>CM062242.1:19325235-22312222 GCA_031216285.1 Syzygium syzygioides
TCCAGACTCATGTCATCAATTAAATTCCAGCATGTATCTTTGTTATATATCCCGAGTGCCGCGTCATCGATTAAATTCTAATGTTGTATTTTTGCGTTCTCAAGCTTTGTTGTCGATTAAATCCCGGCGCAGTTTGTGTACGTTTGGTTTCGTTTGAAGTAAAATTATCGATTCTCTTGTCTACCCATAATATTTCCTGTTCAGAGTCCTCACAGAACCTGTCTCCTCTAATAAAAATCGAAAAACGACTTTCGGCGAAAGATATTTCGTTGCCGAATCCAATTCGAGCGAAACAGCTAGATTGCATCGGATCGAGTTCAAATTTGATTCAAAATTGAGACTATCGAAATGCAATTTAACTTAGGATCGCAAAAAACATAATATCGTCAACTCTTCCGTACATATAGATGCCCCACCTCACGTTTCAAAACCTACGATTCCCACGTCATTTCAAAGAAATCGAGATAGAAATTAAACCGGATCAAACTCGCGATTCGGTACCTTCCAATTCGGATCAAATCGAAGCTCAACATCAATCCCAATCAAGTTGGTTTATCAATCCATTAGCCCATGGGGCCAAACTTTATTTAAATTAGGGCGGCCTTGCGGATCAAAATCACACGTTGTTGACAAATTAGCCCTTTTCTCTTGGGAGGAGCGGGGGGCGCACTGCGTCGAAAGTTTCCCCAAATTGCCCCTCCAATTGGGAAACGAGTTGGACAAATCAGCCGGCAATTTGGACCATGCTCCTATTCACACCGCCCTCCTCCCCCTCCTCCCCCACCCGTCCTTTCGTCAGCACGCCGGTCAACCGTCCCCGTTAAATCGGTCGCATTCGTAGCAGCAAGGTCGTTGCAACTGATTGAAACACCAAAAGGGGG
Organism: Syzygium syzygioides; assembly: GCA_031216285.1. Taxonomy (NCBI): domain Eukaryota; kingdom Viridiplantae; phylum Streptophyta; class Magnoliopsida; order Myrtales; family Myrtaceae; genus Syzygium; species Syzygium syzygioides. Next base: position 19,326,117 of record CM062242.1, read on the forward strand.
GTGGGCCCCAATAATTAAATTAAATTAAATTCATCACCACCTCCCTAAAAATATCGCACCCCGTCCTTTGGACACCGAGCATGATTGCACTCAACAGTCCCCGTTTTCATGGCCGGTAAAGAAAGGGAGACGCTCCTCCTAGGGACATCCATCCTCGTACACACTGCTAAAGCTTAGCGACACACCCAGCATACCACCCGGCACGGAGAAATGGTCCGGTTCAATCTCGGACGCCGGGTCCATCGCCGCTTCTCGACGCTCCGGCGGTGCTTCTGCCGCGCATGGCGCAAGATCCTCGCGCGATCCTCCTCCTCCTCGTCATTGGCGGCGGCGGCGGCGGCGGCGGCGGCGGCGGCGGAGGCGGAGGAGTCGGGGAAGCGATGCCGGTACCGGATGCTGCCGTACGCTAAGGTGACTTCCGAGACGGAGGCCGTGCCGTCGCCCGGGGTCCCGTCGGCCGGCCCCGCGGCGTGCCGAGGCGGCGACGGGGATTCGGATCTGGTGGCGCTGAAGATCGGCCTGCTGGGTGATCAGCAGATTGGCAAGACTAGCTTCGTGGTGAGTCCTTCAATGGAAAGAATCATCTTTCGTTCGGGTGCAAAAGCGAAATTGGCACGACCATCCTCAGGTCCTCATTAGCAATTTCTGATGTAATTTTATTGTTGTTTTTTTTTTTGGGGGCCCGCCGGTTGGTGAAGGTAAAGTATGTGGGGGACGAGAAAGAAGAGATCAATTGCTCGGACACGAAAGGCTTGAATCTAATGGACAAGACATTGCTGGTCAATGGCGCGCGCATCTCTTACAGCATTTGGGAAGTCGAAGGTAAGCAAAATGCATTCGGGCATTCCTCGTATACGCTGTCGCTTCGATTGAATCTTGACGCTGCTGCATTCCTTGTTCGGTTGGGTCGTGTGTAGGCGACGGAAGGCCCGACGATCACGTCCCGATCGCCTGCAAGGACTGCGTCGCGATCCTGTTCATGTTCGACCTGACGAGCCGGTGCACGCTCAACAGGTGCGTGTCTCGCCACCGGTCGTCCGATAATCGGGCGGCTGGATCGATTAACTCTATAATGTGATTATATCCCTTCTGGGTTTGGGATAACTAGAGGCTGCAATTGTATTAATCCTCAAGTAAGTAACCGTGAGAGCTTGTTTGTGTTGCAGTGTCATAAGCTGGTATCAACAAGCAAGGAGGTGGAATCAGGTATTATTTTTTAAAGATTTTTAGAGACTAATCCTACATTATTATAAATCTAAGTTACATACGAATCATTTTTTTTTGTTTTGGGACGCTAATGCTGGTTGGTGATTGGGGCAGACGGCAATCCCGATCATAGTAGGAACCAAGTTCGATGATTTCATCCAGCTGCCCATAGATCTGCAGTGGACGATAGCTAGCCAGGTAAATATTTCCCGCGATTCATCTGTTGCTTCTTCTTTTTTTCTTTTTCCAAATTAGAATGCGTCGATTTATCCATCCCGACACCTAAATTAGTGAAATCAGTAGCAAGAACAATCCATTGTCGATCCAACTTCCACTTCGCAAGCGACCCACTTGAAGATCGAAATTAGGGTTATATTAAAAAATGATTAGACCCCAAATCCCCACCCAGTTATTTCTCTGAGGGAAGATCATTCGCCTACAGCCTTTGGGGGACATTTTTCCGCAAGTTAAGGGCCAAATTGTGGTGCGAAGGAAAAAGGGCAGTTTGGCCTGATGCAGATGCAGCGGCATCGAATGATCTTGTGCGCGTACCTACAATTCAATGGTCAATCTCAATCGGGTCGAGAAGACATAGAGGGGTTTCGATTTTCAGACATTTCACACGTGCTGGACTTTGAAGAGGTAGGGCAACGTGGGACTTGGGAAAGGGACGGGTCGCAATAATGGAAGGATGGGAGTGATGAGGTAGGCGTAGGCCAAGGCAACGTTGAGGGGATGGTCCGGGCTAGAATAATGCCTCGATTGATAGCGTTAGGTGTTCGATGGGACTGACAACGAAGACTTGGTACTACCGTCGAACTTGAGCTTGAAATATCTTATAAGATTTGCCGCCCAATTCAGAAAATGAGATCGACGAGTTCGTGACGGTATTTATCGTTTTGTGATGTTTCGCAGGCTAGGGCGTACGCGAAGGCCCTCAACGCCACGCTCTTCTTCTCGAGCGCGACCTACAACATCAATGTCAACAAGATCTTCAAGTTCATAACCGCGAAGCTGTTCGACCTGCCGTGGACCGTGGAGCGTAACTTGACGATCGGAGAGCCCATAATCGACTTCTAGAGTGTTGTTGTCTCTTGTAGATAGTTGGTTCGTCAAGGCAACCGGTGTCGCTAGGGAAGGAATTAGAGGCGCGCCTCGATCTTCCTAGCGATATCTCGAGTTGTGTCGTCTGCATTTCCATTGGCGATCGACAATAAAATCAAGTATGGAACAAGTTTTGACGAAGGAATTAAATACCTGATAAGGAGCATCAATATCTCTCTCTCTCTCTCTCTCCCCACAGGATGAGAAGGCAACTCGATGCTCTGCTCACTCCAAAGACTATGCTGGTAAAATCTTGGCCTAAAGAAATTCTGAAAAATGAAGGCCAATTGACCATTTTATCAGAATTGTGGGATGATCTTATCAAAATCGTCACATTCCTGGAGATTTCCATCAATCTCATAACGATCAAAACAATTTTATGTGAAACTTCCATCCCATCTCATCTCCTTGTATCATAATTTTTCTCGGTTTAGTTCAGACAACTAAAGGGGACTAACCCTTTGCTCCTCTGAAAGATATGTATTGTCCTTCTCAGGTTTAGGATACTAAGGATCGTATAGCTGAACTGGCTAAAGAAACAGATTGCTAAAGGAAATTCACCAAAACCCAATAATCTGACCACCGGAACTTCGAACCTAGGCTAACAACTAGTGTCGCCTTGTCCTGCTCCTCCTGCAGCCGCCTCTCAACACAACCACTCACTCCAGTCCTCGTTGCTTCCTCAGTTAATTTTTTTTCTTTTACGAACAATTTGAACTCGCAATCTCATCATCACATTTCTACAGTAATAACAAGAACTGTAAAAGACACGATCAACAGCCTGCTTCTTCCCAGATAGGAAAAGAAAACCAAGTTAAAGATTCATTTTATTAGCCGGTGTGGATAAGTACACACACACAAAATAAAACTAGGATAAAATAACTGGCTGCACTTAAAAAACCCGTCTTCATCCACAGATATTACAAGAACAGAGGCAGAGATTGGAAACAGAAGGCAATCATAGTCTAAAAGAGGCTGTGTCATTCAAGTTTAACCTCTCTCTTTGGGGGCTCCAAGTCCAAGTAGTAGAATGGCTCTGTTGGCTCCTCCCTGCACAATACAACTTTTCATGGGAATGCAGCTACAAAGCAGCTAATGATGCAATAGTGGCAATAGTGGCATCATGGTGTCCTAACCAGGAAAAGAATGGGTATTCTTTGCATAAAAAAAAAACAGTTTCACACTCAAGGCGCATCAATTTCATGGCTCAAAGCGTCCTTCACTTTCTATATTATAAGAAGAGATAATCTAACGCTCATCGTTTTGGTAGTAACTTTTAAATTTTCTGCAGCCGGATTATAGTATGCCTTTGAGAAGAGAGTCAAGTTTGAAAATCAGGAGGGGAGAAGAGGGACCGGGAAGGAGGGGGGAGGGGTGTAAGGTAAGACATCTTTTATTCGAATTCCAGAAAGTAAAACCATATAAACAATGCACCGAGTCAAAATGATATCAAGAGAAAAACAGATGAACTTCGTAAGAATAGCTAGAGATATCTATGAAGATCGAATTAGGTCTCAAGAAGAAAATCGGTGTTTTCCACGCAGTTTAAACAATAGCTATTATTAAAGGCATGATTTCTATGACACAGAAGGTACAACATACCCCGGTTTTGACCGCATGCATTGCCAAAAGAGCTTGAAGGGTCCTGGGACTGTCTTGAATGGATTTCCTTCAAAACAAGCCTGCACAGACGAAAGTGAAGTGGGCATGGTGCAGCAAATAAATTGCGCACATCAGTTCCTATTCTTAAATGCAAAGATCATTAGCAAAACATAGCCTCAATTCATGCTAAAACCCAAAAAATAAGATGACAATATCCAACTAATTCTACTTCAAACGGAAGTTTGAAGCTTCTAGAGCATGGATCCTTCAATTAAAAGAGTCAGAAAGGGAGCATGCAAACAAAAAGGATAGTAGCATGAAACCTTCCCTGTCACTACTTTCTCTTTCCTTCTTATCTTTTCAGTGGGTTGGTGGGGAATAATTATATGGATTCTAGTTGATTAGATCAACTAAACTATAAAAGCTATGTACAAATGATATAAAAATTTATTTTCAACCAGCATGAAACCTTCCCTTTTACTACTTTCTCTTTCCTTTTTTAATGCTGAGAAACTGGGATTGCATTATCCTACATCAAGAAGATGACCGACGATGTCTGTGAAGCATCTGGCTGAGAAGCTGAAGCTTCTCTTAATCGGGCAGGAGGTGTGGGAACATCAAATGATCAAAGAAGCCTTTCTTTGCTTGACTTCTCTTGATTCTCATTCATTGCTCTGTAATTTTAAATTTTGGTGTTCTGCAACTTCGCATTAATCCACACTATCAACAAGACAGTCAGTCAACTTAATTTGATAAAAACAGCAAGCACGTCTTGACACTGAAGATACTACGACTTACCAACTTTTGAGACTGCAGAACAATATATCTAGATATAAAGGACTGTTTGCCATAAGGGATGCGCTGCAGGTATTGCTCTAGTACTCCTGCCCCTTCTAACTCTCTCAACTTCAACAAGATGACTAACATATAGTAACAATTGTAAAAAAATACCTCCTTGCCACAAATCAAAGAGCTCGTGAAAAAGAAGATCCCGTGCTCGAGAGAAAATAACAAAAATATCTCTCGTGCTTACTCAGTTGAATACAAAAGAATCATCCATTATCCTTATCCTAGTAAATTGAACAACACTATCAAAGGTTGAATCGAGCTTAACGAGCATTCCCTTGTAAAAACTGCCATTTCACCGAGTTGCGCTAAGCATGAGTGAGAGTTCAGGCACACTCAATGATTATTGGGGTAGCGTCTTCCTTGTGAAAAGACACAATTCAGTTGCTTTTAGAGGCATCGAGTTATTATTGGTTCACATCAGCTAAACCCAGTTCATTGCAGTAAAATACACATACGACTACGTGCGTAGTAGGACACCATTCCTGATCCAGAACACATACCCTTAGACATGCCATAGTGGAACTCCCCAAAGACCTGGGTTTTGGTTCAAGGACTGGTTCGTGGAAACGAGACCCAATCACAAGTCATCTAACTCATCGGAATTAAATCCAGAGTTAGCTGTTTGATAGTCCAGATAATTCATCATGTAATGGAGATAGCTCCACTCTTTTGGTACTTTAACCTACACAAGCCACTGCACTGACAATCAAACCGATAATTCCACTATCATCACCTCCGCCACCATCTGACTTCGTCTCCTCACCGCCCTCATCAAATTTACCGCCGCCATCATCGTTTCAGTGAAGGCTCCTACCCACAGAAGCAGTTTAACGAACACACAAACTGCATCAGTCCAACTCTTCGGTACGCCACAGCAAATTAGAGAGAGAAAGTTACCGACAGGACGTGGGTGCGCGCGTTGAATGCAAATTCACTACCTTGGCGACGGGGAAGGGACACGAATTGATGAAAACACCTCAAAGGCGGTGCGAAACACGAGAGAAAATCAGAAAAAAAAAAGATCACAGAGAGAGAGAGAGAGAGAGAGAGGCATATACTTGAACGACGTCCTCAGCTCGATCGTTGCAGCGATGGGCCTTGGGTTGACGGTGGTCCCCCTCCGGCCGTCCCCATGGGCTCTCCCTCCTCGGCACCGGCCTCGTCTCGCTCATCCTCTCTCCCCACAGTCAATCGCAGAAGAGAGAGAGAGAGAGAGGAGGAGCAGGAGAAGTAGAAGAAGAAGAAGAAGGGACAGAAGAAGACGACGATCTCGGCACGCGTCGGACTTCACCGATGGGCCCGGCCCGGAAACGGATCGAGATTCCGGGCCGGATCCTCCTTGCCTCTCTGTCGCTGACACCTTCCCTCCCCACATGGAAATTGCAGAAAGCAAAAGGAGGCGCGCGCTCCTCCGCCGCTTCCTCCCATGGCGTCACGACCCTCTCCCCCTGATTCCTCCAGATCTACATAAACACTGCGCGGCCAGTCTCCTTCCACCTCCCACCACCCCCACCGCGCCTCCCTCTCGAACGAACGAATCCCCACCCCCGCCCGCGAGGGGAAAATGGGTGCTCTGGTGAAGCTGGTGGACGCCATCCTGTTCCTCTTCTTCCTCGTCGTGGCCGTGTGCGCGCCCCTGTTCGACGCCCAGGCGTGCCTCCCCGAGCCCCTCTTCCCGCGCGCCCTCGTCGACCTCAGCGCCTGGTACGCCGCCCGGGTCGGCGACTACCTCGTCGCCGAGAAGCCCCTCTTCTTCGTCGGCCTCGTCTGGCTCGAGCTCCTCTTCCTGTGGCCGCTCTCCCTCCTCAACCTGTACGGCATCCTGGCCGCCAGGCCTTGGTTCGGCACCACCTGCTTGATCTACGGCGCCTCCGCGGCCACTTCCATGGTAAATGACTGTCTGCTTTGTCATTGACATCGTTAGGAAGCTTTTCCCAGGCAAAGGCTGTACTTTCACCTGCTGGGTATGGCTTGATTGAATTGCTTCTTGCGAAAAAAAATTTGTTCTTGACCTTCGGTGTCGATCAAGTTAATGCGGGCTTTGACCTGTTAGAAGAGGGTTTGATTCAAACGGGAGAGCAGTCGAACCAAGATTTTGTCTGGTTTTTGGGAAACATTCTTATGAAGTAGGTAATTGATTGTTTGAGTGGATCCTTCCATGTCGAGTAGCCCGACCAAGACAGCAACATGGTATCTGAATTTGGTTATAGATTATTGTCGCAACCTTCGTTACGGTAATGGTTAGGCTGTTAAGGCAACGCGATTGTTTAGTGTAAGCTATTTATTTCGACCCTGCGAAGCGGTAAATAGTTTGGCCCTGCTGCTTTGTTGGACGAGATCTGTTGTCTGCCGATCTCTTTGTGAAAAGATGTATACGCAACTGATACATGAGTGCTTTCCCTGAATTGAAGAGTGCTTCGATATGAAACTAAATGCGTGAATTGCACGGATTGAAATTATCTACTCTGCTGTTGAGCTCTTACACGATACTGTTGTTGGATTTCTGGCAAACAGAACAATGCAAAAGTATAATGCATTTCTCTTGGCTCTGATATTTCACGCAAACGGACTTTTTCCTGATTGTAGGTTGCTATAATGTCGGAATTGACTGGGTCCGGTAAAGCATCGGATAACTTGCTGATGGTGTACTTCCCCTTCTTGGGACTCAGTTTGCTGGCCTTTCTGAGGGGTCTGCTGCCATGTTCTACCAAGATTAGGTCGACCATCAGCAAGAAACCTGCATTGGCAAGGAAAAAGAGGGCTTGAGATATGACACCGCGCTGTGGACGTCCTGCGCTTTCTAGCCAATTCCAGATCCAATTCAGTTCTTTTCAGTAATATCGGATTGAGAATGTTGCGAATTAGGAAATTTTCTGATCTCGGGGCTGCCTTTTATGAGATTTTTTTCTGAAAGCCGTTGCACGTTGGAATTGAACTCATAATCTGGGAAGAACTTAGTTTGGTTTGGCAGCACTTTTTTGTTCACTCACCTGAAATAACTTTTATTGCACCAAAATTGCTTGTGCAGGTGGCAGAAGCTGCAATTGCTTATGCTGCTTATGAGTTGATTGGCGTAAAATATGTCATTGATTTGGTTGTCAATTTCTCCATCTAGAACGGTTTAACTTTACTATTGATTGATTTCTCTCCACACTCTGTATCTCTTGTTCATTGCTTGTAAATCTGGAGATATCAGGAATAGCTATTGCGGTCATATTGCAGATTCCTTCCAAACCTAAAATCTGCATGGCCATTGTTTAACGAGAGATTTGTGAAAACGGGAATATCACAACCTTTGACATGATTTGGTGTCCTCCCCAAGCGATTTCTGCAGTCAGTCATCATCCTTTCTTTCTGTTATTATTCAGTTATCTTTATGCATCTCAGACTATAGCGGTAGCAGAAATTCACGCAACTGCTATCTTGGTCATGAGATTTTCCGTTCCTTTCGCGTGTCATACCCAGCAAGTTAAAAGGTAAGCGACGCATCCTCTGAAAACCTTGAGTCAATGCTTCTTATTCACTCGAAGTTTCCAACTGCTACGATATGCTGATCCAATGCTTTAGGGGCCAACTTAAAATTGCTTGGACATTGCCACAACAGAGAAGAAAATTTGAGAACAACAAATGAAGCAGTATCGTTCATATCATCGACACTTGCAATGGGTGGTTACTAGTGGTTACTATGAAAGGGGATTAATAAAAAATAACCCAAAGGAACTTTTGATGGAGCACGCAACTGAAAACTTTACCACTACAGTTCCAAGCTAGCTTAAAACTACCGAAGTTCTCAAAACTTGGTTAAATGAAAAGTCGAAACTCAGGAAATGGAATGTTTCGTGTTAGTTTCTCTATCTTCACTTTGTCCTTTGGAAGTCAATACCCGAACCCCTTAATCCTTGCAAATAAGGTGCGATCTTGACTTCTCCAAATTCGATATAGGCTGATGTTTCTGCTTAAACATAGAAAGCTGCTTGTTCTTTCTTGACGTTGCTTTTGTGATGTCCTACATCTGCAAAACATTGCAACCCAGCTCCGTATAACAAAGAAACAAAATCTCGTGCATACAGTTCTTTGATGGAACCAAAACAACATCAAATAATGCTGGCCCCTTACTTTCTTTTAAGAATCTCAACTTGCCTGGACGCTAGACTGCAGAGTTAAGCACTTTCGCACGACAATGAAGCCCGGATCCTCTCGACAGTGCAAGCAATCAAATTGTTAACAGTCGCAACTGACCCCAGAGAGAGCTTAGCTGTAGGAACTGAATCAACCAGGATCTGGAACGCCACTGTGAGGAGAGACCCCCCACCAGATCCCACTGCCTGTTGATCATCGCCACCTTGCACGGTATTACCGTCAGGCAGTATTGCAAACCCCGAGGGCAAGAGTGCGACATAGTCTGGATCCCCGCCATTCAGCACCACATTCATCGCGACGATATCCACCGGAGCGTAAATTACAAAGGAACCGGCAGAGTCGGTGCAACTCTCTTGCAAGATCAGCATGTTGCTTTGGCTTGAGTTGGCACTCTAAGAGAATACAGTAAAAAGAAGGATGAGATGACTGATCTTGTGGGACATGGAGACTTGGTAACAGTATTGACAATGGAAGTTTGATAAACTGACATTGACTCGTAGTAGGGATACGCAGTTGCCGGTGTCCCTGCCATTTGCAATATGCGCCATTTCTTGAACCACCCCTCCGTTCGAGAGAATATCCCACTGTATCACAGCAATTCAGCAATGATTTAATTAGCAGTGATAGGTAATCTCGGATTGAAGAACACAGCAAAAAGAAGAAACTATGTTTTCCCCAGAATAACACGTTAACTAGAATCACAACAGGAGTCCAGCCTCCAATGTCATCTGGAATGTAGAATTCAGCAGTTTAGAATTAATTGATTACCAATGTTTGTTCATGAATAGTCACTGTCTTGTTTACGAAAGAAAAAGGCAGGTTCACCATGAGTAGTAGCAGAAAATCGTTACTTGAGTCGAATAACTGACAGATGATCTCATTTAGAGATAACTTTTAGAACTACCTTAGAACCACGAATCTAGAGACAAGGACGGACTTGGACGTGGACTTGGTATCAGCATATATAGCTAAGGGAAAAGGAAATTTGGTACCTCGCTTCGAGAATTCTCGTCACGGAGGAAATCGAAGACTCTATTTGGCAGCACCGGAAGCCAGAAAGAAGTCGCAGCGCTCAGTACTATACCGGGGGGCCTACCCGGATCGTCTATACTCTTCCTGGTCATGACCCTCACATCATCGGCTCCTGTCCCTGATAATGTCGTCCATGTGTGAGCCGTAGATGCGCTGACTCCGGCGCAGAAGCTTATCACCATTCTCTCCGCTAGTTTTAGCATGCTCTTTCTCCCTTCTTGACTCGTGATCACTGCCACATATAAGTGAACTCTTGAGTTTAAAATGAGTGTAACAACTAGCAAGACCACCTCTAACGAAACATTCATTAGCTAGCCCAAAATACTTCATGGTTCTTTAGCCAATGACAACCTGAAACTTTTGTATTTTACAAAAGTGAAGTAGAAATGCACGCGTAATTACTATTGAGGGATCAAAATAGAATTGAAAAAATATTATTACCACCAACGTCGGTGCTGGGAATATTTGTTGCCATGGCACTCGCAAGGCGTTCACATTGTCTATCTAAGGTGGCGACCCACCGTTTAGCCCCAAAGGCATGGCCAGAATTAACAAGCTGCTTGTACAAGCTGTGGACTCCTCTGTCATCCACTTCCACATTCTCAACCCATGTTACCTAGGGCAAAATGACAGAGTAAATAAGTATGTAGCAAATTGAATTGAATGCTTTGGGTTACATATGTAGCCCTAGTTACAACATGGAGACTCTTCTTACCTTGGAATATCCATTCGGCATTTCTTGAATAACACATCCTGAAGGCCTTCTTCGGCATCTGACAATCGGGCTTGGACGTAAATTGTCCAAGGAAACATCGACGACAGCCCAAGTCCCATCACCATGCTGTTTACAGTACCGAACAAAGTAGACTTCGCGAGTTGGAACAAGTGGTGTAGGAACTTGAAATTCAGCTGTCATCTGCATTAATTCCACGTTTAGAGAGCTCAGAAAACAGAATTTGTAAGAAAAAACAAAAGGTTACTCGTGCTCATGTGATTTTGGACTATCAACAAAGTATAATCCTAAGTAACCATTTGACAAATAAATATGTATACCACTTGCAAAGCTCCATTGTAGTTGCCAGCTACTCCAGTTGATAGTACTTCCAATGTTGCGGCTCGTGAGACAATGCTAGAGAACACTGTCGACCATTGGTTCTGCAGAAATAGTAAATGCGAGATATCATGTCGAGAATGAATTCAATTTTTTCGGTGCTGTGCATCAATACCTAGTCAAAAGCGAGAAATGCTTCAGGATTTGGAGCACCCAAGAAGAGAACTAATAGAACCCTTACCACATCCATGAGAATCTCAACAAGGTTGATATGATCCATAATGACAACAACACTTTCTCGTGAAGCTTCGGTGTAAAATTCAGCAGGCTTTGGTCCGATACCTCGAGGAAATGTTTTCATGTACTCATCTTCATTTAGCACACTTGATGAAGTGCCATCCAAGCTCATACTCCAGAGGGGCTCTCCCATCTGGGCCAGCCTGACCAATTCCTCCATGGCTGTGACCGCCAGCTCGATGATCATCGGCTTGTCAGCTTCTGTTGGGGCACCGATTGACTTGAGAAGGTCCCCAGCTCCATAAATCTCTCCTCCTACACCAGATTGACCCCCAAAACCTCCGACTCCAAGCTCGAGCGGACGAGGAGGAGCTGGAGGGGAAAGAAGAGGGTAGTTCACCACTGGTTTGCCCACATACTTGGCAGCAATTGCTGAAATCCTATCGATCTGCAAAATATATAGATACAAAGTAAGAACGTGTGCATTAGAGTGCAAGAATTCGACTTTTATGTTAAGTCTTGGCTCATAAGTACCATCTATTCAATGTTTAATACATAAGGCCTGTAGTTATAACTTCTAATTTAACACATTCAATGCTATTAGCTGTTATAATCTAAGCATATATATATATACCATACGGAAAAGAAGTGGATCGATGTACCTCTTCTCTTAGACGGGCATTTTCCAATCTCAAGTGGTGTTCATCAAATGACATCTCTCCAATGGCCGTCGGCCCTCCGCAGTTGGGACATGTGGCATTGCTTAGCGCCTCTCTGTACCTCATGCTGTCCGTCCTAAGCTTTTCATTCTCCACTCGGAGCTGCGTGTTCTCGCTGCGCTCGTGCTGTGCCTGCGAGACACAAAAAAAAAAAATGCACTTAGTTATAATCAAGTGCAATAAGCAAGACCAGCACTATATAATAACCATAGGTTTGACTAGGGCAAAGCCCACTTCCTGTTTTGGAAGACCAAAAATATTGCAATTATCCGCAAATTTAGTGTAAGTAAGACCTTACGGACGGATTATATCATATATTTACACGTGCATATTTTTTATTTGCTATTTTCGGTATTTGAATATACCTTCATTTGAGTGCGCTTGTTTTGGAACCAAAACTTGACTTGCAAAGGCTCTAAGCCTAATTGACGGCTGAGTTCCTTCCTCTGCTTGTCATCTGGATGCGGGCATTCCTTAAAAAAACTGCGAAATATTTTCCTCGAACCAGTTTACAAAAATGATATAGAAATTAGAAACAAAATTGACGATTATGTTAACAGAGGGATTCAGCTTCGCACGCTTCCATCTCTTGGATCTGATGCTGGGTGTGACGATGGTAACGCTTCTTCTTGTTGGGACGCTGAAGATCCTGCAGGTCGTCTCCGGATTGACCTTCCTGGTTTTCGCTCCCCGACTTTGTGCTGATCTCGAACTCCTCATCTCGGAGCCGAGCAAGTTCGCTCTCCGATGCAGTCTGTTGAGCCAGGTCAAACGGGTGGTGAAGCTGATGATGATGAAGGCCTTCGATCATGTTTGTCTGCGAAAACATATACATGTCTCGTGTAAGATGTGGGGGTTTTTTGCCCATTGAACGATTTTTTTTTTCCTATGTGACGGACGTCTAATATGCATTCTTGAATCTCGAGATGGTTGTTCTGGGAACGGAAAAATGAATTTCCGGTAAATGAGATTCGAGTTTAGCAGAAACATTAAGTACTGAGGATCAATCACCACATAGTGTTCTCATTTTTACACTCCCCATAATGTACCGAGAGAAGTTAGGGTAATTATAAGAGTATATAAGGGCACAAAAATGAGCTTACCTGACCGAGGGTGAGCCCGGAAGACGATCCATACCCACCGGCATTTCCATTGGACCCGATCATGGGCGACGACGACATGTTCCTTGCCGGAATCATGATTCCGGCTGGCATGTTAGCGAAGAAGCTGGAAACCCTAGTTCCAAAAGTGAAGCAAATCCTGATTATATTCTCTCCTCTCCTTCAGCACTGTTGAGCATAGGAAATTATTTAGACTTTCTGAGTACTCGTAATACTTGGCTTGACCTTTTTGAACCCCTAGATTGTCCTATACTTAGGAAAACTAATGGTATTTGAGCTGACCCTGAGATTTTGTCTCGAATTTTCTTTATATTTTCCTTTTGGGGAGGGGGATTAAGTGCCAGTGCACGGGAAAAGCAGAATTAAAAAAACTAAAGATAAAGCCAGAGGTTGACAATTTTTTGTGAAACGGTCTCTTTTGGCAGACAAAAATCAGGCTAAAAGCATATGAAACACCTCCTAAGATGTAGGAGTGAATCTAGCGAGAACATTCTGTCTTTCCTTTTCTTTTCCAAAACATTCTCCAGAAGATTTTCTCTCTCGTACGTGCGCTCTTATATCTGCAAACAAGAAAGGAGAGAGAACCCAGAAAATATAAGACTCAGTGCAAGCGTTTCGCATCAAGAAACCCTGTCCCAACAGTGATCTTGCAAGATCAAAGCCCACTTTTTTCTTAGGTAAAATTCCATACTAGAAATAGAAAGAAGTGTAAAGCGAACGCATGCCAGAAAGAATTTTTCTCTTGACCTACCTCAGGAAGGCATTCGGTGTTGGTAAAAGCTTCGATAAGAGAGGTTAGATCCGTTGTTCGGTTGCGCTTCTTTGAACAAAAGCCACTGTTCTGGTGGGTCTCTCAGGGTTGTTTTATAGAATGAGTTGGTGGTGGTGGTGAGAGAACTAAGAGCGCATATTTGCGTACGCGAATGAAGTGGGAAGTTAGACCAAAAAAAAATGAAGTGGGAAAAGAGAGAGAGAGAGAGAGAGAGAGAGAGAGAGAGAGAGAGAGAGGAGGTGGAGTTGAGGTTGGAGGGGCAGATGTAGAGAGAGAGAGAGAAAAAGAACAGAGGCTGAGAGATGAAGAAGAAGGAAAGAGAGAAGAAGAGGGAGCAGATGGAGGAAAGTGAGGCAGAGAGATGGAGAGAGAAACAAAGAGAGAGAGAGGGAGAGTAATTGCAGAGCGTATTGAGAGGGTGCAACAGCATTTAATGGCGGCGAGGGAGGTGTAATTGCTGCTTCTGTATTGACATTGATATTAGAGAGAGAGAAAGATGAAGAAGATGAGATGAGTATGGTGCATCGAATGACGGCTACGAAACTCCCAATGCACCTAACTTGGAATACATGTACGTATCTCTCCCAATATGAATATACATTTTTATTGGGTGGTATTGAATCTCTCTTGTCTCCAAAAGTTAGCTTGTGGTATTGAATCTCTCTTGTCTCCAAAAGTTAGCTTAAATGGTGAGATTTTTTTCTTGTACTTGGAGGATCAACAATCTTTTTCGAGTGACTATTGGATCCAGATTTATTGATAACCTGCGCTCTGATATCAAAAATTGCGTGGTCTTGAACCTTTTTTAACCTAAAAGCTAGTTCAAAGAGCAGGACTTCCCCTCATATTTATAAACTGACCACTAGATCCTTCAATAATCAATATGGGATAAACTTCAACAATTTCTCCATGTCTCTTCGAGCTATTCACATTTATGTTGCTGTTATAATTTAGATATGGTAGCTTCACATGTAAAGAGAAATGAATATGGATTATCAACTTTCTTCGCTTTTTCATTTTGCTGCAAAGTATTGATATACTCTCTCTCTCTCTCTCTCTCTCTCTCTCTCTCTCTCTCTCTCTCTCTCTCTCTCTCTCATTAAACCTTCAAATCACCTCCTAGGTAAGAACATACATACTTGCTAGATCTGTCAAACGAGCGGATTGGGATCGAATTTAGGTTAAGTCGAAAATGATCCGATCTAAATTGATCAATTTATATGTAATGCAAACCTACTGAACTATACCTAACCCCACCTATATTGCTAAAAGCATTTATATATTTAACTCAATTTAGAAAAACTCATACCCAAATTAAGGTGAAAACACAGAGTAAGTAAGCTCGAGATCAAGTGAGGACGAGAGAAAGAGTTATAGAAGTGTGTTGGGTCTAAATAAGTCATAAACCCATTTAAAACCTATATTAAACCCATTTATGACCCAAAGAGTTGGATTTAACTCATTTATTGAATATAACTAACTCGCATAGCAATCCAGTCCATCAAATACGGGTTAAGAAATGGGTTTATGACTCATTTTAACAATCTAATCCTAGGTAGATGCAAAAAATATTTCTCTACAGCTTACTAATAATATGATAAGCATTGAGTCATCCTTTGCCATTTAGATCCCAATTCAAAGATTTCCTAGAACCATTGCAGAACACAACTAGTGTCTTTTGATTATGAAAATAAATTGAGGCGTGGTCGATGTGGAAAATCCTAGCTTGATCCATGGAGCTGGAGTTTAGGAAGAAAATTAGGCGGGAAGTTGAATATTCATCACTAGGAAGATACGTGTTCATCTACAAGCTTACAACTCAAGCACTAACACTTTCAAGAGCGTCTTTTTAATACGGAATTACTGTAGTACTCCTAAATCAAGAAGGTTTTTTTTTGCGTTCAAAGTTACTGTAATACGAGTGTGTAATAAGTAAACACATCTTTTGCAAAAGTCGAAAAGTCTCTCTCTCTCTATTCTCTTTCCATCGTCTTCTTCAAGCTTTAGCCATGGGGGAGGGTTTGAGCTAGTCTCACCCTCCCCCTCCCGTTGATTTTGTTTGAATCTTTTTGTTCTTTTCTTGCTTTTTCTTCTCTCCTGATCTAAATTTAAGAGTTCTCTTTTCCCGGTCTAATTCTAAATCTGAGAGTTTGAACTCTCATTATTTAATTTTAAATCTAGGAGCTTTTCTCTCCCAATTTAGATTTAGGAGTTTAATAATATTTTTGGGGATTCAATACCCTTGTATTCTGTTCGTGTATAGGTTCTCTGCCTTCAATTTCATTGATGATCGTAGGAGCTTTAGCATCTCACTGGACTATGAAGATTTGCTCTTCCAAAAGTTAGATTTATGTTTTTTTAACCCATTTTGGTTGTTTCTATTTGGCAATGGTATAGAAGAAGTCCAACCTAAGCATGCACCACCAACGGGTAACGTCGTATTTATTGGAGAAGGACTTTCCAGCGTGTGCTCATTATTAATGATGATACGAGATCTAGTGATCGATCGCCAATTTTTTACTTAACAGATTCGTTCTTATGGAATGAGTATGTGCTTAACTCTACTGGTGCTCTATTGATCCTCTTTATTTTCTGGATTTGGCTTTGTTTTGTTGTATCTTGGGATTTGCTCTGCTTCGATTTTCTTTGCCTTGAAAGTTACTATACTTCTCATGTATTCTTTTGAGCAATGAATACAATTTTCTTTCGACAAAAAAAAGAGAGTTAATGTAATACTTCTAAGTCAAGAAGATTACATGTGAACTTGAATAGTAGACATAGGCCAGATAGCTTAAGACAACTAGATTGGGCACATAATTAATCTATAGTGCACTTGATTCCAAGTCTAACTATGTTGTACTCCCACCTACATTCATTATCCCCACACCCAACATAGGTTGAGAAATAAAATATGCTTTGTGATATATGGATTTATATGTTTTTTATATATATAAATGTGGTTTCCCTCCATTTACAAAGATTTTCGGCACTGGATTTGGTAATTAGAGGCCAAAAAGAGCTTGGGGATACGTGATCTTTGAATTGAGGATTATGACAGCCATCATTTTAGTGTACTCTTTTGGAAGATATGTGCGAATAATAGTAACTAATGAGCATAGATATTTAACGTCACTTTTGCATCCGAAACATTGCTATGTCAACATTTTGACTCAAGAAGATAGCATGATCCGAATGAGATCCCCATTAGATTTTCAAGATCATGCTTTGATCTTGATTACTTGTACCGTCACGCGAAAATGCAACCAGTAGCCATAAAAGCATTGATCACAATGTATATATTTATAACCATATGCAATAGAAGCAAGCTCAATCAACAGGAAATCCAATCGTTAATGCTTTTAATTAGAACGAATGGTGCGACTATTCGTCTACAGATGATATGGACAAAAGTATGGTCTACCCAGATAATTAAGATCACTATCAATTATTGAGAAGGAAACAATTTATTCGGGCTATAAGGAAATGAATTTTCCAAACCATCCGATAATATGAATGTTCCTAGCATACCTCGTGTACAGGTATGTTGATTAGTACACACAATTACTACACTATGTTGTCACCCCATGAGAGGATTGATACCCTCGGTGATGACCACATTAATTTAGATATTTCTAGAGAAATGAGATCCTCTAATGTATCGAAAGCTTGAGTAGCCAGAAAAAGAATCGACGGTATTAAAAAAATACAATCCTTTACTGGTGTCGAACATTTTACAATGTTAAAGTATTCATATATCTAATTACGCATTCATTTATCACCTTAAGGTTTTAAACAGTTGACAATGGTCCCATAAATTTTTAAATGGTATCAAAGCAGGAAATTTTCTGGTTCCTACGCTTTAAGTTTTGAGGCTAAAGTCCAGCTTATGTGTAAAGGGGAAATGTTAGAGTATTTAAATGATCACTAGCACGTAATTAGACAATTTACAGACATTATACTATAAAATTAGTTAAAAAGTCACCTAACATAGCTTTGGAAGCGAATTTAGCATTTGCAAAAAAGGAGTACCTCCTAATGTATTCTCATAGAGTGAATGTTATTTATTAGGTGAAAATGTCTTGTACCTATACGCATATTGATAGCTTGACAGAATAGAGAACTATTGAAAGAAAATGCCGGGACTTGTGAAATTTTTTCAGACTCAATTAAGTAATTTCGTGCTTTGGGGAGCCTGTCGATCATTGTGATAGATGAATTATGTAGAATAATTGACTTCCATAAATTATGAGAACCAAAAATATCTAATCAAGAGTTAGTGGATTGGCTTATCAAGAAATGTGGGCTTTCGATTCTAAGAGCAAAAATTACTCAAGTAGTCATAAATTTATTGTACCGACGCTAACTTAATCCTAAATTTTTCAACTTTTTCAAATTAGTACTAAACCTTTGTGTGAAATTCTAGTGTAATCTTTCTGATCAATATTCACTGAAAAAAAAAGCAGTCCAGTCATCGTCAGCCGTCTTACACGACACATCATGACATTAGTGATTTCCGACAAAAATTTGGCTAAAAAAATTACATTGGAATTTCACACAAAATTTTACAACTAAATTGGCAAAATTAACCACTAATGGTTTCGACCAAAAAAAAAATCACTCCAGTGGCCACCCTTCCCACTTGAGAAAGAGAATGTGAGGAGTTTGATTCCTTACATTCTCGGAGGAGTTGGGGGTGGGGATGCATGAGTGAAAAGGTAAAGTTTCGAAACCTGCACACTGCACATAGCACACACAGTGGCTTGTACAATAGAAAAATGATAGAACCAGACAAAAAAATTTGTAAAATTGAAAAATTTAGGACTCAATTAGCATCTATACAATAAGTATATGATTGATTAGATAGTTTTCCAGATTCTAAGATGATGGCCATATTAAATCAGACCTATTTTAACTTGAACCACTCTATTGATTCGTCGGAGTCATATTCTTTATAAGTGACAAACATTCAAACGTCATGCTTTTGAAAAACGTGAAAGAGAAAGGTCTCAAAGTTTGATTCGAATGGCTATGTGGTATGGTGTGGCTGATGACATATCTCAGTCGATCCAAACAAATTTTATCGAGAAAGGAGCAAAAAATTAGGGCGCGCGAAGCATGTGAGGGGCAGCTCATCATACAGGTGAAGGACCACACCAATCCCTCTGGCTCTGCCCTCTCCCTAAATTCAATGTGGTAGGCCCTCCCCATGATGCTCCATAATTGAGTTTGACGTTGGACAGAGTCAATTTGTCCCAATTTTGCTATTGTAACTATATGTTACCACCCAATAGAATTTATTTCTTTGTAGTTAGACCGAGGGCTGATCTCACTAGAAAATATTATAAGTAAAAGAACGTATGCCGGTGAATTTTAATAAATGCTTGATAAATATTGAAAAGTTATTGATAAAAAAATGATCGGTGACCTTTTTCCTGAGTAACTTGTTGGTAAATTACTAATACTTAATCTACCAACCTTTTTTGTTAGTTTGTGAATTATCATTTTTTGGGTCCTAGCAATAGAAGTTGGTATTTTAAAAAGTCAAATAAACATTAGTAATAAACTCGAATTGCTTGGTAACATTATTAGTTGGTAACATAATTAGATAAAAGTTGTAACCATTCTAATATTGATTGATAATTTTACATAGAGTAGAAATTTAAAAAGTTGGCAACCATAATAAATAAAAGTGGTAACTCAATAGTGAAGTAGATGATATATATATATATATATATATATATATATATATATAAAACAATGGTAATAAGCAAATAAAAGTTGGCACTTAATAGAAAAGTTGGTAAACTTTAAAAAAATTAATTATTGGTAAGCAACTCAAATCGATAAACCATCTCGGGAACTAATGGGAGAAAAACTGGCAAATCCCACAATAGAGGTTGGTTATCTCATGTAATAACTAATAAATTTAAGGCATTTGTAATAGAGATAAATGAAAGTTGGTAAACTATAACAAAAGTTGATAAATAAAGAAATCAAATGAAAATTGATAAGTAATTTAAATGAGAGTTAGTAACAAAAAATTAGTCAGTTACTTAATTAGAAGAAGTTGATAAATGACTCAAATAAACATTTGTATATATGAATTGGTAAATTTAACGGTTAGGTATGTCATTTAGTAAAAGAACATAAAAGTTGATAAAGCTGCAAAAGCAAGCTAGTAATTTCATTAAAATATCGATAATTTGCTAATAAGTTACCGAAACTCAGGTGTCCTATAACTGTTCTAAATAATTCTCTGACACTTAAAAATTTTTGCAGATTTCTATCGGCATGAAAAAATAGTGTTTTATGTGGAAATGATATAGTACAATCATCCCCACGCAATAAGAGAGTGGTTCTTTAGTTCATTGTGAGAGTATTAACTCAAAGTACTCGTTCCCTCTCTTTTTCTCTCTCAGTGAGAACCATATTTGCTTGAATTTTTGTGATTGACAAGGCTCATGAAATACTTTATCTTGGATTAATGCCGTCTTTAGTAAATTTTGAAAGTACATTACTTTTCAAAAAAATGATCTTTCATATATCATTCATTCGTATTAGCATACGCATATATGTAAATGAAGTATTACACAAGTAGTACGTGAGATATACCTATTATAATTATTAAAGCTTGGCCTAGGAATATGTCAATAATACTTTTGTACTTCTCAAAGCAGATTCAAATATCGAACCTAAGATTTGAAAAATATCTTATTCTTGAACTTTAGTGGAGTCGGTTTGCATATATCCTTGAGAACCGGGTTGAAAATTTGAACTTTATATTGAAAAAACATGCTGAAAAATACGGGGTTATGTTAGCATTGGTCTTTCTTTTTTTGGGTAGAGATCAAGCTCGCATGTTGTATTTAGGATACACCATTCTAAAGATTAGATTGAAGTTAATTACATCATTCCATCACCCGACCAAATCCCACCCCAATACATTATTTGCTCGATGCATTCGGAGCCAAAAGTCTTTGACTTCAGAATGATAGAAACGTTTGAAAAAGATGGGGGGGGGGGGGGGGGGGGGGTGTGGCGGCGGGGGGAAGCCCATTAAAATCAATAAGAGGACCATAAAATGGCAAAGCACCAACCCCAGTTCAAATTTGTCAATCCTCTTCATTTAGAGCAATTGATGAAGATGCCGCCACGTCATCTTGAACTGTATCAGCCTCTCTGGATGCTGTCGCGCTCGATCGCGCTAGAGAGATCAGTGGGACACAAAACGACATTTCTTTTAGGGTTTGGAGTAACAACACTTCAAGTGCAGCGGGACACACGAAACGACATCTTTCTAGGGTTTGGAATAACGCCCCGATCGGAATATTCCCATCCCCGAATAGGCAGCAGAACCATAGGTAAAGCTAATGCTCTTCATCTCACGAATAGAACTGAAGGATTTGTACGGATTCCATGACCAAGATTACAGCAACATTACGTTTCTGAGTCCTTTGACCGCCAAGGAGACAGACGATGGCCTCATGTGTATATGATCAGCGTACGTACGCTATCTAAGGTAAAACGCATATTGATAAGCCACCGGAATGCAAGGACGCATAGCACGCTAAGCTTAGATGACATTAACATACGTCGAAAGATGTAAAATTTAAGGGTTAATTCCAAAAAAAACACCAATTTTAGGTCTAGGGATTATTTTGGCCCGAACTTTTTTTTTGTCCTATAAAAAAACACAAACTTTAAGGCAATAGACAATTTTGACTTGAACTTTTTTTCGTCCCATAAAAAAACACCAATTTTAGGTCGATGGACAATTCTAGCCTCAACTTTTTTTTATCTCATAAAAAAATACTAACTTTTACTTAAATCCCAAATCTGGTTCCCATTAACTTATAACAATTGATTATCTAACTTGACTATTCCATATTAACAATAAATCCATGTGACTTGTTAACTGGATTTAAAGCAATATTTATTATCTTGCTCTCTAAGCCATAATTTAAAGAATGATAGTAAAATTATTCATCTCTTTCACTTCACTGACAAGTCAAAAATATCTTAAGATTGAATCTCTCTAAACAAACGTAATTTGAAATCGACCACTTTCTGTTGACAAATGGCATGAACGAGATTCGCCAAGCTCATCAGCATAACCTTCTTTCTCAAACAATGGTGAAAGTCAACATGGAGCCAGATTTTGGATCATGATGAAAATTAGTGATTTTTAATGAGACAAAAAAAATTAGAATCGAAATTGTCACTCAACCTAAAGTTTGTGCTTTTTTACGGGACAAAAAAAAATTCAGGCTATAATTGTCCTTCTATTGACACCTATTTTTTATTTGCCCAAAATTAATGACACAAAATTTAGGAGTTAATGTCCTTAATTCCTAAACCAAAAAAATTATTATTATTATTATTTAGTTTAAATGCATTGCATATAGAAATTAGGCACATTTTGCATTACTAGGGTCTATTAGAGAAGATTAATTAAAAAAAAAAATCAAGTTGGGCCGGGTCGGGGCCAGGTCGACTCGGTCATTTTTCTTCTTCTTCTTTTCTTTTCCCTCGGGCCCGAGTCCCTTTTCCTTTTCTTTTTTCCCCTTCGCGAGCTTGGGCCCCTTTTTTTTTTTCTCTCCCCTTTTCTTCTCCCCCTCCACGCGGCTGGGCCTAGCCCGGCCCAACCCTTCTCCTTCGTTCTCCCCCCGGTCGCTCTCACCGCCCCTGTTCGCCTCTATGCTCGACGGCAGTGTGATGCACGGCGGTGCTGCTCCTCCTCGTCACTATCCAACCAGAGGAAGACCGAATGAGCACGCCGACGGGACTGGCATTAATTGCCAGTCCCGTCCTCCCTGTTTTCCTGGCTGCCCCTTATCTCCTCCTCCCTCTTAGCTTCATGTTCCTCCTTGCCCGTCTCAGACCTGCTCTACCTCTGCTCTGCACCGGCCTACAATGGCCACGAAAGTCGTGGGGTGGCGTAGGCCTGTGTAGGCCGTTGTCACGCCAACGTAGAGGAGCAGAGAGGGTCCGTCGTCGCCAGCTATAAAAGCCAGAGGGAGAGAGAGAGGCCCGGGTCGGCCAATTTGAAAAAACACACAGAGAGAGAGAGAGAGAGAGAGAGAGAGAGAGAGAGAGAGAGAGAGAAAATAGAGAGAGAAAGAGAAGAGAGAAGGTTTTCAAGCACACAGCAGCGTCGCCGTCGCCCTCGCCCTTCGATCAGCCGGAAGCCCTCCCAGACGAGCCTTCGACGGTGAGCTCTTCCCTGATTTGAATTGCCTCTGTGTTGCTCTGTTTTTGGGCTCGGTTTGGCCGGGACCTACGCCGGCCGTTTCGCGCGAATCCTGGCCCATACTGCTGTCTCCCGCCGTCCGTGTGTCACCGTCGCAGGTAAGGTGAGCAGTCGGAGTGGACCAGATCGCCAAAGGAGGTCAAAACCCCTTGGTTGTTGTCACACCCGCCAGCTGCTCGATGAAATGCCTAGGTGAGGCTGGATAGGTTTTGCTCGCCGGCCGGCGAACAGGCAGTCGAATGGCGACTGACGCGGGGTGGCGAAGCTTGGTGGCGACTCCCTGGGGTCGGATTCAGGCCGACGTAGGTCTGGGTTGGCTGACGGAGGCCAATTTTGGCTCCGCTGGTGTCCCCGCATGCCTGTGTACGCCGGGGGGGGGGGGAGGGGTCGACTCGACCCAGGTCAACTCCTCGTGTCAGATCCATTGACCCGAGTCGGTTCCGACCGACCTGGATTTGCGACCCGACCTGGGTTAATGCCTTGGGTTGATCCGTTGACCCCGGGTCGGATCCAATCCAACCCGGTTTAATATTTTATTATTTTATTTTATTTTATATTTTATTTTATTTTCTTCTTCTTCCGTACTTATTTACTTTTAAAAAAATAAAAAAGCTTTTTTTAATATGAAAGGATTTTCGAAAAGTTTTTTTATTTTTATTTTTATCTTATTTATTTTTTAAAAAAAATTCTGAAAATTTTTTTTTGTGGGTTATTTAAATGTTTTAATTTATTGTCGTAATCATTATGTATGCTATTGTCGTATTTAAATTAGACAAACTTAAGGTTGCGCGGTATTACGTGTTTTAATTTATCACCGTGGTATTATTATGCATGTCTTTTAATACAATTGCATGAGCTATTTTATTTTTGAATGTCATCTGACTTAATTAAGGTTAGAACCTTAGGCTGCATGAATTATTGTGTTCCTGACTGCTAATCATTTCTGATTATGCACTCATTTGATCACCTCACATGTTAAGAGAAAGGTCCTAAAACCAATCCAAATTACTTGACAAATATTTTCAAAAATGAACAGGATAGAAAGGTACCGAAAGGGCATTAGTTATCCAACTAATGTAACCAAGTCCCCAAACTCGGTTAATCTCTAGTTCGTAGGAATAGGGTAATTCTCCCATCATCCTATTTGGGTTTCTAATCAACCCACTCCAAATCAACTAGTGATGACTCCTTGATATAAACCATTTGCATGTTAAAAATTTAAACCCTAAATCGCGATATTGTATGGGCTTGGGAGAGCCCGAGTTAAGTCGTGACCTAGACTTAGCACGTACCAGACGAGCCCCCCTTTTTTCGCATTTCATTCACAAACCAGGGAGGTAGGTCGCGACACCCTCGACCTAAAGTTGGTGCTTTTTTATGAAACAAAAAAAGTTCAGGCCAGAATTGTCCCTTGACCTAAAGTTTGTGCTTTTTTATAGAACAAAAAAAAGTTCGAATCAGAATTGTCCCTCAACCTAAAGTTGACGCTTTTTTTTAGAACTAGCACTAAAATTTAATGTCTGGAACTAGTTAATCCAGGGGGGTAAAGTCAACGATATCTACGTTACAGAAACTTTTTGAAAATGATACATTTTAATGCATTCTTTTAGCTACGCCTACATGTATTAACAAAAGGTTTTCCTTTTGTCTAAGCCAGCCACTACCTTCAAATTCCTATACATCTCGATCAAAGAAAGAGATGAAAAAAGACCACTGAACCAAATTTCGGCTTGCGTTTTATCTGGTCTATGAGATCGTGGGATATGTCACGGATTTGAATTCAAATTCGATGTTATTTGGTGTCATATTGCAGTATCACGGAGCTAGTTTCCACAAAGTTAGGTCCGGATGGCACCTTTGCGTCTAACTATTTATGGACACATAAAGTTGAGGATGCCGTGCAGACTGGCGGTTTTGTGTCATTTCAAATATTGCACGGGCTTTTCGAAGATAAAGCGACACTTCCGTTCGTTATCTTCTTTGCTTTCCCTCCTTTTATTTAAAGCCGCAGGATGTCATTGATCAACAATAATTCCTCTAGGCGTATATCGGCGCTCTTCGATCATAAATGGAGTGACATTCTGTATGACAAAAGGAAAAGACGCATTTATTCCTTCGTACCCATCACATTAGAATTTATGATCCTCGTGATACTTAGGTACCTAAAGAGTGCATGCTTGAATGTGACACTCTATGCTTTGTATATACTTAACTTCTTATTTATTGCCCTTGGCCTAGACATACCGGTGTCTATGCTTAACTGATTATAATCCCCTTTTTTAATCGATTCCTCGCTTCGCATTAGTTGGGTTTATTTAGACACACCGGTGTCTAGACATACCGGTGTCTATGCCCAGGCAATAAATAGCTGGCCGAACTTCCTTTTGTTATGGGGTTGATGATTTGTCGATTGCTAATGTGGGAGTTATGTAGATATTTCATGATCCACCACCATTTAGTGACCTCCTAATGTTATATAAAGTTCTGATAAACAAAATGAGTATACTATACATTGCTTCACCCCAGCCTTGACCATCGAAAGCTTTTACTTCAACTTCCAAGATACTGCATGATGTTTGGTGAATGGCCTGTTTGGTAACCAATAAAACAGTGTCTGATTCTATTCTTTTTTTTTTTTGGTAACCCAGGGAACCCCCGCACGGCCGACAGCCGATGAGTAAACCCTGGGGGTGACACGTGCTAGCCACCACACACGTGCTCCCGATTAAGTCACCTTGCGGCGCTTGGGATTCGAACACTCAACCTTTTGCGAGAGGAAGAGTGCGCGCTCCAGTAGCGCCACCCAGGCGGGTGGTCTATTCTTTTATTCCAGGGAACAAAAAAAGAATAGAAATTCATTTGATAAATTTTTTGTTCACGGATACAAATTTGTTCCTAGAATCAATTTTGGAACAAAATCAAGAATAAAAAAAAAGTTGATTCTTGATTCTGGAAACAAGAATTAGAAATGATAAAAAAAATTCTTCTTCTTCTTTCCTGGCCTGTGGCCGATCACTGGCCATAGGCCAGGGTCGACGAGGGCATCGTGGCCCTCACCGGCAAAGCCGAGGGCTGGACCCTGACGGCCTGGCAAGGGTTGCCCTCGCAGCCTAGGTGAGGGTCGCCCTTATCGAACCCTCGCTAGATTTTGCGAGGGTGACTCGTGACTTGGGCGAGGGCCACGAGCCACCCTTGCTAGATTTGGCGAGGATGGCGGCGGGGATCCAACCCTTGCCTTGGCCTGTGGCTGGTCGCCGACCGCAAAGGTCCAGCCCTCGCCTTCGCCAGCCCTGGCCTGTGGTCGATCGCCAGTGTTGACGACCGACCCAGCCATGGGTCAAGGAAGGAGAAAAAAGAAAAAGAGAAAAAAATGAAAAAAATATTAAAAAATTCAAAATATTATTAATAAAAAGAAATTTTGTGCAGTTACCAACTCATTTTTGTTTTTTTTCTATTCTAGGAATATAAATTTTAGACAGTTATCAAACGCCTTCAAATGTTTAGAAATTGTTTCCGGGAATGGAATAAAAAAAAATCATTCTGAGCAGAAATTATTTTCGGAAACATAATGATTACCAAACGCACCCGAAGTGTCTACATCAGCCATAAGATGCTAGTCGAGATGGCTGCATGGCACATCCATCCTCCATAAGTGAATTTCAACTTTAAGAGCTCGAGAGCATTAATTTTAATCCATTGTAAGTAGAAAAAATTGCAAATCCTAACAATGCTGTAGATATTGTTTCTCTTTCCTTATCAATCGAAGGTAGATAGTGCATGAATCTAGATGTACGTTCGGTCAGAATTCAATAAGAAATTATTTTTTCAAATAGTATGCATATATATATATATATATATATATATATATATATAAGTTTGAAGCGACATTTGTCTCCCTTTAAGTGATTTTTACAAATTACCCCTACACTACATAGTAAAAAGGAAAAAAAAAGAAGGAAAGAGATACAATCAACATTTCTAAATTTTCTTTCCACTTCTCAATCAACTTCTTCATCTAATCACCAATTTCTTTTTCAAGCTGCATGATGAGGGTACGAGGAAACTTCTTACTTAGATGGAGTCCAAAGAAAGAGAAAGAAAGAGAGAGCTCTAGCCCTAGAACTTCTGCTATCGTGTGTCCTTTAGTCGTTCCTGCTCCAGCTGATGCTGCCAAAACTTAACAGAACGGAGCCGACGCTTTCAAATCCGAGGGAGACCCGGCCGACGCTGCCCTCTTTCTTGTCCTAGCTTGGGTGTCTGCCTGCCTGCTTTTCATGGCTCCATGAGGGCCAAAGGCAAGTGGGATGTCTCTTCACTCGTAGTTGGCTTTTGGCTTACTCCATGTTGATGAGGTCAAAGCTAAAAAGAGCGAGTCTCTTCGGCTTGGCCTTGGCCAAGTCAATTTGTAGAAACCCTAGCTCCATTTACTCCACCGTGACCGACGCCCATTTGAAATTTTCTTCCAAGTTTTCTCTTTTCTCTCCTAGTCTCTGCGATCTGGTTGCCCATTGATGAGCAAAGATCGTTGATTGAAATGGTCAAGCTTTGTTTTGTTTGTTTTTCTTTCAACCTAGTTCTCAATTTCGATTGACAACAACTTGTATTTTGCGCTGCTTTCATCTTCTACCCATCAATTTTTACTATGAAACATGAGAAAAAAACTGAGTTTTCTATAAAGGGTGCGTGTCAAAACCATAGGAATGCACCACTAATGTATCTCAATTGTAGATTGCGTAAATCGAGAAAAGCAATTAATCGAGAGAATCTCAATACCATTTTCCTCTTCTTCTTTTGTTTTTTTTTTTGTTTTTGGCATTGCCTTCTTTTGTTTCTTTTCCATGTACTAGAGCAAGAGCACACGCGTGTCCCGCGAAAAGACGTAGAGGGAAAAAAATGTTAAAATGTAGCAGAATGGTATGTAAAGATTTCAATCGATTCCTACGATACAATTTAAATTGTTGTAAAAGTAAAGATAGGATATTTATGGAAGGCCTAATTCCAAAAAAAAGCACTAACTTTAAGTTGCGGGACAATTCTGATCCGAACTTTTTTTATTTCATAAAAAAGCACAAACTTTAGGTAAATGGACAATTCTGGCCTGAACTTTTTTTGTTTCATAAAAAAACACCAACTTTAGGTCGAGGGACAATTATAGCCTGAACTTTTTTTTTGTCCCGTAAAAAAGCACAAACTTTAGGTTGAGTGACAATTTCAGCTCTAATTTTTTTTGTCTCATTAAAAATCACTAATTTTTATTATGATCTCAAATCTGGCCCCCTATTGACTTTCACCATTGTTTGAGAAAGAAGGTTATAGTGATAAGCTTGGCGAATCTCATCCATGCCATTTGTCGACAGATAGTAGTCGGTTTCAGATTACGTTTGGTTAAAGAGATTCAATTTTGTGATATTTTTAACTTGTCAGTGAAGTGAAATAGATGAACAGTTTTACTGTTATTCTTCAAATTGTGGCTTAGAGAACAAGACAATAAATATTGCTTTAAATCCAGTTAGCAAGCCACATGGATTTATTGCTAATGTGGAATAGTCAAGTTCGATAATCAATGGTTTTACATCAATGGGGATCGGATTTGGGATTTAAGTAAAAGTTAGTGCTTTTTTATGAGATAAAAAATAATTGGGGCTATAATTGTCCCTCAATCTAAAGTTAGTGCTTTTGTATGGGACAAAAAAAAGTTCGGGCCAGAATTGTCCCTAAACCTAAAGTTGGTGTTTTTTTTGGAGTTAACCCATTCATGGAATACCCGACAATTACTTTGAATCCAAACTCATAATTGATAGGAATGGATCTAATAAAGCAAGGAAAGAAAACAGCCCATTAAGCACAGGGCTTCTGAACCTTCTATGGCCCAGCAAAACATCGGGCGGGCACTGCCTCCTCTTTCTGCTGAGCTTCTGCAAAACTATCCAATGGCCATTAGATCCACACGACAGACATGTTGCAAAGGTTTATTATGATGCATGCTCCAATGACTTGAAGCCAATCTCACGAACACTTCACTCACCTCACAAATTGACATCACGTGAAGATCATTACTCTGTCAGGCATCATGCCACTGATCTTATCATGTAGGATGTCAAGTCGTGATTAACATTTTAAATAAAACAGAGGACGCAAGTAGAGTGGGGTTAGGTGAACAAATCATATCCAGCTGTGAGAATAGCTCATGATACTTCGATGGACCAATCTAATGTAGCTAGGGATAAGATTTCAGTTTGATTTGTCCACGGGGAGAAAATATGTACCAATGAAAAACTAGGAGGTACCAACAAAAATGGTCCCAAAATTTCGATCCGATTCCTGAACTTTTGATTTGTTCAATGTGATCGCCAAACTATTGGTTAATTTTCAATGTAGTTATTTCATTTGCTTAACAACGCATAAGATGTTATTTGATGACATGAAATATTATATGTCGAGTTGAATTTTTAAAAATGATGAGTCAACATGTAAAACTTTTTTATCCATCCATTTTGAGAATAGGAAAAGGAGTTAGGGTGTTAACGCGTCATTTTTTATTTGATGACGTGGATTATTATATCCTGATTTAGGATGAATATCTTATTTGGATAATCCACCTCCAACTTTTTTGGTTTTCCACCGTTCGAAACTTAACGGATTATAAGCTGCATCAGCAGATTCCGTTAACTTGAATAAACGAAAGGACGACATTTTAAATATTTATGTAATTTATGAACTAGATTGTATATGTACAAGTAGTTTAGGGACCATATTGAATAATTCAAAAGTTCATAGACCACAGTGCACATTAGACCAAATCATGGACCATTTGTGTCATCTTTTCAAATTTTAATGAATTAAAACTAGGAGGTTAATTGGAGTGGACCAAGGTTACGTGCCAAATCATCAATAATTTTCCCTTAATTATAGTGTAGCATTATATACCAATTGGGCAATTATAGCATAGTCCAATTCAAGGTCCATGACTCCTTCCATTTATCCTTGATGTTAGACATATTCAATCGCTAGATTAAACGGAGTCCAAGTCGTCCTTTTTTTTAAGTTCCCTTTGGCTTCCTTGTGTATAAAACAGTGTGGTTGAATATAATGATTTTCAATAACTTTGAGAAAATGAAATTTATTAAGTATAAGTGGTCATAGAATGAACTATGCCAAAAATTGGATATTGGTTCACTGAAGGTCAATTGTCCCAATATTTTAATAAGGTCTATAGATGCCTCCATCTAGCATATTATATAAAATCTACTTTTCAATAATAATGTATCTATGATACGAAAAAATGAATGTCACTTTTTTTTTTAAATTTCTCGAGTTTAGAGTATTCTCTCAATTCTGGAATAGATTGGGAGAATCATTTTACCTTGTAACATCATTGACAATCATCAAGCCATACAGACAATAAGAATTCCTTATTATCCTTTTTGGTAGACTAGCTATTACATGAACAGTTCAAAAGTTCATAAAGTCTCTCTATGCACTCGATCAAAGCTCGGGAGTTAGACCCCGTGCCTGCTATACTAGCATCCCTATCCTCAATTCCCTTACTACTGGGCCGCGTGTCCAGTGGGTGATCAATCAGGTAGTATCGATCAGGTAGTTTACGCGTAATTCATCGGAAACGGCGGTTCAGATTATTTGGAGCACGACCCAGTCTAGGCAGGCCCAAGATACTCATGAGTTTGCACTCTCTTGTTTCGACCACAAAGGTCAACTCTTCCACACCCTCCATTTCCTTTGTATTTTCTTGCACGTTCTCTCTCTCTCTCTCTCTCTCTCTCTCTCTCTGCGCATTTGTATTTCTGTTGCAACTGCTGATCTCAATTTCCTCGACTCTCTCCCATTGTCCCCACGCCAAGATTCTAATGAAATAGCTTTGCTTCCCCCTTCCCGTGTATAAATAAATCTCCCCTGTTTGTTCCTGTTATAAATCTCTGTTTTAGAAAACAAATCCTTCAATCCTTTCTTTTGCTCCATCCCTCCTGTATTCTGATTCAATTTCCTCACGCCCTCCTTTTTCTTTCCAAGTGAGAGAACGTCCCCTTCAATGGAGGACTCCGGAACAATGAAAAAGCCTGTACCCGACGGTGTAGAGGACGGGGGCAGCGAAGAGAGTGGCTGGACTACTTATCTCCAAGACTTCTCTCGAAACAATGACGGAGAAGATAGCTTCTGCTCCAGCTTCGGGACCTCCTCTTTGGTTTCGGACGCCGCGTCTCGTGCCATCCACAGGAATGCCGCCGTCGCCGAGCCGAAGGCTCCGAGGAGGCTGAGCATGATCAAGAGGATGAGGACCAGAGAGATCACAGATGAAGATCCACTAGAGGACACCGCCACGTCTCCTGTCAACAGTCCCAAGGTCTCTGGTTAAGCTTCTGCTTCATTATGAATCGAAAAAAATTATATTTCTACAGAAATTCCTTTGCTCTGTGTCTGCCTTTTATTTGTTGTTTTACTCGAGTTTTGGCCAAATGGGCATTCGCAGATCAATCATCTAAAGCGGGGGGAGATGATGGGCACTCGGATGACAGATGATCCTCTTCATCTTTCTCTGGTCAGTTACAGTTTTTTCTTTTGGTTTTTATGCCTTCTTTTTTAGGGATTCAAGAAGGGTTTGTCTAAACCTAATTTTCTGAACTGAGTTCCATGAAATTTGATATGTAGGGTAACGGTGGTGCATCGGAGAGCTGCATGGGATTGAAGGTGAGAGAAGGCAATGAAAATGAGGAGATGATGTACAGTTGCGATGGCCAGAACTATGAGTGCTCAAGCTTGAGGAAAAGAGGACTTTGCTTGGTTCCTTTGTCCATGTTCATGAACTATCAGCTTCATTGAATCGATTCCATCTCTCTCTCTCTCCCATCAACTGTGTAGAAACTTTTGTAAATAAGTTTACCGTTGATGGGATTGCGGCCCAATGTTTTTTCTTTTCATTGTAAACCCCATGTAAATCAAAATATCATTTCGATTTCCTGTGTTTGACCATGTCCATGTTTTTGTTACCTATAGTTGATTATATTCATGTTGAGACATGACGGAAATACATGAGCAAAAGAGTGCAACATGACTCAAAAATCTTTTTTTTTTTTACTGAAATGGGAGGATCAAAGTTAATTTTTTTCATTGACTCGGCGAATTTTAGTGTTTTTTAGGATTAATTCAACAAATTGATATTTACCTGCATCGTTTATCCATCCAACAAACATTTTACGTCTGTAACTTCTTTTCACATATTAGAGGACTTGATATAATAAAAATGTTTTACTCCTTTATACAAAATGATATAGAAACTCGTATTGTTTTGTCTCAGCTAAGAAAGTTCGAATAGTAGTTAAGAAGTTTATTTCGTGAAACATATATGCAATCGTGGCACATTTGCATCTTTGATACCTTCATATATGATGCATTAAATTATCTGCACATTTCTAATAAGTTATCATATTTTAGAAAAATCAAATGCATTTTTATTTACTTATTGTTTTATTATTATTACCTCGATTTTTTTCCCTCTTCTTGTTCCATATCGTAATATCTTGTCAGAAACATTGAAGTGATCGCTAACATTTTCTTCCAAATTCTTCCAAAAAAAAAAAGTTATTTTGGCCCCACAAGGCAAAACCTTGCTAACTCCCACGTTCTTAAAAATAACACCGCATCCACCGAACCCTAGCTTAAGACACACTTACATTTAATTAGCATATGACGCGACATGTGGTCATCCGACATTATATGATGCGTTATATAACTATTCGAGAGACATTTATTCTATATGGAATATATATATAGATCAGATTATTAGTCCATGAGGTCGATGAGAGTCTAACTTATTCATTCAGCTTATAGCTATATAATATTAAAAATGGTGGGGTAAATACGTAGACCCCACCCACTAAATTAAATTTTAAAAAAAAGTATAGTGCATTAGCTCATCCCTAACGCTTGCAGACCAGGTGAGACCCCTCCATGTGCACCAGCATTGAAGGCAGGTGACCACTGCAAGAGAGAAACCACAGAAGTTGTTGAGCTCGATTTCAGCTTAATATACTTCCCTTTTGATTCTTCTTCCAACTTGACCCCCCTCTCTCTCTCTCTCTCTCTCTCTCTCTCTCTCTCTCTCTCTCTATGGAAGTCCACAGAAGTTTTCCTGCTAAAGTTATTCTCTTTGAAAGAGTAGGTGCTGTCATTTCCTGTATAATATAAAGAAGAAAAGTCCACCTTAGCTAGATGAAAGTCAGGCAAGGGGTTCTTTAAGAGCTTCTGAAAGAACTGTGCAGTCTGTGATGCAATAGATGTTCTCTCTCTAGGGTTTTGTCATTAATTTATTTACTTGGACAGTTAGTGGTAAAAACTCGTTTAGCACATGCTCAATGCAAGATCCGACGGCATCAGAAATCACACCCAGATCATGTTTAGTGTGATGCTCGAACACCTTCACGTGCACTGTAGCATATGGGTTTTCCTCATTTTCTTCGAGAGAAAGTACTAGGCGATATCCTTACCAAAAAAAAAAGTGCTAGGCGATAGGGTTTTGCGAAGCAGTTAAGGAAGCCTTTATTCTTCCTCCTCGAGTAAAGAACAAGGCATGTGCGGCATGGCAATCATTGTTCTTCTGAATGATGGAACGTCTTACGTGCGATTTCGAGTGGGAGTTCATACAGAGAATTTGTGTTTACTGTATGTTTAGTGCATTTATTTCCCAAGTCAGCATCTGTAATTATGTGATGGGGAAAGGAGATAAACTACTGTTTGACAAGATAAAAGGATTGAACTTGATCAAATTCGGTCGTGTCCCGTGATAAGAACCGTTGTTTTGCTCTTTGGATAAGCATTGACATCTATTCAAGAAAAGTTAGATTGTAATGAACAATTGGCTTGAAATAGATTAGCAAGAAGGGTTCGGTGATCAGTCCGATGATTACTAAAACGACCTCTGCAGTGATTTGATTTTAAGGGTTTGGAGGAGTGCAGAGAATAGGTCATATGCAAGAATTATCAATTAGAGAGATACATTACATTTTCCTCAATATAAATCGTTCGATTGTAATTCGACTTTGATGTCTATTATTTATCATGTGAAACAGAAGACTCTTTTTTTCCTTTTTTTTAAAAAGAAAACAGGAGAGTTTATACCTACAAAACTTCCAATTCAAGTCATCTTCTCTAGGAACATTAATATGTCAATGCCACGTGGTCACATAATATATTAAGATTAATAATTTGGGGGATCGGTTCTCAACTTATTGATTAATCCTCATGACGTGCATATGAGGCATTCCACCCTCGACATGAAAAGGGCAAAGCACGTAAATTTAAACTACATGTTGACATGATAATCAAAGATAAAAGGACGATACATATGAGGCATTCAACCCTCGACATGAAAAGGGCAAAGCATGTAAATTTAAACTACATGTTGACATGATAATTGCTAGTTTTTCTTCAAAAATCATAGAACAATATATGGAAATCCAATCACAATTCGGCCTCTTTAGCAACGATGACTCAAGTCGGCTTAAAAGAACAATCAACCGACCATCGATATCTGCTCTATATTCCCCCCACGTTCTCTTCGTATACTTTTCTTTGGGCCCTGTGTATTTTAACGTTTTAACGTCATAGTGGAGATGGACTCCAATTTCTTGCGCCAGCTATTATATGACTAAGTTTAGTACTCGGCAAGCCAATATGATTAGGATCTATAGTTTAGTAGATTCCGTTACTCAACCTTTTATTTTATGCTTTGTTCGGTAGCTCAGCGACCGAGAGGGAGTGTCTATTATTCACACAAAGATGAACCCTAAAAGCATAGCCTTTAGGGCAGGTATTTAATTGAGATACTTTGTTTCGACTCGTTAGAAAATCTCGAAGAGCAAGCTCGACCAATTTATATAATTCAATCGACGTGATATGCATCTACTAAATGAAGACGATGAACACACAATCTACTACAAACGATAGAACATTTCGGTTTATGGTTCCTCGAATCTAAACCCCAATTGGTAAGAATAAGATAATTATCCTTCACTCGACCTTTTTACTAGCCCGATAAATCCCATGAATCCCAATTCCAAGTTTTTATATTGCTAACCAAATTGAATTTGTCAAATTGAGTCAAATGCTCAATTGGAAGGCGCCCTATCACATTTGAAAGAAGGTGGGGGCAGGATTCAGACCCAAACAGGCTGTCATAAGTGATAAAATATACTAGAAAAATCGAAAAAAGATGGATCGATGAGTTCGTAGCTTAGTACTGGTGCTCTGACCAAAATGGCATTGGCTTTCAATGGGAACTGCGGAGGAATGGGCGGTCTACCTGCGTGATTCCCGGGCATGTTCTCAGACAAGTACCTTTGAAAAAAGAGAATTCGAGAATGACAGTTGGTGAGTGGAAAAATTATCAAAAAAGTCCTAAATCTTTTATAATTTTTTTAATTTAATCCTAAATTTTTTTTTTATCAATTCAGTCTTAAACCTTTTGTAAATCTGTCAATTCAGTCCTTTTGGCCAGCCGACGCTAACGTGACCGCTAGCCGGCATTCATGTGGCAATATTTTAATATATTTTTTTTATTTTCAAATTTTTTTATTTTTATTTTTTTTTCTTTTCTTTCTCCCCCTTGGCCTGTCCGGCTAGGGGGGAGGCTCGTCGGCGAGAGCCCAACTCCGGCGAGCCGGGCCCTCGCCGCCACTGGGCGAGCTCACCATGGCAAGGCGAGCTTGCCTAGCCATGGCGAGCTCGCCCAGCTCCAGCTCCGCCTCGCTAGAGCTGGGCGAGCTCACCCAGCGGTGGCGAGGGCCCAGCTCGCCGGAGCTGGGCCCTCGCCGGCAAACCTCCCCTCTGGCTGGACAGGCCAAGGGGGAGAAGGAAAAGAAGAAAAAAAAATAAAAAAGAAAAAAATTTGAAAATAATAAAAAATATATATATTAAAAATATTGCCACGTGGATGCCGGTCGGCGGCCACGTCAGTGTCGGCCGGCCAAAAGGATTGAATTGGCTGGTTTGCAAAAGGTTTAGGATTGAATTGGCAAAAAAAAAAAGGTTTAGGACTGAATTGGTAAAATTGTAAAAGGTTTAGGACTTTTTTGGTAATTTTCCCATTGGTGAGAGGGGCTTTGAGCTTTATTAAATTCAATGGCCCACTGAATTGCTTTAAATTACCACCTTATTGGAAGATAAGTGCAATTTGCTTGACATCACAAAGTTTGATCCTCCACTAGAGTGAAATTTGAGGACCATACTCTTTTTGTAATAGTCAATATACATTGTATGTTAGGAGGAGTGTGGTCTATTCAATTGTGCATGGTCATTGTCATCCCAAGCTCGAGTCATAGAAGACTAAGCATATATCTAGATAGTCAAACTAAAGAGCATCTTGGACTATTTTCGTCTGTTCTATATCTAAACCCGACAGGATAGGATTTGACAAGGAAATTCACGTAAATGATTTTTGAAGTCGTGTCTCGAGTGGAAACAAAAAGGGGAAGAAAAAATTTGGACCCAACGTCCCGTTCAGCACCTAAGGATGATTATACTTATGTTGCGTTTGGTACCATGCAATGGGATTGTTGAATGGAGTTAAATGTAAAAATAGCGGGATGGAATGATGATTCCAAAACTTTGTTTGGTAAATTGTGGGAATGAAATGAAATGGGGAGTCTTGTGTTTGGTGGTGAGAAGTAGTGTTCTAGGAATGGAATTGAATAAGGAATCTCTAGCGAATTTAATTTGCCTTGTACTTGCATTAATGGTATAATAATTGATATTTCTAGAATATAATTAAGGTTTAACAATTATTTCATACAAATAATATTACTCGCTAATTAAGATGTCAATTATAAATTTTGGTTAATTAGTGTAATAATTGAAATCTTTTAAGTATTACGTAGAGTTGTTAATTAACTAATATTAAATAATCGTAATGCTCATTTAATTACAATTTGTTAGCTACACTTTATAAGTAACTATGAAAAATAACTGTTCTATTAAATTATGTAAGTACATTTAAAAACTTACTTCGTAATATTATAGTGTAATTTCAAAATATATGTTATATTGTTTTTATCTTAATAGTTTGGGGTGTGTCTGGATAAATGTTTAAATTTTGTCTTTTTCTTAATCTGAGACTTTCACAGTACACATATTTTGACAAGTAGATTTACAAATAGCTTTTTCATAATTTTGTCGAATTGGTATAAAGATTTTAGTATTTGGTGGGAAAGCAAAAGGTTGCTTTTTGATTTTTAAAAACTATAAACAAATAGGCCCTTAAAAATACTGAATAGTAACAAGTGATAGTTAGTACTTTTTGTTTTTATGATTTTCATTTATTAATTTTCTAGTTTAGAAAAGGAAAGGAATGTGAAACGAGCATTCCAAATATATGACAAGCTCTACCGTCCGTGGGGAGAGAGACAAAGAGATATTTACTATTATTGTGATTTATTAGCTATTAACGTTGACAGATGTTGACAAGATTTATTAGCAATACTAATATTGACAGATGTTGACAACTCGCCGTGATTGCGATCCCCTGGCCGCCGGTCTCTCTTTCTCTCTCCCCTCGAACTTGATTTAATTTTCTCTTTTCAAAAATTTGAATCAGACAAGTTTATATGAGATTTTATATGTTCTATCATATTATAATTTGTTTGATTAACGTCAAAAAGTCAATGATTAAAGCCCCGAACACGATTTAAAGTATATTTCATAAGCATGAAAGTGGGTCTACATGGAAAATAGCTAACAATCTCATATCATCACGACCCTTCCATGACCTGCACAAACACCTCCTTCGTCGCCATTGTCACCGGTTCCCACTGCCACCCTCACCTTTATCACCACCACCCGATGCGTAGCCATCGTCGCCACCTTCCATTCCCTCAACACTATCATCATGACCTCGTGACCTTTATCAATTCACACCGTGTTACGATTCGACTTATAAAAAGAGAAAAGATCATCAATCATGTCAAAATGGGTAAAGAATTCCGTGGGCAAAAAAGTAATTTGATCATGTCTTCTTATGGTCGTGACAGCTTGCGTTTCCTAGGTTAAACCATTTCAAAATAGTATCATATGATGCTGGCTGCGAACCTTGTATACTTTATTTCCTATTAATCTAAGCTAAATTTCCTCTCTATTATCTCGGAATCAATTCCATCGCCGGCCCTCCAACCATCATCCTCCTACCATAAACAAGAGTATTACGACTCGAGGAGGAGAGCATAAAATCCATCGGCGTATCTATGAACTCGTCCGTTGTGTCTAGGAAGCACGAAGGACGACCAGAAAGACTTTCTCGATTCAATTGTTTAATTTCATAGTTTTTTTTTATGCCTATGACGCCACCTCGCGATGCTAATCGATATGTTTAGACTTATTCTAGATAACGGACACGTTTCTAGAATCACAAATAATTGCACTGGGAATAGCCGGCGGAGAAGTCCAAACAAACGGTCAGCAACGACCTTAGATCGTGGGATATGCATATGACCCTAGAACGATTGCCTTTGTTGGGATCGAGCGCTTGTGACTTAGTTTCTGATGCAGCAAGTAGGGGAAAGAATAAGCTGGCGGGCGCCTCATAGGCAGTGGCTTCGTTGAGAGAACGCTCGGCTATTTGGTGAGGTGCAATTTAGTTTAAAATCTTCACTTATTTGGGTACGCTCTTAAGGTTGAAATTTTTCAATTACATTAAAATGTTTCATATGAGCTTGAAAATCCCATCTTCCAATATTTCCTAAGTGAGCTAAACCGAACAATTGATCTCCAGTGACAGGCCACTGTATATATAACATTATTCAACTACACGTGCAACTTCTGCTACCGTTAATATGGATAGTACATAGTAACGAAGAGTTTATAAAATAAGTCGATAAAAGGGACCATCATGAAAATAAAGAAGAGCACACAACTTAGATATCATTAAATAAAAGCCTAGCGGGAGAAAATTTCCACCCACAATGTCAATATGAAGATATATCTCGTAGTTTTTTTGTTTAAACTAATCTGTTTACCTTAGTGAATTCGTTATAATTAAGCCATGGTTCCACACCTGAACATCAAACGTCTTTGTCGCCCTATTGTATGATAGACAGCCATGCAGGTACGTCGTCTCTCGCTCGCTATCTCTTCACTGTTCACTAATCTGATCCTCGTGAGGATGGATGAAACGCCATTGCAGCGAACATCATATCCAGTCTGAAAGCGACCGCAAAATGTATTCAAGCGTGGTTTTGATTAGTACTGACTTTGGACCGGCGAAATCCATTGCTACTGAGGAAAAAATGGGAATTAGCACATGGAGTGTTGCTAATCATCCAACTTCTCCTTTTCTTAGCACTCTGGGAATCAGCATCCTAAACAGAGAGAACAGCAAGTGGCTACCTTTCTTCTTGTAATTAGACGTCGACTGATTTGATTTGTGGGTGGAATTACTCCACATAAATCGTCGATTATAAAGTGAAAGAAATCAGCTATGGATTTTATAGTTTGAGCTTATATTTTGTTGATAATTTGCTTTTGAACCATGAATAGCTATTGGATGTGTGAGTGTGTATATATATATATATATATATATATATATATATACACATATATTATATATGTATGTATATATTACGTTTCTCTTGTAATTGAAGAGCGATGTAATAAATATGTGTTTGATGCTAATTATAACAGAATCCTTTGTTAAATGTAATCCTAGTTTAAGAGTGAATTAAGATAAAATCTCCTGTCTCGATTTCTCTTTCATGACTTTAATCTCCATTTCATTGTGTTTCACTACAAAAAAACTGGATTTTTGCTACGAAAATTTGCGATGAAAAACTTTTCGTCACAAATTTGCGACAAATTTTCCAACAAAAAATAAAATTCATTGAAAATTTCCAACGAAAAAAAATTCGTCGCAAAATTAGTTGGAAATTTCCAACGAAAAATTTTTCGTGCAAAAATTCATTGGAAAATTCGTTGGAAATTTCCAACGAATTTTGCGACGAATTAAAAAAAAACCTGGTATTGTTCGGCATTTTTTATATTCGTTGGAAAATTCGTTGGAAATTTCCAACGAATTTTAGATTTTCCGGGCAATTATTTTAGTGTGTACAATTTTCATTGAAAAATTCGTTGAAAATTTCCAACGAATTTTCCAACGAATTTCAATTTTCTGGGCAATTATTTTAGTGTGTACAATTTTCGTTGGAAATTTCCAACGAATTTTAATTTTTCAGGCAATTATTTTAGTATGTACAATTTTCATTGAAAATTTCGTTGGAAATTTCCAACGAAAAAAAAATTCGTTGGAAAATTCATTGGAAATTTCCAACAAAAAAAAATTACCAATGTATTTTAATTTTCCTTCTCCCGCTTGACTTCGCCTTCGCCTTCTTAGCCCTCTCCCGCTCCCTCTCCTTCTCCCTCTTGACCTACCTCAGCTTCTGCTTCTGCTTCTCCCTCACCGCCCTCAACACCGCCGCGACGTCCCTCTCCGTCCCCACATGCGCAAGGAATTCGCTTCGCTCGGCCACGAACTCGAAGGCCTCCTCGATGAACCCCAGCGGGCCGGACGGATCGAACCTCGCGCTGAACTCCGCTGCAACAGGAGGATCAAGAAACATGGAATCGAGCGGTGCTGGTGCAGTGGCGTCAATGGAGAAATGGGAGAGGAGGGCCCGACTTGGTGATCGATGCCGTCTTCCTTCTCCCCTTCTCCTCCTCCTCTTCCTTCGTCCACTTGATCCCACGCCCCCCTCCCCCTCCTCCTCCGAGTCAGCGGTCGCACTCCACGCTCCTCTCCCGACCGCACGAGCTGCTCACCGCCCCTCTCCCGACCGCACGTGCTGCTCACCGCCCTTGGAGCAGCGCAGCAGCTGTTGGTGTTGGTGGCTCGACTTTTCGCTGCTGGTTTTCGCACAATGCCCCTTGGGAATTTTGCTTTTAGCGACTTGGTGCGGTTCGGATAAATAAATATGCGGAAAAAGCGACTTTCGCCCGTGCCTTTTCGGAGGAGGAGGCCGAGGGCTTGGCCTCAGGTTGCTTCTCCTCTTCCTCCTCGAAGTCGGAGATGATCGCCATGGATGGTGAGCTCCGGGAGGGATCGAATCGGCGAGCTCGAGCTCGCCGGCCATGGCAAGCGTTCTGGGCGAGCTCGAGCTCGCCCAAATTTGGCCGAGTTCTGGGCGAGCTTGACACTCGCCGGCGGCAACGGCGATTTTTCGACCAAAAAAAAAAATTTTCGGTGGAAAAAAACTTCCCACGATTTTTCGACCAAAAAAAAAATTTATAGTTTTTCCAACGAATTTAGCCACGAGTTTTTCAACGAATTTTCTAACGAAAAAAAATTTGTCGCAAATTTCCAACAAAAATTGAGATTTTTTGTTGGAAAATTTTCCGACGACTAATTACCCACGAATTTTTTTTCATTTGAAAATTTGTTGGAAATTTCCAGAATTTTTTGTTGGAAATTTCATCGGAAAAAATTCGTTTTTTTGTAGTGTTTGTGCCCCTAATCCTAACAATGTACACTAATCTGACTATATTAGGTGATTTTGATTTTCCGAAAGGGATATGAATAAGAACTTAAGAAGGCTATCCAGAATTCATCTATATTTCTTGAGGGCATACTCACTATTAATTGTATATAAAGTTGGGGAATTATCAAAGTGCAGTCCACACAACATCAATACGCTTATAGATGTAATAGTTCCATAATAGACATTCAGAAGCACAGTTCTAAAAATTCTATTTTAAATAGCAAGTGTACAATTTTGATGTATAAATTCTTATCTAGTGTGTAATTAATGAAGACAACTGTCACGCCCCACACCCTACGGCGTGCCACATCCCTCGCAAAGGTCGATTTGAGTGCGACGTCCCAGGACGCGTCGCCAACCCAATACAACAAATAGAGCACAAGGCACATGCGGAAGCCAACTTAAATGCCCGTACCAATCATTCACGAGACCAAGGGTAGAACAAACAATCAAGTTACAAAATATACACTAGCATTGATACTGAGAACCATTTACAATATCCATTTACACCAAAATATACATCACCAATCCAAAAACGAGTCAATGGCCGCTACTGACCAAAAAAAAAGGGGTAAGGCTCGGCGGTCAAGCACTATATCTAGTCGGAGCTCCTCCCAAAACGTATCGGTACGCCTGCCATCCTCAAGGCCGAAGGTCTGAAAAGTTGGTTTTCAACAATAATATGAATAAATCTCAGCGAGTAAGTTCCCTAAACCTAAGCTAGGCTAACATACACATCCTGACTAGTACTAAACAACACACAGCTCAAAGCATAAATGACTTAGGCCCTCGGGCCCAAATCCAAAATTTATTTGACTCTGCAGGTTAGGCACTTTATAATTATACGAGCAATAGTGGCACCGAATTCAATCATAGCACATGTACACATATCACTTAGTCATGACGCATGTCATGCATATGCTCGTGCTCACACTCATGCTCGTGCCTCATCAATGCATTATCGCACACGTGCACTCTTGCACACTTGCCATTTACCAAATTCACCGACCCGCGTAAAACGCATCAGGTTTGACCCGCATAACACGCATCAGGTCTATCACTTCAAGATCGATCTCTGGCCTGCGTAAAACGCATTAGACTCATGACACATAACTCGCATAAAACGCATCAGGTTTGGCCATCTTCCGGTAATCCAGGCATCGTCCCGCGTAACACGCTTCAGGACGGGTTCAATACCCCGCGTAAAACGCATCAGGGTTTTATGTGATCACTCATTCACAAACACCAATTATTATCTGAACTCCGCGTAAAACGCATCAGGGCATTTTAGGTGATCACATGCTCATGCCGTTCGTGCACTCACGCATAATGCACATGATATGTCCATACTCAGTATTCACGCATAGGGCCACAATGTCACACTCGGCATTCGTGAATTCCCCACTGGGCACTCAACATAATTTGGATACATATTCAATTCACGTCTTAATATGATCAATGAATCAACCAATCCAAATCAACCATAACATAGAATTTAGCACCCAAATTCATGCAATTAAGCACTAAAACCACACATGCCGATTGCCTACCAAACAATTCATAATTTGGTGACGCTAAGCATATCACAGAGCATCACACAATCACATTCAAGCCGCATTTAATTTAGCATCCTCTCGGGTCAATCACCGTTTCCTAAGTAATTCACTCTAAAACCTCAAATAGTCAATTATGGTCCGAATCATCCTGATATCAAACCAGCCACAAACAGTCCATCTTAGGCCATCGAATCACTTCTTGATCATTCCATTAGACCACCAAAATTGCCATAAAAATAGCCACCATTTGGATCATAATTTTCACCGGCCAACTCCACAAATTTTGCTTGAATCAATGCGTCCAAGCTCAGCCACCATTCAGCACACCACAGAACACTAAACCTCGATTAAAACATCACGCTAGACCACCAAAATCGCCATGAAAATAGCTGCCATTCGGTCTTCAATTTATACCCGCCAAATTCACATTTTTGCCCAATTTGAGGTGCCTATGCATAGCCACTCCACAGCACTATACAGGTCATTAAACCTCAACTAAATCATCACACTAAGCCCTTAGAATAGCCACAAGACCAGTACGAAAACAGCCACCATTTAGCTCACAAATTTCACTCGCCAAAACCATAATTTTTGTCCAAATCACAACTCCCATGATCAGCCACCACGCAGCACGTTATGGACCGCCAAACTTCAATCAAATTATTATTCTAGGTCACCAAGTGCGCTACAAAATCAGCCCCTAACAGCCTCCACAAGCTAACCCCTAAATTACCATAATTTAACCCCTAAAACTCATCTAGAAAAGCACAAAAGCCTAACTAGGGTTTAGGGTCAAATTCACCTGGATTTCCTAAGCTTCAAATAGGGCTGAGTAAGCAATGAGGGTGGCTGGACAACGGGGGGCAGTGGGGGCGACGGGCGGCCTTCCCGGCGGCGCGTGCGGCAACGACTTGTGGGCGGCGGCAGTCTTATGCAAAGGGGGCTGTTCACAAGGCTCGGAAGAGGGGGGAGAGAGAGAAAATAGGGCGGCTGGCTGGTGGTGGTGAGGCGTGGGGCGGCGTCCCCGGTGGCGGCACCGGCTCCGGCGAACGGCGGCGGCATAAGGCCAAGAGGAAGAGAGCTCGCGGGAGAGGGGAGAGAGGAGAGAGGGCTGGCTAGTGGCTTGGGGAGGAGGAAATGAAGGAGAGAGAGAGACAAGAGAGTTTATAGAGTGAGTGAGATAGTGGGGTTGGCGAGCAATTCTCAATATTGCCAACTTTGCTCCTAATTCAAAGGCTAAGACCAAATCTAGAACAAACACCTAGGGGCACAAATGTCCAACATTCCACACATTATTGGGCTAAAATAACTAATATAAAACCCTAAAATAACTCTCAAGATTTGGAACCCTAAATTAGGCTTATGGGCAAAATGGTAAATTTCCGGTCTCAGGTCAATTTTTCAATTTTTGACTCTATTGATCTCAAATATAGATGGCCACATAAAAATAATGTCGTCCTTGCAAAAATAGTCGCGTACACCCACGAAACTCAACACCAAAGTCCGAACTCAATTCCACGATCGTTTTAGCTCAATTTGCAGTTTTAGGGTCTCTCACTAACGGGCAGCTATTTAGGAGTTACGCGTATTGACCTAGGGCTACTCGAGTTATGACGGTCCTAATTTCCTAGAGAACACGAGGGGTTTATCGCTAGTATCAAGGGTTGCAGTAGTCCGGAATAAGTTCGGGATTGTTCGCTGCGTGTACTCT
This sequence comes from Syzygium syzygioides, assembly GCA_031216285.1. NCBI lineage: Eukaryota > Viridiplantae > Streptophyta > Magnoliopsida > Myrtales > Myrtaceae > Syzygium > Syzygium syzygioides. The sequence continues at coordinate 19,370,997 of CM062242.1, forward strand.
CAGTTGTAAGAAATCACCCGCTATCCGATCGTATGTCGCCGGTCAAACTAAATCCATCAATCTCCTTGGATCGACCCATATTGGCACAAAATATTTCCTCGTCGTATCTCGGAATCGGACTCGATTCACGGTCGAGTTCTTGGGTCCACGCACCGTTTTCCTAGTTAGCCTTTCCCTATTGATCAGTATCTCGAGAATGATCAGTTCCGGACGAAACTTACTAAAATGAAATGAGAAATACATCGATTTCATTGACCGCGAAAGTGAGTCGAATTTCAGGACGTTAGAACAACGAATTAAATTTATTCATGTAGTAGTGACTGTACTATATATATCATTTCTCGCATTTATAGTCTGATTGCGAAAATAATATATCAAACTAAGCATTAAATAATATAATTAGTAATTAAGATGACAATTATATTATGAAGGAATTTGATAGATAAAATGACTATTACAGTTTTGATTGTGTTAAGGCTTACACTATTATTCCAAACAAATATTGTAATAGGCAAATGACTCGACTTATAATGTGATAGCCAATATTGCAAGGAAAGTAACAAAAACGTCCTAAAGCTATTGCAATGGTGCTAATTAGTCATAAATCTTTCAATTGGATCAATTTAGTCCTAAACCTTTTCACATTTTGTTAATTGAGTCCATTGACGTGGACATTTTCAATAATATTTTAACCTTTTATATTTTTACTATTAAATTATTATTTTCTTTCGTTTTTTTTTTCTTTCATTTTGCCAGGTGACCCTCCCCAGCCGCCAGCGAGGGTCACAACTCTCGTTGGGTATGGGCAAGGGCCTTTGTGACCTCGCTCGCAACCAACGAGGCCACGATGGCCTTGGGCGAGGCCAACATGACCCTATTGGCCATGGGCGAGGTGGCCCTCACCCAGACGTGGCGAGGGTCATCGATGACCCCTACCAACCAAAATATTATCAAAATTATCTACATCAGCACCGATCGTGCTTTGTAAGACGACTGGTGTCCACATCGATGATTTCCGGTTAAAATTGGTCAAATGGACTTAATAGGCATAATGTGAAAAATTTTTTGACTAAATTTAACCAATTAAAAGATTTATAACTGAATTGGCATCAATGCAGTAGGTTTAAGACTTTTTTGGTACTTTTCCCCAACACTGCAAGATGTGTTCTCGCATCATAAGGATGACTACTGGCGACAGCCCAATTCAAACTTGAGATCATTGGATAGCATAAAGCACGGCCACGGCAATCCAAAACCTCCATCAAAACTACGCCAACCACCTCAATGGCAGCGCTTTGCCATGTCATAATTAAGAAGAAATGATATTCTCTTCCTCAATAAATAATGCAAAAAGAATCCTTGTTATAGCTTAGTGCAATGCAAGTAATGCAAGCGCCAGCAATTTAGGGCAAAAGGATAGAGAATGACATGATTGTCATTGGTCATCCGGTTTTTAAGCTCACGGAAATATAGTCTCCTAAGACCACAATCAAATGGCGAAAATGTCCGTGAATGATAATGCGATGTTTAAGTTCTCTCGTGACAGATCTAATGGTCATTGACAAGATTTTCTCTGTCCGCAATTGTCCCCCTTAATTATTTTATACTTTTTTCGCACTTTCTTCTCTTTTTGTCATTATTGAAATCTGAAAACAGACCACTGGCCATGGAACTGGAAACTTCGATCAACATGAGTGTAGCTTGAAAAGAAAGACTTCGCATGATTGCTTTCTTGTCGACTCTCTCAGTTGGGCCTAAACCATGTAGCCTTGTTGTTGGCTTTTTGGTGATGTCGCTGTGTTTGGTCACTGGCCTTCTCTTAAACATCTATACCTTGATCATGTAGAAATTGAAGCTTAATTAAGATAATTACGTTACTTGTCTTGGATGGCATGATTGATCGGGACCTAACGCTGGCGAAAATTTAACCATTTTGCATGTGCTTTCGTGGGTCCTAAGTAAGAGGTGAGGTTCTAGCTCTGATCAGTTAATACGACAAGGAAAAACTAATAAAGTTCAAGACTACCTCAATTTGCAATATATAGTTGCAAACACGCTGCAATATAAGCAGCACTAGAAGAACTAACCAGCCAGAGCCTTGTAATCAACTATACTTGAAACAATATGCATGCGAAGTATAGCAAATTTTTGCTGTAAAGAGGCCTTGGGTATTTATACTTACTGTAGAAAACAAAACTAGGTATACCAAGGAACAACTATAGCTTTATCCTGGATTTGCATTTAGAGTCCACAGTTTGAGACTGAATGTGAAATAAGATGTAGCAGGTGCTATAAGCAGTGGCGTGGAAATTAAAGATCTTAGCCATACTGACTTTCCCATGCAAAGTCGCCGTAGAAGTGAAGTTCAAGCAGCCTGAGGCGACGTCTTCCCATAAACTCGGATTTAATACCAATTTATCGGCGATCAGATCCGTTGAAGTGGTTATGTTAACTTTTGCCCGAGCAGGAATCTTGTTGTGCACGATGGGGACTTCAGCCACCGTCGACCCATGGTAGTTCACGTAACCGGTTGTGCTCTTGTACTCGAAGCCGCCGTAGTTAGGGTTGTCAATTGTCACGAGCATGCTTAATGTGACGTCTAGCGTGATGTTGGTAGTGGTGATGTTGAACCGGATGTTCCTGAGGCCAATGGGGTGCGCGGTAATCTGAGGCTGTTTGGGCTTGAAGATCGTGAGCGATAAGGTCACGATGATGATGGTGAGAATGGCCAAGAAAACCGCTGAGGTGAAGCAGCATATTTTGAGACCTCGGCGAGCCATTCCAGTTGGTTACTAATCAATGAACAAAGCAGGACAGATGCGGACATCAGTTAGTGTTCATATACAAAAGTGAAGTAAACTGGAAGAAGGGTCATGTTGTTTCTTATTAAATCTCATTTTGTTTTACTTTGGTGTAGGAATGGTTGAATGCTACCGTGATTCGGGGATAAAGCTATGAACATCAGCGTGCAAAATCAAATGGATGATGATGATGTATACGCAGGATTCTGTAAGTGGATTCTAATGGGGAGATGAAGAACGTAATGGACAAAAGTACGGCTTAGCTTGATCTTAGAACGTGCTTAGTAGTTCATCACGTTACGGTGGTTTGTATTTGACAAGGGTTTTGTTGATATGCCAGAAAGAGACTCGAATCGGACAGCGAGTCCTTAATATACTAAATGTATGATAATTTTCATAGAATCATCAATGGAAAGAAAATTATTAACTATAATAATAACAAGTTGCATATGCAACTTAACAAAAGATATTGTTCGTTCAACTACTTGGCTTCCCTAAAGAAAAGTGACTCTCTCGAAAAAAATATTTTACTTGAATCAGACAATAAGAGTCATTATTCACTAAAACCACATAAATATCAAGGAATAAGTTTAAATGTTTAGTGCGAGAAGATCCACATGAACTTGTTAACATGATTAATTGATGTTGTCCATTCGTAGTTTCATCATCAATAGATAATATGATCTTCCATAGTGACCACACTCTAAAACAATGAAAGATGACTAATTTGTGTTTAATGCATTCATCAAACACAATATTCAATCTTTCAGTAAATTCTTTAAATTTGTACCGAAATTCGAAGTCAAAAAATTCACGATTATGAGAATAATTTAGGGAAATAAAATTAATAATTGGTAGAATAAGTTATGAAGGAGACAAACAAGAAAGAAACATTAAAATGTAATGGGTGTGGAAGATACGGTTAGAGTGAAAAAAAAAAGTTGTTTGAAAGAGATGTGGGTGGTTGTCTTTTAACAAAATGGAAACAAAAGAAAAGGAAGAAATAATGTAAGAAATAATCTTTTAGGTTTTACTAGTATAATAGTCTTTATGTTACTGTGAGAGTAATACTGTATTATGAGCCACAAATTGTTGTAGAAGCAGACTCTACGACAATTTATAATTACTTGTTATTTTTTTGTGTGGACCAGAATAGGCTATTAATCTTACAGTTGATTAATGACAATCACTTAATTTTTTCTCTAATCTTAAATCGAGAGTCAGAATCGTAAGAGATAACGCAGTCGATTCAATGTGATAAGATAGTGTTAGAAGCCAATAAGGGGGTGAAAATAGTTCGAGCCTAAAAGAAATAAGTCATGCTCAATACTAAATAAGAATATGCCATGTTAATCAATATAGTGAGTAACTTCATCGCCTATAATAGTGTCCGTATTTCCTAACAATGACATCGCAGCGGATATTTGCTAGATATGGTGATTAATTAGGGTCATTTGTGGTGGAGGAATCACCTTCCCTCCTAGATGAATGTAGGAACTAAATTAACCTAGCTGAGTATCAATAGCAATAGTTACATAATGTGAATGATGAGTGATAATAAGGATTTAGAGGGAACGCAAACCGAAATTTAAGTGAAAAGTCCTTCTAACGAAAAGGGGTGTTGTGAAATTAACATGAAAGAAAATGGATCTTACAATTCAAGTCTAACTTGAGAAGAAGAAAGTACCAGAAAAATCAGTAAGGAAACGATAAGAAACACAAGAGATTTGCGTGATTTGATTCGAGTGCTCGTACCTACTTCACGTGGAGAGTCAGTAGCCAAGATGTCCACTATGAATTGTGAGAATACAGAGTTTACAAGTGTTTCCTAGCCCTGAATTACATCCAAAGCAAAACCCAAGTGCTATCTCACAATCCAACCCTAGCACTCCTCTTGTTTACTCTAATAACCAAGTAAAACTCCATCTCTCTCTCTAAAAATATAATTGTAGCCAAAATAAGAAATCATTTTTAGGAAACCTACTCAAATTAAGAAATTTATTTGGATTTGATTTTCCTTTCCGAGTTCAAACCTGAGAGATATTCTTAGGAAAGAAATCATGAGCAATCCAAAGTACAAATACATCCAACAATACCAAGAATGGTGCAACAATTTGCCACACAATTAATTAGCATGTGTACAATTTTAATGTATAAATTCTTATCTATTATTTCATTAATTAAATACTAAGATTTAAATTTATTCATATAATATGTTGTATTATAGATACCATTTCTCACATTTATAGTATGATTGCAATAGTAATATAACAATTTAAGCATTAACTAATATAATTAGTAATTAAGATGATAATTACATTATGAATGATTTTGAATGTGATAGATAATTATGTATTATCAAGGTAAGATAATCGTTCTTCCATCAATGGTTTACAAAATAATTATTTTATTTATTAGTCATATGAGAAGCCATCGTGTCAAAACAATAACAATCGGTGTCATCATTAGATGAAGTGCGTAAGTTTGGTTATAACTAACATAGACTATAATTATAACTACTAATTAACATTGGCGGAGTGAATGAATGAAATAGAGGAGGTATTTTGGGGATATGGGATAATTATCAAAAAAGTCATAAACTTATTGAACGAAGGCCAATTCAGTCCTACAACTTTCAATCGTGCCAATTTAGTCCTGAAGATGATTTGCCAATTTAATCTTAAAATTTTCAATTGTGTCAATTTATTCCTAAACCTTTTGAAAATTTGCTAATTTAGTTATAAATTTATTATTTAGATGTTTGGCTGGAAGTACTACATTGGCAAATTGTCAAAAGATTTAGGATTAAATTGGCATAATTGAAAGGTTTAAGAATAAATTGACCTCCGTACAATTGATTTAGGACTTTTTGGACAATTTTCTCTTAGGAATAACTATTAAAGTTTTGGTTGTAAGAGGGATTACACTATTATTCCAAACAAATACTATAATAGGCAATCAAGTTGACTTATAATGTGATAGACGATACTGCAAGTAGATGTGCTTTTAGATAACAGGGACAACTACTATCAATAGCTCAATACGAAGTTGAGATCGTTGGATAGCATAATGCAATGCCACGGTAATCCCTAAACCTCAATCACGACTACGCCAACCACCTAAATGGTAGAGCTTCACCATGTCGTATTTCAAAAGAAATGATGTTTTCTTCCTTAATAAATATTACAAAATTTTCTTAGTATAGCTTAGTGCGATGTAAGTAATGCAGCCGATAGAGATTTAGGGCAAAATGATAGAGAATGACATGATCGGTCATCTAGTCTTTAATCTCACGCAAATACTCTAAGACATCATTGTGTGTTGCGAAAACGGCACCTTAAGTTCACCATAGTTAGAATTCTAGAACACAATAATAGAAAAAAAGTGATTTGCGCACATGAATTAGAATCCATTATTCTTGATGTAGAATAGATCTTAAGTGCTTCTCCTCTATTGCCCTCTATATCACTAGTTCAATGAGACTGCCCCTTGCTAGTTGTGTTTTGTAACTGCTCCTTATATGAGGTTATTTATGCATCAAGATTAGAGGAAAGACTTGAATATTATCTGTAGAGTTTTAAACCACAGATCCTCTCATCATAGGCCGAGCTATACTCAGCCCATACTAGCCAGGCCCATATTAGACTAATTAATAATCTTTATATCTTACCTTATTAGACTAACCCATAAAACGGTAAATTACAATCTCAATTAATATAGCCTGCATCAGAAAAAACTCTTACATTTTTCTACTTGAGCTATATTAATTGAAATTGTACTATAAGTACACACATTTATGTTGGTCTAGAGATTTTCTTAACAGTCAATCCATTCCCATAAAGTCGCAAACATCGAATTATGGCAATAACTGCATGAATACACTCAGAGCTTTCCATGGTTACGAATGCTTTTAACTCTACTAATATGGATTCAATATGGTTGTGTGACAAATTAGATTACACCTCATAAAGAGTATTAACTTTTGTGTCATCTCCTTTGTCAGTCCACATTTTCTCTCCTTAAATGTCACAAAACTTGATGTGTCACCAAAGAATATCCTTATGCTTCCAATGAACTTACATATGTCTTAATCTTACAGTTAACTTTAGTTTATGTGTAACGAGACATATTGTTAGAGCTAGTAACTGAATGCACATAACCTTTACTTAAGGTTTACACAATATATTGAGATTTTCACTAAATATATGTATTCAACATGATAACAATACATTCATAAACACTTTATTAGAGCAAAAGCAAAACAACTATCACTAAACAACATCATCCAATGATGCTCCTAAGCCCATGCTAAGGACATGTTCAAACACACAAGGGCGAAGGTTTTTAATTAGTGGATTTGCAACCATATTATTTGTGGAAATATGCTTAACTGCAATGTCACAATTTTGAACTACTTCCTTTATGGTATAAAACTCGACCGCCATATGCTTATATCCTCTAAGACCTCTGTTGTTGTTGATAAATGTATGGGTATATCCATAAAATCAACTATGGTCAACTTTCAAATGAGGTTCTGGAGCCAAAAAACTTGAGTGATGATCGTAAAGCATGCTACAAACTCCGCTTGCATGGTAAAGGATGATATAGATTTATGTTTTGTATTTTTCCATGATATTGCACCTCTTGCTAACATAAAGATATATTTAGTTGTCAACTTCATGTCATCCTGACAGCCAACAAAGTTTATATCCAAATACCTTACTAGTTGTAGGTCATAAAAATGTCTGTGAATTAGTATATAGTTTCTTGTCCAAAAACCTTCTTAGTAACCATCAATGATCATGTCCTAGATTTGACTGATATCTGCTCTATTACAAAAACAATGTTTTGTCTAGTGCAAACTTAAGCATACATGATACTTTCAAGTGCACTAGCATAAGGCACATCTTTCATTTGGGCATTCTCAATAGCTGAATGAGGACACTATGATAGATTCAGTTTATTACCCTTAATGACAAGAGTAATTCCTAGCCTACAATGTTGTATACTAAATTTTTCTAATATACAATCAACATATGCCCTCTAAGACAAATCCAATACATGGCGAGAACAATCCTTATGGCACTCAATGCCAAGAACAACAGACACCTCACCAATGTCTTTCATGTAAAAAATCTTCAACTACATTTGTTTTGTCTCATGCAGTAATTCGAGATTATTACTCGCAAGCAAGATATCATCTACATAAAGTACGAGAAAAATAAATTTCCTTCCACTAACCTTGCAGTATATACACTGATCTACTTTATTCTCAATAAAATCGAATGAAATAACAACACTATGAAATTTTAAGTACCAATGTCAAGAAGCTTGCTTGAGGTCATAAATTGACTTTTTTAGTCTACATACAAGATTACCTTAATCATCTGCGGCAAAGCCTTCGGTTGTATCGTATAGACCTCCTCATTAAGGTCTCTATTTAGAAAAGAAGTTTTAACATCTATATCAAAATGAACTATTAATGCCATCATTATTCTAAAAGAATCTTTAGAAGATACGGGGGAAAACATTGCTTCATAGTCTACTCATTCTCTCTTAGTGAAATCCCTAGTTATTAGTTTGGCTTTAACTTCTCAATCTTTCTTATGGAGTCCTTTATAATCTTATACATCCATTTACAGCCGATAGGCTTGTGTCCTTTAGGCAATTCCACAAACTCCCAAGCACCATTATGTTTCATAGGCTGCATCTCATCTTTCATCACATCTAAATACAAATATGACTGAGGATAAGAATCAACAATTGCATAAGTTACTAGATCAATTACATAGTCAATATCATAGTCATACTCTCCTAGATAGATTATATAGCCTGGTGGCATAACTTAAAAGGAGTTAATGGAGCAGCTTTGATAGGAATATGATTTAGAATGTAAAAGGTAATTTTCAAAACTTCACCCCACAAAAAATCAGGTAAATTGGTTTTACTAATTATACTCCTCATCATTTTCATAAGTGTGCGATTGCGTCTTTCGGCCACATCATTTTGTTCGAGATTCACATGCATAGTATGCTAAGCTACTATTGCAGGATCCTCCAAGTATTTGGCAAATAGCCCTTTAAGTTATCTAGCATTGTCATGCCTACCATAATATTCATCACCACGATATGATTTGACAACATTTATGACTTTTCCCAACTGTTTCTCAACTTCAGTCCGAAAGATCTTGAATTTGTCAAAAGACTTAGATTTTTCCTTAATCAAGTATAGATAACCATATCAAGAATAGTCATTAATAAATATGATAAAATAAAAATTTCTATAAGATTGCCATCTATGGACCATTAATATTTGTGTGAATAACCTCCAACAGGTTTGAACTACAAATTGCGGTTTTATTCTCTATCTTAGTCATCCTATCCTTACAATAGTCTATGCAAGTGTCCACTAAGGTTATGCGAAAAAACCAAAAATTGCCCGGAACCGGACCAGAACCTATGGTTCGTAAGGGAACCAGTGGGTACCAGTCCGATTCCCAATTCTAAGTATGGAACCGCATGCCCACCCATCCGGACCGGACTGGTAATATAATAATAAATATAATATATTTATTTAATTTTTATTTTTTAAAAAAAAAAAATTTTAAATCCCTAAACCAAACCTAACTTGCTTGACGCTCACAGCCTCACATTGAGCTGAGAAATACTTTCTTTTGCTTTCACCTCACGCTTACTCTCATTCTTTCACTCTTCTCGGTCAATACTCACCTCATCGTCTTCGACTTGCCATCTCCGTCTTTGTCTCCATCTTTCCATCTCCATCCTTGGCTAGTGGGACCGATTCCATGGGCCCACCCAAGAACGGGTGGATCCATGGAACCAACGGGTGGTTTCCAGTTCTAATTTTTCGAAATCGATCTTTAGTGAGGGGTTCCCAATTCTAGGGTGGGAACCGCTCACCCGGACCATGCTCACCCCTACTATCCACTTTTTTTCTAAAAATGTGATCAAGCCGTTTATGTTACAAAGCATAAGATTGTTCCTTAAGTAGAGATCTTTTAGAAACAACCTTTTTAGTTTTATAAGCGACCTATATATTATTGGGAGTTAAATATAATCTGTACAATCCATTAGACATATTGCAGTACTCAACCTTATTTAAATTACAGAACATAGACAAAATATTTTTCCTCATTTTAAAGAGTAGCCATATATATTCATACATGATACGGAAACTAAATTCTGTATAAAAGAAGGTACATAAAATGTGTTTCTTAACATCAAATTAAAACCATAATCTAGAATTAAAATGACATCTCCTACAAACTTGACGTCGATTTTATTGTTGTTTCCCACAATGAGCTTAGATTCATTCTGATTTGGCTTTCTCCGATTTATGAATCCCTATATGATAAATGTAACATGATTTTTGCACCACTATATAGCCACCATGAACTGGATGAGGCTTTTGATAGGTTGGATTCACGAACAAATACCAAAGAATAATTACCTGCAAGCTCATGTTTGGACGATCAAGTTTTATTTGTTGCAGTCTTTCTTTATGTGACAGTTCTTCTTACAAAAGAAGCAGCGTTCACCATCCTTCTTGAATGATGCTTTCTTAGGACCTAAATAGTCAAAATGACCGATGGTTAATTTGATGAGTTCCTTTATGAGTATAAATTTTGGACATCTTACTTTTTTAATACTAACCCCACCAAAACCATCGTACCTCATATTGAAGAGTCCTTGTAGATGTGTCCCAATCTCAGCATTAGATGAGACATAGTTCCTAGCCTCCAAGGCTTTCATCATAAATTTAGTAGTGCAATCAACTAGCAAACCACTCTTCAAATATTTTTGAATGGATCGCTTCGTAAATAACAAGCAAATTTGATTGCTATTTTCCCAAGCAACAAAGTGTGCTTTCTTAAGTTCCATACTTATGACAGTGAAATCTACTAGCTTATCCTTAGTAAGAGCAATATGAACATCTGCTAGCTTCATCCCAAATAGAAAATCATCTTTCCAATTCTTTAAGTTCGAACTAATAAATACCTCAATCATAATGGAGTTGCCATATATAAAGAAGGTGACAGATAAATAAGCAATGCATACAATTAGCATTATGCGAGTAGTATGTAACTTGAAACCGTATAAGGACACATCCTGAGAGTTTCATACAACATCATATATTATACACTCTCCACATGACATCAGCCATGATAATATATTCCAACCTTCGTGAATTCACCATCATTGAGTGTATAAACCATTAGGATTAGTCACTCCTCAACCATATGCTGTACATGTATCCCTTCATGAACCAATGCATAATCACTTCCTTTGGGAGTATGACCATGCATTAGAACATGAAATACCCCATCACAATATGAAATCGATATTTCTCAACTCAATCAAGTGTGCCACTTTGGTGGTCACGACGCAATTGAATCTTTAAAACTCTCTCATATCAGGGATGTAAACTTTATATTTCACATTTACCATATACATGTAATTTTAGACTTCAAGACAAGGGCAAATTGTCAATAAAATCACATGCCATACCAATTACGTTGCTCCATTCATGGATACATGTTAAACCTTATAAATGCAATCAATGAATCAAGCTCTACAAATTATGTATGTGATGATATATGTGAGCTAGCAACTGTATTTCCAAAGCCTTAGAGAAATATAGCAAAATACTCAAAAAATACCCTAAAAAAACACATATATAGGGTTTTGTACATATGTTCGCATCCTTAAAAGCATCAAACATGTAGTATAAAGTAACCACATTGTATGTCATGTCGATACGAGCACACTTGTACCAAGAACGCTCCAAACGAAGCCTGGATAAGCCCTTTCTATGCCTTTAGAGTGCGTGGCGCATGTATTAAATGCGCAACACACTTGAACCGGCCTAAATCCCTAGTCAACCGAATCAACGGTCCACCAAGTCGGATTGGAACCCGGGTCGAGTCACCTGGGAGGTTAACCGAGTCAACCTGCGTCTTGAGTCGTTGACTTTAGCCCTAGCGCAATGCATACATGGCCGCGCATGTTCGACACATAGCACCACGCAACGGTGCATGGGGGTGCATGCGGCATCCCCTGGTGGCATGCAACTTACCAAAATGCTTGCCTTGATGAGCTCTATTCGTCTATGTGATCAAAATCAATTTTTATGAGACAAAAAATTCCAAACACGGGAAAAATATGTACATTCTAGCCTTAGATTATGGAAGCTCTCATACCACACGTAAAACACAAAAACAGCACCCCATGATCACCATAGCTAGAATTCTAAAACACAGTAATGGAGAAAAAGTGATTTGCATAGCTGATTTGAAATCCATTGTTCTTGATGCAAAATATCGACGATTCTCAATCTCAAGCCCTCTCCTCAATTTCCCTCTATGTCACTAGCTAAATGAGCCTGCATTTCGCCAATGCATTCTATAACTACTCCTTGTGTGAGGCTATATGTGCATCAGGGTTAGAGGAGAGAATTGAATACTATTTATATAGTTTTAATTCATAGACCCCATGCCGAGCTTCACTTGGCCCACACTAGTTAGGGTCATATTAGACTAATTAAGAACCTTTATATCTTACTTTATTAGACCAATTCTGTAAAATGGTCAATTAATATAGCCCACACGAAAAAAATTCTTACGCTCATCACATGTTTACAATTTCCGTGAACGATAACGCAGTGTTTATGCTCTCTAGTGACCGATCTAATAGTCTTTGACAAGATTCTCTTTGTCCGCAAATGTCCCCCTTGATTGATTTATACTTATTTCGCACTCTCTTTTCCTTTTGTCATTATTGAAAGCTGAAAACAGGCCACTGACCATTGAATCGGAAACTTCGATGAACATGAGCGTAGCTTGAAAAGAAAGACTTCGCACGATAGCTTTCTTGTCGACTCTCTCGGTTGGGCCTAAATCATGTAGTCATGTTGTTGACTTTTTGGCGATGTCACTGTGTTTGGTCGTTGCCTTCTCTTATATCTCCGCCGTGATGATATGGTAATTGAAACTTAAGTAAGACAATTATGTCACTATTCTTGAATGGCATCATTGATCGGGACCTAACGTTGGCGAAAATTTAACCATTTTGCATGTGCTCTCGTGGGCCATAATTAAGAGCTGAGGTCCTAGCTCTGATAAGTTTTTTTTTTTTTGGTAAAGGCCCGTGCATCGTTCATGAGCTCTGATAAAGTTAATGACATGGAAAAACTATAAAGTTCAAAAATAGCTTTAATTGCAATATATAGTTGCAAACATGCTGCAATATTAGCAGCAATAGAAGAACCAGCCAGCCAAAGACTTGTAATCAACTGTACTTGAAACCATACGCATGCGAAATACAGCGAACTTTGTTGTAACGAGGCCTTGGGTATATATAACTAGGAACAACTATAGCTTTAGCCTGGTAATGCAATTAGAGTCCACGGCCTTAGACTGAATGTGAAATAAGATGTAGCAGGTGCTATAAACAGTGGCATGGAGCTTAAAGATCTTAGCCACACCGACTTTCCCAGGCAAAGTCACCGTAGAAGTGAAGTTCAAGCAGCCCAAGGCAACGTCTTCCCCGAAACTCGGGTTCGATATCAATTTATCAATGATCAGATTCGTCGAAGTGGTCATGTTGACTTTTGCCCGAGCAGGAATCTTGTTGTGCACGATGGGGACCTCAGCCACCGTCGACCCACGGTAGTTAACGTAACTGGTCGTGCTTTTGTACTCGAAGCTGCCGTAGTTAGGGTTGTCGATCGTCACGAGCATGCTTAACGTGTGGTTGAATAGGATGTTCTCTAGGCCGATGGGCTGGACCGTAATCTGAGGTTGTTTGGGCTTGAAGATCGTGAGGGATAAGGTCACGATGATGATAGTGAGAATGGCCAAGAATACCACAGAGGTGAAGCAGCATATTTTGAGACCTTGGCGAGCCATTTCAGTTGGTTACTAATCAATGAGCAATGCAGGAGAGATGCGGATTAATGTGGACATCAGTTGATGTTCATATAAGAAAGTGAAGTAAACTGAAAGAAGAATTATGTCGTTACTATGGGGTATGAATGTTGAATGCTTCTATGATTCGAGGATAAATCTATGAAGATCAGCGTACAAAATCAAATGGATGACGATGATGTATACGCAGGATGCTCTAAGAGGATTCTAATGGGGAGATAAAGAGCGTAATGGACAAAAGTAAAGCTTGATCTTAGAACGTGCTTAGTAGTTCAACACATTACGGAGGTTTGAATTTGACATGGGTTTTGTTTTTATGCCAGAAGGACACTCGCATAGGACAGCGGGTGCTTCTTCTTACTCTTTGGTTTTTTTTTTTTTTGTCTCTTACCTTCTAATCTCGGCTTAATTAGTTAATCTCTTGAGATTGTAACGATAAACATTCCCAAAAATGAAGAAATTAACATGAGGCAATGTAATTACAGTATCATGTGCGAAAGTGTTCTTTCGAGGCCCAAGTATGCAATAGGAGATGTTTTGAGTGCGCGAATGAAATGGGCCAAACTTTTGACAGAGCAGATCCGTCAGCATACTTCAGCAATGTCCCGCTTACCAAAGAGCAATTCACAATGCTAGGTTTTTATTAGGATGGGTCCACAAAATCTATCAGCTAAACGACAGGATAGAATGCAATCCGACATTTAAAAATAAGTCATGTTCCACACTAAAAAAGAATATGCCATGTCAATCATATAGCAAGAGAGTGAGTAACTTCATCGCCTATAACAGCGTCCTTATGTCCTAACAATGGCATCCCAGTGGATACCTGCTATATATGGTGAATAATAAGGATTATTTGCGGTCGGAGGAATCACCCTCCCCTCCTAGATGAATGTAGGAACAAAATTAACCAAGCCAAGTATCAATAGCAATGGTTACACAATGTGAATGAGAGTGATAATAAGGATTTAAAGGGAATGCACATCGAAATTTAAGTGAAAAGCCCTTCTAATGAAAAGGGGTGTTGTGAAATGAACTCGAAGGCTAACGGATCTTGCAATTCGAGTCTAATTCAAGAAGAAGAAGAAAGTACCAGAGAAACTAGCAATGAACAATAAGGAACACCGGAGATTTACATAATTTGATTCGAGTGCCGGTACTTCCTTCACAGGGGAAGCTAGTCGCCAAAAAGTCCATTATGAATCTTGATAATATAGAGTTTACAATCACTCAATCATTTAAGTATTTGCCAACCCTAAATTACATTCATAGCAAAACCTAATGCTCTCTCACAATTCAGCCCTAACACTACTCTTGTTAAATTGTATCCAAAAATAGGAAACCATTTTTAGGAAACCTATTCAAATTAGGGAATTTATTTAGATTGTGACTTTCTTTTACGAGTTCAAACTCGAGACATATTCTTATAAAAGAAATCATGAGCAATCGAAAGTATAAGGACGTCCAACCATACCAAGAACGGTGCACCAATTTGCCACACAATTAAATAGCATGTATACAATCTTAATGTATAAATTCTTAATATTATATCTTAATTAATTAAAGACCAAGATTTAATTTATTTATATAATATGTGATTGTATTGTAGATATCAATTCTCACATTTATAGTCTGATTGCAATAATAATATAACAATTTAAGCATTAACTAATATAATTAGTAATTAAGATGACAATTATACTACAAACGACTTTGAATATGATATTTATCTATCATCAGGTAAGATAATAGTTCTTACATCAATAATTTACTTAATAATTATTTTATTTATTAATCATATGAGACGCCGTCATGTCAAAATAATAATAATAAGTGTTACTATCACTGGCAGAGCTTCG
Organism: Syzygium syzygioides; assembly: GCA_031216285.1. Lineage (NCBI taxonomy): Eukaryota > Viridiplantae > Streptophyta > Magnoliopsida > Myrtales > Myrtaceae > Syzygium > Syzygium syzygioides. The sequence continues at coordinate 19,386,602 of CM062242.1, forward strand.
CTATGTCGTATTTTAGAAAAAAAAGTGATATTCTCTTCCTCAGTAAATTTTACAAAAATTCCTTGGTTGCTCAGTACAATGCAAGTAATGCAGCCACCAACGATTTAGGGCAAAAAGATAGAAAATTGCATGATTGTAATTGGTCATCCGGTCTTTAAGCTCACGCAAATATAGTCTCCTAAGACTTCGCCACATGATGTTTATGCTCTCTCGTGACCGATCAAATGGTCTTTGACAAGATTTTCTCTTTGTCCGCAATTGTCCCCTCAATTGATTTATACTTATTTCCCACTCTCTTTTCCCTCTGTCATTAGTGAAATTTGAAAACAGGCCACTGGCCATTGAATTGGAAACTTCGATCAACATGAGCGTAGCTTGAAAAGAAAGGCTTCGCATGATTGCTTTCTTGTCGACTCTCTCAGTTGGGCCTAAACCATGTAGTCCTGTCGTTGACTTTTCGGTGATGTCAGTGTGTTTGGTCATTGCCTTCTCTTAAATATCTGCGCTGTTATCATATGGTAATTGAAGCTTAAGTAAGACAATTATGTTACTTTTCTTGGAACGCATGATTGATTGGGACTGACGTTGGCGAAAATTTAACTTTTGCATGTGCTCTCGTGGGCCATAATTAAGAATAGAGTTTCTAGCTCTGATGAGTTCATACGACATGTGAAAACTAATAATGTTCAAAACTAGCTTAAAAATTGCAATATATAGTTGCGAACATGCTGCAATATAAGCAGCACCAGAAGAACCAGCCAGCCAAAGGCTTGGAATCAACTGTACTTGACACTATACGCATGCGAAATATAGCGAGCTTTGCTGTAACTAGGCCTTGGATATGAATACCTATTGTGGAAAACAAAACTAGGTATACCATGGAACAACTATAGCTTTATCCTGGTAATGCATTTAGAGTCCACAGCCCGAGACAGAATGCGAAATAAAATGTAGCAGTTGCTATAAACGGTGGCATGGAACTTAAAGATCTTGGCCATTCTGACTTTCCCAGGTAAAGTTGCCGTAGAAGTGAAGTTCATGGAGTCCGAGGCGATATCGTCCCAGAAACTCGGGTTCGATATCAATTTATCGACACTCAGATCCATCGAAGTGGGCATGGTGACTTTTGCCCGAGCAGGAATCTTTTTGTGCGCGAGGGGGACCTCAGCCACTGTCGACCCATGGTAGTTAACGTAACCGTTCATGCTATTGTACTCAAAGCTGCCGTAGTTAGGGTTGTGGATCGTCACGAGCATGCTTAACTTGATGTCGGTCGTGTTGAACTGGATGTTCTCGAGGTTGACGGGCTCGAGCGTAATCTGAGGGTCTTTGGGCTTGAAGATCGTGAGCGCTAAGGTCACGATGATGATAGCAAGAATGGCCAAGAGAACCACCGTGGTGAAGCAGCATTTTTTGAGACCTCGGCGAGCCATTTCAGTTGGTTACTAATCAAAGAACAATGCAGAAGAGATGTGGATTAATGCGGACATCAGTTAGTGTTCATATAAACCAAAAGAAGGGTCATGTCGTTTTGTATCGGACAAGGGTTTTGTTTTTGTGCCTGAAAGACACTCGAATAGGAAGGACGGCGAGTGCTGCTTCTTTCTCTTTTGTTTTTACTGTTTCTTTCGTGTTATTTGGTATAATAATACCTTCTAATCTCGGCTAAATCAGTTAATCTCTTGAGATTGTAACGACAAACATTACGAAAAATGAAGAAATTAACATAAGGCAATGTAATTACGGTATTATGTGCGAAAGTATTCTTTCAAGGCCCAAGTACGCGAAGGGAGATGTTTTCAGGGGGCGAATATAATGGGCCAACTTTTGATAGAGCAGATCCATCAGCATACTTCAGCAATGTCCTGCTCACCAAGGAGCAACTTATAATGCTGGGTTTTCCTTACGACGGGCCACAAGACCTATAAGCGAAAAGATAGGATAGAATGCAATTCGACATCCAAAAGAAATAAGTCATGCTCAGCACTTAGTAAGAATATGCCATGTCAATCATATAGCAAGAGAGCGCGTAACATCATCGCCTATATAATAGTGTCCTTTTGTCCTAACAATGACATCCCGGTGGATATTCGCTAGATATGGTGATTAATAAGGGTCATTTGCGATCAGAGGAATCACCCTCCCCTCCTAGATGAATGTAGGAACTAAATTGCCCAAGCTAAGTATCAATATCAATGGTTAAACAATGCGAATGAGGGCTGATAATAAGGATTTAAAGGGAATGCATGACGAAATTCAAGTGGAAAGCCCTTCTAATGAAAAGGGGAGTTGTGAAATTAACTCAAAATCTAACGGATCTTGCAATTCTGGTCTAACTCGAGAAGAAGAAAGTACCAAAGAAATCAGTGACGAACAATAAGGAACACCGGAGATTTGCGTGATTTAGATTCAAGTGCCAAAATCTACTTCATGGGAAGAGCCGGTCCTCAAAATGTCCACCATGAATCTTGAATATAGAGTTTACAATAGCTCAAGTGTTTCACAATCCTAAATTACATCTAAAGCAAAATTCCAAGTGCTATCTCACAATCTAATCCTAAAACTCCTTTTGTTTGCTCTGAAACCAAATAAAATTCCATCTCTCTCACATATATATTATTTTTATAGTCAAAATAGAAAACCATTTTTAGAAATTACTCAAATTAAGAAAAACTTATTTGGTTCGGATTTTCCTTTACAAGTATTTGTTTCGGATTTTCCTTTACAAGTTCAAACTCGACGCATATTCTTGGGAAAGAAATCACAAGCAATCCAATCCACAAATATAGTCCAAAGTACAAACACGTCCAACCATACCCAGGACGGTGCACCAATTTGCCCCATTAATACTTTGCACGACCATCATCTTGTTCTGCAACGTGGAGGGAACAAGATCAATTCTTGATTTCATGCTGGTGGCGAATCTACTAAATCCTGAGGGATACGTGCCGAGTTGAACCTTAAAAAGCCAAGTTTCGTCATATACTTAAAAAGTCCGATCGTAATCCATCGTTGCCGTTGTTTTGCACTCTGTTTTTCCTCTGTTTCTGATCTTAACGGGACTCGCGAAGCACACAATCCAAATTCACCTAAATAGGCGAGCAGTGAGATGATGGCGTCTGAAAATTACCCAAAAAGTGAATCATCATTCCATACTAATAGTTATAGAACCCAACCCAATCTACATGATTCTGCAATTAGAGGAGCCCCCTTTTGATTTTTTTCTTTCCCCTCCTAATTTAACACCACAATACCCTACAGACGTTTTCCTTTTTCTTCATCAGTAAAGCAGCTAGCAAAAGCACATCCAGACTACGCTCAAATAAAGCCAAAATTGCGTCTTCATCAAGTGCCAAAGCACCGCAGAGATGGTCTCTCTCAGTCTTCACTGGTCGAATACCTTGAAGTCCAGTACTTTTCGATTTCCTCCGCGGTTCTCCCGGGGATTCGCCCGGCGATTAGCGACCACCTAGAAACATGTGAACTCGCGTTAAGGGCAGGTCATATCCCGAGCAATGAAACGGCAAAAAGAATTCATCGCAAGAGTAGGAAGTGGCAGAAGAACCCAACCCACCTCTCACCAACTAGCTTGAACATTCTGGTTATGAGCGTTTCCTCATCTTCGGAGAATTCCAGCTTAGAATCTTGACTGATATCCTCAGCTGCAGACATTCAACACCGATATCATTATCGCTCCTCAAGACAGAGTCTTATTGCTTAATGGGAGGAATCTACTAAAGAGAAAGAGGAGAGAATTCAAACTTGAAGAAGGTGTACCTCTAGAGTCCACAGACGAATCATCAGAGGAATGGTCCAAGCGAGACATTTTTCTTCTCCCGAGCGTGCAATTCCGTGACCAAGTGGCAGAGAGGGAGAGAGCAAGTTTTTCAACACTGGGTATGATTGAGTTTGATGAACATATAGACAGAGAGAGTGTGCTTGTTGGGTGGGTGGGGAGTGAAAGTGAGACTGAAGCCTGGGCGTGTGTGAACCAGAAGGGGATTTAATTAGTATTAATAGGGGAAGGCCAAAAGGAGAGACTCTCAAGAGCGTGGTGGTCCTCATGGATAGAGAGAGAGAGAAAGAGAGAGAGAGAAGAATGGGCGGTGAGACAGTGAAAGAGAGAGGGCTGAGAGGAGGAGGAAGAAGAAGACTGGTAGTTGACAGCGTAGGAGGCTCTTTGGGAGTCCAACTTTGATAGGTAGTTGAACACTCCTTAAACTAGTATTGTTGGTTGGTTCAGAAAGTCTACTTCTGGGGACACTTTTGAGTAAGTGCCGCTCACACCATTTGTCCCGTGAAACTCTGACCATGACGTGACCACCCTCCTCTTTTATCACCCTCGCCACCGCAAGATGAGACTCGAGACATATTCAAAGGCCTGTATTTGGCGAAACACAACGCTTGTTCGGACAAGTTCGCCGCCCGGTCGAGGCGATCGCAACGCGGTAATCATGGATCGCATGAGGGTCTCATTTAGATCTATCTAATAAGATGTGATGATGGTGTTTACGACCAAACTGCGGCAAGTTCATCATGAGGCCGATAAGGGATAATTACACAAATCGTCCATTTACTTTGACCAAAGATGCAACGTGATTCATGAACTTTGACTTTATTCAATGTAGTTCTTGAATTTTATCCCAATATGCAATATGGTCCTTAAGCTTTTAAGTTATTCAATGTAGTTCAATATAGTCCCTAGATTTCGTGAAAATATCTAATATTATTATTCTATCAGTTCAAGTTTATGGATAATATTAAATATTTTTACATAACTCAGAAAATAAAATTTAATATGTACCAAAAATTTAAAAATCATATTGAACAAATTAAAAATTGATGAATCGCACTATACATTCGATCGAAGTTCATGGACCTTTTACATCATTTTCCGGGTCGATAAGGGTGATGGGGGAGCTAGGGAGCACGAGATGGCTCGGTGGGAGGGCACGGTAGGGGAACGGATCCTGGAGGTGGGAATGTTTGGTGGGCGGGAGGAGGGGTCATGTTCACGGAGGATTATCCTGGAAATATTGTTTGTTGACAATTATTAAGGAAACGACAAACGAAGAGACAGACATGCCACGAGAGAGATAGATCAGCCTTCGATTATTGGGTCTGTGGGGGGAGGGATTAGTCCGCGTCAGCGTCAATGGCCGTTTTTTCCTCACCGATGAGACGCATCGATTTCGGAACTGACGAGGTTGTTTTTCTTTTTTTCTTTTTTTTTTTCCTTTTTGACGAGGTGGCTGCTTAGGTGAATTTGAAACAATCAAAGGAGATTATCCACTAAGTTTTCTTTCTTTTTGGGGGACGAGATCATTGAGCTGTTGAGAAAAAGTAGAGAGAGGAAACTTCTGTGATTATCATCCGGTTAGCGACGAAGCCAATCTCAGTGGATTATCCATGTGGGAGGAAACTGTCCGTGAAGGTGAAATTCAGAGAATGGCCCGAAAAGGGAAGGTGATTGGAGAGCGGATCCAAGGAAATTCGGGAGTTGCGTATTCTTCACCTTCTTTTAAGGTGTGTTCGTTTCCTAACATAATAAGTAAATGATTATTTATATTGTTTAGAAAAATAAATGAATGAAAAATTTGTTCGCCGCCCATGAAAATAGTTAGGTATAGATTATTATCGATGATGAAAATATTTTCTGTTGATTAATTTTTTATGTGAAACAAACGCACCCATATTGTTTATCTTTTTTTTTTTTTGAATTAGTCCCTTTAAAAACGAAAATAATGTTGCTAACATGGACTGTCACATCAACAGCTCATTAGCCCAGACTGGGCTAAAATGTGACAGTCCGGATTTTGGCCCATTTTTGGGGTTTATAAAACGAGTATTTCGTCAGTGCGCTTATAATAAAATTTCGCCCGGGAACTGATCACTCTCGGGTTCTTATTTTTAAAATTAGAAATTTTGCTAGAATCGCACTCGATCGAATTTGGTCGTTATTTATACCCTGAATTTGGCAGTTGATTTTCGGGAGTTTCGGGACGAAATAAATTGGACGGTGTCGATATTATTGTGGCCAGCATCGAGATTGTCAGGAAAAGTGAAAAAGTGAATTTTTGGACCGGGTGCGGATTTGGACTGGTAGACCTCCCTCGTAGTGTGATTTGGGGTATTTTATTTGGACCGTGTGCCTTAGAATTTATGTCGGGATTTATTATGGTTTATTAGGCCTTTTTCTGATATTAAATCGGGACCGATAAGTCGATTCTTAGTTCAGATCGTGTCCGTTTGTTCGCGCTTAAGTTCAAAATTTAAATTTCTCTCTCTTTCTCTCTCCTCTCTCCTCTCTCTTCTCTCTCGGCCGGAACCCCCCTCCCCACGTGCGTGTCCCCCTCTCTCTCTTCCTTTCTCCCTTCTCTCTCTCTCTCTCTCTCTTTTCCCTCCCCCTTTCCCGGGCACGCAAGCCCCCTGCCCTCACGTCCCCTCCCATCCCTTCTCTGCATGCCCCCCTGACAGCCCCTCTCTCTCTCCTCTCTCCTCTCTCCTCCTTCTCTCTCTCTTCTCTCTTTTCTTCTTCTTCTCCGTCGGGCTCCTTCGCCGCTGCACCTGGTTCGCTTTCTGCTCCGGCCAGCTCCGCCCGACCAGCCGACCGCCAACCGAGCTCGCCTCCGGCCTCGCCGCCAAGCGCCGCCACCGTCGCAGGCCCGCCCAGCCACCGTCGCGCCGTCCGCCGGCCACCACCCTCGACTGCTCGCTCGCTCCCTCCTCCCTCTCGCGCGAGCGACAGCGAGCTCGTCGCTGCTGCCGCCGCGCCCGGCGCCGCCCCCAGCCGCGCCTGACCGCCGCTCCGCCGCCCCGGCCGAGCCCCGCCGCCCCCCCTGCAGCTGCCAGCCCCAGCCTCTCCCCTTCCCCGGCGTCACCCCCCCTCTCTGCCCTGTCTCGCCGAGCCGAGCCGGGAGCTCGTCGCCGCCCGCCCGCTCGCCCGGCCGCACGCCGCCGCTGCCCGCCGCGCCGTGCAGCCCCGCCGGCCCGTCCGCCGCCCCAGCAGCCCCTCAGCCCCTCTCTTCCTCTCTTTCCCCCCCTCACCCGCCGGCCAGCCCTCCCTCTCCGGTCCAGTCCGCCGGTCGCCGTCGCCGCCGCTCGCCACCGCCGGCCAGCCGCCGCCGGCCAGCCCCGCCGGCCAAGCTCGCCTCGGCCAAGTTGTGCCCATTGCGTGCCCATTGGTGTGCCCGTGCCCGTGCCTCGTCGCCCAGGCGCGTGGCCCATCCGCGCGCCCAAGCGCCCCGGGCACGCCGCGCGTTCGCCGCGCCCGCGCACTAGGCACGTCGATCGGCCATTGTGCCCACTTTGGCCGGTCAGCGCGCCCGTGTGGCCCGCGCACGCGCCCGGTCAGAACTTCACACCCGGGCAATTTTGAGCCCGAGCCGACTTTTCCCGGGCCAAATTTTGGTAAGCGACTCCCTAAACCCTACTTAGTATTTTGGGTATTTCATTGACCGGTTTCGGGCTAGAACGGCTAGGACGTGTATTTAATTTAATTAATTTATGATTAAATTAGATTATGTGGTGTCTTTATTTGGTTAAATTAGACTGATTGAATGGAGTGCTTGAGTGGGTAATTGTGCGTGACCGACTTGAACGTCGGGTCTGTGAATTGGAGTGGCGAAGTGTGAATTGGACTGAGTGGTGAATGCGAGTTGTTTGGCGTGAATTTGATTGAATTGGATGGCGTGTGATTGCCTGTCGACTCGAAGCCCGGATCGATCGGAGGGCTGCGGACTTGGGACGTGTTGACGGCGGTCCGCGTGAAGGCATGATCGGCCGATGGGCCAGTTGGAATGCGGGCTTGAGACGTGTTGACGGTGGCCCGTTAAAGGTGTGATTGGACCTGAGGCGTGTTTATGCGGGTCATTGGAATGGGAAAATGTCCTGAGGCGTGGTTACGCGGGACGGAGCCCGGCTTGATCTGAGGGCTGAGCCTGAGGCGTGTTTACGCGGGCTGTGAGAATGAACTTGAGGCGCAGTGGCGCGGGTCGTAAGAAAGACGTACGTTCGCGCATGTGATTTGAGTGTGATTGAATTGACTTTGATGCGATTGGGTGTGAATTTGCTTTTATTAAATGGCGTGTGTTTGCCTGTCGACTTGAAGCCCGGATCGATCGGAGGGCTGCGGACTTGGGACGTGTTGACGGCGGTCCGTGTGAAGGCTTGACTGGCCGATGTGCCAAATGGATGCGGGCTTGAGACGTGTTGACGGTGGCCCGTTTGAGGTGTGATTGGACCGGGACGTGTTTACGTCGGTCGTTGGAAATTGTTCGAATATCGTGGCTTGGGACGTGTTGACGGCGGCCACTGGAATTGATTGAATGATATGGCTTGGGACGTGTTGACGGCGGCCATTGGTAAGGATCGAATTGTGTGGCATGTGTGCCAGTGAGAATGAATTTGAGGCGCAGTGGCGCGAGTCGTGAGAAAGATGTACGTTCACGCATGTGATTTGAGTGTGGCTGGATTGGCTGGTTGAGTATGACTGATTTGGCTGGATGAGCATGTGACTGGATTGGCTGGTTGAGTGTGATTGAAATGGCTGGCTGAGTGTGACTGAATTGACTGGTGGTGCGTGTGGATGATTGGTTGGATGGGTTGGGTGTTTGTTTGAATTGACTGGTTTCGAGTGAAAGTGTGTGTGTGCTGGTGATTGTGACGTGGCGGTGAATTGTACTTGCTTTATCATGTTTGGACTAATATACAGGGTTGGCACGTGATTCGAGGCGAGGTAAGCCTTTTATGTGAAATTGATTGTGTGATTGGTAGTTCGCATGTTAGACTGGTCTGGGTACGCATTAGCCTAGGTTAGGTTTAGGTTGTTGCTTATTGAGACTCTGTCTCACGGTTATTATATAACCATTTCAGATCCGCGACCGTGATGGACTCTGAGAGACCGCCGGAGTGCCTTTTTGTAGAGGAGATAGGCTTGTCACCCACCGCCCCTTTTTGAAAACTGTTGTTGATTTTTGGAAGCCGGGTGGCCTTTTTGTAATATTGAAGGATTTAAAATACTTGGTGTTTATTATATTTCGATGTCTATTCCTTAGTCGTGTTATTATTGTCCGGGTTATTTCTATTTGCTTCCGCGTGTGTTTAATCTCTGATATTTTGGGTTGGGTCGGCGACGTATCTGGGACGTCGCATTCAATGATCGACCATCGAGGGATGATTGCGCGCCTGTAGGGAGCGGGGCGTGACATCCCCGTTTGATTTGGTATCAGAGCAAGGTCAGCTCGAACCAAGATGGTCGAAGCCTGGAGTGATAAGGAGCGATGACTTTGGGGTAGACAGTTAGGGAGACTTGTGTGCTATGCGTACCCCAGACAGTATGATTGTGATTGCTAAGTGATTGTTGTGCAATATATGTGAGGTGCAGGTGCGTCGGGACTTGAGGTAAGTGCCCGAACTTGTTGGCTGTGATTGGGTGTTATTTGTGATTGGCTGCCTGCTGAATGAATTGTGTTGTGATTCATTGCCTAAGGCTTAGACTGGTATAGTTGGCCTAGGTCTTTAATTCCCGAGGGGAATTATAGCAGGTAAGTGGGTGGTGTGACCCTGTGAGTATGAGAGGTCGAGGTCGAGGTCAAGGTCTGGTAGGTCCGCAAGTTGGAGTTGTGGGGGAAAATCCTGTATGAGATGAAATTTTAAGGGCACTCGAGGGAGCTGGAATTTTAATGAGTAGACAGACTGAGGAACGAAATGCTACTTTACCAGTGATGCTGAGGCTGCTATTGTCGTTGTCAATGAGAATGACGGGAATAATGGGTATAAGGGAGATGTTGGGAATCAAGGTCAAGGACATGTTAAAGCAGCCAGACGGATGCGTTAGTTGGGTGGAAAATTCTAGAAATTTAAACTTGCAAGGGTCGATAGGAAGAAGTGACCCTGACACTACGGTACTTTGGATAGAAGACTTAGAAAAAAGGTTTTTCGAGGTATTCGGGTGTACTAGTGAGGAGGAAATGACCTTGGCTGTATATCAGCTTTAGGGAAATGCAAGTGATTGGTAAAAGGACCCCCGAAATAGGATATTTCAGAGGGCGTAATTCCAAGCTGGGTGTCGTTATCGAGACCTTCAATGGGAGGTACTTGCAGAGAGTGCGCGAGGACAAAAAATGACAGAGTTTCTTGGGTTTCGTTAAAATTGAATGTCAGTGGAGCAGTACGAGGTCAAATTGTGAGATTGCCTAAGTACGCACTAGGGATGACCAATGACCATGTGGATGGGACAAGGTGGTTTCAGGATGGATTGGAATCGGAATTTCACAATCAGTTGGTACTTTTGGGGTCTCAAGGAATTACAACGAGTTGTATGGGAGAGTTCGATGGTTGACACGGATAAGAGTGAAAGGACGGCCGCTTCTGGATCGCGGTTCGCGCCGGCTAGGGACAATGGGAATTGTGGAAAGAAGCCTATGACAAAGAAACGGGAATTGTCCCTTTAGTAAGAAAGAACTTTGGAAAACCGAGCTTCTACTCCAACGTTACATGTCGGTCTTATGGAAAGAGGCAGAGGAATGGCCACTACCAAGATAGGAGTGGAGCATGTTGTTGATGTGGACAGTAAGGTCACCAGGTGAGAAATTGTTGGACCGACAGGTTAGATCGCTAATTCAATCGCAGCGACTGCAGGTAGGACATTAAGTGAGAGCTACTCTGCCGATTAATCAGAATCGGCTATGGACATAGGGAAAAGTGTACGTTGTGGTGGGGAAGGAATCAGAGGATGTGCCGTGAAAGTCTAGAGGCGTTGCATGTTGGTATTGGGTACGATAGGCGATGATTTTTGAAGTTGTAACTTTAATGGTCATGTACGGCATGTAATTGCTCGTAATAGGTAAGCGCAATCGACTTAAGGATTTCCATATTACTGACGATGTTCTTAGACAAGTTGAGAAGGATAAGTGTGGGTTAGGGATTGCAGATTGTGTAAAGAACCGGGGGAATCTAACTTTGGAGATGATTGGATTGAAATTGGATAGATTAAGCTTGCCTTTGAGGTGTATAAATATAATTATTTTATGACTGATCGGTCGGTTGAGGAATCAAGGTTAGAGGACATAGCTGAGGTGTGTAATTTCCCCGATATCTTTCCTTGGGAATTGTCGGGATTGTTACCTGGTCGAGAAGTGGAAGTTGAAATTGAGTTAGCCTTGGGATGGAACCAACCTAGAGAGCAACCTTATTGGATGTCGTTGACAGAGTTGAAAGGATTGAAAGTTCGAACGCAAGGGTTGTTGGATGAAGGTTTATTCGTCTGAGTAGGTCCCCATGGGAAGCACCAATTTTTATTTGTGAGGAAGAAGGACGAATCGTTAAGATTATGTATTGACTACAGATGGTTGAATCAGGTGACTATTAAGGATAAACGCCCAGTGCCAAGAGTAAATGACCTGTTTGACCAGTTACAAGGGACATCAATATTTTGTAAGATAGACTTGAGGACTGGTTATCACCAATTGAGGATCAAGAAGGAGGATGTATCGGAGTCGGCAGTTAGGACGAGGAATGGACACTACGAGTTCATGGTGATGCCTGTTTGAACTGACAAACGTCCCTGTAGCTTCTACGGACGTAATGAGTTGGGTATTTGAGGAATTTCAGGATCAGTTTGTAAATGTGGTTATAGATGGTATTCGGGTATGCTCAAGGATTCTTGCTAAGCATGAGTTACATTTAGAAAAAAGGGTTCTACGGACTATAAGGAAACACGCACTCTACGCTAAGTTTTATAAATACGAATTCCGGCTTCATTGAGTGGAGTTCTTAGGACATATGATACCCGAGGAAGGGATTGTGATGGATCTAGCAAAGATTGAAGCTGTCGGGAATTGGCTAAGATCGATAATGGTAATCGAGGTTCGAAGGTTCTTGGGTCTGGCAAGTCATTACAAACGCCTCGTGGAAGGGGTTTTTAACGTTAGTAACACTGTAGACACGTTTGCAAAAGAAGGAAACGAAAATTGAATGGGCGGATAAATACAAAATGAGTTTTCAGGATTGAAACAGAGTTTGACAATCACGCCAGTATTGACGGTCCTGTTAAGTCAGGGAGAATATGAAATCTACAGTGATGCAGCACTAAGAGGACTCGAATGTGCGTTGACACAAAGTGGAAGAGTAGTGCCATGCGCATCGCGACAAATGAGACCGCATAAGCCGAATTATCTAACTCAAGGTTTGGAATTAGCTGCAATTATTTACGCTCTTAGGATTTGGGGGTATAACCTGTGTGGGGTGGAATTGCAAATTTATACAGATCATCGAAGTTTAAAGGTATCGGCTTTTCCAAAAAGAGCTTAGCATGAGACAACACCATTGGATGGAACTCCTCAAGGACTACGACTGCGATATTTTATAACACCCTAGAATGACTAATAAGGTAACTGATGCACTGAGTTGGAGATCGTGCATCGCGCATATGATGGTCAAAGAATGGGCCCTATCGGAGGAAATTCGAGACTCGAAATTTAAATGTGAAACAAGCCATATTTAGAGTCTGCTTACCACATTGAGGATTAAACTGGAAATCTAGGCTAAGATAAAGGCTCTACAATCGACGGATCCGGAGATTTAGAAGATTTGAGTATGGATACCACAGAAAGGGAATTAAACTTTTAGGTAATCAAGGATGAGATTCTGAAGTTCCGTGGTCGGTTATGTGTACCCAGTGATGTAGAATTAAAAGAATAGATTTTGTCGGATGTACGTCGTGGCAATTATAGTATTCAATCGATTAGTATGGGAATGTATCAAGATTTAGTCAGCACTATTGGTGGAATGGATTGAAAGTGAACGTGACCAAATACGTGACTAAGTGTATCACATGCCAATAAGTGAAGGCACAATATCGCGAGTCGAGTGGACTATTGCAGCCATTGGAAATTCTCGAGTGGAAATGGGACTACCGAGGAGCTAGAGGGGCCATGATTCGGTTTGGGTGATAGTGGATCGGTTGGCAAAGTCAGCACCTTTTCTACCAGTACGAAAAGATTTTTGCCTTGGGAAGGTATGCCGATTTATATGGACGACACATAGTTTGTCTCCATGGAGTACCAGTGACGATCACCTCGGACCGTGATTCTAAGTTTACTGCCGCGTTTTGGATAAGTTTTCATACGGCATTAGGAACGAGGTTAAAGTTTAGCACGGCTTAACATTCGCAGACAGATGGCCCATCTGAGAGGACGATTTAGACTTTGGAAGACATGCTGCGAGCATGTGTATTGAATTTTTGGGGAAGTTGGAAAGAATAATTACCTTGGTTGAGTTTGCCTATAGCAATAGCTATCAACAGAGTCTTAGAATTGCACCCTATGGGGCATTGTATGGTAGGGTTTGCAGAACACCGGTTTACTGGGATGAATTGGGTGAGAGGAGCATCATGGGTCCCAAGTTGGTTTGATAGCCAATAGAGTCGGCCAAGGTGCGATGTGGGGAAGTGAAACGTTGATGTGACACCAGTACCCCATTTGTTTGAATGCTTAAGTTGGATTGTAAATTTCGAGGACGAAATTTTTGTAAGGGGGGAAGAATTGTAACAGTCCGGATTTTGGCCCATTTTTGGGGTTTATAAAACGAGTATTTCGTCAGTGCGCTTATAATAAAATTTCGCCCGGGAACTGATCACTCTTGGGTTCTTATTTTTAAAATTAGAAATTTTGCTAGAATCGCACTCGATCGAATTTGGTCGTTATTTATACCCTGAATTTGGCAGTTGATTTTCGGGAGTTTCGGGACGAAATAAATTGGACGGTGTCGATATTATTGTGGCCAGCATCGAGATTGTCAGGAAAAGTGGAAAAGTGAATTTTTGGACCGGGTGCGGATTTGGACTGGTAGACCTCCCTCGTAGTGTGATTTGGGGTATTTTATTTGGACCGTGTGCCTTAGAATTTATGTCGGGATTTATTATGGTTTATTAGGCCTTTTTCTGATATTAAATCGGGACCGATAAGTCGATTCTTAGTTCAGATCGTGTCCGTTTGTTCGCGCTTAAGTTCAAAATTTAAATTTCTCTCTCTTTCTCTCTCCTCTCTCCTCTCTCTTCTCTCTCGGCCGGAACCCCCCTCCCCACGTGCGTGTCCCCCTCTCTCTCTTCCTTTCTCCCTTCTCTCTCTCTCTCTCTCTCTTTTCCCTCCCCCTTTCCCGGGCACGCAAGCCCCCTGCCCTCACGTCCCCTCCCATCCCTTCTCTGCATGCCCCCCTGACAGCCCCTCTCTCTCTCCTCTCTCCTCTCTCCTCCTTCTCTCTCTCTTCTCTCTTTTCTTCTTCTTCTCCGTCGGGCTCCTTCGCCGCTGCACCTGGTTCGCTTTCTGCTCCGGCCAGCTCCGCCCGACCAGCCGACCGCCAACCGAGCTCGCCTCCGGCCTCGCCGCCAAGCGCCGCCACCGTCGCAGGCCCGCCCAGCCACCGTTGCGCCGTCCGCCGGCCACCACCCTCGACTGCTCGCTCGCTCCCTCCTCCCTCTCGCGCGAGCGACAGCGAGCTCGCCGCTGCTGCCGCCGCCCCCAGCCGCACCTGACCGCCGCTCCGCCGCCCCGGCCGAGCCCCGCCGCCCCCCCTGCAGCTGCCAGCCCCAGCCTCTCCCCTTCCCCGGCGTCACCCCCCCTCTCTGCCCTGTCTCGCCGAGCCGAGCCGGGAGCTCGTCGCCGCCCGCCCGCTCGCCCGGCCGCACGCCGCCGCTGCCCGCCGCGCCGTGCAGCCCCGCCGGCCCGTCCGCCGTCCGGCCGCCGCCCCGTCCGCCGTCCGGCCGCCGCCCCAGCAGCCCCTCAGCCCCTCTCTTCCTCTCTTTCCCCCCCTCACCCGCCGGCCAGCCCTCCCTCTCCGGTCCAGTCCGCCGGTCGCCGTCGCCGCCGCTCGCCACCGCCGGCCAGCCGCCGCCGGCCAGCCCCGCCGGCCAAGCTCGCCTCGGCCAAGTCGTGCCCGTGCCGTGCCCATTGGTGTGCCCGTGCCCGTGCCTCGTCGCCCAGGCGCGTGGCCCATCCGCGCGCCCAAGCGCCCCGGGCACGCCGCGCGTTCGCCGCGCCCGCGCACTAGGCACGTCGATCGGCCATTGTGCCCACTTTGGCCGGTCAGCGCGCCCGTGTGGCCCGCGCACGCGCCCGGTCAGAACTTCACACCCGGGCAATTTTGAGCCCGAGCCGACTTTTCCCGGGCCAAATTTTGGTAAGCGACTCCCTAAACCCTATTTAGTATTTTGGGTATTTCATTGACTGGTTTCGGGCTAGAACGGCTAGGACGTGTATTTAATTTAATTAATTTATGATTAAATTAGATTATGTGGTGTCTTTATTTGGTTAAATTAGACTGATTGAATGGAGTGCTTGAGTGGGTAATTGTGCGTGACCGACTTGAACGTCGGGTCTGTGAATTGGAGTGGCGAAGTGTGAATTGGACTGAGTGGTGAATGCGAGTTGTTTGGCGTGAATTTGATTGAATTGGATGGCGTGTGATTGCCTGTCGACTCGAAGCTCGGATCGATCGGAGGGCTGCGGACTTGGGACGTGTTGACGGCGGTCCGCGTGAAGGCATGATCGGCCGATGGGCCAGTTGGAATGCGGGCTTGAGACGTGTTGACTGTGGCCCGTTAAAGGTGTGATTGGACCTGATGCGTGTTTATGCGGGTCATTGGAATGGGAAAATGTCCTGAGGCGTGGTTACGCGGGACGGAGCCCGGCTTGATCTGAGGGCTGAGCCTGAGGCGTGTTTACGCGGGCTGTGAGAATGAACTTGAGGCGCAGTGGCGCGGGTCGTAAGAAAGACGTACGTTCGCGCATGTGATTTGAGTGTGATTGAATTGACTTTGATGCGATTGGGTGTGAATTTGCTTTTATTAAATGGCGTGTGTTTGCCTGTCGACTTGAAGCCCGGATCGATCGGAGGGCTGCGGACTTGGGACGTGTTGACGGCGGTCCGTGTGAAGGCTTGACTGGCCGATGTGCCAAATGGATGCGGGCTTGAGACGTGTTGACGGTGGCCCGTTTGAGGTGTGATTGGACCGGGACGTGTTTACGTCGGTCGTTGGAAATTGTTCGAATATCGTGGCTTGGGACGTGTTGACGGCGGCCACTGGAATTGATTGAATGATATGGCTTGGGACGTGTTGACGGCGGCCATTGGTAAGGATCGAATTGTGTGGCATGTGTGCCAGTGAGAATGAATTTGAGGCGCAGTGGCGCGAGTCGTGAGAAAGATGTACGTTCACGCATGTGATTTGAGTGTGGCTGGATTGGTTGGTTGAGTATGACTGATTTGGCTGGATGAGCATGTGACTGGATTGGCTGGTTGAGTGTGATTGAAATGGCTGGCTGAGTGTGACTGAATTGACTGGTGGTGCGTGTGGATGATTGGTTGGATGGGTTGGGTGTTTGTTTGGATTGACTGGTTTCGAGTGGAAGTGTGTGTGTGCTGGTGATTGTGACGTGGCGGTGAATTGTACTTGCTTTATCATGTTTGGACTAATATACAGGGTTGGCACGTGATTCGAGGCGAGGTAAGCCTTTTATGTGAAATTGATTGTGTGACTGGTAGTTCGCATGTTAGACTGGTCTGGGTACGCATTAGCCTAGGTTAGGTTTAGGTTGTTGCTTATTGAGACTCTGTCTCACGATTATTATATAACCATTTCAGATCCGCGACCGTGATGGACTCTGAGAGACCGCCGGAGTGCCTTTTTGTAGAGGAGATAGGCTTGTCACCCACCGCCCCTTTTTGAAAACTGTTGTTGATTTTTGGAAGCCGGGTGGCCTTTTTGTAATATTGAAGGATTTAAAATACTTGGTGTTTATTATATTTCGATGTCTATTCCTTAGTCGTGTTATTATTGTCCGGGTTATTTCTATTTGCTTCCGCGTGTGTTTAATCTCTGATATTTTGGGTTGGGTCGGCGACGTATCTGGGACGTCGCATTCAATGATCGACCATCGAGGGATGATTGCGCGCCTGTAGGGAGCGGGGCGTGACATAAAATGTCAAAAAAATTTGAGAAAATTTCAAATAAGGGTCCGAATGAGTATTTTGAAAAGGGATTCAGAATGAACTTTGTATTAAATAGGTATTTGAATTGGTCATTTAGTTTCAAATAAAGGCATAAACTCGTTGCCCAATCAAAATCTTTGCATGGCTAGGAAGCACATGCTTATTCCGACGACACAGCCAAGGGCATTAAATGAACTAGATTTAGATGAAAAAACTCTCAATCAACTTAGCCAAATTATGGTTGAGTTTGATACCAGTTCTTCTAAAGAATCTGAAAACGGTTTTCAAGTTTATGTTATTGAAACCTCTTCATCTTCTACATCAGAAAATGAAGATGAGGAAACTACCAATTTTGAAATAAATGTTTTAACAAAAGAAGAAGAAATTCTCTTGCAAACCGTTGATCAAATCACTGATCTTGAAACAAAAATTAAATATTTAAATAATTTCCAACCATTAAAACCTACTTCTCATTCTGACATTCCTTATAATATTTCCACTATCATTAGTAAAGGAAAGAAAATAGATTCCAAGCCCATTTTTGTAAGCGACCTTAACCAAGAGATCAACCAACAAAAGCAAGAAATTCAAAACCTTAAACTTACTCAAGCCAAAATGCAACGAGAAATTTTGGATATCAAAATTAAAATTTTAAAAGGAAAAGTAAAAGATGAAGATATTGAAGAAACCAGTTATCCTGATCCAACCTTTTCATTAATGCTTTCTAAAATAACATCTAGAAAATAGATAATAAATATTACTATTAAAATCAACAATGAATTTATTCTAGAAACAACAGCTCTTTTCGATACAGGTGCAAATCTCAACTGTATTAAAGAAGGTCTCATACCTACGACATATTTTCAAAAAACAACTCAGTCTCTCAAATCTACGTCTGGCAATAGACTAAATATAAGTTATAAAATTCTAGAAACTGAAATTGTTAAAGATCGGATTTCTTATAAAACTCATTTTCCTCTTGTTAAAGGTATCAAACAGAACGTTATTTTGGGAACACCGTTTATAGAACTAATACAACCTTTTAAAGTCACCAATAGAGGAATTGAAACCAAAACTTTGAAAAAGAAAATATGTTTTGAATTTATAACAAAACCCCAAACCAGAAATTTAAATATTCTCCAAGAACATTCTATTTCTGAAATCAATTGTATTATTCAAGACAAATAAGCCCATCTCAAGTTTTTAAAGGAAGATCTTGAGTATAAAAAGATCGAGAAAAATCTTTCTGAAACAAGTCTTTAGAAGTAAATTTCCAATCTTGAAACTCAAATAAAAAATTCTATATTCTCAACTATTCCTAATGCCTTTTGGTCCAGAAAATGTCATATAGTAAATTTACCTTACGAAAAAGAATTTTCCGAAAAAAATATTCCTACTAAAGCTAAACCTTCCCAGATGAACCATGAAGTCCTAACTTTCTGCTAGAAGGAAGTAAAAGAACTTCTTGAGAAAAAACTTATTAGGAAAAACCAGTCACCCTGGAGTTGCTCAGCTTTTTATATCAACAAAAATACTGAACTAGAAAGAGGAGTCCCGAGATTAGTTATAAATTATAAATCATTAAATAATATCTTAAAGTGGATAATATATCCAATTCCTAACAAAAAAAAGATATGTTAAATAGGTTACATAATGCAAAATATTTTCCAAATTTGATATGAAATCAGGATTTTGACAAATTCAGATTAATGAAAAGGATAGATGTAAAACTGCTTTCACAGTTCCTTTTAGTCAATATAAATGGAATGTTACGCCTTTTGATTTAAAAAATGCCCCTTCTGAATTCCAAAGAATAATGAATGATATTTTTAATCCATATTCTGATTATGCCATAGTCTATATAGATGATGTTTTTATATTTTCAACAAACATAGACCAACATTTCAAACATATAAATCATTTTATTAATGTTGTAAAAAAGAATGGATTAGTAGTTTCACCTACTAAAATATCTCTTTTTAAAACAAAGATAAGGTTTAGAGAACATTAGATCCATCTAAGGACTATTATACCCATCGAAAGATCAATAGCATTCTCACAAAAATTTCCCTATGAAATCATAGATAAAACTCAATTGCAAAGATTTCTTGAAAGTTTAAACTATACTATTGATTTCTTTCCCCATATCAACATTATTTACAAACCCTTTCACCAGAGACTTAAAAAAGATCCTTTACCTTGGATCTAAGTTCATACTGATATTGTAAAACAGATCAAACATACTTTCAAAGAAATTTCTTGTTTACATATTGTTGATGCTACTGCTTTCAAAATAATAGAAACCGATGCTTTGGAAATTGGATATGGAGAAATTCTTAAACAATCAAAAGATAATAGAGATCAAATAGTTCAATTTGTTTCCAAGCATTGGAATGATTGCCAAAAGAATTACTCCACTATTAAAAAAAAATTCTTGCTATTGTCTTATCTATTTCTAAATTTCAAGGAGACCTTTTGAATTAAAAGTTTTTATTAAGAATTGATTGTAAATCTGCTAAAGATGATTTCAAAAGAATATTTATAATATTGCTTCTAAATAGATTTTTGCCATGTGGCAAGCCATTTTATCTGTTTTCGATTTTGATAATGAATTCATAAATGGTTCTTCAAATTCTCTATCAAATTTTCTTACAAGGGAATTTTTACAAGGAAAACGGATCCTTCCATCAAACCAACCGAACGAGACAAAAGGCAAAGAAATTGCCAAAACCCCAAAGAAAAAATTAACTAGTATCAGGACATGGCTTCAAGCAGTTCAACCTTCTGAACCATCTTTGAATATTACCACTATTTCTAAACAGGTCAAAAAGAAACCTGCTTCTCCATCCACAAATACCCCTTTTGATATCTCTAAAATATCTCACAAAGAAGCATTACAACTTTTTCAAAAGGCCTTTATTAACCAACCATAACCTTCAATAGCCATGGTAAGTGCCAATCCTTCTCCCTCTCCTATAGCTAGTCAAAAGGCAATAGGAAAAAGAATTCTAAAGGTTCTATGTCTCTGTAATAATAAAAAAACTCAGAGAGTTCTATACAGGTTTGTATAATATCATATAATACTTCTAAAGTAAGGTGATTATATATAAAAATCTTACTAAATAAAGAAACGATATCTAAATAAAAATTAGACTAAACAAAAGATGAGCATTATAGCTTATATAAAAACCATAAGCGATATATAGAATTAGAAGCATAATTACTAAACCAACCATATAGGTAGTAAGGATAAGTAGAAATGAGAAGAGAAAAAACAATAAGAAGAAGTAAGGATATATAACGATGCAGGAAATTGCTTTAAAATAAAATACAGACTAACCACATGCGGTTCAACCTACCGTTTGTAGGGCATATAAATTAAATTGCTTTAAAGTAAATTGCAATTAAGTAAAGTTTACCGATATATAAATAGTATCGAAAGATTACAACAGTATTGAAAGATTACAAATGTGGATACAAGAGCAAAAGTAAGTAAAACCCTTTGTATTCTTAGATCATGAGTAGGATTTAGAACATAAGGTGATACAGGGATGCTATAGAACTTACTAAATATTCAAGAGGTATCGAAAGTTCTTGAGATGTATGATCTCTTATTTTTTCAAAAGAGAATCGAGGTGAGAGATGGAGAGATCAGAGGATTGAAATGAGAGGAGGAGAAATTGTCGGTAGAAAATTCGGTGTTCCCTTCCAATGGATGGAGTGGGATTATGTAGGCCAATGGGTTACTATAGAAAAGTTTCACGAGTAATATTGTGGTGTACAGTAAAAGGTGAATAGTGATTCGAGGTGGACAAAATTATGAAAGCATATGGCAAAAGTCAAAAAGCATATGAAAAGTGGACAGAAGCCTTGCTGTGCCTTTGCCTTGTTCCTTTAAAATCTGGACAAAGATTCTAGAGGATCTTCTTCTTCTTTTTCATCTTTCACTTCTCCCCATGGGATGCCTAGTATGCCTGGAATGTCATAACAGTCATCTTCATTTGAATTCCCGCTATAGTGAGATTGTGAAGAGCTCGAGTCTTCTAGTCGAGAAATGGCTTATTTCAGCATTCCTACTAGTTGTTGGTGAGACTTAGCAAATGCTAATTTTGACAAACAAACCCTTTGTCATGGAAAAATGGGGTGACATTATCAGAACTGATCGGAGTGAATCCTTTAGAAATTAGCTATTCTAAAATGATATGTTCAATAACTCTATCCCAGAATTTAAAATCATCCCACCATTTAACTTTGAATCTTTTTATTAAAATGGGTATGCCTGTTTTTGTAGCTTTTCTATAATCAAAACTCCGACCAAGTACTCGTGATACTCCAAAGTAATAGAAAAAGAATATCAATTTAGGAAATTTTTTCTCATATGGAAGGAGAATGAATTGATTGGCAAATATTTCATAACTAGTTTGGATTTTAGGATGAAGGATTTCTTCACTGGGTCCAAGATGGTCCCACCATCTGATAAACCAGTAAGGAACTTGTTGAATATCAAAATTTTCAAAGAAAAATAGCTAAGTATGGGAGTTGTTGGCATTCTTTTTCCAAAATGTATTATACTAAGCTTGTTGGTAATCAAAATAAGAATAAGAGGATCTATAAGGTACGGGTTCAGTCATTTTGGTATCAAATTTCTTCAAGGTTATAGGATCTGGTTTCCATTGGGAATGGGGGATGACCTTGTGGATCCTTGCAGTGGAATAAATTATGTGACCCTTATTAGAAAAATGCCTGAAAGTGACAAATTTAGTTTTTGCCAAAATTCTCTCATAAAATTCTATTGTTTTATAAGGATCATAAGGAGTGTAATTAAACTTATCAGAAAACATGTTCTTTGCAAATATATTTGGATTTTCTTGATAAAATTCATTTTCAACACTACATATATTTTGGAATATTGTTTTTGCAAAGAATTTTGATTTTGGAAGGGTTGCCTGAGTTGGTTGAATAACCACTTCGCTAGAAATTCTTTGCAAAAACAATATGTATGATTATATATATATGGACAGACAAAATGATGGAAGAATTCGTAGGGTTTGCGTCTATATATATGGAAGTCATTATTCCATTTCACTGAAAATTGAAACGTAATTTGCCAATTTAGAATCTACTTCAAAATAAATAAAAAAAATTAAGTAATATGGGCCAGTCCGTTGGTCCGGCCAGTTCGGTCTAGCTCCTAGGTTGGATTGGACTGATGCACATCCCTAGTCGATGGTCTCTCTCTTTCTTTTTGTAGTTTAAATATGTTTCTTATATAACATTTTTTAGAAAAATTTAGAAGCTACATAAGATGCCATGCCGGCACCACGTCACCACTTAACGACAACTTAACAATCACATTCTTCTTTTAAAGGAAATAACTTTGAAAAGAAAGGGCTTTAGTTTAGGGATCGCATTGGCAAATAACAATAATAATATAATATTGAACAAATTAAAATTTTGAAACAAGTGGTGCCATCTTGATAAGAAAAGTTACTAAACACACGAAAATTACTAGTAATCGTATTAATACGTGGTTAATAACTTTTTCATATAAATATAATGTTGATTATGTCTTGAATTCTGTTTCGGGTATTTAACCCCAATTAAGAAGGAAAAAAACGGAGGTTTAGCGTCGGCTTGGGCCGTGCCCAACACAAATCCTCCGCGGGGAGCATGGGCGTGGTATGGAGCAGCATAAAATAATGTTTTTCACAAGTTATTAGATTTGAAGCAGAGATAAAAAAAGAGTCTTAAGGTTTTTCGAGCTACATTTTGTAATCATTGAATTTTCATAATGGATTTTGCTTCTCTTTTGCTTGTGATTTTTCCCACAAGAGTTTTCCATGTAAATTTGTGTTTTCTTTTATTCTTCTCAGTTTTATTTCGTTACAGTTTCCACGTATAGTTAGCAATTTTTACTAACTAGTCTGCTAAGCTGGGAAATTAGGGACTAAGTAGTGATTTGGGATCTCTAGTTTTTGAGCTTGGGCCATGGATCGCCTTCTTTCTTTCTTTTCTTATTCCCTTAACAAAGAATTGATTGACTTCCAACGCGAATTAGCTGATCGATTTCTTGTTTTAGAGAAACAATAACATCAAATTCCACCCCCTTCATACAGCATACGTTAGAGAGGTTAGGAACTCAAAGTAACACCCAATTAAGATTAATGGGAAAGTTAGGAAATAAGCATGTTTAACGGCAGATGAATTGGTCACAGAGATCTTTGTGTGAAAAAGAACTTCCTCGTTTACAATTCCACTTTTAGGTCGTGCGACACGCGAGAGAAATGATCGGATCTAAGAGGAAAGGTAGAGAAACGCCACAAAATTCTCATTCTCAAACCAATCCTCAGACCCACCTCAAAGGCGTGCCCAAAACTAGCCACCAAGAACTCACGAAAATGCATCGTGCGTTGCCATGTTTCAGATGTGTGAAGGAGTCCAAGGTCTTATTGGCTCGTGCCCCCACGAAAATGGACGATGCGACGCAGGTTCTTTGAGCTTAGACTTTTAAAAAATGAAGGTGGTGGTGGAGATTTTGACCGGAATCCTGTTCTCCGCCGATGTGGCCGATGACGGTACGGTGGCGGATCTCAAGCAGGAGATTGGGGCCCAGCAGAAGCTCCCTCGTGACCGTCTGATCCTGTTGCTCCGCAACTGTGATCGGAGCGATCCGATCAAGGATGATGAAGACGGGGCTCGTCTCGCTGACGTGGGGATCCAGGACGGCTCCCACATCTACCTCTTCTTCAAGCCCGTCGACCCTGAAGATTCCAATCAACCCCCACCTCCGGCTGTCGCCGGCGATAGCGCTGTTGCTTCTCCAGAGGACCAGACGGTCGTTCATAGTACTCAAACTTGAATTGGTGTCTTTCCTTTTTTTTTTTTTTGCCTTTTGTCTTTTATATTTTGAAAAATCATCTTCTTTCACAAGCACTGTAGTCGCCTTATTTTCGGTGTATTAATTTTACAGATTATACGACTAAGTAGGTGCTACAACTAGCATGACATCAGATTCTGCTTTCATTGATCTAACAAGAATGAGGCAAGATTCACACTATCTTTGTTGTTCTAAATTTTATCTTGGGATAACATAAATTCGCTTACAAAACAGCTTGTGTAAATAGAGTGATTAACAAATGTATGGTCCGCGACTTATCTCATTCAATCAGATTATGACAATGTAACTTTACAATGTGAAGCTTCGATGTCATTAATTTCATGTAAAGATCAAAGGCAAGTGAATGGACCCTAAATTAGGAAATTCTATATTAACATTCATTTCAAAAGAGATAAAACTTTTGAAGAGCATCAATTATACACTCACATTTATGGCGCAAGAAAAACTCGCTAAATCCGGCTTTCAGATTTTATTTTCGTGCCCATATTTCGCAAATCTTCACTCCATCCCGTGGTCAGGAAAGCGAGTGTGGAGAAAAATAGGGATTCTCTAACGGTGAGAATGAGACATCTTCTTGCGAAGAGTGCTCGAGCTAAAGTGAGAAAACCTCCAATTTTCATGGTAGAGCTTTTCTCAATTGATAAGCTTGTTAATTAGATTTCTGAGATTAGTCTGTAAAAGTGATTTGCATGAAAAGAAGGGCATTGCTCACATGTAAAAGAAAACAGAAAACCGACGCGTATGCCTACATCAATGCATAAAGAACAACTTATTTAGCCTATTAATACTCCTAGCCAGATAAATAGTACCGTTGATTCGATTTTTGTAGACCTCTAAATGATAGGAACTCCTTGGTTGTTGGGGCTCAAAGGGAACCGCGCGTCACGGTGCCTCTGAATACATAGAGCGTCTCGCCGTCCTCCACACCATGCCAGCGCAGGCTGCAATCGCAGCGCATTAGCCTCTGTTTGTGTATGAAGATATAGTCATCCGCGGGAAGAATCTTGCGGCTCAGCAACATCTGCCTCAAGTCACCCACGGTGCAGGTGTCCTTCATTTCCAAAGGAATTGCGGCTGCATTGAGCAGGCTCGACGAAGTCTGAATCACAATGCTGAGCCTCCTACTAGGAGGCTCATGTCTTTGCCTGCTGATGTTCTTAAGGAAGAACACTATTTCCGAGGACTCCCCAACACCGTACTCGGTCAGAGACCGGAAATCGTCCTCTAATTCTGTCCCGGAGAAGAAGAGCGACATCCTCGGGATTGGCGTGCCCTCCAGGATGTGTATCTTCTCCTTGAGGCTGTGGACCGTCTCGGTCTGATCAACTTCCACGTTGATTTTCCTTGTGGGGAACTTCACGACGACCTGCATTTTGCTATAGCCGTTAGATGGAGGATAATCGGTGGCTTCAATGGTGAGGTGGATTTTGGTGCCTTCGGTGATTATCGGGTAGTCATCCATGTCCAGGCCGTCTACTAATTCCAAGCCATACACGGCTAGAGTTTGTGAGGATATCGGGATACCGAGAAACTGTTCTAGTCTCTGCTTGATTTCTAGGACGGTTTCTTGGCGGGTGATTTCGGTCGGCAGTTCGTGCCCTGACACAACGATGATCACCTTCATTGTGGCAGAGTTTCAGCGACAACCTTTGTTCATTGATAGCCCAGTTGTCTTGGGTCGATGAGAGAGACCGTTCGTTCAGTGTGTCTTATAAACTGAAAACTCATGAGATGAAGAATGACATAAGGAGGGTAGTCTCATGCTAACAGAATGGAAGTCACTGAATGCATGCTCTTAAACATGTAAATTCGACCCTCACGATATTATAGAACTTCAATTTTGTGCTCCCGGACTTCTGTTCTTCTAATTTAGTTCAATGTACGTCAACCTTAACATGTCAACATAATAAGAACAAAAGATGTCCCTAAATGCACCAGCTCATTATAAAAGGGAAAATTACCAAAACAATTATAAATTTATTGCACTTATGCCAATTCCATTTTAAACTTCTCGATTTAATCAATTTAGTCTTAAACCTTTTGACAATTTACCAATATAGGCCAAATTAGTTGGAAATCGTTGACGTGGACGACGATCGTTCAACATAGAATGGTCAACTGACGTGGATAAATTTTACAATTTTTTATATTTATGTTTTTATATATTTTTCATTCTTTCTCCACCGGTCGTCGGGCCTTAATGATGGCTGATGACCGGCGAGAGTCACCCTTGCCAGAGGCTAGCAAGGGCTGGCCTTGCCTACTTCAAGCGAGGCTCGAGCGAGCTTGCCGACCTCGCTAGTTTCGGGCAAAGCTCGACCTCGCCGAATCGGCCCTCATTGGCGTTGGCGAGGGTGAGCCTCGCTCAAGCCGAAGGAGGGTAACCTTGCCTAAGACCGATGAGGGCAACCCTCCTTGGTCATCACCTGTGGCTAGTCACTAGCCATTGCTGAGACCTGTTGACCAACGAAGGCAAAAGGAAATAAAACAAGGAAAGAAAACAAAAACAATAAAAATAAAATAAAAAATTACAAAGTTTGTCCACGTTCACATCGGACGTGTCATGTAGGATGCCTAGCATCCATATCATCGATTTCCATCCAAAATTGACCGGATGGACTACGTTGGCAAAATATTAAAATGTTTATGATTCAATTATAATGCGTATACATAATCTGGAAATCGGCATCTCATTGAAGCACAAAAATTTGCACTTCCAAATGTTAGTTTTGTGTTGGTTCAACTCATTTTGGTTGTCTTCATATGGCTATAGTGTAAAGAAAATCGAACCTAGGTGTGCATTGCCAACTAACAACATCATAGTTACTGAAAAAGGAATTTATGGCATGTGATGATATCAAATCTAATGATCAGTCGAGATTATTTTACTTGACAGATCCGCTCTTATAAAACGAGTATGTGCTTAACCCTGCTAACGAATGCTCTGTTGATCCTCATTGCTTCTAGATTTGACTTTGTTTTGTAGTATTTTGGGCTCCGCTCTTCTTTGATTTGCTTTGTTATGAAGTTTATATACTTCTCATGTATTCTTTAGAGTAATGAATATTTTATCACCACTAACATCATATCAATCATCCCTTTCGCCTATTTTTCTATAAAAATAACATTTTGTAATATATAAAAATTACTCAATCAGTCCTAAATTTATTGTACATATACTAATTCAGTCTTAAATTTTTCAATTTTATCAATTTAGTTTTAAACCTTTATGCGAAATTTCAATGCACTGCTTTCAATCAATTTTCGTCGGAAATCGCTACTGGCCGTCCTATGTCAACAATTTTAAGAGAAAATTGAATGGAAGGAGTATATTAGAATTTCGGACAAAAATTTATGACTAAAACCTTAAATTCTCCATTGATCAATCGCCAAAATCTCACATCTTGCTTTTGCACTTATCCCGATCATTTTGCGAATGTATCCGACCATAAACTCCTGCGAAGCTTCTCGAATGTTCTAAGTCGGACATTGGAAAAACGAGAAACATTTATGGACAGATGTGTCCGCCGTGGAATTCAATCCATCCCGCTAAATCTGATCGTTCCCGTACAAAACGGTGGCGAAATCTACCGGGATTGAACATTTTCTTGCAAAGCGATCCATGCCCGAGAAGCCAAGAAGCCAACCACGTCGGCAGGCCTTTGCTTGCTTTTCGTTTTCCATTTCCTTTTTTTTTTTTGGGCAAACTAAACAGTGATCTTTGCTTTGTCAATCAATGCTAATCCAGATTCTGAACTAAACCCCACCACTTGATCCCCTACTTCATTGCCTTTCGCTGCCACCCACCAGATCAGCGCCCGAGTTCGATGGCTGGCCATACCAGATACGCTCGAGAGAGGTCATCCACATCGCCACCACTGTATCAGTTTTGAAGCTCACATGCGGCCACATGGCGCTCCCCCAGAGAAGTGAGGAGCAACGTTGATAAGAACCAAGCCAACACTGGCCCCAAAACCGTTCCAGCTCAGCGCACCTCGCATCACGTTGCATGTCTTGGCAAAAGCAGAAGTGTTCTCTAGGAAGTGATAGATAACCGAAGTCGCCACCTTAGAACGCCTTGAGCCTTGGCTATCTCGATTTGCTTCGGTGGAAGTAGCTTCGATCCGGTGTCTGCTAGATGGGTTCGGCGTTTCTTGATGTTGGCTGATCACGCGTTGGACCCGGAGGTGGGGATTCGCCGCGAGGTTCGTTGATTGCTGTGGAGTTGGGAAAGAGTTAGTCCTGTTCTGGTTGGAGCAGGAGGAGGACAAAGGAGGGAATTATCAAGTATGGATCCTGTATGTGACTTCTGTGGTATAGTGAGGGCTGTGGTGTACTGCAAATCGGACTCGGCCCGCCTTTGTCTGCAGTGCGACGGATGCGTCCACTCCGCCAATTTGCTCTCGCGTCGTCATGCGCGCTCTTTGCTGTGTGACAAGTGCTGTTCGCAGCATGCCACGGTTCGATGTATGGACGAGAAACTGTCGCTGTGTCAAGGCTGTGATTGGAGTGGCAATGGGTGCTCCGGGCCTGGACACCGCCGCCAGGTGCTGAACTGCTACACGGGTTGTCCTATGTTGTCCGAGTTCGCGAGTATATGGTCCTCGGTTCTTGATCCGCCTTGTTCAAGTGATTTGGATGGCAGGTGGGGGCCGCTGAGCGCTCTGCCAATGGATGGCAACGGCATGAGCAACTTGTTGGAGGATAGGGACTGCGAGGGTTCATATGGGACGGCGATGAGCAAGCGAAATGAGTTTGGGCCTTGGATGGGGCCGACTGCATTGTTGACACCTAATGCAAACTATACCCAATTGTGCAAAGATCAACCACCTTTCACTGCTCAGGAACTTAATTTGCCCAAGGTAATGCTTCTTTTGTCGTCTCTTATTTCATTGAGGAGAGAGTCGATTTGGCTGAAAAGAAGGGGTAAATATTTACTGCAGAATCTGTTGATGAACATCCAGACTAACCCCTCTATGTGCTCAGTCCAAATTCCCGAAAGTCGATTTAGTCTGAATTGAGTCCCTTATTGCACAAATTTCAGGTGCCCTATGGTTGTTCCAGTTCCAAAAATCTTGGGTTTCATGGGAGCAGCGATCTTTGCCAGAGTCTCGCCATGGAAAATATCCCCCGTCATGGACTTGGTGATGAGATTTTGGGCTATCAACCTAGTCAAAACAGGTTTCTTTTTGAAGATGGAGATATGGAGTGCCTTTTGATGGAGAAAAATCTGTCTGCTACCGAGTCAAATGGACCTGTTGAGAATGCCATGGAGGTCAGCTAGCATTGATCTACAAATAACAACACCCATTTCTCAAACCAAGCATGACAAGTTCCAGTAGTTGTATTGCATTTCGTCAGTTGCGGATGAAAAATTTCTGCTGAGCTTTCTCCATGTTCTTTTGTTTTCATCTCTGCTTGTTTCCGGTACTCGAGACCAGTACCTTTTGATCTATACTCACAGTCACCTTTACTGTTTCTTCAGGCATCATCCTCGGCACAACAGGACTCGGTATCTTTTCATTCCTCTTACGTGGGCGGTTCAGTTAACGGGGTGCAGTCTATGAAGGGAGGCGCTAATTGCATGCTTATGAGCCCTGGGTGTAAAAGAAATTTAAATTTTGGATATCCTACTGGCCCGGTTCATTCAAGCATATCGCTATCCTTGTCGAATATCACTGGGGAAAGTAGTGCAGCTGATTACCAAGACTGTGGACTGTCACCGGTATTTCTAACTGGTGAATCGCCGTGGGAATCAAACCTAGAGGCTAGTTGTCCGCAGGCAAGAGATAAAGCTAAGATGAGATACAATGAAAAGAAGAAAACAAGAACGTACGTTTCTCAACTCTTAAAACATTAAAATTACGTTCTTTTGGTTATCAAAAAAAAAATATACGTTCTTTTTATGCTTGAAATTGGGAAATGCACAATCGTAAAAAACTATCCAATAGCTTCAATAATGGCTGTTCCTTCACACCAATACTAGTACAGATTTTTGGTTTCTAGATGTTAATAGATCTGCACTTCTGTCATCTGCAGGTTTGGAAAACAAATAAGATATGCCTCTCGGAAAGCCAGAGCAGACACGAGAAAACGTGTGAAAGGCAGATTTGTAAAAGCAGGGGAAGCATATGATTATGACCCTCTCGGGACAAGGGACTTCTGATCGCATCACAAAATTTATCCTTGAAAGACAAGTTCAGACAGAATAAGGTAACGCTCCCAGTCACTATGAAAGACAACCTTTTGACTTTCACATTCTAATGATCAATTACTGATGATAACGATGTATTTACATGATTCACATATATACTCTATTTGGATGTCATGACTTGTGCTGTGGTTTTCTTGCGTAGATAGTAGATAGTATATGATCGATCCTGCTTTTATGTTAACAGGTGCGAGTGTATTCCGCACAGATCTAATTGCCCTGTCTCGAGTTGGGGAAGGATTCTGCTTCTGCTCTTGACCTAAGGTCACTTTCCTCTTTCACTATTATATGCTGATTTCAGATTGTACATCACGGCCTTAACAGTATCTTCCTTATTACCCAAGCTACTGATCGGGGCGAATAATGCAGCTGCTATCTCCAATCGACATAATCTATAGCCTTCTCTTTTTTACAAATTTCATTGCCTTCCATCATTGAATGAGGCAAAGCATATCAGCATTGGCAAGTGCTTCTTCTGATTGGGATTTTTGCGGTTGATGATCAGTAGCTGCAATTCTTACAATTGTAACTCTTGCAATTTATGGACTGTCCCTTCAGGCTGATGCCGTAACTTTCCGAGTCTCTTCCATGTTACATTGTCAATCACTGTTCTTGTGCTCTGCAAATGGTAAACTGCATTCTGTTGAGAGACGCATGAACCAAATCGCGCACAATCTAATTTCTTCTAATTTAGATATTCTCTGGCCTTTCTTTCATCTTCACCACCCTCTTCTAGAGTTGGAGTCCTCTTATAGCTCATCAATGTGCTAGCGGGGGGATTCATGGAGTCCCCATTTTGTGCAGCCTAATGTTGTTGTTGAATACGTAGTTGCATATGTAATAAAGGCTCCGAAACAAGTACTTTATAGTAACTTTTGGTCCGATTTTTTTATGATCGATGCGGCGAAACAATCCGAACCACCTAATAATCTATTCGCCGCTGCCATCTCACATTCTAACTTGTTCATATGTTTACAAAAAGGAAATACAAGACCGGCATGTGTACCGGTCGAACTCTACAGATCATCTCAAAATGCCCGCACCCAACTCGGAAACGACGCCAGCGCATCGAGAATAGAAGATGAAGCTAGCAATGTTAGACAAGACCCGAATTCCTACTCCGAAAACATAAGATGATTCGTAAGGTGTAACGAAGTCCGTTCACACGCACGTGCCAATCGTTGCTAAAAAATCATTTTTGGAAGTGAAATGACTTGAGGTTACGATTGAGTTTCAAAGCTCTCCGGACAGACAAGGGGGAAATATTAACTTCCCAACAGAAACTGCAAAAGCCCCGGTGTCAACCTTCCTCAAAAGGGTTGCAAAGAAAGGTGTAATTTTTATTCAGCAACAGTGCAATAAACACAACAGGTCCATATGAAGTTCCGATCTGGGCTGCTCCAAGAACCACATAATAGGGACGAGCATGATAGATCGTCTAAATCGGGACTGGATCGGATCGGCCAGTTTGGTCTAGTTCTCGAGAGTATCGATCCGGTTTCCAATTCTTAAAAGTGGAACCTGTTTCTGGGCGGTCCGGTTCTCGATTCTAGAGTGGAAACAGGACTGACACGATCGGATTGACCGAACCGGATCAATAAATATATTTGTTTGTTTATTTTGCTCAGAAAAATATATATTTTTTAAAATTTATGAAAAAAATAGAGAGCATTTTACCAGTTTACCTCTGCGGCAAATGTCCCTGCTGTTTCCCATAAAGAAACGACAGTCCAGTGCTCTTAGATTAAAAAATAGAAACCCTAATCACTGAGGCTCTCCCAAATTCACTCTCGCCCTCACTTCTGAGGCTCTGCCTAAGACATTCTATTAAGAAACAAGTTTGGATTTTGCCGCAATATTATAATTAACCCTTTTGTCGTATTGCACTAGGTTGTTATTTCATATTCTAGGTTGAAAAATGAATAAGTGATTGGTTCAATTGAAACCGAACCGGACCGATCCGGTTCACGTTTTCAAGATTAGCTAGTCCGATTCTCGGTCCTAAAAATTGAAAACGGGCCTTTTCGATCCGGTTCTCGGTTCTTATATGAGACCGGACACTGCTCGCCCGTGCCACAGAACCGGATACGAACATCGTATCGTAGTGTCCGCAGACGGCGGGGAAACCAACGCAAACGAGACAAACTTGGGTCCGACCCTGCTTAATTTCCTCCGTCCACCGTTCTTTCAAATATTTCCAGATCCACCCAGAACAACTCAAGACTTGCCAAATCCGACGCCGCCGAATCAAGATCCACCCACCCACCGTCGTCAACCTCGGAGCAGAGCGACATGCCATCTTCTTCATCCTCCTGCCCAGTTTTCAAGACCCTTTCGCCGTCGCGCCTCAAGAACCTCCTCCTCGCCCTCGCCCTCGTCTGCATCTTCTTCCTCCTCCTCTCGAACCACCGCCGGGCCGCCTTCCTCCTCGAAGATCCCCCCGTCCTCCCCCCGCAAGCCACCCCCGCGACCCCTACCTCCCGCCGCCACCTCCTCTTCGCCGTCGCCTCCTCCTCCCTCTCCTTCCCCCGCCGCCGCCCTTACCTCCGCCTCTGGTACTCCCCAAACTCCACCCGCGCCATCGCCTTCCTCGACCGCCTCCCCGATGGCGGCGAACCCGCCCCGGACCTCCCCCCCACCGTAGTCTCCGAGGACACCTCCCGGTTCCCGTACACTTTCCCCGGGGGCCTCCGGTCGGCGATTCGGGTGGCCCGGGTCGTCAAGGAGGCCGTGGACCGGGGCGAACCGGGGGTCCGGTGGTACGTGTTTGGGGACGACGACACGGTGTTCTTCGTGGACAATTTGGTCGGTGTGCTGTCCAAGTATGACCACACCAAGTGGTACTATATTGGGAGCAATTCGGAGAGCTACGAGCAGAATATCAAGCACTCGTTCGAGATGGCCTTCGGGGGCGGTGGATTTGCGATAAGTAGGTCACTTGCGGTTGCATTGGCTCGGGTCCTGGACTCGTGCCTCGTGCGGTACTCGCATTTGTATGGAAGCGATGCCAGGATCTTCTCGTGCTTGGCGGAGTTGGGGGTCGGCTTGACTCATGAGCCCGGGTTCCATCAGGTATCCAAATTTGTTGTCTTTGATGCAATATTTATCTTTATCGAGTTGAATTTGGCAAGCAAATCAATATAGAGCTTGTTATTGTTCATTTGAATTCAGTGCACAGAGTAGTTACTGCAATACCAATCTGAATTGTGAAGTTTAACTTTGGTACAAGATTTTGTTCAATCAAACAATGAAAGGCTCGGTGCTACCATTGGTTTAGATTTCTGATCACTGAACGATGTCTGAATGAGTCGTTAGCGCTCTGGGAAAGTGCTGTTTTTGTAAGTTATAAAGTTCATCATCATAAACATTTAAGTACATTGAAATTGAGGAATCAAAGGCTACTTGATGATGTTTTGAATTCTAGCTGCCCACTGAATTGTGGTGGGGGTCTCAGTTGATTGTTACATGTCATACATGTTGCAAGTTGTGTATTGTGTGATGATCAATGACAATGTACTATCCAAATAATTTTTGTTGACGTATCTGAGGTTAGGGGCATGTCAGGCTTGATAGATTCTTGAACAACAATAATGCATTGCAGGTTGATATGCGAGGGAATTTGTTTGGCTTGTTGACTGCTCATCCATTGTCACCATTGGTGTCCCTTCATCATTTGGATGCGGTGGATCCAATCTTCCCTGACATGAATAGAACCCAAGGTTGGGAGCTTCTTTTTGAAGCTGTTAGCGTTGACCCTGCGAGGGTTTTGCAACAAAGTGTCTGCTATGATCGTACAAATTCGTTGACTATTTCTGTTTCGTGGGGCTATGCTGTCCGGGTTTTTGAGGGCAATGAGCTTCTTCCGGACCTCCTTGCATTGCAGAGAACCTTCACACCGTGGAGAAGGGGTATTAGTGCTGGTTCAAGTCACTATATGTTCAACATGAGGGAATTTCCCAAGGATCCCTGCGAAAGACCTGTTACGTTCTTTTTGCGTAGTATTTTATCTGATGAGAATGGTGTCCAGAGCAACTATGAGGGGCAGATCGTCGGGCATTGTATCAGAGGAAACACATTGAAGAATCTAAAAAAAATCACCGTGTTTTCAAGGAAGCTAGAGCTTGATATGGAACAGGTAGATCTTTTATGGATTTGGAATCGTTTCATCTGAAAGCTCTCTATATCTGAGACATCCTATTTTGTCTAATTTGACACTAGCAATATCCTAAACGATTAAATGAATTTTCCTTTTGTATTGAGTTGTGTTGTCTTAACAAGTTATTATCCCCTTTTCTTTTCAGATGAATGCCCTGCGTCGTCAGTGCTGTGACGTTCTACCCATCGTTAATGGATTGATGGTTATCCATATTAAAAAATGCGGTGATAACGAACTTATTTCGATGCATTTATAGTTGGCTTCTGCTGGAGCAATGAAGAGTTCCTTACTGGAAGCTGAAGCAGCTCTCATGACTATCTTGGAGCTGCTAAAGTCAAAATAATAAACTGTAAGTCTGTTGCTATTTTCAACATAGAGTTAAGTCCTCATGCATTTTGATATTAATTGTTGCTAATAATGGTGAAGATGGTGTAGTTTGCAAAATCATGTTGACGATGGCTTAAGAGTCATCCATCCAGGAAAATTTGAACTCAGTTTGTTATATTAATGTGACAATAATAGACTTTAATAAGAGTATGACTTTGTAGACACCTAACAATCGATGCTCTGTCCTACTTCATCTAGGAATGGATGAAGCAATGCTTGTTAAATCCCCTTCAAAGATTACTGGCTTCAATTGATTTATTCTTCTCATTGAACACAACTTTCATGTATTATTGACTTATGTGATTAAATAAACACAACTTTCGTGAGATTCCTTCATCTAAAAAATATGAGGAAATATTGGTTTGATCATTTTTATTTCTAGATGAAATAAATATATCGATGAACTGCTTATCTTGGGCTAAAAGTTCTTATATATTGAACTGGTATTCCAAATCTTTGATCAATACATATGCCAAATCCGAGAGGCCAGTGAAGCCTTTTCTTTCATTAGTTAAACACTAAGTGGAGATGGTGAGTGTGTTTAATAACTTTAGTCTGGTGATATCTGCAACTTGTGAAACGAGTAATTATTGGATTCTTCTCTCTTGCTCTCTCTCCATAATCTACTAATATAGCAAGTGATTCTTGCTGTGCAGGTCAAGAATGAGAAGATTCTTTCTTGTGGAGAGATAGAGTGAAGGTGCTTGAGACATATTAGGCAGCATGTTGCAAGAACTACCATTAGTTTAGGTCTTCG
This sequence comes from Syzygium syzygioides, assembly GCA_031216285.1. NCBI lineage: Eukaryota > Viridiplantae > Streptophyta > Magnoliopsida > Myrtales > Myrtaceae > Syzygium > Syzygium syzygioides. The sequence goes on from CM062242.1 coordinate 19,422,000, forward strand.
AGGTAGATTAGTAGTTTACACAGTGATGTGGCAGACTCTTGTTTGTCATAATACCCATCACTTTGTAAATCAATATCATGGACTGGCCTTTGAATCACTAGCATTACTGTTGGAGGCACTGCCATCCGTGCTTTGTGTTGCTGGGCATTTGGAGCGAATTATCTCTCGCTCACAGACTGCTGGGCTGGGTTGTAAAGGTGAAAGGCGGGTTGACTCTTCTTGCACAGGCTTTTCAAGAGTGATTCGAAGGCAGAAAGCTATTTTGCTCGTTGACTTATGACTTATCTTAAGGAGGAATCGTCTGAAGAGATTGGATGCGAGGTTGCAATGCAGTAGAGGCATAGCGTTGCTGAGCAATGTAATATAATGGTTTCCAAATTATGCAAAAGAGCTGACGTTTTTCAATTGATTGAAATAAGTTGCTCTGGAAATTTAGAAGTTGACACGATTGTTGCAATCTATACTAAGTCGATTGTTTTGCTACACATGAATATTCTGGTTTGTGGATATGGCAATGATAAGCTCTCAAATTTGGGGGCATGAATTCCATTCTTGTTGCATCTTCTGTTAGTTATTTGCCTTGTATCTTCTGTTGGTTATTTGCCGTGCATCTTAAAATTTGGAACGAGCTGTATCTGTTAACTCGTACACTATTTTTTGCCTTGGTTTTCGATTTTTCCTTTGAGGGTGTACTTCATTTTTTTTTTTTGAACAAAGGGTGTATTTCATTAGATAGCCTGTTACTTGGAGAAGATTCTGTACTTTAAATTAATTGATGTGTCAAAACTCAATAAAAGTTGCTTCAGATGCCAGAAATACCTGCATTTAGTGTAAGCAATAATGGTATCTGAAGGTAGGTTTTGACTGAGATCTTGTATCTTAACATATGTAAATTTCTTATGTTCGTAATTACTCTAATGCATCTTTGTTTCTTTGGGTTAATATCACAAAAAACTTCAAACCGGTACATCCGTGATAAATTTATCCTAAACTAATTTTTTTACCACAAAAAACGTCAAATTGGTATACCTGTAACAAATTTACTCTTTGTTAAATTGAATTAATATTACAAAAAATCACAAACGAGTACACCTGTAATAAACGGAAGATTAAATTCCAAATTAGTATACTTGTCAATTATTACATGTCATCCAACTCAGAAATATGAAGGTAAAATTTAACGGAAATTAACGGACAGTAAAATTATTACATGTGTACCAGTTTGGGATTTTTGGAAGTCAAAAAATTAGTTTGGGATAAATTTATCATATTAATGTATAAATTTGAGATTTTTGGTGGTGTTAACCCGTCTTTTTATCTCCTAATATCAATTAGTTGTTTAGTACTAAAATAAAATCCTTATACCGTGTGCAAATGGCTTGGTGCGACTGCTTTTGCACGGAGTTGCTGAATCTGGACTCATTCCTCCAATACAAGTGCCTGATTGTCTGGATCTGCACATGTAGATGGCTCTGAAGTTTGGTAAAAGTCCACTTTAAGCAATTGTTTTAGACTTTGGACCCAAACTTGCTGCTTGTTTCAATGCCATAGTATTGTGTGAACCTAATTCTCCATCTTCTCACTCAATTAGACCGTTGACTTGAATCAATCTGGTATGAAGTTTTAGCAGTCAAAAGGCTCTTTCATCTGTAGATAGAGATTGCCACTCTCTCTCTCTCTCTCTCTCTCTCTCTCTCTCTCTCCAATCACTGGGAAAGGTGATGTTTTTGGCATCAAGGGGGCGAAGATCAACATTGTCTTGTGTTGTGCTGTTAAAATGCAACCTGTGCAGTCTCCTACCAAAACCCCCTCTTCATCTCGGTTAATTAACCTCATAAAAGTTTTATCTTTGATATTGATTGTTTACTTGTTCGTCTTACTGTTCATACTATCTACTTCCAAGTATTCGTCTCTATACTCGCCCTTGCAAGAGTTATCCACTCCGACGAAGCTCGAACATATTGTGTTCGGCATCTTCACAAGTCAAGATTCGTGGCCTAAGAGCAAGGAGTATGTCAAGCTCTGGTGGAACTCGCGCACTATGCGAGGCTGCACCTTTCTTGACAAACTGCCTCCAAATGCTGATTCCTACAACGGCACTTCTTCTCTTCCTCCTTTGTTTGTATCCGAAGATACATCACAATTCCGGTACACTCATGGAGCACAGCATAGGTTTCAGATCCGTATAGCCCGCATGGTCCTAGAAGCTGTGGCCCGTAACCATTCTAACGTTCGATGGTATGTCTTTGGGGATGACAACACCGTTTTTATAACAGAGAATTTAGTGAAGACTCTTTCAAAGTACGACCATAGGCTGTGGCACTATATCGGGGCTAACTCAGAAAATCTCGAGCAGAACAGAGAATTCGGATATAAGATGGCATTTTTAGGAGCTGGTTTTGCCATAAGTTCACCGCTTGCCAAGGTCTTGGCAAGAGTAATCGACTCATGTATAGATCGGTATGCTCATCTCTATGGGGGCGACGCTCGGGTCTTTGCTTGCTTGGCAGAGCTTGGAATTGGGATGATTCATGAGCCAGGTTTCCATCAGGTATTGATTCCTCTATATTGCATTCGAGTAAAAGAGCCCTCTTACCGATCTTTCTCGACGGCTTTGTTTCATGAATATTCACTAAGTAATCATTTAAATCTGCGCTCAAGCTTTACATTACATCTTGTGATGCCCCTAAAAGCAAACTTTGCCTTATATCATGACTAATTACACAGTTATTACATTTCAACTTTGGTTATCTAGGGTTTCTTGGACAACAATTTTGTCTGCTCATACGCTTTGCAGTTGAGATGCTTATTCATTCTGGAGTTTTTTGGCCAACAATGCATGCTTGAGTTCAAAACCGTAATTTGGCACAAAATTAGCATGATGTAATGCAATACATGCTGTGATTCGAGATCAGCACCCTCTCTCACAGAAATAAGATTTTCCATATCTGCTACCTATTTTTGCAAGCTTTGATTGATCAAGCGTTTTATGTATATTCATGCCTGTCACTTCATTATCTTTTCATTAACTACGTATATGCCATGTATAGTCTCTACCACGATAAATGGAGTTCCATAGATATTGAAGTCACACTTAACATTGCTCTTTGGCTATGGTTTTAATACTTGTCCTACTCTTGTTGCTGTCGTCAACTTTGTTGCCGCATCATCAAATTAAATGGAGCCAGTTCGACATCCGTGGCAATGCGCTTGGTCTACTGACCGCGCATCCCGTGACACCTTTAGTTTCCATCCACAGTCTAGACCAAATAGACCCACTCTTCCCCGGAATGAACACCCTCCCTGCCCTGCAACATTTCTTCAGAGCAGCAAACGCTGACCCACAGAGAGTTCTGCAACAAACGGTTTGCTACGACAGGTGGTTCTCGTGGACCATCTCAGTATCCTGGGGATACGCCATCCAAATGTTCCCGAACCACGTGTACTTGCCCGATGCGATCAAAGTCGCGGAGACTTTCCGGCATTGGAGAAGGGGAAATCCATTCACGGAAGCGTACGTTTTCAACACTAGGGAACTGCATCCAGATCAGTGCGCCAGACCCACAATCTTCTTTTTCGAGAAGATATCCAAGAGCAAGGGCAGGACTAAGACCACTTACAAGAGATCGTATGTGAATTGTTCGTACGATAGTGGTTCCCCGAGGAAAATTAAGGAGATCAGAGTATACGCACACAAAATGGACATCACTAAGAAGCAGGTAAGTTTTGATTTTTTACTGAAGTTTGGACTTGGTTTGGAAGTGAGTGACTGAGATTGTATTTGTGTGTCGGACTCAGTTGCAGGTGCTGAGACGGCAATGCTGCAGTGTGTTGCCTTCCTCAAATAACGAAGCGCTGGACGTAGCCATCAGAGAATGCAAAGAAGAAGAGTTGATCTATCTGCACCTTTAGCTGTCTCAGATATGACTAATTTCCTTTCTGTCTCTGCTTCCAAAGTTTGAACCTCTGTTTTCTGTGTTTCGGATTTGTATTCAATCAAAGGTTTGAATCATAAACTAGTATGAACTATATTGACAGGACTGAGTATGAAATTCAATAAAACGACGGATACATACACTGGAATGGAAGGTTAATACGGGTATGATTGAATGGAAGAAACATGCCAGAGCTGAAGTATGTATAGCTTTATCAAGTCTGTCCTGCCTCTTTTGATGATTTTAGATCTAGAAGATCATTTATGATGATGCACACGGTAAATTGCCGATTACTATGATACGCGCAGCCTGTAACGAGCTTCTGATAGAAATGAACACGAGTTAAGGTTCATTTCTTGGAAAACGATACGCCGAGCATCGTATCTTGAGGTTATGTACCTTACTCTTGCTAGATGTAAGACTTCACGTTTTTGCATACAAGTGAACCGAATCCATCGGGAGAACGTCTTGTACAGATTCAGCTTGCAGTCCGGACACAAACATCGGGTCACATGGTGAGCATGTGAACATGGATCAGTACACGAGACAAGTTAAACAAACTTCAGCAACAATTTAGGTCGACATGGCAAATGCTCGGCCATCGGTGGTGGTGGTTGGCGATTTGGGTAGAATCTGCAATTACTTCAAACCTATAAACCATGGATGACCCTCCTGAAGTAGGGACGAAACAAAGGGTTTCGGTCGATTCAACGCTTTCATTCGCATTTATCTGCAAGCGCAAGATGCGCTCTATAGTACTACTAATTGAAAATTGCTAGCTAACGAAAGGCTCGCGTTTTCCCACCCGCTGGAGACACCACTGCCGCGACGTTATCCCTTACGGATCCCAGCATGCTGTTGCGACTTAAATGTTTTTCAATTATGACGACCAAGTTAAACGTAAAGCCATCTCTTGACATATTTCTTGCCTCTTTTTTTCCTTTTTTTGTTTGATTTTGTCTTCTTCTTCTTTTCTCCCATTTGGGACGAAACCGGCAATCCTCTTTTCCAAAAATATTTTTTGGCAAATAATTAATTGATTATTGTGTTAATGAGTTGCATATTTTTTTTGGTACTAGGAAACCATTATTTGAAAAATAACCCAAGCACAAGTAAGAGTAAAAGAATCGCCTATTAGTTTTAATGAACGCATCTGGTTTAACTGGAACTTTAATTTATGTCATTACGCTATAGTTTGGTATTTTAACCACTCAATATATATAACGTTCTAGGGAGCTTTTCTTTTGAGTTTGCATGATAATATCGGATGTTTATAATTTTTTTATGTGTTTAATATGTCATATTGTTGATTATTTCTTTTTAAAACATCTATTAAAACAACCTTTACCCAAAAAGAAAAAACATCTATTAAAACAAAAGTGTAGTGATGACTATCCCATGTAATAACGGTTTAGAGAATTTTTTTTCATTTGAATCTGCATGACAATAATGAATACTTAGAATTGTTACCGTACTTAACTCTGTCAATTTGTTAATCTTGTTTTTAGACGTCCAGTAAAAAATCGTGTAATGATGACATGAAAAATAAATAAAAATTGGACAGTTAGATTCATCGAATAAAATAAAAGTTTAGCAATTAAGTTGAATACGCATACTATAGTGTAATGACATATATTAAATTTTTATTTAAACCAAATGAATTCGTTAAACTAGTAAATGATTCTTCCACTCTAACTCGTGCTTAAGTTATTTTTTGAATAATGGTTTCCTAGTACAAAATAAAAAAAGAAATACACAATTCATTAACACAATAACTAGTTGGCTATCTACACAAAAATCTTCTTTTTTTTTTTTGGAAAAGAGGATCACGGGCTTTGTCCCAAATGGGGAAAAAAAACAAAAAGAGAAAAGAAGAAAAAAAAATAAAAAAATTCAAGAAATAAGTTTAAATCAAGAGCGGACCTCATATATGACCTTATTCTTTACAATTGGAAATGTTTAAGTTGCAACGGCATGCTAAAGTGGAACTCGCAAGTATAATTCCATTCAAAGTGAAGGGTATGTCTCCAAACATAGTTAGGGTGAAAAAGGTGCGAACCCTAATGAAATGATAAAAAATGAAATCACTTCTAGCAAAATTAGAAGAAGTCACAATACAAGATTAGAAGAAGTTGAAATAATCAGCGGCGCCGACGAAGAGGACGCTACAAATGTGCGTTATTACCTAAAATCACCAACTCTCTAGAATTTTAAAAATTCTGATTTGCTTAGTAACCGTAATTTACCAGTCAGATGGAATGTCATCCTAGGATATGCCCTGCTCAATTAATATTTATATAATTTTATGTGCTGATGTTGCAAATCAACGTTGATCGCTAGCAATAATTAAGAAACTGCAAAAAAAATATAGTCGTTTCTATTAATATACACATGGTTTTCCCTCCACTTATTAGCTTTCTAATGGGCTTTCTAATATGGTTTCCATCCCAATTTATTTCGAGTGTGCGGCCCCGTTCATCAAATTTCTTATGTCGTTTTTATTTGGTTAAAGTATGTTGCATTATTTGCCTGTGAAATTTATATCCCTTTGATATGGATGTGATTTCCTTTTATGTTTTAGTTTAAATTGTTGCATTGAACTTTCTAATGATCTCATTCGAGATGAGTAATTATTGAAAAACATGTCTGGACCGAAAGAGAAAACATGCATTGAGAAATACGCAAGATATAACATCGAATTGTCTTCTAGAAAGATATATGTCAAGAAGAAAACAAATATGTTTGAGGTGGTATTTGCCTAACTAGTCAAAACTTGATGTTTACTTTTCCCCATTTGCCCCATGAGTCTAGCTTATTTGATAGATTTATCCAAAAATTAATTCTATAAAGTGAAGTGCGTTAATAGATAATTTGTAATTTTCTCGGGGGGTATTTCTGCAAAAACAACTAAAACCTTCTCAAACTTATACAAATACTACATAGTGAAAATTTTTAAAAACATAAACATATTATATGATGATCAATTCAGTCTTAAATTTTTCAATTGTACATATTTAGTCTCTTTTGATAATTTGTCAATGTAGTCATTCCGACCGATTTTTGGAGGAAATCGTTGACGTGAATGCCAATTGTGGTAGTTCTATGTGGCACGGCCAATGCTAATGTAAATGATTTTTAGAGTTTTTTTTAGTTCTTTTCCTTTTTTTTTTCCGTTGGCTCCAAGAGAGGGCCACACTTGCTGCCTCGCCAAACCTTGGAGAGCGGCTCACCTTGACTCTCACCTCTTGTCGGCCCTCGCCCTCACCAAATTTGGGCAAGGGGTGGTCGGCGAGGGTGACCCTTGCTTACTTGTGGCAGTTGCCAGAACCGCCAACCGGCCACAAGCAAAAAAAAAATAGGAAAAAAGAAAAGACAAATTAGATAAGAAAAGAAAGAAAGAATAAATAAATGATTCGAAAAAGTAATGTCCAAGTCAATGCCATCTATGTCATGTAGGACGGTTGACGTCCACCTTAGCAAGTTTCTAAGGACCATATTAGCAAATCGTCAAAAGATTTAGGACTAAATTGATATAATTGAAAGGTTTAGGACTGGATTGACTGTTTTCTAATAGGTTTTGGACTTTTTAAACAATTATTCCATACTACATGACCTACCCAAATTATATACAGGTATAGGTACCTTCATCACATTCATGGATTATAAGAATAGGGTTTGCGATTGATAATTAGTATGGTATAAATAGTACCATGTCAGCTTCATCTCATTCATGGATTAAGATTATGAATCGTGTCTCGAATTTGAATCTGTGTATGGAATCCAATCTATTGGAAGATATTGATTTGTTCAAAATCTGATGGGTCTCAAAGTTTGACCATGAAGTGAATTTAAATTAGGAAACTTTTGCTCACTTTTCTCTTTTGGCACAAGGGCTTTTTTGAGCTACAAGACAAAATAAGGGGCTCGTCGCTTCCATAAATATATATTTTAATTGGGGGTTAAAAAAAGAGCTTGTCATAGGACGATATAAAAAGCGAAGGTCTGCTTTTTGTTTCCTAAGAGAAAAGCACCACTCAAAGGAAAAGAAAAAAAGCTTACAGAGACACTCCTTGGTTCAGTCGTACACGATGATTTGTGTTTGGAGCATTACATCCAATTGAGTTATTTCTTCATAAGCATTGTGGGTTTGGCCTTAATCTAGATGAGAAAAATACTCGAGCCCGTGAACAATTATAATTATGATTCTTTGAATATTAGTGAATTATTTACTGCTAACTTTTTTTCTTTTATGTTCTTTAAATTAATATAGATGTGATTTCATTTTATGTTTTAGTAGTACAACCCAGTAATAACTCTCTCCGTGAAATAAGTATCAATACTCGGACCAAATCACATAAATATCTTATGTTCTTTATCATTCCTTATTTATTTCTCTAGTGATTTCGCTTTGATTTAACTACAAAATCATGTCAATTTCCACTCTAATTTAACAACAACTGGTATTAAAGCTTAGTATCGGGTTTTCTAGATTTTGATTTAGGGCTTTTAATTATCTAATTATTATCTAGAAGTTTATGTTGTTGAAATTATGTCTTAAACAAAAGTAAAAAATTGAGAAGTTTAACGGGAAGAACAACTTTGAGTTATTGAAAGTTAAGATGTGTACACTATTAATAACCTAAGGTTTCGCCAAGGTATTGGACCACAAAGATGGGTTGCCAATTTTGATAAAAGAGGCTAATAAGGTATAGTTAATGGAGAAAGCAAATCAAATGAGGTATTCATAGAGGTGGTCAAGGAGAAGGATGCGGCAGAAAGCAAATCAAATGAGGTATTCATAGGGGTGGTCAAGGAGAAGGATGCGGCAGAGTTGTGGGCAAAACTTTAGGCATTGTATGTAACGAAAAGTTCGAACAATTGCTTATATATGTTAAAGAATATATTTTAGTTTGGATACATTGAATATACGTCTATTAGATCTCTCTTAGATGAGTTTAATAAGCTTATGGTGAATTTAAAGAACATCAATATATCTTAGATGATGAAGAATAGAGCATTATGTTGTTAGTTTCTTTAGTCACTTCACTGATTTACTATTATTGGGGCGTACTACTATTATATCGAAAGAGGTAAAATCTACCTTGTTTTCTAAGGAATGGTAGATGAAGTTGTCATGTAGCACAAGAATAGCATGGGGAATAGTGATACATGGTAGAGATCACCATCGGGGGTCTAGTAGAAATAGAGGTAAAAGCAAACCAAAATCATGCCATAAAAGTTAATGGGATGTGTGAAGTGCTTTGAGTGTCATAAGGAATGGCACATAAAAAGAGATTGACTAAAGAGCTGAGAGATAGAGTTGACAGGCAAAATACCACAAGTAGTGTGGTGATCGTTGTCGAAAAGAGCACCAGTGATGCAGAGGCCGCCGCACAGCATTGGCGACACCACAGCAAAATGACGTAGCGGAATGGAAGAAGAGAACTTTACTAAAGCAAGCTCGATGCGTGCTTTTACATGCAATACTAGGCAAGAAATTTTGAGCTGAAATAGTGAACATAGTATTTTATTTTATTAATCAATATCTATCATCCGCTATCAAGTGGAAGACTCTTGAGGAAGTATGTTAGGGAAACCTATTGATAACTCAGAATTACAAGCATTTAGATGTTCTACCTATGCTCATGCGAGTGATGCTAAGCTTGATCTGAAGGCGAAGAAGTGCATATTTCCAGGTAATGCACATGGATGAAAGGCTACCGGTTGTGGTACACTGATCCCAGATCCCTCAATTTTCTAATGCAAAGACGTGATCTTCGACGAAACCACAATACTTCAACACAATATTCACTGAGACACCACAAGTAGAGCAAACAGATTATGGTGTCAGTAGTGAGGTGGAGTTTTAGTTGAAGATTCTGGAGACCTCGAAGGTAATAGATGTTGAGATTGCATATGAGGCCCCAATTCCTAAATTGGTGATACTGAATAACCAGTAAGGCCACAATATACTATAGTCATAGGTAGAGAGAGAAAGCAAATCAAATCATCGGTACGTTATGGTTGTCTAAATATTTCTTATGCATTGACTGTAGTAGTTGATGAAGTAGAGACATATGAGCCTTCATTTTGCTCCGATCCAACGGCTAACACTGAGTTATCATAGTGGCTATGCAATATGAGTGAAGAGATGGAATAACTCTATCAGAATTAGAGGGAGCTAATTAATGGGTCTACAAATAGAAGGAAGGCATTCTTGGTATCGAGGTAGCGAGATATAAGGTATGACTTGTTACAAAGGGGTATACATTGCAGGAGGCCATTAACTATAATCATGTGTTCTTTCCTATAGTAATACATACTTCTATTTGTATATTACTTACATTAGTTGTTGCACATGATTTCAAGCTGGAGCAGCTAGAAGTAAAAACGACGTTTCTTCACGGTGAGTTAGAGGAGCGGATTTACATTAGGCAACTAGAGGGATTTGTTATTCTATGTAAGGAAGATCATGTTTATTTGTTAAAGAAATTTATTTATTGGCCAAAACAATCTCCTAAACAGTGATATAAGTGTTTTGATACTTTCATTGCTAGTTAGGACTATTCGAAAAGTCATATTACTTTAGGAGATTGGACGATGGATTTTTGATATATATGTTATTATATGTTGATAACATATTGATAGTAGTTAAGAATGTATTTGATATTGTTGTGCTGAAAAGGCAGTTGAGTGCTGAGTTTGTGATGAAAGATATAGGTTCTACAAAGAAAATTATGGGAATGGAGATTTTGCATAATAGAACTATAGGAGTTTTATGTCTGTCTCAAAAGAAATATATTGAGAATATTGTAGCACGTTTTAACATGCGGTCAGCGAAATCTGTGAGTATACTTTTAACTTTGCAATAAGGTATTACCGCAGTTTGAGGAGGAGGAGCACATGTCTCCTGTTGCTTATTATAGTGTAGTGAATAGCATTATGTTTAGGTTTGATATTTTACAAGCTGAGAGTGTAGTCATTTCTTATATGAAGTCTCCCAGTAAAGCTCATTAGGGAGGCAGTGAAGTTTATCCTTAGATATTTAAAAGGGATAATAGACGTTGATATAATATACAAAAGGGACGGCAATGACAATGAGACCACTGGTTATATGAATTCGGATCACGCTGGTGACTTAGATGAGTGTAAAGTTTTAGTAGGATATATTTTTACACTAGTAGGTAGTGCAGTGAGTTATAAAATGTCCTTATAAGATCATGTTACCTTGTCTTCGACCGAGACATTGTACATGACACTTACTTTTATAGCGAAAGAGGTGATATAGCTAAGGAGTTTGCTTTTGGACTTTGGGGTTAGGACACGAAAGTGTTAATATACATTATGATAACTAGCATATAACTTGATTTATCATGAACGAACGAAACATATTGACATTAGGTACCATTTTATCTGAGATGTTTTAGTAAATGTTAAATTTATTATGAAAAAGATTGTTATAATAGAGAACCTTGCAGATATGATGACCAAGTCTGTTCCTTTGGAGAGCTCAATTGGTATCTGTAGAGGATGAGCGTCAGTTAGGGTGTTGGGAGAACAGCACGAATGATGAACATTACGACTTGGCTTCAGATAATGAGTTAAGCTGGAAAATTATTAAATTGTGTCTCGAGTTTGGATTGTATACGGAATCCGATCCATCGAAAGATACTGATTTGTTCAAAATCTGACAGCTCTCTAAGTTTGACCGTGAAGTGAACTTAAATCAGGAAACTTGTTGCCCACTTGTCTTCTTTGAGCACAAGGGTTTTTTTTTTTTTTCTAACAGTGAAGAGCTTTCCCACTACAAAACAAAATAAGGGCTCATCTCTTCCATAATATATATTATTTGTGGGGTGCTGCTTTTTCATTTCCTAAGAGAAAAGCGCCGCACAAAAGGAAAGAAAAAGAAGCGTACATAGACACTTCTTGGTTGAGCCAACACGGTGATTTGTGTTTTTGAGCATCACATCCGTTTGAATTTTTTATTAATAAATTATTTACTGCTGGCTTTTTCTGTAAAATATTTATCGATATTCGGATCAGACCACATAAAACTCTAATGTCCTTAATTGTTCATTATTTATTTTTATGGTGATTTCGCGTTAATTTAATTACAAGATTCTATCGGTTTCCGCATTAATTTTACAACATAGTATGTTGATCCATTATCTCATACTTCCAAACTTTAATGATAATAATTCTCAAAGTCACAAATCTATGCGATTCTATAATTACCTAGTTGACAGTCGGTAAGAATCGTAGTTACCACTTAATTTAGCTCTTAACACTCCTAACAATATTTGAAAAAAAACACGAATTAAAACAATAACATCGAGGATTGAACTTGGTTATAGTTTGCTATGGCATAGTAACAAACGGCCCGATAAAACGCACGAATCAAATGAGCCAAAGCGGACCCACATCTTTCGGCATAACTTACCCTTTAATTAATTGCATAATGAAGCATCCCACGTCGACTTCATTATACAAGTGTACCGGCAATTTCTTGCGACAATTGGCCTTCTCTCCCAAAACTTTATATGATTATATAGCGAATTATCTGTAATAGAATATAATACATTTGTTTCTCAAGTGGTCGTAGCCCACATTTTCGGCTAAGTGCTCTGCGAGCTAATCCCACTTGATTAACCCCCATCTCCTTCAAATTATTTCAACGACGCCAACCATGATTTAACAATGTATCTGCACGCTAAAAATCGAACGACATGCCAGTTGCAAAAGAAGAAGTCGCGCCCTCTGAAACTCATTCCCTTTGGTCAAAAACCATGGCAATTTGGCGCCTTCACTGATATCCTCTCAATGCCTATATAAATGCATGCAAACGACACTCTCATCTCATTCTCATCACAGACACAGCACGAATGTGACACCACTTCATCTCACAGCACATATCTATCACATCTTTAAGTAACAATGTCTTCGGCCCGCTTTGTCTTGCTCTCGCTTTGTTCCGCCCTCCTCCTCCGGGCTGCCCTCGGCGCCGACCCGCTCTTCCACTTTTGCTCCACCACCGAGAACTTCACCACGAACAGCCTGTACCAATCCAACCTCGACAAGCTCACCAGCTTCCTCTACACCAAGACCCCTTCCTCAGGCTTCAGCCTCGGCTCCGTCGGCCAGTACCAAGACCAGGTCTACGGCCTTGCGCTGTGCCGAGGCGATGCATCGCCCTCGGTATGCAAGGCCTGCGTGGCCGATGCTGGTGCCAAGATCCGCCGCCTCTGCCCGCACAACAAGGGGGCGGTAATCTGGTACGACAACTGCATGTTCAAGTACCTCGACTCCGACTTCTTCGGCCAGATCGACAATGTCAACAAGTTCTACATGTGGAACCTGAACGACGTGAGCGACCCTGTGGCGTTCAATGGCAAGGTAAGGGGGATGCTGACCAGGCTGACTAAGGCGGCCTACTCGGTGCCGAGGCTGTACGCGACCGGAGAGAAGGGAGTGGAGGGTAAGACGAAGCTGTATGGATTAGTGCAGTGTACGAGGGATCTGTCGCCGGCTGAGTGCAAGCAGTGCCTGGAGGGCGCAATCGGCGAGCTTCCGAGCTGTTGCGACGGGAAGGAAGGTGGGCGAGTGGTTGGCGGGAGCTGCAACTTCAGATACGAGATTTACCCTTTCGTCAATGTTTAAGAGTCCTTAGCTCAAGGACCTAAGTGTGGTTTGATTATACCCTAGCTAGGGTGTTCCTAGCCTAATACATGGTAAATAAAGGGGAAAAGTCCCAATAAAGTTCTAAATACATTACACTCATATCGATTCAGTCCTAAACTTTTGAACTGTGCCAAAAAAGTTCTAAACCATTAGATGTGTTCATCGATATGCTCTGACTAGTTTCTTGCAGAAATGTTTACATTATGTTTATAATTACATAGCCAGGGCTATGCACAAGTCTATAATTTGTGACTGTCATGACATAAGGGTGATAATATGTGTGTACAAGAGAATCTGGTCTTTCGCAAGCTGATGCCGACAACGTTTTGGTCTACAAATTACATAGCATCTTCCATCGTCATTTTTCCAATGTTTTGTCGGTAAAAATGTTTATGGAACGGTTGATGCGGAACTTATTTTTATTATTGTGGAAACATGTTTCGCGTTTGTGACAATTCAATACCATAGGCAAAGAGAATTTCTGGGGTTGTGTCCAAATATTGACATATCTAATCGCGTCAATTTTAAAAATTATATGACATATGAATTGTGTGTTTACTTTAAAAAGGCCAAAACAAATAGGTTCCATGCAGTAGGAATTCTTTAAATCTTATATAGAGAGTAAGTAAAGTCTAGTACACTCGATCTTGGTGGGCACATGCTCTAATATCACCACGTGTACCTTTAAACACATTGCCAAAACAAATTAAAAAGAAAAATAACGAAAAAAAGGAAATCTACAACTCTCTAGCCCTACTCTTGGTTTCCGTCTCACGGGTTCGAGCCGTGAGCTCAACTTGTCGGCTGCCATCGCCTTCATCCGCGCCACCACACTAATATTTGAAAAACAAAAAAAGGGAGTCAAAAAGTCAAAAGCAGAACAGTGAGAGCTTCAGCTTATTTAGCCAGGAGCGTGCACGGCCGAGAAAGAAAAAGGAAAAGGAAGAAAGAGAGGAGGAAGAAGAAGAAGAAGAAGAAGAGGGTTTTGTGGCGTGCGAATCTCGGCTAGTCGATTCGACTTCATATTGCAATGCTCGGTAAGCACTTGTGCCCCTCATTCGTCCGATCAAAGAAGTTTTCCAATTTAGGGTTTAATTAAATTCGGAATTTTGGAAAATTTGTGTGACGAAATCCGATTTTTGAGTCATTGAACTGCGTATATATATATATATATATATATATATGTATATATAATTAATAGTTTAGGGTGTTGTGGAGCTGTGGGATTTCACATATCTTGATTTGGACCTACAGTTTGCTCAATATGAATTTTTGAAGTTGGCTGCACGAGGTGAACAGTGCGTGATCAGTAGCCTTTAGGCCGATTTTCATCAGTTTTTGGCTCGATTTTGGGACAGCAAAGTTGGGGCTTTTGTAATACTTGGAAGTTGCTTTCTTTTGACTATAAGTTTGCTAGGATCGGAGTTCAATGAAGAAAGTAATGGCACGGTCAAGTTTTGTACTCAAGTTCCGTGTTGCGGACGATTTGGATAATGGTTTTGGATAAGCAATTTGTGGGCGCCTTTGAGTTGTCTTGTTAGCGTTTAAACATTTGTTCAGCCGTTTAGTGATTATTGTAGTATTTTATTTGGTTTTGATGTCGATTATCGTTCAATTGATAGGATTACCAGATCGTCGGTTCGAGTGAGCGTCATTATATGATTTTTGGGGATTCAGGTGAGTGGTGCTATCTCTTCTTTGAGTTTATAAATTCATGTTTTAAAAGTGATAAGTATTTGAGTATCGTATGAGTTAATAAACATGTTTAGTGCATAAAAATATGGATCAAGCAATTACTACCATTTTGTATTTGAGAATAGTTGTACCAAATGTATTATTAAAGAATCTATGTGTACCACTTTGTGAATTGATTTATGAAATAATGTGAGATATGTATTGTGAAATATTTTCAGTTTGACAAACGAAGTTGAGAAATGTTATATGTTTTGGTTTGTGAAACCATTTTCTGAGTTTGATTATAAATTGGATTATGAAATGGTTTTGGAACTATATTGTAATTTATGATATGGGTTATGAAATGATTTCTGGATTTGGTATTGTGGAGCATGTTGTTGAGGATGATGATTTGATGCTCAATATCACCGTGAGCCCATTGAGGGGCTTATGGGTATGCGCTTACTAGTTTAGGATATCCTTGTAGGCTGAGCCACCAGCTTATAGTAGGTGGAGGCCTTGCCAAGGAGGGAATCGTGGTCGTCTTATCACGGGGCAAGATGCGTGATCATGGTTTGATACTGAGCAATAGATTGGTTGATGGATAGACCATCGATGTCTTTTCTGTTGTGCCAGGGAAAATCCTTGAGAGCGATGGCAGTGCGGCTGCGGCTCAAAAATGATAATATCGGGTCGATTGAGGGATGGCAGTGTAGCTGCACCTCTACCCCAAATAAGCCTTTTTATGATGAGATTAATCAATGAATTAGATCATTGATATGTGAGTTATTGAAATTGGTCAATGGATTGGACCATTGACATGTGATTTGACGAGATTAATCAATGAACTTGACCATTGATGATTGAATTGTAATGGCGTATCAAATAAATGTTTTCTGGTTTGTATCGAGTTTTGTGAAAAGGAACAATACTCAAATTTGATCTGATATGTATATGATATTGTGGGTTTTAATTATGAGTTTTTGATATTTTTTATATATGCATAGTGGTTGCTCGATCTACTTAGAAGATATACGCACTACTTACTAAGCTATGGTTATTCACCCTCCTTTTTTTCAATCTTTTAGGGTCTTTATTTAGTAGCCAATAGAGCGAAAGCGATGTCATAAGAACTTTTGGGTGATTTGAGGCTGCGTCCTGCAGGTGAAAAGACGGCCGTGTCATCTCCCATCCTAGTAGATTTCAGGGTGTGACAACCATGACGTCCACACCTTCTCAGACGTGGTATTCACTGCCCATCTCCATCACGAAGCCATTGCCAAGCCACCATGAGCTCAAGAAAGCAAACCCTCCACCCCTCCCCTGCCCCCCTGGTTCTCTCTCTCTCTCTCTCTCTCTCTCTCTCTCTCTCTCTCTCTCCAAACAGAAGACTAGCTTCTACAGCATCCAATCCAAGCCGATCGAAGGTCATGAACCTCCAACGATCGCAGATTGAGAGGCGGGTCTGTGGTTGCCTTCCTCAGATTGGCCTCGATGGGAGGTCGCGAGGGGGTAGGGAGAGAGAGACCAATGAGGACTTGGATAGTAATGACAGAGAGGTAGGGAGACGCAGAGTGGGCTGACTTGGCGATGGTGAGGCCTTCGATGGCTTGGTGAGGCTAACAATGGCATAGACAGTGGGCAAAGGCGGCTGAGAACATTTTACACGCACACACACGAAGAAGAGAAAGGAGAGAGGGGTGGGGAAATTGTTGTTGCGACCTTCCTAGAGGTGAATCATTAAGGGAAAATCAATGGATTACTAAGCAAGTTCAAACATTTACTCAATAAAGAGATGATACCGTTGTTAGCGTAAACTCTCTCAAGTTCATACTAATAACAATTTTGAGGTTTTAATTAAATTATTTAGGCATGCAAATTTAGCATTAGTGCCACAAAAGTCTTAAACCTTTTGCATTAGTGCCAATTTAGTCCTAAACCTTTTTTTGGTGCCAATTCAGTCCTAAACCTTTTTTTGGTGCCAATTTAGTCCTAAACCTTTTAAATTGGTGCCAATTTAGTCCTAAACCATTTGTTTTTACGCCAATTTAGTCATTCCGGCCAATTTTGACCGGAATTTGCTGACGTAGACGCCTGCTAGCCGGCGGTCAGTCACCGGCGCTGATGTGGACAACTTAAATAATATTTTATTTAATTTTGAATTTTCTATGTTTTTTCCTTTTTTTCTTTTTTTTTTCCACTTTTTTTCTTTGTTTTTTTTTCTTTCTCTTCCTTTGGCCGGCGAGGTCGAGCTCGCTGGCCACTGGCGAGGGCAGGCTCGCCCTCGCCGGCCACCGGCGAGGGTGGCCTCGCCCGGCGAGGGTGGCCTCGCCCGGCGAGGGCGAGCCTCGCCTTGGTTGGGCGAGGCTCGCCTTCGCCCTCACCAAGCCTCGCTCGACCATGGTGAGGCTCGCCCTCGCCGGCCACCGGCGAGGGCGAGCCTCGCCGGCCACCGGCGAGGGCGAGCCTCGCCTTGGTCGGGCGAGGCTCGACCTCGCCAGATCCGGCGAGGTCGGGCCTTGCCCGACCATGGCGAGGCTCGCCCTCGCCACAATCCGGCGAGGCCGCCCTCGCCAGTGGCAGGTGAGCTCGACCTCGCCGGCCATTGGCCTCTGGCCGGTCGCTGGACCAGTGATCGGCCAGAAGAAGAGAAAGAAAGAAAAAAACAAAGAAAAAAAGTGGAAAAAAAAGAAAAAAAAGGAAAAAAACAGAAAAAATTCAAAATTTATTAAAATATTGTTTAAATTGTCTACGTCAGCGCCGGTGACCGGCCGCCGGCCGACAAGCGTCCACGTTAGCAAATTCCGGTCAAAATTGGCCGGAAGGACTAAATTGGCACAAAAACAAATGTTTATGACTAAATTGGCACCAAAAAAAGATTTATGACTAAATTGGGACCAATGCAAAAGGTTTAGGACTGAATTAGCATCAAAAAAAGATTTAGGACTAAATTGACACTAATGCAAAAGGTTTATGACTTTTTTGGCACTTTTCCCCCGAGGTAGGGAGACGCAGGGTGGGCTGACTTGGCGATGGTGAGGCCTTCGATGGCTTGGTGAGGCTAACGATGGCATAGAGAGTGGGCAAAGGCGGCTGAGAACATTTTACACGCACACACAAAGAAGAGAAAGGAGAGGGGTGGGGAAATTGTTGTTGCGACCTTCCCAGAGGTGAATTACTAAGTGAAAATCAAAGGATTACTAAGCAAGTTCGAACATTTACTCAATAAATAGATGGTGCCATCGTTAGCCTAAACTCTCTCAAATTCATACTAATAACAATTTTGAGGTTTTAATTAAATTATTTAGGCATGCAATTCAGTTCATCTAAGAGTAGTCACTAATCCATTATGAATCAATTAGAAACCTAAATAAATGGTGCGAGAATCACTTTACTTATGCAAACTAAAAATTTAATTTGGGGGGCGGGGGAGGAGAAGAGAGAGCGAGAGAGAGACCAACGAGGGCTTGGATAGTAATGATAGAGGAA
The DNA here is from genome assembly GCA_031216285.1 of Syzygium syzygioides. NCBI lineage: Eukaryota > Viridiplantae > Streptophyta > Magnoliopsida > Myrtales > Myrtaceae > Syzygium > Syzygium syzygioides. The sequence continues at coordinate 19,440,779 of CM062242.1, forward strand.
GGCAGTCGCAGGGTGGGCTGACTTGGGGATGGCGAGGCCTTTGATGGCCAGAAACGGGGGCTTGGTGAGGCTAACGATGTCGTAGAGAGTGGGCATAGGTGGTTGAGAACATTTTACATACACACGTAGAAGAGAAAGGTGAGGTGGAATTGTTATCATGAGGGAAAGCTAATAGATTACTAAGCAGGTACAAATATTTACTCAATAAAGAGACAATACGGTCGCCCAGGAAAAATTCACTTATGCATCTATTGAATAATTATCGGGACATATAAATCAATACACCCAGAGGTAGTCTCGAGAAAATCCAGCCAAGAAAATGAACATAATCACCACTACCTAGCAACCTTTAGCTGTCTCATAATTAATCAAGTATAGAATGTCGCAGAATACAGATTTTTAACTTGATGACTTGTACAGATATTCACTACATCTAATCGTATTTGGGTTCAAAATGTACTAAAGCCCAAAATTTTAATTTACGACATTTTTTCCGTCGAAACTAAAAGGTAAAATATCTTAAAAAGATTTTTGTCTTTTTTACGATGTTATATTGTTTAGTTGTAATCAAGTTTAAATGGGCTTATTTTATGGAGAAAATTATCCAAAAAGTCCAAAACCTATTATATGAAGGCCAGTTTAGTTCTAAACCTTTCAATTGTATTAATCCAGTCCTAAACCTTTTGACAAGCTATCAATTTTTTCCTAAACTTGTAAATTATGTCAATTTAGTCATGAACTTTTCAACAATTTGTCCATATGGTCCTTCTGGCTAAATATCCAAATAATAGGTTTAGGATTAAATTGACAAATCTTCAAAATTTTTAAGATTAAATTGACAAAATTGAATGATTTAGGATTGAATTGGCCATCGTACGATAGGTTTAAAACATTTGAGCAATTATCCCTTCTTTTATGTGCTATACAATACTTTAGAATGACTAATGGTGTTTTCACCATAAGCAAGGGGAAAACGTAGTAAGATATAAGATCTTATAATTTATGGTGTCATGACATTTCAAAATATATAAAGTATTAATTCTTTTAATTGAATGAGGCCGCGCTGATTTTCATAACTATACTACAATGTCATAAAACAAAAACAAATAGATGCTATAGTACAATAAAAATCCCATTCTATAATTTCAAAAACTCTTCCAGTTGCCCACTCTTTGAAAAAGTTTCTTGTGGTCATAATTGCACCCATCTTCGCTGAATTAAGGACGATACACGCAGCTTCGGTTGATTCACCAAGTTATCGAGTCGCATGTCTTCACAAGCGCAAGATATGCTCTACACGAGAGAACTACTCTATTCAACCGGGAAAATGATACAAATAGTTTACATACGAGGTCGTTTGAAATTCGAAATCATTTGAGTATTTCATAACCACGTGATTTGTTTTACTATGCCAGAGGTGGAATGGATAATTCTTCGTAGCGTAAATAATTGGCCGGGTCACAACGAAGATCAGAAGAAGTTTGAGATGGTCAGCGACGCTGGCGAAGAGGACACTCGAAACATGCGTGATTACCTAAAAATCACCAACTCTCTAGAATTTTTAAAATTCTGATTTTCCCAGTAAACGCAATTACCAGTCAAATGGGTTGTTTATCTGCTATTATCTTCGGGGATGTTCTCCTGGGTCATGCTCTGATGAATCAATCATCACTAAAATTATGAATTTGTTACATTATTTATGTGCTAATGTTGGATGCCATTGTCACACAAGAAATATATTCATTTCTCTTAAAATATTACGGATCACTTGTTTTTGTGGTTTATATGCTCTTAATATACATGCGGGTCTTCCTCTATCTATGCGCTTGAACTTTTAGTTGGACTCTCTAATATGGTTTCGGATTCAGGTTCTGCCCCAATTCATATTGCGTGTGCGGCTCCCGGTTCATCAAATTGTTTATCCAATATCATTTGCATACAGATTTATATGCTCGTTTTATAAGTATGTGATCTACATTCACCGATCAATTTAAACTTTTAGATTGTACTATCCATCAATTTCCTGTGAGACAAATTTGTTTGCACACACGGTGAAGGGGACTTCTAGACTTGAGTAATTATCGAAAAATATGTCTGGACCCACAGAGAAAAAATGCATTGAAATATATGCAAGATGTGACCTCGTATTGCCTTCGAGAATCATACATGTGAAGAAGAACACAAATACGTACGAGGTAGTATTTGCTAAATAGTCAAACCTCGATGTTTAGTCATTTTACTTTTCACCATTTTCCCCAGAAGTCTATCTTATTTGATAGACTTATCCAAAGATTGATTCTAGAAAGTGGAGACCCTTACGGGACAATTTGTAATTTTCTCTCGGGATATTTCTGCAAAATCAACTAAACTTTTTCAAAATGATACAAATATTACATGCACCTATACAAATTATACTGGTATAACTATAGGTACCTTCATCTCATTCATGGTTTATACGTATAAGGTTCGCGATTGAATAATTAGTACGGTATAGTTAGTACCCTTTCATTCGCGTTGTAATAGATTCTTATCATATTTCGCCAATTTCATTAACCGTTTTTCCCCAACGTCAGTTTCTTAATTTTGCATGTAGAGATGATCTTTTTTCCCCCCTTGCTGTATGAAATGAACCTATTTCTAATTTTTCTTTGTTATAGCAACCTTGCGATAGCATATAAAGTTGATAAGAAAAAGGAAGTAAGACACATGATTTCCAGTCAAATTTAAGTTGTTACTTCGAATGCTAGTTGAACACAATCGGAAACACAGATTGTGCAACACAGCAATGCAGCTAAAGCAAATTATATTTCAGGTTAGTAGAACAAGAAAAGAAGCAATTGGTCTGCTGATCCATTATCTCATACCTACAAATTTTAATGGGGAAAATTACCAAAAAAGTCCTAAACCTTTTATAGTTATGGCAATTCAGCCCTAAACTTTTTTTTTTTTACCAATTCAGTCCTAAATCTTTTACAAATAAGCCAATTCAGTCCATTTGACCGGCCGGCTGACTTGGCGCCGACCAGCGACCACATGACAATATTTTAATAATTTTTAATATTTTCGAATTTTTTTTCTTTTTTTTTTCCTTCTCCCCTTGGCATGTCCGGCCAGGGGGGAGGCTTGCCGGCGAGGCGAGCTGGGCCCTCGCCGCAGCTGGGCGAGCTTGCCCAGCCAAGGCGAGCTTTGCCTCGCTGGAGTTGGGCGAGCTTCGCCTGGCCCAGATCCGGTGAGGCGGAGCTCGCCCTGCCATGGTGAGCTCCGCCTCGCCGGATCTGGGCGAGGTGGAGCTCGCCATGGCTAGGCGAGCTCGCCCAGCTTCGGCGAGGCGAAACTCGCCCAGCTGCGGCGAGGGCCCAGCTCGCCTCACCGGAGTTGGGCCCTCGCCGGCGAGCCGCCCCCCCGGGCCGGACAGGTCAGAGGGAGAAGGAAAAGAAAAAAAAAAGGAAAAAAAATTCGGAAATATTAGAATATTGTCACGTGATCGCCAGTCAGCGCCACGTCAGCCGGCCGGCAGCTACGTCAGCACCGGCCAGCCAAATGGACTGAATTGGCTTATTTGTAAAAGGTTTAGGACTGAATTGGCAAAAAAAAAGGTTTAGGACTAAATTGGAACAATTGCAAAAGGTTTAGGACTTTTTTGGTAATTTTCCCAATTTTAATGATAACAACTCTCAAGGGCCACAGACTTGTGTAATTCTATAATTACACGATCTGATCAGATAAAAATCGTCACAGTCGACAAAGGACGGCGTTAGCCATTAATTACCCGTCGACACACTCCTAACCACGTTAAAAAAGCCACTTCAAATGGTAATTTTAATTTAACTTGGTCATACTTTGTTATGGCATTGTATTTGATAAACCAATCTTTACACCGGTAATGCTACTATTCCTACCTATAGTATGATGCTGATTGCCTTGTCACATTTTGTTTCTTTGCATATGATACTTATTTCAGAGCTCAAGTTGTTGTCTCGAAAACATCTTTCTGCATAATTTACCCTTTTAATGCATGGCGAAGCCTCCCACATCAACTTAATTATACAAGTGCGCGAACAATTTCTTGCGAAAACCGGCCTTCTCTCCCCATAATCAATCCCATGCGGAAGAATTTTTCGCGAATTATCTTTGGTTGAATACAATACAATAATTTCTCAAGTTGTCGTTGCCCGCATTTTCGGCGAAGTTCTCTGCGAGCTAATCCAACTAAAAATCGAACATGCGAAGCTGCAAAAGAAAAAATCGCGCCCTTTGAAACTTCTTCCCTTTGGTCCAAAACCATGACAATTTCAAGCCTTCACTAATCTCCTCTCAATGCCTATATAATATGCACGCAAATAGCTTTCTCATCACAAACACAAACACGAAGGTGACACCACTTCATCTCACAGCTCACACACATCAAACTATAAGTAACAATATGTCTTCGGCCCGCTTCGTCTTGCTGTCGCTTTGTTCTACCCTCCTCCTTCGGGCCGCTCTCGGTGCCTTCCCGTTCTACCACGTTTGCTCGACCTCCGGTAACTTCACTGCCAACGGCCTTTATGAATCCAACCTCAACAAGCTCACCAGCTTCCTCTACGCCAAGACCCCTTCCTCGGGCTTCGGCGACGGCTCCATCGGCCAGTACCCAGACCAGGTCTATGGCCTTGCGCTGTGCCGAGGCGACCAATCAGCCTCGGACTGCAAGGCCTGTGTGGCCGACGCTGGTGCCGAGATCCGCCGCCGCTGCCCTCGCAACAAGGGGGCGGTAATGTGGTTTGACGAGTGCATGTTCAAGTACCTCGACACCGACTTCTTCGGCCAGATCGACAATGCCAACAGGTTCTCCTTCTATAACATAAACAACGTGAGCGACCCTGAAGCGTTCAACAGCAAGGTAAGGGGGCTGCTGACCGGGCTGGTTAAGGAGGCTTACGCGGTGCCGAAGCTGTACGCGACCGGAGAGATGGGACTGGAGGATAAGATGAAGCTGTACGGATTGGTGCAGTGCACAAGGGACCTGTCGGCGACGGAGTGCAAGGAGTGTTTGGAGGGCGCGATCGGCAAGCTTCCGAGCTGCTGCGACGGGAAGGAAGGTGGACGAGTGCTTGGCGGGAGCTGCAACATTAGATATGAGATTTACCCTTTTGTCAACGTTTAAGAGTCCTAGCTCAAGGACCTTAGAATGGTTTGATTATTCCCTAGCTAGGGTGTTCCTGGCGTAAATAAAGTGAAGAGTGTGGGAATTTACCTGACACTCTTTCATTAAATGAATGGATTATATAGGCTGTTTGCATATAGAAGTTTGATGTATCCATCAATATGCCATCACTAATTTCTTACACAAACGTTCTCGTTATGTTTTGAGTTAGCATAACTGGTGTTATGCAAAAGTCTACATTCTGTAATTGTCATTACATAAGTGTAATAGTGCACGCGTCCGTGTATATATTTTTGTGTATATACATATATTGACAATCCAATCTTCCACAACTTGATACGAAATGATTGATGCAGAGCGCATTATTATTGTAAAAATTTCTATAGGGTTTTGTGACAATTCAATACCCTAGGCAAAGAAAATTTCGGTGGTTATGTCCAAATATTGACCTACCCAATTATGTCTAATTTTTTTAAATGTATTACATATGAACCGTACACTTACAAAAATGAACGAATAAAATATTTTCAGCAACTACAGAAATAATTAGGTATAAATTATTGTTGATAATGAAAACATTTTTCGTTGTATTTCTAAGTGAAATAACCAATCAATTTTTGAAAAATATTTTTCAAATCTCGAGTTTACCATGAAACAAACACACCCTCTCTTCTCCATGGTCACCGACATATATAGCTAAGGTTTATATTTTCCTTCGATCAGGATCTTGATGGGCACATGCTCTAATGTCACCTACATCTAACTTTAAAGACATAATCCAATAACTGAATAAGAAAAATGAAGGAAAAGTGGAAATCTATTGCTCTCTCTTCCCACTCATAGTTTCTCTCTACCGAGTCCGAGCCGAAAGCTACACTCATTACAATAAAAAAGTAAATGGGTAATAACACAAATGGTTCTTAAACTTTAGCACAATATGCAATAAGGTCCCTAAACTTAAAATTTATTCAATGTGATCCTTGAACTTTTGGTACATGTTTAATTTAGTCTTTAAACTGTATGAAAATGTTCAACTTGATTTAATAAAAGGTTAATATTGAATATTTTCATACAATTCAGGGACTAAATTGAATATATACCAAAAGTCTAAGGACCACATTCAACAAATTAAAAGTTCAAAGACAATATTGCACATTATATTAAAGTTTAGGGATCACGATAACTAAATTTAAAATTTATAGATGGAGCCAAAGTTCAGTGATCATTTATGTCATTTACCCAAAAGAAAACCCCATTTACTATAGTTGTGCCTGTGTCCACGGCTATGAGAATTGACATCTTTCCGGAAGGTGGACATTGATTCATTTCTTTTGAGCTTAATCTAATTTGACTAGTATAGGGCACTTTAGTAACCAAATATAAGTAAGCAATAACACTATTAGAGAGAATGGTACTACACGGGGTTATACAAAAGAGAATTATACATTGTATGTATATTGAAAATGAGACTGACTTTGTGTCAACTCGTGCGCAAGTACAGACACTATAATTTCGTCATTCGACTTTGAGCTAGTTTCGCCATTTTGTTTTTTTCTAAAGTTAAAGCCACAAAAGCAAGGAAAGCTGCGGCCAAATTAAGGTCAACACCGTCGTTTTAGCCATTAGTCAACCTCCCCTCCTCTAGAAAGATTGACTTCCGATTAGATAAGAGCTCATAATTGTCAAGGGGACCCGCAAATTTTGTTTTTTTTTATTTTTTATTTTTCCTCCATTGCACCATTCAATAGAATCTAGAATCTGCGACGTCGCCCTCTTGCTGAGCCTAAAGGATATTCTTGCGGCAATTATGTCCATACACGGCCGATCATAATTGCAATGACAAATGAGAGAAAGAAAGGTTATGTTTGTTCTTTTGATATTAACTGGGATTGAAGCGTGCCCTATGTTTGACATATATTTATGGTTAGCAGAAAACTCTCTATTAAAGAATATTCTTAGAAATATTAGTAGATATTAGGGTTATTATTTGACACTTTGTTATCTTATAAGATAATTGTTCGGGTAAAAATGTGCTTCTCTAATAAAGTGTAATGTCAAGTCAATTGAGTAAAGATATAGTCTTTATTGATTTTCTCTCTTTCTCTCTTGAATATCCTAGAATAGTTACACCATAACCCCAAAAGATCATGATCAGATATCAGTTCGAGGTGAAAAATTCTTCGGAGTAGGGAATGCCAATCCATGGAGAGTTCTGCAACAACCGATTTACTACAATCAGTGGTTCTCCCGTCTTTGTATCCTAGGGCCACGCCATATAAGTGTTCCCAAACCATGTGTACTTGCCCTATGCGATCAAAGTGGGAGAGACATTCCGGCATTGGAGAAGCGGAGAAGGGGAAATCCATTAACGGAAGCATACATTTTCAATCCGGTTATGTGTGCCAGACCCACGTGAGATCTCCAAGAGCAAGGATAGTATTACGAAAATAAGCGATCCAATAATAAAATAAGATAATAAATTAATCACCGAATTTATGTGGTTCGATCGATATGACCTACATCTGGGGAGAGCAGCAAAGAATTTCACTATAAATTAAATGATACGACGGAAATTACAACCACACTAGAGTTAGTCAAAGTGTTTCCAATCTCCAATTACATCCAAGAAACAACAAATGTTTAGCCCTATAATTTTTCAAGAAATTATATCTCGATTTCACAAAAAGAATCCATAAATATTACTAAGCTTTAATGAGAATGAAGGGCCTAGTCTGCTAATTTATTCCCTTATACATACAAATTATAATGATAATGACTGTCAAAAGTCATAGACCTTTGTAATTCCGTAATTACCCAATCTGATCAAATAGGAATCATTACAGTCGAAAGAGGACTTCACTAGCAATTAACTAGCCCTCGCCACTCCCAAAAACATCACAAAAATACTTTAAATGGCAATTCTATTAATCTTGGTCATATTTTGCTATGGCATGGTAATGAATGGCCGTATAAAACTGCGCAAATCAATTTGATCAACCAATCTTTACATAGATAATGCTACTGTTCCTACCTACAGTGTGATGATGATTGCCTTGTCACATTTTGTTTTCTTTCCATGCGATACTTATTTCAGAGCACAAAGTTGTGGTCACGTGATCATCCCCCAGACACATAGAAACGGATGAACAGCTAATCAAAGCATAGCAAATACCAAGTCTGCGAAGTGGGTGGAGATACAGAGAATAGCACCGCCCACGGCAGTTTGTCTCCTTTATCCATCGAAGATTGCCTTGTCATGTTTAGCTAACTTTGATAGTCATTAGCCCTAAAGTAGACCTCCATCTTTCTGCTTAATTTATATGGCATCTTCCATCACCATTTTGCCAATCACCATTTTGCCAATGTTATGTATGTAGAAATGTTTTCGGAATGGTTGGTGCAAAACTTATTATTATTGTGGAAATACCTTTTTAGTTTGTGACCATTCAATATTCTAGTTCAATGTCCATGTGTCAAGCTCTAACTGGATATTGGGAGAAAAAACAATGCATGCCACCTCAGCAAATGATGTGGCGCTTTGAAACCATCGAATATTTTCTCCTATCTCAGAGCACAAAGTTGTGGTCCCATGATCATCCCCTAGACATACAGAAACAGATGAACAGCTAATCAAAGCATAGCAAATACCAAGTCTGTGAAGTTGGTAGAGATAGAGAGAATGGCGTAGCCCACGGCAGTTTATCTCCTTTTTCCATCGAAGATTGCCTCGTCATGTTTAGCTTACTTTGATACAGTCATTAACCCTAAAGTGGACCTACATCTTTCTGCATAATTTACCCTTTTAATGCGTAGGGAAGCATCGGACGTCGACTTAATTATACAAGTGCGAGAACAATTTCTTGCAAGAGTGGAGCTTCTCTCCCCAAAATCAATCCGAGTGGACCTTCTCTCCCCAAAATCAATCCGATACATAAGTGTTGCGGAAGCCAAGCGATCGAACAATAAATTTGACAGAATAAGAAAATAAATCGGACACCAGATTTACGTGGTTCGGTTGTAGCGACCTACGTTCACGGGGAGAGCAGCACGGAATTCCACTATAGATCAAGCGATATAATGGAGATTACAACCACACTCGAGTCACTCAAACACTCTCAATATTTTCCAAGCCCCAATTACACCCAATAACTCACGCAGTGTTTAACCCCACAATTCCTCACGAAATAATCTTTCAATCTCGCAAAAGAATTATACACAAATCTTAGCACAAGATTTAATCGCTACGAACACTTGAGCTCTTGGCGTAATTCCACGAAGAGAAACTCGCATCAAGCACTCGTTGAGAATAGCACTTCCAGACAAAATTCACGAGAAAGCTCTTTGCACCAAGCACTCACACAAGCGGCGCTACACCGATTCTCTTCCTGCAATACAATAATATATATATATATATATATATATATATATATATATATATACACGCATGCCCAAGAAGAGAACGTGGCCGACTCATTATGGGATGAAAAACCTAGATAATTCGGTCAACCAAAATCCACCTTTTGACTTTCCTATTTTGTCTTCTTTCTTGTTTTGCTGCCAACTCTTGCATATTAGGAAAGCAAATTTCCAATATTTCTTTTGCTCGATTTCGGACGTTCGCAAAATATCCAATTCAAAATATTTAGATTTTCGTTTCGGGCTTCAACTCGAGACATATATTCAACAATCTCCACCTTGGCTCGACGTTTGAGCCAAGTCACAATCACTTTGATAGAAATCCGAATTTCGCTACTACTCTCCCACAGCCCCCGATGGGCTCAATCGCCACAGACGTCTTTCAAGTCCAAGACTCGCTTGAACTTTGCCATAGCCGCGGACCTCATCATAACACCAACTCCACATGCACCTTTAACCGCTCCATAAGGATTTTCCGACACAATCTCCTTAATCGCAGATAAAGCAGAACCATCATTGCATCCATATCTATTCGGAGATCGAACACGCACCTTGTCAAGTTCAGCAGTTACAGCAACCGTTGGCTCAGTAGGCTCTACCTCGCTACAAGTACCATCCGTGTCGATTACTTCGCTAGTGCCCGCTACCTCAGGAGTTCCGGTTGCAACTCCACCTCAAGCTGAACACCGTTCAGATCCGTATGAACACTGCTATTAACACTCCTAGCTAGAAGTACTCGAGACTCGTCAAATATAACTTCTCTGCTAATAACAAGTGAATTTAATTCCGGGCACCACAACTTATAGCCGCGTTCACCTTGTGCAAAACCTAGGAACATACACTTTCTTGTTCTTCCATCGAGCTTACCATCACTAACTCAAACATAACATGGACAACCAAATATTCTAAGAACAGAATAATCAGCAACGTTACCTGACCACACTTCTTTGGGAGTCCGACATTCAATCGCAGTCGATGGGGATCTATTCTTCAGGTAGCTCGCCATACTAAGTGCATCCGCTTGAAACCTTTTAGCCATACCAGCACTAGAGAGCATTTTATGAGCCGTCTCTAGTAATATTTTGCTCACCAACTCTGCAACCTGCTGTGGTTCATTGACACTAGTGCGGTGTCTCACTATGCCTTCCTTCATGCAGAATTTGTTTAACAGCTCCGAGCAAAACTCCATACTATTGTCAGTCTGCATCTGCTTGATCGTTTTACCAGTCTCCTTTTCGATCAAAGCTTTTAACTACTTGATCCTGACAACAGCATCAAACTTGTGCTTAAGCACAAACATCCACGTCTTCCTCGAGTAGTCATCAACAACTATTAACATAAATCTGGCACTCTTCCTCGAAGGAAATCGCGACAACCTGCGAACATCCAAGTGAATTAATTCTGCAATATCCGTGGTTTCTCTGACAACCGTACTAAATTGCACTTTCCGCCGTTGATCTAAATCACAGCACTTGCATACATTCAGTTCGTTAGTCACATAACCACATAGCAAATTTCTTTCACTTAGAACCTTCAGGCTTCTCTCACTAATGTGCCCCAAACGCATATGCCACAATTCAGACTCTCGAACCAATGCATTCGACGTCTCCACAACAAATTCCATCATTGTGTCTCCTTGAAGCTCATACAGGCCACTATGCTTGATTCCTTTCATTATCACCAAGGCACCTCGAACAACTTTCAAAACTCCACATTTTGAAGAATACCGACACCCAGCTGAATCTAGGGCACTCAAGGAAATCAGATTTTTCTTCAACTCTGAAACATGCCTCACTCCAGTCAATGTCCACACAATACCATTATGCATTCTAATTTTGACATCACCAACACCAATAACATCGCATTTAGCATTGTTCCCCAACCGCACTTTACTATTATCCGTGCACTGATAAGTAGTAAACCAGTTCCTGTTTGGTGTAGCATGAAAAGAACAACTAGAATCCATAATCCATCCATCAAACAATGAATCATTAGTGACAGACAAGACATAATCAGCATCATCCGAATTACCATATGCTATAGCTGCAACATCCTCCGTAGGATCAACTCTAATTCCCTTACCTTTGTCGTTCTTCAGCTTAAAGAAATCCCTTCTAAGATGCCCCCCCTCTTGCCATAGCTCCAACAGACAGTACCACCAGTTCTAGACTGACTTCATCTATTCGAGTTCATACTACTTCTGCTAACACGTGTACCAGTTCTTCCTCTATTTTCACCTACTAAAGCAGCAGATACATGTTCGCCAGATTCTCTTCTACGGATGTCTTCGCTCAGAATTAAATCTCGAACACCATCAAACGTCAAACTTATTGACCTAGAGGAATTACTAACAGCAGTAACAGTAGTATTCCAACTATCGGGCAATGAGGATAATAGAATCAAAGCACGTACCTCATCTTCAAAGTCAATATCAACTGAACTCAATTGACTAACGATCACATTGAATTCATTAATATGATCAGCAACTGATGCACCTTCGCTCATCTTCAAATTAAACAGACGTCGCATCAAGTAGACTTTGTTGATCGCAGAGGGCTTCTCGTACATGTCCGACAGGGCTTTCATCAAACCCGCAGTGGTCTTCTCATTCACGATGTTAAACGCAACGTTACGAGCCAACGTCAGCCGAATAACACCCAAAGCCGTCTATCCAGCAATTCCCAATCAGCTTGCTTCATTGTCTCTGGCTTCTCCCTAGATAAGGGCACATGCAGTTTCATCTGATATAATTGATCCTCAATCTGCATCTTCCAGAAACCAAAATCCTTCCCATCAAATCTGTCGATTCTCACTTTTCCTTCTTCTATCGCCATCGATTCACTTCAACTCAGCCAAGCCAAGCTCTGATACCAATTGTTGCGGAAGCCAAGCGATCGAACAATAAATTTGACAGAATAAGAAAATAAATCGGACACCAGATTTACGTGGTTCGGTCGTAGCGACATACGTCCACGGGGAGAGCAGCACGGAATTCCACTATAGATCAAGCGATACAATGGAGATTACAACCACACTCGAGTCACTCAAACACTTTCAGTATTTTCCAAACCCCAATTACACCCAATAACTCACGCAGTGTTTAGCCCCACAATTCCTCACGAAATAATCTCTCAATCTCGCAAAAGAATTATACGCAAATCTTAACACAAGATTTAATCGCTACGAACACTTGAGCTCTTGGCGTAATTCCACGAAGAGAAACTCGCATCAAGCACTCGTTGAGAACGGCACTTCCGGACAAAATTCACGAGAAAGCTCTTTGCACCAAGCACTCACACAAGCGGCGCTACACCGATTCTCTTCCTGCAATACAATAATATATATATATATATATATATATATATATATATATATATATATATACGCATGCCCAAGAAGAGAACGTGACCGACTCATTATGGGATGAAAAACCTAGATAATTCGGTCAACCAAAATCCACCTTTTGACTTTCCTATTTTGTTTTCTTTCTTGTTTTGCTGCCAACTCTTGCATATTAGGAAAGCAAATTTCCAATATTTCTTTTGCTCGATTTCGGACGTTCACAAAATATCCAATTCAAAATATTTAAATTGTCGCTTCGGGCTTAAACTCAAGACATATATTCAACAATAAGACTATTTCACGAGGCATCTTTAGTTGTTGTAGCCCACATTTGCGGCCAAGTGTTCTGCGAGCTAATCCACCTTAATTTAACCCCATCTCTCTTATAATATTCCAACGACGCCACCCAAGAGTGAAGATTTCTACGCACTCAAAATCGAGCATGCGAGCTGCAAAAGAAAAAGTCGTACCCTTTGAAGCTCCTTTCCTTTGGTCAAACCACGACAATTGACAACTTCAGTGTTATCCTCTCAATGGCTATATATATGCATGCAAATAACATACTCAATCTCATTCTCATCACAAACACAACACAAAGGTGACACAACTTCATTTCACAGCACATCTTATGTCGGATCTTGAGTAGCAATATGTCTTCGGCCCGCTTTGTCTTGCTCTCGCTTTGTTCCACCCTCCTCCTCCTGGCCGCCCTCGGCGCCAACCCTCTCTTCCACTTCTGCTCCACCTCCGAGAACTTCACCGCAAACAGCCCATACGAATCAAACCTCAACAAGCTCACCAGCTTCCTCTACACCAAGACCCCTTCCTCAGGCTTTGGCCTCGGCTCCATTGGCCAGTACCAAGACCAGGTCTACGGCCTCACGCTGTGCCTGGGCAACACGTCACCCTCGGACTGCAAGGCCTGCATTGCCGACGCTGGCGCCGAGATCCGCCACCGCTGCCCTCGCAACAAAGGGGCGATAATCTGGTATGACAAGTGCTTGTTCAAGTACCTCGACACCAACTTCTTCGGCCAGATTGACAATGCCAACAGATTCTCTATCTATAACGTGAACAACGTGAGCGACCCTGAGGCGTTCAACAGCAAGGTAAGGGGGTTGCTGACCGGGCTGGTCGAGGAGGCTTACGCGGTGCCAAAGCTGTACGCGACAGGAGAGATGTCACTGGAGGGTAAGACGAAGCTGTACGGATCGGTGCAGTGTACGAGGGATCTGTCGGCGACTGAGTGCAAGGAGTGTTTGGAGGGCGCAATCGGCGAGCTTCCGAGCTGCTGCGACGGGAAGGAAGGTGGGCGAGTGGTTGGCGGGAGCTGCAACTTTAGATACGAGATTTACCCTTTTGTCAATGTTTAAGAGTGCTTATCTCTAGGACCTGAGTTTGTTTAATTATTCCCTGGCTAAGGTTGTTCCTAGTGTAAGATATGGTGAATAAAGTGAAGGCGAGTGCCGGAATTTACCTGACACTCTTTCATTAAATGAACTGATTATATAGGTTGTTTGCATATAGATATCTGATGTATTCAACTATTCATCAATATGCCATTACTAATTTCTTACACAAAGTTAGCACAACTGGGGCTATGCCAATATCTACATTCTGTGATTGTCATTACAAGAGAGTGATATATATAAAATAACAATCCGATCTTCCACAAGTTGATACCTACAACGCTGTAGTATGCAAATTATATGGGGTTAGAAATGCTTTTGAAATGGTTGATGCAAAACTCATTATTATTGTGAAAAAATCTTTAGCGTTTGTGACAATTCAATAATCTAAGCAAAGAGAATTTCGGTGATTGTGTCGAAATATTGACCTACCCAATTACGTCTATTTTTTTAAAAGGTATTACAAATGAATCGTATGCTTACAAAATGAACGAATAAAAATATTTTCATCAATTATGAAAATAGTTAAATATAAATTGTTATTGATAATAAAAATATTTTTAGTTGTATTTCTAAGTGATATAATCAATTATTTTTTTAAAAATATTTTTCAAATCTCAAGTTATCAATGAAACAAATGCACCTTCTCTTCTCCATGGTCACCAACATATATAGCTAAGGTTTATATTTTCCTTCGATCAGGATCTTAATGGGCACATGCTCTAATATCACCTACATCCAACTTTAAACGCATAATCCGATAACTGAAAAGAATAATGAAAGGAAAAGTAGAAATCTACTGCTCTCTCTTCCAACTCATAGTTTCTCTCTCTCCCAAGTCCGAGCTGAAAGCTCCGCTCATTAGCTGCCATCGCCTTGGTCCTCGCCGCTCGCCGGCGTCAAATCCACCTCCCCTCTGCTTCGTGAACCTGTTGCTGAGCCACCATGAGCTCGCTCATGCACCTCTCTCTCTCTCTCTCTCCCCAAACACACAACTAGCTTCCGGGGCCACCAATTGAGGCTGATCTAAGGCCGTGGACATTCGTCAACTGCATATTGAGAGGCAAGTCTTTTATCAACGACATCGGATCAGCCTTGGAAATAGTATCATATCTTGAGACATAATATGGTCCATAAATTTGAAATTTGTTTAATATTGTCCATGAACTTTTGGTACATGTTCAAATTAGTTCATGAATTATACAAAAAATTTTTATAGTAACTTTATATTAAATCAAATTTATGGATAACATCGAATATTTTCATACAGTCCAGAAACTAAATTGAACATGTACGAAAAGTCCAAGGACCTTATTGAACAAATTATAAATTCGGGAACGACATTATACATTGGATTAAAGTTCATGGATCACAGTGAACAAATTTAAAATTTATAAATCACATTGCACAAGGGGTCAAAGTGCGGCGACCAACTGTGTTGTTCACCCAGAAGAAAGCCCCGTTTAACGTAGTTGTGCCCGTGTCCATGGCCACGAGAATTGACATTTTTCTGGAAGGTGGACATGGATTCATTTCTTTTGAGCTTAATCTAATTTGACTATTATTGGGCACTTTAGTACTCCAATATAAGTAAGCAATAACACTATTAGAGAGAATGGTACTATATGGGGTTATCCAAAAAAGAATTATACATTGTGTATTGAAAATAAGACTGACTTTTTGTCAACTCGTGCGCAAGTACAGACACCATAATTTCATCATTCGACTTTCCACTTTTTTCGCCATTTTGTTTTCTCTAAAGTTAAAGCCAGAAAAGCAAGAAAACTGGGGCCAAATTAAGGTCAACACCGTCGTTTTAGCCATATCGGTCAACCTCCCCTCCTCTAGAAATGTTGACTTCAGATGAGATGTGAGCTCATAATTGTCAAGGGGACCCGCAATTTTTTTTTATTTTTATTTTTCCACCATTGCACCATTCAATAGAATCTAGAATCTGCGACGTCGCCCTCTTGCTGAGCCTCAAGGATATTCTTGCGGCAATTACGTCCATACCTGGCCGATAACGACTGCAATGACAAATCAGAGAAAGGAAGGTTATTTTTGTTCTTTTGATATTAACTGGGATTGAAGCGTGCCCTATGTTTGACGTATATTTATGGTTAGCAGAAAACTCTCTATTAAAGAATATTCTTAGAGATATTACTAGATATTAGGGATATTATTTGACACTATGTTATCTTATAAGATAGCTAATTTTCTTATTTGATTGGACTATTTCATTTTCTATGCATAGTGCTCGGGTAAAAATATGCTTCTCTAATAAAGTTTAATGTCAAGTCAATTGAGTAAAGATATAGTCTTTATTGATTTTATCTCTTTCTCTCTTGAATATCCTAGATTAGTTACATCATAACCCCATAACATCATGATCAGATATCAGCTCGAGGTGAAAAATTTCTTCGGAGTAGGGAATGCCGATCCATGGAGAGTTTCTACAGCAACCAATTTGCTACGACCGATGGTTCTCGTGGACCATCTCTGTATCCTACGGCTATGCATCCAAGTGTTCTCAAACGTTGTGTACTTGGCCGATGCAATCAAAGCGGGAGAGATGATCTGGCATTGGAGAAGCGGAAATCTGTTTGCGAAAGTTTTCAACATTGGGAAACCGCATCCAGTTCCGTGTGCTAGACCCTCATTCTTCTTTTTCAAGAAGAACTCCAAGAGCAAGGAAATAAGCAATCGAATAATAAAATAAACAGAACAAGATAATAAATCGAACATGAGATTTATGCGATTCAATCGGACAAAAGTATTCAAAGAGAACACAAAAGAATTCCACTATAAATTAATTGACGAAAATCACAACCACACTCAAGTTACTTAAACACTTTCAATATTTTCCAGATCCCATCTTACTGACCTTTAATGAGAGTGAAGGGCTTGGTCTGCTAATTTATTCTCTCATACATACAAACTTCAATGATAATGACTCTCAAAAGTCATAGACCTTTGTAATTCTGTGATTAATTACCCAATTTGATCAAATAGGAATCGTCACAGTGGATACATGACTACGTTAGCAATTAACTGGCCCTCGACACTCCCAACAACATCACAAATATATTTTAAATGGTAATTTTATTTAACTTGGTCATATTTTGCTGTGGCATAGTAACGAATGGGCGTATAAAACTGCACAAATCAATTTGATTTTCCAGTCTTTACGTCGGCAATGCTACTATTCCAATCTATAGTGTGATGATGATTGCCTTGTCACATTTTGATTTCTTTCCATGTGATACTTATTTCAGAGCACAAAGTTGTGGTCACGTCATCATCAAAGCATAGCAAATACCAAGTCTGCGTTGTGGGTAGAGATAAAGAGAACACCGTAGCCCTCGGCAGTTCATCTGCTTTTCCATTGAAGATTGCCTTGTCATGTTTAGCCTACTTTGATAGAGTCATTAGCCCTAAAGTAGACCTACATCTGTCTGCTTAATTAACCCTTTTGATGCTTAGGGAAGCATCGTACGTCGACTTATCTATTCAAGTGCGAGAGCAATCTCTTGCAAGAATGGACCTTCTCTCCCCAAAATCAATCCGATACATAAGACTATTTCACGAGTCATCTGTAGTGGTTGTAGCCCACATTTGCGGCCAAGTGCTTTGCAAGCTAATCCACTTAATTTAACCCCATCTCTTCTAAAATATTCCAACGACGCCACCCAAGATTGAAGATTTCTACACACTCAAAATCGAGCATGCGAGCTGCAAAAGAAAAGGTCATACCCTTTGAAACTCCTTCCCTTTGGTAAAAGTCAAACCATGACAATTTGCACCTTCAGTGCTATCCTCTCAATGGCTATATAAATGCATGCAAATAACATATCTCATTCTCATCACAAACACAACACAAAGGTGACACAACTTCATCTCACAGCACATATTATATCAAATCTTGAGTAACAATATGTCTTCGGCCCGCTTAGTCTTGCTCTCGCTTTGTTCCGCCCTCCTCCTCCGGGCTGCCCTAAGCGCCGACCCTCTCTTCCACTTCTGCTCCACCTCCGAGAACTTCACCGCAAACAGCCCTTATGAATCAAACCTCAACAAGCTCACCAGCTTCCTCTACACACAGACCCCTTCCTTGGGCTTCGGCCTTGGCTCCATCGGCCAGTACCAAGACCAGGTCTATGGCCTCGCGCTGTGCCGGGGCGATGCATTGCCCTCAGACTGCAAGGCCTGCGTGGCCGACGCTGGCGCCGAGATCCGCCGCCGCTGCCCTCGCAACAAGGGGGCTATAATCTGGTACGACGAGTGCATGTTCAAGTACCTCGACACCGACTTCTTTGGCCAGATCGACAATGCCAACAAGTTCTACATGTGGAACCTGAACAACGTGAGCGACCCTAAGGCTTTCAACAGCAAGGTAAGGGGACTGCTGACCGGGCTGGTCGAGGAGGCTTACGCGGTGCCAAAGCTGTACGCGACAGGAGAGATGTCACTGGAGGGTAAGACGAAGCTGTACGGATTGGTGCAGTGTACGAGGGATCTGTCGGCAACTGCGTGCAAGGAGTGTCTGGAGGCCGCGATCGGCGAGCTTCCGAGCTGCTGCGACGGGAAGGAAGGTGGGCGAGTGGTTGGCGGGAGCTGCAACTTTAGATACGAGATTTACCCTTTTGTCAATGCTTAAGAGTCCTAGCTCAAGGACCTAAGTGTGGTTTAATTATTCTCCAGCTAGGGTGTTCCTAGTGTAATACATGGTAAATAAATTGAAGGCGAGTGTGTGAATTTACCTGAAACTCTTTCATTATTTGAATGGTTTCTATAGGTCTTTTGCAAATAGAAATTCGATGTCTTTATCAATATGTCATGACTAATTTCTTAGACAAACGTTCTCGTTATGTTTGGAGTTAGCATAACAGGGGCTATCCATAATTTGTGGTTGTCATGACGTAGAAGTTATAGTGCGCATGTGTATATATAATCATAGTCCAATCATCCACAAGTTGATACATAAATTCCATCATCATTTTGCCAATGTTATGTAAGTAGAAATGTTTTCGGAATGGGTGGTGGAGAACTTATTATTATTGTGGAAATATCTTTCCCGTTTGTGACCATTCAATACCTTAGGCAAAGAAAATTTCGATGGTTGCGTCCAAATATTGACATATCCAATCTATTTTTCGAGATGTATTACCTATGAATCGTATGTTTACTTTGTACAGTCCAAAACAGATAGGTTGGATGCATCATCAATTCCTTAAATATTATGTAGAGAATAAGAAAAGTCTAGTAGACTTGATCTCTTCTCCATGGTCGCCAACATTTTTTTACTAAGGTTTATATTTTCCTTCAATCAGGATCTGGGTGGGCACATGCTCTAATATCGCCCACACGTAATGTTAAACATATTAATCCAAAAAAATAAAAAGAAGTGAAGGAAAAATAGAAATCCACAAACCACAACTCTCTCTCCCTACTCATAGTTTCTCTCTCCCGGGTCCGAGCTGCGAGCTCCACTCATTGGCTACCATCGCCTTCATCCAAGCCGCCACCACGTCCACACCGTCTGCGGAGGCTTGCCGACGTCGAGTCCACCGCCCATCTTCATCATCAGCCCGAACTAAGCAGCTCCCCCAAACACACAATTAACATCCATGGCCTCCAGTCGAGGCCGATCTAAGGTCGTGGACCTACGGCAACCGTTGATCAGGTCTATGGTCGCCGGCCTTGGATTGGCCTCAATGGTAGGTCGCAAATGGGAGAGAGAGAGAGAGAGAGAGACCGACGAAGGCTTTGACAGTATTGACAAAGAGGTAGGGAGACACCGGGTGGGTTGAATCGGCAACGACGAGGGCTTTAACGGTCGGGACGGCGGCTTGGTGAGGTTGGCGATGACGCAGAGAGAGCGCATAGGCAGCCAAGAACATTCGACATTCACATTAAGAAGAGGGATAATTACCAAATCAGTCCTAAACTTTCAATTTTGCAAATCTAAATGTAAATCTTTACAAGAAATTCTAACGTAGTTCTTCCAACCAATTGTCACCGGGAATTGCTGACGTGGCGTCCAGTCATCGTGAGCTATCCTACATGGCAAGCCGATGCGGACTTGTTGTGGTTCACCACGCCAGCAATTTCCAGGCAATTTTCCAAAAGGATTATATTGAAATTTTGCTAAATGTTTAAGAATATATTGACAAAATTGTAAAGTTTAAAATTGAATTGGCATTCACACAATAGATTTGAGACTGATTTGGCAATTTTCCCCGGATAAGAAGACAAATGAGAGACGAGAGAGGAGAGTGGGGTGGGGGGAAATTTTAGCCCCGAGAAAATCCACTTATGCATTCGTCGAATAAATACCGGGGACACATAAATCTATACGGCCAGAGGTAACCTCGAGCAGCCAAGAAAGTGAATATTGTCATCACTTGACCAGACACCTCTTGGGATTAGCGAGGCTTAGTTATTGGAATTTAGAGCACATTATTCTAATATGATAGTCAATGAAAAATACACTCGCTCAACGATTACGATTAGAAATGTGCTCGTTTTGTCGACCAATGCCATACAGCAATCTATGACATTTTATATTAGTCTATAATACGATGATAGGATATGATCATTCACGCGTCCACAGCCACGAGAGTCAACATCTTCCCGGATAGTGCACATGTATTTGCTTATACTAATTTGGCTACTATAGGCCAATTTAGCAATCCGTGACATGAGGTTCCATGCACCTTTTGAGAATACTACTGCTAAAAAGAACTTGTCTTATG
Source organism: Syzygium syzygioides (assembly GCA_031216285.1). Classification (NCBI taxonomy): domain Eukaryota; kingdom Viridiplantae; phylum Streptophyta; class Magnoliopsida; order Myrtales; family Myrtaceae; genus Syzygium; species Syzygium syzygioides. Next base: position 19,461,847 of record CM062242.1, read on the forward strand.
TCGAGTTATCCAAAGATTCACGCGAAATTCCGGAAGCACTGCATTTGACTTTGAACCTAGTTTTGTCATTTTGTGTTCATTATGATAGCTACGTAGCGGCAACATGTGGGAGCAAGAAAAACTGCGGCCTAAATTAAGCTCAACACCGTCTTTTAGCTATTTGTCAACCTCCCTTCCTCTAGAAGGGTTGACTTCAGATCAGATCTGAGCTCACGAGTTCATGATGAAATATCAGCTCGAAGTGCTCAATCAACTCATATTTTGTAATAAATTTACGAGATAAGGAGCGATTTACAACGTGACCACGATCATTTTCTTTTAGGGCATTGAAATTTGTAAAGAGTTAGTGGATGGCAGTCGTTTCTGGTCGACATTGGTGGTGTATTGCTGGTCCTCGCCATCCACTCAGAATCAAAAGCCAACACCGAGAAAACCCATAAAAAAAAAAAAAGGGAAACTTCTCTTCTGGAATTCAATCTCAGTAATTGCTCGCGCCTCAAAAGTGGACCGGAAAGCAAGTCAAAAACAAATCAGATGCTCTGTCGTTCAAGAATAATGGCTATTAGGCCAAACCCGACAGTCGTGGCAGCTCTCGGTCGAATCTTCACCTCAGCACCGGCCTCGCTACCGATTCGATCATGCTACAATCGGAGCTTACAATTTTTAATGTGATATGATATACCGTTTCTTGAAACGTGACCGATTGTTGCTCAATTAAAATAAATTAAAACATGGTGGAGTAGATAGTCTTGCGAAATATGATTTTCAAAAGTTAGTAGGACCTCCAACATATGTGCATGTTTCGCATTTGATAACTATGCACACTTGTTAAATGATCTATTCATTTGTGTGATTCATCGGTCATCACACCCTTGGAGTATTTGCAGAGATCCTCCAAATTTGAGATCCAAAAATCTATTCATATTGTCACGATAACTCGCTTAAAAATTAATTAACATGAAATTTTGAAGTGAACGAATTTCTTTGAACTTTATAATATATTATGGATCTTTGAGGATGGACTTAATTGACTTTTCCATCATATCCCAATATTTCATTGGTACTTCCATGATGCATAAGGAGTGACATGATGTCTAGGGCTACTTTTTTACCTCTCAGTGCACATCTACATCATTTATCATCCGCAAGCAGTTTGTGATGGTGTTATTGGCTGAAATATCTATGGAGGGCTATATAAGGTTAATGCCACTCAATTGCTTAGTCAAAGTCAACATTTTCAACTCCACCATTCTAGACTCTCACTCATCTTCTTCCCTTATTTAATCATCAAATCCTTTCTTCAAGGAGCCAAAACCTACCAAGTCTTCAATCTATACAAGAGTCCCAAGTATGTTTTCCTCCCAATCGATCCCTCTCCTCCTCCTTTCTTTCTTCCTTCTTCTCGACACAAGCTTCGGCGCTGACCCACTTTACCACATCTGCTTCGGCAAAGATAACTACACTTCCGGTAGCCCTTTCAAAACCAATCTCGATAGCTTGCTTGGTACCCTCGTTTCCGAGGTCCCTCCTAGCGGGTTCGGAACCGGCTCAAGCGGCAAGGGGAGTGATAAGGTGTACGGGCTTGCCCTTTGCCGGGGCGACGTATCGAGCTCCGACTGCAAAAGTTGCGTCTCCGATGCAGGCCCGGAACTGCTGCAGCGGTGCCCTACCCAGAAGGGTGCTATTATTTGGTATGGCAGCTTTAAACACTCCACGACTCATGTAGTCCGCTTTGAAGTGCAATACATACCCGATGCCAAACCGACTGAAAAAAGTGATAATTTCAAACTACCCTGAAGGCTAACTTCTGCTTAAAATGGCTTCAACTTGAACTATATCTAGTCTAAAACAATGTTTTCTGTCGAAGTTATAATGTAGAAAATGCTCTTTATCTGTACCACAATTAGATTAACTTTTTTAGCAATTAATTTTATAGGTTTTCAAACGAAAGATTTTCAATTTTTCATATAGATCATTAATCCGAAAGTAAAAGGCGGTGTCACTCATATGTTTGCAAAAGAATATGCTCTTGAAGCATAAATTAAGCATGTTAAAGTAGGTAAATCATCTGGTTAAATTCTCAAATTAACCAATTCCATTTTCCCTCGATTGCTCCTGTAGCTTCTTCTTCTTCTTCTTCTTCTTCTTCTTCTTCTTCTTCTTATTATTATGTTTGCTTTGCTTCAACCCATTATTTGATATGTCGATTCACGATTCTCTCGATTGGCTGTGCTTAGGTATGACTATTGTCTCCTCAAGTATTCCAACGCGTCATTCTTTGGCCAGATCGACAACAAGAACAAGTTCTACTTGCTCAACGTGCAGGACGTCGACATGGACTTCATGGAATTCTACAGGAAGATCAAGGAACTGCTGAGCAGCTTGACGGACAAAGCTGTGGCGGGTCCCAAGAAGTACGCGTACGGTGAACTCGGGCTCGGAGGGTTCAAGACCCTGTTCGGCTTGGCTCAGTGCACGAGGGATCTATCGGTAGATGACTGCAAGACATGCCTCGAGGGCGCAATAAGTGACCTGCCGAGCTGCTGCTATGGCAAACGAGGAGGGAGGACCGTTGGTGCTAGTTGCAACGTTAGATATGAACTTTACCCTTTCGTCGATGTTTGAGATTTGTTTGAAACTCAATGATCTCCGCAAATGGATGCGCCACATATGGTGCATTACAGTTTGAAGAAATCAAATCCAATAATGGATGACTCTCACCAGGATGTTTAGTTTTTTCAGGTTTTAGCTTTATATGAAACAAATTTCCTGTATTTCCTGAAAGTGCCCATAGTAACTGAGTACGCATTAAAAGAAAGCAGTCTTAAAACTTCAATCTAACACCTTCTAGGTCCAACATGAGAGAGAAAGAGAGAGGGGAGGCTGTGTGGTGATATATAAATGGAGACTCAGTTTAAGTTGCCAATTAAGGATCTCTTTGTGAGGGATTGGCTATGGACCTATATGAATTTGGATGGGATTGTTGCAAATGATATAAAGCATTAATTCTTGGACTGACTTGGGGGAAAATTTATCTACAATGTGATGGTCCAAAGGAAGAGCCGTCATTGGCCACTCTTGCATGTGAGTTGAGTTCATATATGCACTAAGATCCAGGCAAGGGCCTCAAGGGTATCGTGAATGTCGCGACCTAAAATTTCTCTCAGGCTAATAGATTATTAAGACTAAGCCTAACTCGAGCCCTCCCAAGTCCTATTAATTCGCAACTTAGGGTTTAAGTTTTTAACATGCAAAAATTTTTATGCTCGGAGTTGCCACTAATCTATTTGTGGTAGGTCTATTAGAAACCTAAATAAAACATAGGGAGATATGTTTTATTTTTACGAACCAGAGATTCTAAGCTTGGGGACTTGGTTACGCTAGATCTAATCTAACGCCATTTCGGTACCTTTTCTTTTCAAAAAAATGTTTATGTATGCAATCTGGATTCATTTTAACTTAGTCACTAGCATGTGAGGTGATCATGCGGGTGCGCAAACCACCAAAGTAACACCCAATAATCAAAACATTAAATAAATTGCAAGATTTGCAGAATTACTTACCTCGAAGCAATGTAAGCATCTGCATGGTTAGCTAAAAAATCACATTAACAATCCTAACATGATTTCTAATTAACAAGCAGTTCACTCAATATTTTTTTAGGATTTTCACTTATTTCAATGAAAGCTAACCTATACGTAATGACGTGCAAAAATTAACATGCGATTAATGCAGCCTAACATGCAAACTATATGTCATACGACGATGTGACCTAATTCTAATGACGGAAAACAATGTGTTTTTTCCAATAAAATTCGGAATTAAAAATTACTCAAATTAACATGCAATCTATCCTAAAGTGATTCTTTTTTTTGGGATTTTTATTAAAATTCGAAATTATTAAATGTCCTAAATGATCCACAAAGATTAAAGCAATTTCTAATTTAAACTAAGAAATATGCCACCCTAAATTCCAATTTAAATCAAATAATTATCTTATTCTTAAGATTCCCTAAGCATGCAAAATTTCTAATTTAAATCCTAACTAACATATTTTTTTGGTTTTCTTTATTTAAAAGAAAAACAATTAAATAAAGATAACAAACACGTTCAAACAATCCACGTAATCCGCAAGATTCTTTGAATTCAGATAAGGCAAAGAAATCAAGCCAACGGTCATATCTATAGGGTTATAAATATCGACAGAAAGTTGATTGTTTAAATTTGGAAAGCAAATAAAATCCATTATCGTATCCAAGTGATGATGGACAAGATAATGATTTTTCCGTATAGCCGCGTATCGTACCTTAGGGATAAGGCAAGATAGTCGTCCAGATTGCCAAATTAGAAACGATTTCCAATTTTGGGTGTTTTCGAATATTACGGATACCACAAAATTATCCTAGGGTATCTAGTCAATCACGTAATATTCACGAAATATTCAAACATCCAAAAATTAAGAAACCAAATATTCTTAAAATATTGGACAGCATCCTTACCTAATTTCGAGATATTTTCAAATTTGGACTTACGGATTAGGATCACGGATTGGAACGGCAGCCAACGGTGGGCGACCTATGGGCGCGGCGGCTAGGACGTCAGCGGCGGTGAGTCAACTTTGGGCTGCGATGGTGTAGGGACGCCACGGGAATTACTGGAGTTGTCGGAATTTGCTTGCTGGATGTCGGAAAGACTTTGGGACTTGCTGAAACGCACAAAGCAGAGAGTCCCGGCCGTGGATGGAAATTCAGCGTGTGTGAAGGTGAGGCTCGTGACCAGTGCGATCTAGAACTGCTGGAATTCATGATCGGGTACTGAGACGCCAGGAGGGGACTGCACGGCGAGGTACAACAGCAGACCACGGCTGAGAATTTATTTGACCAACAGGATGCGTCGGGGTTTTTTGCTGGGCTCCGTGGCTATGCTGCTTGGACTAGACTAGCTGCGGCGAAGTTGCTTGTAGTGGAGGAACCTCGCTGGAATGTTTGAGGCATGACGGTTGTTGAGCATGCCGTGCGTGGTAGCTTGTGGAGGATATAGAAGCGTGATGTAGCGAGAGCACAGGGACAAAACTTCACTTGAATCCACTTCCGCGTGCATGAAGGCGAGGTGCTAATGAAGAATGGGCGTGAACTTTCTTTCTCTGTTGGTCTCTCTCCCTGTAAAGCTACGCCCCTCTCTCTCTCTCTAGCTATTTCTCTTTTTGAAAATTGTTTCCCCCTTTCTCTTCAATTGTGGCCGTGAATGTCAATTGTGTGGCCTCCTCCCAAGAGAATCCTCAATGAATGTATTTATAGGCAAAGTTTAGGTTTTTTGCTTGCAATTATTTACTATTTTGATTCAAAAAAAATATTGCAATATCTCTGATAATATCAATTCATTCAATTTGAATCATGATAATATCAAGATTAACAAATCAATATTTTCCAACTCAACATTTTCCAATGAAAATTTTAGCTCTTATAATGTTCATGGGCTTGGCCAAAAATTTTCTTGAACGCGGGCTTAGTCCAATTTTATTAAGTTCAAAGTCTTTCACTCGAGTCCATCCACTGTCAGTCCAATGCAGATGCAACCATATGAGCCCATGCAAATGCTTCTAATATCTACATGGATTTTAATTAATATTTTTTCCTAGAGATCAGGATTGATCCTTAATTTTTTATGCGAAAATTAACTAACTAAGTCGCCAAAATTTAGGTGTCAACAGTGGCCCTCGCCCAAATCCAAGCAATGGCATCGCGGCCCTCACCGACTCAGAGACAACAAAGAAAGAAAAGAAAAGAGAAAATAAAATAATTAAAAAAATCTAAAAAAATATTGAAAATTTGTAAAATTTGTCCATGTTAGCGCTGGTTGTGCCAAGTAGGACTGTCGACATCCATATCAGCGATTTCCAACTAAAATTAGCTTAATGAACTATATTAACAAATTGTCAAAAGATTTATAATTCAATTTCTACAATTGAAATGTTTATAACTGAAATGGCAATTTGGCACAAGTGTTATAGGTTTAAGGGTATTTTGATACTTTTCCCTTCAAGTAGTCATATCCAGTCATTTTCTTAAATTTCCCTATAACAAAACTAGGAATTTAATCCTTACCAAAAAAAAAAACTAGGAATTTAAATAGTGAATCTAGGGCGTATCGAGTAAACTTCTTCTTCTACCGTTATTGTTTCGTAAAATCATTGATTGGCCATGCTCGCCAACTTCGTTGAAGTTGACCTGTTGCTTTTGCTGCCATTGGTGGGTGCGATACATAGAAGAAAAAGTCAACAAGCTTCTGTACCACATGGATGATGATCGCCACCAACTTCCCATAGAACAAATCCTAACCTCTCCGGTAAAAGCACAGGACATGGCAAAGCCGCGTCCTCCGTCATCAAGCTCGATCCAATTGCAGACCTTCGTCACTAAAGAATGCCCCCGACGATGACGGCGCCGATCTTTTTTCATCTTAGAAATACAAAGTCAAGCGCTGTTTGTCCAAACCAGGTTATCGTTACGTGAAGATCATGTATAGTTTAATGATCACCCCTTTGCACATTGACAACTTCAATTGATGGGTATCGCCACGAGAGGGATGATATGGAATGCAAGCCAAGTCAACGAAGGGGAAAAACGAAAAGATTAACGAGTCAACTAGATCTTCCAATCTGGGGAACAACCTGTCCCGAGCCCAGAAGCTCTTAAGATGTCAAAACCAACCCCATCCAACAACTCATGAAAGATAATATTATCTTACTCTGTGAATTCACTTGATCTGCTTCCTCCTCCTAGCTCTATATATATATATATATATATACAAAGCGCCCTGCCAAGACAGAGGTACCAATTCAAAATTTCTCATTGAGCCTTTCTTCTGCAATCTTGTGACAGAGATCACAGATGGCAACTCTCAGATCATTGACTTGCTTTGTTCTAGCAGCACTGCTGATAGAAGTAGCGGCAGCAGCTAGCTACACGGTCGGAGGGAGCAGCGGGTGGGACACGAGTACTGATTTCCAGACTTGGGCATCATCTCAGAAGTTCATAGTAGGAGATACTCTGGGTGAGTAACATCCCAATACTTCATTTATGATATATTGTAGTCTTGATTGTATCACATGGGTTTGATTTGCGACTTGTCATATAAGTTATGGTAGCATTTACTTCAAACTTAGGCTCTATTTGTTTCGCGAAAAATAAATAATTTTGATAATTTTTTTCTAAAAATGATCACTTATAGTGCTCACAATGAATGAACAGAAATTTTGATCATCATTTATGAAATTTAGTCATAAATTGTTGTCGATAACGAAGACATTTTTTATTAGCTAATTATTTCAAACGATATAAGTTATTATTTTTGGGATAATATTTTGCTAAATTATTAATTTTCTACAAAATAAACGGAGCCTTAGATACTTTTTTTCTAAAGTGTGAAGCACTTGAAAAGCAATGACATTCGAAATTGGGATATTACGGACTTTCTTGACTTGATTCTAAAGAAAGAAACAAACATATATGATAGCCTGTAATGCTATTTTAGGAGAATTTTAGATAGTTCTGCACAAATTATCCCTCAAATCACAAGTTGAGTTTTTATTTGAGTTTTGATGCCATCACGGGTAGATCATAAATCCTTGTTCGGAATGAAAGCCTCCGAGATGGATCTGGTCATCGTGTGGTCCTAAATCGCATGCTTTCTATACAAAGGGGTTCTTGCAAAAGTTTCTGTCAAAATGGCTCTAATTAAGCACTCGATGCTTGACTAATATGCTAGAAATCTATGGGTGAGAGCAATACATTAGACACTAAGTGGTGCTCTCTATCCTTTACAGTCTTTCGGTACACAACAATCCATGATGTAGCCGAAGTCACCAAGGCAGACTATGACTCGTGCCAAGCAACCAGCCCAATCAAAACAAGCACCGGTGGCTCCACCACTGTTTCACTCACATCTCCGGGTAAGAGGTACTTCATTTGCGCTACCCCAGGACACTGCGCTGCAGGAATGAAGCTCGAAGTAGACACCCTCGCAGCCACTTCATCCCCGCCACCAGCCATTCCCGCCACCTCTCCATCCACTTCTCCCGCCACCCCACCACGGAGATCCCCAGCTGCTTCCCCACCGTCAAAATCTCCAGCAGCCTCTCCTCCAGCAAAAGCTCCAGCTAGTCCTCCACGTTCTGCTCTGGCTCCTACAACACCTGAATCCTCACCGGCAACAGCTCCTACAAGACCCGAATCCTCACCGGCAACGACGCCAGGATTGGCTCCGCCAAGCGAAACTGGCGTGGAATCGCCAAAGTCCTTGGCCAATAGAGGAAGTTTGACTTTTACTTGGGCAATGGGAGTATGCTTCGTAGTCGTGAGCCTTCTGGCTGTGTAAGGAGCTAAACATTTTTCTGTGATTCTTTTAGATCTCTGTATTTGATAAATTTTTTTGTGTTTTCCGTCACATATTTATGGTGTGTTTGAGAAGTCACTTGTGCTTTTTAGAGCAGAGAAGGGATCATCATTCGTGACCCAATAATAAAATAGTCAGGAAGCTTTTACGTACGCATGAGCGTTGTGGTATCTTGAAATTAGATTTACTTCGGCGTCAATCCAACAAGGTAATCATGAATTCTAGTGGCAGTTTCGTAAAGGAACAGTCAAACCAGGGATATAAAATTCTGCGCACAATGTCCTCTTCCTCAGGACGTAAGCATTGCCTATCAGTTGAGCGAGTCATCCAGTGACTTTCAGATGAGATGAGACCCATCTCTTGATCCACCCTAAAATCACCACCAAGGCCATATATATGTTGAAAGTCTCGAGTCTCTATCTAAGCCTGGCCTGAGATTAGAATTGGTGGTACTTGCTAGCTGTCTGAAGTCAAACGATTCTTTTCCCCAACTGTTCTTCTCGCTTCAATTTCTGACTCTAACGAAACTAGGTTGGTCCTTTGTACTATGTAGTATATGGTACATACCAAGTCCCCAAAAACTGAAATTAGACTCTATCCAATCCTGCACGGCACTGTCATCTAAATGGTCCTCGGACAAAAGGAAAAGGATGTAAGATGACCCTTGCATAAATTTCATTCACCAGTTCAATTTGGATTTATAATGGAGTCAGCTATCTACAGAACACATCAAACCTTTGTGCCCATGCAATTGTGGACATAACATAAAGTACTGTGTACTGATATTATCCACATGTCCAATGGACCGGCCTGATATCGAGCTTTATACATCTCCTTCCCCATCTAAAATGTCTATCACATGGCTGTGTGTGCGAAGAGTTTCACTAAGGGGGACCAAAAACACAATCCTGGCATCTCTCTGTTATTTACATATGAATATCGCACGGATTACTACATTTAAGTGATTTAACGTCACATGGCGAAACAGAACCTCCTCAATTTCCGTTTTGTTCTTTGTTGGACCATCTACAATTGGATGCTTGAGATGGCCTAACAATAACAAAGAGAGAACCCCATCCCAAGTCCAACCACCACAAGCAGCTCCTCCCAATTGCATTAAACGACAACACCTCCTTTTCCGGTTTGTTCCTTGTTGCAGTGCTCCTCACATCAAAAGCCAGAAACGAAAGATAAAAGAGCATGTTCCAGAAATTGTATTTGCTGATCTTAAGAAAGAGTTGATTCCAGCACAATTTGGTTTACTGTTCAGAGGTGCAGGGGAAAAACGATAACGGGCAATTAATCCAATCGAAATAGACCAAAGGAGTCAAAACGAAAAGACCCAATTGACAATCTTTGCATGGAAAAAGCAAGACATCGTGAATTCTACAGGAATGATTTACTCGAGCACAAAGTAAAGTCTTTCAAAGAATAACGAAGAGATTCGAGAGAATCCAATGTTGCAAAGGAAACACAAAAAAAGAAGTGATCTTTGCTAAATTTTCAGGAAGCAGAAACCACACCAACCATCCAAGCCACACCTTCCGTCATCTATACACAGCCCATCCCAGATCAAGCTAATCCTTCACTCTAAAAACTCACAAATTTGTATTCGCCACTCAAAATGAAGAAAGAAAATCGAAGCACTGTGTCTCGACTAATTCTTGAGATGAAGAAAGGACAGCTAAGCTAAAGCATGCACAGGACCTGGAGTCACCACCACCGGGTTCGGCGGGCTTGTATACGGCGGCGCCGCAACGGTAGTAGCTGGGGGCGGCGGAGGCGGAGGCGGCAATTCCGCTGGCGGCGTCGGCGGAGGAGGGAGCGGCAATGATGGCGACGCCGGCGGAGGAGCAGTGGGGTTCGTCGTGACGGGCGGGCTCAGGATCGGGCTGGGCGGCGGCGGGTACGACGAGGTAGTAGCAGCGGCGGTCGGGCTGGGAGGAGGGTTCGAGCCAGACGGGGCGGGCGGGGTCGTCGACGAGGACCCCGAATCGGGGGCAGAAGGGTAAACCTGGGTGGTGGGGGCGGCGGGGGAGACCACGGGGGAGGAGAAAGTGCAGGAGGCGGAGTCGCCGAAGCATTGGTGGGCGTGGGAGTGGTGGCGGAGGGAGTGGCGCAAGGGGCCGAAGCCGATGACGAGGCCGAGGACGACGAGCGCGGTGACGATGAAGATGAAGATCTTTGTTGCCTTCCCGACATAACACATTCTGCCGGCGGTCGTTCCTGACTCTGCTAAAAACAGGAGACAAAAGCAAGGAAAGCCCTTTTGAGACCGATGTCTGACGCCGGAGGAGATGGGTCTTGGCCTAACGCTGTTGCGCTTCTCTCCTGTTGGTTTCAAGAGAGAGAAGAGAAGGTGCTGGGGATGGGGGTCCGGATGTGCTGGTTCTTGTTTCTTGTTTCTTTGGGTGTCGCTTTCGTCGTTTTCTCATGGCGATGGAATACAATTACAGTAGGAGGAGGGGGAGGGGGAGGAGGAAGAGGGAGGAGATGGAGGGTGAGTTTGCATTTGGGATTTTCTTGGTTGGTGGCGCTGCGGTGCTGGTGTGGGTATGTGTGCTGTGCTTTTTTGGCACTGTGGCACGTGAACCCCATTATGGGACAAAGACTCGTTTAAAAAACCAATCTTTGTTAGCAATGTGATAAGACAACCCCCCCCCTTGTGTTCTGTGGGCATCAAGCGACTAAAACAAATGAGAATTTGCGACCCTTCTCGTGTCCTTGAAGATCGAGTTTTTCTGAGTTGCAAGAAGACCTCTTCTTGCCGCTGCTGCTGCTTCTGTTTTGCTGTAGGCATCGTTACGGGAGCTCTGCTGCGCGCGATGCCCCCCCGGGAATGGAGACAGGCGGACTTGGCTTGGCGAGCCCCGTAGGTCCGCTTCGTAGTGCGAAACGGGCCGACCAGTGGGCATACGCCACGTGTTCTGACATAGGGCGTCGGGTCCTTAATTGATTGGGGAATTTTCTCTGTGTGGTGGTGAAGTGGGAGTGGGTCCCGCGCCGTACACGTGGTTGGGAAACTCGTGCGCCTTGAAAAGTTGTCGATACTTCGCCCTCAGCTCAAACCGGACCAAAGCCGTCCCACTTACAAACTTCTGTCCTATGCAGGGCGAGGACAGTACGCACTTTTTTTATTTAAGGAGATTAGATTGGGAATTCCTGGAAGAATTTCCTCGGAATTCTTCGCGGAGGAAGAAATTGCTCCTTCTGTGATCTTCCTAACAACTTATTTTACTTAGCGAAGGTTATATAGCGAGCAGATTTGGTATTTAGATATTACTTCCATCAATGATCTATTCAGTTATGAATGATTGATAATGAGATCATGGAAATGTAAATTATCCCTAAATAATGTAAAGATAACAACAGCCTGATAAGTAAATCTATCAAATGGGTGAGTCGAGTCGAAAATAGTTCGATCCAACTTGAACCATTTAACCTGTTTTGATTCACTTTCATGTAATACAAATTTAGTGGCTCATACCTAATTAAACACATACTCGACTCGACTCATATTGCTAGAATTCTTCCATATTTAACCCAATATAGGAAAACTTATATGTAAACTGAGGTAAGCGAGCGCGAGAAAAAATGAAGAGAGTTATAGAATGAGAAAAAATGAAGAGAAAGTTATAGAATGAGTTAGGTTTAAATAAGTTATGAATCCATTTAACATTAATATTATTTTGGGTCTTACCATAAACATAACTAATTCATATAACAACTCAAAGCCATCAAATATAAGTTGAGAAATAAGTTCACATGACTCATTTCGACAAATCTACTGACAAGTTATCATTATCATCGACTCAATGTTTGTATAGTCTACGCCAAGTGCTACGTTGTCTTGAATTAGTGAACTACTTCATCGATGACACGGTAGCACTCGATAGTTAGTTGTCGATCCTAGCGATGTGAGGACTCACCATAAGGGGTTAGAGCGATTGGAGAGAGCAAGAGAACGTGCCGAGCGACAGCTCGAGGGAAAGTTATCTCTCACAATTGAACTGTTGATTGTTTAGCCGCACCGGGATGGAGCCTTATTTGCACCACACGCGCGGATCGATATTGACAACCACCATTCGGCAGCTTAAACCTCTTCCCTTGTTGAAAGAACTTTTGTGAGTTGCAAATAGATTTCTTGATTAGGATGGTTCTTCGAGCGCTCATTTTGAATTCAATCGTTATTCTTCTAGTGCATTTTGCTTGTTCTTCGAGTTCGTGGTCTCTTTCGAATTTGCTACCAAAGTTATGTGTTTTGACTAAATTTAGAATCCAAACAGCAACATCTCTCTCTCAAAGTAAAATAAGAATATTTTACCGAAGAAATAATTAAAAGCTATCCAATAATCAGAGGTAAATAATTATTCAATATTCACCGAACATTCCATGACGAGTGTACGAGTCTTGTTTACCGATCAGCGATCCACCGTAAGTGTCCCTGCTTTACTTTTCTTTCTCAAGGGAAAAGAATAAAGCTGCTCATTTCCCCTCCCTCAAGTTTAGGACAATGGCTAGAAAAAGACAACAAAAGCGAGAACAGTGACTAGGAAATTCATACATAACCAGAAGACGAACATTCATGATTGAGAGATATTCATAGCATTGGCCTCTTATCCTATGAGAGTGTCTCGACCACCCATTGCATTCCTCACTGGAGGCTTCCTTCATATCGTGGAAAAGCCTATATGCAGACCACAAGCGACGCGTGAGAAAAATGTGACGGAAGAAACAAGAGAGACTAGATTTTTCTTGCAAATAAGGGTCTTTTGAAGGTCATTCGCATGAAAACATACAAGCCCCCAGATAGACACAAGGAATTGCCATTCAAAAGCACTGACAGGCCAGAGGCAACGAAGGAGAGAAGTTGAAAGCCAACATGACGAGCTTTTTGTACTCTGCATCACCTGCTGAAATGGGGTCGAAATGTAGATTCTTCCGCGGAGAACTCTGTCAGGATTGGACAGTGGTCAATCATAGCGTACAAGGAGCCAGGCAAGTGGAGAGGCTTGATTGCAGGATAGCTCTATCATCCAACTCTGGCAGGGCATTCAAGAATCTCAAAGCAGTGGCGTACGAGGTGTCCACAGAGTCAGAGGCAAGTGATACCCTTTGCTCAACCCTGATTCAATTGAATTTTACGTCTCGTTCAAAAGTTGGAGCATCCTGTGTTTTTTTTGGTCGAAAGTTGAAGCACCCTGTTAAGATTAGCAATTTAGCGTAGGCTTTCATGTTGCATTGTCGGGATGTGGAAATAACACTATAGAGTTTATAGCTGTCTCTGTCTGTCCAAAACCCCGGACCCAAATGACTCTAGCCACATTGTATCATTTGTGCCTGTTTTTCCAATTTCCAGGAGGGGTAATTGCCCCACCCTTGTTTCCGAGAAGTTTGTCTCCCATTCCATCATCTCTCTATATGCTTTCTTGCGGTCATTATTTTCTCCATATATCCCGTCTCCGAAAGCAAGATAGAGAGAAAGTTTAATCTCGAGAGAAGCTCTAAACCTAGCTGTCATTACAATGTGCAGGCTACAACATCTCCTGGTGCATATGATGAGAAGATGTTAGCAAACTATGTACCAATCTACGTAATGCTCCCTGTAAGTACCAATAAATCTTCTCTGACAAAAAACGCAAAATGCAACTAAAGATGACAAACTAATAAATCTACGACCAATGCTTATTTTCAGCTGGAGGTCATCACAGTTGATAACACTCTCGAGGACAGATATGGGATAGAGCAGCAGCTCAAGAAACTGAGTGCAGCAGGCATTGATGGAATAATGGTTGATGTCTGGTGGGGAATTGCGGAATCCAAAGGTCCTAAACAGTATGACTGGACTGCATATAGGAGCCTATTTCAGATTGTTCAAGGATGCAATCTGAAGATACAAGCCATAATGTCATTCCACCAATGTGGTGGGAACGTCGGAGATGAGGTAAACATCCCAATTCCTCAATGGATAATTGGCATCGGAGAAAAAGACCTCGATATATTCTACACAAATAGAAATGGCAACAGGAACAGAGAACGTCTCACAATCGGTGTGGATAACCAACCTCTCTTTTATGGAAGAACTGCTGTGCAGGTGATTACGAGCTTCATTTATCATATTTGAGCCTTGCATTGCTACTGTTAGCCGCTGAAATAGTTGAGTTGGCTGTAAGATAAGCATAATGATATCATATATGCTAGGGAAAATTTCAAAATCCAACTTGAGTTTTTTCATCCATATCAATACGAATCCCCATTTTTCAAAACCTACAATATGCACCTTAAGACATAATTTAAAGCTTAAATTGTGCCCTGAACTTTTTTTGGTCTAAAGAAATCACAAACTTTTACTGTAGTCTTGAATCTGCCTCCATGTTCAAAAATCGAATTTGATTTCTTCAAAATTATCAACATCAAGGCTAGCTCGAGGATCATTATCAGAACTTATGTCTTCACTAACACTCTTGCTTTCGTATGGAACAACAACATCCTCCTGATGCAGATAATTTTGAAGAAACTGCTGGTGAGTTTTAGACGTGGTGGCAGATTTGGGACTAGGGTGAAAGTTAATAGATTATCTTTTTAGGCAAAAAAAAGTTCAAGGTAGGGATTGAACCTTAAGTTGGGCGGTTTTTAGGGAATTGGGCCGTTGGGACACGATGAACGACTGAGAAGGAGGAAAGAGGAATGGATTTTAGGGTTAAGGTTTTCTTTTGGGAGAAGGGATAAAAGAGTGATGAGGCCAATATGGAAAGAAAATGGCAGTTTGGTAAATAAGTGGACAAGGTTCGTGAGTAGGAGATGCAA
Source organism: Syzygium syzygioides (assembly GCA_031216285.1). NCBI lineage: Eukaryota > Viridiplantae > Streptophyta > Magnoliopsida > Myrtales > Myrtaceae > Syzygium > Syzygium syzygioides. Next base: position 19,477,048 of record CM062242.1, read on the forward strand.
ATTGAAAATAGTAACAAAACACAAGATGCAAACTGTAGGTTTTCAAGAGTGAGATACAAATTGGTGTACGGGTATTAAAGTGAGGACGGTAATTGATACTTTCACCATATGTTTGCCCAGGCAATAATGAGTCTGTCCTAGAATGAACACAACAAACTCTAGACAGAAATACATAAGGTTTACCTCATACTAAGAACCATTAGAACGAAATAGAGGTTTGAAGCATACATTACTGAAAAGGGCAACATAAATTGAGAGCTAGAAGCAATGTTTTTGCCTGGAAAAGGCATCCCAAGAATATACATAGCATGCACACTCATGATCATGAATTTTTAACTCATGCTATCAAATATTTAGACTTGATTATTACGGACAAATGACATCAGCCAGAGTGCTGCAATTTTCATAGTGATAACTTTTTATACTAAATCAGATGTAAGAACATTAAATCCAAATTAGGCATTTTTTTTTGGTTGTTCTATCCATTTATGTAATAAATTGTCTGATTCACATTTAAAATAGATGTCCTATTGTGTATTCAGATGTATAGTGACTACATGAAGAGCTTCAGGGAAAACATGTCAGATTTCCTGGAATCAGGACTGATAATAGACATTGAAGTAGGTTTAGGACCTGCAGGGGAGCTGAGGTACCCCTCTTATCCAGAAAGTCAAGGCTGGGTTTTTCCTGGTATTGGGGAATTTCAGGTAACAGTCACCCTTAAACAATGTCTGCATAACTGTATGACATTCTCTTGGATGTTAACCAGGGTAATAACATAAACGACGGACTTTAATTTCAGTGCTACGACAAGTATCTCAAAGCAGATTTCAAGAAGGCTGCGATAAATGTGGGTCATCCCGAATGGGAACTCCCAGATAATGCAGGAAGTTACAATGCCACACCTGAATCAACAGAATTCTTTGGTCCAAACGGGACATACCTCACCGAGAGAGGAAAGTTTTTCTTGACTTGGTACTCAAACAAATTGATAACCCATGGTGATCAGATAATGGATGAAGCCAACAAAATATTCCTAGGCTGCAGAGTCAAGCTAGCGGCCAAGGTGACTCCCCATATCACAAGGAACTAAAGCATTTATCTAGTAATGTGTTTTTAGAATCAAAACTTAACTATATCAACCAAATGCAATCACAAATCAGGTATCTGGCATACATTGGTGGTATAAAGATGATAGTCATGCTGCAGAGCTTACTTCAGGATACTACAATCTTAACAACAGAGATGGCTACAGACCCATTGCGAGGATGCTGTCAAGGCATCATGCAATTCTTAATTTCACATGTCTTGAGATGCGAGATGCTGAACAAATTGCTGCCACTAAAAACGGGCCTGAGGAACTTGTACAGCAGGTACATCTTTCAATTCTTTAAAACAGTAGAATAAAAAGTAGTGAACAACAATAATGATGATTGAAAATAATTAAGGGAAAACTTTATCTCCAGTTGAAATATCCGGATAGAAGATCTGTGATCTCTACCAGAATTGAACTTTTACTATCAGAAAATCACGATATCTCGTGCAAGATAATCAAATAAAATGACTCCACTTGAGGTTCATATTTTGCAGGTTCTGAGTGGAGGTTGGAGAGAGAAAATTGAGGTAGCAGGAGAAAATGCACTTTCAAGATATGATCGAGCTGGCTACAATCAGATACTTCTAAACGCTAGGCCCAATGGGATCAGTAGGGATGGCCCACCAAAGCTGAAAATGTATGGAATAACATACCTTCGTTTATCAGACAAGTTACTCGAAGGAAACAACTTCAAGATATTCAAGACATTTGTGAAGAAAATGCATGCTGATCAGGTAAAGGAAACCCTCATGAAATCTCTGCATAAATCTTCAGTGAGATGTCCAAACACTTTCTTTGTTTGGTCCAGGACCACTGTGCAGACTCAAGAAAGTATGGCCAATGTCTAGATCCACTAGAGTGTTCAAATCCAGAGCTTTCAATTCAAGATTTGCTAGAAGCAACCGAACCAATGAAGCCATTCCCATGGGATAAAGAGACAGACATGGGCGTTGGTGGTGCACTTGCTGATTTCTCAGACAAATTCATAGAAAAAATCACCTCTATTTTTAAGTGAGAAGACCATAGAACGACAAAGAGTGAATAGCAGTACAATAATGGCTGCTGTGGCACAGAAATCTCCAAAGATCACAGAACGTCCTTTCATGGCAAATCAGATCCCATAGGAGTAAAGCTGCTGCTCTCCACTTTTTGTTCCTATACAAATAGAATACGTCCAAAGTTAGTTCTCACCAATAATCGCCACAAGAACAATTTCCTTCTCTAAATTGGCGAAACCTACGAATATCCCGCATACTGATCTCGTGAACTGAGTCCTGAATTAAACTTTGTCACAGTTTGGCAATCCCCACAAACACGAAGATTCTTGGTTATCCTAATTATGGTCCTACAATAGTGTTATCACCAAATCCTCTTTTAACCATATATGAATGAACAGACATGCCAAAATGCAAGGCCGTGATCCACTCACAATCTCCAAAAACAGCTGCAACGGTGACTTCATCAGGTTTTATACTTTCACGAACCATCCGACAGAAAAGCTTTATGCTTTCCACAGCATCTCCAATCTTCACATAAGCAGATGTCATGCAGTTCCATGACAATATATCAATAACCGTCGCCTCAAACAATCTTCTTGCATCCAATACATGTCTATAAGAGCATTCACCACAAATCTGTGGCAAAGTTTTCCCCATTCCGGACAGCATAGGCATGAGACTCTCTCCCCTGTTTCGCTCCTCTGAGGTTAGACAAAGCCGTGAGAAAAGCGAGCAAAGTCATTCCATCTAAAAATAGTCCATCCTTCTTCGTTTCTTTGAAACCCAATGAAGCCTCTTCCGCTTTGCAATTCCTTGCATAACCAAAAATCATCGTATTCCAAGAAGCTAAGTTTCTTTCACGCATTCTGTCAAACGCCGCCCTCGCAGCCTCAATATCCTCAAACCTCAGATACATTGCGAGCAAAGACTTAGCCACGTAGATATCAGACTCCAACCCGCCAAGCACTATCTCGCCATGAACTCTTTTCCGAATTTCGACAAACAACAGATCACCGCACACCTTCAAGACAAAAGGGTAAGCGAAGTAATCCGCCTTTCGACCGAAACTCGGAAAATTCACGGTACAAGACAAGGGACTTGAAAAGGGAAGCCACAACAAGTACAGGCGTAGCCCCGTGATCATGGAATTCCACAAGAACGGATTTTTCCAGCCCAATGTGGTCAAACATTACTCAAAGTTTTCACGCAACAAAATTTGCATGCAAGATCAGAGAACTAAAGACCCCCAAAAAAATTTTTAAAAAATCAAAAAAAGCAGAAAACTTGAATGTGGAGATGCGGGGTATCGATCCCCGTACCTCTCGCATGCTAAGCGAGCGCTCTACCATCTGAGCTACATCCCCTGGATGTACTTTTGTTGAGTTAATTAAATAAATAATTATAATTAGCTCATGGTTATCAATTTTCATAGTAAGGGATAGCGCATTAGGGAGGGGGAGCGGAATTAATTACCATCTATTAGCACCCAAAAAGGCCCACGTTTGATGCGTGTTTGTGAAGGAGAAAATGCGTAGATAAATTGGCAATCGGCAAAAGAAGAATAGGCCTTCAGAAAAATATTCTCAAAATGGTAATTTTCATGTTTATCCAAATATGGATAGAATTGGTCGAATCTCCTTATACTCCCTCCAAATGTAATTCGTCTTTTTTTAATCTCCTGATTAGCACGCATGGTGTCGGAATACTTCCCCTCAAGTTAAGTTCGATATGAAGGAACTTAAATAACAATTTAGACCCTTTTACAACGAATCGAGTTCGCTTGTATTTTGTTGAGATTATCTCGCCCGATGTACTGAAATTTGGTCGAAAATCAAGAGAGATTGTGAGGGGAGTGAGCCTTCACAAGGAACGGACGTTTCGGAGATGCAAGAACTGCGGGGAAACAATTTGAGAATCAAGGATACCCCCACCTGGGGCCCGGTCGAGATGTAATAAACGCAAAGAAAGAAGGGCAGATTGCGAATTACGACCCCACCAAAGATTATGGACGTTCCCACTTCGTTCTCGTCACGTCTACCCTCCGAGGTGGCGCCCTTCTTGTCCTCCTGCTCCTTCTCCTTCTCTTTCCTCGCGCGTTCGTTCAAGAAAGCATGCAAATGGAAGACGGCAAAGCTCGCCCCTAGAGAGGGGCTCCAGATCATTCGCGGGCGCGTTTCTGTGAATGTCCCGCCGACACCCATCTCTTTTCCGCCTTCAAGTTTCTTGATTTCCCGGTAAAGGTTCGATTTTTTTTTTTTTTTGGACACGCCCGCGTCGGTTCGTCGCTCGTTTCGTGAGGCGGCTTGTTGGATCCGGCATTTCCACGTTCGTCCCCGGATTTTTCGTGGGTTCTCGATTCTCTTGTCGTTAGGACGTCCCAATCTTGATCCTGAGGGATATTTGACTTAAGGGGACGTGCCCGTTGTGGATCAACGAACAGCAGCAGCAGCAGGAGGAAGAAGAAGAAGATTAAAAAGCCATTTGGGTTTTACGTGGCGAAGGTGATTCTTTTTACCCTCTACCTTTTTGGATGGTGATCAAGACAAAGTCGTGAGGAAATTCAAATTGGATGAAATGAGAAGAGAAGCGAGAGACTGGCAATGTGAGAAGGAATAGAAATGAGAGTCACAAGTGGGCCGGTCATTTTCGCGATTCTGCTATGTGCATTGGCCACTGGGAGCTCGGAAGGCAAGAGAAAAGCTGGGCACGAACTTCTAGGAAATGGAGGCGCTTCATCGCCACCGCAGACGAGTTCCTACGCGGTACGAGGATTGTTCACATGTTTTTTTTCTTTTTTCGCTGTGTCGAATTTCGACAATTTCTTTTGCCTGCTTTGGAGCTAAACTTATAGGTAGGTATGCGTTTCCTGGATGAATCTATTTAGCTGGTTTGTCTTTTGTTGGAAAAGCTCCTGGAAAAAGAAAAGATGTTCCTAAAGAATTTGTACTTGCCCAGATGATCGGATGGCCTATAGAGTGCGTAGTAATCTTTGATAAAATGACAAATTCGAGCGTCCCGCCGAAAAAAGAGAAGAAAAAGAAAACAAAGACCTATAAGAGGAACAGAATTGATTCATCAGGTGTTTCGCAATGCATAAATTTTTGGGATGTGAGTTAATTGAGATGTTCCTGGGAAAAAAATGAAATGATAACTTGAGAGAGAAGAATTTGAGAATCTATTTCAACTGAGACTTATTTGTCTCTGTATGACCGTGTACCCTTCATTCTTCAATTTCCTGCGAGTTTGATGGTGCTCCATCTACGATTTACGTGCTAAGTCTCTCATGGCTCTAGATAGACATTGCAATTAACCTGTGCTACGTATTCTTGAAAGAAAAAATCACTTTGAATAGATGAAAGAACCCTTTCAGAAACTTAGTAGCTGGATATCTAAGGAACAATGATGGTCCTTACACGTAATTTGACCTGACAGCCCCATTCATTTGCACTTTGAGATCAAGAATTCCCCTTAAACTCGAATGTGTTTTATGATAACAGACAGAGCAAGCATGGATTGACTGCAAGAATGAGCTGATGGCCAAGGCAGAGGTGATTCAAGATTTTGACATATACGTACTGCGGGAGGCAATCCATGGCCTTAGATCAATCAAAGGAAACATGGACAGAGCCCCAAGAATCCTGCCGCCTGATGTGAAACGCGTGCTCTTGGATTGCTTAAGAGAGAACAATCTCCGAGCACGCACTTCCAATGGGGAGCCGAACACGAGGAACTGGTTCATGGAGTGCATGGAGTTTCTCTTCTATGGACCAAATATTCCTAGGAGAAATCTGGTAAGCAGGTCACATCACCGGATAACATCAACCGATATACTAGCATCAGCTCCATCAACATCTCCACGTAAAAATATCGTGCCAAGTCCTGCTCCAACTCCATCTCCGAACCAAAATGTAGCAATAAGCCCTTCTCCGTATTCTGCAACAGAATCTCCGAGTACCAGTCCAGCTCCAACTAATCTTGCTCCAACTATTTCTCCATCCCCAAAACCACAAGCGCTTGTGGAGTCACCAGAGGATCCATCTTTACCGCCAGATACGAGTGAGTCACCGGAGCAACCACCAACTAGTGAAATTCTACCTATGAGGACACATGTTGCTCCAAGCCATACTCCTAAGAAAGACGATCACAAATGGATGAAAAGCGCAATAGCTGCCGGGTGTACAGTAGCTGGGACACTTTTTATTGTCGCACTGATCTTATTATGCTGTTCCAAGGGCAGGAACAAGAAAGTTGATCCCAGAGCTGGACAAAAAGATGATAGACCTCTTCTAAACTTGAGCTTTAGTGATTTCTCTGCAGGTATTCGTTTATCAGGCGTTACTTTTATCATTGTCATGTTATCATTCTAAATTTCTGATGTCTGATCTGACAATACGTGAACTTTATCAGGTTCTTCCCAAAAATCCTATAGCGTTGGAAATTCAAGCGGTAAACAAATGAGTTCTAATAGTGGAAAGACCCCATCCTTGGCGAGTCATCTTTCCATAGTATCCAACCATCATGATTCGTCACAGCCTGAAGTATCTTCCCTGGAAACAACTGGAGTAGTACCGCTTCCTCCATTGAAGCCACCGCCTGGAAAATCAGTTCCATCAACTCCTGGACCACCACCACCACCACTTCTCAATCCGCGGCCTCCACCCCCTCCAAAAGGTGGTCGCCCTCCACCACTACCTCCTAAAGGAGCTTCACCTTTTAGACCCAACCAGCAGGATGACCATGATGCAGAATCTGACGCCCCCAAAACCAAGTTGAAGCCATTTTTTTGGGATAAGGTCCTAGCAAATTCTGATCAGACAATGGTCTGGCATGAGATCAAATCCGGGTCCTTCCAGTAAGTCTAGGATCTATCTTAGATTGACTTAGTCGATTGAGTACCCAGTATGATTTGAAATTGACTTGGTCAAATAAGAACTAAGTATTCGACTGGTCATTGTCATGATATTTTTCACAGGTTCAATGAGGAGATGATGGAGTCATTATTTGGATATAGCACTGTGGATAAGAACAAAACTGGCCGTAGAAAAGAACCATTATCACTGGAAACTCCTCAGTATATTCAAATTATTGATACGAAAAAAGCGCAGAACCTCTCAATTCTACTACGAGCACTTAATGTGACAACAGAGGAAGTCTGTGACGCCCTTCAAGAAGGTAACCTCTATATCTGGATGGGAATTCATGTTTGCGTTGCATCTGTGCATTTTAGTCATGCTTTTCTCAGGCACTGTATTAAATAGCCTCATTTGATATGATAGCATAAAAGAATATTCTTTTCATACCATACTAACTAATGCTGAATTTCACGTCCCGTGCTTTTCTCATATCCTAAACTACTGCTAAATCTATTGAAATTGGTCCTGGAAATTAAATGATCATAGTGACAAGTATCGATCGTATTTGCCATGTAGAGCCTCCTCCCTTTTATGTTGATTCTCTTCAAGAAATCACTAGATAGATCTTAGTACATACTTTGTAGAATCTGATAACTAAGCAATATGACATCCTTGTGTGTAATTGAGACCATGTCATGGAGACCAACTTTGCAAAGCCTGATTCTTCAATAGCTCACGGCCTGGGTTTCATGACCTGAGAGAGATCATGATCCGGAGGTTGGCGACCTATTAAAGACTATCAATTTTCTTTGTGCCCCGAGACTATTTGCTGTTGTCTGCAAGACAACAAATGTAACTGAGATACAATCCAGATATTGAATCTTGTATATGCCTTGGGAGTTGGTAAGCAAACAATGACTAGAAAGGATGAGTTGCCATTCTCAAGTTGTTATGTACACCAATTCACTGCTTTTATACTAAGGTCTGAGACGTTGAGTTCTCGACTTTTCACGTATATATCATTCTTTATTACTTGTAAAGGTGATGGCTGATTCTTATGCTTGTAATACTACAGGTACTCAGCTTCCGGTGGAGCTTCTCCACACTCTTGTAAAAATGGCTCCAACTGCAGCAGAGGAACTGAAACTCCGATTGTTTAGTGGTGAAATGTCTCAACTTGGCCCTGCAGAGAGGTTTTTGAAGGTATTGGTTGACATCCCACACGCTTTCAAGCGAGTGGAAACGCTACTATTTATGAACTCCGCTCAGGAAGAAGTATCCAGCATCAAAGAATCCTTAACAACTCTAGAGGTAAATGATTACTAATTAGTTCAGACTGGATGTTTCTTGCACTTACGTTTCTTTAATCTATACATGATATTCTGTTAAGCTAGAGTCAGCAGAGTGCAAGACATTCCCATCATCATTTGTCAGTCATAAGATAGGAAACTTAGGGCATACCTAGCTCTAATTCGTATACAGTTCTGCACAGAGATAATATAGATTGATCATTGTCATTTTATAACCAAAATTAACCTCTTTTAATTTCAGGTCGCCTGTGGTAAACTCAGAGATAGCAGACTGTTCCTTAAACTCTTGGAAGCAGTCCTCAAGACTGGTAACCGCATGAATGATGGGACGTATAGAGGTGGTGCGCAGGCATTTAAGCTTGACACACTATTGAAATTGTCTGATGTCAGGGGAAAGGATGGTAAAACCACCCTTTTGCATTTCGTCGTTCAGGAGATCATCCGTTCTGAGGGAATTCGGGCTGCTCGATCTGCAAGCGAGAGCCAAAGCATGTCTAGTGTTAGATCGGAAGATCTCGTGGACGACTCAAACCATGATTCAGCAGAACATTATAGTGCTCTTGGGCTGCAGGTGGTTTCTGGAGTCAGCAACGAACTCGAAGTCGTGAAAAAAGCTGCCGTTATTGATGCTGATGGTTTATCGGCTTCAGTAGCAAAGCTGGAGGTCTCACTTGCAAAGACTAAACAGTTCCTCAACACCGAGATGGAGAGCATGGAGGAAGAAAGCAAATTCCGTGACTCACTCACCAGTTTTGTCGAGTGTATAGAAGGTGATGTTGCATGGATATTGGAGGAAGAAAAGAGGATAATGGCTTTGGTGGAAAGCACGGCAGCTTACTTCCATGGAAGCACGGGGAAATCAGAAGGTTTACGTCTCTTTGTAATCGTACGTGATTTCTTGATAATGTTGGATAAGGCCTGCAAAGAAGTGAGAGACTCGGGGATGAAGACAGTTAAGACTTGCAGAACAGAGACACCAACTGCATCACCTTCACGAGAAAACCATCAGCCATCACCAGAAATCCGGCAGCGACTATTTCCAGCAATTTTAGACCGACAGATGTATGATTCTAGTTCAGATGACGAGAGCCCGTCTCCATAGTTTTATATTGGTTTGCTGGTCTTTATTCAATGAGAAGTTGGTGGAATTCTAAGTATAGTCATCTTTTACTTGTAAGCATTCAAACTCACTGAAACTGATTCTAATATAGGCAGCTTTTCAGCTTTAATTATGTTTTATTAAATTAAAAAATTTGTTGTTTAGGGGTTTGTCCAGTAATTTCCGCTTGAGAAAGAAGAAATGCTAAACGGCCCTTTTTGTCGAGGAATATTCACATGACATCACTGATTTAAACAAGAAAGAAGCTCGCATGAGCCATGCGGCTCATGCAAGACCAAGTGCACATGGTACTGCAGATTATTTAGACCAATTATTCTGCAACTGATGAATGTACTCCAACATTATTGAGTTAATGCAAGAAGCACTTTTGTCACCTCACTTGTCCAGCCTCTCCTCTGTTATTCATAGAAGGGAAAACTTCACATACAAAATCATTAATTGTTTGGGACAGAAAAATGGAACTTCAAAGCAAAGACAGACCTGCGTCAGGCTCATTACACGGTGCAAATCAACTGGGAATCAACAACAGTTTATATGGCAACAAACCGGACGTGAATACTAACGATCTCTCAGCTACCTAGTGTCTGTAGGCCCTTATTTAACAAAAAAGAGGTCTTTGACTCAGAAGAAATAATGACATCCATTGATGCACCTTCATCTTATTATTCACTACCAGATTCAGCAGCTAAATCAGGCCAATTAGCATATGCTGAGGCCAAACCTACTAATGAGTAAAAAAGACTTTACAGCAACCGCTAAAGCTTTCTCTTGCCGCAGAAAGGTAAACTTCTCCAACATCATGTTGCTCTGCATATAGTGACTTCACTGCTGCTTGTGTCAAACCAAATTTTCACAAACTCATGAGAAAAATAGTGTTAGACCCATATATACTCATGTTTATCTTCGAATTGCCTTTAGTGATCACGGGCTGGCACCGTATTACCCTGCTTAAAAGAATTGCCACTCAAGTTGTCTCCATGCCAGCTTCGTTTACTCAATCCACAATAACATTTCTGATTTAGGAACACTCCGTAAATCGTGTTACTATCCAGAGAGGACAGCGAAAAAACTTGAGCTCAGCCCATGGCTTCCAAGTCTATCACTCATGCAAAAGCATGCTGGATAAGCTCCATATGATCCATTCTGATGCATCTGCCACTATAGAGGAATTCTCTCCACTCACAAACTCTTTTACAATGCCATTTACTTCTATTGAACTCTTCCCTGTTTCCTTCTCCATACTTCTGTACTTCATAAGTTTCCATACCCTCAATGATTCCTCCTGCAAACCCATATCAGCATAAATATTGGATAAAAGAATGTAAGTCCCACAATCATCAGCTTTTAGCTCCACAAGCTTCTTGAATGCAACTTCTGCAAGCATTACATCTCGATGAGTTCGACATGCTAAGAGCAAAGATCCCCATAGAGCGGCACAATTGGGTTTCATAGGCATGGATTTTATGACTTCTCGGGCACTATCTAATTGGCCGGATCGACTGAGGAGATCAACCAAACAGCTATAGTGCTCAAGCTTGGGCTCTATACCATAAGCTCCTTTCATCTGTTCAAAGATACAGAGGCCTTCATAGACAAAACCTGCATGACTGCATGCCGTAAGAACTGCAAGGAAAAGCATATCATCAATCCGTACATTTCTTTCCCAAACCATCTGCCTGAACAATTCCAAAGCTTTTTTTCCATGGCCATTAGTACCATATCCAAAAATCATCACACTATAGCAAATGGCATTTCTCTCAGACATGCTATAAAAAGCTCTGCTGGCTTCATTGACGCTCCCACATTTCATGTACATATCGAGAAGCGCAGCATGAACGACTATGTCAACGTCGATTCTGTTCCTCTCCACATAGATATGCATCCATCTCCCTTGAACAAGCGCCCCCAGCTGGGCACATGCTGATAGTGCTGCAACCACTGCAACCTTGTCAACCTTCACATGTTCCAAAAGCATCTGCTTAAAAAGTTTCAATGCTTCCAGGGGATTTCCATGCGAAACATATCCATCTAGCAGAATGCTCCAAGAAATCACATTTTTCCCTGGCATCATATCAAAGAGTTCACGAGCAGCCATCACATCTCCCACCTTTACATATCCAGCAATCATAGAATTCCATGAAATAGTATCTCTGATAGGCATGTTATCAAAGAAAAGTCGAGCCCTCACAACATCACCGCTTCTCTGACAAAATCAAAGAAGGCCTGTAAGCACAAATTCTCTGAGAGATAAACGATCACTTATATGCATCCCCATTTCAGGAGGAGAAATTACTTCATGGAAGATGCAACTTTCTTCCAGTTTCATCACTTCAGTTTAATAGAAGTTGCAATTTCTATCTTATATACTCTGAAGCCAATTCCTTTCCATCTCCTTTGCACGTAAAAATTAATTAAGTTCCTAACAAACTCAGGAAAATAACTTCGAATATAACCAAACCAGCATTCCGAGGCATCTATTAACAGATAAACAAGATATGAAGTATCATTATTTACTCTTAACTGGGGGTAGAAAAGAAGATAAAGAAACAGTCATAAGCAACTATAATATTCCATTGACATTAGATAGCCAAATGCCTTAAGTCACATTCAGGTGGAAAAAGCGGCAGAAAGGCAAAACCTCAGGTAAAACAAACTTCTCTGCAACCCCAGAGTAACTATTTAATTAAAGAAATCAGGTGGAACAACAGACCTTACCGTAGGCATCTATCATCATGGACCAAGAAATCACATCCTTTTCTGGCATTTCATCGAACACCTTCTGGGCCTCTTCTGTATTCCCGCACCCTACATAAGCACTCAATAATAAATTCCAAGACACCGAATCTTTTTCCTCGACCCCATCAAAAGCCATCCTCGCACAACCCATTTCTCCACATTTCCCGTACATACCAATCAACCCATTCACTGCGAACACATGACAACATCTTCCTCTCTTCACTAACTCCCCATGAACCAGCCTTCCCTCCGCCAAGCCCATCATCATCCCGCATGCTTTTAACACAAAAGGGTACGTGTAATCATCCCCAACGAGGCCTTTTCTTCTCATACCCGCGTAAAAGCTCCAAGCTTGTTCTGGGTTTGAGCCGCCGACGTAGCCCCTGATCATGGTGTTGTACACGAAAACACTCCGCAGGCCAATTTGGTCGAACACAAGCCGCGCGTGGTCCATATGGGGCGTGTTCAACGACGTCAGGGAAGTGAGTAGCTTGCCCGACGTGAAGGAGTCGGAGATGAAGCTGGTCGTGATGAGTTGGGCATGGATTTGGAGGATCTGCGAAGTGCTTTTGGATCTTTGGAGAAGTGCGATCAGTGGGTTTCCAAGGTGGGACGGGGACGGAGAGTGGACCATGATAGGCGCAACGAGAGACCGACATCACCTCTGCTGAACTCGCATCGAAGACGAAGAGCTCAGATTGAATACTGAAGAAGCGGGAAGTTATGCCTTCATTCTACCGGTGCTGCGATAGTCACATGCGCAAACTTTTGAGTATTTGTCATCTTGATTTTTCCAAAAGATATTGAAGAGCCTAATTTGCACTTGGTAACGTACTAACTTTGAACATTGCTTAACCATCAAATTTGTTTTCTTCTTATGGTAATCCATCTACTTACATGTTCATATTGTGACGGAACCAACTTAGGAAAGGACTATGACATTCTCGGTACCTGCATGTTGGTGACGTGAAATCGATGTCCAGATATTAGGAGAGATTCACATTTAAAGTATGAGCCAAGGGAATGGATCGAAGTAGCAGTGTCAAATTGCTTTCGGCCTAGATCTGAAGCCTATTAATGGACTTGGAACAAGAGGGGACAAGAGACTTTGACCTATGGGAAAATATTGGGTACCACTAGGGATTCCACCGTGGAGAAATAACAAGTCTGAAATGGCGACACGTGTCCACGGGGAACCAGATGTCTGGAAGGCATCACGGTGGATGAGCTGAGCTGAGCTGAGAGCAAAGCAGCTGAGAGAGGCGTGTATCGGGAGGGAGAGAGAGCAGAGCGCAAAGAAAGCGTGAAGACAAAGAAATCGTCGGAGTGAGGCGGCGTCGGCGTCGGGGCGAGGAGACGGACCTCACTCGTCGGTGCGAGGGAGATGGAGCACAGAGCGAATTCCATATTTGGAATTCGATGGGGCGCGAAAGAGAGAGAGAGAGAGAGAGAGAGAGAGAGAGAGAGAGAGAGAGAGAGAGAGTATGGAGAGAAAGGGCTGTTTTTTTAAAAATTTCTCTCAGCTGCTCTGCTCTCAGCTCAGCTCAGCTCATCCACTGTAAAGCCTTCCTGACATGTGGGTCCCCGCGGACACGTGTCGCCACTTCAAACTTATTATTTCTCCACGGTGGAATCCCTAGTGGTACCCAATATTTTCTCATTTGACCTCAGTAGAGAGCAGGAATGGAACAATCATGGCGCAACTTGGCTTGAATTTGAGAGAACAGTTAATGCAAGATGCATGTGACATGGACTGAATTCTCCTGCACTTTAGTAACCTTATGAGTGGAGCTTTGTGGCAATGAGGTGAAAAATTAGTGATGCAGGAGTGATGATATAACTGGTTTGTAAGAATGCCATTAGGGCGTTTGTGCTAGGAGTGCTAGCATAGAACGGTGATAATTTTGAGGAGCTCTGAAGTTGGAGTTGGAATCCCATACACAAATAGGTCAAGAGTTGATGCCATTTTTCTGATGAGACTATGGTAGGTCAAAATCATTATTGTATCGAAGTAGACTATGTATCTTCCGAGGGACTGGATGCTCGAACTAAACTAGTGGTACGATTCGATTTGAGAATGTTATTCGCCATACTGTTATGAGGAACAACAATAAAAGGAAGGTTGGTCTAGTGTTATCGGCTCACCAGACACCACACGGGCTATTCTGTGGCCAAGGATCTGTTAGCCTATGACACATGTCTGATATAGAACAACTATTGTATGGATGTCATCGTACAATAAAGCGATCGGCCGCCTAAGCATGCCACACAGAACGACTAATGCCGACTGAGCAATTTCTGAGCAAAATTAGCCGGATATATTATAGTGGAAAATCATCAAAATGATTTAGGACTAAATTGACCAAATTGAAAAATTAATGACTGAGTTTGCGATTTAAAACTTTTTTGGACAAATTCCCCGTGAATTAAAGATGGATGGCTGCAATTCATTGGTACACACGCCTCTTAACTTGAGCATGTCACAAGTTTCTGCCTTGCTCCAAATCCATTATCGACCCGTAAAAAGATGAATTAGAGTGTCTCAAATTGACGTCACGATCTGTAAAAACAGTCTTGGACTTCATCCAGAAGTGGTCGCCGTCATCATCTCCTCCATTGTTGAAGCAATCATCGTGTACAAACTATGCGGATTCCATGGTACTTTTCGCAGCGGCCTTGATCATTTTTTTGCTTTCTGCCACATGTTTTCTCAATGTATTGAAACCATAGTAGAGGCGGCATCCATTGATTTCTATAAGATGGCATAATTGGTGGATTGATAGTCGAGACTCTCTTCTTATGTCGAGCAATGGAGATCGAGTTCTGCAACATTCTCATCATGCTCAACCGACCTCCTCGGATTCAAAAGGAGACCAACATGTGGGATCATAAAAGAGACTATCTTTCATTCATTTTATCCAAAAGAAAGAAAGAGAGAAGTATGTATACACCCCACTAGTGAATGGAGGTCAATCTCAGACTTCTTTATTCAGAAAGACTGAGCGGTGAAGGAACCATCGTGAAAGCAATACGTTCGATAGTAAAGTTAGCATAAAAGTTCGATTGTGAAAGTGTTGGCTTCGTTGTTAAGAAACGAATGTGCGTCGTAATTTAGACGGACAGTACGAGTTTGATTCTTGTAGACAGGTTCCCTTTAGACTTCGTATTCAGATTTCGAGAATAACAGAGTCCGTAATACATTCCGTTGAACAAATCATTCGTCGCTAAGAAAAAGGAAAACGAGTGCATCGTATGGTACGATAGAAGTCCGTGTCTTCATAAAGATTCTACCAGTACATAGATCAGTCATCTACCTCCATATGCATTGCTCAAAACATCAGGAAGTGCAACATTGGGGAACAGAACAACATTAGCCAAACCATCTGAAGACCAAGTTAACAGGACTCATGACCCACCTCTTCATTAGCCTTCAGTGGCGGTGGCGGAAACGTAGTAACCGACGCAGAAGAGGCCGTGGATGAAGCAAAGGATGCCTCCGATGGAGAGGAAGTGGTGGTGCATGAAGCCGCAGGAGGCTCGCGACTTGTGGTTCGACAATGTCCCGATGACCAACATGGATAGCCCGACCGCCAGTATTATCCTGAGCCATTGATCCACGTTTAATCTGCAGCCGAAATCAATTGATAGTTGAATGAGAGACAGTATACCAGGTGAAGACGAGGCAGGCCATGGTGAGTTGGCGATTGGGGGAGGCCTTTTGGAGGTCATCCTGGGAGCAAATGCAGTTGTAGCAGCCACCGAGCAGATTGGCGAGGACATGGGCTATGCTGAGGAACGCTGCCGCGCCTAAACCGAGCTTGAACGCCTCTGGGCTTGGCTCCTTGCACTCGAATATCCACAGCCTCAGGTGCTTCTCCTGACCACCACGAACACTCCCCGGTTATTGCATCTTGAAAAGACATGGTTAAAGATGCCATATTTTTTTTCCTTCATTTTTTCTCTAGTTCAGGTTTACCTTGTTTTGCTCAACCTCAGCTTCCAGGCCAAGAATACCGGCTGCAATATCCAGGCCTATGATCAGGATGCACACGAAAATGCCCCCTGCTTTCACCATTTCTGAGAAGCTATGCTGCTTGCTGCTGGTGTGTGTGGGTTTGTGTGTGTGTGTGTGTGTGTGTGTGGAAGGAAGAGAGGAAGAATTAGGTTGTGCTTTTCAAAGAGAGGCAAAGAGGGACAAAAGTCATCGAGACAATTGCATGGGGTCTAGTAAAGTAATCGGAATGAGTTGTGCCAAAGGAAAATGGGAAAAAAGATGGGAGGAGAATGTGGTGAGCTGTTTGAAAAGGAGGGCAAAAGCTTCTTTTGTTCCCACAGTGCAAGACTTTTTTCACTTTGCTCATCTTCTCTTCCTTTCTGCAAGATGCCTTTCATGGGGGAGCAAGGAAAGCAGAGAATCAACCGACTCACGGACAGGAGAGTGACCGGAGATGTGTCGATGGCAGTCTTCATTGAAATCGTAGCATCACTACCTATCTATACACACGACAATATTCGAGGTAGTCCGTCATCAATAGTGACTGCAACTGTAGCAACTGTTTTTGTAATGGTTCAATCATCATTGTGACCGCCTCAGGGAGGAAAATCTTACTAATAGGGCAAAGTTTTCACATGGGACAACAAAAGCGACTTGATCCTGCTTAATACCGAACTGCTCTCTTCTTTATTTTTGGTCGATGCGATCGAACTGTACCTTAGACTTGTTAGGATTAGAGACACAAACACGATGAAATAGAAAATAAAGGCAAAAAAAAAAAGAAATTGAGACATAAAGTTTATTCTGATTTACTCCTTAAACTAGGACTATATCCAATAGAGGATTCCACAATAATTAGCACATTCAATAAGACAAAGAGAATATATATAGACAGCAGCTATTCACGGGCCCAAACATAAACTATCAATAAAATACGGATCCAGACTATAAAAATTTTCTATCAGCTCGGGAGCGCTGCCCTCGTGACTTGCATGCCTCCCTATCAATGGGGAGAATGAACCATACTCCAACAAGACCAGCTGCACGGGTTAGATTACTGCCCGTCGCCCGCTCTTTTCTTCGCGACTGACGACGACTGTTCACCGGCCGAAGCATGCGAAGCCAAATCGATCACACCAATTCCACAAACCGAACGATACGGTGGGGCGGAAGCGATTTGTCGATTCGCTTGATAAATTAGATAAACAGATCACGAACGTTTTGGCAGAATAGCATTGGCCCCTCCAAAGTGGGGAAGACAATGGTAAAAAGCAAACCGCGTAACGAGGGACAAATGTGGGCCCGCGATTCGAACCCGTAAGCGTCGGGTCAAGAATCGGTGGGATCCGTATCGCGAAGGGTCAAACCTGGGTCGGGTCACCATCATCCACCCCCTCGAGCTTTGTGAAAGTGCGTGAGCAGGGCCGAAATTACGAAAATAGGTCTTTGGCCCTGGGGTAAAGCGGATTTTACCATACTGCCATCCCTTGTTATTTGCCGTGCATTCCTCTGTTTTAATCCACCATTTTTTTTTCCCAGACGAAAATGAAATGAAGAAATTCGCTCGTAGTGCATTCCGGCTCTCTCTCCCCCTTTTTTTTTTTCCTCGAACGGAAATTTGAAAATTAGATTAAGAAATTTGTACGTACATTCCTAGACGAGTTCGAGTTTAGTTGCCGTGATTAACGTGGCTTCCGACACATGCACGGATTAATTACCCATCCACCAAAAGACAGAGAGAGATTGGAGTGGTAACTAACCACGACGATGAAACAAAGTACTAAGCTAATGCGCTTCATGTGTTGGAAGAAAGAATTAGCGCTCGATAGATTTTGCCAAAATTGTCTAATTATAGAATATTTATTATGGCCATTTGTTAATTCGAAATTTAATGGCACGAGATGGAGAATGTTTATAATAAAATGACTAATCGACGCCATTTCTGGAGAAGATAAAAAAATATATATAAAAAATAAAAAGCCTTGTGATCCCTCAAAAAAAGTAGAAATACGCCGTCGTTTTCTTTATGCCGGGCTTAGTGGCATTTGGGCCGTCGTCAGATCTTCCGCACCTTCTACTCTTCGGTTCCGCCATGGTTAGAGAAGGGCTCCAGCCCATTTCAATGGCGGGTCTGCTAGAGGAGATCTTCATTTTGATGGCCAACCCATTCTCGACAAGAACGAGGTGAAGATTTTTTATGGGTGTCTTCTTTTTCAATTTGTGTTTCTTTTTGTCCTTTTGCACGCTGTACTGGATTCAAAACGGGCATGGATGATGCAAATAAGAGGGAAGAACCAGGCATGTCGGACAAACCCGAATGTGCGCAGTCGATGCTCTGTGATCTGGTAGCGATGATGCATGATAATATGGAGATGTGCGTGGCGCTCGGAATCTGTCGCAAATGAGACTCCTCCGTTAATTTTAACGTCATTAAGCGCAGCAAAATGTCCAGAAGGATCGGACTCCATCATCATCGTCATCATATTCATCATGACATTTTCGCAGGTGAAGCATGATACCTCTCGATTACAAAATGGCACGTTCATCTCTCTCTCTAAACTATACCAACTCCAAAGACAAACTTCCCAGTCCATACGAGAAGTTAAATCTTAAAACTAACAAGAAGAAGAAGAAGAAGAAGAAGAAGAAGAGGAAGAGGAAGAAGCCATGCCCGATTCCTACTTTCTAAATGTTTTTTTGGGGACCGGAGCCATATCAGAAGATGGTTCTATTAGCTTCTACCTGTGGATATAGACACGAGACTCAACACAAACCTGAATAGCCATTCCCCTTTCCCACCCGGAGACGTACTCCATGGCGCTCGCTCTCTTTCTTCAAACAGGGGATTGATATGGAGGAGATTCAAGATTCCACCACATCTGCTGCTGCTGCATCTCCGTCCTCATCGCGGACGCCGCCGCCTCCTCCTCCTGCTGCTTCAGCAACAGCCATTGCTGGTTTGTCCCCACCGCTCCCACCCCGTACTCCTGATCGTACAACACGGCCTGAGCCGGGGGCGAGTTCACCATCCTCTCCAACAGATGCTGCATCGTCCACCTCCCAAGCATTCCGCCGCCGCCGCCGACGTCGCCGTCCGTCGGGCAGCGAGGGGGGAAACACGGGGTCGGCTGCGGTGACTCGCGGGGCATGAGCTGAAGAGCACTCTTCACCAGCTGCTGCAGGTACGCCACCTGCTTGCAGGCCTCCTCCAGCGTGGCGAGCGTGTCCATCTTTCTTTCTACCTGCGGCATCACCAGCTCGTGCAGCTGCCTCATGCAGTCGCCTATCTTCCTTCGCTTTTCTCTGGCCCGCTTCGTCCTTTCTGGGTCGGCTGGGGAGCGCTTGCGAGCCGGACCGGGCGCCGCTGCTGCTGCTGACGCTGCCGGCGGCGGCTGCGGGGACTGCGGTTGGAGCGTTTCGAGGGAGCGGAGGAGGTCGGAGAGGCGGTGGAGTGGGAAGCAGAGGGTCGAGTCGTCGGCGAGCGAGAGGGAGTCAAACGGGGACGAAGCGGGAGCGAAGTCGGGGAAGCAGTGAGGGGGTTCTTGCTTGGGCATCTTGAGAGGGGATGGCGAGTAGCGAAACGAGAGCTGCTGCTGCTGCTGCTGCTCAGGACTCGGAGAGAAGGGAGAGACCGGGGACGGCAACGGCGACCAGAGAGGGGACGAAGGAGGAGGAGAAGAGGAGTAGGAGGAGGAGAAAGGGGAAGGGGATGATGAGGAGACGGGATTGTCGAGCAAGAGGGACCGGAGGCTGACGCCGGAGAACATGGCGTCGAAGTTGGACAGCTCCTCGGCGGCCGCCGGGGGGAACGACGACGGCGGGAGGAGGAGGGGGCGGCGGCCGCGGCGGCGGCGGCTCGAGGAGGAGGGCTCGCCGCCGAGGAAGGCCGAGAGAGGATCGCCGTTCATGTCGGGAGACGGGGGACCGCGAATGGAAAATAGCGAAGCGAGGCGAAGCGCGGGGTGCGCTTCCCCCGTTTATATCATACGAGGGAGGGAGGGAGGGAGGGACGGGGGGGTGTGGCGCGGCGCAGGCGATGCTCGCTCTACCCGTGGGGACACGTGGCGGAGGGTGATTAGGGAGGGAGCGGGGGAGCGTACGGAAAAACAGAATCAGAATCAGAAAGAGAAAGGCGGCTCCCAGGCTACGTGGTCGAGTTACCCAAATGCATTAGCGTCTACTAGGCCAACGAATTAAAGGAGTGTCCTTCCGTATGCATACTCTCAGAAGACGCTAAAAAGAAAGAAATCAAGAAAATGGCCAAAAAAAGAGGGGGATATGGTGATTGGCGAGTGCGTGGGATGCACGAGCCTGACGTACGGTGTTTTGCATTGACTGAAAACCTGACGCCTTCGTCCCTGCCGTTGTTGAATGTCGCTGCCTTTGCCAGCGCCGCTACCAATTCCACATACCAATACTACCCTTTATGCGAAAGACGCTGCCCTCTTTTCCTCCCAACCTCTCGTGCGCAGGCAAAAGGAAAATGTCCATTTTCTTTTAATTTTCAGGGAGTCTATGCAACTAGACATGGCCACGGTTCAGGAACCGCCGGTTCCGGTTCGGAACCGGCGGTTCCGGTTCGTGGCCATGTATGAACCGGAACCGGAACCGCAAGGGGGCGGTTCCAGTTCCGGTTCGGAACCGGCGGTTCCGGGCTGGTTCCGGTTCCGGCCGGTTTCGGTTCAAGGGGGAGGAGGAGAAAAGGGTAGGAGGAGGGGGCATCGGCGTTGGCGGCTGCGGCCATGGGCGGGGGCGACGGCCGCGACGGTTGGATCTGGGAAGACGGGGGGCGGGTAGAGGAGAAAAGGGGAGGACCGGCACGGGGGAGAGGGGGAAAGAAGGGACCGAACATGACGAGGACCTTGCTCTCGGTCCGTGAGAGGAGCTCGGAGGCGAGGTCCGAGACGCAGGCGGTGCGGTACAGGGTCAACACGGTGGCGTCCGCGGTGGCGAGGGGCTGGCCGGTGAGGGAGCTGAAGAAGACGCAGACGGCATGAACCCTCGGTAGGTTCAGCGCGGAGGAGTTGCCGGCAAAGTGGGTCACGAGCTTGACGCCGATGCAGGGGAGGGAAGAGTGGGAGGACGAGGATGGCATGAGAAGGAGGTAGGCGGAGGGGGCGGCAGCGGCGGCAACAGAGAGGGGGTGGGAGTGGCGGAGAGGGTGCGGACGGAGGAGGAGAGGGTGGAGGCGTGGTCATGGGTGGGAGAGGATAGAACAAACTGACAGAGGAGGGCGTGAAGGACTGAAGGTGGAGTACTGGTGGGGGTGGGTGGGGGTGGGTGGGGGTGGGCCCTCTGCAGCTGCACATGTGACATGTAGGTTTTTTTTATTTTTTTTTGGAACCGGGCCCGGAACCGGCGGTTCCGGGCCGGTTCCAAAATTTCAGGAACCGGAACCGGGCCCGTAGGGCACGGGCCGGTTCCGGTTCCGAACCGCGGGCCCGGTCAACGGGCCGGGCCCGGGTTTGACCGGGCCGGTTTCGGGCCGGTTCCGGGCCGAAACCGGCCCGTGGCCATGACTATATGCAACTATATGTAAAGCCCAGCCCCAGAGTGAGCTTTAAAAAAGCAAAGGAGAAAGACAAGCTTATGTTATGGCACGCACAAAAAGTTTCCAAAGCCAAATTCAAAGCAAATGCACAAAACTGCACGACCGATTTGACAAAGAAAAAAAAAGGAAAACAGAAGTAAGGCAAAACCACAGATCTGAAGGAACAGAAAATCGCAACGGGGAAGGGCAGATAAAAAGAATGACGATGCACTAGACTACTTCTTTCCCTTTTGTTTCTATTTTTAGATTACAGATATACCCAAGATTAAAAACAAAAAATGCACTACCACTAATTGATGAATTACAAGATTACAGAGGACGTAAAAAAAGAGGGGGGCCGGGGAGAGAAAAACAATAAGAAAGAGACTGTACACAATAATGATGCCAGGGGAAGCAGCACCACCCCCTCCTCCCGCTTTATCAGAGGGAGGCCCATCCGAGCTGTGAAGTTATCTTGGGAGCTACCGGGAAACACAAGTTGTTGTCAGGTTAGTTATTCGCGGTGCTGTCTTTCTCTTCCCCTGAATGCAGAAATTGAGGAGGTCACCGATCCCACATTGCCTGAAACACCGTGGGCCTGTTCTTCAGCCAATGCACCATCTCTCGGTCCATCGTACTGTTGTTCAATACCGCGTCGAGCATTGGGCTCCCAAACACTTTGGGAGAGCTGCCAAATGACCATATCCGGTCCTTCGGCCACGGTCTCTGGGGCTGTTTCTCCTGCAGAGACAAAGTGAGCTGTTAAAGGACACAGAAGACTGTTGCAACTTCTAATGGTATTCTCAAACTTAAATAATCGCCAGACTCCTTTTAGATTAAAGGTCATGGGTTTCACTTCGTTTTCAAACCATTCAACAGCTACTGCTCCTTGCAGAAATATTCATAACTTTCGAACCAGATTACCTTAACCCAAAATACAACACAGCTTTGTCTATCTAACAAATATAGTTTTCTGATCGCACCCCAAATCAGTGTTAAGGAGTTCGAAATCCTTGAGCATGTTAAAGTGAGTGATTTTCTCCCTGAACCAAACAAAACGAAGATCCTAAGCAACAGTTCAACATGCTTTTTAAGAAAAGGTTTTCTCGTCCATGTTCACCACATGAGACATCCTTACAGGGCAATTTCAAAATGAAAGAATATTCCAGAAAATAGAAAAGGGAACTGGCCAGCCAACGAATTAAGAAAAAACCAAAGGGGGTGAGAACAGGTTGAATGAGAGGGTTATCTACCGATATGAACACTTCGGGATCTTAAAATTTCATGTGCATGCAATAACTGCCTCAGTAGAATATTTAAAATCACATGAGGTGTTCTTGCTGTTTCTGATATAAATAAAAAGGAGAAAAACAGCAATAGACTTACCATTCGTCCCAGCATAAATCTCACGGTCTTTGGGCCGTAAACACGCTGCCGTGACGGCTTCTGGACCTTGGCATAAAATGAACCAATATCAGGTAATGACAGGCATCCCCTACTTGCTCTAAACAGGCTACCATCTGGCTCGGTGTTTGTCTGGATCTGCCAAAAAATAAGTTGTCCTAAACAGTAATTCTCTCCATATGTCTTGCGATACTCATGAGAACCTGGGCCCAACTTATCACTGAATTTTGGGCCCAAATCAAGCGGAGAAATGTAAACTGGTGGGGATGTCACAGATTTATATCCCTGCGTGAGAATGCAAGAAAGATTTTAGAAGCCAAACAATGAATATAACTTATGTCAATAAAAGTAACCCTCTAATTGAACACCCTTTCGAGGTCTGCCAAGAACAAAACTACCGACTTTAGCTCTTTTGGTAGTGCACTCAATAAAATACATACCAACACATCACATAAATATTTCACCCAATCATTTGTAGAATTTGGAGAGTAGTGATAAAAGTTTGTAATATAGATCATACTAGCCATTTTAAACCATTAAAGCAGAACTTCGAATTGATTGATAGCTATCTCCTTTTAGTGAGGGGGCTTCAGAACAACTCCCTGATAACACTTCCAAACAATTAGATAGCTTCAGCATCTTAATGTAATAAATCTTACCTGTATTTTAAAGAAGCACTTTGTGTAAGCATAGACATGGATCAAGTCAGCGGCAGCGTCATGCCGGCATTTGTAAGTACATGGAAGATCGCGGATCTCATCCCTCAACCTTGCATATTAAAGACAAACCATAAGACCAAAAGCATCCACAACATCATTGACAGAAAGCAGAACATATAATAGCATTTCAAACATAAATGCTTTTGTTGCTCACCACAATAAGGATTGTTTTAGCTCTTTCTGGATGTCATCTGAACCAGAAGGATCATGATCACGAATCTTTGACTTAAGATCATTTAGCACATTATCATCCACGTGAGGAGCCATGCACTGAAGAAGTTCCTCCACCAGCGATCCTTCTCCTTTCCAGAGGAAGGAAACTACTTCTTTAGGACTGAGCCTTACCAGCGGAGGTGGAGCCTTGTTTGGGTCTCCAAAAATACATCTCATTACATACCGCACCTGCATCATTCAGGGGAATATCAACAACTGAAAAGCCATATAAGCTTAAGCAGAGTCACAGAGATCATCGCAGAGGAGCCAGAAAAAAGATAAACTTAAAAGCAAACTGAAAAGATTAAAGTGACCTTGTCTAGAGTAACAGCCAAATTTTGCAGCCTCTGATTATAGACACCCTCAGCCTGTGACATGGGTCAATACAAATAAAATTGATAAGCATGCTAAGAAAAGATTTTGCTACTACTGAAGACGAGAATGTGGCATCAGCTCCCACCCACCCAAGAGGTGGGGAGGGTGTTGATGGGGAAAACTGTACAAGACAGCAAGAGGAATGGTTAGCCCCAGCCACAGGCAACGTAAAATTGAATAAATTGATTCACCTGAACTTCGGCATCACTCTTCTCTACTTCAAGGCAAATATCCAGAAAATATTTCCTCTTCTCCTCCAAATTATGCTTAAGAAACTCCTCAGGAAGTTTTGTTCTTTCAAAATTTATAAACCTCACCTGCCCCAAAAGCAATATGTTCAAGAGAAATAAGCCACAGAATATAACCAAAGAAGTCGACAATGATGAGAGAGTAATAGATGCAAACCAAGCGAGCAGAATAAGCAATTAGCCAAGCTGGCAGCCCGCCTAGCAAGCAACTGCCCAAACCCGCCCTTCCCAAGTCGTAGTAATCTTCTTCAGACACCGAGTTCTCCTCACAAGACTCTATCATTAACTGATGTCTATCCAAAATCCCATGCCATTCCTCCAATACCTGATAAACAGTTCCTCAAGTTAACAGATAATAAATTTGTTCGGCTGAAAATATCTGATATTAAACCAAAGAGCGGGAGTGAATATACTAACGAAAGTCACACACACAGACACACAATAATGAAAGTGAGCCCTTGTCCAAAACAAATTACTGATCCAAGAAACCCAGAAAGTATGCAAATCCTCTTCATTTATTTTCTTTCTTTTAGCCTCTGAAGTTAAGTCCACATATATCAAGGATTAAGCCGAGGTGGCATAGGGCAGAAAAAGAAAATATGGCCATGCATTTCTACCTTTTGAAAAGCTCCCTCTCCAGTCAAATTGAGATAGCTCCCTCGACAGACTTGGCTACCACACAAACAAACAGAGGCTTCGTACTCCTCTTTACTCTGCAAGAATTAGAAGGCCATGATCATTGAACAACAAAGATGCCATATGACAATAAAGTGAGTCAACAGAAACAATACACATACCTCTGTGACCGAATTGTAGTCAAATGTAATCTCCTCGCCATATTGGATTTTGCGTACAGAATATATTCCAATTTGATACTGTCCATCGACTGCAGTGACCCTGTATTAAACATAGTGAAAGTAATACATATATCAATCACCAAGATATCTTGCCAAAGCAAATTAGAACCATCTATCATAGCAATAATAGCATTATAATATCACTGGCCAACTATATCTGCATATCAAACATATAGCAGAAGAAAAGAAGAGAATAGGTCGTGGCATCATTGAGAATTCAGCAAAGAACAAGTTTAATGATTGTATAGGAAAAACAGCAACAGTTTTATTTGCAACAAGAAGTTGCCAAAAGTCACCTAGATTAAGACTCTAATACTTTTAAGGAAAGAATGGGCTTCCCTGATAAGCCCAATACCCATTAAAGGACATAACTTTTTGGATAGTTACACTTTTAAAGGTAGCCTAATGCCTGAATTCATAACTTCGAGAAATTACACTAATTTTATGGAGCTGTCACTTACTTTGCTTCACAATTAGGACGACAAGAGTGACAGATTCGGCTTGCATAGTTTGCCTTATGCATGGCATCAACAACAACTAAATCATAACCATCAGCATCACCCTGGCAAAGGCATAAATTAACAAGCAACAAATCGTCAAAATAAGGAAAGATTTTGATTTGAATGAAAAGGTCTTAACAGAAAATTAATAAGTAAATAATATTTTGATACCTTTGGCCTCTCAAGATAAATATTATAGAACTCTGGAGCAGGATCCTTATTGTTCTTTTGCAATGATCGAATACCATCTTGCTTCTCAAACCATTTCCAGGTAGGATAAACCTGCAACAGCATATTCAGGGGGGTATAGAGCTGTCTTCAGCATATTTTAATCTCTTAATATAGGGAAAAAAAAGGTGAGAGGCTCATTTATATTAAAATGGATTACAAGAACTGCACCAACACAAGTTAACCAGAAGATGAAGAATAGCTTGCAGCAAAGTGAAAACATATGAAAACAAAGACAGCCATAAAAGATTCATAGTGCGCCTCAAAGTTAGAACTCATCTTCAAAGAGACGCTGAATTACTAATCAAAAACAGAATGTGCAAACATATACAAAAAGAAAAAAAAAATGCTTTCCCCAGATTGTACACGAACATTAGAAGACTGACAGTCGATAATGGTCAAACAAAGCAAAAATGGAGAGAGATTAAAATATATATTTATATAGATAAATAGATAGATAAGTGTATAGAGTAGAGCTTCCTGCTTGTGCCACATCAGCACAGTAACCCCCCCCCCCCCCAATTATTCTCATTAACTACAAAAGAACCAGAAAATGCTTAATTACCCCACTAATGGTAGGATTAACATAATTCAACATTAATTTGTATAATTTAATAATTAGATTTACTTTGATGCTTGATAGTTTTATCAAGTAGATTGGTTTGCTGGATATTTCACTCTTAATTATTCATCTTATAATATGATTGAGAAATCTAAACTCCTCCAAGGAAATGCCATAAGAATGAATTCTTTCTTCCTTCTAGCTAAGTAGAAATATAAAATCTCAAAATAAAGTTTTAAATAACAATATTCTTAAAACTGTGTATTGCACGGGACTTCTACTTGTTCCATGGCTAAAATGCCATACCCAACAAACCTAATAATATTGAGTAATGACAAACTTCATTTATACCTCTCCCAAGAACTCCACCACAAAATCGTCTTCACCAAATCCTTCTTCTTTGTTGCAGACAACGCCAAGCCCCTAGTCAGTTCATATCACAGGATTAAACTCGCGGCAAAAATATTTGACAAATTGGTATCAAGCTCATGAAAAAGCGTGCAAACATATACCTTTCTGTAAGCAACATATTTGTCTTCTGGACGGCTATCAATGGCCCTCAAGATAGACCTACAAATTCTCACAGTCCGCATATCGTGATCATCCTCAGCTGTCCTTTCAATTTCTTCAATAACAGGCTGTAAAGGATAAATCATTGGAGTGTTTCCGGTGCCTGTAAAGTGCCTGATTTGTTTGTTCAGACTACGAAGAAGTACATCTTCAATGAATAAATGCTTGTGTAAGAGAGTCCAATCCAATTCCTCTGGCATTGAATCAAGTAAAAGATTATGCGTATAAGGGTCAATTCCATAAACTTCTTGCTCTATCACTTCATCCCCTAGCTGCTTTCTGGGTTTGTAGTCTTTGACTTCTGGAAGTTCCATATCCACCTCCTCAGCTCCATTCTTCTGAGCAGTGAGCTTTTCAGCATAGTCCTCTGGTAAAGATACCTGCATCTTACGCCTAACATCATCCTCATCAGCTACTACGACATACTGGTCAATAACTTCATATTTTCTCGTAACAGGAGGCACAAGGCTTGCTTTTGTCATGCGGGCACCCCACTCACGGTCGTCATCAATACTCTCATCCGCCATGAAATTGCCATCTTCTCTTGAGCTTGAGAGCACAGATCGATCTTGCCGCAATCCCAAGTCACTTTCTGTGTCAGAAACAGTAGTCTCACTTTCAGACTTGCTACTTTGAGAAGATCCAGCAAAGTCATCAGATGTGTCACTATCTGAATCCATTGATTTTTTATTCAATATGGATAAACGCCTTCTAATTTCCAGATCAGAAGCATACTCCCCATCATTTAAAGCACCATTCACAAAGGAGGAACCATTGCTCCTACTTGCATATTTTCTCTCACTATCAGCTCTGCTTACTTTCCGTCTATACTTCGATGAAGCAGAGAACCCTTCCGATGAGTCATCTCTCTCTCCCAAATGAGTGGCAAGTTGGATAAATAATGATATGACATGGTTCATATCCCCTGTCTCACCACGAGTCTTTGCTCTACATCAAAAAGTTACCATAAGACTTAAAATGGAAGATAGACTAGCTACTGATATGGTTGATTGACATACAAACCAAAACGAGAAACAACGAAAAGCAAGAGGTGTTAGAGATGATAAAAGTCTGTCTAGGGATTAATTTTCAACATAAATGAATGAAATGTATTCTTCCTTTACATATAAAGAGATCGATGGGACATAGACACCAAGACACACAAAACATATCGGTGCAGACTAGTGCCACTTCAGACAAAAAATGCAATCACTGGTTGCTCATTCAAATGAACCATTACATAATATCAGGCAAAGGGTCACAGCTTAATTAGAAGAATGAGTTAAGGCTGCGTTTGGTCGTTTGGATTTCTAATCAAGATAGGACTTTGATTTCATATTCTATCTTACTATTTGGTGAATTGCAGTAATAAAGCCAAATATTTTCACATCTTACCATGTCCATTATTTTCTATGAACGTCATATCAGCGTATATGAACCTAAAAATTGCACAAATGGAGATGATAAAAATCTGTCACAACACACTTACCTACTTCATTTTTATTTGCTTATTTTTTATTATTTTTCCCTCTCTTTTTAATTCTTTTCATTTTTATTTCTTTTTTCCCCTTCCATCATTCTCTAATAAAATTTTATTAAATAGTAAACTATACTAATATACCTAAAATATGTAATAAATATAAATGCTAAATGCATTTATTTATACATATGAAATTACAAGATAGAAAGAAATTTGATATATAAATAAAATAAGAATCAATATAAACGAAATTATTGTTTTTTTTTTGGGTAAAGATAAACGAAATTATTGTTATTTTTTTGTTATTTATAATTTTTGCATTAAAATTCAAATATTATTTTTATTCAAACATTATTTTAATTTTATTAATTTAACAAGTTTGTTGTTCAAGAAAAGTAACTTTTATAGCATGCATATTAAAAATCCGATCCACATTTATCCCACTTCCCCATTGGATAATTTTATCCGGGTTATGTCTCTCATATATCCGACTTTATCTTGTTTTGAGCAGGTACCAAACACGAGATAAGATATCCTAAATTTTATCCCGATTACCAAACGTAACCTTGGGTTTCTGCCATATAATACAAACAATCTGTAGTTTGGACATTAAATTGCAGACCATTATAAGGTGGTTCTAACTGTGGCACTGTCAATGAATAGAAGACAAATATTAGGAACATGTAACAAAAAGTGAACAATGGAGCTTACTTTATGGCATCCCGACATATTCGACGAATGTCCTCCTTGATAGAACTAATCCCATTGCGGATATAATAACCATTCTTCATTTTCTCTTCAATTTTAGCAACCTGAACCCGGAGAAGAAAAGTAAGAAGCAATAGATTAGAGCTCTAATGACCTACATGTCAAACATTTGAAAACAAAAAATTCCAGTAAAACCTTGGGCATAAAGAAATCAAAAGTGTTTTGCTTCATGATGTCCTTCAGACTAGAAGCAAGAAACTCCTCTATCCTCTTGTACCCCTTTTCAGATTTCTTAACAGCCCATCGCCTCACACGTGCATCCCTTGATAGAATGGAGGAGGATTTTCTCACATCGAATAATTTGGAACGCTTATAGAACCCTCGGCGGAAAGAATGACCAGCTGAATCTCTCCTATCCACACTATCAAAATAATCTTTCAAATCACTAAAATCATCGACGTCACCACCTGTACCCTTTGCTCCAGAGTATGCCGAGTTTCTGTCTGTTAACTGGTTTAGACTCCTCATTTTGAAGTGCGTATCCCCAAATTTCTTTCGGCTCTTCACCCAATTTATGTTGGAATATGTTAGGGTCAAGTCCTCAAGCTGACTGCAACCTCTGATATCTATGTCAGATAAACAAGGACACAAACGCAAAATATCTTCGAGCATGCCTGGAGATATATTGGTGCATCCAGTCAATATCAGTGACTTTATCTTTTCTCTGTCATAAACATTCTGCAGGCAATAAAAGAAAATTAACTTCCCAATTAGGAGATACTGGTACATTCCAAAGGGGAATCTAGAATTACCTACCATGACTGTCCAGATTATTGAGTCAGTACAGCTATGACCCAGCGATGACAAATTAATCTGTCGGGAGATATCCCTGTAAAACCTTACTGCAGCCCTCCACTGCTTACAAGTAGAAGAAGCAATGGCAAGGGATGTCATGTCCGACCTCAGAAAATGGAAAACTCGAGCAAGCACATGACCATCCAATAAACCCCAAGAACCCAACCCATTTTCTAAAGAAACAATTTCTTCCCGATTGAAAGCATTGCCATTACATAGATCCTCAAATGAGATGTCATCCCTCTGAATTCTCTCAGCGTCTTCTTCATTGTCACTCTCTTCTTCGGTTTCGTCATTCAAAAGACGTGCTCGTTTGCCAGCATGGTAGTCAGCATCTACAATTTAGTCACAGTATCAATCGCTTAGAAGTAACCATGAGGTGCAGAAGAATTTAGCCAATCGAGTAACAAATGATAGGCAAAAAGGAACCATGAGTACTATAGGAGGCGTGAAAATGTCCTCCAATTAAAGATTAAAAGAAAGTAACGCGTCATATTCAACATAAAAAGTCCTCTCTAACTAACTATAAGAGGTAAAACATTGAAAGTTATAGTGTAAGCCTAGATCCCAGCATGTATTGCCCAATCCTCAAATAAAGCAGAAAATTAAGAGTTATGACTATGTGCAAACCTGATCTTCGATAAATCTGCTTGTCAATCTCTTTCTTTGGCTGTTTGGCACTGATCCATGGATCTAATACCTCATTAATCACAGCAGCAAACTCCCTACTTTTATAAGATCTCATCACTAGTTCATGTAGCTTTCCCCTCATATAACCAATAAATTGTGGGTGCATGCTGTGGAATGAAGAGGCAGCCTTACTGCTTTCAATCATACCATCTTTCAATTGTGGAAAAGCAGGTCCAGAAGAACCACCATAAGAACTCTTCTCCTGTCGTATATTAACAGGAGTTTCCGAAGTCTCACCAGCCGATGTCACCGGAACCCAGAGTTTATCAAATTTCCTGAAAACACTGGTATATTTCTGAATGGTACCTCCATCAATTAGCTCCTGAAGCTCTGAATATGAAGAAGGCCCATGTTCTTGTCCAGCTCCATCAAAATAGTACCAATCACCTAAATGCAATTGCAAGTCATGGACAGTGCATACTCGGTCCTTTGGAGTGTTTATGGTCACAATGCTCTTCCTCGAGCCCCGCACGCTGTGTTCATCAATAGATCTTGACCGGGAATCAGTTTCTACAGAGGATCTCTTGGCATCAGAACTTGAAGAATGTGAACGAGCAGACCTCGAAGAGTACCTCTCCTTCGCCCGGGCTTTCATTCGAGGTTCAGAAACAAAAGAACCATGATCTCTCACAACACATGCATTTATCCTGACCACAGATAACATTGTACCTTTGACACCACGCATGATAGCAGGCTTAACTTGCAATCTGCTAGCCGGGTCATTCTCGCTCCTCTCATCTGGCCAGCTAAATGCCCATGGAGGCAAGTCAAGCCTTCTGGCCTGCAAAGGATGATATAGTTCATCTTTCTGATGCCACCTAGGATCCTCATTACCAGACTTTGGCATTTGGCAAAGGGGAAAACCATCATTCACTACAATTTTCTTTCTCAAAATTCTATCTTGCGCAGCTTCCTCATTCCTTCTCCAATCTCCACCTTTGCATGACCAGAGGCTGGAAAACCAATCGCTAGAGTCACCATGGACAAATGAGAAATCTTTGTCCGAGACTGAACTTTCCCTTAAGTCAGCTGATGCAACATCAGAACATCTTGATGCATCATCTGCCACCCGATTTGGTCTTTCTCCAATGCAAGCTCGATGCCAGAAAAAATCTAACAAATACAGGATAGCAGTGGTCATAAGTGCTGACACATTACTTACTCAACGTGTTGCAAAGAGGAATTACATGCAGAAGCAGATAGTGATGAAATTTTACACATGCAAAAGCAAAAGGAAATTAAAAAAAAACACCAGTGCCCTGTTCCTGAAATCTACATGTTTCAATAAATGAAGTCACTTTCCAGAGCAGCGAAAGAAGTAACAAGGAATTATAAAAGGTAAGTATTGTCAAGATCTCTCTATCGGGTCCACTGTGGGTTATACTCCCATATCTAGCATGGGAACCACATGGAAATAAGAGTGTAAGACAGTTCATCACGAAGCATCTAGCTATATAAGACATTTAATCAATTAAAGGTAGGACCTAAAGGAGGGCAACCGAAATTTTACAAAGTAAAAATTTCTCCGTCTATGGAACAAACACGACGTGCAATTCAAATCAAGATTTATGACAACAAATTTTAAAATGAACATCAAATGGCAAACAGTTATCGGAAAATCAAAATTTGAACATCTTAAAACAAACAAGAAATGTCATGTAAATATCCATTCCGAAACTAAGCCATTAAATCATGTATTTTCATAAAGGAAGATAGGTCAAATCTTACTCATCATGCCGCAACTCGGAACTATTAAAAAGGAAATGCAGAGAAAATGATGAAATTTACAGATTTCCTTTCTAATATATTCCATCTTTTCATTCCCTACATCAGCATTAACTATATGACATCCAAATTGCAAGCCGTTTTGCCTTTTCCCAACAGGCCATGTGTTTCCAACTAACTAGCCTTGTTCAAAAGATCAACAAGCATCACAGAACTCAACATATCATCAAGGTGTAAACTCTGATCATGAAAGACATCAGGAACAACACCAAATAGAACTTTCGACAGAGGAGCATACTCACAATCCACATAATTTTAATAGAAATTAGAATGAGCACTGTCAGTATGTGGATTGCAACTCCTTGAATTCAAATTAATTAAAGGAGAAGAAATAAATTAGTATATGCATGAACAACCAAAACATATGCAATTAATGCCAGAATATCATACCTTCAGGGCTAGAACATTCCTCCCATTGTTGATGCTCAAATGTCATCTGCAAGGCTTCTGTGAAAGAATAACGTTAGACTACCAAAAAAAAAAAATTCTAGATCCAAAGAATTAAATGCAAAATCCTTACATTCAACCATGTAATTCTAGAATTGATGTTTATAAGAATACCTCCAATAGTTTCAAGTTCCCTCCCTGGAATAAAAGTGAAACCGTCGAGCAGAAGTCCAACTCTTTTGTCAATGCAAAGATCTTCCAGAGGCTCAGTTGCAACAGGCAACTGCATTTCTTCAACAGTCAGACCACCAGATTGACCACCATCGATAGTATCGTCCAACAGGTTACCAGGAGCTTCTGGAGGATCTACCAGCTGCGTTATACTTTCTGATACTATAGATGGAAAAGCCACAGTTACCAAAGGGGAAGCTGCATTTTCAACAGTCATCCACCTGTCGCTATCCATGTGTTTAACAAAGTGATCCGAATGAAGAACACCATCTTGAACAAGTGACTTGAGATCGCAGAGTTTCGAAGGGCCACATTCAAAACCCAGATAATCAAGGTAAATCCACTTCCCCACTGCTGAGTCAGCCACCAGAGGCACATGAGGTGGTGTATCACATATATCCATATCCTCTTCCATGGAGAGCAGCTCTTCTGGAGGAACCCCATTGACATTTGGAGATTCCTTGCAGTCAACACTTGGACTCTGAGTCTGGTCCTCCTTGTGAGATTGAATGCTACCACTTCTCTCCTCGTGAGATGATGTATCTGTATTGGGCATACCGATTCTGACATCAGATTCCTTGATGGAATTATCGGCCTCCATTCCAGTAGAATTCCGCTCATTTGGCTTCTCTTCTTCCCCATTGTTTCCCGACTGAATATTAGGCTTTTCCTTTCCACTCTTATGGCTCGTTTCGCGGTTATTATTGGGCCTACCTCGATCAACCTGGGACCGCTCGTTATTATTTTGGTGTGTCTCCCTGCGGTCCCGATTCCTACCTTGATCTTGTGGAGACCGCTCTGCATAAGGACTTCTGTTGCGGCGATCAAAGTGATGGCTGCGCTCATATGGGGATTTGTCACGACCATAGGGAGACCTTTCACGGGCATACGGTGTTCTTTCACGACCACAAGGAGACTTCTCACGGCTGTATGGGGCATTATCACGAGCATATGGAGATCTTTGGCGGCCATAAGGAGATTTATCACGATTAGATAAAATTCTTCCCTGATAACGAGGAGATCTCTCACGGTTATATGGTGATCTCTCGTGATGAACTGGACTCCGTTCCCTGTGATCATGATATCGAGTTCGACCCCGCGGGGACCTATCAGCCTGGACTGGACTGCGGCCATGTCTGTCGTAAGCTCCTCTCGAAGATAAAGAAAATTCATGATGTTTGGAAGTATGCTTGTCAAATGAAGACAGCCTAACAGAAGAAGAATTTCTATGAGACCTTTCCGGAGAGTGGCGAGAATAGTGTTCTGGCTGCGCAGGGCGAACACCGTCATCAGAAAGCCTCCGGCTTTTCGAGCCTGCATGATCAGCACAATCGGCATAGTTCTTGCGATCGCGATCACTGCTATCCGAATCCGCATCATGTCCATGGCGCTTCAGCCGACCGCCGGGAAAGTAGTCTCTTCCCTGGTTCTTACCGTTGTGATAGTCAACCCTGTGTGAACCGCCTTCATCCACAACTTTTGACCCCAGTTTCACCATTTTCTCCTGGCCAACCTCCCACTTGAAAGAATTCTTGCCCTGCTGACATACACTTCTGCTGAATTCTTTCTTACGATAATTATCGTCACCAGAGTACTTTGCTGAACTCCCCGAATGCGAAGGTGGTGTCTGGTCGAGGTCACGCCTCCAAACCTTGTGATTCAAAGCCTCATACCTGCGTGATCTACCGTAGCTGTAATCATCCTTGGCCGCTTCGCCTTTACGCCATCTGTCAGGAATGAATTCTCCTTTCTCGACATCGTAAATGGAGCCTCTCCAGGGCCTGAATTCGCCTTTCTCGGCTTCACCTCTCCTGCTCTTTTCCGAAACTATCTCCTCCCTCTCAACCTCCGACTTTCTCGGTCTACCGGAAACGTATTCCCCATGCTCCAGTTCTCCTTTTCTCGACTTCTCGGCAACGGCCTCTTCCTTGTCAGCCTCGGTTTTACGCGGCAGCTGCTGCTGCTGCTTCTCCGACACCAGCTCCCCGTTCTCCACTTCCTTAGCTGGCCACTTCAGAGTGCCCAATTCACCCTCTTCCACCTCATCATTCTGCGCCTTATCCGCAGAGGCCTCGCCATTCTCGACTTGCTGGCCGCCCTTATCCTTCCTCGCCAACGCCACCTCACTCTTCAAAGTCCTCACCTTCCTCACGGTGACCACCTTCTTGACCTTCTTCATCTTCTTCTTGGGCTGGGAACCTTCCAATTTGAGCGGCTTGGTGCCGAACCCATTGCCTCCGCAGAGCGCTTTCTCCGGTGCTGAAAGCCGGTCCATGATGCTGTGCCGATGCTGCAAAGGCATGCATGCGACTCCTCCATCACCCATGGAAATCCCGCCCCCTCCCGGAATCCGAAACCCTAGCTCTCCCCTCCCCCGGGGCTGTCGATGCTCATGCTGCAACAATTCGCCTTCTCCTATCTCGCTCCGGTTCCAGCCCTCGGCGTCCGAGCCCTAAATTCCACGGACAGAGAGAATTAGAAATGCCGCGCCTCC
This sequence comes from Syzygium syzygioides, assembly GCA_031216285.1. Taxonomy (NCBI): domain Eukaryota; kingdom Viridiplantae; phylum Streptophyta; class Magnoliopsida; order Myrtales; family Myrtaceae; genus Syzygium; species Syzygium syzygioides. The sequence goes on from CM062242.1 coordinate 19,512,991, forward strand.
GCCGGAGACGACCGCAACAGCCTGCGCCCCACCCCCGCCGCGGGGGAACGCATCAACCCCGCGGCTGCCTCGATTCGCGGGAGCCCGGAGCGAGCCACGGAATCGAAGCACGCGGCGGAGCCGGAAACCGAACGGCGAAACGAACCGGAGGGGCGCGAAACTGACCTAGAAATCGAGGAGGCCGGGGCGCGCTAGATCGGGCAGAACGGCCGAGGGCAGCAGCGGCAGCAGAAAAGAGAGCGAGAGAGCGAGAGAGAGAGAGAGAAAGGGAGAGAGGGAGCCGGGCCTAAACGGAGACTCTGGCGCGCGCGGAGGGGCGGCCGGGGTATCGGGCGGGGGGTCGGGCCGGGGGAACGAGGCGTCGCCGCCGTGAGGGGAAAATCTCCGGTGCGCTGCGTTCTTTTTATTTATTTCCCCTTCTCCTCTTCTTCTTCCGCTGTGTGTGGGTCTCTCTCTCTCTCTTTCTGTTGGTTGCGCTTTGATATATATATATATATATATCCTCGGGCTTTTCCCTCACCGTTGTGTTGTTCTCTCTCGGGCCTGAAAGACGAGCGCTCGCGTTTTCTGCCCCGCTCTTTTCTTTTTTTCTTTTCTCCTTTCTTTCCCCCCCCCCACCTCCCTTTAATGAAACCGAAAATCTCTTCTTTCTTTTCTTTTTCCTCCTTTTTTTTCCCGGCGACGTCGTTCTGGAGGAGAGTGAAGTTACTGGGATGCCCCCCGTGCCGGACGTGCCCGGATGCCCTCGTGCCGGACGCACCGGCCCGCTCGAAGCTCGGGCCGTCGAGCCGGGCAGGCGCCGGCGGTCGTGGGCTGGTTTCTCCCGTTCGGAGAGGCCGGTGAGGGCGGGCGACGTGAGATCTCGCCGGATCCGGTGACCAAATCCGTCTCATGCCGATGTTTTTTTGTAAGGTGAATGTTTGTGTTGGGCGGCGCTTAAATGACGAGAGAATCAGAGTGAGATCGCTCGGAGCAAAGAGCGCCCGGTGTAAAGTGGGAATCTGTCTCGAGTCGTCGTCCTCAGAAGGAAGGCAATCGTCACGCAGAAAGGCGAAAACAGTCGTCGGAATGGATCGGATTCTCTGATACACGGTGATAGATGAAGAGAGCATAGAGTTTTGTACAACTTTAGGGAAGCAGGACGACGGAGACAAGGGCACCCACAGCCTAGCTTGCAAGACCTCTCGAATTGTTAAAAAAGTACAATTATACCGACGAATGGGTTTCAACGAACGGGTGACCAGATCGGCGATGTATATATAGTGAAAGAGCACAATGGCTAAATGTAACCCGATAAAGCTAGTTAAGTTGGACATGGGCTTTCTTAAAAAGCCCAATCCACTCCGCTTTCTTAAACTAGGGCAAATGGAAAATTAAATGGGCAAAGAGTCATTGCCTAAATCCCAATCATGCCAATACAGGAAGGAGAAAAAAGGGAAAGAAAAATCAAAGCACAGTTTTCTCTCCATATGAACTTGCTGTACTTGGCCTTTTTATTGACGAGCTTGAGCCAAATGAAAAAGGGCAAATGGGAAGCCTTTGGAAAGTACTTGTTCCACGAAAGGAATCACGAATGGGACGTAGTAAGATTCTATCGTTTCCAAGCTATCCATCCATACCATAATTGACCCGAATTTCCAATCTTGCCGTGGTGTTTAAGAACGCGGCGTTTGTAGACAGTGGCCGTGGCTTTTACGGGATATGTTTGGGAGACCAAGGAGAGATTTGGTAATTTGATATGGTGTTGGCACTCGATTTGAGATCGAAGTTATATACAGTCCGCGAGATGTAAAATATTTAAATTGGGTATTGTCAAGTTGTGGAATCAGAAAAAGATACAAACCAACAGAGAGGCTGGAGCGTATGGGTACTGGCTCGATAAAATAAGAAATGCATGAATACAACACATCCAGATTACTGGGTCAGCGGCTCAAGCCCCCATTGGCGACGAACTTATGGGTAATCTCTAACCTTGTCCATAAGTGAGCTTCCCCTAATTGGAGATCCTACCATATTTGAGCCCAAATTTCCAATCTCATCATGTTAAGAACGTAGCGTTTGTTGATGGTGCCCGTGGCTTTTCTGTAGTATGTTTGGGAGAGCAGGGAGAGATTTGGTAATTTGATATGGTGTTGGCACTCGATTTGAGATCGAAGCTATATCCGGCCTGTAAGATGTAAAATATTTAAATTAAGTATTGTCGAGTTACAGGATAAGAAAAAGATACAAACTAGCATAAAGGTTGGAGCGTATGGGCACTAGTTCGATAAAATAAGGAATGCATGAATGCAACACACCTAGGTTACTGGGTCGGCGGCTCAAGCCCCCATTGGCAACGAACTTATGGGTAATCTCTAACCTTGCCCATAAGTGAGCTTCTCATGATCGGAGATCCTACCATATTTGAGCCTAGATTTGCAATCTCATCATGTTAAGAACATAGTGTTTGTTGATGGTGCCCGTGGCTTTTCTGTAGTATGTTTGGGAGAGCAGGGAGAGATTTGGTAATTTGATTTGGTTTTCGCACTCAATTTGAGCTCAAGTTACTTAAATATATTTTAGGAAGTGCTTGCGTTCTCCTAGGTAATACCTTAAGCCCAGATCGAAACTATTTAAAATTAAAATCCTGCAAACTTTGTTGCACTCCTGTATTGTAGGAAGCCCAATATCGACATGGCCATGATTGGCGTTGCAGGTCCAAAGAGGAAAGGAAATAGGGAAGGAGCTTACATAATTTGGGCCAATACAGTCGGACTCGATTAGGAATAATTTCCAAGTAGCTCATTAACGTGCTCAATCGGAGGCACGTTTAGCTGCTCGCTGCTGCTGCTGCTGCTGTTCTTATCGGGACGGGTCAGATGAGGATCGACCTGAGGATGTCTTTCGTCTCGCGATCCGGAATCCCGTGGCCATCCCCGTACTGATAGAACAGCTGCGACGCCTGCACAAGGTTCAGGCACGCGCCAAGGAAATGCCCCGACCCTGAGCACGGGTTGTGGCCGGGGACATCCTCGTTCATCTGTTTCCAAGCTTCTCGCACCAGATTCTTCAGGTGATGTCAGGTTACTTCTTCGGAAGCTCCGGCTTCGTTCATGTAGCATTGCAGCGACGTGAAATTATCTCCCCTCGCCAACTCGGCCTGCATAAACAGATTTTCCTCCATCATCTAAGGTGTCGTAACTCGGACTGTGCAATCGGGCGATCGACATGATAGAGATTTACCGATGAGGTGCACAGATCGTTCGTGAGCCGAAGAATCAGGGAGGAGCAATACATAACGTTGGGGATGCTGCATAAGTATTCTAGGGTCTCTTTAATTGGATAACTTGCCTGAAGTGGTGAAGTAAGAGCAGAAAAAGACAACATGTCCTCCTATTGATGTCACTGAAGCATTGAGATACTCCTTGAGTGATGGTTTGTAGCCCTCGTGATACCACTTTGCTTCTTCTAACCATGCCTTACCTTGATTAACCCACTAGAGAAATTGGAAAAGGAAGAAAAAATCAAGAAAAATTTGTGTGATCTCTAGAAATGTTAGTAAAAAGGAAACTGGTTATCATAATATTTACTTAAATAGATTGGTATAAGAGAATGCACCGGTTAATAGGGGTGCGCATTGATCTCGATCTAACTCGGGAATCGGATTGGACTAGATTGAGCCGCCCGATTTGTATGGTTCCTAAGGGGACCGGTCCGGTTCCGATTCCAAAATGGACTGACCAAGATTTCTCGACTTTTTTTTATTATGAAGCAAACCCTAATTTGTAAATTTTTTTTTCTTTTAATGTTGATAAACTTCCACTTGTAGTGAGTAGAAGAAACAAGAAGAAGAAGAAGAAATCACCGGTTCCAGGACCGGGTGGGCCGGTTCTCAGTTCCACAAATCAGGAACCGACTGACCCTACCTAGTCTAGTTTAGGTTTCGGGATGGAAACCAATCACCCCTCCTAGAAACTTCGTCTCCCGAGTCTCCTAACTGTATACCTGATGTGGTCAGGGGAAAGGAAAGCCAGTAGTAGTGGGTTCAGGGCTGCCTTTGGCGCAAATAAATTTCCTGGAGCTGTTGATGGGCAGAACATTGAAGGGAACCGTTTTTGGAGGCCTCAAAAGCAAGACCCACCTCCCCCTTGTCCTCCACAAAACTAAAAACAAGGTTCTGATCAAGCTCTGTTCAGACTTTACGCGCGCAACCACTGAACTTTTCTTGCCTTCGGTTCTGCAGGAGATCCAACTTGATGAACTTCTGATCCATGATATGAAATTGGAAGATGTACCAAGAGCTCATGAGATACTTAAGCGGTCGGATTGCGTCAAGATTTTGATCAAGATTTAGGCCTCTATTTGCCTATTGCCTCCTCCCCTTACTTTCTTGAACTTGATTAGTATGATAATGACCGTGCTTTGTTTACTGTTCCGCCTGCTTGAGCGCCGTCTATAGTTGCTCGTGTGGAACTCCAATAATGTAGTATCGATATTGGTGGAACCAACAGACTATGACATCTAGTTCATTGCTTGTTTTCTGTTCGAATTCTATTTGGGTTGGGCCTTGGATCAGGTCACAAGAAGCATGGAGGGTTGGGTATCGGTGAGCCCTACCGAAACCGAGCTGTTGACACCCCTACGTTTCATTTTGAGGGTTAACGTCCCTAAATTTCTCTTGAGACTTACCTGGAAGTTCAACATCCATGACCAGTGATGTTAGTCTGCTAATAATCCCCAAACTCCCCCATTTTATCCTGGATCGAGGTTTCCAGTTTGCCGACTTTTTGCTCAATAGCCCGATATCGTCACACATTCCATAGAGAAGAGACTGCACATTTACAAAGTGAGGGAACTCCTCTGTCTGACCTCAAATACAATCCCCTCCCAATTCCCATTCTCCAAACTCCACGGCAGTCGCCTTCGAGCACAAACCATCTACATTTTTCTTTCTTTGATAATAATATAAGATGCTATACCGGCACACTATGAGTGTTAACACAAGAATCAAATAAGATTTGACGCCTCGAAGGCAGTTGAATTTAAAAGATGCTAGAATCTCCGCCAAACAGAATTCTTACAGATTGCGCTCCGGAAGGATCGGGAAATTTTCATAGTTTTTTTTTTACGTGAAATGTAAATATCATTCATATGTTGATGTACAGAAGCTTAGGGGCATTCCCCAGCATTACAAATAGGACTATGATCACGAAAAAATGGAGTGTGGGAGTCTTCATATATTAGCCAAAATTACATTTGTCCTAGAAGGTCTAAAAGTTTTGTAGTGTGAAGCTCGTCCTCTAAAAGTTTACAAACTTTAGCCAAGATGATGGGGGCATCATGTAACCTGAGTTGGAAACGTCTATGATTACACTCCATCCAGATGCAATGAATGGTCGCTAGGAAAAATACCTTGAGAAGTCTAGCCGCTAAATCCTTACCTTTGGAAGCATTCATCATCCATTTGTGTTCTTCATTCCATCATCCTATAGACCGCAGGATTTTGTATTGTGTAAGGATAGTATACTAAATGCTTTTAGTCAAGGTGCAATGGAAGAATAGATGATTTCTGCTTTTCATATCAAATAGACAAAAATTGCAATGGCTATCTACTTCAGGCTTCCAACGTGATACAATCTCTGCTGTGGATAGTCTGTCCCCGCATGTTAGCCAACCAATAAAGTGGTGCTTGTTGATACCGCCTTTCTATATCAACTGGCACCAGCCCACAGTTGGCATCATTCCAACTGGAAATTTTCATAGTTGGCAAGTGGAAAGATGTGCTCAAATGGCACAAGCAACAGTAAGAGAATATGGCATCATTCATCCATGCTACAACGTAATAATCCAATGGCCGCTTTGGCCGAATGGAGGGGCGGAAACAAAAGAGAATTCCAATGACCACTAGAAAGATCAACGAAATCTACTAAAGGAACACACTGAAGCAAAACAAACAAAATCTTCTTCTTGTGTGTACTGTGTATAAGTGAATTAAGATGACGTGTGGACAAAAATGTAATGGCACATCCTCTTTAGACATGAGTTCTTCTTAAATTTGACTCGAATCTCTGCCGAAAATGAATCGCTGTTCCCAGTCAGAGACCACCAGCACTCTGGTGCGCCAGCTGACTAATTTGCTGTTAAGTTTCACAACAACATCAGAGGATTGAGTGTACTGAGAATCAGTTAATCAATTGCATATGCAGATTACAAACTTACCTTGCATAAACCAAATACCAGAGCGACTGAGTACTGCGGCCAATCGAGACCCAATCCCTTGGCAGCTCAGCTGCAGTTTGCTCTCCCAGGTGCAAATTGTCCGAAATGCTTGTACCTTCATGAATGACTACAGCGACATAACTCCACTGTCTACTTCTAATATGTGGGTTGGAGAAAAGTATTACCGTGCAACGGTTAATGTTGTGTCACATCAGCGCTATCACTCACCAAGATATCTATTTCGCAACCTACATGTTTCTTTTGCAAAATAATTCATCAAAACGTGATTTTTTGTGACCTGTTTGTCTGCGGTGATCCTTATGTGGTATTAGCACCAAATGATGTACTTTCTCGAGAAAAGGCTGATATTTCTCTTTTTTTGTTTGATCGGGAGAAGAAAGACTACATATGGGAGGCTTCATGCGGTAAGAGAAACAACAGAACCACATGCATATCCCATCCAGTATGTATGTGCATCCAAAGAACATAGTGCTTGATGGAGATGGTGTCAATAAGAACAATGGAACTATTCATGATTATGAAAGATCTACTTAAATTACCTAACCTGTTGTGGTTCATTCTGTACTATAACTGTAACTTAAAGCACTTTGTTTCCTGGAAGAGAAGCTTAGTGTACCTGAAGGGATGAAACCGATGACGTCCTGATTCCCTGAACCTCAAAGGACCTTCGGGATTCTTTTTGCACTCATCCATGCAATTGAAACAGTTGGCGAGATATTCACCTTGTTGAGCAGCCACCTTTGCCATTTACAGCACATGTAGATGTTAGTAGTTTAAAAAAAGAACGACAGAAAGAAGAAAGGAGATGATAGTAATTGTACTTGAGCTGTTGCGGGAAGATTTTTCATTTGAGAATCCACTTCAGAAAGGGCTAACTTAAACAGCTCAATATCCAGCTGGAGAGTTTGCGTTTCACTGTCAGCATGCTTGAGTAGATCAACAAATTTCCTCATATTTTTCTTCTTCAAGTGTAGTGCCACTTGCCGATACCGTTCGCAGATGTCCGTAACAACTTCTTTTGCATCTTGTATACTCAGCTTACCTGTCTTAGACTTATCTGCCTTACTGAATATTGCTGCAATATCTTCCTGAAAAGAAAGGAGTACTTAGTGAAGTAACAACTGGTGAGGGAAAAACGTCTTAAAACTGTGCAAACTTGGAAACAATTTGACTAGGATTCGGAAAATATTTGAGCTCAATCCACTCTAACACTCCTAAACCAAAACTCGTTACAACGACAGTTTGACAAAACCTCATTCAGTACGAGAACGCTGTTTTTCGGTATCACATCTCCCAACTCGAGTGGTTGAGTGTAATGGACAGTCGATCGAGAATTTTGTGCACTAAGGGCTGACAAGAACAGGTGAATGAAGCAAAAGCAGGAATTGTGTCTCCTTGTTTGTAAAGGTTCCAAATGGCCAATAAGAAAAACATATCTCCTTGTGTAGAAATTGTTCAAGATGTAGGTGATTAAAAGGACTCCAGACCGTGAGTACCAAAAACTAAATTTCTACCCACCCTTGTGCGGATTGTCATATAAAAGTATAAGTAAAATGAAGTATGAATGAGTTTAGCATAAAAACAACATTGTTTTAACATATATCAGTAGCTATAAAGGTATACATAAAAAATAAGTTTATCAAAATACAAAAGAACTAATTAGTATAAAAATGAAAAATTTCACAAACATAATATAAAATATTATATATCGTAGTTATCGTACTATTTCCAAAATGTACATAAACAATAGAAACCTTTGTTACTAACAAACATGGAAGAACTTTATATTATATTATTGTGTTAAAATAAAACGCATGTCTTAAATACAAATGAGTTACATTTATAGTAAAATGATGAAGAGAGAGGAGAAAGATGATGGCAATATATTATTGCATATATGCTTTACTAATTTTTTTGAGAAAGCACCAAAACCTTTTTTTTTGTTAATAAAAAAAATTCAATTCTAACAATCTACAATACTAGGTGACACACTTTAAAGAAGACTTTGTTATAATATATTTATATGAATTTAACCTAGGCATCCGGATCCCTTCTTTTAAGGAGTAAATTAACTTCATTAGTTACAACCACAAGAGACTCCTTTATCCCGCAGTTGCGTAGTGATAAGATTATTGTTATGGAAATAAGTCAGCAACTAAACAGCTCTCGAATAAAAGTTCTCAATCGGCAGCAAACTTGTTAATATTTAGTCAAGAGTAAACTAGATTGTTTGATCAATTTACCCCCACGGGAACCTTATTTTTACATGTACTTACATAATATATACATATATACATATACATAATATATATATATATATATATATATATATATATATATATATGAATGGAGGGAATTTCTTACGAAAACAACAAATGGACTGCATATAGTGATGCATGACAGACGTTTATGCAAAAGCTAGATTTCTTACCATGACTCGCCGCTGATTGATCGTTGCACAATCACCGAGAGCATATATCCTATCACATCCATCAACTCTCAGCCACTCATCAGTGGCAATAGCATGCCTGTTAGTCTAATCACGAATCGCAAAAGGATGATGTTTACAAGCAAGAAGAAACCGTGGAAGGAGGAAGAAATCAAATCCTAAGCAACCAACCTGCCCAATTTGTTTCATGAATTCCGTAATGAAAGGCCGAGTCCTGATACCAGTAGACCAGACAGCCATTCCTTAAGGAAGAGAAACAATATGACCAGTCCCTCTTTCCTTCGTGGAAATTTCTTTCTCGGACACTTTGACTACCATGGAGGCTGTCTTAACATTGATGTCCTCTCTTTGAAATTTCTGTTCCGCGAAAGCAGTGATTCTTTTGTCAAACCTACAAGAGTAAGGTTTAGAAGCATTAGCTACAAATGAAAGGCAGCCAACTTCGTCGAGTGAGATATTAGTAGATCATTCAAGCAAGACAAATTAAGCCACTGATCACCAGTTACGTTGCTGCTAATAAAACCAAAAGAGGTAATACTGTTAATGCCTTTTCTTTAGAACTCCCTCTCTGCTAATTTCAGCAATTCAATTATAGAAGAAAAGCCAGCTTTTAAAATGTAGAATTGAAAGGATCACTGCTGGTCAGAGGGTAAACTGGATGCTTCTACTTTGTAAAGTGCTGAATTTCTCCATCAACAAGATGAGCAAAACCAGGAGTATAATTTTCCCTTGATCAAAGAAAAACCTGCGAAAACTGTAGCATGAGCCTCGAAAAATTTTGCTGCTAACCTAAGAAACAAAAACAAAGTCCACGCACAGAAACAAATGAACTTTTAATCACACAATTCTCCTAACATGTTCAAAATATGATCTCCTGCTTCAAGACGTGTAATCTTCACAAGGTATTTGACTTTTGGATATAGCTGGGCAAGATCTTCAATCGCAAAGTCATGAAGCTCAGCCGCAAATTCCACACCTGTTGGACCACCACCCACGATAACAAAATGCAGAATCCTCTTCTTCTCTTCTTCACTAAGGCTTGGTAAGCTTGCTCTCTCAAAGCAGTCAATCACTGTCCCACGGATCTTCTGAGCATCTTCTACTTCCTGCATAAAAGAAAATCGTCTCGGCTTTACTTAATACTTACTCAGAACGATATGGAGTAGAATTGAGTGAAGAGTAGCATATTTTTATTTTTACTCAACCCACTATCCAATTGAGAAGCACATTGATCTGATAGCAAAGTAAACCAAATCAACATCTTATCTTGGTGGTATAGACCTTCAAGAAATGGGTATTCTCCTCGAAACCAGGCGTGTTGAATGTATTTGCACGGACTCCCACAGCTATTATGAGATAGTCATAATCTATTGCAAATTCGTCTTTCCCTCCTAAGTTCGAAGCTTGAGTAGATTGCAGTAAACTTTCTTCTTTCTGCATCAATCTTGTAACATTCAGCTTCTCTATATTCGCAATGGGGACCTTTCTGCATTAGACACAAAAGGAAGATCTCAGTCTAATACTCCAATTTATCTCAACATGCATATCTATACTGTAGAAGCAACACAATTTGTGCTGGAAAATGAAAAGAAGAAGAAGCTCATAATTCACTCTCGAACCTCTGAAAGCATTTCAATATTTCTAGTCAAATTTTCAAGAGCAATAAGATCGAGGAGCAACAATACATTTACATTAATAGCTCATTAGCCATCTGCGACAATTACCTTGTTAACAATATTTCGGATCGGTTCAACAATACTGCGTGCCTCCACTGTGCCATTTGTGACGCTCGGTAACAAGGGCGTGAACGCAAAATAATTACGCGGCGAGACTACTTCTACTTCATACAATGAACTCTTCAAATTCTTCAGGAAGCTGGTGGCGGCCCATCCAATTCCGAGCACGACCACCTTCTTTTTGGGGCGTTGACCTTGCGCCGAATCAGCATAGGCCACATGGAACAGAGTCAGTATCGGAAAATGCTACTATACCCCTACCACTGCAATCAAATAACAGAGTTTATTGTGCTGCCACATGCATTAGCGGTAACCTCTGCAGATCTAAAAGAGCTTAATTTTAGAAAGAGAGTTTGGCATGTGAAGACTAAATCAAAAGTTGATTTTATCTGTTAGAGCGACATTTTCAAACATGGAAACGGGGAAGTTGTGAACCCGGCTCAATCTGCACTAACAACTTATCTAATCCTTTTTGACATAACAACAGAAGAAATGAATAAAGCCGTTTGCAAGCGCCAAGCTGTACTAGCTTGGGTGCACGCAGGGGGGGTGGGGCCGCCACCGATTGCAGCTCGCTTTTACGTTCCGAAGATCTCGCGAAACCATCACTCTGATCACCATGCAAAAACAGCAATAAGCAAAACCAGCGCAAGCATCGCGAGGCATCCGTCAGCGAAATCCACGACCTCGTCAACCGAAGCAAGACGCCTTATACGTCCGCCATCGCGATGGACAAACTCGCTCAAGTAGCGCAGGAAAAACGCAAGGATCCAACATCTACATTTTCTTGGAGACGCGACTTCTCTCTCTCTCCCTGCTATAAAAATCTCGACGAACAAAGGAAACGAACGCCGAGCTCCGAAGAAAACGAAACCGTGATCACCGTCGAGTTTTTCCCCGGAGCAGCATGCAAAGCAAGCGGGACGAGCGTTGCGGGCGTAGCGGCGTTCGCGTGGCACCGGAAGCTGAAAGAAAAATGCCGGGCGAACCGAAGCGCGGCGGCAGGGGGGACACACCTGACGGTGGGAGACGAGGAGGAGCTTGGAGAGGGAAAGGCGGCGGTCGTGGAAGGCTCGATAGATCCTCTCGTAGCAGGCGAACCTGCTCATGGCGGAGGAGGCCCCGAACAACCCTAAGCTCGCTTCTCTTTCTTGTCGATCAAGCAACAACAGAGAGAGAGAGAGAGGGAGAAAGAGAAAGAGAATGAAACAGAAAGAGATGGGAGAGCGAAGAGGAACAGAATATGTATATAGAGAGAGAGAAGGGGAAGTTACCACGAGTGTCCGTACAATTACGAGCTGTTCGTTCGGTTCCCAGTGCCCCGTGACCCGGATAGCTCGGGGACCCGCTTTGATCGATCGGGCTAGCTAGGGAATCAGGGTGGGACGGGACGGGTCGGGTCGGGTCGGGTCCGGTGGGAATTTTTGTTCATCTTCTGCACCGACTCCATTTAATGTGTTATTCATCCGGTAATGATGATATTTTTTTTTGGATGTGGGGAGCTACGCAAGACCGCGAAATTGGCTCGAGACTTCGTTCAGCTTAAAAGATGGCACGGTCCGAGGTAACCTACATCGTCTTCCTCGAGGACCTTATAAGGATTCTTCCTACACTTGATGATATAGAAGAAATGGTTGGGTTATGTGCATAAAGACAATAAGGACAAGGGCGATTTTGAAAAGAAGCAAGATGGGAGTTGCTTCCCTTCGAACGTGGGGAAGATTGGCAAATTTTTTATGTTGAGAAGGCTCGGCCTTTATGATGAAGAAGATTAGATTTTCTTTTTTTTTTTTTACGTCCGCATAGGGGATATGAGCAATGAGTTCTCCGCTCCAAAAATTAGGAACCGATTTTAATCTGTTCGGGATTCAATACCTGCCAATTCCAGAATAGAACTTAGAATCAAACCAGTTTGGAATTGATTCATCTGACCTAAGTAACTTTTTTACTTCTTTTCTTCGTTAGTTCGGTTTTGGGTTTTGTGATCTAGAAACTCCACTCTCGCCGCCTCTCTCTCTCTCTCTCACACACACACACACATTTCTCACCGATTTTAGGGATAATTTGGAAAAGGTTCTTTCTTTTGGAACAAAATTATTTGTTGAAATTGAACACTTTCGACATAATATCTTCAAGTAGAAAGAACAGTATTTACATTTGACACAATGCCCATTATATATATAACAAAATGAAACCAAAAAAGAAAAAAAAAAGAGAAACCTAAGCCAGTTCCCAAATTGACCTCAGAACCGGTCGGTTTGGAACTGGGCCCGTTCCCAATTTCGAAAATTGAAACCGGCCCTGACAAGATTGATTTCAAATTTTAGGCCCAAAACCTAGCCCTGCTAAAACCGATCATTCTTGATCTAAATGCTTTCAAATTGAGTTAATCCAGCTAAAATTACCATCGGCCGGTGAAGAAAACAATCAGACAACTAATTGAAGCATTATTTAACCAAAAGAAAAACTAATTGAAACATTAATATAGTTTGAAGTTCAATTAACAATGTCGCACGACCCATCTTTCTCTCTCTCTCTCTCTCAAACAATAATACAATTCATCTAGAAATGTCTCAACTCCAAAGAAGTAAAGTGGCAGCTTACCATATTTGCCTGGAATTTTGCTTGTCCTTGTATCCAGTTCTCTAGCAGGACTCCTGCCTTCATATGGTAGCAAGACTACAGAGATTGGGGCAACTAGTCAAGTTCATCGAGAACCCCAATGTTACGATCACTACAAAAAAAAATATCTTTTTTCCGACGAAATTTCCATCAAAAAATTTGAAAAAATTCGTTGGAAAACGAATTTCCAACGAAAAACAATTCGTTGGTAATTCGTCGTCACAAATTTTTCCAACGAAAAATTTCATTTTTTGTTGGAAATTTGCGACGAAATTTTTTTCGTTAGAAAATTCATGGCTAAATTCGTTGAAAAAACTACAAATTTTTTTTTGTCGAAAAATCGCAGCAAAATTAGTTTTTTTTTTTGGTAACCCAGGGAACCCCCGCACGGCCGACAGCCGGGGAGTAAACCCTGGAGGCGACACGTGCTAGCCACTACACATGTGCCACCGGTTAAGTCACCCTGCGGCGCCCGAGATTCAAACACTCAACCTTTTGCGAGAGGAAGAGTACTCACTCCAGCAGCGCCACCCAGGCGGGTGGTAAATTAGTTGATAATTATTTGTTGCAAAATTCGTCGTCACAAAAATCGTGCAGGCGAGGGCCAGCCTCGCCGCCGGCGAGGGCCAGCCTCTCCGCCGGCGAGGGCCAGCCTCGCCGCCGGCGAGTGCCAACCTCGTCGCTGGCGAGGGCTAAGCTTGCCATGGCTGGCGAGCTCGAGCTTGTCCAGATTTGGGCGAGTTTTGGGCGACCTCGAGCTCGCTGACCATGACGAGCTCGGCCCTCGCCATTGCCGGCGAGGGCCCAGCCTCGTCGCTCTTCAAGCCGGCCGACCGCCTCGACGACTTGGTCAAATGTTCAAGCCATCATGATCGGGGATTGGGTGTCGGGCTGATTCATGAAATGGACAAGTTTGTGCATACACTAACCGGTTCACATTACTCACTTGCAAAGCATCTCTTTACACGGATATATAAGAAAATTCAAGAATTCTAGACATTCTTTCGTCCAAATCCATCCCAATTCTCAAGAGTCTTTTCCCTTTTCTTCTTTCAAAGATGCAGAGCGAAGAATCTCCGGCATTGATGATCGATTTCAACTACAGAGTGGGGCAAAGCAGAAGATGGTGAAAATCATTTGATGGGGAGGACCTTGTTGACGATGTCTTGGCTGAGGACGGCGATTTGGGAGTCGAGGGCCTTGATGGTCTGCTCCTTCTGGTTCTCTAAGGTGGCCAGCGCCTCCTGCAGCTCCGCCTCCACCTTGTGCCGCCCCTCCAGCAGCTTCTGCTCCAACTCCGCCTGCGTCTCCTTCTTCATCTTGCTCAGCGCCGCCGATACCTCCGCCCGCGCCGCCCGCATCGCCGCTGCCGCCTGCTCCTCCAGCTGCTTCACCTTCGCCGAGGTGTCCTTCATGCTGCTCAGCTTCTCCCTGATCGCCGCATCCCGCTCGTCCATGAAGCGCCCTAGTGGGGAGAAGTAGATCTTGTCCAACGCGAACATCAGCAACAGGAACTCGCCCATGATGATGGGCAGTGTTAGGTTGAAGTCGAACAGCGCCGCCTTCTCGATCTCCGCCGCCAGCACCGGCAACGGCGGGCCAAAAGGGCGGAGGACGCGGCGGCAGCGAGGAGGGGCAGGGATTTCATGGAGAGGGAGGTGAGGGGCTTCGGGAGCTTGAACTTGGGGACGGAGAGGGTGACTTGGGGTTGCTGCTTGGGCTTTGAGGCGGAGAGGGTAGGTGGGATGTGGGTCTTGCAGGAGGAGGAGGAGGCCACGATCATCTTGGCCATGGCTGCGATTTCGAGGACGGCGGCGATGGCGAGACTTTCTATCTCTAGCGACGGTTCTTCGCCGACTGCGTTTTGGACAGAGAAAGAGAGAGGGAGAGATGTTGATAAAAGGGAAGAAGAAGAAGATGAGAAGAAGGAGACGAGACAGATTTTTGGTCGGGAAAATGAAAAAATTTTCGTGGAAAAATTTATTGAAAATTTTCAACAAAAAATTTTTCTTTGGAAATTTTTAACGAATTTTGCGACGAAAAATTTTTCGTTGGAAATTTAGAAATTTCTAATGAATTTTCCGGCGAATTCAAAAAAACACGGTATTGTTCGGCATTTTTGAAATTCGTGGGAAAATTCGTTAGAAATTTCCGACGAATTTTCCCACGAATTTCAATTTTCAAGGTAATTATTTTAGTGTGTACAGTTTTCGTTGGAAATTTTCAACGAAAAATTTTTCGTCGCTAATTTCCAGCGAATTTTACTTTTCGTTGAAAAATTTGTTGCAAATTTGCGACGAAAATTTTTTCGTTGTAAATTTTCGTAGCAAAAATCTAGTTTTTTTGTAGTGAATGAACAAAGCCAATACGATGTGTGTGTTGCGCAGACACAATGAGCGCCTTTGTCTGAGAGCATTCCACTAAACTTTTCGGCATCATCACAAGATACTTTTAATCGACTACATGACACGTTTTAATAGCAATGCTTTCACCTCCCACTGACTTGCAGATAGACAGAAGATTACATGGCCAATCACACCTGGAAGGAGAAGCCAAAAGCAGTCTTCCATGTCTAACAGTGACATTCCTTTGGTTCTCAACATTATTTACACGCTTCATTCGTCACCTCAAATACGGCCCGAGTCTCTTCCAAAAACAAATCTCCGTGCCCAATCAGATACAACCAACACCCGTGTGCGCCAGCTTACTTGCTTGCTGAAATAGAGGGAAAAGCTTTAAATGTCGCAACACAACACACCAAGTGATATTTTTACCAAAGTGTGAAGGGATTTAGCACCTCGCATATACAGAATACCAGAGCCATTGAGTACTATGGCCCAGAGATACCCAGTCTCCGGGAAGTTCGGCTCCTCCCAAAGGAGCAAACTTCCCAAAATGCTTGTACCTTTTTGGCCACATTAAATGAAACCAGTTAATGGGAGACGAAAGGTAACAGATACATATACATAACTGTATAGAGCGAGCAAGCTCATCTATGATTCCCATGATGAAAAAGGATAAACACAATGAAAAGGTAAAATATTGAAAAGGACGAAAATGATGCTGCCCGGAACCACTAAAACGTCTTGGACCTTCAGGATGTTTTTGACACTGCTGTCTCCGGTTGAAGCACCTTGAAAGTTAAGTTCCTTGTTGAGCAGCGACCTGGCAGGAAAGCATTAGATGCTTTAAGTGCCTCTCTAGTGGTGGCAAGAGAGAAGCCACATCAATTTTGACTTAAAAGAGACTGCCAAAACCATCACCTGTGCAGTGGCTGGCAAACTCTTCATTTACGAATCTACAAGACAAAGGGCCGATTTGAATTCTTCAATATCTACACTTTCTCTCTAATTGCCTTCTGGATCTCTCAGCAGATCTGTTACATCCATCAAATGCTTGCTCTTCAAGTGTAGTTCCACTTGGGGATACCGTATGAGGATATCATCTGCAACATCTTGAAATTCACTAACAGTTAAAGTGCCAGAGTTATCCTTGTCTGCAGCCTTGAATATGCTCAAGATGTCCCCCTGAGTAAATCAAATGTAGTAATCATAAATTAAAAGGAGAAAACAAGAGTACAGTGATGATAAATACCATCTCTAAGGTCAGTGTTACCATCAGTAGACGATTAGAGTTTGTAAAATGCAGCTTTGCACCGTTTTAAGCTAGTAATGATCAGCGCCATTTGGCGATGTAAGACAGCCACATCATATTGTGAAGGATTAATACATAGATTTCACTAAGTATGTTCATGCTTCATGTTAGAGATAGGCCACTTATCATGTATATCCCCAAGATAAATGGGACAGGATGGAGATGCTCTTTCAAAGGGGAATTATGTGCAATTCAAGAAACCCACGCATGATGTAATCTGGTCAATTAATACGAACTCAAAGTGAACTTCCAAAGACATTAACCGATCTGGTGTTTCGCATGAGAAGCATTTTCATACAAGTTCCAAAATGAGGCCATCCATGAGAATGACTGAGATATGTTACTTTTAAGTCTAAGTACCGCTACCTGACAGAGATATGCAACTACTGCCATGTTACTTTTCAGACAACCAGCCATATGAACACACAGTAAAACAGGCATCAGTTAAAAAGTATACCATTATTTTACGTTCGTCTATTGTAGCACAATCACCTAGGGCGTATACATTTTCACTGCCCTTCAGCCGTAGCCCTTCATTAGTTGCAAGAATTCGTCTATCACCCTGCAGATTGAACAAAACCTCAAATCATTCGAATAAGAACAATGATAAAGCATATCAGTAGTTGAGACACAGCAAGATATGGAATCTATGTATAGGCACAGGTTGAGGCCACTAAGGTAATAGACATAATCCTACAAGTTCAATGTCACAGTTTCTTGGAGTCCACTTCGTGAATGCACAACAGTATGTCACAAACCTGACCAACTTGCTCCAGAAGTCCCTCACTAGTGAACGAGTCCCTGCACCAGTTGACCAAACAACTAATCCGTGAGGAATCGAGTAAACTTCTCCTTGGGATTTCACTTTCACAGAAAGCGACTGTTCTGAAACACCAAGAACCCGACAGCCAGTATGGACCTCAATGCCATCCCTTTGAAACTTCTGCTCAGCAAATGAACTGATTCTGTCATCAAACCTGAGAATTTGAAAAGGAATTCAACATTTCAACTTCTGTCAATAACAATTGCATTTCTTACAAATTGCTCATAGATGCTATTGGAAAATCTCCTATAATCTCTCCCTAATTATTTGGAATATTATTTGATTTGATATGTTAGCTGTAAATATTTGATTTGATTTTGTTACCTAATTTAGGTCTTCTATTCCTGAATATATACGCCTTGTAATTGCTCAATCACAATAAGAAAAATACAGATTCTTTTCTTCATGGTATCAGTTCCTAGTTTTCTGATCTAAATTTCCTACCTCTGTTTCTTTTCTCACCACTGCTGCTTCATTGCAGCCCTTTTTTTTCAGCCTTATTGCTGCCATTCTGTTTCAGCCGTATTGCTGGCCTTCAAGTTGTGTGATAAACACCCTTGTTACTCAATCCCTTCATAGGCTCTTATTATCATCTGTCCTTTCAAGTTGCTGAATGGAAGATTCAGGGAAGGCTATCTCCAACCAAACTGGGTCCTCTCTTCAGGACAGATCCAACTCATCGATTGGAGATTTTCCCAACATGAAGGAATATTGATTGGATGGAAAAAATTATCTTCAGTGGGCACAGATTGTGAGGACGTTTCTGTTGGGATTTTTGGCACAAAATCCCATAAAATTGAATAAGAAGTGTGTGGGTGAAAGTGTCCCACATATGGTAGAAGAGAGATGGGAAATGGGTTCATATAGTTGAGCCTCACAAATGGGTTTGGGCCCCAAGGGATACCCCACTTTTGTGGAAGAGAGAGGACTTACGTCAAGCTCGGTCCACTCCCCCCGCGCGCGCGCGCCGCCGCCGTCCGTCCGGCTCGGTTCGGTTCCGGGTTCGGGGTCCACCCTCTATCGGTTTTATTTTATTTTTTCGAACAGACACATTGTTTAGAATTATTTATTTTTATTTTCGATTTTTTATTTTTTGGACAAACAAACGTGTCTGTTCGAGGTTCGGTTTGCCCGAACGAAAACCGAAGCCCTCCCTTCGCGCCTGTTCACGAACCGAACCTGTTCAAGGGCCCGGCACGTGACTGTTCACGAAGAACCGAACGAAATTGTTCGGTTGGTGGTGACTCTTCAGTTTCGTCCTTCTATATAACCGAACAGTTAAGTTCGGAAAGGTCTTCTTGATCACATACATACTCCCGCGAGACATTTTCTCGAGACACAAAAAGCATATTCACTTCATCATTCTCATTTTGTGCGATTGTTCTCCAAAATTTGCGTTCGTGGGAGTCCTCCGGATAAGTACCGCTTCGGAGGAACGAGATCCGTTCTATCCTGGGAGACGATTGTCCACTATCCTCGGGTACTGATTGAGGGGCCAAATTCGTCTTAAGGACACGACGTTATTTCGTCGGGCTCGGATCAACATTTTATTTGCTTGGTTCTGCTGTTTTCAGGTTTGTTTTCTTGACATTTCATTTCGGTTTCTACTATATGAACATAACCGACAACATTCTTCAACAACAATCTTAAGACGAATTTTTCGGTTCTGTTCGTATACCAACATTCTGTTCATTGAGTTTTTTCAGTCATATATTACCGATTCTTTCCGTGAATATATTCTGTGTTTATGTTTTCAGAAATGGCTTCGGCTTCGACTCCGGTTAACCCTATTCCAAATCATGGAGAAAAGCCAGAAAAGTTTAATGGTACGGATTTCAAGAGATGGCAACAAAAGATGTTGTTCTATCTCACGACCTTAAACTTGGCTAGATTCCTCAATGAGGATAGTCCTAAATTGGACGATGGAGAGACGAATAAAGAAAGGTTGACTGTTGTGGATGCATGGAAGCATTCCGACTTCCTATGTCGCAACTATGTCCTCAATGGTCTGGACAATACTCTCTATAACGTCTATAGTCCGCTAAAAACGGCTAAGGAGTTATGGGATAGTCTGGACAAGAAATACAAAATCGAAGATGCCGGATTGAAGAAATTCATTGTCGGTAAATTTTTGGACTTCAAGATGGTTGATTCAAAGACCGTCTTAAGTCAGGTTCAAGAGCTTCAAGTGATTATGCATGATATTCATGCTGAAGGAATGACTCTAAGTGAGACATTTCAAGTGACTGCATTCATTGAAAAACTGCCACCCTCCTGGAGAGATTTCAAAAATTATCTCAAACACAAGAGAAAGGAGTTGTCACTTGAAGACTTGATTGTTCGGTTGAGGATCGAGGAAGACAATAGGCTGTCCGAGAAGAAAGTTGGGAAGAACCTAGAGGTCTCAAAGGCCAATGTTGTTGAAGAAGGATCGAAACCCAACAAGAAGAGGAAAATGCCTAGCAAGTCTGGAGAGGGATTCACCCAAGGCCCGAAGAAGTTCGTTGGCAAGTGCTTCAACTGTGGCAAGTCTGGACATCGAGCCAAAGACTGCAGAGCCAAGAAAAGACAGAAAACTCAGGCTAATGTGGTGGAAGAGATCTCCCATGGTGTTGATGATATCAATCTGACTGCTATGATATCCGAGTGTAATATGGTGGGAAACCCCAAGGAGTGGTGGATTGATACTGGAGCAACTCGTCATATCTGTGCAAACAGATCGATGTTCACGTCCTATACAACTGTGGGGAGTGATGAAAAACTCTATATGGGTAATTCATCGACCTCTAAGGTTGAAGGTGTTGGAAAGGTTGCTCTCAAGATGACATCTGGGAAAGTTGTGACACTAAACAATGTGCTACATGTGCCAGACATACGCAAGAATTTAGTGTCCGGATCTCTTCTTAGCAAGAATGGTTTCAAGCTGGTGTTTGTGTCTGATAAGTTTGTACTCTTCAAGAATGAGATGTATGTAGGAAAGGGTTACCTTAGTGATGGTCTTTTCAAGCTGAATGTAATGACTGTTGTACCCAATGTTGCTATGAATAAAGTTGTTTCTGCTTATGTGCTTGAGTCTCCTAATTTATGGCATGCTAGATTAGGACACGTTAACTATAAGTCGATAAAGAAATTAATGAACATGGGGTTATTGCCAAAATTTGATTGTTCAAGTGATAAATGCCAGGTGTGTGTTGAATCTAAATTTTCTAAGCCTCCGTTTCATTCTATAGACAGTAGAGTCTCAGAACCTTTAGATTTAATACATACAGATATATGCGATATGAAATCAATACCGTCAAGAGGTGGTAATAAGTATTTTATTACTTTTATAGATGACTGCTCGAGGTATTGTTATGTTTATTTGCTTAGTAGCAAAGATGAGGCTGTGAATGCGTTTAAAATTTATAAGTCCGAAGTTGAAACTCAGTTGAACAAGAAAATTAAAATCATAAGAAGTGACAGAGGAGGTGAATATGAATTTCCTTTTGAGGAAATTTGTACCGAGTTTGGTATCGTTCACCAAACGACTGCTCCTTATACACCACAATCAAATGGTGTGGCGGAAAGGAAAAACCGGTCTTTAAAGGAAACAATGAATGCATTGTTGAATAGTTCCGGTTTACCGCAGAATTTGTGGGGGGAAGCTGTTTTGACGGCGAATTTTATTTTAAATAGAGTACTCCACAGAAAGACACAACAAACTCCCTATGAGAAATGGAAAGGCAGAATGCCTAACTTGAATTATCTCAAAGTGTGGGGGTGTTTGGCTAAGGTTGCGGTTCCTAAGCCTAAAAAGGTTAAGATAGGACCGAAAACTGTTGACTGTGTTTTTATCGGATATGCTCAGAATAGCAATGCATATCGTTTTCTTGTTCACAAGTCAGAAATCCCAGATATACATGTTAATACGATAATTGAATCAAGGGACGCTTCGTTCTTTGAAAATATATTTCCGTATAACATAGTATATGAGCCAATTGATAATAATAAGAGGCCTCGAGATACTATATCTAGAAGTGATCCAAGGGAGGATGAACCTAGACGTAGTAAAAGACAAAGGACTTCCACGTCTTTTGGACCTGATTTCTTAACGTACCTGTTAGAGAATGAGCCTCGGACATTCAAAGAAGCTGTGACTTCGCCAGAAGCCCCGTTCTGGAAAGAAGCTATCAATAGTGAAGTTGAATCCATCTTGTCAAACCATACATGAGAATTGGTTGACCTTCCTCCTAGTAATAAACCACTATAATGTAAGTGGATTTTCAAGAGGAAAATAAAAGCGGATGGTACTATTGATAAATATAAGGCTAGCCTTGTAGTAAAAGGATACAAGCAACGAGAAGGTCTTGATTATTTTGATACTTATTCACCTGTTACTAGAATTACATCTATAAGGATGCTAATTGCTATAGCAGCGGTGTATAAGCTTGAAATCCATCAAATGGATATGAAAACGGCCTTCTTAAACGGGGATTTGGAAGAAGAAATATATTTGGAACAACCCGAAGGGTTCATTGTTCCGGGACAAGAGCAGAAAGTATGTCGGCTTATCAAGTCACTCTATGGATTGAAACAAGCACCAAAACAATGGCATGCTAAATTCGACGAAGTCATGTTGTCGAATGGTTTCAAGATTAATGAGTGTGATAAATGTGTGTATGTTAAGAACACTCATGATGGTTTTGCCATTTTGTGCTTATATGTAGACGACATGCTTATAACGGGCAGCGATAGTGAGGTTGTTAAGGCGACCAAACGCATGCTCACAAGTAAATTTGATATGAAAGATATGGGGATTGCAGATGTTATTTTAGGAGTTAAAATCCATAAGACATATGGAGGATTAGCTCTATCACAATCCCATTATATTGAGACGATTCTTGAAAAGTGCAAGAATCTGGATATTGTACCAGTAAAGACTCCGATAGATGTTAATTTACATCTTTTAAAGAATACTGGTGGAAGTAAGGCTCAAAATGAGTATGCTAGTATACTAGGCAGTTTAATGTATGTCATGAACTATACTAGGCCGGACATAGCTTGTGCTGTGAGCAAGCTAAGTCGATTTACAGTTAGTCCAAATGAAAATCATTGGAAAGCTATGAAACGTTTATTGGGCTACTTAAAGTATACTCAAGATTATGCTTTGCTTTACATAGAATATCCAGCGGTACTTGAAGGATACTGTGATGCAAACTGGATAACCGGCACTAAAGACACAAAATCGACAAGTGGATATGTATTCACACTTGGGGGAGCGGCAGTGTCTTGGAAATCATCCAAACAAACTTGTATTGCTAGATCCACTATGGAATCAGAATTTATTGCTTTGGATAAAGCCGGTGAAGAAGCAGAGTGGCTTCGAAATTTCTTGGAAGATATTCCCAATTGGCCTAAACCAGTGCCCGCTGTATGTATACATTGTGATAGTCAAGCGGCAATAGGAAGGGCAAGGAATGTCATGTATAACGGTAAGTCTCGACACATACGTCGAAGACATGATACAGTAAGACAACTTCTTTCTAGTGGAATTATCACCATTGACTATGTGAAGTCAAAAGATAATATTGCGGATCCATTGACAAAAGGCCTAACTAGAGAGATGGTTGCAAAAACATCAAGGGGAATGGGTTTAAGGCCTATAAACAAGTCATCATAGCGGAAACCCTACCTAGTTGACTGGAGATCCCAAGATCTAGGTTCAAAGGGACAACTAAGTTATGAAGACAGTGTAGGGTACTGTCAAATTTTTACTCATTCCCGGATGAAGACAGTACTAATATATGAAGGTTAAGCAAAAGCTTTTAATGATTATGAATTGAGTATGTGATATACTATATGTTCAGAAATCACCTGTGTGAGTGTGAAGTGAGGGCCGCTTCTGTGAGAATTGAAAAGGTCGAATTCTCTAAAACACTCATGAGATCAGGCGGTGTTCATGGCCAAAACGAACACAACAGTGAGAACCAATTTTGTTCAAGAAACAGTTGTGTGATTTCTATTATCTAGGCTTACACGAAAGGTCGACAGTTCAAAGACATCAAGTCTACTGATAGACCGAGTAAGTCCGATAGGTTTCACTAAGGAAAGTTCAAAGTTTCAGACTACTTATCCTGATGCAACGTTTTCTCATGGAATAATCGCACATTGCTTCTCATGCATACACGAAGAGTCTTGATATCTGAACTTCTCATTCATGTGGGGGATTGTTGGGATTTTTGGCACAAAATCCCATAAAATTGAATAAGAAGTGTGTGGGTGAAAGTGTCCCACATAGGGTAGAAGAGAGATGGGAAATGGGTTCATATAGTTGAGCCTCACAAATGGGTTTGGGCCCCAAGGGGTACCCCACTTTTGTGGAAGAGAGAGGACTTACGTCAAGCTCGGTCCACTCCCCCCGTGCGCGCGCGCCGCCGCCGCCGTCCGTCCGGCCCGGCTCGGTTCGGTTCCGGGTCCGGGGTTCGGTTGGTGGTGACTCTTCAGTTTCGTCCTTCTATATAACCGAACAGTTAAGTTCGGAAAGGTCTTCTTGATCACATACATACTCCCGCGAGACATTTTCTCGAGACACAAAAAGCATATTCACTTCATCATTCTCATTTTGTGCGATTGTTCTCCAAAATTTGCGTTCGTGGGAGTCCTCCGGATAAGTACCGCTTCGGAGGAACAAGATCCGTTCTATCCTAGGAGACGATTGTCCACTATCCTCGGGTACTGATTGAGGGGCCAAATTCGTCTTAAGGACACGACGTTATTTCGTCGGGCTCGGATCAACATTTTATTTGCTTGGTTCTGCTGTTTTCAGGTTTGTTTTCTTGACATTTCATTTCGGTTTCTACTATATGAACATAACCGACAACATTCTTCAACAACAGTTTCTTAAGGGAAAAGGGAAGCTTAGTCATCTAGAAGGCACCGGTCCAGAA
Organism: Syzygium syzygioides; assembly: GCA_031216285.1. NCBI lineage: Eukaryota > Viridiplantae > Streptophyta > Magnoliopsida > Myrtales > Myrtaceae > Syzygium > Syzygium syzygioides. Next base: position 19,537,420 of record CM062242.1, read on the forward strand.
AAAAGTGATCCCAAGTTTCAGACATGGGACGAAGAAGATTCCTCAATCATGTCATGGTTGTGGAGCTCAATGTAACCCGAATTCAGCAAAAACTACATGTTTCTCCCTACTGCTAAGGACATATGGGAGGCTATTCGTCAGTCTTATTCAAAAGTTCAAGATGCAGCAGTAATATATGAACTCAAGATGAAGGCTTCAACAACAAGACAAGGTAATTGTTCTGTTACAGAATACTACAATCTCATGAGAGGTCTCTGGCTTGAAATAGATCGCAATTTGAATCTAGAGATGAGGTGTGCTGAAGACACTAATACTCTCCGAAACCATATGGAGAGAGACAGGATTTTTGAGTTTTTGGCAGGTTTAAATGTAAACTTTGATCAGATTCGAGTTCAGATTCTTAGAAAGAAGCGGCTGCCATCCTTGAATGAAGTTTTTTCTACTATAAGAGGAGAAGAAAGCCAACAGACTGTAATGTTTGAAAACCAACACACTGATGGATCCGCCATGAAAGCAATTAAGAAGGAAACAAATCCTGACAAAAACAGGAGACCGGATCTGATTAAGACAATGGGCAGTGAAGGTTTATGGTGCAGTTTCTGCAAGAAACCACACCATACAAGAGAAAATTGCTTCAAGCTTCATGGAAGAACGCAAGTGCTCAGCAGAGCCAAAAGACAGCCACAAGCGCACATGACCAGTGAAGGTAAAGCTGCCCTTATGGACCAATACAAACCTATTAGTGAGGAGATATTTAACAGAGAAGAAGTTGGTAAAATCAAGGCTCTCCTTGACTCCCTATCTAAGTCTTCTGATATGTGTTCATTAGTCCAATCAAGTGCGTGTCTAATTTTCAAAAATTCAATAGCTTATCGGTACCTTGATTCATGGATTCTTGATTCAGGAACAACCAATCATATGACACATGATCCCATTAAATTTGAAACTTATAAACCATCACCAGGAAATAGGAGTATTACCATAGCAGATGGATCTCCTGTTACCATAGCTGGCCAAGGAACCATAACTCTAAATCCCTTACTTAAACTTGACAATGTCATTCATGTTCCTAAGCTATCCACCAATCTCCTTTCCGTTAATCAACTTACTAAAAATCTGAATTGTAAGGTACTTTTCTCTATTGATCATTGTATCTTGTAGGACCTGAAAATCGGGAGGACGATTGGATTTGCTAAGGAATGGAATGGGCTCTACTACCTTGAGGATTCGAGCAAAATTGGTTGGTCTCTTGTGGATTATAGTACCTCTTACAACTCTTGTAACCCAGGAAATAACTCTTGCAATCCTATTCACTCATCTCAAATTTGGCTTCACCATTTTCGATTAGGACATCCACCGTTTAGTCTTCTTAAGACTATGTTTCCTTCCATTTTTAAAGATGTTGCTGTTGAAAATCTTCATTGTGAAGTTTGTGAACTTGCAAAACATCATCGTGTTTCATTTCCTTTGAATAATAATGCTAGAGTTTCAACACTATTCTCTCTTATCCATATTGATGTGTGGGGTCCATCTAAAATTGCTAATTTTACAGGAGCTAGATGGTTTGTCTCTTTTATCGATGATTGCACTCGTACTAAATGGCTATATCTTATGAAAGACAAATCTAATGTTCAATCTATCTTTCAAAACTTTCATAAAATGATAGTCAATCAATTTGGGGTGTCAATTAGGAGACTTAGGTTTGATAATGGGAAGGAATATTTCAATCAGTATCTTGATTATTTTTTCCAAACTTAGTGTATTATTCACGAGTCTTCCTGTGTTGATACCCCTCAACAAAACGGAGTAGCCGAAAGGAAAAATAGGCACCTCTTAAATGTTACTCGGACTCTTCTCTTTCAAATGTCTATTCCAAAGCATTTTTGGGAGGAAGCTGTTTTAACTTCAGCATATCTAATTAATCGGGTTTTATCCAAAACCTTAGGAAATAAAAGTCCCTTAGAGCTCATGTCTACCTTTTTTCCTGATATTTCCCATAAATATCACCTTCCCCCTCGAGTCTTTGGCTGTGTTGCTTTTGTGCATATTCATAATCACAACTGAAACAAACTCGACCCCCGTGCTCTAAAGTGTGTTTTTATTGGGTACTCTAATACTCAAAAAGGTTATAAATGCTATGACTCTTTAACACGTCGAGTTTTTATCTCTATGGATGTCACTTTTAATGAAAACCGGTCATTTTTTCCTTCCTACCACCATCTTCAGGGGGAGACTCCAAATGAAGATAGTGGGTTTGAACTACTACCTCCACTACCTAGTGTGTCACCCAATCCTACTTCATTCAATCCAACTTCATCTCCTTCCCCATCTTTGTCTAATCCTAGCCCCCTTAGTCCACCTAGTCCTTCATCAAGTCCATCTACTTCGTTCAATCCAACTTCATCTCCTTCTCCATCTTTGTCTAATCCTAGCCCTCTTAGTCCACCCAGTCCTTCATCAAGTCCATCGAGTTCTCTGTCTAGTTCTAGTCCCCCGTCAAGTCCTTTGCCTAGTTCATCATCATCCTCATCTAGTTCTACTAAGAATGAACCAACCAAACTGCAAGTTTACTCAAGAAGGATGAAGCTCAATCCGGAACTAGATCAAGTCCTGCTATCCGAACCGTTATAAGGAAATGAAGTCACTCACCCTTCTTCTAATGAACCTGAGTTAAGTGATTTGGATTTACCTATTGCCTTGAGAAAAGCTACTAGGACATGTACCCAACATCCTATCTCCCATTTTGTGTCGTACCATAAACTATCTACTCAACACAAAGCCTTTATTACTACTCTTGATTCAATTACTAGTCCTAACTTGGTACATGAAGCTTTTGAGGATAGGAATTGGATACAAGCTATGACGGAGGAAATGAATGCATTGAAGAAGAATGATACATGGGAAGTTGTGACTTTACCCTAAGACAAGCAACCAGTGGGATGTAAATGGGTTTATACCCTTAAGTACAAAACTGATGGGATCTTGGAGAGGTATAAAGCAAGGCTGGTCGCAAAGGGGTATACCAAACCTATGGGGTGGATTATCAAGAGACCTTCGCAACAGTAGCAAAGATGAACACAGTACGGGTGCTACTTGCTCTTGCAGCAAATTTTGGTTGGTCTTTGCAGCAATTCGATGTGAAGAACGCTTTTTTACATGGAGATTTGGAGGAGGAAGTCTTTATGGAGCCTCCACCAGGTTTGACAAGGACTTTGGAAACAATTGGGTGTGTCGGCTTAGAAAAGCTCTCTATGGTCTCAAACAGTCCCCAAGAGCTTGGTTTGGAAGGTTCACGAAGGCAATGCTCGAGATGGGTTACAAGCAGAGTAGAGGGGATCACACTCGGTTCATCGAACATTCAAATGAAGGTATGGTCACAGCTTTACTTGTGTATGTAGATGATATAGTTGTGACTGGTAATGATGAAGCTGAATAAAAGTCTCTTAAGAGCAGTCTTGCACAACAATTCGAGATCAAAGACCTTGGAAAGTTGAGATACTTCCTTGGTATCGAAGTGACCTACTCTAAAAAAGGTATTTTTATATCCCAAAGGAAGTATGCACTTGATCTTCTCAAGGAAACAGGATGTCTCAATAGTAAGGCGGTGAGCGCTCATATTTGATGCAAACCATAAAATGGATGGACATGGAGAGAGTGGCGTAGTTGAAACAGGGAGATATCAAAGGTTAGTAGGAAGGCTTATTTATCTATCTCATGCTAGACCAGACATAGCTTATGTTGTGGGAGTTGTAAGTCAGTTCATGCATGATTCTAAAGAAGAACATATGCAAGCTGTCTACCAGATTCTTCACTACCTCAAAGCTACTCCTGGAAAAGGTATTTTGTTTCAAAGGGGTGACAAGCTGAATCTTGAAGCCTATACTGATGCAGATTATGATGGGTCACCAATAGATAGAAGGTCAACATCCAATTATTACACTTTTCTAGGGGGAAATCTTGTCACTTGGAGGAGTTAAAAACAAAATGTGGTTGCTAAATCTAGTGTTGAAGCTGAATTCAGAGCAATGGCGAATGGGATATGTGAACTTTTGTGGCTCAAGATTATCATTGAAGACCTCAAAGTGGAACACGGAGGAACTATGAGACTCTATTGTGATAATAAATCAGCAATCAACATTGCTCACAATCCGATTCAGCATGATCGAACCAAGCACATTGAGGTAGACAGGCATTTTATAAAGGAGAAGCTTGAATCTGGTTTGATTAGTACTCCCTACACTCCTAGCAAAGATCAACTAGCAGACGTATTGACCAAAGGCCTACCGGTGTTGAGATTTCAGGAGATTATCAGCAAGTTGGGTATGGAAAATATTCACTCACCAACTTGAGGGGGAGTGTTGGAAAATCTCCTACAATCTCTGCCTAATTATTTGGAATATTATTTGATTTGATTTGTTAGCTGTAAATATTTGATTTGATTTTGTTACCTAATTTAGGTCTTCTATTCCTGAACATATACACCTTCTAATTACTCAATCACAATAAGAAAAATGCAGATTCTTTTCTTCAGATGCCAACCCCAATAACCAAGTGTATAAAAGGCAAAATGTTCCAGCCTCCTTCCCACATTGGCACTCCGACTGTCCACCACAAAGTGTCACCTTCCAAACTTATAGCCGTGGAGAATACAACTTCACAAATTGAACTTTATTGACAAATCATCCTGACACAATTCTCCATACCTCTGAGGAGACAAGACTCTATATTCCGTAGCTCTCAAAATTCATGTTCCCTTTTTAATAACTTTCAATCTACATATGACTCCTATGCAAGCATCTTAACTAAATCTTCGTGCCATATAAAAAGCATATTTAAGGAGAAAACACAATTTGAACTGAGATCACTACAATACTGAACAGACCTTTTGCTGGAAAGATAGGATGAGAAAAAGGGAGAGGACCATCAAACAGTCCTGCCTTTCCGTAATTCTTCATTATCCAAGTTAACAAGCTAAACAATTTGCTAATGGCTAATATGATAGAGAGACAATGATAGAGTTCAATCACATTGCATTCAACTGGAAAATTATGGAAAAACATACAAGCTTAATTGGGAAACAAAAGCAAACCGCAAAGTTAGGAACTTTGATGGTCTTTCCTGTTTGACACTTTGACTTTGTAGATGTTTGATATAGTATGTGGGTAATGGATAGTTCAAATAGAGCAGCAACCCTTATTTCGGGTTTATTTCATGTTTGACAGATTAGAGATTCTCCTTATTGTAGCTTCAAATCCATATGTTCATGTTGTCTGGACGTGACACTGACTGCCGACATGGGCATCAAAATAGTTTGAATACTAAGCCTTGAGCATGTTAAAAAGCATTACAGAATAATACTGCAGTGAAATTTCCTTACGTGTTTAGGATATGATCTCCCGATTGGATCAGTGTTATCCGAACTAGATCTTTGACCATCGGATGGATGGCTACTAGATCTTCCTGAATGAAGTCATGTAGCTCCGCAGCAAATTCAACACCCGTGGGACCTTCCCCAACAATCACAAAATGAAGATATGTTTTTCTCTCTTCTTCACTCAAGCCTGGAAGGACGGCCATCTCAAAATTATCTATTACACTAACACGGAACTTCTGTGCATCCTCCACTTCCCGCATGACATGCACAAGATACCCATTAATGCATCGAAAGCTCAAAACCTACAGAACTAGGACTAACAGCAAGATAATCTGCAAAAACCACCTGCAAGTACATTGCAATTTAAGATGCAAATAATATTTCTGCAGCAGCAGAAAACTTATGAACCTCCAGAAAGTGACAGTTCTCCCTTACACGGGATGTCAAAGGTATTTACTTGCGCTCCAACTGCCATAACCAAGTAATCGTATTCCAGAGAGAATTCCCCACTTCCTCGCAAGTTTTGGTCCAGATTAGGGCGACATAGAACTTTATTATTTGCAGCATCAATCTTCACACATTCAGCTTCAAAAAACTGAATTTCTCCATTTCTCTGATATTAAGGCATGGGACAAAAATAAGTACGTACCAAGAGCAAAGTCAGAATGATATTGCATTTTTCAGTGCTATAATCATGTGGGACCAAATGAAGACCCGAAAGAATAGCTGAAATAGAACAGAAAAAAACAAAGGAAAAGAACAATAAGAAATAATCATGACGTGGAGGATAAGGCATCCTAGTATGGGTGTTGTCAAAAGGAGGAAAAAAAAAAGAAATCGTCTGCAAGAACAACAGGATCACTTGTGATGCTGGATGATTAGGGCAACACAAGGCAAAGACTTAGTGGCAAAACTCTTCAACGTATCCTTTCTAGCAACCATATATGGCATTTGGATGGAGCGTAACTGTAGGCGATTTCAAAATAAGTCATCTGACACCCATATTATTCTGGCTAACGTTCGTAAAATGTAAGAGGTAGAGCTTCGCTCTTCCAAAAAATTAGACCTTTCCAGACAAGTGTTGTTTTGGCTACTATATGGAGGCTTCCTACCTCCATCTTTTTGAACTATTAGCTCCATTGTAATGCTGGGGAATGCCCCTACGTTGTTCTCATTTTGCCTTATAAAACTTACATTTTACACCACAAAAAAAGCGTTCCTTTTGTCAAGCCTAATGTAGTAGAATCCAGTATCAGCATTTCATGTACCTCATCTAAGTGGCTCCCAATATCACCGTGATAGTCCCCCGTAATTCGATCTAATCATAAGGAATCCCTCTACTTCACCATAGACTTTTTCCATTGACTTATCCCAGGGTATCTACATGATGAATGGCAATAGTCTTATTTTGTCTCATAGTAAGACTAATTTAACAAAAAATGCCATTCCTACTGTTTGCTTGAGATGACCAAATTTAAGATATAAAGAGGGAAAGAGCCCATGTTATCTAAAGTTGGGCATATAATATTGAAATCATAAAATCTGTATTGCTGAAGCAGTGGCAAATACCTAGTGAGTTTTGATTCACCAATTCTACAAAGTAAACAATCCTTTTGTCCTGGTCTATCAAAAGCCAAAAAAAATGGTTGCTATAAGATTGATTCAGGCAATCCGCATGAAACCAGATTGAAATCAAACATTTGCAGGAATTATAATTTAAAAAATCTGAGAAGAATAAGAGTCAATTTGATCTAATTATGGAATAGCATTTTGAACTAGTTTCAAGACCTTGATGAAATTTTAGAATTGATATGTCCACGAAAAGGATTATCAAGTAATATCAAGTAGGCATCATATCATGTCACTGTAGAAAAAGATCTTTTTTTCATTTTGGCCTGTTAACCATGAAAATTGACTGTTCTAAGACATTCAAGAAGCAATGCCGCCACCATCGCTCGCCGGCCATCCGCCGCCGCCACTCAATGGCCAGCGGGAATAGAAGTTTTGCGTCGTTATCAAATGAATTTCTATTCCGGAAACAAAAATTTTGTGTCGTTATCATACGCTACTTTTTACTTAGAAACTTGTCTGGGAAAAACAAATAAATTTTTTAAGTTCTTGCTAGAAATAGGACCGGAAAAGAGAAATGTTGTCATCTGCGCCCTTAGTGCATTGAGAATGCACTTTCATCAAACGCCCAGGTAGGTGGGCATTCCTTGTTACATGTTTTCTCTGACAAAATGACAATCAAGTTCTGTGCATTTTGTACATTCATGGGAAACTGGAATTGCTACAACATATCACGAAACAATCTTATAGCATGCAAATTTGTAATCCCCAATTCCCTAAATAAGGTAGCCACTGGACTTGGCAACATGCATTTGCCATGCATCTATGTTCAGTTTCTGCAGAAGATATTGACACTTTTGGTCAAGCGTTTTTGTTGTTTGATCATATTGACGACCATCATTCAATCCTCAATGGGTGTGAAAGCGTTTTTTTCTTTAAAGGAGACTTTAGAACCAGTTTAGTACTGATTTAATTCGATTGGTTGAACCGGTTTAAACTGGTTCCCAAGCAAGATCGGCGGTTTCGACCTTAGAACCGGGAACCATACCTATCCTAGGCCGGTTCTAAGTTCACGGAATCGGGAACCAGCTCGGTTCCAGGCCCGTTCCCGAAATGGTCAGTCCAGGCCCATTCCCCAAATGAACCGGACCGATATTCATCCCTATAGTACATTACACGTGATAGTGATTAAACAAAAGAGTGTAATATTAGGCATGATAAGATCTTGAACGGTGAGGGTAATTTCTCATTCGTCAATCATCATTAATTGACTAATGCAACAAGGAAGTCCATAATTGACGGGGACAAGTCACGTGTATAGATATCACCTAAATTTTGAGTATAGTTAAATTTTCTTGCAAGTAACGTCTCTAATTTGTAACACAATCCTTGATTATGTGGATTTGACATGATCAACGGCTGTGATCGCACTTGTACCAATGCACTCACAGAGTAGCATATGTTTAGTTAGTCCCCTTCTCTTGCCTAGAAAAAAAAATTTCCACGTTATTGGTCCGACTCTATTGTTGAAATGTCAACAATAGGAGAGGCTGGCGAGGGCGGCCAATGTGAGATTTCGCCGGCTTCAATGACCAAATCCGTCTCATACTGATGTTTTATAAGGTGAATGCTTGTGTTGGGCAGCGCTTAAATGACGAGAAAATCAAAGTGAGATCATTCGGAGTAAGGGCGCCTAGTGTAAAAGGGGGATCTGTCTCGAGCCATCATCCTTAGAAGGAATGCAATTGCCACGCCGAAAGGCGACAATGATCGTTGGAATGGATCGGACTATCTGATGCATAGTGATAGATGAAGAAAGCATAGAGTTTTGTACAACTTTCGGGAAGCAGGACGATGGAGACAAAGGCACCGACAGCCTAGCTTGCAAGATCTCTCAAATCGTTAAAAAAGTACAATTATACCGATGAATGGGTGATCGGATCAGCGACATATATATAGTGAAGGACACAACGGCTACATGTAACCCGATAAAGCGAGTTAAGTTGGACATGGGCTTTCTTAACAAGCCCAATCCACTCCACTTTCTTAAACTAGGGCAAAAGGAAATTAAATGGCTAAGAGTCATTACCTAAATCCCAATCATGCCAAAACAGGAAGGAAAAAAAGGGAAAGAAAAATCAAAGCACAGTTTTCTCTCCATAAGAACTTGCTGTACTTACCCTTTTTATTGACGAGTCTGAGCCAAATGAAAAAGGGGAAATGGGAAGCCTTTGGAAAGTACTGGTTCCACGAAAGTAATCACGAATGGGACGTAGTAAGATTCTATCATTTCCAAGCTATCCATTCATACCATATTTGACCTGAATTTCTAATCTCGTCATGGTGTTTAAGAACACGGCGTTTGTGGACAGTGGCCGTGGCTTTTTCGGGATATGTTTGGGAGACCAGGGAGATATTTGGTAATTTGATATAGTGTTGGCACTTGATTTGAGATCGAAGCTATATCTAGCCCGCGGGATGTAAAATATTTAAATTGGGTATTGCCGAGTTGCAAGATAAGAAAAAAATACAAGCCAACAGGGAGGCTGGAGCGTACGGGCACCAGTTTGATAAAATAAGGAACGCTTGAATGCAGCTCACCCAAGTTACTGGGTTGGCGGCTCAAGCAACCATTGGCGATGAACTTTTGGGTAATCTCTAACCTTGCCCATAAGGGAGCTTCCCCTGATTGGAGACCATACCATATCTGAGCATTTCCAATCTCATTGTGTTAAGAATGTAGCATTTGTTGATGGTGCCCGTGGCTTTTCCGGAGTATGTTTGGGAGAGCAGGGAGAGATTTGGTAATTCGATTTGGTTTTCGCACTCGATTTGAGCTCAAGTTACTTAAATATATTTTAGGAAGTGCTTGCGTTCTCCTAGGTAATCCCTTAAGCCCAGATAGAAACTATTTAAAATTAAAATCCTGCAAACTTTGTTACACTCCTGTATTGTAGGAAGCCCAATATCGACATGGCCACGATTGGCGTTGCAGGTCCAAAGAGGAAAGGAAATAGGGAAGGAGCTTACATAATTTGGGCAAATACAATCGGACTCAATTAGGAATAATTTCCAAGTAGCTCATTAGCGTGCTCAATCAGAGGCACATTTAGCTGCTTGCTGTTGCTGCTACTCTTATCGAGACGGGTTGGATGAGGATCGACCTGAGGTTGTCTTTCGTCTCACGATCCGGAATCCCGTGGCCGTCCCCATACTGATAGAACAGCTGCGACGCCCGCGCGAGGTTCAGGCACGCGCTGAGGAAACGCCTCGACCTCGACCCCGAGTACGGGTTGTGGCCGAGGGCGTCCTCGTTCATCTGTTTCCAAGCTTCTCGCACCAGTCTCTTCAGGTGATGTCGGGTTGCCTCTTCAGAAGCTCTGGTTTCATTCATATAGCACTGCAGCGACTTGAAATTATCTCCCCTCGCCAACTCGGCCTACATAAACACATTTTCCTCCATCATCTAAGTCATCGTAACTGCGAAATCGGGTGATCGACATGATAGACTTACCGATGAGGTGCTCAGATCGTTCGTGAGCCGAAGAATCAGGGAGGAGCAATACATAACGTTGGGGATGCTGCATAAGTATTCTAGGGTCTCTTTGGACAGCTTGTCTGAAGTGGTGAAGTAGGAGCAGAACAACACGACATGTCCTCCTATTGATGTCACTGAAGCGTTGAGATACTCCTTGAGTGATGGTTTGTAGCCCTCGTGATACCACTTTGCTTCTTCTAACCATGCCTTACCTTGATTTACCCACTGGAGAAATTGGAAAAGGAATAAAAAATCAAGAAAAATCTGTGTGATCCCTAGAAATGTTAGTAAAAGGGAACTGGTTATTGGAATATTTACTTAAAATAGATTGGTATAAGAGAATGCACTGGTTAATAGGGGCACACATTGGTCTCGGTCTAATCTGGGAACCGGATCGGACCAAACCGAACCGCCCAATTCTGGAAGGTTCCCAAGGGGACCGGTCCGGTTCCGATTCCAAAAATTTGGAATATGGAATAACTGGTCCCGTTCCCGAAATGGACTGGTCAAGATTTCTTGAATTTTTTTATTACGAAGCAAACCTTAATTTGTAAATTACTTTTTTCTTTTAATGTTGAAGAAGAAGAAGGTGGAAACCGATCCCCCTATTAGATAGTGTGAAGTTAACTATTATTGCTTTATTCAAAAGAAACCAAACCAGTCCAGATTTTGCATCCTGTATAATAATTGACAAACAACAACGTGTTAAGATGCAATTACTAATTCAAGAATGATGGCTAACTTAGCGACATACCAATCTGTGTAAGTAGGGAATGATGTTGAAGCCTCTATCTTTCACCGTCCAATAGCCAATTTCATTGGTAGTGTTGTACATGGCAAGGAAACAAGTTCTTATCGTTGGAGGAAGCTTGTCGATTTCCGAGATATCCCATCTGCAACATTTGCATTACGAGGATGACAGTACTATCGATTCATTACTAGTTTATACATAAAATCTTGAGAAAATTAAGATAATATCGCGCACAGACCTCTCAATGAATGTCGTCAAGAGCTGGAGTTCTTCCCATGTACCAAAAATGTCATAAACATCGTCCATCAATGTGATCATACACGTGACCTTTGTGCTCATCTCCCTGAAAACTCCGAATTGCGGTTCGTAGACCATTAGAGCATTCCATAAGTAATGTTCCATCAGTCTATCCCGGCAAAAATCCATCTTGTTCAACCCTAAATTCACCCACCACCTGAAAGAGATTGAAGTTCAAATGATAAGAACATATGAGAATTAGAACTATTAAGGTTGTTATTGCATTTTGCTCGAAGGACGGGCTTGATACAATTTGTGTAAAAACCTTAGGCAAAATCTAAAGTTAGTTTCTTGAACTGAAGTCTGAAAAGGGTACCAACAAAAGTCACATGAGTAAATAAAGAGTTGTTCAAATATAAAAGGGTTAATATTGAAAAATCTCAAATTGGTACATCTGTGACAAATTTATCACAAACTAATTTTTGAGTTACCAAGAATTCCAAACCGGTAAATCTGTGACAAATTTACCTCAAACTGATATGGATTTGCATGTGGATATGCCATGTTAATTGAGTTATCTAGCTCAACAAATTCATGGTAGAATTTGCCAGAAGCTAATGGAGAGTAAATATGTTACGAGTATACCACTTTAGGGTTTTTGGTGATCCAAAAATTAATTTGGAATAAATCTATCACAGGTGTATTGGTTTAAGATTTTTTAGAGTTCAAAAATTAGTTCGGAATAAATTTGTAACATATATACAAGTTTGAGATTATTCATGGTAATAATGCTATATAAAAAGTAAAAAAATAATAATAATAGTTGGAAGGGACCTGTTGGGCTCAGTAGTATTGAGGAAGGCCTGCAAAGTCTTCATTTACAATGCCCATACATACATTAATTTGTCTGATATTGGGTTTTGTCTTTTTTGGGCTACACAAATGGGGTAATTACCAGCTATGGAAATCGGGTCAGTTTGACTTGATTTTTAAGAAGAAAATCGAAGTTGTAGTGGGTCAAAACTGCGACCATCTAAGTGCGTGTGCTACAACGTTTGGTTTAGCATTTGCAAAAGATTTTGAAAAAATGCAAAGACCATTTGGTAAACTATGCTTTGAGAAGCCCTTTAGGTGATTAATTTAAGCTTTTTATTCGAAAGTACCTGGCTAATTTGCTGACTTCGTCCCTATAAACCGACTGCACTATGTTGAAATCAAGCTTAGCCAGATCCAGCAAGACGGGGTTCGAGCGATCGAGCCGATCTTCCTCGTACATGTCCATGAACCATCTGGCCTCCAATCTGTTGGGCCTCCAGTGAACGGGCATGTCCAAAGTGTGATCTATCCTTTTCGACCAGACACCGTCTCCCTTGAGATTTTCCAAACATGCAGACGAGAAAGTCCTGGCTTCATCCATGATGGCTTCGCCTGTGAATCCATAGAAGGATGCTTCATACAGGCTCAGTAAACCCTTGACATCTTCCCTCAGGGATTCTTGGAAACCGCTCGCATCTTCTGTCATGAAGCTTTCGAACACGCCTGCGCATAAGAGCAACGTGTTTTTGTGTGTACTCGTCACTAAATGGTGTGTGTATATATATCTTCAAATGATATTTCACTTATGAATGATGATACCTTGCTCCACGGTGAAGCCGTTTTGGCGGAGAAGCCTAAACCGAAGTGCCGTGGCATGGAGATCACCGTCGAAAGCCCAAGACCTATTGGTCGTGCCATTTGTAATGGCTCGCAATGCGTTCTTGATCTCCTCCTCGAAGTGGTATCCCAATCCTAGCCGTTGGACCGCGTCGATCTGCTCAAGCTTCTCCACCCGAGGCATTTCGCTGCAAATCAAATCCTTCACGTCTTCCTTCATCTTCGTGACCCTTTCCATGTATTTCTCCTCCTGCATCGCCCACGAGTTCACCATTTCGTTCTCTCCCCATTATTTTAATAGTCAAAAGGACGTGAAACAATCACATGAAAAAGCACTCCATTAGCATTCTAGTAAGTTAGTGTCGTGGTTACCATATATTCACTTCTGAGTGACTGAACAAAGTTGTAGTCCCAAGCGCTCGGCCGGAAGTTTGCAGTTCGCCTCTTCGATCCATCGATCACCAAGTCGCTGATTACACCGCAGGCCGCCATGAGTTGGTGGTGTTGGTGGTGGCTGAAAGGTTATAAGGAGACGAGAGAGAATGTGGAGCGTGAGAAGGGAATATGTTGTTGCTGGCTGATGAGCTTGATGTGAAGTTCCAGGTTTCAGCACTTCTATTTAAAGAGATGTTCCATGCGAAGGACCCAACACAGTCGCCCTTATTTCGGATGCATTATTTGTTAGTCCTTCACTAGCTAGAAAATTTAAAATTGGAAAAATGTTTTTCGAAAGATGATTGGTCATATTAGTTAAAAAAATTAGTCAAGGGAAGATATTCTCATCATCGACAATAATTTATACCCAATTATTTTCGTAAGTGATGAAAACATTTTATATTCATTTATTTTTGTAAGTAATACAAACTATTATTTAATTTTAAATTTTTCACGAAACAAATGCACCCTAAATCAGCTCGTAATAAACTTTCACAAGACACTTCTTATGAACTGGACCTAAGTATGTTCTTAAAGTGTTTCATCTGAACTATGAAATGTTAAATTCGGAGGTATTCCCACAAGAAAGGGAAGAAACACTTTCTCTCTAATCAGGGGGTTAGGCATGCAAGTAACAGTACGTTAAAGTGAGGAACACGGTCCTATTAGCTTATTGAATGTGTATGCCTAGATAAGCATGGTGGCCTAGTTGGAAGCTTTAGCTTCTCCTACTTTGGTGAAGTACTATCAGTAGCCACTAACAAAAATACAAAGAAAGCCCCTGGCTATCGCGAGTTAATGATGGCCAAAAATTCTGTGCTTGATGGCAATGGTCCGCCTAAATTCAACGCATTAAGCACATAACTTAATGGCCTATCGAAAGTTAAACTAACCCTAATTCTCCTATGGAAAGAGGATATTTTCGAGTTCTAGTAAGTTAGCCAGCATTTTTTGATTCTTTCGAGCGCGCCCATCAGACATGAAACTCCATTCAAAGTCGTAAAGTAAAGCCGCAACAAGATTTGATTGATTCAGTCCACTCGATCTTTTCCTTTTCGGACAATGATTTGATTGATGCAGTCCTCTCGATCTTTTCCTTTTCGGACAGTTTTGAATTCCCTACACCTATCTAGAAAGCTTGAAACAAATAGTGCGATAAGACTTCCACGGGTGGAGTCCAATGTTCAACCATTCCGCAGGCGACCTAGGTTGACCAACTCTCTACCGCCGCCACCTTAAACAATTAATGATAAGACTTCCATGGAAATGAATTTCAAAATTCGTGATACGTGCTGGTACAGATAAAAGGGTTGTTAGATACCAGGAAAATACATTGAAAAAGTCATAAACTCATTTTATTTGTACTAATTAACTTTGAATATTGCTGCCTTAAACAATTAATGATAAAACTTTATCGCGATCGACCTCCGATTTTTTTAAACATAAAAAAGAGGTATCGCCTAGTACGCGCTAAGTTTAAGTTCGATACTTGACTCGTGCTCTCCCAAACTCATATCATATCGCGACTTAGGGTGTAATTTTTTAATCTGTAAGTGATTTTTATCTAGAAGTTGCCACTAATAGGCTTGGATGGATCGATTAGACACCCAAGCAAGACAATGGGAGAATTGCTTATTTCTGCGAACCAGAGATTCTATGAGTTCAAAGACTTGATTACACTAATTAAGTTACCAGTGCCTTTTCAATACCTTTCATCCTGTTCATTTCAGAAAATGTTTGTCAAACAGTTTGAATTGATTTTAAGACATGTCTCCTAACATGTGAGGTAATCAAACAAGTGCACAATCATTAGTGATTGGTAGTTAAGATAGATATGCAGCCAAAAGTTCTAATTCTAACTAAGGCAACAACATTCAAAACATGGCAATTAATGCAATTACATTCTAATTAAAAAAATGCATAATAATAATACAACAGTAACAAAAATAACATGCAAAACACTACCGCATAGCTCTATAAGATTATCTGATTTAGACATAATTATTAATCAAATAATTCAAATAATTTAGGAATATATTCAAAAATACTAATTTAAAACTATTTCCTAATTTTAAGAGAAATATAAAAAAACATTTTTTAAATACTTTTTATTTAATAATAATAATAATAATAATAATAATAACAACAAAACACGATTTTAAAAAAATTAATTTTTAAAATTTTTAAATTTTCTTAACTTTTTTATTAAAAATAATAAAATATTAAATATAACAATAAATCGAGTCGGGTCGGAGGTCCAGGTCGATCAGAACCGACCTGGTCAATGGGTCTGACCCAAAGTTGTTGACCCGGGTTGGATCTTTGGATCCAAACCGGGCCAGGGTCAAATCGGGTCTTGACCAGCCCAGATCCAACCCGAATCCTCCCCAACGACCTGACTCCCCAGTTTTTCTCTTCTTTTATGGCCTCACCCTAGCACTTGTGGCATTCCACCTGCCTCAACCGTACGCTGATGCTCGAGCCACCGTCGCCTCGCCGCTATGACCCAAACCCAGCATCACTCCTTTACCCGTGTCGCCGCTGGCTCGACTCACCCCAACGCCGAGCCCGACACCTTCTTCCTCAGCCATAACGCTTTGCCTCCCCTGTTCCGCGATCTCAACGGGGACAACCGAGACGAAGGGCCTTGTTCGTCTTGGCCTAGCGATGCACCCGTTCTGGCGCCGCCTTGGTGGTTCCCCAATCGAAAGCTCAGCTTCAGTCTGGTCAGTCACCACCGCAGGTCAGGACTCAGCTTAGCCTGACCCGGTCACTTCAAGCTCCACACCCGGCTTTAACATGGCCTCTTCTCGACACGTAGACACACAAAACACTACCAACAGGCCTCCATCGTGTGTGATGATGCCCGGACCACTCAACGCCGGCCAAACAGATGACAAAAAAAATCAAATCTCATCTAGGTGTTTTTTTTTTTTTGCTAAAACTCATCTAGGCGTTTTGTTGAACACTTGGTGGGCACTGGAAAAACTAATGACTTTTGGCTCAAAGGAGGCTCAAACACGAGCGGGAGCTCTTGACATGCGAACAACAACACTCCCAATAGATAAACGAAGGACGAAATGGGGGCAGAGCTCGGGCGAACCGAATGGCCGTGAGCCCCAATTTGGCATGCCCAAAACAGAGCAAATTTGGAATCGGAAAAGGCTAAACAAGGGTGGTGGGCGGAGCTTGGGTGAGGCTTGCCGCGGCTAAGATGTGGTGTCCATTAGCGAGAACCCTCCTCCTCTGGTTCTCTCTGCTCAGCTCTCTTTGTATATCTCACTCCTCTCTTGATCTCTTTCCTGAATCGACCCCCCATTCTCCTCTCTCTTCACCGGCCTTTATAGGGGCCACCTGCCCCACCCCTGAATTCGTCGCCTTAATGGTCTCCCAACTGCTCTTTGCTCCATTGACTTTGGTGGCCAAACTTGCGTGGTGGAGCGGTTTCTCCACGTCTATCCCAAGCGGCTGATTACAGCAACACGGGAAGGAAGGAGGAGAGAGGAAGAGAAGCCGGTTGTTGGGGGGGGGGGGAAGAGGGAGCCGGCTGAGCTGGCTGGGCTAGGCTGGGCCTAGCTCGCGTGAAAGGAAAGGAAGAGAGGAGATAGTCGAGTCAGGTAGGCCTTGGCCTGGCCCAATCTGATTTTTTTTTAAATTTTTTTTATTATTATTTAAAAAAGAAAAAAAGAAAAATACGTTGTAATGGTGAAAGGTGTACCTATGTCTATATGTAATGCAACTGAAATTAAAAACATTTTTTTTAGGAATTAAAAAATTAATTCATAATTTTTGCATAATTAATCTAATTGGGCAATTAAAAATAAGTGTCAACAACCATCCTTTTTTGAAGGTGAAATCGCAGAGGTTGAGTTCGTAGAGGTTATATTCAAAGATAAAATGACACCTGATTTTGGCTCTTGCGTGTTCAATGGATGCTATTTTTTGCGGGACCATATGTCCCATTTTTTATAATACGATATAAGATGATGCATGTTAAAGCAAATAAAGATATATATGAGGTTACTTACCTTGCCAGGAGGGTAGAGTAATTCTAGATAGTTGATAGTATGTGTCTAGGACTCGAACCTGTCTTTGATCACCTTGGCAAGGGAAATGGTTTGTCTAGAACCCGAACAATCTTTAGTCACCTTGATGGAGATTTAGTTTGTCTAGGACCTGAATCTATCTTCGGTCGCCTTGATGCAAATTGCTTTATCGAAGTACCTGCATCTTGTCAGAGGCAACTAAAAAGGCTTGATGTGAATAGAGGGGGTCAATCCCATATTCGGGAAGTACCATAAACATCGTAGGTACTTGGTAAACAGAGGGATCGATCCAATGTTCGATTTTTTTTTTTGTTTAGTACCCGAATCTTTCTTTGGGCACACCACATGACGATGAAGGTTCTTGCCTAGTATCCAAATTTTTTTGTTCAGGCTCACCGCAGGGCGATGAAAATGCTTGCTTAATACCTGAATCTCTTTGTTCAGGCACACCGTAGGGCGATGAAAGCGCTTGTTTAGTATTCAAAATTTTCTTCGGACGCACCGTAGGGTGATTGAAGATGCCTATTTAGTATCCGAAACTTTTCTTTGGACACACCACAGGACAATGAAAGTGCTTGCTTTGTGCCTGAATCTTTTTGTTCAGGCGCACCGCAAGACGATGAAAGTACTTGCTTAGTATCCAAACTTCTCTTCGGACATACCACAGGGTGATTGAAGTGCTTGTTTAGTATCCGAACTTTTCTTCGGACGCACCACAAGGCCATTGAAAGTGCCTGTTTAGTATCAAAACTTTTCTTCGAATACACCACAGGGTAATTGAAAATGCTTGCTTAGTCCTCGAAACTGGCTTCGAGCGCATTACAGGGTGATGAGTGCCTGCTTAGTCCTCGAAGCTTTCCTCAAGCACATCACAGGGCGATAAGAGCCTGCTTAGTACCTGAATCTTTTTGTTTGGGCGCGTTGTAGGATGATGAAAGTGCCTACTTAGTATCCAAACTTCTCTTTGGACGCACCACATGGTGATTGAAGTGCCTATTTAGTATCCGAACTTTTCTTCGGACGCACCATAGGACAATTGAAAGTGCTTGCTTAGTCCCCAAAGCTTTCCTCGAGCGCACCACAGGGCAATGAATGCCTAGTGGGTCCTCACCAGCAGATCTTGAAAAGGACTCCGGTAAGCAAAAGCGTACTGTGTTAGCTCCACTTGGGAAAATATTCAAGAGTCTTTGGGATGTCTTTAGAGACAATCCATACGTCTGGCGCTCTTTGAGTCTTTAAAGACATTTTATCTGTCAGAGACGATTAGAGCAAATATGCATGCATTCATCAAGAATATAGACAAACTAGGCTATTTCAAAATGCGCATTTTAGAGCTCACTGAAGCTGTAGATAACTCAGTTAAAGCTCATGTATGATGATTTTGCCATGTTTGCATCACCAAATATCCACTAAGGGTAATTATCAATGAGACAATTTTCGCTCGAAAGGTGGACTTCTCAAGATACTGAACGAGAGACCTTCGGTCAGAAAGGACCTTCTACTCACTCTCATTGAAAATGGGTTGTTTGTCCCAACCATTAATGCGAGAATATCGAAAATATTTAATCTGACCGTTGTCACATCAACAAGGGTTTGAGTTTTCTTGTAAGTGGTATGATCCAACCAATTTGAGAGGTCTTTATCAGGATCGTAATGTAGGCTTGGTCAATGGCTTAACAAAGGAGATTGTCCGAGTCAAGGTCATGAAAGAAATTACTCCGTAATCATCTCCAGATTTATAAGTGAAGAATCTTGTAAAATGAGACAAAAGTAGTCTTGCTTGCACTTCTTCAAGAGATGTTTATAAATATTTGAACTTTAAGTTAATTCGGATGCCCTAGTTAGAAAAGACTTCATAAGGAATGTAACGTAGGCTCGGCTCACAGGTTGAGAAACAAAATGATTGTGGAGCTAAAACACGTGTGTATAAGGTGAGAGTTGGCGATCATGTTAGCATCGTCACTAGTCTTTTTCTTCACCGTCAGGATCTCCTTTGCAAACATCCCCAAGTAATTCCAAGTTTTGGTTTCTTGGACCTTTGTCCAACAATTGCAATTTTGATTGGGGATATAGGTTTTTACACAATCGAAATTCATTTTTTAATTGCTTTTTGATTATAGGCATTGGCCTTACTTTTACCAGACACACTATTTTTTTATGCCCCTAGTTTTCAGTATTTTTATTTATTTATGGATGTTGGCCTTGCTTTTATAAGGCACACTGCTTTTTCACGACCTCCATTTTTTATTTTTTCATTTCATCATTTTTTTGCTATTCTTTTAGTATTGTTAGGAATTAGCGTAGACAAGTTTGAATAAGACCATATTATTAGGCTCTTGGGATCTTCATCTTCATCCGACAATTTGGACCATAATGCTTGAACTGTAGTGACCTTTGTGTTGCCCCAATGTGGGGATGCTCACCAATTAAGTTCGTACAAAATGAAATTGTTGGCTCAATTGAGCTAATAAGAGATACAAGTGTATGGATAGAAAAAGAATTACTCTTCGTCATACTAGGGCACTTAAAATATCATAAGAGTTCAATTGCAATAATAACACTCAAAGATTGATGCAAGTAAGAGCCAGAAAATTTCTACTTATTTTTCTCACCTTGCGATGTCGACTTACCTCCAGTTGCCCCGGTATAGTGTGATTCTTGACATGGGTAATTTGAAAGGAATCTCCTAGTGTATGGGCTCAAAATGGTTAAACAAATGATCATTGGTAGTGTATGGGGCAGAGAAATGAACTGCTTTTCATCATTTTGGTTACCGTACTTTGTGCGAGAAGTCCTTTTACCTTGCAGACATTGAATCTTTTCACTCGTCTCGCCAGGGATTAGTATATGGGGATGTTTATAGACTTGTGCGAGAAGTCGTTTACCTTGCAAACATTGAATCGTTTCACTCGTCTTGCCAGGAATCGGTACATGGGGATGTGTATGGACTAAGGTTTGCCTTTCATCATCTTGACACTTCTTGTTCAACATACCCGAGCAATTCAACATCATTCATTGAATTGTCAAAATTTTCATATGATATTGATGAATTAAACAGGTAAAATTAAGAACTAGAACACCGCAAATGCCAAAACTTATGTACAACACTCACTTTGATGCCAAAAGTTTCCGCCAGATCACTTAAGTGCCAAACTTTTTGACAAATGATCACTTAAGTACCAATTTTGATCATTTTGGCCGGAAATCCGACGTGACATTTTTTTTATTAATTTCTGACGCCGATGTAACTTGCTAAAGGATGAGTCAATATGTACAGTCAGTATTTTTTATTTTAAATATATATTTTTTCCTTTTCTTTCTTTTTTCCTTTCTTTTCTTTTTTTCCTTTTTTTCCCCTCACCGGCCTGTTGCCGGTGGCCAGGCTAGCCATCAATGAGCTCGTGAAAGGCTGGGCAAGGCCGGCGAAGGGCAGCCTCGCCTGTCATTAGTGAGGGATGGCCTCACTAGATCTGGGCGAGGCGACCTTTGCCGGTGACAGGTGAGGCTGCCTAGCCAGCTCTCATTAGATCTGGGCGAGGCCAGCCCATATCAGATCTAGGCGAGACCAGCCTCGCCCATGGCCGGTGAGGGGCGGCCTCGCTTGTCGCCGGTGAGGGATGGCCTCGCCAGATCTAGTTGGCCATGGGCGAGGGGCGGCCTCGTCTATCGTCGGCGAGAGTAGCCTTACCCAGATCGGGTGTGGGCAACCCTCGCCTAGCCCTTCTCAGGCTTCGCCGATGGTCGACCTGACCACTAGCAACTGGCCGGCGAGGGGAGAAAAGGAAAAAAGAGAAAGGAAAAAAAGAAAGAAAAGGAAAAAAATTATTTAAAATAAAAAAATGCTAAATGTACATGTTAACTCATTCTCTGGCGAGCCACGTCGGCTTCAGAAATTAATAAAAAATTACACGTTGGATTTCTGGCCAAAATGACCGAAGTTGGCACTTAAGCGATCATTTTTCAAAAAGTTTGGCACTTAAGTGATCCGACAGGAACTTTTGGCACCAAAGTGACGCCATACACATGTTTTGACAATTTTAGTATCCTAGTTGTGGTTAAATTACCATGCAAAATTCCTTTCCAAAAGATGTGTGATGCACTTGGGGAAGGATTAAGTGTTTATTTGCTTTAAATTGCTTCCTCTTTATTTGCTTCTTTCTACTCTTATGAAAAAAGAGTTTTAAGGGAAATACTTACCGATGCTGTATCGGCAGCGAGGCAAACCTGCCAGGTAATAAGAAAGACTATGTTAATGAATGGCTCTTTGAGGGATAGAAATTGGAAACGATACAACATTACCCTTCATATGTCAACAATTGACATTTGAGTTTAAATTGACAATTTCTTGAGCTTCCTTGAATGTCAACAATATATGTTGAAAATGAGCTCATGTTAGAAATAAGATGATTGAGGGTAAATTGAGAACGATACAAATTACCCTTTTTTTCATTTTGTCTTTAAAGCTAGCATAGTCTTTTCTTTCAATACTTCTTTCATGGTTGCTCTTGAAGCTCGAATGAAATCCTTTGTAGCTAAGGGTGCTCCTAACTAGGCGGTCCTATTCTCGGTGCATTTTATATCAGTATGGTCCCGGTACGTTAAGGAGCTTTTCAGGAATCTTCTGATTCCTGATTGCACAGGGCATGTGCAATTACTTGCATAGGGATCTTCGCAGCAAAGTTAATCTCTACTTTAAATGTCTTTGATTGATATGGGTGTGACTGCCATCGAAACTTTCATGATTGTCAGGATTAGCTTTGGCGCCATTTTGTCGCATGTAAAGTCCTTTCCAACTGCTTGTGCTAGATCTATATTCAAATTCGTCCTATATAAAAGGAAATGATATGTTATTTCTATGTTGAAGTGGATGAACTTTAGGAACAAAATACACCTTTTTTGATGGACTAGGGGGAATTCCATGCTCCCTAGTCTACCCTTCCAATTAAACATTTCCTTCATTTTAAAGGAAAAACATGTTAGCAGTTTGTAGAAACTTGGGCTAGGACAAGGAACGAGATATATCCTCTTAGTATTTCATTATGTTTTGTTCGAGAGGTTCCAACACTTGCACTCAATCCGGCTCCCTAGCACGTCAGAGTCTAACATGCTCCTCAATTCGTCACTTTCTTGTACGAGATGATGTTCTACTCATCATAAAGTCATGGAATGCTCAGCACTCCCTCTGACTCTTTGGGACTGATATCTCACACTAGTAATAATGAGATTTGCCCCATATTTCATATGGAAGGTTGGATGATCTTCGTCTCGCTTGCCCCAATCAGATTAGCCGGTCTGCAATCACCACCAGGGTTTGACGTGTTCTTCAGTTTATCACCATCATTAGGACTTGATGTGTCATTTCTAAATGCCCCTTCATAATAACAAAATAAAAAGGGAATATGCTCTGAGACACGAAATGATCAAGTTAGAAAAACAAACAAGACTATGAGCATGCGTATTTTCTACCACTGTTCTTTTTTGGTCTTTTTGAAAAATAATAAAACGTTCATTTTATTTTCAAAAGTTTAGAAACGAGGAAGCATGAGAAAGCCCGGGCCTCAGAATATTTTCCTTTACATGGCTGGATATCATCAACGGGCCGGTTTGAGATACTTTCTCAGGCCCTCAAAATATTATTTATTTATAACAAGTGGATTTACAATCTCAGGGAAGGAAGAGTTCAAAAATGCATTTCTTCTAGCAGAAATGACAACAAAAAACAAAATATAAGGATGACCTCTTTTTCACGGATTCATGCGAAAGGGTGAGAGAAGTTCCACTCAAGCGGGCTTATACTCATTTCCTCCACCAATCTAGAATGAGAAAGCTTTCTTGCCCAGCAAACTCTAAATTCAGCGCTTAAGAGTGTAGCACTCATCAATTAAATGCCCTACCTCACCAATATGATAGTCACACTTCTTGGACGAATCATAATTGGAGAAGTTCTCGGGATGAGGACACATCGGCTCGATAGAGAGTAAGCCCTTCTTCCGGAGAATTGCCAGCACTTGAAACGGGGATCAGAGGAGTAGAGTGAATTGCTTTTTGTTATTTCACCTTTGGGGCGGCTGGCGGTCTAAAGTCAACTGCTATCCACTGCTCATTTGAATTGTCGGGCGAGGATGAGCAGTATTAGTGTATGTGAAATCCACATCTGCAAGGAGCTCATTCTCCTTTTTCATGTCGAGTCCATTACTTGTCAAGGCGGGGTCAATAAACCACCCTTTGCACAATCCCATCTCGATGCATTTGCCTACTGGAACAAGTCGGTTAAGTGACTCAGCAGTGACACCAACTAGGTGGTGTCTGTATTCATACGAAAGAGACTTAATGAATAGTTTTATTTATTCATGGTCAGGAAGTTCTGGTGTGAGTTGGGCGGCCAAATTTCTCCATTTGGTGGCATATTCTTTGAACTATTCACTCTTCTTTTTCTCCGTTCGTTCGAGGTCGTCACGAGAAAATGTAACGTCGAGATTGAATTGATACTGCTTGAGGAATGCATTCGCAACATCATCTTAAGATTTGAAGGCATATACATCTTTTGACATATACCATGTCAAAGCTGGCCCGATCAAGCTTGCTTGAAAGGTATGGATCATAAAGGGTTCATTATCAACATACAGGGTCATTCACACATGATACATGTGCAAGTAGTGCTTGGGGCATGATGTGTGATTATATTTCTTGAATTTTGACATTTTGAATTTTTCTGGCACCTTGATTCTTTTGTATATAGATAGGTCAAGTGGGATAGAATGCTACGGGCCTTGTAATCGTTTTAACATCTCCTCGACCTTTGTAAGGCGTTTATCATGTTCCGTCATTGGTGCACTCATGGGCTTGGCCTTCTTGATCGCAAATGGGAGTGGATCCTCTTCTAGCATAGGCATCTTGCCGTTACTAGTAGTGGCTTGATCATTGCTAGCAGACGAATGTGGTAGCACCACCTCAATTGATGCAGGCGTGAGAGTGAGTTTGCCATGAATGGACTGCACTTGCTTCGTGAGATTTTTTATTGCGTTGAGGACCAGCTTCATCTCGTTTTCCACGTTAGTGAGACTGATCGACACGTCTTCCTCGGCCATTTTTGCCTGGCGAATTGGTATAATTCGTAACTACCTATTTGAAAAAAATGACAACGAATAAGTATAAGGCCTTATAAGGGATCAGTCCATGACTTAGTCTAGTATTGTATCACGTATTTTGTATTTGCACAAAATGAAATAAGCAAAATTATTTATTTATTTATATATTTTTTACAACAACAGTAACTTAGGGCATGAATGACATCCATTCTATTCCAGAAACAATTCCTGGAATAGAAATAAATTTTTCTATTTCTGTTTCCAAGACGAGCTTCTGAGAAAAGAAACTCGTTTGATAACAATAAAAAATTTCTATTTCTGGAATAGAAACCTGTTTGATAACAGCATAAAATTTCTATTTTCTAGAACAGAAACCTGTTTGATAACAACAAAAATTTCTATTTCGAGGAATAGAAATCCATTTTTTTAGAACCCCTTTTGGGGGTTAAACCGCTTTTAGGGTTTTTTAGGGGTTAAAACCCCTTTTAAATTCCTAAACTAAGGAGCTTTCAAAAATACCATTTGGGCACCTCAAAAAATTTAAATTTCACTCAAAGTGGGTGGCCATAGGTATTCTAAGCCATACTGTGAAGTTTTGAAGTTTTTTATTTTTTTGAAAAAATTCACCAAATTTCCTATTTTCCCAAAATCTGACTTTTTTTTTATTTTCTGGAAATTTTTCTGAATTTTTCTGGAATTTTTCAATTTTTATGAATTTTATGAATTTTTTTTCTAAGATTTTTAGAAATTTTCCGGATTTTCTAAATTTTTTTATGAATTTTTTGATTTTTCTAATTTTTCTCAATTTTTTAACAATTTTTTTTATTTCCCCATCGGGAATGAACGGGACTGAACCGATTTGAATTTGTTTGAGGAAGAGATGTGTTTTGAAGAGAGAAGACTTTTAAAAATGACTTTCATTTCTCGTCCAAAAACAGAAAATCTACTTTTTTTTTGTTTTGATTTTTGGTCTAGAACCAATTCTGGAACAAAAAGTTGTTCCAAATATAGAAAAATAGAATTATATTACCAAACGGATTTCTGTTCCAAACTTGTTTTTAGGAACAGAAAACTAGTTCTGGACAGAAATAGAATGGTTATCATTTACACCCATAGTTGCCGTCTTCGGGGTTCGAACCCTGGTCTTTTAAACCACCTTCACTCCTAGATACCACTAGGCCGAGGCGTTGATAGTGTTACCGGGGTGCACCCTTTTTTATTTATACACAATTTTCTCCCTTTTTTGAACATGATAAGAAATCGCATGGGAAAATAATGATTTGTAATGTGTTTATAACAATAAATGCACGAGTTGGAAGTAAATATTATAAAAAAGTTTTAGTGATTATTTCTTCCAAAATGGCTACGGTATTGAATCCATAACTAAACTAGACTAATCATGGACTGACTAGGACATACGAAGATAAATAAATTGCAAAGTGCAGAAATAGAAAACTTACTTTACCAGGAACCATAGTAATCACAGAAGCATGCACATGAGGAGTGAGGTTCAATTTCTATTTAGACTAGTTTAGCAAAGTGAAGCTAAAAGGGTACTTGACCATCGCAGTTTCGCATTAGTGTCAAGTCCTTTTAATGTGGGCTAAATCGAAAGGAATATTTTATAGTTACGCGAATAATGGCTAAAGATAAACACTTTACAATTTTTTTAGAAAGAAATTTCGGAGAAAAGAAAGGCAACCTCTACATCGCGAGTTTGCGTTCAAGGTCATATCTTTCTTAATACCATCTTAAAAAACCCTATCATAGCCCAGGTCTGACGACATGATTATGTGTGCAACAGTGTAGTGCTAAATCATGAAAGCTTATACAACAATTCATAAATAATCATCACTTCAAATGTTTAGGAAATGAACACTCACTCCCAAACTCCGAACCTGTAAAACAAGGGGTTAACAAAAACTATGCCCCTTATAACTCACAGCTGCAAGAACATTTAACACATCAAATGTTAGGGACGTACTTGGAATCCTCGTTGCCAAATAAAAATATTTTTGAACAGGATAAAATTTTAGGCCTAAGTCCACTTAAGAAAAACTATAGTCCCCAGTGAAGTTGCCATCTGTCGCAACCGACCTCCAATTTTTTTAAACATCAAAAATGGGGTTTCGCCTAGTACGCGCTAAGTCTAAATTTGAGATTTAACTCAAGCTCTCCCAAGCCCATATCATATCGCGACTTAGAGTTTAGGTTTTTAACCTGCAAGTAATTTTTATCTAGGAATCACCACTAATCGATTTGGGGTGGGTCGATTAGACACCCAAGCAAGACAATGGGAGAATTGCTTACTTTTGCGATCTAGAGATTCTGTGAGTTCGGAGACTTGATTACACTAATTAAGTTACTAGTGCTCTTTCGGTACCTTTCATACTGCTCATTTTAAAAAATGTTTGTTTGGCAGTTTGAATTGATTTTAGGACTTATCTTTTAAAATGTGAGATAATCAAGCGAGTGCACAATCATTAGTAATTAGTAGTTAAGATATATATGAAGCCTAAGATTTTAATCCTAGCTAAGGCAATAACATTCGGAACGTGGCAATTGATGCAATTACATTCTAATTAAAAAACAACATGCATAATAATAATAATAATAATACAACAGTAGTAAAAATAACATGCAAAATATTATCGTATAGCTCTATAAGATTATTCGATCTAGACATAATTATTAATCAAATAATTCACATAATTTCAAAAAATATTCAAAAATACTAATTTTAAAATTATTTCCTAATTGTAAGAGAAATAATAAAAAACGTTTTTTAAATATTTTTATTTTTTTAATAATAATAACACGATTTTAAAAAAAATTAAATTTTTAAATTTTTATTAAAAATAATAAAATATTAATATAATAAATAAACTGGGTCGGATCGGAGTATCCAGGTCGGTTCTGGATCCGACCCAAAGTCGTTGACCCGGGTTGGATCTCCTGATCCGAACCGGATCGAGGTCAACCCGGGTCGTAGATCTGGGTCATGACCAACCTGGATCTGACTCGAATCCTGACCAACCCAGATCTGACCCAAATCCTCCCTAGCGACCTGACTCCCAGTTTTTCACTTCTTCTGCGGCCTCACCTTGGCACTTGCGACGTTCCACCTGCCGCGGTCGTACGCCGACGCCCGAGCCACTATCGCCTCATCGCCATGATCCAAACCCAGCGTTGCTCCTCTGCCCGTGTCGCCACTGGCTCAACTCACCGCAACGTTGAGCCCGACGCCTTCTTCCCCAGCCACGACGCTCTGCCTCCCCTGTTCCACGGTCTCGATGGGGACAATCGGGACGAACGACGTCGTCCGTCTCGGCCTGGCGGTGCACCCGTTCTGGCGCCACCTTGGTGGTTCCCCAATTGAAAGCTCGGCTTCAGTCTGGCCAGTCACCATCGCAAGCCAGGACTCAGCTCAGCCTGACCCGGTCACTTCAAGCTCCACGCTCGGCTTTAACGTGGCCTCTTCTCGACATGCAGACACACAAAACGCTATCAACAGGCCCCAACCGTGTGTGACGATGCCCGGACCACTCAACGCCGGCCAAAACAGATGACCAAAAAAACCGGATCTCACCTAGGCGTTTTGTCGAATACTTGGTGGGCGCTGGAAAAACCAATGACTTTTGGCTCAAAGGAGGCTCAAACACGAGCGGGGGCTCTCAACACGTGAATAACGACACTCCCAATGGATAAACGAAGGATGGAATGGGGGCGGAGCTCGGGCGAGCTAGACGGCCGCGAGCCCCAATCCGGCAGGCCTGAAACAGAGCAAATTTGGAACCAGAAAAGGCAAAACAGGGGTGGTGGGTGGAGCTCGAGCGAGGTTTGCCGCGATTGAGATGTGATGGTCGCCGGAAAGGGCCTTCCTCCTCTGGTTCTCTCTCTGCTCAGCTCTCTCTGTATCTCTCACTTCTCTCTAGGTCTCTTTCTAGAACCGAACCCCTGTTCTCCTCTCTCTTCACCGGCTTTTATAGGGGCTGCCGGCCACCTGGCTCGCCCCGAAAGTCGTCGCCTTAATGATCCCCCAACTGCTCTCTGCTCCATTGACTTCGGTGGCCAGACTTGCGCGGTGGAGCGGTTTCTTCTCGTTTGTCCCAGGCGGCTGATTACAGCGACAAGGGAAGGAAGGAGGAGAGAGGGAGAGAAGCCGGTTGGTTGGGGGGAGAGGGGGAGGGAGCAGGCTGGGTCGGCCCCAGCTCGCGTGGAAGGAAGGGAAGAGAGGAGATGGGCTGGGCCTGCGTGGGGGAAGAAAGGAGAGAGTCGGGTCGGGCTGGCCTTAGCCCAGCCCGATTTGAGTTTTTTTTTGAATTTTTTTATTATTTCAAAAAAGAAAAAGAAAAATACATTGTAATAGTGCAAGGTGTACCTATGTCTATATGCAATGCAATTGAAATTAAAACATTTTTTTTGTTTTAGTAATTAAAAATTTAATTCATAATTTTTGCATAATTAATCTAATTGGACAATTAAAAATAGGTGTCAATAGACTTTCATGGAAATGAATTTCAAAATTCGTGATAGGTGCTTGTACAAGTAAGAGGTTTGTTAGATATTAGGGAAAAGTATTGAAAAAAGTCCTAAATTCATTACATTTGTGTCAATTACTTTTCAATATTGCCAATTGAGTTCTAAACCTGTTGATTCTTGGGAACAACACAGCCTTTGCAAATCAAGTCTAGTATTTCAAGCACGATGGATCTATTAGGATTTGTTGCACAATCATAAAGAAAATAGAGAGTAAAAGTGAGAAAGAGAATTTGAGATGCATAATTTTATCCCGGTTTACTCTTAAATTAAGGTTTCGTCTAGCTAAGAATTCCGTTATAATTAGCACCTCGCATATCTTTATTACATTCCTCAATTACAAGAGAAAGATGGGCCCAAATTCAACCCGTTCTGTCTAGTTGCTATGGAGTATGAACCACACTCAAACAAGATCTACCTGAAGAAGAAAGCAGTTGTATTATTACATGGTACAATTTGCATTGAGTACCCTATTAAACCTGTTTCCAATCACATACTTTAACCAAGTATTTAGTCAGAAAGACATTATAGTAAGTATGTTTGGCCGATTGCAAGATATATGACCGATTTTACTTTTCTTAAGAACCGGTAAGAGGCGGCCCCGCACGCTAAATTTCTTTGAAGTTTGTGCTAAACAACATTGTATAAGGTTGTTGCTATGATTTCACCTAAACGATAACCTACAGATTTTTCTTAAGATTTTCCAACAAGATGACCGTTTTAGCAGTTACCCTTTTCATTTTGATGCATTGACATATTTGTATGAGAAACACTATGAAACCTATGGCGTATTTTTAAGACGAAATAAGTGGTCATCAGTCATTACATTGCAAAGAATAATTCAGCATAAGTGGAATGAAAGCCAAGTAGAGCGGTCTCTCTATTACCAATTGTTCAAAGTACAATGGCATTTTTGACTAAAAACTTGATATCTGGATTGCTCGGTAAATGACCGAAATACATCGAGTCAAAGGCACAATCTATCCTTTTCCGTTAATAAGAGTCTATGGAGAAACTTGCGTAACCAAGTGTGGTCTCATAATCGTAATCCTCTCCCTAGTTATATAGATGCAATTAATGTTTAAATGAGCAGAGAGATGATGGACCAGAACGGTTTGGTAGTTCCTAATGAGATACATTTTTGGCGTAACCATTTGACCAAAAAATGTTGGCGAAAAACAGAGATGGACCAAACAGGTATTCGTCAGCAGCCTTCTCTTCGATATCGCCCGTCACATGACTTCCCGTCCACCGGCTCCATAACCGGTGACCATCTCTCTCCGGCAAAGCTCTCTCCTTTTCTAGTTTCACCTTGGCCCTTTTCTCGTTCCAGCGCCTTCATCTCTTGCCAGTGCCTTGTACTCACTTAGATTCTGACCGGCAGTGATGAATCGAAGCTTTTTCTCTCGACTTAGTCATAGACTCACAGATCACAGCTTCTTCAGCGTCAATAAATCAGGTATTGTCTGATTCTTTGCTATGAGTTGTTTTGATTGTAGTTGGAACCGAAGTTAAAGCATGTGTCGGACCTAAATGAACTGGTTCATTTGATTTCAAACATCACTCGTCATTGTCATTTGAGTCGGTCCACAAATCTAGATTTGAAGTGATTAAAATCTGCTCTTCAAATCGTCGGCCATAATCTGTTACAATCCAGCAAAGAACTTTCTTGCATGGGGAATAATCTTGAAAGTTCTTCCTGCTTGTTTTTTTGTTGCTTATTTGCTACTACCGCAGATGACGGACCAACAGAGAAACTCAAGAATTGGAAGAAGAGGCTTCCACCTAGAAGAGGTCGTAGTTGTATTGAGTTTTTTCTATCGTTTCTGATGTTATGGAGATGCTAAGTCAATTGGTCTTTTGAAGAATGAAAGAAATGCCTGCGCAGGTCGAATGAGCAGTCGCATGTTAGCCATTTTAGTCGAATCCCTCGAAAATATTGATGTTCCTGCATACTGCAGAGTCTCCGATATTCTCCTTTTTCCTCTCCCTTGCTGTGTTCACTCCTGGTATATTTTATTTTATTGTACTTGTGCAGGGCAACGTACCAACTTCCTTGTCTTTTGACTCGAGACTTACTTTCTTGATAGAACTTAACGAATCCAATTACATTCTGTTATTGTTGTGTATGTGTGAAGTTGATGTGTCAAGATAACATGTCGTGGAGGTGGAGGGATGTGAGGAGAAGACTCCGATAATCTTTCATGGATTGTTGCTATTGACAAACAAAAACTTTCATTATTATTGTTGTGGTCACTTTCATTTTGCTTAACTAGAAATGAAACAAAAGGGGGAAATGAAACTTGAAATTGACTTAGAGGGAAGACATAGAGTAAACGGTATCATTATCAAATCAGTCCAGAAAATTTTCCAGGAGACGCCGTCTTGAAGCTTGCACGATGGTATGAAACTCGTGTGCACTGTGAGCTTACTTACAAGTAAGCTCATCTAATATCTAATCTGATATGAATAAGGAAAACCTATCTTATAGCGTCATAAAGCGCATGTTCGCAAGTTATTCTTTTGAGTTTTGTAATTGAAACTCTCCGTACGTACCACAATAATCCATGTCATCTTGTATTTTTCATGAAAAATCACTAACATAAGCAGTAGATATAAACTGATTTCATGTGGCCAACTTGTAGATGCAAAACATGCACTCCTTAAGTAGTGGCATGAGAATTAGTGGTCACGAACATTTAGTCAGCTGCGGTTAAGTTAATGCATCCATATCAACGCAATTAGCATCTATTGTAAGTGTTTGATTACTCTTCAATAATGCTAACATCCTCTGTAACCATGAATCCTACATACTACAGTAGGAATGTAAGCGAAAACTACCAAAACGATATTCATATCGTTGAAGTTCAATGTATCATTGTGCATTCACAATATAAAATAAATAAAACCAATCCTATAGCATATCTTGAAGAGTATGATTGGCCAAGTGTATCCTTACTTCAAATGCAACTCTCTCTACCACAATAATGCACGTCATTGTTTTAAATACCATTAATATAGGTGGTGGGTGCGTATATTATTATTTGTTTGTCGGGAGAAAAGCTACGATCTGTGCCAGGCTGATGTTGGGAATCAGCTGTCACAGTGAGATGGGAGAGATATGGTGAGAGGACATCTTCTCATTGATAGTTGGCTCAAGGTAGACTT
Source organism: Syzygium syzygioides (assembly GCA_031216285.1). Lineage (NCBI taxonomy): Eukaryota > Viridiplantae > Streptophyta > Magnoliopsida > Myrtales > Myrtaceae > Syzygium > Syzygium syzygioides. Next base: position 19,569,818 of record CM062242.1, read on the forward strand.
TGTGACTTGCCCTATGTCACAAAGTCTACCTTGAAATCAAGATAGCTAGTCGGTTTAGGGATCAAATCTGTCGCTAAAAAATATAGGAATGGAAGCGCCGGTTTCGTTTATATAGCACTCTGGTGCCTACAAGTTATATCTTCCTGTCATATCATACTAATCATTGATATTGATGAATGAAAAATATCATAAGTCACAAATTCATCTTGCAAATGTAGATTTAGGACATGTGCAACAGCGATAACTGATGTGAATTGCAATAGATTACGCTCAAGAAATGCCATGAACTTGCGGACAGTGGAATCATCCACAACGCAAACCACGGAGTAGCATATGCTTCTTTGACGAATTTTATGAAGCTTGTACAAACACCCATCACTAATGCATAATGCAAAAGGCTGTAACCAAAAGCGAGTGTTCGGCCAACAATGCATCCCTAATCGAGGGGCACAGGTTCGAATAAAGTTGACACAATATGGTCCTTGGTCTCGTGATCAGGAAGGCCGTGTCCATCTCCATACTGGTAAAAGCACTGAGAAGCTCGTGCCAAGTTCAAACATGCCCCAAGAAAAGGCCTGAACCCAGGAAATGGGTGTTGTTGTCGGTTATGTTCATATTCTAGAAACCGAAATTAAATGTCAAGAAAACAAACCTGAAAGCAGCAGTACGAACAAATAAGCGGAATGTTGATCCGAGCCCGACGAAATAACGTCGTGTCCTTAAGACGAATTTGGCCCCCTCAATCAGTATCCGAGGATATCGGACAATCGTCTCTCAGGATAAAACGGATCTCGTTCCTCTGAAGCGGTACGTATCCGGAGGGCTCCTACGAACGCAATTTTGCAGAACAATCGCACGAAAATGACAATCACTACAAAAAAAATGAATTTTTGCCACGAAAATTTTCCAATGAAAAATTTTCGTCGCAAATTTGCGACAAATTTTCCAACGAATGGCAAAATTCGTTGGAAATTTCCAACGAAAATGTTTTCGTTGGAAAATTCGTTGGAAATTTCCAACGATTTTAAAAAAAACATTAATTTTATTCGGCATTTTCTATATTCGTTGGAAATTTCCAACGAAATTTCCAACGATTTTAAAAAAACATTAATTTTATTCGGCATTTTCTATATTCGTTGGAAAATTCGTTGGAAATTTCCAACGAATTTCAATTTTCGGCAATTTTTTCGTAGGGTACAATTTTCGTTGGAAAATTCGTTGGAAATTTCCAACGAAAAATTTTTCGTTGGAAATGTCCAACGAATTTTCCAAATATTTAAAAGAAAAATAATTTTATTCGATATTTTTTATTTTCGTTGGGAAATTTATTGGAAATTTCCAACGAAATTTCCAACGATTTTAAAAAAACATTAATTTTATTCGGCATTTTCTATATTCGTTGGAAAATTCGTTGGAAATTTCTAACGAAATTTCCAACGAATTTCAATTTTCGGCAATTTTTTCGTAGGGTACAATTTTCGTTGGAAAATTCGTTGGAAATTTCCAACGAAAAATTTTTCGTTGGAAATTTCCAACGAATTTTCCAACGATTTAAAAGAAAAATAATTTTATTCGATATTTTTTATTTTCGTTGGAACTTTCGTTGGAAATTTCCAACGAAATTTCCAACGAATTTTGAATTTTCGGCAATTTTTTCGTAGTGTACAATTTTCGTTGGAAAATTTGTTGGAAATTTCCAACGAATTTTCCAACGATTTCAGAAAAACCCGGTACTATTCGGCATTTTTTATATTCGTGGGAAAGTTTGTTGGAAAATTCCAACGAATTATCCAACGAATTTGAATTTCCCGGGCAATTATTTCAGTGTGTACAATTTTCGTTGGAAAATTCGTGGGAAATTTCCAAAGAAAAATTTTCGTTGAAAATTTCCCACGAATTTTCCAACGATTTCAAAAAAACATTAATTTTATTCGATATTTTTTATTTTCGTTGGAAATTTCGTTCCAACGAATTTTGAATTTTCAGCAATTTTTTCGCGCTCGTTTAATTTCAAAATTCTCTCTCTCTCTCTCTCTCTCTCTCTCTCTCCTTATCACTCTGTCTTCCCCTCCGCGTCCTCCTCCGCTGCCCCCTTCTCCTTCTCCCTCTGTCTCCTTCGATCTCTGTCTCCCCCTCCGCCTCCTCCCCCGCTGCCCCCTTCTCCTTCTCCCTCTGTCTCCTTCGATCTCTGTCTCCCCCTCTGCCTCCTCCCCCGCTGCCCCCCCTCCTCCTCCGCCTCCGGCTCCGGCTCCGGCGCCATGGACACCAAGACTCCGCCGCCCCCACTCCTCCTCCGCGACGTCAGCTCCCTCCCCAAAGGCGCCGCCGCGGCCATCCAGGGCCGCCCTCGACGCCCCCGACGCCCCCAACTCCCCCGACGACCCCGAGGCCACCATGGGCCGCCCCCGACGCCACCAAGCCTCGTCGCCGCGCGAGGGTCGAGCTCGTCGCCGGCGCGGGCCGAGCTCGCCCAGATCTGGGCGAGCTCGTCGCCGGCGCGGGCCGAGCTCGCCCAGATCTGGGCGAGCTCGGCCATCGCCGGCGACGAGGCTGGCCCTCGCCGGCCATGGCGAGGGCCGAGCTCGCCATGGCCTGCGAGCTCGAGCTCGCCGGGGACGATGCTGGCCCTCGCCGGCGACGAGGCAGGCCCTCACCGGCGGCGAGGGCAATTTATCGAAATAAAAATTTCGAAAAAAAAAATTCAAAAAAAATTCGAAAAAAAAATCCGAAAAAAAATTTCGAAAAAAAAAATTTCGTTGGAAAAAAATTTTCACGGTTTTTTGAACAAAAAAAATTTGTAATTTTTCCAACGAAAAATTTTTCGTTGGAAAAATAATTTTCAAAATTTTTCGCCCAAAATTTTTTTTTTGTAATTTTTCCAACAAAAAATTTTTTGTTGGAAAAAAAATTTCAACAATTTTTCCACCAAAAAATTTTTTTTTGTAATTTTTCCAACGAATTTAGCCACAATTCGTTGGAAATTCCCTTTCCAACGAATTTTCCAGAATTTTCGTTGGAAAAAGCGTGTCTTTTTTGTAGTGAATGACGAAATGAAATGCCAATGTCACGAAGGGATTCGGTTCTTCGTTCGGGCGAACCGAACCTCGAATTGATAATAAAAATAAATAATTCTAAACAATATGTTTGTTTGGACCCCGAACCGAACCAAGCTGGCTGGACGGGCAATGGCGCGTGCGGGAGGAGTGGACCGAGCTTGACGTAAGTCCTCTCTCTTCCACAAAAGTGGGGTACCCCTTGGGGCCCAAACCCATTTGTGAGGCTCAACTATATAAACCCATCTCCCATCTCTCTTCTACCCTATGTGGGACACTTTCACCCACACACTTTTCATTCAATTTTATGGGTTTTTTGTGCCAAAATCCCAACAATGGGTAGTCCTCAAACACATCTCCGTTGATCTTCTTCCACGTCTTGTGTATTAGATGCCTGACGTGTTGCCGCGCGGCCTCTTCCAAAGCGCCAGTTTCTTCATATAGCATTCTAGTGCCTTGAATTTGTCTCCTCGTGCCAATTCATACTAAGCATGGACGACATTGATGGGTCACAAACATTAGTCCCGAGATTCATCTGACTTTCGTATCAAAGACAAATATCAAAGTAAGTTACCGATGATGTGCTGAGATCATCATTGAGTCGAAGAATCTTGGTGGAAGAATGCATGAGACTCGGGATTTTCATCACGTAATCAAGTCCCTCTTGCGTCAATTTGTCTGTGGTTAGGAAGTAGCTGTGCAACAGCAAAATCAGCCCGCCGATTGAATCCACCGCATTGCCCATGTACTCCTTCAGTGTTGGTTTAACGCCCTTGTAGTACCAATGCACCTCCTTTATGTACGCCTCACAATCATCCGCCCACTGTAGGATTGAAATTCGAAAAGTGTGTCAATGACCAAGTCGAGGGACGTTCTTTTCTCCTGCTTTTTTGGATTCTCAAATGTTTTGAGAGAAGTCATAACGAAAGTAAGAAGTAGAAAAATAAGTTGCCCTGCACAGTCGAGAAATTGTTAGTTGAAAGGTTTAGCAAGTCAAGATTACCACTTTTCGCATGTAAGGAATGGGGTTGATTCCTTGCTCTCTCATTGCCCAATACGCAATTTCGTTGGTCATGTTGTACAAGGCAATGTAACTATCCCTTATTGTTGGAGGAAGGTTATCAACGTCCGTGATGTCCCATCTATAAAAGTTACCGTCACTTGATATGCTTTTTAGTAATAACAATGAAAATTTGTTCATATCCTTACTTTATTAGGCCAAACCAGTCAATTGCATAGAAGAAAAACAAGCCGACATAAAGCATGATGTCCAAAACACATTGAAGAATATATTTCATAACATAAAATTTTTAGGATATGATTTACGTATTGCATTTGTAGACTAATTAATTCCCTGTCTTTTTTCTTGACGATAATGGTTACAAGGGAAAATGATGATGGTGGTGATATTATACGAACCTGACAATGAATTCTATTAAGAGCTCAAGCTCCTCCAGCATCTCGTATACGTCATAAATGTCATCGATGAGTGTCACCATACAACCGATCTTTGTCGTCATTTCTCTGAAAGCTGTATATTGAGGTTCAAAAACCATTAAACAGCACCAAAAATAGTTTTCCACTAGCCTGTCCCTAAAGAATGTCATCTTGTTCGCGCCCAGTTCAACCCACCACCTGAAAAATTTGTCTTATGATGACTAAGTCAATCAAAATTCGCTCCTACCTTGCCAGATTGCATCTATGAACCATTGAGTGCTTGTGTATACCTTGCCAGATTGCTAACTTCCTTCCTGTGGATTGACTGCACTAAATTGAAGTCTATCTTAGCCAATCGTAGCAAAGAGGGGATCATGTCTTGCTGCTTCTCATACATTTCCATGAACCATCGAGCCTCCAATCTGTTTGGCCTCCAGTGGATCGGCATATCTAATGCATGAAGCACTTTTCTCGCCAAACAAGTTGGAATTTCATCGAGGTTCAGATTCTTCAGATGCTTAGAAGCGAAATCCTGAGCTTCGTCCAGTATGTTTTCACCTTCCAATCCATGAAAAGAAGCTTCATAAAGACCAAGAAGCCCCTTCACATCCTTCTCGAGTGATTCCTTGAAGATACCCGCCTTGTTAATAAACCTTCGAAACACATCTATATTTCCAACAAAGCCAATGATTTTTTTTTGTTTAGAGATAAGAGAATATAGTAATTAGAATAAGTCTAAACGAAAGTTCGTAACTAACTTAAATAAATGTTTGTAATGCACAATTAGTTGGTAACTTAATAGGAGAAAAGTTGGTAATCACTTTAATTGAGGTCAGTGTCAACGTATAGAAAGAGTTGTTAAGCAACATAAATGAGAGTTAGTAACTCAAAACCAATAAACTTAATCAGAGAAAAGTTGGTTAGTCAAACAAAAAAAGGTCGGTAATTTCATTTGGTAGTTGGCAAAATCAAGCTGATGATAAAGAATGGTAAATTAAAATTTGTAACTGATAAGAGAATTCTTGTTACAGACAAGAGTTGTTGGTAATTTTAAAGAAATCAATAACTAACTCAAACAACACAAGAACTAATTAATAACTCAATAAAAAGTTGGTAATTTCTAGAAAGAGTACATAGATTTATAGAAAACTCAATAGAAAAGTTGCTAAATTTTTAAAAAGAAAACAAATAAACATTGACAAGCAACTCAAATGAGAGTCAATAAACTAAAACTTGTTGGTAGGTACTGGGAGAAAAGCTAGTAGCTCACACAAATAAAAGTTGATAAGTTCGTGTAAGAGTTGATAAATTAAAGGCATTAGTGAGAGACAAATAATAGTTGGAAAATGATAACAATAGCTGATAAATTAAAAGAACAAATACATATTGGTAAGTAATTCCAATGAAAGTTGCCAACTCACAAGTAATTGATGATTTAATAAAAAAAAATGTTGGCAAGTCACTCGTATAAAGATTAATAAATTCATATAATATATAGTTGAAAAATTAAAGTCGGTTAAATATAAGAAAAATTGAAATTTGCAAACCTGTTAAGAGGGAATTGGTAATTTCAAAGAAGTGCCAATAAGTTGTTTACAAATTACCGAGAAATCAGGTAAACTTGTAATTTCTTTGACAAACATATCTTTAACACTTACAAACCCTTTCATAAATTTACTAGAACGAAAAAATCTGTTCTTTCGGGAACAAAACGATTGAACCGTCCAAGTTCCAACTTATCATGAGAATGTGTCTTTGCTTCTCCTGTAAAAAGCACATGATATCGACCCGAAATTGACTAATGACTTAAAATTAAAAATCATATGAAGATTAATTTGAATTATTATCACGATAAATTATTAGGCAAATACATTTTGTTCTAGATGAATCCCGTGCAAAATCCACCATTTTATTGATTTAATGCGCAAATCATTCAAATTGTGATAATAATTAATATTTTGGTACATGTAACATGCTCTAATTTACGGGTCAAGATTCATACACGTAATACACCTACCAAATATAAAACTACACTTCTTGTGAAGCCTTTTTTTGGATTGAATATTTATTAAAGGAGACCCAATGAAGATTTGGTCAAACTCCGCATTCTAGCTTTTTATATTGGACGATAGTCTCTTTCAAAATGTAATGATCGTAAATACCATATTGTCAATGAAAATATTATTTCATTCTAAAGGCTAACTTTTTCTTTGAAACTATCATATTTTTAAGGGGTTAATACCATGAAAACTCCAAACTAGTACACCTACGATAAATTTACCCCAAATTAATTTTTTGACCATCAAAAACTCTAAATTAGTATACATATGACAAATTTACCCCAAACTAATTTTTTGAGTATCAAAAACCCCAAACTGGTATATTTGTGATAAATTTACGCTCTATTAATTTTCGTTAAATTGAAATAATATAAAAAAATCACAAACTGGTACACCTATGACAAACGGAGGATAAAACCTAAAACTGGTACATTATGTCAATTAACAAAGCAATTTAATAGTAAAATTTAATGGAAACTATCGGAGGGTAAATTTGTCACAAGTGTATAAATTTTGGGTTTTTGGTGATAGACAAATTAGTTAGGGTAAATTTATCACAGATGTATCAGTTTGGAGTTTTTTGTAATATTAACCTTGAAACTTCCATGAATTAAACTAAGTTGTGGTTATAAATGGGATTTTTTGTTTTTGTTTTGGGGGGGTGGGTGTTCAAAAGGAAAGTGAGTTGGCAAATAATAAATATTAACCTTGAGATATGTCATGGCCATGTTGTCTGAGAAGTCTGAATAGAAGGGCAGTCGAGTGGAGATTATTTGAAAAACAAGCATCATTCGAATCATCACGGATGACTTGCTTTTGATGTCATTCTCGAAATGGTATTGCAACCCAAGCCTTTGGATCGCATCAATGAGCTCAAGCTTCGCCAACCGATGTGTCTCCCTCTCCAATCTGTCCTTTACCTCTTCCTTCATCCTCTGGATCCCCTCCACATGTCTCTCCTCCTACATATTAATTTCACTCTTATAAGCTCGCAAGAAAATCAAGCATATTGTGGGCTTCTCACAAGTTTTGAGCAATCAAAAAGCTTCACAAGGTATTAATGATATAAGCAAAAGGAAAGCATATCAAAACCGACCGCATAATCCACACTTAGCAGCTTCAGAATGTCGTAATCCCAGATGCTTGGTGTGTAGTTTGCCGAACGCCTAGCGACCGGCGACTGCTCATTCGCATTTGAATTAATGCAGCTGACGCGCCGAATCCTTGTGGTGATTGCGACTGCGACAAAGGAGGAGGAGGAGGAGGGGCGAGGGTGTTTAAAGATCTGGACAGAGGGTCGTTGCCTGTGGTGGAGTGAAGAAGGAGGTAGCTTGTGGTAGGAGATTGAATAGCCATGCTTCTTGTGTTTTGGTATTAGCATTAGCTATTCATGGATCACGTGTTGATATATATGTAGTCTTTTGTGCTTGTAAAAAAATCAGAAAAGAAATAGGGTTAATATCACGAAAAATTCTAAACTGATACACTTGTAACACATTTATCCCAAACTATTTTTTTGACCATAAAAAATCCGAACTGATACACCTGTGATAATTTTACCCCGAACATACCACAAAAAATCTCAAATTGGTACACATGTGATAATTTTATCCCGAATTAATTTTTAATATTATTTTTTTTATTTTTGAATTTTTTCTTTTCTTTTCTTTTCTTTTCTTTTTTTTTCTCTACCTTCAACCTTTGGCCGGTCGCCGATCCGACGACCGGCCAAAGGTGGAAGCCGGCGTGGGCCGCCCTCACTAGCGTCGGGCAAGGGCCGCCCTCGCCAGATCCGGTGAGGGCGACCCTCGCTTGCGTCAGGTGAGGGCAGCCCTTGCTCAATGCAGGCAAGGGTCGCCTGAGTCGGGCGAGGACAGCTCTCGCCTGACGCCGGCAAGGGCCGCCCTCGCTCGATTGGGGGAGGCTCGCCTGATTCGGCGAGGCTCGCCCTCATTGGCTTCTACCTCTAGCTAGTCGCCAGACCAGCGACCGGCCAGAGATTGAAGATGAAAAAAATAAATAAAAATTCGAACAAAATAAAAAAATAATATTAAAATTTTAATTCAGGGTAAAATTGTCACATATGTACCAGTTTAAAATTTTTTGTGGTAAGTTCAGGGTAAAATTATCATAGGTATACCAGTTTGGGATTTTTGGTGGTCAAAAAAATAGATTAGAATAAAATTGTCACAAGTGTATTAATTTGAGATTTTTTAGGGTCAAAAAAATAATTTGAGATAAATGTATCATAAATGTATTAATTTAGATTTTTTCGTAATATTAACCTAAAGAAATAATCGTTACGGGTCTTTCGTGTCTGGATTAGCAACTAGCAGACCTGACGGGCAGTACCTTTTCAATATGGGAAATATCATATCCGCTTTTGACGAGAATCACGTGGCATGGTGGATGTCGGCAGACAAGATTTGGCGAAAGAATTTTTTTTTGGTAAAAAAAAAAAGATTAGGTGAAAGAATTAGCAAGTCAAAAGATCACACCACTTTCCACTTCGAGCCAAAAACAAAAAAAAAAAACGTTAATAAAAACGACAACATCAATTTCTTGTCGAACCCAAAAGAGGAAAAGGAGAAAAACAGAACGTCACTTCTGCTTCCTTTCGAGAAGGTCACTTTCCGCTTAAGATCACTTTCTGCATAGGGATGGGGTTGATGCCACGCGCTCTCTTCATGTTCGGATCTTTCTCGTTGATGTCCACAAAGCACGTAGCTTCCAATCTATTAAACCTTAGGTTATCAAGGACACGATTTTATGAGATTATTATCAACTTATTTTGTCGAAAATGATTATCAAAGGAATACTTTTTACTAAAGATTGGATCTAAGATATTTTGAGTGATTTGATTCTGTGGTAATTCGAACAAAAAATAATGTATGTGAAACATACTACTAACAAATTGGTAAATTGAATTGCAGAAAGTTTGATAAGTGTTGTTGATTGTGGATTCTTGACAACTTATTAATTTGGCTTTTTATAGCCTTGTACAAAATACGACCGTCGAAAAGCGGTTATCTTTCAAATTTCAAATTCTAACTACCCCGGAGAGTCTAGGCCTCGACTTGATTGCCTCTAACTGCACGTCCTTATCTCCAAACGGTTATAATCCACGGGAATGCACAACGCACGTTGCAGAGAAAGAGGCCATCTTCATGGTTGCCTCAGCCACGTAGCCACCATCTCAGCTACGCCTCCGCAGCCTCACCTGCTTAGCCTTTAACCAGGACCCAAAGAGTAAGTTGTCATTCGTGGAGAAAAAATTCTCATCATAGGGCACTTCCTCACAGCTCTAAGCATAATGTTCTATCCTCCAGCACAAATAACGGAAATGAGGAAGCCTTTCATACCTAAATCCAACCAGTGCTCTCTTCCCCTGAAACTGGAAGTCATTCCATACATGAGTGGAGAGGAAAGTTTTGACTCAACTCTGGCTCTCCCCACTATTATTAATGGATAGCCCCTGGATTTAATTCTCATTTCCGAAACATCAACCACATTTCAGCAATACTCCTAATCGCTTCTTCAGTTCTTCCTTCAATTGGCAGCCCATGAATCTGCATCCAGAAGGCGCAGGAGTCGAAGACAACACAATGTGGTGGGGTGCTTGGCTTCCATGGATTAAGAACCAGCATATGGCTCGAGAACAACCACGGTCTGAACCGATGACCCTGTTTTTTTCCTCCACAGACGTGAATTCGAAAGAAGATAAGCTAGGTTCTAAGTGTTTACACATAAAATCTTTCAGATTTCCAAGCTTTCCTCATAGTAAATTGAAAAACTTGGAAATTATCTGTCGGGCTGCAATGAAGTCGCCAAATAAGGTATGTTCACAGGGCTGCCATGTGCCTGTCCCGACCACTTCCACCATTCGTGCTATTACTTAAACAGAAAGGATGAACCCAGAACTTAAATTATTGCTGTAGATGACAATAACCTAGCAGAAGCGTTTGATGAAGTGGCAAAGTGCAAAATCCTATTGACCACTCGAGTACTCCAGATTCAACAAAGTAGAAAACGGAAATTGGGAGGCTGCTAGCTTTTCCCAAAAATCCAGCGCATCTTTTATATATCAGTCATCATCAATTTCAACTGTTAATGTATAGACAGCGAAGGACAGTTAATGAAATGTAGGCTAAGGGTTTGAGAGAGGATTTTAGGAGCACCATCGAATAGTTTGTGATATGTCTTTTCATAGCTAATAAAAACCCATAGAAGGAATGGGGAATAAAGAAGGTTTCCATGGGGGCGCGGACACAGTTCGTGCATTTTGGCATAGGGTTTAAGAGAAGATTTCAAAAGCGCAATCCAATGGCTTGCAATGTGCCCTGTCGTCGCTAAGCAGGCCACATAGAAGGGCCGAGAAATAGAAGCAAATTTCCATGGGGGTGAGCTAGGGTTTTGGTTTGGCTTTGAGAATTAGGGCAAAGCTATCCATTTGGTTGAGAGCAGCTCTTCAAGCGAGAGAAACCTTTGAGCCGGTTACTATATTCAACTTGAGGTAAAAAAGATTGCTTACAAGGAGCAAATTAGAATGAATGTGTGAATTGAGACACGGAAAATCACATTCTAGAATGATGAATAAAGGTCGTTAAATTGTCAAAGGAAGCCAAAGTGACGCCGGAGAGAGTGTAGAGAAGTAGAAAGTGACATAAGTGAGAACTTAAATGGATATGTTACTTGCCATTGCCATATGTAGGAATCCACTTAAGGATAAGAGCAATACTTATCACTCGTAGGTAATCAACCTAAGGGATAATAGCAAAACAAAAAAAATTTCTTGTTCTTAAGCCAAAGGCTTAAATAAAACATGAATCAATCAAGTCTTCCTTTTTTTTATTCATCATGGCATGCTTATATAGATGAGCATGGAACAACCGTCCAAGTATGAGTAGAGGTGAGCAGTTCTAAGTTCCTAGATAAAACCTGGAACCTACCCTCAGGTACAGGTTTCTCATTTTTTGGAACCTAGAACCTACCCGTCTAAACTTGAACTTGGAACGTACCCAGGGTCTAACAGGTTCTTTTGTTTTTCATTTCATTTTTTGTTAAACAAAATAAAAATGAACTCAATAATACTGAACAACCTTGTCATTTATCAAAGAAAATATAAAATATTAGTTTTTCTGGCATTACGGTTCAAATAAATACAATTAAAATGAGAAATTATTGTGTAAATCAATACTAGGGGTGAATGGGTCCATGTTCCGTACAAGTTCCACCTAGAACTTGCCCATGAGAATAGATTACTCATTTTTTGAAATTTAAAACCTACCCTATCACAGGTTCCAGATTGGTTCCAAGGTCTACCCAGGTTCTACCACTTGCTATTTTGATCCATTGACCAAAACTTATATTTAGATACACGAAGAATATTAAATATTAACAAGTCATAACATGAAAGCTTAGGCTAGTGAGTCCAGATTATACACTCATTATCTTACGTGATGAAATACCATAGAATCACGCAAAAACATAGACAAAAAAAATATAAAAACTTATTTAAGTTTCAGGTTCCAGGTTCCAAGTTTTACCTACCTAAAATCTGGAACTTATCAGTCAAAAAAGATTCCCCAATTTTTGAAACTCGGAACTTACCATGCATACATTAGAACCTAGAATCTATGGGTTCTCACCGGTCAGGTTCTCAGGTTCCAAGGTAAATAAGTAATTTCCTAGACTCATTGGAGACAAAATTAGTTTTACTTCAAAGTATAATAAAGTCTTGGGAACTAGAACTTTTAACTCTTGGAACCTTCATCACAAGTAAGACTCATATAGACCTAGGAACTAAGAAATGCAATGATGACAATTAATTATAAGACCTGGAAAATAGAGAAATATAGTTGGTTGTAGGTCTCCAAGTTTTACTATTTTCAAAAGTTGCTGAATTAATGGCCTTCAAGGAATGCTCCAGCATCAGAAGCTTTTGCTACATGTAAACTCGTCTCCAAGTTTCCTTTGTCCTCAACTTCATGGTAGGGAGAAGGTTTTGTAACACTGAGCATTACTGACACATCCTTACCAAAGGAACTTGGTTCCCACAAATTTCTCGGACGGCCTCTCTAACGAACTAGATAATAGATTAGTTTCATACTAACAATTATCTTCATGGCATGCTAAAAAGATGAAATATATCAAACATATTTTCACAATTGATGAAAACTTTGAAAAAGAATGCTTTGGGGCATACGAAATGAAAGCGGTAGGTAATGCCTCCGGCCATTATCATCATTCCCTCTCCATTTATGACCTCGACATTTGCCTCAACAAATTTATTTGGAGATTCACCATCCAGAATATCATAGTTGCTTGATGGTATCTAAATGATCAGCATCTCTCCCTTCAATTTTTCCGAGATCTCATCTTGCTCCAAAGTAAAGCCTTTTGGAACATGATAAACCATTTCTTTAGCAATGAGTTCATCCACTGGCCATTGTAGCTCTTTATTCTCTTTAGGACTCATTTTGTAGGCTGCTTTCCCAAAAAAAAATCAATGCAATGCTGGATGTCTTATATGGGCGGAAGACTAAGTCAAATCTCTTCCGGAACAACATCCTTAAAGTCTTGGAGAAGAGGTTCTACTTGAGAAGGGACATCATATTTTTCTTCATTTTCTTCTAACACCACAGGTGCATATGCCTCCATGAATTCTTCCAAGGCCTTATCAATTTCAGATTTAGAGAGTAAATTATTTCCTTCCCCATTAGATGGTTCAGGAGTACTCTCTATTTTGGAAAGACCCAAGGTGATTTGGACTACATCTTTCTTGAAAGCGTAAGTATTTTTTAACCCATCATGCTTAGCTTTTCCATCAAATTGCTAGGGCCTCTCAATAATCAAATGGCAAGCATCCATGGGAACAACATCACACCATATTTCATTATTATATTTTTCCCATTAGAGAATTGAACAAGACATTTTTTTATCAATCCTTACCTTATTTTCTTTGCGAAGCCAAAAAAACTTGTAAGGTTATGGGTGTTTTTCCGTCTTGAGGTGCAATTTATCCACCATTGTTGGGCCTATTTGGTTGGGCATTTGAAAGCTATTTCGGGGCTCTAAAGTCCCTTCAGCAAATGCAAACCTGTTTGGCAAATATTTTGGCAAGCTTTGAGGAGGTACAATTGCATCTCCAAAGCCCTCTAAGGGACTTTGGTTGAATGGAGGGAATGGAGGAGCTTTGGGGACTTGCATTTTTGAAATGCAATGTGCACTGTTCATCTTCTCGACTGAGACCGGCGATCGCCGCCTGAGGGGTTCGGCCACCGCCGCCTGGGGGTCAGCCGACGTCTGGCGACCACCGCCTAGGGGTCGACCAATCCTAGAGGATTTGGGTCAGGCGACCTAGGCGCTGCTTGAAGTCAGCCAACCCCAGGTGACAGTCGCCGGGGTCGGACGACCTAAGGCGACGCCTAGGTCACGTGACCCAGATCTGGGTCGCGTGACCTAGGCACCGCCTTAGGTCGGCTAATCCCAGGCGGCAGTTGCTGGGGTCGGACGACCCCCAAGCGGCGATCGTCGGCCTCGTACGACCCACACGCCGTCCCCTAAGGTTGCGCAACCTCAAGCGACATTGCCTGGGTCACGCGACCTAGGTGCCGCCTAAGGTCAGCCGACCCCAGGCGTCGGTCACTAGCCTCGCGTGACCCCACGTGAGATCATGCAACCCTCCAACAGTTGTCATCAGGGTCGCGCAACCCAGGCGACGCCTGAGGTCGCGCGACCTCAGGCGAGGCTAGCTCGTAGCCGAAGCTTGGTCGGCGGCTAGCCAGCAATGGCTCTTACTTCTTTGCTTTTTTTTAAAAAAAATATTGGCAAAAGTTCTTCACAAAATTAATTTTTACCAAACGGTATTTAGACCAAAATTACTTTCAAATGTAATTTTAAAATACACGTTACCAAACACTATTTGCATTTCGAAAAACCCCTTTAGCTCAAAGGTGTTTGCATATATACAAATGCATTCCCCAAAAGCCGAACCAAACAGGCCCGTTGTAGGCACTACTTTCTCACAATTTCCTCCATCAATGATAACATCAAACACATTTCCATGAGCAATGCATCTAGTCTGAAAAAAAGTTGTTGTGAAGCCAAGTATCGTCTGCACTAGGAGTAGCATTCAAGATTCGATGAAGGATTATAGACTCTCCTTGATCTCTATAGGTAACTTCATGTCCTCATTCGGACCTTCATTGGAGCTAGTTAACTCTTCTTCAAGCTATTCTTCTACTAGAGAGACAATCTTACGATTTGGACAATCGGAGGCAATATGTCAAAACCCTTGGCACTTGAAAAACTTGATAGAATTAGGGCGATTGGAACTTGATGCTCCATCATTCTTAGGGAGCGACTTTGAAGCAGCTGCCCTAGTATTAGAAGTAGAGGGACTCTTACCTTTGGAATAGCCTTCTTTGTTCCAATACCGAGAGCTACTACCACGTGCTTCTTTAAGTTGTCATTCCACCTTAAGTGCAAGTTGAGTAACATCATTATAAGTCCAATAAGGTTGTAGTTGAACCACATTACCGATTTCTGATCGAAGTCCACCAAGGTAGCGAACAACAGTTTACTCTTCTAGCTCGGAAACATTAAAAAGGGTGATCAAATTTCACTATATATTCTTCCACAGACAGTGTCTTTTGTTTGAGATTGTGTAACTGAAGAAAGGAAGGTATCTTGACAGTAGTTTGTCGATAAGAACTTCTTCATTTCTTTCTTCATTTTCTCGCAAGTTACGAAACGACTTCTTCCTTCATTAGGTCTTTGCTTTTTCAAACTTCAATCAAATAGGCGCATGCTTTTTGAGCTTGATGGTGACTAGCTTTACCTTTTGATCATTTGGTATTTCTTTGTAGTCAAAGACTCTTTCTATGGCATGCAACCAATCCATAAATTCTTCCAGTTGCATTTTCCCTTCAAATTCAGGAATTTACACATTCAAATACGAATCTTGTTGAATTCCATGAAACCTTCGATACTAACGTCAAGGAAGTCCTTCCTCACTTGAAGCATGACTTTGAGTACCAGAGAAAGGGATAACATCCTCTTTATCAAAGAGAGCATATTCCGAATCATGACGCAAACCATCACGTTCTAGAAGTTCAAAGCATTGCAAACACTTGTGCAGTTGTTGCACTTGTCTCCTTAAACGATCTACCTCCACGTCTCGTAGGTCTCTTTCTCGAGCTGTAGAAGACTCGATGTTTAGTCCATGTTGACGACGACCATTGCACCTTGCTTTGATACCAATTTGATGCCGGAAAAAGTGTGGAGAAGTAGGAGGCAACACAAGCGAGCACTTAAATAAAAAGGTTACTCACCACCCATAGGATTTATCCTAAGAGATAAGAGCAAAACAAGAAAAAATTCTTGTTCTCAAGCCAAAGGCTCAAATAAGTTATGAATCAATCAAGTCTTCATTTTTTTTATTCATCATAGCATGCTTATATAGATGAGTATGGAACAACAGTCCAATCAAGAGTAATTTCCTAGACTCATTGGAAAGACAAAACTAGTTTTACTAGAAAGCATAACAAAGTCCTAAGAAATAGAACTTTAACTCTTAGAACCTTCATCACAATTAAAACTCATATACTCCTTGGAACTAAGAAACGTAATAATAACATTCACAAGACCTCAACAATGTGAGAAATTTAGTTGGTTTTAGGTCTCCAAATTTTACTATTTCCAACGTTGCTAAATTAATGGCCTTCAAGGAATGCTCCGGCATCAAAAAGTGGATGGCAATTGAAGTTTTGCCGTTAATTCATTGGGGCAGGTTGTATCAAAACAGACATGATGTTGTCCTTGGTCGCGCGGTCCGGAACCCCATGGCCGTCTCCGTACTTGTAAAAGCTGTGAGACACACGAGCAACATTCAAACACCCCCCGATAAAGACTTCCATCCCTGGGAATGGACGATCGACAAACGCCTGTTCGTTCATCATCTTCCAAGTTTCCCAAATCACGTCCTTGACGTGTTCCACCGCAGTTTCTCGTGAAGCTCCGCTTTCATTCATGTAGCACTCGATTGCCTTCGGATTATCTCCTCTGAGCAATTCATCCTGACCAAGGGGACGACGTTATTTATATATCTCTTACATACATCACTTTATCATGTGAGTAAGGTGAATTGCTCCTTAACACAGCAAAGCCCGTATTTATACATGAGTTAGAACAAAGACACATACCGGCGATGTACCGAGATCATCATTGAGTCGAAGAATCAAGCCAGAAATGTACATGATACGTGGGCTTTTAGATACGTAGTCCAGTGCCTCATGTGTTAACTTGTGTGTGGTCATGAGGAAAATACAGAACAACATCAAGGGCCCTCCGGAAGATGTTACTGAAGTGGGTAGATATTCCTCCAATATTGGAGTATAGCCCTTGTGGTACCACTTGGCCTCTTTTATGTATGCCCTACATTCATTCACCCACTAATGTACGGAAAAAAAGGTCAGTGGACCACTTTAGGTCTGTGAATATGGAGAATGAATGTTGCACACGGTGATTCCAAAAGTGATTCCAAAAGTGAAAATCCAGGAGATCGTTATCATTAATTTCGTGAGATAAGTATCTTGGGTGGAAACATATATTGTCATCAGCTAAAACTTGTAAAAATGAGAATAGGAATTCAAGTATGAGTTTGACTAAAGTATGAGCAGACAGAATTTCACCAATTTCCGAATGTAAGGTGTGACGTTAAAGCCTTGCTCTTTCAGTATCTCAAATCCGACTTCGTTGGTAGTGTTGAACAGAGCAAGGAAAGAAATCCTTATTGTCTGAGGAAGTTTTTCAATGTCGGCAATATCCCATCTGGAAATGTCCAACATCTCAAGCATTATAAACAGAGACACTTCTAGTTTCATTTCTGGGTGCGATGAGATGATATGATTTACATTTATATGCATGGTAATTAAACAAACCTTTCAACGAAGTCTGTCAAGAGTTCAAGTTCTTCCAAAGTGCCAAACACGTCATAAACATCGTCTATGAGCGTTATCATGCAAGTAATCTTGGTTAACATGACCCTGCAAAATCCATATTCTGGCTCGGGAACCATAAAGCAGGACCATAAAAAATGTTCCACCAGTCTATCTCTGGAAAAGCCCATCTTGTTGACGCCAAGCTCAAGCCACCACCTGAAACATTTGCCACACATATTCATATATAATGAGTTGTTCTGGAAATGGACTGAACCTATAGAATACAAGACTCTACGAAAAATATAAGGACTTCACATGAACCGTGTGTACACTCTCATTGGCTTAGTCGAGCGTCCACTGAGTCCACGCATTAGTTTACTTAAGTAATTCAACTAATCACATATCAAAGCAAATCATTCTCATGAAGTGGACTAAGCTAAAAAAAGAATGTGTGGGCCAGAATGAGAGTTACTAGGCAGCCAATCAATCACTATCTGATTAGATGAAATTTATAAGAAACTTAACTCAAATTTCTTTTTAACGTAGGAATTATAACTCACTGCCATTTATCTAATCTTAGTTCTAAATTGTGAATTACTTTCATTTTAACGGGATGCTTGACGCAGGGCGTACATCGGTGACTAGCTTTGGACGAGCAAAGATGATGATAAACGTGAATGATGAGCTTCCTTTGTTTTCCGTTATCTTCGAGTGCAAGATAATCACATCTCTCTTTTTCACCTAAAGGCATCATGTCTACACACTTTTCCAACTCATTTTGGTCTATTTGGATGGTGCAAATATGCATAAACAACTAAAGAAATTATTGGTGCAAAATTTCACGCGTATCTTCTGTTGATGTACGTATATACCTTGCTAGTTCGCTCACTTCCTTCTGGTAGGTTGACTGCAATACATTGAAATCCAACCTCGCCATCTCAAGCAAAGTCCGGTTCATGTTCGGATCTTCCTCGTAGATGTCCATGAACCATCTAGCTTCCAATCTATTGGGTCTCCAATGGATAGGCAATTCCAAGGCATGGCTTATTTTTTTGCCCATGCAAGAGGAGATGATTCCTCCTTCGAGATTAAGAAGATTCAAATGCTTGCAAGTGAAAGCCTTTGCTTCATCCACCAAACTTTCGCCTTCCAGTCCATGAAAAGAAGCCTCGTACAAACTCAACAGCCCCTTCACATCCTCAACCAGCGATACCTTAAAACCACTCATCTTGTCCATGAAGCTTTCGAGAACATCTATCAAGCCAATGGTATTTAGTTAGTCGGTAGAAAGTTTATATATAAGATAAACAACATGCCATTAATTAAAGTTCCCAGCGGAATCCTTCTATTCCGTGCCAAAGAAATGGATTTTTTTTTTCCATACTGTGGAGCCTTTTCTTGGATTATATATTTATGAAAGGAGACTCAATGAAGATTTGGTGAAGGTACCTATTCTAGTCTTTTATATTGGAGTATAGTCTCTTTCAAAATGTGCAGATTTTTAGAATATCGTATTGTTGATGAAAATTTTATTTTATTCTAAAGGCTAATCATTCTACAAAACCTTCGTATTAAAGCTTTCATAGTTAAATAGGGGTGCATTTATTTCATTGAAAATTTTATGATAAAGGAAAATATTTTCCATGTAATATATTTTCAAGGAAAATATTTAGTTTTCATTTATTTGACAATTTAAAAAAAGTGATTTCCTTCTTTTCAAAAGAGGAAGTCGTTTTCCTTGGACCTAAACTTCTTGTTTTCAGTTTGTAAAAAACGTTTTCTGTAGATAGATTAGTTTAGTTTTTTGTCAACCAAATACCGGAAAGTCGAAAAACAATTTCCTTCGAACAAATGGTAATTTTAGTTATAAATGTGGGGGCTAAACCAAAAGGCAAAGTGAGATGGAAAATAATAAACAATATACCTTGAGATACATCATAGCCATGTTGTCTGAGAAGTCTAAATCGAAGGGCAGTTGAGTGAAGATCATTAGAAAACCGAGCATCATTTGAATCATTTTGGATGACTTCGAGTGCCGTCTTGATCTCGTTGTCGAAATGGTATTGCAAACCAAGCCTTTGAATCGCATCAATGAACTCAAGCTTCGCCAACAAATTATTCTCTTTCTCCAATGTGCACTTCACCTCTTCCTTCATCCTCTGGACCCGCTCCATATATCTCTCCTCCTACAATTTGATTTCACAATTATAAGCCCATTAAAAACTAAACATGTTTTAGCCTTCTTAGAAATTTGAGAAAATCAAAGCTTGACAAGGCATTAATAATAAGCAAGGGGAAGAATATTAAAACTAACCGCGTAATCAGCACTGAGTGACTTCACAAAGTTGTAATCCCAAACACTTGGCATGTAATTTGCCGAACGCCTATCGATTAGTAACTGTTCTTTAGTATTCGAATTCATGCAGCTTATGCGCATATTTCCCTCAGTGGTTGCGACGGCAGCAAAAGAGGAGGAGGACGGTCGAGGGTGTTTCAAGAGTGGGACAGAGGGTCGTCGTCCGCGGTGGATTGAAGAAGGGAGGCAGCTTTTGCTAAGAGCTTCAATAGCCATGCTTCCTGTGTTTTGGTATAGCATTCACAATTCATGAGTTTACATAAACATCATAAAGCGCCGAGAATCTAGGAATCTATATAAAGAAAAGAATTAAAACTAAAATACTTTATTGATTGATTAGTCTATACGTCTTCGTTTGTGATTATTTTGAAGAAAACAAATAAGGATGTCAGTTTCTAGTATTGGAATGTAATTATTAAGTTCTAAAATAAATGCTATGTATTCTATAAAGTAAATGCAAACATAAACGGTACAAATAAAGCTAAATAAAATCACGAGCATTAAAGATTATATAAAATGGGAAAGCGATGCATAAAATGATAAGTAGAATGATAAAACCAAACATGTAGGTGGGGTACGTATTAATATTGAAATAATAAGAAAGTTACAATGCAATTGAAAGTTATAGAAAGATGAAAACCATCCCCAAGGGTGGTAACCCGCACTCAAGGGAGGTTTGATATGAAGACTACTAAGTGATTAACCAACCCTTACCTTACACGTAATGAAGAAAAGTGACTAAGAAAACTTACAAAGTAATTGGGATATAAAGGTAGAAGGGGATGGTTTTAGGATGGGAAGAAGAAGTGGGAAAGAACTTCTCTAAATGGAGAAAGGAAAGGCATGCCTCTAAGTGAGAATGAGATGGACTTTTATAGAGTGATGAACAGTAATAAATGTTATGTATTAACGTGTTTTCTGCTTGAGAAAAAAGAGATTAGGTAAGAAAAAATGATTACACATTATCTCTGTCTGGTAAAAATGATGGCATGTTTTTCTTATGCTGTTTAAAAGGGTGATAGGTACGGATAGGCTCATTAGATATTATAAAATCATTGTTACTTCCTATATGGGCCCAATCCAAAGCATGTGAACCTTTCCATCGTGTACAACGTGATTCACGCCAAAGCCTAGAAACAACTAAGTTTGTTTTTTCCAAAAAAAAATGTGTTTATTTTGCAAATCGTTTCTCATCAAATAAAACATAAAAATGTGACCTAGCTTTGGCTGGAGGTGAATTCCCTAAAAAATCTCCCAACTTAAGGTTAAGTTCCAAATCTGTCCCAAACTTTCTTTTATTTCAAAAAAAATCTCAAACTTTAAGTTCAATCTCAAATCTGCCTCGAATTTTATTTTGTGTAAAAAAAAAAGAAAATTTCAATTTATTTTCAAAAATATATCCCATGATCCAGTCCGAACTTAATGTGGCACTTCTACTTTGATAACAAATCCTCATCAGTAAAGTAATTAGGCGATAGGTACAGACCGATGTCGTATTTTCACTTTGATAACCAATCCAACCCAATAAAAATTGTTGAAATTATCCAAAACAAAATCATTTTAGGATATGAAAGCTAGGGACGACAACAAATCCATAAAAAAAGTTTTTTAATTTAAAAAAAAACATAATTTTTAGGTTTAATCCAAATTTGCTCCGAACTTATTTTTGTCTAAAAAAAGCCATTACTTTATTGATGTGGATTTGTTGCCGATGTGAAAGTGTCACGTTGAGTTGGGGTTAGATTACGGGGTATGTTTTCGAAAATAAATTGAATTTAGGGGATTTATTCAGGGAGATTTGAAACTAGATTTAAAGTTCTAGATTTTTTCTGAGAAAAAAAAAAGTTCGAGACAAGTTTGAAACTAGACCTAAAATTTAAGATTGTTTCTGAGATAAAAAAAATTTAGGACAGATTTAAAATATGATATAAAATTGAGAGCTTTTTAGAGAATTAGCACATTTAACTCGTGGGCGCTGTGCTGCGGTAGTGGGTGAGTGAGCCCATAAAATCTTTTAAGATCCAGGGCGGCGGAAATGGGAGGTCGTACAAGTTTAGTGGTCGTACGATCATTGGGAATTTTTTTTTTATCAGAATCATTGGGAAGTTACTTTTCAGGTTTTTGAGTAACTTTCTTACCCAAACGACTAACTTAGTTTTCAGTTAAAATGTTATTTTCATTTCATTTAAGTAATGTAAGCGCAATGTCAATATTATTTAGTTTCTAGCATTAACATAAGTAAATTTTTAACGGTCCTCATTGACGGAATTCTAACGAGGGATAAATGTATTACAGGAATACATGTTTGGAATTTTTGTGTTACAAAAAAAAAATTATGATAAATGTATCACAATAGAATATTTGGGGTTATTGGTGGCTTTGGCTCTTGCAAATATTATTGGAGTAACTTGCCAACTTTTATTTGGCTTCAGAAGAACTAATTTGTCCATTAATATATGACAAAAATTTCAAATGTTTTCAAACCAGCTCCGCATATAGATATTCACTAAAAAACATATGTATTTCCTACATATTTTAACTAAAAGTAACATGCTTTATATATTTTTGCATTGAATTTTTAGTTTATCTTCATGTTTAACAGCTTAAAATTTACTCTATAATTTCTTGCTTGCCTCAACAAATGGGGATTAAAAATTTTATATTTGAAATGTTTGGCTAGCTCATAAGTTTCATTCCTCAACCAATGTGGGACAAGGCTTTGAGGAAGTTATGTTCAAGTCAAGTACAAGACTCGACTTATACGAGATGCGAGTTTCAAAAGTTCTCTAAGCAATGTGACTTCCATGAGTCTCATCTTCATTTTGTCCCAAATCATCTAATTTGCGAAGATGGAGCTTGCTTGACTCTATAAAACCCATTCATGACTCATGAGGCCATTCTTTTTGTAAACCCACCCATGAAATGAAAGCATTCTTTCTCGTAGGAAAGTTCATAAG
Organism: Syzygium syzygioides; assembly: GCA_031216285.1. Lineage (NCBI taxonomy): Eukaryota > Viridiplantae > Streptophyta > Magnoliopsida > Myrtales > Myrtaceae > Syzygium > Syzygium syzygioides. The sequence goes on from CM062242.1 coordinate 19,592,624, forward strand.
TCTTTGGAAATGGCACTGAGTTCTCTCTCTTTAAAAAGGAAAAAACTTCTCATCTAGGGTGATGCTTTGCGGGGCACCATTGCTTCGCGAGGCGACACCCACCGAGCCTCGCTTGGGGCTCGGGACGGGGGCGAGGCAGGCCTTCTCTCTGCCGGGCAGGTATGGGTATGATTTCCTTGCCTATCCCTAGCCATGCATCTCAAATAGAGGGTATTGATAAACCATATTGGCTAATAGTAACAAGGACGTCAGCGTTTTAAGTAGGAGGGTTTATAACAAGTAAATTTCAACGTTGGAAGGGTTTTTTGAAAAGATTCATAAGTACGATCCACCCCAATTAGCCATTATCTAATGCTCTTTTTAAAGGCTTGTCTAGCATAAATTTGTCAAGATCTTGTAATTAAGTAAATGAAAAACAATGAAGAAATAGACGAGGAACAATAAAGAACATTAGAGATTTACATAGTTCAATCTGAGTGCTGGTACCTATATCCACGGAGAGAGCCAGCAGCAAATAATTCACTTCAATTAGAGAATCAGAGTTACATTCATTTATATGCTCAAGTGTTTCTCACACCTCGATTATATAATAACTTAAAGTATTTACAAATAAATTACTTAATTGGATATAAAATTCACAACACAAAATCAAGCCCACTTCTTCGTGCGTACAAAAAAAGCTTCATGATCGTCTTCTTCTGACTGCTCTTTTTGTGAGTGGCTCGTCCGCCAAGACTTACGGTGCTAGTGCTCTCTACTGAAGGAATTCTAAGGGCCCGTTTGGTAACGTGCCAAATAGTAAAAATTTTTGTTCTTTTGTTCCTAGAAATAGTTTGAGAATAGAAATGCATTTGGTAAACTTTTTGTTCCCGGGCACATATTTGTAAAAATTTGTCCCCAGAAACAGTTTTGGAAGAGAAATAAAAAGTAAAAAAAAGTTACTTCTTGTTTCTCGGCCTCGCCCGATCTGGGCGAGGTCGACCTCGCCAGGTCCCGATGGCGAGCCGCCTGGCCTTGGCGGCGAGGGTCCAGCCCTCGCCCTCGCCGGCGGCGGCGGCCGGCGAAGGCCATGACGCCCTCGCCTCCGCCGGCGGCCGGCGAAGGCCATGACGCCCTCGCCGGCCCTGGGCTGTGGCCGGTGGCCGGTCGCTGGCGACCGGCCACGGCCAAGAAAGAAAATGGGTTGAAAAAAAAAACCTTAAACAATTCAAAATATTATTAATAAAAAGAAATTTTTGTATAGTTACCAAACGTATTTCTGTTCTTTTCTATTCTAGAAATAGAAATTTTGGACAGTTACCAAATGCCTTAAAATGCTCAGAAATTATTTCCGGGTACAGAATAAAAAAAATCATTTCTGTTAAAAAATAGTTCCCTGGCACAGAAATATTCTCATGCACACCCTAAGAAACCTTCACTATGCGGCTTTAAAGAAGAGTTACTGTGTAGACACTATTCAACAAGCCCCATTAGCGGCTACTTAATGAGAAAAAGACGACCAAGTGAGTCAAATAAAAAATGATCTAATCCAAAATTGCACCGCAAATCATAAACCTCAAATACAAATCTTTCATTTTGTTCAATCAAATCACAAATATTTTCGGGAAATGTAATCAAGTCCTTTTAATCAACAATATCTAAAATTGCACACGTGTCTTTGAAAAAAGTGCATGTGTGGCATTCTTATATTTCACTTTTTAACACAATTTTAGAGCTTGATTACATTTGTCGGCAAAGGTTGATGACTCAATTAAACAACTTGAGAGGTTTAGGACTCGTTCATACTCTTGGATAAAGATTGAAGGCTTGATTGAACTCATTTTCTTTTGTCGGAAGATTGAACCAATTTAGAACCCCATATTTTCCCTTTTGTTTTCTTTCCCCTAATTACTCCCTCGCCCCACTTGTTTTCTTTTGTGTGGCTACAAGGTGTCCACGTCCATTTCCTAGTCAAATAGCCCACTTGGATAAAATAAGTAACCAGAGCATATCTTGTGCTGAATATTCTTGGATTTATATCCGTAAGAAGCAACATCAAATTTGAACGTAGTAAATTCTTCCAACGGATATGGATTTTGTTCACGGCTAAAAAATGAGACATAATTTGACACATGTCGTGTACGAAAAAACAAGGGTGATGGTTACATGATACTCGTGAATGGAATAATTAGCCATATTACTTACTATATTGACCACTTCTGGAGATGTCCCTTCCCATGGTTCCCAAGTTGGGATATCAAGGATTTCTATTGCTGGAGTCCCGCTATCCAGGTCAATGTCTACAGCCGATGGAACTTTTTGGAGCATACCCCACATGTTTCCCGGAAAGAGAAGAAATCGCACAAGTACTGTGATTAATTATGTAAAGCAATCACTCAATGAGCACAAAGCCCATCTGCTCGTCTTCCTTTCGCAACGAAGGATTCTCTTGGCAGCATGAAGATGTAACTCACGCGAACTGTGCGTTGATTGCCATACGAGTTTGGTATGTAGCAAATGATTTATATGGACGTATAAAAGCAAGCGAGATATTTCACTTTCTCATTCCAATAAAGTTTTCGTTCTTCAAGTATAAGATGAAATGACATTGTCTGCACATGGGGGGATACTTTTATATTTAATTTGTTGTAACTTGATTAGCAGCTTAAGAGTCTAAATGGATTGGTTAGTCTTTTAAGGCATATATATATGAATGAACTTTGATAACATAATAGTTTTTGGGCTACTATGAAAGAAATAGCATATTGTGAACCATAAATTTTTTAAGTAGTGGACCCCACAATAATTTGTAATCATTTTTTATTATTTTTTTGTGGTCCATAACATATTGTTGTTCTCACAATAGATTAAAGACTTTCACCCAATCATTTCTCTATGTGAATTTGAAATGGACTACTCAAATTCTAATTGAATATTTCCACTGGTCAAGACTAGAGGTGTCAAAATGGGTAATGGACCTATTATTTGACTCATATTTTCATATTTTGGGTCATAAATGGTCTGTTTAAACATTAAAAGGCCAAATGAAAATGGGTTTAAAAACTCAAATTTAAACCAGGTAAGAGGCCCTTGCCTGACACTCGCAATTTGCCTCCCGCCGCCGTCTACCATCCTCAGCCACCGGTCGCCTCCCACCGCCACTCGCTATCCTTTGCCTCTCGTCATCCGCCGATCTTCTTTTGGGGCTTCTGCAATGATTGAAGCAACCAAAGTGACTTTTGAAGGAGAGATCTCAATCCGAGTTGGGTGCCAAGATTGAGAGAATGGATCTAGCGTAAGAACAAAATTTTCTTCTTGAAAGAGTTTAATTTATCGACGTAGCTTTACCATTTTAGCAGTCTAGTCTTACATAAGATGATGGGAAAGATATTTACCCGATTCCATTTGCTGTAGCTTCTTTTGGAACCTCTTAAGCAATTTATTTGTGACTAAAGTCATTTGATCAACCTTCTGATCAACATGATCAAGACGTGCTTGAACATTTGAAAGCTTTGTATCTATTGTCTTGAGAACATTATTTTGTATCAGAGCATTTTCTAATTACCAATTCAAAATAGCTTTGGCAATAGTAACTTTCTTTTGTCTCCCGTGATCATCAACATCCGTGGGATTGGGGATTTTAGGCATGTGTCGGAATTAATGGTGAGTGTCCGTAAAATTCTTCCAATGTTGGAAAAGGAGCACTAGATTTGGGCTTTTTCAAAGGTGGAAAGTCCAAGGGATAAAACATACCGATAACGAGAAGTATTGGTGGTGGTTCCAGTTTTAAAACACATAAGAGCTGTGGTGCCTCGAGTACTTGCAAAGGATAGGAATTTTTCTTAATCCATTTTTGGATGGGTTTATAAAAGGGTTAAACAATTGACTTTTGTGCTTTGGAACTAAATATAATATGTATCAAAAGTCCAAGGATCACATTGTACATTGGGGTGAAGTGCAGAGATCATATTAAACAAATTAAAAGTTTAGGGACCACGTTGCACATTGGGCCAAAGTTTAGAGTTATTTGTGTTATTTTCCCAAGAAAATATTCAGTCAAAAATTATATGCACAAGAGGAAAGAAAGACTGATTCTTTCCTTGAGGGGCCAAATTACTTTGCATATAAAGGAAGAGGATAAGTGTGTTGGAAGCCCTAAAACTTGTCACCAAAGTGCAATTGTGACCTAACTTTTAAAAAGTGCAATCAAGTCCTAAAACTTGTCACGAAAATGTAATTGAGTACTAAAACTTTCACAAAGTGTAATCAAATCTTAAAACTTGTCGAGTTGGTTTAATCAAGTCCTTTCACTAAGTCCGTTTAACATGACAAATGAAAAATCCTAACAAGTTTTACGATTTGATTGCACCTACTCAATAAGTTTTAGTACTTGATTGTATTTTTTGAAAATTTTAGGAATCAATTGCACTTTTGTGATAATTTTTAGAACTTGATAGAACCTTTCAAAAATTTTAGGACTCAATTAAACTTTTGTGACAAGTTTTAAGTTTTTTATTGCACTTACCCCTAAAACGAATGACAACCACAATACAAGGGGCCATAATTCTTTATCATGTAATCCACACTCGCTAGAATAAATACAATGAAATAACTTTCCTGAACTATGGAAAGATAAAATCATTTTTAAAATGATTTTGTCAACTTTAGAAACTCTTTCTGCACTTTACCAATAGTACAAGAATTGCTTTGACTGGTAGTGATCTGAGAGCAAATTCTAAATTACTTGGCTATCAAAGATATATTTTCCAATAGCCTGTCTCTCTCGAGGTCATCTTGTTCCCGCTTTCAATCCACCATGTAAAAAAAATTTCCACATGATTAAACGATCAAATTGCAAGCGTAAGAAGAAAATGACTCTATCCAATCTTATTCATCAACATTTCAACATTCTGATGGTTTATTTAAAGACCCAAAGTAGGATGGGTTTGGTGGAAGAGCTGTAACTTCGACCACTGTACTCTTACGGGTCCGAAATCGCCTCGCGCTGTTCTGGAGATTGGACTAACTTTGCGAGACCGCTTCGCTGAAATGTGGAGGTAGAAAGAAACCTTCCTGCACATCCACAATTTCAAATTGCATTGAACCATCTTTGGTCAAAGTCGAACAGTTTTTATTTTCTTTTTATATAAATCTATTTGTTTTTAATTTTTCTTCAATATAAAAAGCTATGTTCTAAACATAAAATAGAAATCAACCACCAAATTTTTTATTTGTAATTATATAATCAGCCACAACACAAAGCACGGAGTAGCATGTACTTCTCCGGCAAATCTACGCAACTTGCACAAACACCCATCGGTAGGCTTCAATTACTACAGTTTCAACATCTTAGAGCTATCAGAGCCACCCCAAAAGCTAAGAAAAACACATAACATTAAAAAGCTCTCTCCAAAAGCAAGACCTTGGTCAATAATGCATCCTTAGTTTCGTGATTGGGAAGGCCGGGTCCGTCTCCATTCTGGTAAAAGCTTTGAGAAGCTCGTGTCAAGTTCAAACAAGCACAAAGAAAAGGCCCGAACCCGGGAGACGGGTGGTCCTCAAACACATCTCTGTTCATCCTCTTCCAGGTCTCGCACACAAGACGCCTAATGTGTGCCCACGCGCCTCTTCTGAAGCGCCGATTTCATTCATGTAGCACTCTAGTGCCTTAAAGCTGTCTCCTCGTGCCAATTCATACTAAGCATGGACGCCAATGATTGGTAAGAAACAAAAGTCCCAAGATCCATTCCACATTCATGTCAAAGAAAAAACAAAATTAGCACGTCACTGTGAACATACCAATGATGCATAGCAGCGATTATTTTCAAGGAGAAGGACAAATGTTAAATAAAGTTACCGATGATGTACTGAGATCATTATTGAGTCGATTGATCTTGGCGGAACAATGCATGATGCTCAGGGTTTTCGACAAGTAATCAAGTCCCTCTTCCATCAATTTGTCCGTGTCGAGGAAGTAGCTGCCCAAAAGCATAATTATTGCGCTGATTGAGTCCTCCGCGTTGTCCATGTACTCCTTCGGCGTCGGTTTAATGCCCTTGTTGTACCAACGGGCCTCCTTTAGGTAAGCCTTGCACTTATCCGCCCACTATAGGATTGGAATTCGAAGAGTGAGTCAATGATCAACTCGAGGGACGATATTTTCTCCTACTTTTTCGGATGCGCATATGTTTAAAGAGAAGTTGTAAGTGTAAGTTAGAAGTAGAACAAGGAGTTGCTTTGAACGGGCTAGACTTAGGAATCCACCGAAATTAGTACGTGAGGGATTTAGCAAGTTGAGATTACCAATTTCTGCAAATAAGGAATGGGGTTGATTCCTCACTCTCTCATCGTCCAATACCCAATTTCGTTGGTCCTGTTGTACATGGCCAGAAAACTAGTCATTATTGTTGGGGCAAGCTTATCAACGTATGTGATATCCCACCTAGATGAAATATCACATTTTCAACAATCTTACAAATTTTACCATCACTGAATACGCTTTTTAGTAATAAACATGGAAATTAATGCTCATTGTTACTTTATTAGCCCATATTAATCAATTACACAGAGGAAAAACAAGTTGACATAAAAAATAATGATATGTCCACAACACATGGAAGAATTTATTTCATAATATATAAGTCTCAGGATTTGTTTTCGCCATCACGTTATTCATAGACTAATTAATCTATATTTTCTCTTGGCAATAATAGTTACAAGGGAAAATGATGAAGGTGGTGATGATATACGAACCTGACAATGAAATCATTAGGAGTTCAAACTCTTCCAGCGTCCCATGTACTGTTGATTCCTAAGTGTTCGTATGTGCAAAAACAAAGTTGTTCGACAAACCTTAAAGCGTATACGAGTAATCCGAATGTTGATGAATGATTCGAGCCCAACGAATTCACGTTGTGTCCTTTAGATAATTTGTCCCCTCCACCGATACTCAAGGTTCTTGAACAATTGTCTCCCAGGATAAAACGGATCACTTTTCCTATAAAGCAGTACTTCTTCAAAGGAAACCTTTGAAAACAACTTTGCAGATTAATTGCACGAAAATGACAATAATGAAGAATAAGATAGCAGTAGAAAAAAAATGCCGTGCAAAAACACAAATGTTTTCTGTTTTATTTAAAAATAATGAAGAGTCACGAAAAACCAAAAAGTTTCCTTCATTTCACGAATGGACATATCTATACCAAAATAAATGGGCGAACAATCATGAACAGACATATCTGTCCAAAAAATAAAGTAAAATTCCGATAAGACATGTTTGTTCAGTGAAAAACAAAACTATCTAAACCACACTTCTCATTCACCTTCTATGATATTTGGATACTAAAATCCCAACAATCCCCCGCATAAATGAGAAGTTCAGATATCATGACTCTTTGTGCATGCATGAAATGCAATGTGCGATTATTCCATGAGAAAACGCTGCATTGGGATAAGTAGTCAGAGACCTAGAACTTTCTCTAGAGAGACCTATCGAACTTACTCGGTGAATCAGTAGACTTGATATCTTTGAACTGTCAACCTTCGGTGTAAGTCAAGACAATATGAATCACATAACTATCTCTCAAACAAAGTTGGCTCTCATTATTGTGTTCGTTTTGGCCATGAACACCGCGTGGTTTTATGAGTGTTTTCGAGAATTCGGCCTTTCAAATTCTTCATAGAAGCGGCTCTTACTTCACACTTACATAGGTGATTTCTGAATGTGTGGTATAACACATACCCAAAATAAAATCATTAAAAGCTTACACTTAACCTTCACATGTCAGTACTGTCTCCATACGGGAATGAGTAAGAGTTGACAGTACTCTACACCGCCTGCATAACTTGGTTGTTCTTTTGAACCTAGATCTTGAGATCTCCGGTCAACTAGGTAGAGTTTCTACTATAATGACTTAATTTATAGGCCTTAAACCCATTCCCCTTGATGTTTTTACAACCATCTCTCTACTTAGGCCTTTTGTTAATGGATCCGCAACATTATCTTTTGACTTCACAAAGTTAATCGTGATAATTCCACTAGAGAGTAGTTGTCTTACAGTATTGTGTCTTCGATGTATATGTCGGGACTTCTCATTATACATGACATTCCTTGCCCTGCCTATTGTCGCTTGACTATCACAATGAACACACACAGCTGGCATTGGTTTAGGCCAATTAGGAATGTCTTCTAAGAAATTTTGAAGTCACTCAGCTTCTTCACTGGCCTTATCCAAAGCAATAAATTCTGCTTGCATAGTAGACCTCGCAATACAAGTTTGTTTGAATGATTTCCAAGACACTGCTCCTCCATTAAGTATAACTACATACCCACTTGTGGATTTTATGTCTCATGTGCCAGTTATCTAATTTGCATCATAATATCCTTCAAGTACTGCTGGATACTCTGTGTAGCGCAAAGAATAATTTTGAGTATGTTTCAAATAGCACAATACACATTTCATAGCTCTCCAATGATTTTTATTTGGATTAACTATAAATTGACTTAGCTTGCTCACAGCACAAGTTATATCCGGCCTAGTATAGTTCATGACATATATTAGACTGCCTAGTATACTAGCATACTCATTTTGAGTTTTGCTTTCACCAGTATTCTTTGAAAGATGTAAATTAACATCTACCGGGGTCTTTACTGGTATAGTGTCTAGATTCTTGCGCTTTCCAAGAATCTTTTCAATATAATGAGACAGTGAGAAAGATAATCCTCTAGATGTCTTATGGATTTTAATCCCTAAAATAACATATGCAACTCCCATATCATTCATATCAAATTTACTTGTGAGCATGTATTTGGTCACCTTGATAACCTTACTATCGCTACCCATTATAAGCATGCCGTCTACATACAAGCACAAAATGACAAAACCATTATGAGTTTTCTTAACATATATACATTTATCACACTCATTAATCTTAAAATTATTCGACAACATGACTTGGTCAAATTTAGCATGCCATTGTGTCGATGCTTGTTTCAAGCCATAGAGTGACTTGATCAGCCGACGCACTTTCTTCTCTTGTCTTGGAACAATGAACCCTTTAGGTTGTTCCAAATAAATTTTTTCTTCCAAATCCCCATTTAAGAAAGCCGTTTTTACATCCATTTGATGGATTTCAAGCCTGTACACCATTGTTATGGCAATTAGCATCCTTATAGATGTAATTCTAGTAACATGTGAATAAGTGTCAAAATAATCAAGACATTCTCGTTACTTGTATCATTTTACCACAATCCTAGCCTTATATTTATCAATAGTACCATCCGCTTTCATTTTTCTCTTAAAAATTCATTTATATTGTAGTGGTTTATTACCAAGAGAAAGGTTAACCAATTTCCAAGTATGGTTTGTAAGATGGATTCAACTTCACTATTGATAGCTTCTTTCCAGAACGGGGCTTCTGGGGATGTCATAGCCTCTTTAAAGGTCTGAGGCTCATTTTCTAACAAATATGTTAGAAAATCATGTTCAAAAGACATAGAAGTTCTTTGTTTTTTACTATGTCTAGGTTTATCCTCCATAGGATCGCTTCTAGGTGTAATATCCTAAGGCCTCTTATCATTATTAATTGGCTCATATACTATGTTATACAGAAATATATTCTCAAAGAATGAAGCATTCCTTGACTCAATGATCGTATTAACATGTATATCTATGACCTCGGACTTAAGAACAAGAAATCGATATGCATTACCATTAATAGTATATCCAATGAAGACACAATCAACAATTTTCAATCCTATTTTAACCTTTTTAGGTTTCGGAATTGCAACCTTAGCCAAACACCCCCACACCTTGAGATATTTCAAATTAGGCGTTCTACCTCTCCACTTCTCATAGGGAGTTTGTTGTATCTTTTTGTGAGATACTCTATTTAAGATAAAATTCACCGTCAAAACAGCTTCATCCCACAAATTCTGTGGTAAATCGGAACTAATCAACAATGCATTCATTGTTTCCTTTAAACACCGATTTTTTCTTTCCGCCACTCCATTAGCTTGTGGCGCATAAGGAGTAATAATTCGGTGAATAATACCAAATTCAGAACAAATTTCTTTAAAAGGAAATTCATATTCATCTCTTCTATCACTTCTTATCATTTTAATTTTCTTATTTAATTGAGTTTCAACTTCAGACTTATAAGTTCTAAAAGTATTCACAGTCTCATCTTTTTCTAGTGTAAAATGTAAGTAGTTGTGACATTTCGATTTTCGATTCATTTTTGAGATTTATAAAACGTGTAATTCGTCAGTGTGCTTATAATAAAATCTCGCCCGGGAACTGTTCACTCCCGGTTATTCTTTTTAAAATTGAGATTTCGCTAGAATCGCATTCGATCGAATTTAGCCGTTATTTAGAGCCCGAACTTTGGTATCGAATTTCTCGAAATTCAGGAACGAATTTAATTGGACGGTGTCAATATTATTGTTGCCAACCTCGATATTGCCCGGGAAATGTGGAAAGTGAAATTTTTGATCGGGTATGAATTTGGACTGGTAGACCACCCTCGCAGCGTGTTTTTATTAACACAATTTTACCCAAGTCCTAAAATTATTAATTAGGATTTTTCGGGGACCGTCGGATCGTTTTCGGGTTTAAATCATGTTCGTTGGATTGCGATTATCGCGATTTGACACTTTTCTCTCTCTCTCTCCCCCTCTCTCTCTCTCTCCTCCTTCTTTTCCGCCGATCACCCTCCCCCCTACGTCTGACTTCTTCCCCCCACCTACCCTTCTCTCTCTCTTCCTTTTCTTCTTTTTCTTTTCTTCCTTTTTTCTCTTCTTCCCCTTCTCTCTTCTTCCTCCTTCGCTGGCTTCCCCGCCGCCGTGACTTCTTCGGGCTTCCGTTCTTGCTGCGCCGCCCACCGCGCCTCGCCGGCGACCAGCCCAGCCACCGTCCGCCGTCCACTTGGTGTCACCACTCGCCTAGCCGCCGCGTCGTCCGTCCGGCCACCTTCCCCAACCGACTGCTCTCTCCTCCCTCTTTCCCTTTCCGTCGCGTGCATATGGCGACCCGTTGCCGCCGCGCGTCATCGCCGCTCGTCACCGCCACTCACCGCCGCCACCCTAGCCCGTCCTAGTCGCCACCGTGCCGCCTCCGACCACCATCCCGACTCCCCTCTAGCCGAGTTCGCCCATCGCTCAGTCGCCGTCCTCCTCCGCCGTGAGTCCGGTTGAGCTCGCCACCGCTAGCCGCCCGTCACCGCCACTCACCGCCGCCGTCCAACTGCCGCCATCATCATCGCTGCTGTCTCGGCTTCCCGAAACAGCCCCGACCAGCCCCCACAGCGGTTGTCCTTCGCCATTCGTCATCGTTCGCCGGCCACCGAGTCCGAACTGGAGCCACCGCGGACCGCCCTCGTCGCCGCCGCCATTCTCGCGCCCTCGCCGTCGTTAGTGGGGTAAGTTAACTCCTAATCCCGCTTTTAGGATGTTAAACTTGCTTAGGGTAGATTAATTAGTGTTTAGGTTAATACTAGGTTTGTTTAGTTAGGATTATGTGTTAATTATGGATTAGTGTTTGGTTAATTGTGTTTAGGGTATAAATTATTGATTAGTTTATTGTTATTGATCATTATTATTAAATTATTTATTTTCGGAATTTTAAATATTATTTGATTATTTAATAAATTAATTTCGAATTAAATATTATTATTTTATTATTAAATAATTAATTTCCGAAAATTATATATTATTATTTTCGGAAAATTTTCTAACGTCCGTTATGATGCCAATGTTGGATTTTGCCGTATAAATTGACGTATTTAGAAAATGATTTGAATTATTTCGATTCGAGAAAATATCTTGAATTTTGGAAAATTGAATTATTCTTGGATATTATTAAATAATTAAAATCAGAATTTATTTATTATTATTTCGAAAAATTTGTAATTTCAAATTATTTTTTCCGGTTTGAATGTTGGTAATTTTGCCGCGAATTGTCGTATTAAATTGATTTTATGGCAAATTGTTTGATCGAAAGTTTCTGTGGAAAATTTATGAGACTTTTGAAATTAAATTATTTTATTCTGTTATGCCAAGTAATGTTAGTGACACTTTGTGGTTGATATTCGAATTTGACATCGAAGCTTGCAAAATTGATTGACTGTTGTATGTGTGACCCTGTGATATTGTTGCATGGCATTTATATGAGCACTATTCATGAACGCATGGGCTAATTGAGAAGATAATAATTGGCCGGAATGCTTGTGTGCTCGTGTGGTCACACGTTGGAGCCGTCTTGCCGTGTATCGCTTGACGATGCCCGATTTATCGGATGCCTGAGGATAATCTGGAGTACCGATACCCCGGATACCTTGTCGCGGCTCGAGGCCGGACTTGATGCTCCTTACGGGATACCATCTTACTGTGTATCGTTTGATATTGCCGTATTGGAATGCCGTCATCCTGTGTATCGTTTGATAAAGCCGTGCCCGACGGGGCAGGACGGAGCCCGATTTTTACCGGTAGACCGCCATCTTGCTGCGTATCGCTTGATGTGTGGTGGCCTCGAGGGGGCGTAATAATTGGAATAAGTATGATGCATAGTGCTTGATTATGGGGTAGAAACTGCTAGGCATGGTATGGGACGTACCCAAGCGGGTTTTGCCTTATAATCGAGACACGCGCGACTGTGTTACATTAACGCATGGAAAATCTCGTCAAATGCTTCGAGTATGTGACATATGCATATCATCAATGTGTGTATCAAGGCGAGGTAAGAATGCATGTGGTTGTTTAATAATATGTTGTTGATGTTATGTTGCCTAATTAGGGACCCCGTGCGAGTAGGCCTCCTAAGCGGGGCTTAGGCCGTTAACTTATTGAGACTTTCGTCTCATTGTTGTTGTTAAACCCTTTTTCAGGCCCTTAGCATGTTGGCGCACTCAGTTTGGTTCGGGGTGTTTGGAAGCTGGTTTTTGGAGTTCGGCCTGTTGATGGAGTAGTTTAACCCCTAGTCTGTTACTTTTTGCTGGCTTTTTGTGGTAGCGCTCGAAGTGGGCTTGTAAGAACATTCTCAGAGATTAATCAAGTGAAAATTAAAATAGTGTTGTTTGACTGTTGTGATTTATTTTCCTGGCTATCACTATTTGTTATTTGTCCGGGGATTATTGTGTTCGTTTCCGCATGCCTAATTAAAAGATAAAATGAAGGGTCGGCGACGAGTGCTGGGACGTCGCATCATAACGACCATAGCGGGATGTCGTGTGTCCGTAGTGTTCGGGGCGTGACAGTAGTATAAAACAAATGATGTACAGCAGCTTAGGGGCATACCCCGGCAACACAACTAGTACTAATAATTCGAGAATATGGAGGTAGGAAGTCTCCATAAAGTAGCTAAAATAACGTTAGCTTGCAAAGGTTTGATTTTTTTGTATAGCGAAGCTCTACTTCTTACATTGTTCCGCACCTTCGCCAAAATAATCTGAATGTCAGTTGAATTGTTTTAAAACCGCCTATGGTTGCGCTTCATCCAAGTGTAATATACAGTCGCTAGGAAAGATACTTTGAGGAGTTTCGCTGCGAAATCTTTGCCTCTTGTGGCTTTAACCATCCGTTGAAGCTCCTCATTCCATCCCCATACATTTCGCCTAATCCCATGTTGCGCAAGAATATTGCGCCAGATGCTACCTGTCCATTCGCATTGGAAGAAAAGGTAAGTCCTGTTCTCTATACTTGCCCTGCAGAAGGTACATTGGACATCGACTAAGATCATCTACCGTGATATGATCTTTGCTGTCGGAAGCCTATCCCTACATACTAACCAACCAATAAAATTGTGTTTGCTAACGCCGCTACTCCATATTAATTTATACCACACCACAGCCGAACTTTCATGTCTAAGTTTATCCAAGATATCATGGCAAATAAACATAACAATATCTCGAACAGTCATCCATAAAAGTGATAAAATACTTTTTACCACCCTTTGACGGTATTGCTTTCACATCACATATGTCTGTGTGTATTAAATCTAAAGGTTTTATGATTCTATTATCTATAAAATAAAAAGGAGTCTTAGAAAACTTAAATTCAACACACACTTGGCATTTTTCACTTAGACAGTCAAATTTTTACAATAACCCCATGTTTATTAATTTCTTTATTGACTTATAATTAACATGTTCTAGTCTAGCATGCCATATATTAGAAGACTCAAGCACATATGCAGAAACAACTTTATTCGTAACATCACTGGGTGCAACAGTTATTATATTCAACTTGAATAGACCATCACCAAGATAACCCTTTCCTACATACATCTCATTTTTGGAGAGTACAAACTTATCAGATACAAACATCAACTGAAAACCATTCTTGCTAAGGAGAAATCCAAACACTAAATTCTTGCGTATATTTGGCACATATAGCACATTGTTTAGTATCACAATTTTTCCAAATATCATCTTCAAAGCAACCTTTCCAACACCTTCAATCTTAGAGGTTGATGGATTACCCATGTAAAGTTTGTCATCACCTTCCACGGGCGTGTAAGATAAGAACATCGATTTATTGGCGCATATATGACGAGTTGCTCCAATGTCAATCCACCATTCTTTAGGATTTCCCACCATGTTGCACTCAGATATCATAGCAATAAGATTGACGTTATCAACACCACTGGAAATTTGTTCCACCACCTTCGCCCGAGTCTTCTTTCTTTTCTTGGCTTTACAATCTTTGGCATGATGTCCAGACTTTCCACAATTGTAGCATTTGCCAATAAACTTTTTCAAGCCTTGGGTGGATCAGTCTCTATACTTTTTCCTCTTCTGGTTGATTTTCGATCCTTCTTCAACAACGTTGGCCCTTGAAACTTCCAAATTGCCGTCAACTTTCTTCTCAAAAAGCCTATTGTCTTCCTCTATCCTTAATCGAACAATTAAGTCTTCAAGTGATAACTCATTTCTCTTGTGTTTGAGATAATTTTTAAAATCTTTCCAAAACGATGGTAACTTTTCAATGAAAGTAGCTACTTGAAATGATTCGCTAATCATCATACATTTAGCATGAATGTCATGCACGATCACTTGAAGTTCTTGAACATGACTTAAGATGGTTTTAGAATTTGCCATCTTGAAATCCAGAAATTTGCCGACAATAAATTTTTTCAACCTAGCATCTTCTATTTTGTATTTCTTGTCCAAACTTTCCCACAACTCCTTAGCCGTTTTTAGCGGACTATAAACGTTGTAGAAGGAATTGTCCAGACCATTCAAGATATAGTTGCAACACAGAAAGTCAAAATGCTTCCATGCATCTACAGCAGCAACCTTTTCCTTGCTTGTCTCTCCTTCATCCAACTTAGGAGCATCCTCAATGATGAACCTTACCAAGTTCAAACTGGTGAGGTAGAACAACATCTTCTATTGCCATCTCTTGAAATCAGTCCCATTAAACTTTTCTGGCTTTTCTCCATGAGTCGGAACAGACACAATAGGTGTCATCGATGTTGTAGCCATTTCTGTTACGAAGACAAAAATTATTGAAAATGCAACTTTACAAACACACAAATTGTCTTAAGAGTGTTGATTCCTAAGTGTTCGTATGTGCAAAAACAAAGTTGTTCAACAAACCTTAAAGCGCAGATGAGTCCGAATGTTGACGAATGATCCAAGCCCAACAAATTCACGTTGTGTCCTTAAGATAATTTGTCTCCTTCATCGATACCCAAGGTTCTTGAATAATTGTCTCCCATGATAGAACGGATTGCCTTTCCTATGAAGTGGTACTTCCTCAAAGGAAACCTTTGAACACAACTTTGCAGATCAATTGCACGAAAATAACAATGATGAAGAATAAGAGAGCAGTAGAAAAAAAAAATGCCGCGCAAAAACACAAATGTTTTCTGTTTTATTTAAAAACAATGAAGAGTCACGAAAAATCGAAAAGTTTCGTTTGGTTCACGAATAGATATATCTGTTCAAAAATAAATAGGCGAACAATCACACAGACATATCTATCCAAAAAATAAAATAAAATAAAATTTCGAACAGACATGTCTGTTCAGTGAAAAACAAAACTATCTGAACCGCACTTCTCATTCACCTTCTATGGGATTTGGATACCAAAATCCCAACATATACATCATAAATGTCATCAATAAGTGTTATCATACAGGTAATCTTTGTGGTCATTTCTCTGTGAGATGTATATTGAGATTCAAAAACCATTGCACAGCACCAAAAATAGTGTTCCACAAGCCTGTCCCTAAAGAAAGTCATCTTGTTCGAGCCAAGTTCAACCCACCACCTGAAAGATTTGCCATATGATGACTACGTCGATCAAAATGCACTCGTATGTGTTTCATATTGTCATGAATTTATATCCTCACGTCAAAATGCGCTTGTGTATACCTTGCCAGACGGCTAAGTTCCTCCTTGTGGATGGATTGCACTATATTGAAGTCCAATTTAGCCGTTTGCAGCAAAGAAAGGTTCATGTCAAGCTGTTTCTCGTACATGTCCATGAACCACGGAGCCTCCAACCTGTTTGGCCTCCAGTGGATCGGCATATCTAAAGCATGAAGCACTTGTCTGGCCAAACTAGTTGGAATTTCATCGAGATTCAGATTCTTCATATGCTTAGAAGCGAAATCCTGAGCTTCGTCCAGTATGTCTTCGCCTCCCAACCCATGAAAAGAAGATTCATAAAGACCAAGAAGTCCCATTACATCCTTCTTGAATGATTCCTTGAAGGTATCCATCATGTTCATAAAACTTTCGAACACAACTATACGTCCAACAAGAAGAATCATAAGGGAAGCCTTTTTATTCAGAGATAAGAAAATATGGCATTTAGAATAAAACCACATTAAGGTTGGTAACTAATTTAAACCAAAGTTTTGTAACGCAAAATTGATTGGTAACTTAAATGGAGACAAGTCAGCAATTACTGGAATCGAGGTCGGTCAAGGCTAAAAAGAGTTGGTAAGCAACAAAATGAAAATCGGTAACTCAAAACTAATTATTAACTTAATTGGAGAAAAGTTTATTAGTCTAACAAAAAAAAAACATAAGGATATTAGGAGTGCCAAAAATTTTATACGGTGCTTAATTTAGTGCTAAAAGTTTTTTTCGAATTATTTAAGTGTCACTTTTTAAAAAAAAAACAATCACTCAAATATCAGCTCTGATTTGAGTAGAATGAAATCTGATGTGACAATTTTTTATCAATTCTTCCGACCTATATGGCTCGCCAGCATTCCCAATAGGCATTAATTGTCCTCGACGACGTGTTTACGTGTTTGCCTCAAATATAAACCCCAATTTGGCGACTGCAACTTGAGCTTGGCTTTGTCTTCCTCGTTCGTCCAAAGCCAGCCACTCGACTTTGGACAGACCACCATGGCCAGTGACGGTGACACTGCTGGCTCTCCAAATTTGGCAGTCCATGGCCATCGACGTAGCTCTGGAACCTTGCTTAGCCATGGCCGGTGATGCTGCTAGCTCAACAGATCTGGCTGTCCACGGTCGTCGACATCGCACGTCCCAATGACGCTGCTAAGGATTTGTAAAAGATATTTCTTTTACTTTTTTTTACACGCCATCCTTTACTTCTTGTTTTTTTCTATTTTTGTCTCCTCCTTTCTTGTTACATGCCATTTTCTTGTCTCTATTCATAGCCGTCTGCAACTTTTAACGCCCTCTCTCAAGTCGACCTCTAATAGCAGTAGGGGGTTTCCTAGTGGCATCGTCACTGATGATTTGGAGGCGTCAGAAGAGGATCGAACGAGTTGGAAACACTTCAAGAATGGGTGTAATAGAGCCGCTCCTCTGTATTTCGGGATGACGAATGGCGACGTTCGACTATGCCTCTAGTGGCTTGAAAACAATGAGGAAAGCCACCGCTGGTGGTTGATGCCAGCCAATGAGCTTCAGGGGAACCCCAAACTCTTCAAGCCTTTTTCGTCGAAAAACATAGCATAAATGGGACAAACTGACCGCGGCTTTGCTAGCGACCAACAAGTGCGGTGAATAGCAGGCAGTGTCGACCTATGGCTGGCCCGAGATATTGGAGACCGGTGTGGGTTAATAGTAGCTGCCTACTCCTATTCGATTGGGTGATGCCTTTGGGAGAATGCCTGAGGCGGCGTGGTGATCGATGGTGGCTTTACGTGGGGCGACAATGGTTGCGTGTGGGTTGGCGGTGGCTGGAAGTGTTTTCTCTATGGAGGGGCGTGATGGCTGGCGGGTAGTGAATGACGAATGGTGGCAAGTGATGGCAACAGTGAGCGAATGAGTGCGTCGTTTTTGGATCGGATGGGTGCACCAGATGGAACGATGTCGTTTTACACTATCCAGCCACGTTGGGATTGTGCAACATCGTTTTGCACATCCACATGGATTGAATTTAAAATATATATATGCCAACTCATATTATAAAAGCCACATAATCATTTTGGCCAAAATTTCTCACCGAAGGAACTTAAGTGATCGTTTTTCTCTGATTTGGCATGAAAGTGTACTGGAAAAAGGTTTTAACACTAAAGTGAGTGCCGTACAAAAATTTTGACACTTCTAGTATCCTTATGCCAACAAAAATGGTTGGTAAAGTTGTTTGATAGCTGGCAAACTTAAGCTGTTGGTAAGAAATGTGAACTAAAGTTCATAATCTATAAGAGAGGTTTCTTCTATAAACAAGAGTCGGTGGCAATGTAAACAAAATAAACATCCATAACAAACTCAAATAACACAAAAACTAGTTGCTAAGTCAATAAAAAAGTTGTTAAGTTTTAGAAAAATAAATGTCAATAAGCAAGTCAAATGACAGTTAATAATCCAAAATTAATTGGTAATTTAATCGAAAAAAAATTTGTAGATGACACAAATGATGGTCAATAATTTTATATTGTTTTGGTAAATTATACAGCTGATAAGAAAGGTAAATAAAAATTGATAAAAGTAAAACAGAAACTTGTTTTTGTTAGAGCTATAGGAGAAATGGTAATTTAAAAAATTCAAATAAACATCCGTAACTACATTAACCAAAAGTTGGGAATGCAACATGATATTATGTTTAAATTGATAAAAGTTGACAATCACTTTAGTTGAGGTTGGTAATTTAAAAAAAAAAGGAGTTGGAAAATTTAAAAAATTGGTAACTTACAAGGCAAATAAAATTGTTAAACAGTAAGAGAAGTTGGTGAATTTTAAAAAAAAATAAAATAAAAGTTGTAAGTAACTTGATTGAGAGTTGGATACTGAAAACTAGTCGATGAATTAATCAAGGAGAAACTAGTAAGTCATTCCTATAAAATTTGGTAATTTCATATAATAGTAAATTTAAGACGTTGGTAAGTAAGGAAATAAAATTAGAAAAAAGACAAAAGAAAGTATTTTTATAAAGATAAGAGAGGTTGGTACTTTAAATAAAAAAAAATAAACATTGGTCACTATTTCAAATAAGAGTTGGTAACGTACAAAGTTAATAATCACTCTAACTAAGATTGGTAATTTCTAAAGCTAGTTGGTAGATTTATAAGAAAGATATATAGAAATGTGGGATACTCAACAAAAGATAAATAAACATTTGTAAGCATCTTAAATAAAAATTGGAAAACTAAAACTAGTTTGTAATCTAACGTGAGAAAAGCTGGTAATTCACACAAATAAATGTTGGTCAATTCAAAGAAGGGTTAATAAATTTAAGGCATTTGTGATAAAGACAAATAAAAGTTGGTAAATGATAACAAGTTGATAAATTTAAAAAAGCACACATATATGTAGTAATTCAAATGAGAGTTGTCAACCCCATACTCGTTGGGTTTTTTTATCGTAAAAGAAAGCTGGTAAGTTGCTTAAATGAAGATTGAAAAATGCATATTAGAGTTGGAATTTCAATCACAAAAAAGGCAAATAAAAGTTAACAAATTATAAGAAAAGTTGGCATTTCCAAACTGTTCAAAAAATTGGTAATTCCATGAAGTGTCAGTAAATTGCTATTAACTTGCCAGGAAATCAGATAAGGGGTAATTTTTTTACCAAAATCTTTTTGACACTTAGCTACTTTTTCAATCTAATAGTATGGAAAAAATTCTGCTTTTTCTCTTAACGGAACAATTAAACTTCCGAGTTCCAATTTCTCCTGAGAATGTGTCTTTGCTTTTTCTGTAAAAGCACATGATGTCAACCAAAAAATGATTAATGACTTAAGAAATAAAATGGACAGGAAGACAAATTTGCATTGTCATGACGGGAAATTGTTAGGTGAATATATGTTGTCCTAGATGAATCCGACCCATTAAAATGGTAAATTTGGCGAAAGATCCACATAAATCTAAATAGATATGATGGTCTATAATTCATTTTATAACATATAACACACTCTAAATAAGGTTCAAGATTCATCATATGAAACAGACTCACCTAACAATGCAATTAACAAATATTGTGAAGCCTTTTCTAGGATCATATAATCATCAAAGGAAACCCAAAAAATGATTTCGACAAACAGCATCTTCCAACTTTTTCATGTTAGCAAATAGTTTCTTTTATAATGCACTAATTAGAAAATAGTTGTTGATGCAAAATTTATTTTATCGTATTAAAGCTTTCATTAATAAACTAAGTTTAGTTATAAATGGGGGGGGGGGGGGGGTGCGGGCAAAACCAAAAGGGAAAGATATGATGGAAAATAATAAACGTTATACCTCGAAATACATCATAGCCATGTGGTCTGAGAAGTCTAAATCGAAGGGCAGTTAAGTGGAGATCATTAGAAAACCGATCATCATTTGAATCATTTTGGATGACTTGGAGTGCCTTTTTGATCTCATTGTCAAAATGGTATTGCAAACCAAGCCTTTGAATCGCATCAATGAACTCAAGCTTCGCCAACAGATCATTCTCCCTCTCCAATGTGTACAAATGACATCATAACTCCTCGTCACAAATTCAATATACGGTATACATAAAATATCAAAAATATATGACAGCTTTCAAAAAAGACTTTGCAACGTACAAGATTAGTCAATAAAACCTACTTGACAACAACAATAACCATCAGTAGTTTATTCATTGACTAATATCATCAAATCACACGTTGATAGTCCATTCCATTGACAAATCTAATGCTCACTATCAAATTATGGTCATGTTTAATGCTGTGACAAAGGCAGCCAAATTTACTCCCTTGGCTCGGTGTACCACCTATATCAACTGGCGATTAACGTCCTAATAGTATGCATACTCCTCCTTAATGGGTTCTCATCATAGCGATATGAGCAATAACAGCCAAAATCTTTCTCTAACAACTCAAAATTAACACCATAAAGTTATTTCATAAGCCGGTTTCACAAACCGAATTACATAATCATGTCCATCATCAATTAGAATCCATTTCATAAAACATTTTGCATCCAATACAAACAACTCTTGGCAATTCCTTTCACAAAACATTTAAGCAAAATATTCACAAATACTCATTTCAAGCTACTTTGTAAGACTTTCCAATACATTGTCAATCGACTAAAAGACAGTAAAAGTTCGATCCCATTTATGCAAAAAACTTGATATTAATAACTCTTACTATATTATAACATTACCATTTTCAAAACATGAGCTTGTAAAGTCATAGAAGAAGTAGTACCACTCACATGAGGAAAGCCGAAAACCAACCTATGTGATTACTCGAGTCAACGCACTCGAATTCCTAACAATTAATCGAAATACGGTATCAAAAACCGAGTAAAATATACTTTTAACTAATTGCTCGACTGAACTACACTTATTTGTCGATAAAATGACTCATAATGCTAATGAATAAACTTGGTTATAGCAGACATTCACTTTTCTTTGTTATGCGCATTATCCGATACGCCTAACTCGAACACGAAACCTCTGAAATTTGTCCCTGACAAACCATACTTTGAAATAGTTACTCGACAAACCCCACCGCTCTACAACACCATAAACCATCATTCCACACAAGATCGTAGCTTAATAACTCCTCAATCTAGCCTTGTAATTCAAAATCAATATTCCTTCAAATTTGTGCCCTAATTTCCAAAATCACTATGATTAGACGAATAGAGGCCTTGATTACTTACCCGGCGTTACAAAACGACGTTGATTTGGCTTGTCCAGTCATTTGGATCGTAAACACACGAAGATTTTTCCCTCTTCCCCCTTTTCTTCTTCTTTGCGTGCGTCCTCTTCTTTCCCTTTTGTTTTCGGTCACCAAGGGTCTGCCTCTTCAACCCTTGCATTGAAAATATCGGGTGAATTAATGGGCTGGGCTCTAAACAAAATAATGGGTTATTTAAGCCCATTACTATACTGCACGAACTTGTAGTCGAAGAAGTTCGGAAGGAAATTCGCAGATCGTCTGGCGACGCCATCTTCGGTCGCCGAACCACAGCTTACGCGTCATCGAGCAGGCAAGGAAGTGGAAGGAATGGAATAGCGAGGGCTTCTGAAGGACAAGAGAGAGGGTAATTTACGACGGTTGATCGAGGAGGAGAGGAAATTCGTGTGGACCGTCGCTAAAACAGCCATAACAGCTTGTATTGGCCTTCTAAGTTTGCGAGTATTGTAGTGGAGCATCAAAAGAGTGGAAAGCCTGATATATAGAAATGGAGAGGCAGGGACTGACTATATAGGGTTTACATTGTGATTAGCTACACCTCATTATTTAATATAAAAAAAAAACTATGTTCGAAACAACTGTTGAGAATCTAGAATAGAGTATAAACTGTTCGGGCTTCGGTCCATTCAGATATATATTCCATGAATTATGCACGTCAAGCTTTTTAATCATCATGTGCATTATTTGACCTTTTGATTTGTTAGAATATTTAAATAATAAATCACGCATTCATCTAATAGCTTAAACTTTTAGAATAATTGACAATGATCCCACAAAATTTCACATGATATCAGAGCTAGAGATCCTGAGTTTAACTCTCATGCAATTGATTAGATGGATACCAATATTTTGAAGAAGGATTAAAGAAAAGCTATAGATCAAGGACAAAACGACAAAGAAAAGCTCGAAAATATTTACAAAAAAAGAAGTTAAATGCAAAGTGTTCGAGCTGACGACACTCCCTCCTACGATATCCCTTTTAATCCATAATTGGTTAGAGCATTATCTACACATTGTCACAAGAGTCAGAAATTTATCTTGGGTTCAAGTCTTATTGGAAGCAGTCTGTAAGTAGAATTCTCAATACACTAAGGCGATATGAGAGGCGTGTCCTTATAAATCACCCGAGAAGGTAAATTAGTCAAGGTGCGCAAAAATTGGCCTTACCCTACTGCTAACCCAAAAAGGAATACGTTGTTGAAAAATAGAGAGTTATGTGTTTGATCTTAGGTATATATGCTCTCGTAGATTAAATTTGACAGTTTAAACAACTTTACATCATCTTGATATGGCCAAGTTCTGGCTTGAAATTAATCTTTTTTACATTATCTCTAATCTTATATAACTAAATAGCTATTTTTGTCCGAACTTAGATATATGTTAACATTGAGAAAACCATGCGCATTTATTTTCTATTCACATGATAAGAAGTGTAAGCTTATAACTATGGGAATATTTCATAAACTAAGTGCATTTTCATCTAAGATAAGACGAGATGTGACATAGGTTGGACGTGCATAATAACCATTTTTTTTCCCTATTTTTTTATTTTTTTTGTTCCCAGGAATAGGTTTGGAACAGAAATCCATTCAGTAAAATAATTTTAGTTTTTAATTTATGGGATAAATTTTCACTTAGAAATAGATTTGGAACAAAATTGAGAAGTTAAGATTTTTTACTTTTCTCTTTTTGGAATAAAAATAGAAATAACGACTTTCTTTTATTGCTCATCCTTGCCACCCACTCGCCGCGAGCCACTCGTAGTCCAACATTGTCGCTCACCCGCTCGCCGGCCGTCCGCCATCACCGACAAAAGACAATGCCGGTCGTTGGCCGTCTTCCCTCGTTGCCACCTTTCGCTGGCCGTCCGCCACCGTTCGCCACCGCTCACCAGTCGCCCTCTGTCACCACTCGCTTGCTGCCACCATCGTTCACCGGCCACCCGCCACCACCGCTCATCGCTCACCACTGCCCCTCGCTGGCCGTCCACCATCGCTCACCTGCCATCCACTGCCGCCACTCACTAGCTGTCCGCCGCCGCCGCCACTCAACGGCTGGCGGGAATAAAAGTTTTGCATCATTATCAAACGAATTTTTATTCAAAGAACAGAAATTTTGTGTTATTATCAAATGCTACTTTTTATTCAGAAACTCGTCCGGGAAAAAGAAATAGATTTTTTAATTTCTAGCTAGAAATACGATCGGAGAAGAGGAATATTGTCATTCGCGCCCTTAGTAGAGGTGAGCATGGTTCTAAGGTAAAATCTGGAACCTGAGAGCTTAACCGGTAGGAACCTATAGGTTCTAAGTTCC
The DNA here is from genome assembly GCA_031216285.1 of Syzygium syzygioides. Taxonomy (NCBI): domain Eukaryota; kingdom Viridiplantae; phylum Streptophyta; class Magnoliopsida; order Myrtales; family Myrtaceae; genus Syzygium; species Syzygium syzygioides. The sequence continues at coordinate 19,617,021 of CM062242.1, forward strand.
AAGGTATACATGGTAGGTTCCAAGTTCCAAAAATTGGAGAACTTGTTTCGACGGGTATGTTCCAAGTTCTAGGTAGGTGAAACTTGGAACCTAAAACCTAAATTAAGTTTTCTGTGTTTTTTCTTAGTCTATGTCTTCGTGTGATCCTCGGGTATTTCATGGCGTTAGATGATGAGAGTATAATCTGGAACTACTAGTTTGAACTTTTATTTTATGACTTATTAATGTTTCATATTCTTCATGTGTTTAAATATAAGTTGTGGTCGGTGGTTCATAGTAGAAAGTGGTGGTCATTAAAGGTAATGATTTACTGCAATTATTCAATTAGTAATACAGGTGAAACCTGAATAGACCTTAGAACCGACCCTAAAACGTGTGATAAGGTAGGTTCTAAGTTCCAAAAGATGAGAAACCTATTCTCATGAGTAAGTTTCAAGTGGAACTGTACGGAACAAAGAGCTGCTCACCCCAAGTATCAATTTACGTAATGACTTCTCATTTTAATTATATTTCGTATTAAAAATGAAATTAAAAAAAACCTGTTAGACCATGGAACCTACCCTATAACCATTTCAGGTTCCGACGGGTAGATTCCAGGTTTCAAAAAATGAGGAATCTGTATTCGATGGTAGGTTCCGGGTTCTAAGTGAAATCTGTAAGGAATTTGGAACCGCTCAACCCTAGCCCTTAATGGATTAATAATGCATTTTCATCAAATGCCTAGGTAGGTGGGCATTCCTTGTTATATGTTTTCTTTGACAAAACGACAATCCAGTTTTGTGTGTTTTGTACGTTCATGGGAAACTGGAATTGCTACAGCATATCAAGAAACATTTTTTTTTTGGTAAGGATCAAGAAACAATTTTATAGCATGCAAATTTGGAAAAAGTGTCAAAAAAGCCCTAAATCTTTTGCATTTATGCCAATTGAATCATAAACCTTTTTTGTGTCAATTAAATTCTAAACCTTTTGTCTTTATGCTAATTGAGTCATTTTAGCTAATTTTGGTCGGATTTTGCTAATGTGAAAAATGGTCAGTTGTCAGCGCCTACGTGGAAGCAAGTCACCGGCATTGACGTGGAAGCCAGTCATCGGCGCTGACGTGGACAACTTTTAATAATATTTTAATATTTTTACTTTTATTTTTTTCTTTTATTTTTATTTTTTTTCCCTCCCCCACCCTCTCTCCTCTAGCTAGTCGGCCGGACTAGCGACCGGCCATTGGGAAGGCTCAACCTCGCCAGTGATGGCGAAGGCAAGCTTTGCCCATTCCCTGGCAAGGCTCCAGCCCTTGCCAGAGGCCACGAGGTCGAAGGCCGCGACCTCGCGGCCTCTGACGAGGGCTAGAGCCTCACTGGCGGCTGGGTAAGGGTCGTCCTTGCCCTTGCCCTCGCTAAAGGCTGCTATTGTGACCTCGCGACCTCTCACAAGGGCTAGAGCCTTGCCTAGCCATGGCAAGGCTAGCCTTAGCTATTGTCGACGAGGGCGAGCCTCACTAGTGGTCGACGAGGCTTGCTGGCCTTTGCCTAATCACCGAATAGGCGACCAGCTAGAGAAGGGAGGGTAGGGGAGGAAAAAAAGATAAGAAAAAAATATAAAAAAAATAAGTAAAGTTTCAAAGAAATATTAAAATATTATTAAAAGTTGTCCACGTCAGTACCGGCGATCAGCCAGCTTCCACATCAGCAAAATCCAATCAAAATTAGTCCAAAGGACTGAATTGGCACAAAAATATAAGGTTTAGAACTCAATTGGCACTAATGCAAAAAATTTTGGATTTTTTTGACACTTTTCCTTGCAAATTTGTAATCCCTAATTCCTTAAATAAGCAAGGTAGCCACTGGACTTGGCAACATGCATTTGCCATGTATCTATGTTCAGTTTCTGCAGAAGATCTTGACACTGTTGGTCAAGCGTTTTTATTGTTTGTTTGATCATATTGACGACCATTATTCAATCATCAATGGGTGTGAAAGCATTTTTTTTTAAAGGAGACTTTAGAATCGGTTTAGAGCTGAGTTAATTGGATTGGTTGAACCGGTTTAAACCGGTTCCCAAGCAAGATCGGCGGTTTTGACCTTAATTAGAACCGGGAACCATACCTATCCATTGGTTTTAAGTTCATGGAATCGAGAACCAAGCCAGTTCTCTCCAAAACTGGCCTTGAACTGGTCAGTCTAGACCCATTCCCGAAATGAACCGGACTGATACTCATCCCTATAGTACATTTCATGTGATAGTGATTAAACAAAAGACTGTAATATTAGGCATGATAAGATCTTGAACGGCAAGGGTAATTTCTCATTCGTCAATCATCACTAATTGACAAAGGCGACAAGGAAGTCTTTAATTGATGGGGACAAGTCACGTGTATAGGTATCACCTCAATTTTGAGTATTGTTAAATTATCTTGCAAGTAACATCTCTAATTTGTAACACAATCCTTGATCCTGTGGATTTCGCATGATAAACCGCTGTGACCGCACTCGCACCAATGCACTTATAGAGCAACATATGTTTAGTTAGTCCTATTCTCTTGCCCAGAAAAAAAAATTTGACGTTATCGGTCCGACCCTATTGTTGAAATGTCAACAGTTGCTTTTCTTTTCCTAATTACTTCTTCTGTCGCTAAGAAACTCATCAAACCTATGCTTCAAACGGACGCTTATGGCAATTGAGTTTACACAAAACTTTTGTTTACCTTCAAGTTATGAGAATTCTCACGTACATTCTTGTGGGGTCTAAGATCATTGAATATCGTTGTAATTGCAACCACTCGTCAGGGATCAGGCTCCAGCAATAAGTTACCGCTATAGCTGAGGCCTAGGGGTGAGCGGCTCCCGGTCCGGTTCCAAGGTGGAACCGGGAACCGGACCAAGAGAACCGGTTCCCAATTTTGAGAACCGCGGACCGGACCGGTTGATTTTAGGACCGAGAACCGGACCCGACCGTCGGTCCGGTCCGGTTCCGGTTCCGGTTCCGGTCCAATGGAACCGGTTACTTAGAGTTTGAAGTTTTTTTTTTGTCAAACACTTAAAGTTTGGTTCACATTTTACTAATTTTTTTCAATAAATTTATGTTAATGAAGTTCACTTAAGATTTAATTTACATTTTACTAATTTTTATCAATGAATTTATGATAATAAAGTTCACTTAAAGTTTAGTTTACATTTTATTAATTTTTTAAAGAAAAAAATAACAAAAATATATATTAAATAGTCGGTCCGGTCCGGTCCGGTTCCCCCTTGGAATCGGGAACCGGACCGCCCGGAAACCGGTTCCATTTTTAGGAACCGGGAACCGGACCGATAATCCCGAGAACCGGACCAAACTCGTCTGGTCCGGTTCCGGTTTGGGCGGTCCAAGTTGCTCACTCCTACTGGGGCCTGCCTGAAGCTGCAGAGGAGCCAAGCCAGCCGTCCCTGGTGCGCACAGAGAGAGACCGGATCAGGATTGACATTAACAACTCTCACCGATCCTAAATATGCCGATGGAGGACACTCCAAGTCACGATTGCCCATGGAGGACAATCTAAGTTACGCCATATCAATGGTTCGATCAAAGCCCCATCATCCACTGATCCTAAATATGCCGAATGGCAATCTACTGATAACTTTGTCATGTCACGGATCTTCAACTCCAGATTTACAAAATTTTTGCTTCGTCTGAAACGGCCAATCCCTTGAAGCCTACATACACGGTGGAAAACCCCAATTCTACTATCACCTTGGGGAATCTCATTGTCTTTAAATAAGATAGAATACACATATAGGGATAAATATGAATATCTATTGGAAAGACAAATACAATTATTATTTCATTTTTTATTGATTTGAGCCAAATTACTCTACCGACTAGTCGACCTTATCTTTCCTCAACACACCAATTCTACCTATCACATTAGGGGATTCTTTGAATAAGATGAAATAAATCTCTGGAGATAGATTAGAATATTAATTGGAAAGGAAAATACAGTAGTTATTTCATAATTTATCTATTTGAGCCAAATCTCATATTAAATCTGAACTATGCTAACTAATCGTCCTTATCTTTTCAACACTATGAGGTCGACTCTCATATGTGAGAAAGTTCAAGACAAGACAATTGAGACTCTATACATCATAAGTGACGATCCACTGGTATTTACTAAGGCGCTTTTCACCAAAGCTTTTCAATGTGTGACAACCAAGTTGACCTTTGATGACATCTTCGCCCTAACTTGAAGGGGAGTGTTGGAAAGATATATGCAACTAACTAGAAAAATCCAAATTTAATGGGAGATTTGGCTCAAATCGATAAAGAAAGGAAATAACATTTGTATTTGCATTTCCAATAGATATTTGTGCTTATCCCCAAAGATATATTCTATCTTATTTAAAGACAATGCAATCCTCCAAGATGATATGTAGAATTGGATTTTCCCATCGTGGACATACGCTTCTAAGGGTCATCTCCTTAAATCTTAAATCTTTTTCCCTTCTTTGTGTGCGTGATTACAAAGAAAACACAATTATAAGCTTCAAGAAAGGTTTACGGTTCGGTAGAATCAAGTCGATATATTTTGGTTCAGATGGCGTTCGATGCAGAAGAATTTAAAACTTCTGGTGCTCTCTTTCCTGTAAAAGTGCAACACTAAGTCAAATAAATCCCTATCTTTTTGGCTTTTATCTAGTCAACCAAGAGACCAGGAACAACTGCACCCTTTTGGGTTGACAAGTCACCCAATGGATGATCGCTGCACGGAGATACGACAAGACACGAGAGGGCTAGAAGTTAAGGCTATGATGCATCGTCTCTCATTTCTCCTAATGAGCTAATTCTTCCCACTTAAAAAGAGAGGGAAAAAGAAAGTGGCTATGGAACGAAGTGGCGAGCTAAGAGCCTGAACACTGAAAGAAGATTCACACAGCTTCTTGAATAACCAACTCGCGACCCTCCAGGTTAGTAAGGATACAATAACTATAAAGTTGGGCATTCAAATTCATTCGTTTTATCTAGGTAAGTTCGTAATTAGTGTCACTGCTAGGGTTCGTGAGTCTGATAATAAAAAAAGAGCCTATCAGTAAGAAAACTTATGATCTGGGATTTTGTTTCAAGCGCTTGGTTTTCATGGAGAATACTATCTCCCTGTTCGCTCGATCATATATGTTTTCCACCGATAATCAGATATTGGCTGTCAAAATTGCGTTTTATTAGCTTTACTTCGTGACTGTGTTCTGCTATAGACCTAGATGTGCGGTCCAGAAGTTCGATCTTGGGTTCTTTGGAAAACAGCACCGGGGGTACCAGCAACATGTTGTGTAAGTATATATTTGTACTCGAAAGGAATTGTCAACGGGTTCAACCCAGTATCGGTCCCGTGTGCTGGTCGGTTTGAACCAGTTCAACCACGTACCATTTATGAATCTTGTTCTTCGTTGGACACAGCTTACGAAACTATGCTTTTGATTCCTCAGATACGTTAAGGATCTGTCCAGATTTCTAGTGGCTGACGTATCGATCGGAGAGAGTCCAAGCGTACCGTTACCTGGTGCACAAGAGAAAGCCATTTCCCAAAGGACCAGCCCATGGGCATTGATTGGGCCATGCAGGGCGGGTGGGTAAAGACCCAGCTAGGTCCATGAACCCTTCATTCTCCCACAAGGGCTTTTGATCAGGTCAATGGCTGTGACTTTCCTATGTTGACAGAAGCTGCTGATAATTGCCCGAGGGACGGAACATGGATGGCATCAGTCAGCTCACTAAGAGCGTGCGCTTGTGATGGCTTATGTAATCACATGGAAGCATCAGGGCCACTTTCCCTTCAATGAAGGAGGGCACAAAAGACCTGTAAAGGAGGCAAGTTTCGGACATGAAACCATGGAAGAAGGGTCACTGATGTAGGAGACGTTTGAGAATAAAACATCCAACAGCATGTAGACATAAATGAAGGGGACATGAATTTGAACGTGAATATCAACAAAGCATTGCAGCAAGATCTGCAGACAACAGTGGTCATCCTTGCAACTAGAGCACAGCAACTGCAACAAGCAGGGACACATCTGATGGCTCTATCCTGCCAAGTTCAGCATGGAAACACCATTATTAGCGCGGTGGCTGGGTTAGTAGGTACTAGTACAAGCATAAACATGTGAAGCTCCATAACAATTGGACCCGTCAGGTTTTTCTCGACAAAATTCAAACTACCAATTTTCATAGAAAGATATGTGCTTGGGGCATTTTCTATTCAGTTACTTTCTGGTAGAACCCATACAGAATTGAGCTTAACAATCAACGAAAGATCCAAATCTCAGTTAAAAGGGAGCTTAGGGGATGGAAAAAGAAGAAGAGAAAATAGAAAGAAGCCCAGTTCACAGTATTTTCACCAAAAACTGGCCTAGCCACCAGCAAGATTCTGATACAAACAACCATGTGACTTGGACAAAGTGTGGCCATTGGTGAGAAAACGATGCATAAGCGCTTATCAATGGCCATACTGATCACAAAAACTCCTGTCGTGATCATGCTTATTGATGACCATAATCAGTAATCGACATACAATAGCGGCTAGTTGCCTAGTAGCAAAACTGGTTAGGAAAGATGTCAATTGAAAGGTGTAGATAAACAGTCGAATGAAGAATCATTTGAAAGTTAACCGCTTGGCGAATAAAGTGGGTGTAAACTTAGGTGTGGTAGCATTCAAATCTAAAACCGCTTATGGATAAGACAATGAAGCATAATAAATTGTGGAAGAGAGTAATCTAGATAAGGCGGACAGGATTCAAAATGGTGACGAGTAGTAGTGCACAATCAAGAGCAATTTTAAAGAATAACCATTCAGAACAAGGAAATAGTGACAAAGTGAAAGTATGACATCAGAAATTCTGGACATGTGAAAATATGGCCAGAATCGCTAAAAAACTGCTTATGAACAATTATATTGTGAGTACTATAAGTGTCAACATTTGTGTACTATAACTCCCTGCACAAATAAACAAATCATGTTATCTTTCAATTCATATATCATAGTTATAACAGTAGTTTTCAAGTACATTGTTGTTGATAAATTCCGGTATGTATCTTAGCTGTGATTTTCATATGTATGCCTAGTATAGTTTCTGGTGCTTCGCCATTGAATAAATTACGTTATATATTTATTTGGTGTAATTTAACGTCGGTTAAATTACGTTGAAATATATTTTTGCGTACGTGTGACAGGCATTTCGTTCGTTGAGGCAAAATCCGGCCAAACACACAGGGATCCAGGACTCTAGTTCGATGACATCGGCTGACATTCCTGTACCCAACGAAAGATGCCGAAAGCACCATCCACCAACCGGAAGAGCACAAAACTAAAAGCCTCGTTCTCTGCACACCTCGACCAGTATTACTTTTTTTAGTTCTTGTTTACACTGATATGTGAACATCTGGACATATTCTTTTGGCGACTTGTGTTTGGTCATTACTATTGAGAAAGCAGAGAAGGAGGAATGCTGCCCAAGATACGGATACGACCACGTGAGTAATCTGCACGACGCCCACTCACCGAGAAAGCTCCGATCGCTTTTGCTATGTGCAGACGCACGGCTGCTTCCTCCGATACTCCATATCAGATTCTGGTCCAAAAGTCCTACGGGGGAAATATGTGAATCACACCGCGGTTGGTCAAAAGAGGAAAACAATGGGGTTTGAAGCGAGAAGTCAAAAGAAGGAACACGCGTCTGTCTTTCAGTAGCTGCGCACATGACCGCATCTCCACGCAAGAATGGTAGGGCAATGCTCAGCTGTGTGGACAGTCGGATTCGCTCGTGAGTAACGCACCCCATCTTTTTACAAATTACGAGGAAGAAGATGTGGTCACCCACCGTCAAGACGTCAACACGGTGCCCAATTACTCACTATAAAACAAGTTTCTCTGAGATAGAAGCGACAGAGGATCGCACTGGTGATCAATTGTGGTGATTCTGCAGCTGTGTGTGAATTGGTGGTAGCCTGTAGGGCTGTAGGTTTGGGGGGCAGGTGACGCCGCGTAAGTAAAACTGGCAAAATTTGACCTGGCCTCTTTTCAAGTGGGGAAGAAAAAATTGAACACTTTCACAAGAAAATATATGGAAACCCAGAAAAACTTTTATCTTTCTCCTTTTACTTAATCTAAATTTCGTGGTAAACCACTATGACTTGCTTCGACCAAAAAAAAAAAAAAGAAAAAAACCACTATGACTTACACTTAATTCGAAGCGCCTAAAATTTCGTAATGTATAAAGATAATCACGTAAATTCACGTATAATTTTGTAAAATTATCTAAATTTAAATAGTGTCTTAAACTTTTACATGTATCTAGACAAATAAGTCTGTGGTGCAATTACATGAAAAATGATTTTTCATCTACACTAAGATCGACGGACTCAATTTAGCAAGGGTCCATAAGTACGGGACTAATTATTTTTACCCCTTAAATTGTCCATTATGTATAAATCAAAGGGAGGTAACACGAAAGAACATGAAAATGACACATTGAAAATGACAAAAAATTCCCCCTTTTAACTTGAAGCTACTCTTTGCAAGAGAACATGCGTCCTGATTATGTTGCCAAAAGGAAAACGAAGGTCAGGTCTCTCTCTGTCTCTCTCCATGTAATTCTCTAGGTGACTAATTGCAAGCAATCCGGAGATTGTTCTTCTGGAGGACCATTGTTTCGGTCCTTCCTAATACCAACTAGCTAGCTCGTCTTAATGTTTATTGGTAGGTCTTGGTGTGCCAGTCGATGACGTGGACGAATTGTGAACTCTCAATAAAAATGACTAGGTCACGTGGCCTTTAGCACAACTCAATCGATCCTCTGAATGATCAATCATGTCTACGTACGTACCGTCGATTCGGTGTGCTTCCTGGTTGGCGAAATGTGTTGCCCCATCCAACCTCCATGGGAGGAGCGAGCCCCATCCCCTTGCTCAGTCCCTACCCAGGCCAGGACGATTAGGACGTCGCACCCAATCCCTTGCTCAAAACAAGGGACTGATCATTTGAAGGGTACTTTTCATCCTATGAACAATCCATGCCACTTGGGAATCTAGTCTAATCTTAGCCTAACACATATCAGACTGTACAGCTTACGTCCACATATTTGTTTTAGCCATCAATACGGAACCACCGGCACCAGGGCCCGTCCGGATATATATATCACACGTACATATTGGACTCACATTCTGTCAGCTTAAATTTTTCTTTTGGGGAAGGCGTAACGATATTACTACGCACGTTCTATGAGTTCAAATACTAGCATTCCTTATCATGGCTCCATCTATCGCGCTTCTAATCACGTTGTCCGTTTGATGCCGTGCAAAGTCGGTATTTTACCCTACGACGATCTCGCTTACTGTGCTTTACCAAGTATAAAGAATCCATGTAAGAGAAAAAAGAAAAGGAACCAATTGATTTGAATACATGAATTCCCTCGCATTTAAGGATCATTGAACGTGTACGGTCCACCATTTGGAGAACGGACTGTTTTGTTGCTTCATGCTGAACAAGCGAGTCGCTGTTTTGTTGTCCGAAAAGAGAATGCTATGGACGATGGTCGTGGACTTGGGAGTATCTATCCTAAGCTACTGGTCCCGAACCAAACCTAATAGACTATACATCCAGTTGGAGTCAGCCTGTCATTCTGTTCCCAATGCTAGGTGTCTCCCCCTCTTGAAAAATTACTTATAATTTCGGCGCGCGTGACCTCAGTTGAAACACGCCGTCGAACGAGATAGCGTCTAACTAGTATGATCCAACGGTAAATATGCATCGAGCTCGCATGTACCGAAACCATACAATAATGACTACTCTCGAGTCTACTAGTCTTCTCCCTATCAGTTCTGCCTCACTCTCCTCGACGAAAAAGAGAAAAACAAAAGCGGACTCAAGCTTTAATTTGGTATATTATGAATCTTTGTTTATATGTAGGCTTTTACGATCTATCCTCCGAGATATCTATTTTTTTTTTGTATATACCACAGAAGTGATGCTGCGAAGAGGAGAAGCTATTTGCACGCATCATAAGTAAACTTGTCAAAATAGGTGATAAATCTATTTCTTAACCCGTATATCATTAAATAGGTCATAAATGGGTATAAATATTATATGGGTGTTAAATGAGTCGTAAATTGATTATAAATGAATTTATAATTATTTAAACTCAACTCATCTTTCGCGTTTACTCAATATCGCGCTCGCTCACTCCGCACCCCAATCTCAATATGAATCGGGTATAAGTCATTAAATTTTCATTATATGAAAAATGAGTCAAAACGAATTAAATTGACTTATTTGGGTCGGATCACTTTCGATCCGATACAAACCCGATCTGACCCGCCCGTTCGGCAAATTTAATCATGAGCAACAAAACCACAGTTGAAATCGCTGACCACCGACGGGGCCCCGCTCGTGCCACGAGCAACCAGCCCGGTCGATTTGAACCTTCTGCTGTGCTTCCGTTTCCGTCCACACGTTTCCTTAATTGCCCGCTCAGACACACCCTCCCTCCATAAATACCTGCCCAACGTGGACGTTAAACCCCCGCCAGCTTTTGCACGTAGAGCGCACGGGCAGTCCTCACACGAATGTTCAGCGGCCTTCCTTGAAGGAAGAAGGAGAGGAGGAGGAGGAGGAAGAGCAACCACTACTCAAGAAATGAAGAGGGTCGCTCTGGCTTGGCTATGCCTGCTCTGGGTAGTAGCTCAGATCTCGCTGCCGCAGTCAGTGGCAATGGCGGATCCGTCGGAGGCTTCCGGCGCGAGCTCGTCTCGGGTCGAGGCCCGAGCCGCGATCCGATCGCGCAAACTGGTCACGGAAGCCGCTGCCGAGCCCGCCCCTAGCGTCGCCAAGGCATCGGAACACAAGGAAGAGTCCCCCGCGGTGTCGGCAGTGGCAGCTGAAGCGCCGGCGGGAACGGAGGCTGCTGCTGGTGCGGCTACAAAGCACAGGTCCACAGATAAGTCCGTGGCTGGCGGGGGGGTCATCATCGGAGGCCTGGTGACCGCCTTTTTCGCCGCGGTGTTCTGCTACATCAGAGTCACCCGGAAGAGAGACGGCGGCGCCCGTTGAGCTTGCTTAATATGCGAGTTCTTTTTTATGTGTGACGAGAAAAGGCATAGCGGTTAAGGAGATAGATAGGTAAAACGACAGACGACAACAAAGCTTAGCTTAGCGACAGATCACGAGTGGAAGAAAAGAAATTTGTATATGCTTTCGATTGATGAAAATCTTTGATGATCTGTTTGTGAATGGACGTGTTTGTTCATGAAATTCGATCGGACCATCGGCAGGAGGAATCTTGTTTGAGATATCGATTTCGCTTTCCTAATTCAAACGCGCGACTCGCTTTAATCTGCACATCATCGACATCGCCGTCGCCATGAAAAGGCATTTGTAGAAGTGTGAATACATTAAATCAAACGAAGTAGCCGTAGAGAAGCAAAGGCGTCTGAGCAAAGAGCGTTTCAAAGCAGAGGGTCCTCTGGCTTTAACAACGACCTGTCCGTGAAAAGCGCATCATCACAAGGACTAAAGATAGTCGGATTGGGGAGGAATAGCACATAATTTGTACTGGGCTTCGTAATTTTTCGAGGTGGTTTTGCCCAATAATCCCGTATGTTACGGTGCAAATTACTGAGATAAATGCTAAATGATATTGAAGATTATAAGTGAACGTTAAAGTAAAAGGAAATTGAGATGATGACGAGGGATCCTTATTGACAATGCAAGTAACGGTCCGCCATCCACTGCTCATTTTTCTAAGAAAACCGATACACTTGGTTTATTAGTTTTTTTCTCAACTCTTGTGATAATTGATAAATTTGCCTTGAGTCCGTTCATTTGTTGGTTTGAGCCAACATAAGTTAGATCGCCCAAAAAAACCCATAATGAGTTAATTTTAAGCAATGAACTCTATTGTAATACAACTTATCGAGCCTAAGTTACTCGAAAAGAGTTGCAAATTGATAAATCCACTCCACCATTCAAACTGCTAAAAATTGAGCGCGGGTTGAATAGCAGTTACGGTTACCTTACCGAAAACAACTTCCCATGATCTTCACAACTTCCATTTTATCTTGTGCTTTGAGATGAATCAACCTCACCACATTCGGTTACTCTCACATACAAAAGAAGACTGCGTTCCTTTCCGTTGGCATCAATGGCTTCTTGTTCGTGGTGGCGCTTGCCCATCTACTCCGTCGTCTCGATGGTCTTAGCCTTCATGGCCATCTCTGCATCCCTTCGCTCGACTGACGAAAGTCTGGTCGCTCCCTCGAGCAGCCCCAGTTTACACCAACTCCACTTGAACGCCTCGAGGGCTCTCAGAAGAGCTGGGTTCACCGCGATGGCAGCACTCCTTCCCGTCGCTCCCAAACTGTTCTTTTCTTCACCTAATGCGACAATCTTCGTGATCAAGGACTCATTCATGGCTAACCTCTCTTTGACTCCATGGCTGATGGAAGAAGTCCTTCGGTACCACACCTCCCCATTGAAGCTCTCAGCGGACGATCTCCTGAAGATGCCCCAAGGAAGCTGCTTGCCCACATTGCTTGCTAAGAAGAACATCGTGATTACCAGAAGCGACGCCAAACGTAGACTTTTCGAGATCAATTGGGTTGCGATAACACATCCTAATGTTTTTCTTGGAGAGAGACTGGCGATTCATGGAGTTCTTCAGCCACTACTGCACAAAGAACAGGATTTGTGTTTGGTCCAGTCGGTCAAATGCAACCGCGATCCTAGCCCGGTGTCGGTTGTTAGGAAGGAGCCCTATCTTGTCGATTGGGGTCGAGTAATTCGAACACTGAGCTCCAGTGGATTCGTTTCCTTTGCAATTGGATTGCAGTCTGTTCTTGATGGAATTCTGGACGACAATGCGCACTTGGCTTCAGTGACGGTCCTTGCACCTGCTGATTTTGGGTTCTTAGCTTCGAACTCGGCAATTCTTGAAAGGATGGTCAGATTCCACATCTTGCCCCACAGGTACACACATGAAGAACTCACGAGATTGCCCAACAAAGTGTCTCTTAGGACGCTTGTTCCTGGTAGGGATCTTGAGATTCGCAGAACAACTGCTTCTTGTAGTGCCAATACGAACCAAAGAACTAGAGTGGCCGTTAACGGATTAGAGATTGGAGCACCGGAAATCTACAAATCGAGAGATTTCGTGATTCACGGAATATCTCGAGCATTGGAGATCGCAGAAGCAGAAAATTCAAGAAAGTGGTGATGAGAGTCGACTCCTGGCTGTGATGCTATTGATGATAGAAATCAAATTAAATGGTGCTTACTGTACACCTGCTATACCAAGTTCATTTTGCTCGTGTACTGATTTTGGTTCTAACTTTGCATACGGTACTCTATGTGCTCACTTTCTTGAGTTGAACATAGCAACATCGCGTGGGTCTATTTGATGAAATGAAATACAAAGTTTTCACTTACCTAACGACCCATTTTCTGTTGATCCGACGCCAATGGAACTGAGGAAACAGGAACAGTGGGCAGAGACACTCCAACCTACTCTAAAACCAGCATATACATCTTTCAGCTAATGAATTGGCTAACTCAATCACATATTATGACATGAAAACCTTCAATGAGAAAATTTTGGGTCCATCCACAGATCTGGCTCTGTTTGTAGTACGATCTAAGGAACAGGTCGAACAAAATGAACTTGGTAGCAGCATTAAGCGGCCATTAAAACCAATATGTCATTTGGGAAAAAAAGGAACCAGTCAATAAATAAAAGAATGACCTCATAGCAGGGATCTGATTAAGAAAGTGAGATCTTGAATTCAAGAATAGTAATAAGTTTTGTACAGTCAACTAGAAAACAGAAAATGCAGGTTTGCAAAGATAAATAACAAACTCCAAAACTTCCATTAAGCCCTTCAAAAATCAACTCCAAGGTTAAAAGTGGATTGATCTGTAAGTATGATGCGCAAACTAAAGACAGGGTAAAGAAAAGTCCGTGATCCCTCCATGTTCAATTTCAAAAGAGAACATGTCTGATAGGAAGGCCAGGGAACAACATTTTTCAAGAAATAAAAATGCCGTCATGAAAGAGATCAACAACTATCCCCACCGGCATGACACATCAAAGTACCAAGTAGAAAGGCCTAAACCTTTTCCAGCATGATAATCCTCGGGTAACCACAGGAGCAAAAACTCATTCTAACCACTAAAACTGGACTTTTTCATCATCGACATTATGCGAGAAGGAAGAAGTCGACAAGGTTAAACAAGTAATTTTTCAGGATCGCATTGTTTGGCAAGCCAACGGCCAACGGGTATTCAAATGAGCAGCAGAGAAGGATATACAATTTCATCAGTTATTCATCCCTCTTGTTTCAATTCATCAGGATACACGTGAGTATTAACCTGCACAACTCTACTGGGCATGAAGGAAATCATTGGTGCAGAAGGCAAAAAAGCAAAAACCACAGTTTTCTGATGGTACAAAGTTGCCCGGGATTATCACAGTTCTCCCGCAAAGTTCAATCATACACGAGAGCAGTTTGCAAAGGATCTGACAAGGACGATCTGACAAGGACAGAACAAATTCTCACAGTGAGGCTACAACCGTCAACAGAAATCAGTGCTCTCATGCGTAATCCTTGAACAGTGAACAGGAAGTTTACTCTAACAAAGACAGTTACGAACCTCAAATAGTACGAACTCTAAATACACCATCTAATGTTAAGATTCCAGATCCAACAGAATCACCATACTCCAGAATTTAAACCAGTTCACCGAGACAGTCAGAAGCTGCTACACTCTAGAATTGAAACCAATTCACCCAGACTGTCAGGAGTTGCTACGCTTTGTGGTAGCTATATAAGGTCACAAATGAGGAGCAAAAGCCCAAAAGAAAAACAAACAATAGGGTCGCCATTCAATCATGATGCTATCACTTGGATCAGTACTGTAGGCACACCTCATGTCATCCCATCGATCTTGCTAGTGTTTGAACCAACAGTTTCTCCTATTTTTTTGACATTCTTTGATTACCAGAGACAAACCATCCGCGAGTCTAGTGGCGGCAAGGTGCTTTCATCCCCACCAAAAAACTAACTTGTCCCAATTTAAGTTTTGATTGGCAACAGGTTTTCTACTTTGATGATTTTCCTTCTTAGTCTTATTAGTTAAGAGACTGTTTTCGCAAGGCCAATCAAGAAAGAGGGAAGATGAAAAAGATAGGAAACATGCCAAACAAATCATCGAAATCGATGGAGATGAAGAAGCATAAGCACAACAAGATGATCAGGAAGCAGCTTTAACTCTCATTATGATTCTAGTCATCTTCAATCCAATCAAAGTAACATTAACAGCACCCAAAAATCTCGACTTCCTAAACAAACCCACAATCTCCTCCACCTCCGCGTCCCCGCACTCCTCCACGACCACCACACAAGCCCCGCCGACCCTCACCGTCCTCTCCATCTCCGCCGCGAACCGCGACGGGAACAAGGCCTCGTCCAGATGCCCGCTGAACGCCAAATCGAAGACCCCATCGAAGAAGGGCAAATTGTGCGGATCAGCGCGGCTTACCAGGGGCGGCGAGTCGATCAATTCGACCCCGGTGACGTCGGCGACCCCCGACTCGGACAGCGCCGCGACCTCGTGGCCGGCCCCGGCGGAGACGCAGAGGACCTTGGAGTGGTTGCGGAGGAGGCCCAGATCGCGGATCGAGTCGAAGAAGCGCCGGTAGGAGAGGACCTGGCCGCGGAAGGCGCGGGAGGACCAGAGGCGCCGGTTCTTCTTGTCGAGGGGGAGGAACTCGCGGCGGGCGGAGTCGCAGGAGGACCTGGGGAAGCGGTGGCGGGCGGCGGCAGCGGCGGTGGCGGGGAGGCAGGTCTGCGGGGTGCGGAGGAAGAGGAGGAGGAGGGTGAAGGTGGCGACGGCGACGGAGGCGACGGAGAGCTTGTTGAGGAACGCCTGGACGTGCCGGTCCATCGTTCTCAGTGGGGAATGATGCTGGAGCTGAGCTGTTCGTGGAAATGCGCCTTCGTGCGAACCCAATTTTTTAATCGCTTTTCTTTGAATTTTAAATATCTCTCTCTCTATAAGAGCCCAAATACTTTATAATTAGGGTTAATAGGACGAAAAATCTCAAATTGATACATACCGGTAACAAATTTACGCTTCGTTAAATTAGATTAATATCATAAAAAATTACAAATTGATAAACCTATGACAATCGGATGAGTAAAATCCCAAACTGGTACACCCGTCAGCTGTCACGTGTCATCAAACTCAGTAATTTGACGATAAAATTTAACAGAAAATAAATTTGTCACATTTGTACCAGTTTAGGATTTTTCGTGATATTAACCTTTATAGTTATTATGTTGACAAGATCTCGATCATGTGCGTGATTGCTTTCGTGCTCTTTATACTTTTTGCAATTAATATTGACATTCGAAAAGTGTATATAGGGAATGTGAACAATCAAATCGAGCAATGCGTGAATCGTTAAATATTTTCACACAATAAATTGAAATTTGGAACTCACAAGAAGACATTATGAAATAAGAGGGTCGCAGCCATGAGCTCTTGCCCAAAATATGATTAGCCGAGAATTGTGAGTAGTTATCATATTTGGAAATATTGGAAATGCGACATGCATTTCTCTAACCGTTTAGACTTTTTTGATGGGTGATAAGAGTTGGATTACAGTAATAGATTTCAATAAAATACTAAAGGATCGGATAATCGGAGATGTTTTCGTAGACATGGTGAACACCAAATTCAAAAATTTTACTTTATTATTGATGTTAATATTTTATAATATTTTTGCCTTGTCATTTTCATTTAGAATTGAGAAAATAAGCAGTCCCATTTGAGACTCCCTTACTCTTAGTGGGAAAAGAGATATATGAACAAATTTTGAGACTTCAAATTTAAGTTGTGCTATTGATTGATTCTATCTATACTATACTATACTATACTATATATAAAATCAATTTTCAAATCAACCCATTCATCGGTGTTCATGCACCATGCGCACGCGAAAAAAGCTAATGGATAGATTAAAGCAAATTCACAAGCGATGTTAATCGGGACAAATGTGGTTATCATCACATATTTCTGATTAATGGATAAAATTCTAATTTATAGTAACAAAAGTTGTTCTAATGGATAGATAAAGAAACGCACGGGCATGCTTATATGTTAGTATCAGATGTGATGCAGCTGAAAAAAGACAAAACATGTATTAATGATAATATTTTGGGTTAATACCACAAAAAATCATAAAACTAGTACATTTGTGATAAATTTACCCCAAAGTAATTTTTTGATCACCAGAAACCATAAACTAGTATACTTATGACAATTTTACTCTCCATTTATTTCCGTTAAATCTTACTGTCAAATTTCTAAGTTGGATGACATGTGGCAGTCGACAGATGTACCAGTTTGGGGTTTTAACGTAAGCATACCAATTTGTAATTTTTCATGGTATTAATCCAATTTAATTGAGGATAAATTTGTCACAAATGTACTAATTTTGAATTTTCGGTAGTTAAAAAATTAGTTTTGAGTAAATTTGTCGTATGTGTACTAGTTTGGGGTTTTTCATGGTTTAACCATAATATTTTATAGTTTTGTAGAAGACAATATATATATATATATATATATATATATATTTTTCCTTTTCAAATTTTTTTCAATTTTAAACTCAAATATCCGAATATGTAGAAAAAAAAGACAGAAGTTGATCTGAAATTAAAGTTGATGAACTTTGTTCTTATCTATATATTTAAAATATTAAATTAAGCGAATTTCTCTTTTCAATGTGACTTCGTTGGGGCTGTTATTTAATTATATGAATATAGTGAGTTGTGTGTAGAGCATATGTATTCAGTTTGTTCCACTTTTGTATATTTCTCGCTATGCGGCTTTTCCTTATTTTCAATTTAAAGTTGTATTTAATTTATTCCATTCTTTCCCTGGTTAAAGAGATTTTGCTGGATGAAAAGTTTATATCGTTCCATAAGATTGTATACAAGTAAGTCCGCAATATGAAATAATAACAGAAAACAGTGTAACAAATTTGCAAATTTCCCAATGAAATAAAGAATTTCTCTGATTCTTTTCCATTAGAGATGAAAAGGAGGCCTTTGATGGTGCAATCTTTGATCGCAGGAACTCTGAATTTTTTTTATTGCGATGCGAGAGACTATCTCGAATCAAATCATAATATTTTTTGTTCTTCATGTTAGTGCAATTAAAGGGTTTTAGTAACTTGTTATTGAATTTGATCGAATGATCTGTGATTCCTTTTCGTGAACTTGAGGACCTGAAAAGCTTGATCTCAAATTGAAGGTGGTCGAGATCTTGATGACCCTATCATTTAGTGGGGTTTGATGATCAAAATTTTGATTGAGGTCTTGATAGCCCAAATCATCCTACTAAGTCCATTCATTTTCAAGAACTTCCCAACAACAACTCTAGAAAATTCAGGGTTTTCATCTCTGTCCGTCCAAAAATGAATAGAGAGGATGAGAATGGACTTTGATCTTCGCGATTGGTCCGATTTATTAAGTTTAAGATTGTCTATCCACAATTTGAATTTTGACCAACATTTACTTTGATTTAAACACCTATCAAGTCTATTTTAAATCCGTTATGTATAAATGCTAATTCGATCTACCTAATCCAATCAATCAATATGGCCGTCCAAGTTTTTAAATGCATTCCATTTTCTAACACTTAAATGAAAACTTAGAGATGATATAGTATTGTTGAAAACAATTTCGCTAGTATATTGTGTTTTTTGAGTTCAAACTCAATAAGACATATAATCTTCGTATCCTTTCTCTCTATCGATTTCTTAAAACTTAAATCAAATAAGAGATAGAAACTACCATATGGCAAATCACTAATCCAAAAGTAATTATGCAACGTGTTTTGCCATGTGGCATTTACGGAATGAAAGTGAAGTGTCACGTGAAGAACACATTAGTGAATATCCCATCAGCTTCGCTTTAACTACGTAAAATAAATGTATCTTACTCCAAAAGTAATTACGTAGATATGACTTTTCAAGGTAAATTGTTCGATCATCTTCTCATTCTTTAAACTCTTTATATAATTTTCTATTTTTATCTTTCACCCCACAAGCACGCACTTACTTAGGGGTTGTCTTGGTAATTATGTTGTTGCGAAGGGACCGGAGCACGAACATCCAACAAACTAAAAAAAAAGTAGTCGGCTGTTAATTTATGTGCATATCTTAGGCTTGTCATGTCGAATTTAGGTCTAATTCAAACACGACATATATTTTTCCAGCTCATTTGTGGTTATTAAAAATGTACTATTGATTTGAAACCCAAACATGCTATATATATATATTAAATGATTAACACTATATGACACATTTAATACATTTCAGATTTATACTCCTATATAAATTTTCAAAGTCGTATATTAACATGTTCAAATGTATATTAATATATCGTGTGCCGACACAAATAATATGTTGACCTACTTAATCAAACGTGTCTATGCATGTCGTCAACGGAATGAAAGAGTCAACCCACAGAGGACAGTTTTTGGAATTGTACAGAGACATGTGGACTTGTTTATGACACAAATACATGACATGCTTAATTACGTGTCTTATAAGTAGGTCGTGTCGAAAAGTGCTAGCATATGAAAGAACTGATTTTTATCGTAAAAATCCAAGAACAAAGCTGTCATCACTCGCTCACTCTCACACGCCAAACTAGTAAATGCATCTTTTTTAATTCCAATACTCCAAAATTAATTGATTTGCATGTCACATGGGTAATCTGGGATAGGTGGATTACTCCCTAACGCACGAATTATTTTCTTTTCAATAAGAGCTTTTTTCCGTTAAAAAACATTGTGAGAAATCAATTGCACAAGTCAAGTGATCTTTTTCAATTCGTAGGTGTGATTTAATTATCAAGACTCAAAATCTAGAACATCTAGTCATCAAAAGATTGTCCTCCTTTTACCTCATTCGATTGGCGTACAGAATATATTTCCTGTCCCTACATTTTTCGCGTTATCCCTAAGATACGTATACGTTGATATACCTTACCATATCAAAGAACTGCACATGGACATGCTTGCGTCCTCTAGCGTCTTTCAGAGTTCGAGACGAACTGAATATATAATCCAGTGGCCGTTGCTCAGGGCATCATCATCGCCATCACTCATTGAAAAGTTCAAACCCTAGCATAACCATCTCACGACATTATCTCAACACTAGTTTAACACACACACACACACACATGCTCCATCACGTTTCGTGACCATGGAGACCAGATCGGCCAAGAGAAGAAGGCTCTCGCTTCTCCAAGACGGGACTGGAGATCACGGTGCATCCTCAGGTCTGCCGACTTGTGGTCGTCGTCAGATCAGCGATCTTCCTGACGATGTGCTTCACCACATCTTCTCGTTCTTGCCCATCAAGTCCATTGCGAGGACGAGCCTCGTGTCAAAACGTTGGGCGGCTCTCTGGCGCTCCATGCCGGATCTCGACTTCACGACCATTGAATCATCAGACCGAGTCATCTCTGCCATCGAGAAACTGATCATGTCCCATGGCCTGAAGCTCGAGTTCCCTCAAGGGTTCCTGAAGTTCCTCTACATGGTTGACCCCGAGAAGGATTTCATCAGGCAGGTCCTGAAACACCGCAGCCGATCAACACAGCCCGGGGATGGCCTGAGGCTCCTTCGGTTCTGTGCATACCTGAGCTTCACACGACTGAACAACTTGATGCGTGATGCCTTCAGGCACAAGGTGAATGCCCTCGACATTGAGGTGGCGACCAAGGACTTCTTCAATCTGCCAATGCGCGTCGCGACGAGCGAGCACCTGCAGGCCTTCAGATTTGTTTCACGGTTCCCGGGGTTCCGGTTGCCGCCGCTATCGATGATGAAGAATGGTTTCCGGTCCCTGCGGAAGTTGCACCTCTCGGGGGTGATCCTACATAACCAACCCTTTCTCATGGATTTGTTCACGGAGTCCTCATTCCCGGCTCTGCAGAAGTTGAGCCTTTCGAAGTGTTTCGGATTAGAGAAGATAAGTATAAAGTGTGGGGCTTTGGAGAGTGTAGTCGTAAAGAATTGTTCCAAGATGAATTTCCTGGAAGTTCGCTGTCCAAAGTTGGAGAGATTACGAGTGTCAGGTTGTTTTCCTAGAGGAAGGCATAAGAGCGTGTTGAACATCTATGCACCTCGACTAGACGTTCTTGATTGGGAAGGCAGCGATGTTCCTGACCATTGTTGCTTGCATAACTCGAGTCCCACTGTTAGGGTTTGCCTTGGGTTTTTGAACATCAAGGTTGAGGACATTCATGAAAAGCCGGCCAGGAGTTTATTGAGATTCTTATCTGGGATCTCTCATGCTCGGTCCTTGCGAATGGACACGCTATCCATCAAGGTTGGTCCTCTCTCTGCGCATAGGCATTTCTTGAGTGTGAGGGTCGACTGAGTAAGCAGATAGAAGTTTATAGGATGAGGAGATGGACAGCGTTGTCTTTAATTAGAATCCATTCTTTGTTTCATCAACTACTAATTTGTGATTAGGGTCTAAGTAGTTGCATTATGAGTAGCTTTAATGCACTATATGGTGTTGCGGCGCACACGCAACTGTTGCAGATTCTAGGAAACATGGACGGCTTGGAAGTTCTGCGACCATTCAAAAACCTTGCACATTTGGAGCTTTCTACCTTTACCGGAAGAGTGTATATCCCACCGCTAGTTTCTCTGTTCATGAATGCTCCATTCGTGGAATGCCTCCATATCAAGTTGGCCCCAGACCACAACACGCACAAGAATGTCGGTACCATTTGCTCACACCTGATGATTAATGATTGTTCCTGCAGTGTTGGACTTTGGGCAGAATTATGTCCTATGATGATTATATAGTTCTTCGACTAAACTCTGTAATTTACCCCTCATTTCAGCAGTTGAATGGAAACTCAGCACACTTGTGGGACGTGTCTGTCTCCGAGGAAGAGAAGCAGTGGGAAATCCGCAGAAAAGCCATAGGATCCTTCCTTGATCACCTGAAGGTTGCGAAGATAACGGGGCTCTTGGACTGCGAGGAGGAAGCGAGCCTCATGAAGTTCCTGCTCAGGCACGGGAAGTCCTTGAACAAGATGATCCTGTGCTTGGAGGCCAGGAAGGTTAAAGATTCTACTCTCAAACAAATCAGATCCCGTATCGTGGAATTCTCCAAGGCAGCTTCTAATGCTAAAATTTCCTTTTGTTAGGTGTCCTTATGGATTATTTCAGGTTCGCTTGGTCCCCTTTGTATATCAGATGAAATTTCGCTTTAGAATGCTATTTTTTCGAGTGACGGAAAAGATATGAATCAATGAAGCATAGTGATCAAGATAATTGCATTTGAGACTCGTTAAGCACTCTTTTTCGGCAATTAAAACTAGGTGCTATCAGTTCTATAGTTAATTTTGCAAGGGAAAGTCGAGTTAAAGCTTCATAATCTTCTTATGAGAATTCAGACATTTGGCAAGGATTGTTATGGTGAGGTCCCAATGCAAGTCTTTCGCCTGAATTGAGTCTGATTCGTAGTCTTATCAAGCAGCAGCCATTCGCCTCCGGCTTCATTTAGAACCACCAGCTGCTCTATGTTAGTGTATGAAAAGATTAATCTGATCTGGGAAAGGGGAAAAGAGATGGTTCACAAGATTTTGCCATTTATGCAGAATTGTCTCCGTACTTAGGACCCTGCTGGCGGTTTTCACCGAGAAGCAGCTATAGGAGCTATCAATCTACTTCTAATTCCAAGTGTCATATGCTCTGCTCCCACGGTAAGAGGAGCATAGTTGAGGACGAAGTCTAATTATATGATTATATCAAAATTTCCAATTAATTTGTGTACTAGTATCGTGTATTAAAACAAACAAATCATTGATATTTTTGTTGTTAATATTATTTTACTATATAAATTGATTATTTTCACATTGCCTTTTCCTAGTTAGATTGTTGTTTGTATGACTCAACTTGTCTGCCATTTAGACATAATGAGGATGATGCTCGGTAGCGAATAAACTGTAATTTGTCTCTAAATAAATCATAGTTTTTATCCAATGATAATTTGAATCTATTCCCGCACTTATATATGAAATAGTTTAAGATATAGGAAACAACATATCCATTACAGAGATATATTTAAACTGAACATATCATTTTAATGTTGCTACTATTTTTATCTGGTTGTTTTGATTAAACAAGTGCAATGATGACGCAATTCTCTATTGTTTTGTAAAGTAGGATTTCTTTCCCTTGAGGAGAACATTCGCAAAAGTGTGCTATGCAGCGGATTTTCAAGGGAAACTGACATACACTAATATGGAATATACAGATCTTTAACAGCTAACAGTAGCATCTCGGTGATAACTATAGTGGGGTAGATTTTGAGTTTGATGAGATGACATTACCCCAAAAGGAAATTGATTTTACAACTCAATTGCAGACGAAGGAACTTAATCTTAGGAATGAAAAGTACAGCAAATGACAAGAGAAGAATCTGCTCCGGTGACCAAGAAGCTGATTCAGGATGTTAGTATTGTACAGTCTTTAGGCCGAGGAGGAACATCAGCAATCAACATAGGGTGAACCGTATTTTGCCAGAGGAGAAAGGAATATCACGGGGCAAAAATTTGAGGCATTCCTAGTTAAACAAAGTGCCTGATGCCTAAAGCTTTTGACATCTAAGATGTGGAATAGATTCCAGGAAGATCCAATGTCACCGGCCTTGTACCAGAGAAGTTGATAATGCGGCAATCGACTCTGGTTTGCTGGAAGAAGAAGCTGCCGTAGAAAAGCCTATTCTAACTGCAAAAGCTGGTTTTTTCGGAACTGGAAGAGTCGCACTTTCACTACCGAGCATGAAAACTGCATCTGACATGATGGGACGATCACTCGGGTCTTCTTGAACACATAAAAGCGCGACGTTTATGCACTTCAAAACTTGATCTCTTTTGTAAGTTTCGTACAGCACTCGATCCATCAAGTCCAATGCGTTACTGTCATTCCATAATTTCCATGCCTGCACAATTGAAGGTTCGGTACGTTCAGAGAAAAGGGCGACAGGAAGTGGATATAATAGAAGAAAGGGACAGCAAATGGACTATACTCACGTGAGAGAGAAGGCTCATTATTCCTTCGGACTGATAAAAGCCTGTGTTACGTTTCCCGCTAATAATCTCCAGTACAACGACACCAAAGCTAAAAACATCGGACTTGAATGAGAAAAAACCGTCCAAAGCATATTCGGGAGACATGTATCCACTGCATTGGAGAATAATAAGTCAATTAAGCCACAGTCGGAATACTAAGTTTCACTGCAGATATTAATAGGTGATAACGCACTGAGTGCCTTGTATAGTGTCCAAGGAATTCTTTGTTCGGACGGAAATATATGGTGTGCGCATGCATGAAAAACTTACTATGTTCCGATCACCCTCTGCGTGCTTGCTTCAATTTGTTTTGCCTCAAATATCCGTGCCAGACCAAAGTCGGAAATTTTGGGAGTCATCTCCTCATCGAGCAAAACGTTGCTTGCCTTGAGATCTCTGTGAATGATTCTCAGCCTAGAATCTTGGTGAAGATAGAGCATTCCTCGTGCAATTCCCAAGATTATCTCAAAGCGTATCTCCCAAGTTAGCAACCAACACCTTGTTCGATCTGGCAAGGTTCTAATTTTTGTTTGTGACGACAGCAAATTCTTTAATCTAGCTTTGTGAGACTAACTTACGGAAACAGGGACACGAAATAAGTTGCTTACCGAATATGAATGAATCTAAGCTTTTGTTGGGCATGTATTCATATAGTAACATCTTTTCATCTCCTTTGACGCAATATCCTACTAATCTGACGAGATTTCGATGCTGTAGTTTGGCAATCAAGACAACTTCATTCTTAAATTCCTCCAAGCCCTGTCCTGAGCCACTCGATAGCCTCTTCACTGCAATTTCCTGCCCTCCAGGAAAAGTAGCCTGAAACAAAGTTAAGGAACGGATTACTTCATCACTGTGACCTGGTCAAGAGGCACATATGGTAGAAGAAGAAAACATTTTATTGACCTTGTAAACAGGCCCAAACCCGCCTCTTCCAAGTTTGTTCTCATCCGAGAAATTATTCGTCGCCTGTAGAATAATTTCTAAATCAAAAAATGGCACGTCTATGCCTTTCTTAGCATCCTCCTCGAACTGTTGTGAATCCATCCACATTTTGATCTGTTTCTCACTGTCGTATAGTCGGAAATCAGGATTTTCCTGAGTCCTTTCCCTGCTCCCTGAAGTGCCAGCTCTAGTTACTAATTGTTTGCTATCTTTTTATCGTATATCTAATAATGACAGATAAAAAGCAGTATGTATTTGATTTGTGATTACCTTGAGTACTACCATGCTGCCTTCTCATGTAATATAAGCCACCGAATACGAGGATGAAAATTGCAGCACCGACAGGAGCAACTATATGTACTGCTTTCACTTTCTGTCTTTTCCA
The DNA here is from genome assembly GCA_031216285.1 of Syzygium syzygioides. NCBI lineage: Eukaryota > Viridiplantae > Streptophyta > Magnoliopsida > Myrtales > Myrtaceae > Syzygium > Syzygium syzygioides. Next base: position 19,642,537 of record CM062242.1, read on the forward strand.
CGATGATCCGTAATTACCTGCTGCTAGACAAGAAAAGAAAATATAACTCCTATATTTTCGACAGAAGTGAACGAATAATTGTAGACACAGCGACTCGCTAATTTAATAAAAGGACAGATGTGAGGACTTCATACTGCATGGTCACAATCGCTCTTACAGTCGAGGAAAAAGAGCAAGTTTAGTTGGTGCAAGTCCAGGACTCTGTCATTGCATTGCGTGCGTACACCATGCTTGGGATAGTAACCGTAAAGGCAGATGCTATTGACTGCTTGACAGGGTCAACATCTCGGGAATCTCGGGCAGGAGACCAACTATAGCTGAATCTGTTCTAGTTTGGAGCTCTTATGGCTGACCTACTATAAATTCCAGATTAACGTTGAAAATATAGAGGTCCACTTTATGGAATTTGTCAGTCTGCTTCCAGGAGGAGCAAATCATCCTAGCAGTACTCTAAATGATAGACCATGGAGATAGAAAGTATTAATTTGGGGTCACGACAGAATCTACTATTATGGTTACCTTTAAATCTTAATGGCTACATTTCCTTCTAATCTGTTATTCATGAATACAGTAGCTAAAGTTGTGGGTCAATTCGCAAGACCAACATTCTCACCCAGAGAACAATTGATGCTGAAAGAATTCCAACTGAATCCTGAGTCGCAGAGGCACTTTGTTATTCCATCTGATGCATTCCTGCAAGTTGCATGTGGCCAATCGCAGTCTTTGGACGAATTGCAAAGTGGCTCTGTCGGATTGCTCCACTCAATATTTATTTCGCTCTTTCCAACACTTCCCGAAGAGTCTCCCGTGCTGAATATATTCGGTCGTCCAAAACAATTGCCACTCACACTAAATGGCGAGGACTGGTTAAGCTGCTGATTGATTTCCGTCGGACTGCTACTTTTGCAGTAGAATGCTTCCTCGAATTGGATGGTAAATGTTCTAGTTTCTGGAGTGATGCTAGTGACTCTGTAGCTAACTTTGCCCCGTTCAAAGTAAAGCTGCGCCTGTTCATTGTCGCAGCGAAATCCAGAATATAGCTGGTCGCCACAGCTCTGTCCCATGCTTAAAGGGTAGGGGACTAAGAGAGTGCCACAAGTTCCACAGCTCCTGCTAGTAGATTCTACGAAAGTCAACATTATAGAAACATCAGCATCAATGCATATGCACATTCACCTGCAATTGGACTCTAATCATAAATAATTCTTATATCTGAAATTGGGATAGCATCATTTTTTGCCATTTGCAGGTGGACTGGAACACTTGGTTGGAAGACGCTTGCACTTAAAATATTTAACATGTAGGTGCACAAAATATATCAACGTTTCTAACTTCATCCAAGAAGGCAAACCACCACCGAAGTTAGTTAAATCGACGAAGTCACAGCACAAGTCAGAAGGCCACAAACACAAATGATCTTGGAAAGGAAAAAAGGTTAGGCAAAAAGGAAATTAACCTATGTCTGAAAGTGGCACTCGGACATAGAGGTCATGGCCGTCTGTGGCAGACTCCTGAATATTGTTGAGTTCGTCCGACCATATATAGCACGTCGAGGTGCCGTTCTGTGCCCGGCTTTGACCCTCCTTGAATGAGTAAGCCTGGCAACTGGAGGCATTGAGGCACTTTTGCCTGCATTGCGTCTCATTGACTGCCGGGATATGCATGTCTGGCCTCCCGGCCTTCATCATCGTCAGATTCAAGAAATGATTGGCGCTGTTGTTGCTGTTATTCCCACAGCATTTCGACGACTTCCTGTGGCATCCGCTAAAGTAGGACCCCAAGGTTTGATTATCCGATTCTGCCGGCTTGAAACCTGGCAAGCACTTACACATGGTCTCGCGGACATTCTCAACGTTGCAGCTCCCGAACTTGCCACATGCATTGAACACGCTGCACAAGCCCGTTGGCTCGGACAGGACCGGCATCGTTGAGTTTCCCAGCCTGAAGTACTGAATCTGGCCATTGCATCTCATGACCAACCGGGTGTTGTTGTAGTCAGGCAGGGTTATGTTTTCGTAGACTGAGCTCGGACTAGTCCCGGCTGGCAGGGATGCAGCGGTTGTTCTATTGGAGATTGTATGTCTCATCGGCTTGTCCCAACTTGTCATAGCCCACACTTTTCCAGAAAGGAGACCCGTCCCCGATAACTTGGTACTCCCTGGTGCCGCTTTTTTGATCCCTCTGGAACGTGAACTTCCCCGGTTTCGGGTCATTATTGGTTGCCCAAGAAGTCAACTTGAAGTCATCGGTCATCAGCATCCCCGGCAGGAACGTGTCGGTCGGGTAATTGAAGCTCTGCCATACAATTCTCTCACCTTCGATCAGCACCAGATTCCCTGAATCAAGAAGCTTTGCTAACCGGGTTGAAGAGCTTGAAAGATTGGTTAACCAGATTGGTTGTGCTTCGTTCGACACCTTCAGGTTGCCGTCCACAAGGCTGAATGATGCTGTTCGGCAGTCGATCTGGTTGTCCCGGTTCGCGACCCAGACGACAACTTTAGGGTCTGACCCGGAATACCATATTCCGACAAAGCAGTCGAAGTTCCCTTTCGGGTTGAAGAATCCAAGCTCGAACCGCTCACCAGCAGACACGAGAGGGTCTCCTCTCGAGTACATGATTGCGCCTCCTGTTGTTATGTTATCTCTGCTCGAGCAAAACGGAAGTAACATCACAGACAAGAGCAAGCACGTAAAGTTATTGGAGCGTCGCATGGTAATAACTCGAGTTCTTGAAATGGCGACGAGGTTAATGTCTCTTTGATTCTTTGTTGCCATTGTTCGACCATTCTCTGCGATAATACCTCATTCTCATCATCATTCGTCGTAAGGTTGTCGGGATTGTTTCTCTCTTTTCTTTCTTTCTCGGGAATATCACTTTTCGTTGTGTTTGATGAATTATTGAAATCATTTTCGTCCTTTTTGCCATTCGAAGAAAAAGAAGTCCCACACAGAACGTTGACCAAGTCAGAAAAGAAATACCCCATAGGCTCTCGTCCAGAAGAAATTAAAAAATAACACAAACAGTCCCTAAATTTTGCTCAATATATAATGTGATCCCTAAATTTTTAATTTATTTAATGTAGTTCCTGAATTTTAACTTAATATGCAATATAATTCCCGAACTTTTAATTTACTCAATGTCATCCCTGAATTTTTTGTACATGTTCAATTTAGTCTCTGAACTCTATGAAAATGTTCAATGTAGTCATTCTATTAATTTAAGTTCAGGGATTATAATGAATATGTATAAAAAGTTTAGGGACCATATAAGATCAAATTGAATATTAAGATAAAGTTAAGAGATTATTCACTGCAATAATACTTGTCTGGATTGTCTTTCTTCGTTCTTTCTTTTTCAGGAATAACACGTTTTGTTGCATTCAACGAATTGTTGAAATCATTTTCGTCTTTTTTTGCCAATCAGAGGAAAAGAATTTCCACACACGCAAAGTTGACAAAGTCAGAAAAGAAATACCGTAGGTTCGTCTAAAAGAAAACGTTTTCGTGAAATTAAGTCCTCATCACACTAGAGAGAGAGAGAGAGAGATATGGCTAATTGAGGTATGATGATCCTTACTCTACTTTTCTCTCCTTCTGTTGTGCTCCTCTCTTTAGGAGTAATCAACTCCCAGACCGATCTAATCCCACTCAAAAACTAGAAACCGGACCAATAGGACCAATTCCTATTTTCTGGATCAATCGGTCTGGTCCGGTTTCGGTTGGTCTAATGTATGTATGTGTGTATACTCATTGTGAAATCTCTTGCAAGTGATCATAGGATGGGGAGGGAAGCTCGTCCTCATCCAACTAGCCATCATCTTCTTCCGACTCCAACGATGACGAACATGTGTCATCGTTGTTATTGTCGAAGTCGGCGACAAGAGGTTGCTGAGCCGCGAGAGGAGTGCTTTTCAGGAATCTGAGGGCTAATAGCTTGACGACTCGGTGGATTAGCGTGCCGGAGCAAGCGAGCGTCGTGAGGAAGATGGCTCTCCATTTGCAGAGTTCAAAGGCTTGCGAAATGAATGCTTCCTGAGACCACGATCGAGATAAAATTTGAGAAAGAAAAGGTGGGTTTTGCAGAAAATTCATTAGCTGAAAAAGCGAGGCTTCGAGGAGGAGAAAAAAATGAAGTTTTTCTTTTCCCAATTTAAGTTAAAAGTGTTGTTCTTTAAGAAATTTAAATAATAATAATAATAATAATAATCGGTCCGGTCTAGTCGGTCCGGTTTCCACCCCGGAACCGGGAACCAGAGTAGTAATCACCGGTTCTAATTTTATGGAACCGAAAACCGGACCGGCCGCCTCATGGAATACCCAGAACCGACCGATTCGGTCTAGTATGGACGGTTCCCGATTCGAGCGGTCCTCTATGTTCATCCCTACCTCTCTTGGCAAAATATAGACCTCCTCGAAGTCATAGATAATGATATTTATGCCGTGGCCGGAAAACATTTTTAAAAAATGTAATATTTTTCGTAAAATAAACGTAACTTTAAAGTCAACAAATCACGTAATGGAACACACTCGATTTAAAATAGGCAAATAATATAATAGGTCTCGACCTAACTAATTTTACATAGGTTCTACAATAAAAAATTGTCACATAATAAATCCTGTTGAAATTTTTCCAAATTAAAAAATTACACTCATCCTTTCATCAACTCCTGATCCGCGCGCGCTCTACATCTCAATATTTTTCCAACGTAGGAGCAATCACGCATCACCACCATTGCCAAACCAATCGACATTACCGTGTCACCGTGCAGCCGCTGTCCATCTTCCCCACACCTTTGGCTCTGCCTCTCTTGCGGTTGGCGAAGGGGCGACTCTCTCTTCCTCCACACAAACGCGTGGACAGTGGCAACTAAACCTTTTTGTATAAGCGTGTCTACATGGACGAGATTAGCCGTTTTCTATTGGACGCTCGGGGAAAATGATTTCCTCTCTCGAGAAAAGAAAAATCTTTTTTTTCTCAATATTGAGTGTGAATTTTCATATATCTTAAATAATTTTTCATTGATTTATCCATTTTCAATAGCCAAATATACGCAAAAGTTGGAATATAAATCTTAAGAAATCATTTTCAGCTAAACAAACACACCTTAGCATTTATCTCTCACAGTAAACAGAGAGTACACTCTCATCTTTGAGCATGTCCGATGAAATAGGAGGGAGTTAAGACGACTATCAACCCCATATAATTAGCTGTAAAGCAGACACTAATCACCGGATTTAGTAGATACTTTAGATTAGAGGCCTGCAAGTCCTTTCAATCTTCGTTTGCTTCACGGAAGGGGGGGCGCAGTGAGAAATTGGAAACTCACAACGACTAAATCTATGGTTGTGGCTATTAATCAGTTGTCTTTTCTTTCCTCCTCGTCAAACCTTTCGTTCTTTCTTTCTTTTCTGACCACCAATAACAAAGAATCCTTGATTTGTATCTCGTTCTATTACAGGGAAGAGCACTACTATCTTCATTTCTCCCTCTACCCGTCTCTCTCTCTCTCCAAAGATATCTACAAAGTACGTATAAGCGAACGCAGTTTCGTTGGCTGCTGTTCTCTGTCAAACGAAGGACGTCTGGGGTCCTTGTCATGCACAGGCCTTTGCAAAAGACTTGTCGGGTACGAACCCATTGACCTAGTAACGTTGTCAACACGGCAGCATCCACGTGCTGATGACCTTAAAGGTGTGTATGTTTAGCTGAAAATAAGTAAGAGCCAGTCGTCTTCGCAACCGAAGTTAAGGCTGGCTCAGGTCGGAGGTCGAAAGTAGTCTCGTCCAAATCGATTTATTTAATTCGATTAAAAAATTGATATATTTAATTTATTTTGATTCAAATTTAAATATAATATAAATTCAATGACTCATACCTAATTTATATCCAACCCAATCAATATTATTAATACACTTCCATATTTAACTCAATCTAGAAAAATTTATACCTAGACTGAGATGAGAGATTGAGTAACAACGAGAGAAAAAGAATCATAGAGGTGAGTTGAGTTTAAGAAAATTGTGAACCTATTTAGTACCATTATAAACTCATCTATGATCTATTTACTGAATATAACTAATCCATATAACAATTTAATTTATTAAATATAGGTTCAAAATGGATCTTTGTTCCAATTTGACAGGTATAGTCACAAGAAAAGATCTTTAGACTTGTTCAATTAGACTCAGTTAACCATAATCCATGTGATCAAATGGACCTTCATTTTTAATCTGACCGAAGGAAAAGGCTATTGCGTAGTTTGTTCCTCCTATCACTCTAGCCGTATAATGAGACTACTTCAGAGAGTGTCCATTAACTAGGCTCATGCAAAAATCTTCAAAATCTAAGTATAAAGTAAAATGTTTTGTATTATATGTCGCCAACATCGCCTTTAGCAATTGCAATGCCCGCATTATAATTCACAATCCACCCGTCTAATAACACGGAATACTTTCTTCATAGGCATGTTGGCGAAGGTGAAGTCCTGCGACAGCTGGTGAAAGAATACTAAAAGAAAAAAGCTTGAATTATTTATCAAGTGTCAATGTAATTAACTAAAAGTTCATTGAGCAAGTTAAAGTCCAGATCCTCTTGATTTAGCAACAGGAAAAACTAACTCGGTATATCCATTTCAGATCGGCATATAATAATCAATTTAATCAAGCTTGTGAGATGAGTTAATTAATTGTGATGGGAAAAGAAAAGAAAAGTTAATTAGTTGAGAGGATGACAATTTTTTGTCCAATTTACCAGGAAATTATTGCATTTGAAGCACACTTTTTATGTTTGTAAAAGTTATACTTTCTAAAATAAAAGAAAGGACTGATATTGCTGTTCAAAGGTGTACGTATGGCTTCCGAAACATCAGACCTTTGATCATTGCATACGCTAGTACGGGGGATCATCGGTCGTCGTCGGCCCAGTTTGTCTCTCTCATTAAAGCAACTGGTCGTTGACCCGTCAAAACATAAAGAAATAGAAAAACTGTTTGTATTGAGTTGCTTAAAAAGTCTTTTGGGCAAAAGTTTTGAGTTAAGAAATTAAGTAAAAATAGATAATTGAGTCAACAGAGCACGCGCGCTCTGTTGATACTTCGTACAATACAAACAGAGCGATATCACCTCGTATATTTGCGGTGGAAGTTGAACGTACACACAACACTTAGACCGCATTAAAAATTGAGGAAAAAATCTCTAAATGTTCAGCTCGTGAATACTTTGCTTGATATGTTCTCTTCATGCTGATTTGTAAAAGATACTATACAATAATTTGTGCTGGTTTTTTTGCTATTTGGTATGATACTTCTGTCACACCCCGAAACCTACCAAGATGAGGAATGACACGGCCGTCCTTTCGTCCAAAGGACGCAGCCTCAAACCACCAAAGAGCCCCAATGACATCGCTCTCGTTCTAATAACTGCTAAACAAAGAACCTGAAAGATATATAAGATAAAGGGTGAGCTACCACGGCTCAGTGAGTAACATATATCTTCTATGCGGATCGAACAATCACTATGCAATAGTATAAAAAATATCGCAGCCCATAACTCAAATCAATGTACAATATAGCCAAAAATATCTCAAAGGTATAATAACTTTTCCATAACAATCATCCGTATCAGATTACTCAATAAAAACTCGCTTAACAACAATAGCCAATCATCAATGGTCTATCCATTGACTAATCTCATCACATAACGCGTCGATGGTTTATCCATCAACCAATCTCATGCTCGTCATCAAACTATGGTCAAGTTTAACCCCGTGACAAAGGCGACCAAGTTTACCCCTCTTGGCAAGGTCTACCACCTTTTATAAGCCGGCGGTTCAGCCCAGAAGGATATCCTGACAGTATGCATACTCCCCCCTCACCGGGTTCTCAACATAGTAATACGAGCAGCAGCAACTTATAACTCAATTCAGAAATCCATAATCAACACCAATAAATCCATTTCACAACACATTACGCAACATGAATAGCTCTCGGCTAATCCTCTTCACAAAACCTTTAATATAAACATTCACAAAAGCTCCATTTCAATAACATCATAAGACTTTTCAACTCATTTCACAATCGAAAAGAGGTAGTAAATGATCGATCCAATTTATGCAGAAAACATGCTCCACTGTACTAAAAATTATATCTCATTATCAAAATATGAATTTGTAAATTCATAGAAGATATGTCCCTCACCTGTTAATCCACAACTAACCCAAATATGCTACTCGAGCCGACGATTCCAAAATCCTATCAAACATACGGAAAAACGAATCAAAATCGAGTAATATTTCCCCCTAACGCGCGACTCGAATAAGTTAAGGCTAACTATCCAATAATCCGACACCCTCGAGCCTACGATGGCTTGCTCCAAGGAAAAATCTAAGTTCTGATATTCAGACCCAGAAGATTCTTCAGATGCAGACGCAGAAATTATTCAGACTCAGACGCTGAAATTCTTCAGACTCAGACGCTAAAATTCTTCAGACGCAGAATTATCCAGACGCAAAATTCAGAACATAACAACTAGTGGTCTGTCATGGATTTCACAAAAGGAAAGTCTTGATTGTTTAACTTCCTCCACCGGACTCCGTTTTGCGCGCTCGTATAGTCAAAACGAAGCTCATCTAGCATACTATGGATGTCCCAACATAGCCAACCCAAACAACAGTCCAAAAACAACAATAAAAGCTCTGGAAAGTACTGTTCACGAAATTCCAGATTATGCTCTCAACTTGAAAATTTGATTTCGGACAAACCGTAACTCCGAATCGATATCCGTCAAAACGCACAGCCCCACAACACCATAATCTTTCAGTTTCATGGATATTTAAGACTTGGCAACCCAAAAATTTAGATTACGCAGTTCAAATCCACATATCTCTCATTTCCGAGCCCTAATTTCTCATTTCCGACCCCCAATCGAAAAATTATTCCGATAGGACTAACGAGGGTTGCGAGTACTTACTAGTCGTTGCGTTACGTAGTTGGAACGGCTCGGCAAGGACCCACGCACACAAATCCTCCCTTTCTCTTCTTCCCTTTCTCCTCTCCTTTTTCCTTTTCTTCTCCTCTGTTTTTCTCTTCTGTTTTCCCGACCAGCCGCTACTTCTTCCTTTTATCTTCACCTTTTTGACTTTTCTTTTCTTTTCTTTTCTTTTTGTTTTTCTCCTTCAGCCTACTTCTTTTGACCTGGTCAAAAGAAGAGCAAATATTACAACTTCAATATTGCCTTTCCAACCGGTCAATGGAGAGGACTATTTGGAGTTGGTGGTTTTGTGAAAATATCTGCAATTTGTAAGGAAGAAGAGACATGAGGAGTCACAATAGAACCGTGAGCAACATGCCCCAAGCATGAAATCCTTTTGTGGCTAGAAATAGGCGTTGTCATTTGCCTTATTCCCATGTCCGTTCCGTTCAATTGTCCTCTTCTGTTTTGCTAGCATAACATGGACCTACCTAAGCATTGTTTGGAGAGACTAGACAGAGATGTACTAGACTTCTCAATGTGCAGCAGAAATTCAAGACCTCACAACCTTACCTTCGGCTGGTGATTTGATTAGGGCCCTCTTGTGATATCGATATGATTCGTGTCGAAGCCTCGTGTTAAGCACGTGATTGGTAATGGTGACGAAACTTTCTCATGGTGGAATCGTTGGCGTGGAGAATTTCCCAACAAGGGCAATCTATATGATTCCTCTCTTTCTCCTAAGGCTGTATTTGCTAAGGTTATATAAGGTATTGCTGAGATCCCATTGCGGTACGAGAAAAAACGAGATTTTTGGCTTCTTGTTCTGTTGCGGAAGCTAAGCGATCGAACAATAAATTGACAGAATAAGAAAATAAATCGGACACCAGATTTACGTGGTTCGGTCGTAGTGACCTACGTCCACGGGGAGAGCAGCACGGAATTCCACTATAGATCAAGCGATACAACGGAGATTACAACCATACTCGAGTCACTCAAACACTCTCGGTGTTTCCCAAGCCCCAATTACACCCAATAACTCACGCAGTATTTAGCCCCACAATTCCTCACGAAATAATCTCTCAATCTCGCAAAAGAATTGTACACAAATCTTAACACAAGATTTAATCGCTACGAACACTTGATCTCTTGAACGTAATTTGCCGAAGAAAGACCCACGAAACTCTTTGCCAAGCACTCTATTTCGGCGCTTCAAGACTTCTTCGCTAAAAGCATCCCCTGACCCTGAACATATATATCAGGAAGTCCCATGTTGGTCAACAAAAGAAGTCCACCTTCACTTTCCTTTTCCGATTTTGTCTTCTTTCTTGTTTTGCTGCCAACTCTTACATATTAGGAAAGCAAATTTCCAATATTTCTTTTGCTCGATTTCGGACGTCCGCAAAATATCCAATTCAAAATATTTAGATTTTCGCTTCGGGCTTAAACTCGAGACATATATTCAACAATCTCCACCTTGGCTCGACGTTTGAGCCAAGTCACAATCACTTTGATAGAAATCCGAATTTCGCTACTACTCTCCCACATCCCCAATGGGCTCAACCGCCACAGACGTCTTTCAAGTCCAAGCCTCGCTTGAACTTCGCCATAGCCGTGGACCTCATCAGAATACCAACTCCACATGCACCTTTAACCGCTCCACAAGGATTTTCCGATACAAGTTCCTCAATCATAGATAAAGCAAAACCATTGTTGCATCCATATCTATCGAAAGATTGAATACGCACCTTGTCAATATCAGCAGTTACAACAATTGTTGGCTCAATAGGCTCTACCTCGCTACAAGCACCATCCGTGTCGATTATTTCGCTAGCACCCGCTACCTTAGGAGTTTCTGGTTGCAACTCCACCTCAAGCTGAACACTGTTCAGATCCGTATGAACACTGCTATTAACACTCCTAGCTAGAAGTACTGGAGACTCGTCAAATATAACTTCTCTGCTGATAACAAGTGAATTTAATTCCGGGCACCACAACTTATAGTCGCATTCACCTTGTGCATAACCTAGGAACATGCACTTTCTTGTCCTTCCATCGAGCTTACCATCACTAACTCGAACATAACATGAACAACCAAATATTCTAAGAACAGAATAATCAGCAACGTTACCTGACCACACTTCTTCGGGAGTCCGACATTCAATCGCAGTCGATGGGGATCTATTCTTCTGGTAGCTCGCCATACTAAGCGCATCCGCTAAAAATCTTCTAGCCATACCAGCACTAGAGAGCATTTTATGGGCCGTCTCTAGTAATATTTTGCTCATTAACTCTGCAACCTGCTGTGGTTCATTGACACTAGTGCAGTGTCTCACTATGCCTTCCTTCATGCAGAATTTGTTTAACAACTCCGAGCAAAAATCCATACTATTGTCAATCTGCACCTGCTTGATCGTTTTACCAGTCTCTTTTTCGATCAAAACTTTTAACTGCTTGATCCTAACAACAGCATCAAACTTGTGCCTAAGCACAAACACCCACGTCTTCCTCGAGTAGTCATCAACAACTGTTAACATAAATCTGGCACTCTTTCTCGAAGGAAATCGCGACAACCTGCGAATATCCAAGTGAATTAATTCTGCAATATCCGTGGTTTCTCTGACAACCATACTAAACTGCACTTTCCGCTGTTGATCTAAATCACAGCACCTGCATACATTCAGTTCGTTAGTCATATAACCACATAGCAAATTTCTTTCACTTAGAACCTTCGGGTTTCTCTTACTAATGTGTCCCAAACGCATATGCCACAATTCAGACTCTCGAACCGATGCATTCAACGTCTCCGCAGCGAATTCTGTCACTGTCTCTCCTTGAAGCTCATACAAGCCACTATGCTTGATTCCTTTCATTATCACCAAAGCACCTCAAACAACTTTCAGAACTCCACATTCTGAAGAATACCGACACCCAGCTGAATCTAGGGCACTCAAGGAAATTAGATTTTTCTTCAACTCAGGAACATGCTTCACTCCAGTCAATGTCCACACAATACCATCATGCATTCTGATTCTGACATTACCAACACCAATAACATCACATTCAGCATTGTTCCCCAACTGCACTTTACTATTATCCGTGCATTGATAAGTAGTAAACCAGTTCCTGTTTGGTGTAGCATGAAAAGAACAACCAGAATCCATAATCCACCCACCAAACGACGAATTATTAGTGACAGACAAGACATAATCAGCATCATCCGAATTACCATCAGCTATAGCTGCAACATCCTCTGTAGGATCAACTCTAATTCCCTTACCTTTGTCGTTCTTCAGCTTAAGGCAATCCCTTCTAAGATGCCCCCTCTTGCCACAGCTCCAGCATACAATACCACCAGTCCTAGACTGACTTCGTCTATTCGAGTTCATACTACTTCTGCTAACACGTGTACCAGTTCTTCCTCTATTTTCACCTACTAAAGCAGCAGATATATGTTCGCCAGATTCTCTTCTACGGATGTCTTCGCTAAGAATTAAATCTCGAACACCATCAAACGTCAAACTTGTTGACCCAGAGGAATTACTAACAGCAGTAACAGTAGTATTCCAACTATCGGGCAATGAGGATAATATAATCAAAGCACGTACCTCATCTTCAAAGTCAATATCAACTGAACTCAATTGACTCACGATCACATTGAATTCATTAATATGATCAGCAACCGACGCACCTTCGCTCATCTTTAAATTAAACAGACGTCGCATCAAGTAAACTTTGTTGATCGCAGAGGGCTTCTCGTACATGTCCGACAGGGCTTTCATCAAACCCGCAGTAGTCTTCTCATTCATGATGTTAAATGCAACGTTACGAGCCAACGTCAGCCGAATAACACCCAAAGCTCGTCTATCCAGCAATTCCCAATCAGCTTGCTTCATCGTCTCTGGCTTCTCCCCAGACAGGGGCATGTGCAGTTTCATCTGATATAGTTGATCCTCAATCTGCATCTTCCAGAAACCAAAATCCTTCCCATCAAATCTGTCGATTCTCACTTTTCCTTCTTCTATCGCCATCGATTCGCTTTAACTTAGTCAAGCCAAGCTCTGATACCAATTGTTGCGGAAGCTAAGCGATCGAACAATAAATTGACAGAATAAGAAAATAAATCGGACACCAGATTTACGTGGTTCGGTCGTAGTGACCTACGTCCACGGGGAGAGCAGCACGGAATTCCACTATAGATCAAGCGATACAACGGAGATTACAACCACACTCGAGTCACTCAAACACTCTCGGTGTTTCCCAAGCCCCAATTACACCCAATAACTCACGCAGTATTTAGCCCCACAATTCCTCACGAAATAATCTCTCAATCTCGCAAAAGAATTGTACACAAATCTTAACACAAGATTTAATCGCTACGAACACTTGAGCTCTTGAACGTAATTTGCCGAAGAAAGACCCACGAAACTCTCTGCCAAGCACTCTATTTCGGCGCTTCAAGACTTCTTCGCTAAAAGCATCCCTTGACCCTAAACATATATATCAGGAAGTCCCATGTTGGTCAACAAAAGAAGTCCACCTTCACTTTCCTTTTCCGATTTTGTCTTCTTTCTTGTTTTGCTGCCAACTCTTACATATTAGGAAAGCAAATTTCCAATATTTCTTTTGCTCGATTTCGGACGTCCGCAAAATATCCAATTCAAAATATTTAGATTTTCGCTCCGGGCTTAAACTCGAGACATATATTCAACATGTTCTTGTCTATATATGTTCTGTAGCATGTTTTGAAGTGAGAAGAGGCCAACTTTCCTAGGTCGATATCAGAACCCAACCCGGCCCCACAAAAAAGGATCAACGCGTAGGATGGCCAGTTGGGTGCAACTTTTGCTTGTTCATGTCGTCCACCACGGTCATCTTGGAGTGGACGTGGTCTGCCCCCCTACTTTTGACTTTGTTCTGATTTTTTCAGGAATGAAGGTTAGATTACTTAGCGAAAACACAAAAATATGGAAAACTTATTATAAAAAAAAATAACACGTGGCAGATGGAGGGACGCGGACCCATAGATCCAACCAGCAAATCGCTTGTATGTACTCCTGCAATGATACCTGTGTTGGTATTTCCACTAGCACCGCTCGCCGATCAATAGTTCATTCGCCTTGTTCCGATGTTGATTCCATTCCATTAATCCCTTCTATTTTGCTAGCATAACATGGACCGCAGGAATGTATGGAGAGTCTAGACAGGGAAATATATTTTACTTTTCAATGTAATAGACGAATTTAAGACCTCACTTTCTTACCTTTTGCTAGCGATTTGATGATGTTTGTTTTTTGGAAAAAGTGTACCATAAGTCCTAAAATTTATCACGAAAGTGCAATCTAGTCATGAAACTTTTAAAAAGTACAATCAAGTTTTAAAACTTATTAAGAAAGTGTAATCAAACCCTAAAACTTTCAAGAATTGTAATCAATCGAACGATTTAATTTGACCAATTTCACTGGCCCCCCGGCCCCACAGTGCCACGTGGATCCACATGAAACTTCACGAGTGGTCGGGGACCACGCCGACGTGGAGCGCCGGGACCACCTAATATTTTCTCCTAACATGTGCTATACAACGGATACTTAGGGCACCTGACCCTGCATCACTATGTAATAAACCCATCTTTTAACAAATAACAGTAACATCTCAGTGATAACTAAGAGGAATATTTCAGTCAATTGATAAAGTGAGATTTCTGAGGAGTATGCTATAGTGGGGTAGATTGCGAGTTTGATCAGATGACAATAACCCAAAATGAAATTGATTTTACAACTCAATTACAGCAGAAGAACCTTAATTTTAGGAATGAAAAGTACAACAAATGACAAGAAAAGAATATGCTCCTGGGATCAAGAAGCCGATTTAAGTTGTTAGTATCGTAAGAGTCTTTAGGCCAAGGAGGAGCATCAGCAATCAACATAGAGTGAACTGTATTTTGTGGGCGGAGAAAGGAATATCATGGGGCAAAAGTTGAGGCATTCCTAGATAAACATATGCTTGGTGGCTAAAGCTTTTTGACTGTTAAGAAGTGGAATAAATTCCAGGACGATCCAATGTTACTGTTCTTGTTCCAGAGTAGTGGATAATGCAATGCTCGACTCTGGTTTGCTGGAAGAAGAAGTTTTGTTAGAGACGCCTATCCTAACTGCAAAAGCAGGTTTTTTTGGAGCTGGAAGAGTTGCAATGTCGCTACCGCGCATGAGAACTGCATTTGACATCGTGAATCGATCACTCGGGTCATCTTGCACACATAAAAGCGCGACAATTACGCACTTCAAAACTTGTTCTCTATTGTAAGTTTCGTGCAGCTCTTGATCCGTCAAGTCCAATGCTTTGTTGTCATTCCATAAGTTCCACGCCTGCACAATTGAAGTTTCGGTACGTTCGGAGGAAAGGGGGACAAGAAGTGGATAAAATAAAAGAAAGAGGCAGCGAATGGACTGTATTCACATATGTGAGAAGGCTCAGTGTTCCTTCGGACTGATAAAAGCCTGTGCTGCGTCTCCCGCTAACAATCTCCAATACGAAACGCCAAACCTAAAAACATTGGACTTGAATGAGAAAAATCCTTCTAAGGTATACTCCGGAGATATGTATCCACTGCATTAGAGCATTATAAGTCAATCAAGCCAAAATTAGAAAACTGAAGTTTCACTGCAGATATTAAAAGGTGATAATGTGGCGAGTCCTTGTGTAGTGTCCAACAAATTCTTTTACCAGACGAAAATAAATGGCGTGTGCATCTACAAAAGCTCACTATGTTCCAATCACCCTTTGCGTGCTTGCTTCAGTTTGTTTTGCCTCAAACATCCGTGCCAAATCGAAGTCAGAAATTTTGGGAATCATCTCCTCATCGAGCAACACGTTGCTCGTCTTGAGATCTCTGTGAATGATTCTCAGCCTAGAATCTTGGTGAAGATAGAGCATTCCTCGTGCAATTCCCAAAATAATCTCAAACCGTATCTCCCAAGTCAACAACGAACACCTTGTTCGATGTAGCAGGGTTTTTACTTTAATTTGTCATGATAGCAAAGTCTTTTAATCCAACTCTGGGGGACTAACTAAAGATCTTTATGAAGAGAAAGAGATTGTTGAGTGCTACTCACTATTACAGCTATGCGCTGAAGCATATAAGGGAATAGGGACATGAAATAAGGTGCTTACCAAATAAGAATGAATCTAAGCTTTTGCTGGGCATGTATTCATATGGTAACATCTTTTCATCACCTTTGACACAATATCCTACTAATCTGACTAGATTTCGATGTTGAAGTTTGGCAATCAACACAACTTCGTTCTTAAATTCCTCCAAGCCTTGTCCTGGGCCACTCAATAGCCTCTTCACTGCAATTTCAATTTCTTGTCCTCCTGGAAAAGTAGCCTGAAACAAATTTAAGAAACGGTTACTTCATCACCATGACTGGGTCAAGAGCAATAGATGGTAGAAGAAGAAACCATTTTATGTACCTTGTAAACAGGCCCAAACCCGCCTCTTCCAAGTTTGTTCTCATCAGAGAAGTTGTCTGTCGCTTGTAGAATAATCTCTAGATCAAAGAATGGCACATCTATGCCTTTCTTATCATCCTCCTCGAACTGGCTTGACTCCATCGACATTGTAATCCGTTTCTCGCTATCATATAGACGAAAGTCAGGATTTTCCTGAGTGCTTTCCCTACTCCCTGAAGTGCCAGCTCTAATTACTATTTGTTTTCTATCTTATTGTCGTATTTCTAATAATGATGGATAAAATTTGTATCTGATTAGTGGTTACCTTGCATACTACCATGCTGCCTTCTCATGTAAAATAAACCACCCAAAACAAGGATAGAAATTGCGGCACCAGCAGGAGCAACTATAAATACAGGTTTCACTTTCTGTCTTTTCTGCCTTCTTCTTTTCCTACTGCTAGACAAGAGAAAAATAATTTAACTACTGTATTTTGACAAAAAGGGAAAGGAATAATTGTAGAAACAGGGACTTGCTAATATGATAGAAGGACAGATGTGAGGACTTCATATTGCACGGTCGCAATCACTCATATAGTTTAAAAAGAGCAAGCTTAGTTGGTGCATGTCCTGGACTCTGTCATTACATTGCATGCATACACCTTACATGGGAAGGAAACTGTCAGTCTGTCAAGGCAGATGCTATTGACACTTTGACGGGGTGAACATATCTCTGGAATCACGGGCAGGAGACAAACTATAGCTATATGTGTTCTGGTTTTGAGCTCTTCTGGCTGACCTATTATAAATTCCAAACGAACGCTCAAATATAGATGCTGACTTTATGGAATTTGACAGTTTGCTTCCGGGAGGAGCAAATCGTCCTGGCACTACTCTAAATGATAGATTATGGAGATGGAAAACAATTATTTGGCGGCACAAGAAAATCTACTACTATATTGACCTGTAAAACTTAATGACTACTTTTCCTTCTAATTTGTTATTCATGAATACAGTAGCTAAAGCTGCGGGTCAATTCGCAAGATCAACATTCTCACCTGGAGAACAATTGACGCCAAAAGAATTCCAGCTGAATCCTGAGCTGCGGAGGCACCTTGTTATACCATCTGATGCTTTCTTGCAAGTTGCATGTGGCCAATTGCAGTCATTGGATGAATTGCAGATTGGCTTCTTTGGATCGCTCCACAAAATTTTTATTTCATTCAACCAGACACTTCCCAAAGAGTCTCCTGAGCTGAAGTCATTCTGTCCTCCACTACACCCGCTACTCACATGAAATGGTGAGGACTGGTCAAGCTGCAGATTGATTTCCATTTGACCACTACTTGTACAGTCGGATGCATTCTTGACTTGATGGTAAATGTTCGAGCTTCTAAATTGACGCTAGTGACTCTATAGCCACCTTGGGGCTGTTCAAAGTAAAGCTGTGCAGTTTTATTGTCACGGCTAATTGCAAAGTATGGTGGATCGCTACAGCTCCATCCCGTGCTTAAAGGGTAGGGGACTAAATTAGTGCCACGAGTTTTACAGCTCCTCCTAGTAGATTCTATGAAAGTCAACATTGTACATATATCGGCATCAATGCATATGCACTTTCACCTGCAATTGAACTCTAATCATATATTATATTAATAGCTGAAATTGGGATAGCATCATTTGTTTGCCATATGCAGGTGTACTAGAACGCTTGGTTGGAAGGTGCTTGCAGTCAAGATGCATGTAAATGCACAAAGTATGAGCAAATTTGATGACTTCATCATAGAAGGCAAATCAGAAGCCACCAAAGATAATAAAAAAGTGGCAGCACAAGTCAAAAAGACGGACACAAATGATCTTGGAAAGGAAAAAATGTCAGGCTGAAAGTAAATTAACCTATGTCTGAAAGCGGAACTCGGACATAGAGGTTGCGACCTTCTTGGGCAATCTCCTGAATATTGTCAATATCGTCCGACCAAATGTAGCACGTCGGGGAGCTGCTCCCTGCCCTTTGGTGCAGATCCTCCTCGAACAAGTAAGCCTGGCAACTGCAGACATCTAGGCACTTTTGCCTGCATTGCTCCTCGTTGTCTGCCAAAATCTGCATGTTCTGCCTCCCGGCCCTCATCATCTTCAAACTCAAGAAATCATGAGCACTGTCGTCGCTGTTCTTTGTGCATATTGATGACTTCCTGAGGCACCCCTCGGAGAAGTCTCCCGAATTCCAATTATCTGGCTGCGCCAGCTCAAAACCCGGCAAGCACCTGCACATGGTCTCATTGCCATTTTTATCATTGCAGCTCCCGAACTTACCACACGCACTGAACACACTGCACCGGCCCGCCGGCTCGAACCAGACTGGCTTTGACCAGTTTCCCTGTCTGAAGTACTGAATCCGGCCGTCATAGTTCATAACCAACCGGGTGTTGCTGTAGTTGTAGTTCGAAGGCAGGGTTATGTTTTTGTAAGCAGAGGTCGGACTAATCCTGGCTGGCGGCGAAGTAGCAGTGGTGCCGGAGGTAAAATTGGAGAGCAAGAAAGAGATGACTTTGAACATCTGATCGCCTTGTATGAACTTGCCGTAGACCCCACTTTTCCAATAAGGAGACAGTTCTTGGATCACTTCGTAGTTGCTAATGCTGCCTTCTTGATCCATTTGGAACGCGAAGTTCCCCTGTTTTGGGTCATCCTGGCTTGCCAAGAAGTCAACTTGAAGTTTTCAATCATTAGCATCCCTGGAAGGAATGTGTCGGTCGGGTGATCAAAGCTCTGCCAGAGAATTCTCTACCTCCCGTCGTCTTCAATCAGCACCAGATTTCCTGAATCAAGAAGTTTCACTAGCCGGATGGAAGAGCTTGAACCCCAACATTGGTCAACGGGATCGTTCGTCCTTCATTCCACAACTTTAGGTTGCCGTCCACGAGCCCAAAGGACGCGGTGGGGCCAATGAGCGAGTCGTCCCGGTTGGCGACCCAGACAACAATTGGAGGGTCCAACCCGTAATACCATATTCCGATGTACCTCCTGGAGTCGGAGCTCCCATTTGGAGAGAAGAAGCTGAGCTCGAACCGCTTGCCCGCGGACACAAGAGTGGTTCCTCCTGGGTATGTGATTGTGCCTACTGTTATGGTGTCTCTGCTCGAGCAAAGCGGAAGGAACATCACAGACAAGAGTAAGCACATGAAGTTATTGGAGCGTCGCATGGTAGTCATCGGAGTTGTTGAAATGGCGACAAGGTTGATGTCTCTTTGATTATCGGTGGCCATTGTCAGACCATTCATTGCGATAATACCCTCATCATCATACATCGTAAGATTGACTGGATTGTCCTTTCTTTTTTCTTTCGTTTACCTGAATACCACGTTTTGTTGTGTTTGACGAATTATTAAAATCATTTGCGTCTGTTTAGCCAATCTCAGAATAAGAATTCCCACACGGAACATTGACAAAGTCAGAAAAGAAATACCATCGGCGCATCTACAAGAACATGTTTTCACGAAATTAAGTCCTTATCACTATGACTATTAAAGTATGTCTCGAGTTTGAATTCGTAAATGAAATCTGATCCAAAATAAATTATTATTTATTTGGAAGTTTGAAATATTGAGCAAAGAAAGGTGAACAGATAATTTCTTTTTACTGGAAACTGCCAACGTATAAAATGAAGATGCACTTTCTTGATTCAGTTGAAGACACTGACGAAGAGGAAAGTCCAAGATGGACTTTGTCAAGCAATCCCAAGAAAGGCAGAAATGGAAAGCCAATGTTGGACTCTTGACCGTGACTTTTATGGCTAACACGTCAGAAAAATAAAAAGAAAAAGGAAAGCACAGTCGGACTTATTTCCTTCTCCAATTCGGTGTTCACGTCTTAGCCGCTCCAATATTGACTTTCTTTTGACGGTGGCTCATATATCAATCCCAAGGGCTTGTTTCGTGCGCAGTAGTTGATGTAAGTCCTTTTGAAGCACCGTCTCCTCTTTGAGTGCCGTGGGTCATCTATAAGTGCTAAGTACTTAGCATTGGATTCGTGATTTTGTTTATGAAATTACACCAGAATTCAAGTATTTATAGCAATTAAATCTTGTGGTAAGATTTGTTAATTCTTTCATGAGATTGAGAAATTATTTCGTGAGGAATTGTGGAATTAAATACTGCGTGAGCTATTGGATGTAATTGGAATTTGGAAAATATTTAAAGTGTTTGAGTGACTCGAGTGTGGTTGTAATTTTAGTTATATTGCTTGATCTATAGTGGAATTCGTGCTGCTCTTCCCGTAGTCGTAGGTCGACTGAATCACGTAAATCTGATGTCCGATATATTTTATTATTTTGTCAAATTTAATGTTTGATTGCTTGGCTTCTGCAACAAAGAGAGAGAGAGAGAGAGAGAGAGAGAGAGAGAGAGTACGTTTCGGTGGCAGTGGCATTGTCGAAGATTGTTCAATGGTGAACCTAAGGTGGTCGCAATTGCTAGGCAGGGCGGTAGATGAGCTTCTCTATTAGGTAGCGAATGAGACAGAGAAGGAGATGAATGTTTATATTTACAGGTTTATTTCATGATTATAGGTGGAGATAACACGACATGATTAATTATAATAGAGAGCGTGCCTATAGTTGGAAGGTCAAGATCTATCCAACTTTTTGCCACCGAAATATATTATTTACGGTCGCCATCAAAAAATATGCTTCATTTGGAAATTTTTATACTTAATTTTATCTCCCACGATGAACTCTCATCTTTGAGCATGTCCGGTGAAATAGAAGGCAATTGGGATAACATATCAACCTAAGTCAATTAGGTATGAAGCAGACAGTATAACCACCAGAGTTAGTACAGACTTTTGTATTAGAGGCCTGAAAGTTTTCTATTAATCAAGGTCTGCACCATGCATAAATAATGGGTATGCCGTAAGAAATTGCAAATTGACAACAAGTAAACTTATGGAGGCACGACTTCAAATCATTGCAAGCTAGCG
Source organism: Syzygium syzygioides (assembly GCA_031216285.1). Taxonomy (NCBI): domain Eukaryota; kingdom Viridiplantae; phylum Streptophyta; class Magnoliopsida; order Myrtales; family Myrtaceae; genus Syzygium; species Syzygium syzygioides. The sequence goes on from CM062242.1 coordinate 19,663,929, forward strand.
AGAGCTCATGGCTGTCGCTATCAAAGTTTTCTGTTCCTTCCTCCTCGTCGACCCTTTCTTTCTTTGTTTTCCTTTACAACTAATAACAAGTATCATAGACCTAAGCATGTCTTTAAAAAACTCCATCTTAAGTTTCGTCCGCACCTCGGATCTCCAAGATATAAAGCGCTTAGAGGGTCTTCCCTCTATCTAGGGAAACGAAAAATATGGAGGGAATTAGGGGGTACAAGACGTGCGGATATTGACACGTTAAAATAGGAAATGCATATGCAAAACTCGCTGTCATTGTAAATCAAACGGACAGGCCACGGAGCCCAGTGGGACTCTTGGCTTCTTTTCTGTAGTGAGATTACCCCATAACCATACTCCAAAGATCCTATTTGCAAGCTGGCGTGAATTCATGGTTGTCTCTATCAAAGTTTGTTTGTTTTCTTTTACCACTAATAACAAGTATCCTTAATTGTAACTCGTTCCATGGGAGGGAAGAGCACTCATGTTAATTTCTTTCTCTCTCTCTACAACTAATTTACTACTATATATAATTGAACGTAGTTTTATTGGTATAGAGAACGAAGTATTAAAAAAATAATTAGCTTTTTATATAATATTATATTGCAGGCTTACTTTTCTCTGTCCTTGATTAAAAAAAAAAGAGTTATTGGCTACTCTCCTCTGTCCAGGCCATTATAAAAGACTCTTTGTATACAAATACGATGACCTAATCGCGTTGAAGTCAACACGGAAGCATCCATGCGGTCTTATAATAAGAGCTAGTTATGTCCGCAATCGAATTTCTTAATTGCAGTTATAAGTAAAGATCTTTACATCTGTCCTATTAGACCCGATTAACCCTAACACACCTGATTAATTGGACCTTCATTTTTCACGTAATTAACTCTTTCTATCACTCTATAATGCAGGAGCATCCGATTCTATGGAACATTCCTTAAGTTCCGATACGATTCCATTGACCAGCCCAGCACAATCAATGATTATACAAGCCAAAACTAACTTTGATTATAATTTGCTCCCATGGGTCCAATAATGAAGTTGAGACAAGGAAACTATCAAGTTACCGAGACTATCAATTTACCGATTAAAGTTATCAATTTACTAGAATACTTACCGATTTCAAAGCTAATCAACAACTTATCGATTGGAAAATGTTCTGAGCAATTTCCTATGATAGATGACGATTTCCTAAGGTGATTATTTCCTGGTCAAGGCTGGAGTATGAATTTTGGAAGATAAATCGCAATGCTGAAGAATTAAAATTTCAAGTCTTCGTGTCTTTATTGCACTTCATAGTTCCTAGGTCTTTATGATTCTTAATTGTTATGTAAGTTTAAAGAGTCAAAGTCCTTAGTTCCTAGGTATTTAAATGCTTTCTAGTTCCCGAGTTCTTAAATGTTTGGGTAGTTCCTATGTCTTTTTAATATTTATCTATTTCCTAAGTCTTAGTCCCCTTCATATTGAGCAAAGTCCTCTATTGTAATGTAGATGACTTGTTGAATGAAACTACATGAGATTTTCCTTTGTGTAAGCAAATATCTTTAGAGAGTGGATTACTCCTATATCAGATTCTTTATCCTTAGAGAGTGGATTACTTCTCGGTGGTGAGCCAAGAAGTGCTTTATCCTTGGCTAGTGGTTTTCCCTTTAGGCCTTGGTGGTAAGCTTTCTCCTATTCCAAAGTCCTTTAACCTTGGAGGGTGGCTTGTCCTTTAAGCCTTGGTGGTGAACTTCGTCAATCCCGATCCTCATCCTTGGTTGATGGTGCGTCCCTTACACCTTGGTGGCGATCGTAATCTACCATTCGTCGCCATTTTACCTATCAACAACTATCCCCACACACATACCCATCCATACATATAACCCAAAAAACCCCATTTTCGGAATCACTTGCCCACGTACACATCACTATAGTCGTATAATGAGACTACTTCAGAGAGGTCCCCCAACCTTACCAAATTCCCGCAAAATTTTATATAATCTAAAAATAAGGTGACATACTTTATATTATAATATGTTGCCAACATTGCCTTTAGTGATTGTGATGCCTGCATTATGATTTGAAATTCACCCAACTGATAACGCGTGATGCTTTCTTCAGAGCCAAGTTGGTGAAGGTGAAGTCCTCCAATGGCCGGTGAAAAAATATTAAAAGGAAAAACTCAATTTATTACCGTAATTAACTAAGTTCATTGGGCCATTTAAAGTCCAGATCCTCTTGATTTAGAGACGAAGGAAAACTAACTCGATATATCCATCCCGGATCAACATATAACCATAGGTTTTATCGAGCATGTGAGATGAGTTAATTAATTGCGATCGGAAAGGAAGAATAAACTTAATTAGTTCAGAGGATCGCAATGCTTTTGTCCAATTTACTAGGAAATTATTGCATTTGAACCACAATTTTTACATTTGTACATGTTAGGCTTTTCAAGGGAAAACAAGGGAGTGATCTTTCTCTTTAAACGCATATGTATACCTCTGGAAATATTAGTACGTTCAATCATTGCATGCTAGTGAGGCGGTCAACGGTGGTCATTGGTGAAGATTGTCTCCTTAAATCAACTTGTGGATGTGTTGAAATGCACGTATGAGTTGTATTTAAAAAAAATCCCAAATTCAATAATTTATGGGATGTCGAATAATTAATATATCTAGCTGACCCATAACTCATTGGCTTAAACTTTTTTGAGTAAATGTGAATTCAACTGCATATATTGACGATTTAGACTTGAGCTTCCTCTTGGCGATTTTTTCATTTGAAGGTATTGAGCTTTTACTATGTGCTCCCAACAAATAATATTACAACCGATGGTTGATTGATTACCCACTCTTAATGTGTATCTGTCTTTGGTGAATACATGGATACCGAGTAGCCTTGACTTGTCAAAGTTCAAAAAGATATATAATAAGACTATGTATAAAATTGCTTAAAAAGTCTTTGGGCAGAAATGTTGAGGGAAGAAAAATGTCGACTATGCTTTTCTTCGAGAAAAATTACCAAAAAAGTTCTAAACCTATTGCAATTATGCCAATTCAGTTCTAAATCTTTTTTTTTTTTGCTAATTGAGTCATAAACCTTTTGCATTTGTGCAATTCAATTAGACTAATTTTGACTGAAAATTGCTAACATGGACGCTGACATGGACTATTTTTAATAATATTTTTCATATTTTTTTGAATTATTCATTTCTTTTTTCTTTTTTTCTCTTTCTTTTTTCTCTTTCCTTCTTCCTCTAGTTGGTCGCTGGACCTTGGCAGCTGACCAGAGGCAAGGGCGACGAGGGCGAGCCTTGCCATGGTTGGGCAAGGCTCGACCTTGCCTTCACTGGGCGAGACTTGCCCTCACCGGCCAAAGGAATAAGGGAAGAAAAAAAAAACGAAAGAGAAAGAAAAGGAAAAAAAATTGAAAATTTATTAAAAAATTTCCACGTCAGCGCCGCCCATGCCACATAAGACGGTTTGCGCCCATGTCAGCGATTTCCAACCAAAATTGGTCGGATGGACTAAATTGGCATCAATATAAAATAATGTTTAGGACCCAATTGGCCAAAAAAAAAGAATGTTTAAGAATGAATTTGTACAATTGTAATAGGTTTAGGACTTTTTTGGTAATTTTTCCCTTTTCTTCATAGAGGCTTTGTCAAAAATTTTTTGGCTAGTTGTCATTTGCCTCATTCCGATGTTGATTCCGTTCCATTCTTCTTTTTGTTTATCTTGCCAGCATAACATGGACTACATATTGTTTGGAGAGACTAGACAGAGAAATATATTCAACAAAAACTTAAGACCTCGCTATCTTATCCTTTGGTGGTGATTTGATATTTTTTTAAAGGGGATTAGAACTCTCTTACGGAATCTTCCTTTCTTTCAGAAGTTCCAGCCTATGTCTGGACTTAAACTTAATCCTTCAAAGTTTGAATTGTTTGCTGCTGGTTATGATGACTCTTATATGGATGAATAGATTCAGTTAAGTGGTAATAGAAGGTTGCCTTTGATTTGAGAGAGATTACCTGACAGACATCGCAAGCCCAATATTGAGACAATAACTAATAAAATCATTGCTAATAGAGTTCAATTGATCAAGTCTGTTCCTTTTAGCTTGGTGAACTATTGGTATAACATGTTTATTCTTCCGAAAAAGGTTATTCGAATGGTAGAACAAAAATGATGTTGATTTCATTAGAAAGAGAAAGATGGGATGGCTTATGGAACTAAGGTGAGTTGGTCCACGATCTACTTACCAAAAAATAAAGAAGGTTGTTGAGATGCATGGATGAGCTATGTTAAGATAAAAGTTCCACATTTGAGAATTGATGTGGTTTGAAGTAGCTAATATACTCAGTTGGCTCATAACTCATTGGTTTAAACTTTTGAGTAAAGATTGGACTCCCTCTTGACAATCTCCCAAGATGAATTTATCAAATTTTTGCTGCATGCTCCCTACAAATGGTATTAAAGCCGATAGTTAATTGGTTGCCCACTCCAATGTGCATCAATGGTGACGTTTTTGGATTGTCTTCATGGTTTGGTCTAGTGAAAGAGACCTAAAGTGGAGGTGGGTGCAATGTAGGAATGCAATCCCGATGGCAGCCTTCATGGTTCAGACTGGATAAAGAAACTAAGAATAAAGGTGAGAGTTGAAGATTCATTTTGGAAACCTGAATCAAATGGGAGCAGAAATAACACTAAGCTCATACATGAGGGAGAGATTGTTGAGATGTACATGTGAATTATGTTGGGAAAAAAAAGGGAAAATGACACAAATAGTCCATGAACTTGGGTCTAATATGCAATGTGATCCTTGAACTTTAACTCAATGTGCAATGTGATCCCTGAACTTTTAATTTGTTCAATGTTATCCACAAACTTTTGGTACATGTTTTCCTGAACTTGAATTAATGGAATGACTACATTGAACATTTTTATATTGTTCAGGGAATATATCGAACATGTCTTAAAAGTCCAAGGACCACATTGAATAAAGCAAAAGTTCATGGATCATATTAAACATTAAGCTAAAGTTCAGGGATTATATTGAACAAACTAAAAGTTCATAGACCACATTGCATATTAAGCTAAAGTTCAGGGTCTGTTTGTGTCATTACCCAAAAAAAAACTCACATAGGAGAATTGATGTGGTGTAGAGTAATTAATATATATCACAATTGACTAATAACTCATTGGCTTAAACTTTTGAGTAAATGTAAATCCAACTGATATGTTGACGAGCTCGAATTTGGGCTCCTTCTTAGTAATATATTATTGTATTATTGATGTGTTGAGCCTCTCGCTATGTGACTAGAGATAAACTATCGTGTATCTTGCTGATTTTTGGTGATTAGTGGAAGTTTTGAGCAGCCCCATGGTTTTTCTTGTATTGGGTTTTGCACATAAAATTTGTGGTGGTTGTTGCTGTCCTTGTTTCTAATTTCCAGCACTATTGTTACTGGTTTTGTGGTTAATATTGTTAGAATATTGTGACTGATTGCTGTTGAAGTTGATCTGATATTAATTGGCTAAGTTTTGGGGAAGATATTGATCTTGGGCAGGTTTAAGTTCTTAGTGAATTGCTGTTGTTTCTCCCCCAATAGAGGTTTGGGCATTCGAAGACTTGATGAATGGAATAATGTGTTAGAATATATAAATAATAAACCTCACCTTCATATGACAACTTAAACTTTTCAAATAGTTGGCAGTGATCCTACCAAAATCTCACATGAAATCAGAGAAGGAGGTTCTGCGTTCTAATATTTCCAAGCTCCATTTGTCTCCCCAATTAAATATTTCCACTCTTTAGGCTCATGCCAAAGTCCACTTTTTAGAATATATAAATAACAAATCACAAATTCATCTTTTTAAGGATTGTAGAGCGTGGGTTACAAAAGAAATGGTGGAGTTTAGGGATGTGATTGGTAATGGTCACAGAGCTTTCTTATGCCGGGATGACTAGCGTCCTTTGGAAATTCTCCATGTAAGAATTTCCCAAGAAGGGTGATTTATGATTCCTCTCTTGGTTCTAAGGCTAAAGTTGCTATAATCACCAGGGATTCTCAGTGGATTTGGCCTTCGCCCAGGTTAGATCGTCTTGTTTCCATTCATGCGTTTTTATGTGGACCCTTGTTTTCTAATACGGATTAATAAAAAATATTAATGATTGTATTAGACTACCACGTAGGAATTATGAGCATTCCTATTTATTTTTGTTACTAATAGTAATGGGCGCTGATAATTTGTTTCTCTCTTGTGAAGGTTGACCTTTTGGCTTGATCTGAAGGTAGACCTTTACCACTCAAAACCGTCAATTTTTCTTTTTTGGGAATATTGTGTATAAAAGGATCTTAACATTTCAGCATAAGCGCGTAAGGTGAGAAGGACTCGGGATTACGACTTTTCATAAGTTTCCGAGTATTATAAGGGCGCGAATGGTAACCATTCTGCTCTAGAAATCAAATTCTTGCCAAAAATTGATTTCCAAAATTCTTGCCAAAAATTTATTTATGGAGGAGAAATTTGTTTGATAAAATATGATTAATTCTGCTCCAGAAATTGATTTCTGGAATAGAAATCTATTTTGATTTGTTGATTTTTTTCACCTAAAAAAATTTAAATTTCATTCAATGTGGGTGGCCACAGGTATTCTAAGCCATTCTGTGAAATTTTAAAATTTTTTATTTTTTGATATTTTTTGGCACCTCAAAAAATTTAAATGGTATTTTAAGCCATCTTGTGAAATTTTAAAATTTTTGATTTTTTTATTTTTTTGGACACCTAAAAAAATTTAGATTTCACTCAAGGGTGGCTATATGCGTTTTAAGCTATTCTGTGAAGTTTTGAAATTTTTTTTTTTTTTGAAAAAAATTCACAAAATTTCCTATTTTCCCAAAATCTGACTTTTTTTATTTTTTGGAAATTCTTATGAATTTTTCTGAAATTTTTCAATTTTTATGCATTTTTTCAAAAAAAAAGTGAGATCTCAAAATGTATTGTAAAGGCCACGAAAAAGAAAAAAGATAGAGAGAATGCATCCTGGAAAAGAGAAGCTACAAAAAGTAGCTTTTCTTTTTCTTGCCCAAAAATCATTCTGGAATCAAGAATGCATTCTAGAATCAAGTATTTTACCAAATGCATATTTACTTCATAATGCAAAAATTACTTCATAATGCAGTTAGAAAATTTTTTAACAAACGCATTTCTATTTCGGAATGCATTCTAGAGAAGAATTTCTGCTCCAAATGGATTCCATGCGTGCCCTAAAAATCTCAATGAACATGCGGAAGATGTCTGCATTTGTCGATCTTCCTAAATATACTCAGTTAGTCAATTTTCTTCTAAAGAAAAGTAGAACTTTTTAACATGAATAAAAAAAAAGACCCTGTTGTACGTGGGATCGATCAGATCAGGATGGTGGTACCGGTTTGGTACAGCACTCGGAACCACAACCGCCGTGGAGTTATATCGTGCATACGAGAAAAAGAACTTCCAGCCTTTTGTTTTTGTCTTGATTAGGCTTCTTTTGAAGTAAGAAAAAGGACAAGTATCTCATATCAAGATCAGAACCCACCGCCCAAACAGGAAACCCATGGTATGAGTGGATGTAGACCCATAGGTCCAACCAGCAACTCGCATGAGTTACTGAGCGCAAAGGTGTTGGGCAATTCTCTATTGTTTGTAAAGTAGGCTTTCTTTCCCTTGAGAAGGTGAATATTGACCAACCTGTGCTATGCAGCGGATGTTTAAGGCAACTGACCATACATCACTATGAAATATACAGATCTTTAACACGTAACAGTAACATCTCAGCGACAACTAAGAGGGATGTTTCAGACAATTCAAAAAGTGAGATTTTTGTGTGGTGGATTGCGAGTTTGATAGGATGACTACAACCCCGAAAGGTAATTGATTTTACAACTCATTTGCAGCACAAGAAACTTATTCTTAAGCATGAACAGAACAACAAATGACAAAAAGAATCTTCTCCGGTGATCAAGAAGCCAATTCGCTATGTTAGTATTGTACAGTCTTAGGCTGAGGAGGAGCATCGGCAATCGACATAGAGTAACTGCATTTTTCCGGAGGAGAAAGGAATATCATGGGGTAAAAATTGAGACATTCCTAGTTAAACAAATGTCCGATAGCTAAAGCTTTTGACAACTAAGATGTGGAATAGAGTCGAGGAAGATCCAATGTTACCGTCCTTGTTCCAGAGTAGTTGATAACACCGTGCTTGACTCTGGTTTGCTGGAAGAAGAAGCTTCCGTAGAAACGCCTATCCTAACTGCAAAAGCCGGTTTTTTCGGAATTGGAAGAGTCGCGGTTTCACTACTGAGCATGAAAACTGCATTTGACATCGTGGGACGATCAGTCGGGTCTTCTTGCACGCATAAAAGCGCGACATTTATGCACTTCAAAACTTGATCTCTGTTGTAAGTTCCATGCAGCACTTGATCCACTAAGTCCAATGCTTTATCGTCATTCCATAATTTCCATGCCTGCATAATTGAAGTTTCAGTGCGTTCAGAGAAAAGGGCGACAGGAAGTGGATATACAGAAGAAAGGGACAGCAAATGGACTATATTCACCTGAGTCAGAAGGCTCATTGTTCCTTCAGACTGATAAAAGCCTGCATTACGTTTCCCACTAACAATCTCCAGTATGACGACACCAAAGCTAAAAACATCAGACTTGAATGAGAAAAATCCATCCAAAGCATATTCTGGAGACATGTATCCACTGCATTGGAGCATAATAAGTCAATTAAGGCACAGTCAGAATACTGAAGTTTCACTGCAGATATTAAAAGGTAATAATGTGTAAGTGCCTTGTGTAGTGTCCAACACATTCTCTATCCAGACGAAAATAAAGGGTATGCGCATCTACAAAAACTTACTATGTTCCAATCACCCTTTGCGTGCTTGCTTCAGTTTGTTTTGCCTCAAATATCCGTGCCAGACCAAAGTCGGAAATTTTAGGAGTCATCTCCTCATCGAGCAAAACATTGCTCGTCTTGAGATCTCTGTGAATGATTCGCAGCCTAGAATCTTGGTGAAGATAGAGCATTCCTCGTGCAATTCCCAAGATAATCTCAAACCGTATCTCCCAAGTCAGCATGGAACACCTTGTTCGATCTAGCAAGGTTTTTATTTTTATTTGAAGGTAGCAAAGTCTTTTAATCTAACTCCGTCAGACTAACTTGAAATTTATATGAAGAAAAAGAGACTGTTAACGGCTATGCCCTGAAGCATACAAGGGAATAGGGGACACGAAATAAGGTGCTTACCAAATATGAATGAATCTAAGCTTTTGTTGGGCATGTATTCATATAGTAACATTCTTTCATCTCCTTTGATGCAATATCCTACTAATCTGACGAGATTTCGATGCTGAAGTTTGGCAATCAAGATGACTTCGTTCTTAAATTCCTCCAAGCCCTGTCCTGATCCACTCAATAGCCTCTTCACTGCAATTTCCTGTCCTCCTGGAAAAGTAGCCTGAAACAAAGGATTACTTCATCACTGTGATCTGGTCAAGATCCCCAGATGGTCGAAGAAGAAACCATTTTATTTACCTTGTAAACAGGCCCGAACCCACCTCTTCCAAGTTTGTTCTCATCTGAGAAATTATTCGTCGCTTGTAGAATAACTTCTAAATCAAAAAATGGCACGTCTATGCCTTTCTTATCATCCTCCTCGAACTGGCGTGAATCCATCCACATTTTGATCCGTTTCTCGCTGTCATATAGACGAAAGTCAGGATTTTCCTGAGTGCTTTCCCTGCTCCCTGAAGTGCCAGCTCTAGTTACTACTTGTTTGGTATCTTTTTATCATATACCTAATAATGACAGATAAAAAGTAGCATGTATTTGATTTGTGATTACCTTGAGTACTACCATGCTGCCTTCTCATGTAAAATAAACCACCGAATACAAGGATGAAAATTGCGGCACCAGCAGGAGAAACTATATATACAAGTTTCACTTTCTGTCTTTTCTGGGACAATCCGACAGCATTTTTACCTGCTGATAGACAAGAAAAGAAAATGTAACTACTATATTTTGGACAGAAGTGAACGAATAATTGTAGACACAGCAACTCGCTAATTTAATAAAAGGACAGATGTGAGGGCTTCATACAGCATGGTCACAATCCCTCTTATAGTCGATGAAAACGAGCAAGCTTAGTTGGTGCAAGTCCAGAACTCTGTCATTACATTGCGTGCATGCACCATACTTGGGATGGTAACGGTAAAGGCAGATGCTATTGACTCCTTGACAGGGTCAACATATCTCGGGAATCTCGGGCAGGAGACAAATTATAGCTGTATCTGCTCTAGTTTTGAGCTCTTCTGGCTGACCTATTATAAATTCCAGATTAACGCTGAAAATATAGACGTTCACTGTATGAAATTTGTCACTCAGCTTCCAGGAGGTGCAAATCATCCTAGCAGTACTCTAAATGATTTGGGGGCACGACAGAATCTACTGTTATAATGTCCTTTAAAAACTAATGGCTACATTTCCTTGTAATCCGTTATTCATGAATACTGTAGCTAAAGTTGTGGGTCAATTTATAAGATCAACGTTCTCACCTAGAGAACAATTGACGCTGAAAGAATTCCAACTGAATCCTGAATCGCAGAGGCACCTTGTTGTTCCATCTGATGCATTCTCGCAAGTTGCGTATGGCCAATCACAGTCTTTGGAGGAATTGCAGAGTGGCTCTTTCGGACTGCTCCACTCAATTTTCACTTCACTCGACCCAACACTTCCCGAAGAGTCTCCTGTGCTGAAGTCATTCTGTCCTCCAATACACCCGCGACTCACATTAAATGGCGAGGACTGGTTAAGCTGCTGATTGATTTCCGTCGGACCGCTACTTGTGCAGTTGAATGCGTCCCCGACTTGGATGGTAAATGTTCTATTTTCTGGATTGATGTTCGTGACTCTGTAGCCACCTTTGTGCCGTCCAAAGTAGAGCTGGGCAGTTTTGTTGTCGCAGAGAAATGCAGAGTATAGCGGATCGCCACAACTCTGTCCCGTGCTTAAAGGGTAGGGGACTAAATTAGTGCCACAATATCCACAGCTCCTGTTAGTAGATTCTATAAAAGTCAACATTGAACAAAAATCAGCATCAATGCTATGCACATTCACCTGCAATTGAACTGTAAACATACATAATATTCATGGCTGAAATTGGGACAGCATCATTTTCTTGCCATATGCAGGTGGACTAGAACACTTGGTTGGAAGACGCTTGCAATCAAGATAATATGTTAGTGCACAAAATATGAGCAAAGTTCGTAAGTTCATCAAAGGAGGCAAACCAGAAGCCACCAAAGACAGCTAAAACAAAGAAGTCACAGCACAAGTCAGGAGGCCACAAACACAATTGATCTTGCGAAGGAAAAAAGATCAGGCCAAAAGGAAATTAACCTATGTCTGAAAGCGGCACTCGGACATAGAGGTCATGGCCGTCTTCGGCAAACTCCTGCATATTGTCAAGCTCTTCTGACCAAGTATAGCACGTCGTGGTGCCGCTCTCTATCCCTCGGCGCTGATCCTCCTTGAACGAGTAAGCCTGGCATTTGCAGTCACCGAGGCACTTTTGCTTGCATTGCTCCTCGCTGTCTACCTGATTCTGATCATCCGGACTCTTGGCCTTCATCATCTTCAGACTCAAGAAAGTACTAATGTTCTTCTCGCATAGCTGCGACTTCCTAAAGCACCCACCAGGATGCAGCTCGAATCCCGGCAAGCACTTGCACATGGTCTCATTGCCATTGTTATCGTTGCAGCTCTGGAACTTGTTGCACGCATTGAACACGCTGCACCGGCCCCTCGGCTGGGACCAGACCGGCTTCGACCCATCTCCCCGCATGAAGTACTGAATTTGGCCGTCATAGTTCATGACCAACCGGCCGTTGCTGTAGTTATTGCTAGTCCGGACTGGCGGCAAAGCAGCAGTCATGGTGAAATTGGAGAGCAAGAAAGAGATGACATCGAACATCGCATCGGCTTGTATGAACTTGCCATAGACACCACTTTTCCAGTAAGGATGCTGGTTCTGCATCACTTTGTACTTGCTGGCGTCGCCTGCTTGATCCCTCTGGAACGTGAAGTTGCCCTCTTTCGGGTCATCCTGGCTTGCCCAAGAAGTCAACTTGAAGTCGTCGGTCATCCGCATCCCAGGAAGGAAAGTGTCGGTTGGGTTATCGAAGCTCTGCCACACAGTGCTCCCTATTCCGCCGTCTTCCATCAGCACCAGATTCCCTGTATCAAGAAGCTTCGCAAACCGGGTCGAAGAGCTTGAACCCGTGACATTGGTCGACCAGATCGGTTGTCCATCGTTCCACAACTGCAGGTCGCCGTCCAGGAGGCCGAATGACGCCGTATGGCCGACGAGCGGGACATTACGGTTGGCGACCCAGACAATGATCGGAGGGTCCGATCTGTAATACCATATTCCGACGTACCTCCTCGAGTTGGAGCTCCCGTTCAGAGAGAAGAAGCCAAGCTCAAACTGCTCGCCGGCAGACACGAGAGACTCGAGAGGGGCACCTCCGGGGTACGTGATCCTGCTTACTGTGCTCCTGTTTACTGTGCTCCTGCTTACTGTGCTTAGTGTGTCCCAGCTCGAGCAAAGCGGAAGGACTATCACACACAAAAGCAAGCACTTGAAGTCATCGGAGCGTCTCATGGTGAGTTCTTGAAATGGCGACGAGGTTTAATGTCTCTTTGATGCGGGGTCACCATTGTCAGACCATTCACTGCAACAACACCTCATTTTCATCGCCATTCATCGAAATGCCGTCTGCAAGCACTCGTCTTTTTGTGCCAATAGGAGAAAAAGGATCCCCACTCAGAACGTTGACTAAGTCAGCAAAGATATACACCAAAGGCTCGTCCACAAAAAAAAAATTAACGCTAATAATTGTCACGCTAATGAAAAACACGCTAATAATAATTATGTGTATGGCGTGGCTGGGGACCTTCATACATGTGATTTAAAGCTAGCAAATCTTGTCACGTACAGTCGTACATACTCAATTTAAAATAGGCGAATGGTCGCGCAGGTCCGGACCTACCCGACGTTGCGCACAGGTCCTCGGTTAAAAAATCGTCATGTAATTAAATCATGTGAAAATATTTCCGATTCAACAAGCTGCACTCATCCTTCCATCAATTCCTAACCCACGCTATGCCTCTCTCACTCTATCCTTTGAGCACCAACCACAGTACCTCCATTGGATTCGCCACACGTCACCGTCGCCTAAACACTCGACACGTCACCGTCCATGCGCCATTTGCCATCTACAAGATAGCGAGAGGTTTCAGGAAAAAAGTACTAGAAAAGTCATAAATTTAATATATTTATGTCAATTTGATCGTAAATTTTTTAATGATGCTAATTTAGTCATAAACTTTTTGATTTATATCCAATTTAATCCTTCCGATTAATTTTGACCAGATATTACTGATTTGGATGTTGAGCGGCCTATGTGAAACGATCGGCACTAACGGAGACATTTTTAATAATATTTTAATAATTTTAAATTTTTTCCTTTTTTTCTTTTCTTTTTTTTTCCTCCTCTTTCCTTTGGTGACCAGCGAGAGTTGGCCTTGCCTGAGTGAAAGTGATCCTCGCCGCCACCAGTGATAGTCACCTCCCTAGGGCGAGGGAGAGCGCTAACGAGGCCACCCTCACCAAATCTAGCTAGCCTGGGTATCGCTTGTGCTAGGGCGAGGCCAACCATAGCCTAAGCGATGCCCGGCGAGGCCAACTGTCACCTGTGGCAACAAGGACCACCCTCGCTCAGGTTTGGCCATCCCTTGCCAACCGCCCGAGAAAAGAGGAGGAAAAAGAGTAAGGAAAAAAAGAAAAAAATTTGAAAATTACTAAAATACTATTAAAATATGTTCACATCAATGTCGACTGTGCCGCGTAGGTCAATTGGCGTCAACGTCAGCAATATCTTGTCAAAATTTAATGGAATGATTAAATTGACAGTGCGTCAAAAGATTTAGGACTAAATTAACATCATTAAAATGTTTAAAACTAAATTGGTACTAATGCAATATATTAAGAACTTTTCTGATACTTTTCATGAGGCTTCTTAATTTGGAGGCAACGCCTTGGCATCAAGGACCCTCGTTGACAATTACAACAACACCTGCACGCAAGCGAAAGTGGAGATTGCTGTTAATGGTGGCGACCGTGAGGTGGTCTTTGGCCACAAGGACGGTGGGCGAGCTCTTCTATTTTGGTAGCAAATGACAGAGAAAATGAGATAAATGTTTATTTTTTCAGGTTTATTTCACGATCACAGGTAGATTAACGTATGGCATAATTAATGTCAATGGAGAGCCTATCTATGGCCGAGTAGGTCGAGATCTACCCAATTTTTTGCCTTCAAAGTATATAAGTCATGGTTGTCACTATGAAATTTGTTTCATTTTTCATATACCGATATCTCATTTTATCTCCCACAATAAACAGACAGTGAACCCTCATCTTTGAGCATGTCTTATGAATTAAAAGGGAATTGAGACAATTATCAACCTAATATAATTAACATTCAAGCAGACATCATAACTACCGAATTTGATACAAACTTCAGATCAGAGGCCTGAAAGTCCTTTTAATGTTAGTTTGCTCTTTTTGTATTATTCTACGTAGGCTCCATGCATAATAAAAGGAGGTTGCTTTAAGAAATTGCTAAGATTTAATATCACGAAAAATCTCAAATTGGTACGCTTGTGACAAATTTACATCAAATTAATTTTCTGACCACTAAAAATTTCAAACTTGTATATATGTAATAAATTTACCCTAAACGATTTTTTTATCATCAAAAATCTAAAATTGATATATTTGTAATAAATTTACTCTCCTTTAGTTTCCATTAAATTAAATGAATACTATGAAAAATCACAAAACGATACATCTATAACAAGTGAACGGTAAAACTCAAAATCGGTACATCCATTAACTGCTATGTATTATTTAATTCAATAATTTAATGGTAAAATTTAACTGAAATTAATTAAAGGTAAATTTATTATCGATATACCGGTTTGAGATTTCACATATATATCAATTTAGGGTTTTTTGTGATATTAATCCAATTGCTAATTCACAACAATTGAATTTGCAGAGAAACGAGGATAAATCATTGAAAGCTGGCGTGAGCTCATGGTTGTCGCCATTAGCTAGAGGGAAGAATATTTTCTTCATTTTTATCTCTCTCTTTCTCTCTCCCCAAAAATTTTTCTCTCTCTAGACTGATTATTCTTTTTTGCTTGATATTATATTGCAGGCTTCCTTTTTTTTTTTTCCAGTCTTCTTCTTTGGAAAAAAAATAAGAAATTATTGGCTCCTTTTTCCATGTCCTGTCCTGTTCTTGCATAGGCCTTTGAAAAAGACTCTTCGAGTAAAAACAAACCGACCTAGTAATCCCATTCGCGTCAACGCGGAAGCATCCTCGGGGCATTAAGACAAGAGCTAGCTGTGTTCACAGCCGAATTTCTTAATTGTGTCTATGAGAAAAGATCTTTAGACTCGTTCGATTAGACCCAATTAACCGAAACACACATCCGCCCACAATAAGCTTGACATTCAGTTTCAATCTGACCAAAGGAACGATATCGTATATATTGTCATCATCGTCACCGTCATTATCGCCAGCATCGCCTTTACTGATTGTGATGCCCGCATTATCATTTGAAATTTGCCCCGACTAATAATGTGGGATACTTCCTTCAAAGGCATGGTGGCGAAGGTAAAGTCCTCCAATGGCTAGCGAAAGAATACTAAAAGAAAAAAACTCGATTTATTTATGTAGCCTCATTGCAATTAACCAAGTTCAATGAGCCGGTTAAAGTCCAGTTCCTCTTGATTTAGCAATGAGGAAAACTAACTCAGTGTATCCATTTCAAATGAATATATGACCATAGGTTTGATTAAGCATATGAGACGAGATTAAAAAAAATTGTGATGGGAAAAGAAAAGTAGAGTCAATTAATTCAGAGGATCACAATGTTTTTTGTCCAATTTACCAGGAAACTATTGAATTTGAGCCACTCTTTCTTTATCTACACAAGTTGGACTTTTCAAAGAAACAATCCAATCTACGTTAAGGAAAAATTTTTAATTGCTCAGCTCGAGAATGCCCTACTTGATGTGTTATCTTGATGTTGATTTGTAAAATATTCCACACTATATTTTTGTGCTGGTTTTGGTATTGGGTATGTTACTTCAACACTGCCCTTCAAACTAGTCAATAGAGAGGGGGACTATCTCAATTGAATGGTTTTTGTGAAAATATTTGCGAATCGTGAGGCTCACGAGATATGGCGAGTCACAATAGTATCGAGAGCAATTTGTACTGTACAAACAAAAGATCCCAACGTGATTTGTTTGAGCATGAAAAATCACGTAACATGAACCTAAATGGTGATTTATATGATATGGTGACAAGACTTTCTCATGGTGGGGTCACTACTGGCTTGGAGAATTTCCCATCAACAGTGATCTAATAATACAATTCCTCTTTTGGTTCCTAGGCCGAAGTTGCTAATATTACAAGGCATGCTTACAGTGCATTTGGCTCTAGGACTTTGGGACGAAATGGCAGATATTGATACCCCGGTGCAGTACGAGAAAAGGAAAGTTTTTAGCTTCTTGTTTTTTGTCTATGTTCTCTTCAGCATGTTTTGAAGTGAGAAGAGGCCAACTTTCTTCAAAAAGGATCAGCGATAAGGACGGCCCGTTTGGTGGCACTTTGCTTGTTATTCTTGTCCGCCACCATCGTCTTAGAGCGACCACCACCACCACCACCACCACTACAAGGGGTGTGTGGGCCTCAGATGTTTTGGACTCAGATGGAACGAACGAACGAACGACTGAAACATTTGCATGGGAAGAAATGCCTCCCGAAATCACCATTCGTCATGCTCTCCTGGAATTGAGCGTGTCAAAAGGTTCCATCTCAAAGACTTTGATAATAAGGGATAAATACATTGAAAGTCTTAAAACTTATCACAAATGGTCAATAAAATCCAATGCAATTAAATCCTAAAACTTATCAAGAAAATACAATTTAGTTTTAAAACTTTCAAAAAGTGCAATTAAGTCCTAAAACTTGCCAAATTGGTCCAATCAAATCATTCCATTGATTATACTATTTAAAAATTTTAGGACATAATTGCACTTTCATGATAAGTTTTAGGAGTCGATTGCACTTTTGAAAGTTTTAAGACTCAATTGCACTTTCACAATAAGTTTGAAAACAATATCACACTTTTTAAAAGTTTTAAGATTCAATTGTACTTTTACGATAAGTTTTAGAACTTCCAGTGCAATTATCCTTAATAATAATAAATAAAAAAAACGATTCCAATGCCTGTGTCGTGTGCCCCCTCGACTTGTCTTTCTCTCAGAATCAATTGAACCCAATTTTAATCCAGTGCGAAAGGCCACTAGGCTCACCACGTTTCCCTTCTTTAGAAGGTACTCGAAAACTCATACTCAAACACGGTATGTTCAATTAGCTATCTTTTGCTCGCTTTTGACATTTTCAAGAAGGAAAATTTGCAGGGTGCAAGCGAGTGATAGGTGTGAGCATGATTCCAAAATAAAAATTAGAACTTGAGAATTGGATTGGTGTGAACCTGTCCAATTTCAGGTTCCAATGTATGCAGGATAGGTTCCAGATTTCGAAAATTGAGAAACCTATTTCAACGAATAAATTCTAAGTTCTAGATAGGTGTTTTTCTTAGTCAGCCTCTTCGCGCGATCCTACAATATTCAATGGCGTCCAATAATGAGTGTAGTGTATAATTTAAAATCACTAGTCTTAGCTTTCATTTTATGACTGAAACTTTCACTTCATTAATGTTTCATATTTTTCATGTGTCTAAATATAAGTTGTGGTAAGTAGTTTGTAGTAGTAAATGGTGATCATAAAAAGTGATGTTTAACTGCAATCGTTCAATTAATAATACAGGTGGAACCTGGATAGACCGTGAGATAGTCTTTCGTCGCATGGACGGTGGCCGAGCTTTTCTATTTGGGTAGCAAATGAGAGAGAGAGAGAGAGAGAGAGAGAGAGAGAGAGAGAGAGAGAGAGAGAGAGAGAGAGAGATAAATGTTTTTTTTTAGGTTTATTTCATGATCATAGGTAGATTAATGCATGGCATAATTAATTTCAATCGAGAGCCTACCTATAGTTTTGTTTTTTGGTCGAAGCCTACCTATAGTTGAGTAGGCCAAGATTTACACAACTTTTTGCCTCCTAAGTATTTAAGTCATGGTTGTCACAATGAAATTTGTTTCGTTTTTCATATATCGATATTTCATTTTATCTCCCACAATAAACAGAAAGTGAAGTCTCATCTCTGAGCATCTCTTATGAAATAGAAGGGAATCGAGACAACCATCAACCTAATATAATTAACATTCAAGTAGACCTCATAACTACCGGATTTGATACAGACTTCATATCAGAGGCCTGAAAGCCCTTTTAATGTTAGTTTGCTCTTTCTATATTATTCTACGCAGGCGCCATGCATAATAAAAGGGGGTTGCTCTAAGAAATTGCTAAGAGTTAATATCACGAAAAATCACAAACTGGCATACATGTAACAAATTTACTCAAAACTAATTTTTTGACCATCAAAAATCCCAAATTGGTACATCTGTAACAAATTTACCCAAAACTAATTTTTTGACCACAAAAATCTCAAAACTGATACATCTATCATAAATTTATGTTGAATGCTCGCGATTGTGAGGTGGTCTTTCGCCGTGTGGACGGTGGTTGAGCTTTTCTATTTGGGTAGCAAATGAGTTAGAAAGAGAGAGAAAATGAGATAAATGTTTACTTTTTTGGGTTTATTTCATGATCATAGTAACTAATTCAGTGTATCTGTTTCAGAAGAACATATAACCATAGGTTATATTAAGCATGTAAGATGAGATAAAAAAAAAATTGTAATGGGAAAAGAAAAGTAGAGTTAATTATTTCAGAGGGTCACAATTTTTTTTTGTCCAATTTACCAGGAATCTTTTGAACTTGAGCTGCGCTTTCTTTATCTACACAAGTTGGACTTTTCAAAGGAACAAATAAACCTGAAAAAAATAAACATTTATCTCATTTTCTCTCTCTTTCTCACTCATTTGCTACCCAACTAGAAAAGCTCGCTCACTGTCCATGCGGCCTTAGACCACCTCAGGGTCGCCACCATTCAACATAAATTTATCATAGATGTATCAGTTTAGGATTTTTTATGGTCAAAAAAATTAATTTCAAGTAAATTTATCACAAATATATCAATTTGAGATTTTTCGTGATATTAACCTTTAGCAATTAACTAGACATTCATTTTCAATCCGACCAAAGGAAAGATGTCGAATATATCTCCATTACCATCACCGGCATTGCCTTTACTGATTTGGGAAACCCGCATTATCATTCGAAATTTGCCCAACTGATAATGTGGTAAACTTCCTTCAGGGGCGTGGTGGTGAATGTGAAGTACTTGGATGGCCGGTGAAATAATACTAAAAGAAAAAACTCGATTTATTTATGTAGCATCATTGTAATTATGTTAACCAAGTTCATTTAGCCAATTAAATTCCAGATAGTCTTGATTTAGAGACGAGGAAAACTAATGCAGTGTATCCATTTCAGATGTACATATAATCATATGTTTAATTGAGCAAGTGAGATGAGATTAAAAAAAATTGTGAAGGGATAAGAGCAGTAGAGTTAATTAATTCGGAGGATCGCAATATTTTTTTTGTCTAATTCACAAGGAAACTATTGAATTTGAACTCCGCTTTCCTTATCTGCACAAGTTGGACTTTTCAAAGGAACAAAAAAGGACTGATGTTACTCCAACAAACATTAGGACGTTCAATCATAGGCTTACAGTGCGGGGGGGTCAACGGTCGTCGCCGGCCAAGTTTGTGTCCTTAATGCAACTGGTGGGCGACCTGTCAAAACTCTGAGAAATAAAAAGACTGTATGTATGGAGAAAGTTTGCTTAAAAAGTCTTTGGGAAGAAATTTTGTATGAAGAAATAGAGTAAAAATAGATAATTGAGTCAAATAAACACACACCCGCGCACTCTAGCACGAATAGGGCGATATAACCTTTTGCAGTGGTAGTTAAATGTAGACATAACAATTTGATCTACGTTAAGGGAAGAATTTCTAAATGCTTAGCTCGAGGATGCTCTGCTTGATGTGTTCTCTGCATGCTGATCTGTAGAAGACTCCATAGCATGATTTTTGTGCTGGTTTTTGGCCATTCAGTATGTTGCGTCAATGTTGCCTTCAAACAAGTCAGTGGGGAGGAGGGACCATCTCAAGTTAATTGTTCCGTGAAAATGTTTGTGAACTGTGAGGACTATGAGACATGGCGAGTCACAATAGTACCGAAAGCAACTTGTCCTAAACAAATAAAAGATCCCAACGTGATTTGTTTGAGCATGAAAAACCGAATAGGCCTTACCCTCCCCTCCGGTTGTTTTGGTGGCTAGAAATAGGCATTGTCATTTGTGTTATTCCCGTGTTTGATTCCACTCCATCACCCTTCCAATGTGATTTGTTTGAGTATGAAAAACCGCATAAGCCTTATCCCCCCCCGGTTGTTTTGGTGGCTAAAAATAGGTGTTGTCATTTGCGTTATTCCCGTGTTTGATTCCATCCCATCATCCTCTACTGTTTTGTTGGTGTAACACGGACCTAAATGGTGATCTATATTCTCATGGCGAGGTCACTAATCTGGCATGGAGAATTCCCCGAGGTGATCTAATACGATTCCTCTCTTGGTCCTACGGTATGAAGTTGCTAATATCACAAGGCATGCTTCTAGTGGATTTGGGTCTAGGACTTGGGGACGAAATGACAGTTATTGGCTGCGTTTGGTTCAGCATTGGGAAGGGGCTTTCAGCCCCGAAAGCCCCTTCCCAAAAATGCTGAACCAAACGCCTAGCATTGAGCATTGAAAATGCTCAAAACTAGCATTTTCAATGCTGAAAGCCCAAAGCTGGCCGGGACTAGCTTTGGGCTTTCAGCCTTGAACCAAATGCCAAAATCATTTTTATACTTCCCAAACTACCCTCACTCAAATTTTAATATTCCGGTTTTACCCTCGCGTTACTATTCATCTTCTTCACCAAAGGGACTCCGGCGAGGGCGAAGGGCCGGCGACGGCGAAGGTCCGGCGAGGTCGCCCGACCCAGGCGACGGCCGCCCGGGGTCAGGCGACCGCCCAGGCGTGGCCGCCTGGGTCGCGCGACCTCAGGCGGCCGTCGGCCTGGGTCGTTAATGAAATGGTCCTTTCTTGTCTCGGTTATTTTTCGATCGATAGTAAAGCGGGCAAAATTAGAGCATGGTTAAAAACGGATTTTCATAAATTAAGACGCACACATTCGATCACAAAGAGGGGACTGCACCAGTCAGGCCCAACCTAACTCCAAAGTGGGCTTCACATTGAAACACAAAAAGCCCAGAAGCACCATCCTTTCAATCCAAATTTCCCCGCCAAAACCACTCTCTCTCTCTCTCTCTCTCTCTCTCTCTCTGTGCGTGGGCGTTGGTCGATGCGATGGAGAGAGGTCTGATCTCGGTGGATCGGTGGGCGGAAGGGAGCCAAGCGTACTTCCTGACCCACCTCCACGCCGACCACACCCGGGGCCTCACCCCGGCCTGGTCCAGGGGCCCCCTCTTCTGCTCCCGCCTCTCCGCCAACCTCCTCCCCTCCAAATTCCCCGGCTTCGACCTCTCCCTCCTCCGCGTCCTCGACGTCGGCGCCTGGCACTCCCTCTCCCTCCTCTCCCCTTCCTCCGCCTCCGACACCCTCGTCCGCGTCATGCCCCTCGACGCCCACCACTGCCCCGGTAACCGCGCCGTGCTCGTCGCTCCTCCCCTGCTTGCTTTAATTCCCGAATGGGGGTCGTTGAGGCCTCGATTGAATTGTCGTGTCGATTGCTGGATTGCCTTTTGAAGAAGGGTTTTTGCTGTTTTGGTTGATGGGTTCGTTTTTGGGTAGGTGCGGTCATGTACTTGTTTAGTGGCGACTTTGGGAGCTTGCTTTATACCGGAGATTTCCGCTGGGAGACGGCAAGCGAGAAGGCGAACAGGTCGCGGGACATGCTCGCTAAGGTCCTTAATGGAAGCAGAGTGAACGCACTGTATCTGGATAATACCTATTGCAATCCTTCCTATTCTTTTCCTTCACGTAGAGATGCTGCTCAGCAGGTGCTCTGGCTTTGTTCTTTGTGCTGATTTCCGTATCTTTCGCTTGTTTCTTGCAAAGAGTAGCTGCCGTGTTTCTTTCCAGCCTGTACATGTCGTTGCTTGGTTAACATGGTTTTCATCACTGGCCCACCCTTAGTTTGTGAAGCTTTTTGAAGTATCAATTTCTGGAATCTCGTGTGTAGAAATCAACTGATTATTAAGAGAACGGTCATGGTTTGCCACTCTTTATTCAGATACTGGCTATAGTTGAGCTTCTGCACATGATATATGATCCTTTCGGGTTCTTAGTGGATAGTGATTGTTTGTTTAGGAGAGAAACGTCATTGAAGTGCATGAGCTTTTTAAACAGCTTGTGTCTATCTGCTGTTTCAAGTCCTTCCATCAAAGTGTTAATCCACAGAATAATTTCGAGTCTCAAGAAATTCTGCCTCAGTGCTCATTTCCATAAGAAATGCCTAAGATGTATTTTTCCTATAAACCCCATGTGTGCGAGGTTCTCTGATATGGTATTGAGAGGACGTGACATTATTTATTCATACTATTAGAATAGTTTTCTCATAGCTTTGACTCTGTTAAAACCTGGTTGCAGGTTGTTGATATCATCACTTCTCATCCTAAGCACCATATCATCATTGGGATCGACGCATTGGGCAAAGAAGATCTTCTGGTTCACATTGCCCGGGTGATCAAAATAAAGGTATGTCAAAGATGCTCTCTTTTAAGCATACCGATGTAAAATAACTTAAGTTTACTTTGGAGACCCATTAGATTGAATAAATAATACTGACGATCAAATTCGTTCCACTTTATTGATTCAAAATGCATCAAGTGAACCGATTCACATAATATGCACATGGTTGAGTATTGAGTTCATAAAAGATGATTTACCAGTGCATTATGCATTTTGAATGCTTATCGGGTACAATATGGCATTAACTTGCTTCATCTGCTACCTATAATTTTAGTTTCAGTATCTAATCAAACTTGAGACCATGTCGCAGAGAAAAACACAGAAAGCATATTTCTTAACATGTCTGGCCTGACATTCTAGAAACATTTATTCATTCCTCTTTTGTTAAATAGTTAATTGTCATAATAGAGAAAACATGTATGACTTATCTTCGATCGAATTGTTATAACAGATATGAGGCATATTAATTTACCGTTATACAAGGAAGAAAATTGCTGCATCATTCTTTGACGTGCTTTGCTTACTCTGGTATTTTGACTTTTTTCCTTAAAGATTTGGGTGTGGCCAGAACGGTTGCAAACGATGCATATGCTTGGTTTTGATGAAATATTCACAACTAAAACTTCTCTCACCAGAGTCCGAGCTGTTCCTCGCTATAGCTTTACCTTGGATACTTTAAAGGGATTAAATAAGATGCATCCGACCATAGGAATCATGCCTTCTGGTCTTCCGTGGGCCTCAAAGCCACTCGATAGCGATGAGAATTTCTTTGATTCCCTAGCAAGGTCATACTACAATAAGAAAGCACATGAGGTTGCTTCTGTGGAAGAAAGGTTGCATCCAGAAATTTATACCGTTCCATATTCCGATCACTCTTGTTATATGGAGCTTCATGAATTTGTTCAACTTGTCCAACCCATTAACATGAGGGGCATTGTTTCATTATCATCCTGCTCCATTGATCCCTCATACTATTTTGGCCACTGCGACCGAGTGTACCAAACATTCCAGAGAGTACAGCCTAAAGGCAAAGAAAGTGGGAAGGAACATTTAAGGGTTGTTCGGGCAGAAGCCTCAGTTGAAGTCAATGATTTGATGGATTCTACAAGAAAAGGACGAAAATGTGGTACTGTTGGAGTTTCTGGTGTTTATATGAGTAGAGCGAGTGCATCGAGACGAAGACGGCGTGGTGCAAAAATTATGGAAGATATCTCTGCTGATTGATCTTGCGGCACTTTCTATGAGTATGCTTATTTAGTGGTGTTCCTGAGTCAGCAAGTTGGGCTTGAAAATTCACTTGTGAAGTTACATATCCATATCTAAATTGTAGTCAAAAGCGATCCTTGCAGCTTGGATCATTCTCAGTGCCATTAAGGTTGAAATGGCTCAGCATTGCTGATCAAATGGCGTAAATGTTGTGACCCTTAAATGTTCATTCACATTCATTGAAGAGATCATTCACCTTGTCCGAATCCCTCATTTGGAAGGCGCATCCCAGTAGCAACTGACTGCCACTTGGGTCGCTATGCAGTTCTCTGTCTTTGCATCTTTCATTTCTCACATGCTAAGGAGAGAGGTACCTTCTGCTTGGTTCTTGAGGCTTTTTTCGGAGTCTTTTAACTCTAGTAAAGCTTTCAAAGATGAAAATGTGGCTAGAAATATTTTATGCTCTCAAATGCTTCTAGATGTTCATCTTTGTGTGGTCCATCAAAAGCTTCTAGATTTTGAAGGCTCATTCAATGTACAGAAACCGGAGATATAGAAAAAGAAAAGTGCACTTTAAAATCACTACAGCATTTTGTTCTCTATCAATTGTTTCACGAACAGCAATTAGCCAGTGAGAACAGGGTCGTCATTAGTGATTTTGTAAGACAGGTTTGAAGCCTTGAGTTATCGTGTGAAAGCAGTTTCTATTGGGTTTACCTAGGGGAGTTGAAGGTAATAGAAGGAAATGGTCATGTTAAGGCAAATGGAGTAGCGTCATAGTCAATGTTGTTGGTCCAACCGTCCAACATCCTAAAGACCGGACACTTGGGTTTGCTTCCTTCGCTGTTTGACTAAAACTGGTCGAGAGTATCTTCCTTGTTTTTGCCAATGGCCAGTCTGCCCATGTTCTAGTCGTGCTTGATCTTGAGTTTTGGTTGAACTGAGGAAAAAATTCATTGGTGAGACTGAGCAAAGTGCACTTTAAAATCACTACAGCAGTTTACAAGCGATTTTTGTTTAGAAATAGAAACGTTCCCAAAATTATTCTCTATCAAATGTTTCATGACCTACAATTAGCCAGTGAGAGCAGGGTCGTCCTTAGCGATTTTTGTAAGACGGGTTTGAAGCCTTTGAGCTATTAAGTGAAAGCAGTTTCTATTGGGTTTACCTAGGGGAGTTGAAGGTCATAGAAGGAATTGGTCATGTTAAGGCAAGTGGAGCAGCGTCATAGTCAATGTTGTTGGTCCAACTCTCCAACATCGTATTTACCGGGCACTTGGGTTTTCTTCCTTCTCTGTTTGACTAAAACTGGTCAAATGTATCTTCCTTGTTTTTCCAATGGCCAGTCTGCCTATGTTTCTAGTCGTGCTCGATCTTGAGTTTTGGGTGACCTGAGTAAACAAAGTCATTGGTGAGAACTTAGCAAAGCAAAGCCCCCATGATCATGACACTCTGTCGTGACAGCTTTTCGACGTTGTATTCACGGAGATAGCTAAGCTGGCACCTTAACTAAGCCTGCCTGTTTTGGAGCCAAAAACTTGGTACTTTGTACCACCCAACCAATTCTTTCAATTTCTCTTTTCAAAGTGCAGATTTTAAGAATGTGCAAGTTCAGCATATGTTCTGTTAATGGGGTCATGGAGTTTATAAATTGCGCAATTATGCGCTCGTGTCTCTCCTTCCCTAATTTTTAGCAAATCAAACCCGTCGTGTCGATCGTTACAATTAGAAATATTATTCGTATTGATTAGATCTTCTCACAACGACATCTATATTAGTGTGCAGATTAGTTAGATTTTATCCATATCATATATTAGTGGTGTCACGTTAGCTGAATTTGGTTTGATTTGACATAGGAGGAATTTGTTTAACATAACGGAACTTCATTAGACGATTAAAAAACACTTGAAAGCATAGAGACAAAAGGAGGGAGTTTTCATTTTCATAAAAGAGGACCGGTGCGAGTCCTAGTAATTACATGATTAGCGGCATTAATGAATTCTATATGTCACCGAGCCAACCCCATTGCTCCGCGCCAGCCGAAAGCGTCTACGTCGTGCGTGGACGGAAAACGACAAGTGAAAGCAGTTTCTATTGGGTTTACCTAGGGGAGTTGAAGGTCATAGAAGGAATTGGTCATGTTAAGGCAAGTGGAGCAGCGTCATAGTCAATGTTGTTGGTCCAACTCTCCAACATCGTATTTACCGGGCACTTGGGTTTTCTTCCTTCTCTGTTTGACTAAAACTGGTCAAATGTATCTTCCTTGTTTTTCCAATGGCCAGTCTGCCTATGTTTCTAGTCGTGCTCGATCTTGAGTTTTGGGTGACCTGAGTAAACAAAGTCATTGGTGAGAACTTAGCAAAGCAAAGCCCCCATGATCATGACACTCTGTCGTGACAGCTTTTCGACGTTGTATTCACGGAGATAGCTAAGCTGGCACCTTAACTAAGCCTGCCTGTTTTGGAGCCAAAAACTTGGTACTTTGTACCACCCAACCAATTCTTTCAATTTCTCTTTTCAAAGTGCAGATTTTAAGAATACCCAACCAATTCTTTCAATTTCTCTTTTCAAAGTGCAGATTTTAAGAATGTGCAAGTTCAGCATATGTTCTGTTAATGGGGTCATGGAGTTTATAAATTGCGCAATTATGCGCTCGTGTCTCTCCTTCCCTAATTTTTAGCAAATCAAACCCGTCGTGTCGATCGTTACAATTAGAAATATTATTCGTATTGATTAGATCTTCTCACAACGACATCTATATTAGTGTGCAGATTAGTTAGATTTTATCCATATCATATATTAGTGGTGTCACGTTAGCTGAATTTGGTTTGATTTGACATAGGAGGAATTTGTTTAACATAACGGAACTTCATTAGACGATTAAAAAACACTTGAAAGCATAGAGACAAAAGGCGGGAGTTTTCATTTTCATAAAAGAGGACCGGTGCGAGTCCTAGTAATTACATGATTAGGGGCATTAATGAATTCTATATGTCACCGAGCCAACCCCATTGCTCCGCGCCAGCCGAAAGCGTCTACGTCGTGCGTGGACGGAAAACGACGGGTCTGCCTCTTGCCAGAGAGAGAAAAACAAAGGAAAAATGGACCAGAGGACGACCCGCGTGAGCTGACCCTTTCAACAGCAAGAAAATAAGGCTTCCAATCTATACATGTTTTTATTTTGATTATGCCCTCCATAAAAAGCATGGCGTTTAAAGTTGGGCATTGATCTGCCTCGGACCGTTTCCCCTTGATCACGGCAAAAAGATTGAATGACTCGAACGCGGATATAGTTCGCCGGATTCAATGACCCAAACCGGGGTCACCCCAAACTGTGAAATTCGGTACAGAGCATGCGAGAAGTCGGCATGATTATGTGTCCGATTTCGTTCACTATCTTTGTTCTTAGGACACAAGGAAAGAGAAAGCACCGCCCTTCAAAGGGAGCACAATATTTGATTGGGTATAGAGGGCATAAGAAAAGTATGGATAAATGCGAGGTGGTTCATGTGGCTAGATCATCCGTCGACGACTCGAAGGAGGAGGGGCGGACGTAAACAATAGTTTCTTCTATCGTTGTCTTCACATGTTTTCTAGCTACGTTTGTCGTGCAGCGTGTTATTATGGGGTTTGACCTGGCCAAAAGCGCCCGCGGACATCAGGGGATTTTACTCCCGAATCTCTGGAAAATCTCTTTTCACATTCCGAGGATCAAAAGCGGCCGCGGACATCAGGGGATTTACTCCCGAATCTCTGGAAAATCTCTTTTCACATTCCGAGGATCCGAGCGGCCGAACTTCATCTCCCTTTCTCGACTTTTCTTGCGGCGAAGAGGCGGTGAGAACCGAAGGGGCTCCAATTCATTTTCTTGACTTGTCGTGATCAGCTTCCATTTGCTCTGTTGTTGGGCTTACCTCCGCTTAGCGATCCCTCTGACCCTGATCGTGTTTCTTGATCTTTGACCCGTTCTTCATCTCTCCCTCTCTCTCTCTCTCTCTCTCTCTTTCTGTGGACTCGGCTCAAGCCGAACCATTTCAATTCTCGGACATGTTTGCTGATTCGAGTATAAATATCTGAAAGCCTGTCCCGGAGGAACTTGCGCGGCCATGGATAGGAAAAGCAGCAGCAGTACATGGCTGTTCACACTCCCAAAAGCTTCTTGCTCTGCTTCTTATCTCTCTGCACCACCCACCTCTGTATTGGTTCCGACACCGACACCATCTCCGCTAACCGGTCCATCTCCGGCGACCAAACCTTAGTCTCCTCCGGCGGCAACTTCGCGCTCGGGTTCTTCACACCGGGTAACTTCACCTACTCCTACATAGGCATCTGGTACAACAAAGTCAGCGTGCAAACCATCGTCTGGGTCGCCAACAGAGACAACCCCATCACCGACAGGTACTCCACTGAACTGAAGATCTCGGGTGGCAATCTTGTTATGGTCAACGACTCCCGAGTCCCCGCTTGGTCCACGAATCTGAGTACTTCTTCATCTGGGTCGAGCTCCACGGTGGCGGTTCTTGGGGACGACGGCAACTTCGCTCTCAAGGACGGGCCGAATTCTTCCGTGACTCTGTGGCAGAGCTTCGATCACCCGACGCACACGTGGCTTCCCGGTGCGAAATTAGGGATCGACAAGCGCACCAACACGAGTCAGCTCTTGACATCATGGAAGAACGCCGAGGACCCCTCGCCAGGTTTGTTCTCTGTCCAGTTCGATCCATCCAGTCAGTACTACATATGGTGGAATAGATCAAAAAATTACTGGAGCAGTGGGGTGTGGAACAATCAGACGAAAACTTTCTCTCTGGTCCCTGAAATGAGGTTGAACTATATTTACAGTTTCAAATATGTGGACAATGAGAACGAGAGCTACTTCACCTATTCAGTCTACATCATTGACGACACCATATCAAGGTTTGTGATGGATCTTTCTGGGCAGATCAAGCAGGAATCCTGGTTGCCTTCTAACCAGGCGTGGAACTTGTTCTATTCTATGCCCCGGCAACAATGCGAGGTGGATAGACTTTGCGGGCCTTTCGGTGTTTGCAGCGAGAGTACCGACAATTTCTGCACCTGCTTGCCGAGGTTTAGCATCAGCTCTCCGAGGGATTGGAATCTGAGCGATTGGTCTGGCGGTTGCAAGAGGAATTTGGACTTGAATTGTGCGGCAAATGCTTCAAATGCGGAGAAAGACCGTTTCTTGCCAATGTCTACCATGAAATTGCCTGAAGATCCCCAATCTTTAGATGTCGGGAGCGATAAGGAATGCCGAGATACTTGTTTGAGCAATTGCTCTTGCATGGCTTATGCTTTCGAGGATAATGACTGCTCAATTTGGATTGGGGATCTCTTCAATACACAACAGCCCACACAAGGTGATACCACTGCAAAAAGCTTCTATCTCCGGCTTGCTGCCTCAGACGTTGAGGATCCAAGCAAGAAGAGCAACATAACTGCTATAGTTGCAGGGTCTGTTAGCGCTGCGGTAGCGATATTAACCATTGTCTTGTTTGGCGTTTGGAGATGGAGGAGAAGGGCAACTGTGACAACAAAGACAGTGGAGGGTTCACTGATAGCCTTTGCATACCGGGACTTGCAAGTAGCAACAAAGAATTTCTCAGAGAAGTTGGGTGGGGGCGGGTTCGGTTCAGTTTTCGAAGGAACATTACCTGATTCAAGTCACATAGCAGTCAAGAAGCTTGAGAGCATAAGCCAAGGAGAGAAGCAATTCCGAACAGAAATAAGCACAATCGGCATCATCCAGCATGTGAATCTTGTCAGGCTTCGTGGGTTCTGCTCTGAAGGTGACAAAAGGCTGTTGGTCTATGATTTCATGCCAAATGGGTCCTTAGAATATCATCTCTTTCATGTCAAGGACTCGAAGACCTTGGATTGGAAAACGAGGTACCAAATTGCTTTGGGAACGGCTCGAGGTCTGGCTTATCTCCATGAGAAGTGTAGAGCCTGCATCATACATTGCGACATCAAGCCAGAGAACATCCTTCTAGATTCTGAATTCTGTCCAAAAGTGGCAGATTTTGGCCTGGCAAAGCTTGTTGGCCGAGATTTCAGCAGGGTCTTGACGACCATGAGAGGCACAAGAGGGTATCTTGCGCCGGAGTGGATCTCCGGAGTGGCCATAACAGCAAAAGCTGATGTTTATAGCTATGGAATGATGCTCTTTGAATTTGTGTCAGGAAGGAGGAACTCGGAGCAATCAGAAAATGGGGCCATCAAGTTCTTCCCAACATGGGCTGCTAGTAAGATAACCGAAGGAGGCGACCTGCTTGATCTCTTGGACCCAAACTTGGAGACAAACGCTGATCCTGAAGAGCTATTGAGGATTTGCAGAGTCGCTTGTTGGTGTGTCCAAGATGAGGAAACTCGCAGGCCATCGATGGGGCAGGTTGTTCAAATACTCGAGGGGGTGTTGGATGTGAACCTGCCCCAGATACCGAGAGCCCTTCAACTGTTTCTTGATAATCAGGAACGTGTAGTTTTCTTCACAGAGTCATCATCGTCTAACCACAGTTCCCAGACGAAGAGTCATACCTCAACTGCTTCGTTGCAGAAACAAAATAGTTCATCTTCAACAAAGTCCGAGTCTTGAGGAATATAAGACAAATGCTTTGGACAAGTAGTGCTTCAGTTAGATAATGCACATTCTCTTCTGCCTTTTCTGTAGTCAAGAAAGAATCTCAGCATTTGGGGATTGGCTTTCTTGGGGCTTTTTCCCCTAGCTATTTTTGTTACATATAGATACAAGCAAGCTTGGATCAAGTGCCAGACCAGACCAGTTGTAAGGACCCTTAATTCTATATATTGATCTTTTCTCTGCTTTTTGAGATCCAAGGCGATTTTGTTAATTAGCATCGAAAACTGTCATCTCCACTTTCTGACATTGGGATCTACGTATTGGTATATCCTAGCTTGGATTTCATCTGGTGTCTCACATGGTTCTCAAATCCACCCTCATTGCATGCGGAGCGGGCTTTGATGCTTGGCATTTCTCAGTATAAACTCCTCTTGCTACTTGCTTTTTGCTTTGTTTATATAGTGAGTCATGGTACGAAAACCCCCTAAAAACTATGATTTGCTAGGACTGGGATTTATGTCATGATAATTTCCAGCCAATGTATGTATTACCAGCAGATCCTTTTGTTGGAGCTGTAGGATGTTAATGCCCGCCCTGTTGTTCGCATGGCATTTACATCTCTTCTAAAGTCAAATATCTGTGGATCGCCTCCTCGCTGTATGTTTCGAATATGAGTAATGCTATAGAATACTCGAACCTTTTAGCAAAACTGATTTGTAAAGTGATGGGTGAGACTTCTGTTGGGTGTCAGCATTAATTTGTTTATTAATTAATCACTAATATTTGTGACATTGCTTAAAAGTTTTGTAAACCAAATTCAGTATCTCAATGTTACTTGTTAAAATTCTCCACTGTTTGTTCTGGTGGGAAATTGATTGGGTTCTCATTTCAATCAGGTTGATCCAAATAGTATTTTTCATTGCAGCGTGGACTAAATACAAGTCCAAGACCACTTCAATGTATCTTAAAGGAGCCTGTTTTTGAAGGCCCAGATTTGATTTTCAGTTCATAATCTATTCATATCAAGGCTAATCCAGTTGGGCATTTGTAGTACCATAATCCCCACTTTTTTCCAGGCTTTCCCTCATTTGTTGTCCCTTTCCCCTTACCACCTTTTCTTTCCTTTTCCTATATTACAGTCCATTAAACACGTTTGATTTGACGAATTGTTTCACTTTTCTTACCGCAGTTATTTTCTCAATACCATCTGATCGTTAATCCTTCTCAGGTGCAAGGGTGCCCCTAT
Source organism: Syzygium syzygioides (assembly GCA_031216285.1). Taxonomy (NCBI): domain Eukaryota; kingdom Viridiplantae; phylum Streptophyta; class Magnoliopsida; order Myrtales; family Myrtaceae; genus Syzygium; species Syzygium syzygioides. The sequence continues at coordinate 19,695,949 of CM062242.1, forward strand.
GAAGTCTAGCTTGCTTCAGCAATCAAAAAAGTCTAATCGGCTTCTCCAATAAGAAAGTCTAATATGCTTCCATCATCATTTGGTTGTGCCACTGCAAATCAAGCTTTTCATCACTGTGATGTAAATTGTGGATTTAATAACAGTTGGTCTCTCAACTTTTGCTCAAAAATCAAAATGAACCCTTTAATTTTTTCTAATTCGAAATCGTTCTTCCACTTTTAAAAAGTGCCATTGGTTGTCCCTCTGTTGGCCTGACGATGGAATTTGTAGTGTGGCATTAACCTATCTTTTAAAATAGAAATTTTATTTTTTTCGACCAAAAAAAAACGTGCTCGTAAAAAAAAAGACAAAAAAAAACGTGGATATTTCATTGTTTTGGCTGATGTGAATTTTTTTTTCTTTTTTCAAATGAAGACCTTTTTCAAATGTTACCATATAAAAAAATTCACAATCTAATGCCCATAACAATACAAAAACTATCATTCGTACCCACTCAGGACTTCTAATTGAGTGGCTATGGCTGTGAGCTTCATGGCTCAAAACTCAAGTGAGCATGGCCGCCGCAAGCTTGAAGCTCATGTGGCAATTCCGAGAGCATAAAGATCAAGTGGCCATGGCTCAAGCTTTGCAGCTCGAATAGACCTTAGGGCCATGGCCATCTGCGAGCTTGAGCTTAGTGGCCATGGCCGCCGCTAGCTTAGAGTTGGAGCTCGTGATTATGGTGGCCGTAATGGAGCTATCTCTTAACTATTTTTTTTCTTAATGTTTATGTTGTCTACACGCAATTATGTGAGCAAAATATAGCACGACACGTGCTTTGGCATCCATGTCTTGACTTGCAAGAAAAAAAGTATAACATACGGATTAATGGTGATACTTTCTAAATAATAGATAAATGCTTTAAAAAAAAGTAGAGGAAGTTTTTGATTTTTGGACAAAATATAAGGACCACCGGTGACAGTAATCTTGAAAGGAAGGTTGCAAGTGTATGGGAATAGATAAAACAGTAAAAGATTATAATGGGAGTAGAGATAGCAAAATGGTTGAGAACACACATGTTAACTAATATTTAATGATGTGGGTCATAAATGGGTTAGTTTTATGTTATGAAAACAAGTTTAAGTAGGTTATAAATGTGTTAGTTAACAACTTAACTGGTCTTAAATGTGTTTTAAATGAGTCATAAATGGGTTAGCTAAGTGAGTTATCGTTGAGAAAAATCTCCAATTAGTTTTGAAGAATGACAAAATAATCTTTTACTGATCAGAATTATACTTAAGTTATTTGATGCAGGTAAATGTTGAGTCATCAGACTTAGTTGATGAAAGGACTTTGTCATTAGACTTAAAATTACTCGTCAAATTCAATAAGTATTATTGGCAAGTTTATGCAATACAATCAAATTGATATCTCAAGATATCCTAATTGACAATCACAAGATCGTTCCTTAAACACGAAAAAATACACTTATGGAAACATTGATTTGATTGTATGGGCGATCAAATCACTTGGAGATAATGGTTTTTCTTCTAACGATTATACATTTTCTTTTGGGAAGTTTCTCCAACGGGTTGATTTGGGGATCAGTCCTCTGAAGACTGTCTAACGGATAGTTTGGACGTAGAGGAGTATAAAAGGAGTGCAAACGTCGTACAAGAAAGAAAAACTAGAATTGAGAATTTCAAAGTCTGAATAGAGCTTTGTTCTTACACACTTGTGATTACTGTATTCCACGTTGTGACTTTAAAAAGAAAATTACTTGAGTGAAGAGTGTATGTGATACTGTAGTATATCATCTAAGAAGCACTGCTCTTGTAATTTTTTGATGATTCAATACTGAAACACAGGCAATAGGCTGCCAGCGTGGAGAGTGGACGTAGGCTTGATAAAGCCGAACCACTATAAAAATCTGTGTACAGTATTTTCTATCCCTAAACTTTCATTTATTATTGCTGACATTATACAGCATACATATCTATTAAATGAGTTCATCAAAACATCATCTTAGTCATCGGACGCAATCATCTGATGATAACTTATATATAAGTTTGTAATACGCATCCATATGATATTGATCATACGAGTTGTTGATCTCGACTATATTTATTCTGCGCGTTTAAATCATACAATTTTATAAAATCACCTATTCAGCCCCTCTAGGTGATAGCACTAGCCGTAACAGTTATAACAAGTTATTTTTTTTTGTTTCTTTCAATTTTCTGATTTTTCATAATTTTTAATTTTTTCTTTCTTTTTCTTTTTTTTTTCTAAAAAATCAAGCAAGGGTCGCTAACCACCGGACAGTGCCAGTCATCAATCGTCACCAATCACCACCGGCCGTTGGTCATTGGTCAACGCTTGCCACAGGCATGTCGACAGTTGTCGATCGCCGTCGGTTGCCAGCTGATTGTCAATCGTCGCCGGACGGTTGCCAGTCACCAATGGCCACCGGTCATCATTCATCGCTAGCCAGTCATCAAACATAGAAGAAAAAAAATAAAGCAAAAGAAAAGGAAAGATAAAATATTCAAAAATCAATTTTTTTAAAAAAAGTTATAAGAAATTTTTTTAATTTGGATTTAATATTGAAGCCTTTTAGTATTATGGATTGGGTATGAGTTGCTAGAATTGTATTATATATAAATAGATCAAAACAGGTTAAATGGGTCAAATTATTTTTAACTCGACCCAAATCCTATCCAACTCACCCATTTGATAGGTAAAATGGGCGCAACAAAAAGTATCAATCACTCCAAGTCCAAGCAGAGGTTGATGTAGCTAGTAAGTATCACCTAAATGGTGTGAATATGTGATTTGAGTGATTTTGAAGAATTTAAAGCGGAAACGATTTATAATCAGTAAAGTCTGAACAATATTCAGATTCTAAATGTGTTAGTGTGTAATGTAAATAATATAATAAGATATTAGAGATAGAGAGAACTGCACACAATAAGTTATAGTAGTTTGGCTTAGATTAAGTCTACGTCCACTTTTCCACGCTAACAGCTTACTGACTGGATTTCACTATATGATCAAAAGGGATTACAAGTTCTGAGTGATAACACTCGGTAAATGATAGAACTCTTTATCTCACATGATCACTTTTACAGAATGTCCCTCGAAATCTCAACATTTAGCTCAGAAAAGACAAGTAGTAGTATTGAAATGTGCACAGACTTTAGACTTATTGATTTTCGATTTCGTTCGCTACCTTCTGCTCTGCAATAATCTCCTTTTATACTCCTCTACTTCCAAACTAACCGTTGGAAAATCTTTAGAGGATCATCTTCCAATCTTCACCTTGGACAGATTTGTATCAAATGGAATGAATATCTGTTGGTTGACAAAATCTAAATGTCGTTGAATCTGGTCGCCCGTACAACCAGAATCTTGGTTTTCATAAGTAAAGTTTTATCCGTTGTGATATATACTTGCCATAATATTTGATTTGTCAATCAATTATAACCTTAGATTGAGTCAATCAAAACTTTCCTTTTGTGAAATCCATACCAGATCACTAACCGTTATGTTTCATTCTGAATAAATTCTAAGTTTGAAGGGTTTCTGGTTCTTGCTTTACATTCAGAACTTAAGTCAGCGTAAGTGTTTAGTAAAGTCTGAACTTTCAAAATTAGAGTCTCAAGTTATTTGATATCTTAAGATAAAGTCCGAGTATCTATTTTAGTAGAATCTGAACTTTTTGTTCTGAAACTCGTAGAGTTGAAATTTTCATTTTGAACCTCGTAAAGTTTGAGCATCCAGAAAGTTAAGTTCTCTTGAAGCATTAAAGTTACCACTTCCAGAATATATTTACTTGGATCAAAATACTTCAGAATACATATCAGATTTACAATATTAACATAAATAGTTTTGCCAACTTCAAAATCTATTACAAAATTTCCTTAACAAAGGTCTCTTCATGCCATCATTTGTGGCCAAGACACAGTCTATAAGGTTTTTCCGATAAAGATGTACGATCACGATGTTACATATATATGAATTGACACGGTAATCTAGGGCTTACCGTGGAACGAGGGCATTTGGTTGAGTATACTGACCTCAAGACTAGCTTAGACAAGAGTTGGGGATACTAAGAAAGTAGAGCTGTGACATTCCGATTTTCGACCCATTTTTGGGATTTATGAAACGTTTAATTTGTCAGTGTGCTTATAGTAAAATCTCGCCCGAGAACTGATCACTCTCGGTTATTTTAAATTTTTTAAATTAGAGATTTCGCTAGAAATGCACTCGATCGAATTTGTCCGTTATTTAGAGCCCGAACTTTTGTGTCGAATTTCTCGGAATTTCGGAACGAATTTAATTGGACGGTGTCGATAATATTGTGGCCAACCTCGATATTACCCGAGATATGAGAAAAGTGAATTTTTGACCGGATACAAATTTGGACTGGTAGACCACTCTCGCGGTGTGTTTTTATTAACACAATTTTACCCAAATCCTAAAATTACTAATTAGGATTTTTTGGGGGACCGTCAGATCGTTTTCGGATTTAAACCATGTCCGTTGAATCGCGATTATTGCGATTTGACTTTGCTTCTCTCTCTCTCCTCCCCTTTTCCCGCCGGTCTCCCCTTCCCTTGCGTGTTTGACCCCACCGACTCCCACTATCCATCATTTCTTTTTTTCCCTTTTTTCTCCCTTTTCTTTTTTTTCTTTTTCTTCTTCTTTTCTCTTCCTCCCCTTCCTTCCTCCCCCAACGTTGGTTGCTTCTGGTTCTGCTCCGCTTCTGGCTTTGCTTCCTTCTCGCCGGCGACCAGTCCAGCCGCCGCGTGCCGTCCGGCCGCCGCGCGTCGTCGCCCTCAGCCACCGCTCACGTCGCTCCGCCGTGTCGCCACCCCAGTCCGTCCTAGCCACCTCCGACTGCTGTTCCGGACGTCGCTGCCGTTCACCGCGGGCACGCTCACCGGACCGAGCTCGCTCTGCCCAGTCCGCTCGCTGTCGGGACCGGCTCCGCCGCGCGTCGTCCACCCGACTCGCTCGTCGCTGCTGCCCCTGGCCGCCCGGAGCCTCCCGTCGCCGGTTCGCCGAAGCCACACGCGAGTCGCGCCTCTCGCCGGTCACGCTCGCCGCCCGTCACCGCCGCTCACCGCCACTGTCCGGCACCCCAAACCGCCGCCGCCAGCTGCTGTCCACGCCGGGAACAGTCCCGACCAGCCACCACAGTAGCTACCCTTCGCCATTCTCCGTCGTTCGCCGGTCGCCGTGTCCGAACCGCAGCCACCGTGGACCGCCCTCGCCGCCGCCGTCATCCTCGCGCCTTTGCCGGCGTTAACTAGGTAAGTTAACTCCTAATCCCGCATTTAGGATGTTAAACTTGCTTAGGGTAGATTAATTAGTGTTTAGGTTAATATTAGATTTGTTTAGTTAGTTTTATGTGTTGATTATGGATTAGGGTTTAATTAATGATGTTTAGGATATAAATTATTGATTAGTTTATTGTTATTGATTATTATTATTAGATTATTTATTTTCGAAATTTTAAATATTATTTTATTAGTTAATATATTAATTCTGAATTAAATATTATTTTATTATTTTCGGATTTAAATATTATTATTTTATTATTAAATAATTAATTCCGAAAATTAAATATTATTATTTTCGGAAAATTTTCTAGCGTCAATTATGATGCCGATGTTGGATTTTGCCGTATAAATTGACGTATTTAGAAAATGATTTGAATGATTTCGATTTGAGAAAATATTTTGAATTTTGGAAAATTTAATTATTCTCGGATATTATTAAATAATTAAATTCAGAATTTATTTATTATTATTTCGGAAAATTTATAACTTCAAATTATGATTTTTAGTTTGAATGTGGGCGTTTGCGCCGTGATTTGTTGTATAAAATTATTTTTACGACAAAATGTTTTGATCGGAAATTTTCGAGAAGGTTTACGAGTTTTGGCATTAAATTATTTTCTTTTATTGTTATGCCAAGTAATGATTGTGATACTTGTGATTGATATTCGGGTTTGACATCGAAGCTTGCGAAATTGATTGGCTATTGCATGTGTGACCATGTGATATTGTTGTATGGCATTAATATGAGTACTATTCATGAACGTATGGGCTAATTGAGAAGATAATAATTGGGCAGAATGCTTGTGTGCTCGTGTGGTCACACGTTGGAGCCGTCTTGCTGTGTATCGCTTGGCGATGCCCGATTTATCGGATGCATGGGGATAATATGGAGTGCCGATACCCCGGATGCCTTGTCGCGGCCCGAGGCCGGACTTGATGCTCCTTACGGGATACCATCTTACTGTGTATCGTTTGATGTTGCCGTATTGGAATGCTGTCATCCTGTGTATCGTTTGACGAAGCCGTGCCCGACGGGGCTGGACGGAGCCTGGTTTTTACCGGTAGACCGCCATCTTGCTACGTATCGCTTGATGTGTGGTGGCCCCGAGGGGGCGTAATAATTGGAATACGTGTGATGCATAGTGCTTGATTATGGGGTAGAAATTGCTAGGCATGGTATGGGACGTGCCCAAGCGGGTTTTGCCTTATAATCGAGACACGCGCGACTGTGATGCATTAATGCATGGAAAATCTCTTTAAATGCTTCGAGTATGTGACATATGCATTTCATCAACGTGTGTACCAAGGCGAGGTAAGGATGCCTGTGGTTATTTAATAATGTGTTGTTGGTGCTGTGTTGTCTGGTTAGGGACCCCCGTGCGAGTAGGCCTCCTAAGCGGGCTTAGGCCGTTAACTTATTGAGACATTTGTCTCATTGTTGTTGTTAACCCCTTTTTCATGCCCTTAGCGTGTTGGCGCACCCAGTTTGGTTCAGGGCTCTTGGAAGCTAGTTTTTGGAGTTCGATCTGTTGATGAAGTAGATTAACCTGGCCTTTGTCTTTTTGCTAGCTTTTTGTGATAGCGCCCGAAGTGAGCTTGTAAGAACATTCTCATGGGTTAATCAAGTGATAATTAAAATAGTGTTTGTGATTTGTTTTCCTGACCATCCCTATTTGTTATTTGTCCGGGGATTGTTGTGTTCGTTTCTGCATGCGTAATTAAAAGATAAAATGTAGGGTCGGCGACGAGTCCTGGGACGTCGCATCTCAACGACCGTAGTGGGATGTCGCGTGTCCGCAGGGTTCGGGGCGTGACAAGAGCATGCATCGTGAAAATAATATCTCGTTGGTCCAGCTATCCAACGTAAGAATCACTTTGACAGTCGGTTTTTTTCCTTTGTTGTTGACTAGAACCGGCGAAACTGTGTTCTTGCTACGTCCAGTCTGCCTGTGGTCTAAGTCTTGCTTGATCACTCAAATGTACGATGTTGAGTTTGAGTGCTCGCTGCTCAGATTACTTGCACGTTTTTTCACTGGTTGACGGGGACTTCTCCAAGTTGCACCAGTAGCGTCTTCTTCACTCTTGGATGTGCCATCCTGGTCCATTGGTTTTGGCATTAAAGCTTAAACACAACCAATCGTACGGTGCCAGCTTAAATGCTTCTATCTACGTACTCGATGAAAATGCACCAGTCTCGGTTGAAATTTCCACATAATACTTTTGCGCGTTTCTTGACTCCTTTGAGATCTCTTACCCTCACTCTGACCACAAACAGCTGTATGTACTGCCCCCTGGGCATTGTGTTTCTAAACCTGTCCGCTCGAACCTTGTATCTTCCAGCGATGGATAGAAGAAACAGTAGTCCATGGTCGTTCACGCTCCCAAATTTCTTGCTTTGCTTATCTCTCTGCACCACTCATCTCTGTCTTGGCTCCGACACCATCTCCGCCAACCAGTCCCTCTCAGGCAACCAAACCTTAATCTCCTCTGGCGGCAACTTCAAGCTCGGCTTCTTCACACCGGGGAACTCCCCGTACTCCTACATAGGCATCTGGTACGACAAAGTAAGCGTGCCAACCATCGTCTGGGTCGCGAGACAACCATGTCACCGACAGGTACTCCACTGAGCTGAAGATCTCGGGTGGCAATCTTGTGATTGTCAACAACTCCCAAGTCGCCGTTTGGTCCACGAATCTGAGTGCTTCTTCATCTGGGTCGAGCTCCATGGCAGCGGTTTTTGGGGACGATGGAAACTTCACTCTCAAAGATGGCAGAGCTTTGATCACCCGACGCACACGTGGCTTCCTGGTGTGAAATTAGGGATCGACAAGAGCAAAAACACGAGTCAGCTCTTGACATCGTGGAAGAATGCCGAGGATCCTTCGACAGGTTTGTTCTTGCTCTAGCTCGATCCATCCAGTCAGTACTACAGATGGTGGAAAAGGTCTGAGGAGTACTGGACCAGTGGGGTGTGGGACAATCAGACGAAAATTTTCTCTTTGGTCCCTGAAATGAGATTGAACTATATTTACAATATCAAATATGTGGACAATGAGAACGAGAGCTACTTCACCTATTCAGTGTACACCACTTTTAACACCATATCAAGGTTTGTGACGGACCTTTCTTGGCAGATCAAGCAGGAGTCCAGGTTGCCTTCCCAGAAGTGGAGCTTGTTCTGGTCTATGCCCCAGCAACAATGCGAGGTGTATAGACTTTGCGGGAGTTACGGTGTTTGCAGCGAGCAGAGCGAAGATACCTGCAGCTGCTTGCCGGGGTTTAGCATAAGCTCTCTGAGGGACTGGAATCTGAGAGATTGGTCTGGCAGTTGCAAGAGGAAGTTGGACTTGAACTGTGCGGCAAATGCTTCGAATGCGGAGAAAGACCGTTTCTGGCCAATGTCTAACATGAAATTGCCTGAAGATCCTCAATCTTTAGATGTCGGGAGTGATAAGGAATGCTAAGCTGCTTGTTTGATCAATTGCTCTTGCAGGGCTTATGCTTTCGAGGATAATGACTGCTCAATTTGGATTGGGGATCTCTTCAATACACAACAGCCCGCACAAGGTGATACCACTGCAAGAAGTTTCTATCTCCGGTTTGCTGCCTCAGACGTTGAGGATCCAAGCAAGAAGAGCAATGTAACTGCGATAGTTGCAGGGTCTATTAGTGCCGTGGTAGCAATATTAGCCATTGTCTTGTTTGGCATTTGGAGATGGAGGAGAAGGGCAACTGTGACAACAAAGACAGTGGAGGGTTCACTGATAGCCTTTGCATACTGGGACTTGCGATTAGCAACGAAGATTTTCTCAGAGAAGTTGGGTGGGGGCGGGTTCGGTTCAGTTTTCAAAGGAACATTACCTGATTCAAGTCACATAGCAGTCAAGAAGCTTGAGAGCATTAGCCCAGGAGAGAAGCAATTCCGGACAGATGTAAGCACACCATCCAGCATGTGAATCTTGTCAGGCTTCGTGGGTTCTGCTCTGAAGGCAATAAAAAGTTGTTGGTCTATGATTTCATGCCAAATGGCTCCTTCGACTATCATCTCTTTCATACCAAGCACTCGAAGACCTTGGATTGGACAACAAGGTACCAAATTGCTTTGGGAACGGCTCGAGGTCTGGCTTATCTCCATGAGAAGTGTAGAGACTGCATCATACATTGTGACATTAAGCCAGAGAACATCCTTCTAGATTCAGAATTGTCCAAAAGTGGCAGATTTTGGCCTGGCAAAGCTTGTTGGTCGAGAATTCATCAGGGTGTTGACAACCATGAGAGGCACAAGAGGGTATATTGTGCCGGAGTGGATCTCCAGAGTCGCCATAACAGCAAAAGCTGATGTTTATAGCTATGGAATGATGCTTTTTAATTTTGTATTGGGACGGAGAAACTCAGAGGTATCGGAAAATGGGGCCATCAAGTTCTTCCCAACATGGGCTGCTAGTAAGATAGCTGAAGGAGGTGACCTGATGGATATTTTGGACCCAAATTTGGGGACAAATGACAATATTGAAGAGCTAACTAGGATTTGCAGAGTCGCTTGTTGGTGTGTCCAAGATGAGGAAACTCACAGGCCATCAATGGGGCAGGTTGTTCAAATACTCGAGGGGCTGTTGGATGTGAACCTGCCCCAGATACCGAGAGCCCTTCAACTGTTTCTTGATAATCAGGAGCATGTAGTTTTCTTCACTGAGTTGTCATCGTCTAACCAGAGTTCCCAGAAGAAGAGTGATACCTCAACTGCTTCCTTGCATAACCAAAATAGTTCATCTTCAACAAAGTCCAAGTCTTGAGGAATATAAGATAAATGCTTAGTACAAAGAGTGGTTCAGTTAGATAGTGCATTGTCTCTTCTGCTTTTTTTGTAGTCAAGAAAGAATCTCAGCATTTGGAGATTGCCTTTCTTGGGGCTTTTCCCCCTAGCTATTTTTGTCACACATAGATACAAGCAAGCTTGGATTTAGTGCCAGGCCAAACCAGTTGTAAAGACCCTTCATTCTATATAATGATCTGTTCGCTGCTTTTTGAGATCCAAGATGATATTGGTAAAATTAGCATCGAAAACTGTCATCTCGACTCTCCTATAATTTTGGCACTGTTATCTCAAATCTGCCCTCAATGCATGCAAAGCAGGCTATAAGGCTTGGCATTTCTCAGTATGAACTCCTCTTGCTACTTGCTTCTTTTTTATAACTGAGTCATAGTACGAAAACTGCCCTTAAAACTACGACTTGCTAGGACTGGGATTTATGTCATGATAATTTCCAGCCAATGTATGTGTTGCTAGCAGATCCTTTTATTGGAGCTGTAGGATGTTAATGCCCACCCCGTTTTTTGCATGGCATTTATATCTTTTCTAAAGCCGAAATTCTGTGGATTGCCTCATCGCTCTATGTTTCGAATATGAGTAATGCTAGAGTTTTCTCAGAACTTTAGCAAAACTGATTTGTAAAGTGATGGATGAGACTTCTGTTGGGTGCTTGCATTAGCCACCTAATATTTGTGGTATTGCTTAAAAATTTTGTAAAACCAAATTCAGTTTTCAATGTTAAGCGTTAAAAATCTCCACTGTTTGTTTTGGTAGGAAATTGATAAAAGATTTTGGTGAAATCACTGTCAACTGTTCTATTTGGTGGGAAGCTGTTAGAACAGTGGACAATGGTCCCACCAAAATCTTTCATGGTATCAGAGTAGGAAGTCCTGAGTTCGAATCTTCCAAGCCCCTATCTGCCTCCCCAATTAAATATTTCCACACTTAATACTGGCAAAAAGACCAGAATAAGCATGAGGGGCAACATTGAAATATTTAAATAATAAATCACGCCTCCATCTAACAGCTTAAACTTTTAGAACAGTTGACAGTGGTCCCACCAAAATCTTTCAATTGATTGGGTTCTCATTTCAATCAAGTGGATCCAAACAATATTTTCCATTGCAACGTGGACTAAAATACAATTTAAGTCCACTTCAATGTATCTTAAAGGAGCCTGTTTTTGAAGGCCTAGCTTTGATTTTCAGTTTATAATCTATTCATATAAGGGCTAATCCAGTTTAGCCTTTGCAGTACCATAATCCCCTCACTTTTTTCCAAGCTTTCTCTCGTTTGTTGTCCCTTTTTGCCATTACCACTTTTCCTTTTTCTATCTCACAATTCATTAAACACTTTTGATCTGATGTATTGTTTCACTTTTCTTACTGCAGTTATTTTTCAGTACTATCGGATTGTTGTTGATCCTTCTCAGGTGCGAGAGGTGCCATTACAAAGTCCAATTTGCTTCAGCAATCAAAAAAGTATTTGGTTGTGCCTATTGCAAAGTCAGCACTCTCTGTAATCATTTAAAAGATCAAGCTTTTCATCACCGTGATGTAAACTACGGATTTAATAACCATTGATCTATCTACTTTTGCTCAAAACATCCCTTTAATTTTTCTTTAATTCGGAACCATTCTTGCACTTTTTAGACAGTGTCATCGGTCTTCCCTTAGTCGGTCCAACGATGGAATTTGTTGTGTGGCATCAACACTGTCAACTATTTTTTAACGTGGATTGTTACTTTGTTCTTGGCTGATGTGGATCTCTTTTTCTTTTTTCAAATGAAGACTTTCTCTCTCTCTTCCTTCCTCCTTTAGGTTCTTCCTCTTCTTCAAATGTTACCATATAAAAATCTAATCTAATGCCCATTAACAATACAAAAATTATTACTCGTAGGCCACTCCTCACTACCAATTGAGTGGCTATGGCTGCGAGCTTCATGGCTCAAAACTCAAGCAAACATGGTCGCTGCAAGCTCGAAGCTCATGTGGCAATACCGTGAACTCAAAGATCAAGTGTCAATGGCTCAAGCTTTGTGGCTGGAATAGATCTCACAGCATTGGCCATCCGAGAGCTTGAACTTGACTGGCTATGGTTGCTGCTAGCTTAGAGTTGGAGCTTGTGGTTATGGCGGCCATAGTGGAACTATCTCTCAATTGTGGCTTTTTTTTTTATTTAATGTAGCACCTATTTGATGTTATGCAATTATGCGACTAGAATATAGCACGACACGTGTTACAGCATCCATGTCAGTAAAAATTGACTAACAAGAGAAATAGTATAACGAAAGGATTAACGGTCACACTTTCTAAATGGCAGAGAAATGCTTTAAAAAGAAAGGTAGAGGAAGATTTTAATGTTTGGGCAAAATATAAGGACCACCAGTGACTCCTGAAAAGAAAGTTGCATATGTACAGGAATTGATAAAACAGTGAAAGATTATAATGGACGCAACGCCAAGTACCAATTGCTCCAAGTCCAAGCAGAGAGTTCTCTTCGCGCCATCATCTGTGGCCAGGAACACAGTCTATCAGGTTTTTCCGATAAAGACACACGACCATGATGTTACATATATATGGAGTGGGGGACTACACCAACACGGTAATCCAGAGCTTAGTCCCTTGACGAACAGGTCGGTTCAGCATCCGCGGAACGAGGGCATCATGTTGAAGATACTGACCACAAGACTAGCTTAGACAAGAGTAAGGACGCTAAGAAAATAGGACCATGCGTCATGAAAATCAAATCTTGTTTTGCCCAGCTTTCCAACTTATGAATTACTGACGCTTGGTTTCCTTCCTTTGTTGTTGACTAGAACTGGTAAAACTGTGTTCTTGCTTTACCGATGTCCAGTCTACCTATGTTTTAGTCTTGCTTGATCACTCAAATGCACGATGCTGAGTTTGAATGCTCAGACTCATTCATGTTGTTTCAATGGTTGACAGGGACATCTCCAAGTCGCGCCTGTAGCATCTTCTTCACTCTTGGATATGCTCGTCCTTGTCCACTGGTTTCGGAATTCAGGCTTAAACACGACCACATGTATGATGCCAGCTTAAATGCTTCTATCTGTGTACTCGATGAAAATGCACAGGTCTCGGTTGAAGTTTCCACATAATACTTTGCGTGTTTCTTGACCCTTCTTCTTTGAGATCTCTTACCTCACCCTCACTCTGAGCACAAACAGCTATATATACTTCCTCCTGTGCATTATGTTTCTAAACCTGTCCACTCGAACCTTGTATCGTCCAGCCATGGATAGCAAAAACAGTAGTCCATGGTCGTTCACACTCCCCAGTTTCTTGCTTTGCTTATCTCTCTGCACCCACCTCTGTCTTGGCACAGACAAGCTTGACGCAAATCAGTCTCTATCTGGTAATCAAACCTTAATCTCCTTGGGTGACAACTTTGCGCTTGGCTTCTTCACACCAGGCAAGTCGTCTTGCTCTTACATAGGCATCTGGTACAACAAAGTCTGCGAGACGACCATCATCTGGGTTGCCAACAGAGAACCCTGTCACTGACACGTACTCCATTGAACTAGATGTCATGCTCCGAACCCTACAAACTTGCAACACCCCACCAATGATCCTTCGAATGCGATGTCCCAGGACTCGTCGCTGACCCAAACAACTTACCAACAAGAGAACGCAAGCGAAAGCAACCTTGAATACCCCAACCAACAACCAAACAAGGGACAGTAAAGGGAACACAATGATGCTCAAAGAATGAAGCCATTGATATAAACATAGAGTTAATCACAGGAGTTACAATATACAAACCTTATTAAAGGCTATGTCTACGGACCACGCACAAGCAAAAATGATCGGGTGGTGGGTTAGCTTAACCTCTCTACCAAAAGAGAGTGCTCCAAAAAGACAAGGTGACTAAGCCTATTATTAATCCTTGTGGTACCTTCGAGGCGTCCCCGAGTCAATCAACAAGTGAATCGAGTCTAAGCCTAAGTCCTCTGAGCTAGTGTCAAGATCGATGACGGCCCCATCGGGAGGATCTATCTTCATAGGATCCCACTCCCCTACCCCATCATCAGGGGAACATCAAATTCTCGGAGTGGACCATGCAACTCATCCCCATCTCGATAAAACCACGCCAAAAAGGTGTGCGGCCTCCAAAACGCAAACCCTTCGTCCACCCACGAAGTCGTGGCATGCCTAATGTAAACCCTATCCTCTCCTACCGGGTACTCCGTCAACTAATGGTTCATAACCAACGTTGCAGAGGGCTATTCATGGCCGGGGATCTAAAATGGTTAGAATACAATAATGAGATAAAATCTCAATAAGTGAACTCCCTAAACCTCGCTTACGCTAACGCGTACCTCCAAACAATCATAAACATGCAATTCTAGCATTTAATATGCCATGAACAACCACAGGCGTCTTTACCTCGCCTTAGCACATATGCAACCCTGCACGCTAGAAATCATTATAGCATGGCAAGCTATTCCTCGAGCACATACGAGACCACTACGGCATAATCTTGCATGACATAGTTGATAACCCAAACATACTCAACATTTCGCTCAAGCATAGCATTCCACAATGCATATCACATTTGTAATTGTCCATATTATTAACGACCCCTTGGACCACATTGAACCTCCACTGGTCTTCCCCAATGCTGATTCATAAAAGACTCCGCAGTATGATTTTTGTGCTCATTTTTTTGCCATTCAGTATGTTGCGTCAATGTTGCCCTTCAAACCAGTCAATGGGGAGGAGGGGCCATCTAAAGTTAATGGTTCCGTGAAAATGTTCGTGACCTGTGAGGACTGCAAGACATAGCGAATCACAATAGTACCGAGAGCAACTTGACCTGAACAAATAAAAGATTCTAATGTGATTTGTTTGAGCGTGAAAAACTGCATAGGCCTTATCCTCTCTCACCCCCGCCCCCCGGGGGGTTGTTTTGGTGGCTAGAACTAAAGTGTTGTCATTTGCATTATTCCCGTATTTGATTTCGTTCCATCATCCTCTACTATTTTGTTAGCACTACAAAAAAAACCTTTTTTTTGCGACGAATTTTGCGACGAAAAAATCGCAAAAATCGGTCACAAATCGATTTTGCGACGAAAAAAATTTCGTCACTTCTAGGTCGTCGCAAATTTTTGCGACGACTAATTTTTTTTCCATCGCAAAAAAAAAATTCGTCGCAAAATCCGTCGCAAAATTCGTCACAAATTTCGTCGCAAAATCCGTCGCAAAATTCGTCGCAAAATTAGTTGCAAAATTCGTGACAAAATTCGTGACAAAATTCGTCGCAAAATCCGTCACAAAATTAGCCACGAACTTGATTCATTGCAAAATTCATCGCAAATTACTTACGAACTTTATTCGTGGCAAAATTCGTCGCAAAATTTGCCACGAACTTTATTCGTCGCAAATTTCGTTGCAAAATTCATCACAAAATGTATTGGACGGAAATTAGGCACGAGCTTGATTTGTCGCTACTTATTCGTCGCAAATTAGCCACGAACTGTAATGGTCGCAAAATTCGTATGTAAATATTCATCGCAAATTTTACAGCATTTGGCCATCAAATCTTGTCCATCCATATCAATTGCTACGCATTAATTAACATCACGTAATACATTGAAAATAATCAAACGACACAAGAAAACCATAGATTCCGCTTCAGAAATAGAAAACGAACAAACCAGACACAGTCATATAATTGAAAAATGTAACTGAAGGAAAGATGCTAGTCCGAAAAAATAATGATATATGCCAAGTTGCAAAGCCTGACACGATGATATTTGATATCTAATCTTATAATACATTCAAAACATTCATAGGAGGCGGGACAGCCATAGAGATGCTTAGAAAACGAAAAATCGACAAACCAAACACAAGATTAGGCGGCTGTGGTACTCAGCAGGACACCGAAAGCAGTCACTTTTGTGGACACCTGATCAAATGTGGATACATAAATAAAGATATTCAATCAGCACAGAATATAAAAGAAGTGCTTATGCATGGATGTGGAACTAGGTATAAAAAAACAAGTAAAAGGATTAACAAAAAAATGTTTCAGGACGAACATCAATGTTCTTACATATGAGTATGAGTGAACTTTGACATTTACTGTAGTTTTTTCACCCTTGTAAACCGTATTTCTGTCACATAGGAAAAATTAGATCACTGAACCTAGTTGTGTGAAAGTTGTGCACAAAAAGTAATTGTAGGGCAGGAACAAATTGGGTGAAACTGCACTTATGTCATAAAAGAGTGTGAAGCAAACTTACCCCCGATTTTGGCAATTTTAACTAGAAAAGACCGAGAAAATCATCAGCATCATCATCAATGTCAGCATCATTGTGCTTATCGCCTATTGGATTGGCAGGAGATACAGGAGGAACCTGATCACGATTGATGTTGAGGTGTTGCATAACGATTTGCATTTGCTGTTTCAAGTCATTTATTTCTTCGTCCCTCTCTACAATTATATTTTTCAGTTTGTTCACTTCTTCGGTCAATTGCTCATCATGTCGTGTCCTCCTTTGACCAGTCGCATTGGATGATGAAATTCCAGCTTGATTCGGCATGAACATCTCTGACAAGAATCCCATTCCAAATATTTTTCCTTTTTTCACCCCACCTGTTGCCTCCACCCATAATGCTATACTGTCAACTGATGGCTCAGACGCACCTGCAGAACCATCACTACCACTAGCATTGCCCATTAAAAGTTCATCATATTTTTCCTACATTAACAATATAGATGCAAAATAAAATAACTTCATATATATATCTACCATAAATATTAAAAACATTCACGGTTTTCATTCTAGTTTCCATAAAGCCCAAAATATAACCTTACATACCTTAATAGTTTTTGCTTGATCGTCAATCCATGTCTTATCTTTCTTTTGAAAGGTGCGTTTAAATGTAGCTGCAAATGTCGGTTCCGTCCCCAATTCTTGTGCCTACAAAATGTAAACATGAGTAATTGAATTAAATGAACTTATAACTTATTTAACAGACTTACCAATCGTTTGCGATGCTCCTCAATGTTAATACAGCCCCCAGCATATGTGGCAGACCCTTCACTAGAACTAGAAGATCGATTCTTTTTATTCTGTTCACTAATTTGCTTACTCTTCTCAGTTTCCCAAATTCTGTTAATTTCCGCCCAATTGTCAGCTGTAATGAAAGCCGGCTTCACTTTCTTGCTCTTTGCTCTATTCATCATATTTTGTATGTGATCACTGACTTTCTTCTGAAAAATTCTTCTCACTTCATTCTCGAGCTTGTCATCCCACCTGAACTTTCGCTGCAATCAATACAAGCAAAACTGAAAATTATTATGATGGTCACATATCCATTGCCATGCACCAGACAATTTAGCGATAGACTTTGTGAAGTTCATCTCGGGAAAAATATCTGGTCCCTTTCGTACCGAAAACTAAAGAGCTGTTCTGGTCCGTCTATATCATCATTCTTAATCATTAATATATTATACTGAACTTAGTTGGTAAGAAAATAGAATATCTAAAACTTACCTTGAAATCATTCCACCATAAATCTTTCATCTCTTGTGAAACACTTCTGTAATTAACATACTCCCCTATCCAATGGTGTTTGACTATTTTATTCAGTTTCCTCACAACAAACGTAGCTTCCGTGACCCACTCATCGGTGGCCACGATGGTTTGCGTTCAGTTCCTTTCACGAGAGGTCCTGGGTTCAAAACTCGTAGGTGCCGGTGATTTAAGTGGAGGGTCGTGGCGGTGGGATGCTGCGCTAGCCCCCCCGAGGACTAGTCGGGCTTCACCGCTGGTTTGAGCACAAGCTCGCCGGCCGCGCGGACACCTCGGTTATAAAAAAAAAAAAAAAAACGTAGCTTCCGTGCATCTGCAAATATACGAATATTGTGCAACATCGACAATTCAGTTGGCATCTATATCTAAAGCCTTAAATATTACATATATTGAAAAAAAATTGAAGTACTTACGAATCTCCAAATGGACATATCAGGAATCGATTATCTTCTTGACCTTCGTTTCCGTTATTATGTGAATGTTGAGCTGAATAATAAAGTGGAACGGAAGGAGAGGGTGCCAAAGGAGATGGAACTGGAGGAGATTGAGTTGGCATGTGGCTAAGTCCCATAACATGTTCTTGAGCGTTGGAGGAAGGACCAACGTGTATTACATATTATCCATTAGCATATTGTGATTGCGGGTTAGATGAAAGGACAGGAGATGAGGAAAAGGCCGGGGATGAGGACGTTGAAGAGGCTGGTCTTCTATGCATGTGACCTCCTCCACGTTTATACTACAAGTAGGAAAGTTAGACAAATATGTAAAAAAATATGAACACATATTACGGACGCATAATGACGTACACGATAAAGCTTACCATTTTGGTTGAAAAGCAGAAAATGTTCCGTCTTAATTAGCCAATGTTGAGTATTTATGACGTGCAATTTCTTACAAACAAATATACTATGAATCGCACTCATTTTGATATCAAACATGAATATATGAGCACGATATGCCATGGTAAGCCGACATTAGTCATAATTAACCACATGATCCACTTTCAAACCACATAATAATTCATAAAGTACAAGAACAACCATGAAACATCAATTTCAGCCACATGATCTTCGTTCTCGGCCACACGATCATCAATCAAAGTGGCTGGGCACAGGCATTAAAAGCCTTTACTTTTTTGGGCATCGAAAAAATTTAATTTTCATTTAAAGTGGGTGGCCACAAGTATTCTAAGCCATTATGTAAAGTTTTGCAATTTTGTTATTTCATTATTTTTTAATTTTTTTGGGCACCTAAAAAATATAAATTTCACTAAAAGTGGTTGGCCACGTATATTATAAGCCATTCTGTGAAGTTTTCAAATTTTTAAATTTTTAAATTTTTTTGGGCACCTACAGAAACTTAAATTTCACTCAAAGTGGCTGGCCACAAGTATTCTAAACCATTCTGTAAAGTTTTGTAATAAAATTAATTTTATTATTTTTTCTATCTTTTTGGCACCTAAAAAAATTTAAATGTTATTAAAAGTGAGTGGTCATGGGTATTCGAAGCCATTCTGTAAAGTTTTGAAATATTTTTTTTTTGTATTTTTAAATTTTTTGGGCCACGTAAATAAAATTTAAATTTCACTCAAAGTGGGTGGCCACAGGTATTATAAACAATTCTGTGAAGTTTTCAAAATTTTTACATATTTAATTTTTTTTGGCCACCTAAAAAAATTATTTTTCACTCAAAGTCGATGGGCACATATATTCTAAGCCATTCTGTGAATATTTGAAATTATTTATTTTATTATTATTTTTACATTTTTCGTGCACCTAAAAAATTGTCAATTTCTCTCACAATGGTTGGCCACAGGTATTTTAAGCCATTTTATAATATTTTGAAAATTTTGAAAATTTTATTATTATTCTTTTTTTCGAGCACCTAAAAATAATTAAATTTCAGTCAAAGTGGGTGGCAATAGTTATTTTTTGCCATTTTGTGATTTTTTGAAATTTTGGTTCTTTTACTTTAAAAAAAATTCACCAATTTTAATATTTTCCCGAAATATAACTTTTTAAAATTTTCACGAAATTTTTCGGGATTTTTCTAGAATTTTTCAATTTTAATGCATTTTCTGAATAAAACGCTTAAGCAATGACCCGATGATCATTAAATAGTTAATCGCCGATATAATGGACAAATTAACCAGTCGAACATCGGTCAAAGCCACATGCAATTCTCAAATCGACCCTTAATTTAGCCAATCAATCAGACACTAAACAATCCCTAAATAAGTTCGATTAATACTCATTATAATATATAGAATTTAGAGAGTTGCTTACTTGGTTTAAGACAAAAAAAAACCCAACAATAATTAGATTTTGGCCTGGTTAATAGTGGCAAGCTCGGCATGGGCGTCGGCCGGTAGCTAGGCGGTGGCGACGGCGACAGGGCAACGGAGAGCTGAGAGGCAGTAGCGGCAAGGCGGCAGTCGCTGGACTTCAGCAAGCTGGGTGGCGGCGACGGCGGCAACGGTTGGGCGACAATTGGACAGCGGTGGCTGGACAGAGATGACCTGGGTAGTGGCGGCCTCGAGGACGGCGAGCTAGGCGGCGGCGAGCTCGGCAGCGACGGCCTCGAGGACGGCGAGCTCAGTGGCGACGGCCTCGAGGACGGCGAGTTGGGCGGCGGCGATGGTCTTGAGGACGGCGAGTTGGGCGGCGGCAAGCTCGGCGGCGACGGCCTCGGGCGGCGGGTGGGCGGGGACGGCAAGCTCGGCGAGGTGCGCAGCTAGTGGGCGAGGACGGCAAGGTCGGAAAGGCTGGGCGGCGGCTGAGCGGGGCCGGCGAGCTGGGCGAGGCTGGACGGCTGCTGGGTGGCGGCTGGGCGAGGACGGCAAGGTTGGCGAGGCTGGACGGTTGCTGTGCGGCGGCTAGGGGGGACGGCGAGCTCGGCGAGGCGCGCGACTGGTGGGCGGGGACGGCGAGCTCGACGAGGCTAGGCGGCTGCTGGGCGGCGACATTTGGCCGACGGCTGGGTGGGGATGATGAGCTCGGCGAGGCGCGCAGTGGGTGGGCGGGGACGACAAGCTCGCGGAGGCTGGGCGGTTGTTGGGTGACGACGGTTGGCCGGCGGTTGGGCCGTGACAGCGATCTCGACAAGGCTAGTTGACCAAGCTTCAGGCAGCTGTGAGGCGGGCCAGCGAGGCGCGCGGGCGAGCAAGGAGGCGGTGAGCAGCGACCCCATATGCGGGCATACGATGACGGGGATGGCGACAATGGTGACGAGGGTGACAGCAGCTGCGGCTACTGCGGCGACGGATCAGTGCACTCGGGGAATACGAAGAATGCGAAGAAGAACATGACAGCGTGCACACAGGAAACAAGAAAAAATATCAGAGAGGAAAAGCTTACTGGGACACGTGCACAAGCAGGCAGGAGAGAGAGATTATGATGGACAGGAGTTGTCCGTCACAAATTGGCGACGGACCTATCAGAAAAGTTGAGTCCGTCGCAAATTTGCGACGGACTGGAGTTTTCGGTTGCAAATTTCCAACGGACTTCTTTTGTCCATCGCAAATTTGCGACGGACAACTCCAGTCCGTTGCAAATTTGCGACGGACCATGCATCCGTTGTAAATGTGTGACGGACTTGAGTAGTCCGTCGTAATTTTTTAACAGACGCAACTTCCCGGTTGATCCGTCGTAAATTTGCGTTGGACAATTTTAGTCTGTCAAAAATTTGCAACGGACAATTTTCTTCCGTGGCAAATTTCAGAGGGATTTTTTCCCTCCCAAATTTGCCACAGACATGTTTCGGTCCGTCGAAAATTTGTGGCAGATGGGAGTTGTCTGTCGCAAATTTGCGATGGATGTGAGTTGTCCGTCACAAATTTGTGACCAACTGTATATCTGTCGCAAATTTGCGACTGACTTAAGTAGTTCATCGCAAAATTCCGACGGATGTAACTTGCCGGTTGGTTCGTCACAAATTTGCGACGGACAATTTTAGTCCGTTGCAAATTTGCGACGGACAATTTTCGTCCGTGGCAAATTTGGAAGGGATTTTTTCCCTCCCAAATTTGCCACGGACATGTTCCAATCCGTCGCAATTTTGCGACGAACAACTCCCGTTTGTCGCAAATCGGCGATGGACTTACTGGAAAGTGTGTCCGTTGCAAATTTGTGATGGATGTCTGGTCCATCGCAAATTTGCGATGAACGTAACTTACCGATAGGTCCGTCGCAAATTTACGACGGATAATTTCATCTGTGGCAAATTTGGGAGGGATTTTTTCCCTTCCAAATTTGCCACGGATTCGTAAATTTGCGACCAAAGCTCTAGTCCGTTGTAAATTTGCGACGGACGAAAATTTCCAGTTGGTCCGTCGCAAATTTTGCGACGGACATGAAAAAGTTCGTCGGCCATCTAAAATTTTGCGACAGACAATATTTTTCCGTCACAAACTTCCGACGGTTTTATTTCGGATTCCAAAAATAGAGAACATTTTCGAATCGATCGCAAATTTTAACACTTTCTCAAACAAGTGCCGTGAATTTTTTGGTCCATCAATAATTATTCGATGAACAGTAACCACGAATAAGTTGTTGTCGTAAAATGAGTAACGAAATTAGCGACGATCCAAATCCAATGGAAAATATAATATTGCAAATGTCATCGCACGAATAATATTTGACTTGTCGTTATTTAGCAACAAATTGTCCGATGATCAATTAAATTAAGAAGAATAAGTGACAACAACGGTAATAACAACAACAATAGTGTTAATAACAATATTAATAATAACAAGAACAATAATAATAATTATGAAAACCAAAATAACACTTGTCGCAAAAACAATTACGCGTCATTAGTGTTTTGTCACAAAAATTTTAATTTTCGTCTTCGTCTTCATCTTCGTTTTCGCCTTCCAATTCGTCTTCGTCTTGCTCTTCGTCTTCATCATCTGTCTCAAAATCAGATTCTGAACAGTCTTCTACATTTAATTCACAAATTTCTGTTGGATCCACATCTATCATAGCTCCACATGAATCTCGTAAAGTTGAAATGTTATATTCCTCAGTTTCAACCGTATTGGAAACTTCCTCTTGTTGAGAGGCTCTATTTTTCCATTATTCTTCGATTTTTCTCCGTGCTTTGATTTTACATACAGCCCACCAATCAGCTTTATCACGTTTCAAATTAGGATATGATGTATAACACACTTGAATCGCTTGTTGTGCCAAGACAAATGGTTCATATTTCATGTACATTTTTTTGTGATTTATTTCAACCAAATTAAACTTCGTATGCACCTCATTCCTTTGACGGGGTCGAACCACTTGTACTTAAATAACACAACCCGCATTATTAATGGTTCATGGTACTCTATCTCTATGATTTCATCCAACAAGCTATAAAAATCATCTTTTAAACTCCCACTATTGGATGACCGAACAGACACACCACTATTCATTGAGGCTTTTCCCATTCCATATTCTTGAGTGTGAAAATTATATTCATTTATGAAATATGCTGGCCAACTCCGCACTCTTAACTGTGGACCCCATGACAGATAATATAACAATCCTTACTCTCCAAGTTCATTATGATTATTGTGAACCTAAGGTTACACATGTGAAATCAATAATATATATTTCAATAAATGATGTATAAGCCAAGTGAAGGGTCCATAGGCAATTTACATATGTTTTGAATCATGATGCAAATTGTTCGTCGCACATACAGTCAAACTCATTTTGTGGTAGTGCATACATTGAAGTTTGGAAAATCCTAGTAATAAATAACATTTATATATTAGCAAATATTTGACACACAATACATATATTTGCAAATTTACACTTACTCGAAGTATGGCTTGACTTTTGGGCAGTTCAGTAAAATATATGTATGGGTTGAATGCAGTTCTTTGCCTGTCAGGTAACGAGACTAACATGCGCCGCTTGGTCAACCTAGATAATTGAAAATAGAGAATGGGCGGCGACTAGGATCAATGGGACCCTCGTCATTTCTGCCTACTCTCTGCCTCTTGCACTGCACGTGCAGCTCAAAATAGTATGATGTAAATATTGTCACTTCTTCCATAATATATGCATTACAAATTGAAGCTTCAACACATGCCTTATTCTTCACTTTTTTCTTAAATGATATAAGAATCTAGTTGCAATAGAAAGAAGTTTAGCGGAACATAATATATAATAAAATGATTTAAACTTTATTTTAAAAAAAATAAATTTACCTCTCAAATAAATACATTCATCGAAATTGTATGGAACCTGCAACTTTGGCATCATAAGGTAAGTGAACTAAGAGATGCTCTATCGAATCAAAAAATGATGGAGAAAATATCCTTTTTAAGTTGCAAAAAATAATTGGAATATCTCTCTCTAGTTTATCCATGTGCGATGATTTTAACACTGTCGAGCAAATATCATGCAGGAAATTGCTTAACTCTATAATGGAGCCCCACACAAAGTTTGGTAGAATTTCCTTGAAAGCTATTGAAATTAGTCTTTCCATCAATATGTAACAATCACGACTCTTCAAACCTGTCAACTTACATTCATTCAAATCAACACATCTTCTGAGATTCGAAGCATATCCATTAGGAAACTGCACAGATTTCAACCATTAACAAACAACTCGCCTCTGCTCCTTATCTAATGTATAAACTGCTTTTGGTTTTGGTCCTTTGCTGCTTGCATCCACGTCTAGTGTTGGTCGATCACAAATATCTCTCATATCTTTTCTTGTGTTCAAGTTGTCTTTTGTTTTTCGGTAACATCCATCATAATATTTATGACATTGTCGAAAACATTATTTTTTATGTGCATGACGTCAAGATTATGATGAATAAGATGTGCCTTCCAATATGGTAGATCCCAAAATATATTGTGTTTTGTCCACTTATGTATACTTTCATATGCAAAAGTCGTGTCGTTTGGGTTCAGAACAACAGTTAGAAAGTCCTGCACCCGCTCCTAAATTTGATCGCCGGTCAACCTCAATGGTGGACGTGTTCTTTCAGTCTTATTCTTCATGAACTCTTTTTTATTTCTTCTGAATATATGATTTATCGGTAAAAATTATCTGTGACAGTCAAAATAGCTGGGCTTCTTCTCATGTTTTAATCTAAATCACTTTGATCTCTTCAAACATATCGAACATCCTAAGATCTCAGCTGTACTCCATCCAAATAACATTCCGTAAACTGAAAAGTCATTTATTGTCCAAAGAAGAGTAGCCTTCATTACAAATGTTTGATCGGTAAAATATCATATGTAAGGACACCTTCCTCCCATAGCCATTGTAGCTCTTCAATCAATGGTTGCATATAAACATCTATTAACTTTTTCGAATTTTGCGGGTCAGGCACGATCAATGTCAAAAACATATAAGGTATCTTCATGCATATACCAGGTGGAAGATTGTACAGCGTTAAAATAACTGGCCAACATGAATAACTTTTTCCTGATTTCCCAAATGGGGCAAATCCATCAGTACATAGACCTAATCTGATGTTTCGAGGCTCCATCGCAAACTCAGGGTACGTTCTATCAAAATGCTTTCATGCCTCTGTATCTGAAGGATGACACATTAGATCCTCTTCTATTTCATGATATGTGTGCCAAGTCATGTGTTCAGCTGTGGCTTGAGACGCATAAAGCCTTTGTAATCTGGGGATTAAGGGTAGATAAAATATTTGCTTGTATGGTCTACGCTTCTGATTACGACCCTACCTCCTATTCATCTTGTACCTAGGTTGGCTACAGAATTTGCAAAATTCTGCATTTTCATCATCTCTCCAATATAACATACAATCCCTACTACATACATTGAACCTTACAACCGGAAGACTTAAGTTATCCACTAGTTTTTTCATATCGTAACAATCACTTGGTATGCTGTTATCACGAGGCATTATTTCTCGCATTACTTCAACAAAAGAGTTGAAACAATCTTACGGCACATTATACTCTGTCTTGATATTTAACAGTCTTGATGTCACTGATAATTTAGTGTGGTTGTCACAACCAGATCATAAAAGTTCATTTGCTGCTTTCAACACTTTCCAGAACTAATTATATGAAAAAGCTCCATTACACACATTCTTATCAAAACCAGTT
Organism: Syzygium syzygioides; assembly: GCA_031216285.1. NCBI lineage: Eukaryota > Viridiplantae > Streptophyta > Magnoliopsida > Myrtales > Myrtaceae > Syzygium > Syzygium syzygioides. The sequence continues at coordinate 19,721,740 of CM062242.1, forward strand.
ACTCCTATATCTTCCAATTATGATACTTGACTAGTACCCACTTATTCATGTGTAGGGGTAAAACTAGTACTTGTATGGTTCGAATCTGAAACAAAATTCTGACCAGCTGCATCAATCACCATCCTTTCGTATGGGTTCAATTGTTCATAATGGTTACATTCTTCCCTAACTAAAAATTAGTCACTTCTTCAATATCCTTCATCAAATTTAAATGGTTCACCATGGCAAGTCCAATTACAATAATTCGGAGTAAATCCAAATCTACAAAGATGTTCTCTAACTGTATCATACACATGAAATTTACCATTACTGCACTTTCTACACGGACACCTTAACTTATTTCCATCCATGAATTCATATTTACTACTAGCAAAGTCTAAAAATAGTTCCAACCCAGTCTGAAACTCATCGATCAATCCTTGACGTCCAGGTAAGTTCTTATTATACATGAAAGCCCTGTTTCTTTGCATTGTGTCTATATTAAAATAAAAAAATCTCGTAAAATATTTAAAATATCATATCTACTGTTGTTAATTAAAAAAACTTATGAAAATTAAAATTTTGTTTTTCAAGCAACAATTACTATGAAATTTAAAAAAAAAAGAAAAAATTACCATGTAAAGAAGACTTACCCAGATATTTGACTGAAATCTTCGTAGTAGAAAGTGGTCAATTTGAAGAGAATTGCAAAGTTTACTTGGATTGTGAGACCTTTAATTGGACACGTACCTAAATAAAAACAAAATCACTTAACATTCATTTTTTAAAATTTTTTATTTTTTCTGAATTTTTATTAAAAAAAATTTCCTTATAATTTTCTACGGTTGCCGGCGACACCGCTCGGCCTCGCTATGGCCGACGATCCGGCTGATTTGGGCGAGGCCGCGTGGGATGGCCATGGCTGCGAGTCGACCTCGCCGTCACCTAGGGCGAGGCTGCCATGCCGGCGAGGTCGACCGGCACCTCGGACGGTATTGGTCCGTCGCAAATTTACGACGGACGATACGGTTCGTCGCGAATTTGCGACGGACCAATATCGTCCATCGTGAATTTGCGACGGACCAATACCGTCCGTCACAAATTGGTGGTCGGTCGCCAGCCGGCGACCGGTGACCAATTTACAACAAAAACAGAAAATAATGTCAAGAAAAAACAAAATTTCGCATCCAACGATGACTCAGAAGGACGAGACCATATTAGTTGCATGTTTAGTCACGAAATTAGCTACGATACTTACCGGTGAAAAAGCTTCACCGAGATTGATTTTTGGGCGCACGGATTATTGAGAGAAATAATAAAAGGAGAAGGTGAGAGAAAAGCGGGCGACCTGACGAATAACTATTGAAAGAGAGAGAGAGAAATTGACGGGTGGGGTGGGTGTATATCACAAATTTGCGACGAACCCATTTTCGTCGCAAAATCCGTCGCACTTTGCAACGGATAAAATATTCGTTGCTACTGTTGTAGCAACGGAAAATAAATCCGTCGCAAAATCCGTCACAAATTTGTGATAGAACTTGCTACGACCAATAATCCGTCGCAAATTTGCGACGAATTTATAAATCCGTCACAAAGTTTGTCGCAAATTTGCGACGAAAATAATCCGTCGCAAATTTCCGTTGCAATAAGCATGTTTTTTTGTAGTGTAGCGTAACATGGACCTAAACGGTGATCTATATTCTCATGGCAGGGTCACTACTTTGGCATGGAGAATTTCCAGACAAGGGTGGTCTAATACGATTCCTCTCTTGGTCCTAGCAGCTGAAGTTGCTAATATCACAAGGTATGCTTATAGTGGTTTTGGGTCTGGGACTTGGGGACGAAATGACAAATATTGAGACCCCAATGTGGCACGAGAAAAGTAAAGTTTTTAGCTTTTTCATCTATGTTTGTTAACGCCTATTTTTTAAGTTGCTCAAAATTAATTATCCAAAAATTTAGGGTTAATGTCCTTAGTTCCTAAAAACAAAAAAAAATTATTTAATTGCATGGCATGTAGACATTAGGTTCATTTTTTCCTAATTAGAATATATTTTCTTTTTTTTTACAAAAAAATTAATTAAAAATTTAAAATAAAAAATCGGATTGGGCTGGGTCAGGGTCTGGTCGACTCGGCCCTCTCCTTTCTTCCCCCCGTGGGCCTAACCTGCTCCCTTTTCTCCTCTCTTCAGCGTGAGCTAGGCCTAGCCTGGCCCACTCATTCTCTCCCCCAACCCAGCCACTCTTCCTCTCTCCTCCTTCCTCCCCTATTTGCCATGATTGGCCGCCGCCTGGGACGACGTGGAGAAGCCTCTCCACTACAAAAAAAAATAAGGTTTTAGCGATGAATTTTGTAATGAAAAATTTGGCAAAATTCGTCGCTAAACGAATTTGCGACGGAAAAAATCCATCGCTAATTCAACATTGCAAAATTTAGCGACGGAAAATATCAATTTTCATCACTAATTTGCGACGAAAAAAAATTCGTCGCAAATTAGCCATGAACTTTATTCGTCGCAAATTAGCCGCGAACTGTATTCGTCGCAAAATTCATTGCTAATTGTCCATTGTAAAATTAGCCATGAACAGTATTCGTCGCAAAATTCGTCGTTAATTATTTGTGGCAAAATTCGTCGCAAATTAGCCACGAATTGTATTTGTCGCTAATGTGCCACGAAATTTTTTTTTGGTCTCTAAATTGCAACGAAATGTTTTTTTTTTTGGGTAAAAAAATTGCGACGAAATGTACTCGTGGAAAAATTCATCACTAATTTTTGATGAATTTTTTTTTTGGTCATTAATTTGCAACCAACTGATCCGTGGTGAAATTCATCACTAATTTGCCATTCCAAATTTTGACTTTTGCCACATACGTTGGTGGTCCGGAATGGATTTAGTGATGATTTATTATTAATTCTTTAGCGACAAAGCGTGCGACGAATATTATTTACGAACGATTTGCATTTTAAATCTAATTAAAAGCAAAATTAATTTCTAGAATCAGCAACATCCACGTACATAGACAAGTAGTCCACGTTGTTTCCTTTTGGGAAAACAAGCACCCGCCTGAAGTAAGCAAGGCAAGCAAAGAAATGTTCAATCCAAATATAATTCGCTTGTAAATTAAGACATTGGAATGAGCATTATGAAAAAATACCATTTATAACCACCAACTCCGAATACTTCAGAGTAAAGCTTCTTGGTGTTCAGCCTAGAGAAGTTGTCAATTCGCAATGTAAATCTTGATGGTGGGGATCATCCACTGGTTGATTGTCTGCTGGGTTCGCGGCTTCAGCGGGCGCTGCCACTAGTGATCGTCACCAAGAGAAAAGGAACAATTAGAACCAGAACTGACATTAGAATGAGATCTGCCCGACGGCGACCAGAACTAAAACTTCATTGAACTGATATCACAGAAAACTGTAAGAGAACAATTCTCGATCTTGCATGCTCCCAATAGGCAAATTCTGTGCCCCCAGTAATTAAAGTTCATTTGAGATGGTAAACCAAGATGATTACAACAGTAGTGTGTTAAGGGCACCAAAATAGGCAAAGCAAAGACACATTGGGGCGCATAACAACAAAGGTCAAAGGCCCGTACGACTGGAGAGGGAACTACTGAATTGACACTACTCGATTACAGATCCAAGGAGTCACCTTCCATGGACAACGCTGGGCGAGCGGCTGGACGCGATGCGAGCGAAGGGCTGTGCACAAGCAAAGGGAAGAGGAAGACGGCCGGCCAGGGGGGGAAAAGCACGGCGGCGGATGGTGACAGCGACAGCGATGGGCGGCCAGATGAGAGTCGGCACAAGGCGGACGGCGCGCAGCGACGGGGCGACGAGCGGCAGTTGCTAGTATGGGTGGAAGGTCGCACTGGCGGTTGGCTCGAGGCGAGGCGTGATTGAGGGGCGACGGCGGTGGTGCGGCGGCCGAGTGGAGTCTGACGGCTGGACGGCGACGTGGCGACCAAACGAGCGGTGGCAGCGCGTGGTGGTGGGGTCTGGTCGTTGAGTTGTAGGCGGAGCAGTAAACGTGCACGTGAGGAGGAAGAAGAGAAGAAGAAGAAGTGGAAGAAGACAAGCAAAAGAAAAAGGAAGAGAGAGAAGGGGTGGAACAGGATGGGCGGGAATTTTTCTTTTTTTTGGTCATATGGGTGAGAATTTTTCCATTTTTTGTTCAAATCCGTCATAAAATCCATCGCAAATTTGCAACGGATTTATTTTCCGTCGAATTTTCTGTCTCAAATTTACGACGGATTCCAAAAATAAACGGCATTTTCCAATCCGTCGTAAATTTGTGACGGATTCCAAAAATAAATGGCATTTTCCAATCCGTTGCAAGTTTACGATAGATTTATTTTCCGTTGCAAATTAGCAACGGAAGTGATATTCGCAGCACATGGCACCCATTTTTTCAAATCCGTCGCTAATTTGCAACGGAATTAGCAACGGAAATATTTATACTGACCAATTTTTCGAATCCGTCGCTAATTCCATCGGAACCTTGAGTAGATATGTTTCTATACTTTTACATACAATGACACATTACTCATATTTGACGAATTAGTAAATGTCATGATCTAATTCGTCTAAGGGCGGCAAGTTTGGTGATGTTTTTTTTTTTTCATTATAGTAGCGGAGGAATGTCAAACAACTACGAGAGGTTGTTGCGAAATGGGCCGATGTGACTAGCATTATGAACACCGTGGAGAAATATGACCGATGTGAATGTCGTTGCTACAAACAAACTCGATTGACGCTTTCTCAGATAACAATAGGGCTCTAATACCAAGTAAAAAATGTGATAACAAAATTAAGAGCAATATATATATTTATATATCATTGTCAAATGAAGAGTACACGAACCTATTTGTCGATTTTATAGGATGACTATCTAAAAGGGAAAATACCAATTACAATCAATTAAAGGAAATATAGGGAATTTTCTAAATATTTCTCTATTCACTCATCATTCCGATGTAACCTTTAGGAGTAATTCATCTAATTGGTTAGATCAATTTGGTTAGGTCTAAATAAGAATATTTCTTTTCTATGATCTCCTATAGATATTCCCATATAGATACATTGACTTTACATTTCATATATCCACCTGATTCCGATCTATTTGAAAATTGCTATAATTTATTTACCCATTAATTTACGAATACATAAGAGCTATGTGCGGAGGAAACCGTCATATTCAACTAAATAGATATCTGTGTTATCTATATCTAAGTCTTGAAAAAAAATAAGATAAGATTTGCACCTATAGAATCTAAAAAAGCTTCTTTGGGACAAGAACAGTTTAAAAGATTATCTAATATCTTGAATTTATAATAGATCTTCTTATCTAATTTGAATTTGCAATATCTAATCTCTCTTAAAATTGGACGTGTAGCAAACTGTCCAATCTCTTTTGAATTTGAACTTGTGACAATCATCCAACTTAGTTTGAATTTCAATTAATAATTGTTAGTTTGCATTAGATTGATTTCATTAGGCAATATTTAGTTTGTCTTGTGATGGAGCATATTCCTTATGTAGTCCTTGTCCTTATCACGAGAGATTGAGACATGATAATCATCGTGATTAGACTTAGAAGAACTTAGGTTTAGTTTTAGAACACTACAAAAAAACAAGGTTTTAGCGACGAATTTTGCGACGAAAAATTTGGCAAAATTTGTCGCTAAACGAATTTGCGACGAATCTGTCGCAAATTCTATCGCTAATTTGGGACAGATTTATTTTCCGTCGCAAATTTCATTGCTATTTTTGTGACGGATTTATTTTCCGTTGCCAATTTGCGACGAATTTTTATTTCGTGGCAAATTCCGTCGCAAATTAACGACGAAAACTTTCCGTCGCTAATTTGCGAGGGATTTATATTTCGTCACAAATTAGCGACGAAAAATTTTCCGTCGCTAAATTCCATGGTTAAATCGTTGTTTTTTTGTAGTGACCAATGGAGCAAGGGGCAGAGACAAGTGAACGGCGGGCACTATATAAGCTGGCAAAGAGGAGTGAGTAGGGGCCGGCCACAAACAGAGCAAAAAAGAGACCGAGAGATTTGGAGAGATTTGGAGAGAAATTGAGTAGGAGTTTTATTTTGTTTGCAAGTTCAGAGAAGCCAACCTGAAGTGAGAAAAGGGCCGAACTTTCTTTCAAAAAAGGGTCAGCGGGTAGGAGGGCCAGTTGGGGTGCCACTCTCGCTTCTTGTTCTCCTCCGCCAACCGCCACCGCTTTGACTTTGTCCTGATTTCGAGGCAATGCAGGGTTTAGCTTGCTTAGCGAAAAAAAAACCAAGTGATGGGAAGAAAATTATATTAGAAAAGATATAAAATCGTGACCCGATCCAAATCCAACTCGACCCATCCGTTTGACGAGTCTAATCAGTAATCACGATGTGCTGACATGCTATCTTTCACTCACTTCCCAAGACCCCCGTGAGGGGGCAACTCGTTAATGAAGTGTTCCTTTCTTGTCTGGGTTATTTTTCGATCGATAGTAAAGTGGGCAAAATTAGAGCATGGTTAAAAACGGATTTTCATAAATTAAGACACACGCATTCCATCACAAAAAGAGGACTGCCCCAGTCAGGCCCAACCTAACTCCAAAGCGGGCTTCACATCGAAACACAAAAAGCCCAGAAGCACCATCCTTTCAATCCGAATTTCCCCGCTAAAACCACTCTCTCTCTCTCTCTCTCGCTGCTTGGGCGTTGGTTGATGCGATGGAGAGAGGTCTGATCTCGGTGGATCGGTGGGCGGAAGGGAGCCAAGCGTACTTCCTGACCCACCTCCACGCCGACCACACCCGGGGCCTCACCCCGGCCTGGTCCAGGGGCCCCCTCTTCTGCTCCCGCCTCTCCGCCAAGCTCCTCCCCTCCAAATTCCCCGGCTTCGACCTCTCCCTCCTCCGCGTCCTCGACGTCGGCGCCTGGCACGCCCTCTCCCTCCTCTCCCCTTCCTCCGCTGCCGACACCCTCATCCGCGTCATGCCCCTCGACGCCCACCACTGCCCTGGTAACCGCGCCGTGCTCGTCGCTCCTCCCCTGCTTGCTTTAATTCCTGAATGGGGGTCGTCGAGGCCTTGATTGAATTGTCGTGTCAATTGCTGGATTGCCTTTTGAGAAGGGTTTTTGCCGTTTTGGTTGATGGGTTCGTTTTCGGGTAGGTGCGGTCATGTACTTGTTTAGCGGCGACTTTGGGAGCTTGCTTTATACCGGAGATTTCCGCTGGGAGACGACGAGTGAGAAGGCGAACAGGTCGCGGGACATGCTCGTAAAGGCCCTTAATGGAAGCAGAGTGAACGCACTGTATCTGGATAATACCTATTGCAATCCTTCCTATTCTTTTCCTTCTCGTAGAGATGCTGCTCAGCAGGTGCTCTGGCTTTGTTCTTTGTACCGATTTCCATATCTTTCGCTTGTTTCTTGCAAAGAGTAGCTGCCCTGTTTCTTTCCAGCCTGTACATGTCCTTGCTTGGTTAACATGGTTTTCATCACTGCCCCACCCTTAGTTTGTGAAGCTTTTTGAAGTATCAATTTCTGGAATCTCTTGTGTAGAAATCAACTGATTATTAAGAGAACGGTCATGGTTTGTCACCCTTTATTCAGATACTGGCTATAGTTGAGCTTCTGCACATGATATATGATCCTTTCGGGTTCTTAGTGGATAGTGATTGTTTGTTTAGGAGAGAAACGTCATTGAAGTGCATGAGCTTTTTAAACAGCTTGTGTCTATCTGCTGTTTCAAGTCCTTCCATCAAAGTGTTAATCCACAGAATAATTTCGAGTCTCAAGAAATTCTGCCTCAGTGCTCATTTCCATAAGAAATGCCTAAGATGTATTTTTCCTATAAACCCCACGTGTGTGAGGTTCTCTGATATGGTATTGAGAGGTCGTGACATTATTTATTCATACTATTAGAATAGTTTTCTCATAGCTTTGACTCTGTTAAAACCTGGTTGCAGGTTGTTGATATCATCACTTCTCATCCTAAGCACCATATCATCATTGGGATCGACGCATTGGGCAAAGAAGATCTTCTGGTTCACATTGCCCGGGTGCTGAAAATAAAGGTATGTCAAAGAGGCTCTCTTTTAATCACACCGTTGTAAAATAACTTGATTTTACTTTGGATACCCATTAGATTGAATAAATAATGCTGACTATCAAATTCGTTTCACTTTATTGATTCAAAATGCATTATGTGAACCGATTCAGACGATGTGCACATGGTTGAGTATTGAGTTCATAAAAGATGATTTATCAGTGCATTACGCATTTTGAATGCTTATCGGGTACAATATGGCATTAACTTGCTTCATCTGCTACCTATAATTTTAGTTTCAGTATCTAAGCAAACTTGAGACCATGTCGCAGAGAAAAACACAGAAAGCATATTTCTTAACACGTCTGGCGTGATATTCTAGGAACATTTATTCATTCCACTTTTGTTGAATAGTTAATTGTCATAATAGAGAAAACATGTATGACTTATCTTCGATCAAATTGTTATAACAGATATCAGGCATATTAATTTACTGTTATACAAGGAAGAAAATTGCTGCATCATTCTTTGATGTGCTTTGCTTACTCTGGTATTTTGACTTTTTTCCTTAAAGATTTGGGTGTGGCCAGAACGGTTGCAAACGATGCATATGCTTGGTTTTGATGAAATATTCACAACCAAGACTTCTCTCACCAGAGTCCGAGCTGTTCCTCGCTATAGCTTTACCTTGGATACTTTAAAGGGATTAAATAAGATGCATCCGACCATAGGAATCATGCCTTCTGGTCTTCCATGGGCCTCAAAGCCACTTGATAGAAATGAGAATTTCTTTGATTCCTTAGCAAGGTCATACTACAATAACAAAGCACATGAGGTTGCTTCCATGGAAGAAAGGCTGCATCCAGAAATTTATACCGTTCCATATTCCGATCACTCTTGTTTTATGGAGCTCCATGAATTTGTACAACTTGTTCAACCTATTAACATGAGGGGTATTGTTTCATCATCATCCTGCTACATTGATCCCTCGTATTATTTTGGCCACTGCGACGAAGTGTACCAAACATTCCAGAGAGTACAGCATAATGGAAAAGAAAGGGGGAAGGAGCATGTAAGGGTTGTTCGGGCAGAATCCTCAGCGGAAGTCAATGATTTGATGGATTCTACAATAAAAGGACGAAAATGTGGTACTGTTGGAGTTTCTGGTGTGTATATGAATAGAGTGAGTGCGTCGAGAAGAAGACGGCGTGGTGCAAAAATTATGGAAGATATCTCTGCTGATTGATCTTGCGGCACTTTCTATGAGCATGCTTATTTAGTGGTTGCTGCTTCAGCAAGTTGGAGTGGAAAATTCACTTGTGAAGTTATATATCCATATCTAAGTTGTAGTCAAAACCGATCCTTCCAGCTTGGATCATTCTCCGTGCCATTAAGATTGAAATGGCTCAGCAATGCTGATCAAATGGTGTAAATGTTGCGACCCTTAAATGTTCATTCACATTCATTGAAGAGATCATTCACCTTGTTCGAATCTCTTATTTGGAAGCTGCATCCCAGTAGCAACTGACTGCCACTTGGGTTGCTATGCAGTTCTCTGTCTTTGCATCTTTCATTTCTCACATGCTAAGAAGAGAGGTACCTTCTGCTTGGTTCTTGAGGCTTTTTTTTAGAGTCTTTTAACTCTAGTAAAGCTTTCAAAGATGAAAATGTGGCTAGGAATATTTTATGCTCTCAAATGCTTCTAGATGTTTTTTTTTTGGTAAGGTAAAAATGCTTCTAGATGTCCATCTTTATGTGGTCCATAAAAAGCTTCTAGATTTTGAAGGCTCATTCAATGAACAGAAACCGGAGATACAGGGAAAGAAAAGTGCACTTTAAAACCACTACAGCATTTTGTTCTCTATCAATTGTTTCATGAACTGCAATTAGCCAGTGAGAACAGGGTTGTCATTAGCGATTTTGCAAGACAGGTTTGAAGCCTTTGAGTTATCGTGTGAAAGCAGTTTCTATTGGGTTTACCTAGGGGAGTTGAAGGTAATAGAAGGAAATGGTCATGTTAAGGCAAATGGAGTAGCGTCATAGTCAATGTTGTTGGTCCAACTCTCCAACATCCTAAAGACCGGACACTTGGGTTTTCTTCCTTCACTGTTTGACTAAAACTGGTCAAGAGCATCTTCCTTGTTTTACCAATGGCCAGTCTGCCTATGTTCTAGTCGTGCTTGATCTTGAGTTTTGGTTGAACTGAGGAAAATATTCATTGGTGAGACCGAGCAAAGTGCACTTTAAAATCACTACAGCAGTTTGTTCTCTATCAAATGTTTCTTGACCTACAATCAGCCAGTGAGAACAGGGTTATCATTAGCGATTTTTTTAAGACGGGTTTGAAGCCTTTGAGTTATCGCGTGAAAGCAGTTTCTATTGGGTTTACCGAGGGGAGTTGAAGGTAATAGAAGGAAATGGTCATGTTAAGGCAAATGGAGCAGCGTCATAGTCAATGTTGTTGGTCCGACTCTCCAACATCCTAAAGACCGGACCCTTGGGTTTTCTTCCTTCACTGTTTGACTAAAACTGGTCAAAAGTATCTACCTTGCTTTGCCAATGGGCAGTCTGCCTATGTTTCTAGTCATGCTCGATCTTGAGTTTTGGTTGACCTGAGTAAAAAAATTCATCGGGAGGACCTTAGCAAAGCAAAGCCCACATGATCATGACACTGTGTCGTGACGGCTTTTGTACGTTGTAGTCACGGAGATAGCTAATCTGGCACCTTAATAAGCCTGCCTGTTTTGGGACCAAAAAAATGGTACTTTGTACCACCCAACCGATTTTTTCAATTTCTCTGTTCACGGTACAGATTTTGAGAATGTGCAAGTTCAGCATATGTTCTTTTAATGGGTTCATGGAGTTTATAAATTGCGCAATCACACGCTCGTGTCTCTCCTTTCCTAATTTTTAGCAAATCAAACTGATCGCATCAATCGTCGCAATCAGAAATTTTGCTCGCACCATACTCTGATATTGTTTGTATTGGCTAGATTTTCTCACAGCGACAACCATATTGGTGCGCAGATTTTGATTAAATTTTATCCGCATCATATATTAGTGGTGTCTCTTTAACTTAATTTGGTTTGATTTGATATCGGAGGGATTTGTTTACCATAACGGAACTTAATTAGACGATTAAAAAAAGACTTGAAAGCGTAGAGACATGAGACAGGAGTCTTCATTTTCCAAAACAGAAGGCAGGTGCGAGTCGTAGTAATTGCACGATTAGCGGCATTAATGGCATCTACCTGCCACCGAGCCAATCGACTTGCTCCGCACCAGCCCAAAGCGTCTCCGTCGTGCGTGGGCGGAAAACGACGGGTCTACCTCTTGCCAGAGAAGACAAAAAAAAACAGAGGAAAAATGAACCAGAGGGCGACCCGCGTGAGCTGACTCTTTCAACTGCAAGATATTAAGTGGACTCCAAGCGCCACGTCAACGGATGACATGGCGTGCATATTTTACTCTCGTCCACTAACAAATGGACACGTGTATCGAAAAAAATGACGCGGAATTTCTTTTTTTTTTTTTCCTTCCTTCCTTCATCTACAGCGCACTCCTCCTTTCATCTGAGTTTCCATGGACGGCGGCGGCCGGTATGGACGGCCGGTCATCCACTAGCAACGGCGGCGACACTTCTCGTCACAGATTTGAAGATGCGCAGGAGTGGTGGCCACGGACGGTGGCTCGTCCATAAAACGCACGGAGGTCGGCCATGGACGAGCGTTTCTTCTTCCTCTGTTCGTCCACGAACGAACTCCGAATCTGGAGCAGTAGGCGTCTTGAAACGCAAATCGAGAAAACCCCACGCAGTTCACAGAACTTCATTCCCAGAACTTCATCCCGTCAGTAGGGTCAAATGACTCGAGCCGCCGTCCATGTCTGCGTGGTTTTTGAAACAACGCCAGATTTGGCCGCGGAGGTCGTCGCTCAGATCTGTGGACTAGAGACCGTCCACGGCCGACCGCTACCCTGCATCTCCATATCTGTGGACGAGCGCTGGCGGCCGAGACTTAGCCGCCGGGACAACGGAGAGGGTGGACGAGGAGGTTGGCCTGGACGCGGTGATCGACCGTCGCTCAACAGCTAGATCTGGTCTGCTGCTTAATAGCTTTCAGCTCGAGTCTTGGCTCGGCCATGGTTGCCGGCGACAAGCTCAACAACTTTGCCACGGACGGTGGCGGCCACGGTGGGGCGGTGGCTCAATGATGGTCGTGGCGGCGGCTTGGGGGTGGAGATAGCCAAGCCCGGCGGAGCGGAGGTTGAAGAAGGAGTGCTGAAGAAGGAAGAAAGAAAAGAAATTCCAGGTCAATTTTTTAATACACGTCAGCAGCCCTATGTCCATTTGTTAGTGGATGAAAGTAAAATACGCATGCCCCGTCAGCTGTTGATGTAATACTCGCAAACCATTGGAATGTTTTCTTGCTTCAAATCCATACATGTTTTGATTTTGATTATGCCCTCCATAAAAACAGCAAGGCATTGAAAGTTGGTCGTTGATCTGCCTCGGACCGTTTCCCCTTGATCACGGCGACAAGATTGAACAGCTCGAGCGCGGGTCCGGTTCACCGGATTCGACGACCCGAATCGGGGCCGCAGCAAACTGTGAAATTCTGTACAGAGCAATTATCTGTTTGATTTCGTCCACTATCTTTGTTCTTCGGACACAAGGAAAGAAAAAGCACCGCATTTGAAGGGGCGCACAGTATTTTGATTAGGTACAGGTGGCATAAGAAACGTACGAATAAATGGGCGGTGGTTCATGTGTCTAGATCATCCGTCGACGACTCGAAGGAGGAGGGGCCGACGTAAACAGTAGTTTCTTCTGTCGTTGTCTTCACACGTTTTCTAGCTACGTTTGTCGTGCAGCGTGGCATGATGGGGTTTGACCCGGCCAAAGGCGGCCGCGGACATCAGAGGACTTACCGCCGGATCTCTCGAAAATCTTCTTTCACATTCCGAGGATCCGAGTTGCCGAGCTTCAGTCCCCTTTCTTGACTTTTCTTGCGGTGAAGAGGCGGTGAGGACCGAAGAGGCTCCCCTGCATTTTCTTGACTTGTCGTGATCAGCTTCCTATTTGCTTCTTTTCTTGGATTGGCCTTACCTCCGCTTAGCGATCCCTCTGACCCTGATCGTTGTTTCTTGATCTTTGACCCGTTCTTCATCTCTCCCTCCCCCCCTCTCTTTCTGTGGACACAACTCAAGCAGAAGCATTCAATTCTCGGATGCGTTTGCTGCTTCGAGTACAAATATCTGATAGCCTGTCCCAGGAGGAACTTGCGCGGCCATGGATAGGAAAAGCGGCAGCAGTCCATGGCTGTTCACACTCCCAAGCTTCTTGCTCTGCTTCTTATCTCTCTGCCCCACCCAGCTCTGTCTTGGCTCCGACACCGACACCATCTCCGCTAACCGGTCCATCTCCGGCAACCAAACCTTAATCTCCTCCGGCGGCAACTTCACGCTCGGCTTCTTCACACCGGGTAACTCCACGTACTCCTACATAGGCATCTGGTACAGCAAAGTCAGCGAGCCAACCGTCGTCTGGGTCGCCAACAGAGACAACCCCATCACCGACAGGTACTCCACTGAACTGAAGATCTCGGGTGGCAATCTTGTTATGGTCAACGACTCCCGAGTCCCCGCATGGTCCACGAATCTGAGTGCTTCTTCATCTGGGTCGAGCTCCACGGTGGCGGTTCTTGGGGACGACGGCAACTTCGCTCTCAAGGACGGGCCGAATTCTTCCGTGACTCTGTGGCAGAGCTTCGATCACCCGACGCACACGTGGCTTCCCGGTGCGAAAATCAGAATCGACAAGCGCACGAACACGAGTCAGCTCTTGACATCATGGAAGAACGCCGAGGACCCCTCGCCAGGTTTGTTCTCTCTCCAGCTCCAGCCATCCAGTGAGTACTTCATATGGTGGAATGGATCAAAAAATTACTGGACCAGTGGGGTGTGGGACAATCAGACGAAAACTTTCTCTTTGGTCCCTGAAATGAGATTGAACTATATTTACGATTTCCAATATGTGGACAATGAGAACGAGAGCTACTTCACCTATTCAGTGTACAGAACCGCCACAGACATATCAAGGTTTGTGATGGATCTTTCTGGGCAGATCTGGATGGTGTCCTGGTTGCGTGCTTCCCAGTCGTGGAACTTGTTCTGGTCTCAGCCGCGGCAACGATGCCAGGTGTATAGACTTTGCGGACCTTTTGGTGTTTGCAGCGAGAGTACCGACAATTTCTGCAGCTGCTTGCGAGGGTTTAACATCAGCTCTCAGAGGGACTGGAATCTAAGCGATTGGTCTGGCGGTTGCAAGAGGAATACGGACTTGAATTGTCCGATTAATGCTTCGAATGCAGAGAGAGACCGTTTCTCGCTAAGGTCTACCATGAAATTGCCAGATAATTCCCAATCTTTAGATGTTGGGAGCGATAAGGAATGCCAAGCTGCTTGTTTGGACAATTGCTCTTGCACCGCTTATGCTTTCGAGGATAATGCCTGCTCAATTTGGATTGGGGATCTCTTCAATGCGCAACAGCTCACACAAGGTGATACCACTGCAAAAAGCTTCTATCTCCGGCTTGCTGCCTCAGACGTTGAGGATCCAAGCAAGAAGAGCAACATAACTGCGATAGTTGCAGGGTCTGTTAGCGCCGCGGTAGCGATATTAGCCATTGTCTTGTTTGGTGTTTGGAGATGGAGGAGAAGGGCAACTGTGGCAACAAAGACAGTGGAGGGTTCACTGATAGCCTTTGCATACCGGGACTTGCAAGTAGCAACAAAGAATTTCTCAGAGAAGTTGGGTGGGGGCGGGTTCGGTTCAGTTTTCAAAGGAACATTACCTGATTCAAGTCACATAGCAGTCAAGAAGCTTGAGAGCATAAGCCAAGGAGAGAAGCAATTCCGAACAGAAGTAAGCACAATCGGCACCATCCAGCATGTGAATCTTGTCAGGCTTCGTGGGTTCTGCTCTGAAGGTGACAAAAGGCTGTTGGTCTATGATTTCATGCCAAATGGTTCCTTAGAATATCATCTCTTTCATGCCAAGGACTCAAAGACCTTGGATTGGAAAACGAGGTACCAAATTGCTTTGGGCACGGCTCGAGGTCTGGCTTATCTCCATGAGAAGTGTAGAGACTGCATCATACATTGCGACATCAAGCCAGAGAACATCCTTCTAGATTCTGAATTCTGTCCAAAAGTGGCAGATTTTGGCCTGGCAAAGCTTGTTGGCCGAGATTTCAGCAGGGTGTTGACGACCATGAGAGGCACAAGAGGGTATCTTGCGCCGGAGTGGATCTCCGGAGTGGCCATAACAGCAAAAGCTGATGTTTATAGCTATGGAATGATGCTCTTTGAATTTGTGTCAGGAAGGAGGAACTCGGAGCAATCAGAAAATGGGGCCATCAAGTTCTTCCCAACATGGGCTGCTAGTAAGATAACCGAAGGAGGCGACCTGCTTGATCTTTTGGACCCAAACTTGGAGACAAACGCTGATCCTGAAGAGCTATTGAGGATTTGCAGAGTCGCTTGTTGGTGTGTCCAAGATGAGGAAACTCGCAGGCCATCGATGGGGCAGGTTGTTCAAATACTCGAGGGGGTGTTGGATGTGAACCTGCCCCAGATACCGAGAGCCCTTCAAATGTTTCTTGATAATCAGGAGCATGTAGTTTTCTTCACAGAGTCATCATCGTCTAACCAGAGTTCCCAGACGAAGAGTCATACCTCAACTGCTTCCTTGCAGAAACAAAATAGTTCATCTTCAACAAAGTCCGAGTCTTGAGGAATATAAGACAAATGCTTTGGACAAGTAGTGCTTCAGTTAGGTAATGCATATTCTCTTCTGCTTTTTCTATAGTCAAGAAAGAATCTCAGCATTTGGGGATTGGCTTTCTTGGGGCTTTTTCCCCTAGCTATTTTTGTTACATATAGATATAAGCAAGCTTGGATCAAGTGCCAGGCCAGATCAGTTGTAAGGACCCTTAATTCTAAATAATGATCTTTTCTCTGCTTTTTGAGATCCAAGGCGATATTGTTAATTAGCATCGAAAACTGTCATCTCCACTTTCTGACATTGGGATCTACGTATTGGTATATCCTAGCTTGGATTTCAGCTGGTGTCTCACATGGTTCTCAAATCTGCCCTCATTGCATGCGGAGCAGGCTTTGAAGCTTGGCATTTCTCAGTATAAACACCTCTTGCTACTTGCTTTTTGCTTTGTTTATATAGTGAGTCATGGTACGAAAACCGCCCTTAAAACTATGACTTGCTAGGACTGGGATTTATGTCATGATAATTTCCAGCCAATGTATGTATTACCAGCAGATCCTTTTGTTGGAGCTGTAGGATGTTAATGCCTGCCCTGTTGTTCGCATGGCATTTGCATCTCTTCTAAAGTCAAATTTCTGTGGATCGCCTCCTTGCTCCATGTTTCGAATATGAGTAATGCTATAGAATACTCGAACCTTTTAGCAAAACTGATTTGTAAAGTGATGGATGAGACTTCTGTTGTGTGCCGGCATTAATTTGTTAATTAATTACCCACTAATATTTGTGACATTGCTTAAAAGTTTTGTAAACCAAATTCAGTATCTCAACGTTACTTGTTAAAATTCTCCACTGTTTGTTCTGGTGGGAAATTGATTGGGTTCTCATTTCATTCAGGTTGATCCAAACAGTATTTTCCATTGCAGCGTGGACTAAATACAAGTCCAAGTCCACTTCAATGTATCTTAAAGGAGCCTGTTTTTGACGGCCTAGATTTGATTTTCTGTTCATAATCTATTCATATCAAGGCTAATCCAGTTGGGCATTTGCAGTACCATAATCCCCTCACTTTTTTCCAGGCTTTCCGTCATTTGTTGTCCCTTTCCCATTACAGCCTTTTCTTTCCTTTTCCTATATTACAGTCCATTAAACCCTTTCGATTTGACGAATCGTTTCGCTTTTCTTACCGCAGTTATTTTCTCAATACCATCTGATCGTTAAATCCTTCTCAGGTGCGAGAGGTGCCCCTATGAAGTCTAACTTGCTTCAGCAATCAAAAAGGTCTAATCGGCTTCTCCAATAAGATAGTCTAATCGGCTTCTATCATTATTTGGTTGTGCTACTGCAAATCAAGCTTTTCATCACTGTGATGTAAATTGCGGATTTAATAACAGTTGGTCTCTCTACTTTTGCTCAAATATCAAAATCATCCCTTTAATTTTTTATAATTCGAAACCGTTCTTCCACTTTTAAAAAGTGCCAATTGTTGTCCCTTTGTCGATCTGACGATGGAATTTGTAGTGTGGCATTAACCTATTTTTTAAAATGGAAATTTTCTTTTTTTGACTAATAAAAATGTGCTCGTCAAAAAAAAAGACCAAAAAAACGTGGATATTTCATTGTTTTTGCTGATGTGAATTTTCTTTTTCTTTTTTCAAATGAAGACTTTTTTCAAATGTTACCATATAAAAAAATTCACAAAATCTAATGCCCATAACAATACAAAAACTATCATTCGTACCCACTCAGGACTTCTAATTGAGCGGCTATGGCTGCGAGCTTCATGGCTCAAAACTCAACTGAACATGGCCGCCGCAAGCTTGAAGCTCATGTGGCAATTCTACAAGCACAAAGATCAAGTGGCCATGGCTCAAGCTTTGCAGCTCGAATAGACCTTAGGGCCATGGCCATTTGCGAGCTTGAGCTTAATGGCCATGGCCGCCGCTAGCTTAGAGTTGGAGCTTGTGATTATGGTTGCCGTAATGGAGCTATCTCTCAACTATTTTTTTTTTAATGTTTATGTTGTCTACACGCAATTATGTGAGCAAAATATAGCACGGCACATGTGCTTTGGCATCCATGTCTTGACTTGCAAGAAAAAAAGTATAACATACGGATTGACGGTGACACTTTCTAAATAATAGATAAATGCTTTAAAAAAAAGTAGAGGAAGATTTTGATTTTTGGACAAAATATAAGGACCACCGGTGACAGTAATCTCGAAAGGAAAGTTGCAAGTGTATGGTAATAGATAAAACAGTCAAAGATTATAATGGGAGTAGAGATGGCAAAATGGTTGAGAACCCACATTTTAAGTAATATTTAATAATGTGGGTCATAAATGGGTTGGTTTTATGCTACGAAAACAAGTTTAAGTAGGTTATAAATGTGTTAGTTAACAACTTAATTGGTCTTAAATGTGTTTTAAATGAGTCATAAATGGGTTAGCTAAGTGAATTATTGTTGAGAAAAATCTCTAATTAGTTTTGAAGAATGACAAAATAATCTTTTACTGACTAGAATTACACTTAAGTTATTTAATGCAGGTAAATGTTGAGTCATCAGATTTAGTTGATGAGAGGACTTTATCATCAGACTCAAAATTATTTGTTAGATTCAATATGTGTTATTTTTGGCAAGTTTATGCAGGACAATCAAATTGATATCTCAAGATATCCTAATTGGCAATCACAAGATCGTTCCTTAAACATAAAGAAATACACTTATGGGAACATTGATTTGATTGTATGGGCGATCAAATCACCTGGAGATAATGGTTCTTCTTCTAACGACTATGCATTTTCTTTTGGTAAGTTTCTCAAACGGGTTGATTTGGGGATAATCCTCTAAAGACTGTGTAACGAATAGTTTGGACTTAGAGGAGTATAAAAGGAGGGTAAACATCGTACAAGAAAGAATAACCAGAATCAAGAATTCCAAAGTCTGAATAGAGTTTCGATCTTACACACTTGTGATTACTATATTCCACGTTGTGACTTTAGAAAGAAAATTACTTGAGTGAAGAGTGTATGTAATAGTGCAGTATATCATCTAAGAAGTACTGCTCTTGTAATCTTCTGGTAATTCAATAGTGAAACACGGCCAATAGACTGTCAGAGTGGAGAGTGGATGTAGGCTTGATAAAGCCGAACCACTATAAAAATTTGTGTACAGTATTTTCTATCCCTAAACTTTCATTTATTATTGCTGACATTATACTGCATATATATATATCTGTTAAACAAGTTCATCAAAACATCATCTTAGTCATCAGACGCAATCATCTGACGACAACCTATATATAAGTTTGTAATACGCATCCATATGATATTGATCATACGAGTTGTTGACCTCGACTATATTTATTCTGCACGTTTAAATCATATAATTTTATAAAATCACCTATTCACCCCCTTTAGGTGATAGCACTAGCTGTAACAATTAGTATCAGAGCCTAGTGCTCATTTTTCTTTGAAGTATTATTTTACTTTTGAGCTAACGATTCTTGATGGCTAGTAATGTTGAGTCAGATCACAACAACAGATCGTCTTATTTCAATGGAACTGAGTACAATGTATAGGAAAACAAGATGAATACATTCATCTTGGGAATAGATCAAGATATATGGGACATCATTGAACATGGAACCATTCCAAATGTTTCAACTGAAACAAAATCTCCAGAAACTTCAAAAGGGCAAAATGAGACACCTTCTACCGAAGGAATTAGAGAGCAAATCAGACCTCAAGCTCTACCTTTCTTTGCCAAGGAAATTTCAAAAAGGATCCATCTGAATGTAAAGATCAGAACGGCCATATACAATGATCTAGCAAGTGTTAAGTATAAACGAATCGCAAATCTCAAAATTGCAAAAGAAATTTGGGATCGTCTCAAGCTTGTTCATGAAGGAACAGAGAGAGACAAGGAGACAAATCTCAACAATCTTCTTGGGTAGTACGAGTCCTTCACTTAGAAACCAAATGAAACAATTTCTGAGATGCAGAGCAGATTCACTGAGATCGTAAATGGACTTGAATTCCAAAACAATCCCATCTCAGAACCTATGAAGGTGAACAAGTTGCTGAGAGCTCTTTTAAAAGAATGGAACAACATCAAAGTTTCTATTCGAGAAACTCAGGGGATCAGACCACTCACGGTGGACGAACTTATCGAAACTCTTCAATCATATGAAACTGAAAAGTTCTTAGAAACTGAAGAATCCAAAGGTAAAAAATCCATAGTTTTAAAAACTAACATTGATTTTGATGACATAGATACAGATTTTGATGAAGATGAAGAGTTGGCTCTAATGGTCAAGAAACTGAGAAAGTTGGCAAAGAAGGTGAAAATGAATAAATCAAAAAAACAATTCAAACCACCGCCCTCAGCGGCTGCGTTCAGCGGCTGCGTTGGCTTGCGCTCTGGTCCCCCCACGAAGGGACCAGAGTTCAAACCCCAGCGTAGGCGTTAGGGATTCTTAAGTGTGGCGCCGTGATGGTGGGTCCTACGCTAGCGTCGCCCCAGGTTTACTCCTCCGGCTGTCGGCCGTGCGGGGGGTTCCTGGGTTATAAAAAAAAAACAATTCAAGAATTATGAGTCATCAAAGGCAAAGAAGCTAAACTTTCAGAAGAAATCAAGTGCCGAAGATGAAGAAAACAAAGACATCATATGTTTCCACTGCAAAAAGAATGGACACATAAAACCCAAATGTCCTCCTCTAAAAAAGAATAAAGGAAAGCATAAACGATATAAGAAGGCTTTCAAAGCTGAAACATGGAGTGATTCAGAGGTTGATGAAAGTGAACAAGAGTTTGCCAATATTTGTTTGATGGCAAATTCAGACTCAAAATCAAGTTATGACGAAGAAAATGAAGTAAGCAATTCCAATATTCCTGAAATAGTTGCAAATTATATTGATGAGTTAGTCTTTGTTAATAAAACTGCCTTAAAAAAGATTTCTATATTGAAGAATGAGATTTTAACTTTAAAAAATGCGACTCAAAACAAGGAAATTGATGAGTCAATTGCATATGAAAATGATTGTTTAAAAAAGAAAAACAATCTTTTAAAACATCAAGATATTTCGCAAAAGGATAACATTGATTTCTTGCAAAAAGGGTTTAATCTTATCAGGGAGAATAAAGATTTTTTTTAAAGGAAAATGATTTACTAAAAAAGGAAATTTCTGATCTGAAAAATATTTCTAAGAAAAGTTTTGATCGCATCTCTAATAAAAAATAATTTCTGAAAAATGAAATTTCTAAAAAAACCAAGAAATTTTCAATGGGTTCAAAAAATCTTCAACATATTTTATCAATTCAAATTCATTATTATAACAAATCAGGTTTGGGTTTTGAGAAAAATATTGAATTGAAAAATACTTTTCCTAATGTCAAAGAAAGACTAAAGAAAAGACCTTCCAAATTTGCGTATAGAAATCACTTTCAAAAGCAATTTGTGATATTTAATGGTCAAACTTCTCATAAGTGTTCAAATTATGGTGATTCAAATCACTTTAAGAGTGATTGTCCTAAGCATTGGAGACCTGTTTAGAGAGACATTTTGAGAATGATTGATCATAATCAAAATAGACCCAAGAAAATATGGATACTAAAGAAAAAGTTAGTTACTTATCTTTTGCAGGTACCAAAGAAAAGAAAGAACAAGTGGTAATCTTGACAGTAGTTGCTCAAGACACATGACCGGAGATCCTCTAAAATTTATCTAGTTAGAAAGAATTGAAGGAGGAAGTGTATCATTTGGAAGCAACAACAAAGGAAAAATAATTGGCAAAAGAACTATCAGAATTGAAAATCTCATCATCAACGAAGTCTCACTAGTTAAAGGTTTGAACTTCAATTGCATTGGTCAATTACGTGATACTGGTTATAGAATTACTTTCCAAGAAGACAAATGTTCTGGGATAAGTAAAGACAACAAGTAATCATTTACGGGTCGAAAACATGGAAATATTTACCTACTAGACACAAAGTCTAATGACTTGTAATGTCTCGTTTCCATAAAAGAAGAATTTGATCAGTAGCACAGGAAGCTCAGACACATAAGTGTCAAGTTGATTTCCAAAATAACTTCAAAGAAACTTGTCAAAGGACTACTAGAACAAAAATTCAAGAACACTAAGTTATGTCCAGCTTGCTCTAAAGGTAACATGTAAAAAGTTCATTTAAATCAATAAACTATATAAGCACTAACCGAGTTTTACAGTTGCTTCATATGGATATTTTTGGACCTACTCAAACTCTAAGTCTTGGAGGTAAGAAATACTATTCAGTTATTATAGACGATTATTCAAGATTTACTTGGGTATTCTTTTTGGCTCATAAAAGTGAAACATTTGAATATTTCTCGAAATTTGCCAAAAAGGTACAAAATGAAAAAGGTTGTACTATTTCGAGCATTAAATCTGATCATGGAAGAGAATTTGAAAATCAAAATTTTTCTTATTTCTGTGATGAAAATTGTATTCAACATACTTTTTCCTCACCTTATACTCCTAAACAAAATGGAGTAGTTGAAAGA
Source organism: Syzygium syzygioides (assembly GCA_031216285.1). Classification (NCBI taxonomy): domain Eukaryota; kingdom Viridiplantae; phylum Streptophyta; class Magnoliopsida; order Myrtales; family Myrtaceae; genus Syzygium; species Syzygium syzygioides. Next base: position 19,744,092 of record CM062242.1, read on the forward strand.
AAGAATAAAACTTTGCAAGAAATGGCTAGTATTTTTCTATTTGAAAACAAAACTCCTGCACATTTTTGGGTTGAAGTTGTTTCAACAACCTGTTATATTTCAAATAGACACCTTATGAATTGTTCAAAGGTAAAATTCCTAATGTCTCGTATTTTTGAATATTTGGATGTAAATGTTTTATTCTAAAAAATCCTAATGATCGTGTTGGTAAGTTTGATGAAAAGTCAAATGAAGGAATCTTTCTTGGATACTCAATTATAAACAAAGCTTACAGAGTATACAACAAAACTACACAAACAATGGAAGAATCAATGAATGTCAAGTTTGAAGATTCAATTCAGACTCAGCAAGATGACTCTAATACTGAAAATCCAGGATCTGAAGAATCTGACAAAGCATATGATGAATTGACGGTAAGCAGAAATGATCAGAATAAAAAATATGATGAAGCTCATGAATCATCAAACCAAAAAGACAATAAAGAATCCTCAAATTTCAATGATAAAAATGATGAAAGATTCAACAAAAACTAGAAGCAAAAATCTAGTCATTCCAAAGATCTCATCATTGGAAATTTGGATGAAGGAATCAAGACCAGAGCAAAGGCAAAAGAAATTATAAATATACTAGCTCTCGTTTCTGAAGTCGAACCAAAGAATGTCGAAGAAGCCTTAAAAGATGAAAGTTGAATTGAAGCCATGCAAGAAGAACTTTTACAATTTCAGATCAATCAAGTATGGGAACTCGTTCCTAGACCCAAAAATTACTCAGTTATTGGAACAAAATGGGCATTTCAAAATAAACTAGATGATCAATGAAAAGTCGTCAGAAACAAAGCAAGACTTGTAACCAAAGGTTATTCACAAGAGGAAGGAATGGATTCCGATGAAACGTATGCTCCGGTGGCCAGGTTAGAAGCAATAAGAATTTTACTGGCTTATGTTTGTTTTTGTGATTTTAAATTATTTTAGATGGACGTCAAAAGCGTATTCTTGAATGGCTACATCAAAGAGGAAGTATATCTAGAACGACCTCGAGGTTTTGAAGATCCTCACAAGCCTAATAAGGTATATACTCTCAAGAAAGCATTATATGATCTTAAACAAGCACCACGTGCTTGCTATGAAAGACTGAGCAGCTTTTTGGAACAAAATAAATTCACAAAAGGTAATGTAGACACTACCCTATTCATCAAAAGAAAAGGTAAAGATATTTTAATTGTTCAAATCTATATAGATGATATTATTTTTTGTTCTACAGATGAAAAACTTTGTAAGAATTTTTCTAAAATGATGCAAAGTGAATTCGAAATGAGCATGATGGGCGAGTTAACTTTCTTCCTTGGCTTACAGGTTAAACAAATAAAAAATGGCACATTTCTTTGTTAAGAAAAATATGCCAGGGAAATTACGAAAAAGTTTGGCATGGTAAATTACAAAAAGACAGAAACTCTAATGTCATATTCCATTAAACTAGACGAGGATGACAAAAGGAAAACCAGTAGATAAAAAATTATATAGAAGTATGATTGGCTCACTTTTATTATTAATTGCTTCAAAACTAGACATTCTGTTCAGTGTTTGTTTGTGTGTAAGATTTAGTCAGAACCAAAGGAATCTCATCTTACTGCAGTCAAACGGATCATTAAATATGTTGGTACCAATCCTACACTTGGGTTGTGGTATCCAAAGGGATCAAATTTTACTCTCATTGGATATTCTGATACTGATTATGCTGGTTGCAAGATAGACAGTAAGAGTACCTCAAGAACATGTCAATTGTTAGGCCACATGCTTGTTTCATGGTATTCAAAAAAAAAAACAAACTGTAGCTCTTTCTACAGCAAAAGTATAATACGTCTCACTTGGGAGTTGTTCTGCTCAAACCCTTTGGATGAAACAACAATTAAGAGACTTCAACGCCAAAGACTCAACTATTGAGATCAAATGTGATAATACCAATGCCATTAATCTGACCAATAATCCTATTCTGCATTCAAGAGCTAAGCATATCAATATTGAGCATCATTTTATCCATGATCATGTTTTAAAAGGAGATATTAATGTTCAATTTATAGACACTAAACAGCAATTAGCTGACATTTTTACAAAACCTCTAAAAAAGAAAAGTTTCGAGCTTATTAGAGACAAACTAAACATTATTAACCCGCTTCATTGAGTTGTGCAGTATGAACTCACATTGCATCTGATAACTTATTTGATCAAGCATATATTTGAAGCGTCTGGTTTTGGCCCGTAGCTTATCTTATAAAAGGTATGTATATCTCTCATATTTTGTATGATTTGATTGTTTGAAATAAGTTGTCTTAAACGATATCATTTGGGAATAAAAATTCCAAAATTTTTGAAATATAATTTCTGAAATTTTCCATTAACTATCAATTGACAGTTTCCAAAAAGGGTTTTGTAAGAACTGATATATTGCACTTCTCGATTTAAAACCTTTTTCTTCTTTTCTCTCATTATCACACTCTTTGAACACACGATTTCCTCACTGAAACCCTAAAGATCCCATCTTTTTCTTCCAAAACCCAAAAATTGCTTCAATGGCGCCTAAATTGACTTCTGAATTAAAGAAAGGAATCAAGGGCTCCAGAAGATTAATTCGTCTTGCGGGAATGTTCACCAGGGCAAAACAAGATAGAGAACCAGAGAAGATCGATGTCTCTGACATGGGCTTTGACAAGGAGTCATTTGAAGTAAATAAATCTCTAAGAATCCTGTCCATGAATGTGATCATTTTGTTATGACAAGATAACTGATAAAAACCATCAAAGTACTTCGAGAAAATCAGAGTGACCAGAGTACATTAGGTTTTCTATCTGAACAAGAAGTTGTGGAGGAATATGTAAGGGATATGAGGATTGGAAGAACACCTGTTGTTGAAAAGGGAATAGTTCTTAGAGAGACATCTAATGTTAAGGAAATCTCTATAATAGAGAAGAAAAGGATTTCTCAAAAAGGAAAAGAGAAAATAAGGGAACAGTTGAATGTCGGTGGAGATGAATCTATTGGTGAGGAGGAACTTTAGATTGTAGAGAAAAGCAAGAACATTGACTCTAGAAAGGAGGATAATGATGAGAAGTTATACACTGAGTTTGTGCCTATTTCTAGAATTCCCCCTGATGAGAAGAAAATGGACAATTTGTTTAGAAACAAAACTCATCAGATTGCTTATAACTCTCTCTTAGCCAAAGGAATCATGAATAACAGAATAGTAAACTTCAATTTCTTTGAAAACTCCAATATCAAGATTTAGAATCTGATTGAAAATCTTGGTTTTCAGAGAATATGCTCTCTCTCTCTCACAAGGTTTACCTTGAACTCACTGCTTATTTTTATTCTAATCTGTCATTCAATTTTCCTGCTGAGATTGAATTCTTTGTTTTTCAACAAGATTATAAGTTAACAGCCTTTGATCTCTCTGCCATTCTAGGAATAAATCATACTGAATTTTCGTTTATTCCTACCACCTCTGATTCGACATACAAATCTTTATCTGGCAACTCATCTTTCATCAGAGGTTTCACATATCATATTTCTCATATTCTTTTTCCTCTCAACTCCATTGTCTTGCACAAAATCATCATAAACTGTCTTAGATCCAAAAGATCATCCAAAACTAATGTCTCTAGATATGAGGCAAAGCTAATTTGGGCAATTCAAAACACCTTTCCTATTTCTTTGTCCCACCTGATTCTTCTACAAATGTACACATCTATCAAGAAGAGCAAAGGTTAACTTCCTTATGGAGCTCTGATCACTGTCATTTTTGAGTTCTTAACAATTCCTATTCCTAATAAACTCAAAGGTAAACGTTTCAAACCATGACTGTAGGAGAACTTATGATGACTAAGATGGGATATAGGTTTGATGGAGAAAGTTGGAAGGATAAGAAGGTTAAGATTATTCCAATCGAGCTGATGAGTGAATAGAACAAGAGTTCTGTTAATATACTTCATGAATATAATGAGGAGGAATCAATCGAACCTTTAGTGAAAAAGAGGAAAGTACAAATGACAGCCTCAAGAACAGACAGACCAGCCAAAAGAAAAATAGCTGTGGCTAGTGATTTCGATGAAATGGAGATATCAAATGAAAAATCTGATGAACAATCTCAAGCTGATGACAGAAGCCTTGAGGGAAACACGATTTGTGCAATGGCTACTTCATCAAGAAGCCAAGCATAAAGCCCATACAGAAAGGCATGCTGCAACTCAGCTCAAAATTCAAAGATCAAGAGATGAGAATGAAAGCTTGCTGCAATCCCTTAGTGACCTCATTAATAAAATAGTGATGGAAAATCAGCAAGAACACATGGCTACTGCAGAGAAAGAACCAGAGGAAGGACCCTCTAGAAGACAATGGGAGCTTGAGCATGAACATGTCATTGAGGCTAAAAGGCAGGATGAGTATGAGCAAGATAATGCTCACAATATTGAGGAAAATAGCTTTGATCTGGCTAACATTCAGAAGGAGCAAAATCAGAATGCACAAGAGGCAAACCTTTCAGAAGCAACATCTACAGACTTCCTCTTGAAGGAGATGAACATGAAAATGTTTTATCTGAAGCTCAACAGAAAGGAAAAGAGAAGGAAGCAGAATCTGTTGACATTCAGACCACAAACACTCCCTCTTGATATAACATCTCCTCATCGATGTCAGATCATGCAGCTATTACAGATCTGAGATGGATGCAAGCTGCTATTCAGAATGAAGTCAGGGAACTCCGCAATGAACTTAAAGAAGGAATCTAGGAGCTCAAGGACTTAATGGAAGCAAGAATCAACAATATGAAAATACAAGTTAGAACTGTTGTACAAATTATAGCAATTCACACTGCAAATATTGAAGGATATGTTCATAAGCTCTCATCACATATTGAGCAATGATTGAACCAACTTTCCAACTTCAGTCTTGTCCCAGTGCCTTTCCCACCTGCACCTTTTGGACCTTCTTCATCTGAACCCTTTGGACCCTCAGCACCTCCAACAAATCAGCCAAACTAATCACATATCTTCCCATAAATTTGTTTCTACATTCAATATTGGTTTTTGTTATGTTTTTGACTTAGTGTGAACTTTGGATATTGACTTATGATTCGACACTGGTTGTTAAAATCTTATGTTGAACTCTTATTAAATTCTTATTGATTATGCTATTGCTACTAATCCTTTCTGCTGATGTCAAAAAGGGGAAGAAGTATTATAAAGATTGTGAATGCAAGTATGGCATGAGCAGCAGAATGAGAATTGACATACTTAAATATTATGCTGGTTTTAGAACTTAATAATGTTTTATATGCCTTAAATGTTATATCCTCTGAGTAGACTTTTTTGTTCATATAAATATTTCTAACGCATATGGATAATTTTGTCATCATCAAAAAGAAAGGGAATGTTGAGAAAAATCCCTAATTAGTTTTGAAGAATGATAAAACAATCTTTTACTGACTAGAATTACACTTAATGTAACATCCTGAATTTCGACCTATTTCCGGAATCAATGAAATAGATGTTATTTCTCATTTTATTTTAGTAAGTCTCGCCCGGAACTGATCATTCTCGGGATACTAACCTTTAGGGAATGGCTACCTAGGGAAATGTACGTGGACCTAAGAACTCGATCATGAGTCGACCTTCGGTGACGATCGAGGTCGCCATGACTCGAATAACCCTAGGTCGATACGCGTAATCCCTAAACAGCCGCCCGTTAGTGAGAGACCCTAAAATTGAGATTGGGCGATTTTGATCGCGAATTTGGATCCGGACTTGGATGTCGATTTTCGGGATCGTGCGCAATTGTTTTTACGAGGACGACGTCATTTTAGTGTGGCCAATGGTATTTGGGGTTGGTATGGTCGAAAAATGGAAATTCGGCCTGGGACTGGAAAATTACGACTTTGCCCCTAGGCCTATTTTTGGGTATTCTGAATTTTGGGGATTTTGGAAATTGAATTTGGGGATTAAGTGTGGATAAATATCAGCCCCAAAATATTGGACAAAATCGCCCTTAGATATTTTGGTTTGGAAGAATGTGGACCAAGTGTTTTAGGGGCAAAATTGGAATTAAAAAAAATTGGTCAAATCTTGGACCAAATATTTAATTGTTTCTCTCCTCTCTCTCTCCTCATTCCCTCTCTTCTCACGGCAGCCCCCCCCCAAAACAGAGAACTCTCTCCCTCTCTCCCTCACCAAAAATCCTCTCATCTCTTTCTCGGCCTTGGATCGCCGGAGCAAGCCGCCACCGCTGATCGCCGCCAGTCAGCCGTTCCCCCTTGCCGCTCTAGCCGAGTTAGTCTAGAATTCGGGTAAGTTGCGATCTAATCCCTATTTAGGACGTCGGGTATTTTCGGACTCGTTCGGGTGTGGTTTAGGGGATTTAGAGGTTGATTAAGGTGTCGATAATGGTTTTTGGTGGTTGATCGTGGCTATTGGTGGCTGAGTATGGCTTTTAGTGGTTGTTGCGGGTTGGATTAGACGTCGGGAAATGAGTTTTGGCGGTTGGAATTCGGTAGAAATCGGTTCGGGTTTGAATCCGTGAGGTTCGGGGTGAATCGAAGATTCGCGGTTTCTGTACCCGCCTGATTTGCTATTTTTGTAGAGAATTTTGTGGGCCGAAATTGAGAAAGGTTTCTTCATGAAAGTTGTTCCCAATATCTTGAGGTATAACATAATTTAATTTGGTAATTTTTTGAAATCATTTGAGGCCATTCGGAAGTCCATCTTTGGACCGAAATGGGTCTGCCCGGTTTACTGTTCACCCGACCTTCGGGTCTGTTCGAATTTTTATAAATTTTTCCAAGCTTATTTTCAAAATATTTCCTTCACAAAACTTGTTGGGGACATTTGTGGATATAACATATAAAAATTTCAAATATTTTCAAGGTGATTTGGGTGTTGAAATAAATGTATTTTGAGGACAAAACAGTCTGTTAAAGCAAACAGATTTTTGGTCTAACTTCGAGGAACGAAAAGGCATGGTTGCAGATTGAATCAGATTTCATATTCTTCATAAGAAATGTTGATCAAGATGTCTTTTATGACATATCCAAAATTTAGAATTTTTGGAGTTCGTTTACTATTTATTTTGTTGGGATTTCGGTCACTGTGTAAACTGCACAGTTTAGACCCGATTATATATATTCTCGGTTTTTCTCTCTCTCGAGAATTATTCGGTGTTATCGTGGCATTTTGACGGGTAGTTTGATGCTTGAATGAGCTCGTATGTGTGGTTGTGTGGCTATGAGGTGTGATGGCGTGATTGCGTATTGAGTTCGCGTGCTAAGCTTGGGTGTTTGTGTGATGTTCGCGTGATGAGGATGGGTAATTGTGAAAAGTGTGTGCGAGATGTGAATTTGTGTGTGACCGTGTGGTACGTGTGAAGAGTGTGGAACGAAGGTACGGGAATGTAGGATTGATGAGAAAAGTGATACCCTGAGGCGTGTTCGTTTACGCGGGGCAAGGTCCGTCCTGAGGCGTGTACGTTTACGCGGGACGATGCCGTCCCTGACGAGGTGACGGTACCCAGCCCAACGGGGTAACGATGCCTGACGTGGTTAGAAGACCGTTGGCCTGATGCGTTTTACGCAGGCGCGGTAGAAGGAAAGTGTGTGTAGGATTCCGTTCTGAGGCGTGTTCGTTTACGCGGGACGATGTCGTCCCTGACGAGGTGACGATGCCCGGCCCGACGGGGTGTCGATGCCTGACGAGGTCAGAAGACCGTTGGCCTGATGCGTTTTACGCAGGCGCGGTAGTGGTGGAAAGGTTGAGAACGAGCGGGATTTGGCTTGACATGTGAGGATTGTGAAAGTGATGCATGGTGTGAGTTAGTGTGCGAGTGTGTTTGTATCGCGTGATGCAGTGCATGATTATGGGGTAAAATCTGCTAGGCATGGTATGGGACATGCCCAAGTGGGTTTTGCTTTATAATCGAGGCACGCGCGCGGCTGTGATGTATTGCTGTGGTATGATTGGCGTGTGTATTGATATGTGGAAAGTGTGTGGTGACATGTGTGCAAGAATTGTAAATTAGAATTGTGGGCTAACGTGCATGGTGCGTATGCAGAGAGTCCAGGTATGTGTGAATGTTTGATTGCTGGTTGTGTGGTTGTTTGGTTGTGCGTTTGGATGTGTCTGGAATTACGTGATAGCCTAGGTGGGGCTTAGGCTGTGACTTATTGAGATGTGATCTCATGGTTGTTTCAACCAAACCATTTCAGAGCCTTCGCCTGAATGTCGAGATTGAGGTGGACTCGGAGTCGTCAGGTGAGCAGACAGCTCGAAGGATTCAGGTGCTGAGGACATCGAGTCAGAGTGGATGCCTTCGAGAGGGCGTAGGGGATAATTCTGGGAGGAGGATGCGCCCCATTTTTGGATAGTGCTGACCTAGAGTGCTGATCGTGATATTTTGGTGGTTTGGAGTTTATAGTTCGGCGTGTTTATAAATTATTTTCTGGTTTGTATTGGCGGATGATGTAAATATTTGAAAGTGTAATATATGCTTGGTGGTTTGACGATTTGTTCCTTCCTGGTGTTCTCCAAATTTATTGTCCGGGATTTTTGATTGCTTCCGCCGCGATTTAACTCTGATGGATCGTTGGGTCGGCGACGTTATTCCTGGGACGTCGCACTCTGTTCGACCGGAGGTGGGATGTCGCGGGCTTGACGGGGGTTTGGGGCGTGACACTTAAGTTGTTTGATGCAGGTAAATGCTAAGTCATTAGACTTAATCGATGAAAAGACTTCGTCATCATACTCAAAATTACTCGTCAAATTAAATAAGTGTTGTTTTTGGCAAGTTTATGCAGGACAATCAAATTGATATCTCAAGATATCCTAATTGACAATCACAATATCGTTCCTTAAACATGAAGAACTACACTTATGGAAACCTTGATTTGATTGCATGAGCGATCAAATTAACTGGAGATAATAGTTCTTCTTCTAACAGCTATGCATTTTCTTTTGGGAAGTTTCTCCAACGGGTTGATTTGGGGATCAATCCTCTAAAGACTGTCTAATGGATAGTTTGGACTTAGAGGAGTATAAAAGGAGTGCAAATGTCATGCAAGAAAGAATAACCATAATCAAGAATTCCAAAGTCTGAATAGAGTTTCGATCTTACACACTTGTAATTACTGTATTCCACGTTGTGACTTTAGAAAGAAAATTACTTGAGTGAAAAGTGTATGTGATAGTGCAGTATATCATCTAAGAAGCACTGCTCTTGTAATCTTTTGGTGATTCAATAGTGAAACACAGCCAATAGATTGCCAGCGTGAAGAGTGGACGTAGGCTTGATAAAGTCGAACCACTATAAAAATCTATGTGTAGTATTTTTTATTCCTAAACTTTCATTTATTATTGTTGACATTATACTACATACATATCTATTAAACATGTTCATCAAAACATCATCTTAGTCATCAGACACAATCATCTGATGACAACTTATATATAAGTTTGTAATACGCATCCATATGATATTGAATATACGAGTTGTTGATCTTGACTATATTTATTCTGCGCGTTTAAATCATACAATTTTATAAAATCACCTATTCACTCTCTCTAGGTGATAACACTAGCTGTAACAGTTATAACAAGTCGTTTTTTTATTTCTTTCAATTTTCTGATTTTTCATAATTTTTAATTTTTTTCTTTCTTTTTCTTTTTTTTTTCTAAAAAATCAAGCAAGGATCGCTAACCACCGGACACCACCAGTCATCAATCATCACCAATCACCACCGGTCATTGGTCATTGGTCAACGCTTGCCGTAGGCTGGTCAACAATTATCGGTTGTTGTCAGTTGCTAGCTGATCGTCAATCATTGCCGGACGGTTGCCAGTCACCAATGGCCACCGGTCATCGTTCATCGCCATCCAATCATCAGACATAGAAGAAAAAAAATAAAGAAAAAGAAAAGGAAAGATAAAATATTAAAAAATCAATTTTTTTAAAAAAATTATAAGAATTTTTGTTTTAATTTGGATTTAATATTGAAGCCTTTTAGTATTATGGATTGGGTATGAGTTTCTAGAATTGTATTGTATATAAATATTATGGATTACAAGTTCTGAGTGATAACACTCGGTGAGTGATAGAATTCTTTATCTCACACAATCACTTTTACAGAATGTCCCTCGAAATCTCAGTGTTTAGCTCAGGAAAGACAAGTAATAGAATTGAAATGTGCACAGACTTTGGACTTGTTGATTCTCGATTTCGTTCGCTACGTTCTGCTCCGCAGTAATCTCCTTTTATACTCCTCCACTTCCAAACTAATCATTGGACAATCTTCAAAGGATCATCTTCCAATCTTCACATTGGATAGATTTGTATCAAATGGATTGAGTAGCCGTTGGTTGACAAAATCTGAATGCCGCTGAATCTAGTCGCCCATACAACTAGAATCTTGGTTTTCATAAGTAAAGTTTAATCTGTTGTGATATATACTTGCCATAATATTTGATTTGTCAATCAATTATAGCCTTAGATTGAGTCAATAAAAACTTTCCTTTTGTAAAATCCACACCAGATTACGAGCCGTTATGTTTCGTTCTGAATAAATTTTGAGTCTGAAGGGATTCTGGTTCTTGCTTTACATCCAGAACTTAAGTCAGCATAAGTCTTCAGTAAAGTCTGAACTTTCAAAATTAGAGTTTGAAGTTCTCTGATATCTTAAGATAAAGTCTAAGTGTCTATTTGAATAGAATATGAACTTTTCCTTTTGAACCTCGTAAAGTATGAGCATCCAAAAAGTTAAGTTCTCTTGAAGTATTAAAGTTGCAACTTCCAGAATATATTTACTCAGATCAAAATACTTCAAAGTACATATCAAATTTATAATATTAACATAGATAGTTTTGTCAACTTCAAAATCTATTAGGAAATTTCCTCAACAGAGGTCTCTTCACGCCATCAATCTATAAGGTTTTTCCGATGAAGACGTATGATCACGATTTTACATATATATGAACCGACACGGTAATCTAGGGCTTACCGTGGAACGAGGGCATTTTGTTGAGGATACTGACCTCAAGACTAGCTTAGACAAGAGTCGGGGATACTAAGAAAGTAGAGCATGCATCGTGAAAATAATATCTTGTTGGTCCAGCTATCCAACGTAAGAATCACTTTGACACTTGGTTTTTTTCCTTTGTTCTTGACTAGAACCGGTGAAACTGTGTTCTTGCTACGTCCAGTCTGTCTATGTTCTAAGTCTTGCTTAATCACTCAAATGTACGATGTTGAGTTTGAGTGCTCGCTGCTCAGATTACTTGCATGTTATTTCACTGGTTGACGGGGACTTCTCCAAGTTGCACCAGTAGCGTCTTCTTCACTCTTGGATGTGCCATCCTGGTCCATTGGTTTTGGCATTAAAGCTTAAACACAACCCATCGTATGGTGCCAGCTTAAATGCTTCTATCTACGTACTCGATGAAAATGCACCAGTCTCGGTTGAAGTTTCCACATAATACTTTTGCGCGTTTCTTGACCGCTTCTTCTTTGAGATCTCTTACCTCGCCCTCACTCTGACCACAAACAGCTATATATACTGCCGCCTGGGCATTGTGTTTCTAAACCCGTCCGCTCAAACCTTGTATCGTCCAGCGATGGATAGAAGAAACAGTAGTCCATGGTCGTTCACGCTCCCAAGTTTCTTGCTTTGCTTATCTCTCTGCACCACTCACCTCTTTCTTGGCTCCGTCACCATATCCGCCAACCAGTCCCTCTCTGGCAACCAAACCTTAATCTCCTCCGGTGGAAACTTCAAGCTCGGCTTCTTCACACTGGGGAACTCCCCATACTCCTACATAGGCATCTGGTACAACAAAGTCAGCGTGCCAACCGTCGTCTGGGTCGCGAACCAAGACAACCATGTCACCGACAGGTACTCCACTGAACTGAAGATCTCAGGTGGCAATCTTGTGATTGTCGACAACTCCCAAGTCGCCGTTTGGTCCACGAATCTGAGTGCTTCTTCATCTGGGTCGAGCTCCATGGCAGCGGTTCTTGGGGACGACGGTAACTTCACTCTCAAAGACGCACCAAATTCTTCCATGACTCTGTGGCAGAGCTTTGATCACCCGACGCACACGTGGCTTCCTGGTGCGAAATTAGGGATCGACAAGCGCAAAAACACGAGTCAGCTCTTGACACCATGGAAGAATGCCGAGGATCCTTCAACAAGTTTGTTCTCGCTCCACCTCGGTCCATCCAGTCAGTACTACATATGGTGGAATAGGTCCGAGGAGTACTGGACCAGTGGGGTGTGGGACAATCAGACGAAAATTTTCTCTTTGGTCCCTGAAATGAGATTGAACTATATTTACAATTTAAAATATGTGGACAATGAGAACGAGAGCTACTTCACCTATTCAGTGTACACCACTTTTAACACCGTATCAAGGTTTGTGACGGACCTTTCTGGGCAGATCAAGCAGGAGTCCTGGTTGCCTTCCCAGAAGTGGAGCTTGTTCTGGTCTATGCCACGGCAGCAATGTGAGGTGTATAGACTTTGCTGGGGTTACGGTGTTTGCAGCGAGCTGAGCGAAGACACCTGCAGCTGCTTGCTGGGGCTTAGCATAAGCTCTCTGAGGGACTGTAATCTGAGCGATTGGTCTGGCGGTTGCAAGAGGAATTTGGACTTGAACTGTGCGGCAAATGCTTCGAATGCGGAGAAAGACCGTTTCTGGCCAATGTCTAACATGAAATTGCCTGAAGATCCTCAATCTTTAGATGTCGGGAGTGATAAAAAATGCTGAGCTGCTTGTTTGAGCAATTGCTTTTGCACGGCTTATGTTTTCAAGGATAATGACTGCTCAACTTGGATTGGGGATCTCTTCAATACGCAACAGCCCACACAAGGTGATACCACTGCAAGAAGCTTCTATCTCCAGCTTGCTGCCTCAGACGTTGAGGATCCAAGCAAGAAGAGCAATGTAACTGCGATAGTTGCAGGGTCTGTTAGTGCCGTGGTAGCAATATTAGCCATTGTCTTGTTTGGTGTTTGGAGATGGAGGAGAAGGGCAACTGTGACAACAAAGACAGTGGAGGGTTCACTGATAGCCTTTGCATACCGGGACTTGCAAGTAGCAACAAAGAATTTCTCAGAGAAGTTGGGTGGGGGCGGGTTCGGTTCAGTTTTCAAAGGAACATTACCTGATTCAAGTCACATAGCAGTCAAGAAGCTTGAGAGCATAAGCCAAGGAGAGAAGCAATTCCGAACAGAAGTAAGCACAATCGGCACCATCCAGCATGTGAATCTTGTCAGGCTTCGTGGGTTCTGCTCTGAAGGTGACAAAAGGCTGTTGGTCTATGATTTCATGCCAAATGGTTCCTTAGAATATCATCTCTTTCATGCCAAGGACTCAAAGACCTTGGATTGGAAAACGAGGTACCAAATTGCTTTGGGAACGGCTCGAGGTCTGGTTGATCTCCATGAGAAGTGTAGAGACTGCATCATACATTGTGACATTAATCCAGAGAACATCCTTCTAGATTCTGAATTCTGTCCAAAAGCGGCAGATTTTGGCCTGGCAAAGCTTGTTGGTCGAGACTTCAGCAGGGTGTTGACAACCATGAGAGGCACAAGAGGGTATATTGTGCCGGAGTGGATCTCCAGAGTGGCCATAACAGCAAAAGCTGATGTTTATAGCTATGGAATGATGCTTTTTATATTTGTATCAGGACGGAGAAACTCAGAGGTATCGGAAAATGGGGCCATCAAGTTCTTCCCAACATGGGCTGCTAGTAAGATAGCTGAAGGAGGTGACCTGATGGATATTTTGGACCCAAATTTGGAGACAAATGCCACTATTGAAGAGCTAACTCGGATTTGCAGAGTCGCTTGTTGGTGTGTCCAAGGTGAGGAAACTCACAGGCCATCAATGGGGCAGGTTGTTCAAATACTCGAGGGGGTGTTGGATGTGAACCTGCCCCAGATACCGAGAGCCCTTCAACTGTTTCTTGATAATCAGGAGCATGTAGTTTTCTTCACTGAGTCGTCATCATCTAACCAGAGTTCCCAGAAGAAGAGCGATACCTCAACTGCTTCCTTGCATAACCAAATTAGTTCATCTTCAACAAAGTCCAAGTCTTGAGGAATATAAGATAAATTCTTAGTACAAAGAGTGGTTCAGTTAGATAGTGCATTTTTGTTAGTGGTCTGCCCTAACAATCAATTAATGTTGATACTCTAATATTAGTTGTGGATTAGGTTGTGTCGGAAAAATCAACATTCACTATACTTAGGTAATCATAATATCTTGCTAGAGACCGCTTATGATTTGTGGGCCAAAAGGGTTTTGAGCACACTGCTAATGTTTAGTGAACCTACAGGGTCGCACACAATAGCGAACGGATTTAATATTTTCTATGCGCCTTGATCTACTTAAGAAGTAGATTTTAATTTATTCTCTTATTTAAATTATCTATGCGGTCGTGCGCGTTATAAGATAACGATTAAACGTGGGCCCAAATTGCCTGGCCCATTTCTTTTAATTCTGCTGGATAATGAGACTATATAAATAGATAGAGAATCGTTCTCTGTCTAGGGTTTTCTTCCGATACAGTATCGAAAATAAAAAGGCATTCAAGAAAGAAACTTCAAGATCTTTCGCTAATACGTGGATCGTTGGAGAATTCCGTTCGTGTGTGTGGATACCGGTAGAGGCGCAACACTTGGGGCGCTAATCCAGACACAATTAGTTGCCGATTTATCTTCGATCTGCAAAAGGTACGTTTCGAAATCTCCTTTCGATTTCAATATACACATGGATCCTGTCTAGGGTTCTATATTCCGCTGCGTTGTTTTTCATTGATGAATCCTACAATTTTCTCTTCTGCTTTTTCTGTAGTCAAGAAAGAATCTCAACATTTGGAGATTGCCTTTGTTGGGGCTTTTTCCTCTAGCTATTTTTGTCACACAGAGATACAAGCAAGCTTGGATTTAGTGCCAGGCCAAACCAGTTGTAAAGACCCTTCATTCTATATAATGATCTGTTCGCTGCTTTTTGAGATCCAAGATGATATTGGTAAAATTAGCATCGAAAACTGTCATCTCGACTCTCCTATAATTTTGGCACTGTCATCTCAAATCTGCCCTCAATGCGTGCAAAGCAGGCTATAAGGCTTGGCATTTTTCAGTATAAACCCCTCTTGCTACTTGCTTCTTTTTTATAACTGAGTCATAGTACGAAAACTGCCCTTAAAACTACGACTTGCTAGGACCGGGATTTATGTCATGATAATTTCCAGCCAATGTATGTGTTGCTAGCAGATCCTTTTATTGGAGCTGTAGGATGTTAATGCCCACCCCGTTTTTTGCATGGCATTTATATCTTTTCTAAAGCGGAAATTCTGTGGATTTTGCCTCATCGCTCTATGTTTCGAATATGAGTAATGCTAGAGTTTACTCAGACCTTTTAGCAAAACTGATTTGTAAAATGATGGATGAGACTTCTATTGGGTGCTTGCATTAACCCCCTAATATTTGTGGTATTGCTTACAAGTTTTGTAAAACCAAATTCAGTTTTTAACGTTATGCGTTAAAAATCTCCACTGTTTGTTTTAGTAGGAAATTGATGAAAAATTTTGATGGAACCACTGTCAACTGTTCTATTTTGTGGGAAGCTGTTAGAACAGTTGACAATGGTTCCACCAAAATCTTTCATGGTATCAGAGCAGGAGGTCTTAAGTTCGAATCTTCCAAGCCCCTATTTACCTCCCCAATTAAATATTTCCACACTTAGTACTGGCAAAAAGACCAGACTAAGCGTGAGGGGCAATGTTGAAATATTTAAATAATAAATCACACTTTTATCTAACAGCTTAAGTTTTTAGAACAGTTGATAGTGATCCCACCAAAATCTTTCAATTGATTGGGTTCTCATTTCAATCAAGTGGATCCAAACAGTATTTTCCATTGCAACGTAGACTAAATACAATTTAAGTCCGCTTCAATGTATCTTAAAGGAGCCTGTTTTTGAAGGCCTAGCTTTGATTTTCAGTTTATAATCTATTCATATAAAGGCTAATCCAGTTTAGCCTTTGCAGTACCATAATCCCCTCACTTTTTTCCAAGCTCTCTCTCGTTTGTTGTCCCTTTTTTCCATTACCACTTTTCCTTTTTCTATCTCACAATTCATTAAACACTTTTGATCTGATGTATTGTTTCACTTTTCTTACTGCAGTTATTTTCTCAGTACTATCGGATTGTTGTTGATCCTTCTCAGGTGCGAGAGGTGAACTTGCTTCAGCAATCAAAAAAGTATTTGGTTGTGCCTACTGCAAAGTCAGCACTCTTTGTAATCATTTAAAAGATCAAGCTTTTCATCACCGTGATGTAAACTACGGATTTAATAACCATTGATCTATCTATTTTTGCTCAAAACATCCCTTTAATTTTTCTTTAGTTCGGAACCGTTCTTGCACTTTTTAGGAAGTGCCATCGGTCGTCCCTTTGTCGGTCCGACGATGGAATTTGTTTTGTGGCATCAACACTGTCAGTTATTTTTTAACGGGGATTGTTCCTTTGTTTTTGGCTGATGTGGATCTCTTTTTCTTTTTTCAAATGAAGACTTTCTCTCTCTTCCTTCCTCCTTTAGGTTCTTCCTCTTCTTCAAATGTTACCATATAAAAATCCCGCAAAATCCAATGCCCATTAACAATACAAAATTTATTACTCGTACCTCACTCCCAACTACCAATTGAGTGGCTATGGCTGCGAGCTTCGTGCCTCAAAACTCAAGCAAACATGGTCGCTGCAAGCTCAAAGCTCATGTGGCAATACCACGAGCTCAAAGATCAAGTGTCAAACGCTCAAGCTTTGTGGCTGGAATAGATCTCACAGCATTGGCCATCCGAGAGCTTGAGCTTGAATGGCTATGGTCGCCGCTAGCTTAGAGTTAGAGCTCGCGGTTATGGCGGCCATAGTGGCACTATCTCTCAATCATGCTTTTTTTTTTATATATATTTAATGTGGCACCTATTTGATGTTACGCAATTATGCGACCAGAATATAGCACGACACGTGTTCTAGCATCCATGTCAATAAAAATTGACTAACAAGAGAAATAGTATAACGGAAGGATTAACAGTCACACAGGCAAATAGAAGACTTCAAAGAAACTGGGAACTCTCTCCTTCCATCTTTTTTGACTTGGATGCTTAGTTCTTTGTCTTATATAGGGCTTTGCTGTTCTTAGTTTCTATTTTTTTTTTTTGTATAGGGCTTTGCTCTTTGGTTGGACTTGTTGAGTGGCCCTCCTTCCCCCTCATGGATCTTTTCATTGAGAAAGAGGGTCCTTTGGTCTTTGTTTGTACTTGGTGTTATTGAAAAGTAATACAATTCTTACCTTTACCAAAAAAAAAAACAGTCACACTTTCTAAATGGTAGAGAAATGCTTTAAAAAGAAAGGTAGAGGGAGATTTTGATTTTTGGGCAAAATATAAGGACGACCAGTTAGACATGGCCACGGTTCGGAACCAGCGGTTCCGGTTTGTGGCCAAGTATGAACCGGAACCGGCCGGTTCCGGGCCGGTTTCGGTTTCGGTTAGTTCGGAACCGGTTCTGTTTTTTTTCCTTTTCTTCCTCCGCCGGCCATAGCCGGGGCCGGCGGAGGTTACCGGCCTCAGGTGAGGCCGCCCTTGCAGCCGTCGGGCGAGGGCCGCCCTCGCCTGGGCTGGGCGAGGCCGGCCTCGCCAGTTGCAGGCGAGGCCGGCCTCGCCCAACGTCGGCGAGGCCGGCAAGGTCGAACCCTCGCCAGATCTGGCGAGGCCGGCCTCCCCTGAGGCCGGCGAGGTCGAACCCTTGCCAGATCTGGCGAGGCTCAACCTCGCCGACCTCGCCTGCAACTGGCGAGGCTCGGCCTCGCCCGACGCCGGCGAGGCTCGACCTCGCCTGCAACCGGCGAGGCTCGACCTCGCCCGACGCCGGCGAGGCTCGACCTCGCCTGCAACTGGCGAGGCTGGCGTCGGGTGACTCTGTGCTGCAGCCTGCAGCTTTTTTTTTTTTGTGGAACCGGGCGGTTCCGGGCCCGTTCCAAAATTTCTAGAACAGGAATCGGGCCCGTAGGGCATGGGCCGGTTCTGGTTCCAAACCGCGGGCCCGGTCAACGGGCCGGGCCCGGGTTTGACCGGGCTGGTTCCGGGCCGAAACCGGCCCGTGGCCATTACTACGACCAGTGACTCCTGAAAAGAAAGTTGCATATGTAGAGGAATTGATAAAATAGTGAAAGATTATAATGGACGCAACGCCAAGTACCAATTGTTCCAAGTCCAAGCAGAGAGTTCTCTTCGCGCCATCATCTGCGGCCAGGAACACAGTCTATCAGGTTTTTCCGATAAAGACATACGACCCTGATGTTACATATATATGGAGTGGGGGACTACACCAACACGGTAATCCAGAGCTTAGTCCCTTGACGAACAGGTCGGTTCAGCATCCGTGGAACGAGGGCATTATGTTGAAGATACTGACCACAAGACTAGCTTAGACAAGAGTAAGGACGCTAAGAAAATAGGACCATGCGTCATGAAAATCAAATCTTGTTGGTCCAGCTTTCCAACGTATGAATTACTGACGCTTGGTTTCCTTCCTTTGTTGTTGACTAGAACTGGTAAAACTGTGTTCTTGCTTTACCGATGTCCAGTCTGCCTATGTTTTAGTCTTGCTTGATCACTCAAATGCACAATGCTGAGTTTGAATACTCATACTCATTCATGTTGTTTCAATGGTTGACAGGGACATCTCCAAGTTGCGCCTGTAGCGTCTTCTTCACTCTTGGATATGCCCGTCCTTGTCCACTGGTTTCGGCATTCAGGCTTAAACACGACCACGTGTATGATGCCAGCTTAAACACTTCTATCTATGTACTCGATGAAAATGCACAGGTCTCGGTTGAAGTTTCCACATAATACTTTGCGTGTCTCTTGACCCTTCTTCTTTGAGATCTCTTACCTCACCCTCACTCTGAGCACAAACAGCTATATATACTTCCTCCTGTGCATTATGTTTCTAAACCTGTCCACTCGAACCTTGTATCATCCAGCCATGGATAGCAAAAACAGTAGTCCATGGTCGTTCACACTCCCCAGTTTCTTGCTTTGCTTATCTCTCTGCACCCACCTCTGTCTTGGCACAGACAAGCTTGACGCAAATCAGTCTCTATCTGGTAATCAAACCTTAATCTCCTTGGGTGGCAACTTTGCGCTTGGCTTCTTCACACCAGGCAAGTCGTCTTACTCTTACATGAAAGACAAAACTGAAGGATTCTATCGTGCATGAAGAACAAAATTCATGCACAATTAGAATCAAATGCGGAAAACAGGATCGAAAATAAACTGATCTCCAGCCATTGTTCAATTTACGTTCGTCGGAAATCCACGGTAGTTCGACGTCAATTTGAAACGATTACGGACGCACTCTACTAACCCAATCCCCTCGCGTACTGATGGTGTATTACCGAATGAGAGGGTTTGCGTTAGACCTTGTGTTAGCCCTTATGGAATGAACTTTCACTTTATAAACCGCTTCCCATCAAGGCGGTTACTGAAGAGGGCGGTTATCACCGAAGGAGTACGAAGCTTGGAAAAAACCGTATGTGAATAACCGTCACTTAAGGGGAAAATATGGGTCAAACTTAAATGTGGGATCACATTATAAATATAACATTCTCCCACTTGATCCCAACATTTTCATCATACAAATTACCCAACTAAATCCACGAAAACCATATGCTTAAGAAAGAAACAAGACACATGAATCATGGCGACACGTCCTCTAAGAGCAAGTAATATCTTCCATGTATTACAATGCATCTTATTCCTATAATGTCAGCCTATATATGACAACCCATCTTAATGAATAAACCCTATGTTTATTCCAGAACCAAGGATAATTGCTATTCTCATAAACAACTGAATGTGTACACCAGAAATTGAGAATAACATTACAATTGAATAAGAGTTTCAAACAACAAAAGTCGTCCATATGACGATAAATCACATCATGGGAACTATTCCCATACTGGCCACATGATCCTTATACTTCATAGGTGGCATGCCTTTAGTTAAAGGATCAGCTATCATCAATTCAGTACGAACGTATTCAATGACCACTTTATTCTCCTTAACACGTTCCTTTATGGCTAAATACTTAATGTCGATGTGCTTACTTCGACTGCCACTTCTAGCATTTTTAGCCGTAAAAACCGAAGCTGAATTGTCACAATATATTTTTAATGGCCTAGAAATAGAATCAACAATTCTAAGCCCTGAAATGAAACTCTTCAGCCACACACCATGCGAGGTAGCCTCAAAACAAGAAACGAACTCAGCCTCCATAGTGGAAGTAGCAGTCAAAGTTTGCTTTGCACTCCTCCATGACACGGCTCCGCCATCTAACATAAAAATGTATCCTGATGTTGATTTTAGAGAATCAACGCAACCAGCGTAATCCGCATCCGAATAACCAACTACTTCCAAGTTGTCAGTCCGTCTATACATAAGCATGTAGTCTTTAGTACCTTGAAGGTATCTCATCACTTTCTTTGCAGCTTTCCAGTGGTCCATCTCTGGATTACTTTGATATCTTCCCAACATTCCCACCGCAAAAGCGATGTCAGGTCGAGTGCAAACCGGAGCATACATCAAGCTTCCGACAGCAGAAGCATATGGGATGTTCTTCATTTGTTCCCTTTCCATATCGTTCTTTGGGCACTGGTTCAAATTGAACCTATCACCCTTCACAATGGGTGCTACACTTGGTGAACAATCTTTCATCCGAAATCTCTCCAAGACCTTATTGATATAGGTTTCTTGAGATAGTCCTAAAACTCCTCGAGTTCTATCTCTTTGGATCTTAATGCCAATGACATAAGATGCCTCACCCATATCTTTCATGTCAAAACTCTTAGAGAGGAATTGTTTCACCTCATGCAACAATCCCTTATCATTGGTTACAAGTAAAATATCATCCACATATAGCACAAGAAAACAAATTTTGCTCCCACTGTACCAATGACGGAAACAAATTCCTAAACATATTACAAAAATTGCAGAAAAAACTTGCCCATTCTACGCTTGAATCACCGATCGTTCGAAGTATATTACGTAAACGAACATACCTCTTTTGCCACAGATTAAATGCACTTATCGCAGCCTCGAGAGAGAGAACAATTCTTAGATTGTTGAACAAAGTGTCTTCTTCTTTGTCTTCCTGTGAGAATGAGTTTTTTAATGATGCAAAAATGCAACACACACCTACGTATGTTCTCACTTCTCACTTTTTGTTTTCAGAGAATAACTGCCAAGTGCAGTTATTTTCTTTCACAGGCTGGGTTAGCCCATCATGGGCGACCCATTATTCACAAAGATAAAGCCCATCATCTCCCACTCGCACATGGTGGGTTAAACATTAACTCTCTATTCTTTGCAATATTCATACTAGCAAATAATCCGTATGACCAGCATACTTCAAGAGCTCGTTGCAATGCATATGTTAGGAATACATAGCAGCTCAAAATTGGGTACAATGTTTTCCGAGTAGATATAGTATGCAGTACCCTAGATCAATCAGTCACATTTATATCTTCTTTGATCTCTTTTAGTATCTCGTATATTGTATTCACAACTATGATTTACTTAAAATCATAATTGATCGACCTGTGAATACAAAAATAGAATGTGACATCATAATAAATTGATCTTCCTCTTTCCTTAAACCTCTCTATTTCAGTCCAGCTTGCTTTTCTAGAAATGCCCCATTAGATCGAATCATTCATGACCATTGGCAACATCCTAAGATAGCGAACACTGAACAGAAACTTTGAGAATAAGTTAGAGTTGTGAGGGCACTAAATGAAGAACTCATATCCTCAAGAGTCTCACACGGTATAAAGTTGAGATCAAAAAACTTTTGCCACTCTTATCGGTCGTCTTATGCATACGTAGTATGAAATACGTATCACGGTATTAACTCCTTTCCCGTGGAGCGTATGTCTTTACATTCAATACCGTACAGATGATAGTTCAGACATACCCAATGTCTAAACTTGAGTTCAAGTATCTACTCCTCTAAAGAATTAATTAGAACTCACATCTGGCATCAAAGACAGATAAAGTAAAATATGTGGGTTATTTTACTTTCGGACATAGTAAATGTTAGTTATTTTTCTTTCACGGGCTGGGTTAGCCCATCATGGGCGGCCCATTATTCACAAAGATAAAGCCCATCATCTCCCACTCGCACATGATGGGCTAAACTAACTCTCTCTTCTTTGCAATATTCATACTAGCAAATAATCCGTGCAACCAGCATACTTCGAGAGCTCGTTGCGATGCATCTGTTAGGAATACATAGCAGCTCAAAATTGGGTACAACGTTTTCCGAGTAGATATAGTATGCAGTACCCTAGATCAATAAGTCACATTTATATCTTCTTTGATCTCTTTTAGTATCTCGTATATTGTGTTCACAATTATGATTTACTTAAAATCATAATTGGTCGATCTGTGAATACAAAAATAGAATGTGACATCATAATAAATTGACTTTCCTCTTTCCTTAAACCTCTATATTTCAGTCCAGCTCGCTTTTCTAGAAATGCCCCATTAGATCGAATCATTCATGACCATTGGCAACATCCTAAGATAGCGACCACTGAACAGAAACTTTGAGAATAAGTTAGAGTCGTGAGGACACTAAATGAAAAATTCATATCCTCAAGAGTCTCACACGGCATAAAATTGAGATCAAAAAACTTTTGTCACTCTTATCGGTCGTCTTATGTATACGTAGTATGAAATACGTATCACGGTATTAACTCCTTTCCCGTGGAGCGTATGTCTTTACATTCAATACCGTACAGATGATAGTTCAGACATACCCAATGTCTAAACTTGAGTTCACGTATCTACTCCTCTAAAGAATCCATTAGAACTCACATCTGATATCAAAGACAGATAAAGTAAAATATGTGGGTTATTTTACTTTCGGACATAGTAAATGTTATGTCCTCATCTTAGCACTTAGCTAAGGTAATATTTATATTTTAAGCTTGAGCTCTCGATTATCACCTAGATAATAAGCCTAAAATTGTCTCATCTCTATTTATCACACAGTAAATAGAGGCGATTATCCGTGTGAGTGGGTTAATCTTATCTGTCCGACATACTTTATCGACATAATACACTAAGTATTAACATGCATAAATAAAAATATCATAGGCATTAACAATGATAAAACAATTTCATTTAAATGTGAATATTCAGGAAAATTACAATTTTCAGTATATCAGCATCTACGCAGTCCTAGAGATTTTACATGACCAATGAAAACATCTTTATGAATTGGCTTTGTCATAGGATCTGCTATCACACTATGCGTAGATATGTACTGTAAGTTCACATCTTTTCGTACTACCATATCTTTAACAAAATTGTACTTGGTATCTATATGCTTGGTCTAGCCATGATATTTCGGATCTTTAGTGTATGCTATCGCTGCTTGACTATCACAATTGACTAACAATGAGCTTGCAGCATGCTCAACAACACCTAAATGATCCAAAAATCTCTTAAGCCAAACTCCCTCTTGTACTGCTGCTGACAATGTCACGAACTCTGCCTCCATGGTGGATAATGCTATACATGTTTGTTTCTTACTGCTCCAGGATTTGGCACCATTATTCAGTAAGAATGCAAATCCAGAGGTAGATTTCCTTTCGTCTAAATCTCCTCCCCAATCAGTATCTAAGTAGCCTTCAGGTCGCAGATCCTTTCCTTGATAACTCAGAGAATAATCAGCAGTACCCTTTAGATACCTCATGATTCTTTTGACGGCTTTCCAATGTGCTTGACCTGGATTGGATTGGTATCTACTTACCATTCCAACTGCAAAACATATGTCAGGTCTTGTACACATCATAGCGTACATTAAACTCCCAACAGCACTAGCATAAGGAACACGTTTCATTTGTTCCTTCTCTTGTGGAGTCTTAGGACACAACCTACGGCTCAATCCTTCATCTTTTGCAATAGGAGTATCTATGGGTTTACAATCATGCATACTAAATCGTTCAAGAACATTGTTGATATAAGTCTCTTGCGAAAGAGACAATAATCTCTTGGAACGATATCTTGAAATCTTAACTCCAAGAATATATGCAGCTTCACCTATATCTTTCATCTCAAAATTGGATGATAACCAACTCTTAATAATATTAACCAACTCCTTATTGCTTCCGGCAATCAGTATGTCATCAACATATAATGATAAAATCACAAATTGATCTTTGGATCTTTTGATATACACGCAATGATCTTCATCAATCATTGTAAAATCATAGGCCACTATGGCATTATGAAAACGTGTATACCATTGTTTTGAAGACTGCTTAAGGCGATATATCGATCTCAAAAGTCGACATACCTTTTGTTCTTGGCCTTTTACATTGAAGCCAACTGGTTGCTCCATGTAAATTTCTTCTTCTAATTCTCCATTTAGAAAAGCAGTCTTTACATCCATTTGATGTAATTCAAGATCCATACTTGCCACTATTGCCAGAATAAGGCGAATTGAGATAAATCCCACTACAGGAGAAAAAGTTTTCTCATAATCAATTCCTTCATGTTGATTATACCCTTTCGCCACGAGGCGAGCTTTATATCTTTCTATTGAGCCGTCAGCTTTTCGCTTTATTTTAAGAACCCATTTATTCCCAATAGCTTTGCGTCCTTTCGGAAGATCAACCAGTTTTCAAACATGGTTTGACTTCATTGACTCCATTTCTTCTTCCATTGCACCTATCCATTTTTCCTTATTAGGGCAACTTAGAGCCTCATTTACATTCCTTGGCTCATCTTCATCTTGTGGAGCGACGATGAAAGTTTCCCCTTCAATGTCAAAACGTCGTCGGGGAATACTTTTGCGACTTGTTCGCCGTACTGGAGATTGTACACGTGGCACATCATTCTCCATTATGCTCCCACTTGGATTAGATAATGATGGTATCGTCTCATCAAACGGTTGCAATTGAGATTGAGTCGAATTTAATTCCTCACTTCTCACATTGCTCCCATTTGGACGAACTTCATCAATTTCATTATCAGGATCCAAAGTTTCAAATAGTGAGTAGTCCTCACCTATATCGCCCTTAGTAGGAAACTCATTTTCTAAGAATGTGACATCTCGTGATTCAAACTCAGTTATATTCCCACTTTCTTGTGCACCTATAAACACATACCCTTTTGAGTGCTCTAAGTATCTTATGAAAATACTCTTTTTGCCTCTGGGACCTAGTTTTCCATATTTATGTGAGGGCTCATGAGTATAAGTAGCACAACCCCAAGGTTTAAGAAAACTTAAATCAGATTTTCTACCTGTCCATAACTCATATGGAGTGGAAGTAACTGATTTAGAAGGCACACGGTTAAGTACATAGGCAGCAGTTAACAAAACATCACCCCAAAAGGTGATAGGTAAGTTAGCTTGTGCCATCATAGACCTAACCATTTCCAATAGGGTTCTGTTTCTCCTCTCGGCAACACCATTTTGTTGAGGAGTATATGGAATAGACAGCTGTCTTTCTATTCCTTTTTCATCACATAAATTTCTGAACTCATCAGATAAATATTCTAGACCTCGATCGGATCTGAACGTTTTTATTTTCTTATCTAATTGATTTTCTATTAAGTTCATAAATTTCTTGAAGCAACTTAATGCCTCAGATTTATGAAAAATCAAATAGACATATCCAAATCGAGTACAATCATCCATGAATGTGATGAAATACACAGCCCCATGCCTTGCTCTCACATTCATTGGACCACAGATGTTAGAATGGATTAGTTGCAAAGGAAACTCAACTCTTATACCCTTTCCGAATGGTTTCCTTGTTGTTTTCCTGGCCAGACAATGCTCGCAAATAGGCAAATCAACTTTTTCAATATTGCCTAATAAGCCCTCTTTGGCTAATCTTTGCATTCGGTGTTGCCCAATATGACCAAGTCTAGCATGCCACACATTCACATCATTTTCATATGAGTTAGAAGATGTAAATAGGGAATAACAAACGTTAACATTACTGCAGTCAACATCTAGTATAATGAAACCATTCAGAAAGTATCCACAACCATAATAATTTGTATCCAAATATAAATCAACACCACTGTTATGAAAGTTCAAATTAAAACCAAGTTTAACCAACACTAACACAGACACTAAATTCCGACGAATCTCCGGAGCATATAATACATCATGTAGGAACAATGTGCGTCCACCACGCATCATCAACTGACAGGTGTCAATTCCTTTAACTTCTTCTTTAGAGTTGTTCCCTACATAGATCCATTTCGTTCCGGTCGGAACCCGTCGAAACTCCACGAAGGCATCTCTATCCTTCGCTACATGGTCTGTTGCTCCCGAATCTACAGTCCACAAAGGATTAGACTCAGTTAAAAATACAGAACTTGACACATAGACAAAGTTCCCAAGAATGCAAGAGGAGTTTACCTTCTTTGGCTCGCTGCAATCGCGGGCGAAGTGGCCCTTCTTGCTACAGTTGTAGCATTTCACCCTCGACATCTTTTTAACATGAGAGCGCTTTCCTCTTTGGTGTTGATCATCTTTTGGTTTCTTCCCCGAAGAACTCGCTCTCTTACCTCTCCACCTTCTGAACGAATAAGGATGCTTGCGCTTAGAGCTTGAAGACCCTTGTGAGCTAGAACCTGCATAGTAAATGTCAATTACCGGCTTATTTGCCAGGAGACGGTCCTCCTCTAGCTCTAAGTGGCGCACTGCATCCTCAAAGGTTTTGATGTTCTCATTGTGAGTTAAGTGCAACTTCATATGCTCCCAACTTTGAGGCAAAGAATGAATCACTGCTTGCACTTGCTGCTCATCGGTTAGAACATGGCCAGCATCCTTCAGCTCATTAATCGTGTTTGACATTTTCCTTAAATGTTGTTTCATGGACTGACCATGTGGCTTCTTATATGAATCAAATCTTATAGTGAGCTGTCTAAGCTTGGTTACAGATGTATGACCAAACCTTGCTGCCAATGCTCTCCACATCTCCTTAGCATTTTCAAAACACCTAAACTCTCGCATGACATCATTTTCCATGCTACTCAGCAACGTGATGCGAGCAAAGGAGTTCTTCCTTTTCCATACAGCAAATGCATCCTTATCTCTCTTATGTTGTGCAGTGTTTCCGTCTTCAGACTCTACCATAACCAGGTTAAGAGCTTTAAGAGCCTCTTGCTCTTCCAGCACATATTGAATTTTCATATGCCAAATTTCATAATTATCACCGTTAAGCTTCTCTCCTTTGTTCAGTTTAGCAACTATATTCTTTGATCTGAAGCCATTGAATCTGAACATATCAGACAGACAAGCACGAATTGTTAATGCCACTTATTTATGCATCAATTTTACACAAATTGATTATGTTAATGAATAATTTCACATAGACTTTAGATTAGAAAGTTCACTATGTTCCCAATCATCATCAAAAAATCCTAATGTGAAATTACCGTTAATGTAATCATTAAGGTAAAATTACGTTCTTTAAAGTTACTAAAACTTTTAGAACTCCCACTCAACTCCATATGATACTAATAAGATAAATATTAAAACAGAATAGTACTATAAACTATTCACAACATGAATATCCATCAACATTCATTTACCTAACATTATGTACATAAGGAATGAATCCATCAAAGAAAATAAACATAAACACTAACATAAAAAGAACTATCCACCCAAGATATCTAACACCAATCTATAGTGAACATATCCATAAGAGCTTACTAAAAAATAGATAAACACAATCAGGTGATGATCCTCTTTATATAAACTGGAAATGACTCATGAAAATCCTCAGGAAATTCTATTTTCTTTGGCATCCAAATGGAGGCACCCGGAAAACCCCTAGATTCGGGCAACGTATTGCGCCGAGACCGATTCAATACAAGGGATGACGTCCATCTTGCCTCGACCCGTATGTACTCTATCATGAATTGCTCCACAATCATCTTATAGCTTGGACCTTCTAAGGTGTCCCAAACCCTATCAATCATTCTTCCCAACTCATCAGGAATGGTGCATTTGAGGGCTCCGACCATCACATACTATGGCATTACGAAACCGTTCCAAATAATATCTTGTATCATTTGATTGACCTTGATGATGTGTGTCATCATGTCATCATCAGCATCCCACCGGTAAAGAGCCAGCTTGATTCTTAGATTCTCAAGCTTCTTCTTTTGAGCTGCCGTTCTAGGGATAATAGGGGTTTGATATCTTCGTACCATTATTCCTGCAACAAATGCAGAAAAAATAAAAGGATTACTCATAATCCAAGGTACAAATTTTTTTTTTGGGTCAACGCCGGTCAACGATGGTCAACACAGGTCAACATCGGTCAACGTCGATCAACGACGGTCAACGGATGACCGGGTCAGGTCAACGGGTCAGCAAGGTCGGGTCACGGGTCAAAACGGGTCGGATCGGGTCAAGTTCCGGGCCGGGTCCGAACCAGTTGGGCAACCGCATAGCTGACGTCAGCGTGACGTTAGCCACGCCGCACACGCCCTCATGGTGCTTGCAGTGCACGCGCGCGGGGAGAAACCGCTACGCAAGTGCCACGCACTTGCCGGCGAGACTGCCACTTGCGGCGGCGTGTGTAGGCGCGCGCGACGCCTCCCGACGGCATGCCACCCATCAAAATTCTCGTTTCGACGAGCACTACGACCCTACACTTTTCAAAAATAATTTTGTCGTACGGAAATCGAGAAACGAACTCGAACAGTACGGTCGGGTGTCGATTTTTTTTGTACCCGAGCGTTCGTCGGCGTTGTTTCACGAATTCCGGCCATTACTCCGTGTTATAAACATATTAAACGATCAGGAAACAAGAACACATGCTCTAATACCAATGACAGAAACAAATTCCTAAACATATTACAAAAATTGCGAAAAAAACTTGCCCATTCTATGCTTGAATCACTGATCGTTCGAAATATATTACGTAAACGAACATACCTCTTTTGCCACAGATTAAATGCACTTATCGCAGCCTCGAGAGAGAAAACAATCCTTTGATTGTACAAAAACAAAGTCTTCTTGCTTTTTGTCTTCTTGTGAGAGTGTTCTTCTGATAATCAAAATGCATCACACACCCACGTATGTTCTCACTTCTCACTTTTTGTTTTCAGAGAATAACTGCCAAGTGCAGTTATTTTTCTTTCACGGGCTGGGTTAGCCCATCATGGGCATCCTTAATTAATTAAATTATATACTAATAACATTCGGATTACATTTGGAAATGGACATTAATTGTAATTAATTTTATTAATATAATGAATTTAATCCCACAGGAATTTTCATTATATTAATTTGATATATCATATTATTTTTCTTAATTTATCCACAGGAATTAAGGAAAGGAATATAATATGATAGTTTCTTCATGAAGCATTTATGAATCTATTTAAATTAAAAACTTAGCCCACAGGCAGTTTTTATGTTATGTGATTCATATTTTGTGACAAATCTTACATTTGTAGCACATGATATATGTTAATTTTGCCTCAAATTTTATGACATAAGCATGATTATTTGATATGCAGTTTTGCAACCTGTGAATTTATCTGAATTTAAAAGTGATGTTCCCATACTGAATGGTGAAAACTATAAAGTTTGGAAAGAGTCAATTCTTCTTCAATTGGGGTGCATGGACATTGACTATGCTATAAGGAAAGATGAACCGCCTGCTCCTACTGACACGAACACTGCAGCTGAGATAGCTCTTTATGAACAATGGGAGCGATCCAACCGCCTTAGTGTGATGTTCATAAGGACTAAAGTATCTCCTAGTATCCGTGGTTCAGTCGCTCAGCATAGCAATGCTAAGGCTTTATTGGAGGCCATTGATGCTCAGTTTGAGACTTCAGAAAAGGCACATGCCATGACCCTAATAATGAAGTTTCATCTCTAAAGCTCACAAGTGTTAGAGGTGTGCGTGAGCACATCATGAAGATGAGAGACATTGCAGCTCAGCTGAAAAACCTTGAGGTTGAGATATCTGAATCATTTCTTGTATACTACATTCTGAATACTCTCCCACAACAGTACGCACCTTTCAAGATCTCTTACAACACACATAAGAATAAATGGTCAATTAATGAACTTATGACCATGTGTGTTCAAGAGGAAGAGAGGCTGACTATGGAATTGGGAGAAAGTGCTCATTTGGCAATACAAGAAAGGTTTAAGAGTCACAGCAAGCAGAGGGGGAAAGGTAAAATACCTCCCCAAGGGATACAGGTTTTATTGTCCATCTCACACCGCTAGGATTGTGGAATCAAGAAATGCTAAGTTTCTTGAAAGTGACTTGATTAGTGGGAGTGATCGATTAAAGGACATTGTTCCTGAGGAAGATCATTCAGATACTCAACCTTCCACTTCAAGTACTAGGTTGGTTGTTGTTCATAACGCCCCTTCAGTTCAGCCGGCTATTGAACAACCAACAATTGAAGTTCCACAACATGCCGTTAATGATCCGGTAGATCCAGTTGTTCAACAATTACCAGAAGCTGTTGAACAACCAGTTGAACAACACGCTCCTCTAGAGAATGTTGATACAACATTAAGAAGATCTACTAGAATGAGGAAATCAGCAATTCCTAGTGATTATATTGTGTATCTACAAAAGTCTGACTACAATATTGGAGCTGAGAATGATCCTGAAACGTTTTCACAAGCCATGAGTAGTGATGAATCCAATTTGTGGTACAATGCCATGAAAGATGAGATGAGTTCTATGGCATCAAATAAAGTCTGGGATTTGGTTGAGTTGCCTAATGGTGCAAAAGCCATTAGTTGTAAATGGGTCTTCAAAACTAAGAAGGACTCGTTGGGCAACATTGAGAGATATAAAGCTAGACTTATTGCCAAAGGATTCACTCAAAAGGAAGGAATCGATTATACAGAGACCTTTTCTCCTGTATCTAAGAAAGATTCTCTTCGTATTGTTTTGGTCTTGGTTGCCCATTTTGATATGGAATTGCATCAAATGGATGTAAAAACGGCGTTACTCAATGGGGAACTAGAGGAGGAGGTATACATGAAACAACCTGAAGGATTCTCCTCTAGTAAAGGTGAGCAATTAGTGTGCAAGCTTAAGAAATCTATATATGGCTTGAAACAAGCATCCCGTCAATGGTACTTAAGGTTCCATGATGTCATCTCTTCATTCGGTTTTATAGAGAATATTATGGATCAATGCGTATACCAGATAGTCAGTAGGAGCAAAATTTGTTTACTTGTGCTATATGTGGATGATATTTTACTTGCAACCAATGATAAGGGATTGTTGCATGAGGTGAAACAATTCCTCTCTAAGAGTTTTGACATGAAAGATATGGGTGATGCATCTTATGTCATTGGCATTAAGATCCAAAGAGATAGAACTCGAGGAGTTTTAGGACTATCTCAAGAAACCTATATCAATAAGGTCTTGGAGAGATTTCGGATGAAAGATTGTTCACCAAGTGTAGCACCCATTGTGAAGGGTGATAGGTTCAATTTGAACCAGTGCCCAAAGAACGATATGGAAAGGAAACAAATGAAGAACATCCCATATGCTTCTGCTGTCGGAAGCTTGATGTATACTCCGGTTTGCACTCGATCTGACATTGCTTTTGCGGTGGGAATGTTGGGTAGATATCAGAGTAATCCAGGAATGGACCACTGGAAAGCTGCAAAGAAAGTGATGAGATACCTTCAAGGTACTAAAGACTACATGCTTATGTATAGATGGACTGACAACTTGGAAGTAGTTGGTTATTCGGATGCGGATTACGCTGGTTGCGTTGATTCTCTAAAATCAACATCAGGATACATTTTTATGTTAGCTGGCGGAGCCGTGTCATGGAGGAGTGCGAAGCAGACTTTGACTGCTACTTCCACTATGGAGGCTGAGTTCGTTTCTTGTTTTGAGGCTACCTCGCATGGTGTATGGCTGAAGAGTTTCATTTCAGGGCTTAGAATTGTTGATTCTATTTCTAGGCCATTAAGAATATATTGTGACAATTCAGCTGCGATTTTTACGGCTAAAAATGCTAGAAGTGGCAGTCGAAGTAAGCACATCGACATTAAGTATTTAGCCATAAAGGAACGTGTTAAGGAGAATAAAGTGGTCATTGAATACGTTCGCACTGAATTGATGATAGCTGATCCTTTAACTAAAGGCATGCCACCTATGAAGTATAAGGATCATGTGGCCAGTATGGGAATAGTTCTCATGATGTGATTTATCGTCATATGGACGACTTTTGTTGTTTGAAACTTTTATTCAATTGTAATGTTTTCTCAATTTCTGGTGTACACATTCAGTTGTTTATGAGAATAACAATTATCCTTGGTTCTGGAATAAACATAGGGTTTATTCATTAAGATGGGTTGTCACATATGGGCTGACATTAAAGGAATAAGATGCATTGTAATACATGGAAGATATTACTTGCTCTTAGAGGACGTGTCGCCATGATTCATGTGTCTTGTTTCTTTCTTAAGCATATGGTTTTCGTGGATTTGGTTGGGTAATTTGTATGATGAAAATGTTGGGATCAAGTGGGAGAATGTTATATTTATAATATGATCCCACATTTAAGTTTGACCCACGTTTTCTCCTTAATTGACAGTTATCCACATACGGTTTTTTCCACACTTCGTACCCCTTTGGTGATAACCGCCCTCTTCAGTAACCGCCTTGATGAGAAGCGGTTTATAAAGTGAAGTTCATTTCATAAGGGCTAACACAAGGTCTAACGCAAACCCTCTCATTCGGTAATACACCATCAGTATGCGAGGGGATTGGGTTAGTAGAGTGCGCCCGTAATCGCTTCAAATTGACGTCAAACTACCGTGGATTTCCGACGAACATAAATTGAATAATGGCTGGAGGTCAGTTTATTTTCGATCCTGTTTTCCGCATTTGATTCTAATTGTGCATGAATTTTGTTCTTCAATGCACAAAAGAATCCTTCAATTTTAGTCTTACATTACACAGGCATCTAGTACAACAAAGTCCGCGAGACGACCATCATCTGGGCTGCCAACAGAGACAACCCTGTCACTGACACGTACTCCATTGAACTCGATGTCACACTCCGAACCCTGCAGGCTCGCAACATCCCACCAATGATCCTTTGAATGCGATGTCCCAGGACTCGTCACCGACCCAAATAACTTACCAACGAAAGAACGCAAGCGGAAGCAACCTTGAATACCCCAACCAACAACCAAACAAGGGATAGTAAAGGGAACACAATGATGCTCAAAGAACAAAGCCATTGATATAAACATAGAGTTAATCACAAGAGTTACAATATACAAACCTTATTAAAGGCTATATCTACGGACCACGCACAAGCAAAAATGATCGGGTGGTCGGTTAGCTTAACTTCTCTACTAAAAGAGAGCGCTCCAAAAAGACGGGGTGACTAAGCCTATCATTAATCCTCGTGGTACCCCGGAGGCGTCCCCGAGTCAATCAACGAGTGAATTGAGTCTGAGTCTGAGTCCTCTGGGCTGGTGTCAGAATCGATGACGGCCCCATTGGGAGGATCTATCTCCATAAGATTCCACTCCCCTATCCCATGATTAGGGGGAACATCAAATCCTCGGAGTGGACCATGCAACTCATCCCCATCTCGATAAAACCACGCTAAAAAAGTGTGTGGCCTCCAAAACGTAAACCCTTTGTCCACCCACAAAGTCGTGGCATGCCTAATGTAAACTCTATCCTCTCCTATCGAGTACTCCATCAACTAATGGTTCATATCCATCTATACCCCAAAAACGTTGCGGAGGGCCATTTATGGCCGGGGATCTGAAATGGTTAGAATACAATAATGGGATAAAATCTCAATAAGTAAACTCCCTAATCCTCACTTAGGCTAACGCGTACCTCCAGATAATTTTAAACATGCAATTCTAGCATTCAACATGCCATAAATAACCACAGGCGTCCTTACCTCACCTTAGCACATATGTAACCCTACATGTTAGAAATCATTATAGCATGGCAAGCTGTTCCTCAAGCATATACGAGACCACTACGGCATAATCTCGCATGACATAGTCGATAACCCAAACATACTCAACATTTCGCTCAAGCATAGCATTTCCCAATGCATATCACATTTGTACTTGGCCAGATTATTAATGACTCCTCCGACCACACTGAACCCCCACCGGTCTTCCCCAATGCTAATTTGTAAAAGACTCCGCAGTATGATTTTTGTGCTCGTTTTTTGCCATTCAATATGTTGCGTCAATGTTGCCCTTCAAACCAGTCAATGGGGAGGAGGGGCCATCTAAAGTTAATGGTTCCGTGAAAATGTTCACGAACTATGAGGACTGCGAGACATGGCGAATCACAATAGTACCGAGAGCAACTTGACCTGAACAAATAAAAGATTCTAATGTGATTTGTTTGAGCGTGAAAAACTGCATAGGCCTTATCCTCTCTCACCCCCCCCCCCCCCGGGGTTTGTTTTGGTGGCTAGAACTAAGTGTTGTCATTTGCGTTATTCCCATATTTGATTTTGTTCCATCATCCTCTACTATTATGTTAGCGTAATATGGACCTAAACGGTGATCTATATTCTCATACCAGGGTCACTACTCTGGCATGGAGAATTTCCCCGACGAGGGTGGTCTGATACGATTCCCCTCTTGGTCCTAGGGGCTGAAGTTGCTAATATCACAGGGTATGCTTATAGTGGTTTTGGGTCTGGGACTTGGGGACGAAATGACAGATTTTGAGACCCTAATGTGGCACAAGAAAAGGAAAGTTTTTAGCTTCTTGTTTTTTCGTCTATGCTTTTTAACAGCTATTTTTTAAGTTGCTCAAAATTAATTATCCAAAAATTTAGGGGTTAATGTCCTTAGTTCCTAAAAAAAAATTTATTTAATTGCATGGCATGTAGACATTAGGTTCATTTTTGCATTATTAGAATATATTTTCTTTTTTTACAAAAAAATTAATTAAAAAATCTTAAAATTTTAAATAAAAAAATCGGATTGGGCTGGGTCAGGGTCTGGTCGACTCGGCCCTCTCCTTTCTTCCCCCCCCCCCCGCGGGCCTAACCTGCTCCCTTTTCTCCTCCCTTCAGTGCGAATTGGGCCTAGCCCGGCCCACTCCTTCTCTCCCTCAACTTGGCCACTCTTCCTCTCTCCTTGTTCCTCCCTTATTTGCCACGATTGGCCGCCGCCTGGGACGACACGGAGAAGGCGCTCCACCGCGCAAAATTGACCACCAAAATCAATGCAGCAAGGGGCAGAGACAAGTGAACGGCGGGCACTATATAAGCTGGCAAAGAGGAGCGAGTGGAGGCTGGCCAAAAATAGAGCAAAAAAGAGACCGAGAGATTTGGAGAGATTTGGAGAGAAATTGAGAGTAAAAGTGGGAGTTTTGGTTGTTTGCAGGTTCAGAGAAGCCAGCCTGAAGTGAGAAGAGGGCCGGACTTTCTTTCAAAAAAGGGTCAGCAGGTAGGAGAGCCAGTTGGGGTGCCACTCTGGCTTCTTGTTCTCCTCCGCCACCCCCCACCACTTTGACTTTGTCATGATTTCGAGGGAATGCAGGGTTTAGCTTGCTTAGCGAAAAAAACCAAGAGATGGGAAGAAAATTATATTAGAAAAGGTATAAACACGTGACCCGACCCAAACCCGACTCATTCCACCCGTTTGATGGGTCTAATTAGTAATCACGATGTGCTAACATGCTATCTTTCACTCGCTTCCAAAGACGCCGGTGAGGGGGCAACTCGCTAATGAAATGGTCCTTTCTTGTCTGGGTTATTTTTCGATCGATAGTAAAGCGGGCAAAATTACAGCATGGTTAAAAACGGATTTTCATAAATTATGACACGCATTCCATCACAAAGAGACGACTGCCCCAGTCAGGCCCAACCTAACTCCAAAGCGGGCTTCACATCGAAACACAAAAAGCCCAGAAGTACCATCCTTTCAATCCAAATTTCCCCGCCAAAACCACTCCCTCTCTCTCTCGCTGCTTGGGCGTTGGTCGATGCGATGGAGAGAGGTCTGATCTCGGTGGATCGGTGGGCGGAAGGGAGCCAAGCGTACTTCCTGACCCACCTCCACGCCGACCACACTCGGGGCCTCACCTCGGCCTGGTCCAGGGGCCCCCTCTTCTGCTCCCGCCTCTCCGCCAAGCTCCTCCCCTCCAAATTCCCCGGCTTCGACCTCTCCCTCCTCCGCGTCCTCGACGTCGGCGCCTGGCACTCCCTCTCCCTCCTCTCTCCTTCCTCCGCCTCCGAGACCCTCGTCAGCGTCATGCCCCTTGACGCCCACCACTGCCCCGGTAACCGTGCCGTGCTCGTCGCTCCTTGCCTGCTTGCTTTAATTCCCGAATGGGGGTCGTCGAGGCCTCGATTGAATTGTTGTGTCGATTGCTGGATTGCCTTCTGAGAAAGATTTTATGCTGTTTTGGTTGACGGGTTCGTTTTCGGGTAGGTGCGGTCATGTACTTGTTTAGCGGTGACTTTGGGAGCTTGCTTTATACCGGAGATTTCCGCTGGGAGACGACGAGCGAGAAGGCGAACAGGTCACGGGACATGCTCGTTAAGGCCCTTAATGGAAGCAGAGTGAACGCACTGTATCTGGATAATACCTATTGCAATCCTTCCCATTCTTTTCCTTCTCGTAGAGATGCTGCTCAGCAGGTGCTCTGGCTTTGTTCTTTGTACCGATTTCCGTATCTTTCGCTTGTTTCTTGCAATGAGTAGGTGCCCTGTTTCTTTCCAGCCTGTGCATTTCGTTGCTTGGTTAACATGGTTTTCATCACTGCCCCATCCTTAGTTTGTGAAGCTTTTTGAAGTATCAATTTCTGGAATCTCTCGTGTTGAAATCAACTGTTTATTAAGAGAACGGTTATGGTTTGTCGCCCTTTATTCAGATACTGGCTATAGTTGAGCTTCTGCACATGATATATGATCCTTTTGGGTTCTTAGTGGATGGTGATTGTTTGTTTAGGAGAGAAACGACATTGAAGTGCATGAGCTTTTTAAGCAGCTTGTGTCTATCTGCTGTTTCAAGTCCTTCCATCAAAGTGTTAATCCACAGAATAATTTCGAGTCTTAAGAAATTCTGCCTCAGTGCTCATTTCCATAAGAAATGCCTAAGATGTATTTTTCCTATAAACCCCATGTGTGTGAGGTTCTCTGATATGGTATTGAGAGGTTGTGACATTATTTATTCATACTTTTAGAATAGTTTTCTCATAGCTTTGACTCTGTTAAAACCTGGTTGCAGGTTGTTGATATCATCACTTCTCATCCTAAGCACCATGTCATCATTGGGATCGACGCATTGGGCAAAGAAGATCTCCTGGTTCACATTGCCCGGGTGCTCAAAATAAAGGTATGTCAAAGATGCTCTCTTTTAAGCATACCGATGTAAAATAACTTAAGTTTACTTTGGAGACCCATTAGATTGAATAAATAATACTGACTATCAAATTCGTTCCACTTTATTGATTCAAAATGCATCGAGTGAACCGATTCACGTGATCTGCACATGGTTGAGTGTTGAGTCCATAAAAGATGATTTACCAGTGCATTACGCATTTTGAATGCTTATCGGGTACAATATGGCATTAACTTGCTTCATCTGCTACCTATAATTTTAGTTTCAGTATCTAATCAAACTTGAGACCATGTTGCAGAGAAAAACACAGAAAGCATATTTCTTAACATGTCTGGCCTGATA
Source organism: Syzygium syzygioides (assembly GCA_031216285.1). Classification (NCBI taxonomy): domain Eukaryota; kingdom Viridiplantae; phylum Streptophyta; class Magnoliopsida; order Myrtales; family Myrtaceae; genus Syzygium; species Syzygium syzygioides. Next base: position 19,781,925 of record CM062242.1, read on the forward strand.
TTCTAGGAACATGTATTCATTCCTCTTTTGTTGAATAGTTAATTGTCATAATAGAGAAAACATATATGACTTATCTTCGATCGAATTGTTATAACAGATATCAGGTATATTAATTTACTGTTATACAAGGAAGAAAATTGCTGCATCATTCTTTGACGTGCTTTGCTTACTCTGGTATTTTGATTTTTTTCCTTAAAGATTTGGGTGTGGCCAGAACGGTTGCAAACGATGCATATGCTTGGTTTTGATGAAATATTCACAACTAAAACTTCTCTCACCAGAGTCCGAGCTGTTCCTCGCTATAGCTTTACCTTGGATACTTTAAAGGGATTAAATAAGATCCATCCGACCATAGGAATCATGCCTTCTGGTCTTCCGTGGACCTTAAAGCCACTCGATAGAAATGAGAATTTCTTTGATTCCTTAGCAAGGTCATACTACAAGAACAAAGCACATGAGGTTGCTTCCATGGAAGAAAGGTTGCATCCAGAAATTTATACGGTTCCATATTCCGATCACTCTTGTTTTATGGAGCTTCATGAATTTGTACAACTTGTCCAACCTATTAACATGAGGGGCATTGTTTCATCATCATCCTGCTACATTGATCCCTCGTACTATTTTGGCCACTGTGACGAAGTGTACCAAACATTCCAGAGAGTACAGCTTAAAGGCAAAGAAAGGGGGAAGGAGCATGTAAGGGTTGTTCGGGCAGAATCCTCAGCAGAAGTCAATGATTTGATGGATTCTACGAGAAAAGGACGAAAACGTGGTACTGTCGGAATTTCTGGTGTTTATATGAGTAGAGCGAGTGCGTCGAGACGAAGACGGCGTGGTGCAAAAAATATGGAAGATATCTCTGCTGATTGATCTTGCGGCACTGTCTATGAGCATGCTTATTTAGTGGTTGCTGCTTCAGCAAGTTGGAGTGGAAAATTCACTTGTCAAGTTATATATCCATATCTAAGTTGTAGTCAAAAGCGATCCTTCCAGCTTGGATCATTCTCAGTGCCATTAAGATCGAAATGGCTCAGCATTGCTGATCAAATGGTGTAAATATTGCAACCCTCAAATGTTCATTCACATTCATGGAAGAGATCATTCACCTTGTCCGAATCCCTCATTTGGAAGCCGCATCCCAGTCGCAACTGACTGCCACTTGGGTCGCTATGCAGTTCTCTGTTGTTGCATCTTTCATTTGTCACATGCTAAGAAGAGGTACCTTCTGTTTGGTTCTTGAGGCTTTTTTCAGAGTTTTTTTACTCTAGTAAAGCTTTCAAAGATGAAAATGTGGCTAGAATATTTTATGCTCTCAAATGCTTCTAGATGTTCATCTTTATGTGGTCCATGAAAAGCTTCTAGATTTTGAAGGCTCATTCAATGTACACAAACCGGAGATATAGAAAAAGAGAAGTGAACTTTAAAATCACTACAGCAGTTTGTTCTCTATCAATTGTTTCATGAACTGCAATTAGCCAGTGAGAACAGGGTCGTCACTAGCGATTTTGTAAGCCAGGTTTGAAGCCTTTGAGTTATCGCGTGAAAACAGTTTCTATTGGGTTTACCTGGGGGAATTGAAGGTAATAGAAGGAAATGGTCATGTTAAGGCAAATGGAGTAGCGTCATAGTCAATGTTGCTGGTCCAACTCTCCAACATCCTAAAGACCGGACACTTGGGTTTTCTTCCTTCACTGTTTGACTAAAACTGGTCGAGAGTATCTTCCTTGTTTTACCAATGGCCAATCTGCCTATGTTCTAGCTGTGCTTGATCTTGAGTTTTGGTTGAATTGAGGAAAAAATTCATTGGTGAGACCGAGCAAAGTGCACTTTAAAATCACTATAGCAGTTTGTTCTCTATCAAATGTTTCATGACCTGCAATTAGCCAGTGAGAGTAGGGTCGTCCTTAGCGATTTTTGTAAGACGGGATTGAAGCCTTTGGGCTATTGCGTGAAAGCAGTTTCTATTGGGCTTACCTAGGGGAGTCGAAGGTAATAAGATGGAATTGGTCATGTCAAGGCAAATGGAGCAGCGTCATAGTCAATGTTGTTGGCCCAACTCTCCAACATCCTAGTGACCGTACACTTGGATTTTCTTCCTTCTCTGTTTGACTAAAACTGGTCAAAAGTATCTTCCTTGTTTTACCAATGGCCCGTCTGCCTATGTTTCTAGTCGTGTTCGATCTTGAGTTTTGGTTGACTTGATTAAACAAATTCATTGGTGAGACCTTAGCAAAGCAAAGTCCCCATGATCATGATACTGTGTCGTGACGGCTTTTCGACATTGTAGTTACGGAGATAGCTAAGCTGGCACCTTAACTAAGCCTGCCTATTTTGGGACAAAAAACTTGGTACTTTGTACCATCCATCCGATTCTTTCACTTTCTCTTTTCAAGGTGCAGATTTTAAGAATGTGCAAGTTCGGCATATGTTTTGTTAATGGGGTCATGGAGTTTATAAATTGCTCAATCATGCGCTTGTGTCTCTCCTTCTTTAATTTTGAGCAAATCAAACCGGTCGTGTCGATCGTTACAATTAGAAATATTGTTCGTATTGGTTAGATCTTCTCACGGCGACATCCATATTAGTGTGCAAATTGGTTAAATTTTATACGCGTCATATACTAGTGGTGTCATGTTACTGAATTTGGCTTGATTTGACATCGAAGGAATTTGTTTAACACAACGGAACTTCATTGGACGATTAAAAAACACTTGAAAGCATAGAGACAAAAGGCAGGAGTTTTCATTTTCATAAAAGAGGACCGGTGCTTGTCCTAGTAATTACATGAGTAGCGGCATTAATGAATTCTGTCTGTCACCGAGCCAATCCACTTGCTCCGCACCAGCCGGAAGCGTCTACGTCGTGCGTGGACGGAAAACGACGGGTCTGCCTCTTGCCAGAGAGAGAAAAACAAAGGAAAAATGGACCAGAGGACGACCCGCGTGAGCTGACCCTTTCAACGGCAAGAAAATAAGGCTTCCAATCCATGCATATTTTGATTTTGATTATGCCCTCCAAAAAAAACAGCAAGGCATTGAAAGTTGGGCATCGATCTGCCTCGGAACGTTTCCCCTTGATCACGGCAAAAAGATTGAACGGCTCGAACACGGGTCCGGTTCACCGGATTCGACGACCCGAATCAGGGTCACCCCAAACTATGAAATTCAGTACAGAGCACGCAAGAAGTGGGCATGATTATCTGTTTGATTTCGTCCACTATCTTTGTTCTTCGGACACAAGGAAAGAAAAAGCACCGCACTTGAAGGGTTGATTAAAAAAAAAACATCAATTTTAGGTCTACGGATAATTCTATCCCGAATTTTTTTTTGTCCCGTAAAAATGTATTAATTTTAGGTTAAAGGACAATTTTGGCCCGAACTTTTGTTTTGTCTCGTAAAAAAGTACCAACTTTAGATCGAGAGATAATTTTGGCCCCAATTTTTTTTTGTCCCTTAAAAGAGCACTAACTTTAACTTACATTCCAAATCTAACTCCCATTGACTTAGAACCATTGATTATCTAACTTGACTATTCCACATTAGTAATAAATCCACGTGGCTTGCTGACTAGATTTAAAGCAATATTCATTGTCTTATTCTCTAACCCACAATTTGAAGAATAAATTGCTCGTCTTCTTCACTTCATTGACAAGTCAAAAATATCTCCAGATTGAATTTTTTTGACCAAATGTAATATGAAGCTGACCACCACCTGTCAACAGTACCATGGATGAGATTCACCAAGCTCACCACCGTTACCTTCTTTCTCAAATAATGGTGAAAGTCAACAGGGGGCCAGATTTGGGATCATGATAAAGGTTGATGATTTTTAATGGGACAAAAAAAGTCGGGACCAGAATTGTTACTCAATCTAAAGTTGGTGTTTTTTTACGGGATAAAAAAAAATTCAAACCAGAATCGTCTCTCGAACTAAAATTGGTACTTTTTTATAGGACAAAAAAATGTTTGGATCAGAATTATCCATCGATCTAAAATTTATATTTTTTTATGGGATAAAAAAAGTTTGGATCAAAATTATCCCTTAACCTAAAGTTTGTGTTTTTACGCTCAGGGGCGCGCAATATTTAAATTGGGTACAAGTGGCACAAGAAAAGTACGTATAAATGGAAGGTGGTTCATGTGGCTAGATCATCCGTCGACGACTCGAAGGAGGGGCCGACGTAAACGATAGTTTCTTCTGTCGTTGTCGTCACATGTTTTCTAGCAACGTTCGTCGTGCATCGTGTAATGATGGGGTTTGACCCGGCCAAAAGCGGCCGCGGACATCGGAGGATTTACCCCCGAATCTCTCGAACTCTCCTTTCACGTTCCGAGGATCCGAGGGGCAGAGCTTCATCTCCCTCTCTTAACTTTTCCTTCGGTGAAGGGGCGGTGAGAACCGAAGGGGCTCCCCTTCATTTTCTTGACTTCTTGTGATCAGCTTCCTATTTGCTTCGCTTCTTGGGCTTACCTCCGCTTAGCGATCCTTCTGACACTGATCGTGTTTCTTGATCTTTGACCCGTTCTTCATCTCTCTCTCTCTCTCTTTCTGTGGACACGGCTCAAGCCGAACCATTTAAATTCTCGGATGTGTTTGCTGCTTCGAGTGTAAATATCTGAAAGCCTGTCCCGGAGGAACTTGCGCGGCGATGGATAGGAAAAGCAGCAGCAGTCCATGGCTTTCCACACTCCCAAGCTTCTTGCTCTGCTTCTTATCTCTCTGCACCACCCACCTCTGTATTGGGTCCGACACCGACGCCATCTCCGGTAACCGGTCCATCTCCGGCAACCAAACCTTGGTCTCCTCCGGCGGCAACTTCACGCTCGGCTTCTTCACACCGGGTAACTCCACCTACTCCTACATAGGCATCTGGTACGACAAAGTCAGCGTGCAAACCGTCGTCTGGGTCGCCAACAGAGACAACCCCATCACCGACAGGTACTCCACTGAACTGAAGATCTCGGGTGGCAATCTCGTTATAGTCAACGACTCCCGAGTCCCCACTTGGTCCACAAATCTGAGTACTTCTTCATCTGGGTCGAGCTCCACGGTGGCGGTTCTTGGGGACGACGGCAACTTCGCTCTCAAGGACGGGCCGAATTCTTCCGTGACTCTGTGGCAGAGCTTCGATCACCCGACCCACACGTGGCTTCCCGGTGCGAAATTAGCGATCGACAAGCGCACGAACACGAGTCAGCTCTTGACATCATGGAAGAACGCCGAGGACCCCTCGCCAGGTTTGTTCTCTCTCGAGCTCCAGCCATCCAGTGAGTACTACATATGGTGGAATAGGTCTGAGTATTACTGGACCAGTGGGACGTGGGACAATCAGTCGAAAGTTTTCTCTTGGGTCCCCGAAATGAGATTGAACTATATTTACTCTTTCCAATATGTGGACAATGATAACGAGAGCTATTTCACCTATTCAGTGTACCCCACCTTCAACACCATATCAAGGTTTGTGATGGATCTTTCTGGGCAAGTCAAGCAATTGTCCTGGTTGCCTTCTTCCAAGGAGTGGAACTTGTTCTGGTCTCAGCCACGGCAACAATGCGAGGTGTATAGACTTTGCGGGCCTTTCAGTGTTTGCAGTGAGAGTACCGACAATTTCTGCAGCTGCTTGCCGAGGTTTAGCATCAGCTCTCCGAGAGATTGGAATCTGAGCGATTGGTCTGGCGGTTGCAAGAGGAATACGGACTTGAATTGTGCAGCAAATGCTTCAAACGCAGAGAAAGACCGTTTCTTGCCAATGTCTAACATGAAATTGCCTGAACATCCTCAATCTTTAGATGTCGGGAGCGATAAGGAATGCCAAGCTGCTTGTTTGAGCAATTGCTCTTGCACGGCTTATGCTTTCAAGGATAATGGCTGCTCAATTTGGATTGGGGATCTCTTCAATACACAACAGCCCACACAAGGTGATACCACTGCAAGAAGCTTCTGTCTGCGGCTCGCTGCCTCAGACGTTGAGGATCCAAGCAAGAAGAGCAACATAACTGCGATAGTTGCAGGGTCTGTTAGCACCGCGGTAGCAATATTAGCCATTGTCTTGTTTGGCGTTTGGAGATGGAGGAGAAGGGCAACTGTGACAACAAAGACAGTGGACGGTTCACTGATAGCCTTTGCATACCGGGACTTGCAAGTAGCAACAAAGAATTTCTCAGAGAAGTTGGGTGGGGGTGGGTTCGGTTCAGTTTTCAAAGGAACATTACCTGATTCAAGTCACATAGCAGTCAAGAAGCTTGAGAGCATAAGCCAAGGAGAGAAGCAATTCCGAACAGAAGTAAGCACAATCGGCACCATCCAGCATGTGAATCTTGTCAGGCTTCGTGGGTTCTGCTCTGAAGGTGACAAAAGGCTGTTGGTCTATGATTTCATGCCAAATGGTTCCTTAGAATATCATCTCTTTCATGCCAAGGACTCGAAGACCTTGGATTGGAAAACGAGGTACCAAATTGCTTTGGGAACAGCTCGAGGTCTGGCTTATCTCCATGAGAAGTGTAGAGACTGCATCATACATTGCGACATCAAGCCAGAGAACATCCTTCTAGATTCTGAATTCTGTCCAAGAGTGGCAGATTTTGGCCTGGCAAAGCTTGTTGGCCGAGATTTCAGCAGGGTCTTGACGACCATGAGAGGCACAAGAGGGTATCTTGCGCCGGAGTGGATCTCCGGAGTGGCCATAACAGCAAAAGCTGATGTTTATAGCTATGGAATGATGCTCTTTGAATTTGTGTCAGGAAGGAGGAACTCAGAGCAATCAGAAAATGGGGCCATCAAGTTCTTCCCAACATGGGCTGCTAGTAAGATGACCAAAGGAGGTGACCTGCTTGATCTTTTGGACCCAAACTTGGAGACAAGCGCTGATCCTGAAGAGCTAATGAGGATTTGCAGAGTTGCTTGTTGGTGTGTCCAAGATGAGGAAACTCAAAGGCCATCGATGGGGCAGGTTGTTCAAATACTCGAGGGGGTGTTGGATGTGAACCTGCCCCAGATACCGAGAGCCCTTCAACTGTTTCTTGATAATCAGGAGCATGTAGTTTTCTTCACAGAGTCATCATAGTCTAACCAGGGTTCCCAGACGAAGAGTCATACCCCAACTGCTTCCTTGCAGAAACAAAATAGTTCATCTTCAACAAAATCCGAGTCTTGAGGAATATAAAATAAATGCTTTGGACAAGTAGTGCTTCAGTTAGGTAATGCATATTCTCTTCTGCTTTTTCTGTAGTCAAGAAAGAATCTCAGCATTTGGGGATTAGCTTTCTGGGGGCTTTTTCCCCTAGCTATTTTTGTTACATAAAGATACAAGCAGGCTTGGTTTAAGTGCCAGGCCAGACCAGTTGTAAGGACCCTTAATTCTATATAATGATCTTTTCTCTGCTTTTTGAGATCCAAGGCGATATTGGTAATTAGCATCGAAAACTGTCATCTCTACTTTCTGACATTGGGATCTACGTATTGGTATATCCTAGCTTGGATTTCAGCTGGTGTCTCACATGGTTCTCAAATCTTGCCCTCATTGCATCCAAAGCAGGCTATAAGACTGGTATTTTTCGGTGTAAACTCCTCTTGCTACTTGTTTTGTTTATGTAGTGAGTCATGTTACGGAAACCGCCCTTAAAACTACGACTTGCTAGGACCGGGATTCATGTCATGATAATTTCTGGCCAATGTATGTATTACTAGCAGGTCCTTTTGTTGGAGCTGTAGGATGTTAATGCTCGCCCTGTTTTTCACATGGCATTTACATCTCTTCTAAAGTCAAATTTCTGTGGATCGCCTCCTCGCTCTATGTTTTGAATATGAGTAATGTTAGAGATATCTCGAACCTTTTAGCAAAACTGATTTGTAGACTAATAATGAGACTTCTGATGGGTGCTTGCCAGAATTTGTTTATTACTTACCCACTAATATTTGTGGCATTGCTTACAAGACTTGTAAAACCAAATTCAGTTTCTCAACGTTACTCGTTAAAAACTTCCACTGGTTGTTCTGGTGGGAAATTGATTGGGTTCTCATTTTGATCAGGTTGATCCAAACAGTATTTTCCATTGCAGCGTGGACTAAATACAAGTCCAAGTCCATTACAATGTATCTTAAAGGAGCCTGTTTTTGAAAGCCTAGATTTGATTTTCAGTTCATAGTCTATTCATATCAAGGCTAATCCAGTTGGGCATTTGCAGTACCATAATCCCCTAACTTTTTTCCAGGCTTTCCCTCATTTGTTGTCCCTTTTTCCCATTACCACTTTTTCTTTCCTTTTCCTATATTACACTATGAACACTTTTGAATGCACCGTTTCACTTTTCGTACTGCAGTTATTTTCTCGGTACTATCTAATCGGTGTTGATTCTTCTCATGTGCGAGAGGTGCCATTATAAAGTCTAAACTTGCTACAGCAATCAAGAAAGTCTAATGGGCTTCTCCAATACAAAAGGTCTAATCTGCTTCTATCATTATTTGGTTGTGCTACTGCAAACTGCAAATCAAGGTTTTCATCACTGTGATGTATATTTTGCGGATTTAATAACAGTTGGTCTCTCTACTTTTGCTCTAAAGTTAAAATCATCCCTTTAATTTTTTCTAATTCGAAACCGTTCTTGCACTTTTAGAAAGTGCCATTGGTTGTCCCTTTGTCGGTCCTGATGATGGAATTTGTAGTGCGATATTAACCTATTTTTTAAAATGAAAATTTTATTTTTATCGACCAAAAACAACATGGATTTTTCATTTTTTTTTTTGCAGATGTGGATTTCTTTTTCTTTTTTCATGACTTTTTCAAATGTGACCGTATATAAAACCCACAAAATCTAATGCCCTTAACAATGCAAAAATCATCATTTGTACCCACTCAGGACTACCGATTGAGTGGCTATGGCTGCGAGCCGCGTGACTCAAAACTCAAGTGAACATGGCCATTGCAAGCTCGAAACTCATGTGGCAATGCCACGAGCTCAAAGATCAAGTGGCCATGGCTCAAGCTTTGCAGCTCGAATAGACCTTGGGGACATGGCCATCTGCAAACTTGAGCTTGAATGGCCATGGCTGCCGCTAACTTAGAGTTGGAGCTCATGATTATGGTGCCCATAATGGAGTTATCTCTCAACTATGCTCTTTTTTTTAATATTTATGTTGTCTACACGCAATTATGTGAGCAGAATATAGCATGACACGTGCTCTAGCATCCATGTCAAAAAAATTTAACTGGCAAGAAAAAAGTATAACATAAGAATTAACCGTGACACTTTCTAAATAATAGAGAAATTCTTTAAAAAAAAATGTAGAGGGAGTCTTTAATTTTTGGACATAAATATAAGGACAACCGGTGACAGTAATCCTAAAAGGAAAGTTGCATGTGTACAGAAATAGATAATACAGTAAAAGATTATAATGGGAGTAGAGGTAGCAAAATGGTTGAGAATCCATATTTTAACTAATATTTAATAATGTGGGTCATAAATGATTTGGTTTTATATTATGAAAACAAGCTTAAGTTGGTCATAAATGTGTTAGCTAACAACTTAAATGGTCTTAAATGTGTTTTAAATGAGTCATAAATGGGTTAGCTAAGTGAGTTATAACAAGTAATTTTTTAATTCTTTCAATTTTATGATTTTTCATAATATTTAATTTTTTCTTTCTTTTTCCTTTTTTTTTTTCTAAGAAATCGGGCAAGGGTCACTAGCCATTGGACACCGTTGGTCGTCAATCGTCACCAGTAACCACTGGCCACTGGTCGTCGTTTGTTGCCTGCCAACGGTAGGTCGACAGTTGTCGGTCGTCATCGGACAGTTGCTGATCACCATTCGTTAGGGGTGAGCGGTTCCAGGTTCCGGGTAGGTTCCGCCCAGAACCTGGAACCTACCCTCGGGTACAGGTTCCTCAAAATGAGGAACCTGTAACCTACCCGTCAGAGCGTGGAACCTGGAACCTACCCTGTCACAGGTTCCAGGGTCGGTTCCAGGGTCCAACAGGTTCCTTTTTTTTATTTCAATTTTAGTTAAACGAAACGAAAAATAAATGCAATAATACCGAATAAGAGAGAATACAAAACAAACAAAATTATCAACAGAGGAAACAGAGCATTTCGATCACAGCAAGATCGCAATTGCAAAGCCCAGATGAAACTAATAGTACTATCACAAGTGAAGCTCTCTATCAATTCCCAGCATTGACCAAAATATCAATAAACAAACACGTCCACCACTTTAGAATGTTGCACATGGACTCATCTATATCTGAAGCCAGTCCAAGTATACTTCATCTAGAAGGATTGCTACAGCGAAAAAAGACTGGATATTCACATCTTTCTCTACATAACTTCCAGCTATCCAATCCAAACTTAAGTCTTCAATTTGATCAGTTTTAATCCACCACACCACAATTTCCCACCTATTCTGATGGGCAACAGAGATTTCCAACGAAAAAACAAAGTACTCAAACATGCACATCGGCAAAGAATATTAAACAAAGAAAGGTATTTGATCAAACGAAAAGTCGAAAAATTCGCAAAAAAAAATAAATATGGAAGATTATCCAGCAAAAAGTTAAAAAAAAAATCGGTTGAAGCTGGATATCAAATAGGAAAAGAACACCCAAATTTTCTTTGGAAGAGGACATGTTTTCACATTGAGACAAGCCAAAAACTATTCTTCAAAGCTTTTAGAACAAGGAATCTGATCGAACATCAAGTCGCAAATTTTGCACAAACAAGCAAATCTGCAGAAGTGGAGAAGGACTGCTCCATAGCACCTACAATAAGTGGACAAGATCTAACCAATTTTACTTGAACCCCCCAAAAAAAAATCAAATCAAATGAAATACATACACATCCAGAGATCAGACATTAGAAAAAGAAGATAAAACAACTTTGCATTCTACGACGCAAAAGCATAAACTTGGGACTTACCTTAGCCTTGGGGATGACCTTAACAGCAACCTGCTGTCCCTCAGAGCAGGTGTACCCAAAATGCAGGGGTACACCTCCTCCTCCTCCCTCGATCCCTCCCTCTCCCGCAGCGGATCCTTCAGTCGCCTCAACGCCCGCGCTCCCGAGTTCGTCCCCACCCCCCCGGCGGCTCCTCCTCCTCTTCCTCCGCCTCCGCCTCCGCCTCCGCTCCCTCCTCTCGCCCCGATCTCCAGCCTCCCCCTCCCCCTCCGCCCCAGCAGCAGCACCGCCTCTCCGTCCCCCCGCCCCCGCCCCCCGGCGTCCTCCACCCCCATGTCTACCCACCCAGCCCCAGCACCCCTCCCTTCCACTTGCTCCCGATGCAGAGCCCCTTCCACCACCCCCACCCTCCCCCCGCCGTCCAGTACCACCCCCACCCCCACCATCATCCTCACAGTCAGTTCTATGGCGGCGCGGATCAAGACGTGGCGGCGATCACCCTAATCCCAACCCTAATCATCACCAGCATCACCATCATCATTAGCCCAAGCATAAGTAGAAGCAAGCTCCCTCGGAGCAGGATCAGGGCCCCCCTCCAAGAATGCAGGGGTCCGCAGCCGCGAGATGGAGGGCCGGCGAACGGCAAGGAAATCATCGCTTCTCGCCGGAGATTCGTTCGATTGCGAGACTGTAGAGAGAGAGCTTAGAGAGAAAGTGGCGTGTGTGAGAGTGAGTGAGTCTGTGACTCTGTGGATGGGTTTGGGGGGTGTGCGTGTGTGGCGGAACGGAATTACTGAATTAACGTTTCTTCCGGTTTCGATTCCAGGTTCCGGTTCCTAAAAATGGGGACTCGGGAACCGGACCCTCTGTACATGGAACTTGGAATCGAACTAGATCCATAAGGTCCGGTTCTCTGGTTCCAGGTTCTACCCTGGAACCGCACTCACCCCTACCATTCGTCACTAGCTAGTCATCATACGTAGAAGAAAAAAAAAGAAAAAATTAAAAATTAAAAAATCAGAATTTTTAAAAAAAAATTTCACAATATTTTAGCAATATATATTTTTAAAAATTTGTAAGAAACAATTTTTTTTATTTGGATTTAATGTTGAAATCTTTTAGTATTATAAGTCGGATCGTGTATGGATCGTTAGAATTGCATTGTATGAAAATAAATCAAAACGGAATAAATGGGTCAAACTAGTTTTGATCCGATCCAAATCCCATCCGACCCGCTAATTTGACAAGCATAATGGGCGCAATAGAAAGTATCAATCGCCCCAAGTCCAGGCAGAGGTCTCTTCACGGCATCATCTGTGGCCAAGACACGGTCTATAGGGTTTTTCCGATAAAGACCTACAACCACGATGTTACTTATATATGAACCGACACGGTAATCGAGGGCTTACCGCGGAACAAGGGCATTTTGTTGAGGATACTGACCTCAAGACTAGCTTAGACGAGTTGGTGGATACTAAGAAAAGTGGACCATGCATCCTGAAAATAATATCTTCTTGGTCCGGCTTTCCAATGTATGAATGACTTTGACATTTGGTTTTCTTCTTTTGTTGTTGACTACTTGATTAGAGCTGGTAAAACCGTGTTCTTGCTATGTCTAGTCTGCCTATGTTTGAAGTCTTGCTTGATCACGCAAATGTACGATGTTGAGTCGGACTGCTCACTGCTCAGATTCCATTGCATGTTATTTCACGACTTGACGGGGACTTCTCCAAGTTGCACCAGTAGCGTCTTCTTCACTCTTGGATGCCTATCCTTGTCCATTGGTTTCGGCATTCAAGCTTAAACACGACCCCTCGTACGATGGCAGCTTAAATGCTTCTATCTACGTACTCGATGAAAATGCACTAGTCTCGGTTGAAGTTTCCACGTATTACTTCGCGCGTTCCTTGACCCCTTTGTTCTTTGAGATCTCTTACCTCACCCTCACTCTGAGCACGAACAGCTATATATACTTCCCGTGTGCATTATATTTCTAAACACTTCCGGTCGAACCTTGCGTCGTCCAGCCATGGATAGAAGAAACAGTAGTCCATGGCCGTTCACGCTCCCAAGTTTCTTGCTTTGCTTATCTCTCTGCACCCACCTCTGTATTGGCACAGACAAGCTCGACGCAAATCAGTCTCTATCTGGTAATCAAACCTTAACCTCCTTGAGTGGCAACTTTGCGCTTGGCTTCTTCGCACCAGGCAAGTCTTCTTACTCCTACATAGGCATCTGGTACAACAAAGTTCGTGAGCCGACCATTGTCTGGGTCGCCAACAGAGACAACCCTGTTACTCACAGTTACTTCACTGAGCTGAAGATCTCGGGCGGCAATCTTGTAATTGTCAACGACTGCCAAGGCTCCGTTTGGTCCACGAATCTGAGTACTTCTTCATCTGGGTAGAGCTCCATGGTAGCGGTTCTTGGGGACGATGGCAACTTTGCTCTCAAAGACGCGCCGAATTCTTCCGTGACTCTGTCGCAGAGCTTTGATCACCTGATGCACACGTGGCTTCCCGGTGCGAAATTAGGGATCGACAAGCGCAAAAACACGAGTCAGCTCTTGACATCATGGAAGAACGCCAAGGATCCTTCGACAGTTTTGTTCTCTCTCCAGCTCGATCTATCCAGTCAGTACTACATATGGTGGAATAGGTCTGAGCATTACTGGACCAGTGGGGTGTGGGCCAATCAGACAAAAATTTCTCTTTGGTCCCTGAAATGAGATTGAACTATATCTACAATTTCAAATATGTGGACAATGAGAACGAGAGCTACTTCACCTATTCAGTGTACACCACTTCTAACACCATATCAAGGTTTGTGATGGACCTTTCTGGGCAGATCAAGCAGGGTCCTGGTTGCCTTCCCAGGCGTGGAACTTGCTCTGGTCTATGCCCCGGCAACAATGCGAGGTGTATAGACTTTGCAGGCCTTATGAGGTTTGCAGCGAGCAGAGTGAAGATATCTGCAGCTGCTTGCTGGTGTTTAGCATAAGTTCTCCGAGGGACTGGAATCTGACTGATTGGTCTGGCGGTTGCAAGAGGAATTCGGACTTGAATTGTGCGGCAAATGCTTCGAATGTGGAGAAAAACCGTTTCTTACTAAGGTCCAACATGAAAATGCCTGATGATCCCCAATCTTTAGGTGTCGGGAGCGATAAGGAATGTGGAGCTGCTTGTTTGAACAATTGCTCTTACACGGCTTATGCTTTCAAGGATAATGGCTGCTCAATCTGGTTTGGGGATCTCTTCAATGTGCAACAGCTCAAACAAGGCACTACCCCTGGAAGTAGTTTCTATCTCCGGCTTGCTGCCGCCAACATTAAGGATCGCAGCAAGAAGAGCAATGTAACTGCGATAGTTGCAGGATCTGTTAGCGCCACAGTAATATTAGCCATTGTCTTGTTTGGCGTTTGGTGATGGAGGAGAAGGGCAACTGTAACAACAAACGCAGTGGAGGGGTTCACTGATAGCCTTTGCATACCGGGACTTGCAAGTAGCAACAAAGAATTTCTCAGAGAAGTTGGGTGGGGGCGGGTTCGGTTCAGTTTTCAAAGGAACATTACCCGATTCAAGTCGGATAGCAGTCAAGAAGCTTGAGAGCATTAGCCAAGGAGAGCAGCAATTACGAACAGAAGTAAGCACAATCGGGCACCATCCAGCATGTGAATCTTGTCAGGCTTCGTGGGTTCTGCTCTGAAGGCAACAAAAAGCTGTTGTTCTATGAATTCATGCCAAATGGCTCCTTAGGCTATTGTCTCTTTCATAGAAAGGACTCGAAGACCTTGGATTGGAAAACAAGATACCAAATTGCTTTGGGAACGGCTCGAGGTCTGGCTTACCTCCATGAGAAGTGTAGAGACTGCATCATACATTGCGACATCAAGCCAGAGAACATCCTTCTAGATTCTGAATTCTGTCCAAAAGTGGCAGATTTTGGCCTGGCAAAGCTTGCTGGCCGAGATTTCAGCAGGGTGTTGACAACCGTTAGAGGCACAAGAGGGTATCTTGTGCCGGAGTGGATCTCCAGAGTCGCCATAACAGCAAAAGCTGATGTTTATAGCTATGGAATGATGCTATTTGAATTTGTATCGGGACAGAGAAACTCAGAGCTATCGGAAAATGAGGCCATCAAGTTCTTCCCAACATGGGCTGCTAGAAAGATAGCTGAAGGAGATGACCTGATGGATCTTTTGGACCCAAATTTAGAGACAAATGCCAATATTGAAGTGTTAACTAGGATTTGCAGAGTCGCTTGTTGGTGCGTCCAAGATGAGGAAACTCACAGGCCATCGATGGGGCAGGTTGTTCAAATACTTGAGGGGGTGTTGAATGTGAACCTGCCCCAGATACCGAGAGCCCTTCAACTGTTTCTTGATAATCAGGAGCACGTAGTTTTCTTCACTGAGTCATCATCATCTAACTAGAGTTCCCAGACGAAGAGTAATACCTCAACTGCTTCCTTGCAGAGCCAAAATAGTTCATCTTCAACATAGTCCAAGTCTTGAGGAATATAAGATAAATGCTTAGTACAAGTAGTGCTTCAGTTGGATACTGCATATTCTCTTCTGTTTTATCTGTAGTTAAGAAAGAAATTTCAGCATTTGGGGATTGGCTTTCTGGGGGCTTTTTCCCCTAGCTATTTTTGTCACATATAGATACAAGCAAGCCTGGATTAAGTGCCAGGCAAGGCCAGACCGGTTGTAAAGACCCTTCATTCTATATAATGATCTGTTCTCTGCTTTTTGAGATCCAAAGTAATATTGGTAATTAGCATCGAAAACTGTCATCTCCACTTTCTGATAATTTTGGCACTGTCATCTCAAATCTGCCCTCATTGCATGCAAAGCGGGCTATAAGGCTTGGCATTTCTCAGTATAAACTCCTCTTTCTACTTGCTTTGTTTATATAATGAGTCATGGTGCGAAAACCGCCCTTGAAACTACGACTTGCTAGGACCGGGATTTATGTCATGATAATTTCCAGCCAATGTATGTATTACTAGCAGATCCTTTTGTTGGAGCTGTAGGATGTTAATGCCCGCCCCGTTTTTCACGTGGCATTTATATCTTTTCTAAAGCCGAATTTCTATGGATCGCCTCATCGCTCTATGTTTCGAGTAAGAGTAATGCTGGAGATTACCCGAACCTTTTAGCACAACTGATTTGTAAAGTGATGGACAAGACTTCTGTTGGGTTCTTGCATTATTTTGTTTATTAATTATTCACTAGTATTTGTGGCATTGCTTACAAGTTTTGTAAAACCAAGTTCAGTTTCTCAACTTGACATGTTAAAAATCTCCGCCATTTGTTCTGGTGGGAAATCGATTTGAGTTCTCATTTCAATCAGGTCGATCCAAACAATAATGTCCATTGCAGTGTGGACTACATACAAGTCCCAAGTCCCACTTCAATGTACGTTAAAAGGAGCCTGTTTTTCAGGGCCTAGCTTTGATTTTCAGTTCATAATCTATTCATGCTATAATCCAGTTGGGCCTTTGCAGTTACCACAATCCCCTCAATTTTCCCAAGCTTTCCCTCGTATGCTGTCCCATTTTCCCATTACCACGTTTCCTTTTCCCCTTTCCTATATTACAATTCATCAAGTACTTTTGATCTGTTGATGTATGGTTTCGCTTTTCTTACTGCACTTATTTTCTCGATACTATCTTATCGTTGATCCTTCTCCGGTGCCGGAGGTGCTATTGTAAAGTCTAACTTGCTTCAGCAATAAAAAAAGTCCAATCTGCTTCTACCATTGTTCGGTTGTGCTACTACAAAATCAGCGTTGCAGAAGCAAGCGATCGAACGATAAAAATAAACAGAACAAAAAAATAAATCGGATATTAGATTTACGCGATTCGGTCTAGCGACGGCAGCAAAGAATTCCACTATAGATCAATCGATACAATAGAGATTACAATCACACTCGAGTTACTCACACTTTTTCTAGCCCCTAATTACACCCAATAACATATAGTCTCATAATTTCTCACGAAATAATATCTCAACCTCATAAAGAAATTACATATAAATCTTTCCACAAGATTTAATCGAGGAAACTTCAAAAGCCAAGTCGTCCCTGCACTCACCTAAACAGCGGCACACCTGAGGTTTCCACAAGCGTGTTTTTATGTAACATATTTTGAAAAGGAAACCTAATATCAGTCTATTCCCCGCAAAGAGAAATCCTCGCACAGCATCCTTCTTAGATCCGGTCAACTCATGTCAATATTGTCCATGATCAACTTTTCCTATTTATTTACCTTGGCCGACGCCATGAACAAAAGATAGAAATCGTGCGTCCCTCCTTTTTCTTTTTATTTAATTCTAAAATTTAGATTTTCATTTTGAGCTCAAATTCGAAATATATTCTAACACTTACCATTCTCTATGATCTTTTAAAAGATCAGGCTTTTCATCACCATGATGTAAATCACGGATTTAATAACCGCTGGTCTCTCTACTTTTGCTCAAAAATCAAAATCGTCCCTTCAATTTTCTTTTTAATTCGAAACCGTTCTTGACATTTAGAAAGTGACATTGGTCGTCCCTTTGTCGGTTTGTAGCGTGATATTAACACTGTTAGCTATTTTCTAACGTGGGTCCTTTTTTTTTTTTTGGCTGATGTGGATTTTTTTCTTCTTTTTTCAAAAGAAGACTTTCTCTGTTTCTTCCGTCCTCCTCTGGATTCCTCCTCTACTTCAAATGTTACCGTACAAACAACCCGCAAAATCTAGTGCCCATGACAACACAAAAACTATTATTCATACCCGCTCATCGGCTACCAATTGAGTGGCCATGGCCGCGAGCTTTGTGGCTCAAACTCAAGCCAACATGACCACTGCAAGCTCGAAGCTCATGTGGCCATGTTGTGAGCTTAAAGATCAAGTGGCCAGCTGGTGCTCAAGCTTTGTGACTCGAATAGATCTCTCGGCCATGGTCATCCACAGGCTTAAGCTTGAATGGTCGTGGCCGCCGCGAGCTTAGAGTTGGAGCTTGCAGTTATGGCGGCCATAATGGGGCTCTCTCAATTGTGTGTGTGTGTGTGTGTTTTTTTTTTTATGTTTATGTTTAATGTTGCCCCTATTTGGCGCTACATAATTACGTGAGCGGAATATATCACAACACATGTATTCCGGCATCCTATTCATAAAAATTGACCGGCAAGAGAAAAAGTATGATGAAAAGATTAACCGCGACACTTCTAAATAGCACAGAGGTCCTTTAAAAATAAGTAGAGGGAGATTTTGATTTTCGGGCAAAAAAATTAAGGGCGCACCAGTCAATCTAATCCCTAAAAGAATGTTGCATATGTACTGGAATTGATAAGACAGTGAAAGATCATAATAGAAGCGGCGCCAAGTACCAATCGCTCCAAGTCCTAGCAGAGAGGTCTCTTCACGCCATCGTCTGTGGCCAGGACAGACTCTCTAAGGTTTTTCCGATGAAGACATACAACAACCACGATACTCGGGGTATAAACCAACACGGCAATCTAGAGCCTCGTTCCTTGACGAGCAGGTCGGTCCAGCATGCGTGGAACGAGGGCATTTTGTTAGAGGATACTGACCTCAAGACCAGCTTCGACAAGGGTAGGGTCACTAAGAAAATGTTGGGGAGAACCGCGAGCAACAATTCGCCGAGAACCAAGCCAATCCAGGATCAATATCTCCCCCGAAACTAAACCGACCAAAGTCGACTTAATTCCAACAACAACAACCCACAATATTCCAGCAATATCACCACACAATAATAAGGAAATAAATGCAACAATCGACACCAATATTTAACGTGGAAACCCAAATCGGGAAAAACCACGGACCGCCCCCAAATCCTTCCACTAATCACCGAGAATAGTAGGATACACCAAGTTCTTCTCTAGTCACACACTAGAGGCTCAACATCAACATTTCAACACTATTTCTTCACCACAAAGGTGGATTTACACAAAAATGAGAAAAAGAAACCCTAACCGCGAATGGAGAGTTCGGAGGAGAATCTCAACGAACGAAACCGATCAACTTGTAGCTCTCGGTCTCACGAACAACATACTGAAATTTGAGCCAATTCCGACAACGTTTGGCCTTCGAAATCGGACCGCGAAGATGCGCCCCCTTCTCCTCCCCTGTTCTCGCACGCCTCTGTGAACTCTCGGCTTTTTTTTCTTCTTTTCTGTGGGCTCACACACGCACGAAGATGCTGCCCTTTCTTTTATTCTTCCTTTTTCACTTTTTAACTTTTCTTTCTTTTGTTTTTGTTTTATTTCCTTTATGCAAAATGGGCCCCACATAAGTGGACCCAGTCAACAAATCTCCCCCTCCACTTCATGTGGGAAGATCCATCATGCCCGCTTTGCTTCTACAAGAGTCAAGTTTCGTCACGGGCAAGGCTTTGGTCATCATGTCGGATCCATTGTCGTCGGTGCGGACTTTCTCGAGTTGAAAGAGCTTCTCTTCTAATTTTTCTCGGACCCAATGATACTTCACATCAATATGCTTCAATCTTGAATGCAACACCGGATTTTTGCTAAGATAGATAGCACTCATGCTGTCGCAATATAGAACGGTCTTCTCTTGCTTCAAGCCCAACTCTTGTAGGAATTTCTGCATCCACAAAAGTTCTTTACCTCCTTCGGTAACAGCGATATACTCCGCTTCAGTCGTAGACAAAGTAACACACTTTTGCAATCTTGACTGCCATGAAACCGCTCCCCCTGAAAAAATCATCATGTAACCCGATGTGGACTTTCGAGAGTCAACATCACCGGCATAGTCCGCATCTGAATAGCCAATCAACTCAGGCTTTCCATTTCCATAACACAAACAAAGTCTGGAAGTGCCTCTAAGATACCTCAAAATCCATTTAACAGCAGTCCAATGCTCTTTACCTGGATTTGAGAGAAACCTACTCACAACACCAACTGCATGAGCAATGTCTGGTCTTGTACAAACTACGGCATACATCAAACTACCCACGGCCGATGCATAAGGAATTTTCATCATCTCTTCCTTTTCTTTCTCACTTGTAGGACACTGATCATTACTCAACTTGAAATGACTAGCAAGTGGAGTACTTACCGGTTTACATGTGCTCATGTTGAATCTTTCCAACACCTTGTCAATGTACTTTTCTTGAGATAGCCAAAGTTTCTTGTTCAACCTGTCACGAGTAATTTTCATGCCAAGGATTTGCTTTGCCGGACCTAAATCCTTCATTGCAAAAGCTATACTCAACTCATTTTTTAAACTCTTGATTTTCTTATCATCATGCCCAACAATCAACATATCATCCACATAAAGTAGGAGGATAAGAAAATCATTATCCGAGAATCTTTTCATAAACACACAAGAGTCGGAGTTGGTCTTTTCATACCCGTGATCTTCCATGAATGATTCAAACTTCATATACCATTGCCTTGGCGCTTGCTTGAGTCCATACAAACTTTTTCTCAACTTACATACAAGATGCTCCTTGCCTTCCGCTATGAAGCCCTCCGGTTGCTCCATATATATTTCTTCCTCCAAATCTCCATGAAGAAAAGCTGTCTTTACATCAAGTTGTTCAATTTCTAAATTCAAGGTAGCGGCCAACCCAAGAACAACTCGAATAGAAGGCATTTTTACAACCGGTGAAAATATTTCTTCAAAGTCAATTCCTTTCTTTTGACGAAAGCCCTTCACGACAAGCCTGCCCTTATATCGTGGTTGCAAACTACTTTCTTCCATCTTCAACTTGTATACCCACTTATTTGTGAGTGTCCTCTTGCCTTTAGGTAACTTCATCAATTCAAATGTGTGGTTCTCATGCAATGATTTAAGCTCTTCTTGCATGGCTTCATACCACTCATTCTTTTGATCACATGACATAGCCTCTTCATAAGTTTCTGGCTCTCCTGCATCGGTGAGTAATACATACTCATGCGGCTGATATTTCTGTGAGGGCCTACGTTCCCTTTCAGATCTTCTAACCTGAGGTAGGATAGGCTGTTGTTGCTCAACTGGCTCCACTGGCTCAACTGGCTGTTCTTGTACAACTGTTTCACCCGTCTCATCTAAATGATCAACATTTTGTGAGGATTCACCATCTTCATGATTTCCGTGTACTTCTCCCCCGTGATTTCCACCCAATACGGTAGGAGGATTTGGGCTGAAACTAACATAATGTTGAGCTGCATTCTTTGGCCTCCCTAGCTTGTCAATGTCTTCAATGGTTTGCTGCTCAAAGAATACCACATCTCGACTTCTAATGATTTTCTTTGCAATTGGATCCCACAACCTGTAGCCAAACTCTTCATGTCCATAACCCAAGAAAATACACTGTTTAGACTTGTCATCAAGCTTCGACCTTTCATCTCTTGGAACATGCACAAATGCCCGGCAACCGAACACTTTCAGGTAATTATACGAAATATCTTTCCCACTCCAAACTCTTTGCGGAACATCCCCTTTAAGAGGAACTGATGGAGAAAGATTTATCAAGTCCACTGCTGTCCTCATTGCTTCACCCCAAAATGACTTGGGCAACTTTGCATGAGAGAGCATACATCGAATCCGATCATTAATTGTTCGGTTCATTCTCTCCGCCACTCCATTTTGTTGTGGCTTTTTTGGAACAATCTTCTCAAGCTTGATGCCATAATCCCTGCAATAATGTTCAAACGGGCCTATATATTCACCACCATTATCAGCTCGAACACATTTCAACTTCCTCCCGGTTTCTCTTTCCACATTGACATGAAATTGTTTGAAAGCTGCAAGTACCTGGTCTTTAGATTTCAAAGCAACAGCCCATACTTTTCTAGAACAATCATCAATAAATGTCACAAAGTACAATGCACCACCAAGTGTTCTAGCATCCATGCAGCAAACATCAGTGTGAACTAAGTCAAGTACATTTGATTTCGTATGTGGAGAGGAACTATGAAATGAGAATCTATGTTGCTTACCTTTAAGACAATGAGCACATTCCTTCAGATTTTTCTTCTTCAATGGTAGGAGATTCTTTCTCGCAAGAGTTTCAAGTCCCTTCTCGCTGAGATGACCGAGTCTCATATGCCATAAATCAACTGAGGAGTCCTCCACTACATTCACATCTTCCTTGACCAACTTAGCTTGCATGGTGTAAAGAGTGCACGTCTTCTTACCTTTAGCCACTATCATGGAACCCTTGGTCAATTTCCATTTGCCGTCACCGAAGATATTGCAATAGCCATCATCATCCAAAGCACCTGTGGAGATCAAGTGAAGTCGAATATCCGGAACATGTCTCACATTTTTCAAAAGCAAACTACATCCAACGTCGGTCTCCAAATGAACATTCCCCATGCCGATAACCTTGGAAACACCACTATTTCCCATCCTAACACAACCAAAATCACCGCTACGATAGGAAGTAAAATAGTCACGCCGTGAGGTGACGTGAAATGAAGCTCCGGAATCAACAACCCAACCAGAGTCTTTGCATGTAAGGTTCACACAAGTGTCATCACAAATGAACACAATATCGCCGTCGGATGCCACTGCTGTTGTAACTTGCTTTTCTTCTTTCTTTCGATCTTCATTTCTATCATGGAATTTTTCTCTCTTTGGCAACCTACATTCTCTTGCATAATGTCCCATCTTGCCACAATTGTAGCACTTCACACTCCTCCTCGGTCTGGACTTCGATCTTCCTCTTGACTTGTCTCTTTTATCAAAATTCTGGGAGTTTCTTG
This sequence comes from Syzygium syzygioides, assembly GCA_031216285.1. Taxonomy (NCBI): domain Eukaryota; kingdom Viridiplantae; phylum Streptophyta; class Magnoliopsida; order Myrtales; family Myrtaceae; genus Syzygium; species Syzygium syzygioides. The sequence continues at coordinate 19,804,533 of CM062242.1, forward strand.
ATTGATTTCTCCCCCTATTTTCTGTGACAAGTGCCTCCGATTTAGAAGCATAATTCAAGCCTTTTCTCCTTGTTTCTTCATTGAATAGGCTTTCTTTGACCATGCTCATAGAAAGCACACCAAACGGAGCTGAGTGTTTAATGCCACAACCAAAGTATCCCAACTATCGGGAAGAGTACCAAGCGATAGACATGCTTGCAATTCATCACCTAAGTCAATTTCAAGATTTGTCAATTGATTTACAACATCTTGGAATTCACTCAAGTGTTCCGACATGCTACTTCCCTCCTTGTATCTCAAGTTCACAAGTCTTTTAACTAGAAAAGCTTTATTTTGTGGGGTTCTCCTCTCATAGAGATCTTGCAATTTCTTCCACAAGGTGTCCGCTTTTGTTTCTTGAGCAACATGATGAAACACACTATCATCAATCCATTGTCGAATAAACCTAACCGTTTTTCGATTCATGCGCTCCCATTCTCTGTCTTCCTTTTCTCCTTTAGCCTCATCACCTTCGACGGGATCAAATAAATCTTTGCAATATAACATATCTTCCATCCGAGGCTTCCAAATGTTGTAATTCGAGGCATTCAACTTAAACATGGTGCCACTAGTTTCCTCCATTCAATACTAGAATATCAACGCAAGCTCTGATATCACTTTGTTGGGGAGAACCGCGAGCAACAATTCGCCGAGAACCAAGCCAATCCAGGATCAATATCTCCCCCGAAACTAAACCGACCAAAGTCGACTTAATTCCAACAACAACAACCCACAATATTCCAGCAATATTACCACACAATAATAAGGAAATAAATGCAACAATCGACACCAATATTTAACGTGGAAACCCAAATCGGGAAAAACCACGGACCGCCCCCAAATCCTTCCACTAATCACCGAGAATAGTAGGATACACCAAGTTCTTCTCTAGTCACACACTAGAGGCTCAACATCAACATTTCAACACTATTTCTTCACCACAAAGGTGGATTTACACAAAAATGAGAAAAAGAAATCCTAACCGCGAATGGAGAGTTCGGAGGAGAATCTCAACGAACGAAACCGATCAACTTGTAGCTCTCAATCTCACGAACAACATACTGAAATTTGAGCCAATTCCGACAACGTTTGGCCTTCGAAATCGGACCGCGAAGATGCGCCCCCTTCTCCTCCCCTGTTCTCGCACGCCTCTGTGAACTCTCGGCTTTTTTTTCTTCTTTTCTGTGGGCTCACACACGCACGAAGCTGCTGCCCTTTCTTTTATTCTTCCTTTTTCACTTTTTGACTTTTCTTTCTTTTGTTTTTGTTTTATTTCCTTTATGCAAAATGGGCCCCACATAAGTGGACCCAGTCAACAGAAAACAGGACCGTGCATCGTGAAAAACGAAGTCTTGCTGGTCCAGCCTTCCGATGGATGAATGACTTCGACACTGAGGTTTTCTTCCTTTCGTTGTTTTGACTAGAGCTGGTAAAACTGTGTTCTTCCTATAATCAGCCTGCTTATGTTTTAAGTCTTGCTTGATCACTCAAATGTGTTAAAATATGTCTCGAGCTTGAACTCGTGAACGAAACTCAATCCAAAATAAATTAAAGGAAAATCTGGAAGTTGAATATTTATGGATGTCGACCGTAGAAATCTATATTTCATGTTCGGTTAGTGCAGTCGGCCAAACAACACTCCAAAAAGGGGAAAGTCCGTCGTTGCCAAATTTCATGAGAGAAAGAAAAGAAAGAAATAAAATAAAAGGAAGAAAAGAAAGAGAGTTCAATTGGATTTTATGTTCTTATTTTGATTCATTCAACTTTGACCGACCAGGGGACTTCCTGAGGCGGCAACTGTGCGCGTCTTTATTCTTTGGCTCTATATATATACACGAACGATATTGGATGGTGGATCCCTTAGGCCGTTGTTGATGTGAGCAGACTTGAAGCGCCGTTTCCTCCCCCAGTGCCGTGGATCATCCATAGGTGCTGGGTGCTTCGCAGTGGATTCATAATTTTATTCACTAAATTACACTAAAAATTCAAATTTTTTTAGTAATTTAAATCTTGTAGTAAGATTTATGTATAATTCCTTCGCAACATTGAGAGATTATTTCGTGAGGAATTGTGAAGCTAAACACTGCGTGCGTTATTTGGTGCAATTGGAGCTTGAGAAACACCGAAAGTGTTTGAATGACTCGAGTGCGGTTGTAATTTCCGTTGTATCGCTTGATCTATAGTGGAATTCCGTGCTACTTGTTGCTCTCCCTGTGGACGTAGGTCACCACGATCGAACCACGTAAATTTGGTGTCCGATTTATTTTTTTATTTTATTTATTTTACTGTTCGATCGCTTAGCTTTCGCAATAAAATGTTGAGTCGGAGCGCTCACTGCTCAGATTTATTGCGTGTTATTGCTCAATGGTTGACGGGGACTTTCTCCAAGTTGCACCAGTAGCGTCTTCTTCACTCTCGGACGTGCCCATCCTTGTCCATTGGTTTCGGCATTCAAGCTTGAACAGGACCACTCCTCGTATGATGTCAGCATAAATGCTTCTATCTACGTACTCGATGAAAATGTACCAGTCTCGGTTGACGTTTCCACATAATACTTTGCGCGTTTCTTGACCCCTTCTTCTTTGAGATCTCTTACCTCGCCCTCACTCTGACCACAAACAGCTATATATACTGCCCCCTGTGCATTGTGTTTCTAAGCCTGTCCGCTCGAACCTTGTATCGTCCAGCCATGGATAGAAGAAACAGTAGTCCATTGTCGTTCACGCTCCCAAGTTTCTTGCTTTGCTTGTCTCTCTGCACCACCCGCCTCTGTCTTGGCTCCGACACCATCTCCGTCAACCAGTCCCTCTCCGGCAACCAAATCTTAATCTCCTCCGGCGGCACCTTCAGGCTGGGTTTCTTCACACCGGGTAAGTCCCCGTACTCCTACATAGGCATCTGGTACAACAAAGTCAGCGTGCAAACCGTCGTCTGGGTCGCCAACAGGGACAACCCCGTTACCGACAGGTACTCCACTGAACTGAAGATCTCGGGTGGCAATCTTGTTATGGTCAACGACTCCCGAGTCCCCGTTTGGTCCACAAATCTGAGTACTTCTTCATCTGGGTCGAGCTCAACGGTGGCGGTTCTTCGGGACGACGGCAACTTCGCTCTCAAAGACGGGCCGAATTCTTCCGTGATCCTGTGGCAGAGCTTTGATCACCCGACGCACACATGGCTTCCCGGTGCGAAATTAGCGATCGACAAGCGCAAAAACATGAGTCAGTTCTTGACATCATGGAAGAACTCTGAGGATCCTTCGACAGGTTTGTTCTCTCTCGAGCTGCAGCCATCCAGCGAGTACTTCATATTGTGGAACAGGTCGTTTCATTATTGGACCAGCGGAAGGTGGGATAGTAAGAATAGTGTGTTTGACAACGTGCCTGAGTTGAGAGCAAACTTTATTTTCATTTTCAGCTTTGTGGACAATGAAAATGAGAGCTACTTCACTTATTCAATTAAAAACAGTAGCAATGACACATCAAGAGTGGTGATGGATCTTTCTGGGCAGATTCAGGAGCTTTTCTGGTTGCCCTCCCAGCAGTGGAACATGTTCTGGTCCAAGCCCCCAAGACGATGTCAAGTCCACAATCTTTGTGGGCCTTTTGGTGTTTGCAGCGAGAACACGGATGACTTTTGCAGCTGCTTGCCAGGGTTTAGTATCACCTCGCTAAGAGATTGGAATCTGAGTGACATGTCTAGTGGTTGTAAGAGGAATTCCAACTTGAGTTGTGCTTTGAGCGCTTCAGATGGGGGGAAGGACCGATTCTTGCTTAGTTCTAACATGAAATTGCCGGCAGATCCCCTATCTTTACCTGTAAGAAATGTCAAGGAATGTCGCCTCTCTTGTTTGAACAATTGCTCTTGCACGGCTTATGCTTTCGAGAATAATACCTGCTCAGTTTGGTTCGGCAATCTCTTCAATGTACAAAAGCTTGCACAAGGTGATACCACTGCAAGTAGTTTCTACCTCCGGCTTGCCGCCTCCGATGTTGAGGATCTCAGCAAGAAGATAGTTGCAGGGTCTGTTGGTGCAGCCTTGATGATATTAGCCATTCTCTTGTTTGGCATTTGGAGATGGAGGAGGAGGGCAACAGTAACAGTGAAGTCAGTGGAGGGTTCACTCAGAGCCTATGCATACCGCGACTTGTTAATAGCAACTAAGAATTTCTCGGAGAAGTTGGGCAAGGGTGGGTTTGGTTCAGTATTCAAAGGAACATTACCTGATTCAACTCACATAGCTGTCAAGAAGCTCGAAAGCATAAGCCAAGGAGACAAGCAATTCCGAACAGAAGTAAGCACGATCGGGACCATCCAGCATGTGAATCTTGTCAGGCTTCGTGGGTTCTGCTCTGAAGGTGACAAAAAGCTATTGGTCTATGAATTCATGCCAAATGGCTCCTTAGACTATTGTCTCTTTCAAAGAAAGGACTCGAAGACCTTGGATTGGAAAACGAGGTACCAAATTGCTTTGGGAACGGCTCGAGGTCTGGCTTATCTCCATGAGAAGTGTAGAGACTGCATTATACATTGCGACATCAAGCCAGAGAACATCCTTCTAGATTCTGAATTCTGTCCAAAAGTGGCAGATTTTGGCCTGGCAAAACTTGTTGGCCGAGATTTCAGCAGGGTTTTGACGACCATTAGAGGCACAAGAGGGTATCTTGCGCCGGAGTGGATCTCCGGAGTGGCCATAACAGCAAAAGCTGACGTTTATAGCTATGGAATGATGCTATTTGAATTTGTATCAGGACGGAGAAACTCAGAGGTATCAGAAAATGGGGACATCAAGTTCTTCCCAACATGGGCTGCTAGGAAGATATCTGAAGGAGGTGACCTGCTCGATCTTTTGGACCCAAACTTGGAGGCCAACGTAGATACTGAAGAGCTAACTAGGATTTGCAGAGTTGCTTGCTGGTGTGTCCAAGATGAGGAAAAGCACAGGCCATCGATGGGGCAGGTTGTTCCAATACTCGAGGGGGTGTTGGGTGTGAACCTGCCCCAGATACCGAGAGCCCTTCAACTGTTAGTTGATAATCAGGAGCATATAGTTTTCTTCACCGAGTCGTCATCGTCTAACCAGAGTTCCCAGATGATGAGCAATACATCTACTGCTTCCCTGCAGAACCAAAATAGTTCATCTTCAACAAATTCCAATTCTTGAGGGATGATAAGATAAATGCCTTCGTACAACTAGTGCTTCACTTAAGATATTGCATTTTCTCTTCTGCTTTTTCTGTCGTCAAGAAAGAGTCAGCGTTTGGGGATTGGCTTTCTTGGGTTTTTCCCCCTAGCTATTTTTGTCATATAGCTACAAGCAAGCAAGCTTGGACTAGGTGCCGGGCCAGACCATTTGTAAAGACCCTTCATCCTATAAGATGATGGAGTTCTCCGCTTTATGAGCTCCAAGGTGATATTAGTAATTATAATCAATAATTATCATCTCCACTTTCTGATAATTTTTGCACTGGAATTGGGACTTGCGTCTTCAAACAGGGGCTTTCTCAATGTGGGTGCAGAATACCTTTTATCTGCTTTTAACTAATTTTAGTCAACACTCACCTGGTTTTTGATCCACCACGCTCGTGAATTAAGCTTCAGCCTCAGGTTAGGACCCAGGTTGAAAAACTGATGTATGCCTCGTCGCTTGAATGTGCTCTTCTAGCGCAGAATTTGTAATTAGATTCCACATGAAATGTTCTTAACGCCAGGTCCTTGTTGAGACGATTATCATTTCGACCACGTTATTCTCCATAAAGTGGAATCACTTTAGTTTAATATTGAAGAGTGCAGCACAGGCTAATAAAATGCACCATTCTTGTCCGTGGTTCGTTTCGCGTAGGCCCTCCCATTCCCCATTTGATGTGCGATGATTTCTCAAACTAAATCCTATCTTGCTCTCACATTCCTTTTTTCGAGTGTTACTTTACACTATGGGTAATAACATTGTTTGCGAACATCAGGCTGATGGAAATCACTGTAATAACATTTTGTGCTTTTCATGATATGATAACCACTAATAGAATATTTAAATCTTAAACAACACTTTTCTCTAATAGTTTAAATTTTTGGAACGAAGCAGGGAAGTCCTGAGTTCGAATCTTTCAACCTCCATTTTGCCTCCCTAATTAAATATGTCCAAGCTTGGTACTAGGCAAAAAAACCAAACTAAGAGTAAGTGGGAATGTTAGAATATTTAAATCTTAATCTACACCTTCCTTTAATAATTTAAACTTTTAGAACAATTGACAGTAGTCCCACAAAATTTCACAACCACGACTACCATTAAAATTACAACTCGCTAGTCACTAGTATTGGTATATCATGATAGCCATGCTGACCTATGTAGTTTGTTCTCAATCAACCGCTTCGCGATGATCTCTGCGAGGGCAAAAAAGCTTTTTAAAAGCATATGAGTATCCATAGTCATATCTCATGAGATTGACTTGAGTCCAATGACTTCAACAGATTGCCCTCCTTCCATGGAATGCTGAAGATCAGAGAAAAAAAATACGCACATGAAATCACGTAGCATGCAAGAAAAAAATTGTCATACACAATCAATGTATAGATGATGTAACGTGGCAGAAGTAAATATATCTTATAGCACAAAATTTGTGAATGAAATATGTACATTATTTTAGCTAACACACTATGTTATTTCCAAGATCTGTAGATGAATAACCTAGAGAGGTCACTAGATAAGATCATTTAACTAAAATATGTTTAAAAAGAAGCAACAAGACTGCGATCGACATTTTCCTTCCTTTTGGAGCGGTCTTAAGAGCACACTCCCCTATTTCGGCATGGTTTATTTGGGATTTAAATTTGAAGTGCTCCAAATAACGCTTGAACCCAAATACCACATGCAAATGAGCAAGCTTATTTGTAATCTAAGCCAACATTTCATTGGTTGCCGTTTGTATTTAAAAAATGCTTGACTTACTAAGACTGGTTTATAAAATTGATTTATTAAGTGATGTGCTAAACCGTTATTAATTCTTGAGCACGACCCACTTTTATTAAAAGGTTACTCACAATCTCACACATTATTTAGCATTTATAAATCACTCTTAAAAAGTCTAGCATTGTTGTTTGTATTTTAAAAACCTATCCAATTTGCGCATGAATTCCATTTTAGATCAAAACACCCAAGCCACTCTTGTTACATCTCTCTATATATAAGCTCAAAAAAATTCTTATTTCCCCTTTTCATTAATACCAACTTGACTTCAAATTCAAAATGAATATATATACAAACCATAATTTGCCAGAACAAAATTCGCTTCGCCAAAAGTCTACTACTAACTAGACCCCGATCATGATCTATCACGCAAGACAGCATTTTCACGTAAAAAATTTAATGCAGCAGCGGCTCTTTCTTCATTTTTGCGGACGGTTCCATTCACGCATCCTCCCTAGAACTCCCATAATTAACTGCGCTACAGTCTTTCTTCCCTTCTTCTCATCTGTCTCTACCTGCAAAAACTTCACTGTCTTCTGTCTTCTGGTCCTCGCATCATCGGCATTGTCGATGACGCGCCGGCGAAGCCAGCGAGTCACCACAAGAAGCCACATTGATGCGAAGAATATCGCATAAGCTCTGCCACACAACACCGTCCCCGTCAGACTAATGAACAGCAGATATGCCATATCAAGCTTGGCTTGCTTCGTTCGTGACTGATCTTGATGATCCGGGCTTTGCTCTTGCTTCATTGATGAGCCATTGTACGAGAATCCACTGGGAGACCATGGTTTGGACACACAGTCTACGTGTTCTAATGCCGAACTCGAACCCGAAAAAGAAGGAGAGGTTGAAGAAAAACGATTCGTCTGATCATCAATAAGCTTCTGATCATTATTACTGCACAACGACCCCCTTGGTTCGGCATCCTTTGAATGACAGCGTTTCGTCAACAATGAGTTTCGAAGAGAACTACTTCTTTTCCTGCGGATACTCCGAGCCTGCGAAGAAAAAAAATCGAGAAAAATAACTACATACAGAAACCACAAAAATGTTCGTCACGTAGTTTTCAGACCTAACGTGACATTTTCACGATAATAGTAGTTTCTTCCACAACATAATATGTACTCGTCATTGGACATTACATTAATAGCACAAACTAGAAAAACGAACAGAGTGGGAAAACAAACCAAAGCGGTGTCGAAGAGGGCGGACTTTAACATGCGCGAAAAGCTATGCTTTCTCGATCGACCATACAGTGATTTCGTGCTCGCTTTCTCATTGCCGTCCTCATACATTAAAAGATGCATGAGCTGGTTCCGTCCACGCCTGGGCTCGAGCATCACTTCCTCAACAACGGGCCGTCTGAAGCAATGCAAGAACTTGATCCTCGACACATTCTTCATCCTCTCCCGACACTTCGAGCGTTGCAGATCACGATCCATGTTTCGGACTCAACTAAGAAAAAGAGAGACGAGGCAGGAAAAGATGGAGAGGCCACTCGTTATTTCCGGATGGCTTGGAGTCGAAAGGCCATAGGTTTAGTGTTGTTTTGGATCACTTGTTTCTTTTGTGCTAGTGTACGTACGTGTATATCTCTCTCTATATATAAATATTTCTATTTCCAGAGTGAGCATTACTATTGGGTGGTTAAGGATTTAAATGCTTGAATGAGAAGGTCAAAGAAAAGGGTGAGAGCGGTTAATGGATTGCTGCCGCCGATGGACAGACAGGTAGGAGGGGAGGGTATATAACTCCGCACGTCTTGGCTTATGGTTTTTGTAACGATTCGTTCTGATGAGAGTGGGGAGTAATCGCCAGGGCTAGAGAGCCTGGACAATAAACGGCTCCTGGCAAGGGCAGGAATGAATCGAACTATGCACCAAAAAGAGAGAGAACGTACTTGGGATATATGTGTGAAAATTGAAATTAACTCACGGAAGGATCTTTTCACGTAAAGGTAATACTAGCTTGCGCAGGTGGGAGCGCTCTCAAGATAGGTGACCTTTTGGAAATGTGCTTGTATGTACGCTAAAAGACAAAACTGTGAGACTTGGTATGGGACGGGCCAAATGGAACAATTCCTGAGTGAATTAGATCCAGGGCATCATAGTTTTAGCGGCGAGAAATGGCTTTGAATTTGATTGGTCATCATTATGATCATCAAGACATTTCTAGATTAATGAATCTTTGAGAGCGGTTAAATTATGGTAGTTGCCTTAACATCCAAGAAATGCTGACCTTATTCCTTTTATTTGCTGCATTCAATTCAAGGAATGTGTTGTTGCTTCATCAATCCAAAGGGGTGCCTTGCAAATGCTCGTGCGAACAAGCAAAGAACAAGCATTTTGCTTGCACGCATGCTACAGGCCAAAAGTTTCACCTGCTTACCCAATCGTAAGAAATCGAATCGTGCGATTTCCGTTGTTGAGTAAATGCAGTGGTGGTCTGTAGCCATTCGAGCAGAGAAACAACAGATGGGAAATCTGACGATCTTGCATATGTAACATCTGCCTTTCCTACCTATATACGTCGAACGAACCTCTTGTGTCCAAAATTTGTGTAATGCGTGGTCCCGCTATGTCTTGACATCTTAATGTCTAATAATCTCCAAAAGCTTATGCATCACCCTCTGATCATTTCCATTAGGGTCTTCTAAAGAAATACGCAAATTAGGCCCGTCAAATAGGTAAGTCGGGTTGGGTCGAAAAAAGATCCACCCCAAATTGACCCATTTAAGCTAACTAGTGGGGGTTACCCCAGTGACCACCCTTCTCACTTGAGAAGGGGGGAGGCAAGGAGTTCGATTTCCCACTTTCTCAGAGGGTCTGAGGGTGGGAACAATCGAGTGAAGAAGCAGGGCTTCCAGACCTACACACAACACACACACACAGTGGTTCGTAAAATAGAAATGAGATAGAAAACAAAAAAAAAATTTGATCCATTTAAACTGTTTTTATGCGACACAATTTTAGCTTTCCATACCCAGCCCGACCAGCACCCAACATATACCCAACCCAATCCAATCCAATCTTTGAAAACTCATATTCACCCTTTTAACATGTTATTATCATTCTTTTATGCATAGAACGAAGATTCATCTAGTACATATTCAATGAAATAATATAATTTTATTTAGACCTGAAAAAGAAGGATAATAATACCATGTCAAATTTCATCCTTTCTATTGAAATCAACCCACAACACTAGAAATTTTTTTTATAAACAGAACAAAAACCGTCCCCAGCGTACATTCCTCCCGTCAATTTATGAAAAAATTCTAATGTTTCCCACCGTAGTTCATCTCGCCAGGAGCTGCGCGTTTTGTAGTTTTTTTCCTTTTGCAAATTTCCTTTAAGACTCCAAATTTGTTTTAGCCTTGAAATGCCGAAAGAGTTGAAATATGGGTCATTTAAGCAACCCATCATAACCCTTTTTACTAAAGTCTGGTTGTTAACCCATTTTGGCCCCCTTTGTTGCCAAACAATTTACCCATTCTCCTAAAGACCATAAAATATGAGTTGCAAAATGGGCCTGTGATCCATTTTACCAGCTTTAACGACCACGCCATTTTGATCTAAAACCAAAGATTTCGATTTATGGGTTATATCAATGTAGCTTCCTTTTTTTTATTTTTCTCTTCCGAAAAGAATGTAGCTTCTTTTAAGGAGTGAAATAAAGCAATTTAACCCGCATTCGCTTTTACCGTTTCCTAACTCAGGGTCAATGCTATGAGCGGACAGCGCCTATTTCATTGGGCCTAGCTTAGATTCTGTTTAACTTAACACATTGGCCCATAATCCTAAATGGAGCCTACGATGGTCAAAGGACAGAAGAATTTTTTTTAATTACCACAGATTAATGAGATTTAAACAACGCACTCTGAAACGGGCCGGCAACAACATCCGTGTTCCGTTACAACCGATACCTATTGTTGTCACAAAAACACTTGAAACCTTTCAAAATATTCAAACACCGAGACATCATATATGTAATTTTTTGAAAATTTCCGCATTTAAAGTAATTTTTGTTTTCAGCTTGAAAATTTAGAAGTAGAGCCACAAAGGCAAGACAGAAGTAGGTGAATAACAACACCCCAAATAGCCCCGCCTCCATGATGCAAAACTCAATTTTTGCTAAACTTTCATCGAAGGTCACTGAATCTCTCTTTCAATTCAACAAAAAGGTTTCAAATTTCGGCCACATCAAATTCCAACTTGCTAGACTGGATTGAAAACGAAATTGAAGCCGAGCTGCAATTCTACCGGTCCACTCGAAAGTGATGGTATACGAAGTCAAGGATGATGTGAAGAAATTTCTCCAAGATTAAAAATAGCTTAAACAATAAAGAAATATTCATCCGCAAGGGTTAGGACAATAACAGAAAATGGGAACTCGCACGAAAAAGAATGTTGGATTCACCTGTCTGGTCTTCGATTTCCTTCGGAAAAGAACAAAAATTAAAAGAGAATTTCCACACAAATAGGGTCCAGTTTAACCTAAGCCTAGTATTTGCACCGACCAACATTTGATGGTCAAAGTCTAGCAATCAAGCCGTCACATTAGTGTGGCAAGACCTGAGGGGACTACATTAACGAAATATTGAAATTATCAAGGTACAAATTTCGTGCATTTCCCATATTTGTTGCCTAATTTTCAATTTCTAGATAAGATCATAGAAATTGGCTAAGAATTAGAATAGGCATAACCATCGAGAAGTCTTGTTTCTCGTTCTTATTTAATTTAATTTAATTTTATTTTTTGAGAGAGGGAATATGAATTGACTTGAGTGGAAATTTTACCGCGGGGTCAAAAATGGGGCAAGAAAATAAAAATAAAAAATAAAGAGTGGGACGTCATGCACGAGTCATGCTTATTAAGACATGCATGGAAAGTTGAAATAGTCAGGTCAATTTAGCATGGTCAACACAGTCCAGACGACGTTAAAGTGTGTGGAAATTACCCTTCTTCATTCAAATGCCAAGACCCGCGCTCTTTGAAAAAAATTTAATGCGAGCCTTATTATGTGAACGGGGAATTTTTGGTCATGTAATAAGGTGGAATCGAATGTCAAATGATAGGCCATAGTTTACTCGATCTCGACTTTGCTTAAAATAATTAAGTTGACTTGAAGAAAAACCCCCTCTTGCATAGTTATAAAGAAAGACCCCTTTGCCTAGGATTTGGGACCAAAATGACTGGTGCAGGCACATCTAGTGCGTGCATGAGGACACGCATCCGGGTGTTTTCCATTACGTCTTTCGCGACGCACTCCTGACATCGCGGTTCATTTCTTTAACGAAGGCAATGCGTTATTCTTCGAGGTGAATAACATGTATTAAACAATACAAACGCTAGATCCGATTGCGAGTTATCAAGATTTAACTTGAGCCCCATGTTTGATTAGTCAACGTTTTCAAACGTTCTTTTCCTCATTGCATGGTGTGCTTGACATAGAGTTGACCTGATTTTGCCGTGGAAGACGGACCAAGTCATGTTATTTTATTTCTCTAGGACATTAATGGGGGGTTAGTATGCTCGCATGAAAAGCATCTTTTGGAATTTTTGTTATGGACGAGCAACGAGGGCTCTAATTGTTTCTGCAAAGACAGGTCTCCATCACCGTCCGTCTCTCGCCTTCCGATTCCTCGAGAGGTTGTTCTCAAGGGCTAAATTAATTTAATCATCTAGAACTCTAAGAACTTTAGCCCAATGGCGATGGATTTGAATGGGGGCGAGCACTGAGCAGCAAGTTGAAATTTCTAATATAATCTTGATGTTGATTAGAACCCATGAATATCTTTTCTGGGAATGTTTCAACGGACAATGAAATCTTAAAGGCAACGCAAGTCTGAAAAGAATCAAAACTTAGTCACGTTTTGCAAGACTAGGATATAGGGAGGGCAGAACGACCGGTGCTAATGATCCTATTAGGTGTTTATCGTAAATGGTCGCACACGTATTACAAAATATTCGGTCCGAGTTATAGCTCTTCCACATCATCCACACCCAAAGATTCAAGATCAAGGAGTTCGTCACTGTAACCCCACTCATATTATAGGAGTGGTGAAGTTTCTCTGCACAATATATGATTCAACTAGTTTAACGCAATTGGAGCTGTTTAGGGTGCTCACTATTGCACATTTGTTACAGAACGTTAGATTTGAGTCATAACTACTCCGCATCACCAATACCACCAAGGTTGATGAGCTCGTCAACATGGCCCTTCCAAGATGCTAGCGGTGGGGTCCCTTCATACAAGGTATGTTTCAAGGCCCGCTCACAACATGAATCGAACTCATGATCTTGTGGAAGATAAATGACCTAATAGGCCATTGTCTTGGTGATTGGTGAACTTGATTAGGTGCGAATACCGCAAGTGCTGTGTAAATACACTAGTTCCATCGTGAATAAAGAATTTGTGAGATACAAGAAACGAGCCTGGCGAACTCATAAAGGATATTCCCTTTAGTCAAAAGGAAAAATTCATTTTTCAAGTAACAATAGTAACACTAAGCTTACCGTATAAAATTGATCTAGGATGACCGACTTCGAGTTCAAACCTAGGAAGCATGGATACTCTCCGGGGGCTTCCGTGTTGTGTCGGATACCGACACTTGTCCGACACTCTTTTTTATTATTATTTATTTATGTATGGATTTAAATCAAATTAATTTTATTGAAATAATCATAAAAATAATAATTTATTATGTATCTATAAAAATATATATTAAATATATAACGTGTATCAACGTGTCAAATTTTTTTTTTTTGAAAAATAAGTGTCATATGTCGCGTACCGATACTACTTATGTTCAAAGTTAATCTCGAAGCTCCGAGTCATCCGGCCGTGTCCAAGCAAAGGTGAACGGTCTGTCTTTTACCGTGCGAAATCGCTTTCTAATCATCCAAAACCGCTTTTTGACTATTTCTTCCACACGGACATGTGCATGGAAATTCATAAACAAGGGAGAAAAAAGATCCCACTAAATTAATCCTGGACAGCGGACAAGCTGGCCCCAAAACCTAGAAAAACGAAAAGAAAAGCAGCATACTTAGGCTCTCTTCGTTTGCGAAAAAATATTTTTTTTAAAAATATTTTCCGCATTTTTCAGTGTTCAGGATCGAAAAATATTTTCCGTGAAAAAATATTTTCCTTCCCCATCCCTAAATCTTTCATTGTTTCGAGGAAAATAATTTCCTCTTTTTACAAAAAGGAAATCATTTTCCTTCAAAGTGAAGGCAAAATTGCTTATGGGAGGGAAAATATTTTTCGTGGGAGAGGAAGTTGATCGCTGGTCACCACCGTTGGTCGCCGGCTGCATGGTGCCACCGTCGCTACTGGTCGCCGGCTGCCGCCGGTCGCCCGCCGCTGCCGGTCGTCGACCGCCATTGCTCGCCGCTGCCATAAGTTGCCGGCCCCGCAACCCTCGCCTGCCGCCACCGCAGGTTGCTCGCTGCCACCGTCGGTCGCCACCGCCGCTTGCTGGCTACCGCCGCCGCCACCGCCAATCGCCGAACACCAGAAAATATTTTCTGAAACTTTTTCAAATTTTAGCCAAACACTAGAAAATTGTGTTCCAGAAAAATATATTTCAAGAAAATGACTTTCGGGAAAATATTCTCCTTATTTTCTATCAAACAAATGGAGCCTTAATGCACATTAACAGACCCCGACGTGTCGGAAACGGGATCGAATTTTCCCGCAATCGTTCGTATTGCTTCCATCATCACTTTCCCCTGCCCTGGGGACCTCAAAAAGGATGATACCCAAGACTTCCCGCGAACGTGAATGCACGAACCTTCGAACCTTTTGGCCCCTCTCTCTCTCTCTCTCTTTCTCCATCTCGGGGAGTTTGATCTTGAAATTCTTGTCTCTTGTAATAACGTTGATGGGTTCCTGGAAAAGTATGCGCCTTTTTGACGGGTGATGCCCGTGCCCGACATGGACGAAGTCAAACGACATGGATGCTCCATTTGGGTTTTCATTCATGAACTCCCCCGTTGAAATTACGAATCGAGTCCGGTCGACAATGGCCTTAGTTTTTCACCTGTGCAACGCCGGTGGCTTCGACTATTTTCGAGTGATGTCCTCTTTTCCACGCGCGTTTTTTCGCTGTGGTTGCTGTACAAAGACGAACGAAGCTGAAGATCTAAGTCTGGTCCAATCGTCAGACGAACCACCCAGTATTTTATTTTCCTTGGGGTTGTAATTGAAAGCAGTCAATACTTGTTTATAGGTAATATTAGCCGTTATAGACATGGATTCATGGACCGACCACCATGTTGTAAGTTGGTCCGTGTTCATCAAAAAGAAGTGCAGCGATAACCGTTCTTATTTTGAGTAAAGGAGGGTGCGGGAAATATGATCAACTGGCTATTGAAGTGCGATCGATGATCTCATGGACCCGTTGATTCATGACGAGCATGCATAGGGACAACTAAGAAGACTCAAATCTAATTCGTCCTAGCTTTTAGTATACATAAGTCGTGTCATTTTGGTAGAGCAATGACATAACATGAAGAGAGGAGTACGCTCTTTAACTTCCACTCCTCCAGATGGGGCTTGATAGAAGAGTCTTGTCCGGAGTCAATCAACTTGCATTGGAAGAAAAATTTAGGAGATAGCTAGCGAACGCCTGGATTCTCTATATGTATGAAAAGAAATATATCATATAAATTCATTTTATGGGAAAAGTGTCAAGAAAAATCTAAACCTATTCCATTTGTGCTAATTTAGTCATATATAAATCTTTTTTTGATACAAATTTAGTCCTAAACCTTTTGCTATATTGCCAATCAGTCCTTCCAACTAATTTTGGCCGGACATTGTTGACGTAGATGCCGGATGGCTGACGTGACACCTCTTGTGCTAACGTGGATAATTTTTAATAATATTTTTTGACTTTATAAATTATTTTTTATGATCTATTCTTTTTTTTCTTTTCTTTATTTTATTTTTTCCCTTTCTTCTACTTTTTTCCGATGATTGGCCGCAAGTGATGGCCGGCTGAGCTAGCTTCGCCTAGGCGAGGTCGCCGTTGGCTGACCCTCACCTGTGTGTGGCGAGTGACAACGACGTCACCAAGCCAGGCTAGCCCGACTGGCCATCGCCTATGGCCGATGGCCGGTCACCAGCAAAAAGGTAGAAGAAATTTAAAAAAAATTAGAAAATCGAAAAAAAAAACTATTAAAATATTATTAAAAATTATCCACATCATCGCCGGTAGTGCCCCATATGGCCAACATCCACGTCAGCAATATCTGACCAAAATTAGCTGGAAACACTGAATTGACACTATGTCAAAAAGTTTATCACTAAATTGATATAAAAAAAGGTTTTGGACTAAATTGGCATTAATGTAATAGGTTTATGACTTTCTAGACACTTTTCCCTTCTTTCTATACTTGTGCATTTGCATAAGATCTAATATGTTAATCATTGTTTTTTTATATGTAGTTGACTTAGTCTATCAGACCACACAATATAGCTTCTCGTGTTTGTGTATCTCTAGATAACTACCATCGAATTGTATAATTTCTTGTTTGTCTACGGGCTTCACAATGCTATCTTGCTTCAAGAATTTGCGAGAAGGCACACAAATTGATTATGCACCATACCACTATGTATTTTTTTGCCCTATCATAGTCTTCAAAGTTTGTACTTATGTATATGAAGTGAGCTTGTAATTGAATACCCTTTTAACATCACGTTTCAGAACATACTCTACACCTTACATGTGTGGCACCTAGTCAGCGTACTTGGCGTAGGATTTATAGAAGGGATAATGATACAAGCAATCTCTAAACTTTGGCTCAATGTATAATTTGATCCATGAACTTTTACTTTCTTCAATATAGTCCCTGAACTTTAACTTAATGTTCAATGCGGTCCTTGAACTTTTGATACATGTTCAATTTAATCCTTGAACTATATGAAAATATACAATATAATCTCTGAACTTGAATTAATAGAAGAACTACATTGAACATTTTTATAAAGTTCAAGGATTATATTGAACATATACCAAAAATTGAGGAATCACACTGAACATTAGGTTAAAGTTCAGAGACTACATTAAATAAATTAAAAATTTATGGATCAAATTACCTATTGAATCAAAGTTTATGGACTGTTTGTGTCGTTTTCCCTTTATAGAATATTACCACACACAAGTTACAATTTCAACTTGAACAAGTTCATAAGGTAGATGCTAATACCATCGTGAGTCCCATGCATGGCCTAACTTGAAGGCATAAAGATAATCGTTTGATTCTCTCTCACTGCTGGAACCGAATCCTCATCCGGGGTAGACAAGGCAAATACTTTAATAGTTCCCTTGTTCGCAATGCCAAGTGTTTGCTTAAAAAAATTGTCAGACCCATAAAAAAGGAAGCAGCTCTACAATTATTAAATTTAAAAGTGAAAACAACATAAAGTAAGGATGGCTATCTTAGCCAGAAAAGACAAGCCCGACGCTGTACTAATCGTGTGGAACACGTTTAGGAGGAGAATACCAAAAAAGTTCACATGTATTAAGTTCTAAACATTTTACATTTATGTCAATTTAGTTCATTCAACTAATTTTGATCGAAAATCGCTGACATGGACATTGGACGTCCTATGTGGTGCTGACATAGACATTTCTAAATAATTTTCTAAATAATATTTTAACAATTTTTTGAATTATTATTTATTTTTTTATTTCTATCTCTTTCGTTTTTTTTTCTTTTCATCTTCCTCTAGTTGGTCGCCGAGGTCCGTCGAGATCGGCCTTGTCAGCCACTGGTGAGGTTGAGCCTCGCCCAATGATGGCAAGGTTGACCCTCACCGGTTGGCTAGAGGAAGAAAAAAAGAAAAGAAAGAGAAAGAAAAAAAGGAAAATGAAAATAAATAAATAATTGAAATAATTATTATAATATTATTTTAAAATATCAACATCAGTGCCAGTCGTGTCACGTAAGATGGCCATCATCCATGTCATCGATTTCTAGTCAAAATTGATCGGATAGATTGAATTGGTACAAATCTAAGAAGTCTAGGACTCAATTGGTAAACAAAAAAGTTTTATAACTGAATTAATACAAGTACAATAAATTTAAGACTTTTTTGATAATTTTCCTCACGTCAAACGTCTTTCTCCGAGTCAAGAAAAGGTTTCTATAAATACCGCCCGACTTCAAACCCTTTTGATGCTTAAAAAGGTGGAAAAATTATTCTTCCTAGTACACACATTGAGAGAGAGAGAGAGAGAGAGAGAGAGAGAGAGAGAGAGAGAGAGAGAGAGAGATGGCAAGGACACCAGGGCGAGATAAGAATGGGATGAAGAAAGGAACATGGACTCTTGAGGAAGACAATAAGCTGAGGGCCTACGTGAGCCAATATGGCAACTGGAATTGGCGCAAACTCCCCAAGTATGCAGGTAGAATTATCTATAATCGTTCGATATGTTTTCAAATCATCAAGTGTCGTTTTAAGTAACATGTGCACAGGAATGCAATTTGTGATCTTATGGATCTTCTTCTCAGCACCAGTTGAAGGTTTTCCAGCTCCTCTTTCTCGAACAAAAGTGAAAAAAACAAGAACCTGGAAACCTTGAAATAAGCTCTTTCTACTTGCCAAGCTGTAGAATTTCCCTTTTGTCTGTAAATGGAGAAATTACAATTCTCGCTACTAAATGGATAGTCTTCTATAATTTTTAAGGTTCAAGGGAGAAAAGTGCTAATTTCTAATCTTCAAGTGCTTCTTTAGGTGTTAAGGTTAACGCAAAATCTCTTGAATAATTTCTTTTTTCCCTCCTTAGAAGTGGGAGAAGAAGTACCATTTCTATTTTGGATTCAAGCTTATATGCTCACAGTTTTATTATAGCAAAAAGAAGGCAAAAGTATCCGCAGATCTCCTCTCTCAATTCTCGCGATTGATACAATAGCCGTGGCAAAGAGAAGCTCTACAAAAAGTGGATGAAGTTATAAATAAGTTGAGTTCTTACTCTTAATTACATATGCATGTTGTAGCGGCTTATAGTTTAGATTTCTTTCTATCCCCTTCAAATGTGCAGGGTTATCAAGATGTGGAAAAAGTTGTAGACTCAGATGGATGAATTACCTAAGGCCAGATATCAAGAGAGGGAATTATACCAAGGAAGAAGAAGGAATCATCACCAGACTCCAAGGATTGCTCGGGAACAAGTAAGTTATATCTTCTAGCATGCTAGCTACTCTAAAACAAAACCCAACTTGAAACAAAGAGAACTTCACATGAATAATGTAATATATACTTGAAACAAGAAGATTAATGTCATATACTTCCCTGCGAGTGTGTGAAGTTCCTCTAGGGAGAAAGGCTTCATTAATAAAACAAACAGCTTCTTCATTATTAATCCGGAGCTCATTGTTTTCTTGATGCATGCGAGAAGGGCCTTGATGTGAGAACATAAGATGATAACACAATATTTACCGATGGTGGAACAAAAAAGGAAGGAAAAACCCAACCGAGTATTATCCTTGTCAGAATTTCCCGAGTTTCTCATTTTTGGGACAGAGAAATGAGTTGATGAAACCTAAAAAGCGTGATGCAATAATAATTGGAAGAAGCATAAATTCTTTAACAAGCTGAAGAACATGGAGTTAGGATTCTCCTTCTTCTGAGTTAATTGTGGAATGCTTCGATCGTCTTACAAAATGTTCCTAAAGCGCAATTAGGATAGCAAAGCATATGAGATCATGTATCATCTGTTGTCTCCACTTTTCAAATAGACATGAGTCATGATCACAAAATAGAGAGAAAATGATACCTGACCACATAAATTTCCTACTCCGGTCTTTGCAAATTTTCTGATGGACTAGCGTTCACGAATTGATCTGGGTTGAAGAAAATGCATTTACATTTCCTGAGAAAACAATGACACATTTCAACCAGGAAGAGGAGTATCTAATGTTCTATTTGTACATACAATAATCTACAGATGGTCAGCTATTGCATCTCAGTTACCAGGAAGAACAGACAGTGAAGTCAAGAATTACTGGCACACCAACTTGAAGAAGCGCTCGAGTCAAAATACATCATCATCATCAGCATCAGCATCTCCGCAAGAAGCAACCATCTCAGAAAATCATTCATGTGAACATGAAGTTGGACCTAAGAATATATCCGAGATGACTCCAAACAATCTCCTCGACCTTCCTATAAATTGCCCTGCAACTCATCAGATCGTAGAAGGGTTTGCGTCCCTCCATTTGTCTTCGAGCTCAAGCAAGACTTCACTATCCATGTGCACGGAAGTTGCAGACTTCTCAAACACAGAGTGCGAAGCATATCGCACCACATATATTGCAGAGTCTAGCGGGAGGTTCTGGACTGAACCATTTATCACCGCCAACAATTTCGAATCCTGGCTTTTGCAGGATGAATGGTTATTTTCCCATGATTTTTTCTATTAATTGAGAAAATTGGTCTGTTTAGACTGATGAGTCACCTTATGTTCCTACAAGAACAGCTAATATGTTCTCCGTAGGTTTGTTATTTCTATCAATGTATTAACCTTTCTGTGAGGTGAATATATATATCTATATTGGCTTGAATATATATA
This sequence comes from Syzygium syzygioides, assembly GCA_031216285.1. Classification (NCBI taxonomy): domain Eukaryota; kingdom Viridiplantae; phylum Streptophyta; class Magnoliopsida; order Myrtales; family Myrtaceae; genus Syzygium; species Syzygium syzygioides. The sequence goes on from CM062242.1 coordinate 19,825,125, forward strand.
TATATATCTATATTGGCTTGAATAATCATCTGGAAATGTGAATAATAACCGATATATGCCCGTTTGGATGATTGTGTCTTAGCTAGAAGCAGTTAATAACTCATTCTGCAAACTATGCAAATCATCTTCTATCGGAAAAAATCTCAGTTCATAGGTATCACAGGTTGTGAAGGTAGCAATAATAAGTTGCGTTGGGGAATCGTCGCTCCATTCGAACTTGTTGAGGTGACATGAAAGCGAGAACTTAGCCAGAATTCAGATAACAAATTAAAATCACACGGGAATGGTTTTCATGCTCAAGCAAGATATAATAACAGACGTTCAAAGTTCACATATTTTAGATATAGATCAAGGAGTCTGGAAAGCAAACTCACCATGATCTTCCTGGAGAATGAGAATTCATTAAAATAGTAAAACATATAACAGCAATCAAATGACAGTAAAAAATTTTCAAAGGGTTGTTCTTGAAATCTCTTGGAAACAGCGGGAAGTTTTTCATTGATATTCTATTGAGAATGATCATACATATAGTTCCTCCCAGATTGCATACTGGCAATATCTTAAGTAATACATCTAATTTACAGAAATCCCATATAGATACATTTAAGCCACCCTCTCTTCCCGAGCCTTGCACAACAGAACTTCAAAGATCCTCAACTTTTTTGCACTACAAAACCGTGTCATCATCTAATGGTATTAAAAAGATTTCTGGAACTTAGAAGGTAGATAATTTTACTTACTGCCCAATAAAACAGGGCAAACATGTTGTCATGACTCATAATAGTATGTAATAAAACCTTCGACCCATGGCTTCAGCCTCGAGAAGTTTCTTTTACATAAACTTAGGATACGTTTGTTTTACAGAAAATTCAAGATTGAGATTCCAAAAAATGATTACTTATATCCATTACAAAAATGAATAAATGCAAAATATTTTCATCATCCACGAAAATACTTAGAAATAAATTGTTGTCAACGATGAAATATTTTCTATTGACTAACTTTTTAAAGCGATATAACCAATTATTTTAATATTGAGTTTTCCGTAAAACAAATGCACGCATTAATCTATTTAGACCACACATTCAATTGCTATGATCATGTTGGTCGACATAGGCTGAGTCCACGTAATATTTTCCCTCGGCTTCCAAACCAGATGTAAGAATTGGTTTGATTGAAATTTACGACCTATATTTATTGCGGACTTAACAATGATCATTTTGTGTTTTTGTATTCGATAATTAATAATCTCATTACTGGGAAAGAGTGTGGCGAATAGCAACTAATTTATGCTAGAAGACTGGAAAACGACAGGTTCTGGAAATGGATTGCTCGAGTACCTAATCTGATGTATTACTGTAGATAATATATTTGGTCAACCGAGACTGGCTACTAATGTTCAATCATAAGCTCTGTTTATTTCAAGAAAAATAAATTATTTTAAAAAATATTTTCTTAAAAATAATAGATTGTATCACTTACAAAAATAAAAAAAACAAAAAATATTTTCAGTATTCACAAAAATGTATATATATAAATTGTTGTTGATAATGAAGATATTTTATATTGACTAATTATTTCAAAGATTAAATAATTATTTTCAGGAAAAAATTTTATAAATCATTCATTTTCGGCGAAATAAATGGAGCGATAGCGGAGAATGAAAATTCTATTGTAATCTAAAGTGTATCATTCATTAACGTTAACGTGGACGTGAGTGGGACTCGTGCATACTTTCGTGTACTCTTTCGAGAACGATAGTGCTAGTTTGACCAGGTTTTATTACTACGTTCTTCCCTCATGTTTCGCTAGGACTTTGGTAAAGACGCCGGAACAGCATCTGGGTATTATTCCTACTGGATTTTGATGACTGATCTACACGCATCTGAAATAAATATTCAGGATCGGATCATAACGTATCTTCTTCTACGTCTTCTGCCATGTTTGTCAACTCAATGCTCGTCGATAATAATACATTTTACAGACGAAGTTAGCTACACCAAAATGGATTAGCTAGAGAAAGAAACGAAGCTCGGATTGAGCAAGTGGGACGCAAGTGGTGCCGAGGGACTGGTTTGGCGGTTTTGCTTCGTGGTGAAGAACATGACATTTTCCATCACAGCAACATCGTACAGCTCTGTGGTCCAACAAGAATGAAAACCCGTTCCTATCCAACTCCCAAAACTGAGTGAGACATATCGAGTTAGATTCTAGGACGAAACCCATTTGATTTTGGATCAATCATCGTTCGATAAGTCAGTCACATGAACATGATGAAGCTTTCTCCTTCACTTACGGCGCAACACTTTTAATAAAGGAGGAAAAATAAGGGCTATATTTTCATCTATCCTTTAACAAAGGACTTTTTCCATAGGTTTGTTAGTTCTATCGATTTAGTAACCTTTCTATGTGGTGAATATATATCTATATTTGGCTTGAATAATCATCTAGAAATGTGAATTATAACCAATATATGCCCGTTAGGATGGTTGTGTCTTAGCTAGAAGCAGTTAATAACTCATTCTGCATACTAAGTAAATCATCTTCTATCAGAAAAAATCCCAGTTCATAGGTACTGCAGATTGTGAAGGTAGCAATAATAAGTTGCGTTGGGGAATTGTCTCTCCATTTGAACTTGTTGAGGTGAAAGCAAGACCTTAGCCAGAATAATTCTTGAACATGACCCACTCTTTTAAAAGGTTACTCACAATCTCACACATTATTTAGTATTTATATAGGGTTTTTTTCCACCCCTTCTTTGGCTTAAACACTCCTTTTTTTTTGTGTTTTGACCATACTATCTCTTGTGGGGTCCACCATTGATGTCTCAATTCTTCGCCTTTGCAAATAGTCTCTCCATTTTCTATCTTACAAGCCATTCTCTTCTTTCTGCACCTCCCACTCCTTCTTCGACAAACTCCATCGTCCTCTGTTTTCTATCTATGATGCCAACCCCATCATCCGCCATACTTTCACTAACACCGCTGATCCCCCAATTCCCCCTTGAGATCAAACAACCATATTAAGCATATCCAACATCATTATTTCCCACAAGTATATTAATGAGAAGCTACGACAACATCCCAAAACTGATGATAAAGAACTTATGGAAGCGATAGTAAAAACTGAACCCAGAGGGAGAAAAAGTTTATAAGATGCAAGGATGCTACAAACTATAAAGCAATTTCACAATTAATTCACAAACACCGTTGTGATACACGCTACGCTCTAAACGCAAAATTGAAACGCAAGATCAAGCATTTCCATGACGCAAAACTCAAATTCACCTTTAAGAAAAGATATCAAAAAACACTCAATAGCAATATGTATGAGCATGACTCAAGACCAATAAAACTAGAAAGGTAAAAAAACAAGCTTTCGCCAAAGCCGTACCTCCAATAGCGAAGGGTGCAAATTGCTTTTTTTTGTTTTTTTGGTCGATGCGGATTGTTAAAGTAAGCAATTCATTTGGAATTTGCAGATGCAAGAGAGATTTGTGGAAGGAGTGGGAGCAAGAAAATAAAGAGACAATTTGAAAGAGAGGAGAAGTGAGACGTCAATAGCAAGGAAAGAAAGAAAGAAGAAGCAAAGTCGAACAACGAGGAAAAAAAAAATAGTTGACCGAATAATAAAAAAAATATGACTTTTATGGGGTGTACCATAAATGGTTGGCCCAACAAGAGAAGATATGATCAAAACACAAAAAAATTGAATGTCTAATTAAAGAAGCAGGGAAAAGGTGCCACCCTTTTTTTATTGTTAATATTCGAAATAAATGATTAATGAAAATTAGCTACCCAACTTGAAAAGTTATCCTATTTAAACTAGGAAATAATCTAGATTAAATCCTATTTTAGTTCGGAAACTTATCTTAATTAAATGGTTATTATCATAACATGCAATTTAATCTAGAAGATAAGTCTAACTAAATAAATTCTAAACGTGCAAAAGAATTTTTTTCATTTATTAAAATTGGCAATTCTATCAACTCAAAATTTCAAACATAGTAAAAATCGTCCTAGATATCCATCAAAATGCAAACAAAAGATTACGATATCCAAAAAAATAATCTGTTGTCCCAAGTCTTCATTTAACGGATATCACAATCTTAATGAAACACTTACCACCCGTCGTCTCATGGCTCAAATTAGTGATTATATTTAACCTTTTTTTGCCTATACGATCCAATCAAATAATGCCTAAAATACTCAAGATCACATTAATTCAAATTAGGAAATAAAATAACAAATTCAAGAATGGATTGTAGAGAGCATACCTCAAGGCCACCCTCAGCCTCCACATCACCCTTCCTAGCTCCTCCTTCTCATTGGCACAAACTACTCCACCTTCGCTAGGCTCATCAAATGTAGAGTGCACAACCTTCTCATGCCTCACCATTATGCGCCACTTTCTGCGAACGCCGTCCTCTTGCTATCGTAAGACATGTGGCGCAGAACCTTCACTCAGGTGGAGTGAGAAGGTACCACCGTGGGTCATGAGGTCCAGTTTAGTTGTCTCCGCCTACACAAGTATGGAAGTCTCCATTTCTCTACCTTTCTATTGTTGTGGCTAATTACATGAGAGAAAACGTAGAGAAAGAAGAAGACAAGCAGAGCAAATATGGGACCCACAATGAAAAAATATGAAATTAATATAAGAAAAGGGACACGACAAGAAAAAATGTGACAACACTTTCTTAAAACATTGTCAGAGGAGGCATGCTAAAAAGTGGGACTTACAAAGGGCAATATAGTCAGATTATTATATTAAGGAGTGTTTTAGCCAGAAAGGGAGTGGAAAAAGCGCGACCCTAAAAAAAGGTCAAAAATATCATATGCATGTCATATTGTTTGAATGTTAGGACATCGTATATCATGTAAATAAGACTTTATTTCAAGATAAAAGAAAACCTCAAAAATATTTTATTGTTTTGGTGCGTCCAATTTCTTTCTTGCAATTTGCTTACTTTGTTATTTGAGTGTTAATTTCATTTATTGTGTACCCGCGTGATCACTTCACATGTTAGTGGATAGGTTAAAATTGATCTAAGCGGCCTGCAAAATATTTTTCGGAAAAAAAAAAGAGAAAAGGCACCGAAATGGCGTTAGAATAATCTAGCGTAATCAAATTTCCGAATCCATAATCACTGATTCATAGGAGTAAAGTAAATCTCACAATATTTTTCATGGGTTTTTAATTGACCCACCAAAAAATAGATCAATGGCAACTCTTAATTGAAAGAGCTAACAATTCAAACTTTAAGTCACGAATTAGTATGAATTTAGGAGAGCTCAACTTAAGTCTAGACTTAATAATCCATTAACTGAATCTTTAGGTGGTGCATCTGAGGTAAGGTCGCAACAATGGCCCTTTTACTAAGTCTTCTTTTTTGTTAACCCATTTTGTTGCCAAACAAGTTACCCATTCTTTTTAATTTTTTTCCTAGAGAGACTCTGGAGATATACCGAAATTGCTCGGTATTCTCAATTAAGACTTTGTTGTATTCTAGAGAAAATTTGCCGGTGACCATTAGCAATTTCGTGGGACAAATAATTCCTTAAAGAAAGTGATATCACGCCTCAAAATATGACTTTGTTGTTTATCCCGTTTGAAGTTAAAGTTTCCTTTTTTCTACAATTCAGATGAGCTTATTTTCTAACAAATTCAACAAAAGGTTTCTTTCAATTTTGGGCCACATCAAATTCCCCAACTTGATAAACCGGATTGAAAACGAAATCGAATCCGAGCTGCAAGTCTAGTGGTCCGCTTAAAAGTGATGATACATGAAGGCAAAGATGATGTGAAGAAATTTCTCCAAGATTAAAACAACTTAAATAATAAATAAGAAAAACAACATTCAGAGACGAGGGTTAGGCCAAAAACTGGAAAATAGGAACTTGCACGAGGAAGAATGTCAGGTTCACCTGTGTGATCATTAGCAATTTCATGGGCCAAATAATTCCTTAAAGAAAGTGATATCACGCCTCAAAATCTGACTTTGTTGTATATCCCGTTTGAAGTTAAAGTTTCCTTTTTTCTACAATTCGGATGAGCATATTTTCCAACAAATTCAACAAAAGGTTTCTTTCAATTTTGGGCCACATCAAATTCCCCAACTTGATAAACCAGATTGAAAACGAAATCGAATCCGAGCTGCAAGTCTAGTGGTCCACTTGAAAGTGATGATACATGAAGGCAAAGATGATGTGAAGAAATTTCTCCAAGATTAAAACAGCTTAAATAATAAATAAGAAAAACAACATTCAAACGCGAGGGTTAGGCCAAAAACTGGAAAATAGGAACATGCACGAGGAAGAATGTCAGGTTCACCTGTCTGGTCTTCAACTTCCTTCGGAAAAGAACAAAAACAAGAGAGAGTTTCCACAGAAATAGGGTCCAGCTTGACCTAAACTATCATTAGCACCGACCAACATTTCATAGTCAAGTCTAGCTATCAAGCCGCCACAGTAATGTTCCAAGCACTGAGGGGACTACATTAAAGAAATATTGAAAATTATCAAGGTACAAAATTCCGTGCATTTCCCGTATTTGTTGCCAAATTTTCAACTTCTAGATAAGATCATGGAAATTGGCTAAGAATTCTAATAGGCATCATCATCGAGAAGTCTTGCTTCTTGTTCCTATTTAATTTTACTTTTTTTTTTAATCTTTTGGAGAGGAAATATGAATTGACTCGAGTGGAAATTTTTACCGCGGGGTTGTCAAAAAATGGGGGAAAAAGGAAAAAAGAAAAAACGAAGAGTACGACGTCTGGCGTGAATCATGCCTTGTTAAGACATGCATGGAGGAAGGCGGAAATAGACAGGTCAATTCAGGATAGTCAACAGAGTTCGGACGACGTTAAAGCGCGTGAAATTTACCCATTTTTCATTCAAATGCCGAGACCCACGCTCTCCAGAAATAATAATGTGAGCTTACTATGTGAACGGGGAATTTTTTGTCATGAAATAGAAAGGTGGAATCGAATGTGAAATTGAATATGTGATAGGTTACTCGAGCTTGACTTGGCTTAAAGTAATTAAGTTGACTTGAAGAGAACCAATTGGGGGCAAAGTTATAAAGAAAGACCCCTTCTGCCCAGGATTTGGGACCAAACGACTGGCGCAGGAGGCATCTAGCGCGTGCATGGAGACATGCAGGTGTTTTCCGTCACGTTTTTCACGACGCTCTCCCGACATCGCAGTTCATTTCTTTAATCGATTAATCGATGACAAAACGTTTCACGGTAGTCGTGAGGACCGATGAGCACGTTGAGCCGAAACGGAGTCGGATCACTCGATCGGAACAAAGAAAATGACGCCCGCCTTCGCCGGGTAAATTGTTGATTAGCTTATCCAAAGCAGATCGACGCAAGGCAATGAAAGGGGAAAATTACCAAAAAAAATCATAAACCTATTGTATTTGTGCCAATTCGGTCATAAACATTCAATTGTGCTAATTGAGTCACAAAACTTTTTACATTTTGCCAATTCAATCCATCCGGCTACTTTTGCCCGAAAGTTACTGATGTTGATATCAACTATTCTATATGATCAGATTGATGCTAACGTTGACATTTTTTTTAATAAATTCTTTGGTTTTTTTTTCCTTTTATCTTTTCTCTCCTTTTCTTTACCTCTTTTCTTTACCAACCGTTGGCGAGGATCGCCAACCGCCCCTCGTCCAACACTAGGGGAGGGCATCCCAGCCCTCACCGACTCTAGCCTAGGCCACCCTTCCCATCCACGGACAAAGTGACCCTCACCCAAGTGAGGTTGACCCTTGCCCGTGGCCATCAAGGGCGACCTCGCCGGGGTAGGGCGAGGGCGACCCCCTCACCTGATCCCTCGCTCAATCTGGTGAAGGCAACCTCGCCGAGCCCTCTCTAGCCATCGCCAACGGCTAACTATTGCTTGAGATTACCACCAACAAAAAGGAAAGAAAAAAACACAAAAAAGGGAAAAAAATTCAAAAAAAATTAAAAAGTTGTCAACTTCAACCCCAATACATCATATAGGATGATCAGCGTTGACTAGATCGCCATGTTAGCATTTTTTGATCGAAATTAGCCGAATGAACTCAATTAGCATAATATAAAAATATTTATGATTGAATTAACATGAGTACAATAGGTTTAGAACTTTTTTGATAATTTTCCCACAATGAAAGCTACGCGTCTTCCTTCTAGTTGAATGCAATGTATTAAATAATACAAACGCTAGATTCGTTGGAGAGTCATTCAGATTTGATGCGAGCCCCATGTTTGATTAGTCAATGCTTTCAAACGTTCGTTTTCTCATTACATGGTGAGCTTGACATTGAGTTGAACTGCTTTCGCCTCGGAAGAGGGACCAGCCACGTTATTTATTTCTCTAGGACATTAACGTGGGGGTTAGTATGCTTGCCTGACGAGCATCTTTTGGAGCCATCTCGCTGGCTCCGACTGGCATTTTGTTATGGACGAGCAAAGCTGATTGGTTTTGCGAAGGCACCGTCCATCTCTTGCCTTCTGATTCGTCGAGAGGTTGGTTTCAAGGCTAAATTGAACCCAGTGGCGGTGGATTTTACTGTCAGGGAGCACTTAGCAGCAAGTTCAACCCTCTTATATGGAGGATTCGTCATATGATCTTGATGTTGATTAGAACCCGTGATTATCTTTTCTGGCAATGTTCAATGGATCAATTTCATTGAAATCTTAAAAGGCAACGCTAGTCTTAAAAGAACAAAATTAGTCACATCTTGCAAGACTAGGTTAAAGGGTGGGCGGGACGACCGGCGCTAATGATCCTATTTGCGTGTTTATCGTAAAGGGTCGCACACCTATTATAAAATATTCAATTCGAGTCATAGCTCTTTCACACCATCTGGACCCGAATGTCCAAGATTGGTGAGCCCATCACCGTAACCCTACCAAAATGCTAGTAACTAGGAAATCTCTATACATAATATATGATTCAACTAGGTAAAGCAGTTTGAGTCGTTTAGGGTTTGCTCACGTTCACAAGCTTATCACGGAAAGTTCGGTTTAAGTCATAAGTACTCTGCATCACCGACACCTAAAGGTCCAAGGGTTTCTATTCTCCCTAAAGGTCCGAGGTTAGCAAGCCCATGAACATAACCCCTCCAAAATGCTAACGGTAGGGTCTCTCAATACAAAGTATATGTAGGGATTCACTCACAACGACAATCAAACTCATGACCTTGTGAAAGATAAATGACCCGATAGTCATCTTGGTGGTTGATTAACTTGATTAGATGTGGATACCGCAAGTTGTTGTGTATATATACTAGTTCCATCGCGAATAAAGATTTTGTAAGATACAATAAATGATCTTTTCAAGAATGAAAAAGGTGGTTATAGCATAATTGTTTTCCTTATTTTACGTGAACGGTTTTTTTTTTTTTGTTGTTGTATAATAAGTGCTCCAGAAAGCTCAAGATTAACAGAAAGGCAGTTGTTGACAATAACTTATGTGCAAGTACTTACCATATAACTACTCTTGAGATTTGGTTGACCAAGGCGTTCTCATCTCATTCTCAAGTAACATTAGTACTATAACGATTAAGATTATTATATAGAATTGATTCAGGAGGACTGACTCAGAATTCAAAGTACAGGTGAACAGTGTGTCTTTTGCCCTGGGAAATCACTTTTTAATCATCCAAAACCGATTTTTGACTATTTCCACACGGACACGTGAATGGAATTTAAAAACAAGGGAAAAAAGATCCCGCTAAATAATCTAAAAATGATTGCTCATGTGAAAGTAAAGTTCAACAGACTCAATTTGTTTCGCAAAAAATAAATGACTTCAAAAATATTTTACTAAAAATAATTATTTATATCTCTTGAAATTATTAGTCAATATAAAATATTTTCACTATCGATAATAATTTACGTCTAAACATTCTCGTGGACGAAGAAAAGATCTTTTGTTCATTTGTTTCGAGAAAATTTTCCAAAATGTCATTATGCCAATTCAGTCTTAAACCTTTTAATTTTACCAATTCAGTCTTAAACCTTTTGATAATTTTTCAATTGAGTTCATCCAACCAAAATTAGCTAGAAATTACTGACGAAGAAGCCAGCCATCCTATATAGCACGGACGGCACTAACGTGGACATTTTTAATATTATTTTAATAATTTTTTGAATTTTAATGATTTTTTTCTTTTTTTCCCTTTTCTTTACTTTTTTTTTTGTTGTTCAGAGGGATGGCCCTGCCAGCCACAAGCGAGGGCCAACGAAGATCATTGGCCAAAGCGAGGGTGTGCAAGCCCTTGCCTGGGCTAGCAAGGACCGCCAAGCACTTGCCTGGGGCCAACAAGGACCGCTAGCGAGGGCTATGAGACCCTCGCCTACTGGCCAACAAGGGCATTGCAACCATCATTTGAAGCCTTGGAAAAAAACCAACGAAGAAAAGGGAGAAATCATTAAAAACAAATTCAAGAAATTATTAAAATATTAATTAAAAATTGACACGTCAACGCTAGCCGTGCCACGTAGGGTAGTTGGCATCCGGGTTAGAAATTTCTAACCAAAATTGACCGGATGAACTCAATTGGCAAAACGTGAAAAGTTTTAGGACTGAATTGGCAAAAATGCAATAGGTTTAGGACTTTTGGGGCAACTTTCCCCATTTTTGCAAGCATTACAAACGATCAAGTCTTAGAGAGATATTTTTCAAATTATTCATTTTCCGTGAATTGAACGTGGCCTAAATTAATACTAGACAACCTGGTCTACCTAGAAAGAGGAAGGAATCAAACCTTGTGCACATGGATGGACCCGACGTGTCATAAGCGGGATCCAATGGTTCCGCAATCGTTCGTAATGCCTCCATCACCCCTTTCGTCTGCCCTGTGGACTTGGAAAAGGATAAGACCCAAGACTTCCGCGAATGTGAATGCATGAACCTTCGAACCTCTGGCCCCTCTCTCCCTCTCTCTCTCTCTCTCTCTCGAGCATCTTGATCTTGAAGTTCTTGTCTCTTGCAATAACGTTGATGGGTTCCTGGAGAAGTATGCGTCTTTGGCTCGCGATGCACGTGCCCGACCTGGACAAAGTCAAGCGATATGGATGACCTCATTGGTTTTCCGTCGAAATTACGAGTCGAGTCGAGTCGATAATTTCCTTAGTGTGTCAACTGCGAGATGCCGATGGCTTTGACTATTTTTCAAGCGATGCCCTCTTTTCCACACAGGTTTTATCGCCGCGGTTACTGAACGAAGCTGGAGATCCAAGTCTGGTCCAATCGTTAGAAGAATCACCCAATAATTTATATTTCTTGAAGTTGTAATTGAAAGCACTCAGTACTTGTTTATAGGTAACATTAGCTGTTGTAGACAATGGAGAGAGGATTTGTTAATATTTTCCCCTTCTTTGCACATAGGCTCCAGGGATACATGGACCGACCACCATGTCGCAAGTTGGTCCTTGTTCATTAAAAAGAAGTGTAGTGATAATCGTTTTTAAATTTAGGTGAAAGAGGGCGCGACAAATATAATCAGCTGGCTAATGAGATGCAAGCGATAATCTCATGGGCCCGTTGACTCGTGACAAGCATCCATAGGGACAACTAAAAATACTCAAATCCTATTCGCCGAAGCTTTTAATATACAGTCATTATTTTAGCGGAGCAATGGCATAACACGAAGAAAGGAATAGTCTCGTAGGTCCCTTAGAGAAAGGGCACATGAGAGGAGTCCTATCACAGGTCAATCAACTTGCATTGGAAGACAAATTTAGATGATAGCTAGTGAGCCCCCGAATTCTCCGTAAATGTGAAAAAGAAATATCATATGGACTCATTCTATACTTGTACATTTGCATAAGATCTAATACGTTAATCACTATTAAACCAAACTGTATAGCTTCTTGTGTTTGATCATGTATCTTTTTCTTGTTTTGTCGACGGGCTTCGAAATGCTATCTTGCTTTGAAGAATTCGCAAGAAGGCGCATGAATTGATCAAGCACCATATAAAATTCCACTGTGTATTTTCTGCCCTATCATTGTCTTCAAAATTTGAACTTACGTATATGCAAGTGAGCTTATAATTGAATGCGCGTCTAACATCACGTTTTAGAATATACTCTACGCCTTACACATACGGCACCTAGCTTGCGTACTTGGCAACATGACAGGATTTATAGAATATTACAAACGCGCAAGTTGACAAGCAGATGCTTATACCATCGTGAATCCCATGCATGGCCTAACTTGAAGGCATAAAGATAATCGTCTGATGCCCTTTCGCTGCTGGTGCTGAATTTTCATCTGGGGTCGACAAGGCAATTACTTTAATAGTTCCCTTGCCTTCTACGCCGAGTGTTTGCTCCAAAAAATTGGGCCCACCCCATAAAGAAGAAGCAGCTCCACGATGATTAAATTTAAAAATAAAGACAACATCAAGTAATTGTAATTACTCTTGCCGTGAAAAGACAAGACCGATGCTGTACCAATGTGTGGAACACGTTTTACGTCTTTTCGGAGTTACAGAGAGATTTACATAAATACCGCCAGACTTTCAACCCATTCGATGCTTAAAAAGGTAGAAAGATTGTTCTTCAAAGTACAGACACGCACGCACTGAGAGAGAGAGAGAGATGGCGAGGACACCAGGGCGAGACAAGAATGGGATGAAGAAGGGAACATGGACTCCTGAGGAAGACAAGAAGCTGAAGGATTATGTGAGCCAATATGGCTTCTGGAATTGGCGCAAGCTCCCCAAGTATGCAGGTTAGACATATCTATGATCGTTCGATCAGTTTTCAAATCATCAAGTGTCGGTTTAAGTAACATGTGCACAAGAATGAAATTTGTGATCTTGCGAATCTTCTTCTCAAAACCAGTAGAAGGTTTTCCAGCTCCTCTTTCTGGAAGAAAAGAAAAAAAACACAAGAACCTGGAAACTTTGAAATAAGCTCTTTCTACTTGCCAAGCTGTAGAATTTCCCATGGAGAAATTACTATCCTCGCTAAAATTGATAATCTTCTATAACTTTTAAGGTTCAAGGGAGAAAAGTGCTAATTTCTAATCTTCAAGCGCTTCTTTAGGTTTTAAGGTTAACGCAAAATCTCTTGAAAAATTTCTTTTTCCCCTCCTTAAAAGTAGGGGAGAAGAAGTATGATTTCTACATTGGATTCAAGCATATATGCTCGCAGATTTATTATAGCGAAAAGAAGGCAAAAGTATCCACAGATCTCCTTTCTCTCTATTCTCACGATTGATACAATAGCCGTGGCAAAGAGAAGCTCTACAAAAAGAGGTTGAAGTTATAAATAAGTTTAGTTCTTGCTCTTAATCACATATGCATGTTTTAGCAGCTTATAGTTTAGATTTCTTTCTTTCCCCTTCAAATTTGCAGGGTTATCAAGATGTGGAAAAAGTTGCAGACTCAGATGGATGAATTACCTAAGGCCAGATATCAAGAGAGGGAACTATACCAAGGAAGAAGAAGATACCATCGTTAGACTACAAGCATTGCTTGGGAACAAGTGAGTTATATCTTCTAGAATGCTAGCCACTTCAAAACAAAACTCAACTTGAAACATAGAATACGTCAAACGAATAATGCAATATATACTTGAAAAAAAGAAGATTAATGTCATATACAGTGTGTGAAGTTCCTGTAGGGAGAAAGGCTCGATTAATAAAACAAACAGCTTCTTCATGATCTATCCGGAGTTCCTTGTTTTCTTGATGCATGCGAGAAGGACCGTGATGTGAGAACATACGATGATAACAAAATATTTATGGATGGTGGAACAAAAACAGCAGGAAAAACCCAACTGAGTATTATCCTTCTTAGAATTTCCTGAGTTTCTCATTTTTGGAACCCAGTAATGACTAGATGAAACCTAAAAAGTGTGATGCAATACTTATTGGAAGAGGCATAAGTTCTTCAACAAGCTGAAGAACGTGAAGTTAGGATTCTTCTTCTTCTTCTGAGTTAATTGTGGAGTGCTTCGATTATACAAAATGTTCCTAAAGCGCAATTAGTATACCGAAGCATATGAGATCATGTATCATTTGTTGTCTCCACATTTCAAATACACATGAGTCATAATCACGAAAAAGATAGAATGATACCTGACCACATAAATTTCCTACTCCGGTCTTCGCAAATTTTTTGATTGACTAGCATTCGCGAATTGATCTGGGTTGAAGAAAATGCAATTACATTTCCTAAGGAAACAATGACACATTTCAACCGGGAAGGAGAATATCTAATGTTATATTTGTACATGAAATATTTTACAGATGGTCAGCTATTGCATCTAAGTTACCAGGAAGAACGGACAATGAAGTCAAGAATCACTGGCACACCAACTTAAAGAAGCGCTCAAGTCAAAATACATCATCAGCATCTCCACAAGAAGCGACCATCAATCATTCATGTCATAATGAAGTTGGACCAAAGAATATATCCGAGACGACTCCAAACAATATCCTCGACCTTCCTATAAATTGCCCTATGACTCATCAGATCAAAGAAGGGTTTGCGTCCCTCCATTTGTCTTCAAGCACCAGCGAGACATCACTATCCACGTGCACGGAAATCGCGGACTTCTCAAATGCGGAGTGCGAAGTGTCTCACGACACATATATTGCAGAGTCTAGCGGGAGGTTCTGGACTGAACCATTTATCACCGACAACAATATCGAATCCTGGCTTTTACAGGATGAATGGTTATTTTCCCCGGTTTTTTTATACTAAATTTAGAAAATTGGTCTGTTTAGTCTGATGAGCACCTTGTATCCTATAGAGAACAGCTAATCTACTCCCCGTAGGTTTGTTAGTTCTGTCGATTAATAGCCCTTCTACGATATGTATATATATCTATATTGGCTTGAATAATCATCTGGAAATGTGAACGATAATCAATATATGCCCGTTTGGATGATTGTGTCTTAGCTAGAAGCAGTTAATAACTCACTCTGCATACTAAATAAATCATCTTCTATCAGAAAAAATCGCAGTTTATAAGTATCGCAAGTTGTGAAGGTAGCAATAATAAGTTGCATTGGGGAATCGTCTCTTCATTCTAACTTGTTGAGGTGACATGAAAGCGAGAACCTTAGCCAGAATAATTCAGATAAAAAAACTAAGATCACATGGAAATGGTTTTCATGCTCAAGCATGATATAGCAATAGACTTTCAAAGTTCACATATTTTAGATATAGATCAGGGAGTCTGGAAAGCAAACTGACTATGGTATTCCTAGAGAATGAGAATTCATATAACTAGTAAACAGCAATCAAATCAAAGTAAAGAATTTTCAAATGGTTGGTCTTGAAATCTCTTGGAAACAACAGGGAGTCTTTCATTGATATTCTATTGAGAATGATCATATATACAGTTCCTCCCAGATTCCATACTGGCAATATCTTGAAGTAATACATCTAATTCACACAAATCCCATGTAGATACAAAGCCATCCACTCTTCCCGAGCCATACACAACTGAACTTCAAATACTTCAAGATGCTCAAATTTTATTAACACCTTCGACCCATGGCTTCAGCCTCGAGAAGTTTTTCAACATAGGCTTAATCTATTTAGAGCAGCATGTAGACCGCACATTCAGTTGCTATGATCATGTTGGTCGGCATAAGTCGAGTCTCCGAAATATTTTCCTTCAGCTTCCAAACCAGATGTAAGAATTGGTTCGATTGAAATTTACTACTATGTTTATTGCGGACTTAACCATGATCATTCTGTGTTTTTGTATTCGATAATTAGTTATCTCATTACTAGGAAAGAGTGGCGAAAAAAGCAGCTAATTTACGCCAGAAGACTGGAAAACGACGGGTTCTGGAAGTGGATAGCTCGAGTGCCTAATCTGATGTATTGCCATAGATAATGTATTAGGTCAACGGAGACTAGCTAGTAGCTAGTAATATTCCAACATAAGTTCCGTTTGTTTCGCAGAAAATGAACAATTTTGAAAATATTTTCTTAAAAATGATAACCTGTATCACTTACAAAAATGAATGAAAGAAAACTATTTTCATTATCAAAAAAATATTTAGACATAGATTATTGTTAATTATAAAGATATTTTTCATTATCTAATTATTTCAAACGATATAAGAAATTACTTTTAAAAAAATATTTTTTAAATTATTTATTTTTTATAAAACGAACGAAGCCATAGCGGAGAATCGAAATGCCATCATAATCCAAAGTGTATCATTCTTCATTAACGTGGACGTGAAGGCGGACTTGTGCGTACTTTCGTGTAGTCTTTCTAGAAGGACGGTGCTAATTTGACTAGGTTTTCATTACTTCGTTCTTCCGTCGTGTTTCGCTAAGACTTTGACAAAGACGCCGGAACAGCATCCGGGTACTATTCTTACTGGATTTTGATGACTGACCTACACGCATCTGAAATAAATTTTCAGGATCGGATCATAACGTATCATCTTCTGTCTTCTTTCATGTTTATCAACTCAATCCTCGTCGCTAGTAATACATTTTGCAGACGAAGTTAGCTACACCAAAATGGATTAGCTAGTGAAAGAAACGAAGCTCGGATTGAGCAAGTGGGATGCAAGTGGTGTCGAGGGACTGGCTCGGCGGATTTGTTTCGTGGTGAAGAACATGACATGTTCCATCACAGCAACATCGTACAGCTCTGTGCTCCAACAAGAATGAAAAATCGTTCCTAGCCACCTTTCAAAACTGAGTGAGACATCTCTGAGATAGATTCTAGGACAGAACCCCCATTTGATTTTGGATCCGTCGTCATTTGATAAGTCAATCACATGAACATGACGAAGCTTTCTGCGTCACTTACGGTGCAACAATTTTAACAAAGGAGGAAAAGTAAGGGCCGTATTTTCCTCTATCCTTGATTGGAGAGAGGTTCACCGATCAATCTTCTAAATGGTGGGGTACAAATACGGACACCATTCCCATTTAATTCTAGTTAATTTGTACGTGAGCCATACCCAAAATTTGTAACCAGTTAATGTACGACCCGAAGGCACAACACCTCAAACCAAAGATTGAGCAACATATAGCCTAGAAAAATAGCAGCACGAAGAATAATACTGTTAAATAAGTCTTGAATTTTATGTACTTAGTCCGGTTTATGACCCGACTCGATATATTTTTTGTGCGACCCGAAAGTGGAGAGAAAATTGAGATTTGGTTTGCGACGCGAAGGGTTGGGCCGATAGGGCCAACCTGCAACAAACAAACAAATCTCCATAGCGGACCGCCCAAGCTGGAGGAAGTGAACTAATGCTTGGGGGGTTCAGGAGCGTAGCCCCCAAAAAAAATTTTTGGGAGCCCTATTTGTACTGTGGCTAGGTTTTCTCACAGAAAAATAGAGATAATTTTATTTCAGAGAGTTTTGGTGAGCCGTGAGGTTTTGTCGTTATTTCGACTTCTGAAATTTGTACTCTCTTTGATTATAGTGGAATCTTGTCTTGCCTCGCCCGTGGACGTAGATCATCTTGTGATCGAACCACGTAAATCTCTGTGTTCCGTCTTTACTTTTTGCATCTGTTTCCAACAATTGGTATCAGAGCTGCGTTCGATTCTAGGGTTCTTTGAGATGGCATCTTTGAAGTTTCAGATCTCATCTTTTGATGGACAAAACAACTTCGGATTATGGAGAATAAAGATGAAGGTTTTATTTAGGCGAGAGGGTACGGTTAGGGCGCTAGATGGAAAATATCCAGACGATATTACCTCGGCTAAGATTGAAGAGATGGACGAGAAGGCGCATAGCACGATCCAGTTGTCTCTAGATGACAAGGTTTTGCGAGAAGTCGCCGATGAAGAAACAACGGCCGGTCTCTGGAAGAAACTGGAAAGTCTCTACATGAAAAAATCCCTAACGTCGAGACTTTATTTGAAGCAGCGTCTTTATACCCTAAAGATGCGCGAAGGTACGTCTGTTCAGGAACATTTGGATGAGTTTAATAAAATTATTCTGGATATGAAAAATTTAGATATTAAACTCGAGGATGAAGATCAAACTTTGATCGAGTTATGTTCGCTGCCTGCCTCATACGAGAATTTTGTGAACTCGATGCTTTATGGACGTGAATCCATAACTTTGGAGGATGTCAAAGCATCTTTGAATTCTGCGGAACTGAGAACAAAATTGAATGGGAATACCAGTGAAAACAAAACAGATGGTTTGTTTGTGAGAGGCAGGACCAAGAGCAGGGACAAAGCTTTCCGAGGGAAATCTGTTGGTCGTTCAAAATCTAAGCCACCTGGATATAAGACGAATGTTGAGTACTACTATTGTCATAAAAAGGGACATTACAAGTCAGATTGTCCTTCGCTCAAGAAAAAGGATAAGCATCATAGTCAAAAACAAGATTTGGCGAATGTTGCAAACGACAATGAGGCTAATGCGTCAGACAGTGTTCTTATAGCATGTTCTGCTGTTAATTTGTCCAATAATGTTTGGATTATGGATTCGGGAGCATCATATCACATGTGCCCAAATAGGGAATGGTTCACCACATACAAACCATTGAATGGTGGATCAGTCTTGATGGGAAATGATGCTGTATGCAAAGTCGTGAGTATTGGTACTGTTCAGATTAAGTGCCACGACAAAGCAGTAAGAACTTTGACTAAAGTAAGACATATACCAGACTTGAAGAGAAACATTATCTCGTTGAGCAGTTTGGATTCCATTGGGTGTGTGTACTCAGGTGGAGGTGGAGTTCTCAAAGTTACAAAAGACAATCTAGTTGTGATGAAAGGAAGCAAGGTGAATCGCTTGTATCATTTGCAGGGTAGCACAGTTATGGGTCCTTCAATTGGCACAAGCAATTCCGTTTCTGACAATGATAGAACAAAATTGTGGCACATGCGTTTGGACCACATGAGTGAGCGTGACATGTCAATTTTGAGTAAACGTGGTTTACTTTGTGGGGAGCAGACGACCTCGCTAGATTTCTGTGAGCATTGTGTTCTTGGCAAGCAATGCAGAGTCAAATTCAGTACAGGGACTCATTCGACAAAGAGCACACTCGACTATATCCATTCCGATTTATGGGGACCAGCTCAGGTTCCATCTAAGGGTGGCGCTCTTTACTTTGTGACGTTCATTGACGATTATTTCAGGAAGGTCTGGGTTTACTTTCTGAAAAGAAAAAGTGGTGTTTGAAACCTTCAAGAAGTGGAAAGCTCTTGTTGAAAATCAGACAGGGAAGAAGATCAAACACCTTAGGACCGATAATGGTCTTGAGTTCTGTGGTGGCGATTTTAATGAATTCTGTGCAGATGCATGTATTGTTCAACACCGTACAGTTAGGCACACTCCACAACAGAATGGAGTGGCAGAACGTATGAACAGAACTCTATTAGAAAGAGCAAGATGCACGCTCTCTAATGCTGGCATGGAAAAGGATTTCTGGGCTGAAGCCGTTAACACGACTTGTTATTTGGTTAATCGCTCTCCTTCAACAGCAATAGAATGCAAGACTCCTTTTGAGATGTGGTCAGGTAAGCCTTGTGATTACTCTAATATAAAGGTTTTTGGATGTCTTGCTTATTATCATGTTAAGGATGGTAAGCTAGAATCTAGAGCAAAGAAATGCATTTTTGTTGGGTATGCTGATGGAGTGAAAGGTTATCGTTTATGGTGCCAAGAACCTAACTCACCTAAGTTTATTATTAGTAGGGATGTTACATTTAATGAAATGCATATGCTTGATCAAAGGAAAGTTGCTGATGAGTCTGCAGGTAAACATGAGAGTGATATGAATAAGGTGGAGGTTCAGGTGGAGCTTCCAAAAAAGACCTCTCAGAATGTTTTGAACCAGCAAAATGCTCCTGTTGATTCAAGTTCAGATGAGGAAGTCGTAGATGACATGGAGCAACCATATTTTATTGCTACTGGCAGAGAAAGGAGACAGACCCAGCCTCCTCAAAAATATGGGTTTTCTGATCTTGTGGCTTATGCTCTCACGACAGCAGAAGAGATGGGTATTCAGGAACCTTCTACCTATACAGAAGCTATTACTTACACAGAATCAGAGAAATGGGCTACTGCTATGGTTGAAGAACTTGAATCACTTCACAAGAACCATACTTGGAACTTGGTGCAGCTGCCTAAGGGAAAACGAGCCATCGGGTGTAAATGGGTCTTCAAGAAAAAGGAAGGAATTTCAGGTGTTGAAAATGTTAGATGGAAGGCTCGACTCGTAGCTAAAGGCTATAACTAGAAGGAGGGAATTGATTATGATGAAATTTTCTCTCTTGTGGTAAAACACACTTCCATTCGTGTGTTGCTGGCTATAGTTGCTCAATTTGACTTAAAGCTTGAGCAACTTGACGTGAAGACTGCTTTTCTGCATGGCGAGCTTGAGGAAACTATTTATATGGCCCAGCCCGAGGGCTATTATGTAGAAGGCAAGGAAGATCATGTTTGTAAATTGAAGAAATCCTTGTATAGTCTGAAGCAGTCATCAAAACAGTGGTATAAGAGATTCGATAGCTTTATGATAGAGAGCGATTATCAGAGGAGCAACTATGATAGTTGTGTCTACTTCAAGAAGGGTTCAGATGGATCCTTTGTCTATCTTCTCTTATACGTGGATGGCATGCTCATTGCTGCAAAGAACATGTCGAATGTGTTGATCTTGAAGAAATGGCTCAATGAGGAGTTCGAGATGAAAGATCTGGGTTCTGCCAAGAAGATCTTAGGAATGGAGATTCAGAGGGACGGGAAAGTAGGGAAGTTATATCTCTCGCAGAGGAGTTATATTGAGAAGGTACTTGAGAGGTTTGGCATGCAAAACGCTAAGCCCGTAAGTACACCATTAGCATCCCATTTTAGACTCTCAGCTCTACATTCACCTCAATCAAAGGTCGAGGAGGCTGCGATGTCTCGTGTCCCATACTCCAGTGCAGTCGGTAGCATTATGTATGCTATGGTATGCACTCATCCAGACATTGCACATGTAGTTAGTGTGGTTAGTAGATATATGGCGCATCTTGGAAAGGTCTATTGGCAGGCAATGAAATGGATACTTAGGTATCTTAGAGGCTCCGCAGAGTTGGGTTTAGTGTTTGATAAAAACAATTCTAATGATACCTTAGTTGTGGGATTTGTGGATTCCGATTTGCAGGTGATCTCGATAAGAGGAGATCATTGACTAGCTATCTTTTCACACTATCTAGTTCGGCTATTAGCTGGAGGTCAACCTTACAGTTGACAATTGCTTTTTCTACTACAGAGGCAGAGTATATGACAGCAGCAGAAGCAGTGAAAGAAGGTATTTGGTTAAGGAATCTTGTTTAGGAACTTGGGCTACAGCAAGAAGACAATTCGGTTGTCTTTTGTGACAATCAGAGTGCTATATATTTGATTAGAAATCAAGCATATCATGAGAGGACTAAGCACATTGATGTCAAGTATCACTTTATTCGCGAGGTAGTTGCGGAGAGAAACATGACGGTAAATAAAATTGGTACAGCTGACAATCCTGCTGATATGTTGACCAAGCCAGTTCCCGCCAACAAGTTTAAGCATTGCTTGAACTTGATTAGCATGCTTGGTTGAGTTTGCCCCTTCAGGAGCTTTGGTGGAGAGGTAAATGACAGTTCTATATTTGTGTGTTTTGAAGTGGATATGTTCTTTTGTTGCATCCCTTATTTCCTACACCGAGTTAGCTCACGTAGGCTTAAGGATGGGAAGAGAATGTGTTCGGCTTCTTGACTGTTTTATTTTGAGAAATTCAAGCCAAGGTGGAGATTTGTTAAATATGTCTTGAATTTTATGTACTTGATCCGGTTTATGACCCGACTCGACATATTTTTTGTGTGACTTGAAAGTGGAGAGAAAATTAAAATTTGATTCGCAACGCGAAGGGTTAGGTTGATATGCCCAATCCGCAGCAAACGAACAAATCTCTATAGTGAACCGCCCAAGTTGGAGGAAGTGAATTAATGCTCGGGGGGTTTGGGGGCATAGCCCCGGAGAAAAATTTTGGGGAGCCCTATTTGTACTGCGGCTAGGTTTTCTCACAGAAAAATAGATAGAATTTTGTTTCAGAGAGTTTTGATGAGCCGTAAGGTTTTGTCGTTGTTTCGACTTTTAAAATTTGTACTCTCTTTGATTATAGTGGAATCTTGTCTTGCCTCGCCCGTGGACGTAGATCACCTTGTGATTGAACCACGTAAATCCTTATGTTCCGTCTTTATTTTTCGCATCTGTTTCCAACAAACACTATTTGCGGACCTAAGCAAGTCCTTCAGACAATGAAGATAGGGTTCTTCAGTTGAGTCTGGAGGTCAGCTAGGTTGCTCCCCCTCAGACACCAAGAAGACGTATGTAAAACCCAAATGGGGGTAGAGGCAGCTCCCACGCATCGATAAATATTGTCGTTGGAGGTACAACTTCATAAGATTGGTTCTAAGCAAGACCTTAAAAGTCTCAAGGAGAGATAGGCGAAGGAACTCAGGGACTCTCCTATATGGTGGAAGGATCTCCTGTAAGTTTTCCCCATATTTCTTCTCTCCTAAGAAAAAAAAGATAGGGAGGGAACTTAGGGAGCTCTAGGTAGAGAAGGTAAACTGCACGTCAGTTTCAACTAGTTACCGCCGGGTAAGCAAGCATAGTAACCTCCCATGCTTTGGGTAACAAAGTGGTTGCTTGTAACCTGCGGAGCTAGCATGTGCTATCGCACAACGCTTTGTTAACCGGCTTGCTAATTGCGTACCCCTGGTTAACAAAAAGATTGAGTAACATATAGCCTAGAAAAATAGCAGCACGAAGAATAATACTATATCTCTAGGAGGTTTTGTGTTGTGTCGGTCAAGCAATGGGGTGCGTGTGATTTTCGAAGTCTCGAATCAAATGGACCTCATGGTACTCATGTCAAAAAACCTTAAGATACATCGAGTAGAAATGCCCGGAATCCATCGATTTTTTCTTTGGGGTTTGTCCTTTTTTATCGGGGTGACACCGTGCAATCCGGAGGCACGATAGGTTGGAGGGGATGTTGTGATTTGGGTAGAGGCTACATGTTGGTCGGGTGGATGAAGGTAAAAGCCACCAAAGAGGGACAAGGCGCCCACCTCTCATTTATGAAATTTGGAGACTTATCATTGTGACTCTCTCGGGCTACATGTGATCCCCTTGGCACTTTTGGGTTCCCACATCCTTTAATTTCTCTGCACTTTCAATTTATTTCAAGAAGCTTCTGGCTCTCTCTCATCTCTTACCTAAACCAACCCAAACCAGTCTCTCATTGGAGCCCAATGACAGCTTCTTCCATCATCTTCTGCTCATGTCGTCCCGAATCATCATGTGTCTGTAATAACACGCGGAGAGAGAGAGAGTTCTTTGAGAAGAGGATGGCCAGCATTAGTAAGGAGAGCTGATTGCCATGCTTTGACTCATGATCTTGACATATGTAGCTTTTGTAAGCTCAGTTCTTTCTCGTCGGCCCCTATAGTTCGGCTCAATTTCACATAAAAAGTTTCGAGACTTGAACTCATGAGTCGTACTCGATACTACATTAATTTCCCTACAATATCCATTATCTGATGTGAAAGGTTACTTCCCCTAACCGTCTCAAGGGCGCACCTCTGCGAACCTTTCCCGCCCATGTGGGGTCTTCCATAATAGCCCAACTCTTCCTTAATGTAAAGGTCAAGTAGCTGACCATCTCCACTTTAGTTCTAGCCCTGTTGTTGGCAGCATCTCCCACAAAACGCATTTGCTAACCATAACTCTCAATCAGAACCACGTACAAGAGCACAAGATATTTGCCCATTTGATTCTTTGAGACTCACTGATTCATCCAGAGTGCACATCATCCGACACCCGTGACCATCAAGAATGCAGAGTAATCGAGATTACCTTGATAAATTCATCAACACCGGCATGCTTTGGAGGCATATCGATCATATATCGTCTCTAACGCCACCCTGTGAAAGAGCTTAGAAAAAAGTTCGATGTGCATCATCAGGGACATTACCAAATGGCTGGAGCCAATAGTTTGGTCAAAACTCACTCCGAGAATTAATCTATTGAGTCATGAGCCAATGATTTGTTCTACTCAACTTCAGTTATCCGCACAGGAGTTTTGCTTCGCTGTTAAACCTCACAATGACTTTTAAACTCATTAGTAAAGTGAACATGAAAGAATAAGAGATGGATGCATGAGTATACTTATGAGTGCAAGTCAAGGACTTCAATTCACCTATTTCCTCGAAGTCTTTGGGGTTTTTTCGCTTTCCCTACGCACTGGCTGCAACATATCAACCATGGAAAATGGGGGGATGATACAAGGATTTCGTGACATCGCTTCTAACCTTGAATTTGAATGTACAAAAAGCATTGAGAAGCATACAACGGATCAGGCGGGCAATAACTTCACCAACGTGTCAGAAAAGAATTCCGGCCCAGCTTTCAATTTTTAATTTGGTTATTTCAACACTGCCTTTCTATGTGAAACTACGCAACTATCTTCCTTTTCCTCGGTTCATTACCACGCAAGCTTAAACAAAACCATGCGAGTTAGGCATCGTGTATGGCACAATCTAAAAAGGTTCGCTTGAATGTGTTACCATGATTCCCATCCTCAAACATGCCCAAATGTATACCGATTCCCCAGTATACATATAGACTCGAGCGAAGATCATACTGCGCTCTCCTTTCTTGAATGAATTTCTTCGCAACTCGACACCATGTTGGCAAAGATTTTCTCCAATTACGTGGACGACTTTGTTAGATAGGCAAAGATTCGTCATCATTAAGAGAAGACCCCCTTCATTATTCTTACATGGAGTGGAAGAAACCCTAAGTGGTCACGAATCATGGGATCCCAATTGAACCCGTACAACATCCACAGCACTTCCATGTGGTACTACCCCTTTTCGCCAACACCATAAATCCCATATCCACCAAAGGGAGTTTTTGCATGCATTGGTTCAATCATCCTCAATGGTCCAATTGAATTCCACACAACATCTAACATATGATGTACGTGCATCAGTGGTCCAGTTGGGAGGGGAGGCAGGGGAGATCTCTGGGGAGGGCCCGACGTATCTCTTGGAGAAACTTCATCAGCAGCAGCTTTGGGGGGGTGTGGTGGTGGTGTTGGGGGACCATCGGACGGCTCACAACCTGCGATCACATGATTTTGGAAGATAAACCCCCTTTCGATCGATTCACTTTGGAATTGGGGGGCAAAAAACATGTTCCGTTGCAAGAGATAACGAGACAAGATAGGACACCAACCTGTCTAAACCAAATATTATAAAGGTTTTCATGTAAAGATATTTACTTTCCTTTTCTTTCTATTTTCTTTTTTTTTTTTGCACTATATGTCGTGCTCATCCTATATTTTAGTATTTTCCATAAATAGTTACTTGCATGATTTAGCTCTTTATAAAAAGGAAAAAAACCACAAAAAAACCTCAAATTACATCCACACAGTTATCCGAACATTTTTTTGTGATATTAAAAATTCCAAATTATGCCTACTGAACTTTTTTCTTGTGGTATAAAAAACTCCAAAGCTATACCTATATAACACATTTACCCATCATAAAGGTTCCATTAGATGATTTTTTTGTCAAAACAACGTCATTTGTATTTCACTTACGCCATGTCAACACTATTTTTTAATGGTCATGAACTTTTTTTTATGATATCAAAAATCTCAAACTATATCCACTGAACTTTTTTTTGTGACATAAAAAACCCTAAACTTGTACCTATGTGATACATTTACCCTTCGTAAAGGTTTCATTAAATGATTTTTTAGTCAAAACATCATCGTTTGTATTTCATTTATGTCATGTCAACACCGCCCTATAACAGTTTTCATTAACTTTTTGACGGAGAATAAATGTGTCAAATAAGTACAATTTTAAGATTTTTGGTGTCACGGGAAAAGAGTTTATGATAGAGGTATCACAATAGATATAATTTAAGATTTTTGATAGCTTTTGCTCTTATAAAAACTTGTTTGGACTTAAGTCCATCAGACCGGGTCCATCTAAAACGGGTCGGGGCGAGACTCGAAGAGTTAATTCAAAAAAAAAGCACCAACTTTAGGTCGAAGGATAATTTTGGCCTGAACTTTTTTTTGTTTCATAAAATAGTATCAACTTTAGGTCAAGGGACAATTATCGCTCGAACTTTTTTTTGTCCCGTAAAAAAGCACCAACTTTAGGTCGAGGGACAATTTTGGCTCGAACTTTTTTTTGTCTCGTAAAAAAGCACCAACTTTCACTTAAATCCCAAATCTGGCCCCTGTTGACTTAAAACCATTGATTTTCCAACTTGACTATTTCACCTTAGCAATAAATTCATGTGACTTGCTGACTGAATTTAAAGCATTATTCATTGTCTTATTCTCTAAACCACAGCTTGAAGAATAATGGTGAAACTGTTTGTCTCTTTTACTTCACCGGCAAGTCAAAAATATCTCCAGATTGAATCTTTCTGGCCAAACTTCGTCGTTTTGTTGTAATCTAAAGCTATAGACCACCGCCCGTCGACAGACAACATGAAAGAGATTCGCCAGGCTCACCACCATAACTTTTTTTCTCAAACAAAGGTAACTTCAGACAGAAAATCAGTGGGGGGCCAAATTTGAGATTTAAATAAAAGTTGATACTTTTTACAAGACAAAAAAAAGTTAGGGCCAGAATTATTCTTCGACCTAAAATTGGTGCTTTTTTATGAGACAAAAAAAAGTTCGGGCCAGAATTGTCCCTCGACCTAAAGTTGGTACATTTTTATGGAAAAAAAAAAGTTCGGCCCAGAATTATCCCTCGACCTAAAGTAAGTGATTTTTTTTGGAATTAAGCCGAGACTCGAATCTCCCAACAGGAAGATCAAGAACCCCATTCTCTCTCTCTCTCTCTCAACAACACCACACCAAGTTAACCTTTTTCAGCCCAAACATGTCTTAATGCAAGTCTCTGGGACAATGACACAGAGCTCCAACCAACAATAGTAAAAGGAGAAGAAACGAAGGGTAAGTCCGTAAGTTCAGGCCCGCTGCCCCTTCTCTTCCGCCGTGCGTCTCTCTGACCAAAGAGAACAGCGCATTGCACAGACACATGGAAGTTCAAGTTCAAGTGGGTAAAAGAGGAAGCAAAGAGAGGTTTCATTCCATTTCCCAAAAATTTACGAAACTCCTTTTTTGTCTTTTCTCATTTTTCCCATTTCTTGTTCCCGCTCATGTGGTTTATTATATTCGCCATTATCATTCCTCTGCCAGAAACTAAAGAGACACACACAGCACGCTTTTTCTAAAGACCAAAACCAAAGAACACTAGGCCCTCGAGCTCAACCCTACAACCCAAAGTCATGATTTGTCTCCACTTGGTCCCCTGAATAAGACAAGGGAATTGCAAGAACAAGAATTCTTTCTCCCCTCCTACCGCGAGGTTTCTTCGCCCAAGTGCAAAACAGCAGCCTCCTCTGCTTCTTCTTCTTCTTCTTCTTCTCTATTTTTGTTTCTGAGCCACTCGGAAGGGTCGCGCTCTGTCGACAGAGACCCGTCGAATTTAAAGGGGCCTTGGATCGGTTCTTGTTATCCCCCCCATCAATGCCCCCCCGGCATCAGCACTGCTGGAACTGAGAAAGCTGGAAGGTGTGAGACGAGTCGCAGCAGCAGTGATCAGAAGAGACTTTTCTCCTCTTCAGAAGCCGCTCCGATCTGAGGAGCGTGGTCCTCGTGATGGTGGAGGTCGAGATGGCGCCGCCGCCGCCGCCGGTGGCCTTCTCGTCGCCGTCCTCCGAGTTGGAGAAACTCTGGTCGAGCACGGTAATGGGCGTGTCCGATCTTGAGATACTATCGTAGACTGATTCGTATCCCTCCATCGCCACGTCTTGCATCGCGCTGTAGCAATCTAACAGTTCGTCCTGCCAGAACGGGCACAAACATGTGAGACATTGACGAGTTAATAATCTAACATTGGGGAATGCTTCGTAGCTTCGAGAAAACAAATGGGACGCACCACGAGTGCTTCTCTCTTTTTTTTTACCTTATTTACATATGAACAATTTAAAATGGCTGTTCTGAAGCAAGAAAACTGCAAGGGGAAGAGCTCGTCAGAGGCAGAGAGGAGAGCTGACGCTGCAATCACCGATGGCCTGAAGTCCATGAGCTCGATGTCTGCGGAACAGAAGACGCCCAGTTGTTTACATGCTTTTGTCTCGTGTCTTTAGTGTTACGTCCAATGGAAAGATTTTCAACACATACCGTTCTGAGACTTGAAGATGATCTCTGTGGCTCGAGCATTCAGGGCTTGCCTCAAAGGCGGGTCCTTGAGCTTGAAGAGGGACGTGAAGAAAGCGACAAAAGAGAAGGGAGTGACGGATCGCATTCGCCATTTCAGGGCTCCCAATATGAGCACTTCCATCCTCTGTATGGTCCGCGAGTCGTGTACGAAACCTCCATCACCCTGCATTGCGGGGGGAAAAACAGAGCTTTAGAGAGAAAATTCACGTCGCAGAACAAGAATAACTAAACTGCACCAGTTACGAACCTGAAAATCAGCGAGAGAGAATTCTTTGTTCCGCATTTTCGCCGCTAGAGAAACACAGCACACTGCGAGCAGTCTCAGAACCCACGGAGTCAAGTGCTGCAACAGAAAAAGCCTCGGTCAGATCTCAACGACGAGAAACAAAAGAACAGAGTCTCGCACGAGCATTCTAAAAATTCTACTCCGTTCGCACCGGCAGACCCTGGCAGGACAAGAACCGATCGAGATAATTGACGGCGAGGTACGAGGAGAGAGGGTCCAGGCCGGAGGACAAGCCGGAGATGGAGGAGACGATCTCCCGGCGGACGGCGACGTCGAAGCCTCCGTCCCTGAGACCCCTCACGTACTTCTCCCCGGGCATGTGGTCGGGCTCGACGAGGAAGAGGAAGGCGAGGGTTTCGGGGCAGAGGGTCAACGGGTTCTCGAGGTCGAACTCCATCAATGACAGGACGAGAGAGAGAGAGAGAGAGAGAGAGAGAGAGAGAGAGAGAGAGAGAGAGAGAGAGAGAGAGAGAGAGAGAGAGAGAGAGGGAGGGAGAGTTGTTGGGTGTTTGGTTCAGCGGAAGAGGTGGTGGAGAAGAGGAGGCAATGGCGAAGTTGGGAGGAGGAGGAGGAGGAGGAGGAGGAGGAGGAGGGGGAGGGACATAAATTGACGAGAAAAAGCCTGCGGGGAGTTTGGTGCTATCTTAAAAGACGATGTTGCTGCTGCTGCTGCTGCTAGTGGACGCTTCAACTTCTCAACTTCACTCCTGATATATGAGAAAAGAAGAGAAGCGAGGCGGTCCTTGGTTTTCTTTTCGATTTTTTATGCATCTTTTCGGATTCGCATTGATGGAAGGTGGAGATGAGAGTGGGGAAATGTGAGGAAAATCTGCATTTTTTATTGTAGTTTTTGGAAGTGGGTTCCCTGCTATGGATGGTGATCGGGATGGGGTCGGGTCGAGGGTTATTTGTGGATCTTGGGAGGGTGCATGACAGACACAGCTGGGAGTGACCCGACCCTGCACATCCAAAAGCCAAAGCAACTTGTTTCCTTTTCTTTTCCACCCTTTCTTTTCTCTTCTTCTTTTTATTTTTGGGTAATTTTCTCTTGTCGCTAATTATTTTTATTTTTCAACGACATTCACCCTTAGGACCCGAGCAGTTACTTAAAAGGCTTTAACCCTAAGGTCTCTCCTTTAGATCTTCAGGCTTGTAAAGCAGTTAATGGGATACTGTCTGCTGAGGAGGCCCCTAGCAATAAGGTGTCTTTTGGTAAACCGGCTGTCGGGTTGTTCAACCTGGCATTGTAGCCCAAACAAGTGGAAACACGTTGTCTTGGTGAGGTAAACCTAACCAAAACACCATGGAGCCAAGGCAACCCACGGTAAGGTTTATTTTTATCTTTCAACAACATTCGCCCTCGATTAGGAGGAGCTTGGATAAATTGTGTTCAACGGATTGTGATCGATTATTGTACAGTCAAAACTGTAAAATCGAATTATCGCATCAGTGGTGCGCCTGCAAGTAGTCACCACCGCATAAGAGATTCAACCAATTTTTTGGGTTAGAACAAAGTTTGTCGTTTTTAATGCACAGTCTATCCCGTGTTATGGGTAATCAGTGCATTGATAAGAGAAGATGCTTTTGTAATGGACGCGGTGAGCTAATACCCAAGGAACACTCATTAACAAGACTCAAATGACAAATTGATCGGGAGAATATGCATGGAACAGTGATTTGATCATTCGCAAGTGGAGTTTGTTAGGAATTTGATTAATATTATATTTATGTCGCATGTCATTTTCTTTCATTTAATAGTTCGAGTTTTTCCATTATCACTCTTCAATTATGCTCGACATAGTTACTAATTACTTTTCTCAAAAGCACACCAAGATATTGGTAAAAATATTCTCAAAATACTTAGATAAATTCAGTTCCTAGGCAATTCTTTCATGGCCCTCGTGAAAATTTGTTTGTAATTATTTTGCCTTGATTCGAGCTGAATTCATGGGGAAAACGCAAATCTTGTGCAAATTTTATCATACCTTGTTAATGAAGACAAACATATTAGTCGAATGGTCAAAGAAAATGATAATGTTACACTTACCAAACCAGCTAGGGAAATTAACTTGTCATTTACGCATTCAAGTCAAGTGGAGTTTAATCGGGCCAATGCAAATAGTGCATAACATCATACTTATCAATGAAGACAAGCAGATTAGCTGAAGGGCTATGAAACAACTGGTGCTGGTTGCAAGTTCTAGCTGACCTAGTTTAAGTGCGTGAATGAACAAGTTGAGCTCACGGCCGGTTTGATCGTGCGCGGATTGCGGTACGACCATGTGCTTAAAAAGACATTGCCAATTGGAATTCCCTAAGGAAATGGTAAGTCTTGCGCCTGGTCCAGTTGGCCATTATGACAGTAAAAACCAAAGTGCAATATATTACTATTGTCATTTGACAATCACGATAAGATAATCATGGTGCGAAAGACATTAATGATTGTGCGTAAAGGAGTGTAATATGTCCTGCCCCTGTCCTTTTTCCATTCATGTTAGATCTATCATTACATTTTTGTCAAATTTCACAATTCTCACATGTTATTTTATTATTTGACACAAAAGAACGGCTAAAACTTTAAAGTAGGGCAAATACCACAAAAAATTTTAAACTATGTTCGCTATGATAAAAATGCCCCAAACTCATTTGTTGCAAAAAAAAACCCTCAACTTGCCAGCTGTGACACAAATACCCCCGACTTTTTTGTGTCATGCAAAAACCCATACTCATACATGTTAACATATATACCTTCTATTTCAGTTCCATCCAAAGTTTATTTGTCACACAAGTATAAGTTTAAGGTTATTTACGACATAAAAAAAAGTTTTGGTTTTGTGTCGCAATGGATAAGTTTAAGATTTTTAGTGACACAAAAAAATTCGGGGTATTTGTATCATAGTGAGCATAATTTTGAAGTTTTTTGTGGTAATAACCCTTTAAAGTATGACTTACCTGTAAAATTATATAGAATATTTTATATTTTTTATAAGTTTCCGAAATTTTAAGTATTCATAGTTAAATTAATTCACATCAAGAGAAAAAAGGAGGAAAAACTTCTGTATAAATTTATTTTGGTGGATACAATCACTTGCAATGCAAAGAAAGAACTTTTGGAATTAGAAGTCAAAATTTATACACAATGTTTGTCTTGTGAAGTGTTGTCTATGATATTTAAAACTACCTAGCAAGTATCAATAAGCCTCTAAGAAGCTAGAGTCTCCCGTTTTCTTCTCTTTCACAAGGCTCACTTAGTCACCATTTCTTGTTACTTAAAGAAAATTGCTCTAATCACCGACATCGCAATATGACATTAAATTTTTTTTCGAAAAGCAACCGATAATCACCCTAAAACCTAGTCATGTTCCTGAAATTTCATTCTCATGATATCTCTAACCAAAGAAAAAGTCCACACTAAGGCTCCATTCGTTTGGGGAAAAATATTCTCCCGGAAAATATTTTCCGGGTTTTCCGGTGTTCGGGGGCGGAAAATGTTTTCCATAGGAAAATATTTTCCTTCCCCCCTTACAAAATAGCCTAAGTTTCTGGAAAATGATTTCCACTTCTTCAAAAGTGGAAATCATTTTCCGAAACTTCTTCTTCTTCTTCTTCACTAAGGTGGCCGGCCACCGCCTCCGCCGCCGGTCGCCGGCCGCCGCCTCCGCCGCCGGTCGCCGGCCGCCGCCTCCGCCGCCGGTCGCCGGCCGCCGCCTCCGCCGCCGGTCGCCGGCCGCCGCCTCCGCCGCCGGTCGCCGGCCGCCGCCTCCGCCGCCGGTCGCCGGCCGCCGCCTCCGCCGCCGGTCGCCGGCCGCCGCCTCCGCCGCCGGTCGCCGGCCGCCGCCTCCGCCGCCGGTTGCCGCCCCCGCCTCCGCCGCCGACCGCCCGCCGCCGGTCGCTCGCCGCCGCCGCCTCCGTTGCCCGCCGCCGCCGCCGGTCGCCGGCCGCCGCCGCCGGTCGCCGGCCGCCGCCGCCGCCGCCGGTCGCCCGCCGCCGCCGATCACCGGCGAAATATATTTTCCGAAACTTTTTCATTTTGATCGCCGAACACCGGAAAATTATGTTCCGGGAAAATATTTTCCAGGAAAATGACTTCCGGAAAAATATTTTCCAAAAAGAGAATATTTTTCTCCAAACGAACGGAGCCTAAAGCCGAGAAACTTGAAGCAACCCTGTGAATTCTTTTATGTTTTTTTTTATTTGAAATCTAGGTATGCGAGTATAAATACCTAATTATCCATAGGCTCATGAAACGCTTCGCAAATTCCATGAACCGATTAAGTTTGGGTCTTTGGTTAATATAGTATAGGTAAACCTAACTCAGAATAGTTTACATGCAGTTTGTAAGATTCGAATAAGCCAAATCCAGTTTTTAAGTTGGAAATCTCCTGATGCTTTACACGGTTGTGTGAACTCTTTTTCTGTTCGGCCTGACTAGCTTAAAGATTAAAAACTGTGGTAGCATACTAGAAAACCCAAAAAAGAGGCACTATCTCGATTTTTGATTTAACTAATAATTGCATTATTCAGCACCAAACTGAGTGCTCTGGCTGCTTTCATTATATTTGTGGACACTTAGACAAGAGCGGACGGTGAGATTTCAAAGATAATGACAACTTTGAAGGGTCGCCGCTTCACACAAAATCATGTAACCACTCCCAGGAAAAATGTATTGGGAAAAGAAGAAAAAGAAGACACCCAAATTTCCATTATACAGTTCCAGAAATTGCATCGCTCCAAGTACTAAACTACAGTCATTTTGGCAGTTTGACAGCTTGGCCTGCATGTCCTTGCGTGGAGAGAATTTTACTCCATCTCTCTCTCTCTCTCTCTCTCTCTCTCTCTCTCTCTCTCTCTCTCTCTCTCTCTCTCGTTACTCACATTACAAACAGAGGAGACCATTCAATGGGACAAGAGCAGACTGCACATTCTTTTACCATGCAGACAGTAAATACCGTGCGGTAAAAATTGTATATTCAGAAGGTAGGAGCAGGAAGAGGGAGAATGCGTTTGCCTAGAGCTTGACGGACTTCGGAGTCAATGAGGAAGACGACGCAATGTAAACTGCAGTGAAACCACCTTAAAAACCGTTGGAAAGTGTATTTTATTAATTACTCATCGGATTGCTTTTTCCAGTTTTGATGTTTTAAAATATAGGGAGCGACTACGGGTTTGTCTTTTGGCGAATGGAGTGCGTGCGACACAGATTTTGGTCGGGGGTCGTAGCCAAAACAGTAAATTCTTGACCAGCCCTTTTCTTGTCTTTGTCCGTGTCTTTCAATTGAGAAGGTTCGTGTACCTAAAAATGTGGTAAAAACCCGCAATTTGTGTCAATAAATCGATGCGAAGTGATGAAAGGAAGAATCATCACGTTTCGCATTGATTTACCTGCACGAAAAACGCTTTTGTTACATTTGACGAGTGCTCACTGCCTTCAAGAATTGTGCATCGAGGAACTATATGGACATTCCCTGTCGCAGTCTCAAAGCTAATCTTGTGCACTTACTCATGCTCTTAGCAATCATCAAAGATTTTCCAATCTAGTCTAGAAGACTATAACAACAGGGAGTTGTGTCGAGATTTCATGACTAAACGGTGTAATAATACAGAAATAGGCGTGGATGGAGGTCATGGTAGTTTCGAGGGATCACGGGGGGCTTGAGTGAGCTAAAACAATAGGATGTGAATTCGAGAACCTTGGGCAAGAACAAAATAATCGCAAGAATAGATATGAGAATCAAATTAGACATAATCTGCTGAGCTAGTGGGTGCCACGATTTGTGTTCTTGTCTCTCGTCCTCTCGTGTCATTCCAAGTTGTTGATAATCGTCAAATTGTTAAGCTATCAAACACAGAACATGTGATGATGTACGTCGAGCATGACTTTCAGCAGAAATTATTCACTCACATGGTCTTCTACTTACTCCTTTGACCTTCGCGCCTTTTTTACTCGAAGCAGCCATACATGGGTTTCAGTTTCTACTTGTCCCCATTTGGTCCTTGACTTGAAAAGGATCTTACTCCCTTTTCTTCACCAGCACAGTAAGTAACCACGTAAAACGAAGAGGACAGTGCAGAAACAATAATGCAAATTCCATGGATTTGCTATAGAACCATGGCATAATGCATATGTGCATGGCGAATGCATCTACATGTACACATCAACATGCACTCTGACACTTGGACCATCTCTTTCAAAATCATGCTGGAGCATGATTAGTCAGTCCTTGGCGGCTCAATACTGCGGGTATCAGGACAAAGATTTGGAGCCATGTGTGTATCATTGGCCTCAAACTATGCGACTCTACAGAGCAAGCTTGTCCCTTTGTCCAACTAATTAGATCTACGAACGAACATGGTCCTCCCAAGTTGGATTATTAACGTGGTGCTTCTGACGTTTGGCCATGAAAGAAAATGAAGTTAGATCGACTCATTCATTTGTTAAGCAGAACCAACATAGCTGGTGATTGTTTTTGTGAACATTTGAATATGCACGAGGGTTTGCTTCTCCATTGGATTCTATCTCGGTAGTGGGTCAATCTGAGTAGACAAGTGAGGATAAAATAATGAAGCCGTGGATCCAATAGGCGGTAAATTACAAAAACTGGGAAGATCTGATGGAGGGACAAAAGCTACGGATAGCAGAAGGAGCCAAACAGCTTTTCCAAACGGGTTTTGTTAGCAACTCTTTTTGAGCAGTTACTAAACACTCGCATAAAGAAAAAATTGTGATTTCCGATGCACCGTCTTTCTCGTGTCGTGTTTAATTTGTGTATTGAAAATGAAAAAAAAAATTTCCTTAGTAAGCATACTTAGCAAGTATTCTCAAAGCACTCGTTAATAAGATTTTTGGTAAATGTGATTATTTTTATGTTATGATTTTGAAATGTCCTCGAGAAATGTTCCAACATTTTTTTGTAAGGGTGTTTGATTCTATTCAACCTTTCATCTTTCTCGTAACCCTCCAATCTTCCTATTCCCAGGAAACACTTACTTTTCTTTACTTTGTTTATGTTTACTTTTCTCTTTGGGACTTTTTAATGCCGTCGGTTGAGTGTCTCATTCTCTAACACCATGGCAATTGGCAAATTGGATTCGCTTCTAGGCATTGATGCAAAGAAAAAACAATTGCTCTTTCGATTATCATGTTCTATCCTTAAAAAACACTCGCAATTCATTTCAAATTAGTCGTGTAGGTTTCAACCAAGATCAGTACCTTATCCTATCAACACTAACACAACCATGCGGACTCCACATTTTATGCAATGATATCCTAAGTTATTATCATTTATGATCGCGTTAATCAGCATTTTCGGTGCACTTATTAAACATGTTTAATAGGGAGATATCCAACTTCAAAGCGATAATCGTGCATTCACGTCACAAGGACAGTCAAATGCGTTTAAAAATTTTAATTTTCTCTATTTGATTGCTTAACAAGTGTCTCAAGAACACTTTTTAACAAAAGAGTAGCAATGTAATGATCATTATACACTTCGAGCATGGCATACTCTGTACGGCATGACTCATAAATGTCATAGTTTTTTTATAATAATACACATCAAATAATAAGATGATCTGCCCCCATCAATAAGTAACCTTGTCATTCGCATAGAAAGCTAGAAACCAGTGCTGTCACAGATTAGTCTGCCTTTGTATCACAACTTTACAAGGATACAAGTCAAGTCAACAAGACTACACTGTAGAGAGAGGGAGAGAGAGAGAGAGAGTGCACGCGGTGGGGGAAATGGAGAAGGGGACAAAGGATGATGATTGATTCCAAGTTCTCACGCCATAGTCCCCATGCAGATGGACACCATGATTATTACCTAATATGTATGCAGCCCAAGTCTCCAAAGGAATGCACGAAAACATAGAATATAAAGAAAAATAAAGAAACAAAAGACAGTGATCGAGTGGACCTGCTTCTAATTTCCCAATTGGAGACGAAAAATCAACGAGCCCTACACCCAATTATTATCTCCTTTGGACGGCTTCGCAGTCTGTCCTCTCCCTCTATCTCGGATTCTATTCCCACTCGAGATAAAATTCACTTTTGGGCCACAGTGTTGTGCCTCCGTGTGACATGACAATGAGTCAAGGTCGCGCGAGTGAATTAATCTTTGGGTTCTAAGAAGGAATTGTGTATGGATAAAGCTTAATTATCACAGTAGATTGGCAAAAAAATGTTTATTTTAGCTACTCATTGACATTCCATCTCAATATCGCCGTCACACTCCACGCTCGAAGCACTGAAGGCAGATAAGCGTGTCTTACAAACGATCCAAAGAGGAGGCGCATTTACTCATCCTAGGGAAAGAAAGAAATGTTGGCATATTCAGAACTGATATGCTTCGTTGCCCTAACAAAATGTTATGTCTGTCCTCGTTCATCTCGTGTGATCGTTTCTTCCAATAATTTGAGCTAAAGGGGATGCACGGTGGGTTACTTCCCTTCGGTATTCCTAGTTCTTGCACTTGCAATTGGCAGGCAAGAGAGTGGCTAAAGTTTTCCATATCATCATGTTGGGATCCCTTTTTCTGGCTATATGCCCACTTTACTTTATCATTGCCTTTTTCCAAACAATGTGGATTTGACTGTTTCGAGTGGAAACTAAACTAAGGTCCAATCTAGTCATACGCGAGATGTTTGCACATTTTAATGAGGGCCTGAACATGACAATGGCGAGGAGGAGGAAGAGATATATTTTGGGGAGTTGGGTTGTGAGAAGGTAATCTAACATAAGACATTGTTCAATTTATGAGTCGCGACAGTGTGTAGGAACGTGAAGTTAGCGGCTCAATATGCTAAAACATTCCAAAAAGTTCACTTTATTGGTCCAAATTATAGGAATGATTGCCCTAAACTCAATTGATGAAGAAATGATCTCAAAACATTAATTGTTCATGTCAAGGCAAAGTCAATATATCAAAGCTACAAAATCATTCAGCAACCGCTCTAAAGACACTCTGAAATGCTGCTAGCACTTCAATATACGTCGAGGTGCATTATGGTTTCTTGTAGGTCCTAGCCCCAATTCTTCTGAAAACCTTTCAACCAGGTATCGTCCTAGAGATCTTTGGCTCCTAGCAAATGGAAAACTCCAGCCCAGGATTCACAAAAAAGGTACAGGTTTTCAAATGAAGAATCGATGTGAAAGCCCATTCCCATTTTGCTGTACTCAGTTTTGTGGAGGCTTTTGCTTTTGGAGACCAGCAATTTTGGAGTATGTGGAATGGCCATGGCCAAGAAATTCAGCCATCTTTTGTGACAACCAACCTTTTTCATCAGCAAAATTTCGCCTCCATTCAACCCGCCATAGAATAGACAAATCTCAGTCATTGTAGATCTCGTGTGGATCTTGCCTCATCCAATAGCTAAGATAACGAATTGCGAGTTACACATAGACCTATTAAACGGGTGAATCAGGTCGAATTTGGGTCAAGTTGAAAAATGATGCGACTCAAATATGCCTATTTAACCCGTTTTGACGCATTTTCGTGCCATGCAAATCTATTGACTCATACCCAGTTCATATTACTAAAACATTTTCATATTTCACTTAATTTAGGAAAACTCATTCTCAAACTAAGATAAGAGTGCGGAACAAGTGAGCGTGATATCAAGTAACGGCAAGAGAGAATGAAAAAAGAGTCATAGAAGTGAATTGGGTCTAAATAATTGTAAACCCATTTATGATCCATTTAACTAACCTATATAACAACTTGACCCATCATATGTACATTAAGAAATGGGCCTAAGACTCATTTTGACTGTTCTAGCTACACAAAGTGAAAATCAAATCCCGTTGAAAGTGGTTGTGGAATGTCGAAACATTGATATCGTGCCACGGGAATGTTTTCCCTTACCTCGGGATAATTTTGTACGTTGTTTTGTTCACAAAGTAAATAAGTGCTATACTTGAATGAGGCAGAAAAATAAACATTATATTATTGTCAATTACTACCATAATCTTTTATTTTCATCGGCCGCATGCCTGCAATTCAGACCATCGTCTAAAACATCTTTCTATGCAAGTTACAGTTTTCCCGACGTTTTACTACATTATTTTCTCAATAGTCGTGAACCAGCACATCGCGTGAGATTTGCAATGAGTGAATGTTCTCTTATTTATCTTCATGTAGCAAGGTTCATTTAAAAGAGCAAACCTAATTCCAATGTGAGAGCCCATTTACAATGTTTAACTTTTCACGATCGAATTGGATTTTGCGACTTCAACTACTTTCTCATCATATGACACAAATACTTTAAATGAGTAGATTCATGTAGGTTACGTGCGATGCTTTTAAATATATAATTGATCTTTTGTTATATATAAATGAATAACGAGCCTTCATTCAATTCAATGAAAATTTTCTCATGTTGAGTCATAGAAGAAATAGAGCTTTCGCCCCCAACTTATATAGCTTCTACTTTGCGGTATAGAATCCAGAAAGCCATTAATTAAGATTGCTTCAATATAATGAAAAGTTCAAGTCACAACCAAGAATAAGAATTCGTAAATCTCACTAATATAAGATCAGTGACTAAAATATGAAACCTATACACTATATTTAGGAATTAAGCCACACATTTATCTTTTCTATAACAGTTGATAATAGCTCAAAATTCCGAAAAATCAATTGATGTATTTATACATGATCATTTTTTCTCTCAGATTTTATTGAACAGGCTAAAGCAAGACCCCGGCCGAAATGGAGGGAATTTTTGTGGCAATCGTGCGCCACTTTTGCCTTATCTACTGACTATTACCAGTTGTGGTCGTTATTACATCCTAAAAACCGACTATCCAACCCTCCTACAGTCGTCGCAAAGCCCAAGGTCAACCTCTTCCAACTCTCCCGCCATGGCAAGCACCTTCATTTCCCCAGCAAACCCTTCACAGGTACTGATTCTGTACCCCTCTTAGCCTTTATCGTCCTGGGTTTTTCCCCTTTTTATGCAATAAGGCGAAGTGGAAAAGAAAGCTCTATTCTTTGTGCAGCTATGCTCTTCGAAGAGCGACGTCCTCTCTGCATCGCCCAAGGCCTTCACGAGAACCACCCACCAGTTGGCGGTGGTTAGAGAGATGGGGATGAAAGTGAAGTGCCAGGCAACGAGTGTGCCTGCTGACGACCGAGTGCCCGACATGGGGAAGAGGGAGCTCATGAATCTGCTGCTTCTGGGCACTCTCTCTCTCCCCACCGCTGCCATGCTAGTCCCCTACGCCTCCTTCTTTGTCCCTCCTGGGTTAGTATAGTTCTCTCCTTTTCTTTTCCCTTTCTTTCTCGTGAAGAAACTTACAAGTTTATTGTTGTTATTTCTTCTTGTGAGGGTTCTTCACTGGGCTTGTGTGAGTGATTTGATCGATGTTTTGGAAATGGGGTTTTGTGGCTTTTTTTTCTTTTTTTGCTGCTTAAGTGTTTGTACTGGAACGAGTGATGTGAATTTCGATTTGATGTTAGAGGAAATCCTGCATGCCCATTTCTGCGTTATTTCTGGACCTTAATATCTCTAGGAATGGGTCGCTGTTACACCATCGATTAGGCTAAAGAATCTGAAATTAGAGAGGCCTTGTCAGAGGTTTGACACATCGGAAGGGTGAAATCTTCGCTGACTCGTGTGTTTGGAGAGTGCAAGTAAAGTTATTTCTGGAGAAAGCAGGTCTTGATGAATAATTGGTAATTTTCTGCCTCCTGCTTTCTCGTGTGGGTTGCTCTATGAGCATCTTTCCCAACTCTTTTGGCTTGTATTGACGAATCATTCTGCATCATAAGTTTCCTAGCAAAGTAGCTTATCTTCATATGGTAGCAGGAACGAACTCTATCTTACTACACAGGTGATGGAAAGAGCCCGAAAAATTGGAGTTTGTCACTATATATTGCTCCTAAGAGGATCGGGTAGTTCTTATAGAACCTATTGGTGAAAAGAACATAGAGGTTTTTGGGCTAACCAGAGCAATAAATCAATCCAACAATCTATTCTTAACAAAAAATGTTGCGGAATGTTCATAGTGCTGATTTTGTGTGTGCTTCATTTATTTCAAAACTGCCTGCCTTATATTAATTGTATTTTCTTGTCTTCTGAATTTGTATTGGCCCAAAATTTCTTTCTTAAACTGCAATCATCTTCCTTAAAAATCCTAGAACATCAGAGAACAACCTATGCAATTGGGCAAGCATTGTGTGAACCCCTACCCTTCGCAACACTTATAATATATTAGTATGGTTCTCTGATGTAATCTGGATGACTACATCCTACAGAACAGGAGGTGCAGGCAGTGGAACAATTGCAAAGGATGCCATTGGAAATGATGTCGTTGCTGCTCAATGGCTAAAGGACCATGGTCCTGGGGACCGGACTCTCACTCAGGGATTGAAGGTAAGTTTCTAATTAAAAGTCGTGCAGTTATGCTAGCAGCAGTTAAAACCTGCATCATGTTGGCTGAGGCTGGAGAGATCATAAGTTTATTTGATGAACTGGAACAGACTCTGAATTGATATTTGTCCCCAGGGAGATCCCACTTACCTTGTTGTGGAGAAAGACAGGACTCTTGCAACGTATGCAATCAATGCCGTATGCACTCATCTGGGATGCGTGGTTCCATGGAATACAGCTGAGAACAAGTTCATCTGCCCCTGCCATGGTTCCCAGTACAATGACAAAGGCACGGTTGTGAGGGGACCTGCTCCTTTGGTAAGTAAATAACCCCTCTAATTTCTTCCAATTACTATCAGTGCATGTGTAGATGCAATCGGACATATATACGATTACATTACACAGACATCAGTATTCTCCTTTTGTGTTAGGTGTCACTGTGACGCATTTTGTTTTGTCCAGTGGATATGATTTTCATGTGTCGGGCAGCCTGAAACTGTAAAAATGAACTTAAATCCTAGCAAATTATAGAACAAGTGAGAACACCATGTAATGCAACTTCATTGAGATCCATGGGCAGTTTGAGATTCGTAGCACAAGTCCCTCAATTGTCTTTGAAGACAGTTTCCACTTGAATTGACTAACATTCTCCATTGAAACAGTCCTTGGCATTGGCTCATTGCGACATAGATGATGGGAAAGTAGTGTTTGTACCCTGGACCGAAACAGATTTCAGAACTGGGGATGCTCCATGGTGGGCTTGAGCTTCCTCTCTCAGGTTCAAGCTGTATTATCCCTTAGATGACACTATCCACCGAAGCGAGTTTGTATGTCTGTCGACTAATATCATTCACAATGTATGTATCTTGTAAAAAACGGCTCAATGCTGCAACGACCATCAAACTATTTAGCATAATATCCTCTTTCATGTACAATACATGTTTCTTTGATGATAACTGTTAACACATATTCAGAACAGAGTTTCACTTGCAG
Organism: Syzygium syzygioides; assembly: GCA_031216285.1. Classification (NCBI taxonomy): domain Eukaryota; kingdom Viridiplantae; phylum Streptophyta; class Magnoliopsida; order Myrtales; family Myrtaceae; genus Syzygium; species Syzygium syzygioides. The sequence continues at coordinate 19,867,034 of CM062242.1, forward strand.
CCAGAAAACCATGTCGCCTGAGGTGTCCTCGATCTTTTACTGATGTTACTCTTTACCGGTATTTGAACACATTGACTGGTTGAAGATGGTCTCTCCTATACTCTGTATGCACCGAACTCCCTTCATGCACTCATGCAAATGAGAGTGTGTGTCTGTGCACGCTCACTCGTGCGCGCCTGCCTATGTGCGTGCGCGAGAAAGCGAGCGAGAGAGAGAGAGAGAATGGGGAGTCGGACAGGTGGCTCTGTTTGGTCAGGGTCGGGAAAGCCAAAGGATGCTTCTTTTTCCTCTCACGTGGCCTTTTCCCAAGTGTCCTGAACGTGGCATTTCGCTCTCTTTGGTCTCTTGACAGTTGAAAGCCAATGCATGCGCAAGAGCTGTCTTGACAGAAAGCCCCTATATGCCGTGGACTACCGGCTCATTTACAATCCTTTACACATAAAAGCAGAGCCAATGTAGTCCATTTAATCAGTCATGGCTGAACAACTACCAATCTCCATCAATGCAAGAGTCTCCTGACATTGCAGGACTTTGCTGTATCTCAAGTTGCCAAATGTTGCATCACAAGCAAAACCAAAAACACTCCCAAACCATAAAAAATAACACGTTCATAAATGCATTAGATTCTCTTCTGTCCCTTTGTATCAACCAAATATATATCTACGAAATATAGGGTAATCAATTTTAGAAGATTTCGAATCTTATCTTTAGAAATTAGAAAATTTTTGTATTTTATTTATTTCTTTCTTACTAGTAAATCTTTTAGAATGTACTCTTGGGTATTTATATACCCTAGCTAAGCTTAATGGAAATATACAATGATTTTTGTTTTAACATAGTATCAGAGCCATCTAGGGCTAATGCCTCTTTTCAACCCTAGTTTTCGTCTTCTTCCTCATCATCATCTTCTTCTTCTTTTCCTTTTTTTCTTTGGCGGTCAATATGGCCCTAGAGAATCCCCCTACAACCACCACCATAACTGCTATTACAAACCCATCTTCTACACTTCCTCCATTCGGATCTGCTCATCATTTTCTTTCCCTACGTCTCACGGCATCCAATTACTTGCTATGGAAAGCACAGGTTATCCCATTTCTCAAGGGATAAAACCTCTATGGTCATGTCGATGGAACCAAATCGTGTCCCTCTTATACAGCTAAAGCAGCTCTCTGGCAACAACAGGACGCTTCCATCATGAGTCTTCTAATTGCGTCCCTCTTAGAATCAGTTTTACCTCTCATTATTGATAAATCAACCAGTTAAGCCATTTGAGAAGCTCTCAATGCCTCTTTTGGCTCAGCTTCCGCTACGCGTATGCTCTCTCTTCATCTTAGTCTCCAACGTCTACAACAAAAACAGGACGAATCAGTTATTGATTTCCTCCAGCATGCTAAATCCATTGCCGATGAGATGGGTGTTGCAGGCAAGCCTCTTGAACCGGAGGATTTCAATGTCCACATCTTCCGTGGTCTCCGATTTGATCTCCAAGACATTGTTCCTACATTACTTGGCCGTTCTGAACCAATCTCGTTTACAAATCTTCAAGGTCTTCTCCTTAGTCAAGAGAGTATTAAGGCTTTCCAAAAGTTGCAGATCTCCGAGCCTTCCTCTCTGGCTAACTCTGCTCAACGAAATGCCATCAACCATCCTGGTTTCTCTTTCTCTAGCCGTGGTCAGTCCAGAGGTCAGAGGGGTCGTGGTGGTCGCTTTGGCCATGGTCGTGGTGCCCGTGGTGCTCAACAAGGTCAGTTATGGTGTTCCATCTATCAACGTACAAATTACACTGCTACTACATGCTATTATCGCCGTCCAAGTATGCCTTATTACCCGCCCCTGACACATACCCCTTCGAATACTTCATCTTATCGACCCTCTTACTCTCCCAATGCCAACTTGAGCCATGTCTTTCCCCCTCTTTTACCTACACCTACCAACACTGTACCTTGGTACCCTTATATTGGTGCCTCCCATCATGTCACACTTGACATACAATCCCTCTCTTCCTACAAAGCCTATAATGGATTAAGCCATGTCTTTCCCCCTCTTTTACCTACACCTACCAATACTGTACCTTGGTACCCTTACATTGGTGCCTCCCATCATGTCACACCGACATACAATCCCTCTCTTCCTACAAAGCCTATAATGGATTGGATCAACTACACGTGGGCAATGGTAAGGGTCTTAAAATCACTAATATTGGTTCTTCTTATATTCCATCTTCTATTTCAAATCTTTCTTTACATGTAAATGATGTTCTTCATGTCACTGATATTTCTAAACGTTTACTTTCAGTTCAAAAATTTGCGTCTAACAATAATGTCTTCTTTGAATTCCATCCTACCCACTTTCTTGTTAAAGATCTAGTGACCAAGGTAGTTCTTCTCTCCAGCCCGAGTAGTGGCGGTCTTTACACCATACCACCACAATATTCAATGCCTACTGCCAGTATTGCGGAACGAACTTCCATGGATGACTGGCATCAACGTCTTGGCCATCCCCATGAGCGTCTCTTACGGTTTATGATCAAACAGAATAATTTGTCGTGTCAGTCAACACAATTGAGTCAGTTATGTACAGCTTGTCAATTGGGCAAGGCTAGTCGTCAGTCCTTAAGATTGTCTCCAACTCGTAGTTTATTTCCGCTGGATTTAATTTATAGTGATGTTTGGGGTCCTTCTCATTTTGTTTCAACCGATGGTCATCGCTATTTCGTTATTTTTGTTGATGATTGCATCAAATTTATTTGGTTTTATCCTCTTAAAGTAAAGTCAAATGTTTACTCTATTTTTCAGACATTCCAAACTCTTGTTGAACGTCAATTTTCACAAAAAATAAAAGCCGTTCAAACGGACTGGGTTGGGGAATTTCGTGCCCTCCCCTCCTTTTTCTCAAAAATTGGTATTGCTCATCACATCTCCGCCCCTCATATTCAAGAACAGCAAGGGGTAGTCGAGCGTCGTCATAGGCATATAGTTGAAACCGGTTTAACATTATTAGCTCATGGCTCCGTCCCTCACCAATACTGGCACTACGCATTTGAAACGGCAATCTACCTCATCAATCGGATGCTGTCCAAGGTCACTAATCGCATCTCCCCCTTTCAAATGGTTTACAATCACCCTCCGAATTATTCCTTCTTAAAAATCTTTGGGTGTCGTTGTTTCCCTTATCTACGTCCATATAATGCCCATAAGATGGATTTCCGCTCCATTCCTTGTATTTTCTTGGGATACAATTCCTCTCACACAGGGTACCGCTGTCTTGATCATGTCACTAATCATTTATACATTGCTCGACTTGTTCGTTTCGATGAAACTTGTTTTCCCTTTATAACTCCTTCCATTCTCGGTCCATCACCTGATTTATCACTTCCTACACTTGTCCTGGTACCGTGGGCTTCAACCCCTATTGGCGTTCCGCCGCCTACCAATATAGTGAGAACACAGACTCCTCCACTAACTCCCACAATGTCGTTTAATACCGATTCATTCATCTCCCCTACCTTAAGAACTAGACCCCTTCATGACATTTATCACTCTCCTTCCTCATCATCCTCTCCACCACCGCCACCACCGCCTCCACCTAGGCCAGCACACACCCACACCATGCAACTTCGCTCTCGTCCTCCTCAAATTAATATTGCTACCACCCCTCTCACCGAACCAACCTCATTCACCCAAGCCAACAAAATCCCTAAGTGCCGTGTAGCTATGACCAATGAATTTAATGCCTTGTTAAAAAATGGTAGATGGTCTTTGGTCCTTTGCACTTCCTCCATGAACCTTATTGGGTGTAAGTGGATTTACAGAGTTAAGCGCAAAGCGGATGATAGTCATAAGCGTTATAAAGCTCGCCTGGTCGCTAAGGGTTTTCATCAACAATATGGCTTGTATTATACAGAAACCTTCGGTCCAGTTGTGAAAATTACCACTATTCGCTCTATATTATCTCTAGCTATCTCTCAAGGGTGGCAAGTGCGACAATTGGATGTGCACAACGCTTTCTTACATAGGATTCTTTCTAAAGAGGTGTACATGGAACAACCCCCTGGATTTCAAGACCCAACTCGTCGTGATTATGTTTGCAAGTTGCATCATTCTCTATATGGTCTCAAGCAGACTTCGAGAGCCTGATTTCAACGACTCTCACAGTTTTTGCTTCATTTGGGATTCTTAGCATCACAAACAAATCCCTCATTATTTATCTATCGAAGAGGCCCTAATGTCATTTATTTTTTGATCTATGTTGATGATATTCTGGTTACAGGAAATGCATCTTTTACTATTAGTGTCATCTTAGAGACATTATCTGCAGAGTTTTCCATTAAGGATCTCGGCCCGCTCCACTTCTTCCTTGGGATAGAGGCTGTCCCTCACTCTAACGGGTTACTTCTCTGTCAAGGACATTATATTGATGATATTCTTCACAAGGCTGGGATGTCTGAGTGCAAGCCTGTCCAAACTCCTATGGCCACGACTACAAAACCATCTGAGAAAGGGGGTGCTCTGATATCTTATCCTACTTTGTCTCGATCTATAGTTGGTGCCTTGCAATATGTGACATTGACAAGACCAAATCTCTCCTTCGCTGTTAATAATGTGACATTCCGATTTTCGACCCATTTTTGGGATTTATAAAACGTGTAATTCGTCAGTGTGATTATAGTAAAATCTCGCCCGGGAACTGATCACTCTCGGTTATTTTAAAATTTTAAATTAGAGATTTCGCTAGAAACGCACTCGATCGAATTTGTCCGTTATTTAGAGCCCGAACTTTGGTGTCAAATTTCTCGGAATTTCGGAACGAATTTAATTGGACGGTGTCGATAATATTGTGGCCAACCTCGATATTATCCGGGATATGAGAAAAGTGAATTTTTGACCGGGTACGAATTTGGACTGGTAGACCACCCTCGCAGTGTATTTTTATTAATACAATTTTACCCAAATCCTAAAATTATTAATTAGGATTTTTCGGGGACCATCGGATTATTTTCGGGTTTAAACCGTGTCCGTTGAATCGAGATTATTGCGATTGGACTTCTTTCTCTCTCTCTCCTCCCCCTCTTTTCCCCCTTTTCCCGCTGCCCCCTTGCGTGTCTGACCATTCTCCCCACCAACTTCTCTCTCTCTCTCTTCCTTTTTCCCTTTTCTTTTCTTTTCTCTTTTTTTCTTCTTCTTGTCTTCTTCTTCCTTGGTCTTCTTCCTCCCGTAGCTGCTTCGGCCTCCTCTGCTACTCACCGGACCATCTCCGCCGCACGCCGCTTCCTGCCGTGAGCCACCGTCATCCCAGCTCCCCTTGGGCTGAGCAGCGCCGTCGCCGTCACCTCGGAACTGCCCGTCGTCGGACCGCCCAAGCTGCACGCGGGTCGTGTCCTCGCCGGTCCGCCCGCTTTTCGTCCTCCACCGCGCGAGCCGCACCTCTCGCCGGTCACGCTCGTCGCCGCCGCCCGTCACCGCGGCTCACTGCCACTGTCCGGCCACCCTCCCTAACCGACTGCTCTCTCTCCTCCCCCTCTCCCTTTCCGTCGCGTGCGTACGGCAGCCCGTTGGCACCGTAAGTCGTCGCCTCCGTTCGTCGGACCAGCAGCCGTCCGCCGCCGTCCAAGCCGCCAGCTTCGCCGGGAGCAGCCCCAAGCCACGCTTGAGCAGCCCCACAGCGGCCATTTCTTCGCCGTGCTCGTTCGTCGCCCACCCGTCGCTCGTCGGAGCAACCCGAGGACACTGCGGGCCGCCTTCGTCGCCGCTGTCGTCCTCGCGTCCTCGCGTCGTCGCCGGCGTTAGCCGGGTAAGTTAACCCCTAATCCCGTGCTTAGGGTGTTAAACTTGTTTATGGTAGTTTAATTAGTGTTTGGGTTAATATTAAATTTGTTTAGTTAGGATTATGTGTTGATTATGGATTAGTGTTTAATTAATGGTGTTTAGATATAAATTGTTGTTTAGTATATTGTTATTGATTATTATTATTAAATTATTTATTTTCGGATTTTAAATATTATTTTATTAGTTAATATATTAATTCCGAATTAAATATCATTTTATTATTTTCGGAATTAAATATTATTATTTTATTATTAAATAATTAATTTTCGAAAATTAAATATTACTATTTTCGGAAAATTTTCTAGCGTCAATTATGATGCCGATGTTGGATTTTGCCGTATAAATTGACGTATTTAGAAAATGATTTGAATTGTTTTGATTCGAGAAAATATTTTGACATTTTGGAAAGATAAATTATTTTCGGATATGATTAAATAATTAAATTCCGAATTTATTTATTATTATTTCGGAAAATTTATAATTTCAAATTATGATTTCTAGTTTGAATGTTGGCAATTGTGCCGTGAATTATCGTATTAAATTGTTTACGTGACAATATGTTTTGATTGGAGATTTTCAAGAAGGTTTACGAGTTTTTGGCATTAAATTATTTTATTTTGTTATGCCGAGAAATGTTAGTGATGCTTTGTGATTGATATTCGGGTTTGACATCGAAGCATGCAAAATTGATTGATTGTTGTAAGTGTGACCATGTGATATTGTTGTATGGCATTAATATGAGCACTATTCATGAACGTATGGGCTAATTGAGAAGATAATAATTGGCCGGAATGCTTGTGTGCTCGTGTGGTCACACGTCGGAGCCGTCTTGCTGTAGATTGCTTGACGATGCCTGATTTATCGGGGTTTTGCTGCAGATCGCTTGACAATACTCGATTTATCGGATGCCTGGGGATAATCTGGAGTGCCGATACCCCGGATGCATTGTCGCGGCTCGATGCCGGACTTGATGCTCCTTACGGGATACCATCTTACTGTAGATCGTTTGATGTTGCCGTATTGGAATGCCGTCTTACTGTAGATCGTTTGACGTAGCCGTGCCCGACGGAGCGGGACGGAGCCCGGTTATACCGGTAGACTGCCATCTTGCTGCAGATCGCTTGATGTGTAGTGGCCCCGAGGGGGCGTAATAACTGGATACGTGTGATGCATAGTGCTTGATTATGGTGTAGAAACTGCTAGGCATGGTATGGGACGTGCCCAAGCGGGTTTTGCCTTATAATCGAGACACGCACGACTGTGATGCATTAATGCATGGAAAATCTCTTTAAATGCTTCGAGTATGTGACATATGCATTTCATTAACGTGTGTACCAAGGCGAGGTAAGGATGCATGTGGTTGTTTAATAATGTGTTATTGGTGCTGTGTTACCTGATTAGGACCCCCGTGCGAGTAGGCCTCCTAAGCGGGGCTTAAGCCGTTAACTTATTGAGACATTCGTCTCATTGTTGTTGTTAACCCCTTTTTCAGGCCCTTAGCGTGTTGGCGCACCCAGTTTGATTCGGGGTGCTTGGAAGCTGGCTTTTTGGAGTTCGACATGTTGATGAAGTAGATTGACCCCTAGCCTGTTATCTTTTTGCTGGCTTTTTGTAGTAGCGCCCGAAGTGTGCTTGTAAGAATATTCCCAGGGGTTAATCAAGTGGAAATTAAAATAGTGTTGTTTGACTGTGTGATTTGTTTTCCTGACTATCCCAATTTGTTATTTGTCCGGGGATTGTTGTGTTCGTTTCCGTATGTGCAATTCAAAGATAAAATGGAATGGGTCGACGACGAGTCCTGGGTCGTCGCATCATAACGACCGTAGCGGGATGTCGCGTGTCCGCAGGGTTCGGGGCGTGACAAATAAAGTTTGTCAATTCATGCATGCACCTACTGAAGACCACTGGCAAATGGTGAAACGCATATTGCGCTATTTCAAACATACAAAGTCATTTAGTTTGCTTCTTTCCTGATCCAATGATAATCGCTTGCAAGCTTTTTCTTATGCGGATTGGGCTGGTAGCTCTAACGACAGGAAGTCAACTGGAGGGTATGCTATTTTTCTTGGTCCTAATTTGATCTCTTGGAGCTCCAAAAAACAACGAACCGTAGCGTGCTCTTCCACAGAGTCTGAGTATAAAGCTCTTGCCGATGCTGTAGCTGAACTCATTTGGCTTGAGTCACTCTTTCAAGAGCTTGGGTCCTCTTTTCAAGATCCCCCCATCCTTTGGTGCGATAATATTGGTGCCACTTATTTGTCTGCAAATCCAGTTTTCCATACTCGTACCAAACATGTCGAAATTAACTTCCACTTTGTTCGTGATCGCGTTGCCAAATGACAACGTAGTGTGCAGTTTATCTCAACAGCTAACCAACTAGCTGATACTCTCACCAAAGCTCTTTCAAAAGCACGTTTTGCATTTTTACGAGACAAGTTGAAGATTTGCAGTCTCGATTCTTCAACTTGAGGGGGTGTATCAACCAAATATATATCTACCAAATATAGGATAATCAATTTTAAAAGATTTGGAATCTTATCTTTAAAAATTAAAAAGTTTTTGTATTTTATTTATTTATTTCTTACTAGTAAATCTTCTAGAATGTGCTCTTGGGTATTTATATACCCCAACTAAGCTTAATGAAAATATACAACGATTTCTGTTTCAACACTTTGCAACATCTCCTTTTGCCTTCCATTTGTATGCTTTCCCTTTGCTTCCTACCATCCTTCTCTTCACTGTCACAGCCAAAGATTCCGATTTCTTGCGTGCAAATGGGTAGTCTCGGTTTAAGTTGCGCCGATTCTCACCACTTTAAGCCCTTGGACCCTGAAAAGTTTCGCACCCAAGCTCATCAAATGGTCGACTTCATTGCCGACTACTACGAAAAAGTGGAGACCTACCCGGTCCTCAGTCAAGTCCAACCGGGTGACCTCTGTGCCCGCTTGCCCGAATCTGTGCCGTATCGACCGGAGTCGTTGGATTCTATCCTCAGGGATGTTCGAAGCTGTATCATACCGGGTATGACTCACTGGCTGAGCCCGAGCTTCTTTGCGTTCTTCCCCGCCACAGTTAGTACGGCTGCCTTTCTGGGAGAAATGTTGTGCACGTGCTTCAATTCCGTCGGCTTCACCTGGCTCGCTTCTCCGGCTGCAACCGAGCTCGAGATGGTCGTCATGGATTGGCTCGCTCGCATGCTCAAGCTCCCCAAGCCCTTCATGTTCGCTGGCACTGGAGGCGGCGTGATTCAGAACACCACCAGCGAGTCGATCCTCGTCACCCTTTGTCGCCGCGAGGGACCGAGCATTCGACGCAATTGGCATCGAGAGCTTACGAAAGCTCGTTGTCTACGGCTCCAATCAGACTCATTCTACGTTCACAAAGACTTGTAAATTGGCGGGAATACATCCGTGCAACATCTGGTCTATTCCGACCTCGTGTCATACCCATTTTGCTCTCTCCCATATATTGTTCCGCAAGGTCGTCGAAGCCGACGTTGCAGCCAGGCTGGTCCCGCTCTACGTTTGCGCGACTGTGGGGACGACCTCGACTACGGCCATCGACCCGGTCGACCAGCTTGTCGACGTGGCAAACGAATACAACATGTGGCTCCACGTGGATGCCGCCCACAGCGGAAGCGCATGCATATGCCCCGAGTTCCGGCACTACCTGAACGGGATCGAGCGGGCCGACTTACTGAGTCTGAGCCCGCACAAGTGGCTGCTCAGCTACTTGGACTGCTGTTGCTTGTGGGTGAAGAAACCGGGCTCGCTGGTGAGAGCCTTGAGCACGAACCCGGAGCACCTGAGAAACCGGAGCGAGTCGGACTCGGTGGTGGACTACAAGGACTGTCAGGTGGGCACGGGCCGACGGTTCAAATCCCTCCGGCTCTGGCTCGCCTTTCACAGCTACGGCGTCGCGAACCTCCAGGGGCACATACGGTCGGACATGCGGATGGCCAGGTTGTTCGAGGGACTCGTGAAGTCGGATCGCCAGTTCGAGGTGGTGGTGCCGAGGCTGTTAGCGCTGGTGTGCTCTCGGTGCGTCCCGTGCCGCCGGCCGGGGCCGGGGGAGGCCGACGCGGTGAACCGGAGGCTGCTGGAGTGGGTTAACTCGACGAGTCGGGTGTACATGATTCACACGGTGGTGGGGAGGAGCGTACGTGCTGAGGTTCGCGGTGGGGGCCACCCTCACCGTGGAGCGACACGTGGTCTCCGCGTGGAATCTGATCAAGGAAGGAGCTGGCTCGTTGCTCAAAATCGATCGCACACGATCTACGATAGTTCGATGATGTCTTTTTTCATAGGTTGATTTGCGTTGACCAAAGGCACGGTCGGTGGTTGATTCGTGTGTGTTAATTAATGAACGGGAAAGTCAAAAGCAGTGTGCTTCTTTATGTCTGTGTTGATTATGTAAATTGGGTAGTGACAAGAGTTTCTACTATATACTATAGTGTTAGGAGTGGCACTGGATGTCGTGCATCGTGGTACCACCCGACTTCAACATAATCCGTTATAAATAGATTTGAGATTGATTATAAGTAGATTTCATATGGTCAAATGACTCAAATAATGTCCAATTCAATTACCCGCTCGTATAGAAGAATACTTCCCTTTTGCTAGTATTGTTAATATAGTGCCGCGAAACACGTGAAAGAGCCACGTCAAGTTCGACAACGCGAAGGGGTAAACATTGGGTGATTCGTGCGGCCCGCGATTTCTTTTCGACAAGTTGCCTCCGCGTACTTGACCGCTTTGAAACTTCAGAACATAGATTGCTGGACATATTTTCCATATCGGCAATCGCCGCAAAGGAAGCGGCATGAACATTATCGTAACATATAATTAATGGCGATATCGAATTGAGATGAGCTCCCAAAAATTATTATTTTCCGTCGAGGATGGCTGAATAGGTACGTGGTCCGCGCTTGCAATTGGGCGTGGTGAAAATGGTTCATACATTAATCAACGTTAAGGGAATCCCAAATTAAAAGTAAGAGAGTTTTGGTGGGCTTCTCAGTTATGCAAAGGTAAAGGAAATTTAGGTGTCCAAAAAGAGGAAGTACCCAAAGAAAAAAATGGAGAAAAAAATGAAGTTGCTGTTTTCCTAAAAAGAAAAAGGTAGATCCCAAAAAAAATAATTAAAAGGATTAATATCACAAAAATACTCTAAACTAAACCTACCATGATTTAATTCCACGACAACGTGTAATATTTTACTATGTTATCAAATATAAACATTTTCAAGGTACGAACCACGAACTCTATAGCCAAATTACATCTAACGATAAACTACGACCCATGTATTCAAATCACTATATATATGGAGATGGCTAAACTTAGGATAATTGGAGGTAAATTACGATAAACTTCCTTCATCCCTCCTTTGTTTTTTGGCCACGGACCCTAGAAGCACCTTAGCGGGTCATCCTATCAGAAAAGCTGACCAATTGACTTTTAATTATGGCGCCCTCTGACATAACACGTGATATTTCCATCACAACTTGCACTGGGGCTTCCTTCGTCCAAAGCCTAAACTGACAAAAAATTGGGAAAATTGGACACGATGGAAACCTCGATCAAATCCTTTCCCATTCGAGCACGTTGAACGATGCTCTTTCCTTAATCCGGGCAGCAGAGAAAACCTATATGCACTCTGGATAGTGAACCCGAACCCTTGTTTACTCATCAAATCCATTGCCTAAATTACTAATTTCATGCCTAGTTTTGAGCCCTACGACCAACATGCTCAGTCCCTTGGGACCTGTTCCCTGGCTCGTTTTCTTCTCGCCTCGAAATTGATTAATCTAATCCCAACTTGGAAATGGGAACACGATACGACCGATCGATCCGATCATACCCATCAAAAATACAGCCACACATCGTCAACGTGAAATCGGGAGAATTGATTTTTAAGTTTCACTTGGCTCTTCTCGATTCCTAATGAGATTCAAAGCTCAGCCTTCAGTGCAGAGATAAATCTAATTTGAATAGAGGTCGATATTACTGACTAAAACTGTAATTTACAGAGGTGGATCAGAGAAAAATGGAGAGACTGACCAGAACTTACCCGATAACCCTTGTATCCTCCCAAGTCCTATCATCATCACGTAACCCTTACCTAGGCTGTTCGGGCTGGTGTGTTTTCGGTACATCCCGTGTCAATGGGTCGGCTCAGGGGAGGCCGACACAATGAACCGGAAGCTACTGGAGTGGGTCGACTTGATAGGTCGGGTCTACACAATGCACAAGGTGGAGGGAGGGGTGTACGTGCTGAGGTTCGCGGTGGGAGCTACTCTCACTGAGGAGCGCCACGGTGGTTGCCGCGTGGAATTTGATCAAGGAAGGAGCTGACTCGTTGCTTGAAAGTGCAGATTATTTATAGTTCGATGTCCCCTTTTGGAGGTTGCATCGCTTCCTACAGGTTCATCAAGGCACCGGTGGGGTTGATTCCTTTGTCTAAGAAACGAACTCGAGATCAAAAGCAGCGCGACTCTTTTGCATTTGGGTCAGTCATGAAACCGAGCAAATGGCAAGTGTTTCTACTATATATATAGTGTTAGAAGGGGCACCAGATGTCGTGCATCGTGGTACCACCCGAATTCAAAATGCGAGGAGAGCAAAATATGATCTTTGGCCACAAGATGATAGAAGCATGGAGGGATCTAGGACTAGGCCCAAAAGAAAAAAGGTACTGCTTTGGGAACATGATCTGTAGATTCAAGATTTCGGCAGGCATGGTCGTGCTTCGGTTCTCTCTAATAGAAAAAAACTTTGAAACCACCGGTGTTCTGCAGAGAATCCTTATTCGGCACGATCCCATTATGTACAAATATGACCATGACTATTGATGATAATAAGATTCATACGAGATTCATTGACTAGGATAGTGTCCAAATCATTCACCCAATTCATTTGAGAATTGTTGCCCTTTATTAGTAGGGCTGCTGCTCCCGATACGCAAGTGTCGCGAACCGCGTCAAAGTTCGGAGGTTGCATTGACATACAACAACTATGAGCAATTTAATTAGCAGAAGAAATAGTACGGATGGACATCCTTTTTTTTTTTAACTTCCAAGAGGATCCTTGTATTGATATTGCCACCGTAAACTTGGCGAGTTTCCCTCCTTGAGCAAGAAAAGTGAACGTGTTAATTAGGATGTAATTGTTTTGGTGAAAGTGTTTTATTGAAAAGTGTTTTCCGGACTTTCATCTATTTAGTTCTTCGAAAATAATTTGGTCAACGGAAAATACTTTCCGGTCAACACAAATATCATGTTTAATTTTAAGAAAATGAATTTCCTTATATAAGAAAGTGAAAACACTTTCCGGAATTGTTCATCTTGAATTTATTAATATTTTTTCTTTTCTTTTCTTTTCTTTTCTTTCTTTTTTTCTTTCTTTTTTTTTCTTTTTCTTTTCTTTCTAAGAAGGAAAACATTCATGTAGTTTCTTTTCCTAATAAAAATAATTTAAAAATAACAAATAATTTTAAATAATTTCTAAAAAATTTTGATAATTTTCACCATCAGATTTTTCTCACCAAACAACAGAAAATACTTTTCAAATATTTTTTAGATTTTAGCCAAACACCGAAAAATAAACTTATTTTCCCGGAAAGTATTTTTCAGAAATTGTATATTTTCCGCAAAACAAACGCACCATTAATTAACGTATCCAAGACCAGATGGAAGCCAAGATTAGGAGTTCCATTCATTTTGCTCCATTCCTTTCTAAGAAATACGTGTACCTAGTACTATACTAACTAACCTTCAATCTCCTATGTGTTGTCAGTGGTTAGTGCATTTGTGGGATAGCTTGTGGCGTAGCTATGAGGCTCCAATTACAAAATGCTATATGAGAAGGTCAAAACAAAATAAATTCCATACAACAAAGCAAAACAACAAAGCACAATACACTCTCATCCCATTAGAACGAATCTATCTTAACATTAAAAAAAAAAAAAAGGAAACAATGGCCAATCACTGGATCTCACTTTGTCATTAGTGATGAGCTTACACCACGATCTCTTTCTGCAATAATTATGAACTACCCAGTGGGTGATGTACACATAAGTTGAACATCCTCAACACCATCACTAAATAAAGACACCAAAAACAGATTAAACAAGCTTACAAATCTAGATCTAGATCATGAGATATTGAACGAGCACATAAACGCATCTAAGGAACTCCCATATCTAAATCAGGAAATGAGGGATTTGAAAGTTCGGAAAAGTCGTGTAACCGCTTCCATTGCAAGAGAGCTTGTTGTATTCTTCATCGATCCTATCGGACTTCTTGGTATGAAAGATCTAAAGCAGCAGATTGATTCCTAACATGGAACCGAAAAATTCACCCAGCGTGCGGAGAAGAGCATTAGTAGCGTGCAAAGAAAAATATATATATGAAAACAACATTGGGAGAGAGAATCTCAACTCAAGTTGAGAAGATGGAGCCTCCCTCAAATGAGAGTTATTTCTCAGTCAAGGGAGCTTGGGGTGGAAGAGAAAAGGGAAACCTGAGAGAGGATAATTACAGCTTTTGAAAAGGGCCGCCTCAAGTTCCACAAGACCAAGGGATAAATATTTGGTGATCCGCGCAGTCCCTCGCAATTTTTTTGCAAGAAGTTGCCCCTGAGTACTTTTAAAGTATTCGAACTTTTAAAACGCATATTACTGAAAAAAAAATTTTGGTTATATTGGCAATCGCAGCAAAGGAAGCGGCATAAACATCGCGGTAGCATACAACTGATCCCGATTCCGAACGAGATGAACCCTCCAAATTTAGGATTTTTCCATCCAGAATGGCTGAATAGGTATGTGGTTCGCGGGCGTCACGGTTCGATAGGCATGTCCAAACGTGCGATTGGGCAACGGTGAAGATGGTTCCGAGCAAGATTTCACAAGACAAAAGCAAGAGAAACATTTGGTGGGCTACTCTCGGTCATGTAAGGGAGAAGGGAACCGAGGTGTCCAAAAAGAAGACGTAGATATAAAAAGAAAAAATTGGAGGAAATTCCACTTTTTCTGAAAAGCAAAAGGTAGAATCCTGGAAGAAAATGATTAAATAGAAGAGGGAAGCTGGAACTGGAAGCTCGAGATCTGCGCTGTTGCAGACTTGGGAAATCATTTCTTTAGGAAATTTGGGGAAAAAAAAAATTCGCACTTGGGATTTGCTCCGCTTCCACTGAGTGGGTTTGCTTTCATATGTGAAAGAGAAAGATAACAAGGGATAAAATCATTTCGAAGAAAATTAACTGCTAAAACAAAATAATAACTATAAAATTTGTTTCGTTTAAAAGGCATTAGAAATGTTATTCTTAAATAGTGTTCTAGTGTTGTGCCATGTCGATAACTACTATTGGATTCATGTTCATTCTACTCCCTACGTCACGTTAAATGTGATTGTTTTTCTTTTTCTGTTTGACGTCGAAATCAAAATCAAGAGAGGTTAGTAAATTTCTTTTGTCAAACTCCGGAAAAGTTGAAAGTCTGCAAATCAAAATATTATATTTGTGTTTGATATTTAATTTGCTTCTTACTTCTTAGATGAATTCTTAAATATTCGATATAAATCATTTTTTTTAACCAAAATCTGCCATCTAAAAAAAATGCAATTCAATTACCCGATGGGTTTTTTCCCCTTTCATAACTTCATCGGTTTGTTTCTTTAAAGATAAAACTAGTCATTCTCTCGATAATTAAAATGGGTGGCCAAATACTACACCGTCACTTACTAGAAGTAACGGTACTGTTGCGCTGGCACTGTCCATTACCATTAGCTAAGGAAAATTGCGACATATAAGGATATCTACTCACCGATAGATCTTTGAATTTATAAATTGTAAAGTAGTGTCACGATTATTGAGGTATGTTACTAAAAATATGAAACAAGGTTTTACAATAAACATCCCGTAAAAAGTCGGGAAGGTTAGCGCATTCAACTTCCTTACGAGACTTTGAGGTAAAATACTACTCACGAAGAATGATCACTAACTTGTCATTCACAGTGACTCACAAGAAAGTCGCAATTATTGGGCCAATTACAAAGTAGAGATACAATACTATCGATAACTTGCGACATTCTACTATGTTATCAATTTACTAGTTAATATTTTCAAGACACGATCTCTATAGCCAAATTATCGCCCATACTACTTACAAGTGAAAATGAGTTACCATAAAAATCGATTAATCATGTACCTACAAAGTTAAAATTTTGTAATCAGGCACGGCAAACTTTGCGATGATTTCAGGTAAATTACAAAAAATTTCACTGTCTTCTTCTGTTTCTTACGCCGCGACAAACGAACGAACCTCGATCAAATCCCTCCTCCTTCGGACATGTGAAACGATGCTCTTTCCTTAACCCAAAGCCTTGTTTTAGCAATTATCTCAACGAGGCCATTCCTAGTTCTTGGCTATACACGACCAACATACTCGGTCCTCGGGGCCCGCGCCGCAAGCTTTGTTTTCTTCTCGCCTCGAGATTTGGTTAATCTAATCTAATCTAATCGAATCCCAACTTCGAAATGCAAACGGCGTGGATAAAAAACCTCGCTCTTGGAAAATGGTTAACAATTCGGAAAACGCAGCCTTCAGTGCAGAGATACTCTTGATTCGAGCAGAGGCCGAGATAAGATTACTGACTAAAAACTGTAATTTACAGCGGTGGGGGGATCCAAACGAAACAAAAATGGAGAGATCGACCAAAAATTTACCTTAGTCCTAACATCACCACGTGACCCGACACAGAACGAGAGCGAGGGAGGGAGACAGAGACAGAGGGCCCGAACGGTCACGGGCTTCCTTCTAAATAAACAGACAAAGCCACATTATGAAGGGCAGGACAGGGAGCCGAACGACGGGCGGCGCCGGCGAGGACTGTGCCCTCTCGAACTGCAGGGAGTCGACGGCCAGCGGCATGTTCTCCTGGTCCGGGCTGCACTTGGCACCCTGCGGGGGGTGCCACCCGTACATGATGGCCCGCAGCGCGGCGGAGACAGTGGGGATGTAGGCCGTCTTGTTGCGTGCCAGGAGCCACGTCAGGCCCATGAGCTGGCAGTCCCGGTCCAGCATCCGGCTCGTCCGGTCGCTCGGGTCCCCCGTCCCGTTCTTGTATCCTCCCTTCAGCTGTAGGGAACACAGGAGTTAATTTTTTCGGTTAATATATTCGACCAAGTTCAAGCAAAGTGGGGGTGGGGGTAAAGCTGAACTTGGAGATCAAGGCGCCAATGTAAATCTAGGACATGATTGGGCCCGAGGGAACCTTGCTTTGTCAATCATGTGAACAGGAGATTATAATAATGCGCACTTTCAAAAGGGTATCGAATTAAAAAAATGCATATATACGTTTTGGATTTCAGTGGAGGAGCACCAACAACAGATGCGGACAACTGACAAGGAACAGGGTCCGCGCTTGCGGTGTGAATCTGTTCACTGTTCATAATGTGCAACGAGGTTAAAGGTTGTCACTGTCCTGGGAGTGTCCCGGAACCAATTTGGTCTGTTCCAGAAAGGGGCAAAGAAAACTTCTCCATGCAATCCATGTGCCATCCACAACTTCATGGTGTGGTGAGCAGGCCACTGTTCTGCTAGTGTATACATGTATAGAAGATAAAGAAAGGTGTGTGGGGTTGGTCTGTAAGATGCAAGTATACCCATCTTATGAAGTGATTGAAAAGCTCACGTCATAAAAAGTTGCTGAATTTATATGGCTCCTCATAGGGAAAAGAAAACGTTTATCCAGCAATGGCGAGAATAAAGCACTTTCTTCTTTTACCCTGGTATTGGCTTTCTTGAAAAGAAAAGGGTAGCAAAAAACAAACAAACGAGCGAAGTCGAAAGTACCTTTTCGAGAGCGCCGAGGCATTTGGTGCAGCCGGCGTAGGATGAGTTCCGGCAGCTCTTCTCGAGGTTCCTCACCGCGGCGGTGGGCGTCGCGTTCCGGAGCCCGGCGGAGACGTTGAACGCCGCCGGGCAGCTCAGCGAGCTGATCTGGTGCACCCTGATCCCGCAGAAGCACAGGACGGCGTCGCAGCTCGCGTTCGGCTGCGGGAGGTGCATGTTCTTGCTCACCAGCGCCGACTGCAGCGTGTTCACGCACTTCTGCGAGTCGTCCGGGATCATGGGCAGCTCCTCCCCGGACGACGGCGCCGCCGCCGGAGCCACCTGCAGCGCGTACCTGTCCATAGGGTTTCTCAAGACTCTCAGCTATCACCGCACGACCGATACGTAAAAGCAAGCTAGCAAAGGTGGGATTTTTCCGGTGCTCGAGCACGAATTTGACCGAGACCATGGCAATGCGATTCGATAACATAAAAAGACTCCACTTTACCTGGCGTGGGCGGCGAAGAGCCAAGCGGCGAGCACGGGGCAGCAGCGGCTGCGGTCGAGGTTGCGGCCGCAAGCCTCGCTGACGCCGCCGAAGAGCTCGGCGGAGAGGTCGAGCTTGCAGATTTGGCCAGCCGAGTCCGCGGGGAAAGCCGGGACAGTGTAGGGCTGGTCGTGGCCGCCCTGGACGGGCTCGGCGATGATGCCGGCGGAGGACGGGCGTAGAAGAGCGCAGGACGAGAAAGCGGCGAGCAACGTGAGAAGAAGCCGAAGTGGCATCTTTATCTGTGTCGAGGGAAGGGAATTGGTCTGTCGTGGAGAGGAGGCGAGTGGGAAAGTGGATGTTCTCTTTTTCTCCATCTGGGTGATGAAGATGAAATGATTAACGCTTTGACTTGCGAGAGAAAGAGGGAGAGAGAGAGAGAGAGAAGGGTTTTTGTGTGCGGGAAAGGAGGGGAAAAGTTGGGAGCCTACTACTCGGAAATTGAAGAAGGAAAGCAGAAGGAGAAAGACGACTAAAAGATAAAGGGGGGGGGGGAGAACTTTTCTCTATCTTTTTTTCCTTTCTCAATAATGTGCAAAGGTGGGCCTCTGAATCTTTGCTTTTCTGGATGCTTTTTCGCTTCTTTTCTTCTCGACCCTCGTCTGGGTTTTTGCATTTGTCGGAGGGAAAAGGATTGACGACGAGGTCGAAGAGGTGTTGAGAGATTCAGGAGATGCTCTGGGTCGTCTCTGCTTCGGGCTTCAAAGAAATGGAAGTTCGATTGTAGAGAGGGTGAGAGGGCGAGGGTGAGACGGATTATTGATGACTTGATATTAGAGGACTGAGAGGACTCTCTCTCTCTCTCTCTTGTAGTCACATTTTGTTTTTTAATCTCCAAGAAAGGACAGAGAGAGATTTGTACCCACGAAAAGAAACTGTGTGGTGCAGCAGATCTGATCACAGGAGGAGTAAGAAACTTCAGTTGGGCATTGCCTGGACGATTAGGTTAAAAAGTTGTGATGGTAAAAATTTTGAATTGGGTGTACGAGATGGTGATTGCCTTGTTCAAATATTGACGCGACGTCGTCCCTTCACTTACGATTTCTTTATACATTACTTCCTCTAGATATGTTGAAATTCAGAGAAAAAGACTCTACGTTTTAGTAATTATAGATATATATACGTAGTATGGGACCGATTCCCAATGAGTGTGTATTCTAGGGAAAAGAAAGTTGGTCTTGTGATACTTTTGTAAATGATAAGGAGAAGTGAAAAGGCTATTGAAAGTCTCCACTGTACGGGTATTCTATAAATCTGATCGATTATTTTTTGATTACGTAAACTTCACGTGAGATTTGCAATATTTCCCAACAGGTGTCACAGTATTCTCAATCATTGATATAGTACTACGCGGGTAAGAGGATTTTGAGAGAATAGAACTATAACGCTCATGCAACTGTTGCCGAACCAACACATCTATGAACGATTGTTTTTTGGGATGACTTATCAATAACTCGAGCTTAGAAGTCTAGATATGACTTCTCCAATAACATTTCTAAGGCGTTCCTCGAATTGATCACACATATGCATCAAGGCAATCACATCAATATCAACTCTTGCAATGTTCACATGCTATGATCTATTAAAAGGCCAAAATGGAAGAAACTCCTTTTCATGTAGTCTGCCTCAATAGCCAATTAGTCGTAGGGTCAACTTCGAGGAGAGAAATCAGAAATTAATGCCTTGGCCTTTTGACTTTTATTAAATCTTCAACACAAACACATGATGAGAATGCTGTGAAAGCGAGAAGACTTTGGGACCATCCACAACACAATTGATACTATAAATCAAGGGGTTCGCTTGTACTAGGAACAAGGTTGGTGATTGTTCGTATGGTATCTTTGTCAAAATAGCTAGGAAGGGGACCAACCTTTGGTAACTGATCATACGGCGATCGCAAGAGATCCATTGTGGGTCCCCCTTCTCTCTCTCTCTCTCTCTTTCTCTCCACCGTTGGATTGCTGATTCATGCAAGGCAAGTGCATCACGATCATGAGATTACACAGATCGAGAAGTTATGACGAATCGGGTGTTTAGTGAAGTGGTGATGGAATGATATGGGGATGGTTTTTGTGAACGAAGCAAATGGTTGTGGACGAAATTCTATGCTCTCTTTGCTATTTGACCGTGATGATGCATAAAATCCCTGGCCATTCTCCAGAGAACATCGAACTCTTTCGATTGCTATTAGACTTGCACAACAAGTAGAAAGTAAATCCTCTTAGGTTTCCCTCAGGAGGGGCCCTCTAATATTAGAATGGGATGATTACAGATAGTTCCTGAACTTTGATCAAATGTGCAATATGATCCTTACACTTTTAATTTGTTCAGTATAATCATTAAACTTTATCTCAATGTGTAATGTGGTTCATAAACTTTTAATATTTTTAATACGATTCATGAACTTTTGGTAAATATTAATCTAGTCCTTAAACTATATGAAAATATCAAATGTCATCCTTCCATTAATTCAAGTTCAGGGACAACATTGAATATTTTCATATAGTCTGGAGACTAAATTGAACATGTACTAAAATTTCAGAGACCACATTGAACAAATTAAAAGTTCAGGATGATATTGCACATTGAGATAAATTTCAGGGACCATTTATGTTATTGACCTAACTAGAATCGGTTTTTCAAAGGACAACCACGAAGAAAGAGATATGAAGTGATCAAAGAGGTTTAAACTGTTAAGTCAATACCTATTCACAAAAATATAATAACCATTATTGAACTAAAATACAACTCCCTAAACTCATATCTGAAATTTTTACAAGCCACTTTTATAATTACGTCCTCTTTTGATATATTTTGCACCCTCTAATTTGCAGAGCACGCTTTACTCTAGTTTCTTCAATAATCCAAACCCTTTTAATCATGCTGGATTTAAAGATGCAATTCTCAATTTGTGAAATATAGATATGTGAAGGTATAGAGTTTTGAAAATACAAGGTTCTAATCATAAATAAGAGAAAGTGGAAGATGATTTTTCATAAGTATATTTTTCCAGTAATTTTGTGAGTAATTTTGCGACCCCAGGGTTCTTTGTCTTTACCTACTTTCAAAACTCTTAATATGCTTGATGTTCCAGAGAGCCAGACTAAATAATGTTTAGTATATCGATCCATGTGACTTTTTTTTCTTAGAATATTTAAGTATCAAATCGCAAATTCATCTAATACCTTAAGTTTTTAGAATGATTTGTAAGGACCGCACGGTTTCACATAACATCAGAGCAAGATGTACAGTGATCCCCAAAATCTCGAATTTTTAACATAAGCCATCACTCAATCATCTTCAGTATAAACAATTAAAAATTGACTTACGAGTCGGATCTTTGATCAAGCTTTGATCTTCAGAGCTGGTCCAATCTCATAAGTCCTACAGGCATATGTTATGTTAAAGTAGTAGCATCAGAAAAAGGGGAGAAATACATGAAGGGTCGTGCCAAATTGTGCCACAAATAAAGCGCGTCTTTTGCAAAAGGCTCCGCGAAATCTCTCTTTTCGCTTTTCCCTGTGAGGGGTTTAGGAAGGGAGGAGGGTCCCTCCATGTCCGCAGAGGAAACCAGCAGTGCAGGCCAAAAAAAATCGAAGAAGGGAAAGGAAAGTAGCTGCCGCTGCTGCTTTTGCTCTGGTTTCTTTTTCAATGATGCTAGATAATCATCTTCGTTAGATTAAACAAAAGGTCGATGGGGTCTGCAGGAAATCTTGGTAATTGAGCTTAAAGAAGAAAAGGAAAGGAAAGTGTGGGGGGAGGAGAGAAAAGGGGCGTAATCATGGTGCTGCAAATCAAGGTTGGACAGTCTCGAACCCGATTGTGTATCCATTATAGGGACAGTGCGGTGGTGTATTCTGGTTGGCTTCTGTCGTCTCTGCTTTCTCGTCGTCCGCATGACTCCCTCTCTCGGGCCAATGACGGAGGAGTTCCGGAGGTTCATCTTTCTTTGCCGTTCTTTTCCGAACGGAGCATTGTGCTGTTTGAATTTTCACGAGGCTGCAACGGCAAAGTTGTTTGATAGCTTCTCTGGTTGGCACCATAAGTCACGTTGCCCGAATGAATCTTGGAAGGTGAAGGGCATTTCAAGGGACCCGAATGACAACATCATGAGATGCAAACGTTCATATGCTCGAGACGCCGATCATACTGTAGCTCACGTTTTGTAGGGTTTATGAAGTTTGCTCGGTATTTCACGAGTCCAGAGTGCATGTATCCGGAGGTGGGTTTCTTAGTCACGAAGGGAAAAGGTGTTATAGCTTGTCATTTCATGCCAACAAATGATTATCCCACGGCTTTACAATCATTGAAAATATAGCTCACGGGGGATGAATCATGAAATATGTACTATATAGTATGCTTCCAACTCACTCAATTGATGACTCTCAGGCCCATTATACAAAATTGGGCTCTGTGGGCTTGTCATCTTTCATCTACAATCGGTAGTTTTCAATGTTATCACTAGTTTCCTTCAATAATCTTGGGTTTTTTGGGTAAAACTAACGCCTTTGCTGAAAACAGATGAGACAGTCGAAATCCATTATGTTCTTCCCGAAGATCAAGCAAAAAAGAAGATAGACATTAGACAATTAAGGCTGCATTTACGCAACTTTGCGAAAGGATTTTGGGCTTCTCAAGTTCCTTAAGTGAAAGTTAGGGCGTTTGATAATTTTTTTTTTTTTTGGGATCACTTTGAATGAAAGCAAGCGTCGACAAAGCCCAAAAGCTAAGGCGGGCCTTCCCTTATTCTGGCTTTGCTGCATATTCGAAAAGCCCTCTCCAAGGATTAACGAATTTTTTCGGTTGCCTTTCTTGCCATCAAAAATTACTTATTAGAATTTTGTTTTTATACCCAAATGTCCTCTGGATACTGCAAACTCAAGCAGTTGCATGCGACCTCAGACCAATGGGCTCAAGTCTCATTGGCGATGTCGCTATGATCGGTCAAGTGGCCGTCGAAGTTGCTGAGGGTTGCATGAGATCTGGTTGCTGATCGTCGAGATCTAGTGTGATGGGGGTCGACCGACCGAGGGTCGACTGACTGAGATGTGGAGCGACGAGGCTTGATCAACGCAAAATCCGGTTGTCAAGGGTCGGCCATGCGAGGTCGAGATCTAGTCGACGAGGGTCAAGTAGCTCAGGGTGGACCGCCGCCCTCCGACACTCGCCTCACCGACGGTCGCCGATGCTGGCGTTTGGTTGCCACTGAAGCTCGCCCAGTATTCTTGCGCTCTCTGCCGATGCTCGCCCCAATCGCCTGCTTCCTTTTCTTTTTTTTAACTTTAAAATTGCTTTATGAAATATACACCAAGATTCAATCATCCACGCTCTATTTGTTTTCACCAAATGCACCTGCAGTCAAAGATGCTCGTGGAAATGGCTTCACATTTCCTCAAAGATCCCCAAACACATCCTAAAGCAATGTAGCAATGGTCCTTACAGCAATAAGCAAAATGCTATTTACCGTTGCTTAGATGAAATACGGCCTACGAAATGGTTATACAAGAGGAAAAGCATAAATTCGCTGCGAACACCTTCTTCCTACTTCGACATGAGATTTTGAATGTCTTCTTTTATTCATGAGATAAGTGCACTGGAAGTACTAAGACTTATTAGAAAGTGCAACTGAGTTCTAAAATTTACAAAAAAGTTCAATCAAATCCTAAAACTTGTCAAATCGGTTCAATCAAATCCTCCCATTAACTCCATCCAATTTGGTTAATGGAAAATGTTGACATGGTTTTTTTTTTAATTAATTTTTCTATCATACGCGGCGGTGACGAGGCTAAAACGATGTTATTGTGATCCAACTTTGATAATTTATGATGGGGAATAATTGTGTCTTTAGACAATGGAAAAGATTATTTTTACATACGATATGTAAATTGACTGCACGATTATTTGTCACATATCCCATCTCAATCACCATCGGTATAGACTCTAGTATATAGTTCGGAAATTATGAAAATGGAATGCGCAAAGAAAAAGACTAAAGATTACATAAATCTATGTATTTTGAATTAACCCCTTAATCTATATTTATGTTCTTCAAGATATATTTTTTTAAAGCTTTTGTTCCCCGTTCATCAAAGTATTAGTCCAACCAAAATGTTCATCACCCATTTTCCATGTTTGGCAATGGTTGGAAACCATCGAAAAATAGCTGACAAAGATTATGTATAAAGGCGATATGTTTCATAGATTAATTAAGGGCAATAATAGCACCGATCTATCATTGTCTCCTGCCTCGTCTACCTTCCCACCTTTCCTGTTGACCTGATGCGCCTAAGGAACGTAAGGATAGCACGAAACAAATCTTTCTTTAGCGAACAAAACACGTGACGACACAATATCAGCAGCTGTTGAAGATATAGGATCCCTTAAATTCAGGATCTGTACAATCTTTTCATATAGGGACGTTCCCGTGGTATTATCTATTTTAAATATAAGTTTATTACTGTAATTTGAAACTCGAGCTTCTCATAGCTTTTCTTTGATTGACATGATAGATGTAATCAATCATGCATGTCTTTCACGAGGTCGCATAGCTTGAATTATGGTCGATCGATCTATAATGGGCCGAAGAAAACAAACCAATGATTACTTGGACAATTCTACCATGCCTTGAGGCATTAGATAACAACTTTATCCCTCAAGATCCAACGGCTGACAATGAAAGTTGTGATCCAATGGTGTGGACACGCTCATCATTCAACGGTTGACATTTTATTTCTAACCCAACAGTCTACGTTTCGTACGACAAGATTGTCGTGCTTAACTGTATGGCGTCGTAGCTAAGCCCCTAAAACGAATGTTATTCGTGATTCGGTCCTCTTTGTCGAATAAAACTTTTCCATCGAGGATTACTACATGCTTTAGCGTTAGCGATTTCTTCGCGGTAGCATTGCTCCTTTGAAGATGGTACACTATTACACAATACGGCATTTATTATGGTACTAAGGGTGCGTTTGATGACCATTCTGTTTCCGTAAGCAATTTCTGCTAAAAAAAGTTCTTTTTTATTTTGTTCCTGAAAATAATTTATAAGCATTTGGAGGCGTTTGATAATAGCCCAAAATTTCCATTCTTGAAATAGAAATAAAACAAAAATGCATTTGATAATTGTATAAAATTCCTTTTTATTAATAATATTTTAATAACATTTTTAATATCTCTTTCTTTTTTTTTTTCTTTTCTTATTTTATTCTTCTCCTTCTTGGCCGTGGCCGGGTTGCAAGCCATGGCCGGCGACCGATCACAAGCCAGGGCCGGCGAGTGCCGCCCTCGCCCAGGCCGCAAGCCTCGAGGGCGCCCTCGCCGGCTGGAGCGAGGGTTGGAAAAGACCGGCGAGGGCGACCCTCGCCCAGGCCGTGAGGGCATCCCTCGCCCAGGCTGCAAGGGTCCAGCCCCTTGCCTATGGCCGGGGAGGGCGTCACGGCCCTCGCCGACCCTGGCCTATGGCCGGTCGCCAGCCACCAGCCATAGTCCAGGAAAGAAGAAGAACTAGCCACAGCTAGGAAGGAAAGAAGAAAAAGAAAAAAAAACTTTCTTATGATTCTTATCCCCAAAATCAAGAAATAACTTTTTTTTTATTCTTGATTCTATTCCAAAACTGAATCTGGGAACAAATTTGTGCTCGGGAACAAAAAATTTATTAAACGGATTTCTGTTCTTCTTTTATTCTTGGAAACAAAAGAATAAAATCAATCACTATTTGATAAGTTACAAAATGCATCATAAACATGATCAATAAAGTTCTACTCCGGTTTTCCTCTCTTTCGGGACAATGGCTTAGTTCGAACCGTGGCCTTACAAGCAATCATGGACGGTCGTGAAATGGACAGATCTACATATGAGCAAAGTCAACTGCTTGTACCTGCTCGTTGCCCTCGTATAACGTCAACATCTCGTTTACATGTGTCCGCAGAGAAAAATGTCGGGAAAACTTCTCCTGTCTTTGAAATTTCTCCTTAGAAACTAGCGAATGAATATTTAGCCCCCAACCCCTTTTTCCCTCCTCTAATAGCATAAGATAAGCTTTTTTTTATTTCGAATGGGGTGGGTCATTTCCTTGTCAAAAGGGGAAACGAATTTAAGGTTGTCCACGACCACACGAAAAAAGAAAATGGAAAGGAGAAGGTGTGGCGTGCCAACCCTAACCAAAAAGGCAGCATCAGATGATGAAATTGCCAGGAAATTATGATAAGGTTTGGTCACGACTTCAGAGACAAGACGAAGATCAACGAGATGTGTTGAAAGGAAAACCGTCATTTCAACCGGTTTAAGATGTCCACAGCACGACAAGAGTGCACTTTTTAAGCTTTCCCTACACACATATGTTCATATACACATGACACATCGATCGCCTATTAAAAATGTTACTGAGTTCGACCATCTTATTATTCTCGTAGATGAATTCGACGTAGCTGTAAAAAAAAAGTGCAAACAGAAGCCTACGACATGCAAATATGCATGTCCACCTGAAATGTGCAACCGAATGGAGCCTTCTTCGTAATAACTCTCGTGTACATGCTTAGGGTAAACTTAGAGGTCAAACCGATCAGTTAATTAGGGTTTGTATCTCTTACTAACTATAATGACTACACATCGTACCCAAAAGCTAATTTCTAGACTAGTAACGCAATCAATCGGAATATGATAAGTCGATTTAGCCTATCCAGTTGAATTTTTCCCCTCCTATACGTACGAATAAGGTCTTTCAATAAATTGTATTGAACGCTTGAAAAGATCATCCCATTTTCATGTTTAGTTGCGTAGTGGCGACAAAGGCTAGGTGGTCCTGGATCATCTTTCTTCGGGCAGATTGAGACCTCAAAACTCGCATTTCCACTATACTTATGGAAGAAAACCTAATACCATATTATCAATACGCATGTTTTTTTTTTTTTAGTCATTAGGAGTACTTTAACATAAAGTGATTGCGGTATAACTTAATTTAGTCCTTGGCGGATGGAAGTAGGATGTCTATAACTCGGGCTTTCCCTCAACTGTCTGCTTTGAATAAATAAAAACCATATTACAAACACCTTCAAGGGCAAAGGATTGAAATGCTGGGCGAGCATGCCTGAGATGGGAAACATCCACACAAACGAAGTGCATAAATAGAAAGATGAGATGTTTCCCAAAATGAACAATGATTACGCAATTCCATTTAAGTCTCTGCTTGGGGAAAAAAAACTTCACATCACTACTGTTACACAGTGAAATTTTCTTTAGAATATTACTTAGTATTTCTTTCCAAAGTATATCCTTCTGTAGGAGCCTTGTCATGTTTTTTATTAAAATGAACGCGTTGGCTCGTTCATGTGTAGTATGTATGTTGCCTTTTTGTTTCCAAACCAACATCAAACTGTTGCTTCTCTGAAAGATGAGAAAAGTCTGCACAAGCAATACAAAGAATTCCATATATTGACAGCTAGCGAAGATACAACCAATACCTCACCAGAAAAGGGAAATGAAGTATAAAAAACAGAAAGAGCCACAAAAAAAGGTCCTACTTCATCCACTTTATTATTCTGCACTTACCTATCCACTTTATTATTCCGCACGTACTTTATAATCATTGTAAGGCGTATTCACATGAAGTCGTTGATGTCCAAACTCTCTGGAAGCTCAAACTTCAAGAAATTGCTGCAGTAGCTCTCTCTCTCCTCATCGGGGCTGTTGTTCATGAATGTGGATGATGAGTTCAATGGCGTCGAACTGGACAAAGGCGTCGACATGATCGAGTCAAAACCGAAGTTCTGGTTGCCGCCGATGTTTGGTGGGAAGTGACACAACTTTTCCAATGATTCGGGAATAGCTGGACTCGAATTGCACTGGCTATAGTGCGGCTGTGACACCAAATCTCGACTTATCATTGGAGGCACAATAATTTGTCCGGTGTTTGAACAGCTGAAATTACTCGGCAAGTTCGATGTGAAATCTCCCACGTTGGCCTGTCCAAGTTGTGCTTGGTCCGCAAGTGGACCACAAGGAACGGTAGAAGTGGTGCAAGCCGGAACTTGTTGAGCTTGGGGTTGAGCTTGGGATTGAGCTTGAACTTGAAATTGATTAGGCTGCGACAACGGGAGATCAGAGATTTGGTTCGCCTGCAGATTATTTTGTGAGAACAGATCTGGGTTTTCATTTTTGAGCGACAATATGGTTGAAGCAAGCCTTAAGAGCTCCGGGTTCAACAGGGCTTGCGTTTTCAACAAGTTGGCCATGTTCATGAGAGAAGGGTTGCATAGAGATGAGCTGAGAAGCGAGGAGAGGTCAAGAAGATCGAGGTGAGGCGCGTGAGTCACTGGGTCGATCCCATTCCGGAGGAGCCTCTTCCTAATATGGGTGTTCCAGTAGTTCTTGATCTCGTTGTCAGTTCTTCCAGGCAAGCGAGCAGCTATAGCCGACCACCTAACATATGTTGAAAATGGTACCAGAGTTAGAATAAGAATATTCACGAACCGCTTAGGAGATATAATGAAAACTATTGTTGAGGCATGAATTATTTATCAACTATTGAGAGTGAAGGCCATACTTGTTACCCAAGATGCTGTGCAATTGGATGATGGTCTCTTCTTCCTCGAAAGAAAACCTTCCTCTCTTGATGTCTGGCCTCAGATAGTTAGTCCAGCGAAGACGACAACTCTTCCCACATCTTTGAAGCCCTAAATCATCATCGAAGAGATAAAGTGTTTAGAACATAGATTCAAACATAATCTTGATATGGCTTCATGCGACAAAAAAAAGGAATTGATCTTGTGATCCATCACCTACCGGCGTTCTTGGGAAGGGTCCTCCAGTTTCCCGGTCCATGAGTCTGAATATAGTTTATGAGTTTGAGATCTTCCTCAGGCGTCCATGGCCCTTTCTTGAGCCCATTCTTGTCGCAGCAAGGTGCTCTTCCCATCGTTACACGGCAAAACGCAAGAGCAAAACTTTGGGTGTTGAACTCGGCGTTGAAAAGGGTTTTGTCTTGTAAACGAAGGGAAGAAAAAAGTTTTGTGGAAAGTGATTTTGACTCTTTGTGAGGAGAAGATTGAGATGAACAAGACGAGCGCTTGAAGTGCATAGGTCGAAGAGGGACGAGCTTATATAGAGGGCAGGGAAAGAAAGGGAAAGCTTAGATCGAAGTCAACGAGATTTGGCGCCGGCCTGGTTGCCACGTGGTATGTTTATATGTGGCCGTACATAGGGTGTAAATACGCGGGTGAAGATGATACACTCTTGCCCTTCTTGGTGACATATGATTTTGGGAACCAACGTAAGCCTTTGCTAAAGTTGCTGCAAATTTAGGATTTGAATAATATGGGGAGGAAAGAGCGAGGGCTGCGCCCTAAATGTTTATCACGATTTGGTTATGATGAATGAGGCCGTTTGTGAATGTACGTATGTGTATTATAATTTTAGCTCGTGTTTACATTCATATTAGATCCACGGTGGCTGAAATTTCCTTCAAAATATATATTTTGCTCTAACATGTAAAGCAATCAGCGAAAATCATGCGAAAAGAGAAAAAAAAAGATCTAGTAGGAAGTTTTCTTCAATAATATTTGGTTATTTTGATCTTTTAAAAGATCTAACTCTACGCCGCCATCTTTTATGGCCAGCAAGTTTTACTGAGAAACTTTAATGTTTATCCATGTTACATTAGCATGCATCTTAAAGCTTATTCAAGCTTATTGCATTTCCGCCGGGCATTCGCTTTACTTTGAAAAAGGTCATGTCTCTTGAATATAAACAAAGTTTCCGTTGAATGTGGCTTGAAGTTGAACTCACTTCAATTTTGAATCAGTTCCAGATTGAAATCTTGGACATATGGAGCAAGCAAATTGGTTTCGGTTTAAGCGAGGACGGATTTGGGAGCACGGTGGAATGCTTGTTAAAAGATGTTTTCAACCAAATTTCGTACACAATGTCAAAGCCTAACTCGAGACCTTACTCAGAAAGCCATCAAGGAGTGTGAGTAAGTGAGGTAAACAATTTGTATCTCTTTGATTTGAGTTCACGAGGATTTCATATGTAATTGGGGTTTAAAAAACACTTGAAAATCATGTGTTTCAAGTGATTGTAATATCCTTATGATTTAGTGGAACATCTCATCAATCTCTCCTTGTAGAAGAGGCATTCTCTGCTGAAGTCTTCTTTATTAGGTCTATTTTTCGCGCTTATATCTCACTTGATTGTTTGTGCTTGTTCCACACTTTCGCCAGTTGGCGTAATAATTGGACCATTATATGCTCAAAATGCTTTTATGTCTTGGGTCTGTCCATTGCACTTGTAAAATGGCATAGCAAGGTATTTCTCTTGTAGACCACCCCCTATTGTCATCAATGCTGCTGGTTGTATAGCTGCCACTAGCCAGTGCTGACCCTTCACCTAAAGCCACCACCATTGTCACCGTTGGCAACGGTGGACACAACGACGAGCCGGTGGTGACTCCAAAGTGGCTCAGAATGCAGTGTCGGAGGACAATCAAAGGCGGCACACTGAAGTGTAGAGGCGCTAGAGATAGACGGCTGAGGTGTACAGGGGCTCAAGATCGAGAGAGAGAACGTGGGAATTAAATCTGATGTGATAACATCCAAATAAGATAGATAAAAGGCATGATCTCGCGATAGGGACAAGAGAAGGTTACATAACGAGGACAGGAGATACGCATCCTCTCTCCCCACCCACCACTATGTGCAACCAAAATGGAGTGCCCGATCTTCCATTTAGGTCGCACACACCACTATGTGTGATCAATAGGGAGTTCCCAACCTTCTAACATATGCACATATGCGCTTGCGCAAGGAGAGGGGGGGGGGTGGCGAAAGAGAGAAAGAATATGTATCTGATGAGTTACGAGTAGAGTACTCTTTGACTTCATGATTTTTGCTCAATATAGTGGTGAACTATTTTTTCTTGGACTTTCATTTGGTACGTGCGGTGCGAAAAAGTATCACTACAAAATGGGGTTAAGATACCTATACACACAATGTTTAGTATAGTAAATGGATGTTTCTATTTTATTTTACTTGCGTGAAAATAAAAATTTATAGTATCATTATAATTTATAATAAAAATCACCCCCTTTAAATTCATATTCTCATTAATGTCAAGTAGGATCTAATAATAATTTCTATATCTAGGCATTGATGAAAAGACAATAGAACCTAAATTTGAAACAATAGAGTTAGTTAGCCATAATACATTAAAATAGAAGGAACATAGGGCCATTGCTCCCGTATCTTATTACATTTCCAGATCTAAAACTTGTCGGACTTAATTTTGATTTCCAAAATTAACATCATTTAATCTTGTCCCACATATATGACACAAAATGGAGATATACCAAGGAATAGAAAGTTGGATATTGGGGAATTTGAGCAATAAAATTTGATGACTTTATCACCATCTACCGAATAAAACCTCTTAAATAATGGGTTGCAAAATCTAGGGTAAAAATATATCCATGTCAATATGTACGCCTTTTCAGCTAAGCCCCTCAGACAGATTTAGCCTAAGGAAACTGGATGAATATTGTGATTTGCAATTCTCATGACAACTAGCCACGGTGCACCACCTTGCAATCTAAATCTATACTCTGGTACTCTACAAAAAGTCCATAATTGTTCATCTCCGTTGGCTATTTCTTCGTTTTTCTCCTAGGGGTCTATCACATTTTAGACATGCATGTCAGCTCTTGAACACGTGTCTAACTGTAGGAAGTAGCCTTTCCAAGCTGGATTATGTTTGGACTGAGCCACCAAAACATCGCCACGTAGCATCAGACGCAACATGTGATGTCCCTTGTCCTTCCGAGCCACAACCTCTCAGGTCAACCACATCCCCCCTCTTCTCTCCCCAGCTCATAGTTACATCTCATTTTGACAGTTGTCTACTGTAGATAGGAAATTCATATGTCTGTGCTGCTTTTTTGTTTTTGGCTCTGCAGGAACGTGAACTTGACACTCCACCTGGGGTTAACGAGCAACTTTTTCAAAGTCAAATAAAATCAGGTGTTCATCTCATCCACCTCTATCTAACAACGCAGGAAAGATGGTCAACTATTATTTTATTCCCTTTTCTAACTCTGAGGTCATAAACCCACTGCGTTGTTCATCTCATCCACCTCTATTATTTTACTTGTTTCTTGTTCTAATCCACACGTTCCCAGAGTCAATGATGTTGCGTCTTGTCCCTGCAGGTGCATAAAAAAAAACAGCAATGGCGCTAGAACTGTTGGACGTGTGTTCGCCAAGTTTTTCAGAATATTACTTAGTTAATCGCCAAGAGATTTTGGGATTAAATTATGTGGCAATCGACTATTCCTATGTTCGATGTCTCTAAGACATCTCTTCATCACGTTAGATTTCTCATGAAGGTTTTAAATAATCTTAATTGCCTGTCATGCAAAAAAATTGCATAAGAAAATGGTGGATCGTGTTCCTCGGTTTCACTTCTGTGGTGTTGATGTTGCGTTCTAGATTTCGCCATGGAGACCATTACGCAAGGGTTGGTCAATGTGTTCAGATCTGCGTTGTTATTATATGGATTTGATTAGGGGATGGTAATGCATGGCGATCTTGCCGATCTCGTTGTGGCAAGAACATGTCTCCCGCCTAGGGTTTGCTTGTGCATGGCATGCCTTATATAGTCATGTACGTCTTTTATCGCTGACTTCCATTAAACAACCATCGGGTAGTTATATAGTGTCGTTGTTCTTGGTTGCGAGGTGTCCCGATAACCCAACAACCTTTGAATAATGAAACCCTGGAAAAATTATGGTGCGGGTAGTCACAAAACTTCGAATCAAGAAATAAGTAAAATAAACATTCTTGGCAAGAAATAATACGTTTCGGAAGAATAAACAGTGGACCAAGTACGTGTGGTTGGAATTTGCTTGTAATGACATACACCTGCATGCAGATTCACCAATGCACGACGTAGTCTACTGCGTATACTTTGTATACAATGCATGCGATTTAAAAATGCATTTCACGTATAAAATGAGCTAAGTGAAATTCTGCGGCTAGCGGGTGCACGACATGTGGATCCATTTCTGATCGTGCTGATGTAGGGAATGCATGGAGAGAGAGAGAGAGAGAGAGAGAGAGAGAGAGGGAGGGGGGGGGTTAACTAGAAGATCTCGAAATTGGATTGCTTGGGGTCGACAGGTGTTGCGCTTTGATTATTAATTAAATGGTGATTAAACAAGTGGGTTATAAAATAATAATATGGTTTGAGCTAAGGTAGAAAACGTGTTTTAACATGATCCGAACATGGCTCGATTTTACAGATGGGGATGAAGGAACTTCTGCCACAACTCGCAAGGCTGGTGTCACCAGCCGCTGTACTTGTTGGTGGTCTGAAAAGATGTGAACATGTTATCCGCTCATTTTAGTTATTTAACAGTACATTCACATTACCTGAACCGTTAGACGAAATGCCTAGGATGATTTTATCTCTCCTTTCTCTCTCTACCCAGATGGAAAATATTGAGGATTGATGACTATAATTTCTCTCGTAGGATTAGTATTAGGTTCGCTGCCGGTGAAAAGAATTATAAAATCGAATCTATACAGGAGTGAAGATATTAATTGGTGTTTGTATTGATGAAAGAGGAAGTCCCTTGATAGCAGGCCTAACAAAAAAAATTTATGACTTTAATTACTCTTAGATGGTGTGAAAGAATAATTACATGAGCAAACTTTAGACGATAATGACACTATTTAAATTTTTTTTAGCAATGAACTATTCTATAAGTAGGTTAATATTTCCGGTATGAGATATTTGCGCTAAAAAATGTTACATGATTTTAATTTTGTTACGTGTAGCTAATGCGTAGATTTTTGGTCTCATATCAAACACTTAGATCTGCCAATCCTAAGGGCTGCACTCTCCAAGTGTGCTTGTTAGCGTATTCATTCAAAAGTTTAAACCAATGAGTTATGAGTACATTACGATTTATTAACTCCTTCACACTTACACTAATATTTGATGTGAGACTTTTCTAACACAACTCACACATGTATCTCAGTGGCTTATTCCACCCTTCTTCCTTATCATGTCAAGTCTTTGTGAAATAACTCCAATGAGAATAAAAGAGAAGGCGTCCACACTGGACCAACCCTAGACTCTATAAGATCCTTTTTCAATCCTTCTCCCATTCTTCCGATCGAGATATATGGATCCATGGGTCTATATAGGCATAGACCCTCTACCCATGGATTGAACTCTTTTAAAAATATCAAGAAAAGATCAAGTGATAAGCGCGTTCGTCTTTCTCACTCACGACCTATTTTGAATCACTCTACTTGCCCATTTTCTCAAGACCACCCTCCGGGGTAGATCTATGTGTGTCTAATAATTACCCGGTATGCATGAGATAGGATCCCGAACAAGGTGATCAAACTACTTGTGAAGAAATTGAATCTCTAGCTAGTTATATAAGGACACAAACTCAACAACTCTATGCCCTGTGCCCCAATGATTGGGGTTGCGATGTGTTCTTGATGATGGATTTCATGATGTGCGCGGGCCCAAATCACAACACCGAACCAGTCTCTTCCTTCGTCTTTGTCACGTGGGCTCAAGCCTTGTGCCCTAGATAGCTCCGTGCACATAAACCTGATCGTTGGGCAGGCCCAAACTGGCTTAGTTCAGAGGCCTGTGGGGAAGAATAGGACCATTGATGAGGCCCGAACGGTCCAGATCCAGTGTTGGCCTTCCTATAATATATGTTTGCGTAGGGGGCAATACTTGTTTACTTCGAGGGGGATCGAGTCTACGATCTCTCGTGGGCACCGTACCTCCATCGATTTTCATAACTAGGTCGACACGAGCCGATATATGTCAGACGGTCGAGCCTGTTTTTCCTATTTCAATGCAACGATAAAAGATTGTTAGACACACCCTTTCAGCGATGCAAGACTGTTGGAGAAGTATAGCTTGACCTGTCATCAGGACATGCTGACGTTAGACAGAATGTGTGCCCGGCCAACACCCATATACCGCCGTCCTATCCTCCGATTAGATTCGCGAATCCCGACACGGCAGCGAAGATTCTGCGTCATTTCCTCGGCAAGAAAGATCAAAGGCTCATTTATAACGTGCGCACTGTCGGTCTGTCCGTGCGAGCGAGCGAGCGATCCCGCTTCTTCAAGAAACACTAACCCGAAGAGCGACCCGGCTATGCCATGGTCTCGGTCAAACCCATTGTTGTAAATATAACGCGGAAACGACAGGATCTTGCAAATTAAGTCAATGCGAAAATACTAGAAAAATAAACGAGGAACGATAAAGGACACCAGAGATTTACGTGGTTCGGTCCGAATATCGGTACCTACATCCACGGGGAGAGCCAGCAACAAATAATCCACTATAATCGGAGAATCAGAGTTACAAATCGCTCAAACGCTCGAGTGTTTCCCACACCTAGATTTAAGCCCAAACCCAAAGTGTTTACGAATAAACAATTTAATTGGACAAATAAACTCACTGCACAAATCACCGCGCGTTGAAGCCCAAAGCAAAACACACGCACGCTCAAGAACGTCTCTGTACGTTCTACCTCCTTCGTGCGGCTTGAATACGAGCGTCTCTGTATGTCTTGCTTTGTGCGGCTTTTGGTTTTCGCTAAAAGAAAGAAACCCTTTCTTTTCCTTTTATATGTGGCAAAAAAAAACCCTAAAACTGCTTCCTCTTTTATCTGACTTCCGTGGCCCCACACGTTTCTTTTTCACGTCCAAGAAGGAAAGTCCTTTACTGATAAACATTCAACAAATTGACCTGTGCCCACCGAAATAAATATAATAAAATAAAGTGTGCCCATGTTTTGTCTTTTAGTGGCCTTCTCTATTCGCGTCTCCGTGAGCCCCTCTCATCCGAAATCAGCCAAATAGGAAAGTGAATTTGTTACGCAGGCTTAAACTCGAGACATAAATTTAACAATTCTCCACCTTGGCTCGATGTTTGTAGCCAAGTTATAGTGCTCATCTTCCATGCTGCTCTCC
Source organism: Syzygium syzygioides (assembly GCA_031216285.1). Classification (NCBI taxonomy): domain Eukaryota; kingdom Viridiplantae; phylum Streptophyta; class Magnoliopsida; order Myrtales; family Myrtaceae; genus Syzygium; species Syzygium syzygioides. The sequence goes on from CM062242.1 coordinate 19,903,237, forward strand.
CAACGCCCCGACGGGAGCTCACTCTCCACAGACGCCAATTGTGCTCAAGCAGAGCTTGAGCTTCGCCAAAGGAACAGGCTTGGTCATCATGTCCACTGGGTTTTCTGATGTCGCAATCTTTTTAACAACAATCATACCCTTCGCTAAGACATCTCGGATGAAGTGGTACCTGATGTCGATATGCTTCGTTCGCTCGTGATAAATCGGATTGTATGTCAGATATATTGCACCTTGGTTATCACAATGTATATCAACACTTAAACCATTTAGCCATATCGCCTCTTTCGCTATAAAGGTCAGTGCCATGTACTCTGCCTCAGTTGAAGACAAGGCAACGTGATCCTGTAAGGATGCCTTCCAATTAACTGCACCACCTGCTAGCGTAAATACGTACCCTGCTAAAAACCTGCGTTCATCCAAGTCACCTGCGTGATCCGAATCCACATAACCAGTGGTCTCACTGCCATTATTGTTCTTTCGGTACACAATTCCAACGTCTGCTGTCCCCTTTAAGTATCTGAGGATCCACTTCACAGCTTCCCAATGAGCTTTACCAGGTTGCTTCATGTAACGGCTAACTACACTCACTGCTTGTGAAATATCAGGCCTAGTACATACCATAGCATACATAATACTACCCACTGCACTAGCATAAGGAACACGGGACATATGCTCCTTCTCCTCCTCAGTCTGCGGTGATAACTTATCTGAAAGTTTAAAGTGCAACGCCAAAGGTGTACTTACAGATTTCGCTGACTGTATATTAAATCGTGCAACAATCTTCTCAATATATTTCTTTTGAGAAAGACGTAAAATTCCTGTAGTTTTGTCACGCAAAATCTCCATACCCAATATTTTCTTTGCAGCACCTAAATCTTTCATCTCAAATTCAGCACTCAATTGCCTCTTCAGCACAACAATATCAGACATGTTCTTAGCTGCTATCAACATATCATCAACATATAGTAATAGATATATCAAAGACCCATCATCCAATCTCCTATAGTAAACACAGCTGTCCATATGACTTTTAGAATAGTTCTGACTAGCCATGAAAGAATTGAAACGCTTATACCACTACCTAGGAGACTGTTTCAGCCCATATAGAGATTTCTTCAGTAAACAAACATAATTTTCCTTACCCGAAATAGCAAATCCCTCTGGCTGCCTCATGTAAATCTGCTCCTCTAACTCACCATGAAGAAACGCTGTTTTCACATCTAGTTGCTCCAACTCAAGGTCCTGTGCAGTAACTAAGGCAAGTAAAACACGAATAGAAGTATGTCTTACCACAGGAGAGAACACCTCGTTGTAGTCAATGCCCTCTCGCTGTGTATACCCCTTCGCCACAAGTCTCGCCTTATATCTCGCTGCCTCGACACCGGGAATGCCCTCCTTCCGTTTAAAGACCCACTTGCTACCGACAATCTTCTGGCTCTTAAGTACTTTGACCAACTCCCATGTCTGATTCCGATGAAGTGATTCCATCTCTTCACTCATAGCCCCTAGCCACTGCGACGACTCAGAACTAGCCATCGCTTCAGAGTAAGACGAAGGCTCATCTGTCTCCACCTCATCACCTACAGTCAATGCATAAGCAATATCTGTATAACCATAACGTACCGGTGGTTTAATTTGCCTTTTCTGTCTACCCGCGGCTATAGTGTGCTGCGGCTCTGCTGATTGTTCATTATCATCGACTTCAGGAACTGCGGTCTCATCTGCAATCTCAACTTCTGTTACCTTCGAGGTCTCCGGAGTCTCCACCTGAATCTCCACCTCACTACTGACACCACGATCTATCTGCTCTGCTGGTTGTGTCTCAAGACCCCTCCTTTGAAGCATTGCAGTCTCATCGAAGATCACATCTCTGCTGATTAGAAAACCGGGTGATCTGGGATCAGTGCACCACTATCGATAGTCTTTCACCCCATGTGCATAACCCAGAAATATGCACTTCTTCGCCCTCGGCTCAAGCTTACCATCACTTGCATGAGTATACGCAGGACATCCGAATACTCGTAATCCGGAGTAATCAACATGTTTCCCCGACCATACTTCATCAGGAGTCTTCCACTCTATAGCAGATGATGGAGATCGATTTATTAGGTAACATGCCATATTTATTGCTTCGGCCCAAAATTCCTTGCTTAAACCTGCATGCGAAAGTATGCTCCGAGCTCGCTCTAGTAAAGTTCTGTTCTTCCATTCTGCAACGCCATTCTGCTGTGGTGTCCCGGGTACGGTATCTCACAATCCCTTCTTTCTCGCAAAACTCAGTAAAATCTTTCCCACAGAACTCCATGCCGTTATCGGTTCTCAGGCACTTGATCTGTTTATCTGACTGCTTCTCAATCAATGCCTTAAATTTCTTGAACCGATCAAACACATCAGATTTGTGCTTCAGAAAGTAAACCCATACCTTTCTAGAGTAGTCGTCGATAAATGTCAACATATATCGGGCACCTCCTTTTGAAGGAATTGGAGACGGGCCCCAGACGTCTGAATGAATGTACTCAACCAGTCGCTTAGTCGTATGAACAGCTGTTGTAAACTTAATTCGACGTTGCTTCCCAAAGATGCAGTGCTCACATAAGTCCAACTTCCCTGTCTTCTGACGCTTCAACAACCCCCTATCACTCAGCATCGTCATACCTGCCTCACTCATGTGCCCCAAACGCATATGCCATAACTGAGTCAGGTCAGAATCTGACTCACCTGATGAAACTGCAGCAGCTCCGGTCACGGTTTCTCCCAGTAGATGATAGAGAGAACTCACTTTCTTCCCCTTCATCACTATCATGGCACCTCGAGAGATCTTCAGCACTCCACCTTCAGCGGTGTATTTACACCCGATATCATCGAGTGTCCCCAAAGAAATAAGGTTCTTCTTGAGCTCTGGTACATGCCTCACGTCTGTTAGTGTACGCACCACTCCATCGTGCATCTGAATCCGAACTGTCCCTATCCCCACAACATTGCAGGTTGCATTATTCCCCATCAGAACTCTACCACCATCTGCAGTCTGGTAAGTAGTAAACCAGTTCCTATGAGGCGTCATATGATAAGAACACCCCGAATCTAGCACCCATTCGTCTCCTAACGAACCAGTAGTCACACACAAGACGGCCTCTGCATCACTAGTGCTCTCCTCAGCAAGGTTTGCCACACTGCTTGTGGCATTCTGCTTGTCACCTTTATTTCTTCGCTTTGGACAATCTCTCCTAATGTGCCCCTCCTCGTGACACTCAAAGCACTTCACGCGTCCTTTAGACTTTTTATTGCGTGACTTTGACCTGCTTTTACCTCTGCTGCTACTGGACCCTCAATGTTGTTCTCTACCTCGAATCACTAGTCCTCGCGCTACATCCTGCGCTAGACTGTCATCTCGCAACTTCCTTTGCCACTCTTTAGAGAATAATGCTGACTTTACCTCTTCCGAGGTAATCGTAGTACGCCCTTGGAGTAGTGAATCAGTAAAGTGCTCCCATGATTCCGGTAAAGAAGCCAATAACATCATGCCCTGTTCCTCATCATCAAGTATCTTACCGACATTCTTCAAATCCATCATGAGTTTATTAAATTCATCTAGGTGGGATCTGATCGACGTACCTTCAGTATATCGAAATTGAAACATTCTCTTCAACATGTACAAGCGATTGTTCAAACTCTTCGTTACATAGAGTGCTTGTAATTTTGCCTATAATGCTGCAGCATCCTTCTCTTCAACCACCTCTATTAACACTTCATCCGATAAATTCAGCAGGATTATACTTTTTGCTCTCTCCATTAGGTCTGCTTTATCAGTCGCTTTCATTATAATGGGCAACTCATCTTCGCCATCTAATGCTTTAGCCAAACCTTGGGTTGTCAATAGTGCACGCATCTTGACGCTCCATAACCCAAAGTTGTTCCTCCCGTTAAACTTCTCAATCTCTACTTTCGCTCCAGACATAATTGCAATAGCAGAATTTCCAGATAATAATCAGACAAGCAAAAGCCCCAAATCACAATCTAGAAAATCCAACCCTCGAGCTCTGATACCAATTGTTGTAAATATAACGCGGAAACGACAGGATCTTGCAAATTAAGTCAATGCGAAAATACTAGAAAAATAAACGAGGAACGATAAAGGACACCAGAGATTTACGTGGTTCGGTCCGAATATCGGTACCTACATCCACGGGGAGAGCCAGCAACAAATAATCCACTATAATCGGAGAATCAGAGTTATAAATTGCTCAAACGCTCAAGTGTTTCCCACACCTAGATTTAAGCCCAAACCCAAAGTGTTTACAAATAAACAATTTAATTGGACAAATAAACTCACTGCACAAATCACCGCGCGTTGAAGCCCAAAGCAAAACACACGCACGCTCAAGAACGTCTCTGTACGTTCTACCTCCTTCGTGCGGCTTGAATACGAACGTCTCTGTATGTCTTGCTTTGTGCGGCTTTTGGTTTTCGCTAAAAGAAAGAAACCCTTTCTTTTCTTTTTATATGTGGCAAAAAAAAACCCTAAAGCTGCTTCCTCTTTTATCTGACTTCCGTGGCCCCACACGTTTCTTTTTCACGTCCAAAAAGGAAAGTCTTTTACTGATAAACATTCAACAAATTGACCTGTGCTCACCGAAATAAATATAATAAAATAAAGTGTGCCATGTTTTGTCTTTTAGTGGCCTTCTCTATTCGCGTCTCCGTGAGCCCCTCTCATCCGAAATCAGTCAAATAGGAAAGTGAATTTGTTACGCAAGCTTAAACTCGAGACATAAATTTAACATCCGTCTCTCTCTCTCTCCCGCGTCGGAAAGGTCAAAGCCAGCCTTCTTGAAGGTCCAATCTTTAATCTGGTTTCTCCCAAGGAAGGCGGTTTCGAGTTGATCTCCTCGAAGTGTTCGTTCTCCAGGTAAATCTGAATGCTTGCTTCTCTGACGTACGTGGCTTCCATCGATTTCCGTTTCGGGTCCATCTGCTACTTCTTTCGGGGGTGACCGAAGACAATGGCGATCTTTTGATGTAGTGAATGAACTGGTGGAGCTGTTGAGATTGAATTCCCTTATGACTTTAGTCGTGGTCAGTGGATGATGAATTGCGGTGCGCGAGTGCTTTTGTGGTGATTGTGCACTTGTGATGCGGTTGCTTGTACTTTTGCAATTTTTACTCAGAAGCCGATGATGTTGTTGGGAATTGGGAATCCTTCTTCCAGAACCCAAATGTATCCATTCCCAGTGGACGCTTGATCTGTTTTTGCGGTTTGCAGTTGGAGATGGCGGCGGAGAATTCCAGCTCTGACTTCCCATTGCGGAGCAACTTTTACATTCCTAGTTACATACTTTTACCCGATTCGAAGGTCGACCCTGCGGCGTGTATTCCTGTATGCCCAGTGTTAGTATTCATCAACTTGAAAAGTGGCGGTCAGCTCGGTGGGAACCTTCTCGTCACGTATCGTGCCCTTCTAAATAAACATCAGGTATTCCACAACAGTAGCTGGGCTATGGATATCTCAACAACCTAGTGTTCTTTAAAATCTGACATTGCTTTTTTGTTCGTCACTGATTTTCTGAGGGGACACTCGATGCTTTGACTACAGGTTTTTGATCTGGGCCAAGAACCCCCTGACCAGGTTTTGAATAGAATTTATATGAACCTGGAAAAACTGAAGCTGGAAGGAAACGTGGCCTCGGCAAAGATCCAAGAGACGCTGAAAATCATTGTGAGGACTCTTAACAACTTATCCGATAGTAGCACACCATTATTTTTGTGGATAAAGTTGACTTCTTAATTGCAACTCCTTCACTAGGTTGCAGGTGGCGATGGAACGGCTGGTTGGCTTCTTGGAGTCGTGTCGGATCTAAAATTACCTCACCCACCTGCGATTGCCACAGTCCCCCTTGGAACTGGAAATAACCTACCCTTTGCATTTGGTTGGGTGCGGCCTTCCTGATCTTTCTGATTAATGACTCGGAATTTTTTGACCAAAAATATACACTGCATTTTAGGCCATCTTACTTTTAATGTGTCATGGTCTCTAGTTTTTCATGTTTGTAAGGCTTTACGATATCAAGAAGCCACCCAACTCTTTCCTGGATATCTTGCATGACTTGTGGGTAATCAGGCTGCTAATCTCTTACAGGGTAAGAAGAATCCTGGGACTGATCGTCCATCTGTAGAGGCATTCCTGGAAAAGGTGATGAAGGCGGAGGAAATGAAGATAGACAGGTTATACTGTATACATTATCTCATCTCCTAAAATTTGTCTACATTCAAAATCTCACGATAATCACAAAAGGAGAAAGAATCAAAATATGATAATTGTCTTTTGTCTCCAAAGTAATAAGTCACTTACTCCATGAGGACAGCCTCTACATGAGTTAAAATAGCCCCTCTTTTTCTCTGTCATATGTTAAGGACAAATGTTTAGGCCAGATGCGGCGCTATCTCTTTAGAACTTGAGCAGATGCTCTCTTTTCCTTTTCCTTGCCAATTGGTGACAGCAACTACCGATCTGAAATTGCAAAGTTCTCTGTTGAAGCTTCTTTTCGAATATTCTCCGAGTTATCCGCTTCATCTTCGCATTATTGTGATCGGGTTTACTAGATGATCTGCATAGGCTAAATGTTGACAGAATAATCCTAGAAATGCAACACAGCTTCTTCCAAAGTCTTTGTAGAGGCTTAATTGAGGGTTGGTTGGTTAGTATCTGGTGAATTCCTTAGATGTCATTGCATTCATCTAGTAAAAAGCATTACATAGAAAACCTTTGGCAATTTGACCAATCCAATTTAACTTTTGCTCTTCCCTTTTCTGAGTGCTAAAAAGGGATTCTTGTGATTCAGCTGGCATATTCTCATGAGGATGAGAGCTCCGCATGAAGGATCTTATGAACCCATCGCACCCCTTGCACCCCTTGAGTTACCTCATTCTCTGCATGCATTTGGCCGTGTTTCTACATCAGATGAACTGAACATGGTAAGACAACGTGACTACCTTGTAGCACTTGCTTACAATATATAGTCATGTCTCAGGAAATTCCAGGATGATAGATATGTTTTTACGTTTGAAGTCATTTCTCCGGTCAAACAGTGCTGCATATGAACAATGACAGCATTGACTTTATGGTCTCCCTCTACTATTAAGATTGGATGATACAATGTATGGCATCAAAATATAGTCGGTTGAATTTTTCCACCCATTTCATGGCATCAATGCTCTGTCAACAGGAAGAAGTCTGTACCCTTGAAGGACTATGCCTATGGGTGGTACATGATGAGACTTTAGTTGCTTTATGCTGCAGTGACAATAACGAAATGAATAAGCTGAGGGATACATTAGAAAAACTGCAACCTCTTCTTGGAGAAAAATAGTGGAATTTAAGAAGGCGTTGCTCATCTATAGCTTGTGAACAAACTTAGACTCTTCAGTTCCCCTTTACAAAGATTTCTTGACAAAAATGCAAACCGGTGTCTCTATCTTGCTGGTTGTTGCACATAATTTGCTTTCTTTGTTTCCTTATATGTCTAACTTGCTTCTCAGGAAGGTTGCCATACATTTCGTGGGGGATTCTGGAACTATTTCAGCATGGGTAAAAATACTTTCTCTGGAGAAAGTGATTCTCATATCTAATTGCAACACAAAGATACATGATTTTTCTAACAACTGATTTTCCACATTCTATGTATTTGACCAAATTAGAATGGCTTACTAATTTTAGATTGGTATTGGTGGAATTACATGATCATCTGTTGCTTATTCCAATTTGTTTTCTTTGGTGAGTTTGGCAGCATATAGTTTTATACGGAATTCATTTCTGACGCAAGTAATCTTTGCACTCTGTTTCCTCCAGGAATGGATGCCCAAGTCTCATATGCATTTCATTCAGAAAGGAAGTCACATCCTGAAAAATTTAAAAACCAGCTGGTTAATCAGGTATCATGTCCTTTCGAAATAGTTACTATGTCCGCCATTTTAAGCAGTCCATGATGTGTTCAGTGAATCATTTTTCCTTCTGATACTCATATGATCTTTCAAACGAAAAAAATAGGAAATCTGGCCCCTGTATGAGATCTTTGCACAAAGCATCGTCCAAGTCTCTGGCTGAGGCTGACATGCTTTCTTAGGGGCAACCAAACTTAAGAATGGTCTCTTGAAAGCTTGTACCCCCAAGTTTACTTATTTGGAGTGAATACTAGTTTAGGACTTCATGCGTGTGTTTTTCTATTGCATTGTCATGTCATTCTAAGATGAGTAGGTAAATTCACACGGCCTCTTCTTTCTAGCATATTATTTTGTTCATATAACATATATCCTTACTGACCTTTTCATTTTTGCCCGTCATAGAGTACTTATATGAAGCTTGTGGGAACGCAAGGATGGTTTTTCGCTTCACTGTTTCAATCCAATTCTAAGTAAGCATTTACGATTTTGGTTTAGCAAGCAGCTTTTTAGTCTATTTATACAATTTTGGTGGTGTCCCTGTCCTCCTAGGTCCGAAAACTTATTTTGTAAGTGAATATAAAAGTTGTATTGTTGATATATCTTGTCTCATACTGTTTGCTAGAGGTATCACTGCCTTCTACCCTAATGTCAATTCAGGAACATAGCTCAGCTAGCAAAGGTAAAGATAATGAAGCAGGAAGGTCAATGGCAAGACCTCCACGTACCTCACAGGTACTGTAGCTATACATACTGGGGTATGTGCTTTTGAGCTTTGCTGGGTAAGGATTTGTCTGTCTGTCTGTCTGTATGTCCTGCTTTCCATCAGTCCAATTTCACCTATATTCTAATTTTATTCATTGGTTTAGGGCCTCCTCAAAGTAAGAAAAGAAAAAATTAGGTCAATGAGATCTATTTATATGTGATATTTTCCAATCATGCTACCATGTTTAAGTTAAACCATTTGATGTCGCTGTGACAAGTTATCAGTTGGAAAGATGATATGCTAGATATGCAAGGGGGCCATGTAGTTGTTTAGTTTCGTAGGCCATCTCAATGCCAAGATCATATTTTTGTTTAAAATGTCTTACAACATCCGTAATCAGCTTGTCCATTTCTCAGAGTTCTTGAATATTCGATTACTGTAAAGAACAAACCTTGATAGGTATTCTGACTCTTCATGATTTGACATGTGTTTCTTCATCTTCGCTGGTTACAATGCTTCCCATGTACTCTGTGTGTGTGTGTGTGTGTGTGTGTGTGTGTGTGTGTGTGTGTCAATGATATAGCAGGAATCAGAAATGGCTGTCTACGCTCCTTTATTTTCTTGTCTCTACTCTTGGAGCGGCAACTCTTATTCCTTTCTTACACCTTTTGTGTTAACAGCATAAGGTCAATCATATGCCTCAACTTGCCGAGCTTTTCTGGTGGATTAAACCCTTGGGGACGACCACGTAGAACTAACGTGAGTGACATTAGCTTCAATTAGCTTTCCTCATGTCTTTTACATGAGTGAAGTTAAGTGAGATCGCAACAACTCAGTGTTATTGTCAATTGTCCTTAATCTCTTGAATGTTAGCCTGAGTAACATGATGTGCAGGGGGACTTCACTCCACCATATGTAGATGATGGCCTCATCGAGGTAGTCGGCTTCAGGGATGCCTGGCACGGGCTTTTGCTACTTGCCCCAAATGGCCACGGGACTCGTCTTGCTCAGGTTAAATCCCAAATGTTTCATTTCATCTACTGTTGAGTCTCAAAGTTCTTATTCAACTGTTGTGGAGCTTCCCATGTTAAGGGATACGAAAATGCAACCAAAGCTCATGCAGTGCCAGATGTGGGAGGGCTAGAGGGGAAATTTCTTTCAGGAGAGGGAAATCGGGCTATGTTTATTACGGATGGAAAGCATGTTGGATTCATTTGTAGGGTTACTTTTTGCGCCTTCTTTCTATGGAAAGTCACGAAATTCATTTTGAGCTCTTTTGGTTGACCTAACTTATGCCTCAGGCGCACAGAATCCGCTTCGAGTTTCACAAGGGAGCGGCTGGTCACACCTACATGAGGATTGATGGGGAGCCCTGGAAGCAGCCACTGCCAACCGACGACGACACTGTGGTTGTGGAAATTTCTCGCCTCCACCAGGTCAAAGTGCTCGCCACTCATGACTGTAAGTCAAGAAGCGTCCATCATCCGCTGGCCACTGGCGACCACGACACCCAGGAAGACGATATTCCTGAAGAAGAGTCCATACCAGAAGGGGAGGAGTGGAAGAAGTTTGGTGCAGCTGACACTTTCAAAATCCCAGACGAAGTTGATATCGCTTGTTTTAGCTAAACCATCTTGATATGGACCACTAATTCTCATTCTTACACGCTGTATGAATAAGGGTTCCATAAACTAGTTTACTTTACAGTTGCATTTGCTATCTTGTGTTATCCTTGTGTTCAAAGAAAGCATGGAATTACTTAATTTAGATACCGGACAATTAGGTACCAAATGAGCATAGTATGATGGCGGTCGGGCAAGTATGCCCCCATCGTCCGTAGCGCTTTTATTTGCAAATCCTTCTTCTAGTTGTTGTTTCAATAATCAAAATAAGCATTTTTGTGAATGAAAAAACCTGTAGTTGTAGGAGTCCCTCTCCAACCACCAGCTGCTTGAATTCAGCGAAATATTGACTGCTGGGCGTGGTTTTGTCCGGCGCCCATTCCTCAGTTTACTGTAACGGTACGTTGCACCATGCTATGCAAAGGTAATCAAAAGAGCAAGAAATAATCCGAAAAAGACATCTTGCGTATTGCATTTACCCAAATAGATACATTAGGTTTTGAGAGGTTACAGTATGCAAATTCATCAATCGAGAATATAATATATATTTCCAGAAAAATGGGACGCTATGTATCAGCAGAATTCACATATGAATGACACATCTAGCGTGCAAATGCACAAGAAGAGGCAAAGAGCCCAAAACCACGTTGCCTCCGACTCTAATACCTCAAAAATTTAGAAAGGTCACAAGGGCCTCATATTGCAGATTGGAGAAGTGATCATACTGAACTAGTGGCCAACTTCTTGGTACTCTCCCACGCATTTTGTGATAGCCTCGTTAGCCTTCTGGGACTCTGTCCTTTCTTCTCTCTTCCTCTTCTCCCTGAAAATTGCACTTATTCCAGTAAATAGTGATTACTGAAGATGAAACCTCACAGAAGCATAATTTCATCACTTGCGAGGAATCGATCAGAGCCAAAATTGCTTCTAGGTCAACTAACGGCCACAATCAACGAAAGAAAATCGAGGCAGCTGAGGCTCTCCTTCATTTGGTTCAAGCAGTCAAAACCGATGACCCGCCCTTTTTTTTAGCACATTTGTGGCATTTTTCCTCCCTACTCCAATTGCGTTTCAATTGCATTGCTTACCAGGAATTCTAACATGTCTAATACTTTAAAGTTTTAAGGTGGTTAGTGGACAATGTAATACTTTCAGCATTGATTTCCATCATTTTATTATCCTTGTCGAGTATTATGTCTTACCGCAGTAAGGAACAGTTTCTATTATAAGGTGACCCAGTAAATAACGAAAGACACATCAGTCTGAACAAAGCAGTCACCTGTCAATATATTCCTTCAGTAAATCCTTCGCTTGAACCAGCTTGGAGAGCAGGTTACGGTATACATCAAGATCACGGTCCACACTTCTCTTATTTATATTTAAAGCAGCACAAAGCTGGAAAGAAATTACAAAGAAAAGGTGTCAACATTACTTGTTAGTCATGAATATTCTCAAGAACAATGCCAGCAGGACCAGAAATTACAGTTTGAGAAAAGAAAAACTATACTTTAAGGAACAGCTTGGTATGAGTACCAGATCTCTATTTTATGAAAATGAAACCAGTATTACAATGAGTTTGATCACACGTTGAAAGCAGTTTCCTAGCGAGAACAAGGAAAAGGTTTTTTAGTTGTCACTTTTTATAACTACAGACTGAAAAGATGTTTTCAAAATTTTAATTCCTCACAAAAACAAAAAGAATCAACTATTAAAATGAAAACACGCTCCTTAACCTTGAAAACAATACGACCAAAACATGTTTTCAAAATATAAATTAATATAAAATTCTTTTGTTTTCACGACCTTAAACGTTTCAAGAAACAAAAGGCTGTTTCATTTTATTTTTACTGAAAAGATTAAACCAAGCAGACGCTGATTTTGCAGTCTATATCTATACGTCACTATGAACTTAAGTTGCTTTTTGTAAAGTTAAACAGAGCTAAAAAAACTAAATGCTTCCTATTTTACTTTCAGCTGCTTGTAGATAAAGCAAATAAACTACCATGCAGAACAACAAAAGTTGCTTGCAAGCATAATAAGAGGATAAGCCAGGTACTTAAAAAAAATTTGGGCAAATATGAAGAATTTTCAAATACCAAAACCAGATGGAATGAAAGTTATCAGTGCCGAAAATTCAATTTACCCGCCAAAGTATGTATCGGGAATCATAAGATTATGCATCAAGTTGTTGACAGACAGGAGATTCAAAAGGCAAACCTTATCTAGTACTGTAGGCTCGGTTGCATTTGCCAGTTCAAGAAGACGAAACAGGCCCACAGCGAAGAAGCGGCTATAGTTAAAACTCCCCTTACCACGAGCTCTTTCCGCAATATCCTTCAACTTCTCTTCAATCTCCCCACCTCTGGACGAAAAGTTAACTAATGAGTCTGAACTTTGGTCGCGGGCCCATCCTTCCAACTTTTGTGCATCGACTCTGCCACACATTGTTTAACATTTGATGAGTAACGGTTCCATTTCAACAAATTGATCATAGAAAACAGCCCGCTTTACGCATAAACTGATAAAAGAACTAAAAAAAAAATAATGATGAAAAATTCTCAACATAAAGGTAATTAGGACCCTTGGGTGGGTAATATTTCACCCTATCTTTTAGCATCAGCAGCATTTTAAAATTTCCACAGCTACTGCAAAACTTAAATACAATCCAGGTGATCATCCCAGGCAGCAATTTCTATCCATACAGAGCTCACACAAGCCTTATGAAGAAAAGGGGAGTTGGTGTGGCCTAAAGTCAAGACTGAGAACCGAATAGAGTCAAATTTGCTTCTAAGGTACTCAGAGGGGCCCAACACTTCAACTAGAGGAGTACCAGTCGATTTGCCAAAACCTAACTAGCCAACCCAACTTCACACCTTCTCCAGGTGCGGTGGAATTCACTGCGCCACTACCATCTCCTCCCATAATTTCATCACCAGAAACTTGTAAAATTGTAAAGACAGAAATCTCCAGCCAATTGGAGCCATAGTCCTAATATTTACTACAATATCCGTACTATGTATGCCAGAGTAATCATCTGCACATCCTATCATGAGAATCGACAACCATGGGATAATAGTAACATTAACATTCGGCATGCACAAAAACCCCATGCCTACCCCGCGCATGCGTGCACGCACAGATGCAAACGGACACAGTGAGAGGACTTATTAAGAACCTGTATTGCTCAGGATCCTCACTCAAGGCCCGAATGTAAGCCTGAAAAATCGTTTCCCTGTCCTCATCACTCGGGTACCCTTCCATGAGCTGATCGAACACGGTCACGAAGCCAAGGGCGAACACGGGGTCGTACCGGTAGAACTTCTTGTACCGCATCAAGTGCTGCTGGACGAGCAGCTCCTGCAGCACGGTGTTGTAGATACTCGGGATGGGCCGCTTGTACGCGTTGAGAAATTTCCGCTTCGTCTCGGCGACAGTGGCAACATCTGTGCAAAAAAAAAAAAAGAAGAAAAAAAAAACACAAAGCGGCCAACATCTTCACAACTAAGGGAAGACACTCGATGAACATAACCCAGCCGATAGTTCCCTCGGAACTCAAAACCCGTCGCAAGAAAGCTAAAAGCTAACGCAAGCTGGATTGACCAAAGTGAGAGCAAGCATCCGCAGGGCACAAACAACTAATTCCATGCTTCCAAGAAAACGAATCCTCATTGCACTGGCCAAAAAACAGGAAGATGAGGAACGAAACTCGCGGTCGGAGGCAAGCAAGTCCCGAGCTGCCACAGCGAAGCAGAAGCTTCGATCAAACAGCAGTCTACTCCATCTCTCTCTCTCTCTCTCTCTCTCTCTCTCTCTCTCTCTCTCTCTCTCTCTCTCTCTCTCCAATTCTCCAATTTTCCAGGGAACAAGCGACGGTAATGCAATCGAATCGGGAACTCACTGACCTACTGCGGCGCACATGCAGCGAACAGCCACCGCGCGGGAGCTCGAGGTCGAAGTCCTCGCCACTCCATATACGCTCGAACGGAACCGAATCCCCTCGAAGCCGGAGCCGGGGCTGCCGCCGTAGGGGGGGCGGGGGGCGGCCCCGGCCGACGAGGCGAGCGATCTCTTGTCGCGGGACTGACCGATGGCCGAGAAGCACAGGGGAGCAACGGCCGCCGCCATTTCCGTGAGCGGAAGGTTCTGGAACTGCGGGAGAGCTCCCCGGGAAAGCTAGAGATTTTCCGGGAAAACTTGGGTCATCGGCAAGGCTTCTCTCGGATATTTTCTCGGGGGGGTTTTCTCTTTTTTTTTTTTTTTTTTTTTTTTTTTCTCGGGAAAGCGAGGGAGAGGTCACGGACCAAAGGGGGGGAGAAGAAAAAGCTTATCCGGTCCGAGAGCGTGCGAGAGCTGGTCGGGGGGAGGGGGGAGGGTGACGGGGATTTTGCCGCGATTTGAAGGAGCGGCCGCTGAGCCGCTGACACGTGGCGTCCCGCGGCGATTTGGGGCGACCCGCTCGCTCGCTCGCTCGTTCGTTGGTGGGTAGCGTGTGCGCTACCTTCCGTGGGTTTCCCTTGCGTGCGGGTTTCGGCCATTGTACATGCTTTCCGGACCCCATTTCCAACCAGAAATATTTCGGGACCACGTTCGATAACGATACGAAATTTATGTTTTCGAAATATAAATTGATTTGATCGACGGGGCGACGAGAGTGAGCTTTGAGAAGAATTGATGTTTTTGTATATGTTCTGAAATGGAAAAGTAAAAAATTTATATTCTCGTTCCTAATCCAAATCTATTTCCGGGCTAAAAATTTGTATCAAGATTAGAGAAATAAAATTACGTTACTAAACGAATTTTTATTAAAATTACTAAACAAAAATCGAGAGAAGAGAGATGTGAGGCCCGACATTGGCTCCAAGCAGGAGCAAAGGAATGCGACCCTCTTGGAGGGTAGCAAAGGGTAGTGATCCTCTATTTCCCCTTTCTTCAAAATTAAGATTAATCACGATGCTCGAATATAACAATGTACCCTGGTAAATGTTCCTCCAAGGGTCGTTTGGTTACCTTAAGCCCTTGGTATTATTGCTACCTTAGGGGGCGCTACCGACCAATCCTATTAAGGCTAACCGCTAGCATACGCACCTTGTTTAGAGTCTTAGCGGCCAAGCAACCCCGAGGCCGCCCCGCCTCTTCCCCCATAAGTTTTTTCTTCCTCGGGAGGGAGGGAACATGGGAAGAGCTTATAGGGGGATCCCTCTACCGTACTAAAGGAGTTCATTCTCCTATCTTCCTTTGAGCCTTTTAAGGCCTTGCTCTAGATTAAACTTGTCAAAATGGGTCATAAATCCATTTCTTAACCCATATATTAGTAAATGGGTCATAAATGGGTAGAAGTCTTATATTGGTGTTAAATGGGTCGCAAATGGGTCATAAATGAGTTTACAACCGATTTAAACTCAACACATTTCTCTCGCGCCCCATTCAATCTTGCATTCACTTATTCCGCACTCTCATTTCAGCTTAGGTATGAATTTTCCTATATTTAATTAAATGTGTAAATGTTTTAGCAATACGAGTCTGGTCGGGTACGGGTCGGGCATGGATCAATAAAATTGCATCGCGCATAAACGGGTTAACTGGTCAATTCGGATCGGACCATTCATGATCCGACCCGAATCCGACCCGCCCATTTGACGGGCCTACTCTGGACTAATCCCGTCACACGACATTAAATTCGATTTTAATTTTAAAAAAATCGAGACCGGAGGAAAAGGGGAGGCGCTCCCCCCACTTTCCCACGACTTTTCCCACACTCCACCGCTTGCTGACAAGAAAAAAAAAAAAACGCGGTACTTAAGCCCCACTAATTAGGGGACCCACCCCCGCCCCCCCTTCCTCCCGTCTCTTTTCAAAATAAGCACAGCCCATCATCAGATCGGAGCGTCGCTACCCTACCCAACAATCCATAGCCGTTTAGCAACTCCACCACCGCCCCCCACTTCCCCCTTCGACAGCGTCTCGTTTTAAAAAGCCTCCCCCTCCCCTCCTCAAACGGTCGAAATTGCTCTCGAGAAAACCTAAATTCCCCTCTCGAGAATCTCCAAATTTCGTTTCGCATCAGCATCCGGTCGCCTTGCTGGGGGATCCCCGGAAGATGAGCGTCCTCGAGTACCCGGACGCGTTCGACGCGCCGGAGCTCCAGATATGGAACAACGCCGCCTTCGACAACGGCGAATCCGAAGATTCCTCCGCCGCCGCCGCCAAGGCCTCCTGGTCTTCCGTCAACCCCGTCTTCGTGAAGCTCTCCGAATCCCTCGGGTCGGACGATTTCTGCAAGGAGAACCGGAGCCCCGAGTGCGCCAACTCCCAGGTCTCGCTCAAGCCCTCCGCCCCTTCCAGAGTCCAGTGGAGGCAGAGCGTGCTGGAGCCTCTGCCGGCGAAGGCCGAAGATCGAGAAGGCGACAAGGAGGAGGGCGGCGGCGGCGGGAGGAGCATCGATGCGGAGATTGAGGAAATCGAGAAGGAGATCACGCGCCTGTCGTCGAGGCTCGAGTCGCTTCGTCTCGAGAAGGAGGCGGCGGCGGCGGGGGAAGAGAAGAAGCCTCGCGGGAGGGCCGTGGCGGCCAAGTTCATGGAGCTGAAGCAGGCGGGGATTGGAAGGGATCCGGATGCGGTGAAGAGGATCGAGGAGACGCCGCCGCTGTCGAGCGCGAAGCCGAAATTGAACCGGAGAGGACTCAGTCTGGGGCCGGCGGAGATCGCTCCGAGCGCCGTCAAATCGCGGCCCTCGATCAAGGCAGAGATCACTCCCGCTCTGTCGATACAGAACCGGAGGAAATCGTGCTTCTGGAAGCTGGAGGAGATCGATGAATTGAAAGTCACCAAGGAGAGAAGGAAGAGCATGAGCATGACCGCAAGCCCCGGTAATGCGCGCAAAACGTTCCCCAGAGTCCAACCCCAGAAGCAAGCTGCGACGACCGCGGGGTCTAGGAGGTTCACGAAGAAGGAAGAAGCGATAATCGCCTCGATCCAGCCCAAACGCCTGTTCAAAGACGGAGAGAAATCCGTGCCCGCAAAGAAGCCAGGAAAGCCGGGTCGGGTAGTGCCGAGCCGGTACAACCAGATCACTGCGAGCGCCGCGAGGAAGAGGTCGTTCCCAGAAAATAACAACAAGGATGAGGGCGAGAGGGTCGACAAAAGGCGAGCTTCGGTGGGACTGAATGCTCAGGGGAACGAGAGCAGGGCGAAGAAGAAGTGGGAGATTCCGAGCGAAGTAGTAGTCTTCGAAAGTAAGAAGGACGATTCGGCGGTAGAGGCGCAGATGGAGACGCCATCGTCGGTCGGGAGGATGGGCAGCGTGTTGCCGAAGATAAGGGCGGTGCGGGGCGTGAAAGAGAGCCCAAGGGATTCGGGAGCCGCGAGGAGAGTGGCCGATTTGGCCGGGGGGAGGAATTACTTCGGCAGTGGCAATGAGGAGGAGGGGGAGTCGCAGCAGATGCAGATGCCATTTTGTCAGGCGTTGAGCTTCATACGAGATGATGAAGAAGAAGAAGGATATGGTGATGAATGACTGAATGAATGGATAAAGGGGACGAAGTCGGGATCCTTTCCTGTTTCTTGGTTATCTTAGGGTGAATTCTGGGAGTTTTTTAACTGGTCCAAAGAGCAGCCCAACATAACTCTTGTTATGCTCTGGCTTCTGCTGTGTCGGTAATGGGATTTGTAGTTAAGGAGATTGCTGTCTTGTTAGTAGCAGTACCGCCTTTTAAGCAAATGATGATTGGATAAAGCTCCTCTTGCTGTCCTGTTCAATTTTTGCGGATGCTGTGCAATGATTGATGATCAATTAGGGGGCCGACTTCTCACCACGATCGCGCTTTTGCTTCAGTTTGATTTGAGCTTTCGTAGCAGCTGAAATGACAGCATCCGTGAGATGGTTTTTGGACCCCTCAACGAATCGAGCATATCTCCGTGCTGTGTCCTCCGGGTGTATCGATATAGACAGGTAGGTCTTTTCAAGATGGAGCGTATATTTCTAACTTGGAAAAGCAGGTGAAATGTCCCTCTCAGCCCCATGAGGAACAACATTCAAAGAATTTCAAGAATTCTTAGCCCTGCCACACACACATGCTTGGAGTGCATTCTACCGCGTAGACATTGCCGCGAGAGATGCTGAATTTTTGGCGAAGGTTTGAGTAACCATATAATTCCAAAAAAGATTCGTCTTGTTTGTGTACACTTCTAATGATGCATTGTTGATACATCTAAAAGTATATCCCCATAAGCGGATGACGAGTATACGTATGTAATGCACTTCACAACCGCGTATTTAACCATTGTGGGATTATACTTAAAGCTCCCTTTATGCGTAAGTCATTCCCTTACACTCTCTAAACTCGGCTCAACTATCGCGAAATAGGCATGGTTTTTCATTTTGTGTGAGCTAGCTGTCGAACCCACTACAAGCAATGAGTTCAAGAAGGAAGTGTTGGGATTTGAACTCTCAACATGTGCCCGTGTTAAAAATTATTGTCCACTACGCTAACTTAAGTCATCGGGTGAAAGGAGGCTTTACGTAGACATAGCGTATAATAATAATCACATATTTAATGGGTGGGAGATCAGCACGGTCAAATGTATCATTCCGACATTGTTAAATAAAAACGTTTTGTGGTGAATAAACAAAGTACAAGCGGGCCTAGATATGAGCATTTCCCGTAAGTTGTAATGATCCATTTTGCTGAGAGGTAAAGTTTTGTATAGGTCGAGCGAATCAATGGTGTTGCTGTTTAAGGAAAGCTTCTTATTTATTGATTTACTAAGAAGAATTATCAAAAAGGCAAAAAAATTATAAACGAATAAGTAATAAGAAAAGGTATTTATACCCTAAAGAACTTGATTATGGAAGAATAGATGCACTATACACGCAGGGTGTCTCCAAATGAAATCATCAAAAGGGGTACAAAAACAATATAAATTTTGACAAGTGAGGCGAGCAAAGGGAAAAAAAAAGAGTAAAGGGTATCCAATTTTCATTCCCAAAAAATAAAACTGAAGAGTTAGGGTTTGGCCAACCATCGTCAAGAGACACGCGGACTAAAGTGCGAAGCCCAAATAGAAGAAGGACGAAAATGAAACAAATTCTCCTAACACGGACTACAAGATAGATTCCGGAAAAATACTGGGCATTTTCGGTTTTTTCACACCCCCCCCCCTCCCCTGCGCTTTGTTCTTCGTTCAGCCAGCAGCTTAGCCTCGAGACTACGCGCCGCGCTGCCTCGGCCTCTCTCAGCCCGGAGCTAAACCCTGCAAGAACCCCTCCCCCCGCTCCGCCGTGGACCGGCCACTCGATCTGTGACCTCGCCGGCTGCGGTTGCGGTCACGATGGAGCGGCTCAGATCGCTGCCTCGGATGCCGGCGTCGGTCGCCAGATGGTCGTGAGACAGATCCCGGGTTCGCATGGCTCTGGCTTCTCTCGTCGCCAAGCACCGGCGGACCGGAATACCGGTGGGGCGTTTCGGTTTCGGGCCGAGCGCGAAAAGGGTCGCCGGGGAAGCTCGAGGAGCTGCGCCCGGAAATGCGGGAGGAGCGCGAAGCCTCGGGCTCGTGCCTCCCGTGAGAAAAATTTGACGCTCTGTGTTATGAGATATGAACGCCTGTTCTCTTGGGGTTAGTTCTCTGATTTGCTGATTGATTTGGGCTTGAATTTTGTAGGGTAGAGGGGACCTCCGAGTTCCGGCGCGTTCGGGGTTTGCTTTGGATTCGCCGGCCAGAGCGAGAAGCATTTACACCGTCGAAGCTATTCGGAAATCAGTGAGTTTGCATTTTTTTCGCGGAAATGTTGTGCTGGGTGTTCCCCTGTTTTTTTTTTTACATTCTTTTGGGTTTCTCTGATATTGGGTTTTTTCGTAAAATTTTTATGCTTGTT
Source organism: Syzygium syzygioides (assembly GCA_031216285.1). NCBI lineage: Eukaryota > Viridiplantae > Streptophyta > Magnoliopsida > Myrtales > Myrtaceae > Syzygium > Syzygium syzygioides. The sequence goes on from CM062242.1 coordinate 19,923,368, forward strand.
ATTCCGCTCTTTTTTGCATTCTTTTCGCACCATGTGAGCTTGCGATCGCATGTCGCATCATGGGTTAGCTGATTTTGATGCTTATGCACTTATAAGGATGTCGAAGTGTTCGCATAGTGGCACCGCAGCGGAAAAGACCAAGGCCTTGATATGATTGGTATAGGAGGACAGAGTCAAATGGTGCAATCGGTGGTTAAGCAGCAGTAGTCGGATTGACTCGGATAACTTCGGTTTAACAATTGGAGAGTTGTAACTATGGCCGGCTTAAGTTTTACAGATTTGCCTAAAGAGTTGTAAACCATAAGTACCTGTCACCTTATTAAAACGCATGGCGGTGTCATGGAATGTTTGGTCTGGTGTTTGACAATTGAAACTACTCCACACTTGCTTAATGACAGTCTAGAATAGTAAGGATTGAAAATGGATATGGGTTTTCTTGTACAATCTCCGATGTTCATGCATAATATGAATAGCACAGTTGTCGGTGTTTTTTACCAAATGCTGCATATGATTCTGGGCATTCACAGAGAAGGAAAGAGAATTCAAAGGCTCTAAGATACAAAAGTGAAATCAGAGAGAGAGCTTTCAGCTATAACTTTATATGAATAATGGAACTACGTAAATCATTTAAATGCATACTCACACATATTCCTAGTCTCTTTTCTTTTCTTGTCTCATTTTTCTGCCAACATAATTTTGACAACAAGAAAAAACAAGCAATTTTTGCTATAAGCCTTCTTTTAAAGTAGTAGCATCGATGATTCATACTTTACTTTTTCTGAGACTTCGATTCTCTCGCTGCTGTATTACATGTCTAATACAAATCGCTGCACATTCATCGCAGTTGGTTTCATTTGGATATGAAAGTCCTTTCGGATTGGAAGTAATCTTCTTAGGAATTTTGTGCAGTTATACACAACTCAGGCCTCTCCTGATGACGAGGAAGTGATGGACCACTTCTTGTGTACAGTTCTTGTGGATATAGAAAATAATCCCGCATCGAGCTGGGAAGCCTGTTTTACCTACATTGATAAGCTGTGCAAGGCAGGAAATTTCTCATCGGCTTTGAGGTTGCTAAAATTCTTGCATGATAAGGGCATCTTTCTAGGTCAGAACGCCTATAAGTCCCTACTCACCATGGCTACAGAAGGAAATGAGATGGACTTTTCATCTTACATTTTTAAGTATCTGTTGGTGTCTCGTGAATCTTTAAGTTCAGCTGCTTATCTAAGTATTGCCAGGGTCTTTGCAAAGCAAAGTGAGTGTTCCCATCTTCTCAGATTTGTCGAGGAAATTTCAGAGCTGGCTTCTCCAAAAAGCACACCAGTTCTGAATAGAATCATATACTCCTTTGCTGAATGTGGGCAGATTGACAAGGCCCTTTTGATATTTGATCAACTCGAGAGCCTAAAATGTAAACGAGATTTAATTACTTACAACACTATATTGGATGTCTTGGGTCGTGTTGGTCATTTAAATGAAATGCTCCATGAATTTACTGCTATGAAAGAAGCCGGCATTATCCCTGATGTTGTAACATACAACACGTTATTGAACAGTTTGCGGAAGGTTGGTCGACTAGATATGTGCTCAAGTATCTGGAAGGAAATGAAAGAGAGTGGTGTGCAACCGGATTTGCTTACATATACTGCACTTATAGAGTGTTTTGGCCGCTCAGGGAACGTTCATCAGTCATTGAGTCTCTTCCATGAAATGAAGCTGAAGCAGATTCGCCCTTCTATACACATCTACAGATCACTAATCAGCAATTTAAAGAAAATGGGTAAGGTGGAAGTTGCAATGGCCATCTCCGAGGAACTGAACTCATCACTTTCAGAACTTGCTGGCCCAAAGGATTTTAAACGAAACAAAAGATTGTTGTGACATGCAAGTTCCTGGTTTCAAGTCAAATCCGGATATCTGTTATTAGCGACATTTTAGGCGACAAGGCGAAAGTACGGCGGAGCAGGGCAGCAGTTCATTTATTCAAGTGATACGTAATGTAACTCCTGGTACTCTTTCATCCCCCCATCCCCAGCATGCCACTTTCTTCATTCCTCGTGTGGTTGTTTTCAACATTTAGGTGATGTATTGATCTTGTACACCATATAACCGTGGTGTTATTGGTTCTTCATTAGGATCCCTGCAGGGTAAAACCTGCAGAGTTGAGCAAGTAAAAACTACAGTTGCTGATGATGCTGCTTTTCTAGATGTGCATCACCAACTTGAACTTTTCCTTCTGGATACAAGTGGAAGAAGCAAGAACTGATCCATAATATTGACTCGTCAGTCTAGCGGTGACGCAAGCTGTTGGTGTCTCCCTCTGGCATTGTGGAATACTGCTGACCGAGATTTTCCACACCCGGGAAATTGTTGTGGGATGTTAGCACTGAAAGGATCAACTGCAAAGACAGCTTCATAATTTAAGAGGCGGGAGGCCTGCCTTGTTCAGGCTGTGATTGTCACTTAGTTCACTATTTTTGCAGAGTCATGCCTCAGAAATGAGCTGGTTTAACTTCTCTCAACTTAATTTGGACAGGTTGGTGGCAGGAGATCTTTTGGGGCTTTCCTTTGAAGTTATCTGTACTATCCACAACGGGGACCTGATCACAGGACTTTCTCCCATGTTTTCCTTTTGCCAAACTCTGCCTACCTTTCTGAATAAAGCCGGGCAAAATCATCTGAAGTGATGAGTGCTTATGATAATTTATAGTGGGCACAACCTCGTAGTTGGTGAAACAATTTTCCCCTTCCCAAAAAGATATCATCGAATGGACAATGAAACTAGTAAAGAAGCAAATTATTGTCTCTTGGTTAACTTTTGATTAATTTTGACTGCAGTTGAAGAAGATAAATAAACAATAAAGAAGCACTTTCTCTTTGCTATGTTTTAGTTTCCTGTGTGTCATAGTAGGTAGGGCCACTGCTTGTATATTGAGGATCAATGAGAGTTTAGTCTTCTCCAGCATTGGGAGTTATGTTTCTTTGCTGGAACTAACTAGATCTTGGCTCTGTTCATTACTTCCTCTCTACTTGCAGGTCATGAGGTAACCGGATGCTAGATGTATTCTGTTTTCTGTGTTTACGTGAGGTCAAGAAATCATACTCATGCTGGGAATGAAATAAGAGGACCTACCCGTGATTGACGAAAGACAAAACATTTGAGATTTCCAGGATTTAAAATTTTTGTCCAATATGACGTGAATATTTTTCTTTTTGGCCACTCATGTAAAGATTTTTGTTAGGTTGTGAATAATTTGTTATGTCACATGGACATATGAAGCATGATTGTTGCACGAGAGTCTTGGTTTTGATCTCTAACCATTGCTTGTCCATCCAATGATCGCACCAATCTGGTTGGATTTATCATTCAACGTAGCATAGAGTGCTTAGTAATTTAGATTGATCCAGATAGATACATCCACCCCATGCAATAAAATTTTCGTTTAGAAGCAATTGTTTCGAGTGCTGGTCATATCATGCGAGAACACAAGAAAATACAAGATGAAAGGGGACGAGAACACCCAGTGCGACTTTGAAACCATGTCTAAAAACTAGCAGTATAACAGTCGGTAACGCTATATTACAATGAGGCATCAATATAAGAAATTGAATGTTACAACACTTAGACAGTATTACACTAGCCCAAATGACATCCAACAAGAAATGCATCATTTGCGTGTTTGGCTATCAAGGAGCACGTGCATTTGAGTGGCTCTGCTTGATTACTGTATACACCTACTCGAAAATGCCTAACATAAACTAAAAAGTTCTCCAGCACACTAATTTAATTAATCTAATCAGATTATGCTGAAATCATTGCGCACAATCCACTTGGAGACTGGAACTCAGATTCTCCTCTCGTGCTGTGCCCGGGTGCGGTGCCCGGGCGACTTGCTACTTTGCAATCTGGCAGTCAGATTCTATTCTACTCCGCAACAAATGAGCACGACTGGAAACAAAAGTTTCTGCAAAGCAATGATAGACAGATCATGAAGTTCATTCCACGAGCAATGGATGAGTATACATCAATTCCCTGATTCGTAGTTCACATTACACAATGCATCGTGTACGTTTGACAAAGCCTGTAAATAGCAGTTGAAAGTAAAAAAACAAAAGCCGTAGATGTTCAAGAACAAGCTATAAATTTAGTGCTGTGATTTAACTCCAACTCCTTGGATTAAGAGAAGAAGCTGATGACAACACATAGGCTTTCTGATGTTTGTCAGACTCCCAACCCACTATTGCAACAGGGCAAGAGTACAGTTAAACTCACATCAAAACAGCTGAACCGGTTGATTAAACAAAAACCATTTTGATAAGAGAAGGAGATCGATCAATGATAAGAGTTAATATTGAACATCCGCACAGACATCAACAGTAGATATGATCCAATTTGTCTCGCAACAAATCTTAATCCATCAACTAAACTGGCCATGTAAATCAAATTATCGACCAAGTAGGCTTTTTTCCAATCTAACAAGGACTTGGCCTTCGCTCCAGACACACAGCTGTCCGTCCCAAGATATAAAACCAACTAAGAACAGCAAACAGCAAACAAAAGACCAAGCTAGCCGGACATGACATTCCTAGTCACTCACTCCCCAAACACATGAAACTCTAACAGCACAAAATGCATATCAGGTGCTTCAGATAGATCCAGAAGCTTCATGGATGGTGCAGGATCCCAAGTAGGTTCTTCCTGCGAGCAGGAACTTGGGTTTACCTACACCTTACCACATGGATCCATCATCATCATCATCCCCAACATTGCAGCTAACAACCAAGGTCTGATCGATTGTTTCGGCAAAAAGAACATGGAAAAAAGAAAAATGACCGAGTGTAGCAGAAGTTTTTAGAGGCAAAACAAGGGATAAAGCCATTGCCCCTACGTTAACACCGCCATTTTACTATATGCCTCCATGACTAGCCTCATTTTCATGGCGTAGTACCCATCGAAAACAAGCTAAAGGTGTGGCGAGGCACAAAAGAAAAAGAAAGAAAGAGAGAATTTTGAACACACAGATGCCTTAGATGAAGCGAACCCACCAACGCTAATGAAGGGAAGAGAGAGAGACATTGTTCATCTTCTGAAAGCGAGGCCTCCAATGAACCCTAGCGGGAGCACCCACAGTGCGCCGACTGGTGCTTATAAAGGCAAGACAGCAGCTTTGCTGCTCTGTTTCGGTCGCTCGGTCCCTTGCGAAAAGCCCGGGCCCAATCATTTCAATGCGGGCTAACTCATGTTGGATTCGGGCCGGGCTTTCTCATCGCGTTCAGCTCCCTCTTGTCCAATTTTCTGGGCAAGAACTCACCTTTCTGGTTGGGCATGGCAAAGGCATTTTCCTACAGCTGCGAGCCTGCGAGTGTATCTCTGGAGTTGTTCTCTTTCAGCAGCGAGCGAGACACTTTCCACTGTTTGTGTAATCAGAAGATAAGCCGAACGCAGCTAACGGGGATTTCATCCTTTTTATATATGAGAATGATTTACAAATGTAGGAACAAGAATCTGTCAGGGAAGATCCTAGATTTAGGACAAGCCACAATTCCCACTGACGAGTATACAAATCCCTTTCGAAGGTACATCAGAACCAAGTGCGCTTTAACGGGCGACATGCCACTGACTTTGTGTACAAGTATACCTACATTCATATAAAATTTACCTTTTCATGATTAACACAAGTTTTTCCTATCCCAAAGTAGGCAGTCAAGGTAGGATGAGCCAACGCATAGCGACGCGGCCATTAAAGAACTGGTCCAAGTCCACGGAACAGCACACCAGAGGGGGGGCGTGTGAGAGATACTACTGCCCACGCCGACTCAGCTCCTCCTTCCCTCAATCTCAAGACGAGAGCATCCTTTTCCTTCGCTTTCCCTTCTTTTTGCTCGAGAGATTTCCTCGAGGAAATCTTACGTCCAGCTATCAGCCGTCCAAAACCCCAAGTTACAAACCAGATAGAGACTGCTTGCAACCACACATATGTGCTCCGGTCATATACATCCCGTGAATGTCATCTTGGCAAATGCTCGAAATCAATGCCATCAATCCTGTTACACCACCCAGCTACTACCAGAATCAGCCTTCACTCCCTTCTCCTTCATTTCCCTTCTAACTCTCTGGGCCTCCTCGTGTCTCCCCATGCTAGAGTAGATTCTGGCCAACAAAACGTAATTAGCACAATTACTAGGCTCTACCTCAGATAACGCTTTCCCAGCAATCTCTCCCAGCTCCACTTCCCCGTAAGTCCGGCATGCCCCTAGAAGAGCTCCCCATGCCTTTGCAGTCACCTCAACTGGCATGTACTTTAAAATCTCATAAGCATCATGTAACCTCCCACTTCTGCTTAAGACATCAACTAAACATGAATAGTGATCACTACTTGCTTCCAACCGATAAAGTTTCTGCATTCTAGCAAAGTAGCCCAATGCTTCGTCGGCTAACCCTGCGTGGCTACAAGCTTTCAGTACTCCAAGAAATGTGATGCCATTAGGTTGCACACTTGCCTGCTCCATCTGCCCGAAAATCTTCAGTGCAGTTCTTGCCTCCCCGTTAAGTGCGTAGGCCGATATTAAGCTGCTCCATGCCACCACATCTCTCTCCTTTGTACCATCGAAAATGGCACGGGCATAACCGAGACACCCGCATCGCCCGTAAGCCTCCACGAGGCCACTTCTCAACTGATGGTGAGGATCAATGTGGTTTCTTATCCCATAACCTTGGATTTCCTTAATCAAACTCAGAGCTGACATGCCCATACATGCAGGCAATAGCGCTAGCAATGTTATGAGATCCGGCTTCAAACCCAATTCCCGCATTCGCCAATAAAACAGAATTCCCTTGGAAGAACCTTCATCGGATAATGATAATCCGGCGATGATTGAATTAAACGTGGAAACATCAGGCGCAACATCCATGACCTCAAATAACCGCAAGGCGTCATCAACTCGATCAGCGTGCGAGTAAAGCGAGATCATGGTGTTCCACACAAAAGCATTTCTCTGGGTAATTTCGTCGAACAGGTGGCGGGCGGCCGAGACAGAAACGCATTTCCCGTACATGTTGACGAGGCAGCAAGCCACGAAGTGGTTCGACGCGATGGCCGATTTGACGACATGGGCATGGATGGAAGTGCCCAGCTGAGGCCGGGAGACGGCGGCGCAGGATTTCAGGACAGAGGAGAAGACGAAGGGGTCGAGAGAGAGGGCGAGGGAGGAGCGCATGTGACGAAAAAGAGCGAGGGCCTGGTCGTGCGAGCCTCGGTTGACGTGAGAGGTCAGGACCTTGGTGAGAGATACCAAGCACGACGACGGGGGGCTCGGACGCTGCATGACGAGATGAGAGTACAGGACAGCCTACGGGAGTTCCTTTCCTCGTAAATCACATGATTGAGTCCAACCTCGATTCCCTCGCGTGACTTTGTAGACGTGGGCACGTCTTTGTTGTCCCGATAAAGCCTCAAAACTGATGCTTTCATATCAAATTCACCGGGATGTTTATGTCGATGCATAATGACTAAAGTTTGGATTTTTGGGTGCATTTTCGCTTTCAATAAACACATGTTGCAATGTGAGTGACAATCACATCAGGTTACTCCTTCAAAGATATACAAACCATCCTTTTGAGGCACAGTTCCCATCTGTACATATAGGAAGCATATACTTTGATCATCTGCTGGTAGAAAAATGCACTTATCGGCATTGATATGCGCATAACGTCCGCATTTGTCCTCAAAGTAATAAGAGGTCAGGTTGGCCCGCCGAAGTATATCGGCAGAAGCAGCCTCCTCTTCAGGCAATCCCGACGTCAACGCATCTTCAAAAGGCGAAACTCGTTGCTGGAAAGAAAAGGAAATTCGGAACGAAGAACGGTAAACTGAAAAAAATTACACTGCGGAGAGCTCGATGAGATGTGCTCGATAATTTACAAAATCTGGTTTGTCGATCAGGACTGTATCGATCAACCTTGCCGTCGGTGCCGCTTCTTATTAACTAAGCCCCCGGTTAATCTTAGCATTCAGGAAAGAACGTCATTCATCAGAAAACAAAACCGCAGCTTGAGGAGAACCTCTCGGAAAACTCAACAACTTGTCGGAATAGTCCTTCCATTCCTCGACTGAAATGGAACAATCATTCAGGCCCGCGGAGATGACAAGCTTCTGCAAAACCAATGCCCTGCGAAGTAAAAACTGCACTAATTGAATTGCATGATCCTTCGTTATGTCGCCGGATATTTTGACAATTCTGAGGCAGTCTGTAAGACATCCAAAAGAGCGATCTTGTAAATCCCAGTAGTTCCCTTCACGAATCTTGTACAAATGCAGCCATGCTTCTTGGGCCTAGAAAATTAGAGCAGACAGTTATACAAAATTTTGCATATACCTAGAATAGCTTCAAAAGGGGATAAATATACTTACAGTAATGAAAGGCGCTTCACCAGGAATGATGTGTATATCCAGCATTTCCAAGCTAGGAGAGCTTCTCAAAACATTGGCAATTCCTGGGAGGTGCCACTTGGTTAGCATTGTCCTAAGAATCAAGCGCTCCCAACCGTTGGATGGGCAAGGCAAATTTGTCAACTCCCATACCGTGAGAACCTGGTTTTAAGCAAAATGACAAGTCAGTTCCTAGTATAACGAAATGAATAATCATGGCACAGTAACGATGACATAAAAGACGTAAAAATCATCCAAATTAATCCGTAAAAATTCTCTTGCGGATATGACAAGCAATTACTGAGATCCTACTCTCAGGCTTATCACATACTTCAGCGAGGAAGAGAACAGTGTGGAACTGCTCAGTTCAGAAATTGGACAGGACACCAGCATCTTTTGTCTCTTCACCAATTCAAGAACGACAGCTTCCCTGCTTAGAATATCACATATTACTAATTTGTTTCCTCGCGTACATGATTACATCAAGAATCCATGTTAAAGCGGCATTATCCAGTGTTCTAAAAACCACAAGGAACGAACTTCAGTTACAACATCAGCAACAGCAAGTTTGCTTTCTTTGCATCAAAGAAGAATAGAGCAGCCAATAGCTGCTGCATGTATCATTCAAGCTATGCTTTTTAGTTCATACTTTTAACTTCAAAGAAGTAGCACCATCCCAAATCCAACGTAATGCTCATAAATGTACTAGCACAGTTTGAATAAGGTTGACAGCCATCGACAAGCGATAGCTACATTGATTCTGCCAAGAAGAAAAAGGCCACGCCATGGATGAGACCACGAAAAGCACAGCCATAATTCTTGGCATTGCTTGAAGGAACCTTACTACCTCCACCCTCCCAGTAAAAAAATGGAAAAGAAGAGAGAGAGAGAGAGAGAAGGCGATAACTAGCGTGAACTCCAGAGGAGAACAAAATTTTGATTTACAAACAGATCCTTTTTTATACAAACGGGGAAAGGAAGGTCAACTCACAAGAATCGGTGGGTGATGCATTGTAAGTACTTTCACCTGATGGAGCTTCTCCAGAATCTTTTGGACCTCACAATATTCAAAAGGTATATGCCTGAAACAGTCATGGCAATCGACGGATGCATCTCGTAGAGATGGTAGGTTCTCTAGTTCCAGAAGCTCAAGCCATCCAGAGATGCTTAGTGACTTGATATTTGGACAGGCGACTTTAACTCTCGGCTCAATAGCAAAACGGGGAGCGACCGTCAAAATCCTAAGTTTCTGGGAAGCACAATTCAGTTCACGCAGACCGTAACAATCCAGTACAGTCAAGCTCTCGAGCACTGGACTCCCATCTATAAAATGCTTGATCGGAACATCATTCAACGCAATTTCCTTAAGATACAACACTTTAAGCGCCCTCATGACAATTTTCGTAGAGAAATTCACTTTGCAGCTCACCAACTTCAATTCAGTTAAGAAGCTGCTCTGGAGAACAAAGCCAGGCAATTCATATTTAGTCGCGTTGAGAAAGCCGCATGCCATAAAATCCAAGTCAAGGATCTCAGCATTCTTATTCACAGCAAATTCGATCCAACGATTGACCTCACCTGCATATCCCCCAGTCCCAATCGTGACGTCCTGCTTCTCGGGCTCAAGAAACATCAGCTCATCCAATGGGTGGTATATGGAAAACTCGAAATGAAGGCGGAATTCACGAATCCTGGGACCTTGGTGAAGCGCGAGCACGTGGCGAACGAGCTCCGCAAGCCTCAACAGGCTGCTCTCTTGGTAGTAGCGCAGGGACGAATTGTTCGAGCAATCGTGGTACAGGCACCAATCGAAGTCCAGATTGTAAACCAAAGTCCAGAGGCGACGAAAGCTAGGGATGACGAGGGTCCTCACGGCGTCCCTAGTGGGTAGAAGCGAGAGGATGTGAATCAATATGGAATCCGGCAAATCCTCGATCCTGTCCACTTCTTCTCGCTCGTCTCTCGCAGCAACACCCTTTGCCTCGTTCCTCCTACCGACTCCATATTCCTCATCAATATCACAACTCTGCTCCATCCCCGACCCGATGAACGAACCCAACGGTACGTTCCGGTTTCGAAGCGATCGGGCAGAACTGGAACCAGCTCAATCACGTATCCAGTAAAGGGTCTACCGAGATTAACTCATAGTGGGTCGGTGCTGCCGCAATCGGACTGAGCTGACAGTGAAGACCCAGGAGAGGCGGGAACAGCAACAGGCGACGGAAGCCGGGGGCAGAGCATCGACCTGTTCACATTTCTCAACGTCTTCCTGGTAGTCTTTAACCGTGGCGTTTTGAGACCGACATCCTGAGGATGGTGCCAGAAAATAGAAACAGCGAAGCATCGTCCTGTCCACACGTTTCCTACTCTACTTCCCTCGCTGAGAATTCTGTCGTGTTCGCCGTCGGGGACCAATGAATGTGTTTTTGTCATGGTACTCTCCCTTTGTCAAATTTCTCGTCCAACGATACAAATGATGATATAAATTAAATAGTGTTCATACCACGAAAAACTTTAAATTAATATTTTTATAATAAATTTATTTTAAATTAATTTTTTGATTATAAAAAATTTAAAATTAATACATCTATAATAAATTTACCCTATGTTAGTTTTCTTTAAATTTTATTTGTTAAATGACACACGACAATTGACCGATGTACTAATTTTAGGTTTTATCCTCACTTTGCCTACCAGTTTGTGATTTTTTAAGATATTAATCCAACTTAATGGAGATTAACGAAGGGTAAATTTATCATAAATATACAAATTTGGGATTTTTTATGGTTAAAAAATTAGTTTGGGGCATATTTATCATAGAGGTACCGGTTTGGGATTTTTTGTAGTTAAAAAGTGAGTTTGGAGCAAATTTATCATAAATGTAGAAATTTGAAATCTAGTAGTATTAATGCATCTAAATAATGGTACGGCCAACGAAATTGTAGGCAATTGCCATCGTTTAAATTTCTTGAGACCATCAAAAGACCTCTTACCTCGATAATATCGTGATAGAACATAACAGAGTCCAGACACTCGAACGATAAAAACAAAATACTCCAATTAATTTATTCCCGATTGAGATAAAAAAAAAAAAAAAAGGAAGAAGACAGCTTGCTTCCCTAGCAATTAGTGAAATATCTATCGCCAAAAGGTTGATCTTCGGGCTTTTTGTGAATCGGGCTTGGTGGCGATTTGGGCGGGGGAATTGAGTTGCGAAACAAGGATCGAGAACAGCTAAATCTAAAAGGAAAAGAAATTCGAGTGCTCGAAACGAAAATATGTCGATAAACTAAGGGTGCGTTTGGCAACGTGCCAAATAGTAAAAATTTCTGTTCTTTTGTTCCCAGAAATAGTTTGGGAACAGAAATGCGTTTGGTAAACGCATTTGTTCCCGGGCACATTTTTGCAAAAATTTGTGCCGAGAAACAGTTTTGGAAGAGAAACAAGAAGCAAAAAAAAGTTGCTTCTTGTTTCTCGGCACAATTTTGAGAATCAGCTTTTTTTTCCTTTTTTTCTTTTCTTATTTTTGTGTTGTTCTTCGTCTGGCCGGGCCGACCGCCGGCGACCAGCCGCCGGCCGCCGGCAACCGGCCGCAACCCAGGGCCGGCGAGGGCGTCACGGCCCTCGCCGGCGAGGGCGAGGGCTGGACCCTCGCCGCCTGGGCGAGGCCGCCTCGCCCAGGCGGCGAGGGTCCAGCCCTCGCCCTCGCCGGCCCTGGGCTGTGGCCGGTCGCCGGCGACCGGCGACCGGCCATGACCAATGAAGAAAATGGTTAAAAAAAAATTCAAAATATTATTAAAATATTATTTAGGAACAAAAATTTTGTGTAGTTTACCAAACGTATTTCTATTCTTTTCTAGTCTAGGAATAGAAATTTTGGACAATTACCAAACGCCTTAAAATACTCAGAAATTGTTTCCGGGCACAGAATCAAAAAAAATCATTTCTGTTCAGAAACTATGCCCGGGCACAGAATGGTTCTCATGCGCACCCTAAAACTAAGAAAAGACACGGAATTCATATTGGGATCCCTTATGATACACACAACCAATTTTCATATTCTACACATGGTTACAAACTGTTACGACGGTAATCTCTTAGACTCTAGGCCCCATGACCAGACGCCAGCCTTATGCACAAGTGGTTCAATTCCCTTCTAATGCGACGGTGCACATCTTCACCATGTTCCTTTCTTCACTTCCTTAGTATTCAACACTTACCGAAACCTGCCGATATGTTTACCGATGATTATAGAGGCGGCAATACGGGTCAGCCACCCACGTTTGAACTCAAGGCCGCCGCCGTCCTCCCCGTCCCTCATCCCTCGGAAACCCGCCATCGCCCCGGTCGCGCTCGCCGCTCGCCCGCCATCGTCGACGTCCCCGCCACCGCTCGTTGCCGCCATTGCTCGTCCCCCCCGAGCACCGCCGCGATCATCCTCTGTTCCCAGTTTCAGATCACTCTCTCTCTCTATCCAAGAGTCAAAACCTCTCGGATCCGACGCCGCCAAACAAATCCGCGGCCTCGGATTGAACGTCTTGGACCTCCAAATCAGCGAAGATAGAGAGGCTCGCAACCTCCGGCTTGAGGTGGAGGGCCTCCACCTGCTTCGGCTGCGGCGTTGTGCTTGGTTTTTCGAAGAACTCGGGTTGATGAAGAAGGCGGCGGCGGCGGCCAGATGAGGGCTGCAGCACGGCGAGGGTAGTCTTGGCGTGGCGAAGTGGACCGAAAGGCCGTGCGGGAGAAGTGGCGTGCATATGCTGGGTCGGGGAAGAAGACGACACTCTGCAATCTCCACGACGATTGCTGTTCCACGCCGCGGGGTTTTGTCTTCTTGTGTCTTGAAGTTTCCTTTTTTTGCCCCCTTTTTTTTTTGGAAATCAACTTTTTGGCTTTTACATTTTTGTATTAGTATTTTGGAATTCTTTTTGCCACACCATGAGATTAATAAAAGGCCATTTCAATTTCTCGTTTTGCTTTGATTTGCCAATTTTCAAATCATTTGTTGTTTACGTTCTTTATTTTATTTATTAATGTGAAGTTTTTATCCAGATAACACATACATGTAAAGGGCTTAAAGTGGATTAAATGAATGGGTATGAGTTTTCCTAAATTTGGTTGTATATTAGTTTATTTTGGTAATGTGGGTTGGGTCGGATCTGGGTTGGACATGAATTCGGTTAGATGTGGGTCACTAATTTTGCATTGTATGAAAATGGGTCAAAACAGGTTAAATGGGTCAATATGAGTCATACCATTTCGGATCCGACCCCAATCCGACCCGACCCACCCATTCGACGGCCCTACTGATGATCAATCGTCATCGTATGTCGATAGCTGTACACTTCGGTCATTGATAATTATCATGGTTCTCGACAAATGTCTCCATTATCGATAACTTGCCGATAACCAAACAGTTCTTAACATCGAGCTCTATGTGGATTCGAATGGGCACATCAGCAAGGACGAAAGCCTTCGGTGCCGCCTTTGGAAGCCTGTCGATCTTATCAAATAAAAAAACCAACTATCAACATATCAAATGTGGTTTCCGTGCTCGAGGGCGGCACAGGTGACGCATGCCCCGCCTCTCGAGACTAATGCAACAACTTCCATCGTGCGATAGCTCCCTCTGTCTCTCTCTCTCTCTTTCACTCAGGATGACCCTGCACGAGGTCATCCTCACGCTACCCTCGAATCACCTGGTTGTTGCGGGAGCTAACCTTTGTTATTTGAAGGATGACAAGACCATCAAATGCTAATTGTGCGTGCACTGATAGCATCACACTAGTTGATAGATGCACGTGTCCATATGAAAATGGAGTCCTCACAGGAAACGTTTAAAACCCGAGCAGTGCTTCTGCCGAGAGTGAACGGATATGATCATAAAAAGTGAACGAGCTATAGAATAAGGACATGTTAAAGCTTGAATGGGCCAAGGGAAGATGACATCTGAGCAGAAGAATCAGAAGTGTTCATATGTTTTCAAGGACAAGGAATTTCGGGTCATGTCGGATCGGGCACGTTTTGGGCATTCGTTTCTTTCACCCTACTAATTTGTAGTTCGTGTATTGCATAATTTAGCACAAAGAACAAAAAAATTATAACAAGAAAGGTTCAATAAGGGAAACGCAGTGCCATGTGGCCTTCAACAATCATGAGGATTTTACTTTTCGAAGTTTCGCATGCCTATTAGGAGCGAAAAATGAATAATTTGAAAAAAAAATTTCCTAAAAATGATTGCTTATATCGCTTGAAATAATTAATCAATTAAAAATACATTCTATATCAACAACAGTTTATATTTAAATATTTTCTTGGACAGGGAAAATATTTCTCGTTCATTAATTTTTATAAGTGATATAAATAATCATTATTAGGAAATTATTTTTTAAATTATTCATTTTCCGCGAAATAACTGCACGCTACGATTAAATTGATTTCGCACTTGGAAGCATCATGTAACTGTTGTGCATTGTTTGGCTCTGTAGGGGAAGGAGGTCAAAAGTGTATATTAATATCGATTTGTAGTGTTGCTCAAAAGCCAAACAAATTACACATCCGTTCAAGTGTATATTATTTCAATACGCATGATGAAATATTGTAGCATCCGAGCCTATATTCTAGCAAACTTGTGCTCTCAAATTTAAAAAACCTAAGTGCAAGACTTGCAAGTTTTCTCTTGTATGTAATCATGCAAGCATCTAGCAACACTAGTGCTAATTCCCATGTTGTGCACGGTTGATTAGTCGGTGTGAAGAGATTGATTTGGAATAATAAAGTGCGCACAACTATATATACTACGGAACTAATCTGATACTCAGATAAATCAATCATGTGGTAGATACCCAACACTTCACCAATTACTTCATGACCAACCTGAGAAGTATGACATTTAAAGGTAATCGAGTTTGCACTGGATGAACTCAATCAGGTGATCTAGTCCATCCCTAATATGGTTGTATGATCAAGTGGGCTGGTATGTTCACATTATTAGATTAGATCAAAGACATTATAAGTATATTTAGGTTATAATTTAAAGACCGAATGTATTGCTTATGTTGAGCTTTCATAATTCACCTAGATTTTCCATGGAGAGAAAGGCATTGGATGAAATTTATTTACATTTATGGTTTTGTGAGTGAGCTCAAGATATTGAATATACTTACAATGTTAAAAGTGGTCGCTCCAAAATCCTCCGCTTCAAAAACAGGTTGGCCTGCCAAGCATATTGACAGGCGATCCCGAAATCAATGCATCTTCAAAAGGTAAAACCCATCGCCGGAGAGAAAAGGAAATCATAAGGAAGAACGGTAAACCCAAAAAACTAACACTTCAGAAAGCTTGATCAGATATGCTTCATAACCACAAAATCTGGTTGATCAGGACTGTAACAATCCACCTTGCGGTAGGTGGCGCTTCTTATTGACCCCGGATTAAAACTTAGCTTTCAGGGAAAGAACGTCATTCATTAGAAAACACAACTACAGCTTGAGGAGAACCTCTTGGAAAACTCAACAACTTGTCAGAATATTCCTTCGACTCCTCGACTGAAATAAAAGATTCATTCGGCCCTGAAGAGATGACAAGCTTCTGTAAAACTAATGCCTTACGGAGTAAAAACTGAACTAATTGAATCACATGATCCTTTGTTATGTCGCCGGACACTCTGACGATTCTAAGGCAGTCTGCAAGACATCCAAAAGAGCGATCTTGTAAATCCCAGTAGTTCCCCTCACAAATCTCGTACAAATGATGCCACGCTTCTTGTGCCTAGAAAATCAGAGCAGACAGTTACACGAAATTTTGCACACCCCTAGAATAGCATGCAGGGCACAGCTTCAAATGGGGATAGATGTACTTACAGCAATGGAAGTCACTTCCCCCGGGATGATGTGTATATCTAGCACTTCCAAGCTAGGGGAGCTTCTCAATACATTGGCAATTCCAGGAAGGTGCCATTTGGTAAGCATTGACCTAAGAATCAAGCGCTGCCAACTGTTGGACGGGCAAGGCAAGTTCATCAACTCCCATACTGTGAGAACCTGATTTTATTCCAGAATTACAAGTCATCAATTAGTAGAGCGAAATGAATAATCATGACGCATTAAATAAAAGACGTATAATCATCTGAACGAGTCCATGACATTCCTCTCGCAGAAATCACAAGCAATTACTGAGATGATTCTCTCAAGCTGATCACAAACTGCGGCAGGGAAGAGAATAATGCGGAAGTGCTTATAATTGTACAGGACACCAGCATGTTTTGACTGTCCACCAATCTAAGAACCATACCTTCCCTGCTTAGAAAATCATATTTACTAATTTGCTTCCTCACTTACATGATTACCTCAAGAATCCACATTAAAGTGGGAAGGTCAGAAATAAGGAAATGAAGATCAACTCACCAGAATTGGGTGATGATGCATCGTAAGTACTCTCACTTGATGGAGCTCCTCCAGAATCTTTCGGACCTCACAATACTCATCAGGTACACAGAAGAAACAATCAGAGAAATCAACGGATACATCTCGTAGGGATGATAGGTTCTCTAGTTCCAGACGCTCAATCCATCCAGAGATGCTTAGTGATTCGATATTTGGACAGGCAACTTTAACTCTCGACTCCTCAAGAATACCTGGAGCGACCATCACGCTCCTTAGTTTCTGGGATACACAATTTAGTTCACACAGGCCGTAACAATCCAGTACGGTCAAACTCTCGAGCACTGGACACCCGTCTATGAAGTTCTTGGTCGAATCATCGTTCAGCGCAATTTCCTTAAGATACAACACTCTAAGCGCCCTCATGACAATGTTTGTAGATAAATTCACCTTGCAGCTCACCAACTTCAATTCAGTTAAGAAGCTGCTCTGGAGAACAAAGTCAGGCAATTCATACTTATACCCCACGTTTGGATAGCCGCACGCCAGAAAATCCAAATCGAGGGTCTCAGCCTTTCTATTCACCGCGAATTCGATCCACCGATTGACCTCACCTGCCAATCCCCCAGTCCTAATCATGATCGCTAGCTCCTCGGGCTCGAGCTCGAGGGACATGAGTTCATCCAATTGGTGGTCTATCGAGAACTCGAAATGAAGGCGGAACTTACGAATCCTGGGGCCCTGGTGGAGCGCGACCACGCGGCGGACAAACTCCGCGAACCTCAACAGGGTGCCCTCGTCGTAACTGCAGTGCCAGGGCGAACTGCTCGAGCAATCGTGGTCCAGGCACCAATCGAAGTCCAGGTTGTAAATCGAAGTCCAGAGGCGGCCGAAGCTAGGGATGATGAGGGTCCTCACGGCGTCCCTAGCGGGCAGAAGCGAGAGGATGTGAATCAAGATGGAATCCGGCAAGTCCTTGATCCTGTCCACCCCTTGCTCGTTTTTCGCGGCACCCTTTGCCTTGTTCCTCCTGCTGATTCCGCCTTCCTCATCAAAATCGCGCCTTGGTTCCATCCCGGCGCGATGAATCAACCGGCAAGTACGCTCTGATCTCGATACGATGACACGGAATCGGAACCAGCTTAATCACGTACGCATCGGAGAGGGTCTAGCGGGATGAATTCAGCGTGGGCGGAGGAGGATTAAACTGAAGAAGCAAAAGGCGGGATCGACTCACAGTCGGCGGGGCGCAATCGAACTGAACCGAGAGCGGAAACCCAAGAGAGAGGCGGAGACAAGACGCGAGCGGGGGAAGTCGTCCGGGCAGAGCATCCTCCTGTTCACATTTCTCGGTTCTTCCTGGGAATCTGAACTGTTAAGTTCTGTGTATCGACAAGAAACCTCGTTTGAGGATGGTATTAAAAAAGGAAAAAAAAAGGATAAGAGAGCTAAAAATCCTAAAACTTTCTACGAAAGTGACTTGAATCTTAAAATTTTCAAAAAATAGATATAATCAAGTATTAAAACTTATCCCAAAATATAATTGAGCCCTAAAACTTTTAAAAAGTGAAATCAAGTCTTAAAACTTATAATGAAAGTGCAATCAAATCCTAAAACTTTCAAAAAACGCAAATAACGGAAGGACTCAATTGGATCAGTTTAACAAGTTTTATGACTTAATTGAAACTATTAAAGGTTTTAGAACTCAATTATACTCATGTAACAAGTTTTAAGACTCAATTACACTTTTATAATAAATTTTAGAATTTCGAATACACTTAGACCAATAAAATAAAATAACGCTACCGGTCCAAATTTCACAATCACCATTTTATTTATTTTATGTTTTTTCCTTCGAAAGGTCTCTCTCTCCAAATAACCACATACGAGTTCATGCTCATGCAAACCTCAAATCTAACTTTTGTGTAGCGCTCGTTGTGATCCATCCCATGTGTACTGCAAAGATGAGCCCAAAAGAGCTTCTGTATCTACACCGACGCATTTGTTCATCGATCTAATCTCGCAAGAGAGTAGGGTTTAATTCATTTATATCATGGGGATGTGTAATGTTCTGTAAACGGACTACAAAGCGCACAATGTATTCGTTTGGGCTCAACACACGTGGACTTAAGAGCCGAACTGAATCGATTGAGAGTATGATACACTCCATCGACAAGGTTCAGTCCACTCTCATGTCTCCCCTCCATTAACTATCTGAGGAGGGAATTATGAGAGGAAGTAATCTAAGTCCAGGGTATTTCCCTGGTAATAGCAAGCATAAAATTGTAGTGACCTGAGAAACAGAGCAGTGGACCCTGATGATCATTCCATTGGGTCACCTGAGAACGTGTAAATGTGAGCAAGCCCTTCATTTGGCATTGCAAATTCCATCTTTCTTATACCTTCATTTCAGGGACTTGTAACCAAAACCATCAAGTTCGCTCATCACGCAGAATGGGAAAGAAACTTGAAGCATTTTAAAAGTGCATACAACACGATACGATGCGATAGCATTTGACAGGAATATCTACGCAAGATTCAAATACAACAGAGAGACGGGAAAGGATGGCTCAATGTCCATAGCTCGAAACTAACAAAGCTTCATCTATGTTTCGATTAAGGTCACGAACCAAGTCACAAATCCCCGCCAGAGTAATCATCCTGTGATCCAATTTGTGCTTAGCTTAAACTAAACAGAAAGTTCTGTTCTGGAGATCAGAATTCCATCAGTGTCGGCATAAAGCCATTCCCCGTCGGAGATCCTTGTTCCAGCAACAGTTATGGGAACATGCTTTTCGCCAATACCCTTCTTATTGGCTTTCATTGGATGGGATGCCAATGCCCTCACCCCAATATCGCAACCGTTGATCTCATCGACATCTCTGACGCAGCCATTCACAACTATGCCAGCCCAACCATTATTTTGAGCCTGAACAACAGGATTTCCCCCAAGAATAGCACACCGTAAGCTCCCACCGCCATCAACAACAAGAACTCTGCCGTTGCCCTTTTCTTCTAGAAACTCACGAATCAAAACATTGTCCTCAAAGACCTTAAGTGTGACTACTGGTCCAGAGAAGACTGGGCGACTTCCATAGATCTGAAAAATAGGTTGCAGTGCCCGAAGTTCACCGCTCCCAATCAGTTGGGGGTTTGCATCACAAACTTCAGCAGTGGTGACCAATGCCATCGTATTCCAAGCACCTGTATGGACTTTGAAAACTAAAAGACAGCTCTATGCAATTGAAAGATAAAAAGTGGAAAGAAGGAATTCAAGGGAAACAAAACCTCTCATACAAGTCATTAAAGTATATGTAAACTATATTCACTCTCCCCCCACCCCAACCAAAATATAATGAACACTGCGTCTCCCTCGTGGTTGCGAGTTTCTTTCTCAAGATTTGAAAAAGGGGTGAAACAAGGACTAAAATTAATTTCTGCGCCAGCAAATATGTTATGAGATGAAACAGAGCAGAACTATCTCATCTTATGTCTACTTGTAGAGACAATCAAAATATAAAAACAAGACTGAAAAGACCTACTTAAAAGTAGACAGTTATTGGTTTGAACTTTGAAACTCATAGCCTCCCTCTTTCACAATTATATACCAGAAATTAGTTGCATAACTCCCCCAACCATGACTGTTCTTCAACAATTCATGAAAATGGCAGCGCAAGTACTTCCACTGAGAGTTGAAGAATGAGTTTCTTCCTACTCGACATTGTTTGTAACAGCATGTTTGGTGTGCAGAATTGGCTGGAAACGGAATCATAACTCCTATACTAATTCCGTTTCCGCTGGTTAGACAGGTTTGAAAAACAGGAATGACCATTCCAGCAGAAAGACAATTCTGTCGCTTCTTGAAGAACTCGAATGACAAGTCTGTCGCTGCTCTGGGATTTATGTTCCATCACTCGAGTAGAGTAATCCCAATTCCCTTTCCTCTCTCTCTCTCTCTCTCTTGCGCGCGCTTGCGCGCACAGAAAAGAAACAGCTTCTGAGATGAGAACACCTCGAAATTTAATTTTTGACAAGGCATATCAGTTGAGACAGGACAGAAGAAATATGTTGAGACTAGACAGTGCTGATTGTTAAGTTAAAGCTTTAGACAGGACAGAAGAACTGTCAAAAGAAGGTGATCCCAGATACGCTAACGACATGAGCAGATCTTAATACCACTATTCGGTAAAAAGGCAAGTAAACTTCGGGAGCACCAACAGAACAAAAAAAGACAGCGGAGGAAGTATTTATGAGTACCTACAAGATTAGCATAATGGATCAGCAAAGAAACTATAGTAAGCACCAGCAATTGGTTACGGATTTGATCTAATTGAAAGGGTAGTTCATAGCAGAGAAGAGGTTGGGTAGGCTCATTCTAATAGATCGAGCCAATCACAGTTTCAAAGACCATTTGATCATATTGAGGGGGTAGAGCTCAATTGCACAGAAAAATCTCATACAGGCTAACTTCAATGGATCAAGCCACATCACAATTTCAGAAAACCTCGCCGGCCGCCGCTACCGACAGCAACCGAACAAGACATGCACACCGTCCGTCCCCTGATTGTGAATTGGCCGAACCAATGACGTACCCACGCAGCCGATTTCCTATGCCCTGATCATTCTTTCGGCTCCACACATCATGTCCAAGTGTGAAGTGGGTCTAGCGACCCACTCCACCGCGTTCTCGACCCGCGACCCAAAATCCAACCTTTCGCTCCGTCGCGGGCGCAACTTAAACCGGGCGCAAATCAGTAAAAAAGAAAGGAGAAAAAAAGAAAAAAGACCCATCGGAGAGCAAAACCATCGCCGACCCTCCGCCCGCACCACCACACTTTCCCACGACACCCACGCGAGCAGCAGCGAAAAGGAAAGGCGTGGATCTCGGGAACCCACGTCGTGGAAAAAAAAAAGCCCCCCCCAACAAGTCGCGGCAGATCCGCCGCTGCACCGTGCCTGGGTGGGGCCGCGAGGGCGAATCGAGAGGGCCCAAGAACCACGGGGGGAAGCTGAAGGGCGAAGGAGGAGGAGGAGAAGGAAGGGCCGTCCACCGATTACCTCATAAACCAGAGACGGCGTAGAGCAGCGGGAGGAAGGCGCGCCAACGCCGACCGGTCGCCCCAGCTCAGGAGGTCCGGAGAGAAGGAGGGGGAAGGAGGAAAGCGGAGGAATTTTATGCGCGCAGGAGGGACGGGAGGGGAAACCCCTTTCGCACGCCGTCAACGTCAATTTTAACATCCGAAATTTTGCGATTTTTGTGGAATATATTTATTTATTTATTTCATTTTTCCCACTCGTTGGTCGGAAAGGAAAATAAGCATGCAAAATCCCGCGGAGCAAGCTAATCCGAAAAGCGGCACAACTCAGGTACAGCTAGCTTGCGGGATTAGAAGAGCATTACTTGCAAAATCACTTTCGGATAGAAGCAAGTAACAGAGGAGCCTCGAAGACTACTTAAGGGGGCAAGATCTCACTCGCTCCCGCTCACAGATTTTTTTTCTTTTTTTCATTTCCCTTTGGTTCTGTACTTTTCAACTAATTCTTCTTTCTTCGAATTTTTGATTTTTCAAAAGACCCAATTTTTTCTTTTTTTGCATCGTTCGGGACTACTTTCGAACACGTTTACGTATCCATGACGCGATAAAAAAAAAGACACGAATCCCACGTCCATTCAAATAGTCGGATATAACGTGTCTTTCACTTTATAATATGCCAAAGTATACATACATAGATATTGCTAAGTTCTGTAAAAGAGTGTTACAACTTCAAATTTGATAGGATCCATTGACAAATACACGAAAATTAAGAAACAATATATAGAAAAAGAGAGCTTATTTCACGCTAGCGTAATAATTTGACAGTAGTAATGAAATTTTTTTCGATATAAAAGGTTTTCAGTTTCAATTGTACTGGTTTTTTTCTTTTGCGGCCAGCCGAAAATATGCATAGGGTTTCGAACGTCTATAAATTAAACAACATACATTTTGTTTTCTTTCAAGTTAAGTTTTATTTCTTTCGACATAATATATATTAAGTTTTACCGACACAATACTAAAACGAATTGTAAGCGAGCTTAGCATCGCGCGCGTCTATGACATTGACATAGAAAAGTTACGAAAGCAGGTCGAAAGAAATGCTAAACAGAATGCAATATCTTGAGCTCTCAATTCATGGAAAGTACCTCGGACTTAATGTACGAGCACCTACGAAATGAAATAAACACCAATCAAATTGTTTATAGCTATTGACACAACATGCATGACCGATTTCTCGTTTAGGTCTCTTTCGAAAACAAATATCACATCAAAAAGTAATTGTCATATCCAACCATTTTCACTATATTCTCTATGTACTACTTAGGTATTAGCCACTAACCAGGTACCCCTTTAAAAATAATTTGGTTCTATATATATATATATATATATATATTTCAACAACAGTAAAAAATTATAAAGTGTTTTGTCTTCATTATATTAGGTAATTTAAAAATAAGTATAATAAATTTTTTATTAATAAAAGTACAAAGAAAAAAAAACACAAACAATTGCCAGAATCGCGCGCATCAGCTCACACTGTTTAATCATTTATCTATTTATTTATTGGTGAGGACGCGCTTTATGAAGTCCACCAACCGTTTGATGGAGATGTTGACGCTGCTTTAATCGTTGACGTTGACCTCCTGTTTGTACACGCCGAAGAGGTCGCTGTCCCCCACCGATTTCACTGCATTTGCGCTGGAAGTCTGATTTGACTGTTTTAATTTCAAGTCATAAAAATTAAGGAAAAATTTCAAAGAAGAGCCTGAACCATCCTCATTTTCTCAAATAAGAATCTGGAGTGGATTTTGTATCAAATAAAAATCTGAAGTGGCATATCGGTCTCAAATAAGGACCTGAAGTGGCCATGAGAGTTTCAAATCAAGACCTGATCTCGCCGGTCACCGACCGGCGAAATATTCCGACCGGCGAGGTCAAGAGCATTTTCGTCCAAAATTCTTTAAAATTTTATTTAATTTAATTTTCTTTCTTTTTTCCTTTTCTTTCTTTTTCCTTTTTTTTTCTAGTTTCCCCTGTTAGCCTGTCGGTGACAGGCCGACTGCCCACCGGTGAAGCCTGGTAGGGCGAGGTAAGGGTCACCTTCGCCAGATCTGGATGAGGGGGCCTCACCCAGGCAAGGCCATCCCTCACCGACAGTTGGCGAGGCGACCCTCGCCCAGATTTGTCAAGGGCCGACCTCGCCCATGGCTGGTGAGGGCCGACCCCACCCAGAGCGAGGGCGCCTCGCCCAGTCAAGGCCGTTCCTCACCTGTTGCCGACGAGGGTGACCCTCGCCCAGCCCTCGCCAGGCTTCACTAGTGGCCAACCACCGAGGAAGAAGGGAAATCTATAGAAAAAAGGAAAAGAATTCAAAAAAGTAAAAAGATAAAAATGCCCTCACCACAAAAAAAGTCGGGCCCTTCTTTGAAATAAATATAGCCATTTTAGGTCCTTATTTAATACAAAATCCACTTTAGGCCCTTATTTGAGACTAATATATGACACAAAATCCACTTCATGCTCTTTTATTGCGAAAATGATGGCATTTCAATCCTTTATTTGGAATTTTCTCTAAAAATTAACAAAAGTTATGTGGAAAGGGTTTTAACTTCGTACTAAAAGTGAGTTTGATAACCATTCTATTTTCAAAACAATTTCTACTCAGAAATGATTTTTTTATTCCATTCTTGAAAACAATTTATAACCATTTGAAGACGTATAGTAACTGCCCAAAATTTATGTTCTTGAAATAGAAAAAAAACATAAATGCGTTTGATAACTACACAAAATTTCTTTTTATTAATAATATTTTAAACATTTTAATATTTCTTTCTCCTTTTTTTCTTTTTTTTTTTGCTTTTCTTTTTTTCTTCTTCCCTTCTCTTCCCTTGGCCCATGGCCAAGTCGCCGACGCCAGCAACTG
The DNA here is from genome assembly GCA_031216285.1 of Syzygium syzygioides. Lineage (NCBI taxonomy): Eukaryota > Viridiplantae > Streptophyta > Magnoliopsida > Myrtales > Myrtaceae > Syzygium > Syzygium syzygioides. The sequence goes on from CM062242.1 coordinate 19,948,140, forward strand.
GCCACAAGCTAGGGCCAGCAAGGGCTGAACCCTCGCCACCGCCCTCACTCAGGCTACGAGCCACCCTTACCAAATCCTCACCCAACCCAAGCCACTAACAGCCCTCGCTGGCGAGGGCTGCGGTGCCCTTGCTAGCCCTGGCCTATGCCCAACCACAGGCCAAGAAGAAGACCAGCCAAGAAAAAAAATGAAGAAAAAAAATTCTTTTCCATTTGTGATTCTTGCTCTCAAAATCAAGAATAAGCTTTTTTTTATTATTAATTATGTTCCAATACTAATTCTTGGAACAAATTTGTGCCTAGAAATACAAAATTTACCAAATGGATTTCTATATTTTTTTTGTTTCAAAAAGCAAAAGAATAAAATCGAGTATTATTTGGCCGATTACCTAACATCCCCTAAAAGTTCTCAAAAACCCAACAATGGCATAGCAATGGCTGTTCCCAATGACTGGAAATGACCCCTGGCTCAAAACAAGTTTTGACTTTTGAATTGGGGATTGAGCAGCAGCTGCTTAATAACATCCTCATTGGACTGCTGCTCAACACAAATCTCAGGTTAACTAGAGAAAGCTTTTTCACATCAGCTTGCTTCCTTCAGTGTCCCCCTCTCCTCAACATGATCCCCACCACCAGCTGAACAAGAAGTTTGTCCACTTAATCTGAACCGGGGTGACAGCTTCAGACCCTCCTCACCTGCGTCAATTGGCTTTCCTCAGCATCTCCTTTGACTGCTCCCGGTTCACGTGCTCAACATCTGGCAACCTCATCGGGGTTTGGATTAACCTTCACGTCTCGATCGATGAACAGCCTGCCAGTAATCAACTGCGAAATTACACAAACATCAGCAACTCTTGCATGCCATCCATGACCATGAGTAAGAAACTTGAAGCAAATCATCAAATATCCTACATTCTAACACATAATATTTGACAATTATTAAAATATATATATATAGAAGAGAATAGCAAGAACTAAAATGTCGACTTTATTAGGATGTCTACGATGACACCAAGGACCAAATATCAAAGTAGTTCTTGCAGGGTTTTCCACCTGCATTTCTCCCAAGTTGGAGTGCATCAACAGAGCTTAAGCAGCATATTAATAGCACCATAAGAATGCCAGATTTCCAAGACGTACAATTTAATAACGCCATAAGAATTACAGTTGATGTCAAATTATTTAATAAAGTCAAGATACTCTAAACCAGCACTAGGAATCTACCTAAAATTCCCAAAGAAAAAGGAGAGCTTGAGTCACAAGGTAAAAAGTTATTACGTTCGTGCTCTCCCCACTTCCCATCAGAAGGTGCCTTATACAGCATTCAACCCAGAGGAATGAATTCATCAACAGGCACCTTTTCAGCAGGAATGCCCACTTCGTCCAAGAGCTTCCTTTGTGCAGCATTCCTTGCCCCTGTCCATCAAATGATTGCAAGTGACGGCAAAGTACAGATTTAATTAGCCTCATGGACAAGCGTGAATTAGAGTCTCCACTACTATGAGAAAGATGCAGTCGTGCAGATAACAAGCAACGCGGAGTGCGTAAAATATGCTCTGTTACCAAGGGCATTCTCACCAATAAGCTCAGACTCCCGGTACAATGGGTGGCTGCAGTACGTGTTTGTCTGCAGAAGGGAGAACATTGCCTTTGTGGCAGGGCATTGCTGATCCAGAAACTAGGTAAGCCTCAAAAGGTTAGATATGCCAACGACGACCGCCGTATCAGCAATAAAGGTGAGAAAGCCTAGAGCAGTAACACAACAGGAAGAATGGTCAGTGAATGCTTATTGCATGCTTGAAGCAGTAGATCGTACTTTAGGTTGAACAAACACACACCAAAGCCTCTATGCAACAGATTCTCAGACTCAATATTCTCCATCAAGTGACCGGCGAATTTTCGAAGCACCAACCACTGAAATGCAATATCACCAAGGAGAAAGCAACTAGTTAGATGTGATGAACAAAAAACCAGCAAAAGCACAATCCATGGATGGCAGATCAGAAAATGTTCAAAGAAGGCCAAAAAACTCAATGATTATATACTTATCTGACATATAACACTTTTGACAAACTGGGAAGAGTTGATAATGTTAGGCCAACCAGCAAATACATGTAGATACTGAGAAAATGAAACTTAAAGAACAAATTGAAGGGCACAAAAAGGGGGAAATTACAAGATTGAAATTTATTAGAAATAAATCAACTCGTGCAACTGCCTTAGCCTCAAATTACAGATGGAAAAACTTTTGTCTCATACTACACGTGCCTACTTCGGTATTTCCGTCTGCTAGAACTCTCGAATTGTAATAAAAATATACAGAACTAGCTCAAGTAACAGCTGGGAGTTGAAGTAGCTACAGGAATAGTAACAGAACATAAACATGGTTGTATGTTAGTCATGTCCTAATTATTTCTCAAAATTGGACTAGTATAACTACAAATATGAAACTATACCATGCCCTTTCAAATATGACAGGAGTGCTGTTCAATCTTCTTCTCTCAAAACCCAAAGTAAGATTGGACCAATCGGATGGAAGGATTCAAGCAATAGTAATCGCAACACTTTAAATCTTTTATGGCAATGCAGGAGCTCTTAGTTGCTTTCTCTATAGTAAATTCCCAAAAAAACAAAAAATATAGTAAAATTCCGATCAGATGCAAATGACGGTAGTGTCATGCATCAATTACCTCAAGTAATAAATATCATCCAACTAATCTACTTCCATCCATAGATGCAACAAGTTCCATAGTAATCATAGTCAAGATAGGAACAGGAATAACATAAAGCAGAGCACAGACCTGGAATTGGAACTTTTGATGCACTCGAAACATCTTTGTAGAATCATAGGCACCAAGGAGCTTAAGGTAGTCAATCAAGTTTTTCTACTCCTATTGCCAGTACAGAATCAATAGAACCGGGCTTCTGACAGACTCTGAAATCACAACTTCATCAACCACGCCCAGGTAGACTATAAGAGTGAGAACCCAGGATTTTCCAGCTCTTCCACAATCTTACCCAGTTTATTGCATAGACAAACAGTAGAATTGACAATAAATACAGTGCAACAAGAGAATTCCCAAAGACTCAACTATCAACAAGAGTCAGGAATTTAACTCTTCTTTTAAAGCTGCCAACTCGGTCATAGCCAATACCGATCTTGCTGTGCATCAACTTCAAGGCCAAATCTGTGTTCCCTGCCTTTCTCAAGGCATTAATAAGAACAGTCCGTATTTTTCCCGGTATTTCACGACCCCTAACGACAATTCCATCCGCCAATCTGCAAGCTTCCTTAATACGGCCAGCTTTGCACAACACATTGATCATATCTTCAACAGCTGAATCAGGAATGATACCCATTGGTGCTAATTCATCCAAGATTTTACAAGCTCTAGCCACTTTGCCTGAGAGACAAAGTCCAGTAGATAGAGCCCTGATAGATGCTGCATTTGGAGTGATCCCTTTGTCAATCATCACGTCCCACAATTTCAAAGCCTCCTCATTTTGGTGCTCTGCAAAAAGGCCAGCAATGAGTATCGTGAATGTGTAAACTGTTTGATCACAACCTTCATCTTCCATTTTCCTGAAGAGCGCCAGTGCTTCATATATTTTACCACACTTCGTAAATGCATCCATCAGGGCATTATAGCAATAGGAATCCCGTGAATATCCCTTATCGGCCATTTCCTCGAAAAATTTCTCAGCTTCATCCACTCTCCCTGCCTTCCCTAGACCATCAATAATACTAGAATATATCATTGCATTAACTGTCACCCCACTATTCTGACAGTGCTCAAAGTGTGCAAGTGCCTCCTCCAACCTCCCATTTTTGGACAGCCCGTTAATGATAGCCCCGTACGTGACCTCATCCGGGTGAAACCCATCATCCTTCATTCCGTCAAAGAGCCTCATTGCCTCTTCTATGCTCCCGCATTTTGCATATGAATCAATTAAAGCTGTGTAGATTGCAACATTCGCTCTATATCCATTTCTAGTCATGCTCGCATAAACTGCATAAGCTTCCATACATTTTCCCTCCTTGGAAAGGCCACTTATGACCAAACTATACGCATGAGGAGGGATTTCTAAACCTTTCTCCTCCATCTCACGGTAAAGTCTCAAACAGGAATTGTAATCCCCTTCACCATAACACGCCTGAATCAAAGTCAAATATGTGATCTTATCCGGCTCCACGCTCTTCGTTTCCATATCCCCTAGTTTCTCCATCGCTTTCTGGGTCTTACCCACCTTGCAAAATCCTTTCACAATTATATTATAGCTCACGGTATCAGGTCCAATCCGCCCATTCTTCATCACCTCAAACACCCGCTCCGCCGACTCGACAAACTTCGAATCCACCAAACCATTCAACAAAAAGTTGTAGGTATACAAACTCGGCTCGATACCATTCTCCTTCATCTTCCTCCACACCCACAACAACTCCTCCACCATCCCAACACTGCCGAAGCTCTTGATCAGAGAATTCGCCGCCGAAGCCGTCATCAAGAACCCCGAGTTCCTCAACCCCACAAAGGCACTCGCCACTCCATCCAAATCCCCAGATATCGAGAGAACCTCGATCAAAGACGCGTAACACTCAATCCTGTGCCCGTACCTCCCCTGCCGAGCAGCCCACCTGAAGAACCTAACGGCGACGTCCGGCCTACCCTTAACCTGACCGGACCGCAGCACGAAGGACACGAAGTTCGGGGACAGCTTGATCAAGAACTTCCGGCAGAAGTCGTCCAGCTTCAGTTCCATGTCCGCGGACCCGTCTAGGAGATCGAGAATGTGGCCCACCCACGGGGACGGGGTGAGGTCCTGCGGGGCGGAGGAGGCTATGTCGGAGACGTCGCTGAAGGGCTCGACCCATTCGGGGGGAGGAAGTGGCTCGTGGGTGAAGGCCCACCTGGCGAAGGGACGGCGAAAAGAGACGGCGGCGAGTTCCGCCGGTCCTATGGCCCGCGGCGGCGCGCCGTTCCCGAACGGGCTCCGCGAAAGGAGGAGCCTCGCGGCGAGGGGGAGCGAAGGCCTGAGGAGGCATCTCATGGCGCGCGCGAGGAAGAGGCGCCACCGATGCTTGCGGGGTGCCCTCTGGAGTTCGCGTTGAAGGGTCGGGGAGCAAAAGGGCGGGGGAGTGAGAGAGAGAGAGAGAGAGAGAGGGCAAGATAATACGAGCAAGAGTAACAAAATGGTTTCAAAGTAAGAGATGAACAAGGGCTAGTCAAGACTGAGCATGGGTGACGAGACCCGAATGAGCAAGGGCGAATCTAGTCATGGCCACATGCCAGTTTTGGCCCGGAACCAGCCCAATCAAATCTGGGCCTAGCCTGTTGATCAGGCCCGCGGTTTGGAACCGGCCCGGAACGGCCGGTTCCGGGCCCGGTTCTAAAAAAAAAAAAAGAAGCCACAGGTTTGCAGCACTGCCAGCACAGCCTGCAGGTGCAGGCCATGCTGCTGCTATGCTACTGCTGCGGCAGTGCGGCCCGTTGCTAGGGCAACCCCTGGCAACGAGCAAAATTTTAAAAAAAAACCCCCCCCGTACTCCCGCTGCCTACAGGCTGCAGCACTGCAGCAGGGCTTGCACGTCTGTAGGCCCTGCTGCAGCCACCTGCAGAGTGCGGGCAAATTTTTTAAAAAATAAATAAATAACTCCCATAGCAAGGCCTGAAAGTCTATAGGCCCTGCTGCGGGCTTGCGGCCCGTTGCCAGGGCAGCCTAAAGGATGCCCTGGCAACGGCCAACGCCCAAACAGCCAAACCCAAACGGGCAAAAATTTATAAAAAAAAAAGAGAGAAAAGATAACCGTTGCAATTGCAACGGTTATCTTTTCTTTTTTTTAAATCCTAAATTTTCTTCTCATTTTTTTCTTATAAATTTTCTCAAATTCTCTCAATACTCACAAATCACAATTCTCTCATATTCTCTTCTCTCAAGCCTCAAATTTTCTCAATACTCGAAGTCTCGAAATTCTCTTAAATTCTCTCAATTTTCTTAATCCACGCAATTCTTTTTTAATTCTCCCAATTAATCCGCTCAATTCTCTCAATCCACTCGAAAAATGGCAAGTGGAAGTCGAGTGCCAACTGTCAAAGGTAAGAATATCGCGACGAAATCCCATCATTCTTTTGATCCTCGTGAATATGCAGATTTTCAAGATGATGAAGTTAACATTTTTCCCGATGTGGAGCGCGTCCCGACGCAAGAAAGTTTTCATCCTCCTGCCGAAATATCTACAACAAAAGAAGCGGAACGGGAATTTACATCTCACATTTGAAATCACTTCACGAAAATGGAAATGTTTGATATTGATCAAAAAAGGTATGATATAATTTATAAATATTATGGGAAAATATATAAATATACAAATGGACAAGGATATGGAACATTTAAACGACATCTTAGGAGCAAACATCCAACCGAAATAGGAATCGATATCGGGCAACAACAAATTTCCGAATACGTCAATCCTAACACTTCCCCTTTATTTCGTTTTAATGAAAAAAATTATAAGGAAGAATTAGGCAAATTTATTTCCGTTGAGCATTTAGCATTTAATTTTGGAAAAAGATTTGGTTTTAATGAATTTGTACAAAAAGCATGTGCTCCATAAGCAAAACCTGTTCCTAGAAATTCAATTAAACGAGTAATTAAAGATCTTTACAAAAATGGAAAAAAAGATTTACAAAACTTTTTTATGCAATTTAATGGATGCGTGCATATAGGTAGTGATATTTGGAGTGATCATTGGCAAAATCATTCTTACATGGGCATAACATGCCATTGGATAGATGACGAGTGGAGTATTCAAAAAAGAGTTATTGCATTTAGAGTTTTTGATGATAAGCATACGGCAAATAATGTTTATAGAATAATTAGACAAATTTTAGAAGAATATTATTTGCATAACAAAATTTTTTCAATTGGTTTTGATAATGCCGCAGCAAATACCGCTTCAATTGCTGATTTAGAAAATATTTGTAAACCCGCTTTTGGCGGAAAATTTTTTCACGTTAGATGTGCTTGCATGTTTTAAATTTATGTGTACAAGATGGTTCGAAAACTCATGATATTTTTCTTCAACAAATAAAAACGGTGATTCAATTTGTATGGAAACATCCCCAAATAATGAAAGAATGGGGTAGATTTTGTAGAGAAAATGGCAAAAGGCCAAAAAGATTTTCAAGGGATATTCCAACGAGTTGGAATTCTACTTTCCACTTGCTTAATGAATCTTTAGCATATAAAAATTTATTATGTGCATTCACTTCTAATAATATACCTCAGATTAATTTATACCCACAAGAGTGGGATATTTGCCAAAAAATTTTAGATGTTTTAAAGGTTTTTAATGATGCAACTTATACTTTGTCCGGTGTTTATTATCCTACTACACATTTATTTTTAGTAGAGTGTACTAATATTGTCAGAATTTTTGATGAATTTGAAAATGATGTTGAATTACAACATACTATAGTTGCAATGAAAACGAAGTAGCTACATTATTATAGAGAAATTCCCATTATTTATTTAGTTGCTTGTGTTTTTTATCCGCGTTGCAAATTGGATGGCTTAAATGATTTTTTGCGTGCGTATTATCAATGTTTACATTATGATGCGATAAATGTTACAACCATAGTACGTGAGGTTAAAAACGTAGTAATAGAATTATATAATGAATTTTATACTAAATACAATTTAGGTGATGTTGGATCTTCTCAATCTATGAAGATACAAAATGACAGTACATGTAAAATTAGTTGAGGGTATCAACTTTTATTACATAGACAAAAAAAACAAAAGGGAGTAATAGAAAATATTTCTGAATTAAATATTTATCTAACCGTTTCATTTGAGTTTACTGAATCCGAAAGTAGTATAGATTTTTTAATTTTGGATAGGTGGAAGAGGCACGCAAGCCAATATCCAATCCTTTCTATTATTGCAAAACAGATTTTTTCAACTCCTTGTTCCACAGTTGCGGTCGAACAAGCATTCAGTGCCGGAGGTAATATTTTGGACGAACATCGTTCAAGATTAGCTCCAGAATCAGTGGAGATTCAAGTTTGTGTTGCTGATTGGACAAAGGCTCAATACCAGCAACAAGAGATAGATCGGAATAATGAATCCGAACTCTTTAACGACGGAGATACTACCGCTACTGGTACCGGTACCAGTACTGGAACGGGTAGTGACGATTGAGGGAAAAAGAACTATTGGAGTTGGCAAATATTGCGGAACCCTTGTTTCTCATACTGGGTACGCTCACGTGAGCTTGGGGAAACCGAAGTATAATTCGACAATATGTGACGTCTGGTCCCCTACGCACAGAATGCTTAGGTTTTGGGATCATTTTAGGGCATATATATTGTGCTCATTTTTTTTATAGATCGTTGTAATGAATTGTAATGTGCTTAATGATAATTATTAAGTTCAAACCCTCTCTTTCTCTCTTGTCTTTTTGTTCCCAAATTTGATTACAATTTATATTGAATAATATTCCGTCACCGGAACAGTAATTTTTTAATTTTTTTAATTATTTTCTTTTCTGTTTTTTTTCTTTTCCTTTTCCTTTTCCTTTTCCTTTTCTTTTTTTTTTTCTTTTCTTCCTCCGCCGGCCAAAGCCGGGGCTGGCGGAAGTCGCCGGCGTCGGTCGAGGCCGCCCTCGCCTAGGCTGGGCAAGGCCGGCCTTGCCCGACGCTGGCGAGGCTCGACCTCACTGGCAACTGGTGAGGCCGGCCTCACCCAGCCCAGGCGAGGGCGGCCCTCGCCCAACGCCGGCAAGGGCGGCCTCGCTTGAGGCCGGCGACCTCCGCTAGCCCCGGCTATGGCCGGCGGAGGAAGAAAAGAAAAAAAAAGAAAAAGAAAAGGAAAAGAAAAAAACACAGAAAAAAATATATGAACCCGCCCGGAACTGGTTCCGAACCTGAACCGGGAAACGGAACCAGCCCGGAACCGAAACCACCAGGGGCAGTTCTAGTTCTGGTTCATACTTGGTTCCGAACCGGAACTGGCCGATTCCGAACCGTGGCCATGACTAGGTGAGTCGACGACGAGCAAGGGTCGCAGGGCTCGAACCAGCAACGACGAGCCCAGACTCGAGAGTGAGCGAGAGAGAGAGAGTCCTGAAGTATCTTAGTAAAGGTGGAGATGACAAAGAAAAATAGAGAAATGATGATAAGAGAAAAATTAGAGTTTTTAAACTTCATTAAACTAATTTTAAATTCGATCCAATTGATCTTATTTCCAAATGGTTCTTCACTCGGACCAGGAACTTGAAACTGTATTGGTATCAGGGCAGTTTAGATTGCACAACGCTAACATACATCATTTGCAATTAATCAAATTATACCCCGTTTCTTTTACCTTATTACTTTTCGTCTTTTGGATTTGAAATTCTATTTCCTTTTCCCATCCTTTTTTATCGCTTTCGCTTTGTTTGATAACGATTGAGTACCTCATACGATTTATCCGAGATTACCTATAGAAAAAGGTGTGATGTGAAGGCACAACCCAAATCCAAGGTCAAATTTACATGTTCTAAATTTTATCTCAAATATGTCTCGTATCGAATTTACATGGAGCTAACGGACAAAACTTAAATCGTGGCTTGAGCTCTGGCCTTTTGACAATAAGCAAATCATATAATCATAAATATTAGCATACTTTGATGGCAATTTCTATCAATATGGTAGTCATTATCTCGACATGCACGATAACTTTAGCTCTAATGAAGTTCCTTAATCGAGCAGTAACTTTCCAGGCGAAGTGGTCTCAGGGATCATAGAATAACTCTGCTGCCAACAATAGCAATGGCTGTTTCACAATAACTGGACATGACCCTGGCTGAAAACAAGTTTTGACCATTCAATTTTGAAATTTAAGCCCGACATTATTGGGACTACGTCCTTATTGGACTGCTGCGACTCAAACACGAATCTCAGGTTAGCTTGTGAATGGTCTTCATGTCAGCTGCTTCCTTCAGTGTCCCCTTCTCGACATGATCCCACCACTTGAACAAGAAGTTGTCCACCACTAATCTGAACCAGGGCGACAGCTTCAGGCCCCCCTCGCCTGCATCGGCTTTCCTCAACAGCTCCTTCAACTGCTCCCGGTTCACATATTTGATATCCGCAACCTCATCGGGGTTGGGATTGACCTTCACATCCCGAACAATGAACAGCAAGTAATCGACTGCAAAATTACATACACATCAGGACTCTTGCATGCCATCCACGAGCATGAGTAAGAAACATGAAGCAACTCACCGAATATTTGACACCTATTAACATAAGGAATTCTAGAAAAGAATAAACACGAACCAAATGCAAATTTTATCAGATATCTCCGAAGAGACCAAGAACCAAATATCAAAGTGGCTCATGCTGGGTTTCCCACCCACATTCCTTCCACGTAAATCGAGGTGCATCATCGGATCTTAAGCGGCACATTTGGTAGTGCCATAAGAATGTTGGATTTTCCAAGACGTACAATTTAAAAATGCCGGTAAGATCAGTTATTTACCAAAGTCAAGATACGCTACACCAGCACTAAAAATCTACCCAAAATTTCCAGAGAAAGAAAAGCCTGAGGTATAAGGTAAGAAGGTATTACGTTCGTGCTCTCCCCACTTCCCATCAGAAGGTGCCTTATACAGCATTCGACCCAGAGGAGTGAATTCATCAACGGGCACGTCTTCAGCAGTAATGCCCAGTTCGTCCAAGAGCTTCCTTTGTGCAGCATTCCTCGCCCCTGTCCATCATATGATTGCAAGTGACGCCAAAGTGCAGACTTAATTAGCTTCATGGACAAGCGTGAAGTGGAAGTCTCCCGCTACTATGAGAAAGATGCAGTCATGCAGATAACAAGAAAGGCGGAGTGCCCAAATATGCTCTATTACCAAGGGCGTTCTCAGCAATAAGCTCAGACTCCCGGTACAATGGATGGCTGCAGCAGGTGTTTGTCCACACAAGGGGGAACGTTACCTTTGTGGCAGAGCGTTGCTGTTCCAGAAAAATAGATAAGTCTCAAGAAGTTAGATATGCCTGCTGCGACAACGGCCCGCCTTATCAGCAAGAAAGGTAAAATAGCCTAGAGCAGTAACACAACAAGAAGTATAGCCAGAATGAATGCTTATTGCATACCTGAAGCAGCAGCTCATACTTTGAGTTGAACAAGAACACACTAAAGGCTCTATGCAACAGATTCAAGGACTCGATTTTCTCCATCAAATGACCTGCGAAATGATCGAAGCACTAACCACTCAATTGCAATATCACCTAGAAGAAAGCGACTAGTGATATATGATGTTCGAACGACTGGCTGAAGCACAACCCATGGATGGCAGGCGAGAAAATGTTCCGAGAAGGCCAAAAAATTCAATAAACATATCCTTGTTGTTCCACGCATGACATTTTCGACAAACTGGGAAGAGTTGATAATGAAAGCCTACCAGCAAATACATGTAGATACTGAGAAAATGAATCTTGAACAACATATTGGAGGGCACAGGAAGTGGGTCGTCATAAAACAAAATAATTCAGGCCAAATCGGCCAGATAAGAGCAATTGCGTAGCCAGAACAAGCGTTCTTACAATTGTATTTCGACTCGTGGCCGACAACATTGTCGTTCTCATCCACCAAGATGCACCTGCAACACAATCATAACGAGACCAGAGGTAAGCAAAGCAAAACACAAGCAAAGGAGGAAGAAGAATACCCGGAGAAATGAAACGACTACATCGAAAAGGAATGAAATATAAACAATTTTGCTAGATCGAATGCACCACGTCATGCAATTCCCGAGCAGCAACGACAGCAACCGTAAGCGGATCAACTAACGGGGCTCGGAGACCCGAGTGTCAACACAAAGCTTCCGTTCGAAGCCGAGGCTCGGCTACCAGAAACGTCGCGCCTTCCCGATGGGAAAAATCAGGGGGGAACCCCCCCAATCGCAATCCCATTAGGCCCGAGAACCCCATTAAACATAAGACCGAATCGAAACGAATCGCCATCTGCCCACAAAATCCCCCGAACAAAGAAGACTAAACAACCCCAAAGAGGACCAAAAAACCCCGAAGAAGAAGAAGACGACGACGACGACGACGAAGAAGAAGAAGAAGAAGAAGAAGAAGACGAAGAGGAGGATGGACGAAACGGGCGGGGGGCCGGGGGGTGGGGGGGTGTGGGTGGGATACGTACTCGTCGTCGAACATGAGGCGTCTCTGGACGGCGTCCATGCCAGCATCAGCAGCGTCCGCCATGGCGATCGATCCAGACACGCGCAGGCACGCACGCGCACACAGGGAAGGAGCGAAGGAAGGAAGGACGAAGGGGGAGGAGAGGGGTGTGTGGAGGGAGGGAGGAGTGATGCGCCGAAAGCACCCGCATCACGTACGTATAAATAAAACGGAAATCTTGGGACCCACCTCTCTCGGCGCGGTGCGTCCGCCATGGTTGAACACCACCATCATCTCTCTCTCTCTCTCTCTCTCTCTCTCTCTTCTTCTTCTTCTTCTTACATTTTTATTATCTGTCTATCCTCATATCAACTATAGTTTTTCCACTTCTGGCTGCTCTGCTTTTCCATACCATCATCTGCCTATCCTCATACAAACTATTGCCAGATCCGACCTCGAACGTAAATAAAACAGAAATCAGTATCACGTGCGCCCCCCGCGTGTGATTTAAAAGACAAAATGGTCAGGTTATGTGCAGCGAATGCCTCCGACACGTGGAATATGAATGGCCATTTCTGAAATTCCCGAAAATCGAGACTTTATAATAGTACGGCTTGATAATATCGATTTTTCTATGGCGCTTAAAAAAGAAAAATATGAACAGGCAAGCATGAATATATATGTGTATGTATGTATGTATGTGTCCGTCCACTCGTAATCACCCTCGTTGTGCGCGTAACCATCGAATGCTACACGGTGAGCACAAATTTAAGCTGTTGGCTTTCAGCTTCGACTAGTAATTTGCTTTTACGGTGCGTTCATTATTTTTCTGTCGGTCGAATGATCTTAATAGCAAGCATAAAGTTGATCTGGTTAACTTTATTTTCATCTTTAGATCACCCCACGATTTTCCCCGTCGATATAATAATCAGAGTCAGTAATAACAATATCAAAGACAAATTCTCTCATACGGGGCTGACAGTTAATCGATATTTGAAGTATGACGCAACGTTTTATACGGTAAGACAGCGGTGGATACCGTCTTGACTTAATAATTGTCAATTTCTTTTTAGCCAAGCCTAAGGACGACTTTTCGGCATTTTTTTTTTCTTTTCTGCCAAATTTATGCGACTGAATATTCGTGTCTGAAAGGGTTGACTTATTTGGTTTTACTTGGTGCGGGGACAAATTTAAGGATTTTTTTTCTTTGCATTTTTCTATGATCCTTATAATTCCGTGTTAGATGAGCTTTGCTTTGATGTACACGATGATGATGATAATAATAATAATAATAATAATAATAATATAATATGTTAATTCACGCTTGGGCGGTACCGAAATTGCCCCCAAAAAAAAACAAAGAAAGAAAAAAGAAATGAAAATGATGTTTCCATGCTGTCATTATTGGCCGAATAAAGTGGGACAAGCCCTAACCACCAAACTTTGAATTCTTTTGGTCATATTCGGCGGGCTGTGCACACTTCAGCTAGATAAGTCAGGTCCATCACTTTAATGAGTGAGGCGAGACATATCGATTTTTAGTTTCCTTTTTCACGAAATTCCATCCCGACCATCAAATACCCGTCTTGCCCGTCCTCCGATTGACTCGAAATTGCCCGCTTCATATATGAGCGCATGTGAATCTTGAATAATCTGACGGTACTCAAAAATAATCAAATTGTTACCCTCGAATTCCCTTCAATAAATACCGAAAAGTCCAACGTTTTTTCGATGGATCTAGATATGACCAGGCGGTACTCATTCTAAATGACGAAGTTTACCGAGGTTAATGGCGAGTTGCAATTCCGATCCTATCAAGTGCCTTTTCACATATTAGGCACACCATGACCATAATCTTGTGCCTTTTCTTGTTCAAGGGTGTTTGGGGGTTTTTTTCGGTCCAAAGTTAGACCATACTCTATAGTTAATATTTGATTTATTCCTCGAATTCTAATTTATCATTCTTGGTCAATCTTGGTCACTCACACTCTCGTGTCTTTTCTACCTACTCCCCCACCATCTCCAAGTCAATCTAGTGCGGCCCTTTCTTTTGTATCCCCGTTGGAGATCTTGGACTATATATGTGTACGTCAGCTTAGGGCATTTTCTAAGCCTCATCAAATTGTACTTCGGATGTGCAAAATATTCCGTTGGAAATAAGTAATATACATGAAAATGTTTGTACTCATCGTCTTTTTCGTCAATATCATCAGCCGCTTAGAATTGGGGACACTTAGTATGCCCTTATTACTTACTAGATCGATTGATATGTTCTTTTGACTATTACAGCCTTGGAATAACGAAGTCTGCACCGATATTCATCAAAGAGTCTATAATTAAACGTCGAGGAAAAAAAAGGGCAAAGATCACACGCGAACGTTAGCGTTTCCGAGTTTTCCCTCTGTTCCTTCTTACAATTGGCTTTTACCAAATTGCATCAACAGTCTATTAAAGTGGAATTCTGCCCTATCTGAGTAACCATAAGGAACGTATCTCAGTTGAAAGATCAGCAAGTCTTCATTCCTCACGTCAAAAGAAGAACAAAGCAGCCGACATGTGCTGCTGGGCATGTCATTTGACTTTTAATTGATCCTTCTGAGTTCATACTAGCAATGCAAAGAAGTAGCACGATCTCAAGGCCTAGTTAACGATCATTGATCATGATATGTAAGTTTAATGCTCGGCTAGATTAATGTAGACAATCGAGACACCGCGCCTGCACAGATTCAGCAAAAGGAGTTTACGAAGAAGCCACACCGGCATGGATGAGACGATGAAAAGAACACCGAGATGCAAAGCCATGCTTTCTGGCATTTCCTTGGAGGAGCTTTACTCACCCCCACGCCACCAAGTAGAAGAAGGAAAAGAAGAGAGAGAGATGGCGACAAAGCTCGAAAGAAGGCCCCTGACTCAAGGGGTGTTTGGTGGATCTTAGATGTTTTCAAGGGTATCTGTAAGTTCTTTGATCAACAGGAATGAGAAATGCTTCAGTTCAGTAGTAAGAAATAACAAGGTATAGTAATTAGTAAGAGTACAGGACGGTCAACTCCCCAAAACTTGATGTTGATGCATTGTGAATACTCGGACTCGATGGAGCTCCTCCAGAATCTGTTGGACCTTGCAATATTCATAAGGTACACAGGAGCAACAATCTCAGAAATCAACGGATGCGTCCCGTAGAGACGATAGGTTCTCTAGTTCTGGACGCTCTAACCATTAGGAGATGCTTAGTGACTTGACATTTGGACAGGCGACTGTAACTCTCGACTCCTCAAGAATACCCCGAGCGATTTGTCAAACTCTTAAGTTTCTGGGAAGCACAATTTTATTTCACGCAGGTCGTAACAATCCGGGACAGCCAAACGCTGGAGCGCCGGCCACCCGTCTATAAAGTTCTTGAGCAGATCATGGTCGATGTGATTTCCTTAAGACGCAACAATTGAGTGCCAATTCAGCTTGCAGCTCACCAACTTCAGTTCAGTCAAGAAGCTGCTATGGAGAAGAAAACGAGGCAGTTCATACTTATATCCCGCGGCGGGAAAGCCGCACGTCGGAAAATCCAAATCAGGGATCTCAGCAGTCCTATTCACCACAAACTCTTCGGGCTCGAGGGATATCGGTTCTTGTTTGAGGTCAATGTTAATGAAAGTTTTGCACAAAGCAAAGCAGCATATGTTTGATCTTGACCTTTTTGTGTATCTTACTTCCTCAAGAATAAGAAGAATTCTGCGATAGATGATAGGACAATCAACAACAATAAGGGAATGCTCTTGTCATTCTGTAACCACTAATTTATATTAGCCATTGGATCGAATTTGTTGCATCATACTTTTTTATATCATCCCTCATATAACGATAGAAACAATGACGTACCGATACCATCAATGTTATCTTAGAAATACTTTGCATTTAGATATCTCGAAACCATCTGGAGACCGGTAGAGCACCACCATTAAGGACAAAATACTCTGACTCAATTTATTTTTGTAGGGATACAAAGACAGAAACCTTTTTGTCCCTTCGGAAGCCCGGATATGGAAATCGATAATGGATCATCTACTTGGCCGGCGCAAAATTAGACAAAAAAAACTCCAATTTTTGACAAGTGAGGAGAGGCCTGCTACGGAACGGTACCGAAGAAACTAATCCCTTATCGCATCACATCGTACCCAAATTTATCTCTATCGCATTTTCAATACAAAGCATGGTAACCACATTTATCGTATCGTCAATCATCTGACATAACAATTTGCACAGGAGACGTGACAAAACGAGCCAGAGTCCGACGAGGTGCGGACGGAGGATAGGTCCTCGGAGACAATGGAGTAAAGCCCGGAGCGCCGGGGGAAAAAGGTGGAATTTTCAAGGGGGGGAAAGTGATGGAGATCGGCAGTACAGTTGACAAGCGGATCTCAAGCTAGAACGGCATGAAAAGACCGTCTCTCGGTACAGAAGAACAGAACAGCGTAGCCGAAACATCGTCTGCCCTGTCGAGGGGGAAAACAAAGAAACGCCTCTCCGCGCTGCTCGAGCAAGCGCCCCACCTCCTCTCCCCCCCCCAATGCCGTGATTGCCTGCTTCCGCGCGGCACTTCGGCTCCATAATTTCGACGCGTGATCGCAAGCTTTCTTGCAGATCTCTCTCTCTCTCTCTCTCCTCCTCTCGTCGCCGGGTCCCCGATCTGCATCGCGTTCTCGGCCCCTCCCTCCCCTTCTGGGAAGCGGCGGCTCTTGGTTTTCTCCCCTCGTAGCTTTTGTTTCGGAATTCGGCGGAGCAATGAGGCGGAGGGCCGCGGATTTCCGGAGGCCCGTGAAGCGGCGGTGGCCCAACGTGGTGTGGTGGACATTGTGCGGCATTCTTGTCTTGCTCTTCATCGTGATTCTGAGCAAGGACAGTCAAATCGAATCCAGGCCTTCCATGTCCAAGGTAAGATTTTGGCGGCCTCCCTTCCCCTTTTTTCTTCCGAAATTGAACTGGGTCGGTTGATTCCGTCCGTTTGGTTGTTGGATTCTACTTTTCTTTCACTGTGCGGTCGAATATAAGTTGCTTGGGGCTGGAAATGGAAACTGCCGACAGCGCAATTTTGTCAATCTCTTTGTTTCACTGACAATATTGTGAAGATTATCGGTCTCTGAGTTGTGCTTTTATGCTGATGCCGTCATTCAGACTGAATCTGCATTGCACTTGTTTTGGGGAAAGAACCAAAGAAAATGTATGTCGTTCCTGCCATCGAGTTCCGACCTCGTGATTTTGTTATGGATGTGTTCGGAAATTGCTTTACATATTTCATATGTTAGTTGGAAATTTGAGGTCTTCTCAACCTTGGAATTGGGGAATGTTGAAGGGAATACTTGAAATCTGCGATCAAGTACTTGGGATATACAATAAACAAGTGCTATGTAATTGCTGTTGGGAGAAAGTCTCTTTAGTCAGCTTGTAAAGCATTGATTTATCAAATTGGGGAAAATGGTGGCAGCACTAGTGGAAACTTATCTTTTTCAATGCTGACTAAGAGGTTCTCGCATAAGCAATTCGATGAGAAAATGGGATTTGAGAAGCAAATGATGTAGCACATAGTTTAGTGATTTATTCATAATAGGGAGGGTGATTATCTAGTGGATAAACCTTCGAGAGACCTGACAGAACAATTTGATATATGGGTTAAATCTTGCAGGAGTTTAGTTAGATATCATGTGACTTATCTTTTTTGGGAAATAGACTGCTCAGTCTCTCCCTAAGAAGATGGCATACATGGAGAACCGAACACTCTAATTGTTTGAAGCTTCACAATTATGGATATCATGGTTTGATATCTTATGAGGGCTAATCTGTCTGGCTGCACTCTTTTTTTCTTTTGAGTTCTTGTTTATGTTTTACCAGGACGAATACGAGGTTTGTGCAAGAGGAAATTCATACCCATCAAGTTCAACTGTTCAGAATCAGATCTGTTATTCTTCTAAGAAAACCCAAATGAGCATTCATTTTGTTCTAGAGGAGAAGTTTGATTTTCCATTTTTTGAATTAGCTGAATTATATCTCATTTGTAGTGGATGTCTCTATTGCCGTAGGTCACAACAATGTCGAATTCTTACATTAAAACTGATGTAAGAATAGAATAAAGACGAAAAAGATGTTTGCCTGCAATGTGCATTCGATGATTTTTTCTCTTTGTGACTTGGAATTGAGGAACTTTGTTTGCATGCATTGGAGATCAACTGAAAATTGTTATAATATCCTCTTTTTTCCATCAGCACTGTTTTGAGATTTAAGTACTAAAGTGATGACTCTGCTATGACAAGCTGTGGCAAATACTATTCCAAGTAGGAGTTTAGGACAGAGGATTTGGTGCGTGTGTAGTCCATGTAACATGTTCTGTATGCAGATCAGATATTGTAGTGCATTTCTACTTACTATTCTGTGCATGGACTTTACCATTTTAAAACATTGTAGTTTGTGACCTTCAATAAGGGGATCAAGTTACTAGCATGAAAAACAGATAATCTTCTTACTTTGGAATGACACTAATTTGTGATTGTGTTTTTCTGTAATTGAATTAATTTTTGGCGTGCAGTATATTGTGAGTGAGACACTGAATTGTTCTTTTTACTTGGATAGCTAAACTGTTAACCTGGTTGTTTGCGCTATGGCTGTGATTGAGGTTTTCTATACTCATCTGTTCGTTCTATTATCGGCTTGTCGCTGATATTTAATGTGGAAGTCTTCATGTTTCTTCTCCTCTGTTGCAGAGATATTACCAGCGTGAAAAAATCATGGAAGGCCTTAACATTACTGATGAAATGTTGAGCCCTAATTCCGTCACAAGGCAAATCAGTGATCAGATATCTCTGGCAAAAGCTTTTGTAGTGATTGCAAAAGAAAGTAACAATCTACAGTTTGCTTGGGAATTGAGTGCTCAGATTCGTAATTCACAGGTCCTCCTCTCTAATGCTGCAACTAGACGAACTCCCCTGACGGTTACAGAATCAGAAACTTCAATCCATGACATGGCCTTGTTGCTTTTCCAAGCCCAACAGCTTCACTATGATAGTGCAACCATGATCATGAGACTTAAAGCTAGAATCCAAGCTCTTGAAGAACAGATGGGTTCGGTAAGTGAGAAGAGCTCAAAGTATGGCCAGATTGCTGCAGAAGAAATACCAAAAAGCTTATTCTGCCTGGGAGTTAGGTTAACAACTGAATGGTTCAAAAGACCAAACTTACAAAAGCTCGATGAAGGACGTAAGATGGATGCAAAACTTGCGGATAGCAATCTCTTCCATTTCTGCGTGTTTTCCGACAATATCCTTGCGACTTCAGTTGTGGTGAACTCAACCTCTATAAATTCAAGAAATCCTGATAAAGTTGTCTTCCATCTTGTGACTGATGAGATAAATTATGCACCAATGAGGGCATGGTTCAATATGAATGATTTTCAAGGAGTCACTGTTGATGTCCAAAAATTTGAAGACTTCAGCTGGTTAAATGCTTCTTATGTTCCTGTTCTAAAGCAGCTCGAGGACTCTGAAACTCAGAGCTATTACTTCTCCGGCAGTAATGATGGGAGCAAGACGCCCATCAAGTTTCGGAACCCTAAGTACCTATCCATGCTTAACCATCTAAGGTTCTATATCCCAGAAGTATTTCCCGCACTGAAGAAAGTCGTTTTTCTGGACGACGATGTCGTGGTGCAGAAAGATCTGTCTGGACTTTTCTCCATCGATTTGAATGGCAATGTCAATGGAGCTGTAGAAACATGCATGGAAACTTTTCATCGGTACCATAAGTATCTGAATTACTCCCACCCTCTCATACGAGAAAACTTTGATCCTGATGCGTGCGGATGGGCATTTGGTATGAATGTGTTTGATTTGGTGGAATGGAGGCGGAGGAACGTTACAGGTATCTACCATTACTGGCAGGAAAACAACGTGGATCGGACATTGTGGAAACTAGGGACTCTCCCACCTGGGTTGTTGACTTTCTATGGGCTTACTGAGCCCTTGGATCCCTCGTGGCATGTGTTGGGGCTTGGCTATACAAATGTGAATCCTCAGTTGATAGAGAAGGGGGCTGTCCTGCACTATAACGGCAACTCAAAGCCGTGGTTGAAGATTGGGATGGAAAAGTACAAGCCTCTTTGGGAAAAGTACGTCGATTACACTCACCCTCTATTACAACGGTGCAATTTTCACTGATTGTCGACGAATTCTTCCATCATGTGACGGTGCTTTCAGGGGACAGAGTAAGGTTGAATATTCTGTCGACATTAGTATTTTAGCATGGCTGATGGTAGTTGTACCGTGGCTCAGATTTATAGTTTTTTCTCTCTGTGTAGATCAATCTACATATTCTGTATGACCACACGAAGGCTTAGTTTTTGTATGTTAACGAGGCAGATTGAACTGTAAACAGTAAGTACAGACCTGTTAGCTTCATTCTTTAGATTGCTTTTTACTTCCCTTGTACCATGCTTATCCTGTTGGAGTTCAGCATATTGTATTTAGAGATCTCAAACTTTCGACTGAGTTGCAGATCGAAATGTATTCACCCTATCAAATGGCAGTGAGCCTTATCTGGCAGTGAGCCTGTATAAGGGAAAGGTCGATAACTTTCTACTGTCATTCTATTCGTTCCTCCCAAGTGTATCTGAATGAAGAAGGCGTTTAGAGCGAACAAAGTAGGCATCGAATTAGGGCCATGAGCATTGCAAGAAGTAGTTTTTCCATGCCTGAATCCCTGACTAGGATTGTCGAACAATAAATCGAGTTGCCCTTTATACTCATTTTATCTGCATCGACAGCTTTACGAGGTTTCGCTCGAGAATGAATCTTGCATGAGTTTCTCCTCTGCTCTGCTTGCTGTATTTGATTTCGTTTAAGTTGGCAAGTCACTGTTGCCTTCTATACACCATGGGACTCCTGACAGATTGTGGGTCTGAGCCTCTGTTTTGACTTGGAAAAAAGAATGCAATCTGCGGGAGTCGGAAGAGTCATGATTTGGAAAGTCTGAAACACGAAAAGGAGTGATCTTTAGTAACAACTAACAATGCATCACTTTCAACTACTGGTGCCAATTGTCCTGGTCTCTCTCTCCAACAACCTCAGCCTCTCCGAAGCTGGGGAACCTGAACACTGAAGCCGTGCTGGCCACGTGGAGGCCCGGGGCGCTGCTTGGAAATAACATGCCGGCGCAACTCTATTAACGAAAAGACCAATCACTTCGTTTCCTCCTCCTGTTCCTTGTAGAGCCCCTCGGCCGTCCCACACGACTTCCATCTCTCATCCAAATGCTAAACGCCAAAACTACCCCTGTTTCTCTCGTGTGGTGGATGAACATCGAGGGAAACCAAACATGACAATTCAGTCATTACATATAAGCCATTTGATCTTTACTAAAAACCCTCCCAATAAAATCTCGCCGGCCGTATCTACTTTGCCGCCACTTTCAAATGTTTGTTCTTTTATCACTAACCGTCGTCACTGCTCACTGAACAAGCCCTCATATCTCCATCAATCTCTCTCTCTCTCTCTCTCCCATGCTTCCATGCACAAACAAGTAAAATGATGAAGAATCACCAGGAGACCACAGCTTCAGATCAACCCCTGAAGGCTCGACGCCCCAAGTCCCGCGAAGTGAGCTCGCGTTACCTCTCGCCGGCGTCGACTCCCACTCACGACAGCGGGATCCCGTCGCCGACCCGTGGCTCATCGCCGATGCGGCGTAAGTCCGGCGCGAGCTCCCAAGATTCTCGGAAGCACCGGAGCCTCGAGGAGTTGGGCTTCGCCAGAGGATCGCTGTGGCCTTCGGCGACTGCGATCTCGTCTCCTTCGCGGTCCTCAAGCACAAAACTGGACACTCTTGCCGATCACCTCGGGAACGAAAGATTGAATGATCTTTTGGACCGCAAAAGCGGAAATAAGGTCGTGAGTGCTGAGAATTCCGCGCATTTGAGCAGGCAGAGGAGCGTAACCGAGATCAATAGAATCGAGAATGTGGAAGGGAGCAGTAAAGAGAACCACAGGCCGATTTTCGGCGGTTCCATGAGGTACACCGGTAAATTATTGTTTCCTGGCAGAAAATCGTCGTCTTCGAACAAGGGGTCTGAGAGTCCTGCCCCGATAATCCCTGGAAGATTCTCTGTTGACGAAAATGCTCTTCACAAGAAATCTTCCGGAAGGAAATTTGATACTTTCACGGACCATTCTCTTGAATCCGAATCTGAATGCAGCGATGTATCCTCTTCGGCATCCAATTTATCGTCGACGACAACGATGGGGAAAGCTGGTATGGAGGTTTCATCCAAGTACATGAATGATGTAACAGGAAGGTCCAGCAGGTGGACTTCAGATTCGAATGTTCAGCATCCTCTGTCGTTCGATGAAACTGCTAGGTCGAGCAAGTTTACTGTAAAAGGCGCAATCAAGAGGGCTAGTTCGCTCACTGGGTACCGGAGTGCAATGTCGCAATGGGCTCTGTCACCCGGCAGGTCAGGTTCGTCTCCAATGTCTGTAGAAAATAAAGAGAGGCCGTTGTCTTTTTCGAACTTGAAGCCACCGTCGAGTCCCTCGAGGCATAATGGTGTGGAAAAGTTGCTTAATATGGGACTTGACTTGTTCAAGAGCAAGAAATCCTCATCTCATTCATCTCCTCTGGGTCCTGCTGGTGCGGAAAACGTTCATCAACTTCGTCTGCTTCATAATCGGTTGATACAGTGGCAGTATGCGAATGCTAAAGCCGATGCTGCGAACTTGAATATCACTAGCCAGACTGAGGTGTGTGGCACTCAAAACATAATTTATGTCAATTCTCAAGGTTAAAGCTGCATATTGTTAATTCATTCCGGCAATAAGACTTCCGAGATTACGTTAATCACGTTGACAATAAGGAGATGAACTGGGGAATTTTCCTCAAGCATATGGGTTTTAAGCATGACACATTCTTCTATGATAAATATTTAGAGAGCTGAAATATACGTCTGTCTGTGGCATCTGCATTCACATAAGGATCGAGACATGGATTGTATTTTCTCAGTTGATTGTAAATATGAAGTTAGGAGTATATATGTCATATCGTACGGCTGGACCAATAGGCATGCGATGAAAGTCTCGTACTAATTTATTGCTAATTTCCTGTGCTTTCAGAGAAATTTAGTATGTGCTTGGAGCAGCCTCACAAAATTGCAACATTCTGTGCTCCAGAAGAAATTACAGATGGAGAAAGAAAAGTTCCAAATGAAGCTGAACCTGATACTCCATAGCCAAGTCAGTATGGAATCTTGTAGTAATCTCGCACAAATGTTTGCGATAGAACCGTTTTACTATTTATCTATCTGAATTAAGCCAGTCTGACTGAAATACATCGCTTTCTGTAGATTAGACCACTGGAAACTTGGGGAGACATGGAAAGGCGACACTCGCTAGCAATTTCCAAGACAACCGAGTCTTTGCAATCTATTGTCAGTAGATTACCGCTCATAGAAGGTGCAGAGGTATGATGATCATCTTCAATTAGGTGCTTTATAAAACGTGAAATATCTGTAGAGGTAGGCCTAAATGGAGAATAACCTTGTACAGGTCGAGCCACAATCTACTTCGTTCGCTCTCCGACATGCGTTGGATCTCACGACATCTATCAAGTCAGCAATAAACGATATTTCCCCTTCGGTGAGAACCAAATACTGAAGTCAAACTCCTCATCCGGCTGCTTTTATTTGGTCTATGGCAATCTGAGATCTTAGGTCCTTACAGGGAGATGGCACCGTCCCATTGCTCTCAGAGTTGGCGAAGGTGGTTGGGCAAGAAAAGTTGCTCTTGGAGGAGTGCGTGGAGTGTCTTAGGACCATATCCAAGCTAGAGGTGAAAAAACCAACTCAAGTCTCTAACTCTATGAAAGCGTTTAATGCCCTCGGATGATATGTCGCATGTTTGCTGCGGCATCTTAGAGAAAACATGATTACTGAGCCGCATTTGCATCGACATGTGTATGTGCATAATGAGCTATATCATGCACAGTCTTTCGCCACATTCTCATCTGAATCGCATATACTTAACCAGGGCATTGGTAAACTTGGATAGTGATGCTTGATTTAGCCGGTCAGGTTAAACATTTTCTCAAGGAGAGCAGTTTGACTCTGTGCTGTGCACAAGCCCTTGTTAATGCAGAGAAATCGAAATTCGAAGTTCTATAGTAGCTAGCAGTTGCTGTAACCGCGGAAACTTTTTTCTTAGCAGCTCATGAGTAAAGGCCTAGTTAGATAGAACTTGTTATGATAATGAATTGCGCCTGGTTCTAACTTCTGATTTGTGGTTTCGCAGATCCAAGAGAGTAGTTTAACAAGTAGCTTGATTCAAATGAATCTATGGCAACAGCAGCAGCAGCAGGAACATGTACAACTGCGACAACAACAACAATTTCAATAAGTGGCTTCACTTGAGAGTCGGGACGAAGATCTAGCAGTTGGACTGACAGATTGGATGCATAGACAATTCGATTCGCTGCTTGATCGAAGCAGTACAATTTAAGAAAACCGGGCTTACTGATTCATTTAGTAGGTAAAACTAAGTAATGTGTTAGCTAAGGCTCAAAATGCGAACAAACGCGACACAGCTTGTGTCTCGTGACAATGTGGACGATCGAATCCGATACTGGAAATGATTCTGCTATATCAGTTCAATAACCAGCATGACTTGAGATTCCCGCATTTTCATAGCATGTCGAAAAGATTCGACTTTGATCGTGAATGATAATTCCGGCACCATGTCGCCAGCCAACCGACATGATTTAGAAGTCCAGCGACGTTCTATATAACTCATGTGGGAAACATCCGGTGCAATCACTTGATCTTGATTTTGGACCGAAACAGTTGAAGGTGGACGGAAAATCCGGCATTTCGAAACACGATTAATTATCGTGCTCGTTTTTTCAAAATCTAATTAGTGATTTATTAGTCTTCTTTTTCCACAAATTTTAAGGAATAATCAAAGAGCTCACGTTTGACTTCAGCATAATAAAACAAGTCGTGATGTGCATGCATAACGTAACAATGCAATTTTTTTAAGTCATCTCTTGCGTGTAGGTCCATCGAGATTTGATTTGATGGGTCATGCTTATCCGAAATATATCTTAATTATAAAATAAATTTCTATAAAAATAAACATATTAAGTCAATTAATAAGGGCACGATCTTGCTAATGGTTTTTGTACCATTGGAAACAAAGAGAATCGATATTACTCAACTCCTCCTTTGTTTACGGGCTTTACAAGCTCGTTATGTATATGTGATCTCCTCCGTCGTAAACTCAATCAGAGCCGGCTTCCATTCCAGCTTATTATTGCTTGCGCGCGGCATCCCGCCGTCCTGTCTGTCGAATTTGGATGTGTCTTTTTTTATCCGGCTTGCACGGGAAAGGGATGTTAAAGTAAGTTCGCATCCATCGTCTCCGATTTTTTAGGCTTTTGATATGCACGAAGGTCTTCCTCCACTTTTTTTTTTTTACTTAAATTTAAGGAATGAGTACATTGAAAGTCCTAAAACTTGTCATGAAAATGTAATCGAGCCCTAAAACTTTTAAAAAGTGCAATTGAGTCCTATAACTTGTCACGAAAGTGCAATCGAATTTTAAAACTTTCAAAAAAAATTCAATTAACGAAAGGACTCGATTGGATGAGTTTTAGGACTTCGATTGCACTTCGATTGCATTTTCTTAACAAGTTTTAGAACTTAATTGAACTTTTTGAAAGATTCGAGATTAAATTATACATGTTTTAGGATTTTCAATGCACTTACCCCTAAATCTAAAAATCGGATATTTTTAACATATATCAAGAAAAACACTACCAAAAACCCCAAACTATACCACTCGTGACAAATTTACCCTGAACTTTTTTTTTGTGGTACAAGAAACCCCAGACTATACCACTTGTGACACATTTACCCCCACAATACATTTGTCCATAGGCGCTTTCGTCTTTTCGTTTTTTTTTCGATCTCTTCCCCTCCGCCGTGGTTGGCTGAGGGAAGCCGGCGAGGGCGGCCCTCACCCAACGCCGGTGAGACTCGGGCGAGGACAACCCTCGCCGGATCTGGCAAGAGCGACCCTCATCAGCGTCGGGTGAGGGCAGCCTTCGCTAGAACTGGCGAGGGTCGCCCTTGCCAAATCCGGCGAGGGCTGTCCTTGCCTGAGTCGGGCGAGGGTGACCCTCGCTTGCCCTCGCTCGCCCTCGCTCAACGCTGACAAGGGCTGCCCTCGCCGGTTTCCCTCCGCCGACCACGGCGGAGGGGAAGAGAGAAGAAAAAAAAATGAAAAAAACAACAGAAAAAAGAAAAAGGCGAAAATGCATATAGACAAATGTCTTATAGGGTAAATATGTCATAAATGGCATAGTTTGAGATTTTTCGTGTCACAAAAAAAAATTCGTGATAAATTTATCATAAGTGGCATAATTTGGGATTTCTCAATATATCAAAACCAAAAAAAAAAAAAAAACAGATATCAAAAAGGCTTTTGGACAAGGGGGGATGCATCAGTTCAGTTGGGGATGCCAAAACCGGTTAAGACTCGTGGGAAGAGATTACTTTGATGCTTCATCTTGTTTGGGTGAGCTTTCTCTGTTAGTCGCTTTCGCGTGACGTGTCCAAGGCCCTCCCCTCCATCCCATCTCTTTCGCCCCCTGTTTTTCTGACGTGTTTGTTCCCTTTCCCATTGTTTTGCCTCATCTCCGTTCGTCGTGTTCTCCCCGTCTTGAGCTAAGCACCACCCAACTCATCCAACTGCTCGTGATCGCGTCGGCAAGTTAACGTTTTGCTCTGGACGTGCTTGCGCCAGTCTCGCTCAATCCGACCCGTATGATGAAATCGCGCGCGCGCTCGTTCGTTGGAGGCGTTGTGTGTTTTGAGCGTGAGCCTACCCTCCGTTTTTGTCGGTCCTAGGAAACAGAGCAAAGATCGGTTCTGAGAAGGGTAGGCGCGGACTTGTAAAGGCGGAGGTTTGAATGGCAGAAAAGACCCGTTGTCGGCACGCGAGTCTTGCTAGTTTACAGTGACGCGATGGG
This sequence comes from Syzygium syzygioides, assembly GCA_031216285.1. NCBI lineage: Eukaryota > Viridiplantae > Streptophyta > Magnoliopsida > Myrtales > Myrtaceae > Syzygium > Syzygium syzygioides. The sequence goes on from CM062242.1 coordinate 19,975,369, forward strand.
GGTTTGGGTGCTCTTGCGCTTTCCTCTTTCTACAGTTTTACGGCTTTACACTTTGATCGATTGTCTTCGTGATGACTTTTGGAACTAAATACGGCGACAGTTGCAGAACCATATAAAAAGCCCAACGAAGAAAATAGACTTGATTTAGTGCCTTGACGCATTTCCCTTGAGCTCTCTCTCTCTCTCTCTCTCTCTGTCTCTCTGTCTCTCTCTCTCTCTCTCTCGTGTGCATACTTGGATCATCCACCGCTTTAGAAGTGAGCAATGCGACGCAGAGCAGAGGGTGAGCTCGCCGCTTTCAACGATGGCTGCAAGGTACTCTCTCTCTCTCTCTCTCTCTCTCTCTCTCTCTCTCTCTCTCTCTCTCTCTGCGTTTAGAGGCAAGTTTTGCTCTTGAAATGGGAGCTTTCTGGTTCCACGGAGAAATCTTCTGCTGCTTGCTGTTTCTACTTTCTGCCGTAGAAGTACATTCAAAAGGGTCAATTCTCCTCTTCTTCTTTTTAGCGAAACTCAGTCGCTTCGAGCGAGCCGATCACAGAGCATGAAGCTCTCTTCTTCAGATGCTCTTCTTCTTCCCCGATAACAAAATCCTATGTACCCTGCAAAAGATCCGATTCAACGAGCAAACAGAAACTAATGCAGACAAGGATTATAGCAAAGCAAATACTGAAACACTCGACGGAATCATTCTGCGGAGACTAATCTCACGAGATTACGAACGTCAAGAGAGCAGAGGGATAAGATGAAGACAGACAAAAGAGTTCACGTGTCAAAAAATAAAATAATAGCAGCAGACAGGGGACAGCCCCACAGCTGTTTGATGGCTGCCTCCCTGACGTGTCGCTCGTGGAGATTTCATGATTTAAGAGTTAAAATCATGGGATAATATAATGAAAAATCCTAAACTGGTACATTTATGGCACATTTACCCTAAATTATTTTTTTTATTATAAAAAACTCCGAACTGGTACATTTGTGATAATTTTACTTCGAACATACCACAAAAACCTCAAACTGGTATACATGTGACAATTTTACCCAAAACTAATTTTTTAATATTATTTTTTTAAAATTTTTAATTTTTAATTTTATTTTTTTTCTTCACCTTCAGCCTTTGGCCGGTCGCCGTTCCGATGACTGGCCAAAGGCGGAAGTCGGCAAGGGTGACCCTCGCCTGCCTAGAGCGAGGGTCGCTCGACACCGGCGAGGGCCCTTGCTGGCTTCCGCCTCTGGCCGGTCACCGGACCGGCGACCGGCCAGAGGTTGAAAATGAAAAAAAATAATAATAAATAAAAATTCGAAAAAAAAATTTAAAATTTTAATTCATGATAAAATTGTTACAGGTGTACCAGTTTGGGGTTTTTTATGGTAAATTCAGGGTAAAATTGTCACAGGTGTACCAGTTTGGGGTTTTTGGTGATCAAAAAAATAATTCAGGGTAAAATTATCACAAGTGTACCAGTTTGAAGTTTTTTATGGTCAAAAAAATAGTTTGGGGTAAATGTGTCATAAGTGTATCAGTTTAGGGTTTTTCGTGGTATTAATCCTAAAATCTTATCCACCGTTTGAGCTTTGTTTCTTCGAAAAATCGAAGAAAATCCCAATTTTTTTATCGGGTTGTTCGTACCTTCTATCTGGGTTTGGAAAGCATTCATGTGAGATTACTCCCAGATATACCGAAAGGATCTCAAACATGAACAATACCTGCCCAATCTATTTTACATTTGAGGAGTCGAAGTCATAGGACAAATAACTCGGGAAGTTGACTTAAATTTCATGTCTTCTGCATTCATTTTCCAGAGATTGTCTCTCCCTACCTTCAACTTCATTAAGATTCTCATCCACAAGTGGCATTGCTGGGAAACTTTCTTCACATTTAGGACGAAGGAGGTCGAAAACCAGGACTGCTAAGAACTGTCCTTAAGATGAGATGTCATACATTTTCATTGTCAATGGACGTAATTTTGAGAATTTTTTTCACATGCAGTGCATTAGATGTGAGATGTGTACTTTTAAATCATACGAATTAGCTACGTGATCTGCGTTCACTTCGTTTGCTTGAAGAAACAAAGAAACAGCTTTCATTCTGTTATCTGCTTGCCTTTGTTCAAGGAGAACAAGAGGGTCAGCAGCACTAGCATGCTCCTGTGCTGCAAGCTCTACATATCTGAATCAAGAAACCGCACCGTACTTGACTCCATCGAACGGGCGGCCCGCCTTGATCCAGAGACCATCGTCGTGAATAAGTTTGAGGATCGGGCTTACAACCGCATCAGGTACACTCTCGTGTCCTACGTTGTCCATGACTGCACAGGCCAGGCCGTGTACAGCCCTTTGCAACAAACCGTCATTGCCATGGCTGAAGCCGCATTCGAGGCAATAAACTTGGAACTGCACTCAGGAGCCCACCCTCGGCTCGGGGTGGTGGATGACATTGTCTTCCATCCGCTCGCCCGAGCTTCTCTTGATGAAGCGGCTTGGCTTGCCAAAGCTGTGGCTGCCGACATTGGCCTCAAACTCCAAGGTTTGGTCGTTCCTCTTGCATTTATACATATTTGACTTCTATTTAGTCTATCAACGGTGGACTATACCATGCTTGATACATTAGTTGAGCTGTCTGCATATTCTCGTCGAATGTTCAAAATTGGAAAGGCTTTACTATCAACATGCCTGATAAATTCTCATCCATATAAAAGGCACAAAGAGGTAGTAATGGTGCGAAGATAAAGCATGAACAAATAGCATCCCTGACATTGCAATGCCATGTTTGGATTCACCTATATATCACAGTAAAATTATTTAGGTGACACAAACTTAAACTTGTCTCTTCCCTCTCATCCCTAAAACGAATCTGCATATAATTTTTCCACTTATTTCAGTAGAATTATATTATAGATCATATGGCTCATTTCTTCTGAGCATGGAAAGACTACTAATTTTTTCAATCTCTAGGTCACTGTCCCTTCCTTAACTACTTACTCTCTTTCACACTTTCAGTACCGGTGTACCTGTATGCTGCTGCGCACCCAACCGGAAAGGCCCTAGACACCATCAGGCGTGAGCTCGGCTACTACCGGCCCAATTTCATGGGCAACCAATGGGCTGGATGGACAATGCCTGAAGTCCTCCCTGAAAGGCCCGATGAGGGCCCGACACACGTATCTCGAACGAGAGGCATCACCATGATCGGAGCCCGGCCATGGGTTGCCCTGTACAATGTCCCCATCCTGTCGACAGATGTGTCAGCCACCCGGAGAATAGCCCGTATGGTAAGTGCTCGGGGAGGAGGGTTACCAACGGTGCAAACACTAGGCTTAGTTCACGGTGAAGATTCAACCGAGATCGCTTGCATGCTACTGGAGCCCAACCAGATTGGAGCAGACCGGGTCCAGAACCGGGTCGAAATGCTAGCAGCCCAGGAAGGATTGGATGTTGAGAGAGGATATTTTACCGACTTCTCACCAGAAATGATAATAGAAAAGTATGTGAAATTAGTGTCTTCCAGGGAAGACTAAGCTAAGATGGGCTTCCAGTGACATCAACAATATCTGCATGTTATTGCTCACAATGGTGGAACTGTGAATTTAAATTATGACTTTGTTGACAGTAATCACTTTTGACCACGAGTATCTTTTGAAGCAACTAAAGAATATACCAGAAGAGCATATCTTCATAACTGATGTGTTGATAAAAACAGAAAGCAGTTAGCTAAGAGCAATTGAAAATCATAAGAGCATACCACAATCAAAAAGCTACAGTCAGTTTCATTCTGATGAATTAAATTGTAATGATTACATCAACTGTGAGATCTACAAATGCAAAAATTTAGACTTGAGGTTGCTTAAGATCCTACTCACCATTTAAGAGCACTGCTTGCTCCGGAATCCTTCAGACAAAAGCTCCCGAAGCAACTCCAGCAATCTCACAGCTCCAGGTCCCGGCTTAAATACCGAATCGTCACCCCGCAAGGAGCAAGGGTCGGCCTCACCATCTGAGTTCCCAATGCACCACCCTCCCGGTGTGAACCGGCTTGTCCTACCTAGAAGCTCGCTGTCAATAAAACCCAAGACCGGATCACCTTTGCGGAACTTTCTTGCAAATGGGGCCTTGCTTTTAACCATTTTAGCGAAATGCCTGAGGGAGAGGTCCAGAGGATGCTGCCCCGGAGGATCGGCCCAAGCAATGTAGTGAAGGTCATGGCTTATGGCAGTCTTGCAGTACTCTTTGGCATTACAAATGACGGTGTGAAAATAAGCTTCTGGAGAAGATATAAAGTTTGTGTAGTACATGAGAATGGTTCTAGGAAGGTTATCCCATCCCCAAATGCAGTACTCGAGAAAATCACGGGTTAGCATCACCCACGCCGATCCTGTTTAGTGAAGAGCGGACAGAATAGGTCAAAACAGGGATCACGTAAAAATCAGGGGATTTGGAACTTGGACTAATGTTAATGGTTCTGGAGATGCGATTTCTGCTTGATGATGAATATTGTCAAATCCTTGTTATCATGATCTACTAGCACATTTCTCAAAGTCAACCATCATTCATTACATCGGTCCTGTCAAAAGTGCAAGGCTGAGCAAAATTGGACATTGTAGGACGATTGTCCTCAGACACCATCTCCTTACAAACCCTTCCTCATCTGTTTTGCCTCTACAGCAGAAAACACACCATTCCCACGCTTGTCAACAAGTTAATGAAGCTCGTCCCAGGACAAACTATTTTGAACATCCTTTTGCACAACTCCTACATCTTAGGTGTACCACAATCACTGATAATAAGGTTCAAGCACGATGTATATGATAGGATGGACTCTGAAGTAAGCTAACGCGTGTACTCACCAGTAAACAACTTAAAGGATGTTGGCAGTGATCGACGTTGAGTGGTCAAAGATATGTCAGACTTTTTTGACAAGTACAGCCCTGGATCGATGATGATTGGTTTCGCCCTTTGGTCCCTGAAAGTATAGCCACAGATTGTTGAACCATAGTTGACATAAAAGATGAAAACATGAACTCAAAGGGTTTTCATCAGAATAGTCGCAAGATTATGTATTACGTACAATTTCCACCCAGCAATCTGAGCATGTTCAATAAAATTCAGGCTTCTGGACAAATTGCTAAATACAAATAGCAGATCTGCACAAATAGAAGGAAAACAAAACTTTATTTGCAAAGACCAACCAATGAGAGAACTTGACTTCAAAAGGAAAGCTCTAACAAAAAAAAAACTTATGCTGCAACTAGTTAGTCGATGCGTAACATGAGAGACAGAGGAGATTCAAAGGAAAGTTGGCTTCTGACCGTATGAAACACAAGAAAAGGAAATCCTCCTAAACCATGTGCCTTGAAAAAGGAAAAGAAAAGCCATCACTTCTAAATCATTTTCAAATGCAACTTACAAATTCAGACACATTAAGTACACAGGCAGTTCACTAGTTCAACAATGTGGAGACGTCCTCAGAGTCCATGCAAATTAAAACGCTAGGTTGTTGGAGTAAATTCCAAAACTAGCTCATAACAAAAGCTCTACCGAAGAAGGTAACATTACTTGATCGAGAAAACCAAGCTAACAAGAGCAAGTAAAACTCAAAAATAAGAATCTCATACTGACCATCCTGCGTCATAAGAGGATAATCCGCAGCGCTGAGATTTATAAACCAGTCCCATCGCAAATTCTCCCTCAACATAATTGCAATGGCCTGAAGTGTACTTGCAATCATTGTAGGTCCCTTATAAGTAACCAAATTTGACTGAGCCATTACTCTAACATTCTCTACTTCACGGAATGTCGGATCATTCTTTACGCACAGGGTCAAATCCATCCGTTCGCGAGGAGGCGCCTCAAGGTCCAGATGCAGAATATAATGGTTTCTAGGATGATAAACAGCTTGTAGGGTTCTCACCATCCTCTGACTATCGCCTTTTGTACCCGAAATAAGATATGCAAATCTGGGTGCATCCCCACCTAAATGGCCATTGTTATTGGCCGATTTATCTATTTCTGATTCTACAAAGAGCCCATTTCGATCGTCCAACTTCTCCTCAAATGCGGATTGATCTCCACCGTAAGGAGATCCAAACAGCCCGAAAACAGCAGAAAACAATAGCGTGACCGACACTAGTAAACTTGCAAAAAACGGCACGATCCATTTCCGATCACTGAAAATCCTTACCAGGTTAGAATTAGCATTTTTCCTCATGCTCTTCAAAAAGGTGGCTGTGAGAGCATCCCAAGACTCCTGGCTAAAAGAAAAGCTCAGGGGAGTCGCAAGGATGTTCGAAAGTGTAACCAAAGTCGCTTCTTAGGGCTTATGGACAGCATTTAAGCTGAATGCTCGACAGTTTTCAACATAAAAACGGCCCTTTGCAATCAGAGAAATGGGTGTTTCAAGTAATGATCTCATTTTGCTAAAAGAAAAAATAATGATCCCATAACAGTCAATACGACAAGCTAGGCATTTAATAGAACGCGGGCTCAGTTGAATGTAACTGTTATGGGGGCTAATAATAGAAACAAAATCTTCTTGACGGAGAAAGCGAGGGAAAACGAACACTTGGAGTGCACGTTTGAAATGCTTCGAACCCAAGACACTGGCTGAGAGATACGAGCTCCCAATACAGAATCGAAGGATTAGAGGAGAGAATCGTAAAGGAAGGGACTTTCTGGAACCTGAAGGAAAGGTAAACAAAAGGGTATACTTACTACAAAGAGATTGAAATTTTGAAACCCAAAGAACGGTGAAAACGGGGAGATATCACGAGCATAAAGACGACCCTTTTTGGTTCTCAGGAGATTCAGGGCTTTCTTCAGATGGGCATCCCCTGCCTTGCTCTAACAGAGGGAGAGATTCCGGAAAGATGAGAGCTTGATGAAGAAGATGAAGGAGGAGGTGGAGGACGAAAGCGGGGAGGATGCACCGTATCGATGGGTTTAATCGATGTTTACGTGAATTGCGGGCAAAAAACAGCATAAAGCACGGGAATTATTGTGTTTTATTAACTAAGATTAATGCTAATCACACGTCTGAAATCGACAGTCACGCGCGAAAGGGGACAAGACGGACACGCGCGTACCCGGGAAAGAGAAGAAAGTGCAGATCTGCTTCCCATTTTAAAAACGAAAGTAGAAAGTTTTGACGAGAAGAAGAAAACAGGGACGGATGTTGGGAAAAATCGTAGCGGCGGCGGCGGTGCCGTTCGACGGCTGGCTTGACTCAGCCCTTCTGCTCTTGCCGGGCTGACCCGGCACGGCCAATTTGGTAAAGGCCAGGTCAAAGATGACAATGGCTTACAAACTTGCTGTAGCATTTTTGTGGAATTTTTTATGTGAGGCTCATCGAGCTTGAATCAACAAATAGTGAGTGGATGCTAAGAGAGATGATTTTTTAGGGAAAAAGACATAAACAGTACTTAAACTTTAACTCAATATGTAATTTATTCTCTAAACTTTTAATTTGTTCAATGTAATCCCCGAACTTTATTATTATGTTTAATGTGGTCTCTAAACATATAGTTCATGGATTAAATTGAATATGTATCCAGTCTAAGGATTACATTGAATAAATTAAAAATTCAAGGGAATTACATTGGACATTAGGCTAAAGTTTAGGAATTACATTGAATAAATTAAAAATTCAAAAATCAAACTACATATTGGGTCAAAATTCATGGACTACTTATGTCATTATTTCATTTTTTTATGACTTTAAAAAATTTCGTATCGAATGTGAGGCTCTCAAAAATGACCGAATGAAATTTTTTGCCCGGTCTACCCTGTTTATTCAAGTATTTATATGACAGAAGAGAAGGGATCATACAAAGATTGGAAAAGTAGGGAAAGATATGGAGGGGACATGGAGGCGCGTGGCTAGCACGCTCCGGTGGGTGCGAGTGGGTTGGAGTGAAAAGCGTGGAAATGTTGGCGTCACGTCAATTACATTCGGAGTGAAAATATTTTTCTTTTTTGTCTTTCGATAGCATCGTGGGAGTCCACAAAAAAGGACAGACGCACACGTATATATATATATATATTTATTACTATTATTATTATTATTTTTTGCTTTTAAATTTTTGTGGCTGCACTCGTTATTCTCTATTTTCTTTTCTTTTCTTTTTATTTCTTGATAAAACTCTGATTTGACAATTAAATATGATAAACGAATGCATTTTTTATTAAAAATCCGTCACGTCTTTTCCGAAATTAATTTTGCGAAAGTTTTCTTTTATTTCCCCCTTTTTTTTCCCCTTTTCCTGAGGTGTCCGGATTTTCAAGCGGTGAACAAGAAACAGCGGCGCCAAACGAGTATGCGGGCCCCTCCCGACAACTCGCGGGAGCTCGTGCTGGGAGGGGCCCGCACGTGGGAACCGCTGGATTCTGCCCTTTCGTACCTCGGCCGATTCATAAGGACGGTCAGTGATTGGCCGATTTTCCTCTGAAAACGATTGGTCATTGTTTGACAGAACCAGAACTCACAAAATCAGACAGTACTTTAGAATAAATAAATAACTAATTAAATTTATTTATTTTGCGAAAAATAAATGGACAAAATAATCACTTAATAAAAAAAAATACTTTTATAGCTATCAATAATTTATCTACGATAAAAATATTTTTTGTTTGATAATTTTTAAAAAAATACTTTTCAAAAATATTTTTCGTGCAATCCATTTTCTATGAAACGAACGTAACCGTAGCTAATCTTTGATTTCTACAGTTTGCAATTACCAAAAGAAGAGAGACAGTTTTTTTTTTTTTGTTTTTTGAGAACTACATAGGCGAGAGCAGTTCTACAAGGTGCATACTTGACAAAGGCAAACTGACTCTGAATTGAGTCCGAAAAGATCGAGCAGCACAACGACATATCCGATACAAGCCTACACAACGGACGCCGAGTTCAAAGAACCTCAGCTTATCGAGATTAGCCGGAAAAAAAACAATGATTTCGAAACGATAGGGGGTTAGAACATTCTCCGTTCCTGTATAGTCTTGATGCTTAGCACGCACGCAACAGCAACGATCACAAACGAATTGGACTGGAATCTTGAGCTCCGTTACCTCCTCCGGAGGGGGCATGATGCTGTCGGATCGCCCGCTCGAATCATTTTTAAGGATACGGAATCAGAACATGTCCTATGTTAGAGGGCCATTTCTTCTTCTCAGCTTGCTTACAAAAGAATTCCTCATGGGATCATGGCAGATCAATTTCACGATACATCAGGCATTAACAAGTAGAGGGTCACCATTCCTTGAGTGTTTGTTTATGATGGTCTTTGAGCTATGATCTCATGGAGAAGGGTCCCTCCTAATCATATCTGAGAGGTCTTGGACTACTTCCAACATCGACGGCCTGAATTCTGGCACCGACTGTGAAAACAAGAACAAATGAGAGAGAGCGAGAGAGATTTGAAAGCATAATACAAACACTTTGAAGCGCGAGAGCTCTCACCTGAACGCAGAGAGATATGATATCAGCAAACCGCGACAAGGATTTGGCGGAATACTGCCCCTTAACAGAAGGATCGACCATTCTGGACAATGCATCGATGTCATGGAGTTGAGGGATTGCCCATCTAACAAGAAATTGCTCTCCTCGATTCCGTGACCTGAAAATGATTCATCAAGGAAAAAAAAATGTCGGACAAAGCCACACCCGGAAACAAATTTTGTAACCCAATTATCAAACCAATCTGTAAGATAAGGTCTTACCTATCATGGGATTTTCGGCCAGTCAGAAGTTCTAACATGACTACCCCAAAGCTGAAGACGTCACTTCGGATTGTATAAATTCCGGACTCGAACTCGGGAGCTCCATATCCATAAGTAGACAGAAGTTGCCCTGACAACTGAAAAAGAAACAAACCTATTTAAATTTCAAGCAACAGTAGTACTACCACAAAACCAACCCACTAGTTCATCACTTCATACTGAAAATTTTGGATCACAAACGAGCATATGACATGGATGAGTGAATTCGTACATGGCTTAGATTCCCGTTACGGTTGTTCCAAATGGCAAAATTGATAAGAGGATGTATTAGAGGGAGCTTTTATGAGTGGTTTAGCATAAAATGCGATGGAATGCTACATTTTGACATCCTGTCAGGTTGAAAATAGCGTACCTGGCTAACTGAGCCTGAAGAAATCAATGCAGCTAAACCACACTCAGAAACGTGCACAGAAAGATCATCGTCAAGGAGAATATTCGAGGACTTGAAGTTCCTATGCACAATAGGTGGCTCACAGACCTCGTGCAAGTACCTGTGCACATAAAATAATTACACTATTAGCTCATTATACAGCAAATGCTTCCACATGATAATCAGACGGGATTAAAGAAACACCACTCTAATTGTGCCTGAATATGGATCGACTTACTCTAAGGCTCTGGCAGCTTCAAGCGCCATCCTAATGCGGCAATTCCAACTCAAATTCTTCTTTTCATCGTCCGAATGAAGAGCATCCTGTAACGTCCCACAACTGCAATACTCATATATCAGCAGCCTTTCGCCATGCTCAGCACAGTAACCCATGAGTTCCACGACGTTTGCATGTCGAATCTTGTCAATATTGTTCACCAATTCCAGAAACTCGACATCCTTCTGCTGACTGGAAGCCCTCTTGTCCAATTTCTTGACCGCCAGCAACTGTGCAACCATCCAGAAAACTACAGGTAAGTATACATTTGCGAGACGAAACAACTTTCAAGCTGCTCAAGCAAGATCACGTCCATTTCATGCATGGTAACAGAATTGAACATTAAATTTAAATCCCTTTGCATCTGTCTAAAGTTCAAACAACAAATTCGAAAATGCTGCATCCCATGTATTTGTGAACTTCATCTTACGGATGTTATGGTGCATTGTGCCAGGCTTAGCTGATTCCCCATATCATACTATGACATTATGAAGAATTTAGAAGACAATAAGAGAGTCTCAACCAATAAAGCAATAGTCAATGAGACAACCCGATAGTAAGAGCAACCCAAACCCCTAACATAAATCAGAAACACGATAGTATAGCCTATTCAGAAGTTGTACGCCTGAAACAAAAGTTATGTTTCTCTTTGCCTTTCTTAACTTGAATCGATTTCAATGAAAATGTACTGAACTGGAAGCATTCTTCAGAAGGTCCATACTCAAGCACGCACATCGCGCCATCAATCATATATATGAGCTTATCGGAACAAGTGAAAAGTCTAGGATTTAAAAAACTGAATATTCAGCTTAACATAAAAAAAAAATGAATCACATATCAGAAGCTCGGCATCAAAAGAACTGGAACCCGAAAAAATTTAGCCATACGAACTGTTACCTTGCCATCAGGAAGCTCTGCCCTATACACACTACCAAGCATGCCACTTCCAATTAGATTTTCTTGAGAGAAGCTGTTCGTGAATTGCTGAAGGGATGCAATGTTGAAGGACTTGGCAGAAACCAGAGGAATACGAGTTCTCGTGGAAGGCTTTGTGGCCTCTGTTTCTTCAGGCACAGCAGGCTTCACAATAATTTCGGGTGGTGGTGGAGGAGGTGGCGGAGGAGGCAGAGGGGGTGGGGGAGGAGGTATCAAGTACATATCAAGTGCACTCGCATCAATCTCCTGATCTACCCCATCAGGCATCAGACCAGTTCTCTGTGCATTTCTTTCTCGCTCGTTTTGTGTCCTCGGAACAGCCCACACTTTCCTGCTCTCCGGTGGATGATCCTCCCACAGCTTCTCAGCTGTCTCTCTAGGTACTGCAGGAAGAAACTCCATCTTAGTGATCAAGCTTTGAAAAAAAATTGACGCAGTTAAAATGTCAGTTATACAGCACCAAAGACTGGACCAGTTTACTTGCCTTTATCCGCATGACTCAGTGGCAGGACTAAAGAAGGATTTTCCCTGGGATTCTCTCTTTTGCCATTATATGCACCAATGTCGTGCCTCTTGGGAATTCTGTCAACCTCGTGTCTTCTTCTAGTACATGCAGATATGGAAAGTGCGACTGCTAGAGCCAAAATCATAAATGATAAGACTACTGCTATTGTTATCCAGACGATTCTTTTGGTGGAAGACTTTTTTGAGGAACCAGATTTTGATTGCTCTGTTGCAGATGGTCCATCCGCCGGTTTTGGCGGCGCTTTAGTGGAAGACGGCGGCCCACCCCCAAAAAAAGGAGTCCCTGATGATGGTGGCGTTGGGGTCGAAGGCGAAGGTAACGGAGTGTCACTGGAACTATTGAAAGGATTTCCATCTTTCCTGCAGATTACAAAGCGATCAGCAAAATGTGCCCCTGACACACCACAGTCAAATATAAATGTCCCCAAGGAAGAAGAACAAGACATTTTGACATACTTAAAAGAGTTCAAAGAATTATGCCATCACAGCCGCTTAAAATTCAATTTCAGCAATCACAGAGTTACCAAACTTATGCAATAAAAAATCTCCCATGAAGATCACAGAGTGCAATAGTAGCATAAATTCAACAGATATTACCATTTCCTCTGCTATCATATCAGGATAATATAAAACGATGGAAAGGTGGGCAAAAATGATTAAGCATGACGGCAAATACATTAATGAAGTAGCAGAGTGCATTTAAAAAGTAGCTCTCACCTAAAGGTCGGGATACTCAGTAATTTATAAGGTATAGGTCCAGAGAAAAGGTTATTCTCTACATTCCTGTACAACACAACACATAAAAAGATGCAAATAAGGGGAGGGCCATGAGAAAGCAGAACTTGGAACGAAGCACTATAAATTCCAACAAATATATGAAAGTAATTTGAAGCATAGTTAAGAAAAGTACAGATTTTTTAGGGGAAGATCTTGTAGAACATCAAGGGTTCCCGATAACTGGTTGTTCTGTATGTGTCTGCAAATTCAGGAGTAAAATCAGATAACAGAGAAGGAATTCATGAGCACATATGCATCTCGCGTGCACAGCAAGTACTCACAGGGTGGTCAAAGATGATAAATTTCCCAAAGAAGGAGGAAGATGCCCACTCAAATTATTACTGGATAAGTCGCTGCACAGGAACACTTTCTATCACGACATATGTCAAGAAAATTCATATAAGGCTTTCGTGAAGTACATAACAAAACCCTACAAATTGATTAATCCTCTAAGGGATTGGAAAGCATCCGGAATTTCACCGCTCAAAAGATTGTTATTTAGAGACCTGAAATACAAAGAAAGATAACCCTCAGCAGAGATAACAGCAAAGGCAATCGAGTTTCAGCTGAAAGGAAAAGCCATAGTTAAGAAAGCAGTGATTACATGGCCGACAGTTCAGTCAGAGAAGACACAGAACTTGGGATGCTTCCAGTGAACTGATTACCTGAAAGAAAACTGCCAAAAGTGACAACGATTACATCTTTCATACAAATGAGGCACACATAGAAAAAGCAAAAGTTGTTTCCTCAGTCAATCACAAAATAACATACAGGTTTTGCAATGTAGCCGGCAAATTTGATGGAATGCCGCCGCCTATGCGGTTGTTGGTCAGAGCTCTGCAATAAGAAAATGGAAATATGTCAACGAGACTACATGAGAATGCCTAGAGAGAAACATAACGGGCCCGAAGTTTAGCACAAATGCCACAGTATGTCATCTAGGCAGAATGACTATTTTCAGCCAATCTTATAGCACAACCACCTACAAAATGATAACGTAGCATCTCCGTGAGATAAATTCGGTACATCATACATTGGAACAGAACAAACCTATTATCAACAATTCCACTTTAGCATCAACACATCCCAAACTCCATGTAAGGTGATTCACTCAGCTAAGTTTCCTTCAATGAAGGCCTCTTCACTATGTAGTGACGAGAGCAATCGCGCAGAAATGGGAAACATTACTGGAGTCATTCACGGAGACACGAATGCCACTTTTGCATGCAAACAAATGCTCGTGCAAAGACGGAGAGAGGAGATAGACTTACATAGTTCTGATTGAAGCAAATGTCCCCAAGCTATCCCCCAGTTCGCCTCCCAAATTGGCTCCATTAAGAGTACTGTGAAGCCACGCGGTCAAATAAAAATGGAAAATGAGTGACATGAACATCCGCGGAAATTCTCGAGAGGAAAAGAATGCAAACTTACATTGATTCTATATTGGTGTTATTGCAAATAACTCCTTGCCATGAACCTCCACATGGGTCTCCTCCGCTAGCAACCCACCCAGGAAGAACAGGGGATCCCAGAGCCACATACAAGTTATTTATCGCGGTAACTACACCAACAAGCAACAATGCAGATGATTAAGTTCTGGTAAGTACCTTTACTTCTCAAAAAGAAACGAACAAAAACACAGGCAGCGTGATGGAGAAGCGAAAAAATCGATTGAAAAGCAATTTAACAAAAACTGGCATCTTCCATCTAATATGCCATAGATACCCCCCAATCTGCAATCATGATTAACCAAAAAAAAAAATTTGAAATCCATCCTCATTTAACTTCGGAGAGATTTTAGAGTTGGGAGTGACACAGTTAAAGAGTCCAAACTGTTCAAATGCTATAATCAGCTAGCTACCCAAAAACTGAAATCAACAATTAGTTCTATCCTGATCGAACTGATCGAATTGGAGCAATTCATACACGGGCAATATTTGTTTCGTCATCCGGGAAACTCTAGTTTCAAGTTTCCCGAGTTGGATTTTCTTCCCCTTCCAAACAGTAATTGCTCCCCCAGTTCCTCCACTTCTTCAGCAACCCAGAAAAGAGTTGCTTCAACCTCCCTCCCTCTCCGCCCCCCCCCCCCCACCCAAAAAGAAGAAGAAGAAGAAGAAGAAGAAGAAGAAGAAGAAGAAGAAAAGAAGAGAGAGATGTATAAAATCCAGCCTTACCATCACCAGGATTAGTGTCGCCAAGCGAAATGCGAGCCGCAAAAACCAACAGGAACCCCAGCAAGAACTGCACGTAGATCTTCAAGTCCGCCCCATCCACAGCAGATGCAGATCTTCTCCTCCCCCTCGATCTCCACACCATCTTCATTCCTCTATTTCCCCTCTCCTTACTCACAGCAACACGCACCTCACTCTCCAATCTGCAACAACCAGCACAGAAGGAAATCACGGAGAGTCGTCAGGACAAACGATCTACCATACCCGACCATAAAAATCAACTTCCCCGAGCACTTGGAAGCTCGCGGACAAGAGGCAACAGACAAAGAAGCGAACGAAAAGCGGCATTCCAAAATCTCGGAACGGGCTCAAAAAGACCATCCGGCGCACACAACATGACCAACCGGGTCGATTCAAGAATCGCAGCGCACTCACAGAGAACCAAAAGGCCACCGAATCACGTCGAAAATGCGGATAGAGAGAGAGAGAGAGAGAGAGTTCGGAACGCGACCGTACGCAATCAGCTACCAGGGGAGCGGCGAAGTGGGGGGGGGGCAAGGGAAAAAGGGGAAGGCCTTCGGGTGCGGTTTACCCCGAAGATCAAAGGAAAAGGAAAAGGGGCGGCGAGACTTAAGTGCTAAGATTCGCTGGAGTTCAGATAAATGGCGAGCGAAAGAGAGCGCGCGCGCGCGAGAGAGAGAGAGAGATGGGTCTTGGAAGAAGGGCATCCAGAAAATGCCCGGCGGCCATATCGAGATTGTAAGAGAAAAAAAACCTTAAAGTACAACCAGAATGGTTAAAGAGAAAAGCGAGAGAGAGGAGGGGAAAGAGGAAAGAGATGTACCGCTCAAACCCAGGAGAGAGAAGCGGAGCAGCATTCGGGGAGAGAGAGAGAGAGAAAAAGGTGCGGCGAGTCTCCTAGAGAGAGAGAGAGAGGGGGGGGGGAAGTTCGCCTCTTCTGCTGCTGCTGCTGCTGCTGCTGCTGGCTGCTTCGGGGCCGTTCCTCTCTCCCCCACCGCTTCTCTCTCTAAGAAAAAAAACACGAAAACGAAACGAAAAAGAAGAAGAAGAGCGAGCTGAGCGAGTCGTCTGGACAAGACACGCATGCAATTGCATGTGTATATATCTCTGCTCGGAAGGGAAGTCGCTCGTTTGACGTCGAGTTTTGAAACTGCGGGCGGGCCTGCCGGCCGCGTCCACGCGCGGGGCCGCGGCGCGTGCTGTCCCCGGACTCGCCGCCGCCGCCCGCGGTAAAAATATAATTTTCTTTTTTACCTATTTTGCGGGAAGAGCAAAAGGTCGGTAATTTCCGCGTGGCGGTGGACGGATTTGGGAAGGGGGGGGCGGGAGGGGGGACATTCTCGATTCCCGCGAATTCTGGCGCTGCCTCTTTTCCCCGACAGCGCACCGAATTCGATGGTTAAGCTAGCGCGAGTTAGCGATAGTTCCCACTCGGTTCGTATTTTTATTCAATAAGTAAAGGTCTTTATTTTTTTTGGGTCAAAATTTATGAAGTAAATGTTAGATTAGATATGTTAAACATATGTGTCGAGTCGAAAATGGTCCGACGTAAATAGATCCATTTTGACCTATTTTCATATAATGCAAATTTAATAACCCATATCTGACCCGATCCATATTGATAAAACACTTCCATATTTAATTCAATCTAGAAAAATTCATACCCAAACTGAGATGAGAATAAAAGCAAAAAAGATAAGTTGAGTTTATATGACCTATTTACAATCCATTTACGACCCATTTACAACCCAATTAAACATTCATATTATGTTTATACCCATTCATAATCCATTTAGTGAATATAACTAATCTATCTATGACTCATTTAGTGATATACGGGTTAAGAAATGGGTTAATAATCTATTTCGACAGGTCTAGATTAGATAGATGTTCAAAGTTTTGATGTGTACGATCAATTTACAAATGTATATTTATGGCTCGAAACAAATTGAGCGAGGTAACTTGAGCGTGCTATTCGTGTGCCTTTAACTGAAAATCAAATTGTTTTGTTAGTTTTTATTTTTTGGGGGGGTCAGAATTTGTTTCGTTAGTTAAAAATGCTACATTGGTCAAACTTAACTCGAATATGAACTAATTAATAACACAGCACGAGGCAAGTTGACTTGATTTCGAGCACGATTGCAATCGACATGGACCAAACTTCACTTTATTTTGTGTTGGGAGTGATCTTTTAATTTTCCCCTGCGTTGATATTGCCATAAATACACATTGTTTATCGAATGTGTAAGGATATAAAACGAATGTGCATTTCAAACAATCATATAAGTTGATAATTCAAGTTCACTAAATGGTAAGACCTAATGGAGGCGTTTTTGGACCAAATAAAAGAAACATTGATTCATTTAGTACGAGATGAAGTCTTCTTGATGCAAATATAAGGTTGAAACAAAAAGGTAAATGCAATAGTCACCTCACACAAAATCTTATAAAGTCAATCGAAAACACGAATCAAGATATTATAGAGAAAAATACTTTTTATTGCATGCGTAGATGCTCAAGATTTTATTTTTTTTTATACCCAAAGATGTTCATGGACGATATCATGGTGGTAAAATCTAAGGAAAAATTATGCAAATAGTCCCTGAACTGTGGCCCGATGTGCAATATAATCCATAGACATTTAATCCGTTTATTATTGTCCCTGAACATTTGATACACGTACACAATTTGGTCATTGAAACTACGTTCAACATTTTCATATATTTTATGGACTACATTGAATATGCACTAAAAATCGATGGACTATATTTAACAAATTAAAAGTTCAGGGATCACATTAAGCATTAGGCTAGAGTTTATGGACCACATTCAATAAATTAAAAATTCATGAATTATATTGCATATTGGGCCCAAATTCAAAGACAGTTCGTATAATTTTCCCTAAAATCTAAAACGCAAAAAAGAAAAGTTAAATTAAGAGCTAAATAAATTGTGAAAGCTATGCTTTGCATTATTCGGGTCCCAAATAGATGCGAATCGCTCATCCTTCACCAACTTTATGAGCAAGGAAGAGCACTCGCGAGAGTACAATCTATCCGTTACTCGCCCTCTTCCGTGTCAATTAGATTTGGCCTTGCTTTAATCGGAATATTTATCGAGGAGAAGACGGCGAGTGCGGATCAAGCGCCGCGCGACGGAGCGTGGGGGAAGCGGTCGAAGGAGGATCGTTTCGGATATCAACTTTGTCGATGATGGCTGCAGGTTCTCTCTCTAAAAAGGGCATCACGTGAGAGATAACCGAATGAACCCAGTCGTTTCTTACCGCGAGCCTGCCCACCTTTTCTTTTTTTAACTGACCAATTAAGAACGAAGTAAAAAAAAAAAATTCGCTAAAATAAATTTAATACGGGAAACACAAATATTTAATCAACACGATAGAAAAAAAACACACACACACACACGATATCGTACCATTGTTACAAAACCAACATCATTTAAAATTCGTTTATTCTTATTGTTGTCTCGTCTGTTATCGACCCACGCAGCTCTTGCCGTGTTGATAAGCGACTGATAACGGCACATTCCCGGCCCTCCGAACGTAGTCCGCTTCGCCTTACTATCGATTTCACGGTGTCTCGTCGAGACTGGTATCATACCGTCTTTCTCTGAAAAAGCATCTTATCTTCCCAAAAACAAACGCTCAAAGTCGTTTTTTTTCCCAGATCAGGACTTTTCGATTACAGGCTCGGACCTTTCGATTACAGACGAGATTATATCGTTTTTGCGACACGGTTTAAACTATGTAATATTTCTTTTGTAAATTTGAAAGATCGCGTCAAATTTATCGCAATGATATAATGTCATACTTTTCTTTCTCGCTCGAAAGCTCGGGCCAGATTTGTCAATCGCGGTTTTCTTCCTTTTATCCGACCTAGTGCCTTACCTTTTTTCGGGTAATCTCATCGTTTGTTTGGCAGAGTGTGCTTGCGGTAAATAAAGGGACCCTTTCTGGGTTGATCAGGAATATTCCCTATCAACACATACGCACTTAAAATATACCCGGATTCCATTCAGTTCGCCTTTCCTTAATCTAATGAATTTTTTTACTTGACCTTTTCTTGGGGAGGACCAAGACATGTGTGAAGTCGTCGACGAACACTCTTCTACGTCAACTGCCGCCGGGTCTTAAAGAAAGAGCACGGTTCACTTTCCAATTCGCAAGTCAAATTTTCCCTTCGAGCAAAGGTTTTAGTCTCTTATTTACGAACGTGGCCGCGTTTACAAATTAGGTGGGGGCGCATCATCATCGTCGGAACTTTCGTGGAGCTCGCGACCCGCGGAAAAAGGAAATTTAAAAATACGTGCGAACGGAGATTTTTCCCCCTCTCGCCGGGTGCTGCGAAAATGTTATCGAAAATGCTAGAGAAATATTCGGCATAAATAATTCATTCGTTGAGGCGAGATAAACCCAACTTGACGAAAGTGTGCGTCGATTTTCCGGGGCATTGTCAAAATTCCCTTTCGGGTAAGGAAAAGCCGCTTTTGAAAAAGCAACAAAAGCACATACATGGCAAATGGCATTTTCCCTCTCTTTTCCACGGAGGAAATCGGGGCTTGAAAGAGAAGCGGCCCCTTTGCTTTCCCTCCCACCCTCCTTATCAGCCAATCCTCGCCTCACCAAAACATCCCGCGCGAAGCCTTCATCGAGGATCGAATCTTTATCTCATGACATCCACGAATCGGATCGCACCGGAAGGTCCGCAGCAAGGCCTCGCGAGAATTCAGGGGCAGGACGCGAAGACTCCTCCGGTCGGAGGTCTAACGCGACGACGGCGGCGGTTCGAGGTCAACTAAGACAATGGCGAAAGCTGGAGCATCGTATCATGTCACGGTAGTTAAATATCGATCAGGTCACGGGAAAGAGTACTTCGAGAAGGACGTTCGGAAGGCGCGGGAGGAAAAACGAAATGTGAAAAAGGCCCAGTCGTTTTGACAAATCGCGCACGAGAGAGTTTGAGGTCGCAGGTGTCGCTCTCTTTCAACCGTTTACTGCGTGTCGGAACCGAGTGAATCATTTCTAGTGCGCAACGGGGCCCGGCCCTCGTGCCCGGCTGGCCCCCCCACCCACCCATTGCTTTTTTCTGGGTTTGTCTGAGGTGCACGCTGTGGGAGTCGGTACCGTCTGTCCATGTGTGGGAACGAGCCGTGGAGCGTCCCTTTCGGACACGGATGCAGCGCAGGCTGCTGCTTCGCCTGGTCGTCTTGCTCATTGCGGACCGAGCCGAATCTGTAGTTTTGGCTAACCAGGGGCGTGGCCTCGTGCTGCCCATCTTATGGCCCCGCCACGGGTGTACGAGGCATGTTTACGGAGAGAATTGTGTCTAGATGCCAATTCAGTTCGAAACCATTTAATCGGTGCCAATTCAGTTATAAATCTTTTGACGATTTGTTGATCTAGTGGAGGGTTAATGACTCACTTGACAAATCGTCAAAAATTTTAGGACTAAATTGGTACAATGGAAAGGTTCAGGACCGAATTGACCTCCATATAATAGATTTGGGACTTTTAGGACAATTATTCTCCAGCTAGGACTGCAATCTCAAAAGAAATAGTGCTCACCTGAAAACGTAAATTGAACTTAACTTCGCTCCCGTTCGCTTTGTGTTTTGTTTGCCCGCGGTGTTAGGGTGAGATTCTATTACCAATAACGCGAATCGAAAAATGTACGCGTGATGATATCATTTGAATCCATGGCCTGTAAAACCGGATTTCTTTCACCGTACGAAACGAAAAATGTACCGGTGATGATATCATTTGATTCGTGATACAAGGAATTCACGACTTTGTATTATTACAAAAGGCGCGCAGCAAACAACGAGATGCACTTGAAGTGCAGAATAGGCTATCTTGTTTCTTGGCTACGAATTAGCTCATTTGAAAAAGATGGAATGACAATGATTTTCAAGTTTCTCGATATTATAAGTCCCACGATATGGCTCGATAACTTAAACTATTTCAACAAACCCCACACATTTGTTATCCCACTTAAAACCAACGTGAACAATCTTTAATACGAACAGTCTATAAGAGGCTCTTGGAACATCCACTCCACTAAGATTGGACAAATTAAGATAGCCTTTCTCCGGTGTGCACCCGATGGTAGCGAGGAGTAATGCTACGATGCACTAAGATTTTACTAAGGCAACATTGCTAGACGACACGAACAATGGACGGGGCAACGCCATGTTGTGAATCATGTGGAATCTAACGAAAATAATGAACAGGAAGGAAGGAGATAGAATTATAAACAGGCAAAGGTCAAATCACTGTTGAGCGCGACTTTATCAAACAAATTTATTCCGTTGACTCTGTATCATATAGGGGTGATCGGTTTCGAGATAAGTTGATTTCACCTCGAAATAGGAAATCGATCCTATCCACCCTGGAACCGGCGGTGTTATTTTTTTTTTCCTTATGATTTTTGCTATAAATATTTTATCCTCAATATGTTTTTATGGTTTCGGCTATAAAAAAACAACAAAAATATATATACCCTGGGCCAATTCTGCCGATTTGGTCCAATCAGTACAGTTCCTTCCCAAGAACTGGGGACCGGACCGGTTATTCTCGACTCTAAATTTTTTAAGCAGGGAACCGGGCCGATTCCGATAGGAACTACCCAGAATCAGCCAATCTAGTCCGGTTCCCAGGTTGGACTAGGACTGATACGCACCAATATATGAGTACATCTTGTACACATCTAACAAATTAATTCCACAAAGGACCTCCATAGCCGAAAACCTTCCCTATTGTCCTTTAGAACTCGTATCATCTCGTAAAGGTCTAGGAACTAATCGAACTCAAATAGGAACTAATTAATCGGCCAAACTTCGAGCAAAAACAAACCAAGCATACGACGGATTGCTTTTGAGATCCACAAAAATACATTTTTAGATCCTTGAGGTGATTATTTATAGCCTCACTTGCGAAATAGCAAAAGAGTAAAAATAATAAAAGCCGGAAATCGCACAAGAAAAAGGCACCTTGCTTACGAAGAAATCGTCGAAAGTTATGATTTTTTTGTTTCCATCGCATCACCTTTACTTCATATGCACCGAAATTTACATACACCACATAATTAAATAAGATTTTCTTAATAAGAGATACTCGATAACGAGAGCACACGAAATATTCAATATAATATTACCCAAAAATGGCACCAAAAGAAATATTCCCCCCACCAAAAAAGGGGCAAGAGAAAAAAGGGGGAAAAACCCAGGATTGTGTGCTGTGGCGGTGGAAGAGAACAAGTTTATGTTGCTGATTGGCCATGACGTGGAGAATATGCTTGAATCATTAGCACATTACTCGTAAAGCAGACGAAATATTCAATAGAATATTTACCCATGGTCACTTTGGAAATGACTTCAACTGCCGTTGTGTCTTAAAGGAAGAACACGGTTTCACTTTCCAATTCGCAAGTCAAATTTTCCCTTCAAACGAGGTTTTAGTCTCTTATTTACGAACGTGGCCGTGTTACAAATTAGGTGGGGGCGCATCATCATCAGAACTTTCGTGGAGCTCACGACCCACGGAAAAAGGAAATTTAAAATACGTACGAATGGAGAATTTTCCCCCTCTCGCAGGCGCCGCGAAAATGTTATTGAAAATGATAGAGAAATACTCAGCATAAATAATTCATTCGTTCCGGCGAGATAAACCCAACTTGACGAAAGAACCGTCGGAAAGTGCGTGTCGATTTTCCGGGGGCATTGTCAAAATTTCCTTTCGGGTAAGGGAAAAGCCGCTTTAGAAAAAGCGAAAAAGGCACATACATGGCAAATGGCATTTCCCTCTCTTTTCCACGAAGGAAATCGGGGCTTGAAAGAGAAGCGGCCTTTCGCTTTCCCTCCTGTTGCGGAAGCCAAGCGATCGAACAATAAATTTGACAGAATAAGGAAATAAATCGGACACCAGATTTACGTGGTTCGGTCGTAGCGACCTACGTCCACGGGGAGAGCAGCACGGAATTCCACTATAGATCAAGCGATACAACGGAGATTATAACCACACTCGAGTCACTCAAACACTCTAAGTATTTCCCAAGCCCCAATTACACCCAATAACTCGCACAGTGTTTAGCCCCACAATTTCTCACGAAATAATCTCTCAATCTCGCAAAAGAATTATACACTAATCTTAACACAAAATTTAATCGCTACGAACACTTGAACTCTTGGTGTAATTCCACGAACAAATCACAAACCCATAACCAAGCACTCGCTTGCGGAGCGGCGCTTCAAGAAATCTTCACTTCACGTATTGATCAACAACTTCTCGCCCAAAGTACCCACTGAATATATTTATAGCTCGTATGTCCACCGTATGAAGAAGTGCAACAAATTGCTACGCGTACTGCAGAGGGTAACGTAATCAAGTGGGATTCGGTCAACGGAAATCAACTTTCCTCTTCTCTATCTTTCTTTGACCGACTCTTCAATGCACTGGGCAAGGAGATTGACTCACGTAATCTTTTTTTTTTATTTCTTTCCTTGGACGATTTGCTTTCCTTTCGCATTTGCTTGCCGATAATCTCTTCCACACAAATTCATTATCAAGACAAAATAGGAAAGCCTATTTTTCTTTCTCCAATGCCAAATTTCCAGGGCAGACATCTTCATATAATCAATTTCGAGTCGGGTTTAATTTATTGGGCTCAAATTCGAGACATATTTTAACAATCTCCACCTTGGCTCGACGTTTGAGCCAAATCACAATCGCTTTGATAGAATCCGAATTTCGCTACTACTCTCCCACAGCCCCCGATGGGCTCAACCGCCACAGATGTCTTCCAAGTCCAAGCCTCGCTTGAACTTTACCATAGCCGTGGACCTCATCATAACACCAACTCCACATGCACCTTTAACCGCTCCATAAGGATTTTCCGATACAATCTCCTTAATCGCAGATAAAGCAAAACCATCATTGCATCCATATATGTTCGGATATCGAATACGCACCTTGTCAATATCAGCAGTTACAGCAACTATTGGCTCAGTAGGCTCCACCTCGCTACAAGCACCATCCGTGTCGATTATTTCGTTAGTGCCCGCTACCTCAAGAGTTTCTGGTTGCAACTCCACCTCAAGCTGAACACCGTTCAGATCCGTATGAACACTGCTAGTAACACTCCTAGCCAGAAGTACTGGAGACTCGTTAAATATAACTTCTCTGCTGATAATAAGTGAATTTAATTCCGGGCACCACAACTTATAGCCGCGTTCACCTTGTGCATAACCTAGGAACATGCACTTTCTTGTCCTTCCATCGAGCTTACCATCACTAACTCGAACATAACATGGACAACCAAAAATATTCTAAGAACAGAATAATCAGCAACGTTACCTGACCACACTTCTTCGGGAGTCCGATATTCAATCGCAGTCGATGGGGATCTATTCTTCAGGTAGCTCGCCGTACTAAGCGCATCCGCTAGAAACCTTCTAGCCATACCAGCACTAGAGAGCATTTTATGGGCCGTCTCTAGTAATGTTTTGCTCATCAACTCTGCAACTTGTTGTGGTTCATTGACACTAGTGCGGTGTCTCACTATGCCTTCCTTCATGCAGAATTCGTTTAACAGCTCCGAGCAAAAATCCATACTATTGTCAATCCGCACCTGCTTGATCGTTTTACCAGTCTCCTTTTCGATCAAAACTTTTAACTGCTTGATCCTGACAACAGCATCAAACTTGTGCCTAAGCACAAACACCCACGTCTTCCTCGAGTAGTCATCAACAACTGTTAGCATAAATCTGGCACTCTTCCTTAAAGGAAATCGCGACAACCTGCGAACATCCAAGTGAATTAATTCTGCAATATCCGTGGTTTCTCTGACAACCGTACTAAACTGCACTTTCCGCCGTTGATCTAAATCACAGCACCTGCATACATTCAGTTCGTTAGCCACATAACCACATAGCAAATTTTTTTCACTTAGAACCTTCAAGCTTTTCTCACTAATGTGCCCCAAACGCATATGCCACAATTCAGACTCTCGAACCGATGCATTCAACGTCTCCGCAGCGAATTCTGTCACCGTCTCTCCTTGAAGCTCATACAGGCCACTATGCTTGATTCCTTTCATTATCACCAAAGCACCTCGAACAACTTTCAGAACTCCACATTCTGAAGAATACCGACACCCAGCTGAATCTAGGGCACTCAAGGAAATCAAATTTTTCTTCAACTCAGGAACATGCTTTACTCCAGTCAATGTCCACACAATACCATCATGCATTCTAATTCTGACATCACCAACACCAATAACATCGCATTCAGCATTGTTCCCCAACTGCACTTTACTATTATCCGTACAATGATAAGTAGTAAACCAGTTCCTGTTTGGTGCAGCATGAAAAGAGCAACCAGAATCCATAATCCATCCGCCAAACGACGAATTATTAGTGACAGACAAGACATAATCAGCATCATCCGAATTACCATCAGCTATAGCTGCAATATCATCCGCAGATTCAACTCTAATTCCTTTACCCTTCTCGTTCTTCAGCTTAAGGCAATCCCTTCTAAGATGCCCCCTCTTGCCACAGCTCCAACAGACAACACCACCAGTTCTAGACTGATTTCGTCTATTCGAGTTCATATTACTTTTGCTAGCACGTGTACCAGTTCTTCCTCTATTTTCACCTACTAAAGCAGCAGATACATGTTCGCCAGATTCTCTTCTACGGATGTCTTCGCTCAGAATTAAATCTCGAACACCATCAAACGTCAAACTTGTTGACCCAGAGGAATTACTAACAGCAGTAACAGTAGTATTCCAACTATCAGGCAATGAGGATAATAGAATTAAAGCACGTACCTCATCTTCAAAGTCAATATCAACTGAACTCAATTGACTCACGATCACATTGAATTCATTAATATGATCAGCAACCGACGCACCTTCGCTCATCTTTAAATTAAACAGACGTCGCATCAAGTAGACTTTGTTGATCGCAGAGGGCTTCTCGTACATGTCCGACAGGGCTTTTATCAAACCCGCAGTGGTCTTCTCATTAACGATGTTAAACGCAACGTTACGAGCCAACGTCAGCCGAATAACACCCAAAGCTCGTCTATCCAGCAATTCCCAATCAGCTTGCTTCATCGTCTCTGGCTTCTCCCCAGACAGGGGCACGTGCAGTTTCAT
This sequence comes from Syzygium syzygioides, assembly GCA_031216285.1. Classification (NCBI taxonomy): domain Eukaryota; kingdom Viridiplantae; phylum Streptophyta; class Magnoliopsida; order Myrtales; family Myrtaceae; genus Syzygium; species Syzygium syzygioides. Next base: position 20,001,388 of record CM062242.1, read on the forward strand.
CTGATATAGTTGATCCTCAATCTGCATCTTCCAGAAACCAAAATCCTTCCCATCAAATCTGTCGATTCTCACTTTTCCTTCTTCTATCGCCATCGATTCGCTTTAACTTAGTCAAGCCAAGCTCTGATACCAATTGTTGCGGAAGCCAAGCGATCGAACAATAAATTTGACAGAATAAGGAAATAAATCGGACACCAGATTTACGTGGTTCGGTCGTAGCGACCTACGTCCACGGGGAGAGCAGCACGGAATTCCACTATAGATCAAGCGATACAACGGAGATTACAACCACACTCGAGTCACTCAAACACTCTAAGTATTTCCCAAGCCCCAATTACACCCAATAACTCGCACAGTGTTTAGCCCCACAATTCCTCACGAAATAATCTCTCAATCTCGCAAAAGAATTATACACTAATCTTAACACAAAATTTAATCGCTACGAACACTTGAACTCTTGGTGTAATTCCACGAACAAATCACGAACCCATAACCAAGCACTCGCTTGCGGAGCGGCGCTTCAAGAAATCTTCACTTCACGTATTGATCAACAACTTCTCGCCCAAAGTACCCACTGAATATATTTATAGCTCGTATGTCCACCGTATGAAGAAGTGCAACAAATTGCTACGCGTACTGCAGAGGGTAACGTAATCAAGTGGGATTCGGTCAACGGAAATCAACTTTCCTCTTCTCTATCTTTCTTTGACCGACTCTTCAATGCACTGGGCAAGGAGATTGACTCACGTAATCTTTTTTTTTTATTTCTTTCCTTGGACGATTTGCTTTCCTTTCGCATTTGCTTGCCGATAATCTCTTCCACACAAATTCATTATCAAGACAAAATAGGAAAGCCTATTTTTCTTTCTCCAATGCCGAATTTCCACGGCAGACATCTTCATATAATCAATTTCGAGTCGGGTTTAATTTATTGGGCTCAAATTCGAGACATATTTTAACACCTCCCACCCTCCTTATCAGCCAATCCTCGCCTCGCCAAAACATCCCACGAGAAGTCTCCATCGAGGATCGAATGTTCATCTTATTACACCCACGAATCGGATCCCACCGGAAGGTCCGCAACAAGGCCTCGCGAGAATTCGGGAGCAGAATGCGAAGACTTCCGGTCAGAGGTCTAACGCGGCGACGGCGACGACGACGGTTCGAGGTCAACCGAAACAATGGTGAAAGCTGAAGCATCGTATCTTATCACGGTAGTTAAAGAACGATTAGGTCACGGAAAAGAGAACTTAGAGAAGGACGTTCGGAAGGTGCAAGAGGAACAACGAAATGTGAAAAGGGCCAGTCGTTTTGACAAACCGCGCGCGCGCGAGAGAGAGAGAGAGAGAGTTTTTTGAGGTCGCGGGTGTCACTCTCTTTCGACCGTTCGGAACCGAGTGAATCATTTCTAGTGCGCAATTCTAGCGTCGGTGGAGCCCCCTCGCGCCTGCCGCCCAATTTGCTTTTTCTGGGTTTGTCTGCGGCGCACGTTGTGGGAGTCTGTACTGTCAGACATGGATGCAGCGCAGGGCTGCAGCTTCGGCTGGTCCTCTCTTGCTCGTTGCGGACCGATCAAATCCATAGTTTTGGCTAACCGGGGGCGTGGCCTCGTGCTGCCATCTCATTGCCCCCCCCCCCCCCGGTGTGCGAGGCAGGTTTACGGAGGGAACCGTGTATAGAGGCCAATTCAATCCGAAAACCTTTCGGTTGTACCAACTTAGTTCTAATTCTTTTGACGATTTGTCGATCTAGTCCTAAACTTTTTGATTGTGCCGATTTGGTCCTAAATCTTTTTAATGATTTGCCGATTTGGTCTTAAACGTATAGACGATTTACCAATATATTCAAGGAATAGATTTATGACTAAATTGGCAAATTTCTACAAGATGAATGACTCAATTGGCAAATCGTCAAAGATTTCAAGACTAAATTGGCACAATGAAAAGATTTAGGATTGAATTGACCTCCGCACAGTAGATTTGCAACTTTTTGGACAGTTATTCCCCGGCTAGGACTTAAATCCCGAAAGAAATAGTGCACGCTCGAAAACGTAAATTGAACTTAACTTCATTCCGGTTCGCTTTGTGTTTTGTTTGCGCCCGGTGTTAGGATGAGAATCTCTTGCCAGTAACGCGAATTGAAAAATGTACGCGTGATGATATCATTTGAATCCAGGGCTTGTAAAACCGGATCTCTTTTACCGTGCAAATCAAAAAATGTACGGGCGATCATATCATTTGATTCGAGATATAAGGAATTCGTGACGTGGTAATATTACGAAAGGCGCGCAGCAAACAACAAGATGCACTCGAAGTGCAGAATAGGTTATCTTGTTTCTTGGCTACGAAATACAGCTCATTTGAAAAAGATGGAATGACAACGATTTTGAGGTTTCTCGATATTATAAGTCCCAAGATATGGCTTAATAATTTAAACTATTTCAACAAACTCCGCACATTTGTTACCCCACATAAAACCAACGTGAACAATCTTTAATGCGAATAGTCTATAAGGCTCTTGGAACATCCACTCCACTAAAGATTCGACAAATTAAGATAGCCTTCCTCCCATGTGCACCCGATGGTAGCGAGGAGCAATGCTACGATGCACTAAGATTTTACTAAGGAAACATTGCTAGACGACACGAACAATGGACGGGGCATTGCCATGTTGTGAATCATGTGGAATCTAACAAAAATAATGAACAGGAAGGAAGGAGATAGAATTATAAACAGGCAAACCTCAAATCACTGTGGAGCATGACTTTATCAAACAAATTTATTCCGTTGACTCTATATCATATAGGGGTGATCGGCTTCAAGGTAGGTTGGTCCTACCCTGAAATCGGAAATCGATCCCGTCCACCCTGAAACTGGTGATGTTATTTTTTTTTCCTTATGATTTTTACAAAAATATTTTATCTTCAATATTTTTTTTTATGGTTTCAGCTATAAAAAAACAACAAAAATATATATACCCTGGGCCGGTTCTTCCAATTTGGTCCGGTCAGTACAGTTCCTTACCAAGAACTGGGGACCGGACCGGTTATTCTCGACTCCAAATTTTTTAAGCAGGGAATCGGGCCGATTCCGGTAGGAACTACCTAGAATCAATCAATCCAGTCCGGTTCCCAGGTTGGACTAAGACTGATACGCACCTCTAGTAATATATGAGTACATCTTGTACACATCTAACGAAATTAACGATTATTGTCTTGAACGTCGCCACAAAGGACCTCCATGGCCAAAAACCTTCCCTATTGTCCGTTAGAACTCGTGTCATCTCGTAAAGGTCTAGGAACTAATCGAACTCAAATAGGAACTAATTAATTGGCCAAACTTCGAGCAAAAACAAACCAAGCATAGGACCGATTGCTTTTGAGATCCACAAAAATACATTTTTAGATCCTTGCGGTAATTATTTATAGCCCCACTTACGAACTAGCAAAAGAGTAAAAATAATAAAAGCCGGAAATCACACAGGAAAATTGGACCTTGCTTATGAAGAAATCGCAGAAAATTATGATTTTTTTGTTTCCATCACATTATCTTTACTTCATATGCACCGAAATTTACATACACCACATAATTAACTAAGATTTTCTTAGTAAGAGATACTCGATAATGAAAGCACACGAAATATTCAATATAATATTACCCGAAAATGACACCAAAAAAAATATTCCCCCCCACAAAATAGAAAGCAAGAGAAAAAAGGGGGAAAAACCAAGGATTGTGTGCTGTGGCGGTGGAAGAGAGCAAGTTTCTGGTTGCTGATTGGGCACGATGTGGAGGATATGCGTGAATCATTATCTTATGACTTAACATTGGATTCCAACCGAAGCTCAAATCATCGGACGAAGAAGCGTCTTCGTTCTTTTCCTTGGCGGGCACGAAGGGCGTGTCGGATTTGACCTCATTTGACTTCACGAGGGGACTTAAGGTGCGTGCCCCATTTGCTTTGCCCGGTGTCGGGAAAATGACATGTTCCCGTTCTATTTTCATTTTCGTTTTGCCTTTGCTTTGCCTCTGGCTAGCCGTGCCTGCGCTATGGTTGGGTGGATTCGAGGGAGATTGACTAATCTAATGGCGCCAAGCGAAAGTCTATTGAAGTTGATTACGCCAGGATATTATTGCCATCACTCCACGTCTCGTCGTTTCCTGCACCGGTATCTGACCTCTTCAAGAGAGCCTGCTGCTTAGATAAGGCCCCTTGGAATAAGCATGTTGAAAATTGATCCTTAAAATAAGAACAATGTTAAACAAAAAAAATATGGTAACCCGAACTGCTAATATGGTTTGCATGATTTTGCGTATCTAGTACTGTTTTTTTTTTTTTTTGGGTCGTGTATCTAGTACTATGAAAATGATTGTTATTGCGCCCTCTGTCGGCATAGAGATCTGTACATTCACTGTTGGGTGGGTGATGTGTCGATGAATGTGGTTACACAGCTATATCCAAATACGCATTTCGCTCGTTTAATGGTGGATGTGTCGAAAGATTGTCTGCACCGGCAGCGGACCAAATTTTCTACCTCCTGGCATTACTCAAGTAAGTGTCTCCAATTTTCTATTATGAGAGAAAATAAAGGATGAATGTTTAGTTGAATAATTTTGTAAAGGACATAGCTAGCATAACGTTGGATGTTATCCAAAAAGTATATATAAATCACAGTGCCTTGTTAGTCACGAATTCTATTAGAATGTTATGACATTTCATCGTAATAAAGTGTAAGATGTCGTAACAAAAGTTTTACGCAACGTCTACTGTATTCCTGCCAAAATCATAATGTCTATCGTATAACGAGTTCTTTGTTAGGGATCTAATACTACTGCTTCGTTTGTTTCGCGAGAAATGAACAATTTAGAAAATATTTTCTTGAAAATGATTACTTGTGTCGTTTGAAATACTTAGTCAATGAAAAATATTTTTATTATCGACAATGATTTATGTCTAAATACTTTCGTAAACGATGAAAATATTTTTTTATTATTCATTTTTGCAAGCGATACAAGCGATCATTTTTTAGGAAATTATTTTTCAAATCATTCATTTACCGCGAAACAAATAGAATTTCTTTACGTCCCATCTTAAAATCACAGAGAGTAGAGCTGATTGGTTCCAAGATGGGCGATTCCCACCTTGAAACGGGAACCGCCTCCTACTAAGGCTCGATTCCGCAAAATAGGAACCTGGAACCACCTGCTAAGGATTGGTTCCACGAAATGGGAATTGAAAGTTGCCCATTAGTTCCTGGACTTACCTGGGAATCGAACATCAGTCCGGTCTGGTTCTTGGGTGAGTCAATGGAACTGATCTATGGCTAGTGGTGATGCCACTCAATGTGAAATTGGGGACGGCACAAGGGGAGCTGTTCTCAAGCGACTGGTTGCAGCTGGTGGCAACGACACTCAACTTGGAAATGGGGATGAGGGATTAGAATTGGGACCGGGTCGTGGTGTTCATGCAACCCCGCGAAATCCAAGTGGTCTCGAAGTCGTAGGGAGGGGCAGGCGTCGAAGTTGGGGATGAACGAGGCAACGAGGGCTTGGTAGTTGGTATGAGACCCAGCACGACTTGGACGAGTTGAACGGTGGGCTTGGAAATTCCCTTTTATCTCGAGCACGGAAAAGAGAGAGGGCTTGGAAATTCCGTTGCATCTGTTTTGATTGCATCCATGAATTTGCCTTTTGGATATTAGCACAATTGAATAAAAGACAAAGGATGGTCACCCTAATCATGTATGTCCGTAATCATTCATCATTTGGATAAATTCACGAGCTATTCTGTCAAAATGAGTACACGAAAGTCTCCTTTTCCACCGATCATAAGCCCGGTTCACACGAATCAAAAGTGAGGAAGTAGAAACTAATGAGCTCGATAATGAATGCGGAATTGATTAGTGCAATGACGATCGGGGTAGCACCGTACAGATCAATCGCACATGATATATCTCGTCTCGAATTACTTACCACCATCCGCTGATCGATCATCATTGGCGCATCGTCCAAGAGGGTCAACGAGAGTGAGAGAAATGATCATGAATGTCGTTGCTGATGAGCTTTTTTTTCATGGCGACGAGGAAAGATTGCACTTTCCAGGCTGCCATTTCTTGACCTTCTGTCACTTTCTTCTCGTTACCCCCAAGACGAGAGGAAGGAGGCCGGAACTTGGCTTTACCAATGTCGGGAGGGGCAAAAATGTTTTATGATTTTCCCCAAAACCGCAAATTGGGGAATTATGAAAGTTGTCGGATTCATTTTTTGTGAGGTTAAAACACATATCATGTTACCCACTAAGAAAAAAAGAAGAATCACGTGTATCATGTTACTATTGGACCCAATGGATTGACTAGAGGCAGAGGACTCGGTGCAAATGGAACATCATATTGCTTATAAGACAATTCGAACAGTTGGCCCATTTTGAAAATCAGCCTGGATCATATTGGATACGGGTTCGATTCCCAGTGCCCAACTGTTCAACACAAACCGCTTTTATGGCCGAGCCCTCTTCAGAAGACCGCAACAAGCTTCGCTGAAATTCAATCTCGTCACATTGTCTAATAGTTAAAGCTCGTACCCATTGAAAGCAATTAAGTCGTCCCCATGGTGGCTTAACCTCCCCACCTATATTCACTTGTCACATCGAGTGACCGGATGAGAAAAAATCCCAACCGCTGTATTGTCATCGGACCGAACTATAATGACTACCGTTTGACCATTTTCAGCTGGTGATTATATGACCTTGATTCTCGTCGCGATGTTACAAAAATACGATAATCATGAATTGGACATCGGCTCTGCCTTACTAACTTCTCTTGCATATGAATACTTTTTCACTCATATCCTTACAATGAACTTGATAGATCAAATCAGAAAAAACCAACAACAAAGAAAAAGTCAAATGGAAGGATTGCTTTATGGGGCCAGAATCGCATAGATATTCTCAGCCAGAGGACTCACGGACTCCACCAGATTGGCTTAAGCAGGGGTGAGCACGATTTCAGGATAGGATCGAAAATCGAAAAATCGGACCAGCGAGTCCGGTTCGATTCTCCGATTTTAGAGTGGAAGGTTTCAGTTCCCGGTTCAAATTTTTTAGGAACTAGAACCGGAATCAAAACTGCAATGCCTAAAAATTAAAACCCTAATTTTCTTTGCTCTTCATAAATTTCACCTCAAGGCTTCAATTATCAATTCCATCATATGCATATCTCTCTCTCCCAGTCCCCACACCCAGTGACCCACAAGACCCTCTCGCCTCTCCTCGCTTCGTTCGGTGTTCGCCTCTTTGGTCAACCACGGTCGGGGTTCGATCATTCGTGGCTCGAGAGCGCGGAGGTCGGCTTCGATTCAAGCGACATCTTCTGAATCGTCTTTCCTATCTTCGTCTTCGTTCGGGTCGCGGTTCGAGGACACCGTGAAGAGGACTGTGGCCGAGGATCCGTCGTTGTTTACTCCTTAGATTCTCTCTCGACTTGACCCGCTTACGCGCCCCCGCACGCGCACTCTCTCTTCTCAGCGATTGGGAGGAGAGGGCGCGCGTGCGGCAGCGTGTGATAAATTTGTGTCCGGTTGTCCCGGGCTGTTGCTTTTTACTGTTTTATGTCCGATTTTGATTCTTCTTTGATGGTACAAGGAATCTTTGGTACCTGGGGTTCATCAATTTGTGGGGGGTAGGGCCGGGTAGCAATGCAGGTCGGCCTGTTTGTCCCGGGGAGACGGGGATGAGAATGTAATGCTTGCTCCGAACGTCGTGCCGAGTGGTGGCAGTAGTGATGATTTGCGCGTGGCGGCGAGAATTCGCTTTCGGATCCCGCCCGGGCGGCCGCCCTGTGACCGTCCCGGATCGCACGTCTCTTCTCCGTTCGAACAACTTGTACTCACAGTGTACACCGTGGCCTGTTAATTTTGTTGTCGCCCGCATCGCAATCCCTCCCCGCCTCCTTCCAATCTCGCAGCATCTGCCGCGCGATGCGGCACTCGGGTGTTGCCGGTCCTGCTCTCACTTGCACCAGCGGCTCTAGCAGTCGCAAGCAGTGTGTGGCTCGTTTTCGCTCGGCAGTTTAGTTTTTAGTTACTCATCGTTGTCGCCCCGCGTCGTCTTCCCTCTCGCCTTCTTCCGATCTCGCATCTGCCGCCGATGCGGCGCTCGAGTGCTGCTGGCCCTGCTCTCGCCTCTGCCCTCGTGGCTCTACCGGGCGCATGCAGCGTGGCTCGTTTTCGCCTGGCTAGTTTAGTTTCTAGTTACTTGTCTTGGTTTTTTTTTTTTTTTTGGGTTTTATAGTCTTAGGGCAATATGACCTATTACACAACACGTGGCAAGCTGGCAGATTATTTTTAGAGATGATTAATTACGTTTGGTTCGTTTTCTTTCTACCTAGAGTATCTGTCATGGAAATGAAATGGATTTGTGCAGAAGTATTGCTTTCCGCCATGGTCAAGCTGTGGGTTTTTTTTTTTGTCTCGTTGTGGTGGCTTTTGTTGGCAATCAGAATTTTCTCGGTCATACATTTTTTTTAGGAAGGCTGTTGCTTGGTTTATTCCTAGCGTTACTGAGGTATATACGGTGGTTTCGCTGCCAAGCTGACTCTGCATATTTTGTTGATTTAGTGGGCGAGTGCATAGCTTTTGTGAAGGAGGTGGACTTTGTGCTGGGAAAAATTCTGTGATGGCTTCTCCGGCATTTGTGCATTGTCGGTGGACATTTAGTATGCGGTTCTAGCTTAGAAAGTGAAGGCGGTGCTTATGCTGAGTCGGAGGGGCACCCGATTATGCGAAGTCCACGATATTTCTTTTGGCATAAGTTGATGCTAGCCTGTCTACCCTAAAGGGTTGGGATTCAACAATTGTTTCCCCACATATTTATTGTTGCAACCTCAGTAGCACCGACACACGACACGACACGACACGTTATTTCCAAAAAAATAGAAAATTTCGACATATTGAGATACGTTGTATATTAAATGTATATTTTTTTATATACACGATAAATTGATTCGATTCAAATCCACAAATAAATAAATAACAAGAAGAAAAGAGCCTAAAATAAATTTACGCTAAAAACATTAATCCATCATTTGTTAATATCATTCATCGTTTGAATTTTTTTATATATAATAACATGTAATTTCTCTGATCAAAAAAAAAAAAACATGTAATTTTTTTTAGCGTGTCCAAATTCCAAACAGCAAAATTAGAACAATCTTTTTTTGCAGAAAGTTTCGAGTTATATATATATAAATATATATATATATGTTTAGTGGGCCCCGGGGAAGCTGCAGGGGACGACGGCGAGTCTCCTGCCCTGCCCGCCCACCGGAAAAAGGAAAACAGATCGGAAAACCGAGCTCGAAATTCCGGGCCACGACACCCCACCACCAAAAGGGAAACCGGAAGAAGGGGCGCCGGAAGTCGGAATCGGAATCGGCCGTGGAGCCCCGATTAGGGCTAAGCTCGAGGGAGGGGGGGGTTTTACGTGGAGGGGAGACGGAAGCCGCGGGAGGACCGGAAGGGTGGCGAGCCAGGGTTTTCAACCGGTGGTGTTCAGCCTCTTCCGCTCCTCTCGCCGCCGGTCATCTCTCCGCCGGCTTTGCTCCATCCTCAGGTACTCCCTCTCCCTCTCTCTCTTCGCCCGCGCTTGTTCATGGGGCAGCTTCCGCTGCTCTTGTTTTCACGCAGCACGGCCGCCCCCCGACTCGCGTGCCTGCCGCGTGTCCGACACCGACACACGGTCGCCTCGCGAACGTGTCGGCGCTTCCTTGGCTGCAACTATATTTTCTGTCTTTCTTTCATGCTATTGTTGGTATGGGGAATTTGTAACTTATTATCAATGTGTTTGTGTTCTTGAAAAGTAGTTCACTGTCCGTAAAATTCAACTGAAACTCTTTATGCATCTGTCAGTGATTGGAGGCGCCCTTTTTTGATCCCTATGGGCAAGAGAAATCGTCAGAAACACGGTACACTTCTCTGGCTATTTCTTGTTTTCATGCTTAACGTGCTTTGCCTTATAGTTGGTTAAAATTGGTATTTAAGATAAGTTCATTGCCTACACCAGCTTAAGCTTATCCAAGAGAAAGGTTTTTTTTTATTGCAATTGGCACGTTTGCATCACATTGTTCTCCTTTCGGCTCTCCCTTATGTCTAAATTTGGTCTCACAACTTTAATCACTCTCTCTTTTGCTTTATTCACATTTCTTGGCTTTCCTTTTATATTTGGGTTGTTTAAGTTCTTCGTAGCGAAGCTGAAGCATATTGTTGTTTAATCTGTACTGTAAAGCAGTATTGAAGAAACCCAGGACCCCTGAGATATCTGAAGATGGTGGGATTGTGAGAAAGAAGCATAAGGTTGAAGAACACGCTTCACTAAGGATATCTCCAGATCCTGCAGGCATGTGTGAATGCAGCTTTATTACTATTATATGTATAAATAAATATCTTTGGAAGTTTCCATTATCAAACTATTCATTCTATGACGTGCTTCTGAATTTTCAGTCAACTACTTTTCTTTTCTTCTCTAACATTCGTTTTAAAGTAATTTAAAGGACTTGTTTAGATACAGCACTCCTCTATGTGATCTCATGAAGCCTTAGTAGAAATTATCACGCTTCACATGAGATTTTAGTTGTAGAAATTACATTTATTAGGATGTCTCTTACTTGATGACTCTATCTATGCTTGACATGAGATTTGAGACCAGCATCCTTGAGGATCAGTTAGTTGACCTGCAATCAAGTTTAAATTAAATGGTTGTAAGTGAATTGAATATTCTACCTTACATTTAGTGTGATTATACTGCTATCACTTGCCGCAGAACTCAGTAATGTGGATAACGATGATGAAGCAGTTTATAAAGAGCCTTCTGCCTATGACAATTTGTTAGCGACTCTGGGGTCTAGCGGCAAATATTTCTCTGATGCTTATAGAAGAAGGTAATGGTACTATTCTCCCTTCCTCCCTTCTTTCCCTCCCTCGGTGGAAATCAATTGCAAGATAGATGTTCTTACTACATTTTTGCTGAGGGCATCAGACAATATTGCTAGTTGTACTATCACATCATAGTGTACATGGGTAATTATATCTGGGTAAGATATCCTTATCTGTGGCTTTTTGTCGATTAATGTTGCTGCCACTCATGCAACGTGAAATAAGTTCCATTAGATATTTACTGCACAACAGCATGTCTTTCTGGTGAAAATATAGGAATAACCAAAAAGAGTGTAGAAGGTCACTTTGGAAATGACTTCACAGAAAGAGTGTTTATTAAACAGGTCTCAAAGAAAAATTGAAAAGAAAATATGGTGGCAACCTTTTTTTTTTTTTTTGAGTTTTTACCCATGGTAACACATTACTCGTAAAGCAAAATGTGTTTCATGTTTTCCTACGACCTAAAAGTTCACAATCTTTCATACAAGTGTACTTTTGGATGATTTATAGCATTGGATTTAAGTTCCTAGTCTAGTTGTCATTCTTGGACACTAATAGAGTTTTTGGTGCTGGAAACTTTTACTGTGAACAGACAGAGAGAAGAAGAAGGTAAAAGTGACAGTGAAGAAAGCGAGTGTGATGATTCTGATTCTCTTAGTGGATCTGGCCGGGATGATTCCGAAAGAGGTCAAAGCTTAAACTTTAAGTATTGCATATATTTATGAGAATTCTATGTGTTTAAATTTCATAGCTTAAACTAACTTAAAGATTTCTGACCAAAAAAAAAAAAACTAAAAGATTTTGAATTTGTTTTTAAGTTCATGGTTTTGATTTTCTTGTATACAGATATCTTACTTAACCATTTTAGAATTTAAAGCATGGACTTTAAGATTGTGCTAAACCCTGTAGAATAGTTCTTGACTCTTGACCAGGAATTTAGAGCTCTATTCTTTATGGCTTTGATATCATTACAATTTTTTTTATGTTTTAGGAGCGTAGTATTTGAAAGCCCCAAGACCGGAGTCGAAATATTCAAATTTGAAAGGTAGAAATGGCAGCACGTAGCATGGCTTGTGAAACCTTTTCTCTTTTAACTTGTATTTCATGCTTGGCTTGTAGGATCTGAGGACGAGTCCCCTAAGATTGATGCTAGGGAAAGTATAAGAGAAAAGTTTGGTGTAGTTGGTGTTGGAGAGGAGGGTGAAGATGCTGAAATGGAGAATGATGGAGAGACATCTGAGTCTGAGCAAGAGCATGAATTAGACGTCCATTCTAATGCTGCTGTTGAGGCATCAGGCTGTGTGAGGTTTGTTGACAAAAATGTCTCCATTCAATATCTGAATATCTTTATTTGGTTGTATTTTATTTATTGGGACTTATAAGTGGTCACATCTATTTCGATGTACTTGTACGGGGCAGGCACCCTTTGGCCCCATATAATGATTCTTTTCTGTAAAAAAGGTGGTCACATGCATGTACATTGTACAGTTTCATTAGTGAGCATTACTTTATATAAGTCATATGTTATAGGAGCTTTTGTCTTCCCAAACATGACTGAGGCTTGTCACATTGACTTCTCATTTCCTCGAAACCGCGGATTAATGCTTGTTCACTTATCTGCATGAAGATCATCTATTTCAGCTTTATTCTCGAAGCCCAGGTGCAAGATCATGTATTGAATTTGAGCTAGCTGTTTTTGTGAAAATTTTTAATTTGAATATTAAGCGTCTGTTATGTTGCGGGCTGCTGCATGCGCGTGATTGATTGAAGTTGTGGTTTAGTGGGAAAAGGGGGAGAAGAGGAGTCATTGAAAAGTGAAGGTCGCAGTTTGTGCTAGCCTCCTGTTCCTTTAGTTATATATATCAATGTGCATTTAAATAGGGGATATTCTAAAATATAGTAACGGTTATCACTCATAGAAAGAACAGGATACCAATATCAAGGAGCAATCTTGGAACTCTGTCATCTGGCCGGTGATCAAACAATTCATAGTTTGGAGAACATTTCTTCAATTCAGGTCTTGCATGCAATCAAAAGTGATGTAAGATACAAACTATGTGGGGAGAAGAAGAGTAGACTTGCTGTTACTTTTTATAATTTTAATTTGTTGTAATTGGGTATTCCTTGTTGACTTTTTATCTTTTACAGGGGCTTGTAAAGCAGTCTTCGTCACATACACACACACACACACACACACCTCCCATGTGTTTCCTTGTCCAAGTACTTATATACTTTATGTGGTCGAACTTATGCTAGCCTATTGTTTTTTTATAAACAATATAGCATCAGTCTGCGCTAAAGTAAATGCAATAATAAATTCTTGTCCCCATCAGTATGCTTTCTTCAAGTAAATGCATCTTATATATGCATGTGCTCAGACACACGCTTGCAAGCATCTCTGTAGAATTCATATGTGATCTGCTTGCTATAAAAATGAATTCTTGAATTTCCTGAAGGTAAGGCAAGATACCAGATTAATTTTCTGGGTAGATTAATGGTTTTGCGTAGATAACATGGCATTTACCTGGAGTTTTGCCTTTTATGAACAACATAACAGATATGTGGGGCGAGCTGTTTAAAGTGGGTTGTCAATGAAGTTGCTATAGTGATATTTTGGCATTGACCTGCTGGCCTGTGATTGGATACTCTCTTGAATTTTACGTAGTTCTTCTCCCTCGCCAGCAAGGATATCTAGTTTGTATTATTTGCAAAAATTATTGCCTCCACATGAACCTTGCCATGTTTCTTAGTAACCTATTTCTAGGAGCCCCCTTAAATTATTTCAGGTACCACAGGACCATTGAATGATTAGACCTTGAGGTACCCAATTTGACGGATCTCCCACAAATAGTTTTTCTTTAGTGCCTTCAAAGATATTTCTATATTTTCTGGCTTACTAGTTAGTATATTTGGCTGTAATTTTGGTGTTTCATATGCTGCAATGTCCCATGGCCTAGTGTGGACTTTCCTATACTTTTTGTGTAACCAGCTGAGGCACAGACTTTCTCAGATTTTTCTCGAGAAGGAGAGGAAAAGATTAGTGAAAGTTATTTGAATCACTCAGCATTTATAACACAATGGTTTTATTTAACAAGATCATATAAGGAAATTTATTTCTGATTCAACCTACAAAAGTTCCGCTGGCTTACAAAATAATTTATTTGGGGGAGAGAAAGAATAGGCTCTTTTTGAAGGTGAAAGTTATTTGAATAACTCAACTTTTATAACACAATGGTTTTATTTAACAAGATCATATAAGGGAAATTTATTTCTGATTCAACCTATAAAAATTCTGCTGGCTTACAAAATAATTTGTTTGGGAGAGAGAGAGAACAGGCTCTTTTTGAAGGTGGTGCTAGGTTGTCAACCTTTGCTTAAAGCCAGAAGCCAAGAAGCTCAAGAGGCCTTACCATCTTCTTTTCTACTTATAATTGTGGGTCCTATAAATACTTGTGATATACTAAAAGGTTTAAAATGGTTCACAAAAAGTCAAATATCTCTCTGTTTTTAGAGTTTGAGTTTTTCAAATATAACCCTTAGTTTTCATGAAAGAAAAACACTTACTTAAGCTGAAGTCGAGGCTACAGCCAAGTGCTGAAAGCCACAAGTAAATCTTGTTAGATGTAGTAAAAAGGGTAAAGTGGTCCTTAGAACCTTTAGGTCTTGTTTTTTGATATATGTATTGGACACTAGTTGTTTATACAAGACAGCTTTTTCCTCTCTTTCTCTCTCTATCTCTCATGGTATCAAAGCAGCAGTGGAAGAAGCAGGCTGTGAAATCTGAGACTGGGTGTACCGTGCAAACTCCTCATCAGACATAACAACTACCTTGCCTTCAGAAGACTGTGGAGAAGAATCAGTACCAAAAGCAGTATGTGCAAACTGATGTTGCTGCACTGATCTTCCATGTAACTTGTAACAAAATTTTTGAATATGACCAGCTTTCCCACAATAATGACACGTCCGTATGGCCCCCGAGTTGTTAGTAGACACGTGTTGTTGGCCTTGGCCTCTCCCTGTTCCTTCACCTCGGCCTCCTCCTCGGCCACCACGTCCACTATATCCTCCACGATTTCCTCCATCACTCCTGCTACCGCTACCCGATTGAGATTGGAACACGAGCTGAACTATCTGCCATAGGTGTAACATCATGGTATCAGAGCACCAACCCTAGCCGCTGCCGCCGGAACCACCCGTCGCCGGCGCCGTCGCTGTCGCCAGAACAACCCGTCGCCGGCGACCCCAGCTCGCGCGGGGCTCCAGCTCGCGCGGGGCCCCAGCCGCGCGACCCAGCTCGCGCGGGGCTCCAGCTCGGGCGACCCAGCTCGAGCGGGCCTCCAGCCGCGCGACCCAGCTCGCGCGGGGCTCCAGCTCGCGCGACCCAGCTCGCGCGGGCCTCCAGCCGTGCGACCCAGCTCGCGCGAGGCTTCCAGCTGGCGCGAGGCCTCCAGCTCGTGTGATTCAGGTCGTGCGAGTCACGTGAGCCTGGTATTGGAGGTTTCCTCGCCATGGACGTGAACTGAAGGTGAAGGTCTTCTTGGCTCCGTGAACTGAAGCTTCATCCGTGGTGGCCTCATCAAATGCCTGCTTTGCAAGGGCGCAAGCACGGTCAGGCGAGTTAAGGATTTCATAGTAGAACACCGAGAAGTTCAGCGCAAGTCCCAGCCTGATTGGGTGAGTAGAAACCAATTCAGCCACAGCAATATCCTGAGCAGAATTGTAGGCCAATAAGGTGCTCTCAGCAGCTTCCTTCCTCCTTTGTTCCTTTGTTCCTCTGGAATTGCTTTATGCAAGAAATTTGTGAAACTGGCCAGATTAGATTGCTTGGTTGTTAGACCTTAGATTATGGATGTTTGATCAATCGGGTTATGGTTTTTATGGTTTGTCGATTGGTGGAGTTGTGGGGGAAGGCTGGTAATGTTGACGAGGCTTGGGAGCCAATATATGGTTTGTTGAAGTGCTGAATTGTTGTGCCAGTATACGGTCTGCTGGGATATTGAAGGATGGGTGATTCTGAGAGGAATAATCCTGTGATGACTGAGGTGATGTCCTCTTCGTCTAATCGAATTACTGATAAAAAGCTTGTGGGTAGTTCTAACTTCCATCAATGGAAGAAAATTGTGAAGCTTACTTTGGTACAGATAGGTAATGCGACTACATGCCTTTCAGCTGCTTCTCGTCCTTGGATCATTGATTCAGGGGCTTCTGACCACATGTCAGGTCTTTCAGGTATATTTTCCTCTCTTACTTCATCTTCATCCAAGGTAACCACAGCCAATGGATCATCTACACATGTTAAGGGGGTTGGCACAGTTTATCCAACTCCTTCCTTGCCATTGTCCTCAGTGCTTTATCTTCCTCAATTTCCATTTAATCTCATGTCTGTCAGTAAATTAACCAAAAACTTTCAGTGTTCAGTAACATTCTTCCCTGATTCTTGCATTTTTCAGGATCTGGCTACAAAGAGGACGATTGGTAGAGGACATGAGGCAGGGGGGTTATATGTACTTGAAGACGCTCCTCCCATCGCATGTCCTAGTGTTGCATCCTTACATCAGATCCATTGTCGACTTGGTCATCCTTCTCTACATAGCCTTCAAAAGTTAGATTCTAGTTTTAGATCCCTTTCTAGTTTAGAGTGTGAGTCATGCCAGCTGGGCAAATTACATCGTATTAGTTACCCGCCACGAGTTATTAAACGAGTAGCGTCTCCTTTTTTGTTAGTTCATTCAGATATTTGGGGTCCTTGTCATGTGGCTTCTAATCTGGGTTTCAGATATTTTGTGACTTTTGTTGATGACTATTCCAGGGTAACATGGTTATATCTAATGAAAAATCGTTCAGAATTGTTTTCTATATTTCGTGCATTCGTATATGAAATTCATACTCAGTTTGGTGTGCAAGTTAAAGTTTTGCGTTCTGATAACGCTAAAGAGTACTTTTCTGCATCTTTTTCTGACTTTATGACTCAACATGGTATGATCCATGAATCTTCCTGTCCTGATACACCACAACAGAATGGTGTTGCTGAAAGAAAGAAAAGACACTTATTGGATGTTACTAGATCCATGTTGTTTGAAATGAAGGTTCCCAAAACTTTCTGGTGTGATGCTGTTTTAACTGCATGTTATCTCATCAATCGCATGCCCTCTTCTGTTTTGCGAGGTGGTATTCCTTTTTCTACTTTGTTTCCAAATGTGTCACTGTTTGTCTTACCACCCCGTATTTTTGGTTGTCTGTTTTATTCGTGATCATCGACCTGGAGTATCAAAACTTGATCCCAAGGCTATCAAGTGTATGTTTTTGGGTTATTCTCGTACTCAAAAGGGATATCGTTGTTATTCTCCATTACTGAGAAAATACTTTATAACTGCTGATGTTTCATTCTTCGAATCCACGCCTTATCATGATGATCCAATTTCTGTTTCTGAGTTTGATGAAGACTTCTATGTGACTACCCTTCAGTCACCTGCTCCAACTACTTCACCGGTCTCTACACAGGAACCACCTCCTCTCCAGGTTTATACTCGACGTCCTCGAGTCGCTACTATTTCCCCCCTTGCTCATGACACTACTACGTCATCTTCAGCTCCAGATCCGCCATCAGTTGACCCTCCTCTTGTATCTGATCTTGATCTTCCTATTGCTCATCGCAAAGGTACACGTACTTGTACCCAACACTCTATTGCAAACTTTGTCTCATATTCTTCTGTCTCTCCTACTTTTCGATCCTTTTTATCTACTGTGGACCAATATCCTATCCCCAAATCTGTATCTGAAGCATTACAAAATTCTGGCTGGAGGACAGCAATGGAAGAAGAACTAATGGCTCTCCAGTTTAATCAGACTTGGGACTTGGTACCTCTTCCTTCAGCCAAAACTGCTATTGGTTGTCGTTGGATATTTGCTGTGAAAGTCAATCCTGATGGTTCTCTGGCTTGTTTAAAAGCACAACTTGTTGCAAAAGGGTATGCTCAGGTTTATGGAGTTGACTATTTAGACACTTTTTCTCCTGTTGCCAAACTTACTTCTGTTCGTGTTTTGATATCCCTTGCTGCCACATATAACTGGCCTTTATTTCAGCTTGATGTTAAGAATGCCTTCTTGCATGGTACTCTTCATGAAGAAGTTTATATGGAGCAACCTCCGGGATTTGTTGCTCAGGGGGAGTTTGGGCTTATGGTTTGCAAATTAAGAAAGTCTTTATATGGTTTGAAGCAATCCCCACGAGCATGGTTTGGAAGATTTTCTGATGCTGTACTTTCTTTTGGACTGTCTAGATGTGGAAATGATCATTCTTTCTTTTATAAACAGTCACAGGGAGGCAAACTGTTCTTGATTGTGTATGTTGATGATATTATCATCACGGGAGATGATTTGACTGGTATAGCTGAACTAAAGATTTATCTTCAGCAACAGTTTCAGACTAAGGATTTAGGAAAATTGAAGTATTTCCTAGGAATTGAAGTTGCTCAGTCACATAAAGGTATTGTTCTATCACAAAGAAAATATGTGCTGGATTTGCTTAATGAGACAGGTATGTTGGGATCAAAACCTCTTGATTCACCCATGGAACAAGGGGTCAAACTAGCTGCTGAGGGAGGAGAAACTCTTGATAACCCGGAGAGATATAGGAGACTGGTAGGAAAACTGAATTATCTCACAGTCACTCGACCAGATATTGCCTTTCCAGTTAGTGTGGTAAGCCAGTTTCTATCTTCTCCTCGTACATCTCATTGGAATGCAGTTATTCGGATATTGAGGTACTTGAAAAAGACTCCAGGAAAAGGAATTATTTACCAAAATCACGGTCATAGCAAAGTCGAAGGATTCTCTGATGCTGATTGGGCAGGGTCTCCAGATGATAGAAGATCAACTAGTGGCTATTGTACCTTGGTTGGAGGAAATCTAGTTTCATGGAAGAGTAAGAAACAAAATGTTGTTGCACGCTCGAGTGCCGAGTCAGAATATAGAGCCATGGCACAAGTGACATGTGAATTAGTGTGGATTCAACAGTTATTGACTGAGATAGGCTTCAAAGCTTCAGTACCCATGACTCTATGGTGTGACAATAAAGTTGCAGTACATATAGCTTCCAACCCTGTGTTTCATGAGAGAACAAAACACATTGAGGTTGATTGTCACTTTATTCGGGAAAAGTTGCAGAGTGGAATGATCATTCCCAATCATATTCGAACTGGTGAACAACTTGCAGACATTTTTACTAAACCTTTGGGTAATGGGAGGATAGACTATATTTGTAACAAGCTGGGCATGATTAATATCTATGCTCCAGCTTGAGGGGGAGTGTTAGATGTAGTAAAAAGGGTAAAGTGGTCCTTAGAACCTTTAGGTCTTGTTTTTTGATATATGTATTGGACACTAGTTGTTTATACAAGACAGCTTTTTCCTCTCTTTCTCTCTCTATCTCTCAAATCTAAAAAGCTGCAACCGAATATCAAAAACTATTCCCAACTGGCCTAAGTATTTGAAATTGACTTATCAGCAGCTGTTGGAAGTAGGGTTCATTTTGTGGATGTGTCAATTGTGACTAACTTAATGTTCTCTAAAAGATGATGCTGTCGATGTTTGTAGACTGTTATCTATACTGGACTTACATATGTTCATTTTGTTTTTCCCCTTGTTTTTTGTTATTTCTGACCTGGTTTGTTCATTGACCATGAATTTTCTTTTTGGGTACAGTTCATACGCTATGCACTTGAGTCATCAGATATCAAAAGGAGAGATTGATGAATTGTCAAAAAAACGATGGAAATATAAATGGGAGGTGTCTGCTGCTGAAAACTGCAGGTGGTTAGGAACTGGAGAGTGCTTTATGAAGGTATGCCTTTTATATGACCTACACATTTTTTCTTATTTCTGAGAGTTATAACCACCAATTTATCTTTTTAAACTTCTTGTTGACACGCCTACTATTTTAGACCTTCTTTGTTAATATTCTGCATGGACGTAAATGACATTAGAGTAGCAAAGAAGTGTAGGGGATAAAAAAGGAGTTGATTGCAAACCTTATTTATTTCTTTCATCATTTCTTGCTTTTTGATGAGAGACAGCTTTGCCTTGTAGCTATAGGCCTGCTATGTTGAGACAATACTAGAATTCACTTCATATTTCCCAAACAGAGAATTGAACCTGAAAGTGCACATTCAAGAAGTCATTTGAGGATCACATCTCAAATGACATCTAGTTGCATGAGTTTTGTTGGTGTGGTTACTAGTTTGTTTTAACTCTACTTTCTTCTTCTAATGTATTGTGTCATTTATATGCATATATTTTCTGGGTTTCTGAACATTAATAAATTTTTAAGGCATTTGATGTTGCTTGTATGCACTTTTTTTATAAATCAATACACAACCTAATATAAATTTTGCTTTGTAGGATGACATTTACAACCTGGGTATGGTCTGAAGCCAAGCTTGTATAGACACTGGTTAAATATCTATGAGACGTCTGGAGGCAGTGATTTTCATATGTCAAAAGAAAGATTGTTTTTTTCCCTCTGTAAGTTGGGATCCTGAAGTTCTTTTTTACTGTTTTTCTGGGTTTATTATAATCATTGAATTTTTTATAATTCCTTCATGTTTGTCTCTATCTCTTTTTCCTTTAATGCTTTGTTTTTCTTTGGTCAGCTCCTTCAATGCCTTTTTTATTAATCATGGCTATTTGCGGCAACTTTTTTGGTTAAACCTGATATACTATATAGCGTCCCACGCCAGTGGAAGAAAAAAAAAAGGGGGGGGGGAGGGAGATGTGCTTGGTGGTGGTCTGCAGCGTTTAATGCCAGTGATTGTACAGCGTAGTTGGGTTGGCGATTGTTACTTTGGATTTCGTTACTGAAATTTTGTGTACTTGTATTTGCATTTCTTGTTTAAAAACTTTACATTGTTTATTCTTTTGTTTGGACATTCTTTATTCTGAGTTTATGTGGGTGAAGATGATTAGCTTACCACCTTCTCATGCCCCTAATATTTCTCAAAATCCTAAAAATCTCCCTGGAATTGAATTTTTTGCTTTGTCTTTTTTTATCCGAGAGTCACCACCAATCTGTTTGTATTAAAGTTGAGGTTGATTGACTATTTAAAATCGGTCTTGATGTGTAAGTCATCTGATTGCCTCAGCACGTTTGAGTTGCTGATCCAATCAATAACCTAGCAAAACCCTTTCTTGGGTTTGGTTATGTGTGGCGAAATGATAAGCAATACCACTGTCTCCTTAGTTTTTTTTCTCCCACTCCTCTCCTTTGTCATCTCTTGTGCGTTGTTTTTCAGTTATAACAGAATATCGCTTTGTTTACCTCTGTGTGTACTTGAATGTACCAGGCTTATCTTTGATGAATTTTCATCACCAGTGGACAATAACTTAACTAATTTGAAATACTCAAATTACTTTTATATTTTAGGCAACAGCTATCGAGATATACTGAACTGCAGCAAGAGGCCCTTTTATCACAAGGGCCATGGAGAAGACTCAAGTACCATGGACGCATACATCATGCATTTTGTGCGTGCCGACCTTCCCCGTACACCATCTTTCAGTTTTCTTTTGTTGAGAAATCAGTCTTTTTTTCCTTTTTAAGTCTTTTGGTAGTATTATAACCTTTACAGTTCGTGGGATATGTTTGACAGTTGAATCATATATTCAGAACAAGAGATATTGTGACTCGAAATGACAGAAAAATGGCCAAACACCAAGAAACAGTGAAGGATGAAATACTTTCTGGTGGTGAATTCCTTGATCATGGCTTCACTCGTCCCAAGGTATACTGACACATGTCACTTCTGCTTTGCACGTTCCAGATTTATTTGATTTATTTATAGATCAAAATGTTGGTAATCCAGTCACTAAATGTGTATCTATTTCATTTTAGTTGGGCTTGGTTTTTTTGTGATTATGACCTTTAGTCACTTTGACATTCTTTCGTCATAGCTCTTAGTGGTAATGCCTATGCATTGTGAGTTTACTACGAAGGACTATTACTTAGGCTTTTTGGAAGAGAGCTCTTCAAAACTGATGTTTTGTTGTGGGTTTGGGTCTTGAGACTAGTTTGGAAGGTTCATTGTATTAAGGAGCAATTTAGGATATTTATACTTATCTTGGCATATGCCAATGAGTGGGACACAAGTGCTTTCAGGGAATCAACTAGGGTTGGGTGTTCCTGCACCTCTTGCTATGACTTGCTTATAACCCCTTAATTATACTACCCTACTTGTGTTAGGATTTCTGGGTCTCTCTCTGTCTCTGTCTCTCTGGCTCTCTTTCTCTATGTGCAGCGTCCAGCTAATGGATTGCAAGTTTTGCCTTGAAAAAGCTGTCGCTGTGAATTTTGATGATTTGTGGAATTATTGTCGAAATGTACCTTCTATTATTAATCATTTTTCATGGTGATGCTTAAAATGAGTTGGTAGTAATGAAATAATCTTTTTCGTTTAAGATAGGGCAGTCTATAGGTACTTCCTATATATTATGACTACCCTTGCTGCTTACAATGGCTTGAGCAAAATAGCTTCTTTCTATATAAGAATCTTTTCCCCAGACCTTTCAAAATATCTTTGATATGCATTTCCGGATCCACCAAACTTTATTTCCAACATGAATCTTGAGTTTGTCGCTGAAAATTCTTTCCTCAATCTTGGAGGCTCATGTGAGAGAAATCACGCATATTGCATTGTGCAGATCTAATTATGTGTCTTTCTATGCCCTTTGAATAAATGATTAGTTTGTTCGTTTCCTTTCTGTGTTGGTTTTGGTGAGCTAATGAATACAACTTTGTTTTCTTTCCCTTTAAGAAAACAAAACTTTGTCGTCCACTCTTACATTTACTTTGTGCTTATGTTAGGTTTTTAACTTGGTTGATTTGCTTTTTTAATAATGTTTTTCAGGTTTTGATCCTTTTGCCACTTCGTAACATCGCATTTCGTGTTGTTAAGAGGCTAATTCAGCTGACACCTTCAAATCACAAGGTACAATTTAAGTAGTATGTTATAGTTGTTGACCAGGTGTTGAAAATTCTAGAGTCCATTTTGCAGATTGTATCTAATAAGTGACAAATATTCAAACCATTTGGCCAAAAAATCAAAATATCTATTTTTGATTAAGATCTAAAGATTGTTACCCTCTTACAGTTCATGGTATTATTTTAGACACGACTATAATGTGTCCATCATAATTTGGCATTTTGATACCTTGTAAGTTTTTCGACAGTGATATACCAAGTTAAAGGTAAAAAGAGAATCATTCAAGTTTTTAACAATGACAATAGACACTCATGGAAATGTAAATGGTTTTAGTCTTCATTCAAGTTCAAAATGTCCTATTATTGTCTCCTGTAGTTCACTGCAGTTGTCATTTTGATTTTAGTTTCTTTGTATAACTCTCATCATAAACAGAACCATAGAGATCGAGTCTGATGCATCATTGTCAAGAACTATTTGGCTCCCCTCCCATCTCTTTTCTCTTACAATTTGAATAAGAGGAACTATGAGTTGTGTTTGTCATGTTTTGTGTATTTTATTTAGAGTGGAATTGGAATTTTGCTATGAGTACATTACACCCGTTCATGGAGTCAACAGATCTTTTAATGGTGGTTTTACCATCGCTTAAAATTAAATAATAAAAAGAAACATTACAATCACTTTACATAAATATATTTCTTCCTCAGTATCAGTTATGCTAGTGCTTTTTACTTTTTCTTGATAATAATAATGATGATGATGATAAATATTATTTTTATAATAGTAATAATATTATTAATGTCTTGCTGCATTGCATGGGTACCTTTCTAGTCCAAATGTTTAGTGGCTACTTAAACAAAAGAAGTTGGAACAACAACGAAAGCAATCAAACAGATGGATAATCAGTTGAGTGGACATTTAAAATGGGCAAAAATTATACAATGCTATCAATACATGGAAAGAAATAAAAGGAAATGCACATGAAGTATGGCAGAGCGATGAGGAAAAAGATAAGGTTAAGGTCTCTGTGAGGGGAAATGGCTAAAAAGAATAAGAACAAATGTCCAGAAAATCTCTACCTTAGTAGTTTTGATAACAAATATCCCAAATTTCAAAACTTAATTTTTTGGTATCAAATATAGTTTCCATTGCTTCAACGAATAAGAGTGCTGTTAAATTACTGATGTGGTGATTTAGGGCTAACCTGGCACCATGTAAGGCTGACATGGAGCCACATCATCCCTATATCTCACAAAATATTACATAAATGAAAAAAAAAATATATTTTTTGATAACCGAGATGTCCGCGCGGCCGATGAGCTAGGGCTCAAACTAGCGGTGATGCCCGACTAGTCCTCGAGGGGGGCTAGCGCAGCATCCTACCGCCACGACCCCCACTTAAATCACTGATTGGCGAGTTTGAACCCAGGACCTCTGGTGAAAGGAACTGAGTGCAAACCAACGCGGACACCGATGGGTGGGTACATAAATGAAAATATTAATCTGTAGAATTTTGAAAATTAAAGCAAATGAAGATAAAATCATAGAGAGGGTAGGTGGTCCATTCAGCAAACATTGCTGCCTTGTCTAATCATGCAAGTACATGACCTGGGTCACGCCACCCTCACCTGTTCTGGTCAAGGCCTGATGTGACCCTCGTGAGCTAAGGCAAGGATTCTGCAGGACCTTGACTCAACCACGGTGAGGGTCGTGACCCTATCATATTTAAAAATTCAATAATATTAAAAAAAATTGTGTTTTTCCATGAAATATGACTGTTTTACCTTGGCGTCTAGCAGATGAGTCATTATCTTGCCTCAACCAAATAATTTACATAAGCAGACCCCTATCATACCATGTGCTAGACAAGGAGGGCTCCTCATTTCATACTTCTTCCATTTGCCTAAGTGTGTCATGCTTTACATAACTTAGGGTTGGCATACCCTTGGTGCCACTTTGTTGTTAAAGTTTTTTGAAACTGGAAGAGTTAATTCAAAGGTTTTTTTCCCCCTTTTAAATGAAAACCAGTGTCACATTCTGTTTGAATAATGGAAGCATGGATTGTCCACAGGTTAATGTAGAGTACTTGGGACGGTTCTCTGATGATTTTGGTGCTGGAGAGGCTCATGACAGTAAGGACACTGAGGTGTTTCAGGATGTCCATGGCTCTGGTCAGAAGTCTTCGAAACCTACTGACTTTTGTGCACTTTTTGATGGAAATCCTGATGATCACTTTATGGTTGGAATTAAATTTACTAGGTATATATTTTTCCTTGTAGTGGCAGTCTTTTTTTTTAAGTTCCATACTTTTTCTATTTACTGTGATCATTGTTGATTTTACTAAGTATACCTCTCTGTTGTTTATTTTTTAACATGAAGTAGAAAAATTATATAAAAGAGTTTTCCAATGAAAGATTATGATTTGATGACTATAAGGAGGATTTTGCGACGTTTTCCACCAAATCATGAAAGCAAGAATATCAGAATGTAACCAAGCCAAGAGAATAAAGAAGTATGCCAGAATGTAACAATTACAGCAATTGTGGTTTTGATGTCATCTATTTATTTCTTTTTCTTACTGAGAACCTTCTGAAGGAAGAGCCACTCTGCAACTCATACTGGTCAGTTAACTTGGGCCCTTAGGTAGTACCCTTGCGTTGGACCAGGCAAACTTTGCTGGTGTAAATCCCTTGGGCAGGAATCAAATACCTAACATCCAGCTCTTGGGACAAGGCCCTTGCAACCAGGGCAACCCTACGGTGCTGATGCTATTAATTATGTACCTTTTGTTTCAGATGAGGAAAGCCTAGTGGAGAAAGAACTTCTTCATGATCTTTTCCGGACATAAAAAGTGACACTTTCGCTAATCTTAAATAAATTAAAATGTGATACTATGTAGGACTATTTTCTTGAGCACCTTTTTTAGTCACTGAAACATTGAGAGTTGGGGCTTGATAATTATTCAGCCTCCTAGGAGTATCTTCCCATTCCAACCTATGACAGACAATAGGATCCCTCTTAAGCAGGGTGGTTGTATAGGCCATCTTTCATTTTGTAGACTTGGCAGGGTTGTGTATTTTGCGATTAATTTAACAGTTCATTTAATAAAGATTTTCACATTAGATTCCAGTGAGCAGATGCTCCTAAGGCATGCTAAACTGCTAACTAAACTGTGTCTATTTAAAATGCCTTCTGTTCAAGCAAACCAGAACATGACCATTAATGATTTTCTTTCTCCTTTACAAATTCCATGGCATAGGATGAAGATCCTCTGTTCCTCTTTCTGGTTTTGGGTTGATTTGGAAAGAGCGAAATATGAGGGCCTTTGTGGGGGAAGAAACTTTTGTTAAGGAAGTTATTGAAAATGGGTTAACTTTTCGTATAGTGGGGTTTATTCTTGGATGTAAATGCTTTGATTAACATTGTGGATTCCAGGTCTTGCAAATTAGTTTTTTTCATGGCTTTTAGCTCTTTTTTGGCTTTTGGCTCTTTATGTAAATGACTTGGCATGCCCTTGGTTCCTCATAGTGAAATTTTCTTTACCTTTAAAGAGGAAACATCTTGTTTTCTTTATGGATAGATTTATCTCTTCTTTTGATACTAATCTTCCTGTTTTCTACTTAATTACTACAGGAAAAGCATAAAGCTGTACAGCGACTTCTACACATCTGACATGATTGTAGCTTCTCCTCTCGGTTTGATTACAGTAAGCAAATATTCTCATGCTTAAGGATTATTAAGTTGTTGGAAAGAATTATATTTTCCTTTTTCATCACTCCACACTCTTATTGTTCGACAATGAAGTCACATACGAGCAAGCATATCAAATTAGAAGGCAGATTTTACCTTATGATCTTAAAGCGATGAAGCTGGCTATGAGCTGAAGCTTTTGTTGTGATTTTAGTCTCCAACAAAAATCATCTGTTCTTTGTCCTCCATCAAAGGACATAATTGCTGGCAGGACCTTTACCGTAATTCTCTGAACTATGTATTTTTCGTTGGTGATCATTTAGAGAATCAGTGCAGTCAAGATTCACCTTTGCCTTATCTATCACTTGGAAGAATTCCGCTACTAACCACAAATCTTATCATTAAAGTGTTTGATGAACTCAAGTCCCTAAGTTATCTTCCCTTCCACGAAAGTAAAACAAAACTGGATACTTGGTTCCTTATTGCATGGAATTCTGAAGAAGCTCTGAAATTGAGCTTTTAGAGGGTTAGTGTGAGAACCATTTACTCCACAACAAGCCACTCGAAATTTGTCTTGCTTTTCATTGGAAAACAAATAACAACAAAATACTATTTTGCTTTCCAATTTATGTAAGTTTGTTTTATTCAATTTATCCAGCATCTACTCTTACCCTTGCAATTTTTGACTCCTCTTCTCCGCTTAAAACAAGTTTGTTTGGGATGATAAGCTGAGATATAATATAATTTGGTCAATTGGAAAGTCATAGATTAGTTGGTCAGTATTGGGCGTTAAATCATTGGTATTCTTCAATAAAGCTCTGCTTGCAAAATGGTGGTGGAGTTTGGATATGGAGAAAACTTTTGGAGGAGGGTGATGATTGCCATTTGGGATCCATAATGAAGGGTGGATAAATCAGGGAAGTGCATGGGTTAGGATTATGGAAGCACATAAGGCAAGGATGAATGACTTATGGAAGCCCATGGGTAGGGTTTATGGAGGCCCCATTCTTAACAGGGTAGGGTCATCCTGAGATATTCTTTGCAATTATTTCAGTGCTGGAAATTTCCTTCTAGTTCCCCTTAGTTAAGAAAATCTGGGAAGGCTGGTGCTTTTTGTCGTCATGTGGTGTGTCTAGAGTGAATGCAACAAAAGATCTTTTGAAGGATCATTAAATTGTTGTTTTTGTAGCTTTAAAATATTTATGGGATTGCTCTGTTTTGCTTAGTTGTTGGGGTACCATTTGTTCTTTCTTTTTGATCCGTTTCTGTATATTCAGAATCTAAATGAACAGTTTCTTTGGGCTAATTCTTATTATCGCTATAAAAGAAGTTATTGCAATTTTAGAACAGCTCCTTTCATCAGATTGGAAGAGGATTGTTCAAGTAGGATATGCTGTCTACAAAGATACACATATAAGGGCCTGTGCTTACATGAGACCTTTTTTTGTTACTGTTGGTGAGAATTTCACTTGATAAAGTACAAAACATTGAGGGGAACAGCTGATTGGCCAGCCAAACAGGGTTGGCAGACTTAGAGAAAGTATTATTTTTTAAAAATATCATTCGTGCATTAGATTGGAAGTTTATTTCTTATGGAATTTTTAATGTTAATGATTGAGCTAATAATAAAGTTTCTTGCTTTTAATAAAGCATGCAATTGACATCGGTACTGTGAATGACAGAAAATTGGGGAGGCTGAGAGAGAGAAGGAGAAAGATGTTGACTACCTATCTTCTATAGAGGTTATTCTTTTTACGCATTCTATTTTGCATGTTTGTTGGTGGTTAACTTAATTCTGTTTTTAGAGGCTAGTAAGTTTTTGTTTGTTAAATGAGTGAGGATGTTTTACTCTGCAGATGCTGATCATAGATCATGCGGATGTCATTGCCATGCAGGTACAGCAGGCATCTGCTTTCTTGCTTATGATATATTTTGCATTCCAGAAAAATCTTTAGATTTCAGTAAATATATTTCTTCTTGACCCATACTGGCTTAAAATTTCCAGAATTGGTCGCATGTAGATACCGTGGTTGAGAAGTTGAACCGCTTGCCCTCAAAGCAGCATGGAATGGATGTTATGCGCATGAGGCAGTGGTGAGCTATGCAGAGTACTTATTGTGCAGTCTTATTGTTTCTTCTTTCTTTTGTTTAATCAACCTAAATATTATATTCGTATTTTCTTCTTTTCTAGGTACTTGGATGGATATGCAAGGTTTTACCGTCAATCAATAGTACTTGGTTATTTTTTTAATCCAAGTATGTCAGACCCAAATTCCTTATTGTTTACCCTGTCAGATGTCTTCTTCCACAAACACACAGTAGGCAAGTCTTGTGTAAAATAACAGGTAGAAAATTTATACTAATTTTTTCCATTGGGGTAAGTTAAGTATAGGTTTAATTTCAGCAAAACAACTTTGAAACAAAAAAGGATGTGTGTTATGTAGCTGTAGCCGCACTATTATCACAGTTAGTTTTCTTTATGAGATTTTCCTGTACTTGGTCGGGTCACATGGCCTTCTGCATTCACTGTGCTCATGCACAAAGGAGCATACAGATGTCGAGTTCTTGTGCGTGAATATGTTCTTGTACACTCATTGCACTGTGGTTAAATTTCACTTTCTCTTTTCTGTTGTGTTTGTGGGTGGTGAGGTTTTGGGGGCTGGCAAATTGCTGTCACTCATCTTGGGTTTCAGATGCACAGGGTGAGGAGTAGCTAACTCTTGGATAAATTATAGTAGGTGATCTAACCTGACAATACTACTTTTGCAGATATGAATGCTCTGTTCAATCATCACTGCCTTAATTATGAGGGAAAGGTGCACAGATTTTCTTTCTTAGTAAACTTTCGAGGTGCTTATCAAAGCATTCATGGCCTTTGCTATGTTTAGACCATTTAATTTGATGCTATGAATGTGGAGCATGTATATTCTGGTGCTAGAAGGGATGTGAGATATATGCAGTTTTTATGGTGCCCTGTCTCTTTCATTCTACTAGTTCTTGGAGCAAACATACTGAAAATCTTTTGAGACACAAATTTCTTTGAAAGGGTGATGTCCTTTTGCTGTGGGGATTTAAGTGGAAGTGCAAAGTTTCAATAGCTTTTCTCATGGCATATTGTTAAGAAGCATGAATTTTGTCTTTGTTTTCATTTCTCTATCTCCGTCAATGACTTGCTTATACTTTTTCCTTCGCTTACTTTTTTTCCGTTGTTATAAATGTTTTTTAACATCTACTCATTTTATACTCAAGTTTAAATTTTTGTACTTGAGCCAATGCCATTTTAATGAAGTGAGTAAAAATATTGTGATATGGTACCTGAATAACATTGAGAACAGGTAGTCTGTTGGTTTTCCTTAGTGTTGTGATGTTCAATTTTGTGTTTCAGACATTAAAATTAAAAAAAACTATGAATATAAAAGTAGTATATGGGGGTGAGTCGGGGCCAGATCTTTGATGAGCCAACATGAGTAGCAAAGGAGGCGACATAGGGCCCGATTGGAGTTTTACTTTCAAAGATCTCATATGTGGGTTCCTATTAAAGAGAAGAAGGCTGATCTATGTCTAGTCTTCTTATGATGATAATGTGTGAGAGCCTTTCATTTGTTTTTGGATCTTTTAGCATGCTTAAAGTATGATGGAGAGAACTTGTACTTTCCAATGCTCTCAGATGTTTCGGTCAATCTTAACCAAAGAGTCTACTCTGGCTCTCAATGACTAACTAATTTTCCAATATGTATTAACTTGTGCAGGTGAAGTTGGTCTGCGAGTGCAAAGGAATTCTGCCTAAAGTGTTAATCCAAGTGCATCAAGTAAATAGATCTGCTATACTCATTCTTGTGTGTAATGTGTAATCAGATTCACCTATCTTACATTAATATGATTGTGTTTGTACTTGGTATGACATTTCTGTTACAGGTTAGACATCGTCGTTAAATCTGAGAAATTCCTTTTATACTCCTTCCATAACACTTTGTCCTTCAATCCTAACGATTCATTTTTATAGTCCCTCCATATAGTGTAGAGGAAGTGACCCATACTAGTCAATATACTTCAAGAGCCTTCAGATGACCAATTAAGTTTTGTAGCTACTGTTATTGGACATAATTAAATGGCTCTTTCCCATGAATTCCATATACATAGTGTTAATGGAGTAACCTGATACAATAGGTATGAAATGTCACAAGTTCTGATTACTGTGAAATACTATCATATTTTGTTGAAATTTCTTTTTTCTATAGTGAGATATTGTTAGACTTATTAGCAAGTTGGGTATTTGGGTTATTTGTGTAATAAGGGTATTTGGGTATTTTTATGTTTTAGGTTAAGGCTTAACCTTAAGCCTATAAATACCGTATGTATTTCTCCTCTTTTGAATACAAGTACTCTTTTACCAATTACATGGTATCAGAGCCGGTAACAGCACAGATCAAGGAAGACCCACGCCGGCCAGACCACCCTCGTGCGACAGTGCGCTAGCGAGGAGCACCAGGAGTTCCCCGCGTCCTTCTCGCCCAGCCTCAGGCGACCTCGTCCATCTCGCCTGGCCTTGCGCGACCTCGGCGCGACCTCGCGCAGCTTCAGCGCGCGACCTCAGCGCGCTCAACTCGCGCGGCTTCAGCGCGCTCGGCGTCCCTCTTCGTCGCGCGTCTCCTCTGCGCATCTTGTGGACTCGCACGGACTAAGTCCAATCTGATGTAAAGTGTGCGAGTCCACTTGATGATTACTGTGCCGTGTGTTGATTAGTGTGGTGGCTTGCCACGTGAGTTCAAGTGTTCTTGCTTTTATGTGAAGTCTGTGAAATTGGTAATATTGTGAACTGAGGATTGGTGTCTGATGTGAACCGAGAGTGGAATTAATGGTGATTTGGTGACGAGGTGATTAAAAAAAAATATTTTTAGTGGTGTTTTGGGTGAGATTTGTGTTTGGTGGATTTTATTGGTTCTGTTGGTGGATTTTTTTTTGTTCTAAATCTCACCCTTTAGTGTGTTTAGTGATAGTTTGGTGACTTGATTTGTGAAGATGTCTACTGATTCGACAACTTCGGAGGTTCGTTCTGGGGTGATTACTCCAACTATTACAGCTGGAACCTTTGGTATGAATAGTTTACACACATCATTGGTAAAGTTGGATGGTACCAATTATCCTAGTTGGTCTATGGCTCTTTCTACATTTATTTATGCTAATCGTCAGTCACGATGGCTTGAGGAGGAACCCCCTGAAAATCCAACTGAATTGAATGAATGGAGAGTTACTGATGCTGCACTGCGTACTCTGTTATGGGGAAGTATGACTGATTCTGTACGTCATCTTTTCATGGATTGCATGACGGCTCGTGAGGTATGGAGGAAGTATGCTGTTCTTTACTCTGGTCGGAATAACATGAGTCGGGTTTGTGATATGTGGGAGGCTTTATTTGAAGCCAAGATTGGTAATTCTGGGTTGGCAGAACATTATGCTAATTTTACATCTTTGTATCAGCGACTCAGGTCCTATCTTCCACCTGCTACAACTGTCACTCAGATGCAGCAACGAGAAGCAGATATGTTGGTGGTTCTCTTTCTTCGAAGCCTGGGTCCAGATCACAGTGCTCTTAGGCAACAGGTTACCTCTCTGGATACTTTACCTTCCATAGAAGAAGTATATTCTCGTGCTGCTCGTTATACTCCTAGTTCTAGATCTTCCACTATATCAGATAGTAGTGCTATGGTGGCTCGTGGAAGTCTAGGGACTCGTGGTCGTGGAAGTTGGAACTCTACTGTTAATCGTGGTCGTGGTCGAGGAGTTCCAGGTCGAGGTGTTCCTCGTGGTAGTGGTGCTACTAATTTCAGAGGAGGTCGTGGAGGTCGTTTCTGCACTCATTGCCAGCTTCCTGGACATACAGTTAACTACTGTTATGATCTTCATCCAGAGTTGCGGGGTTTACATGCTTCTGTTGATACTGAGACGAGGTCTCCTTCCTCGGTACCACGATCTGATCAAGGTACTGTGAATTTGACTAGGGCAGAATATGATGAGTTGATTAGAGCACGACAGCTTGGTGATCCATCAGGTCCTGTTGCTACTTTGGCACAACACAGCGATGCTACCTGTCTTTTATCTACTACAGCTACTTCTAGTCCTTGGGTTATTGATTCTGGTGCCACTCATCATATGACTGGTGATATGCGTCTTTTTACCTCCACTTCTTCCATTCTTTCCACATCTTCCGCATCTGTTACCTTAGCAGATGGGTCTAAATCCAAAGTGACTGGTTCAGGTTGTGTATCATTGAGTTCCTCTGTGTCTTTACCTCTTGTTTATCATATTCCATGCTTTCCTCATAATCTGTTATCAGTCAGTTCCATTACTCGTGACCTTGATTGTGATATCATTTTTTCTTCATCTTCGTGTGTTCTACAGGATCGGAAGACTGGTCGCCGAATAGGTGGTGGGCGTGAGGCTGGTGGATTGTACCTTCTGGACCCGGAGATCATTGCTGCTACTGCTACTGTTCAGAAGAAGGTTGTAGATGATGTCTATCGGTTACATTGTCGTCTTGGTCATCCCTCCAGAGATACACTTCTACATTTTCCTTTTGTGTCTAGTTCTTCTATCCAGTTTGATTGTGAAACGTGTCAGTTGGGAAAGCATCATCGTGTGTCTTTTCCTCCTCGTGTTTTGAGTCGTGCTTCTCAGCCTTTTGAGTTAGTCCATTCTGATGTTTGGGGTCCTAGTCGAGAGTCGTCATTTGGTTTCCGGTACTTTGTTACTTTTATTGATGATTGTACTCGAACCACTTGGTTATATTTAATAAAAGATCGTACTGAGGTGTTTTCTTCTTTCCAAAGATTTTATAATGAGGTTTGTACTCAATATGGATATCCTGTGAAATGCTTGCGTACAGATAATGCTCGTGAGTATTTTTCTTCTTCTACTTTTCTTCCGTTTCTTGAGTCTCATGGTATTTTACATCAGAGTTCTTGTGCTCACACTCCACAACAAAATGGGGTTGCTGAACGTAAGAATCGTCATTTGTTGGATGTTGCTCGTTGTATTCTTCTTCATAGACATGTGCCTAAGTCCTACTGGAGCTATGCTTTACTTGTAGCATGTTATCTCATCAATCGCCTTCCTTCTTCTGTGTTAAAAGGAGCTGTTCCTTATACTCTTCTTCATCCTGATCGTACTTTATGGTCTATTCGTCCTCGTATCTTTGGTTGTGTTTGCTTTGTCCATTCTTTGTCTCCTGGATTGGACAAATTATCACCTCGTGCTGAAAAATGTGTTTTCGTTGGTTACTCTCGTACCCAAAAGGGATATGTTTGTTATAGTCCTCTTCGTTGTCGTGAGTATATTTCTGCTGATGTCAGTTTCTTTGAGGACCAAACATATTTTGGTAGTGTCTTCCTCTCCTTGTGAGTCCATATTAGTATCTCTTCCATTAACTCAGCAGGAGTCCCAGTCTGTCTCGCCTTCTCGTAGTCCATCATATTCTCAGCCACTTCAGGTCTATACACGTGGTCCTCGCCGGGTTTGGAATCAAGACTCTTCACCAGTGGACGCCTCACCACCATCT
The DNA here is from genome assembly GCA_031216285.1 of Syzygium syzygioides. Taxonomy (NCBI): domain Eukaryota; kingdom Viridiplantae; phylum Streptophyta; class Magnoliopsida; order Myrtales; family Myrtaceae; genus Syzygium; species Syzygium syzygioides. The sequence goes on from CM062242.1 coordinate 20,035,530, forward strand.
CAGGCACCAGCTTCTGATTCTACTACACCTCCTCCAGTCGATTCTCCTATTGCTCATCGTACTAGATCTCGGTATCCTCTTTCCCATTTTGTCTCTTATCATAATCTATCTCCTCAAATGTCAGTCTTTGTTTCGTCTCTTGCATCTGTGTCTGTGCCAAATAGTTTGCAGGAAGCTTTGGCTCATCCAGGTTGGGTTTGTGCTATGGAGGAAGAGATGGCTGCTCTACATCACAACAAGACTTGGGAACTTGTCCCTCTACCTTCTGGTAAACAATTAGTGGGTTGTCGATGGGTGTTTGTTGTTAAGCACAATCCAGATGGTTCAGTTGGGCGCTTAAAGGCGCGTCTTGTTGCGAAAGGTTATACTCAGAATTATGGAATTGACTACGATGAGACTTTTTCTCCTGTAGCCAAGATTCCTTCTGTTCGTATTGTTATTTCTTTGGCAGCTCGTTCTAAGTGGACTCTTCATCAGCTTGATGTCAAGAATGCTTTTCTCCATGGTGATCTTCAAGAGGAGGTTTATATGGAGCAACCACATGGGTTTGTTGCTCAGGGGGAGAAGGTGTGTAGATTGCGAAAAGCTCTTTATGGGCTCAAGCAGTCTCCTCGAGCTTGGTTTGGTCGTTTTAGTGATGCAGTTGTTGGCTTTGGTATGCATCGGTGCAATGTGGATCACTCAGTATTTAGTATGTCATCGTCAAAGGGGTGTGTTATTCTTGTTGTCTATGTTGATGATATTATTGTTACTGGAAGTGATGTTGAAGGTATACAGTGACTCAAACAGTTTCTACAGAAGGAGTTTGATACCAAAGACTTAGGTATTCTTAGATATTTTCTGGGTATCGAAGTTGCCTATGCTGATGATAGTATTGCCTTGTCTCAGAGGAAATATACTCTTAACATTCTTAAAGAAGTTGGGTTGCACGATGCAAAACCTGGAGATACTCCTATGGACCCTAATGTGAAGCTTGATAATGAACAGGGAGAACCTCTTCATGATCCAGAGAAATATCGCCGGTTAGTGGGTAAACTGAATTATCTCACTATTACTCGTCCAGATATCTCATTTGCTGTTAGTGTTGTGAGTCAGTTTATGAGTTCTCCTCGTACTACTCATTGGCAAGCTGTCCTACAAATTGTTCGGTATTTAAAGGGAGCTCCTGGTCAAGGGCTTATGTTCAGAAATTGTGGTCATCTTCATATAGCTGGTTATTCTGATCCCGAGTCGTTGGAGGTGACTAGGTTTTGTGATGCAGATTGGGCAGGTTGCCCAGTGGATCATAGGTCTATCTCTGGGTATTGTGTTTTCCTTGGAGGTAATCTTGTGTCATGGAAAAGTAAGAAACAGTCAGTTGTCTCTCGATCTAGTGCTGAAGCGGAGTATCGTGCTATGGCTAATGTTACAAGTGAACTTCAATGGGTTCGCATGTTGCTGACTGAGATTGGAATGCCTATGAAAGAATCATCTACTCTTCATTGTGACAATCAATCTGCCGTTCACATTGCTAGCAATCCAGTGTATCATAAGAGAACTAAGCATATAGAGGTGGATTGTCATTTTGTTCGGGAAAAGGTGAATTGCGGTGATCTGCGATTGGTACATACACGTTCTGAGGAGCAGTTGGCGGACATCTTCACAAAACCTCTTCGGCGTGGATGTATTACGTATATTTGTAGCAAGTTAGGTCTTTTTGATATATATGCCCCAACTTGAGGGGGAGTGTTAGACTTATTAGCAAGTTGGGTATTTGGGTTATTTGTGTAATAAGGGTATTTGGGTATTTTTATGTTTTAGGTTAAGGCTTAACCTTAAGCCTATAAATACCGTATGTATTTCTCCTCTTTTGAATACAAGTACTCTTTTACCAATTACAGATATCAAATAAGCTAATTAGGGATTTGGTATTAAGTGGATTTTGTATATATATGCGCTACAAAGAGAGCCTCTACATAATATTAAAATTACTCGAGTAAAGATGTATTCGGGCAAAAGAAGTGACTAAAGATGTTGCCTTTTGTTTTTTCTCCTCTTGTGATTGCTAAAATCCTAACCAAATGGTTTTTGATAGCCAACTCAATTAATGGGGTTGTGAGAATATTTGTGTTGACTTTTACCATATTAATTGCAAATTTGATCTATAAGTGCTATGGCATTAGTTGTTACTAGTTTACTCTTGCTGTTATCTGCTTGCCAGAGTTAAAAGTTTTTGTTTTTGGACAAAGTTTTGGATAATTAATAATTGCCTGACCTAAGTAGTCCTCATGAGAAGTAATGTTCCATACAGATATTGGCTGTGTCCATACTTCATGGTAGCCTTTCATTTTTAGATACACAGTTTTTGACTATCGCTTATTTCATATTTATAGATTTACAATGTTTCATATTTCTTTTCTTTCATTGGTTTAGGCGGGCTTCTTCCTCTGATATTAAAGTTTCTTCATTCCTTGCAGATCTATGAACGTTTTGATGCTGACTCAATAGCAGAAGCTGATGATGCACGGCTCGAATATTTTACCAAGAAAGTATGGGCGTGGTTATTTTGCTATTTTGTGTGCTATTATGTTCATTTCATTCAGGACATTTAGTAAGCCGTGTCACTTAGGTTGCATGTATGCATCAGTTATATGTGCATTTTGCATCGAGTTCTTTGTAAAACAATGTCATTTGCTGAGTGGTTGTTTGTCCTTGTGTTATGTTGGTTGAAGTTTGTTTTGGCCTTTCTCTTGCTGCTCTAATTCCGTCTTTTGGGCAAAGTTGATGTTGATCCATAATATTTTATTTTGATCTCATTTGTTTTATTACTTTGTTTTATGTCCATCTCTGTATTTAAGTTGCATCTGAATTCCCTATTCCATCTTCCACCGCTTTAAAATTGCATAATCTTGCCGTTTATCCTATGATCTTCTGAATGTTCCTTTCCAAAACAGCCCATAATGTTACTCCACAATGCCTAGCCGCCTAGCTAAGTGTTTGAAGATTACTTTAGTGCACTTTTGAAAGTAACATTTAAATTATGTGATATTTCAATAGTGCTGCATATCCTATAAGTGTATGTGACTTCAAGTGTTTTTTTGGGTTAAATTTCTGGGGATTGTTACACGGTAAACTATGGGTTTCCTTTTGTTTTTCCTTGATGAACTGCATTTCATGCTGATATCTGTCTCTCGATACTGTGTTCAATTGATTTCTATTTTGCTTCGATTCTGTGACTGTTAGGTCTCTCTAATTGTGTGGCAAATTGACTGGGGTTATGAGTGAAATCATGTGACTGTTTAATTTAAGACTTTTGTGCACTATACAATCTAAATAATGAAGTTTCACGTCTGAATATGTGCTTTATAATTTTCACCAAATCAATTGAAGAGGACTAGTGTGAACGTATTTGAGCATAATTTATATGTAGTTGGAAAATTAAATTTGAAAGAGGTGTGTAACCATACCCAATGGAAATATATGATGAAGAATACTGAAGAATCATACAAGTGCTTATTATACCATTGAAATGAATGAGGCTTGAGTGCAAACAAGTGAACTGAAGGACCCATATCTGAGCAATCAACAAGCGGAAAGAAAGCTAAAATAATGACTGAAAAGTCAATCTCCATAGGTTCATGCTAGGAAAATCCACGGATGCGTGTCTACCTGTCAAACGTTTTGTGAAGTTAAGGAGCCTGCTTAACAAACTCTTTCCCACCTTCATTTGTGATTGGTTTTCAGATTATTACCTTTGGGGTATAGTACAGGTGCGTCTGTACAGAAATCTAATATTTTGCTTTATTTATTGGCATGCCTTTTCAAGTCAGTTATAAACTTGTTTTTCTTGTATTCTAAGTTCAGTTTCTTGGTGCAGGTATATCCAAAAATTAAAGATTCAATACAGGTATGTTGACTGGAATTAGCATAGATAAGTGACGGACCCAGACATCCATCATTCACCCAAACCCCCAAAACACACACACACATAGATTGTGTCATGTTACATAGTTTTGTAGGGTTTGCTGTGAAGTTTTCTAGATCTCTTATCAGATTTCGTCACAATTAATAGATCTTCTATATGGTATATGCAATAGGTTTCTTGACACTTGTACAGGATATGTTGACTATAGAATTTGGTATTTTCTTTGGGCGCAAGATTTCTGCTGCTCTATTTGTGTGTTTAATACTATTAGATTATTTGTAGTATAAGGTTTCTGATGACCTTTCTCTATTATCAGAGCATAATTTTTCCCCTCAGATTCAGTTTCCTCTCCAACTCATATTACTTTCATGACAAGAATGCAAAGCCAGAAAAAAGACATTAATGACCTTTTAAGCAAGCATGTTTTTGATTTTAATGTTAGTAGGGGCCACTAAACCTACTTTAGGTCAAAATCAATCTCCTTTTTTTAGTACCTGATGACAGTTTTCTTTTATCAGAGTATGTTCTTTATCCTCACATTTTTCCTCTCAAGCATAGACAACCTCTCATGGCAAAAGATGGAAAGAATTTGATGACCTCTTTCGATAGGATTTTCTCGAGGTTAATTTTATTAGGGGACAGTGAAACCTTCTTTAGGACAAAGAAAACTTCCTTTTACTTATACCTGGACCACTTTATATTTAGAGTATATTTTGTTCGTCACATTCATTTGGCTCTTCAACATAGTTGACCTTTTGTGGAGAAAAAGGAAAAGGACTTTCATGATCTTTTAAGATAACATGTTCTTAACTGTAATTTTTGTAGGGGCACTTTACCTATTTTAAGAAAAAATTGATTCCCTCTTTTTTGAACCTGATGATTGTTTTTGTGCAGGGTGGCATCATGCTTTTTATCAGTTCCTACTTTGAGTTTGTTCGAATTCGGAACTTTTTGACGGCACAAAATGCTTCTTTCTGCCTACTGGGGGAGTAAGGACCTTTCTACTATGTCATAATGACCATCTATGTCCTACCATCTTGCCTCTTCTAAGTTAGAAGGCATTAAATTTCAAAATGAGTTTTGTGCATTCATTTGAAATATGTGCTTGAATTATTTCTTACTTTAGGTACACAAAGCAGAGTGATATTTCTCGCTCACGAGTTTGGTTCTTTGAAGGTATGAGGAAGATTATGCTGTACACCGAAAGAGCTCACTTTTACCACAGATATAAGGTTACGTGACGCATGCCCTTTCATTTGTGTCGTATATTAAAAAATGATGTATCCGTAGAAATCCATATGGGACTTTTCATGAGAGTCAAGAAAACCCAGTGCTAAGCAAGAATAGACAATGTATTTGGATTTAATATGAATGTAAAGTCGGCATTATAATCGAAGAAAGAGCTGGTACTTGACTGAGAGTCAAGAAAACCCAGTGCTAAGCAAGAATAGACAATGTATTTGGATTTAATATGAATGTAAAGTCGGCATTATAATCGAAGAAAGAGCTGGTACTTGACTCTGTATATTAATCTAGCCCAACATTCCAACTTCATTAGAAGGATACATACAATTTCAAATCCAGCTTATGTTAACCAATTGTTACTATTTTTTTGAAATTGACGACATGATCAGACGCTCATTTTCTTGATGCTGTGATTACTCCTCTCCCCCCTATACCCCCCCCCCCCAAAAAAAAAAAAAAAAAAACCACCCCTCTCTCACCTTTTGGAACTTGTTCATAGGAACTTCGAAACGTCATTTAGTTCAACTTCAATAATAAGTTCATTCGGTTGGTTTGCAATGAGAGCTGGAAAAGGGGGGGTTGTTGGTTCTGGTTGGACCTTGATAAAATTGGTGCACCAATTAAGTTTTGGTTTGTAAGGCATTTTTTGATTTAGTCTTGAATTGACATATATTTTATGTCAATTATGACTCCGTTTGCCTTCAAATCTCCCACTAGATTTAATTTGGTTTCATCTTTTTAGAACCCAACTACTCTGGGGACTGATTGCATTTTTTGAGTTAGCCTTTTGTTATGCTGCTTGGCAATTGCTGGTGTCATAAAATATTTTTCTTAGTAAATATTGGAAAATATGTAATCTAGCAACCATAGCACCAAGAAACGATGTAACAACTCGTTCTCTTCCATCCTTGAGGACTAGGGATTGCATCCTAACACTATGTTCCTTGCATTTTATCAAAGCACATGGAATCAATAGAGAATTGAGCTTGCAACTTGGGACAAATAAAATGCAACAGTGTAAAAGGATTCATATAGCCGACCCAACCCACTTAATGGCTTAAACCTTGGCTTGTTGTTTTGTATGTGGAAATGATAAATACGTTGAGTTATAAAGCAAACGATATATGTGGTGGATGAAGTTCACCGCCCACATGTGTGCACTTTGCTCGAGCTCTTCAACTCAAGCTTGCAGACATATATTTACAAATCACAATATTTCATGCCGTCTGCATTTTTTGGTTGTTTTCATTTGACTCGTTAAACATCAACGTGGGTCCAATCCTAGTTCTTGACCTCAAATGACCTTGTTAGAATGTATAATCGTAAAGTTTAAGCTTTTAGGTGGAGGGATAACACGTGTATATAAGGCCTATATTGACCCCATAAATAAGCATTATGGGATATACTTTCACACCCTTTCTCACATTTCGAGACAGATCATGAACAGCATGTAAAATTAACGAATGGGGATCCTCATAAATCTAGGGGGAACCTGGTTCTCATGCTATGTTAGAATGTTCAACCTAAAAGCTTAAGATATTAGGTGGAGGGAGATATTGGCCTATATAAACACCATTAACAAGCGATGTGGGAGTAGTCCCAAATAATCAAGTTGAACCAGATTTGGACCTGGTCCCTGGACTGACTGTTAGACCGGCAGGTTTGGTTAGTTTTGCAAAACTTGGTTCATGAAGTCAATGTGTAGATATCTTTCCTCATCTCTCCAGAGTCTATATATACCAACAGATATACACATACTTGTTCATAGTTGCCTATACACACGTGTCCTTGAGCATGTGGATGCAGTTCTTCGTGCCTATATGCATACAGAGACAGTTGCAAATGGATGTACCATACTGTGTCAAGGTGATAGCATTCAACGACAAACCCATCTGATTATCCTAACCAGAGAAGTGTGTTAAAATCTAAAAGTGCTTTTTGACTGGTTGGATGTATTCCAACAGATTTTGGTACAAGCCATTGCTACAATACTTCTCTTCTCTTACATGGATTGCGTGTGTTTATCTATTAAAAAGATTGTGGCTGTCATGAGTCAATTACGACTTTGTTGGCCTATAAGGTTCATTGCCTATTAGGCTTGATATATAATCTAGGTCGTATTAGGGCAGGATTGTCTTCAATGCATTTTAAATGAGTCTTCATATTGTGAGTGAAGATGCATCTGGTCATAAGAAGAGGGTACTACAGAGAAAGGTGTAGTTACTGCATTGCTGCTCATAATAACACAATATGCTATTAAATATTTAAAATAAACAAGGCAAACTTTTGCTTAAAAGGATTGCACAAGCTGCAATTACTGATATAATACATTGGGCAGGCCCATTTGATACCCGTTCTGCCAAAAACTTTCTCAAGAGAACCAAAGGAATTGCAAGTGGATGAAAAATTTCTCAAGGCCCATTTGATTGCATCAGCTGCAATTACTGATATAATACATTGGGCAGGCCCATTTGATGCCCTTTTTGCCAAAAACTTTCTCAAGAGAACCAAAGGAATTGCAAGTGGATGAAAAATTCTCTTGTGTACTTAATCTAGATAACTAATGTTTGGGGGACATAAAATAACCTTTTAAGTGACAATTACATGCTTACATTGTTTTGCTGACCGGTTTGTAAAACTTCTGATATTACATTCTGAGTCCTCATTCATGGTCTCTCTTTTCATACTTTCGTTTTGTTGATGCATACTTTTGAATAATTCGTCTATCTTTTTGCCTACAGATCCGAGGCATGCAAAATTTAATAATCTATTCTTTGCCTGAGAGGAAAGAGTTCTATCCAGAGGTAGACATTTGTTTTCCATGCTGCTTCTTTTTTCCCATCATTTGATCATTGCACGGTATTGGCATCATTTGCATACTATGGATGCAAGCTCAATATATGTTTTCTTTAATGATTTGCTTTAGTTTTTTCTGCTGTGATATTTTATTTTCTGATGACAGATTGTAAATATGCGTGAGGGGTCTAATGGCATGACATGCACAGTGCTTTTTTCTCGTTTTGATCAGCTCCGGGTAATGTGCTGTTCCTATACTGTCCTTCATTTTACTTTTCTGTGAGATAATATGTCGAGGAATGGATTATAACTTTTTCTGGTCTTGCTTTTTTTATCATGCGATAGTGTTTGGTGGTTGTGGGTAGTGATTTCATACGTTGAGTGAATAGGAGTGTCTGTGCGTGACATTGATGTGTTATAATACAATGGCATTAGAAGATTAATCCAGCTCATATAGCTTACCATACTCGGTGAGTTAAGGAAGTTAATGCATACTAACACCATGTCATCAAAACATAGCGCTAGGATGCAAGCTCGATTGTGTATTAGTTCATATATGTTTACTCACTAAGTAGGGTAAGCTGTATGAGTTGCATTTATCTTCTGATGACATTGCTGTGTTTAGCATGAGATGCTTGTATTGATCCCGTTACTCAATAAATTGTTATATGGACTTTCATGTGTTTGTCTTCTCTTTTGATATGCAACCAATCCTAAATCTTTTTCATTAGTGCATGTGATGATCGTCATTTTATGTGTTCAAATCAGCTTGTTCTTGTCTTATTGTTGATCGACCCATACACGTGCTTCCCCTCGAATGTACTCCTATCTGATCCGATCATTGTGTGACTGTCCACGCTTATTTTGTGCACAGATCGGTAGGGCTGGCTTTGATGGTACCGCTTTTTCACAAGACACGTAATTAGTGTTCAAGTTGACGTTGATCATATTGGTTTTGATTAACCCATCTATAAATTCCTTAGCTTAAGGTGTCATGTGTAGATACCGCTTAAGCCATTTAACAGACGTTTGAGACAAATTTTGGTTCTCTAAGATCCTACTAGCCATTCCTTAAAGATAGCTAGCTGTGTATCTCCAATGGCGTGCGCTTCCCAATAACTTGTTCCGATACCTTGTTTAACTACTTCCTTTCTAGAAAAAATCAGCAGTTTTAAGGGTTTGTTCCTTCTTTTGATTTTAAAATTTCAAGAACTTATGCAGTTGGAGCTACTTGGCTGAAATCAATTTGCACCTTTTCTTCCCCTTAATGTGGATATCTGAGGATTTTGGTGACATCTAATTAGTTTTTACATTGGTGTGGCAGAAAACTACTTAGCTTGAGGTTCGTACCATGGCTAAAATTTCAACCTCGAGTTGGTCAATTTTTATTGTCCAGAAAAAAAAATGCGGGTTTCACTTCTTTCACTTCTTGCGGATATTTTTTACATTGTTGAGTAGCAGGAAACTATTTAGGCTTAGTGGTGGCTTAAGAGGTTTATATCATGGCTAAAGTTTCATACCCTCGAGGATTTCACTTTTAATGGCCAAATAGAAAAGGTTTCACTTCTTGCAGTTGAGTCAAGGACCAAGTTTCCTGTTAATACTAGTTCTTTGAGATCACTGAATAGTACTTAATTTCAAACTTTTCATATCATTGTATTTGGTGAACTGGAAAGACGGTATGTTCTCGATTTGATTCTTGTGTCATACCTAGTGTAAAGATAATGCTCATGTGCACTGTGCATTAGCGATTTGCTGCCTCATTCTAATTCTTTGTGGCGATTATATTCAGCTGGAGAGAATTGTCGGTTCCACCGCTGTGAAGAGGATGATGACATCTGAGAAGAGTGTATTTGCTTTCTGTTAATCGATTATGGTCGATAGTAGAAGTTAGTGAGCAGAGGATGCCATTCAGGTTTATCTATTTAACCAAAAGAAAATAGTATAGGATTTTAGGGCTTGCGGATGCATATCGAGCCAATTTTGTGAAATAGATGGAAGAGAACGAAATGAAGATCCTGAGACAGATCAGCAGTTTTGCCTAGGGGTTTCCATGTCTTTTCTTGTATGGAGCTACTTCAGGGGAGCCCTAAGTTACAGCAAACGAAGTTTATTGTGCATATTGGCAGTTTTGACCTCTTTGAGTATTGGAAAAATGTCAAATGAGTTTTTCAAAGTTCAGATCTGCTGGAATATGTTTGTATCGACTGTTGTTTTAATTCTATGTTCTGTTTTCCATTTAGTTTCTGCTATACTGTGCCATGAAGCGCTGGGCATTCGACCTTGACCCTCTGCAGGCCTCAGCCGGTTACTACGCGTGAATGACTTGGTACTAATATCATTTCATTCAGTGTGCGCGAAAGTGAGCTTGATGATGGTACCAATGCCGACACCGCTGTAATGTCGATTTGGTCGACCAAATGGGGGGGCTTTTCCTTAATTATCCGTGTCAGCTTTTAGGATGCCATGCGCTTTGCTTGCTCCCACATTCACTTCTATCTCATGTGACAATTGCTCCTCTCGACGAAGTTCTCGGATGACGAAGTTCAACCACAACTCTACCTGTCGTAACCTAATTGAGAATACTAGAGAGATACTTCTGAAAAAAAATGCGCCTTTTTAAGATCTTTCGAAATTATGTTCACAATTTATGATGAAAAGGATTTGTCTTGTATGGAATTGATATCGATCAATTTAGAGCTAAGTCATAGGTCGAATATAAACCTAATGTTCGAGGTCTCGATGCTGACGGTCATCGAGTCATCTAGGAACGTGTTAGCTACTAGTTCATGTATTGTCGAATGGAACTTGTTGGTTCGAGGGTTCAATTATGCACGAGGAAATGTTAATGTCCCTGTGATTTTCTCTTGGTTCCATGGTACGATTGACAAGGTCATATTACCTACGAGGCCCCCCATAGGACTACTATTGTATATAGGCTACATAAATTTGCATGACTTAGCCCATAATCTTTTATTGATTTTTCTGGATAGCTCAGATTTCGCATTGTAAATAGCAATGACTTATTTAAAAGTGCCTCTTTTTTCTTTTTTTTTAGCATGAAAGTTGGGTTATCTAGATATTATTATAATTTGAAAACCCACCAATTCATGGGAGGAAAACATGAACCTTGAATTTCAATATAATTTAATGAAAATCAAAAACAGTTTTGAAAAATGGCTCAAGAATTAAATTTGATCACAGGTAGAAGAATTGGCCCAAAAATTCAGCCCCAGAGGTTAGGGACAAAAATCACATGGAAATGAAAATTTGATAAGTAAAATCTCTCTCTCTCTCTCTTCATAATACCATTAAAAGAAAAAGTTTAAAACTTGAGTGAACATGATGCTGATTTTCCTTTAACTCAATTTAATTTTATAACAACGATCTGATTGTGCTTAAATCAGTTTTTCTGCATATTTTTTTAAAGTACCCGCATCTTTATATCAATGTAGTAATTCAGAATTTTACTCTTGAAGTGATTCAGAACAAAAAAAAAATACCAAAAATTACAAGAAAAGGAGTAAATTATATAAACCGCAAACCCAATAGGCCGCCGTTCCTGCTCTCAACTCCGCCTTCGCGTTCGCCTTCTCGAAGGAGGAGGAGACGGTGGGAGCCTTCACCTTCGTCTGCAGGAGCTCCGGCGACGAGTGGACGGCGAAGCAGGTCTCCGGCGACCCTCGAGGCCTCCGCCGCCGCCTCCTCCTTCGAGCTCCGGCGGAAGCTCGTCCAGTCCGCCGTCGCCGTCGCCGTCGCCGCCGCCTCCTACCTCCTCCTCCGGCGGCGTCCAGTCCTCCTCCTCGCTCGTCACCCCTTCCTCTGCCGTCTTCCAGGTGAGATATATATGCCCTTTTGCATTCCGATTGGTTCATATGTCGTGTCGAAACTGTTGTGTGTTTTCTCGTAGAAAGTGTAGGTATAGTCGATCTGTATTTGAAGTGATGATGCAAGTGTAGGGGATATACGTTTTGATGTTCTTTTCGTAAGTGAAGTCTCGGATTGTTTCGTGAAGGGTTTGCAAATCTTTCCTTTTTTCTAGTTGCCTGTTGTTAGATACTCGCAGATGCTATTCTGCGAGTAACCGTCAAAGCGATTGCTTTAAGTGTGTATATGCATACTGAACTGTTGTTAAGGAACTTTTTGAGCTTATGTACGGGTCAGTAGATAATTGTTGGACGCATGGTTTGAGATAAGGAGATTGCAAGGATTCGCTTAAGAGTGAATGGTCTTTGGACAGAATGGTAATGTGCTAAGATGTTTCGTGATGTAGTTCGTTGATGCGAAGACAGTTTCATTGTGGCTTTGAGTTGCACATTTTACTCTTCCTTTCTTGATTTAGAAAGAATGCGAAATGCATTTGAGATTATTAGATGCAATGTGAAAGTAATTTTTGAAGAACACGGGTTGTTGAGTTTACATGCATTTGAGATATTAGATGCATTTGTGTTTTACATGTTTATTGGGGCTATGGGATGCCTCTGTGAAACGTATATGCAATAATTGGTTCATGAATGGTATTGAACGTTGTATGTTGGGAGTGCTTTGTCATCATGGGCGATACCTTTGTGTTTCTATATTTCCTTTGCTGGGGACTTCTTATGTAGTCGGAATTTTTTAAGTATATGTTGGTTAGAAGACCACAACATTCATTTAGACTTGTGCTAGCTCACATTGTGCTGAATGCATCATTTTCTGTACTGATTCGAACTTGTTCTTGCCTCGGGTGATCATTTTCTTTTCAATTATTCTTTGAGACCTGTTTAATAACCACTCTTTCTGTGTAGTCATTTCCAAAGTGACCTTCTAAACTCTTTTTGGTTATTCCTATATTTTCACCAGAAAGACATGCCGTTGTGCAGTAAATATCTAATGGAACCTATTTCACATTGCATGAGCGGCAGCAACATTAATCAACAAAAAGCCGCAGATAAGGATATCTTACCCAGATATAATTACCCATGTACACTACAATATGATAGTACGACTAGCAATATTGTTTGATGCCCTCAGGAAAAATGTAGTGAGAACATCTAACTTGCAATTGACTTCCACCGAGGGAAAGAAGGGAGGAAGGGAGAATAGTACCATTTCCTTCTTCTATAAGTATTAGAGAAATATTTGCCGCTAGACCCCAGAGTCGCTAACAAATTGTCATAGGCAGAAGGCTCTTTATAAACTGCTTCTTCATCGTTATCCACATTACTGAGTTCTGCGGCAAGTGATAGCAGTATAATCATACTAAATTTAAGGTAGAATATTCAATTCACTTACAACCATTTAATTTAAACTTGATTGCAGGTCAACTAGCTGATCCTCAAGGATGCTGGTCTCAAATCTCATGTCAAGCATAGATGGAGTCATCAAGTAAGAGACCATATTTCAACCAAAAGGAAATGGAACATCCTATTGCCTATAAGACAATTCGAATTGTTGGCCCATTTTGAAAATCAGTGTGGATCGTATTGGTTACGGGTTCGATTCCCAGTACCCATTGTTCAATACGAACCGCTTTTATGGCCAAGCCCTCTTCAGAAGACCGCAACAAGCTTTGCTGAAATTCAATCCCATCACATAGTCTAATAGTTAAAGCTCGTAACCCTTGAAAGCAATTTTGAGTTAAGTCGTCCGATATCAACTTGTCATATCGAGCGACCGGAGGAGAATGAACCCCTATCACTGTATTGTCTGTCAGACCGAACTATAATAGCTGCTGTTTGATCCCGTTCAGCTAGTCATTATATAACCTTGCTTCTCATCACGATATTACGAAAATATGATGGTCATAAATTGGACATTGGCTCCGCCATACTAACTTCTCTTGCATATAAGTACTTTTTCACTCAGATTCTTACCATGAACTTAACGGATCAAATCAGAAAAAACCAGCAACCAAGAAAAAGTCAAATCGAAGGATTGCTTTTTGGGGCCAGAATCACAGAAATATCCGCAGCCAGAGACTCGCGGACTCCAACAGACTGGCTTCAGTTCCTTCACCAACTGCACAATTTTGGCTGCTGGCGTGGGACTAACAATCAGCTCCGGCAGCTAGTAATCTCTCTCTCTTGTCGTCCATATTTGGAAGCACCCTTTTGAAAACTTTCAAAAGAGTAAAAAATGGGCTTCGGGCCTCAACGAAAATGCGTCGACGTGGTGCCTATCGAGCCTATCAAACCCCAAGCTGTCGCATCGAGTAGAATTCAAACTAATCACCGATAATTCGTCTGTCTCCCACGTTCACTTCCTGATTACTCTCCCCCTAATGACGCTCCTTTCTCGACCGTTTTCACTTTTGAATTCTTCTTTATACTCTCTCTGTCTCACCCTCCAACCCAACCACCCCAAAACGCTCGCAGCAACACTTTCACGAACCCTAAGCCAGCCCTCCCCGAGATGGGTTGCTGTTTCAGCTCCGCCCACCGCCACCCACATGCCCAAAAGCCCTCGAGACCCGACCTTTCTCCGCCGTACCCTCCGGCGATGCCATGTAGGAACGCCGACGCGACACGTGCCGCGGCCATGCTCGTCGAAGAAGAAGAAGAAGAAGAGGAGGTTGCCGTCAAGGAAGTCCTCTCCGAAACACCTCTGCCGAAATCTCGCCGTCCACCTCAAACGACAGTCGACGACAGTACAAAAGCCGAGGCTCTTTTCTTGCCTAAGCTTCAAGAATGTACACTGGAAGCTCAAGCTCCAACCGGAGACAAAGAAGAGGATGTAACCGAAGTTGTTTCCGAGTGTTCAGGGCTATGCAGCGTTGGCGAGAGCTTCTCCACCGCCAGTGCCACTACGGCGACCACCGCTACTACCGTCGCCGAGAGGAAGGAGATCGAAGTGACGAGCAGAGACGAAGGAGAAGTCACGCAGAGAGTGATCAAGAGATCTCCCATGAAGTTGCAGAGGAACCGTCCCTACTCCGGGGAGCAGGCGGCGAGACGAGCGGCGAGATCTCCGGCAAGTCGAGCGGCGAGATCTCCGGCGAAGAAGCCGGAGCTTCCCAAGGCGGCGGCGGCGGCGACGACGACGACGATGCAGCAGCGGAGCCGCATGGGGACTACAACTGCCGCATTGCGGCGAGACCGGAGCGATGGCCTCGGTCGGCGGTCGAGGTCGCCGGCGACCAGGAACGGCGGTGGAGGGAGGGGGAGCGGGGCGGGGGGCAGTCCGCTGAAGAAGGCCGGGAATGCCGGCGGCAGGTCCGCCGCCGCGTCAGCCGGCGGCGACGTGGACAAGAAGGATTTCGACACGGGCGGGGAGGGAGGAGGAGACGACGGGGATTCGAAGCAGGGGAATGAGTCCGTCGATAACCCTCTTGTCTCGTTGGAGTGCTTCATCTTTCTGTGAATGAAATCTTTCGTTGCACCCGCCATAGCCATGAGCAGATTAGGGTTTTGCTCCACGAAATTAACAAAGAAGAAGGGCCAAAAAAAGATGATGAAAATCAAGAGCCTAGGTTGTAAATATGTTCTTGTTCGACTGGTTGGCTTGGCACTGAGAATATAAGTTGGTCCATCCATGATGTGGGTTTCTTACTTTGTAGGTTAATGAGTTGTAATTTTGTTTTGGTACGACCATGGAACCGTGGTTTTATGTCGTGTTGAGCTAGACCGCGAGTCGAGTTGGTTTTGCAACCCGTTCGAATTCAACCCGAAGAGGAGATCGCTCTCGATTCTTTTCGAGTCCGAGTTGCATAGCTTGAACCAAATTCGAGCTTGAATAATACTCGAATCAAATAACTCGCAAGCCCAATCAAGTAATTGCATTTCGCATATCATAAACATTCACTATTCTCTCTCCGATTGAGGTTGATCCGACCCAAAGCCCTCACTCATTCAAAGCGACATAAAGGCATTGCATATTGTCATCAAAGGTAGCGCGTGTTGCACTATCTGAGCTCGGGTTCGATTTTAGTTTTTAAACTTCGACTCAATCTAATTTACTAATGGAGGCGAGTTGTGACTTGAAATAATTGGATCCCGAGGAGTTCGAGCTGGTCAAGCGCCAAACTTTCCCATCGAGTCGAGTTTGAATACCGAATCGTTGCTATTCGATTCGGATTACGATGCTCAAACTGAATGCGATAGATCGTGGCCAATGTGAATCCCAGAAAAAGGGGGGCCGTCTGCTCTTGGTGTTCTCCCCTTTTCCGCTCTCTTTTGGGGACGAGGGACAAAGAGAATCGCTTTTCTTCCTCCTCATCGGAATTCGGGTGGGTGGGATGGAGTGCGGGCGTGCATTAGCTTCCTTGTCGTGTTTGTCAAGGACTGTTCTTGGAGTTATGTGCAGAGGAAGGCCAAAAAGAAAGAATCAACAGGCCGAAGCTGGCGGGAAACTTTGCTCTTCGCCTTGTTGGATTCAACTTCTGCTTCCATTCGAATGCCAGAAGACAAGAGAACCGATGATTGCTAGCTGTATTAAAATGTTTCAAATGACATAGCATAGCGAAAGTCAACGATTAAAATTGATGCACCAAGTCCAAAATTTACGACGTTTTTTGCAATTCAGTTCTAATAATTTTAATTGTGTCAATTGAATTATAAATATTTTTCATATTTAGCAAATTGAGCTCATCCGATCAATTTTGACTGGAAATCGCCGATGTGAACGCCAGCCGTTCTATATGGCATAGCGGGTGCTGACGTGGATAATTTTTAATAATATTTAATATTTTTTTGAATTAATTAATTAATTATTTATTTATTCTTTTTTTTCTTCGTTTCTTCCTCTAGCCGGTCGTCGGCAAGGGTTGGCAAGGTCAACTTCACTGGCCTTTGGTTAAGCTCGCCCTCGTCGGCCACTAGCAAGGGCAAGGTCGAGCGGCCCAGCGACCAACTAGAGGAAGAAGCAAAGAAAAAAAAGGAAAAATTTGAAAAAAAATTCAAAATATTAGTAAAAATTGTTCATGTCAACACCGGCTGTGTCACGTAGGACGTCTAGCGTCTACGTTAGTGATTTTTCGACCAAAATTGGCTGGATGAAATCAATTGGCAAAACGAAAAAATGTTTAGAACTCAATTGACTTAATTAAAAAGTTTAGCACTAAATTGGCAAAACGAAAAAATGTTTAGAACTCAATTGACTTAATTAAAAATTTTAGCACTAAATTGGCAAAAACGCAATTTGGACAATTTTTCCTATTTATGATACTTGGTAGAAGACTGACTTATCACTTAATAGATATATAAGTGATTTGATATATGAGCCTCAATTTGCATCGGTAGACCAGAATTGGCCGACGCAACAATAGAAATTGTAGTTTCGCCCCGAAAAATAATGTGAATTGTGTGCACTTACTTCTGGTATTTGGAGTGCTAATCTCTTTTCTAGACCACTTCTATTCGAATTCCATAAGTTCACTTCTTTTGATTCAATCACGGGTCTATGTTTGCCCATCGAACAAAGAACAAATGCGCTTGTATTGCAATCTCACGAAGGACTTTCTTTGGTCCATAGTAATAGCAAATGGATCTTAATCGGTTTCTTGAATGCTTTGTAAGTACTCATAAAACAACACTTTGTATTGTGAGAATTAAGATAATATACCGTCGTTAAGATACGAAACTACAGCCAGACAATCATTCATCAATGGACCAAAGGCTGATGCTAGTAGTTTTACTAGCCCATTCAATCGATCAATTGCACTTACTCATCCAAAGTAGAACCCCGCTTTTCCAATTTGACTCGGGGCACCATCTTTTCTTTCTCTGGGTCGGGTCAAACTCGGGGTTTTAGTTCGGAATGAAGTATCGGATTCGTTCTTCCTCTTCGTCCAATTTAGAATACTCCATCTTGGTCCATTCATTCCAAGATTTGGGTCGTCTTTTCCCTTTTGAATTGGACCAAACCTTAAAGAGTTAGCGAGCCCGAAGCAAAACCAAGGTCGATTCAGTCTCTTCAACCTTGGTTCTCCGGCTAAAGCTGCAATAATTATACTAAGTGTTTCGCCAGAATTTCTCCCGCGATAAAATAACTTCTACCGAAAGTAATTCTTCGGCTTTTAATTGAAGAAGACAGGTTTTGTGCTGATTCCGGATAGGAATTATCATAGGTGATGAAGAAATCAACAACTTGAATTTGAATGGGGCTATACAAACATAAGTTGTGCCGGAATTTAATCTTGGATAAAGCCTGGAAAGTATAAACTCTATGATGGAACCAAGCGTAAACAAACTATGCTAGAATTCAATCGACGACAAAGCCTGAGTATGCAAAGACGATACACTAGAATTTAATCAACGATGCAATACTTGGGATAAAGATACACGCAGAAATTTAATCAATAACGCAAGTCTGTAAAATAAAAGTACAGTGCTAACTAAAAGATAGATAAATTTGTTTCATCTGTGTGGATGGCTCTCAAGTAGATGAGTGATGGTATTTATAGTGGCAATGCCATAATCGCTTTTGAGCAGGTTCCATATGTTGTATCCATGTTCTTTCATCTTCAATAATTTTGTGCCCATGTTCTCATGACGCGAAGATCTTATTCTTGGACGGTTGCTCCTCCAAAAACGCATGCTAGTTGCTCAGCGGCCTAAACTACTTTGTTCTCTAGTGACTTCGAACTGATAATTGTATCTCAATGCCTCTTATGTATTTAGCTTTCTACTAACATCTTGACCACTTACTAATCCTTACTTATTGATACTCTCGTTGATCGTTGTTAATCACTCATCTTTGTATGTCGACAACTGATTGGTGGCGATTATCGATGTGCACTAATATCGATATCGATCTTTGTAATCGTCAACAATGCGTCACGCATAAACTCCATGCTCCAGCCACGTGCTCACTTGTACCGACGACTTGATCAATCCCGGTATTACTAGCATCATTCTGATGTCTGTACACCATATGATCGTAAACTTGTCAAGATATATACCACACGTTTTTAGTATTCCGGACAAAGCATATTAGGTGGGACAAGCCATATAAATTATAAAACGCCTGCGACGAACGTGTCTCAAACGGAAGCCACGCATTGCCACCGTGATTTTCAAGATCGTAGCCGGCTTTTCTCCGTCCAAAAGAATGATAAAAGAATAGGAAATCGTTGAAAAGAAGAGATGGGAGAAAGAAAAAGTCAAGCCCTGATCTGTGTTCTGAAGACAGCTGTTCCTTTGACTTGAATCACCCGTTCCAAGTTGGATTGCGAACATTAATAGAAAACAGGTGCGAAGTTCGAAGAAGGCCAGTTGATATGGAACCCTGAGAGGCCAAGAGTCAACATCGGTGTCCCTAGCTTTTCTCCTGCAAAGGAGACAGACAGCTCTAGCTGTGCTCTCCACGTCCATTCACGAGCTGACACCCTCTTCGCACTTTGAAGTCTGAGAGAGATTACGATAGATTCTCACCATATGATTATTTCAAAAGCACCACCACAGTTTCATCTTCGCTGGACATCATAATTGGGTGCTGTTCATACTCTCTTGCATTTGTGTGTCTTTACGAACTCTCCTTTTCACCACAGACGATCCAGTGCTAGCATGCCATCTGCGTAACATGATCACGACCATTCAGTGCATAAGCCGATCTATGCCTACGTATATACTTCTATGCATGCAATTCATGACTGACTGATCAGAAAATCAAACGCAGAGACTCTGTATACTACCCCAAAATATTTTTGTAGATATTGGTGGATGCATAGCTTGCATGCAGCGAACTTGCTTGTAATTGACTCCGTGCAGTGAAAACCAAAATGAGATCGAGTTGGCACAATCAAAAGTCATTTCATTCCTGGGCTCTTAGAAGCACTTAAGAAATGGAAAGAGGAAAAGTTTACCGTGCGTACTGTTGCTTTGCACGCACGGGGATGAGAGAGATGAGGACGCTACACATGGTCCACCGGCCAGTACATGAGCCTCGTGAAACTGAGAAAACTGAAGCTGCACAGCGTTGAAGAAAATGACCTGAGAAGCCAAGAAAACAGGAAAACAGAACATGGAGGATGCGCTTGAAACAAAGTACAAACAATTGTGATTGGTACAAGCAACTGGCATTTTTTTTTTGAACTTTTCGCCAAGTTGATTTTCGACGTTCCAAGTTTTACCCTCACTAATAATTGCACAACCTTGTTCTTCCCTCATTCTGTAGTCATTTTCTTTTGCTTGAAGGTTTTTCTTTGGCCTTGTTGCAGTTGATAGTCACCCATCAGGAGAACTCGTCCGC
This sequence comes from Syzygium syzygioides, assembly GCA_031216285.1. Taxonomy (NCBI): domain Eukaryota; kingdom Viridiplantae; phylum Streptophyta; class Magnoliopsida; order Myrtales; family Myrtaceae; genus Syzygium; species Syzygium syzygioides. Next base: position 20,055,643 of record CM062242.1, read on the forward strand.
AAGCAAATCTGCTTGGCATTGGTTAGGAGAACTCGTCAGCAAGCAAATCTGCTTGGCATTGGAGGTTTAGTACTGATGGGTGGTCTTGGGGGCGAGGCTTTCGCTCATACTTATAAATTAACCACAGCTCTTTTCACAAACAATGCGGGATAAATTCCAACAATCTCTCCCTCGTACATTGAGCCTTGGATCGAAGCGGCAACAACCTGTATCTCTTGCGTAACTGTTGGGTCTAGATATGTTACCTGGGTTCTGATTCCAATGTTAGATAATTTTGTACTTCTCTCATTTCAAAAGCTAACTTAAAGGATGAGACTTTCCTACGTACTTATAAATTGACCACCGGCCTCTTCCACAACCGAGGTAGAATAAACTCCAATAAGTACCATGTGTATATCAGTGCATCCATCGTATCCTTCTATTTGAAATCATCTTGCAACTTGATCTTGTTAGGTTTAGCTGACTGATGAGCTTGCTGAATATGGTACTTCAGTGCATGTGCATCATATCCGTTTTTAAGAAATCATGTGGCAACTTGATTTTGTTTTGTGTAACTCACTCATCAGCTTACTCTCTCTCTCTCTCAACAAGTTCCTTTTAAGCTGCGTTTGCTCGTCAAAATAATCGATTATGACAGAATATAATAGGATAAGATAGGGTGAGTGTTGCGAGGATATGTTGTGTGCTCATTTGCACTCGGTAAAACACCATATATGACGACAATGATAGTCAAATTCAATGCAGAAAAGTGTTCAGTGAATTTCGGTTAGGATTTTTCAGAAAAAAAAAATCCATTAAACTACTTAAAAAGAAAAAAAGAACCTTCCACCTCGCATACCATCATGCACTTAACTCCTCTATAGATTACGTTGAAAAGAGCTTCCTGCTAACTTTAACATATAAATAAGTAAAAGAGTAATTGCCACCAGTTTTCTTGTATTATAATGCTGTTAGTAGTATATAGTAAAGGATCATAAAGGATAAAAATACCAAAAAAGTTCTAAACCTATTGCACTGGTATCAATTTAGTCCTAAACCTTTCAATTTGATCGATTTAGTCCTAAACCTTTTTACATTAGTACAAATTCAATCCATCTGGCTAATTTAGGCTAGAAATCGCTGACATGGACGCCGGCATTCCTACATGACACCGCTAGCACTAACGTGGACAAATTTTATAATTTTTTAATAATTTTTCAGATTTTTCTAATGTTTTTTTTCAGATTTTTCTCTCTCTCTCTCTCTTTTTTTTTTTCTCTTCCTAGAACTGGTCGACCGGCGACCTTGCCGGTCGACCATCGCCGGCCACAAGCTAGTCTGGACGAGGGCCGCCGCGCCCTCACCAGCCACAGGCGAGGGTGTCGGGCCCTTGGGCAAATCTAGACGAGGGCCGAAACCCTCGTTTGTTGGCCGATGAGGGTGGCGACGCCTTCGCCCAGACCAAGTGAGGGTCCGACGCCCTTGCCTATGGCTAGCAATGGTCGGCCGGTTACCTCACCGGCCAACCAGTTCTAGGAAGAGAAAAAAAAAAGAGAAAAAACATTAAAAAATTTGAAAAACTATTAAAAAATTATAAATTTTATCTAAATCAGCGCCGGCGGTATCACATAGGACCGTTGATGTCCACGTTAGCGATTTCGATCTAAATTGGTTGGATGGATTAAATTGGTACTAATGTAAAAAGATTTAGGACTAAATTGGTCCAACTAAAAGGTTTAGAACTGAATTATGTTAAGGAAACCTCCTAATAGATTTTGAAGTTGACAAAACTATCTACGTAAATTTTGTAAGTCTGATAAATACTCTAAAGTATTTTGATCCAAGTAGATATATTCTGGAAATGGCAATTCCAATACTTCGAGAGAACAGAACTTTCTGGACACTCAAACTTTACGAGAACTAGAAGGAAGATCTGAAACTTTACGGGAATCAGATCGATAAGTTCAGATTTTACTATAAAAGTCACTTGAACTTTATATTAAGCAGATGAAGAACTTCAGACTTTATTTCTAAAAGGTTTAGACCCTACTAAAGACCCACATTGAATTAAGTTCTGGATGTGAAGTAAGAACCAGAAGTTATCCAGACTCTGAAACTATTCAGAACGAACATAAAGGCTAGTGATCTAGCATAGATTTCGCATAAGGAAAGTTTTAATTGACTTAATCTTAAAAGGCTATAATGCAAAATTGATTGACAATCAAATATTAAAGCAAGTATATATCACAATGGATAAAGCTTTACTTATGGAAACCAAGATTCTGGTTGTATGGGCAATCAGATTTAGCGGGATTCAGCTTTTATAAACCAACAGCTATTCAATCGATTTTATACAAAGCTTTCCAAGTTGGAGATTGAAAAATGATCCTTGAAAACTGTCCAACAGCTAGTTTGGAAGTGAAGAAGTATAAAAAAAAGATTAACGAGGGGCAGAAGAAAGAGAAACAAAAGTCAAGAATCAACAAGTCCAAAGTCTAAGCATACTCCGATTCTACTATTTGTCTTTCTTGAGCCTAACATTGAGATCTTGAGGGACATTTTGTAAGAGTGATTGTGTGAGATAGAGAGTTCTATCATTCACAGAGTGATATCACTTAAAACTTGTAATCCTTTTTGATCACATAGTGGAATCCAACCAATAGGCTGTCAGCATGGGAGAGTAGACGTAGGCTTGATCTAAGCTGAACCACTATAATTTCTTGTGTGTAGTCTCTCTATCGCTAAACTCTTATTCTTATTTTTATAATGCACACTAGCACATTGTCTATACAGTTTACTCAGAATCTGAATATCTTTTAGACTTTAATCTTAATCATTTGTTTCCACTTTAAAAATTGATCAAAATTTTTAGATCACCTAGGCGCCTCTTTCTATGTGATTCTTGCTAGCTATGTTAATTGGTATTAGAGTAAGTTACTTATTTATTGAAGTGTTTTACTTTACTTTTGAGCTAATGATTTTTATGGCTAGCATAAGTGCTCCAGGTCTCATTGAAGGACAGAGCAATTCCAGACCACCATATTTCGATGGTAAAGAATATAACGTCTGGAAAAACAAGATGAAGGCATTCATCAAATCAATTGATCACATGCAGTGGGATGTTGTCATAAGAGGAGTTAATCCAAAACCTTCTGCATCTGCATTTGCTTCAAAAGAGAAGCTAGATGAAAGCAAATAAGAAAAAGCTCCATTATCTCAAACTGAGATATCAAAAAGAGAAATTTTAGATTCAAAAGCAATTTATTCATTTTACTGTGTTTTAGCACCTATTGAATATAAGAAAATAGCTTCTTGTGATCAGCAAAGGATATCTGGAATACCCTCTACACCACATATGAAGGAATAGATCGAGCAAAGGAAACCCATATCAATCTATTACTTGGGCAATATGAATCCTTCAGAATGAAGAAAGGGGAATCAATTGTTGATATGTGTGACGGATTTACTGATATAGTAAATGATTTTGCATATCAAGGACAACCAGCCTCAGATACAATGAAAGTAAACAAGCTTTTGAGAGGACTATTGAAGGAGTGGGACAACATAAAAACCTTACTTTGAGAAACTCAAAGGATTATGCCACTATTAGTGAATGAACTGATTGGAACTCTTTAATCATATGAAATAGAACAACTAAATGAGAAGAATGAATCCATAAGTGAGAAGTTAATTGCTTTAAAATCTAATATTGATTTTGATGATGCAGATTAAGAAGAAGAGGATGTTAATGATGAAGAACTGGCTCTTTTCATAAAGAAGTACAAAAGAATGAAAAAGAAAGGAAGAAACTTTAAAATGGAGAAGCCATTTGAGAAAAAGAAGATCCCTAATGAGACAAAAAAATCAAAGGAAGTAATTTACTTCCACTGCAATAAGCGTATTATAATTGCTGTGGAAGCCAAGCGATCGTATAATAAATTTAGCAGAATAAAAAAATAAGTCGGATACCAGATTTATGAAGTTCGATTGTAGTAATCTACGTCTACGGGGAGAGTAATATGAAAATTACACCCAATAACTCACGCAGTGTATAGCTTCACAACCATACTCTATTGCATTATAAATCAAGCGATACAACGAAAATTACAACCATACTCTAGTCACTTAAACACTTTAAATGTTTTCCAAGCCCCAATTACACCCAATAACTCACGCAGTGTTTAGCTTCACAATTTCTCACAAAATAATCTCTCAATCTCACGAAAGAAATTATACACAAATCTTATTACAGAATTTAATTGTTACAAATACTTGAATTCTTGGTGTAATTTCATGAACAAAACCATGAAGATTGCCCACCGCCAAGCACTCGCACACAAGCAGCGCTTCAAGAATAACTTCACGTATTTATCGACAACCTCTGCGCAAAGTGCCCACTATATATATTTATAGCCAAAAGAAAAACACCTTGAGAAGCCCATGTCAACATGGATTAGGAAATCATGTTATTCAGTCAACCAGTCAAAGTTTGAACTTTTCTCTTTTGACTTTTCTTTGGCCGACTTCTAGTAGCGTTTCCGTCCTTTCTCTGACACAATTGGACTTTTCTTTTGCAGTGGGCGAAGACTCCAATTCACGTTCAAAAAGCTAATTTTCGAAACTTGGGGTTGGATTCTTTTTTTTTTTTAATTTTTAAAATTTAAATTTTCGTTTCGAGCTTAAACTCGAGATATATTTTAATAATAATATTGCTAGTAGTATATAGTAAAGGATCACAAAGAGCAAGCAAAATTAACTAAGACAAAAGGATATTTTGTTTATCGAGTCTGCTTGATTAAATATGCCATACGCATACCAATAAAGTATTAACCTAGACGGCAAGAGAGTTTGCTCATCTCCTTACGATTTCGGATTCTACCCTTATTGGTAGCACGTCGAGAGTAATCTAGAATGCACCGGACCGATGTGTGGCACACCCTAATACAATCATCTTGGGATATGTCTTGTGGCCTTTCCCTTCTAGTTGGGCATCTCCTAGCGGCGTTGCATGCAAGATTGTCGTCATAAAATACTCCAGGACAAACAATTTTGCTTTAATGTCACTACTTCCGTTTTAGATCCATGTAAGGAGGAGAGTTTCCGAGTACAATTGTTAAGTTATATTTAAAATTAGTTAACATAAGTTAGCACAATAAGTTCTATAGTGCTCCCGTTCTTTTGATGATGCATGAGATTATTTTACTTTCCTCGTTTTTACTATCTCAAAGGAAATATGCATTACCTTACCAAAAAAAAAAAGGAAATATGCATTTAGTTATGCCATAGCACGAGTTCTCTCTTGCGGTACTATATAAAAAATCATCTAGAAATTACATATTTCAAAAACAAATATTTATAACAATATATTGGGTTTAATGTCGGTCTTTGCCGACGTATGTGTTAAGACGTAGATTATATTAAGCGCAATACTTTGATAGCTTAAGTTGTTATTGTAAACGGCGGTGCACATAATTTCACGTTGGTATATATCGGAGCCAAAGGTCTTGAATTAGACTCCTCGTATATACAGGCCTCATACATTGGGGTCCGCACCAAAGCCTTCGCGGTCAAGTCAGGCTTTTGGGAACGAGGCTGTCAATTAGATAAATCAATATATTCCACGCCATACTCCGATTGCTTACACTATGGGAGAGTGCGCACATAATTTCTAAGTGTTATGCATATAGGGTACTTCAAGAGAAATTTTTACGGATAAGTCCTCGCCGCTTATCTCATAACTAACTGAATTGCACTTCGAAATCGCTTTTCGACATTTCATTTCGATGATTCATGTCTTTTCCTTCACTTTCAACTGTACGCTGTGCTATAGAACCTTTTGACAGTACATACATTGAGGATGCTCAAGAGGACTTGGTTGCTGGTGCACCTTGGGGTCTTGAACTGGCTCAACGCAGCGCCATTCCCTATGAAATGATCCAAGATCTTCCTGAAAGTCCCCGTCTCTACAATGCAAAGCTCCAATGGACCTATCGAATTACACTTCCTAGAGACCACATACCCATGATCCTCAAACGAAGCGTCCATCTCCCTGCAACACTCTCCCAGGACCTTCTCTTCCACCTCTCCCTTGATCTCCCAGTATATCACGTAGTGGCCGGGCTGCTTCGAGATGTCGGCGTGGCTCGTGAAGTCCACCAGCTCCCCCATCGCCTTCCACAGCAGCCGAGAGCCTCTCTCCACCACCAGCTGGAGATCCTTCTCGGTGTTCTTGTCGATGTTCACGGTCAGGATCAGCTTCCTCCGGCATATGAAGCTCAACTTGGGCGTGCGCTTGTGGTAGCCGGCCACCTCCACTACGTCTCCAAGCCGGTATCTGTAAAGCCCTGAATAGTCCAACGATGAATTTGTGATGAGAATACATGACTAAGTTTCACAGACTACAGATCCTCATTATCTGAAACCACCGTCCAGACTTGTTTTAATCATTTTAGATACATCATTCAGAATACAAACCACAAAAACCCGGCATATGCCCTGGATCGCAATTGTGATCGATCTTATGCCACCACTAGTTTCATATTGATATCGCATGTTAGAATCATAGCAGCGCACCTTTTACCTTTAGTTACTAATTCAATTAAATTTTTTGCTGAATTTTAGTGTAGTTAGGTGAATGGTCACACCTTTATATACATGGCCTTAAAAGTACAAATACATTTGACCTCAAACGAAACGATTGAGAAGGACATTGCACAAGATCCAAAACGACCCACTTGTCAAATTAGACACCACACAGCGTCTTCTACAACTAATGACAAGAAAAACGAGGGGAACGGGTTATCATCAATCATGGTCGTTTTGGTTCCGACTCTATCCACGAATTAGTTCTACCTACAAATCCCTATCTAACTTTCTTTGCTCGGAACTGAACGAGCTCATCGTCAACCATTGACAGAGGTTCAGATTTATCCAAGATCCGGTGCCTGTGTATATATGCCAGACAATCTAGTTTCCACGAACGTCAAAATCAATAATGCCCGGAATATTGTCGGATGAATAAATAGAGCAATAGATAATGCACTATTGTGCAAGCCATATCTATCCTCCATTTTGCGAGGTTCTCGTGTCTCCTAAGAGAATCTAGGGTTTGGCCAACGCCATAATAAATCTAATCGATGCCCAGAAGACATTGGACATGCAGAATGAAATGTGAGAGCAGTGAATTGAGGCTGGATTCTCTATAAGGAAAAGGCAAAAGAAAAGCTGAGTACTGCCCTAACAAGCTTCTCCATTCTGTAAAAGGACCGTGTGAAAGATGGACGACACAAGTCCCATGGACTCGAAAGATTGAAATATGCATACTTTTGATGGATTGTTGTCGTGACCTTCTCACAGGTGAACCACGAAGGGAAAGTTAATGGATTGCTAAGTTTACACTTAGCGCAAACTTTTCCAAACCCATACCAACTGCAACTTTGGACTTTTAATTTAATGAATTAAACCTACAATTTAATTCAATTACAATTCGCCACTAATATATTTAGAGTCGATTAGAAACCCAAGTAAAATGTGGAACAATATTTTACTTTTGCGAATTAGATATATCATAAATTCGGGGACTTGGTTATACAAAATAAATTTACCGCTCTTTCGGCACATTTTCTCTTTATTTCAAAGATATTTTGCAAATAGTCTTCGTTGATTTTAAGGTTAAGCCACTAACACATAAGAAGTAATCATATGGGTAGGCAAGCAATAATTTAACACTCAATAAATCAAAATAGTAAATAAATTGCTAGAAATAGAGCAAAAAGCTCAATGCATTAAGCAAAGCATGCCTTTGTTATGATAATATTCTCCAAGTGTTCTACAAGATTTTAATTAAAAACCTATATATGCAGGACCTAAACATGATTTCTAGATGCGAAGTCAATTAATAAATTCTTTTTGTGTTTTTTCTTCTTTTTATAAGAATTAAACTACATGCAATCCATGAGATACACTTTTAATCTTAGTTATGTCCATGTACTTCTAATTTAAACTAATGACATGTGACATGAATTATTTATATGTAAACTAATCCTAATGACAAGCAAAAGAATCACGAACTAATTTAATATGCATGAACTATTAAACTATTAACATGAGATTGAATTATTTATATGTAACCTAGATGTGACCTAAAACATGCATGAATATATGATAAAAGCGCAAAATCTAATGAAAGCTTAGACTATCTGATGGAAGTGCATTATCAACGAATAATTTCAAGAATTATTATTATGCATCAATGTTCATGGATATTATGCAATATCATTCAAGAGTCATCAATATCTATCAAAGATATGCATTATCAAATTATGATGTAGAGATAATATTCTTCATTAGTCCTATATGGTTCCTATTGTACCTAAGATATTCAATTTCTAAATTAGGAAACATGCATGGTTGGAATCTAGAGTAAATGCAATGCAGTTTTTTTCTGTATTTTCATAATAGAATATTTTCTAAACTAAGGACATGCAATATGTAAGCCCATCATACTTAAATATTTACGACATCCAACATAGGAAACAAAGGTAATCGGGATCTGGTCTTAGGTCATAAAGATCAAAACCCTAACCATAACGACTCAAACAAGGAAATTTTCCATTTGGGAAATGCCTAAAATCTCATATCAAATAGTGTTAGAATTGCATAACCACAATTCAGGCAATTAAATATTTGAATCAAATATAACTTATGAAATTACCTAAATTGGATTATCGACTCAAACAACGAACGGTTGCAAGGAAGATTCACAGTGGTGGTAACCAGCAAGGAATGACAAGAGGCGGTGTACAACAACGTCAAGGATTGTGAACATCATATGGATCTTTGATACTCAATTCCTTTAGTGAAGTTGAAAAACTAAGTGTCGTAGAGTTCTTCCCAAAATTTCAACACATTCCGACTTACAACGAATGCATACTCAATGTTTTCGCGGGACCGCACGTTGGACTCTTTAGTAGTTTACCAATCTAATTTTCTACTTCAAAGACATACTTTCAAATATTATTTCACCATCTCCATCGAACAAGCCCAAGACAACTGTCTTGTCGTACTCGCCACACGACAAAATTTAAGCGTGATCCAACCGTTAACGCATGCGTACTAGTCGATTTCATTGAACTGCACATTGGAATTTCCCTAAGGCCACGGAAGATAGAGCTCGTGTGTATATGTTTTTTTTTGTGCTCTCGTGTCCTTTTTCTTTTATGTTCGGTATTGCCAACCTCCCTCTTGTGAATCCTCTTTTCATTGTGAGAAAAGTGTGTTTATATATGCAAACATTAAGGCTTTCTTTTGATATGAGATTTCCTAATTTGAATGGGAAGCATATTCCATATATATTCAACATTATGAAATCACCCCTATATTCCCATCTAACCCAAATCTGTTAAGAAAGAGCTTAATCACTCCCCAAGCTTGCCTCGATAAATCAATACTTCCTAATTTGAGATACCGCATGCACATATATATTCGGCAACTTTAGATGAATTATGGGCTTGTTCAAAGTTTGCACTTTTTCGGGTTTAGTCCGGATAATTCAATTAAGCTCAAAACTTCACTGCTTAAGTCAGTCCAATTACAATGAAGTTACGTGGGCTTAATTACTACAGAACAAAATACTCCTGATATGCCAAATGCAATTAAGAAGATTTTTGTTTAGGGGTCGTTGTCAATCCCAATTTTCTTATGCAATGATTTTTTTTTTGGTCAATCTTATGCAATGATTGACTTGGCGGAGAATGCTAAAATTTAGGTCTCAACGGAATTTTAGTACATACCAGTGAAAGTGGTGAGCACAATCTCATACTCTTGCCCAACTTTGACCTGAGAGAGAGGCACTGGCTCATCCTCCACAAAGTCATCATCAATGGCTTCACTGTTCTTGCTCCTGCTCCGATTCTTCTGCCGGTGAAGCGGTATAAACTCGAAGTAAGAGAAGGTCGGCACGACCGCGAAAGTCACCCTCTCCAGAGGTAGACTCGGATCCACGTTCACCCCGATCCAGCTCTCCGTCGACCCATAGTCGGCGCTCACCAGCGGCAACCCCCCGGCATAATGCCTCAGCTTCGTCAAGTAATGCTGCATGGAGCCCGTCATTATGGAGTACACGTATCTGGCCTTAGGCCACAGCTTCGGTATTACTCCGCACCAGTCCTTCCTCTCTAGCTCCTCGCAGGCTGCCTCCAGCCGCTGAGCGAGGGACGGGTTCGGGGACACGATCCCCAGCATGGCCTGCCGGGTCCTCTCAACGGTGATCCTCGGGCAGAGCCCGCCATCCCGGATGTCGCTGCAGATCTCCCGCCAGTGGTCCTCGAAGGCCCGGAAAGCCTGGACGATGCTGTAGGCGAAGGTGGAGGTGATGAACTCAATGCGGTCGGCGAAGTAGAGCCCGAGGAGGAGGTGGCAGTAGGTGGACTGCTTGTAGTCGCCGCTCGAGATGACCTCCTCGGGGCTGCAAGTGAAGGACTTGGTCTGCTCTTGCTTGATCTTGAACTCCTCGCTCGAGAAATAGTGGGTCGTGGCGGTCCCGGCCGTGAGGCCCCCTTTGGTCTTGGACTGCTTGCTGCTGTAGATGAATTCAAGAATCCTCCCTCCTTCACCAATCGGGTATACCCTATGCAGGAAAATAGTAATATTAAGTGAAGGACATGATAGTATATGATTGATGGATTTGCATCGTAAAACATGTTGATGCCATTTCATGTTGTTGCTTTATGTAAATTGTCTCTGAAAGATAGAGCATAAGAGAAAAAGAGAGAGAGTTGGAAACCTGGATCGATATGCAGCTGCAATTCTGAAAATCTGGAGAGTGGTCTGCGAGCTATGGCGAGTGAAGGGCACGTACTTTTGCCTTCCGTCAGTAGTTCCAGAACTAGACTCCCAAAAGAAAGAAAGAAACAAAGAGAAAATCGAGGAAAGTACCAACAATTAAAAACGATTTACGAAAATAGACAGTCATTTGCTTGCGAGCTAGACAAGATTATCAGTATCCCGCAGTCACTTCAATCAGAGACATCATCCATTGACTTATCTTAATTAGTGCTTCTATACCCCTTTCACTGTGCATTCATTTCGTATGTACGAATGAAAAGCATGTGAGAAGTTCAGCTCCAATGCATACCTTAGCGAGAGAAGTTGAATGGGCTCCTGAGTGAGCAGGGGAGATGTGTCCCCATCTGCAATCCTCTGGATGAAGGGCTCGAAATCCGCGTGGGACGCGAGGGGCACACGAGACCTGTACAAAGACTCTAATGCGCAGGCGCCCATCCCCTCTACCTCGACGTCCCCCAGCCACCTGCTCAGGTACTCCGTGCCGCGGTTCGCCGCGAGGATCCGCCGCAGCACCTCGGCTTGGACCGCCCCGGCATTCTCGCACGCGTCCTCGAACCATCCGATGACGTCCGAGTCGCACCCTTCGTGGGCTCTCCTTCCCGCAGCAGCAGCCGCCTTTGTCTCCATTCGAAGGAGGTGGCTTTCGGTGGTGCAAAGCGACGGGGCGATATCGCTGGAAGTCGCCTCACGAACCCTATGGCAAGGCATGCATCCGAAGAAAAACCCATCAGGCTCTATATATACACACGCACAAGAGAACAAGGAATGGAGGAAAAAAATCTCTTTGTCGTGGTTATACGATGTGGGTCCGCTCGGGGGTTATCTAGAGAGGAAGAGGGGGGTCCTTATATTTGCAGGGAAATGCTTCAGAAGAGCAATAAAACCTGCCCCTCATGTTATTTCTGCAGAGAGAAGCTCCATGGCTATGATAATGGTACGATGATATGTACCGTTGAGGTTATTCCACATTGGCTGTGGAAAGAGGTGATGGCTAGTTTATAAGTGCGAGAAAAAGTCTTATTCTTTGAGTTAGCTTTTGGGACGAGAGAGGTCTGAGATCATTCAGTATTGATATTAGATGGGAGAGTTTCAGGTTGTTGTGGCTACGACCCAGCCCGATATGTAAGGGATTGATTGTTGAGGTTGTGTCACATCGGCTGTGAAAAGGAATGATGGTCAGTTTATAAGTATGAAGGAAAGGCTCACTCTTTAAGCTAGCTTTTTTTGAGATAAGAGAGGCCTAAGATTATCCAACATGACCACCCGTCTGGGTGGCGCTGCTGGAGCGCGCACTCTTCCTCTCGCAAAAGGTTGAGTGTTCGAATCCCGGGCGCCGCAGGGTGATTTAACTGGTGGCACGTGTGTGGTGGCTAGCACGTGTCGCCCCCAGGGTTTACTCCCCGGCTGTCGGCCGTGCGAGGGTTCCTGAGTTATCAAAAAAAAAAAAAAGATTATCCAACATTTATAACACGTTATTTTCTCTTTCTTTTCCAGGGGTACCTTTCTACTTGCTAAGTAGAGATAACTTTTGCCTCAGAAAATTTCGAAATCAGAAAGGCGGTGGGGAAGCGGTAAAAAGGGCGATGGGAACCGAAACCGAGGCCTTGTGCAAATAATCGTGCAGAAAGGGACGATCATCTCCTCCCCTCCCGCCAATTTTACTGGAGGACAACGTTTTCAGTGAAGTTTGAACTTCGAAACGCAATGAACACCAAAATGTATGGCAGATTTGACGTCTCACATTAAAGTCTCCAGATTCCCTTCCTCTCTACCCTCAATTCAATTCAGGCCAATTACAGATAAAGAGAGAGAGAAAAGAAAAGGTTGGTCTTCCGATATTCCTTTTCGTTTTACGTCTTCCCTTCCTTTTTCACCCACCCAAAGCAGGAAACCTTTTCAGGTGCGGGATGAGAAGAGTTTTTCATAGTTGTCAGGTCTTAGAAAAGCTTGAACGACCCATCTGTGGAAATGCTGGTGTGGTTTAACTTGTTGGGGGAAGTCGAGTTCAGCTTATTGTTTTCTAGGATGATACGTTAGCAGTGCAGTTCATTTGATCTTATGGTATGTGCGTCATTAATCTCGGGTACCGGATGAAATGACTCTTGTTATACGTTGAAGGCTTGAAGCAATGAATACATATTTTCTTGAAAGACAAGGAAGAAATTAGCTTCGCATCAATATGTGTTGTGTTAAATTATGTGTTGAGTTTGTCACGTTTTTTATTGAGTGAAAAACAAGGAAGTAAACTCACTTTTTGTTGCAATCCACCAAGAACTTCCATAATATCACAAAAGGATGTTTCCTTCGAGGTTTGAACAATTTTCAATGTTCAGAGAATGTTACGAATGAAGCGGAAGATAAAGTTGTAGAATTTTTCTATATCAATAATGAATTATACATGAGCCTATAGGCTTTACAGGGGGCTAACTATAGCAACGTAATATTGTAATAGAAATTACAATCATTCAAAATAATGAGATTGCAATATGAGAGATGCATGTAATCATGTAATATATTTTGAATATTCCCTTAAATTTAAGGTGACATGAAAGAAGTTAGCTGCCATCGATCTTTCAACTACAGTTATTTCTTGATCGAGGGTTTTTTCTTTGCTCACGTTTCAACTTCCTTTCATGTCTCAAGTCGGTTGGACATCGCCAAATGTCACAACATCCGCTTAAACACTATCTATTGGGAACTCATCATCTAAAGGCTTCGCGTGTCAAATGTATTGTTATAACAATTACGATCGACGCTATTAGCTTCTTTATAACTTATATTGTGCAAAAATTACAGTGATCACAATGGCCCCCACGATCTATTCTCTCATCATTTCAACTTTTTCTTTTTTCTGGGGAGCCTGGTCCCTGGTTGCCCCCAATTATTGCTGCTCGAATCTATTGCAGGTCCGTAGTGATATTTACAGGCAAAAATCACTATTGCCAAGGTTCACTCCTGTCTTCTGACCTGTGACTACTTAATGTAGGGGTCCATCATACGAATTCAACCATCACCAGAAATAATAAATACCAGTACAAAGGCTCTTGTCCAATAAATCGCGACACCCAAAAATCCCATGTGGTCCAAACCCTATTGAGTGGGTTTTATTACATCGGGTATGTCCAAGCCATTTTTAAAGTGTATTTTTTTCGCATAAAATAAATAATTTGATAAATAATATTCTAAAAATAATCGCTTACAAAAATAAAAGATTGAAAAAAAATTTCATTGTTGTAGGCACAAATTTTCGTCATTAATGAAACATTTTTCATCGACTAATTATGTCAAGCGATACGAACAATTACTTTTAGAAAAATATATTCTAACTTAATGATTTTTCGCAAAACAAACGGAGCTTAAACATACAATGAATTTGATCTATTGAAATGAACTTGAACAATATATCTCCAAAACCCAATTAATGACCCTCAGCAAGTGTCTTGTAGACATTCTTTAACATTTTCCTGCGAATGAATAGATAAATCTTTTTCAACATAACGTGTAAGTCTGAATGGTGGTGTATTCTTTGAAACTTGAGCACAATCATCGGTTCTAAAACAAAGTTCACCGAAAGATGCGTGCTCCGAAGAAGTGCACCATCCTAAATTCGTTGCTGCTAACTTCTTTGGGTCATGCAGATTGTCAAGAAATACATGCATATCGGGAACAGTAGCTGATATAGGAGGCTTTGCTTTAAGTTCAAGGGTGGAACATATCACGATTCATGACAGAGATGAAGCTCTCCATCAACTAATCATCAAAGAACCGAAGTCATTGCATGATTGTAAAACCAGAAAAAAAGATCAGATCTTGATGAACAGTTGCCTATGTCAAGCTTCTGAAGGCGGATGGATGCTACTGAGCCAGCGACACCCACCAATTCGAACTGTCGAGAGACGTTGATTTCGCACCTCACGAAGAGTATAATCCCTTGTGAGAAGTGACAGTAAAAGCAAGATTTCATGATGTTTCTTGTGCACCACCGCTTTTGGCCTCTCTCTCAAATCTTCCTCCGATCTTGGACCTATAAACAAAAATGTCCCTTTGATCAGCTGGCACAGAGAGAGAGAGAGAGAGAGAGAGAGAGAGAGAGAGAGAGAGAGAGAGGCACAATCTACACTGGACCTGTCAATGGTCCCTTTTGAAAGAGAAACTTATGACCACCCATGTAAATGACGACTTCGTCCAGGGGCCACCATGCAAAACAAACCAAGCAGAGACTTTATGAGGATTGCAATGCAGAGTGAAGAGATTTTACGAGACAAAAATCACTCATACATTCCGGAAACGGTATTAATCATAACAAACGTCAGATCTTATGCCAAAAAAAAGGTTAGTAGACCCACTCTACCGCCACTCAATCCACTCAGATATTAGAGTTGAAGCCATCTAGTTAGTGCAAACGACATGCAACAACGAATGGTCACCATTTGATGGTACGAATCGCACAACACCAGCGGCCCAATGCCAACCAGGTCAGTCCACAAGTTGGCTGACGATTCAAATTAAGGACATCTAACCAAAGTCATGAATTATATCTTTCAGTAGGTCCCCCAACCGGATTGTGTCCAACCTAAAGCAGAAAATCTGGTCTTCAATGTGCCAACACAGAGGCAGTAGTATCTGTCGGGTTTGCCTTGTTAAAAATCCATGATTGAAGGATGAGGAGACACAGCTGAGATGTCTGCATGTCAGTTCCTACTGTTTCTGTTAGAGAATATCATATGACTCGAAACCTAACAAGTTGGGAACTAAAGAAAAGAAGGGAAAAATAAATAAATAAGCAAATGAAGAGTGAAAACAAAGAATTGCATAATATTTAACAAGCTAACGAGGAGACTGAGTTTCTGGGCTAGTAATCCAGGTAAAACAATATTACATGGATCTACACTTTTCATACTGTCTTAGTTTGCGTCAATTTACTGATTCTTACGGGAAAGCTTTCTCCACATACTCTGACAGCTAAAATGAAGACAGTCCTTTGTGCTTGAAAGACGATTCCACATTGGAACAACCACACTTGTCCTATCATTTCAGGGCAAGACAAGTGGATTCATTAGCATCTACACCAATGCTGCTGCATCAAGACTGATATTTTTGAGACTTGCTAGTCTTAATACAGCAATAGGCCCAAGACATGAACCTGAACGGACAAAAGCAGACAACAAATTCGACAGTCAGCCTTTTGATGCCGTAACACCATATTTCCCAGGGTCCCTAGGCAAATCTCTAGTGGACAATAACACATGACTCGGCTTAACAAGAGATAGCTACGTCTGTTTCAACTTAACAAGAGATAGCTACTCTTTCTAAGATAAGAAAACAACAACACACGAATGGAGCAGCACATATTTTGTCCCTTCGCAAGTTTTATATTTAGAGTCATGACAGATCTCCAATAAAGGTCATTTTCATCTGGCCAAGGGCAGGACCATCTCATAATTTCGTTACAAGTTCAGCAGTTTTTATCCTAGTGTCGGAGAAATAATTCACCATTCAATTGCCATTGAAAAGTCTCTCTCGATCTCCGTCTTTTCAACACAACAAACCAAATTATAAGCATCTACAGGCTATAATCCAGTTCACTTGAGCTAGGCCAATCTCTTGCAAGTGTCAGGCAGAATCTTCATTTTTTAAGCTATGAGATTTTCATCTTTCCACATGGTAGGTAAGTTACCTGGAAAAGCAATACAAATCATGCAGTAAACTTCTAAAAGGCAAGCACAGGGAAAACTTGTGAGCAAGAACAGCTTTATATTCCATAAACTAGTGAACTTTCGGGAATGCATCAGATGGCTTTACTGACTAGGAAGAGGGAAATAAACTAAAGTGGAAGCTTTCGCCATCAAAAAGTTGTGGCAGGAATTACTTCTGGAGAAATCTCAACACCTTGCATAGATCTTGAAATAATGAAACATGAGCAAATTTCCTGCAGAATTTATAAGCTGGAAAGTATTCTATATTGACAAGCATTTCCTTGTCCACAGATTCTAGCAAAGCAGTGCAGAGAAAATTGGAGGGAATGGCTTACATGAGACAAAATGATGCTGCTAGCAAATTGATATTGGCGTCGACTACCTAAACAAAACAGATGTTTTGTCTCTTTAAGAAAAACTTTCTTTTACCATGGGCGCAGCAGACTGTTTCTCTCATTCCAGCAGAAAGTTCCCAACTCCAAGGATATCATGCAAAGACTGAAAATATAACAGTGGATGTGCACTAAGATACTAGACGCCGTTGATATATGCAAACACACAGAAAAAATGCTTAATGAGGAAATTCAGCCTAATTAATATGCAATGCCAGACGGAGGCTACTCTCATGTTATCACACCATTACATGGGGAAACAAAAACATTTGACGCGACATTTCCACAAGAATGGTTTCAAAGGCTCAAAATCTCCAGCATGTGAGACCATTAGACCACTACGTCCAATACTTTAATCCCATACCGAATTGATGGAGGAAGAGTAAATTTTACAGCTACTTACAACATTATTGGCAGGATCAAGGACAATAATAAAAATCAACTTATGTAACTACATTAGCCTCAAATAACAGATGGAGAAACTTTTGTCTCATGTTAAACATGCTTATTTTGGTATTTCCTTCTGCTAGAGCTCTCCAACTGTAATGGCAATATACAGAACTAGCTCAAGTAACAGCTGGAAATTGAAGTAGCTAAAGGAATAGAAATGGAAAATAACAATGGTTGCATGTTAGCCATGTCCTAATTAGCTCAAAAAAATCTCTCGAAACTGGTGCTATTACTTGACTAGACACCAATTTCTCCGTACCATAGATGGAACGAGTAGTAGCTACTACTCTGATAAAAAAAATTGGACTAGAATAACTTGAAATGTTAAACTATATCACAATAATGCCCCAGGTAACGTGACAGAATAGCTGTTCAATCTTTTGCTCTGAAGAAGATCTTAATCTATAATGAAGAAATGGCAAAATCCAAAGAAAGACTCGACCAATCTGACGGAAGGATTCAAACAATACTAACAGCAACATTTCTAATCCATGTTATGGCAATGCAGAAGCTCTTTTCAGAGTTGCTTTTCTCTACAGTAGATGGCCAAAAAACATAAGAAATAGTAAGATTCTGATCAGATGCAGATGACCTTAGTGTTGTGTATCTGCTACAGACTACAGCAACTAATCAGCCACATTAAACGTCAAGTAACAAATACCATCCAACTCATCTGCTTCCAACCATAGATGCAACTAGTCCGATTGCAATCATAGTTAAGATAGGAATGGATATAACATAAAGCAAGGCACAGACCTGGAATTGGAGGTTTTGATGCACTTGAAACATCTTCGCAGAATCATAGGCACCAAGGAGCTTAAGGTAGTCAATCAAGTTTCTCTATTCCTATTGCCAGTACAGAATCAATAGAACCAGGCTTCTGACAGACTCTGATTTCACAACTAGAACGTAAGAGTGAACCCAGGAGTTTCCAGCTCTTCCACTATCTTACCCAGTCCGTTGCACAGAAACACAGCAGAATTGACAACAAGAGAATTTCCTAACACTCAACTGTCAACAAGAGACCGGAATTTCACTCTTTTTTTGACACTGCCGACTCAGTCATAGCCAACAGCGATCTTGCTGTGCATCAACGTCAAGGCTAAATCTGCGTTCCCTGCCCTTCTCTGGGCATTAATAAGAACAGTCCGTATTTTTCCTAGTATTTCACGACCGCTATTGACAATTCCACCTACCAATTTGCAAGCTTCCTTAATACAGCCAGCTTTCCACAATACATTGATCATATTTTCAACAGCTGAATTGGGAATGATACCAATTGGCAATAACTCATCCAAGATTTTACAAGCTCTAGCCACTTTGCCCGAGAGACAAAGTCCAGCACATAGAGCCCTGATAGATGTGCATTTGGGGCCCTTTGTGAATCATCACATCCCACAATCTCAAAGCCTCCTCATTTTGGTGCTCTATAAAAAGGCCAGCAGTGAGTATTGTGAATAGGTAATATATTTGATCACAACCTTCGGCTTCTGTTTTCCTGAAGAGAGCCAATGCTTCATCCATTTTACAACGCTTTGTAAATGCGTCCATCAGGGCATTATAGCAATAAGACCATGAACATCCCTGCTCAGCCATTTCCTCAAAAAATTTCTCAGCTTCATCCACTCGCCCTGCCTTCCCTAGACCATCAATACTAGAATATATCATCGCATTAACTGCCACCCTACTATTCTGACAGTGCTCAAAGTATGCAAGTGCTTCTCCCAGCCTGCCATTTTTGCACAGCCCATTGATAGCCCCAAATGTGACCTTATCCGGGTGAAACTCTTCAATCTTCATTCTGTCTAGGAGCTTCTATGCTCCTGCATTTTGCATATGGATCAATTAAAACTGTGTAGATTGCCACATTGGCTTTATAACCACTTCTAATCATGCTCAGATAAATTGCATATGCTTCCATACATTTTCCCTCCTTGGAAAGCCCGCTTATGACCAAACCATACACATGAGGAGGGATTTCTAAACCTTTCTCTTCCATCTCATGGTAAAGTCCCAAACAAGAATTGACATCCCCTTCACCATAACATGCCTGAATCAAAGTCAAATATTTGATCTTATCCAGCTCCACGCTCCTCGTTTCCATATCCTTTAGTCTCTCCATCGCTTTCTGGGATTTACCCACCTTACCATATCCTTTCACCTTTATATTATAGCTCACGGTGTCAGGTCCAATCCTCCCATTATCCGTCAGCTCAAACACCCGCTCCGCCGACTCCATAAACACCAAATCCACCAAACCATACAGCAAGAAGTTGTAGGTATACAAACTCGGCTCGATACCATTCTCCTTCATCTTCCTCCACGCCCACAACTAACTCCTCCACCATCCCAACACTGCCTAAGCTCTTGATCAAAGAATTCGCTGCCGGTACCGTCATCAAGAAGCCCAAGTTCCTCAGCTCCGCAAAGACACTCGTCACTCCATCCACATCCCCAGATAACAAGAGAAGCTCAATCAAAGACACATAACACTCAATCCTATGTCGGTACCTCCCCTGCTGAGCAGCCCACCTGAAGAACCTACCAGACCGCAACACAAAAGACACGAAATTCGGGGACAACTTGATCAAGAACTTACGACAAAAGTCATCCAGCTTTAATTTCATGCCCACAGACCCGTCTAAGAGACCGAGAATGTGACTCACCCAGGGAGACATGGGTCAGGTTCCGCGGGGGTGGAGACTATATGGGAGACGTCGTTGAAGGGCCCCAAGCCATTCGGGAGGAGGAAGAGGCTCGTTGGCGATGACCCACCTGGCGTTCGGACCGCGAGCCGAGACGGAGGCGACATGTGCCGGTTCTACTGCCCGCGGACGTGCCGTTCCGTTCCCGAACTGGGCGTTTGCCCGAAGGGAGCGAGCCTCGCGGCGAGAGAGATTGAAGGTCCGAGGAGGCTTCTCACGGCGCGCACGACAGCGCCAATGTCTTCCCGCCCTCGTTCTCTGTGAACGGCGACGGGAGACGGACGAGAGGGTGGACGCGCAAGGTCGCAGCAGCCGGCATTCCTCGAGCTCCGGCGTCGTTTCCGCTACCTAGCGTATACAATATAATGAAATTCGCGACGATGAGTTCCAACGCGGTCCCATGGTCTAGTGGTCAGGACATTGGACTCTGAATCCAGTAACCCGAGTTCAAATCTCGGTGGGACCTTCTCTTCTGCTTTTTTCTTCTTCTTCTGTTTTTTCTTACTCCTCACACCTCCTTCAAAATTCGAAAAATTAAGAAAAAAATTAAGAACCATAAGTTAGTCGCAAATTTTGGGCAATTTTTGGATCCCTCAAAGCGAAAATTCGATAGATAAATTGAAAAATATGAAATGAAGTACAAAAGGGATTGGAGGACTTTTTTTTATACTGGAGATGCACGCTTGGAATAGCTCCTTTTGGATAAAACAACGTGGAACAAAACTCTTCCGGATTTCCATCTTCTCAATTGCCTCGCCTCTGAATTTTGTAAATGCCGGTGCTTGTTTTGACTCTATAAAATCGATTCGTGAGGCTTTTCTTTCTCAGACCGTTTTAAATACGTAACATATTCAAAAAGCATACGACGAGGAGGCCTTTTTCCGATTATTATAGCGACGTAATGATCATAATAATATTACAATTACCAATCATAACTGCAGAGCTTTCAGTGTAGAGCGCCTCCAAATGCCAATGGAATAATTAGTCAACAAAAAATGTGTTTATTATCGATAACAATTCATGTTCAAATATTTATCTGGACAATAAAAATATTTTTTCTTCCATTCATTCTTTAAAATAATACCGACGATTATTTTTAGAAAAACGCTTTTCGAAACCTTCATTTTCCTCGCAAAATAGATGCAACCTTAAAATGGCAAAGGTGATGTCGTTTTCCGTACGCGGAGGAAAGTCAGAAAAAGGAGCTCGTGGGCTAATTTGCAAGCGGAGGCCTAAACGGAACCTCCGTGGACGATCGAGCGCGACGAATGTTGAAACCAGAGGAAGAAGAAGAAGAAGCAGAGGAAGAAGAGGGAGAAGAAGAGGAGCGCGTAACCAGTTCCACAGCTTCTTAGCCTCAGCTCCAATGGCGACGCTCGGCGGCCACTTCCCTCCTCCCCGCGACCTCTCCCTCCTCGCCCGATCCCACCGTCGCCGTCGTACTTCCCGCCCCGATCCCATCCCCGCGGGCTCGAGATCCCGGCCCTCGGTGCGTCCGCTCTTCTCCGCCGGGCCGACCAGAAACCGGGTCGCCGCCGGGTCGGTCGCCGAGGACCGGAAAGCGGCCGACGTTCCCGTGGCGAGGGAAGAAGACTCGACGGCGGGGGACGATTCGTCGGAACCCGCGGCGCCGGAGGAGCTTGATCTCGAGGCGAAAGGCGAGAGCGGGGGCCTCGAGAGGTTGGTCGGCAGAGGGGTTAACGCTACCCTCGTTCTGGGTTTTGGGACTCTTGCCGTAACCAGGCTTCTCACCGTGGATCATGATTACTGGCACGTGAGTGACGAAATCGGGTTGCTTTTTCTGCTTGGGCGAAGTGCCGAGTCTGTCAGAGTTTATGCTTGATGTTCTTTCGCCCGTTCAAAGCGAGGGAAATTTGTAGCCGATCTTTGCCTTTGTCCTGCAAAAAGGGTCTCTATTGATTGGGCTGATTGATTATACTGATGCTAATCCTGAATCTCATTACGCGGGCTCACGTGAAAGTCGGGCTTGTTTTGATTATTTGCGCATGTCATCTGTTTGAATGATTGCAGCTTGTGTCGTATGAAGAGAAGGGTTCGTGTAATGCGTTTCGAGTTGATTTTATTAGGAAGTATGAAGTGGTGGTAGACTTGAATATCCTGAAGTTCGCATATATCGCAGGGATGGACCCTCTATGAAGTTTTGAGATATGCGCCGGAACACAATTGGATTGCTTATGAGGAAGCTCTCAAAATGAATCCAGTCTTAGCGAAAATGGCAATAAGTGGAGTGGTGTACTCTATAGGAGATTGGATTGCCCAGGTAAATGCATGCTTCGGCTGGCTGTGCTGCTGAATTTTCTTGGTCATCAGTTCTTTTATGCCACCTCTCACCGTCGGTTCCTATGTAGTGCTATGAAGGAAAGCCTCTTTTCGAGTTCGACCCATTGCGCATGTTCAGATCAGGTCTTGTTGGATTCACACTCCACGGTTCACTTTCTCATTATTATTATCAGTTTTGCGAGGTGATAGTTTTGGCTCATCCACAGTCTATTTTTAGCCTTGCTTCTTGTTTCGTTCTTCATTTCCTTTCATTCATTGTATCTTTATTTATGCCAACGGCTGAAAGCGTGCATGGCCTTCAGGCTCTTTTTCCTTTTGAAGATTGGTGGGTGGTCCCTGCAAAAGTCGCGTTTGATCAAACGGTCTGGGCAGCACTTTGGAATAGCATCTATTTTGTGATGTTGGGGCTTCTGCGACTGGAATCCCCTCCTAATATTCTCAATGAGCTGAAGGCAACATTTTTGCCAATGCTAACAGTAAGAAAATATTCTCATAAGTTAGTCGCAGATTATTGGGGAGGATGGACTTAGTTCTATTATTAATAGAGAAGAATTCGGATATAATAGAGTGCTTTACTGATGCAGCTTTACTCAATTCGAATGGTTTTCATCGCTTGTTTAGTTCATTCATATATAAATTCTTAAAAAATTAGTTTAAGTTGTGTTTAGAAAAATGCATAGCTTTGTGAGTAGCGCTATTAGATTGCTCTCTTTTATAGTTAGGCTATACATGGTATTCTACATTTGTCTTTCACAATAATCTCTTCATGAATGTCTGTGTGCTCCATTTATTCTTGTAGTTTGATTGACAGGCAGGATGGAAGCTCTGGCCATTTGCTCACTTAATTACCTATGGCGTGATCCCCATTGAACAGAGACTTCTTTGGGTGGACTGTGTAGAGCTTATTTGGGTCACCATTCTCTCCAAGTAAGTATTAAAGTTGGAGTTTTTTTCCTTAATTTTCCTTCTCTTAATTTTGGTTGAAAAACGCGGGTTTACCACTCCTTAGAATTCTTCTTAAAGAACCTTTCTGACTGCAAGCAAGGATCTTGATGTCATGTTCCTTTGAGGCTTTAAAACAGTATCTTCTCAATGTAGCAATCTAAATAAGTGGAGAAATTTGTCTGAAGGATTTAAAGTTCTCATGTGTTCTTGTTCTCTCTAATGCATTTTCAAATCACAAGGAGAGAGACTTTTGCACGTTTTCTGTGGTTGGAAGGACCTTGTTGCCATGGATAGTTTTGGTTTGGAAGCATGTGCGCCCAATTTGAGTCTCTGATGTATTACTCAATGTCTTATTGATGTTGATGAGTATTTTTTCTATATTGTAGGATATTATGTTTGCATTTTCTCTCTTTCCTGCTCTAACGCTTCTCTCTTTTATGTAGTTACTCAAATGAGAAATCAGAAGCAAGAATATCTGAGACATCGGAGTCGAATTCTGGTTCTCCATGAAGCAGTTAATTTAAGGTGCGAAACACAGCTATGTTACTCCATAGTCTCGTAAGAAACTTGATTCCTGTGAAACAAGGTGATATCTACCCAGCCTGATGACAATATTGACTTCTGTAGAATTAGATAGTGGGAGAACTTAATGAACCCGAGCCATCCAATGACTGGTTGTAGTATTCACCATGTTATAATTGTTATTCATCTAATGGTCTAAAGAGCAATGTCTTTGCCATACTGCAGTTTGTATTTGGTAGACTTATGTGCTTGGGACTTGGGTGACCTTTCTCAGGAATAGATTGGAAGTAGACCGGTGAAACTCAAGAACCTCATAACACGTTTGAACATTCTTCAGAAATTGAGTCAAGGACGAAGTTGTATCCTAGAGCTTCTGCATACGGTCTGCGGGTACTGTATCTTGGCTCACCTGCATACTTTGTAAGTAATGTACATCAACTGTACCACATGGATATGTGCTTCAAGGTGTCAATGGAATCTGCACACGTACACTAAAGGCATAAAGAGTTTTCACGTTGTTGGCTAGGTGCAAAAATCTATGGAAATACGCAAGAATAACCAATCATTGCACTTTCGGCCTTCATATCTTTTATGTAAGTTCATTGGTGGTGGTTCTGTCGTGTATTATCTACAGCATTCATCGTGTTGATTAAGTTCAGCTGCTGAGGTTTATTCTCAGCGAAACATGGTTCCAGAATTTTGTGTCCTGAAATCTGATGAAGAGTTGATTGACCTCTGCATCATACTGCTGTATATATGGAGTTCTGACGATATAAACAGAGGCTGTTTGTTCGTATACTCTATTTTCCAAATTCTTTGCTCCCTCTTATGATTGGAAAGTCTTGTTAAAGTTGGTCGTAATAGTTTTCTCGTGTACGTGGTGCTGTAAGTTAGCAAGTGATATAAGAAGTGGAATTTACCTCTTTTGCAAACATTTGAGAGGTATTTGTCAAGTGGGTGTCTTAATTTTGCTTAAAAATTTGAATAAGCCGTCGGGATGAGACAGATGGGGAGGTCCATTGATGAAACAGTGCTAGGCACTTTATTTCTTGTGCCGACAGGGCAAAGGAACACTCGCTCTTTTCTTTTTCTTATTCTTTTTTTCCTTCTGAAATCAATATCAAAGATAAATACTTGGTGACTACACCCATCACATGAACATATTTGGTGACCGCAAACTAGCTGGTCTTGCTTTGATGTTATTCAAAGGTTGCATAAAAGGATGCCCAAACCTCAAGTTACTTTCTGTAGCTAGTAAACTTGAGCTTCGATGTTCGAACGAACTCAAGGATCTGCGAAATTTCTGCCACCAATCGGCACTTCATAACCCGGATTGGGGATGAACGTGTCGTCATTGCCGGGACTGTAACTGCGAGGTGTTCCATCAGCTCCACCAATATTAGCATCTTCATATGACGGGGTACCATCCCGAGGCCTACGCCTCGGCCTTTAAGTTTTTTGCCTCCTCCTTCGCTTCCTTTGTCCCTTAGGGCAAATGATACTTCCATCTGGGCCAAGGATACAGTCGGGCTTTTTCATATCGACATCCTTGGAGTCTTGGGGGGAGTTCACGTCCGACGCTTGGTTGATGAGGACCGGAAGAGGATGGCTCCTTTATAGTTGATGTTTACAGAGAAAGTTGGGTGGAGTTTCAGCGGTGGATTAATAGAGGATGTCTTCATCCATTCAATGTTCTGTTAAATATATTATCCCACAGGGCCACAGGTTCGGGACTAGATAGAGATATCGCTTCTTTGCCCATCGATTAACTTCCCTTTCAAGTTGTGCTATTGCTGCCACCAGCTAAGTCGGCTAATAAAATTGAGTGAATATGTACCCTTGGTTTTAGTTACACCTCCGTATTCCTTCTTGTAATTGAAGAACATCAATATCCCAAGTCGGGGTTATTCATGAGCATAGAAGCTAGAGAGTAACGTAAAGGACAAGGTCTTAAGTGAAGCTTTGGTGGGAAGGACATAATTCTTGGTTTTGGTCTGCATATACTGTCAAGAGTACCCTTCACGTGCCCATTTTGTAGTAATCTGTCTTGATCATATTCCCAGAGCTGTCTGACCGTCCGGAGGTGCCGGCTTCAATGGCGAGTCTGCACAGTCGCGGTGTCTATGCCATTCCCTAGTGAGTGTCCACTGTCTAAATTGTGGAACTCATGGAGACGCAGCTGACCAAAGAGGTCCTCACTTGTAGAGTTTCACTTTGTCTTTCCGAGCACATTACCATATCCTAGCTTAAAACCATCGAGATCTCTCGGCGGGGACCACCGTGGGCAATTTACAAGGCTTCGTTCTCATCGATCCTGTTTCTATTTGACGGTAATGGCCGTAGATATACAAGAGAAGATTCCTACGCTGATCAGGTTATGATTAGTGATTTGGTCAATCGAATGTTCCTGAATGCACTTTCAGGGCACAACTATAAGGCTATAGATAAAATTATGCAGAAAATCACATTTTTACATATCTCGGATGAGGTTGGGCATAATACATAAACATCATCCTTATCCCTGTGATGAAGGGCCATCATTCTTTGTCGACATGATCAATGGTGTGAACATTATTATTCACGAAGTAGTTTTTCGCCATCTCCATGAAGTTTGTTGACTCAGGCGAAGGCCATGAGCATGTGGTGGTGCATAGGCCGTTTGTTGCCCATACAGCCTCATAAGTCCTTGTAAAGATAAGCCCCATGACGAGGATTGAAGTGCTCGTCCGCGTTTCCATTGAAGAAAGAAAGAGCTCCATCAATTGGAGAAGGCCACGAAGGAGTCTAAAGTCCCAGACAACTATTCAATTTGAATTATCAAAACATTAAACGTTTGATTAAGCATGTGTGTGTCCCGATAAGTATGGCCGTGATATAGGGGCCGCCCCGGAATGCCGTGTTGTTTTACTTTCTTCTCATCTCCGGCAATCATGGTGGGATAAGCGTTGAGTGAAGAAGAAGGAAGTAGGAAAGTTAAAGAAATCTATTTTGAGGAAATTAAGAATTTCCAAAACCGACGCGACCAGAGACCAGATATTAATTGACGAGACAACGGCAGTTGACTTCCGCTGCTGCACCACCACCACCGCCACCACCAATGTCAACCAATTCAGGTACGGTCACATTTACCTGTCCTTTGGATCTTTCCATCGTTCCGTGAGCGGAAATTTATGTGATTGGATAAGTCATTTCATGCATTTTAATGGGTCATGGTTAGAGAAAATAAGAAACAAATAAGACTTTTCGTTGTAATACCACAAAATAATAGTCTCGATTCTTGACACCACCAAATTCAAACAAATCAACGTTTTTGATTGCTTAATCGGAATTTAACTCGCGTCTTATCTCTAAGATGGACCTTTCTTGATCTATGAAATATAAATCCCGTCGTCCAAACTTTTCAAAGGTCGAGAAACGAACGATGGATAGCAAGTAGAAAAGATAAGCCGGCAACTTGATCTAATTCAATTTCAACCCTGCCCTTCTTCTTTGTTTCTTCTTCTTCACGCTTCATCTTGACATTTTCAAGCATTCATCATACTCCCCACGCCTGTCCAAATCCCCCCTTCAAATGCGGGAAGCTAAAGATGAGAGACTTTTGAGAGCAGTGGTCTTTCACGAAGGCTTTCTTAAAGATTCGGAGGACTTCGGAAAAAAGTGAGGTCAACTTTCAGGAATTTATAGCCACGGAGCAGAACACGGATTCATCTGCGGACATTGATTACGGCCAAATCTCTCTCTTGAATTAGTACCGACCACAAGGATAAAATCAATCAAAAGTGGCAGACATTGAAATGTTTTTTAATAGTATTTTCCAAAGATGAACACTAGGTTTTCAGCACGAGGAATTGCTAATGTTGAACTTTGAGCCTATGCTGTGCATAGTGCGTGGTGGGTGCATGGCAAAAGCAACTAGGAGTTTCACTACCATGTCAAGGGGACAATCTCAGACTCGCTAGTACAGGACAAGACCTCACTCAAGTTCCTTGTTCTTTTGGCGATTCGCTTCTCCAAAGTCGAGTTGAAAATTGGCTATGCACGAAAATATGAAGG
Source organism: Syzygium syzygioides (assembly GCA_031216285.1). NCBI lineage: Eukaryota > Viridiplantae > Streptophyta > Magnoliopsida > Myrtales > Myrtaceae > Syzygium > Syzygium syzygioides. The sequence goes on from CM062242.1 coordinate 20,083,531, forward strand.
GCGCAATTTTGATATGAGTTGAAATATGGCACGGATCCCGAGATCGAATTGCTCGCGTTAAGCATGATGTGATTGTTGAGATCTTCCTATTATTCGGAACTGTGGTACATATCATGGGGAAATTGAAAGGGTTTATCTTCGGTACATATGTGGTGTATGAATTGATGCACGAGCAAATATTATTTTTGGTAATAACCCTAAGTAAATCTAACTATGGTTACTTGTATGGTGACGAAAACATAAATTAAGAAAATTCAAAGTTGAAATATCCAGTTTATAGCATCAAAATGGAAAGATCTTACTGCATTTGCGTAAATTCTGTTGCTGCTGTAATACTTGAGCACATACACAAACCTTTTTTTTTTACCAAAAAAAAAAACATTGGAATCTTCCATTTTCGAAATGTAAAGCATTTTGAAGTGTTCTTGCATATCTGGTCGATTTTAAATCACAATACTTTTGAATTCTCCAGCATTCATTCTCTTTTATTTAGAAAATAAACTTTCACAAAAGTTTAAAGAAAAAGTTAACGGAAATAATTAGATTAGATGTTAAATAAAGCTAACATTAATTATTTAGCAATTTGCTTTTGGTCGAAAAAAAGCTTCCATTCATCATAATTATATCCAAGAGGTATATACAAGCCTAGTAAATCCCAAACAATTATGGAACAAAGCAAATACTAGAACGCAAATAACAAAGCATAAAACACAATTTGCATTTAAAAGCACACTCTCATCCTTCAATTACAGATTTGCCGCCATAAACGTTTAGCAGCTGATCACTAGATTCAGTGATGAGCACATGCCGAGATCCCCCACTCCATTTTCAAAGGCTTGCAGTGTGCGTCTAAGTTCGACATCCTTATCACCATTGCCGTGCAGAGAAACTAACGTCAATATGTTGAAAGAATACAGATCAAATACCTGTAAGGAACTCTCATATCTAAATCTAAATTAAAAGAGTAAAACTTTCAGATCTAGATCTATATCTAAATCGGGAGAGAAGAGCAGCCTAATCTTAGAGAGTCTGTGGAGCCACATCATGGACATCTTCCTTGATGGTTGCTGACTAGATGAATGGCCGAAATGGACTCCACGTTCACCCAAGATCAGCTGCAGAAATTTATTCTCATACACAATCTCTCAAAATCGAGCGGGAGAGATGAAAAAAGACAATCAAAACAAATAAAAAGAAAATCAAAGGCCAAGTAGGCTCTCAGCCTCATAAATTGAAGGTGAAAGCCTACATGAGAGCTTCAAAAGATGGAAGAGCTTTTGCGAGATGAATGGGTTTGCCTTAGGCGATGAAGGGACACACTTTGAGAGTTAATTATTTATTTAGTAAATAAACACGACTAAATTGTGCGTGCAACGCATTAACCTTTGTGTCAGCACTTTGACATTGAAAGAAAAAGAAAATCAACATAATCCCTCATGTAAAAGTTGTAGGTAGAACAATGGAACAACACATCTCGCTAATTTTAGAAATACATAGTTCTTTTTTTGGGAAATTTGTATGAAATAATTCGCTTTCAAATTCATATAAAGATTGATTCAATTATGATGAATTAGATTGGCACATGTTACTAAAAGAGGAGGAGGTTCGAATGATTTTTGTGTGGTGAAAGTTTAACGATCGTCGATGGTCCGTCTTTCGAAAAAAAGAACTAGCTTTTCAAAAATAATTTTAATTATTGTGCTGGAAATAATCCCGACTGATAAAAAAAAATGTTAGGATGTGTGGTTGGATGGACCCTCTCATGGATGAGATTTTTCCAAAAAGAAAAAGCACCGACTTCTATGATTGATGGGCCACCAAATGATGTCACATGTTATGCCTTGAATTGAATTGTTTGCCCCAAATTCCCTAAAAGAGAATCACAGATGGCACACAAAAAAAGCAGCAAAGATCAAGAACCCACCAAGAACCGTCCCACTACTGTCCACAAAATGTTAGTGATTCGAGTTTGTTAAATTTCAGGCGTGGGACCAAGAAATCATGACATTTTAATACTCGATTATTTCGTGAAAAATAAATAATTTAGAAAATAATTTTCTAAAAATGATAGATTGTATTGCTTGAAATGATTATTCAATGAAAATTTGTTTTCATTATTGACAATACTTTATGTGCAAACATTCTCGTAGATGATGAAAATATTTTCAATTTGTTCATTTTCGTAAGCGACATAAACCATCCTTTTTAGGAAAATATTTTACAAATTCTTTGTTTTTCGCGAAATAAATGGAGCCTGAAAGCTAAGGTATGTATTGGCTGGAAGTTTAACATACTTCTTATTATTTTGTGTTGAGCCGACATAGCAGAAGCTCAATACCTTTATTTGGGGGAGATCGTCAAGGAAGAGCACAAGTCCTAGCCCATCAATGTCTTTGGTTAGACTTACTTTTCCTAAAAAACTTAAATCAATGAGTTATTGACCAATTAAGATATATTAACTACTCCACTTTACATCGCGTCTTCGATGTTAGACTTCTTTCGCATAACACTTTCACAAGTGAACATCAACAAATCTCCCCCTCTGTGAGCTATATGTGTTAGGTATACTCCCTCTTAATCTGGATATCTTTTCACACTAACATTCTCCTAACTCAAATTTCCATGAAGACAACATCTGCCTTGACTCCTCCTCAATTGCCTTGACTCGGCCAAGCTCAACAAGAACACGCTATTTGCCACCTCGATCAGGAAATCACATTTTAAATTCCTTTCCATGAGATATTTACTAGGCATTCATCACATGTTCTGCTTGACCCATCCAAATAATCGGCTGTGATACGACTTATTATGTTGATGCAGCATAGACCCAATACCTTCGCTTGAGGGAACTAGCAAAGGGAGAATCCAAGTCCAAGCTTGTTAAGATATCTTGTTGGATATATCTTCACCAAAAAGTTTAAGTGAACGAGTTATGGATCAATTGTGGTATAGTAATTGCTTCACTTGACACCACATCCCTGATCTGAAACTTCTTTTGCATAACACATTCACATGGGCACCTCAACATCAGATCTTGAAATGGGAAATCACTAAATACATGCCTCACATTTCACGCAATGACCACTTATCATACCCCTACTTTTGAAAATCACTTTGCACCTTCACATTAATTATCCTTATGTTTTTATTTACAAAAATGTCATTTAACTTAAAATGTCAGTGCCCAAACCCTAAATTCTCACACCGATCCAAAACATCACGACCCACCAAAACTGAAACACCCAAACCCTAATTACGCAAGATGGTAAAAATCAGTTTGTAAGAAGAGATAATTTGATCTTTTTAATTTGGGGGCTTTGCTTAGAAGTATGTGAATGATATTTATAAAAATTGAGGTATTCAGATGATAAAAAAGTGAGGTATGTGTTTGATACTTTCCCACTTAAAATCAACTAAATTCACAACGTGTTTTCGTTTGACGGGCCAGAAAAAGAGAACTCTTTAGCGTGGAGGTCAAGAAGGGAGACACGATGAGGTGTGGTTCTACCAGAGAAGTAACGAAAAGTAGGTGAATATCAGAGTCAAGAATTGACTGGTTCTTGAACTTGCCCTCCATTGCTTTGGGCTTGGTCAGATCATATGCCACATGCAATCCGCGTACGACTTCGTGCTCTACACGAACAAGTAAACCCCCCCAAAAAGCTAAAAAACAGGAAGAAAGAAAGAAAGAAAGAAAAGAAGGAACAGGAAGTATGAGGATAAAGAAAGAGTGTACACACATTCTTACCATATGCGGTTGGGAGTTGGCCTCCAACAACTATTGTGACTTCCATGCTCAAGCAATTGGATTCGGTCTCTTTTCCTTTTCATAATTTTTCTTTTTTTGGGCAAGAACCATTTCTAGGGTCTTTAGCTTGGGACATTTTCTTTGATATATATATCAAAGAAAGGATGTTAGCTTGTCAGCCTTATTATTAATGTATGACATGATATTCTTTGCCCCAATATAGGTTCAAGTTCGAACGTCTTTTGTTAGCACTTGAACTGCCACAGATTGCTATATAGTTTCCCAAAGATGGACCCTTCAAATAGGGGCTAGCATTAACCGGCCCAAGTCTTCCTCGGTCGCCTTCAAGGGATCTGAAAATCTAGAGAATTGCGAAGTCAAAAAGTTTGTCTTTTTAACCCAACGTCAAAAGCATAAACGGTCTCGAAACATCTCTATGTCCCCTCATTGCGGAAAAGTTATCCAACCTACTCCTAGCACCCATTCAAATGAAGGGTCACCCTAAACTACTCGGCCACTGAACCACAGTTGATATGCTGCCTCATTGTAGGTAGAGAATCGATCACATAATTCCATTGGAGAGTACTCGAGCAAGGTAAAAATGGGACCTTCACCTATCGAACCTGTCAATATGAACACAATTAGCATAAACTTGAATTGATTCCTCAAATGGGTCAAAAAAATGAGAAGCAGTCATGTCTACTATGTCATCAAAACTAACAAAAACGTTAAACCATTTTTACGAGTATATATTTAGGGCAACGAATTGGGTTCTCACGACGGGATCGGCTATGACCATTTGAAAATACAATTAGATATCCGTCGTCTATCCAAGGTTAGCATTAAGCATTAGTCAACATACTTCTTTATTCACTCAAATTTGTTTATTGGATGCAACTGTCTAGCGCGGAAGAGAGATGACTCTCCAACCAGAAACAGTTGAACATACGCGTCAAACTTTGAAGACGCGACAGGACCATTTTCTGGCTTCTACCTCCGGTCCGCCAACTGCTATCTGTGTGAGCCTACTGATTGAGCTTCTTCTTTAATTGCGCAGAATAAAGAGACCTCCCACTCACTCCTCTTTTCCAGCGTTTTAGTAGTTTTAGTATCAGTCCCTTTTCAATATGTTCACACTTATCTTTCGCCCAACGTTAGTTCTCTCAGACCCTTTGCCCACGGAATGAGACAGTGATATACGAGAAAATCTTCCTTACATTAAATGTGTGAACGGCCCGATTTGTACGTCCCATTGCTCAAGTCAAAAGGCTCGAACGCAAAAGAGTAGGACATACGTTTCGGTGATGTACGTAAACATTTACGTATTCCCTCTCCTACGTTTGATTCCATAAGCAAGTTATGGGATTTTGGAGATTATCTGCTGAGTAATCGCAGTCATGGGGTTGGCAAGTATGTTAATAAGATAAGAGCAATGTGACAAACATTGACTGCAGGTGGACCCTCCTCCATGGATGTGAGGTTTGCTTGGAGGGTTGTTAGATGGCTTGAGGGTTTCCTTGTCTTCTATAAAACATTATTGTCCTTCTTTATCCAATCTTTGGACATAATCTTGTGGGCTTTGAGGGACCAAGGATGTGAAACAAAACCTAGAATATGAAAGTAGGAGGCCACCAAGTCGTGGAACACCTGCGTGACAGATATAGCATTTCACATTCCAGCATTCAATCCGATCCCTTCATCCTCTCCTCACCACAGACTGTCCTGTGGCTTAACTCCGATGAGCAAATCTAGCCATATCGATGCTGCTAAAGATTTTAATCAAGATGCAATGCAATTTTCAGAAGGGACTAAGAAAGAAAGATGCTTCGTGAGTGGGATCAGATTGATTTTTCCCATTCTGTGGTTTGTACTCGCTTAGGCAGTGTCCAACAAAACCTTTTCTTGGTTGAAGATTTACAATATATAAGCCGTGACTTCTAATTTTTTTTGTGTATGGGGCTATATTCAGACACTATACATAGTAAACTCTCGCGTGGCAGACGAGTTAGTAATGCCCTTTTTTTGTCCGATAAAGACAAGTCATCCAAGGCACGGAATCCCATCTAATTTTTCAAATTTCCCCCACTCCGTAGTGTGTTAAGCCCTAACTTTCGAGCAACATTGCAATCTATAGCTCAGAATCATGATTGGTTTTCAAAACCCTCTCAAGATGCATGTACGAGGAAGTTAGAGAAATATAATCCATCGCTTGATAGTCTCACAATACGACGGTCTAAAGTTTATACTAATGAGCTTAGACCACGGGTACTCCATAAAATGAGATGTCAGACTTTTGTTGCACCTTCAAACAAGTGTTTTTTTGAGCTCTCCATTGATAGGATGAGCCCCCAACACAAATTTCGCATTGTTGAGTGACATATTCACGGAGGAATCTCGTGGATGGTCCGGCAAAAGAGATCGCGAATGTAGAGGCACGGCGGATCAACGTAAAAGACTTATGCACAAGGGCAAGTTTTGTTAACATGCACGCGAGTGTCACGGATCAATGTACAAGATCGAGATCTGCGGCGATTTAGGCTTTTGTTGGTTCGATGGATTGCCTAAGTCAAGCCTTTTTGTTCCGAGGATTGATGCTTGCTCACTAAATTACCCAATTTGTAGAGAGTGAGAGAATGTGTTTAGAGAGAGAAGCTTTAGGAGATGTGGAGAAGATCACCCCTATTTATAAATGTGAAGATCTACTCTTCTCAACTACCATTTCCTCTATTTAAAATAAGAGTACTACCTATCTCATTAATACAAGTGTGCATTTTCAAGAAATAGTTTTATTCCATTCCCTATAACCGTCCCTTGGTACATCGAGCCTTGAAAATGTTGGAACCGTGACACGAGGGTGTCTACAAAATGAAAGGCCACATCGAAACTCGATGAAGTCATATCAAACTTCTGCCGCGCTCCCATCGCATCCGAATACCAAATTCATCAAACGAGCGATGACGCTACACTGCCTTCTCAATGCTTCCGAAGTGGAGGGGAGAGCGAGCGAGCGCGAGATTGCACATGAGCCATCCGCATCAGTGCCATCAAAAATCAATTTTTTTAAGGCCAGAAGCCCCGAGCACAAGAGATTAGAAAAATAATTAGCCAGTTGATTTGCAAAAGGAAGCAATTACAGGGGTAGTTTCCAACCAGTGTAGTGGAATGCAAGACAGTGTGTAATTGGATGTGGGGGATCTTTGTGCCCTAGAAAAACCCTACTAATGACCCCTCAACATTAGCATCCTCGCAGAGGGCAGTGGCAAGGAGAGAGCCAAATGGTCAGAGCAAATAAGGCCCACCCTCCTTTATGCTTCCCCAGTTTCTGTCTCTCTCTCTCTCTCTTTCTTTTCCTTCCTTCTCGAATTTGTTCCATGTTTTCATTATTGGGATTTGATAAAACTTATTATATTCGTCCTCGATTGGAGTCAAAATCCAAGATATCAGACAAACCATTTTCTTTCTGTGCATCCGTATCCCTCTCTTCTTCCACCACTCACGTTCTGGAATCTGGTGCCGTCCCCTTCCTTTGTGTTCCCACGCGTCCACTCGATCCCATTCCCCTCTGCTTCTGCACTGCAGTCGTCAGACTAGAGGAACTCGTCAAATCTACGAATCTGTCCAGCGCGTGAGATTACGTAAAACTAGGCTAACAAGAAGAGTTTCGAGTATTTTGGCTTCTTTAATAGAATAAAAAAGTTCTAAATTTATTATAATTACATCAGTTCAATCTAAAATCTTTTGTATTTATATCAATTCATTCCATCGTCAGGATCGACCGGACGGCCAACATCCACGTTAGCATCGTCCGACAAAAATTAGTGGGATTGATTGAATCGACACAGCCTTAAAATGTTTAAAATTGAATTGACACAATTATAATAGATTTATGATTCTTTTGATAATTTTCTCCATCCTTAATGATGCCTTCTCCTTAAAAAGGGAAATGTGTAACGAGTGTTCGAAACTTAAATTCCTCATGACATGTGCATGAATCGCAGGAGATTTTGTTGAAAGATTAACCACGGAGCATCAAGATGTATAATTGATATACTTGAAATCGGAATATTTTTCTATTCAGTATGGTTAATAAGTACGTCATATATACTCATTAACAAGACTCTTACATTAACTTTTACAATGATGAAAGCCCCTTCTTCAATTTATTTTAGGACATTTGAGGATCGGATTACAAAACAAATATATGTATATATTTATCGATAAAAACGGGGAGGCCCCAAGTTCGTTCTTCTTAATTCGGTCATCTCTCGCAAAGGATTTCAGTAATTTAAAAGTTTTACCTTTTTGCCAATTTTGTTATTAGCGCAAATTAGTTCCACCATTCTTAATTGATTGATTGATTAAGCGGCGTAGCTCTATGTAATTTTTATATCCATATTCAGTAAATCACGAGAAAAAAATGGGAACACATGACAGGTCGTTATCGATGTTGCCCCACTTTTTAAATGTTGTACTAGCAGAGCCTACCGTGCGATTGGACAACTCCCCCGATTTCGAAGGTCGCTAGTATTAAACCATAGGCACCCAAAAATCAGTCAAAGTGCCTGAAACCTTCAAGCAAGAACTGCAAAGATGCTTACAAAAGTCACAAGAAGGGAGGGGATAAAACTGTGAATCTCTCTGCTTTTGACCGATGCCAAGCGATGCTGTTTCATCTTTCTGATCTTCTCTGCGTGCTGTCTGTGTGGAGAAGAAGACAAGGCAAAAACGAAGGCCAGGAAATCTGATTCGGTACGCGGAAATTCGGGTTTAATTTAATCATCCTCACCTTTTAATTAAGTACCCAAGATTTCAAACGTCACATGCTTCTCCTTCTGCTCAAGCCATAGACCAAGTCCCCATCAATCTCTCTTCCTCTCTCCTCTTACGTATCATATAGAGGTTGGACTATTGATGTGGGCGACGGAATGAGTCCCCCCGCAGATAAAAAGGGAGATAAATTGCTCTTTTGGAGGCCTCGATCTTTGTTGGGTTCGTGCAAATCTTTCTGCTCTCTGCAATTCTCTCATTGCAGTTCGTAAAGGGCTCTGCTTTTTTGGTTTGGGTGCTTTCGCTGGATATTCGTGCGCCCCCATTTCTCTTTGGTCTCAGCTCTCGAGATTTTCTTTTACGTGGCAAAGAAAGAGAAAAGAGAAATTCGGATTCCTCTTTCGATTCCTCTCGGTTTGCGCCTTTGTCCTCATACGAGAGCCCTTAAATAACGAACCACCATTGTTTCCTACAGAGAACCTGGGTTTCAGTTGAGACAGCGGGAGAATTTCCTCGTTCCTCTCCAGACTTTCTCTGAATTCCTGACCCTTTTTCGTCCTCCGTCTTTTGGTTTTTGATTTGACGTGAAGGTTCTGACGTCGAATCGTCACGACTGTAGAAACAGGGGACCTGTTTCTGTTTTCTGTTTCTTCAGTGTTGATCAAGAGGAGGGCGCTTGAGTTTTCTTTAAGGTTAGTGAAATAGCAGAGACAGACGGAGAGGGAGAGGGAGAGAGAGAGAGAGAGAAGAACAATCACTTCCTTGTAACAGTTGCGTTTGGCAATTCCTTGGATCGTTGTTTTCGGTTTTTTATCTTCCCCTTCGTTTTTCCATTTTCTTTTTTCGTCGTCGAATTGCCAACGAAGAAGAGAAAGAATCTTAGTTTCCTAAAAAATAGCTGTCGGGAAGAGTCGAAAAATAGTATTTGCTCATCAGACCCATCTTTTTGGTCCGATCGTTCTGTGATTTTAAGAGGGAATTATTAGTATCCCGATAATCCCTCCCTCCCCTTCCCAAATCCCTCCTCTGTTTTTCCTCTGTTTCTCTCCATTTTCAGGGTTTGGAGAGAGAAGTTGATTTCAAGAAAAACCTCTCTCTCTCTCTCTCTCTCTCTCTCTCTCTCTCTCTCTCTCTCTCTCTTTCTGGAAATTATGGTCGTTGACAAGGACTCAATGCAATCAAATCTAGATTGCTTCCTCCGATGCACAACACCAGTCGCGCAATCCCAATCCCTGCCCAAGGTATGTTTCTCTGTTTGCTGCATTTTTTTTTTATGTTCATCATTTTTATACCATCTGGTGATTGATGTGAAACTATTGGTTGTTTGTTAGACTGATATCAGGAACCTTAATCGTTTGTGGCACCCCTGGGAGAGGGAAAAGGTTGAGTATTTCACATTGGGTGATCTCTGGCGTTGTTACGATGAATGGAGCGCCTATGGGGCCGGTGTTCCAATCGTCATGAGCGGTGGAGAGACCTTAGTTCAGTACTATGTGCCCTATCTCTCGGCTATTCAGATCTTCACCAGCAGTTCCTACGTGAACAGGTTCAGGTGATTTCTAGCTCTTAGTTTTTATCCTTTTGTTGCAGCTCAAGTTGTGGCTTTTTTAGAGAACCGGAAAGATTTTAGAATTCTGCGGTAGCTTTCAGTTGATTTGGATTAATTGGTGCCTGCCATTTTCGGGGAGGTTGAGATCGATACAAAACTTCGGGTTGATTTAAAAAAAACCTTCAGTTTTTGTGTTGATCAGCATAGCAGAGGAGTTTTGGCTCGATTAGCATCTGTTCCTTTTCCCAGATTGTGTAGAAGTAGCTCCTCAAGCATTTATGTGCTGCTTGAAAACTGCTTCGAGCGTCCATTTGAGATGTTCACTAATCGAAATCTTCTTGGTTGACTTAACGGGGATTGGTAACTTCAGGGAGGAGGCTGATTCTGGGGATTGTGAGACGAGGGACTCGTTCAGCGACTCCTGCAGCGAAGAGAGCGAGAGCGAGAAGCTATCTAGGACGGACGGATGTTTGTCTGAAGACAGCGGGTTCGAGCAAGACACGCTATGGCATCTGAATGACAGATTGGGCTACCTCTATTTCCAGTACTTTGAAAGATCAGCTCCTTATGCGAGAGTCCCTTTGATGGATAAGGTGACGTCACTGCCTCATGCCTGTCTCAATGAGGCCTATAGTTTTAGCTTTTGGATGTCTCTATTTGAACCCAAATATATGTGATGACTACCCTAATTATTTGGATCATGCAAAGCTTGACATATTTGGATTTAGCAGCGTATGATGTGTTCTTTTATGTGGTTTCCAGATCAATGAACTCGCCAAAAAGTATCCTGGTTTGATGTCTTTGAGGAGTGTGGATCTTTCTCCTGCTTGCTGGATGTCAGTGGCTTGGTTAGACCCTCTCTCTCTCTCTCTCTCTCTCTCTCTCTCTCTCTCTCTCTCTCTCAAATACATGCCTCAAAAACGAAGACAAAATGAAGTGTCAAAACAGTAAGAAGGTTTGATGCTTAATTTATTTCTTGAAGTCGGTGATGAAGTTTACCTCAGTCCTAGAACATAGTGCTGTTTCCATAAATTTAGCCTGAATCCAAGCTTTACGCAGACTCTATATGACCATAATTGGTGAATAAATTTATCAGGGACATGAAAACTTGCTTATATCAAGAACTTTTGAATATGGATGAAACTTTGAATGTGATTATGCAGGTACCCAATATATCATATTCCCATGGGAAGGACCATAAAGGACTTGTCCACTTGCTTCCTCACATACCACACCCTTTCCTCTTCATTTCAAGGTACTTAAGTAGTCATCTTTTTTCTCCACTATTCTCTCATGTTCTCCTTACCTTTTACTCTTTTGGCTGTTCATATTCTTTTGAATGTTTACCAAATGTACTCCGTGCGTGTCTATGTCAATTACAAGATATGGACCTTGAGGACGACGCCGAGTGTGCTCAGAGGAAGAGAAAGGAAGGGGAAGGCATCAGCCTCCCTCCATTTGGGCTGGCCACTTACAAGATGCAGGGTAATGTGTGGGTCTCGGGCAAGAGTGGTCGGGACCAGGAGAGGCTGATGTCGCTGTTGAGCGTGGCAGATTCGTGGCTAAAGCAGCTCCGGGTCCAGCACCATGACTTCAACTACTTCATGGGGATTCGGCGTGGCTGAAGCACCAACTTGCGCGAGAAAAGTACTCCGGAGAGATGTAGAAATGACCATGTAAAAGAGGCGGAGATAAAAACAGAAGGCCCTTTTTGAGGATCAAACGTGTTAGGTTAACCGCGATCTTACGATGAGGTCGTGTTCGAGGAGGCTACTTTAGCTGCCCAAACCTATGTGAGACATGAACGTGATGTTTGTTGAGTTCGAGGGTTGTGTTTGGTTTTTCGTTTCTAACCACTGTGTAGTGTCTGAGTAGTTTGTAGGCTTAATTCCTGTGATGCAGAGGGGGGTTTGGATCTGAGAAATAGGAAAAAAAAGTAGGAGAATAGAAGGGTACTTTGATCTCTGGCTTTGTGAATTGTGTAGCCCTTATGCACTGTTGTGATGGATCTGACTCTGACTCTCGTAGGGTCGTGAGCGTAGATAGTTTGTTGCTTTGTGGCATTCATATTGTAAAGAGGAAAAAAAAGGGGGGAAAACAATGAAAATCGGAGTATAGTTTCGCAAATTATCATACTCCTTCGTAACTATTTGGGATGATTACATTGGAAATCTTAAAATTTATCACCAAAGTGCAATCGAGTCCTAAAACTTTTAGAAAATGTCATCAACGGAAAGACTTAATTGGATCAATTTAACAAGTTTTAGGGTTTGATTGCACTTTTTGAAAATTTTAGGACTCAATTGTACTTTCGTGATAATTTTAGAACTTGATCGCATTTTTTAAAAATTTTAAGCCTCGATTGTACTTTCGTGATAAGTTTTAAGACTAAATTATACTTTTAAAAGTTTTAGAATATAATCGTACTTTCGCCACAAGTTTTAAGACTTTTCATGCGCTTATCCCTAACTTTCTCCATTTTCGCAAATCATCGGGCAATTGTCCTTCTCGTCTTGTAACTAAATAAAGAAAGATTTTCAATTTCCAAAGATGTTGATTTTTTCTCGCCACTAACTCTTCAGGTCAATATGTCTAATTAATGTTCGAAGTGCAACCATCCAATTCTCGCTTTTGGGTGATCCATTGCACCCTGTAGCGGAATCGCTGGCGAAAGGACAAGGATGGTCCATGACTTTGGATCTGTACAAAGATGGAATGTGACCTTGGGGTCAACTTTTCCAGTGAATTTCGAGGTGGTCATTCTCGAATAGGGAGATGTTGTCATAAAAGGATTGGGATTGGAGACTTGTTTTTAGTTCCTAGGCGTCTTGCAAATTGCGCTCAGGAGTCATCTCCTAGATATGGAGATGCCACACATGTCAAGGTCGGCAAATCTGGTCCACTGACATAGATAGATATAGGGTTAATAGTGCTGGGTTCGGTCGGCCGTGTTACTTGGCCTGATAAAGTCATTATAAAGATAGAACATGACCCGTTTCCCAAATTGTCACCAGGCCAATTCGAGTCTAGGTGAATAGCGTCAAAGTAACATGGAAATGGAATGGAAAGGAAGGAAGTGGGCTGGTTTGGCCAGCGTCGAATAGCGATCGATGATCACCACCACGATTGTTGTGGCGACAATTGCCATAAAACCAGCATCCCATAGCGACCGATGACCAGCATCACGACCATTGTGGCAACAATCGCCATCTAACAGAGAGAGAGAGAGAGAGAGAGAGAGAGAGAGAGAGAGAGAGAGAGAGAGAGAGAGAGAGAGAGAGAGAGAGAGAGAGTGAGTGACCGCCACAACAAGGCTTGACTACCATTATGGCAGTGGTTGCGATGGCATGGCAACAATGATGTTCCTCCCTTTTTCTCTAGACCCATCATTTGATTACTTTGATCGATCCGTATAAACTTTATTCTGCTCTCAATTATTAGATCGGTATCTAGATTTATCTTGGGCAAATTCAATCAGGAGTTTCTCCGATCAAACTATAAATAAGATAGGCTTATATTCCGTGCTAAAAAGGAGATTAGAACAAAAGCAGAATAAGTTCAAAGTCGATTAGGTTTGCCATTTCACAATCATGACTAGGTTTAGTGCCCCAATAGGCAGTCTGGTCGATGTAGATAAGCACTTGATTAATTATACATAAATTGTACAAATGGCCAAGGGATGAGTAGCTTTCCCCAATGAACTAGTGAAGTTGATTGCATCAGTGGCATTAATCAAAATCAGGGCAGACTAAACTATCTTAACCTTATCTGATTAAGCATGTACTCTTGGATAGACTCACTAAATTATTTATATGCCCTGCATGTTTGTGCTTAATGATTTCATATCAAGTCCGAGGACGCATGTGTTTGGACTGCCTAAACTAGGGTTGGAATAGCCGGTTTTCAAATTGTTGAATCGGAGAAAGGAAAAATCGGAAACTGAGTTTGGAACCAAATCGAATATTTTACTTGAACACCAAATCGAATCAATCTATGCACAACTCAATGAGACGTATACGTCTGACACAATTTGATGTTCAGAAAGGTTCGATCTAAACCGTTGAACCGGACAAAATCCAATTGAATTTATCGGTAATTTGTCGGTTTGACCTGATTTTGAGTGGGAAAATCTATACTCTTGTTTTTGTCACTTAGTTTTTTTTATCTTATTTTTGGGCATAGTTGTTCATCAAAATTAATAGACTTAAGAGTTGGGACACGAAAAAGGCTGACAATCGAACATGCACGAGACAAGTCTATGACGTTTGGACAATGAGGTATCCAACATCAGCATCCATCTTCCCTCGTGCATTCATATTTGTGGATGGCTTCACAGATCGATTATATAAATATGATGATACAAATAACGTGATAATAGCATGGATAATTGTTTAAAAAGTCATAAATATAGTATACGGCAACTAATTCAATCTCAAACTTTACAATTGTGCTAATTCAGTTCTAAACTTTTTGACTATTTGCCAATTTAGTCTCAAATCTTTTGACGATTTGCCAATTCAGTACTAAACTTATTGTTTGGATAATTGATTGGAAAGACTACATTGACAAATCATCAAAAGTTTTAGAATGAAATTGGCACAATTGAAAAGTTTAGAATTAAATTGGCACAAATATAAGGTTTATGACTGAATTTATCGTCATATAATAAATTTAGGACTTTTTGGATTATTTTCCCGATAATATCACACTATCAAGGACAAGAGCATGTTGTTGAAAACTTTAGTACGATATATTACCAGCTCCTTCGGACTTTGATTATGTCTACCGTTCGAAAGATGGCTGGACCCTATGCCATCTTAAATCCTGACCTACACCTAATGATAGGTGGAATCTCTAAGTCTCTCAATCTTCAACCTAAACCAATTGAAAATTCAAAGCACGACCATTTCGTCAATTTTTCATGACGAAAATTTATCGGGCATTTGGGCATTCCATAAATGCACTTGGAAGCACAAAAGCTAGACATTAACGTAAGGCATTGACTTTGATGTCCTCTTTTGGGAGTGCAAATCATTCATGTAATCCACTTCCAAGAAGTCCCAACGGTGGAAACCCGCGATCCGTTCTCATCTTATCCAAACCATCAAACATCAATGTTTATAATGATGTCATCTCAAAAGTGCAACGCCCACCACTACATAGTAAATAATTTTCATCCAAAGACATGGTCTATTTGAATTGGTGACAGTGCGTGTGCATTTGCATAGTGTTAGAAAATGTCTTTGATGGGTTTTTTTTCTTTGCCTAGTGGAGGAAGAAAGTAAGCCTTTCCTAATCACAAACATGGGAGATGGGCAATAGTCGCGTGAGCCCGTCGAAATGGATAAGATGTCTACTGCCAGCACAGCCGTGATAGAGAACCCGCCTTTCACGAAATTAGACGCGGCCATTGAGCGGAGGGCGTGATGAGCTCGCCCGGGGGGTTGGCCTGGACAGACGGTTCTTTCTTCGACCCAAGCCATCCATCTTGGCCCGCCCAACCCAATTGATTTAATACGAGATAACTGTCGCGTTTTCGTGATTGTGGACGGGCAAACCGAACGATCCGTAACGAGCGTGGAACTCTTGCAAGTGAACTGAAATGAACGCGTGCGTTGGCGGTCCCTTCTCATCCGCTCGTTTCAACGGCGAAGTCGGATAAGTCGGGACATCATTTCTACGGCCACACATGGGCGTGGACCCTCAAGTCAGTGGGCAGGGGACACCGATGGTTTGCCACATTACACTTGGCATTAAACTCTTCCTTCTCTTAGGGTGAGATGATCAAATGATGTCATCCCATGCCTCGCACTTGAATTAAAATACGATGTTCATCTATACTCTTTTTACACACTTGTTTGGTCGCTCAAGAAAAAATTATCCAAAAAGTCATAAACCCGATGCACTTTAATCGGTTCGGTCTAAAACATTTTAATTGTGCCAATTGAGTCCTCAACCTTTTAACTTTTTGCTAATTGAGTCTATCCGATCAATTTTGGACGGAAATCGTGGACGTGAGCGCTGTCTATCTTACGTGACGCCGTCTGCATTGACGTGGATAATTCTAAATAATATTTTAATAATTTTTCGATTTTTATTTTATTGTTTCTTTTCCTTTTTTTTTTGCCTTCCCTTTTTCCTCTAGCCAGCAAGGTCGCCCATAGAGACGGGGTGGTCAAGCCTCGCCAGGTTCCAAGCCATTGTTTAGTTCAGTTTGGTTTAGTATTTCTTCAAAGCGTTGAATTTCAATTTGATTCGATTTTCCATCCAAATCGGACCGAATTGAACCGTGCTCCTAGCTACTGTTATTTACAGCTAAACTCTCTACAAAATGAAAATGTAGACCTGTGCATCATGATGGGACCAAATCAGAGTCGCATCTGCGTAAAAAGTTTGGGCTCAATCAAAACTGGGCTTGGATGGGCTTTGTTAAGGAAGCCCAACTAGGCCATACCAAACACCCCCCCCCCCAAAAAAAAAAAGACGAAAGCATATAAATGTTTTTGTTTCGCAAAGATACCTACAATTTGCAAAATCATTCTTATAAGAATAGTCACTTGTATAACTTACAAAATGAGTCATTTTCATTGACAATAGATTCTTGTCCATAATAAAAATATTTTCCGTTTACTAATTTTCCTAAACGATGCAAACACAGGGTCATGTTTTTCTCTATCTTTTGATAGAGAAGGTCTTTTGATCGGTGAGTTCTAGACATGCACATCGTCCGCATTTATGTTTTGCGCATTTGAATGATGTTCATAATTTAGAATCCAACCCAAGCGAGCGAGCCAAGTGGCCGCTTGCGATGTCGGTGCACCGCCTGAGCCACACCCAGTTTGTATGCAATGGTGAAATTATACCAATTTTACAATGGAACCATCACACTGTTAAACAATGCCAGAACCGGAAGTAGAATAATTTCGAAGGGAAGGTACGTGCAGGTAATAGCGAAATCTAATCATTAAACCGAGGAAAAGGAAAATGATTTTACTGGGGGAATGCCTCGATAGTAGAAGGTAGGGCTTGGATCTTGATCCGGTTTTAAGCATATCTAGCTGTATTAATCTTTTAAAATCTTAAGCTATCGGAGTACATTATCATGGTCAAGCACTCATGGGTCACGTCGCAACCATACGAAAACGTCATTCGCGTTCTTTCTTGGAGGCATATTCATGGTCAACCCATAGTTAGAGAGAGCAGAATATTGATTTGCAAAAAGTAATTACATAAAGTAATGGAGTAGGCCTTAGATGAATATGTAAGCAACATAAACTTATATTTCCTATTTGTTTATTTTTCTTTGCCATGGTTGCTTCTTATCACTATATTCCCAAATGTATATATATGCTTATAATTATAATTGGTAATCTCTTATTCAAAGGGATAATTGTCCAAAAACTCTTAAACTTATTGTATGACAGCCAATTCAGTCATAAACTTTTCAATTTTGTCAATTTAGTCTTAAACATTTTAACAATTTTCCAATATAGTCCTTCCAATCATTAATTTTCCCCTTGTTCAAAGATATGCGATGCGTAAGTGTTTAGAGATAATTATAAAATTTATGTATCATTTAAATTAATAGTTTGCCATTTTTTTAGAGTAATGATGCCGCAGTTACCTAAATTTTTTCTTGGAGTTGCAATTTTGGTACCTAAGCCTTTTCTTAATCAATTACGTACGAATATGAATTTTGGCAGTTTGAAATATTTAATCGGATGAAAACAATTGAGGTAGGTGCTAAAGATTCGATCATCCCTAAATATTTTTAAGCGTGAGTTTTTGAAATGTTCTGTTTCTGCCAACCAGGGACACAGTCCTATGATCGGTCGTTTGGATAACTGATGGGATCATGCTTGTGGCGATCATCCTTGATAGGCGATCGTCGCGACGGTGGCTGTCTTGTTCTTGTTGACGGACGTCCTCAATGAATGGGGGTCGCCGATAACATGCAACCACCATGACGGCGATTGCTTGTGCAGTTTGAGATTGTGAAAATTATCCAAGAAGTCACAAATCTATTATATTTTTGTCAATTTAGTATTAAACCTTTCGATTTTGCCAGTTGAGTCCTAACACTTTTTACATTTTGTCGATTGAGTTGTAAATATTTTCACATTTTATCAATTGAGTCCATCCGATCAATTTTTATCGGAAATCGCTAACATTGATACTAGCTATCCTACGTGGTACAGCCGGTACTGACGTGAATAATTTTTTATAATAGTTTAATTTTTTTTGAAATTTTTATTATATTTTTTCTTCTCTTTTGCCTTTTTTTTGGGTAAGATAATCTCTTTTGCCTTTTTGTTCTTTTTTTTTTTTACATCTCTAGCCGATGAGGGCCAGCGAATCTTGCCTAGTCTAGACGAGGGGGAGTTGGGCCCTCGCCCAAATCCAGGCGAGGGCCAACACCCTCGCCCGTTGGTCAGCGAGGACCGCAATGCCCTCGCCTGGTTTGGGTGAGAGAGTCACGGCCCTTGCCTATTGGCTGGTGAGGGTCGCAATGTCCTTGCTGGCCACAGGCGAGGGTGTCGGCTCTCATTTGTGGCCGGCGAGAGTTGCAATGCTCTCTCCTAGACCAAGCAAGGGTCGCTAGCCCTTGCTTGTGGCTGGTGATAGTTGGTCGGTGACCTCAATGGCTAGAGATGTAAAAATAAATAAAAAAAAGAGAAAGAAAAGAAAAAATAAATAAACTAAAATCAACAATTTGCAAAATATTTTCATAAGATTAATTGCTCATATAACTTACAAAAATAAGTCATTTTCATTAAGCATAGAATCTCATCCACAATGAAAACATTATCTGTTAACTAATTTTCCAATGCAGATAATTTTTTTTAAGAAAAATATTTTTCAAATCATTGATTTTTAGCGAAATAAACACCCCATCAAGCAAAGAAATTCCCTCTCAAAAAACTTTCAAGGGGTCATGTTTTCCTCTATCTTTTGTTAGAGAAAATTTTTTGATCTATGAGTTATAGACATGCACAACGTCCATATTTAGGGAAAATTACCAAAAAAGTCATAAGCCTATTGCAATTATGTTAATTTAGTTCAAAATCTTTTTTTTGTTAATCGAGTCTTGTGCTAATTGAGTCCATACAAAAACTTTTGGCCAACTGTCACTAACATGGACGTCAACCGTCCGACGTGGTGTAGTTAGTGCTAACGTGGACATTTTTTAATAATTTTTTGAATTTTTTTTTCATTTCTTCTCTTTATTTTTTTATTTCCTTCTTCCCTTGGTTGGTTGCCAAAGTCCGACGATTGGCAAGAGGAAGAAGGAAAGCAAGAAAAGAAAGAAAAGAAAGAAAAGAAAAAAAAATCTTAAAATATTATTTAAAATTATCCATGTTAGCATTAGCTGCATTACGTAGGACGACCGGCATTCATGTTAGCACTGATTGCGCAACGTCAAATCGCCAGCGTCCATGTTAGAGCCGGCCGGCCAAAATTTGGTTGGATGTATTGAATTGATATAAATACAAAAGGTCTATGACTCAATTGGCAAAAAAAAGTTCATAATTGAATTGATATAATTGCAATAGGTTTGTGACTTTTTTGATAATTTTTCTCTATATTTATATTTAGTGCATTTGAGGGATGCTCATAGTTTATGATCCAACCCAAGTGGGCAAGCCAAGTGGCCGCTTTGGCCGCTTTTGATGTCGGTGCACCACCCGATCCACACTCGATTTCACGCAAATGGTGAAATTTTATTAATTTTACAATAGAACCACGACACTGTTAAACAATGCAAGAACTGGAAGTACAACAATTTCGAAGGGAAGGTACGTGCATGTAATAGCGAAATCGAATTAGTAAACCGAGAAAAAGAAAACGATTTTACTGGGGGAATGCCTCGATAATGGAAGGTAGGGCTTGGATCTTGATGATGTTGCAGCGAGGGAAGCCGCCCTGTTGCAGCAGCTCCTTCCACTCGGCCTCCGTCCTCTCCCTCCCTCCCGATTGGTGAGCCATCATGAGCAGGTCGAACGTCACGCCGACGTCCTCGAACAGGCTGTCGCCGTTCTGGCCAAGGAGGACTAGGTCGACAATTATGAGCTTCCCCAGTTTCTGATCCGATGATGCTATGGCTTTCCTGCAGTTCCTCAGTATCTTCACGCAGTCCTCATCTCCCCAATCGTGTAGGATCCACTGGGTTAAGTGTAGAGTCGTGAAAGTTAAATATATATTATATCTATTTATATACTCGATGTTGCTTGCTGAATACATGTTTAGCGCGCAAACTGTCTTTGTCAAAACCGGCTCCAACAATGACGGAGAGAATTCTAGGTGGGTGTTCATATAAGTCAATTATATTTAATTGTTCTACCGAAGAAGAGTGCTCACATCATGTTACCCAGTTTTAAGCATATTTAGTGCTATGAATCTTTTAAAATCTTAAGCTATCAGAAGGCATGTCTTATGATGTCATGATTATTCATCTAAACGAAGGTTGTTATACTTTAATATCTTAGCATGTGATTCGCGAGTTTTTTTTAGGCATATTCATGGTCAAACCATACTCAGAGAGGGAAAAAGATTGATTTACAAATTATAATCCATATAATAATGTAATAGACCTTAGATAAATAAAGCAACAGGAACATATACATAAAATTTAGAGAAACGAGATGCTGGTGGTGCTGTCATTCTGGTGGTTGGTTGCGACGGTCCTTCTCATGCCTCTCATCTTTCAAGGGAAATCGGTTGAATCGCTTAAGGGGTTTTATCTCCTATTTATTTATTTATTTGTTTAGTTTTCTTTGCCATGGTTGCTTCTAATCACTTTATTCCCAACTATATAGAGGGTTAATATCACAAAAAATCCTAAATTGGTACACATGCGATAAATTTACTCCAAATTAATTTTTTGACTACCAAAAACTCAAAATTGATACAATTGTGATAAATTTACCCTCTATTAAATTGGATTAATACAACGAAAAATTATAAATTGATAAATATGTAACTAGTACATTTGCAACTGTCACATATCATCAAACTAGTAATTTGACAGTCCAATTTAATAGAAATTGACTGAAGGTAAATTTATCATTGGTATACGAATTTGGGGTTTTGATTGTCAAAAAATTAGTTTTGGGTAAATTTATCACATGTGTATCAGTTTGGGGTTTTTTTGTAATATTAACCTATATATATGCTTATAGTCATTATTGGCAATCTCTTGTTCAAACATAAGTAATGTATACGTGAATAGAAATAACTATAGAGTTGATTTCTATAGAGTTGATTTATATTGTAGATAGATAGTGTACAACGATTTTAGAGTAATGACAGCACGTACTTGAATTTTTTTTTTCAAAGTGCAATTTCAAACCTGAACTTTTTCTTATTCAATTACGCATGCATATCAATTTTGAAAATTCAATATATATAGTCAAACAAAAACAATTGAGTTATCAAATTCCAAAAGAGAATGTATCAAGGTCATCGGGGTTCGACCAACCCCAATAATTGTTTTATGATCAAATACAGTCTCAAACGCTTTTCTTTTTTCAACTTTTTTCCGAATAAGAAAGTTGTACATGCAGCTTTACCTTGAGAAACACAGCGTCAGCCTTGGGAATGGCGTCAAACATGTTCCCTCCGACGTGCTCCACCCCGTCGTGCGCCGGGGCCGTGGCCACAACGTGCGGCAAATCGAAGTTGATCCCCTGGACGTGAGGATATGCCCTGACGATCTCCGCGACCACACCCCCGGTCCCGCCTCCCACGTCCACCATGGACTCGACGCCCCGGAACCCATCCCCGTACGCCTCCAGGACCGCCTTCGTTATGATCTTGGCCGTGCACGCCATTGCGTCGTTGAACATCTTGTTGAACTCGGGGTTGTCCCCCGCGAACTCCCACAGCTCCACCCCGTGCGCCTTCTGGAATGGGATCCCACCTTCCCTCACGCACTGGCCGAGGTAGTGCCACGGTGCGAGCTGGAGCGGGTGGTTCTTCATGATGACCATCGGGACGAGGTTCAGCTCAGAGTCTTGGATCAGCCATCGAGACAAGTTGGTGAGACCGTAGAGAGGGTTCCCACCGTCGGACGGGCGATGAACGGAGAAGATGTTGCGGCGGACGAGGAGGCGCATGATGCGGTAGAGGTAGGGGAGGTCGGGGGATGGGGAGCCGTCTATCGACTGCGCTATTTGGGCCAAGGTGACCGGGCGGCCACCGTGGGAGTGGATGATGTCGGCTATGCGGAGCTCGACGGCACATTTGAGCGCCATAGAGTCCACAAAGGCGAGCACGCACCGCCATATCTCGGCTTGGCCTCTGAGCATGGCATTTGCATCTCCTTCCTTCACTCCTTCCATGGTCTCTGCCTCTGTCTCTCTCTCTCTCTCTCTGGATTTTGCCTCTTAGGGGAGCGGTCGGAGATGGGATGGAGACGAGCATTGTTGCGAGGTACTTACTTATAGAGAAAGTCAAGAGGAGTTTCCACGTATCGTCTTATTTCAGGTGACGTCATTGGATGTCTACGTGGCGCACGACAGATGGGAAATTCGTCAGACGATATAGAAAAAACGTAATGAAAGGATGAGGAGCAAGGAATTAGTTTATGTAAATTGCACGGTGGATGGCTAATCTGTAGTCACTAAACGAAGAAATTATCAAGGTTAATCAACATGTAGCATGTAGGTTACTTGTTGATAGAATGATTGCCTTTCAGATTCTTAGGTAAGGTGGTCAATGACGAAGAACGTTTATTAGGAAGATAGATAGAGGATGAATTTGTCCTCGGAAATAGGAAAAATTATCAAAAGAGTCCTAAATCTATTGGAATTGAGCCAATTCAATCCTAAATCTTCTTTCTTGTCAATTAATCCTAAATCTTTTGCATTCGTTCCAATTCAATCTATTCATTCAATTTTGGTCAGAATGGACGCCGGCCATCTTACGTGGCGCAGTTGATGCTGATCAGGGGTGTCAGAAATCGAACCGAAAGCCGAGCTGAAACCAAAACCAAACCGAACCAAACCGAAAATTCATCCATTTTCGGTTCGGATAATAAGTGAAAAATTTTGGTTAGTTGATGATTCGGTTCAATTCGGTTTAGTTTGGTTCGGATCGGATCGAATTTCGGTTCCATTTTGTTTTTTCTTCTCTTTGAGTACTTTCTCTCTTTGCTGACTCTGACCGTTCATTATTGCTCTTCTTTCACTCTTTTCTTTCTCTCTCTATCCTTTTTATGCTCTATTCTCTCTCCTCCTCTATCTTTGCAGAACTCCATTTCCGTCTCTCCCAGATTCAATCGTCTAGCTCAAAGGCCAATGTCCCATCCTTCCCCTTTCCTTCTTCGATCTCATTTTGGTGGATCGTCATTGAACGAGAAGGATACTGCGACAGAGCTCGAGCCCTCCTGATCTCAGGCCTCGAGCTCCATGCCGAGGCGGAGCCTGAGGTCGTCTAGCATGGCAAAGATCTCGAACGCCTCCAGAATCGTCTGGTGAAGAATCGCCTTTGTCCTTGTACTTGGGGAAGCTCGCAGCTTCAGCGAGGGATGCCCGCGAGCTCGGCGTGGCCATGTCGCCAGTCTGGGTCAAGGAGGGGAGGGTGCGAAGGGGAGAAGCGCAAAAAAAGGAAAAAAACCAAAAACCGAACTGATCCAAACCTATCCGAACCGCATTTTTGGTTCGGATCATATCTGGTTCGTGTGCATTTCGGTTCGGATCAAGGCACACCTCCATACGGTTCGGTTCCGTTCGATTTTTCTTAAAATCCGAACCTAACCGAATCATTGACACCCTTAATACTGATATCAATAATTTATAATTATATTATAATATTTTTAATATATAATTGTCCTTGTTTTTCTTTTTTTTTTTCTCTTTCATTTTTCTTACTCCCTTCATCCTCTAGCCTCTCGCCCACCGTTGGCGAGGCTCGACCTTGCCCAACAATGGCGAGGGCCTCGCTCAGCCATGGCAAGGCTCGCCCTCACCATCGTGGGCGAGGTCGCCCTCGCTAGTGGCCGGTGAGATCGATGGTCGGTGAGCCAGAGGAAGAAGGGAAGAAAAAAAAAACAGAAAGAGATAGAAAAGAAAAAAAGGAAAAAGAAAAGAATAAAAAATCAAAGAATATAATTAAAAATTATCCATGTCAGCGCCGGCCACGCCACATAAGACGGCCGATGTCCACGTCAGTGATTTCAGGCCAAAATTGATCAAATGGACTGAAGTGGCATAAATGCAAAATGTTCATGACTCGATTGACAAAAAAAAAATTAGGACTCGATTGACACGATTGTCATAAGTTTACGATCTTTTCTGATAATTTTCCCGCCGGAAATTGGAGGCAACAATGCAGGAGCCGCTATGACTTATAGAGATTTAAAATAGTTACTGAAGATTTGAATAACTATTCGTCCGAATAGGGAGAAAGCAAAGTGCGCTCGGGTACATGTATCTTGCTCACGTTCGTGCCCGAGGATTGAGGAGGTGATCTTACCCAATTATATATGAAAAGCCAAAACCAGCTTAACAAGGAACTAATCGAAAGAAGTGATAATAAAACCCCACTTCTTGTCATTGCTTATGTGCAAATTGTTTTCAATTGCGGTGATGGTAGATAGACACTTGGTAAACTAATTTATTTTGTTTGTCTGGTCGAACAGCTGGCAACGTGAAACTTGAGGTTCCTGCGGAAGACATTAGCCCTTTGCCAAATATTTTTTTTGTTGGAATATTTAAATAATGCACCGCACCTTAGTCTGACAATCTAAATTTTTAGAACAGCTGGCCCCCCACGATCTTTCACGATGTCAGTTGAGATTTGCCTTAAAAGGAAGAAAAATAATATTCCGTACATTGCCAAGCGAAGAGTACAAGAGCCTATTAATAGGCTTTACGGGGGATATCTGTCAAAGGTAATAAGATATCACAATATTTAGTTACGATCAACGAGGATCAATTAAGGATAAAAAATTTCCCGATATCTGTCGTGGATCTTTGACATCCATTCAAACTCCAGTTGAGGAAGAGAAAAGATGCGAGTAGCGCCTGGGTGGATGTAGGCCCTATCTATGATCAGGCGAGGGTAAATCCTCGCCCGCCATCAACGAGGCCTAGCAGAGGGAAAGAGAAAAAAAAAAATGTAAAGAATGAAAAGAGAAGGAAAAAAATAAAAAATTAGAAAAGGTATTAAAATATTATTAAAAATTATCCGCGTCACTGCCGGTCATCCTACGTGACACGGCAATTTAACCGGACTGAAATTGATAGGATGGACACAATCGATAAAATGTGAAAATGCTTATGACTCAATTAACACGGTTAAGATGTTTAAGACTGAATTGGCAAAAGTGTAATAGGTTTAAAACTTTTTAGACAAGTTTCTCAATTTTTGGTGATGTTCTGGTTTGTTTAGCTCTTCATACACGTGATGTATGTTCCGTTCATGTTTCGAGCATGTTTTCGATTATTGAGGTACAATATATGTCAAATTCGATATGTGATAAGATTTAAAGTGCCCTCTAAGCTAAAGACCAAACCGAGCCATACTAGGTCTGAGGGACAAAAAATTGAAGAAAAGAAGAAAGTTATACTATGACTAAGGTCGAGCAGCTCACAAACCAGACTGAACAAAGTGCGTGAAGACAGGGGAAAGAGGAAATTAACCGAGAAGGAACTCACCGCCTTAGCGAGCAATCAGGAAATTGAAGAAGATACTGATCCTCAATCAATCATTCCATTGCAGATTGACCAACCTTCATCACAGAAAGTAAGTGAAAGACAGCACAGCAAAACTAGAAAGCTGAAGACAAGGAACAATAAGAAGGGAAGAAGGTATGAACCATATGATCAGAACAGTTGTGAAGGACTTTTGTTGGACGAAGCACAACTCTTAGACACTCCAGTGCTAATTGCACAAGAACCTGAACAGTGGGCTTTGGTGGCTAGCCCTAATAAGCCACCGGGTTACAAATGAGGCTTTTGTGCTGGAATTGTCAAGGGTTGGGCACACCTTTGACAATTCAAGCCTTAAGGGCTATTACGGCCCAAGAAAGGCCCGACGTGGTATTTCTTATGGAAACTATAAACCAAGATCACCTTGTACGGCGACTAAGCAAATCCTTAAATTTCAAGAATTGCTATACGGTTAATCCCATCGGGATAGGGGGAGGTTTGGCGCTGCTGTGGAAGGAGGGGATTTCGTTGAATGTTAATATAACCGAGAGAGAGTTCATTGATATCACTCTTCATGATGAAGACAGGGACAAACAATTCAAGGCCACTTTTGTTCATGCTCCAACTACATTTCAAGAAAAGCTGAGACTATGGGAAGAGCTCAAAAGTCTAAGTTCACAGAACAACTTGCCATGGGTGTGTATTGGAGACTTTAACGAAATCTTGAACTATTGGGAAAAGAAGGGCAAGAGGCCTCCACAACTCTATAGAATGAACGCATTTAGAGATTTCCTCAATGCATGTGGATTCATGGATTTAGAAAGTAAAGGTTGTGCTTTCACTTGGGCTAACAATCGAGAAGGGGAGGCTTACGTCCAAGAAAGACTGGACAGGGCTGTTTCTAACTTACAATGGAGACTATTGTTCCCTCAAGCTGAGGTCTTTGCTTTACCGGCCATCGGATCAGACCATAGCCCTATCCTACTGGTCTTATCAGAGGAACCAACTAGGAGATATAAAATGTTTAAATTTGAAGCATTTTGGCTGGAAAATGAGGATTGTGGAAGGTTGATAAGGCAAATATGGAATCAAGATGGGTTACAAGAATCTAACCTAATGCAGAAAATACAAGCAGTCTCAACTGCTTTGGCGAGATGGAGCAGGGAAAACTTCCAGAACAGCCACAACCAAATCAAAGCATTGAAACAAGAACTGATGGCCTTGACAAATGATCAGAATGAGCTCGGGAACCAGAACAGGAAAAGAGCCATAACTGAACAGATTGAAACGTTGTGGAGACAGGAGGAAATGTATTGGGGAATAAGATCTAGAATTAACTGGCTGAAATGGGGAGATAAGAACACAAAATACTTCCATGCCACAACAATCCAACGAAGGCAGAGGAACAGAATCTCTATGCTGAAAAATGCTGACAACGTATGGATTAGAAACCCCCAAGCGCTCAAAGAGATGACAGTGGAGTTCTTTCAACAGCTTTATCATTCAGAGGGTCCCCGAGACTTCAATCCTATTTTGCTACAATGCCCTTCTAAGGTCACGGCTGAGATGAACGAAGAATTAGCAACTCAAGTCACAATGGAGGAACTCCATACAGCGGTTTTTCAATTGGGTGCTGTGAAGTCACCAGGGCCAGATGGTTTGAATGGCCAGTTTTATCAAAGAAACTGGGACGCTGTCAAAAATGGGGTTTTTGATGAGGTGAAAAAGTTTTTCCAATCTGGAAATCTTAACCCAGCACTCAACAAAACCCATATCACCTTAATACCGAAAGTTCCTAATCCAGAAGACCTAGCCCAGTTCAGACCAATCAGCCTATGTAACTTTGCATACAAGATTATCTCGAAAATCCTGGCCAATAGACTGAAAAAGTGGCTGCCGGTAATAATAGAAGCAGAACAGAGTGCCTTTGTAGGCGGGAGACAAATCCAAGACAATATTCTGATTGTTCAAGAAGTTTTACACCAAATGAGAATCAGAAAAAGGAAAAGAAAATTTCAAGCGGTGATGAAACTGGATATGAAAAAAGCCTATGACAGGGTAGAGTGGGATTTCCTCCAAGCTATTATGTTGAAAATGGGTTTCAGTGACTGGTGGGTACAGCGGGTAATGCAATGTGTAACTTCTGTCTCTTTGAGTGTCAAACTGAATGGGGAACCATTGCCCTACTTCAAGCCAACACGAGGGATCAGGCAAGGGGACCCAATATCCCCCTATTTGTTCATTTTGATATCAAATACACTCTCGATCTTGATGAGAAAGGCAGTACAAGATGGCACAGTTTCTGGAATTAAATTAAACAGGTATTGTCCGGTTCTATCTCACCTTTTGTTCGCTGATGATTCCATCTTCTTCTTGGATGGTAAGCTTATTGAATGCCAGAATCTCGCATTGATCCTCAGTCAGTACTGTTTTGCATCTGGCCAAGAAATCAACCTAAACAAATCAGGAGTGTTCTTTAGTTCGTGCTGTCCACTGAATTTAAGAAACAATATGGCTGCTCAACTTAGAGTCCCAGAGATGAAGAATATTGGCAAATACCTAGGGATTCCGACGGATTGGGGTGAATCTAAAAAACAAATGTTTGGGTGGATATTAACAAGAGTTAATATGAAACTGGAGGGGTGGAAGGAAAAGCTTGTTTCAAAAGCAGGAAAAGAAACGCTGATTAAGACTGTGGTTCAAGCTCTTCCTCAATATGCGATGTCAATATTTAGAATTCCAGTTTCGATTTGTCGGTCCATAGAAAGAAGGGTTGCAGCATTCTGGTGGAAAAATTCTGAATCGAAGTCAGGTCTTCACTGGAAGCGGTGGGAAGTTTTAAAAACAAGAAAAGATAAAGGGGGGTTGGGATTTAGAGACCTCATATCTTTCAATATAGCTTTGCTGGGAAAACAAGCATGGAGGCTATCCCAAAACAAATCATCATTATGGAGCCAAATTCTCAAAGGAATATATTTCCCTACAACATCGTTCTGGCAAGCTAGGAGAGGGTCTCGGCCCTCTTGGGGATGGCAGAGCATTCTGACTGGAAGGGAGAAGATATCAAATTCAGTCATATGGTCGATTGGCAAGGGGGACCAAATCAGCATTCGGGAAGACAAGTGGCTAAAAAGAGGAGTTTTGGGAGGACCGGCAACCTTTCAAGAACCGGGAAAAGTCTCGGACCTAATCAAACATGAGGACAGAACATGGGATGTAGATATGCTAACAAGACTCTTCGAAGACCAGATTGTCCATGAGGTATTAGCCATACCCCTTTGCAGCAGAGTAACGGAAGATAAACAAGTTTGGACAGCGACAAAGTCCGGAGAATTTTCAGTGAAAAGTGCCTACAATAAGATTCGCGACGAAGAACTTCCACAGAACACGCAGGCATCATCTTCTTTCCAACCTCCCACTAAACTGTGGTCCCGAATCTGGAAACTAAAAGCCCCTCCCAAGGTCAGGCTATTCCTATGGAGCATGTGCCAGAATGCGCTCCCAACAACAGATAACCTCTACAGGAGGAAGATCTTACCTAGTCCAGCTTGCCCGTTCTGTAATCAAGGGGCAGAAACCGTGGAGCACCTCTTTATACTCTGCCCCTGGACAGAAGCAATTTGGTCGGCACCTTCAGTTCAGATCAGCATCGAACGTAGGGAAATAACAAGAATTGAGGTATGGATCCAAAACTATCAACTACAGACTTATAAATTGCTTACACTAGATGAGATTGCCATTATCTTCTGGTTGATCTGGAAAGCTAGAAATGACTTTGTCTTTGGGAAAAAACCCCCAAATCCGAGAACCATAATTGAGGCGGCAAGGATGATGACTCGCAACTACCGCAAGTGGAATCACCAGATTTATAATCTGCAGTCAGACAAGAGCCCTTTACCTCTGAATTGGAACCCACCGCCTATGAACTCCTTCAAAATCAACATCGATGGAGCATTCCATGAACCTGCAACAGAAGGAGCAGTTGCGGCAATCCTCCGAGACGCCTCTGGAACCTTGTTAGATGGCTTCGCTAGAACAGTCCCGGCGACATCACCGCTGCACACAGAGCTTCAAGCGTTGCTGCTTGCGCTTCAGTTCTTCAAGGAATGGACGAAGGAGCAGATTCTTCTGGAAACAGACTGTCTCCATATGGTCACAATGCTGAACGACAACAGTGACGTTGGCTGGGAAGAGGAAGCTTTATTTCAAGAAGCCCAGCTCCGCTTGGCCCAATTTAGCAATCTAACAGTGGCCCATTGTAACAGATCCGCGAACCAAGCTGCCGATTGGATCGCCAAAGCGCACCACAGAAATTCTCTGAATGTATTTTGGCTTGCCCGTCCCCCCCAACCGTTATGGGAGTTGTTATGTTTTGACGCCCCTCTGTCGGGTTGTAGTTTCAAGAACCCTTAAATATTAATCTATTTCTATTTCGTACAAAAAAAAAAAAAAAAAGGTCGAGCATAATTTGGTTCCAACCATCCAATTGGAACCGATGGCAGGTAAATTTGGAAATTCGGCTCATCAATTGAACCGGACTGAAATTTGACTGTTTGGTTTGGTCTTGGGGTTTTTTTCTTTTTCCAAACCGAACCAAACCGCCAAACAGAATTGTCTATCTACTTTTTTTTTTGGTTTTAACTTTTGCTTCTCTAATTTTTATCGAAACGACATCGCTTTCAAATTTTTCGCTTGATTTTAACTGGCTTGAGACCTTGATCAATTCGGGTTCCAAATCATTATTTAGTTCAGTTTGGTTTTGTATTTCTTCAGAGCGTTGAATTTCAATTCGGTTCGATTTTCCATCCAAATCGGACCAAATTGAACCGGGCTTCTAACTACTATTATTTACAGTGAAACTCTCTACAAAATGTAGACCTGTGCATTGGGTGGGACCAAGCCCGTAAGATGAAAGCAAACAAATGATTTTGTTTTGCAAAGAAATCAACAATTTGCAAAATATTTTCTTAAGAATAATCGCTTGTATAACTTACAAAAATGAGTCATTTTCATTGAGCATAGATTCTTATCCATAATGAAAACATTTTCGATTTACTAATTTTCCTGAACGATGCAAATCCAAATCATTGATTTTTTTAGCAGAGTAAACACTTGATCGAGAAAAGAAATTCCCTCTCAAAAAGTTTTTCAAAGGGTCATGTTTTGCTCCATTTTTTGTTAGAGAAAGTCTTTCGATCAATGAATTCTAGACACGCACATCGTCTGCATTTATGTTTAGTGCATTTGAGTGATGTTCATAATTTATAATCCAACCCAAGCGACAAGCCAAGTGGCCCCTTTCGATGTCGGTGCGCCACCTGAAATTATACTAATTTTACGTAAATGGTGAAATTATACTAATTTTACAATAGAACCATCACACTGTTAAACAATGCAAGAACTTGAAGTACGACAATTTCGAAGGGAAGGTACGTGCATGTAATAGCGAAATCTAATTCAGTAAACTGAGAAGAAGAAAATGATTTTACTGGGGGAATGCCTCGATAATGGAAGGTAGGGCTTGGATCTTGATGATGTTGTAGCGAGGGAAGCCGCCCCGTTGCAGCAGCTCCTTCCACTCGGCCTCTGTCCTCTCCTTCCCTCCCGATTGGCGAGCCATCATGATCAGGTCGAATGTCACGCCGATGCCCTCGAACAGGCTGTCGCTATCGCCGTCCCGATCGAGGAGGACTAGGTCAACGATTACGAGCTTCCCGGGTTTCTGATTCGATGATGTTATGGCTTTCCTGCAGTTCTTCAGTATCTTCACGCAGTCCTCGTCTCTCCAGTCATGTAGAACCCACTGTATTGAGCGCATAAACACGAGAATTAGTTAATTATATATTTTCTCGAGGTTATTTACTAGAATGTATGTTGAGTACACGAACTTTCTATACCAAAACCGGTTCCGACAAAGATGTAGAGAATTGCAAGTGGTATTCAAATAAGTCAATCATATTGATCTACTCGCATCATTTTCAAGAAATTTGTGATCCGGTTTTAAGCATATCTAGTTGTATTGATCTTTTAAATTCTTAAGCTATCGGAGGACATTATCACGGTCAAGCACCGGGAAAAGCGTCAAAAAAGTCCTCAACTTTTTGCATTAGTGCCAATTTAGTCTTAAACCATTTTTTTGTATCAATTTAATCTTAAATATTTTGCATTGATGCCAATTCAGTCCTTCGACTCGTGAATAGTTATTAGCAGGAAGGATTGAATTGGCATCAGAAATAGATTTAAGACTAAATTGACACAAATATAAAATGTTTAGAATTGAATTGACATCAATGCAAAAGGTTTAGGACTAAATCGATACAAAAAAAAGGTTGAGGATTAAATTGGTACAAATGCAAGAGGTTTAGGACTGAATTGACACTAAAAAAAGATTTAAAACTAAATTGGCATCAATACAAAAGGTTTATGACTTTTTTGACACTTTTTTCGTCAAGCACTCATGGGTCACGTCACAATCATACGTTTTCTGGGTCACGTCACAATCATACGAAAACGTCATTCGCGTGCTTTCTTGGAGGCATATTCATGGTCAACCCATACTTAGAGAGAGAAGAATATTGATTTGCAAAATGTAATTACATAAAGTAATGTAATACACCTTAGATGAACATGTAAGCAACAACAACATATATTTCCCGTTTGTTTATTTTTCTTTGCCACGCTTGCATCTGATCACTATATTCCCAATTATATATATATATATATATATATATATATATATATATGCTTATAATCATAATTGGCAATCTCCTATTCAAAGGGAAAATTTCCCAAAAACTCTTAAATTTATTGTAAGACGGTCAATTCAGTCCTAAATTTTTCAATTTTGTCAATTTAATTCTAATCCTTTTGAAGATTTTCCAATGTAGTTCTTCTGGCCATTAATATTCCCATTGTTCCAATATATGCAATGTGTAAGTGTACAGAGATAATTATAGAGTTCATGTATCATTTAAATAAATTCTTTGACTTTTTTTTTAGAGTAATGACACCACGATTACCTAAATTTTTTCTTAGAGTGCAATTTGTGTACCGAAGCTTTTTCTCGTTCAATTACGTACGCATATGAGTTTTGACAGTTTGAAATATCTAATCGAATGAAAACAGTTGAGGTAGGTGCTAAAGGTTCGAGCATCCTAATTTTTTTTGTTTTTAAGCATGCGTTTTCAAAATGTATTGTTTCTGGCAACCTGGGATACAGTCCTAAATGCGTGATCTGTTGTTCGGACAACTGATGGGACCATTGTTGTGGTGGTTGTCCTTGATAGGCAATCGTCACCGTGATGGTCGCCTTGTTGACGGACGGCCTCCATGAATGGAGGTCGCCGTTAACATGCATCCACCATGCAGCGGTTGCTTGTGCAGGTTGAGATCGAGATTCGATATGGTTTCCCAACTTTATGTTCGGTTGTTAGTATAACTTCACATAATTTGAAAGCGTTTTTCTACTATGCCTTATTTACTTGCAATTTCCATATGCTAGGCTTAAGTTTTTGGATTAGAGATTCAATTATAGTATCAGAGCATAGGTCAATAGTTCAAATCCTGACACTCCAATTGACTTATACAAATACGAGTCGTGCCCATTTCACAATAGGTGAGCCGGCTCAAGCACACGTAAGGGAGGGACTTACCTGCGGGGCAATCCCATATCACTTAAATACGTGGTTATGACGTATATTATACACATGTATTTGACCATTATGTGTTATACTAACGATTGTGGCATGAGGCAACCGTTCGACAAATGCGACCCCCACCACGGTAGTTGCCACAGACAAGCGACCACGACCATCACGTTAACTATCGAGACAATAATCACGCTATGGTTAGCTGCCCGCAATTTTCTCTCGATTTTTCAATTTTAATTTTAATTTTTTGACGTTGTTAAGGAATTTTCTGAATTATTTATTTATTTATATAGCTATGTGCGATATCATCTATTCAAGTTCTTCACTTTTACTTTGAAAATGCGTCAACCTTTGCACCGATGAAGATGAAAGAGAGCGAAAGCCATGCAGCTCTACCTTGAGAAACACAGCATCAGCCATGGGAATGGCCTCGAACATGCTCCCTCCCACGTGCTCCACCCCGTCGTGCGCCGGGGCCGGCGCTACAACTTGCGGCAAGTCGAAGTTAATCCCCCGGATGTGAGGACACGCCCTGACGATCTCGGCGATCGCGCCCCCGGTCCCGCCTCCCACGTCCACCACGGACCCCACGAGGCCGAACCCGTCCCCGTACGCCTCCAGGACCGCCTTCGTTGTGGTCTTGGCCGTGCACTCCATCGCGTCATTGAACATCTTGTTGAACTCGGGGTTGTCCCCCGCGAACTCCCACATATCCGCCCCGTGCGCCTTCTGGAACGCGATCCCGCCGTCCCTCACGCACTGGCCGAGGCAGTGCCATGGCGCGAGCTGGAGCGGGTGGGTCTGCATGATGACCATCGGAACATGGTTCAGCTCAGAGTCTTGGATCAGCCATCGGGACGAGTTGGTGAGGCCGTAGAGCGGGTCCCCATCGTCGGACGGGCGATGGATGGAGAAGATGTTGCGACGGACGAGGAGGCGCATGACGCGGTAGAGGTAGGGGAGGTCCGGGGAAGGGGTGCCGTCGATTGATTGGGCTATTTGGGCCAAGGTGACCGGGGTACACTGTGGGAGTGGACGGTGTCGGCTATGCGGAGCTCGACGACGCATTTGAGAGCCATCGAGTCCACGAAGCCGAGCAGGTAACGCCGTATCTCGGCTTGGCCTCTTAGCATTGCATTTGCATCTCCTTCCATGGTCTCCCTCCGTGGGTTTTGCCTCGCAGGGGAAAGGTGGAAGATGGGATGGAGACGAGCAATGTTGCGTGGTACTTATAGAAAGAGTCGAGAGGAGTTTCCAGAGTCTTATTTCAGGTGATGTTATTGGGGGTCCACATGACGTCTCAAGAGGTCTATTAAGGAACGACAATAAACTTCTACACCTCGATCTATAAGTAAAAACATGATTAGAAATGGGTCGGGCAAGGAAAGAACTGGTGTATGTCAAACCCATTTGCTTAGTAAATTAGTATTAGTTATATTAACTGCATCACGGATGGCAAATCAAGAATGTAGGATAGTAGTCACTAAGGGTGCGGATGAAAACCACTCTCTTTCCCGGCCCAAATTCTTGCCAGAAATAAATTTTTCTATTTCTATTATTTTGACGAGTTTCTGAGGAGAAAGTAGTGTTTGATAACGATACAAAATTTTTATTCATGGAATATAAATTCATTTGATAGATTATTTTTAAATTTATGTTCTTGGCAGCCGGCCGGCGTGCGGTGGCGGATGGTTGGTGGTGAGGGCGAACGATAAGAAGAGTTGTCATTTCTGTTTCTGTTCCAAAAATGGAAAAGTCAAAAAAGAACCTACTTCTCATTTATGTTCCAAACTTATTTCTGGGTTAAAAATTTGCTCCGAAGAAAAAAAAATAAAATTACATTGCCAAACAAAATTCTGATCCAAATCTGTTCTTGGGAACAGAAAAGTAGAAAAATAGGAAAATAGAATGATTATCATTCGCGCTTTAAATTAAGAAAGGATCGGCGTTAATCGATGCACCACAGGTTATATGTTGCGAGAGTGATTGCCTTTCAGATTCCTTGGTAAGGCAGCTAATCAGGAAGATAACATAGAAAATGAACCTGTCGGTTGCCGGAAATTAGGGCTTATTAAAACAGTAGTTGGAGACAATAATGCAGGAATCGATAAGATCAATAGAGATTTAAATAGTTCCTGCAGATTTGACTAAACATAGGGAGAAAGCAAAGTGTGCTTGGGCATGCATCTTGCTTGCGTTCATGCGCGAGGATTCAGGAGGTGAGCTCAACTAAATTAGATTTGACATTCATTAACTAATCAAAATACAACAAGAAATTTATTTATTTTGTCTGTATTGTTATTGTTATTTTATTTATTGTACCTAGTGGAAGAACTCGTGAAATGCGAGGGATTTTTATAATGTAAGATGGATTTGGGAGATACCATGCCGGGTCCAACAGGAAGTGCCCATGAAATTGAGGTTGCGGGAGAAGACATTAACTATCTCCCGAATAGCCTATATCAAGAGCTCTAAAACTTGTCACGTAAGCGCCATTGCATCCTGAGACTTTTAAAAAGTGCAATTAAGTTTTAAAATTCATCACGAAAGTACAATCGAGTTCTAAAACTTTCAAAAAGTATAATCAAGTACTAAAACTTATCACATTGATCTAATCAAGTCCTTCCGTTGATTGTACATTTTGAAAGTTTTATGACTCGATTGTACTCTGGTAATAAGTTTTAGGATTTGATTGCATTTTTTTTAAAATTTTAGGATTCGATTACACTTTTGTGATAAGTTTTATGACTTAGTTGCATTTTTTGAAAGTTTGAGAACTCAATTGCACTTTTGTGATAAGTTTTATGACTATCAGTATATTTATCTGTTTCCTTTTTTGGTTGGAATATCTTAATAATACACCACGCCTTCATTCGATGGTTTGAATTTTTAGAACGGTTGACATGATCCCACAAGATCTTTTATGTTTTTTTATTCGCATTAGCAACCTCGCAAAATAGATGAACATTTGGTTATTTCTTCGCAATTTAAATTTCTATGATTGAAATATCTCACATTGACAACGGATCGTCTTATATGCTCTCGACCTCCCTCCACCTAATAATATATTAAGCTTTTGGCTGTGGTAAATACATGGAGCTTCAAGGCAAGACATAGTGAATGGGAAGACAAGACCCTGCCAGTTTCAATCACAGGAAAACGTTAGTGTCTGGAAATTGTTAGTCATGACTTCAGAGGAGTCAAGAGATTCCGATTCAATTTCCCAAAGTTTTTCTCATTGAGTCCACCAAAAGTTTACACATTTCAGCTACATGTAGCTGCAAATCCTCAAGAAGAAGGGCACAGCACGCGGTTGGCCAGCACGAAACCTGAGCCCGGACGTTTTCCTTAACTTTTCACCGTGTGAATACAAAGTCTTGGACGCTCTGTATCTGAAGTGAAGCAGTTAATGTCTCTATTGGTACAGCAGATTGTAGGCTGGTAGATCCCGGATTCGGTGGATGTCTTCCAGCGACAGTTCTCTCTCCAACTGCGTCCTCGTCACCCGAAGAACCTCCTAACAAGGACGTAAATAGTCTAGTGTCAGAGCAGATATGTTGTTTAGACTCCATACAAATGCAAGTGAGAACCTTAATGCTTCCAATGCTGTGCTAACACTTTCTTTCTGTGGCCAGAGAGCTCCGCTAAAGAGCGGAAGAACTATACATAAGTGAGAACCCCACATGAAATCTTCTTAAAGCACGAGCGATGGGTATAAACCTGATGAAGTATGTCGAAAGAAGGGGAAAAAGGGCAGGTGCACGTGTGGAGAAAGAAGGTATATTAGTTGATTACGAAATCACAAAAGCACTAGCATTATCTCTGAAAAGTGGCATCTGGAAATCGAGCATTATCTCTGAAAACTGGCATCTGGAAATCAAGCATTATCTGATGCAAACCCTCATGTACTTTTCCTTTTCCAGATAAAGAGTTCAAATGGGATCAGATCAAGCACCTTTGATTATTAATGTAGGCCTATCTATGATCATGATTGTTTGCACAATCGTCATTTCATTAAATATGCGTGATGTACCAGACTATGATGCTGTTGCTAATGACAAAGGAGGGAGGGAGGGAGGGAGAGAGAGAGAGAGAGAGAGAGAGAGAGAGAGAGAGAGAGAGAGAGAGAGAGAGAGAGAGAGAGAGAGAGAGTACATTGAACTCCATGTAAGAAGCATGCATGGCAAGCCACTGCGCATCCATCATTTCGAAAGCTATACAGTATAGTACATCAAAGGCTTCTTCATCTTCTGCCAATCAAATTGTGATGATAGTCAGTAAAGGATAAGTCTTATGCAGAAGGCGGTGCACCTGAGTCTGAGAGATTGAAGTTCGATGAAAACGAAAAATGATCAAGAATTAGTACTAAATGGCAGAGTACCTCCTAACAATTTGGCAAAATTGACTCCCGGAAGACATCTTGGTTTGACTGCAAAATAAACACAAGGTTGATTGATCAACTTATAAAACCATCATTCATATCTACAAAGAGATGCCATGCTAATATATGGTTCTGCACAGGAAGCTTGAATGCATTAGCCTGTGTATCAATAAAAGTCTAGCGATGAAGTCGCTCCACAGCATTGTATAATCCACATCAGCAAATAATTAAAGAACATCAAAGCAGCATTGTTTCCCTGATTTTAGTTCCATCTCTAAAACGGATAGCACACAATTTATTCAACATTTTCTCAAACACTAGTAAAAGATTAAGTTACTTGAGGTTTGAGAGGAGTCGCATGAATCACTGTGGACTGTGAGGATAAAAGAGGAAACTCCTCAATCAATCAGAAAGATGAATGAAACATCTCCAACAAGAAATGGCATCAAGTTTGACAATTTCAGAGCATCACTCCCAAGGTTTTAGTTTAAGGTTCTTTCTATTGAAAGACTCTGTAATCAGAAATGCTCAAAGCACCGACAAGCACATTGTCCCAAAAGGTAAACCGATGGTAGTCCTTATGACAGAAAAACATGATAAAAGACAGTCTGTACCCACCTGAGTATAAATCTAGCATCTGAATTAACATAAAAGTAACATTTATGCCAGCAACAGCGAATGGATACTCCCAGGTTGCTCGTTTCCCGCCTTCCTTGAACAACAACCTATGAAAAGATTTCTTCATGTTGAATATTCCTATAATTAGTTAAAATGGAGACATCAAAGAAAGCAAGAACTTCATGGACAAAGATTATGCACTTCCATATATAAGAGTGCGAAGAGTCAAGCTCACATAATTGAGAGAGAGAGAGAGAGAGAGAGAGAGAGAGAGAGAGAGAGAGAGAGAGAGAGAGAGAGAGAGAGAGAGAGAGAGAGAGAGAGAGACAGAGACAGAGACAGAGACAGAGAGAGAGAGAGACAGAGAGAGAGAGAGACAGAGAGAGAGAGAGACAGAGAGACAGAGAGAGAATACTTACTGGGTAAGTTCTGGCAAAAAACAGCAAATTCTCCAGGGAAACAAAACCGCAGCCCCTGAAAAGAAGGGTTAATCATCAGTGCATAGATGAGAATCATCGATATTCAAATCAGATCTTGACAAAAGAAGGTATAGTGTCATGGCATATACAGATCCTGTGATGTCTAGCATACTAATTGCTTTTTACTTGCGGTTAAACCATAGTAGCATGACAGGGATATCTCTGTGGATGAATTGCTTTATCACCGCAAAGATAGCACTTCCTCTATTTAACACAAATATTTAGAATCACCGTAAGTAGCACCGCAAATTTTTTCACAATAAGAACTTATGAAAGCACCCAATATAATTCGATTGCAAAACAAAATACATCTCCAAACCTGCCACAGAACTTTAGTAAGGATATGATCCTTCATATTCAGCATTTATGCACATCTGACTGTTGATAAAGTAACAGGGGATTATAAAGAGCAAGTTCAATTTTCCCCATATTAGATGAACCAAGAGAATAGCTTTTGTGACTGGTAATTTTCATGATCTATTCTATAGACTGTCCAGTATCTATCCAAAAGAACTTAGATCAATTTGTGCCTATAGTATGGCATTACTACAAGACTGGTTGAAGCAAGAATACCTGAAGTCAGTGGATGGATTATGACCTTGCCAGCCCATGTCTTTCCATTGCTCCGATATTAAGGCCGTCAAAATGACATTTGGAAAGGCAGCATACCACAATGATCTAAGAGATTCCTGCCAACAAGAAATATCATTGAGTTTCCTTCACAGATGTAGATTCTAATTCTGAAAATGTTTTTACAGAAAATTACTGCAGGGGCGATTTTAGAACCATGATGACTAATGCTGATGCACGTACACCTCCTCTCAAGAGGCCAGAAAATGTGGTCCGATCACTTAGAGCCAGAGGAAAAATGAGGTAGCATGAAGTAGTACCTGATGATCCAGGCGCGTCTCATCGAATGGTACTTGTAAACGTTCTTGAAGTCTTTGAAGCCTTTGCACCTGGTAAGAATAAGCATTTTGAGGGTTAAAAGGGCAGGGCACAAATAGTTGGGCAAAAAATTTAAAAATGCATTCTCTGTATAATCCTTAAAAAGATATCTTTTTTGCATGTGGTCCTGGAAGCAACAACATCAAACGGCTTTCTAAGAGATTCTTAAATAAATAATAAGCACTTAACATATCGATACTTGATGTAGCACCGGATTAGAAGAGTTAGACTAAGTAGTGAATGCATGAAAACCCGAACTAGCTGATCTACTTATTTACCTGAAGAGGATTGAAAGGGTAGTCAACATATTTGTCATTACGTCTGTTGGTGGAGCGGTTGAAAAGTCCTCCAATCCATGATCGTGGTCCAACCATAGCATTAGCTACAATAGCCATGAATCTATTAATAAGTTGAAACTTGAGCGTTACTTTTAAAAGAACAATGCATATTAGCAATAGTAGTCTGCTCTTCGGAAATTGTAATACAAGAGTATTCAAAGTCAGTTTGTAGACTGACAAAGTATAGGATAAGTGGCGAGGAATGAAATAAAATGTGCTCATATATCATGTAACCTGAGGGTTCCTCAAAGATAAACATGAGCACCTCCGAAAAAGACATGATAACCTAAGAGATTATCTCAAAAAGAAATTGAGTAGAGTGAAGTTAGGACGCTACATGAGCTGGTTTAGATATTTCATCCCACATACAAATGAAACCTACAATCCATCAAAATGCCTCCAATTTGATACCCTCCCAAGTAATCCACTGCATCATCTCCTCATAGCATGAAAACAGCAACACGAGTTAAGGAAACAGATCCCTTCTGACAGTAGATGTCTACTAATCAAGGATTTGATAAAGGTAAGAAAGCACTTGTGCTAAACTAAAAAGTACCTAGTGCCGATACAAGGATCATCAAAACGGAGATATTAAAAGGAAAAAGGGCTAATGTGGTCAATATTTTCTCAGATACATCAGAAGCAAGCAAACCTTACATATTCAAAGTTTAGAGAGCAGTCAATGAGAAGAACAAAATCGATCCAGCTTCAGCCAGTATGTAAATGTAATAGCACAGATGGAATGCTGCCAGGAAAGTTTACTCACTAAAACATTGAGCTAATTGTGATATTGCGTCATGCGACCATTCCAACTCTTCATTGTCCCTTTTCTGTCTCCAGTAAACTTCATCCTCATCAACCTACATTTGTGTTTTGGAAGGAACTTCAGTATCTAAATAATGCAGGACAAATTGGACAGATAAACCCTTCATTGCACAAACACTCGTTAGTCCATCCCATGCAGCAGACATAGAATACCTTAAAAGTGTAGGAAAGAACATTTCCTACATTGGGAATAAAATATGATCACAGTTTCTCAAGATTACCAGTTAGGATGACTCTTACACAATCGACATAAGTCTATCTAACAGTCAGATGCAGAACAAGGACAAAACATAGAAGGAGGGAAATCACAATGCAGGTTACACGTAGAATAGATGAAGCTCCATCACCAACTTTTCAGAAATAGCTGGTACGCATTTTGTGAGGCTAGTATCAGAACCAAAGGATTTGATATAAGTAACCGTGCAAGATAGAAACGGGTAGGGGATTACTCGGTGGAGAGATGAGCAAGATGGAATGCATTGTCTATGCCTGCTTAATCTCATCAGGGGCCCAAATCAAACATGGGCATTCTTTTTTCTCCCCCCACTCCTTTTAAACCGAAAGCAAAGGGCAAATGAAGAACAAATAGGGTTATGAAGTCTTGGGTCACCAATGATTGCACCCATGCCATGCTTTGCTTCCACAATTCAACTTCCCAACATCATCATCGTCTTCATGTCTCTCTCTCTCTCTCTCTCTCTTTATCTCTCTATCTCAAAGGTCAACAGCTATAACTGTGGAACACACTAGGCATATTCCAATTAAAGAAGCACAATGCAAAAGAAGCTTTTTAGCAGAGGAATGCATCAACAAGCGCAATCAAAGGGGTCTTTTTGCACACCTTTTGCGTAACAAATAATTTCCCCAATCTAATCGAAAAGTAAAATAAAAAAAATATATTTTAAGGCAGTACAGAAAGAGATGGGCAATACCCAAAAACTTTCATACTCATGCAAGACAAGAACAATATCCCCAAGCCCCACACCACCGCGCACACGAAAAAGCCAGAGATCCAAAAAGTACCTGCTATGGCGTGTGAGAGGACATGACGAGAAGGAAATGGTGGGGCCAATGCAGAAAGAAGAAGAAGAAGAAGAAGGGTTGGGAGGAGAGGAAGAGGAGGACATGGCTTGTGGGAGCACAGGGGAGGAACAGAAGGGTATGAGAAAGTTTCGGGCTTTTTTGGTCTGTCACTTTGCATTTGCCTTCCATAGCACCAGCTTGTTCTCCGCAAATTCCGTTCGCATTCTGCAATCATCATCAGCATCATCTTATTATCTCCCCACTCATATTCTTTCGTGCCAACTTATTGCGCATCATATTCATATCTCATAGCACACGAATTATGCTTCTCCTATAGAGTTAGGTTTCAAAGATGACTCTATAAACAAGAGACGTGTAATCCAAACGTGAGATTTATTGCATTTGAATAGAAAGATTCGGTGGGGGACAAAATCTACATCTAAGAGGGTGGTATATAAAAAAATTTCACCTTTATATGTCAATGAAAACATCCAATAATATTATATAAACTACATGGCCAGGACCAACTGGAAACACTTTCATAGCAAAAACAATCCCTCACCATCATCCTAAAGATCCAAGGACCGCTGCAAGCAGCAGGCGCCAGCAACAAACGCCGAAAGAGCCCAAAAATTTCAACACCTGCCAATTCTCCTGTTGGCTATCGGACAGACCATGAACACCATATAATCTTATTGATAGAATGAAGAAATTCAATGCAAATTCAATTGATGTGGACTATGGGCAACGTAAATTAAGAACGTCAGCGGTCCTACATGAGGAAGACATAAATAAAATAGATGTGTACTGGGAAAAAAAGAATTCAGACCTAAACATGAATCTTTCCAATAATTTTCAATTGAAACACGTTCACATTTCATTAAATTCACACATGACTTTCCTAGTGGTTTCTTGAATGCGACATTTAATGTCATCTTTTGCGCCCGCCAAAGAAGAATGAGGAGAACGGAAAACGGTCAACGAGTGACTACGGTACTAAAAACGCTTTAAATAATCACGAAAAGTCTCCAAGATGACACCATTTTGATATGTGCAATTAGCAAATTCTTCGTGTTTTATAAGAATCATGTCCCGAGAATCATATCCCATCATCATCTGAAGTTCAATACCTGAATCTGGACGACCATGAACACTCTTGCTAGGAACACCACCTCGAGATGGAGGAACTTGTCAAGGCGCAAGAGAGAGCCCCATGCCGGCCTGAGGCCCTCCTTCAGTTACAGGCGCGAGCGGGCCAGGCACCGGCAGGTTTTCCTCAAGACCTACAAGTTAGGATCAGCGGACGGATTGGCAGCTGACGAGTCGAACTCCCGCCGTCTTTTCAACGAGAAGGTGGTGGCGAAGGCGAAGGCGGAGGCAAAGGCGATTGTGGTTTCGGTCCTATCTTTCCTGCGGATCGGTTCTCTGAGGTCTTGCAATTGCCAATCGGCCATCAGGGCATCGGCGCCGCGGCCGCTGAGGGACCATTGCTTTTGATTTCGAGAAGTAATAGCATCGATCAGACGATCAGTCAAAATAACCTTAGTTGGGTCATGGTGATATGGTATTAACATACTACTCATTTTCAAGCCTGCAAAAAAATGAGCAGAGGATGATGCATCTTGGCAATGGTCGTCGTTTTGTCATGCTT
The DNA here is from genome assembly GCA_031216285.1 of Syzygium syzygioides. Lineage (NCBI taxonomy): Eukaryota > Viridiplantae > Streptophyta > Magnoliopsida > Myrtales > Myrtaceae > Syzygium > Syzygium syzygioides. The sequence continues at coordinate 20,127,160 of CM062242.1, forward strand.
TATGTCAACTTACTGAGGTCACTGCCCATCATCTCATTCACTGTATGATTTATTAGACTAGAAGTTGTCACTGGAGTGTTGAACTTGGTGCGACGAGGTACCGAGCTTGGCAGTTATCGATTTGGCTCGGTAACCCAAACGAGTTCCTGCAAGTCTTTTTGTATGCTCTTGTGAGTCAAATAACATAAGTTTTTCTTTGAAGAAATGAATGTCTGTGCATATGTTTTAGCACACAAGAATTCAGGTCCTTCTTCGTTCAAAACGCCACAAGTAAAGAGTGAAAGCGTGCTAATTTTATCTAAGTTTGCTCCGTTCGGGTAGTAATGACACAGATATGGGCCAGAGCAAATCATTATGATTAGCCTGGCATCATGTTCCCGATTCTCTCTTTAACTTCAGTGCAATGATCTAAACAAAGGTGATATGAGAGAATGAATTCGACGTGATTTTGGTATGATGACAGACTCGCAGACAACTGGAGGCGTTGGAGTCCCAACAGCTCCTAAATTGAAGGAGAGAAGCTTTACCCCTGTAATTAGGCTCAACTATAAAGGGAGACCGAGACTGCCGCGAGACGACGGGTGTGCCTCCACAGTTTTGGCCCTTCTCAAGGAGGCAGGCGGTTGCTGCCATTGTCTCTCTCCTCACCAATCACAACCTTTTACTCGCACTCTCTCTCTTCATCCTTCTTCCTATTGGAGACTTATCCCACCTTCGCACCGTTGGTCGTCAATCTTAAGTGTAGCTATTCATTCGTCGGATTGATTTCTTGTTCAATTATTGCCCGGAACTTTGCTTTCCAGTTTCCAAGCTCTGAGAATAGGACGAACTAACACATCCATCACACTTTTTGACATTCATATCCTCCTCCGGTTTGACATTTACTGGAAAATTAAGGAAATCAAATCATAGCAATGGCTTCTGGCTTTTCAGGGGAGACATACACCTTAGTCTGCGACAACGTAGAACAATTTCAGGTAAATACGTCAAATTGCACGATTTTTTGTTCTCTTTTATCAGTCACGCATTATGAAGAATGTCCCAGTCGATGATCATGTGTGGTCTGATCCCGCAACAAGTATGAACTCAAGGTTATTATAAATGGCAGTGAGCCGAATTTGGTTATAGCAAACGTCTGTTGTTGATATATTTAGAATGCAACATAAAAGAACATATCTCCAACCATGTAGATCAAAAGTCGATACATGTCTCCGCTATTGAAAAATATAGCATAAATATCATTCGAGCATGTGTCTGATTCCATTTGTTCCACGCTTGCAAGAGTTATGCCAAAAACCAAAAAGAGGTAGCTACAAATGTCGAAAGCTCATGTTGGTGGGCGGGAGATTTTATCTTGTTAGTAGAGCTCCGGAAGAAAATATTGATCTTCCGAGATTTTATCGACCTTCGTCCTTGCGATAGCTCCGTTCCCATTAATCAGGTAAGTAATCCGATCAACAGCAAAGGCAGAGTGAAGTTTTTGTTCACAAGCTGGTTTACTTGCCATGACTAATAATTCCTGGAACATGTCTTGCTTCAGCTGATGATTGGAACCGTTGAAGATCTGCACAAGTTATATCATGACGCCGTATAAGCCAATTTGAACTCGGGAAGAGTAGAAATATCAGTATGTCATGTCCGCTGACAATTAGCTAAATTCGAATCTGACTTATTGCCTTCATCTGTTAAATACATCAACTAACAAGAGGGCACTCGCATAGGGACAGATCCATCTGTATCGTGCTCTAAGATCCGTCAGCAACTTGTGGGCGAAAAACAAGTGGATAACCAATACTGGAGACATTCCTGATGATGGAACGGACAGTGTCGATTTAGATCAACTTGGTACGTTATCCGATTAGACCATTTTTAGATGCTCCCAAGACTAAGAGCACTATGTTTCGTATAGGTGCCAGAATCCTTGCCAAGCTCCATCACATGATTAACATTGCAAAGGAGTTATTTGATGTGATGGATGAAGATGAGGGAATCAGTGACAGCAATGAAAAGAGTAATGTTTTGGGGAGATCTTGAGTGAGTCCTGCTTGCACAACAAAAGTACCTGTCCCTCACCCGACACTCCGACATCATTCCTGCCCGAGCTGAATCCTCCCATGAGGCTGCCCGAATTCACTGACATCTCTTTCAGGCCTCCATTTCTTCTGCCTCTCCGAATTCAAGCGGTGAAGCAACCAAAGCTTTTTGACATGAAGTGTTTCCCATTCTACACCCTTCCTCATGCACCAATGCAGAGCCACAACCGTTTAGAAGTTGGTGACATGAACAAGAAACCAGATGTGTCGACTCCCGAAATGAAGCAGTTGTTGGAAGACTTCCCGCAGAAGAAAGTGACCATGGGACAAAGGATTTTAGAGAATCGGATGGTTTCCAAGATATACAAAGTGTTAGTTCAGATGTGAAGAGGCCAAGACCGGAAGGCCTAGATGTAGCAATCCTTCCACTGCTGCCACTGCTGCTTCCTCTTCCTCCAGCTACGCCACCAAGGGACTCATCTTTATCATTCAATAAACCAGAGACAACTCTGCCCCCACCTCCACCGCCAATTCCACCAAGTAAAGGATCATCAGCAGCTCCACCGCCCCCTATGCCACCATCCAGGGGAGGTGCACTGCCACCACCTCCTCTAGGTAGTATGGCAAAAGCTCTGCATGCCAAGAAAGCAAATAACAAGCTAAAGAGATCTACAAACATGAGCAAGTTGTACAGAAACTTGAAGGCAAAGGTAGAAGGTGGAGAGAAAAACCAAAACTCATCGAAAGGCAAAAGAACACCAGTCTTCAGGAGGGAAACAAGGAATGGCCGATGCCATAGCAGAGATCGTTGAAAGCTCAGGTTCCTCTACTGGTATTGATATATATTCCCTTGTCGCAGTGAGTTAGTGAGCAAAAAAACTAAATAGCCACATTGTTGCTTCATTTGGTTCTATAGATCAACATATTTTCAACAGATTGAAGAAGAAGTCCGAGAGCACGGCAATTTGATTAAGGAGATAAAAGCAGCCATCAGTACTTTTCAAACAAAGGACATGTCTGAACTCCTTAAATTCCACAAGTTCGTCGAACAGCACTTCGAGAAGTTAACCAATGAGACACAGTACTTTCGTTCTGTTATCTTCCAGTTTCTAGTAATCCGAACTTCTTACATTTCCACATCACAATATGTCAGAACAATGGGTGGAGAAACCAAATGTTGAGACAAAGTTACTCTCATTTGTTTATCTTTCAGTCATTAGCAGTGGGGTCATTTTAACCCGGAAAATCTTCTGGACTAGGTCGAAATCAGGTTGTGGCAAGGTTTGAGGGCTTCCCAACAAAGAAGCTTGAGGCCTTGAGGATGGCGGCAGCGCTTTATTCAAGATCGGAAGGTATAGCTACTGAGCTAGAAAACTGGAAAGCAATCCCTCCTTTGAGCCAGCTTCTTGACAAAGTCGAATCATACTTCAACAAGGTAGGCTCCAAGTACCTCTACCTGTAGAGACATACCTTGTGCCTATACTATATATGTGTCATACTAATTGGGGGAAAAAATGTCAGCGACAGATTAAGGAGAGGTGAATGCATTAGAGAGGAGCAAAGACAGAGATGAAGCGTTTCCTGAGCCAAAACATTCACTTTGATTTCGGCATTTTCGTTCGATTTAAAGAATCGATGGTGGATGTTTCTTCAGGCTGCATAGAGTTGGCACTGGAGGTATGATTAAGTGCAAACAACTTGAGAAAAGAAGATACATTGTTTATGTATTTCGGCTTAAAAATTTTTGTCCAGGAACGGAGAGTGATAAAAGCATCAACCGATGGGGCTCGCATAACCAACACCGAGAGCAAAACTACAACATGCGTAAAGTTGCTCCGGCAAGCTTTTCGACTCGCCTTTCGCGCCTATAACTTTGCGGGCGGCCAAGATGACCGAGCTGACCAGTTGACTCAAAGATTAGCCGATGAGATCGAGGGTGATCCTCTATGAATCTAGTATCTCTTTAACAATAATATTTTTGAATAACTTACCCGCCTTATAGCACATACGGTGAGACCATCTGCAAGAAAGGTCAGTAAGATCGTCTGCAAGATCAATTCCGAATAACCATGGGTCTTGTTAAGTACCGATTATTAGATACCACATTGTTATGTAAACAGAAGTCACTGAATGTACTATCCTCATGTAAGAGCATGAACATTTCTACTCCCCTCTTTGTCTAATTATAAGAGCATGCTGAAAACCGCAGCAACAAATCGGCCAGGCAATGTAATATTGGGACACAAGAAGTACTGAAAATATATCTCGAGTTTGAGCTCAAAACGAAAATATGAGTATTTCAAATTGGATAATTTGCAAACATCCGAAATCAATCAAAAAAAAAAGGGAAATATTTGAAATTTGCTTTTCTAATGCACGTTAAAGTCTGTTCTCAAACTAGAAATATTGGATTTTGACTCGGTCAACATGTCAGAAGAAAGAAATCAACGAAAAAAATAAAGGAAAGTCGTATTGGGTTGTTTCCCTCTCCAACTAGGTGTTGACTTCTTTGACCAATTCAAATATTCGTTTCTTATTGGCGGTGGCTTATATATATTCTCATCGGCTGTTCTGTGGACGACAAATAGAAGTCTTGAAGCGCCGTTTTCTCTGAGTGCCATGGGTGCCAAATTTCCGAGTGACATCCATAGGTGCTGGGTGCTTGGTAGTGGGTTCATGGTTTTATTTGTGAAATTACACTAAGAGTTCAGGTGTTCGTAGCGATTAAATTTTGTGGTAAGATTTGTATATAATTTCTTCGTGAGATTGAGAGATTATTTCATAAGTAATTGTGGGGCTAAACACTGCATGAGTTATTAGGTGTAATTGAGGCTTGGGAAATACTGAGAGTATTTGAGTGACTCAAGTGTGATTGTACTCTCTATTGTATCGCTTGATCTATAGTAGAATACTGTGCTGCTCTCCCCGTCGACGCAGGTCACTACGACCGAATCACGTAAATCTGGTGTCTGATTTATTTTTTTATTCTGTCAATTTTATTGTTCGATCGATTGGCTTCCGCGACAAAAAGTTTAACGTGGAAAGCTGAGCTAGAGAAGAAAACTACAGAGTAAGCTCGCCAAAACTTCCACGACATACAATGGGACTGCAAAAGGTTTTCTCTAATCCTGTGAGCGAGGATGCCGGAAATACGCCAATGGAGAAGGGTTGTCCGTGACCGGCGCTAGCCAACACATAGCGCACACCTCCATGTCCAACGGTGAAGATTGCTGGTTGATCTACTAACTAGAGTGATCCTCATGTGATATCATGAGACGAGGAAAAAAAAGAAATATAACGTCTCCCAGATAGTATGAGAATTAGGTAATAAATACTCCTTAATTCTAAGAGTTTACCTTAATTTTTTTCGTTAATTTTCTATAACTTCAAAATGATAAAAGAAAAAAAACAGGGAGATCGAAACTACGATCACAATGAACTATGATACATTTGGATCGGTATCGCACTTTAGAGTAGTTGGTAATTTGAAGATCAATGACTAGAGTGAAAATGAAAAATGTAAATTTATTCGAATCACCATATCAAAGAAATATCTTGAATTTTACAGCCGAACTAAAAGTGATGAACATTGTCATTAGTCAGTTAGTTTAATTTATACCAGGTAGTACTACATTAATCATGGTCTTAATCAGTGATGGTAAAAGGTAATACAATTTCCATGTAAATCGGATAATTATCGGCCCTATGAGGTTAAAGTGTATATCAATGATTGTTCGGCCATCGAAAAAATGGTAAATAATTGGAGTACACGCAGTCGACGCATCGTAAGTAATTATTCTTTTTTCATCTTTCGTCAAGAAATGTGATTCTGATTCTTTTTTTATTACTATGAACAACCGTAAGTGAAAAGATTAACATCCATAGGTCCAAGGGAACCTACTCCCCTCCCTCCCTCTTTGACTCTTCCCATTTTCGTATTGGTTTTTCTTACGGACAGGATTGTCTTCCAATCACTTGGAACAGCCTCCCAATGTCGAGGATGTCGAATGCCAAACGAGAGCAGTGCCTGTGAGCAAGTCTAGGAAGCTGACGGGAGCAATGTTGAGGGCGAGCAGCTCCTAGAAGCAGCAGCTGAGGAGGAAAACACAAGCAAATAGTCAGAACCAAAACGACGAAGGAGGAGGAAGAAGAAAAGCACGGTCGAGAAAATCTCGACTTACATTTCCCTTGGGATGGTGGTTCCTGAGGCCACAAAGTGAAGTTTTCCACGTCGAGGAGGCTTGTGTTCGCGTCGTAAAGGGTGGGGAGCCCGAACCTAGCGCCTGGCGCAGGCTAGGGCGAACTCCGCTAGCTGAGAAACTTGGAAAGCCATTATAATTAACCCTCTTTCTCAAATCAATTGCCCTTTAGATGGACTTCCCCGCACAGGGATGCTTGCAGAAAAGACTTTCCCAAGGATGAGTACATTACACTATTCACTTATTCTTTGCTAGGTTTCCCCTTTCGTCACGTTCAACTTGGCACAAAAAGGCAAACAATAGATGAATCAGCCCAAATGATTGAAGGGTTAGTTATAGGGCCATGTTCAACCTCCATTCCAAACATGGGAGTGCTGTCATTTGCGCCGGATTTGTGCATGTTTGAGGATAATAGTCCCTCGATTCTAATGATACCCGATATGTTTTGATTTAAAGATTAAAATATTAAGATATCACGTCTTTTAACTACAGAAATATGAATGACTGATGAAACTCAGTACGTTTAATTTGTTCTTTTTGTTAAAATATATCTCGAGTTTAAGCTCGATAGATGAAACCAGATCCGAGATTAAATATTATTTTACGGAAGTCCGAAAGTTAGCAAAGGAAAGTATACGAACTCAAATTCCGAATTAAAGTTGGGATGTGCATCAGAGCCTTTGTCCACTGAAACAAGAAAGTCAAACATGGAGCTTCCACGTTGAAGACGGTCAACAAACAAAGAAAGGAAAGGATATTGTGCTCAAGTGGGAAGAAGAAATAAAATAAAAAGAAAAGAAAAACATGGCTGGATTTTGTTTCCTAACCTCAAGCGTGGACTTCTTTTGTTGATCAACGTGGGACTACTATTCAAGCGGTGGATGTCACGTGTATATATATGCTCATGGTAAGGGGATACTTTCAACGAAGACTTCTTCAAGCCCCGCTTCCTTGCGAGTGCTTGGTAGTCGGTTTCGTTCGCGAATTACATTTAGAAAGAATTAGTGCTCAAGCTGATTAAATCTTATGGTAAGATTTGTGTATAATTCCTTTGCGATATTGAGATATTATTGCATAATGAATTATAGAGCTAAATACTGTGTGAACTATTGGATGTAATTGAGACTTGAAAAATACTTACAGTGTTTGAGTAACTCGAATGTGGTTATAATTTCCGTTGTATCACTCGATTTATAATGGAATTCATTGCGGCTGTCGCCGTGGACGTTGATCATTACGATCGAATCACGTAAATCTGATATCCGATTTATTTTCTTATTCTGTCAAATTTATTATTCGTTCGTTTGGCTTCCATAATACTTTTGACTTGAACGATAGTTATAGAAAGATCAGCTTATAAGCTTTCTAACGCATGGAAAACCACAAAATCGTGTTAAACGGGCGTATCTCTTGGAGGGACCACCAGGTGGGTTTCACAATAAGCGACAGCAGAGTTCATCCCTTCATAGAACAATAGCAATTGCTTTTTCTTATTCGAACCCGCTCTCAATCTATCATTTTTTTTTCCTCTCATTTTACACGTTTATTCAATTTCGCACGTGCTCGGCTCGCTACGATCAAGGAGCAAATCCTGAATAATTGAAAAAGGGCAAGATTTCTCCTCTGGGAGAAGAAGAAAAAGAGAGGAAAGAAAGGACGAGGAAAGCAGAGAAGCAAAGGAAAGCGAGATCAATATCATTGAACCACGAGGAAATGACCACACAGTGCAAGAAAGATGTCCGCATTTTTACGTCCGTGGAATGGATCTGTGCCTCTGGTTCTCCAACTCCTCATAATTCATTTGCTGTGACTTTGCTGCTTCAATCCCTTACCAAATATAAAGAATTGCCCCACCCACACATGATCTGCGATTGCTGGGCATCGAGATCAGCAATAGGAAAACGTGATTTGCAATGTTTGGCGTGGAGAGCGAATGGCCTTCCGCTCCGACGAGCGGAGGCCTACACCCACCCCCCCCACCCCCCATTTTCCTTATACCTACTTTAGCTGAGGTTCTCTCTGATGCCGCCGGGCCGCCCCCCTCCATTTTCGTTATACCTACTTTAGCTGAGGTTCACTCTGATGCCGCCGCGCTCCCCCCCCCCCCCCCCTCCATTTTCCTTATACCTACTTTAGCTGAGGCCCGCACCCACCGACCCCCCCCCCCCCCCCCCCCCCCCTCGATGTTTGGCGTGGAGAGCGAATGGCCTTCCGCTTCCCACCCTCCCGGGCTTCTTGGTTTAGTCACATCATTGGTTTACTTGATTTAGAAAAACTTGCCATATGTAAAGTCTTTTGAAGGGCCACATCACTGAAAACGAGGACAAGGGGGGGATTGGAATTTCTTCCCTCCCCAGACCTCTTGCACTTGTCCTCGTTCCGTGAGGCGGGCTACTAAGATCCATTCCTTATTTTAACATGACGGTATCCGTACGCCTCACACCCTCATTCGCATAGGTATATTTTTGTAATCCCTTCCCAAGTAATACCTTTTACTTGCTTTGCATCTCAGAGATCTTGAGATCTGGATGAGACCTCAGATGAACCCTTTTAAGGTCGTGTTCAGGATGATAAAATCAGTAATCACTTCATATGTCTACTTTATTTTGAAAAAACTCTTTGATGGGAGACACTAGTTGATGGAGAAGACTTTTCAAGCGAGAAAAAAGGGGTAAAATATAAGGGCCTCGAGGTGAAAAAGATTAAAGTCAAACCAGTGCTCCCTCACCAACGCCTATATAAAGGACGGTTTAGCGTACCAAGAGAATCAGCAACACATTTCGCAATGGCTCTTCCTGCTTCGCTCGCAAACTTCCTCCCCTCCTCAATACGCCCTAGCCAACCCTCTCTCTCACCCTTCGGTCGCCCTCGTCCTGCCGCCGTCTCCCCCGGCGCTCGATTCGCAAGATGTGCTTTGAACGTTGAGGATCAAGATGTCGCGAGGCGTTCGGCGAATTGGAAACCTACCGTTTGGGACTATGGCTTTGTACAGTCACCCGATGCTGATTTTGCGGTAATGATTCTTTTGTTATTTTTTTTTCAGCACACAACCCAGCCTAGCTTAAATTCTATGGGAAATACTCATATTTGGTCCTTAATTTGATTTTTTTTTTCCCAATTTGGGACTCGAACTTGCGGAAAAATTTCCTATCAAAATTTCTTGGTCTATGGTGGCAAATTGGAGCTCGAGTGAGTGTCAAGGCTCGCCCGGCTCTCGCGACCTCTAGTCAGGGCCGGGTGAGCCTCGCCGTCCTCTGGCCTCCGGCCGGTCGCTGCTCCGGCGAGCGGCTGAAGGAAGAGGGAGAAGAAAAAAAAAAGAGAAAAAATTCAATAAAATATTAAAATATTATTAAATTTTGTCCACGTCAGTGTCGGTGACCGGTCGCCGGTTGGCCGATGTCCATGTCAACAAAATTTGGCCAAAAAAACTGAATTGGCACTTTATCAAAAGGTTTATGACTCAATCGGCACCAAAAATAGATTTAGGATTAAATTAGCACCACCCAAAACGTTTAGGACTTGTTCAGCACTTTTCCCCGTGTCAATGCTAGTTGAATGTTTGATGTCGAGACTCTACGCTATTTGGACAATCAATTCTTGAAACTACAGGGACAATAACCAAGATACATTTAACCAAATTTCGACAATTTTACGAAGAACTTAATTGGCTAAAATTCTATAAGTTCAATTACTTGATTGTACATATTTTTTAGTTCAAGGACCCTATTGAGAACAGGAAAAAGGAAAAAAAAAACATAAGTTCAGGGATCAAATTTGCGATTTTTCCCTATATTCTGTTTCCTTGATGAGATAGAGTCCAATAATGCCAAAACGACATTGAAACAAAAGGATTACTGTGTTGTGATTAAGATATGTGCATGTGTACTTCTTGTGAATTAGATTTGTATTCTCAATATATAGGCGAGAGCTCAAGAGTGCTTACTCAAATGTTTTTGCAAATAGCATGAGGATGGATCTGTTTCAACACTCGAAACAAAATTCAATTCTGCTTATGCATTAACTTTGATTAAGATCTCATTTTTCTGAGTTTTTCATGTGCCTAGGTGGATAAATATACAGAGCAAGTTCACAGGTTGAAGGAAGAAGTCAAGGGTCTATTCCACAGTGAGATGAATCAGGTGGCCGAGCTCGAGTTCATTGACGTGGTTCAAAGACTAGGGCTCGGATACCATTTCGAGACGGAGATCAAGAACGCCCTCAGTTCTATCTATAACAACACTGAAGATGCTCAGCTTTCAGATGATCTCTACACCGCTTCCCTTCGATTCCGGCTACTCAGGCAACATGGATATAACGTACCGCAAGGTAGTCGCCACTAGCTAACCTTTTGCGAATAATGTTGACACATCAAGATTTATCTTACCATTCCTTTTGTTGGATGTATAGATGTGTTTCGAAGGTTTATGAACAAGACGGGTACGTTTAACGAATCCTTCAAGAAGGATGTGAAGGGGCTTCTTGGTCTTTATGAGGCTTCTTTTCATGGACTGGAAGGTGAAATCATAGTTGATGAAGCTTGGAAATTTGCTTCTAAGCATCTGAAGGATCTAAACCTGGATGAAATTCCCGCTACTGTAGCGAACCACGTGAGTCATGCATTAGATATGCCGATTCACTGGAGGCTAAACAGGTTGGAGGCTCGGTGGTTCATGGACATGTACGGGAAACGGCAAGACAGGATCCCTTCTTTGCTACGATTGGCTAAATTAGACTTCAATTTAGTGCAGTCAATCCATAAGAAGGAAGTTGGCAACATGGCAAGGTATACACAAGCATTCCATACATAGTTGATAGATGCATTTGACGTGAGGATATACATTCATGCAAATAGGAGCACATTTTGATCGACTTAGTCATCACATGTTAAATCTTTCAGGTGGTGGGTTGAACTTGGAGCGAATAAGATGACCTTCTGTAGGGACAGGCTAGTCGAACACTATTTTTGGTGCTGCGCAATGGTTTTTGAACCTCAATATACAGATTTCAGAGAAATGACTTCGAAGCTCACTAATATGGTGACACTTATGGATGACATATATGATGTGTATGGGACGCTGGAAGAGCTTGAGCTCTTAACAGATTTCATTGTCAGGTTCGTCTAATATTAGCACCATCATTATTTTCACTTGAAACTACTATTGCCAAGAACAAAGATAGGGAATTAATAAGTCTATGATTGACGCGATGGATAAAACAGATCCCGAGAATTATATGTTATGAATTAATTTCTTTGATGTGTTTTGGACACATCATTTTTTAGGTTAGCATTTTGTCCTCTATGTAATTGATTAATTTGAGCTAATAAAGTAAGAGTAAGCACTGATTTTCATCATTATTACTAGAAAGTATTTCGATTGATGGTAAAACATACAAAATTGTTGACATGGTGATATTTTATCTAGGTGGGACATCACAGAGGTCGATAAGCTTCCTCTAACAATAAGGGCTTGTTTCTTGGCCTTGTACAACACGACCAACGAAATTGGTTATTGGACGATGAGAGAGCGAGGAATCAATCCTATCCCTTATATGCGAAAAGTGGTAATTTTGACTTGCTCAATCTTTGATCTAAGGGATATGTGTATTGGAGGTTTCAAAACTTATCACGAAAGTGTAACTAAGTTCTAAAATTTGAAAAAAGTACAATCAAGTTTTAAAATTTGTCAAATTGGTTCAATCGAGTCCTTTCGTTAATTCCGTCCAACTTGGCTAACGGAAAATGTTGATGTGTCATTTTTTCAGTATTTTCTCTCTCCCACATGGCGATAATGTGGCTAAAATCATGGAACATAAGGCTAAAACGACGTAGTTTTGGTCCAAATATGATTCTTAATACTAATTTTATTTAAATTAGACTTTGAAAAAAGATAATTTTTTTTAAAGGAAGAAACTAGCAGGGAGGCTACAAGCCCTTGTTGCCGCCGCCTTACAATTGCCAGGAAAGGCCAACAATGGTGAGGGATGGTCGGTGAGGATCACCAGGTCCTAGCTAGGCTTCTCGGTGATGGTGGGGCGGCGATGGCAATGACTTGCAACCCTCCTAGCCTAGTTTCTACCGCTATGCTTTTTTTTAAAAATTTAATTTATTTGTTAAATAAAATTTATATTAAAAATTAGATTTATACCAAAACAACATCATTTTAGCCATGTCGTTGTGACGTAGAATAGAGAAAAAAAAAGTCACGTCAGTATTTTTTTTTTTTTTTTATAATCGAGGTGTCCGCGCAACCGGCAAGCGAAGTCACGTCAGTATTTTCCGTTAACTAAATTGAACGAAGTTAATGGAAGAACTCTACTAAATCAATTTGAAAAGTTTTAGAACTTGATCACACTTTCGTGATAAAAATTTATGGATTCCTAACCCTAGCCCGTGCAAGGCAACTCCTTTCTTTACTTCTACCTTTCGCTTATGACTTCTCTTTGAACATTGAGAATCCGAAAAAGTAGGAGAAAGGATCATCCCTCGACTTAGTGGTCATTGACACACTTTTTGGAATATTAATGCTACAGTGGGCGGATCAATGCAAGGCGTACATAAAGGAGGCCCGTTGGTACAACAACGGCATTAAACCTACACTGAAGGAGTACATGGACAAAGCGGTGGATTCAGTTGGAGGGATGATTGTGCTGTTGGGCAGCTACTTCCTGACCACGGACAAATTGACAGAAGAGGGACTTGATTACGTGTCGAAAATCCCGAGTCTCATGCATTGTTCCTCTAAGATCTTTCGACTCAACAATGATCTCAGTACATCATCGGTAATTCACTTTGACATTTGTCCTTCTCCTTGTAAATAATTTCTTATAAAAACAATACATCATCGGCATGCTCATAGTGACGTGCAATTTTTTATAATTCACTTGATACGAATGTGAGATGAATCACTAGACTAATGTTTGTCACCCATTAATGTCGTCCGTGCTTAGTATGAATTGGCACAAGGGGACAATTTCAAGGCGCTGGAATGCTACATGAATGAAACCGGCGCTTCTGAAGAGGCCGCGCAGGAACACATCAGGCATCTGGTGCGCAAAACCTGGAAGAGGATGAATAGAGATGTGTTTGAGGACAACTTGTATCCCGGGTTTGGGCCTTTTCTCAATGCTGTTTTGAACTTGGCACGAGCTTCTCAGTGCTTTTGCCAGTATGGAGACAAACACGGCCTTTCTGATCACGAAACCAAGGTCCATATTATGTCGGCATTATTCGAACCCGTGCCTCTCGATTAGGGATGCTCTAAGATAGTGATGGGTGTTTGTACAGGCTTCATAAGATTCGCCCAAGAAGCACATGTTGTTCCATGCTTTGTGTCGTGGCTGACTACGTAAATTGTTGGGGAATCGGAAAGCTGATGAAAATAGAGCAGTACTTAATAGTTATTTGATGCATGATGATGATCACCGTCCTTAGATATTATTTGTCCTCACTATTGCTGCTGCCGGGTTTAAAACAACTACATCTTCAAGATATACACCTAAACCACAGAGAAACGAGTTCACCAATTACTCAATTTTTCTATTAAAATTTCACCTTGAATGTGTTATGAAACTTATATGTGAAAAAAGAAGAATATTATAAAGAAGAGTGTTATGAAGAAGATAAGAGTACTCTCCTTGAATAATTATAATGATTCATGTATGATTTGGTTTTATTTACAAACAACCAATCAACACATTTCTTGAGATATGTACCTTATCCCCACTATCATCACTTTGCATGATCGACTATCACTTCTATTCATGTCAACAATTACTTCTTTTCATATCCGACAACCATCTTTTTTTCATGTTCAACAATCACATCTCTTCATAACAACAAAATATTTCAACAATCCCCTACTTAGTTTGTTATACGTACTAATTTACACAAATTTGTACATACAAGAAGGTATTTGTTAAGATTTAAACCTTTAATTAGTGTACACAATTCTATTAACAATATCAATAGTAGATAAAATTTTGAATCATGATTCCATTTGTTAATTGAATTATCACACATATGAACTTGCACGCATCTGGTTAGAAATTTCTTATGCCTTAGCACTTTTATGGCCTTGTGCTTCCTCTTGGATCCATGAACATTTACAAAAATTCATCCAACTTTTATTAGAAGCGGCATCACTTCTTATGTTCATATAGGTGAAGTTCCTAACTTATTACCTTAACTCTCGCCTTGCGAAAATCCTTGAACTTCATTAAGGCTATGTTTTTTTTCACGAAAATCAACAAATTTTCCGGATTTTCTAGCCTTTTGTTCGTAGAAAATAAACTAGTTAAGCAAAACAATTTTTGCCAATGGAAAAAACACTTTCAAAAGTGGAGAAAACGATTGCCTCCTCTTTTTTTCACCTAGACCAAGGACATTCTCCTCTGTGCACTCCTTTTAATAATAATAATTATTTTATTATTTAAAAAAAAATCAAATTTTAATTATTTTTTATTTTTATTTCTCCTTCTTCTTCGGCCAATTGCCGGCCATGGCGACGACCAACGACCGGCCACATTCTCCTCCATGCACTCCTTTTAATTATTAATTATTAATTATTTTCTTTTTTAAAAAATATTTTTTAATTAATTCTTATTTTTCTATTTTAATTTTAATTTTTTCTTTAATTTTTTTTTATTTTTCCTTTTTCTTTGACCAATTGCCGGACATGGCGACAGCTAGCGACCAGCCATGTGCAAGCTTGAGCTCACTTGGGGCTGGCAACTGGCCTAAGAAGAAGGAAAAAGAAAAAAGAAAAATAATTGATAATTAAAATTCAATTTTAAAAAATTAAAACTAAAAAAATTATTAAAAGAAGTGCACAAAGGAAAATCAAATAAAATTTTCTATACCAAATGGTGAAAAATATTTTCTAGTTCATATTTAGCTTTCAGATAAATACTGGAAAATATTATCATTTTCCTAAATTATTTAAGTCAATGGACCTTTCCTTTAAGCACCAAACAGAATTTCGCCACATCATGTAAACAAATTCAGAAGGCAAATTATAGTATGTCTATGATATTCAAATTATTTTGACTCAAGGTATTATTACGCATATCATGACTGTAGTGTAATAACTTAATTTGACTATGTCAAATTTTCAATGATGATTCAAGCCCAAAAGGAGGAGGAAGAAGATTATTCCTATGCTGGGTCAAACGGGTTAAGCCGGGTTGATTTGACCCAATCCGGAAATATATGGGTCAAGGTCGGGTTGACTCGATTTTTTGCAGGTTCTAAACAGTAAACACCCTATTTTTCTTTGTTGGACTCTCTGTTGCAGTAGGCCACTCAAATTCGGGAAGCCCACAATCAGAACCTTTGCCTCGGTGATAAGTACTTCCGCTTCCCACGTGAAGTGATCTACTCCTTGAAGTGTCTTCGCAAGGGTCAAGTTGTCTGACCCAACCAACAGACTCTCGCTCGTGCGTGTCTTGCTAAAAAAATCTAAGCGTTTCAACCAAAGCCAGAGCCTCCATCTATGCGGCCGAGCTCGACCACACCTCCATCGTGCAACCATCAATTAACTCTCCATGGAAGTTCCGCCCAGCACAGCTGATGGCCCTAGTCGTCAATCCTCCAACGAAGGAAGCATCCACGTTGAATTTGAAGGTGATAATCAGGTTCGAGTTTGCTTTTGCCAGGTCTAATATAGATGTACGTCAATGAAAATGGTGATTGTTGCAAGATTTAGTCCATCTAGAAAAAAAGGAATTTTCTTAAATAATTGTAAGACATAAAATTTCAAATTTTAATTGAGAGAACTGTTAGAGATTTAAGATTCATTTATATCGCGATGTAAGGACTTTTTACTTACGATTTTGCCCAACATGTAGACTCATATGATTATGATTGATCTCGATAATATTGTGTACTACCTAGGAGGTTAAAAGGAATACTAGTGCAATTTCGAAAGTTAAAAGGAATATGCCAATTCCTTATTCTAAAATAAATGAGTGCAATTTCGAAATTCGCACGGAGGTTGTATATCGAGTTACGCACAGCAGGTATGCTATGAGAAATTATTGAATACTTTGAGTATGTCACATGACGGTTACCCTCATGCTTATGCAAGTTTTTTTTTCACAAGCTGTGTTACTTGCCCTGACTAACAATTCCCGGTACAAGTCTTGCTTCAGCTGATGATTGGAACCGTTGAAGATCTGCACAAGTTATATCTTGACGTCGTATCAGCCAATTTGACCTCGGGAAGAGTAGAAATATCAGTACGTCAGGTCCGTTGACGGTAAACAACATTTTGTCACTTTCTCTCTCGTCTGAAGAGCCTCTCTCTATCACTTGGATAGCTTTGCTCCAACGCCCTTTTTCCTTCAAAACCCAAGAATCCATCTTCACATCACAGCAAATGCTCTCTCGTTTTCCACTTCCCTTACATCATCCCCAAACCCTCCCATAAACCGAAAATCGCTCACAATGTCGAGGCTCAAGAGTCCAACAAACGATAGTGAAGAAGAACGACACTACTGCAGCTAAATACCCACATTCCGACCTCGGCGCCGGTGGAAGTAATACCTGCCCCCCCCCCCCCCCTTGCCACATGCCACTCCACACTTATAAGGAAACCGTCACTTTCCTTCCGGAGGTCGCAAGCAGCAAAAACAACTCTGTAGAAGCAAATCATGATCGCAGCAAAAGGTTTGTCGAGCAGGGTCCAAAAGGCAATTGTGGTAGGATTCCCACACTACAAAAAAACATGTTTTTTGCGACGAATTTTGCGACGAAAAAATTGCAAAAATCCGTCGCAAATCGATTTTGCGACGAATTTAGCGACGGAAAAAATTCCGTCGCTACTAGGTCGTCGCAAACTTTTGCGACGGAAAAAAAATTCGTTGCAAATTTCGTCGTAAATTTCATCGCAAAAATTTTCCGTCACAAAAATTACGACGGATTTATTTTTCCGTCGCTAATTTGGTGCGATTTTTTTTTTTTTTTGTAATTTGCGACGAACTTACTCGTGGCAAAATTCATCGCAAATTTATCACGAAAAATTTTGATTTTTGCCATGAACATTATTCATGAACAAATTTAGCAATGATTTTTTATTAATTCTTTAGTGACAAACTCTGCGACAAATATCGTTTAGGGATGAAATTAGCGACGAAATTTTATTTTTGTAACGAACTTTTATAATTTGTGATCGCACGATAAAATCATTTATTTTATTTTTTGATTTTAAACTTAATTAAAAGCAAAATTAATTTCTGAAATTTATATTTAACATTGATTAAGCACTTAATAACATCAAAATATTATAATAATATGAAAATGAAATACATTCATCTACATTTTCCACAAGAATGACAAATATTTTTCTTTATAGTACACATAATGAGAGAATAAATAATCTTGCATAATAACTAATCTTGCACAATAAATAATGACGATAGAAATGAATCAAAAAAGAATATCCGGCTTTTAGCGACAATCTCCATCATATAAATACTGAACAAAACTAAAGACACGGTCCATGTGAGAAGCTCACTTCCTTTGCTCTGTGAAGTTCACGTACTGATCAAGTGCTTTCTTGTTTACATGACTAAATTGTCGGAGCTGCTCGTTGCATCTGTGAAGCATCTTCTGCAACTCTTTGATGCTCCTCCGTCTATACCAATAATCTCAAACATATAAAACTCTTTGACGCGGTCCCTGGCCTTGGTGATGACCACATCGGGGGCCCTGTCGCGGTGCTTCCGATGATTTCTTTCAACTTGTAGGTAGAATAAGACTTCCTAGAAGATTACAAAAGCACTATTCTATGAAGAAGAAGACAAGGAAAAAGCCACAATAAGCGGAGTCCAAGTGCAAAGGCATTATGAAAGCTTATGTAACTCTCTTGACAAGGAGGATATAAAAAGGTCACATGTGTATGAGAGCGTGCCCACAACCAAACATGCATGCTTTTGCGCCTTTGTGTGGGTGCATGTGCATTTCTGCCAAATATTCATCCCCATTCTATATGTGTACGAAAAAAGATAGATAGCCAAGAAACTGCCTTTTTAGATGGACATGTTTGTGAGTGTATGTATTTGTAATTGTATATGTAATGACTTTTCTGTATGTACATGTTATCCATGGATTGAACCTTTTCCTAATCTAGCAACAAACAATTGTTTCTATTGCAGCACTTTTTAGAAGGATGTTGATGATGCACTATTTGTGACTTACCAATCCTTAGCAAAATGCCATCTCCTTTCCATGAATGGACTAAGAACAACTACTCTTACATGGACTAGAGCTTTCACATGTCAATAACATATTTCACATACGCAAATTGAAAAGACATAAGAAATAAGTGCACATCAGCTAAGCACCTGTTACAATTGTATCTACATCAGAGTACGGTAGATTGTCAATGGGATGATCAAATCGGCATTTTCATGACTGCAGAAGTTCAGCAGACATTGAAGGAGCCCTATATGATGGTCGCCAAAGAAATGTTTACTTCTCGAATATGAACATCTAAGGAACTTATGCTGTCCATCTAATTACTATTAATTGAAGAGCCATTGAATGGAAAGGGAATGACTGGACTATCTCAATTAGACATGAGGGCTTGCAATAGAATCAAGCTCAAGAGGCCAACCAGACTTCTAAGGCCAAGGAAGATGAGCAAGCTCGACCTACCAAGGCATCTGAAGTTCTAAGATCCACCCAATTGACCAAGATTACTCCATCAACAGCCACCCCCAAAAAGATTTCCCTTCTTTTGTAATTTAAATGAAGGTGGTAAAGATTATCATGTTGGATTCAAAGTTTCTGCCCTCATTCCCTGCAGATCGATCACTACACATCCACATTGAACCTATATTACACAATCCAACCATAGTTTCTAAAGAAAGAAAATCCAAAGCATTGGAAAACATGGAGAGAATGCGGACAAATAGGTAAAGCGGTGGCGACCCATTCCGCCAAATGAAACATTGCATTTAAGGGGAAAAAACACAAAACATCATCAACAAACAGGGAGAGGGGAAAAAACCAAGAAGAGCAATCTAACCATTTGTTCAAATTCTCAGATTTCTCTGTAGTCACTTGAACCTCCAAACACCACCTTGTTGATCCCATCCGAAGGCTAACAGCATCATCCCCCTAAACAACCCTTTAAAAAAGGAAAGCCCAAGAAGATAAAAAAAAAAAAAAGGCAGAAGGTGATAGCGAACGCCGCACCTGGTGAGAGCGAGCATTGGAGCGAGAGGAAGCCGAACCGGGTGTGACCGAATCATGGGGAGGCGGAGTCTCCGACCACGTGAGCAGATCTGAAGTCGAAGTGTGAGGCTTCCTCGCTGGCGTGCTCCTCTCCATTTTCTTCCTTTTCCCTAGAAAAAAAAAGGAAGAACACCCAAGAAAGAACTCACGCCGATTCAAGCCTCGCCTTGCTCTCGCTCTCTGCGAACGCGGTCCCGAAGAACGGGCTCCGCACGGCGATGCATAGCCTGCCAATCCTGCCCCCGACCACCATGCAATCAACCAGTCTCCCGCCGGCGGCCCTCCGCAACAAAGCACCGGATCCGGCCTCGCCCATGGCCACCGCTCACCCTCGCCGTCGGCCAGATCTGGGCGACGGCGAGGTCGAGCAGCCATGGGCGAGGTCGAGCAGCGGCCATGGGCGAGGCCGCTCGACCTCGCCTAGATCTAGGGCGAGGCGAGGGAGGGCTGGTGGGCACAGAATGGGGTATGGCGACGGAGGAGGAGGCAACGGCGGCGGCGGTGAGGGTGGCCATCATGGCTGGCGGAGGGGAGGAGGGAGCGACAGAGGGGTATTTGGCGAAGCGGGGGGGTTTTGAGGACTAGTAGAGAGAGAGAGAGAAAAACATGATTTTTCTTACCTTTACCAAAAAAAAAAAAGAGAGAGAAAAACTACGGTGAGGGCAGGCAGATTTGAGAGATTGGCAAGAAGCTTGCGACGGATTTTTTTTTCAGTCCGTCGCAAATTTTGTGATGGATTTTTTTTTTGTCGCAAATTTGCGACGAATTTTTTTCTCGTCGCAAATTTGCGAGGGATTTTTTTTTGTCGCAAATTTTGCGACGGATTTTTTTTCTGTTGCAAATTTGCAACGGATTTTTTGTCTGTCGCAAATTTGCGACGGATTTTTTTTCCGTCGTAAATTTGCGACGGATTTTTTTTCCGTCACAAATTAGCTATGGAATTTTTTTTTTGTCGCGAATTCCGTCGCAAATTTGCGATGGATTTATTTTCCCGTCACAAATTTACGATGAATTTTTATTTTGTGGCAAATTTCGTTGCAAATTAGCAACAAAAATTATTCGTCGTTAATTTGCGACGGAAAAAAAAATCCGTCGCAAATTAGCGACGAAAAATTCTCCGTCGCAATTTTCCGTGGCAAAATCCATATTTTTTTGTAGTGCCAGTCCCCTTGGTGATGCAATGCTTTGGGGTACCTACGTAAGTAAAATAGATATAAGGAAAGTGCTTGACACTTACGTTAGATCATCTTAGACTTACCAGTTCAGCATTATGGAAGAAAATAGAGAACGGGACCTCAGGATGCCAGCATTATGTAGAAGGTTAGGACATCTATGGACAGGCAGGAAGATTGTTGCCTTAGACAATGTTGTGACGGAAGCAAAACTGCAAGAGTATGAACATATTGTCTTTGGCAAACTCCATGGAAGTCCTTTTGTCAACTTCCAAGCTTTCCAAGCCACTATGAAGAAAGCCTGGAAAACAAACACAGTCATCTGTAAGCATCTACAACCTACTCTATTTTCCTTTGAGTTTGAATCTATTCAGGAAAGAAATAAAATACTGAATTCTGGACCATGGTCGTTCTCAAGCCATTTGTTGGTGATTAAACTATGGGAGCCAAGCATGCCACCACAATGTATTAGATTCGACTCATGTACCTTTTGGTTTCAAATTCATGGCCTACCTATTGAAGGAACAACTGAAGAAGCAATTAGAGAAATTGTTGAAAATATAGTAGAAGTTTTGGAAGTGCGAATAGAAACAAAAGGATATGCATCAATTGTGGTGGGGAGAGCTCAAGTTGTGTTAAAATTATCAACTTCCCTCTCATCGGGCATGCTATTTAGCTTTAGAGATAAGGAGCATTGGCTAGATTTTAAATATGAAAGACTTCCCCACGATTGCTACTCCTGTGGGATAATAGGGCATTATGCAAAAAATTGTGAACTAGTGCCTTATGTTGAAGACTTCATTTCCGCATATCAGAAATTGTTTTATGGACTCTATCAGCCCCTTTTGAAAGGCCTTTTATGGGGATATTCTGGAAGGGGAAGAAGGGCAGGGGTTGGAGCAGGAGATGGTACTAGAAACCCCACAAAATGCTGGGCAAATTACTTTGGTTCAGAATATTGCAAGTAGCTCACATACCAAACTAAACAACAGACATGAGGATATGGGAAAGAGGAAACTTACTGAAAAGCAACTTATCGCCATAGCATGTAATCAGGAATTAGAAGAAGATGCTCATCCTGATTCAGCTATCCCACTGCAAATTGAACTAGCATCATCACAGACAATGAGTGCTGGACTGCAAAGCAAAAACAGAAAGCTAAAGGAGAGAAATTACAAGAAAGGCAGAAGATATGAACCGTATGATTAGAAGAGTTCCAAGGGACAAATGCTAGATGAAGCATGGCTCTTAGAAACTCCGATGCACTTTGCAAAAAAACCTGAACAATGGGCTCTAGTGGCTAGCCCTAATAAGCCACCAGGTTACAAGTGAAGCTTTTCTGTTGGAACTATCAGGGGTTTAGTCCACCCTTGACGGTTCAAGCCTTAAGGGCCATTATGGCCCAAGAAAGACCCGATGTGGTATTTTTTTATGGAGACCAAGAATCAAGAACATCTAGCACATCGTTTAAGCAGAAATTTAAACTTTCAGAACTGTTTTACTATTAATCCAGTAGGGATTGAAGGGGGGGTTTGGCTCTGCTGTGGAAGAGTGGGATTTCATTGACTGTCAATTCAGCCACAAATGAGTCCATCGATATTACCCTTCAAGATAATGAGATGGCCCAACAATTCAAGGCTACTTTTGTGCATGCACCAATAATGTTTCAAGACAAAATAGAATCATGGGAAGAGTCGAAACAACTGAGTATACAGAACAACTTGCCTTGGGTGTGTATTGGGAACTTCAATGAAATCTTGAATTATTGGGAAAAACTGGGGAAGCGGCCTCCGCAACAATATATAATGAATGCATTTAGAGATTTCCTCAATGCATGTGGATTAATGGATTTAGAAAGCAAAGGTTGCGCATTTACTTGGGCTAACAATCGAGAATGCTAGGATTATGTTCAAGAAAGACTGGACAGAGCAGTTTACAATATTGAATGGAGAATATGTTTCCCTCAAGCTGAAGTTTTCGCTTTATCGGCTATCGAATATGATCATAGCCCCATTGTACTAGCCTTATCAGCCAAACCAACTAGAAGAAACAAAATGTTTAGATTTGAAGTATTTTGGATGGAAAATGAGGATTGTGGGAGGTTAATCAGCCAAAGCTGGAATCAGAAAAGGTTACAACAATCTAATCTAGTGCAAAAAATACAAGCAATCTCAATTGAATTGACCAGATGGAGTAGGAAAAATTTCCACAACAACCACAAGCAAATCAATGCATTGCAACAACAGCTAATGGGCTTGACAAATGATCAGACTCTGTATGACAATTAAAATAGAAAGAGGGTTATAACTAAACAGATTGAAACATTGTGGAGACAGGAGGAAATGTATTGGGGCATAAGGTCTCAAATCAATTGGCTGAAATGGAGAGACAAAAACACAAAATACTTCCATGTGATGACCATTTAGAGAAGATGGAGGAACAAAATATCTATGCTCAAAAATGCTGACAATATGTGGATTCGTGATACCCAGATACTAAAAGAGATGACAATGGAATTTTTCCAATAGCTATATAGTTCAGAGGGCCCCCAAGAATTTCAACCTGTTTTGCAACAATGTCCAACTCTTGTCACGGCTGAAATGAACCAAGAACTTATGGCTCAAGTCACAATGGAGGAGATCCATACATCAGTTTTTCAATTGGGCACTTTGAAGGCACCGGAACCGGATGGTTTGAATGGCCAGTTTTATCAAAAAAACTCGGATGCTGTAAAAAGTGGTGTTTATGATGAAGTGAAGAAAATTTTCTATTCTGAAAATCTGAATCCAAAACTAAATAGAACTCATATCACCTTGATTCCGAAAGTTCCTAACCCAGAAAGCTTGGATCAGTTTAGACCAATAAGTCTATGCAATTTTGCATACAAAATTATTTCGAAAGACTTGGCAAATAGATTGAAAAAGTGGCTACCAGTTATAATAGGAGGAGAACAAAGTGCATTTGTGGCCGGAAGACAAATCCAAGACAATATTCTGATTGTTCAAGAAGTCCTCCATCAATTGAGAATCATAAAAAGAAAAAGAAAATTTCAGGCAGTGTTGAAACTTGATATGAAAAAAGCCTACGATAGGGTAGAGTGGGATTTTCTTGAAGCAAGCATGCTCAAAATGGGTTTCAGGGAATGGTGGGTAAAGAGAATAATGCAATGTGTAACTTCTATCTCCTTCAGTGTAAAAATGAATGGGGAACCATTGCCCTATTTTAAGCCAACATGTGGAATACGACAGGGGCCCCCCATATCTCCCTATTTGTTCATAATGATAGCAAACACACTCTCGGCTTTTATGAGAAAGGCAATACAAGATGGCACTATCTCTGGAATTAAACTAAACAGGTATTGCCCAACTCTATCTCATCTTCTCTTTGCTGATGATTTCATCTTCTTCTTAGATGGCAAGTTTACTGAATGTCAAAATCTTGCATTGATCCTAAATCAATATTGCTATGCATCTGGCCAAGCAATCAACTTAAACAAATCTGGCATATTCTTTAGCTCCTGCTGTCCACAGAACTTAAGAGACAACATGGCTGTTGAATTTAGGGTTCCCGAGATCAAGAAAACTAACAAATACTTAGGGATTCCTTCGGATTGGGGAGAATCAAAGAAACAAATGTTTAGTTGGATTTTAGCAAGAGTTAATATAAAACTAGAAGGCTGGAAGGAAAAATTTATTTCAAAGGCAGGAAAAGAAACACTAATTAAAACTGTTGTTCAAGCTCTTCCTCAATATGCTATGTCAATATTCAAAATTCCAGTTTCAATTTGTCGGTCCATAGAAAAAAGGGTTGCAGTATTCTGGTAGAAAAATTATGAAGCAAGGAAAGGTCTTCACTGGAAGAGGTGGGAAGTTCTAAAAACTAGAAAAGATAGAGGGGGTTTGGGATTTAGAGATCGAACATCTTTCAATAGAGCAATGCTTGGTAAACAAGCATGGAAACTATCTCAAAACCGGTTATCATTATGGAGCCAAATTCTAAAAGGAGTTTATTTCCCTACAAGATCATTTTGGCATGCTGGGAAAGGGACTCGACCCTCTTGGGGATGGCAGAGCATACTAATGGGCAGGGAGAAAATATCAAGTTCAGTCATGTGGTCAGTTTGCACAGGGGACAAAATCAGTATTCGGGAAGATAGGTGGCTCAAAAGAGGAATAATAGGAGGACCAGCAACCAGTCAAGAATTGCAGGCCTAATTAATCACAAGGACAAATCATTGGATGTAGATAAGTTGACAAGAATATTTGAAGATTAGATTGTCCATGAGGTGCTAGCAATAGCACTTTGCAGTAGAGCAACAGAAGATAAACTAGTATGGACAGCCACAAAGTCGGGAGAATTTACGGTGAAGAGCGCATACAACCAAATCCGTGACAAAGAATTCCCACAGAAAGAAAGGCAAGTATCATCATCTTTCCAGCCGTCCCCCAAATTGTGGTGCCGAATCTGGAAATTAACAATTCCCCCCAAGGTAAGACATTTTCTATGGAGTGCATGCCAAAACGCCCTCCCCACGACAGAAAACCTCTACAAGAGGAAAATATTACCTCATCTAGCTTGCCCTTTCTGTAATCAAGAGGCTGAATCAGTGGAGCACCTCTTTCTAATTTGCCCCTAGACAGTAGCAATTTGGACAAACCCATCAGTTCACATCAAAATCGCACACAAGGAAATCACACGAATTGAGGTATGGATTCAAAAATATCAACAACTCCTTCACAAATTGCTATCACTAGATGAGATTGCTATTA
Organism: Syzygium syzygioides; assembly: GCA_031216285.1. Taxonomy (NCBI): domain Eukaryota; kingdom Viridiplantae; phylum Streptophyta; class Magnoliopsida; order Myrtales; family Myrtaceae; genus Syzygium; species Syzygium syzygioides. The sequence goes on from CM062242.1 coordinate 20,152,570, forward strand.
TCCTGTGGTTGATATGGAAGGCCAGAAATGAGTTTGTCTTTTGAGGAAAGCCCTTGAATCCGAGAACCTTAATTGAGTCAGCAAGGATTATGACTCAAAACTATAGCAAGTGGAATCAACAAAGCTCAAATTTGTATACTGAACAGAGACTGTTACCTCAGCACTAGAACCCACCGACGAGGAACTCCTTCAAAATCAATATTGATGGATCCTTCCTTGAACATGCAATAGAAGGAGTAGTAGCTAGGATCCTTAGAGACGCGACTGGAACTTTGCTTGACGGCTTCGCCGGGACAGTTCTGGCGACTTCACCGCTACACATAGAACTGCAAGTGCTACTGCAAGCGCTCCAAGCTTTCGTTGCCTAGAGAAACGAGCGCATAGTGCTGGAAACGGATAGTCTTTTGATTGTCAAGATGTCGAATGAGCAAGGTCAAGTTGGCTAGGAAGATGAAGCTGCTGTCCACGAAGCCCAAATCCGTTTGGCCCACTATAGCAAGATAACTGTGGCCCATTGCAACCGAATCGCCAACCAAGCTGTTGATTGGATCGCTAAGGCACAACTTCAAAAATATCTTTTTCCATCTTGGCTCATGGATCCCCCCAACCTTTATGGGAGTTATTATGTTTTGATGCTCCACTGTCGGGCTGTAGATCCAAGAACTCTTAAGTTTCAATCAAAGCGTTCTTTTTCGACCAAAAACAAAGGGTCCGCTGACAATTAGTGAAATTTGAATCTGACTTATTACTTTCATCTATTAAATACATCAACTAACAAGAGGGCACTCGCATAGGGACTGATCCATCTATATCGTGCTCTAAGATCCGTCAGAAACTTGTGGGCGTAAAACAACAAGTTGATAGCCAATACTGGAGATATTGCTGAAGATGGAACGGACAGTGTCAATGTAGATCAACTTGGTAAGTTATCGGATTAGATTATTTTTAGGTGCTCCCTAAACTAAGAGCACTGCGTTTTGTATAGGTGCCAGAGTGCTTGCCAAGCCCCATCACATGATTAACATTGCAAAGGAGTTATTTCACGTGATGGACGAAGATGAGGAAATCAGTGACAGCAACGAAAAGAGTAATGTTTTTGGGGAGATCCTGAGTGAGTCCTGCTTGGACAACAAAAGTACCTGTCCCTCACTCGACACTCCAACATCGTTCCCGCCTGAGCTGAATCCTTCCACGAGGCCGCCTGAATTCACTGACATCTCTTTCAGGCCTCCATTTCTTCTGCCTCTCCGAATTCAAGCGGTGAAGCAACTAAATATTTTTGACATGAAGTGTTTCCCATTCTACACCCTTCCTCACGCACCAATGCAGAGTCACAACCTTTTAGAAGGTGGTGACATGAACAAGAAACTAGATGTGTCGACTCCCGAAAATGAAGCAGTTGTTGGAAGACTGCCTGCAGAAGAAAGTAACCACGGGACAAAGGATTTTAAAAAATCAGATGGTTTCCAAGATATACAAAGTGTTAGTTCAGATGTGAAGAAGCCAAGACCGGAAGGCTGTTAAAAATATGTCTCGAGTTTTTGAGTCCGTGAACAAAAACCTGACCCAAGATAAATTAAAGGAAAATCTAAAAGTTGAATATCTGTATATCCACCATGGAAATCTATATTTCCTGTTTAATTTTGGAGTTCTTAGCCATGTTGGGATTCTGATAGTGAAAAATAGACTTCAAAAAGGAAAGTGGATATTTAGATTTCAAGTTGCTGATTTGTTGAGTCCAACAAAAGTTTCAGTAGATCACGGAAATCAATTTCGTATAAACGTTGGTCAACAAAATAGGAAAGTGGACTTATGAATATGAATTAGACCATGACTTGGTCAACTCTTGGGGCACACATATTATATTCTATCGTGGGCACCTTGGAAAGAAGAAGTTGAAGTGTGCAGAGTGTGGTCTTTGTGTTGTTCATGTCAAGAGCGAAGAGAAGTCTTGAAGCACTGCAGTTGATGTCGAGTGCTTGGCGTGGATTTATCTCTCTTGGACTTTGTTCGTGGAATTACACCAAAAGCTTAAGTGTTCGTAGCGATTAAATCTTGTGTTAAGATTTGTGTACAATTCTTTTGCGAGATTGAGAGATTATTTCGAAAGGAATTGTGGGGCTAAATATTGTGTGAGCTTTTGGGTGTAATTGGGGCTTGGGAAACACGTGTTTGAGTGACTCGAATCTGATTGTAATCTCTATTGTATTGCTTGATCTATAGTGAAATTCCGTGCTGCTCTCTCCGTGAAAGTAGGTCACTACAACCGAACCACGTAAATCTGGTGTTTGATTTATTTTCTTATTCTGTCAATTTTATTGTTCAATCTCTCAGCTTCCGCAACAAAGGCCTAGATGTAGCAATCCTTCCACTGCCGCCACTGCTTCCTCCTCTTCCTCCAGCCACGCCACCAAGGAACTCATCTTTATCATTCAATAAGCCAGAGACAACTCTGCCCCCACCTCCACCGCCAATTCCACCAAGTAAAGGATCATCATCAGCTCCACTGCCCCCCATGCCACCATCCAGGGAGGTGCACAGCCACCCCCTCCTCCAGGTAGTTTGGCAAAAGCTCTGCGTGCCAAGAAAGCAAATACCAAACTAGAGAGATCTACAAACATGAGCAAGTTGTACAGAAACTTGAAGGCAAAGGTAGAAGGTGGAGAGAAAAACCAAAACTCATCGAAAGGCAAAAGAACACCAGTCAGAGGGTCTTCAGCAGGGAAACAAGGAATGGCCGATGCCATAGCAGAGATCACTGAAAGGTCAGGTTCCTCTACTGGTATTGATATATATTCCCTCGTCGCAGTGAGTTAGTGAGCAAAAAAACTAAATAGCCACATTGTGGCTTCGTTTGGTCCTATAGATCAACATATTTTCAACAGATTGAAGAAGAAGTCCAAGAGCACAGCAATTTGATTAAGGAGATAAAAGCAGCCATCGGTACTTTTCAAACGAAGGACATGTCTGAACTCCTTAAATTCCACAAGTTCATCGAACAGCACTTGGAGAAGTTAACCGATGAGACACAGGTACTTTCGTTCTGTTGTCTTCCAGTTTCTAGTGATCCGAACTTCTTACATTTCCACATCAAAATATGCCAGAACAATGGGTGGAGAAACCAAATGTTGAGACAAAGTTACTCTCCTTTGTTTATCTTTCAGTCATTAGCAGTGGGGTCATTTTAACCTGGAAAATCTTCTGGACTAAGTTGAAATCAGGTTTTGGCAAGGTTTGAGGGCTTCACAACAAGGAAGCTCGAGGCCTTGAGGATGGCGGCAGAGCTTTATTCAAGATTGGAAGGCATAGCTACTGAGCTAGAGAACTGGAAAGTAATCCCTCCTTTGAGCCAGCGTCTTGACAAAGTCGAATCATACTTCAACGAGGTAGGCTCCAAGTACCCCTACCTGTAGAGACATACCTTGTGCCTATACTATATATGTGTCATACTAATTGGGGGAAAAAATGTCGGCGACAGATCAAAGGAGAGGTGGATGCATTAGAAAGGAGCAAAGACGAAGAGACGAAGGGTTTCCTGAGCCAAAACATTCACTTTGACTTTGGCATTTTGGTTCGAATTAAAGAATCGATGGTGGATGTTTCTTCAGGCTGCATAGAGTTGGCACTGGAGGTACGATTTACTTATAAGTGCAAACAACTAGAGAAAAGAAGATACATTGTTTATGTATTTCGGCTTAAAAAATCTTGTCCAGGAACGGAGAGAGATAAAAGCAGCAATCAAGGGGGCTCGCATAACCATCACCGAGAGCAAAAGTACAACATGCGTAAAGTTGCTCTGGCGAGCTTTTCAACTCGCGTTTTGTGCCTATGACTTTGCGGGCGGACAAGATGATCGAGCTGACCAGTTGACTCAAAGATTAGCCGATGAGATCGAGGCCGATCCTCTGTGAATCTAGTATCTCTTTAACAATAATACCTTTGAACAACTTACCCGCCTCGTAGCACATACGGTGAGATCATCTGCAAGAAAGGTCAGTAAGATCGTCTGCAAGATCAATTCCGAATAACCATGGTCTTGTTAAAGTACCGATTATTAGATACCACATTGTTATGTAAACAGAAGTCACTGAATGTGCTATCCTCATGTAAGAGCATGAACTTTTATATGAGACTATAAAGCGCGCTTCGATTATAAGCTGTTGCAGAAAAGCCCGTGCTGCGACCACGTCACACCATGCACACCAGAGATAATATGACACCGGGAAAATTTCTACTCCCCTCTTTGTCTAATTATAAGAGCATGCCGAAAACCGTAGCAACAATTCAGCCAAGCAATGTAAAATTGGGACACAAGAAGCAAAAATATGAGTATTTTAAATTGAATAATTTGCAAACATCCGAAATCAAGCAAAAAAAAAGGAAATATTTGAGATTCACTTTCCTAATACACGTCGGAGTCTGTTCTCAAACTAGAAATATTGGACTTTGACTCGGTCAACATGTCAGAAGAAAGTTATCAACGAAAAAAATAAAGGAAAGTCATATTGGATTGTTTCCTTCTCCAACTAGGTGTTGACTTCTTTGACCAATTCAAATATTCGTTTCTTATTGGCGGTGGCTTATATATATTCTCATCAGCTATTCTGTGGACGACAAACAGAAGTCTTGAAGCGCCGTTTTCTCTGAGTGCCGTGAGTGCCAAATTTCCGAGTGACATCCATAGGTGCTGGGTGCTTGGTAGTGGATTTGTGATTTTATTTGTAAAATTACACTAAGAGTTCAAGTATTCGTAGCGATTAAATTTTGTGGTAATATTTATATATAATTCCTTCGTGAGAGTGAGAGATTATTTCGTGAGAAATTATAGGGCTAAACACTGCGTGAGTTATTAGGTGTAATTGAGGCTTAGGAAATACCGAGAGTATTTGAGTGACTCGAGTGTGGTTGTAATCTCCGTTGTATCGCTTGATCTATAGTAGAATACCGTGCTGCTCTCCCCGTGAACATAGGTCATTACGACTGAACCACGTAAATCTGGTGTCTAATTTATTTTTTTATTCTGTCAATTTTATTGTTCGATCGATTGGCTTTCGCAACAAAAAGTTTAACGCGGAAAGCTGAGCTAGAGAAGAAAACTACATAGTAAAGCTCGCCAAAACTTCCACGACAGACAATGGGATTGCAAAAGGTTTTCTCTAATCCTGTGAGCGAGGCTGCTGGAAATACGCCGATCGAGAAGGGTTGTCCGTGACCGACGCTAGCCAACACATAGCACACACCGCCATGTCCAACGGTGGAGATTGCGCTGGTTGATCTACTAACTAGAGTGATCCTCATGTGATATCATGAGACGAGTGTAAAAAAAGAAATATAACGTCTCCCAAATAGTATGAGAATTAGGGAATAAATACTCCTTAATTCTAAGAGTTTACATTAATTTTTTTTTCATTAATTTTCTATAACTTCAAAAGGATAAAAAAAAAAGGAGATCGAAACAACGATCACAATGAACTATAGTTCATTCGGATTGGTATCGCACTTTAGAGTAGTTAGTAATTCGAAGATCAATGACTAGAGTGAAAATGAAAAATATGAATTTATTCGAATCACCGTATCAAAGAAATATCTTGAATTTTACGGCCGGAGTAAAAGTGATGGACATTGTCATTAGTTGGTTAGTTTAATTTATACTAGGTAGTACTACATTAATCATGGTCTTAATCAGTGACGGTAAAAGGTAATACAATTTCCATGTAAATCGGATAATTATCGGCCTTATGAGGTTAAAGTGTATATCAATGATTGTTCGGCCATCGAAAAAATGGTAAATAATTGGAGTACACACAGTCGACGCATCGTAAGTAATTATTCTTTTTTCATCTTTTGTCAAGAAATGTGATTCTGATTCTTTTTTTTATTGCTATGAACAACCGTAAGTGAAAAGATTAACATCCATAGGTCCAAGGGAACCTACTCCCCTCCCTCCCTCTTTGACTCTTCCCATTTTCGTATTGGTTTTTCTTACGGACAGGATTGTCTTCCAATCACTCGGAACAGCCTCCCAATGTCGAGGATGTCGAATGCCAAGCGAGAGCAGTGCCTGTGAGTACGTCTAGTAAGCCGACGGGAGCAATGTTGAGGGCGAGCAGCTCAGAGAAGCAGCAGCTGAGGAGGAAAACACAAGCAAATAGTTAGAACCAAAACGACAGAGGAGGAGGAAGAAAAGCATGGTCGAGAAAATTTCGACTTACATTTCCCTTGGGATGGTGGTTCCTGAGGCCACGAAGTGAAGTTTTCCACGTCGAGGAGGCTTGTGTTCACGTCGTAAGGGGTGGGGAGCCTGAACCTAGCGCCTAGCGCAGACTGGGGCGAACTCCGCTAGCTGAGAAACTTGGAAAGCCATTGTAATTAACCCTCTTTCTTAAATCAATTGCCCTTGGATGGACTTCTCCGCACAGGGATGCTTGCAGAAAAGACTTTCCCGAGGATGAGTACATTACACTTCTCACTTATTCTTTGCTAGGTTTCCCCTTTCGTCGCGTTCAACCTGGCACAAAAAGGCAAACAATAGATGAATCAGCCCAAATGATTGAAGGGTTGGTCATAGGGCCATGTTCAACCTCCATTCCAAACATGGGAGTGCTGTCGTTTGTGCTGGATTTGTGCATGTTTGAGGATAATAGTCCCTCGATTCTAATGATACCCGATATATTTTGATTTAAAGATTGAAATATTAAGATATCACATCTTTTAACCACAGAAATATTAATGGCTGATGAAACTCAGTATGTTTAATTTGTTGTTTTTGTTAAAATATGTCTCGAGTTTAAGCTCGATAGATGAAACCAGATCCGAGATTAAATATTATTTTACGGAAGTCCGAAAGTTAGCAAAGGAAAATATACGAAATCAAATTCCGAATTAAAGTTGGGATGCGCATCAGAGTCTTCGCCCACTGAAGCAGGAAAGTCGAACATGGAGCTTCCACGTTGAAGTCGGTCAACAAGCAAAGAAAGGAAAGGATATTGTGCTCAGGTGAAAAGAAGAAAAAAAATAAAAAGAAAAGAAAAGCATGGCTGGATTTTGCTTCCTGATCTCAAGCGTGGACTTCTTTTGTTGATCAACGTGGGACTACTATTCAGGCGGTGGATGTCACGTGTACATATATGCTCATGGTAAGGGGATGCTTTCAACGAAGACTTCTTCAAACCCCGCTTCCTTGCGAGTGCTTGGTAGTTGATTTTGTTCGTGAATTACACCAAACAAGAATTAGTGCTCAAGCTGATTAAATCTTATGGTAAGATTTGTATATAATTCCTTCTCGAGATTGAGATATTATTTCGTAATGAATTATAGAGCTAAACACTGTGTGAGCTCTTGGATGTAATTGGAGCTTGGAAAACACTTAGAGTGTTCGAGTAACTCGAATGTGGTTATAATTTCCGTTGTATCGCTCGATTTATAATGGAATTCATTACGGCTGTCCCCGTGGACGTTGATCATTCCGATCGAATCACATGAATCTGATGTCCGATTTATTTTCTTGTTCTGTCAAATTTATTATTCGTTCGTTTGGCTTCCATAACACTGTTGACTTGAATGATAGTTATAGAAATATCAGCTTGTAAGCTTTCTAACGCATGGAAAACCACAAAATCGTGTTAAACGGGCGTATCTCGTGGAGGGACCACCAGGTGGGTTTCACAATAAGAAACAGCAGAGTTCATCCCTTCATAGAACAATAGCGATTGCTTTTTCTTATTCGAACCCGCACTCGATCTATCATTTTGTTATTCAATTTTGCACGTGCTCGGCTTGCTACAATCAAAGACCAAATCCTGAATAATTGAAAAAGGGCAAGATTTCTCCTCTGGGAGAAGAAGAAAAAGAGAGGAAAGAAAGCACGAGGAAAGCAGAGAAGCAAAGGAAAGCGAGATCAATATCATTGAAACACGAGGAAATGACCACACAGTGCAAGAAAGATGTCCGTGTTTTTACGTCCGTAGAATGGATCTGTCCCTCTGGTTCTTCAACTCCTCATAATCCATTTGCTGTGACTTTGCTTCAATCCCTTACCAAATATAACGAATTGCCACACCCACACATGATCTGCGACTGCTGGGCATCGAGATCAGCAATAGGAAAACGTGATTTGGTCACTTCATTCGATGTTTGGCGTGATGTTTGGTGTCGACGTCTGGCATGATGTTTGGCGTGGAGAGCGAATGGCCTTCCGTTTCGACGAGCGGAGGCCCACACCCACCGACCCACCCCCCTCCCGGGGGCCTCTTGCTTTGGTCACTTCATTCGATGTTTCGATGTTTGGCGTGATGTTTGGTGTCGATGTTTGGCATGATGTTTGGCGTGGAGAGCGAATGGCCTTCCGCTTCGACGAGCGGAGGCTCGCACCCACCGACCCACGCCCACCCCCCTCTTGCTTTAGTCACTTCATTCGATGTTTGGCGCGATGTTTGGCGTGGAGAGCGAATGGCCTTCCGCTTCCCACTCACCCACCCACCCTCCCGGGCGTCTTGCTTTAGTCACTTCATTAGTTTTACTTTATTTTGAAAAACTTGCCATGTGTAAAGTCTGTTGAAGAGTCACGTCACTGAAAAGAATGGACTAGGGGGGATTGGAATTTCTTCCCTCCCCGGACCTCTTGCACTTATCCTCATCTGGTAAGGCGGGCTATCGACATCAATTCCTTATTTTAACATGCCTCTTGCTTTAGTCACTTCATTGGTTTACTTGATTTTGAAAAACTCGCCATATATAAAGTTTTTTGAAGGGCCACGTCACTAAAAACGAGGACACGGGGGGGGGGGGATTGGAATTTCTTCCCTCCCCGGACCTCTTGCACTTGTCCTCATCCCGAGAGACGGGCTACTAAGATTCATTCCTTATTTTAATATGACGATATCTGTACGCCTCGCACCCTCAATCGGATAGGTATATTTTTATAATCCCTTCTCAAGTAATACCTTCTACTTGCTTTGCATCTCAAAGATCTCGAGATCCGGATGAGGCTTGAGATGAACCTTTTTAATGCCGTGCTCAGGATGATAAAATCAGTAATCACTTCATATGTCTACTTAATTTTGAAAAACTCTTTGATGGGAGACACTAGCTGATGTAGAAGACATTTCAGGCGAGAAAAAAGGGGTAAAATATAAGGGCCTCGAGGTGAAAAAGACAAAAGTCAAAAGATTCGGCGAAATTTCTAGATACGATGATAATTGAGTGCTTGTTTGTCCAAACCATTCATAGTGTGTCGAGGACGATCATTTTTTAGATTAAGGTTCCGTTTGTTTCGCGAAAAATGAATAATATAAAAAATGTTTCCTAAATATGACCGTTTGCACCACTTAAAAAAATTAGTCAATGGAAAATATCTTTATTATCGACTATAACAAAATATTTTCGTGAATAATAAAAATATTTTTCGTCAAATCTTTTTTGTAAGCGATATAAATAATAATTCTTAAAAAAATATCTTTCAAATTGGTCATTTTGCGCGGAACAAAAAGAGCCTAAATCGAAAGATAAGTACATGAATCACGATGCTTAGTGGATGGGACGGATAAATAGAAAACGTGCTCCGAAAGCAGCTATACGAGAATCTTCCATGACCAACCCGTGCTCCCTCACCAGCGCCTATATAAAGGACGGTTTAGCATACAAAGAGAATCAGCAAGATATTTCGCAATGGCTCTTCCTGCTTCGCTCACAAGCTTCCTCCCCTCCTCAATACGCCCTAGCCAACCCTCTCTCTCACCCTTCGGTCGCCCTCGTCCTGCCGCCGTCTCCCCCAGCGCTCGATTCGCGAGATGTGCTTTGAACGTTGAGGATCAAGATGTCGCGAGGCGTTCGGCGAATTGGAAACCTACCGTTTGGGACTATGGCTTCGTGCAGTCACCAGATGCCGATTTTGCGGTAATGATTCTTCTGTTATTTTTTTTTTCAGCACACAACCCAGCCTAGCTTAAATTCTATGGGAAATACTCATATTTGGTCCTTAATCTGTATTTTTTTTTCCCAATTTGGGAATCGAACTTGTGGAAAAATTTCCTATCAAAATTTCTTGGTCTATGGTGACAAATTGGAGCTCGAGTGAGTGTCAAGGCTCGCCCAGCTCTCGCAACCTCTGGTCAGGGCCGAGTGAGCCTCGCCGTCCTCTGGCCTCTAGCCGGTCGCCGCTCCGGCGACCGGCTGAAGGAAGAGGGAGAAGAAAAAAAAAGAGAAAAAATTCAAAAAAATATTATTAAATTTTGTCCACGTCAGTGTCGGTGACCGATCGCCGGTCGGCCGATGTCCATGTCAGCAAAATCTGGCCAAAAGAACTGAATTGGCACTTTATCAAAAGGTTTAGGACTCAATCGACACCAAAAATAGGTTTAGGATTAAATTGACACCACCCAAAAGGTTTAGGACTTATTCAGCACTTTTTCCTGTGTCAATGCTAGTTGAATGTTTGATGTCGAGACTCTGCGCTATTTGGACAATCAATTCTTGAAACTACAGGGACAATAACCAAGATACATTTAACCAAATTTCGACAATTTTACGAAGAACTTAATTGGATAAAATTCGATAAGTTCAATTACTTGATTGTACATATTTTTTAGTTCAAGGACCATATTGAGAACAGGAAAAAGGAAAAAAAAAAACATAAGTTCAGGGATCAAATTTGCAATTTTTCCCTATATTCTGTTTCCTTGATGAGATAGAGTCCAAAAATGCCAAAACGACATTGAAACAAAAGGATTACTGTCTTGTGATTAAGATATGTGCATGTGTACTTCTTGTGAATTAGATTTGTATTCTCAATATATAGGCGAGAGCTCAAGAGTGCTTACTCAAATGTTTTTGCAAATAGCATGAGGATGGATCTGTTTCAACACTCGAAACAAAATTCAATTCTGCTTATGCATTAACTTTGATTAAGATCTCATTTTTCTGAGTTTTTCATGTGCCTAGGTGGATAAATATACAGAGCAAGTTCACAGGTTGAAGGAAGAAGTCAAGGGTCTATTCCACAGTGAGATGAATCAGGTGGCCGAGCTTGAGTTCATTGACGTGGTTCAAAGACTAGGGCTCGGATACCATTTCGAGACGGAGATCAAGAACGCCCTCAGTTCTATCTATAACAACACTGAAGATGCTCAGCTTTCAGATGATCTCTACACCGCTTCCCTTCGATTCCGGCTACTCAGGCAACATGGATATAACGTACCGCAAGGTAGTCGCCACTAGCTAACCTCTTGCGAATAATGTTGACACATCAAGATTTATCTTACCATTCCTTTCGTTGGATGTATAGATGTGTTTCAAAGGTTTATGAACAAGACGGGTACGTTTAACGAATCCTTCAAGAAGGATGTGAAGGGGCTTCTTGGTCTTTATGAGGCTTCTTTTCATGGAGTGGAAGGTGAAATCATAGTTGATGAAGCTTGGAAATTTGCTTCTAAGCATCTGAAGGATCTAAACCCGGATGAAATTCCCGCTACTGTAGCGAACCACGTGAGTCATGCATTAGATATGCCGATTCACTGGAGGCTAAACAGGTTGGAGGCTCGGTGGTTCATGGACATGTACGGGAAACGGCAAGACAGGATCCCTTCTTTGCTACGATTGGCTAAATTAGACTTCAATTTAGTGCAGTCAATCCATAAGAAGGAAGTTGGCAACATGGCAAGGTATACACAAGCATTCCTTACATAGTTGATAGATGCATTTGACGTGAGGATATACATTCATGCAAATAGGAGCACATTTTGATCGACTTAGTCATCACATGTTAAATCTTTCAGGTGGTGGGTTGAACTTGGAGCGAATAAGATGACCTTCTGTCGGGACAGGCTAGTCGAACACTATTTTTGGTGCTGTGCAATGGTTTTTGAACCTCAATATACAGATTTCAGAGAAATGACTTCGAAGCTCACTAATATGGTGACACTTATGGATGACATATATGATGTGTATGGGACGCTGGAAGAGCTTGAGCTCTTAACAGATTTCATTGTCAGGTTCGTCTAATATTAGCACCATCATTATTTTCACTTGAAACTACTATTGCCAAGAACAAAGATAGGGAATTAATAAGTCTATGATTGACGCGATGGATAAAACAGATCCCGAGAATTATATGTTATGAATTAATTTCTTTGATGTGTTTTGGACACATCATTTTTTAGGTTAGCATTTTGTCCTCTATGTAATTGATTAATTTGAGCTAATAAAGTAAGAGTAAGCACTGATTTTCATCATTATTACTAGAAAGTATTTCGATTGATGGTAAAACATACAAAATTGTTGACATGGTGATATTTTATCTAGGTGGGACATCACAGAGGTCGATAAGCTTCCTCTAACAATAAGGGCTTGTTTCTTGGCCTTGTACAACACGACCAACGAAATTGGTTATTGGACGATGAGAGAGCGAGGAATCAATCCTATCCCTTATATGCGAAAAGTGGTAATTTTGACTTGCTCAATCTTTGATCTAAGGGATATGTGTATTGGACGTTTCAAAACTTATCACGAAAGTGTAACTAAGTTCTAAAATTTGAAAAAAGTACAATCAAGTTTTAAAATTTGTCAAATTGGTTCAATCGAGTCCTTTCGTTAATTCCGTCCAACTTGGCTAACGGAAAATGTTGATGTGTCATTTTTTAGTATTTTCTCTCTCCCACATGGCGATAATGTGGCTAAAATCATGGAACATAAGGCTAAAATGACGTAGTTTTGGTCCAAATATGATTCTTAATACTAATTTTATTTAAATTAAATTTTGAAAAAAGATAATTTTTTTTAAAGGAAGAAACTAGCAAGGAGGGCTACAAGCCCTTGCTGCCGCCGCCCTACAATTGCCAGGAAAGGCCAACAATGGTGAGGGATGGTCGGTGAGGGTCGCCAGGTCCCAGCTAGGCTTCTCGGTGATGGTGGGGCGGTGGTGGCAATGACCCTCCTAGCCTAGTTTCTCCCCCTATGCCTTTTTTAAAAAATTAATTTGTTAAATAAAATTTATATTAAAAATAAGATTTATACCAAAACGACGTCATTTTAGCCACGTCGTTGTTACGTAGAATAGAGAAAAAAAAAGTCACGACAGTATTTTCCATTAACTAAATTGGACGAAGTTAATGGAAGAACTCTACTAAATCAATTTAAAAAATTTTAAAACTTGATCGCACTTTCGTGATAAAAATTTATGGATTCCTAACCCTAGCCCGTGCAAGGCAACTCATTTCTCTACTTCTACCTTTCGCTTATGACTTCTCTTTGAACATTGAGAATCCGAAAAAGTAGGAGAAAAGATCATCCCTCGACTTTTAGTGGTCATTGACACACTTTTTGGAATATTAATGCTACAGTGGGCGGATCAATGCAAGGCGTACATAAAGGAGGCCCGTTGGTACAAGAACGGCATTAAACCTACACTGAAGGAGTACATGGACAATGCGGTGGATTCAGTTGGAGGGACGATTGTGCTGTTGGGCAGCTACTTCCTAACCACGGACAAATTGACAGAAGAGGGACTTGATTACGTGTCGAAAATCCCGAGTCTCATGCATTGTTCCTCTAAGATCTTTCGACTCAACAATGATCTCAGTACATCATCGGTAATTCACTTTGAAATTTGTCCTTCCCCTTGGAAATAATTTCTTATAAAAACAATACATCATCGGCATGCTCATAGTGACGTGCAATTTTTTTATAATTCACTTGATACGAATGTGAGATGAATCACTAGACTAATGTTTGTCACCCATTAATGTCGTCCGTGCTTAGTATGAATTGGCACAAGGGGACAATTTCAAGGCGCTGGAATGCTACATGAATGAAACCGGCGCTTCGGAAGAGGCCGCGCAGGAACACGTCAGGCATCTAGTGCACGAAACCTGGAAGAGGATGAATAGAGATGTGTTTGAGGACAACTTGTATCCCGGGTTTGGGCCTTTTCTCAATGCTGTTTTGAACTTGGCACGAGCTTCTCAGTGCTTTTGCCAGTATGGAGACAAACACGGCCTTTCTGATCACGAAACCAAGGTCCATATTATGTCGGCTTTATTCGAACCCGTGCCCCTCGATTAGGGATGCTCTAAGATAGTGATGGGTGTTTGTACAGGCTTCATAAGATTCGCCCAAGAAGGACATGTTGTTCCATGCTTTGTGTTGTGGCTGACTACGTAAATTGTTGGGGAATTGGAAAGCTGATGAAAATAGAGCAGTACTTAATAGTTATTTGATGCATGATGACGATCACCGTCCTTAGATATTATTTGTCCTCACTATTGCTGCTGCCGGGTTTAAAACAACTACATCTTCAAGATTTTAATTGAGAGAACTGTTAGAAATTTAAGATTCATTTATATCGCGATGTAGGGTCTTTTTACTTACGAATTTGCCCAACATGTAGACTCATATGATTATGATTGATCTCAATAATATTGTGTACTACCTAGGAGGTTAAAAGGAATACTAGTGCAATTTCGAAAGTTAAAAGGAATATGCCAATTCCTTATTCTAAAATAAATGAGTGCAATTTCCAAATTCCCACGGAGGTTGTATATCGAGTTACGCACAGCAGGTATGCTATGAGAAATTATTGAATACTTTGAGTATGTCACATGACGGTTACCCTCACGCTTATGCAAGTTTTTTTTTTCGCAAGCTGTGTTACTTGCCCTGACTAACAATTCCCGGTACAAGTCTTGCTTCAGCTGATGATTGGAACCGTTGAAGATCTGCACAAGTTATATCTTGACGTCGTATCAGCCAATTTGACCTCAGGAAGAGTAGAAATATCAGTACGTCAGGTCCGTTGACAGTAAACAATATTTTGTCACTTTCTCTCTCGTCTGAAGAGCCTCTCTCTATCACTTGGATAGCTTTGCTCTAACGCCCTTTTTCCTTCAAAACCCAAGAATCCATCTTCACATCACAGCAAATGCTCTCTCGTTTTCCACTTCCCTTACATCATCCCCAAACCCTCCCATAAACCGAAAATCGCTCAGAATGTCGAGGCTCAAGAGTCCAACAAACGATAGTGAAGAAGAACGACACTACTGCAGCTAAATACCCACATTCCGACCTCGGCGCCGGTGGAAGTAATACCTGTCCCCCCCCCCCCCCCCCTTGCCACATGCCACTCCACACTTATAAGGAAACCGTCACTTTCCTTCCGGAGGTCGCAAGCAGCAAAAACAACTCTGTAGAAGCAAATCATGATCGCAGCAAAAGGTTTGTTGAGCAGGGTCCAAAAGGCGATTCTGGTAGGATTCCCACACTACAAAAAAACATGTTTTTTGCGACGAATTTTGCGACAAAAAAATTGCAAAAATCCGTCGCAAATCGATTTTGCGACGAATTTAGCGACAGAAAAAATTCCGTCGCTACTAGGCCGTCGCAAATTTTTGCGACGGAAAAAAAAATTCGTCGCAAAATTCGTCGTAAATTTCGTCGCAAAAATTTTCCGTCACAAAAATTACGACGGATTTATTTTTCCATCGCAAAATTTGTTGCTAATTTGGCGCGAATTTTTTTTTTTGCAATTTGCGACGAACTTACTCGTGGCAAAATTCGTCGCAAATTTATCACGAAAAATTTTGATTTTTGCCATGAACATTATTCATGAACAAATTTAGCAATGATTTTTTTATTAATTCTTTAGTGACAAACTCCGCGACAAATATCGTTTAGGGATGAAATTAGCGACGAAATTTTATTTTTGTAACAAACTTTTATAATTTGTGATCGTACGATAAAATCATTTATTTTATTTTTTGATTTTAAACTTAATTAAAAGAAAAATTAATTTCTGAAATTTATATTTAACATTGATTAATCACTTAATAACATCAAAATATTATAATAATATGAAAATGAAATACATTCATCTACATTTTCCACAAGAATGACAAATATTTTTCTTTATAGTACACATAATGAGAGAATAAATAATCTTGCATAATAACTAATCTTGCACAATAAATAATGACGATAGAAATGGATCAAAAAAGAATATCCGGCTTTTAGCGACAATCTCCATCATATAAATACTGAACAAAACTAAAGACACGGTCCATGTGTGAAGCATCTTCTGCAACTCTTTGATGCTCCTCCGTCTATACCAATAATCTCAAACATATAAAACTCTTTGACGCGGTCCCTGGCCTTGGTGATGACCACATCGGGGGCCCTGTCGCGATGCTTCCGGTGATTTCTTTCAACTTGTAGGTAGAATAATACTTCCTAGAAGATTACAAAAGCACTATTCTATGAAGAAGAAGACAAGGAAAAAGCCACAATAAGCGGAGTCCAAGTGCAAAGGCATTATGAAAGCTTATGTAACTCTCTTGACAAGGAGGACATAAAAAGGTCACGTGTGTATGAGAGCGTGCCCACAACCAAATATGCATGCTTGTGCGCCTTTGTGTGGGCACATGTGCATTTCTGCTAAATATTCATCCCCATTCTATATGTGTACGAAAAAAGATAGATAGCCAAGTAACTGCCTTTTTAGATGGACATGTTTGTGAGTGTATGTATTTGTAATTGTATATGTAATGACTTTTCTGTATGTACATGTTATCCATGGATTGAACCTTTTCCTAATCTAGCAACAAACAATTGTTTCTATTGCAGCACTTTTTAGAAGGATGTTGATGATGCACTATTTGTGACTTACCAATCCTTAGCAAAATGCCATCTCCTTTCCATGAATGGACTAAGAACAACTACTCTTACATGGACTAGAGCTTTCACATGTCAATAACATATTTCACATACGCAAATTGAAAAGACATCAAAAATAAGTGCACATCAGCTAAGCACCTATTACAATTGTATCCACATCAGAGTTCGGTAGATTGTCAGTGGGATGATCAAATCGGCATTTTCATGACCGCAGAAGTTCAGCAGACATTGAAGGAGCCCCATATGATAGTCGCCAAAGAAATGTTTACTTCTCGAATCTGGACATCTAAGGAACTTATGCTGTCCATCTAATTACTATTAATCGAAGAGCCATTGAATGGAAATGGAATGACTGGACTATCTCAATTAGACATGAGGGCTTGCAATAGAATCAAGCTCAAGAGGCCAACCAGACTTCTAAGGCCAAGGAAGATGAGCAAGCTCGACCTACCAAGGCATCTGAAGTTCTAAGATCCACCCAATTGACCAAGATTACTCCATCAACAGCCACCCCCAAAAAGATTTCCCTTCTTTTGTAATTTAAATGAAGGTGGTAAAGATTATCATGTTGGATTCAAAGTTTCTGCCCTCATTCCCTGCAGATCGATCACTACACATCCACATTGAACCTATATTACACAATCCAACCATAGTTTCTAAAGAAAGAAAATCCAAAGCATTGGAGAACATGGAGAGAATGCGGACAAATAGGTAAAACGGTGGCGACCCATTCCGCCAAATGAAACATTGCATTTAAGGGGAAAAAACACAAAACATCATCAACAAACAGGGAGAGGGAAAAAACCAAGAAGAGCAAATCTAACCATTTGTTCAAATTCTCAGATTTCTATGTAGTCACTTGGACCTCCAAACACCACCTTGCTGATCCCATCCAAAGGCTAACAGCATCATCCCCCAGAACAACCCGTTAAAAAAGGAAAGCCCAAGAAGATAAAAAGAAAAGGCAGAAGGTGATAGCGAATGCCGCACCTGGTGAGAGCGAGCATTGGAGCGAGAGGAAGCCGAACCGGGTGCGATCGAATTGTGGGGAGGTGGAGTCTCCGACCACGTGAGCAGATCTGAAGTCGAAGTGTGAGGCTTCCTCACTGGCGTGCTCCTCTCCATTTTCTTCCTTTTCCCTAGAAAAAAAAAGGAAGAACACCCAAGAAAGAACTCACGCCGATTCAAGCCTCGCCTTGCTCTCGCTCTCCGCGAACGCGGTCCCGAAGAACGGGCTTCGCACGGCGATGCATAGCCTGCCAATCCTGCCCCCGACCACCACTCAATCAACCAGTCTCCCACCGGCGGCCCTCCGCAACAAAGCACCGGATCCCGGCCTCACCCATGGCCACCGCTCACCCTCGCCGTCGCCCAGATCTAGGCGACGGCGAGGTCGAGCAGCCATGGGCGAGGTCGAGCAGCGGCCATGGGCGAGGCCGCTCGACCTCGCCTAGATCTAGGGCGAGGCGAGGGAGGGCTGGTGGGCACAGAACGGGCGTATGGCGACGGAGGAGGAGGCAACGGCAGCAGCGGTGAGGGTGGCCATCATGGCTGGCGGAGGGGAGGAGGGAGCGACAGAGGGGTATTTGGCGAAGCGGGGGGGTTTTGAGGACTAGCAGAAAGAGAGAAAAACATGATTTTTCCTACCTTTACCAAAAAAAAAAGAGAGAGAGAAACTACGGTGAGGGCAAGCAGATTTGAGAGATTGGCAGGAAGCTTGCGACGGATTTTTTTTTCAGTCCGTTGCAAATTTTGCGTGGATTTTGTTTTCCGTCGCAAATTTGCGACTGATTTTTCTCTCGTCGCAAATTTGCGACGGATTTTTTGTCCAATCCGTCGCAAATTTTGCGACGAATTTTTTTGCGACGGATTTTTTTTTGTCGCAAATTTTGCGAAGGATTTTTTTTCTGTTGCAAATTTGCAACGAATTTTTTGTCCGTCGCAAATTTGCGACGGATTTCTTTTTCAATTTGCGATGGATTTTTTTTCCGTCGTAAATTTGTGACGAATTTTTTTTCCGTCGCAAATTAGCGATGGAGTTTTTTTTTGTTGCGAATTCCGTCGCAAATTTGCGATGGATTTATTTTCCCGTCACAAATTTGCGACAAATTTTTATTTTGTGGCAAATTTCATTGCAAATTAGCAACAAAAATTATTCGTCGTTAATTTGCGATGGAAAAAAAATCCGTCGCAAATTAGCTACGAAAAATTCTCCGTCGCAAATTTCCGTTGCAAAATCCATATTTTTTTGTAGTGCCAGTCCTCTTGGTGATGCAATGCTTTGGGGTACCTACGTAAGTAAAATAGATATAAGGAAAGTGCTTGACACTTACGTAGATCATCTTAGACTTACCAGTTCAGCATTATGGAAGAAAATAGAGAACGGGACCTCAGGATGGCAGCATTATGTAGAAGGTTAGGACATCTATGGACAGGCAGGAAGATTGTTGCCTTAGACAATGTTGTGACGGAAGCAAAACTGCAAGAGTATGAACATATTGTCTTTGGCAAACTCCATGGAAGTCCTTTTGTCAACTTCCAAGCTTTCCAAGCCACTATGAAGAAAGCCTAGAAAACAAACCAGTCATCTGTAAGCATCTACAACCTAGTCTATTTTCCTTTGAGTTTGAATCTATTCAGGAAAGAAATAAAATACTGAATTCTGGACCATGGTCGTTCTCAAGCCATTTGTTGGTGATTAAACTATGGGAGCCAAGCATGCCACCACAATGTATTAGATTCGACTCATGTACCTTTTGGGTTCAAATTCATGGCCTACCTATTGAAGGAACAACTGAAGAAGCAACTAGAGAAATTGTTGAAAATATAGTAGAAGTTTTGGAAGTGCGAATAGAAACAAAAGGATATGCATCAATTGTGGTGGGGAGAGCTCGAGTTGTGTTAAAATTATCAACTCCCCTCTCATCGGGCATGCTATCTAGCTTTAGAGATAAGGAGCATTAGCTAGATTTTAAATATGAAAGACTTCCCCACGTTTGCTACTCATGTGGGATAATAGGGCATTATGCAAAAAATTGTGAACTAGTGCCTTATGTTGAAGACTTCATTTCCACATATCAAAAATTGTTTTATGGACTCTATCAGCCCCTTTTGAAAGGCCTTTTATGGGGATATTCTGGAAGGGGAAGAAGGGCAGGGGTTGGAGCAGGAGATGGTACTAGAAACCCCGCAAAATGCTGGACAAATTACTTTGGTTCAAAATATTGCAAGTAGCTCACATACCAAACTAAACAACAGACATGAGGATATGGGAAAGAGGAAACTTACTGAAAAGGAACTTATCGCCATAGCATGTAATCAGGAATTAGAAGAAGATGCTCATCCTGATTCAGCTATCCCACTGCAAATTGAACTAGCATCATCACAGACAAGGAGTGCTGGACTGCAAAGCAAAAACAGAAAGCTAAAGGAGAGAAATTACAAGAAAGGCAGAAGATATGAACCGTATGATTAGAAGAGTTCCAAGGGACAAATGCTAGATGAAGCACGGCTCTTAGAAACTCCGATGCACTTTGGAAAAAAACCTGAACAATGGGCTCTAGTGGCTAGCCCTAATAAGCCACCAGGTTACAAGTGAAGCTTTTCTGTTGGAACTATCAGGGGTTTAGTCCACCCTTGACGGTTCAAGCCTTAAGGGCCATTATGGCCCAAGAAAGACCCGATGTGGTATTTTTTTATGGAGACCAAGAATCAAGAACATCTAGCACGTCGTTTAAGCAGAAATTTAAACTTTCAGAACTGTTTTACTATTAATCCAGTAGGGATTGAAGGGGGGGTTTGGCTCTGCTGTGGAAGAGTGGGATTTCATTGACTGTCAATTCAGCCACAAATGAGTCCATCGATATTACCCTTCAAGATAATGAGATGGCCCAACAATTCAAGGCTACTTTTGTGCATGCACCAATAATGTTTCAAGACAAAATAGAATCATGGGAAGAGTCGAAACAACTGAGTATACATAACAACTTGCCTTGAATGTGTATTGGGAACTTCAATGAAATCTTGAATTATTGGGAAAAACTGGGGAAGCGGCCTCCGCGACAATATAGAATGAATGCATTTAGAGATTTCCTCAATGCATGTGGATTAATGGATTTAGAAAGCAAAGGTTGCACATTTACTTGGGCTAACAATCGAGAATGCCAGAATTATGTTCAAGAAAGACTGGACAGAGCAGTTTACAATATTGAATGGAGAATATGTTTCCCTCAAGCTGAAGTTTTCGCTTTATCAGCTATCAAATATGATCATAGCCCCATTGTACTAGCCTTATCAGCCAAACCAACTAGAAGAAACAAAATGTTTAGATTTGAAGTATTTTGGATGGAAAATGAGGATTGTGGGAGGTTAAACAGCCAAAGCTGGAATCAGAAAAGGTTACAACAATTTAATCTAGTGCAAAAAATACAAGCAATCTCAATCGAATTGACCAGATGGAGTAGGAAAAATTTCCGCAACAACCACAAGCAAATCAAGGCATTGCAACAACAGCTAATGGGCTTGACAAATGATCAGACTCTATATGACAATTAAAATAGAAAGAGGGTTATAACTAAACTGATTGAAACATTGTGGAGACAGGAGGAAATGTATTGGGGCATAAGGTCTCAAATCAATTGGCTGAAATGGAGAGACAAAAACACAAAATACTTCCATGTGATGACCATTTAGAGAAGACGGAGGAACAAAATATCTATGCTCAAAAATCCTGACAATATGTGGATTCGTGATACCCAGATACTAAAAGAGATGACAATGGAATTTTTCCAATAGCTATATAGTTCAGAGGGCCCCCAAGAATTTCAACCTATTTTGCAACAATGTCCAACTCTTGTCAAGGCTGAAATGAACCAAGAACTTATGGCTCAAGTCACAATAGAGGAGATCCATACATCAGTTTTTCAATTGGGCACTTTGAAGGCACCGAAACCGGATGGTTTGAATGGCCAGTTTTATCAAAAAAACTGGGATGCTGTAAAAAGTGGTGTTTATGATGAAGTGAAGAAATTTTTCTATTCTGAAAATCTGAATCCAAAACTAAATAAAACTCATATCACCTTGATTCCGAAAGTTCCTAACCCAGAAAGCTTGGATCAGTTTAGACCAATAAGTCTATGCAATTTTGCATACAAAATTATTTCGAAAGACTTGGCAAATAGATTGAAAAAGTGGCTACCAGTTATAATAGGAGGAGAACAGAGTGCATTTGTGGCCAGAAGACAAATCCAAGACAATATTCTGATTGTTCAAGAAGTACTCCATCAATTGAGAATCATAAAAAGGAAAAGAAAATTGCAGGCAGTGTTGAAACTTGATATGAAAAAAGCCTACGATAGGGTAGAGTGGGATTTTCTTGAAGCAAGCATGCTCAAAATGGGTTTCAGGAAAAAAATTGGGTAAAGAGAATAATGCAATGTGTAACTTGTGTCTCCTTCAGTATAAAAATAAATGGGGAACCATTGCCCTATTTTAAGCCAACATGTGGAATACGACAAGGGGACCCCATATCTCCCTATTTGTTCATAATGATAGCAAACACACTCTCGGCTTTTATGAGAAAGGCAATACAAGATGGCACTATCTCTGGAATTAAACTAAATAGGTATTGCCCAACTCTATCTCATCTTCTCTTTGCTGATGATTTCATCTTCTTCTTAGATGGCAAGTTTACTGAATGTCAAAATCTTGCATTGATCCTAAATCAATATTGCTATGCATCTGGCCAAGCAATCAACTTGAACAAATCTGGCATATTCTTTAGCTCTTGCTGTCCACAGAACTTAAGAGACAACATGGCTGCTGAACTTAGGGTTCCGGAGATCAAGAAAACTAACAAATACTTAGGGATTCCTTCGGATTGGGGAGAATCAAAGAAACAAATGTTTAGTTGGATTTTAGCAAGAGTTAATATAAAACTAGAAGGCTGGAAGGAAAATTTTATTTCAAAGGCAGGAAAAGAAACACTGATTAAAACTGTTGTTCAAGCTCTTCCTCAATATGCTATGTCAATATTCAAAATTCCAGTTTCAATTTGTCGGTCCATAGAAAAAAGGGTTGCAGTATTCTGGTGGAAAAATTATGAAGCAAGGAAAGGTCTTCACTGGAAGAGGTGGGAAGTTCTAAAAACTAGAAAAGATAGAGGGGGTTTGGGATTTAGAGATCTAACATCTTTCAATAGAGCAATGCTTGGTAAACAAGCATGGAGACTATCTCAAAACCGGTTATCATTATGGAGCCAAATTCTAAAAGGAGTTTATTTCCCTACAAGATCATTCTGGCAGGCTGGGAAAGGGACTCGACCCTCTTGGGGATGGCAGAGCATACTAATGGGCAGGGAGAAAATATCAAGTTCAGTCATGTGGTCAGTTCGCACAGGGGACAAAATCAGTATTCGGGAAGATAGGCGGCTCAAAAGAGGAATAATAGGAGGACCAGCAACCAGTCAAGAATTGCAGGCCTAATTAATCACGAGGACAAATCATTGGATGTAGATAAGTTGACAAGAATATTTGAAGA
This sequence comes from Syzygium syzygioides, assembly GCA_031216285.1. Taxonomy (NCBI): domain Eukaryota; kingdom Viridiplantae; phylum Streptophyta; class Magnoliopsida; order Myrtales; family Myrtaceae; genus Syzygium; species Syzygium syzygioides. The sequence goes on from CM062242.1 coordinate 20,175,766, forward strand.
TTAGATTGTCCATGAGGTGCTAGCAATACCGCTTTGCAGTAGAGCAACAGAAGATAAACTAGTATGGATAGCCACAAAGTCGAGAGAATTTACGGTGAAGAGTGCATACAACCAAATCCGTGACAAAGAATTCCCACAGAAAGAAAGGCAAGTATCATCATCTTTCCAGCCGTCCCCCAAACTGCGGTGCCGAATTTGGAAATTAACAATTCCCCCCAAGGTAAGACATTTTCTATGGAGTGCATGCCAAAACGCCCTCCCCACGACAGAAAACCTCTACAAGAGGAAAATATTACCTCATCTAGGTTGCCCTTTTTGTAATCAAGAGGCTGAATCAGTGGAGCACCTCTTTCTAATTTGCCCCTAGACAGTAGCAATTTGGACAAACCCATCAGTTCACATCAAAATCGCACACAAGGAAATCACACGAATTGCTTCACAAATTGCTATCACTAGATAAGATTGCTATTATCCTGTGGTTGATATGGAAGGCCAGAAATGAGTTTGTCTTTCGAGGAAAGCCCCTGAATCCGAGAACCTTAATTGAGTCAGCAAGGATTATGACTCAAAACTATAGCAAGTGGAATCAACAAAGCTCAAATTTGTATACTGAATAGAGATTGTTACCTCAGCACTGGAACCCACCGACGAGGAACTCCTTCAAAATCAATATTGATGGATCCTTCCTTGAACATGCAATAGAAGGAGCAGTAGCTAGGATCCTCAGAGACGCGACTGGAACTTTCCTTGACGGCTTCGCCGGGACAGTTCTGGCGACTTCACCGCTACACATAGTGTCGAATTTCTACACATAGTGTCGAATATATAAATTCGATCCTATCAACGATGCAAGAAAGTAATGGAAATTTGCACAACACAAGAATTTACGTGGTTCAGCAGAGGAGATGTTCCGCCTACCTACGTCCACGGGGAGATGAGATCTATTTCACTAATAACGTAGAAAAGTGTACAACCGCTCTTTTTCACTCCCTCTCTCTCTCTCTCTTTGGAGACCTGTTTCGCTCTAAACATATATAGCAAAACCCTACATGGCACAAATTACAAAATTGCCTATATAGCCTAAAATATTTAGCTTTTCCATATAACAGAATACAAGACATCAACCTCAACAATCTCCACCTTGGCTTGGATTCTGTAAAGCCACCTGTGAAAAAATATGAAATATAGATGTCTTCATCTCCATACCTCCAAAAGAGGTACACTCCCACACTCATTGAGTGTGTCCCTCACCTTCAACAGCGAGTTATATTAATTGAGCCCAAACAGGACCCAAACTTCTCAACAGTAACCGGCTTGGTAAAACAATCTGCAAGATTGCTATTCGTGTGAATCTTCCTCAAGTGAATGCTGCCATCTGACACAAGCTCCCTAATTTTGTGAAACTTCACATCTATATGCTTTGTTCTTGCATGAAACACTTGGTTCTTGGCAAGATGTATGGCACTTTGACTGTCACAATGTAACACCGCACCTCCTTGCTCTAAACCTAACTCACGAACCAACCCAGTCAACAAGAGCCCTTCCTTAGCAGCTTCTATAACTGCCATGTACTCTGCCTCTGTAGTAGACAATGCAATTGTGGACTGGAGCATCGCCCTCCATGAGATAGGTCCACCAGCTAATGTGAAGACATATCCTGTAGTAGACCTCCTCCTGTCTAGGTCACCAGCAAAGTCTGAATCAACATATCCCGCTAGCTCCTTCGAACCTCCGTCGCGACTGAACATAATACCCAAGTCTGCAGTCCCGTTGAGATATCTAAAGATCCACTTGACTGCATTCCAATGCTCCTTCCCTGGATTACTCATGTATCTGCTAACAACACTGACTGCATGAGATAAATCTGGCCTGCTACATACCATAGCATACATGAGACTCCCAACTGCGCTAGCATAGGGAACTCGAGACATCTCCTCAATCTCCTCATGTTTTGTGGGGCATTGCTATTCAGATAACCTGAAGTGGCTAGCTAACGGTGTCCTCACTGGTTTAGCCTTATTCATGTTGAAACGCTCAAGCACCTTTTCAACATACCTCTTTTGAGATACCCAGAGTTTACCTGCACTTCTATCTCTATGAATTTCCATACCAAGGATCCTCTTAGCAGCACCAAGATCCTTCATCTCAAACTCGTTATTCAACAAGGACTTTAAAGAGATAATATCACGCATGTCCTTAGCAGCAATGAGCATGTCATCAACATAAAGCATCAAAAGAATAATCGAATTATCATCTAACACTTTAAAATAAACACAACAATCATACTCACTTCTTGAATAGCCAATTTGCACCATAAAAGAGTCAAAACGCTTGTACCATTGTCTTGGAAATTGCTTAAGGCCATAAAGTGACTTCTTAAGTAGACAAACATGATCTTCCTTTCCTGGCACTTTGAACCCGTCAGGTTGCTCCATGAAAATCTGTTCCTCCAAGTCTCCATGAAGAAACGCCGTCTTCACATCAAGTTGCTCCAACTCAAAATCAGACATGGCTACAAAAGCAAGTAGAACCCGAATGGAAGTATGCGTTACTACTGGAGAGAATATTTCATTATAATCCACCTCTTCCTTCTGTGCATACCCTTTAGCTACAAGTCTAGCATTGTACCTTACCTGCTCATTCTCAGACACTGCCTCTTTCTTGCAAAAAATCCATTTACACCCAATGATCTTTCGCCCTTTAGGTTTCTCCACAATCTTCCAAGTCCTGTTTTTCTGTAAAGATTCTATTTCTTCCATCATAGCTGACATCCAATTATCACTATCAGCATCAGATATTGCATCCTGATAGGAAGATGGATCACCTGTACCTACTGTGAGGGCATAAGCAACCATATCCTCAAACCCGTATCTCACAGGTGCTTTGTGATTACGTTTTCCTCTACCTTCTGCGATGGTGTAAGTATCTTCTACTGTCTCTTGTGATTTGGGTGAGTTACTGGATGATTCCCTTCCTCCCTCTATTTCTGGTTCACCTAAATCCACCTGCACAGTAGATCCTTCTTCACTTCTGCCATCTGCATGTGAACTGTTATTTGCCTTCACCATGTCAGATTCATTAAAGACAACGTCCCTACTAACCACGGTCTTCCGTGCATTTGGATCCCATAGCTTGAATCCTTTCACACCTTTCTCATAGCCAAGAAAGATGCACTGCTTAGACTTTGAGTCTAACTTGGAACGATGTCCACTTTGTACATGAACATAGGCTGGACAACCAAATACTCTCAAACCAGAGTAGTCAATCGGATTACCTGTCCATACCTCCTCAGGAACTCTGCATTCAATGGTTGTAAATGGAGACCTGTTAATGAGATAGCATGCCATATTAACTGCTTCTGCCCAGAAACTTTTACTCAGCCCTGCATTCAGCCTCATACTCCGAGCCCTTTCCAAAAGTGTCCTGTTCATCCTCTCAGCTACACCGTTTTGCTGTGGTGTATCTGATGTTGTGAAGTGACGTGTGATCCCTTCAGCTTTACATAGTTCCAGGAATTGTGTGTACCTGTATTCCCCTCCATTGTCTGTTCTCAAGCACTTTAGCTTCTTTCCTGTCTGCCTTTCTACTTCAGCCTTCCACTCTTTGAATTTAGAGAAGACTTCGTTTTTCTGCTTCATGAAGTAAACCCAGACTTTCCTTGAGTAATCATCAATGAAGGTCACAAAATATTCGGCTCCACCTTTTGATTTGATCGATGCAGGACCCCATACATCGCTATGTACATAATCAAGTACATCCTTGCTCGTATGCTTCGCAGTTCTAAAACTAACCCTGCTCTGTTTCCCGAAAACGCAGTATTTGCAGAAGTTCAATTTGCAGCTTTTGACACCTTTTAACAGCTTCCTTTTATGAAGCTCCATCATACCCTTTTCACCCATATGCCCTAACCGCATATGCCATAGATGAGTGTCATCTATATCGGACTCTGCAGTTGTAGTCACAGATGCTCCACCTGTTACCGTACTCCCTATGAGCCTGTATAAACTTCCAATCAACTCTCCTTTCATAACAACCATAGCTCTCTTGATGACTTTGAGAACTCCACCTGCTGCTGTGTACTTGCAGCCATTCACATCAAGCGCACCCAAAGATATCAAATTTTTCTTTAGATCTGGAACGTGCCTTACATCCACTAAAGTTCTGACTATACCATCAAACATTTTGATTTTAATAGTCCCTATTCCAATGGTTTTGCAAACCGCATCATTCCCCATTAGAACAGATCCGCCACTGTATGATTGGTATGAATCAAACCAATCTCTATTTGGGCACATGTGATAAGAGCATCCAGAGTCTAAAATCCATGAATCAGTGAACTGATTCTTACCTGATGATATAGAGAGAAGATCTCTATCATCATCGTCTGAACTATCAGCCACACTTGCTTGATTAGAAGTTTTCTCGCGCTTCTTCAAGTCTTCCTTTCTCTTATAACAGTCTCTTTTCAGATGGCCTTCTTTCTTGCAATAATAACAAGAGAGTTTTGTTTTACCCCCTCTTGATTTTGATCGACCCTTATTCCCGGATCCCCGCTGGATTGTTCTCCCTCGTTCCTGCTCCTTAACTTTTCCGATGAGACCCTCACCCTGTGTCGCAACACTGTTAACCCTCTTTCTCGTATCATTAGATAATAGGGCAGCAGTGACCTCATCTGTTTCAAGCGTCTCTTTACCATACAAGAGTGTCGTCACCAGATGATCATAAGATGCTGGCAGCAATGATAGCAGTAATAAGGCTTTGTCTTCATCTTCCATTGAAACCTCCAGACTTGCAAGTTTACTCAAAATCTGATTGAACATATTGATGTGTTCTAACAGATCTTAGCCTTCCTCCATCTGTAGAGAGTATAACTGTTTTTTCAAAAAAAGTTTGTTCGTCAAGGACTTGGTCATATAGATGCTCTCAAGTTTTGCCCACACCTGCGGCGCCGACTTGAGATCCACCACATACTGCAGAACCTCATCAGATAGGTTCAATCGAATGGCGCTTACCGCCCTTTCCTCCATCTCCGCCCAATCTTCATCACTCGTTTCTGGTTTCTTCCCTTTCCCCAGCAGCACTTTCGACAGGCCCTGCTGAATCAGAAGATCCATCATTCTTCGTCGCCAGAGAGTGAAGTTGTTCTTTCCATTAAACCTCTTGATGTCGTACTTGACACTCGAACCCTTTCCTGCCATCTTGATAGCTCAAAGAACCCCGCTCTGATACCAATTGTCGAATATATAAATTCGATCCTATCAACGATGCAAGAAAGTAATGGAAATTTGCACAACACAAGAATTTACGTGGTTCAGCAGAGGAGATGTTCCGCCTACCTACGTCCACGGGGAGATGAGATCTGTTTCACTAATAACGTAGAAAAGTGTACAGCCGCTCTTTTTCACTCCCTCTCTCTCTCTCTCTCTCTCTCTCTCTCTCTCTCTCTCTCTCTCTCTCTCTCTCTCTCTCTTTAGAGACCTGTTTCGCTCTAAACATATATAGCAAAACCCTACATGGCACAAATTACAAAATTGCCTATATAGCCTAAAATATTTAGCTTTTCCATATAACAGAATACAAGACATCAACCTCAACACATAGAACTGCAAGTGCTACTGCAAGCGCTCCAAGCTTTCGTTGCCTAGAGAAACGAGCGCATAGTGTTGGAAACGGATAGTCTTTTGATTGTCAAGATGTCGAATGAGCAAGGTCAAGTTGGCTAGGAAGATGAAGCTGCTGTCCACGAAGCCCAAATCCGTTTGGCCCACTATAGCAAGATAACTGTGGCCCATTGCAACCGAATCGCCAACCAAGCTGCTGATTGGATCGCTAAGGCACAACTTCAAAAATATCTTCTTCCATCTTGGCTCATGGATCCCCCCAACCTTTATGGGAGTTATTATGTTTTGATGCTCCACTGTCGGGCTGTAGATCCAAGAACTCTTAAGTGTCAATCAAAGCGTTCTTTTTCGACCAAAAACAAAGGGTCCGTTGACAATTAGTGAAATTTGAATCTGACTTATTACTTTCATCTATTAAATACATCAACTAACAAGAGGGCACTCGCATAGGGACTGATCCATCTATATCGTGCTCTAAGATCCGTCAGAAACTTGTGGGCGTAAAACAAGAAGTTGATAGCCAATACTGGAGATATTGCTGAAGATGGAACGGAAAGTGTCAATGTAGATCAACTTGGTAAGTTATCGGATTAGATTATTTTTAGATGCTCCCTAGACTAAGAGCACTGCGTTTTGTATAGGTGCCAGAGTGCTTGCCAAGCCCCATCACATGATTAACATTGCAAAGGAGTTATTTCACGTGATGGACGAAGATGAGGAAATCAGTGACAGCAACGAAAAGAGTAATGTTTTTGGGGAGATCCTGAGTGAGTCCTGCTTGGACAACAAAAGTACCTGTCCCTCAGTCGACACTCCAACATCGTTCCCGCCTGAGCTGAATCCTTCCACGAGGCCGCCTGAATTCAATGACATCTCTTTCAGGCCTCCATTTCTTCTGCCTCTCCGAATTCAAGCGGTGAAGCAACTAAATATTTTTGACATGAAGTGTTTCCCATTCTACACCCTTCCTCACGCACCAATGCAGAGTCACAACCTTTTAGAAGGTGGTGACATGAAAAAGAAACTAGATGTGTCGACTCCCGAAAATGAAGCAGTTGTTGGAAGACTACCTGCAGAAGAAAGTAACCACGGGACAAAGGATTTTAAAAAATCAGATGGTTTCCAAGATATACAAAGTGTTAGTTCAGATGTGAAGAAGCCGAGACCGGAAGGCTGCTAAAAATATGTCTCGAGTTTTTGAGTCCATGAACAAAAACCTGACCCAAGATAAATTAAAGGAAAATCTAGAAGTTGAATATATGTAGATATCCACCATGGAAATCTATATTTCTTGTTTAATTTTGGAGTTCTAAGCCATGTTGGGATTCTCATCATGAAAAATAGGCTTCAAAAAGGAAAGTGGATATTTAGATTTCAAGTTGCTGATTTGTTGAGTTCAAAAAAAGTTTCAGTAGATTACAGAAATCAATTTCATATAAACGTTGGTCAACAAAATAGGAAAGTGGACTTATGAATATGAATTAGACCATGACTTGGTCAACTCTTGGGGCACACATATTATATTCTATCGTGGGCACCTTGGAAAGAAGAAGTTGAAGTGTGCAGAGTGCGGTCTTTGTATTGTTCATGTCCAGAGCGAAGAGAAGTTTTGAAGCGTTGCGGTTGACGTCGAGTGCTTGGCGTGGATTTATCTCTCTTAGATTTTGTTCGTGGAATTACACCAAAAGCTTAAGTGTTCGTAGCGATTAAATCTTGTGTTAAGATTTGTGCACAATTCTTTTACGAGATTGAGAGATTATTTCGAAAGGAATTGTGGGGCTAAATATTGTGTGAGGTTTTGAGTGTAATTGGGGCGTGGGAAACACTTAGAGTGTTTGAGTGACTCGAGTCTGATTGTAATCTCCATTGTATTGCTTGATCTATAATGAAATTCCATGCTGCTCTCCCCGTGAAAGTAGGTCACTACGACCGAACCACGTAAATCTGGTGTCTGATTTATTTTCTTATTCTGTCAATTTTATTGTTCAATCTCTTAGCTTCCGCAACAAAGGCCTAGATGTAGCAATCCTTCCACTGCCGCCACTACTTCCTCCTCTTCCTCCAGCCACGCCACCAAGGGACTCATCTTTATCATTCAATAAGCCAGAGACAACTCTGCCCCCACCTCCACCGCCAATTCCACCAAGTAAAGGATCATCATCAGCTCCACTGCCCCCCATGCCACCATCCAGGGAGGTGCACAGCCATCCCCTCCTCCAAGTAGTTTGGCAAAAGCTCTGCGTGCCAAGAAAGCAAATACCAAACTAGAGAGATCTACAAACATGAGCAAGTTGTACAGAAACTTGAAGGCAAAGGTAGAAGGTGGAGAGAAAAACCAAAACTCATCGAAAGGCAAAAGAACACCAGTCGGAGGGTCTTCAGCAGGGAAACAAGGAATGGCCGATGCCATAGCAGAGATCACTGAAAGGTCAGGTTCCTCTACTGGTATTGATATATATTCCCTCGTCGCAGTGAGTTAGTGAGCAAAAAAACTAAATAGCCACATTGTGGCTTTGTTTGGTTCTATAGATCAACATATTTTCAACAGATTGAAGAAGAAGTCCAAGAGCACAGCAATTTGATTAAGGAGATAAAAGCAGCCATCGGTACTTTTCAAACGAAGGACATGTCTGAACTCCTTAAATTCCACAAGTTCATCGAACAGCACTTGGAGAAGTTAACCGATGAGACACAGGTACTTTCGTTCTGTTGTCTTCCAGTTTCTAGTGATCCGAACTTCTTACATTTCCACATCAAAATATGTCAGAACAATGGGTGGAGAAACCAAATGTTGAGACAAAGTTATTCTCGTTTGTTTATCTTTCAGTCATTAGCAGTGGGGTCATTTTAACCTGGAAAATCTTCTGGACTAAGTGGAAATCAGGTTTTGGCAAGGTTTGAGGGCTTCACAACAAAGAAGCTCGAGGCCTTGAGGATGGCGGCAGAGCTTTATTCAAGATTGGAAGGCATAGCTACTGAGCTAGAGAACTGGAAAGTAATCCCTCCTTTGAGCCAGCTTCTTGACAAAGTCGAATCATACTTCAACGAGGTAGGCTCCAAGTACCCCTACCTGTAGAGACATACCTTGTGCCTATACTATATATGTGTCATACTAATTGGGGGAAAAATGTCGGCGACAGATCAAAGGAGAGGTGGATGCATTAGGGAGGAGCAAAGACGAAGAGACGAAGGGTTTCCTGAGCCAAAACATTCACTTTGACTTTGGCATTTTGGTTTGAATTAAAGAATCGATGGTGGATATTTCTTCAGGCTGCATAGAGTTGGCACTGGAGGTACGATTTACTTACAAGTGCAAACAACTAAAGAAAAGAAGATACATTGTTTATGTATTTTGGCTTAAAAAATCTTGTCCAGGAACGGAGAGAGATAAAAGCAGCAATCAAGGGGGCTCGCATAACCATCACCGAGAGCAAAAGTACAACATGCGTAAAGTTGCTCTGGCGAGCTTTTCAACTCACGTTTTGTGCCTATGACTTTGCGGGCGGACAAGATGATCGAGCTGACCAGTTGACTCAAAGATTAGCCGATGAGATCGAGGCCGATCCTCTGTGAATCTAGTATCTCTTTAACAATAATACCTTTGAACAACTTACCCGCCTCGTAGCACATACGGTGAGATCATCTGCAAGAAAGGTCAGTAAGATCGTCTGCAAGATCAATTCCGAATAAACATGGTCTTGTTAAAGTACCGATTATTAGATACCACATTGTTGTGTAAACAGAAGTCACTGAATGTACTATCCTCATGTAAGAGCATGAACTTTTATATGAGACTATAAAGCGCGCTTCGATAATAAGCTGTTGCAGAAAAGCCCGTGCCGCGACCACGTCTCACAATGCACACCAGAGATAATATGACACCGGGAAAATTTCTACTCCCCTCTATGTCTAATTATAAGAGCATGCTGAAAACTGCAGCAACAAATCAACCAGGCAATGTAAAATTGGGACACAAGAAGTTTAACGTGGAAAGCTAAGCTAGAAAAGAAAACTACAGAGTAAGCTCGCCAAAACTTCCACGACATACAATGGGATTGCAAAAGGTTTTCTCTAATCTTGTGAGCGAGGATGCCGGAAATACACCGATGGAGAAGGGTTGTCCGTGACCGACGCTAGCCAACACATAGCACACACCTCCATGTCCAACGGTGAAGATTGCGCTGGTTGATCTACTAACTAGAGTGATCCTCATGTGATATCATGAGATAAGAGGAAAAAAAAGAAATATAACGTCTCCCAAATGGTTTGAGAATTAGGGAATAAATACTCCTTAATTCTAAGAGTTTACCTTAATTTTTTTCGTTAATTTTCTATATCTTCAAAAAGATTAAAAAAAAGGACAAAAGTACACCAGAAGTGTCATAACTTGTGTACAGCGATCACTTTGGTGCCATAACTTTTTTTCGGATTACTTTGGTGCCAAGTCGAAGAAAAAGAGATCACTCTAGTGTCAATTTGGCCGGAAATCCTACGTGGAATTTTTTTATTAATTTTTGACGTCGACATGGCTCGTCGGAGGCTGAGTCAGCGTGTACAATCAACATTTTTATTTTAAATAATTTTTTCCATTGTGTACAATTAGCATTTTTAATTTTAAATATTTTTTTCCTTTTTCTTTTCTTTTCTTTTCTTTTTTTTTCTCCTCTCGCCGGCTAGCCACTAGCGAAGCCTGGGAAGGGTTGGGCGAGGGCAGCCTTGCCCATGGCCGACGAGGGGCGGCCTCGCCAAGATCTAGCAAGACCCCCCCTCCCCGGCGACAGGTGAGGCCGGCCCTCGCGGAATCTGGCGAGGGTGACCCTCGCCGGCGTCGAGCGAGAGAAGCCCTCACCTGGGCGGGCGAGGGTCGCCCACGCCTGACTCAAGCGAGGGAGGCCCTCGCCCACCCAGGCAAGGGCTTCCCTTGCCTGACGCCGGCGAGGGTCGCCTTCGCCAGATCCGGTGAGGGGCGGCCTCCCTTGTCACCAGTGAGGGTCGCCTTGCCCAGATCTGGCGAGGCCACCCCTCGCTGGCCATGGGCAAGGCTGCCCTCGTCCAGCCCTTCCCAAGCTTCACCGATGGCCGGCCGGCCACCGGCAACTGGCCGGCAAGGGGAGAAAAGAAAAGAAAAAGGAAAAAAATTATTTAAAATTAAAAATGCTGACTGTACATGTTGGAAAAAATTATTTAAAATAAAAAATGCTGACTGTACATGCTGACTCAGCCTCCAACGAGCCACGTCAGTGTAAAAATTTGATAAAAAATGTCACGTAGGATTTCCGGCTAAATTGGTACTAAAGTTATCTCTTTTCCTCCGACTTGGCACCAAAGTGATCCGAAAAAAAGTCATGGCACTAAAGTAATAGCCGTACACAAGTTATGGCACTTATGGAGTACTTTTGCAAAAAAAAAAAGGAGATCGAAACTACGATCACAATGAGCTATAATTCATTTGGATCAGTATCGCACTTTAGAGTAGTTGGTAATTTGAAGATTAATGACTAGAGTGAAAATGAAAATTGTGAATTTATTCGAATCACCATATCAAAGAAATATCTTGAATTTTACAGCCGGACTAAAAGTGATGAACATTGTCATTAAAGCCGGTTACTTTAATTTATGCCAGGTAGTATTGCATTAATCATGGTCTTAATCAGTGACGGTAAAAGGTAAATCGGCTAATGATCGGTGTCGCGACCTACCCGTCCCGATTGAGTTGATCGGGTTTAGGCCAAGAGGTATTTGTCGATGGATATGAACAACAATTGGTCCGTTTGAAGGGTGAACCAAATGGTTCATTAATTCAATGATTGAGGCTCTCCCAAGCCTCATACCTTACGCGACGAGAATTGTCTAATTTACGCATTCGATTGGAGTCGCCACTAGCCATGATTAAGGGTGAGCTAGAAACCCTGATCGAGACGTGGGAGTGTCGTCTCGATATGTGCGAAAATCAGAGATTCCAAAATTCGGGGACTTGATTACACTAGCGATCTAACTAGTGCCCTTTCGGTACCTAAACTTGAATATTTGCAAATTAACTACTGGACAGCTTATCAAAAAAGCTAATATTCCACCTAACCGTTCTAAAAAAATAGAAAATAACAATCAATAAATTAAAGATGCGCAATTAAATAATCACGAAGAAAATGAACAACCAGTGATCTAGCATCGGCTCTAAAAAGAAAATGCAATCAAAAGCCCTAAGGTAAAGCCTTAATGGCTTATCCGATTTTTCGAGGATTTTTTTAAAGGGTTTTTCTCTTTTTTCTCATTTTTTAACCTAAAATCTAGTGAAATAAAACCCCAAACTGATTTCTAAACATCTCCTAATTTTCTGATTTTTTTTGGAATTTTTCCGAATTTTTCTGCATTTTTAAATTTTTTTATTTTCTGAATTTTTTTAATGTTTTTGAATTTTCTGAATTTTTAATGTTTTTCAGTATTTTTATTTTTTAAATATTTTTGCATTTTTTGGAATTTTTTGGAATTTTTAAGATTTTAATTTTTTTTGGAATTTTGGAATTTTTAAATATTTTTTTAATGTTTTGATATTTTTCATAATATAATAATTCCGGACCGGGTCCCCTGACCCGATCCGCTCGAGACCTGACCCGGGGTCTGCATTCCCACTCCTTTTCTATTTTTTATTCTTTTCTTTTGATTTTCCTTTTTCTTTTTTTTTCTTTGTCTTTTGCTTCTTTACCTTTTCTAATTTTTCTTTTTACTATTACTTTTTCCTCCCTACGTGCTTTTCTGGTCTTCTCTTTCCCAGGCGTCTTCTTCACTGGGACTTCTTCACCGAGAGCTTCTTCATGCCATCACCGGGATTACGCCGGGAACGCCCAACGCCGGCCGTCGGCTCAGGCCGCCAGTGCCGATGACGGACGCTGGCCTTAAGCCGTCACCGCCTGCCAACATTCTGGCGACGGCACCAGCCACTTAGAGAAACAGCCACAACTCCCCACCGGCGATTAAAACGTACTTTCCGGACATCCGACTTTCGGCTCTTATCACAGACACTTAGCCCTAACAAAACAGCATGAACAAACACAAAATGGGGATAAATGGCTTCTGGTTCGGGTAGTCTCCATGACGGCGAATGGCGACCGGTACGCGAGCCTCTGACAAGAATGACGGTGATTAGGGCGGACCCCAGGTGAATGAAATTTTTTTTGTTCGGTTCAACCTTCCTTCTGACGAACTCCCCCCTCCAAGACTCTCTCTTGGCTCTATTCCTTTTTTAACGCATACGCTCACTAGTGATCATGAGTCCACGATACTCCATGGCCAGTGTGGAGATGATTCGGAGAAGAAACTAGGGGGAACCCCCAGTGAGCTCTCTCTCCTGGCCAACTCTCCCTCTCTCTTTATCTTCTCTCTTCAAGCTCTCCCCTTTTTCCTTTCCGATTACTCCCTCCTCCCTCCTTTCTTTTTCGGTTCAAGCCCCCTTTCTGACGTGCCTCCCCCCCGAGACCCCAAAAGAGAGCTCTGCCCGCTCTTTGTCTCTTCGGGTCAGTTTTTTTTCGTGAAAACATGCAAAGCCCTTTCTCCCGTGTCCTTTCTCCCTTTTTGCTTCTTTTGTGAAAGTCTCTAGAGGGTGAGCTGTCCACGGGAAATGCTCCTCTTTTTCTTTTTTCTCTCTCTTTTTTTTAAAATTATTATATTTTTTTCATTTTAATTTTTTTATAATAATTTTAAATAAATAAAGTGAAAATACGTTTTACTAAATTTATTAATGCAAATGCACCTAATGTCTACATGTCACACAATTTAATGAAAATATTTTTATTTAGGGGTTAAAAATCAATCCCTAATTTTTCATGCAATTAAACCCTGAATGAATAAGCAAAATTTAGGTGTCAATAATCGGCCCTATGAGGTTAAAGTGTATATCAATGATTGTTCGGCCATCGAAAGGATGGTAAATAATTGGAGTACACAGTCAATGCATCATCGTAAGTAATTATTCTTTTTTCATCTTTTGTCAAGAAATATGATTCTGATTCTTTTTTTTTTTGGGTAAAGATTCTGATTCTTTTTTTATTACTATGAAGAACCTTAAGTGAAAAGATTGACATCCATAGGTCCAAGGGAACCTACTCCCCTCCCTCTCTCTTTGACTCTTCCCATTTTCGTATTGGTTTTTTCTTACGGGACGGGATTGTCTTCCAATCACTTGGAACAGCCTCCGAATGTCGAGGATGTCGAATGCCAAGCGAGAGCAGTGCCTGTGAGCACGTTTAGGAAGCCGATGAGACCAATGTTGAGGGCGAGCAGCTCCTAGAAGCAGCAGCTGAGGAGGAAAACACAAGCAAATGGTCAGAAGCAAAACGACAAAGGAGGAGGAAGAAGAAAAGCACGGTCGAGAAAATTTCGACTTACATTTCCCTTGGGACGGTGGTTCTTGAGGCCACGAAGTGAAGTTTTCCACGTCGAGGAGGCTTGTGTTCGCGTCGTAAACGGTGGAGAGCCCGAACCTAGCGCCTAGCGCAGGCTGGGACGAACTCCACTAGCTGAGAAACTTGGACAACCATTATAATTAACCCTCTTTCTCAAATTAATTGCCCTTGGATGGACTTCCCCGCACAGGGATGCTAGCTGGAAAAACTTTCTTGGGGATGAGTACATTACACTTCTCACTTATTCTTTGCTAGGTTTCCCCTTTCGTCACGTTCAACCTCGCACAAAAAGGCAAACAATAGATGAATCAGTCCAAATGATTGAAGGGTTAGTCATAGGACCATGTTCAACCTCCATTCCAAACATGGGAGTGCCCTCGTTTGTGCCGGATTTGTGCATGTTTGAGGATAATAGTCCCTCGATTCTAATGATACCCGATACATTTTGATTTAAAGATTGAAATATTAAGATATCACATATTTTAACCACAGAAATATTAATAGCTCATGAAATTTAGTACGTTTAATTTGTTCTTTTTGTTAAAATATGTCTCAAGTTTGAGCCCGATAGATAAAATCCGATCCGAGATTAAATATTATTTTATGAAAGTCTGAAAGTTAGCAAAGGAAAATATACGAAATCAAATTCCGAATTAAAGTTGGAATGTGCATGGGAGTCTTTGCCCGCTGAAACAGGAAAGTCGAACATGGGGCTTCCACGTTGAAGTCGGTCAACAAAGAAAGAAAGGAAAGGATGTTGTGCTCAAGTGAAAAGAAGAAATAAAATAAAAAGAAAAGAAAAGAAAAGCATGGCTGGATTTTGTTTCCTGATCACAGGCGTGGACTTCTTTTGTTGACCAACGTGGGACTACTATTCAGGCGGTGGATATCATGTATACATATGCTCATGGTCAGGGGATGCTTTCAACGAGGACTTCTTCAAGCCCCGCTTCCTTGCAACTGCTTGGTAGTTGATTTCGTTCATGAATTACATCTAACAAGAATTAATGTTCAAGCTAATTAAATTTTATGACAAGATTTATGTATAATTACTTCGCGAGATTGAGATATTATTTTGTAATGAATTATTGAGCTAAATACTATGTGAGCTATTGAGGGTAATTAGGGCTTAGAAAACACTTAGAGTGGTTGAGTAACTCGAGTGTGGTTATAATCTCCGTCGTATCGCTCGATTTATAATAGAATTCGTTACTGCTGTCCCCGTGAACGTTGATGATTATGACCGAATCATGTAAATCTGATGTCCGATTTATTTTCTTATTCCGTCAAATTTATTATTCGATCGTTTAACTTCCGCAACACTTTTGACTTGAACGATAGTTATTGAAAGATCAGCTCGGAAGCTTTCTAAAGCATGGAAAACCACATAATCGTGTTAAACGGGCGTATCTCGTGGGGGGAACACCAGATGGGTTTCACAATAAGCAACAGCAGAGTTCATCCCTTCACAGAATAATAGGAATTGCTTTTTCTTATTCCAACCCGCTCTCGATCTATCATTTTTTTTCCTCTCATTTTACACGTTTATTCAATTTCGCACGTGCTCGGCTTGCTAAGATCAAAGGGCAAATCATTAATAATTGAAAAAGGGCAAGATTCCTCCTCTGGGAGAAGAAGAAAAAAAGAGGAAAGAAAGCATGAGGAGACCAGAGAAGCGAAGGAAAGCGAGACCAATAGCATGAAACGCGATGAAAATGACCACACAGTGCAAAAACCCTTCCGAGATGTTGGCATTTTTGCGTCCGTAGAATGGATCTGTCCCTCTCGTTCTCGTACACCTCATAATTCATTTTGCTGTGACTTTGCTTCAATCCCTTACCGAATATAAAGAATTGCCACGCCCACACATGATCTGTGATTGCTGGGCATCGAGATGAGCAATAGGAAAACGTGATTTGCGATGCTTGGCGCGGAGAGCGAACGGCGGAGCGGAAACCCCCACCCCCCGGGGCCCTCTTGCTTTAGTCACTTCATTGATTTACTTAATTTTTAAAAACTCGCCACATGTAAAGTCTTTTGAAGGGTCACGTCACTAAAAACGAGGATGAGGGGGGATTAGAATATCTTCTCTCCCAGGACCTCTTGCGCTTGTTCTCATCCCGTGAGGCGGGCTATTAAGATTCTTTCCTTATTTTAATGTGACGGTATTCGTACGCCTCGCAGTCTCAATTGATTAGGTACATTTTTCTAATCCCTTCCTAAGTAATACCTTCTACTTGCTTTGCATCTCAGAGATCTTGAAATTCGGACGAGGCTTGAAATGAACCCTTTTAATGCTATGCTCGGGATGATAAAATCAATAATCACTTCATTTGTCTACTTAATTTTGAAAAACCCTTTGATGGGAGACATCAACTGACGGAGAAGACTTTCCAAGCGAGAAGAAAGGGGTAAATATAAGGGCCCCGAGGTGAAAAAGATTAAAATCAAAAGATTCGTCGAAATTTCTAAGTACGATAATAATTGAGGGCTTGTTTGTCCAAACCATTCATAGTGTGTTGAGGACGATCATTTTTTAGATTAAGGCTCCGTTTACTTCGCGAAAAATGAACGATATGAAAAATATTTCCTAAATATGACCATTTGCACCACTCAAAAAAATTAGTCGATGGAAAATATCTTTATTATTGAGAATAAAAAAATATTTTCGTAAAATGTGAAAATATTTTTCATCCAATCTTTTTTGTAAGTGATATAAATGATAATTTTAAAAAATATATTTTTCAAATTAATTTTTTTACATGTAAAAAATAGAGCCTAAATCAAAAGATAAGTACATCAATCATGATGCTCAGTGGATGGGACGGATAGATGGAAAACGTGCTCCGAAAGCAGCTATACCAGAATCTTCCATGACCAACCGGTGCTCCCTCACCAACTCCTATATAAAGGACGGTTTAGCATACTAAGAGACTCAGCAACATATTTCGCAATGGCTCATCTTGCTTCGCTCACAAACTTCCTCCTCTCCTCAATCTGCCCTAGCCAACCCTCTCTCTCACTCTTCGGTTGCCCTCGTTCCGCTGCCATCTCCCCTGGCGCTCGATTTGCGAGATGTGCTTTGAACGTTGAGGATCAAGATGTCGCAAGACGTTCGGCGAATTGGAAACCTAGCGTTTGGGACTATGGCTTTGTGCAGTCACTCGATGCTGATTTTGCGGTAATGATTCTCTTTCTTTCTTTTTTACAGCACACAACCCAGCCTAGCTTAAGTTATATGGGAAATATTCGCATTTGGTCCCGAATTTGTATTCTTTTCCCAACTTGGGACTCGAACTTGTTAAAAATTTCCTGTCAAAATTTCTTGGTCTACAGTGGCAAATTGGAGCTCGAGTGCGTGTCAATGCTAGCTGAACATATGATGTGGAAAAACTCAGCGCCATTAGGACAAGGGAAAATTACCAAAAAGTCAAGGGAAAATTACCAAAAAGTCCTAAACCTTTTGCAATTATGCCAATTCAATCATAAACCTTTTTTTAGCTAATTCAGTTCTAAACCTTTTACAATTCTACCAATTCAGTCCATCCGGTCACTTTTGGCCGGTCGGTGCTAACATGGACTCAGGCCGACTAACGTGACAATTTTTAATAATTTTTTCTCTTTCTTTTTTTTTCGCCTATCTTCTTCCCCGATCTTTGAACCGGCGAGAGGCTCAGGCCGGCGAGGTCCACCTCGCCAGCAATGGGCGAGGCTGGCCCTTGCCGGCCCTGGTGAGGACCAGCCTCGCCGTCGCCGGGCGAGGTCAACCTCGCCATGGCAAGGGCGAGGTTGAGCTCGCCCAATGACGGCGAGGCCTCACCAAATCTAGGCTAGACCTTGTCGTCGCTGGGCCAGCTTGACCTCACCCAGCGACGGCGATACCTTGCCCGGTCATGGCAAGGTCGGCCCTCGCCCATGGGCGGCGAGGTGGACCTCGTCGGCCTCAGCGTCTCGCCGATAGCCGGACCGGCGACCGGGAAAGAAGATAAGCAAAAAAAATAAAAAGAAAGAGAAAAAAATATTGAAAAATTTGAAAAATAATAAACAAAATTATTAGAAATTGCCACGTTAGCTGGTCAGCGTCCACGTCAGCGCTAACTAGCCAAAAGTGGCTGGATGGACTAAATTGGCACAATTGCAAAAGGTTTAGGACTTTTTTGGTAATTTTCCCTTAGGACAATCAATTCTTGAAATTACAAGGACAATAACCAAAGATACATTTAACTAAATTTTGACAATTTGCTGATGAACTTAATTGGCTAAGTTCTACAAGTTCAACTACTCGATTTTACATATTTTTAAGTTCAAGGACGATATTGAGAACAGTAAAAAGGAAAAAAAAAAAACATAAGTTCAAGGATCGAATTTGCAATTTTGCCTTATATTCTGTTTTCATTGATGAGATAGAGTCCAATAATGCCAAAACGACATTGAAACAAAAGGATTACTGTGTTGTGATTAAGATATGTGCATGTGTACTTCTTGTGAATTAGATTTGTACTCTCAATATATAGGCGAGAGCTCAACAGTGCTTACTCAAATGTTTTTGCAAATAGCATGAGGGTCGATCTGTTTCAACACTCGAAACAAAATTCAATTCTGGTTATGCATTAACTTTAATTAAGATCTCATTTTTCTGAGTTTTTCATGTGCCTAGCTAGGTGGATAAATATACAGAGCAAGTTCACAGGTTGAAGGAAGAAGTCAAGGGTCAATTCCACAGGGAGATGAATCAGGTGGCCGAGCTCGAGTTCATTGACGCGGTTCAAAGACTAGGGCTGGGATACCATTTCAAGACGGAGATCAAGGACGCCCTCAGTTCCATCTATAACAACACTGAAGATGTTCAGCTTTCAGACGATCTCTACGCCGCTTCCCTTCGATTCCGGCTACTCAGGCAACATGGATATAAATTACCGCAAGGTAGTCGCCACTTGCTAACCTTTTGCAAATAATGTTGACACATCAAGATTTATCTTACCATTCCTTTCGTTGGATGTATAGATGTATTTCAAAGGTTTATGAACAAGATGGGTACGTTTAACGAATCGTTCAAGAAGGATGCGAAGGTGCTTCTTGGTCTTTATGAGGCATCTTTTCATGGACTGGAAGGTGAAATCATAGTTGATGAAGCTTGGAACTTTGCTTCTAAGCATCTGAAGGATCTAAACCTGGATGAAATTCCCGCTACTGTAGCGAGCCACGTGAGTCATGCATTAGATATGCCGATTCACTGGAGGCCAAACAGGTTGGAGGCTCGGTGGTTCATGGACATGTACGGGAAACAGCAAGACAGGATCCCTTCTTTGCTACGATTGGCTAAATTAGACTTCAATTTAGTGCAGTCAATCCATAAGAAGGAAGTTAGCAACATGGCAAGGTATACACAAGCATTCCATACATAGTTGATAGATGCATTTGACGTGAGGATATACATTCATGCAAATAGGAGCACATTTTGATCGACTTAGTCATCACATGTTAAATCTTTCAGGTGGTGGGTTGAACTTGGAGCGAATAAGATGACCTTCTGCAGGGACAGGCTAGTCGAACACTATTTTTGGTGCTGTGCAATGGTTTTTGAACCTCAATATACAGATTTCAGAGAAATGACTACGAAGCTCACTAATATGGTGACACTTATTGATGACATTTATGATGTGTATGGGACGCTGGAAGAGCTTGAGCTCCTAACAGATTTCATTGTCAGGTTCGTCTAATATTAGCACCATCATTATTTTCACTTGAAACTACTATTGCCAAGAACAAAGATGGGGAATTAATAAGTCTATGATTGACGCAATGGATAAAACAGATCCTGAGAATTATATGCTATGAATTAAATTCTTTGATGTGTTTTGGACATATCATTTTTTAGGTTAGCATTTTTTCCTCCATGTAATTGATTAATTTGAGCTAATAAAGTAACAGTAAGCACTGATTTTCATCATTATTACTAAAAAGTATTTCGATTGACGGTAAAACATATAAAATTGTTGATATGGTGATATTTTATCTAGGTGGGACATCACAGACATCGATAAGCTTCCTCTAACAATAAGGGCTTGTTTCTTGGCCTTGTACAACACGACCAACGAAATTGGTTATTGGACGATGAGAGAGCGAGGAATCAACCCTATCCCTTACATGCGAAAAGTGGTAATCTCGACTTGCTCAATCTTTGATCTAAGGGATATGTGTATTGGAGGTCTTAAAATTTGTTACGAAAGTGCAATTAAGTTCTAAAATTTTGAAAAAAGTGCAATCAAGTCCTAAGACTTATCAAATTGATTCAATCGTGTCCTTTCGTTAACTCCTTTCAACTTGGCTAACGGAAAATGCTGATGTGTCATTTTTTAGTATTTTCTCTTTCCTACGTGGCAATAACGTGGCTAAATCATGGAACATAAGGCTAAAACGACGTAGTTTTGATCAAAATATGATTCTTAATACAAATTTTATTTAAATTAAAATTTAAAAGAAAGCTAATTTTATTTTTTAAAAAAAGGAAGAAACTAGTGGGGAGGGCTACAAGCCCTTGCCGCCGCCGCCCTACCATCGCCAGGAAAGGCCAACAATGGCGGGGGATGGTCGGCGAAGGTCGCCGGGTCTTGGCTAGGCTTCTTGGCTATGGTGTGGCGGCGGCAGCGAGGACTTGCAACCCTCCTAGCCTAGTTTCTTCCCCTATACTATTTTTAAAATTTTAATTTATTTGTTAAATAAAGTTTATTTTAAAAATTAGATTTATACCAAAATGACGTCGTTTTAGCCACGTCATTGCTATGTATAATAGATAAAAAAAAAAAAAGAGTCACGTCGGCATTTTCCGTTAGCCACATTGGATGAAATTAATTAATGGAAGGACTCTACTGAATTAATTTGACAAGTTTTATAACTTGATGGCACTTTCATGATAAAAATTTGTGGATTCCTAACCCTAGCCCGTGCAAGGCAACTCGTTTCTCTACTTCTACCTTTCGCTTATAACTTCTCTTCGAACATTGAGAATCCGAAAAAGTAGGAGAAAAGATCATCCCTCGACTTGGTGATCATTGACACACTTTTTGGAATATTAATGCTACAGTGGGCGGATCAATGCAAGGCGTACATAAAGGAGGCCCGTTGGTACAACAACGGCATTAAACCTACACTGAAGGAGTACATGGACAATGCGCTGGATTCAGTTGGAGGGATGATTGTGCTGTTGGGCAGCTACTTCCTGACCACGGACAAATTGACGGAAGAGGGACTTGATTACGTGTCGAAAATCCCGAGTCTCATGCATTGTTCCTCTAAGATCCTTCGACTCAACAATGATCTCAGTACATCATCGGTAATTTACTTTGACATTTGTCCTTCCCCTTGGAAATAATTTCTTATAAAAACAATACATCATCGGCATGTTCATAGTGACGTGCAATTTTTTATAATTTACTTGATACGAATGTGAGGTGAATCACGAGACTAATGTTTGTAAACCACTAATGTCGTCCGTGCTTAGTATGAATTGGCACAAGGGGACAATTTCAAGGCACTGGAATGCTACATGAATGAAACCGGCGCTTCGGAAGAGGCCGCGCAGGAACACATCAGGCATCTGGTGCGCGAAACCTGGAAGAGGATGAATAGAGATGTGTTTGAGGACAACTTGTATCCCGGGTTTGGACCTTTTCTCAATGCTGTTTTGAACTTGGCACGAGCTTCTCAGTGCTTTTGCCAGTATGGAGACGAACATGGCCTTTCTGATCACGAAACCAAGGTCCATATTATGTCGGCATTATTCGAACCCGTGCCCCTCGATTAGGGATGCTCTAAGATAGTGATGGGTGTTTGTACAAGCTTCATAAGATTCGTCCAAGAAGCACATGTTGTTCCGTGCTTTGTGTTGTTGCTGACTACGTAGATTGTTGGGGAAATTTGAAAGCTGATGAAAATAGATCGGTACTTTATAGGTATTTGATGCGTGATGTCGATCATTGTCCTTAGATATTATTTGTCCCCACTATTGTTGTTGCCGGGTTTACAATAAAATATATCATCAAGATATACACCAAAACTACAGAGAAACGAGTTCAACAATTACTCAATTTTTCTATTGAAATTTCACTTTGAATGTGTTATGAAACTTAGTGAAAAAAGAAGAATATTGTAAAGAAGAAAGAGTTATGAAGAAGAGAAGATTGCTCTCCTTAAGTAATTGTAATGATTAATGTATGATTTGGTCTTATTTACAAATAACCAATCAACACATATCTTGAGATATGTACCTTATCCCCACTATCATTAGTTTTCATGATCAACCATCACTTCTATTCATGTCAATAATTACTTCTTTTTATATCCGACAATCATCTTTTTTTCATGTTTAACAATCACGTCTCTTCATGACAACAAATTATTTCAATAATCCCCCACTTAGTTTGTTATATGTACTAATTTACACAAATTTGTACATACAAGAAGGCATTTGTTAATATTTAAACCCTTAATTAGTGTAAATAATTCTATTAACGAAATCAATGGTAGATAAAATTTTGAATCATGATTCCATTTGTTAATTGAATTATCACACATATGAACTTACACACATCTGGTTAGAAATTTGTCATGCCTTAGCACTTTTATGGCCTTGTGCTTCCTCTTCGATTCATGAACATTAACAAAAATTCATCCACCTTTTATTAGAAGCGGCACCACTTCTTATGTTCATATAGGTGAAGTTCCTAACTTATTACCTTAACCCTTGCCTTGCTAAAACCTTGAATTTTGTTAAGTCTATGTTTGTTTCACAGAAAACAAAAAATTTTCCAAATTTTCTGGCCTTTTGTTCATGGAAAATTAACTAGTCAAGAAAAATATTTTTCGCCAATGGAAAAAACACTTTCAAAAGTGGAGAAAACGATGGCCTCCTCTTTTTTTCACCCAAACCAAGCACATTCTCCTACATGCACTCCTTTTTATTATTATTTTTTAAAAAAATTCAAATTTTTAATTATTTTTATTTTTCTATTTTTCATTTATTTTATTTTTTATTTTTATTTTTCCTTCTTCTTCGGCCAATCGCCGGCCATCACGACGGCCGGCGACTGGCCACATTCTCCTCCATGCACTCCTTTTAATTATTATTTATTTTCATTTTCCTTTTTAAAAAATTAATTTTTTTATTAATTTTTTATTTTTCTATTTTATTTTTATTTTTTTTCTTTTATTTTTAAAATTTTCTTTTTCTTTCTTCTTCGGCCAATCGCCGGCCATGGCGACAGCCAACAACCGGCCACATATGAGCTTGAGCTCGCCTACCTTTGGCAAGCTCCAACCTCGTCGGCTTATGGTGAGGCTCGAGGTCGCCGGCGACTGGCCACATTCTCCTCCATGCACTCCTTTTAATTATTATTTATTTTCATTTTCCTTTTTAAAAAATTAATTTTTTTATTAATTTTTTATTTTTCTATTTTATTTTTATTTTTTTTCTTTTATTTTTAAAATTTTCTTTTTCTTTCTTCTTCGGCCAATCGCCGGCCATGGCGACAGCCATCAACCGGCCACATACGAGCTTGAGCTCGCCTACCTTTGGCAAGCTCCAACCTCGTCGGCTTATGGTGAGGCTCGAGGTCGCCTGTGGCTGGCAACTGGCCTAAGAAGAAGAAAATAAAAATAAAAATAATTGATAATTAAAAATTTAATTTAAAAAAATAAAAAAAAATTATTAAAATAAGTGCACATAGGAAAATCAAATCAAATTTTCTATACCAAATGGTGAAAAATATTATAGTTCATATTCAAGTTTCAGCCAAATACTGGAAAATATTATCATTTTCCTAAATTATTTAAGTCAATGGACCTTTCTTTTAAGCACTAAACAGAATTTCATCACATCATGTAAACAAATTCAGAAGGCAAATTATAGTATGCCTACGATTAGTCATGGCCACAGGCCAATTTTGGCCCGAAATCGGCTGAGGTTAATTTCGGGACCGGCCCGTTGACTAGGCCCGCGGTTTAGAACCGGAACCGGTCCGTGGCCTACGGGCCCGATTCCGGTTCCAACACCCGGTTCCAAAAAAAAAAGAAAAAAACCTACTGCTGCACAATAGCACCACCCCGACGTTCCCATGTTCCCACGCCCACCTCCAGTCCTCCTCCTCCAAATCCCTCCTTCCCCCCTCTCCCCTGCGCCTCCTCCGGTCCTCCCCTTTTCTTCTCCACCTGCCCCCCGTCTTCCCAAATCTGACCCTCGTCACCGTCGCCACCACCCATGGCCGCAGCCGCCGATGCCGATGCCCCCTCCTTCTCCCCCTTGCTACCCTGCGCCTCCTTACCTTTTCTCCTCCGCCCATCTCCCGTCTCCCCAAATCTGACCCCTGCCACTGCCGACGCCACCCATTGCTGCATCTGCCGATGTTGACGCTCCCTCCTCCTCCCCTCCTCACGACCCCGCCCAGCCCCCGGAGGAGGAGGACACCCCACTACTTCTCCCCATCCCCGTCCTCTTCCTCCTCCCGACCCCCTCCTTCTCCCCCTCACCGCCGCCCCCGTCTCCTGCTTTATCTCCTCGCCGCCTTGAATCTCGCCTCCGCCACCGTGGCCAAGGCCGCGAATCACGAGCGACGACCAACGGAGGACTAGGCTTGCAATTTTTATTTTATTAATTATTTTATTAATTTTTAAATTACAAATCGGAACCAGCCTGGAACTGCCGGTTCCAAATTGGAATTATCAATTCGTGAACCGTGGCCATGTTTACCTACGATATTCAAATTATTTTGACTCAAGGTATTATTACGCATATCATGACCGCAGTGTGACTTTGACTATTTCAAATTTTCAATGATGATTCAAGCGCAAAAAAAGGAGGAAGAAGATTATTCTTATGCTGGGTCAAAAGGGTTAAGCCGGGTTGATTTGACCCAATCCGGAAATATATGGGTCAAGGTCGGGTTGACTCGATGTTTTGCAGGTTCTAAATACCCTATTTTTCAAGGTGATCATTGGGTTCAAGTTTGTTTTTACCAGGTCTCGTATAGATGTACGTCAATGAAAAAGGTGATTGTTGCAAGATTTAGTCCATCTAGAAAAAAAGGAATTATCTTAAATAATTGTAAGACATAAAATTTCAAATTTTAATTAAGAAAAATGTTGGAGATTTACGATTCGTTTATACCGCGATGTAGAGTCCTTTTACTTACGATTTTGCCCAACATGTAGACGCATATGATTATGATGAATCACAATAATATTGTGTACTACCTAGGGGGTTAAAAGGAATACCAGTGCAATTTCGTAAGTTACAAGGAGTATGCCAATTCCTTATTCTAAAATAATATATGGGTGCAATTTCCAAATTCCCACGGAGGTTGTATATTGAGTTACGCATGGTGGGTATGCTACGAGAAATTATTAAATACTTTGAGTATGTCGCATGACGGTTACCCTCGCGCTTATGAAAGTTTTTGTTCACAAGCTGGTTTACTTGCCGTGACTAATAATTCCTGGTACATGTCTTGCTTCAGCTGATGATTGGAACCGTTGAAGATCTGCACGGGTTATATCCTGACGTCGTATCAGCCAATTTGAACTCGGGAAGAGTAGAAATATTAGTACGTCAGGTCCGTTGACAATTAGCGAAATTCGAATCTGACTTATTACTTTCATCTAGTAAATACATCAACTAACAAGAGGGCACTCGCATAGGGAGTGATCCATCTATATAGTGCTCTAAGATCCGTCAGAAACTTGTGGGCGAAAAACAACTAGTGGATAGCCCATACTGGAGATATTGCTGAAGATGGAACGGACAGTGTCGATTTAGATCAACTCGGTAAGTTATCCGATTAGATTATTTTTAGATGCTCCCTAGACTAAGAGCACTGCGTTTTATTTAGGTGCCAGAGTGCTTGCCAAGCTCCATTGCATGATTAACATTGCAAAGGAGTTATTTGATGCGATGGATGCAGATGAGGAAATCAGTGACAGCAACGAAGAAGAGTAATGTTTTTGGGGAGACCTTGAGTGAGTCCTGCTTGGGCAACAAAAAGTACCTGTCCCTCACACGACACTCCGACATCATTCCCGCCCGAGCTGAATCCTTCCATGAGGCTGCCCGAATTCACTGACATCTCTTTCAGGCCTCCATTTCTTCTGCGTCTCCGAATTCAAGCGGTGAAGCAACTAAAGCTTTTCGACATGAAGTGTTTCCCATTCTACACCCTTCCTCATGCACCAATGCAGAGCCACAACCTTTTAGAAGGTGGTGACATGAACAAGAAACCAGACATGTTGACTCCCGAAAATGAAGCAGTTGTTGGAAGACTACCTGCAGAAGAAAGTAACCATGGGACAAAGGATTTTGAAAAATCAGATGGTTTCCAAGATATACGAAGTGTTAGTTCAGATGTGAAGAAGCCAAGACCGGAAGGCCTAGATGTAGCAATCCTTCCACTGCCGCCACTGCTGCCTCCTCTTCCTCTAGCGACGCCACCAAGGGACTGGTCTTTATCATTCAATAAACCACAGACAACTCTGCCCCCACCTCCACTGCCAATTCCACCAAGTAAAGGATCATCATCAGCTCCACTGCCCCCCATGCCACCATCCCGGGGAGGTGCAATTCCACCACCTCCTCCAGGTAGTTTGGCAAAAGCTCTGCGTGCCAAGAAAGCAAATAACAAGCTAGAGAGACCTACAAACATGACCAAGTTGTACAGAAACTTGAAGGCAAAGGTAGAAGGTGGAGAGAAAAACCAAAACTCATCAAAAGGCAAAAGAACACCAGTCGGAGGGTCTTCAGGAGGGAAACAAGGAATGGCCGATGCCATAGCAGAGATCGCTGAAAGGTCAGGCTCCTCTACTGGCACTGATATATATTCCCTTGTCGCAGTGAGTTAGTGAGCAAAAAAACTATATAGCCACATTGTGGCTTCGTTTGGTCCTATAGATCAACATATTTTCAACAGATAGAAGAAGAAGTCCGAGAGCACAGCAATTTGATTAAGGAGATAAAAGCAGCCATCAGTACTTTTCAAACGAAGGACATGTCTGAACTCCTTAAATTCCACAAGTTCGTCGAACAGCACATGGAGAAGTTAACCGATGAGACACAGGTATTTTCTTTCTGTTATCTTCCACTTTCTGTTGATCCGAACTTCTTACATTTCCACATCAAAATATGTCAGAACAATGGGTGGAGAGACCAAATGTTGAGACAAAGTTACTCTCGTTTGTTTATCTTTCAATCATTAGCAGTGGGGTCATTTTAACCTGAAAAATTTTCTGGACTAAGTCGAAATCAGGTTTTGGCGAGGTTTGAGGGCTTCCCAACAAAGAAGCTCAAGGCCTTGAGGATGGCGGCAGAGCTTTATTCAAGATTGGAAGGCATAGCTACTGAGCTCGAGAACTGGAAAGTAATCCCTCCCTTGAGCCAGCTTCTTGA
The DNA here is from genome assembly GCA_031216285.1 of Syzygium syzygioides. Lineage (NCBI taxonomy): Eukaryota > Viridiplantae > Streptophyta > Magnoliopsida > Myrtales > Myrtaceae > Syzygium > Syzygium syzygioides. The sequence continues at coordinate 20,203,215 of CM062242.1, forward strand.
CAAAGTCGAATCATACTTCAACGAGGTAGGCTCCAAGTACCTATACCTGTAGAGACATACCTTGTGCCTATACTATATATGTGTCATACTAATTGGGGGAAAAAATGTCGGCGACAGATCAAAGGAGAGGTGGATGCATTAGAGAGGAGCAAAGACGAAGAGACGAAGGGTTTCCTGAGCCCAAACATTCACTTTGATTTCAGCATTTTGGTTTGAATGAAAGAATCGATGGTGGATGTTTCTTCAGGCTGCATAGAGTTGGCACTGGAGGTACGATTTACTTACAAGTGCAAACAACTAGAGAAAAGAAGATACATTGTTTATGTATTTCGGCTTAAAAAATCTTGTCCAGGAACGGAGAGAGATAAAAGCAGCAATCAAGGGGGCTCGCATAACCATCACCGAGAGCAAAAGTACAACATGCGTAAAGTTGCTCTGGCAAGCTTTTCAACTCGCGTTTTGTGCCTATGACTTTGCGGGCGGACAAGATGATCGAGCTGACCAGTTGACTCAAAGATTAGCCGATGAGATCGAGGCCGATCTGTTGCGGAAGCCAAGCGATCGAACAATGAAATTAACAGAATAAGAAAATAAATCGGACACCAGATTTACGTGGTTCGGTCGTAGTGACCTACGTCCACGGGGAGAGCAGCACGGAATTCCACTATAGATCAAGCGATACAACGGAGATTACAATCACACTCGAGTCACTCAAACACTCTCGGTGTTTCCCAAGCCCCAATTACACCCAATAACTCACGCAGTGTTTAGCCCTACAATTCCTCACGAAATAATCTCTCAATCTCGCAAAAGAATTATACACAAATCTTAACACAAGATTTAATCGCTTGAACACTGATCCTTCTTGGATATAATTCACGAACGAGAATCCATGGAAACACCCACCGCCAAGCACTCACGAACGTCTTCACGTCAACCGCGGCGCTTCAAGATTTCTTTTTTCAACAATAGCTCTCTTCAAGACTTGTTCTCTTTGCGGCCAAGTTCAAGAATAAATATGTATGCCCAAGAAGTAAACGTAGAATGGCCGACTCCAACTTGGAAAGGGAAACCATGCGGTCAACAAGTCCAAGTTTGGACTTTCCTATTTCTTCTTTCCTTTTTTTTCGTTGCTTTCTTTCTTTGTCTGACACATTGATCGAGTTAAAGTTCAACATAAAATCAATGTGAACTTTCCAGTTTGAGAACAAAGACTCCAACGTGCATTAGGAAAGTGAATTTCAAATATTTCCCTTTTGCTTGGTTTCGGAGATCCACAAAATATCCAATTCAAAATTTTTAGATTTCCGCTTCGAGCTTAAACTCGAGACATATATTCAACAATCTCCACCTTGGCTCGACGTTTGAGCCAAGTTACTATCGCTTTGATAAAATCCGAATTTCGCTACTACTCTCCCACAGCCCCCGATGGGCTCAACCGCCACAGATGTCTTCCAAGTCCAAGCCTCGCTTGAACTTTACCATAGCCGTGGACCTCATCATAACACCAACTCCACATGCACCTTTAACTGCTCCATAAGGATTTTCCGACATAATCTCCTCAATCGCAGATAAAGCAAAACCATCATTGCATCCATATCTATTCGGAGATCGAATACGCACCTTGTCAAGTTCAGCAGTTACAGCAACCGTTGGCTTAATAGGCTCCACCTCGCTACAAGCACCATCCGTGTCGATTATTTCGCTAGTGCCCGCTACCTCAGGAGTTTCTGGTTGCAACTCCACCTCAAGCTGAACACCGTTCAGATCCGTATGAACACTACTATTAACACTCCTAGTCAGAAGTACTGGAGACTCGTCACATATAACTTCTCTGCTGATAATATGTGAATTTAATTCCGGGCACCACAACTTATAGCCCTGCTCACCTTGTGCATAACCTAGGAACATGCACTTTCTTGTCCTTCCATCGAGCTTACCATCACTAACTCGAACATAACATGGACAACCAAATATTCTAAGAACAGAATAATCAGCAATGTTACCTTACCACACTTCTTCGGGAGTCCGATATTCAATCGCAGTCGATGGGGATCTATTCTTCAGGTAGCTCGCCGTACTAAGTGCATCCGCTAGAAATCTTCTAGCCATACCAGCACTAGAGAGCATTTTATGGGCCGTCTCTAGTAATATTTTGCTCATCAACTCTGCAACCTGCTGTGGTTCATTGACACTAGTGCGGTGTCTCACTATGCCTTCCTTCATGCAGAATTTGTTTAACAGCTCCGAGCAAAACTCTATACTATTGTCAGTCTGCACCTGCTTGATCGTTTTACCAGTCTCCTTTTCGATCAAAACTTTTAACTGCTTGATCCTGACAACAGCATCAAACTTGTGCCTAAGCACAAACATCCACGTCTTTCTCGAGTAGTCATCAACAACTGTTAACATAAATCTGGCACTCTTCCTCGAAGGAAATCGCGACAACCTGCGAATATCCAAGTGAATTAATTCTGCAATATCCGTGATTTCTCTGACAACCGTACTAAACTGCACTTTCCACCGTTGATCTAAATCACAGCACCTGCATACATTTAGTTCGTTAGCCACATAACCACATAGCAAATTTCTTTCACTTAGAACCTTCAAGCTTTTCTCGCTAATGTGCCCCAAACGCATATGCCACAATTCAGACTCTCGAACAGATGCATTCGACGTCTCCGCAACAAATTCCGTCACTGTCTCTCCTTGAAGCTCATACAGGCCACTATGCTTGATTCCTTTCATTATCACCAAGGCACCTCGAACAACTTTCAGAACTCCACATTCTGAAGAATACCGACACCCAGCTGAATCTAGGGCACTCAAGGAAATCAGATTTTTCTTCAATTCTGGAACATGCCTCACTCCAGTCAATGTCCACACAATACCATTATGCATTCTGATTTTGACATCACCAGCACCAATAACATCTCATTCATAATTGTTCCCCAACTGCACTTTACTATTATCCGTGCACTGATAAGTAGTAAACCAGTTCCTGTTTGGTGTAGCATGAAAAGAACAACCAGAATCCATAATCCATCCATCAAACGATGAATCATTAGTGACAGACAAGACATAATCAGCATCATCCGAATTACCATCAGCTATAGCTGCAATATCATCCGCAGGATCAACTCTAATTCCCTTACCTTTATCGTTTTTCAGCTTAAGGCAATCCCTTCTAAGATGCCCCCTCTTGCCACAGCTCCAACAGACAACACCACCAATTCTAGACTGACTTCGTCTATTCGAGTTCATATTACTTCTGCTAGCACGTGTACCAGTTCTTCCTCTATTTTCACCTACTAAAGCAGCAGATACATGTTCGCCAGATTCTCTTCTACGGATGTCTTCGCTCAGAATTAAATCTCGAATACCATCAAACGTCAAACTTGTTGATCCAGAGGAATTACTAAGAGCAGTAACAGTAGTATTCTAACTATCAGGCAATGAGGATAATAGAATCAAAGCACGTACCTCATCTTCAAAGTCAATATCAACTGAACTCAATTGACTAACGATCACATTGAATTCATTAATATGATCAGCAACTGATGCACCTTCGCTCATCTTCAAATTAAACAGACGTCGCATCAAGTAGACTTTGTTGATCGCAGAGGGCTTCTCGTACATGTCCGACAGGGCTTTCATCAAACCCGTAGTGGTCTTCTCATTCACAATGTTAAACGCGACGTTACGAGCCAACGTCAGCCGAATAACACCTAAAGCTCGTCTATCCAGCAATTCCCAATCAGCTTGCTTCATCGTCTCTGGCTTCTCCCCAGATAGGGGCACGTGCAGTTTCATCTGATATAGTTGATCCTCAATCTGCATCTTCCAGAAACCAAAATCCTTCCCATCAAATCTGTCGATTCTCACTTTTCCTTCTTCTATCGCCATCGATTCGCTTTAACTTAGTCAAGCCAAGCTCTGATACCAATTGTTGCGGAAGCCAAGCGATCGAACAATGAAATTAACAGAATAAGAAAATAAATCGGACACCAGATTTACGTGGTTCGGTCGTAGTGACCTACGTCCACGAGGAGAGCAGCACGGAATTCCACTATAGATCAAGCGATACAACGGAGATTACAATCACACTCGAGTCACTCAAACACTCTCGGTGTTTCCCAAGCCCCAATTACACCCAATAACTCACGCAGTGTTTAGCCCCACAATTCCTCACGAAATAATCTCTCAATCTCGCAAAAGAATTATACACAAATCTTAACACAAGATTTAATCGCTTGAACACTGATCCTTCTTGGATATAATTCACGAACGAGAATCCATGGAAACACCCACCGCCAAGCACTCACGAACGTCTTCACGTCAACCGCGGCGCTTCAAGATTTCTTTTTTTCAACAATAGCTCTCTTCAAGACTTGTTCTCTTTGCGGCCAAGTTCAAGAATAAATATGTATGCCCAAGAAGTAAACGTAGAATGGCCGACTCCAACTTGGAAAGGGAAACCATGCGGTCAACAAGTCCAAGTTTGGACTTTCCTATTTCTTCTTTCCTTTTTTTTCGTTGCTTTCTTTCTTTGTCTGACACATTGACCGAGTCAAAGTTCAACATAAAATCAATGTGAACTTTCCAGTTTGAGAACAAAGACTCCAACGTGCATTAGGAAAGTGAATTTCAAATATTTCCCTTTTGCTTGGTTTCGGAGATCCACAAAATATCAATTCAAAATATTTAGATTTTCGCTTCGAGCTTAAACTCGAGACATATATTCAACACGATCCTCTGTGAATCTAGTATCTCTTTAACAATAATACCTTTGAACAACTTACCCGCCTCGTAGCACATACGATGAGATCATCTGCAAGAAAGGTCAGTAAGATCGTCTGCAAGATCAATTCCGAATAACCATGGTCTTGTTAAAGTACCGATTATTAGATACCACATTGTTATGTAAACAGAAGTCACTGAATGTGCTATCCTCATGTAAGAGCATGAACTTTTATATGAGACTATAAAGCGCGCCTCGATTATAAGCTGTTGCAGAAAAACCCATGCCGCGACCACGTCACACAATGCACACCAGAGATAATATGACACCGGGAAAATTTCTACTCCCCTCTTTGTCTAATTATAAGAGCATGCTGAAAACTGTAGCAACAAATCAGCCCGACAATGTAAAATTGTGACACAAGAAGTATAACGTGGAAAGCTGAGCTAGAGAAGAAAACTACAGAGTAAGCTCGCCAAAACTTCCGCGACATACAATGGGATTGCAAAAGGTTTTCTCTAATCTTGTGAGCGAGGATGCCAGAAATACGCCGATGGAGAAGGGTTGTCCATGGCCGACGCTAGCCAACACATAGCACACACCTCCATGTCCAACGGTGAAGATTGCGCTGGTTGATCTACTAACTAGTGTGATCCTCATGTGATATCATGAGATAAGAGGAAAAAAAAGAAATATAACGTCTCCCAAATGGTATGAGAATTAGGGAATAAATACTCCTTAATTCTAAGAGTTTACCTTAATTTTTTTCATTTTTTTTGGTAAAGAATTAATTTTTTACATTAATTTTCTATATCTTCAAAAAGATTAAAAAAAAAGGAGATCGAAACTACGATCACAATGAACTATAATTCATTTGGATCGGTATCGCACTTTAGAGTAGTTGGTAATTTGAATATCAATGACTAGAGTGAAAATGAAAACTGTGAATTTATCTGAATCACCATATCAAAGAAATATCTTGAATTTTACAGCTGGACTAAAAGTGGTGGACATTGTCGTTAAAGTTGGTTAGTTTAATTTATGCCAGGTAGTACTACATTAATCACGGTCTTAATCAGTGATGGTAAAAGGTAATATAATTTCCATGTAAATCGGCTATTTATCGGCCCTATGAGGTTAAAGTGTATATCAATGATTGTTCGGCCATCAAAAAAATGGTTAATAATTGGAGTACACACAGTCGAAGCATCGTAAGTAATTATTCTTTTTTCATCTGTCGTCAAGAAATGTGATTCTCATTCTTTTTTCATTACTATGAACAACCGTAAGTGAAAAGATTAACATCCATAGGTCCAAGGGAACCTAGTCCCCTCCCTCTCTCTTTGACTCTTCCCATTTTCGTATTGGTATTTCTTACGGGCAGGATTGTCTTCCAATCACTTGGAACAGCCTCCAAATGTCGAGGATGCCGAATGCCAAGCCAGAGCAGTGCCTGTGAGCACGTCTGGGAAGCCAATGAGAGCAATGTTGATGGCGAGCAGCTCCTAGAAGCAGCAGCTGAGGAGGAAAATGTAACAATTTCTTAATGTGGGCTTCATTAATTGAAATTAACTGAATTAGTTTGATCTAATAAAAGAAAGATATATGAGTTTTTAATAAGTCCAATATAGGGTTGGCTGGTGTGGGCCGAGTACGGCCCGGCCCATAATGAGAGGGCCCATGGTCGAAGACTTTATAAATAGCGCTCAAGTCCCTCCCTTAACATGATGATGCACAATTTGACTCACATACAGATCTAGAGAGGACATTCTTCTCATGAGTGGCAATCTCATTAGGTTAGTATTCTAACGAAAGGTATAGGGAAGATGAACTTGAGTTCGTGTTCGGAAACCGTTGCAAATTTCGCATTAAGTTCGATGGATTCCAAACCAGATACGCGAATCGACAATTCTCCATTAACGTGTTTCGGTTTTTGATTATGATGATCCTGGGTGTGCCATTTTCGTGGCCAACATTTGGTATTAGAGCCTGCCGTAGATTAGAACTGAAATATGCGGATTATGACCGTTTTTATTTTGTCCGAGAGGTTTTTGCCTAGTTTCGAAATTTTTTGTTGGATGAAAGTTAAATTTTATTACATATTTGAAATCTACTCGTCAAGACGAGAAGAATGGTGGGCGGCACGTCGCCGGAGGACGCCGAACGCACCGTCATGCGCATACAAGCGCCTAAGGTGTGGCAGCGCGTGACGGCCACGCGCGGCTGTGCCGAAACGGTGTGTTTTTTGACCGGTAACCGCATGCCAACGTTAGCATAATGTCAACGAGGGCGCAGATCCGGTTGACCCAAATCCTAACCCGACCCGGTCGTTGACTCGACCCGGATCCTTACCCAACCTGGTTGTTGAACCGACTCGGATCCTGACCCGACCTGAACGTTGACCTGACCCGACCCGATTGTTGACCCGATCAGTCGAACCGGTCCGTTGACCATTGATCGGTCAGACCAGTCAACCGATCGGACCAGTTGTTCAGACTAGTTTGACCGACTGAATACACGCGCACGCACACGCGCCACGCCTTCCGGCGGCGCGTGAGGGCGTGTCCGACATCCGTTTTGGATGTTCTTGGTACCAACGTACTCATATCGAGATTCTCTACATTGTGGTGTATTTATTTTACATGTTTAAAGCTTTTACATATGTGAAAATATGTATAGAACCCTATATATGGTATTTTTGCGTATTTTCTTGTATTTCTCTATGGTTTCGAAAATACATATGGTAGCTCACATGTACATCACCACATAAGGACTGTGTAGAGTGTAATTCATTGGCTATCAATGAATGGAACAATATAATTAGCGTGGCATGTAATTTCAGATATATACGCCAATGTCTTTACGTCTAGCATTACATGTATATAGTGAATGTGATACATAAAGTACATATCCCTGGTATGAGAGATTTTCAAGGATTCAATTGGGTAGTGACCACCAAAGTGGCACACTTGACTAGGTTTGAAAAATATCAATTTTATATTGTGGTGGGATGTCTCCCGTTCTATTGCATGATCATACTTCCAAAGAAGGTGATCTTGTATTGGTTCATGGAGGGGTACATATATAGCATATGCTTGATAAATGACTAATCTTAGTGGTTCATATACCCAAAGGTGGCAATTTCACGAAAGATTAGAATATATTCTCATGGCCGCTGTTATGTGGAGAGTATACAACTACATGTCATATTTTCTGCCCAAAGGTGATTATGTGATGATGTATGTAACTCTTTAGATGAGTACTCACATAATGCCGATTGTATTATTTGTCTGTTTTACAGTCACCTTTTCTATAAACGGCAATTCTATTTCAATTGAGGTCCTTATTGAACTTTAAGAAATAGAAAGAGAATTTTCTATTTGGAATGGAGCTGGCGGATGTTCACATTGCTCTAATAAAGGATAAGCCGGCAGATATCATGGCCACAAGTACTGAAGCTGAGAAAACGGACTATGCTACATGGGAAAAGAGCAATCGGATTTGCTTATTGATAATGAAGAAATCCATTCAATAACTCTTGAAAAATGGTTTGCCAGTTGACTATACTGCTAAGGAAATGATGGCAGCCTTATAGGCTAGAAACCGCATTTTATCTAATGCTAATGTTAGTACACTTCTTCAAAAGCTCTTCAATATGAAGTATGATGGTACTGCTGGAGTTAGAGATTATGTCCTTAGGATGGTAGACCTAAAGACGAAGCTTCAAGCTCTTAATGTTTCCATTCCTGATGCTTATATTGTGCATCAAGTCTTGAACACCCTTCCACCTGATTTTGAGATTATAAAGACAAATTATAATTCCCAAGATGAGACTTGGTCAGTTGATGACTTGATAGCAAGGGTGGTGGCAAAGAAAGAGAAACTTAAGAAGGAAAAATGGCATCTAGCCTCATATGTTTTTAGTTCCCACAAAAGAAAGGATAAGAAGTCCAGAAATCGTACTCATAAAGGTGCTCATGACACTACCGGTCAATCTGACAATATGGGTCCAAAGAAAACATCCTTCCAAAGGAATAGTGACCGCTGCTTCTTTTGTAAGAAGAAAGGTCACATAAAGAAGGACCGTGGAAAGTTCAAAGCTTGGTTGTCCAAACGTGAACCTATAGGTAATGACTCTTTGGCACTTGTTTGTGAATCCAACCTATCAGAAGCACCATCCAGTTCTTGGTAGCTCGATAACAATGCAACTAATCATGTTGCGTTTACCATATAGGGATTCATAAACCGAAAGAAGCCAAATCAGGATGAGTCAAGACTCACCGTAAGAAATAACGAGAAAGCTGATGTTGTGTTTGTGGGAGATGTAATCTTGATTCTAAACTCTGGTTTTAGATTAATATTGAAAGATACTTTTTATATACCTTCTTTTAGATGGAACTTAGTTTCCGTATCGTGTTTGGACATGTATGGCTACTTTTTTGAAATCAAGAACAATGTTATTTCTTTGTTTTTTAATTCAAATAAGGTTGGGTGCTGTTATATATCCAATAGATTATACAGATTGTGTTTGTCTCCCAATGACATATATGTCGCTTGTACGGCTGAAAAGGTTGTTTCCAAAAGACCACTATCTAAGAAACAGTCTTATGCATTGTGGCATAAACGGTTAGGTCATATCTCTAAGAATAGAGTAAAAAGGCTGATAAAGACTAATATCCTACCTACTCTTAAGAATAACCTAGAGACATGCGTAGACTGTTGTAGAGATAAAATGATCAAGATAAGGAAGAAAACTGCAATCCGAAATTCTAACCTATTGGAGGTCATTCACACTGATATAAGTGAATCATATACGGCAACCTTATGTAGAAATTTTTATTTCATTACATTTATTGATGATTATTCTCGATATGGCTATCTATACTTGATTAAAGAAAAGTCTGAATCTCTTGATAAGTTCAAGATTTTTCAAACTGAAGTCAAGAAACAGTTGGGAATGGTCATAAAAGTTGTTAGATCTGACCGAGGTGGAGAGTATTATGACAAACATGGCGATGCCGGACAGCTTAAGGGGCCATTTACCAAATACTTAGAGGATTTTGGGATAATGGCTCAGTTTACTATGTTTGGAAGTCCTAAGCAAAATGGTGTAGCCAAAAGGTGCAATCGCACCCTTATGAAAATGGTGAAAAGTATGATAAATAGGACAAATTTACCTATTTTTCTGTGGGGTGAAGCTTTGAAAACAGCTTTGTATATTCTGAATCATGTACCTACTAAAGCTGTTCACTAACTCCTTTTGAGTTATGGACTGGACGTAAGCCTAACTTAAACCATCTTAAGGTTTGGGAATGTCCTGTATAAGTGAAGTTATATAATCTAACATTAAGTAAGTTAGACTCTAGAACCACTCGGTGTTACTTTGTATCTTATCCGGATCATTTAAAGGGATATCAATTCTATAATCCCAATAGAGGCACAAGAATTGTGGAATCACAGACAGCCAAGTTTCTGGAGTTTGATGTGGCCGAAGAAAGTAGCTGCTCACAAACTATTGAGGATAATAGTACGGTGGGTAATATTGTATCTTTATCTCCTCCCATACAAATAATTATGGAGACTCCCACATCACAGACTGAATTTGTTGAGGCTCAGGATCCTATTGTCGAGACAGCTCCTAATGAAGTTTGTCAAGGCTTTCAAGTGCAGGATGAGGCTATTGTTGCTCCAGTAAGGAGATCCATTAGGGAGAGACGATTACCTATACCACCGAACTATTTAGTTTATATAGGAGAGCAAGACTACGATATCGGTTTTGTGGCTGATCCAGTAACTTATGCGGAAGCTGTTTCTTGTCCTCAGTCAGAACTGTGGTTGGATGCAATGAGAGATGAAATACAGTTCATGAAGCATAATAGAGTTTGGGAATTTGTTGAATTACCTGAAGGTCATAGACCCATTGACTGTAAATGGGTGAATAAGACTAAAAGGGACTCCAAAGGAAAGATTGAAAAGTTTAAAGCCAAACTGATAGCTAAGGGTTTCACTCAGAGAGAAGAAGTAGATTATGAAGCAACTTTTCTCCAGTCACTTCTAAAGATTCTTTTAGAGTGATTATGGCATTGGTAGCTCATTTCGATATGAAGTTACACCAAATTGATGTTAAAACCGCCTTTCTCAATGAAGACCTTAATGAAGAAGTCTATATGATGTAACCCGAAGGCTTTGCAGCAGATAATTCAGGTACGCTTGTATATAGACCGAAAATGTCTATTTATGGTCTCAAGTAAGCTTCTAGACAATGGTACTTGAAGTTTTATAGTGTTGTCGCTTCATTTGGTTTTGTTGAGAACAATGTAGATCAATGTATATACTGCAACGTCAGTGGGAAGAAATTCATTTTCCTTATACTCTATGTGGATGATATCCTACTTGTGAGCAATGACCTTAGTTTACTACATGAGATAAAGCGGATGTTATCAAAGAACTTTGATATGAAGGACCTTGGTGAGGCGTCTTTTGTCCTTGGCATTGAGATTCATAGGAATCGTTATCATCGACTATTAGGTTTATCTGAGAGGGTATATGTTGATCATATCTTAAAAAGATTCAATATGCGGCAATGCAAGCCAGGAATTGCTCATGTCAGTAAAGGTGATAAGTTGAGTATGTCACAATGTTCTTATTCAGATTTTGAGAAAGTCCAAATGAAGAATGTACCTTATGCTAGTGCACTTGGGAGTATTATGTATGCTCAAGTATGTACTAGACTAGATATTGCTTTTGCAACAGGACTTCTAGACAGATATTAGTCAAATCTAGGATACGATCATTGGGTTGCTGCCAAAAAGGTTTTGAGGTACATAAAGAGGACAAAAGACTATATGTGGATTTACAAACATGTTCAGGACCTACAGCTAGTTGAGTATTTAGATTTAGACTTTGCTGACTGTCAGGATAAAAAGAAGTCAACAACAGGTTACATCTTTAAGTTAGCAGGAGGTGCAGTATCATGGAAATGTGAGAAATAGAAATCAATGACATCCTCTACCATGCAAGCGAAGTTTGTAACATGCTTTTCAGCCGATACTCAGGCAATTTGGCTCCAGAACCTCATTAAGGAGTTGACCGTATTTGATTTTGTGGATAGACCCATACAGTTGTATTGTGATAATAACTCTACAGTGTTGTTTGTTAATAACAACAGAGGTCTCAAGGGGTCTACGCATATGGAGCTTAAGTACCTGACTCTAAAAGAAACAGTTCAAGATGGTGACATTGCAGTAGAGCACATTTCAACAGATGATATAATTGCAGATTTGCTAACTAAAGGCATTCGCCCTTGTGTATTTGATTAACATGTCATTAACATGGCCTTAGGAGTATCATGGGATACTGTTAATTAGTAGGAGTTGTTTAGTTTTATGTTGCTCTTATGAAGTTTGTATCTAATTTGTTATATTTTGTAATGTTTGAATATGTATCAACTCTTTTGCATTCAATGAGGTATTTGTGAATGTAGATTTATTAAGTTGAGTACATATATTTGATGAAAATCTCGAGACATTATGTAAACTTTGAGTACAGGCTATGGGGCATTCTTGGTATTAGTCTTAACGATATGTCTTGTTACACATAAAGTACAGTTAACTATCAAGGTAAGACATATGAAGATTTGTTGGAACCATAAAAGATATTCTCTGGTGACACACTACGTTTGTGACACTTAAGGAGAGAGAATTTGGACTAACAAAATGAACAACACATGAAGTGTCACTCATTATGAGGTATTGTCCATTTAACACACTAACATATTGAATCCATATCAGTAAAGTTAAAAGCACTCGTGATCATGGAAGGCTCTGCGTGAGTACATGCAGTTACTGCCATGATTCGGTGTTTAAGATTTTATGGGATCGGATTGACTGTTAAGAATAATCTTTAGACCAATATAAGGGTGCTCATACAGTTCTATTTCAATTAATATCGCCCAAGTGAGAGAATGTAAGAATTTTCTAATGTGAACTTCATTAATTGAAATTAACAAAGTAAGATATATGGGTTCTTAATAAATCTAATATGGGGCTGACTGTTGTGGGCCGAGTACGGCCCGGCTCGTAATGAGAGAGCCTGTAGTTGAAGACTCTATAAATAGCGTTCAAGTCCCTCCCCTAACTTGATGATGCACAATTTGACTCACATACTGATCTAGAGAGAACTTTCTTCTCGTGAGTGACAATCTCATTATGCCAGTGTTCTAACGAAGGGTATAGGGGATAAAAATTTGAGTTCGTGTTCAGAAACGGTCGCAAATCCCGGCCCCTTAAACCAGGTACGCGAATTGACAATTCTCCATTAACGTGTTTCGGTTTCCGATTATGGTGATCTTGGGCGTGCCATTTTCGTGGCCAACAGAAAACACAAGCAAATGGTCAGAACCAAAACAACGAAGGAGGAGGAAGAAGAAAAGCACGGTCGAGAAAATTTCGACTTACATTTCCCTTGGGATGGTGGTTCATGAGGCCACGAAGTGAAGTTTTCCACGTCAAGGAGGCTTGTGTTCGCGTCATAAAGGGTGGAGAGCCCGAACCTAGCGCTTGGCGTAGGCTGGGACGAACTCTGCTAGCTGAGAAACTTGGAAAGCCATTATAATTAACCCTCTTTCTCAAATCAATTGCCCTTGGATGGGCTTCCCCACACAAGGATGCTTGCATAAAAGACTTTCCCGAGGACGAGTACATTACACTTCTCACTTATTCTTTGCTAGGTTTCCCCTTTCGTCACGTTCAACCTAGCACAAAAAGGCAAACAATAGATGAATCAGCCCAAATGATTGAAGGGTTAGTCATAGGGCCATGTTCAACCTCCATTCCAAACAGGGGAGTGCCCTCGTTTGTGTAGGATTTGTGCATGTTTGAGGATAATAGTCCCTCAATTCTAATGATACCCGATGCGTTTTGATTTAAAGATTGAAATATTAAGATATCACATCTTTTAACCACGGGAATATTATGGCGCATTTGGTAACATTTCTATTTCTTGGAACAATTACTTTTCAGAAATAGTTTTTTCTATTTCTATTTCTATTTCTTGGATGAGTTTTTGAGCAAAAGAATACGATTGGTAACTGCTCAAAATTTCTCTTCCTGGAATAGAAAAAGAACAGAAATGCGTTTGGTACAACCAAAAAAATTTCTATTCCCAATTTTTTAAATTCAAATCTATATCTTTTATTTAGCTATAAGTACAAGTTACAAGTGAAAAAAACCAATAAGCATGGTTTATTGGTTTGTCTAATCCTATTTAGGGGTTAAAAACCCCTTTTAATCCTTAAACTAAGGAATCTTCAAAAATACCACTTGGGCACCTAAAAAAATTTAAATTTTGCTCAAAGTGGGTGGCTACATATATTCTAAGGCAATTTATGAATTTTTTTTTTATTTTTTGGGTTAAAATTTATTAAAATTTTTTACTTTCCCTAAATCTGTTTCTTTTTATTTTCCAAAAAAATTTATGAATTTTTTAAATTTTTTCAATTTAGGAATTTTGCAAATTTTTTTGGGTTTCTGAGTTTTTCTTATTTTTATGGATTTTCTGAGAATTTTTTTGAATTTTATGAACTTTTGTAATTTTTTTATTTTCTAATTTTTGGGGGATTTTTCTGAAATTTTTCTAATTTTTATGAATTTTCAGAATTTTTTAATTTATTCTAAGCCATTTTGTGAATTTTTTATTTTTGATTTTTTTGGGGAAAAGTTTATTAAAATTTTTTACTTTCCCAAAATCTATCTCTTTTTATTTTCCAAAAAAAAATTTATGATTTTTTTAAATTTTTTTCAATTTCAGAATTTTGCAAATTTTTATGGGTTTTCTGAGTTTTCCTGATTTTTATGGATTTTCTGAGAATTTTTCTGATTTTTATGAATTTTTGGAATTTTGGGAATTTTTTAATTTTTTTATTATTCCCACTGGGAATGGACCAAACTGGTGCTTTGAGACGGTCTATAGACGACGGAGGATGGAGAAGGAGTTGAGGCCGCAGCTTGAGGACCGAACCTTTTTATTTCTTTTTTTGTTTCTAGGAACAAAGAAGTAGAAAAAATCTACTTCTTATTTATGTTCCAAATCTACTTCTTGGCCATTTTTCTATTCCAAGAAATAGAAAAATAAAATGCGTTAACAAATAGATTTCTGTTCTTTTTTTGTTCCAGGGAACATAAGAACAGAAAAATAGAGAAGTAGAAACATTATCAAATGCGCCCTTAATTGCTCATGAAACTCAATACGTTTAATTTGTTCTTTTTTTAAAAATATATCTCGAGTTTGAGCCCGATTGACACAACCCGATTCAAGATTAAATATTATTTTATGGAAGTCCGAAAGTTAGCAAAGGAAAATATACGAAATCAAATTCCGAATTAAAGTTGGAATGTGCATCGAAGTCTTTGCCCACTGAAACAGGAAAGTCGAACATGGAGCTTCCACGTTGAAGTCGGTCAACAAAGAAAGAAAGGAAAGGATATTGTGCTCAAGTGGAAAGAAGAAATAAAATAAAAAGAAAAGAAAAGCATGGCTTCCCAGGCGTGGACTTCTTTTGTTGACCAACGTGGGACTACTATTCAGGCGGTGGATATCACGTATACATGTGCTCATGGTCAGGGGATGCTTTCAACAAAGACTTCTTCAAGGCCGTTTCCTTGCGTGTGCTTGGTAGTTGGTTTCGTTCGTAAATTTCATCCAAGAATAATTAGTATTCAAGGTGATTAAATCTTATAGTAAAATTTGTATATAATTCTTTCGCGAGATTGAGATGTTATTTCGTAATGAATTATAGGATTAAATACTGTGTGACCTATTGAGTGTAATTGGGGCTTAAAAAACACTTAAAGTGTTTAAGTAACTCGAATGTGGTTATAATCTCCATTATATCGCTTGATCTATAATAGAATTCGTTACTGCTGTCCCCGTGAACGTTGATCATTATGACTGAATCACGTAAATCTGATGTCCGATTTATTTTTTTATTCTATCAAATTTATTATTCGATCATTTGACTTCGGCAATACTTTTGACTTGAATGATAGTTATAGAAAGATCATCTTATAAGCTTTCTAAAGCATGGAAAACCGCATAATCTTGTTAAACGGGCGTATCTCGTGGAGGGAACACCAGATGGGTTTCACAATAAGCAACTGCAAAGTTCATCCCTTCATAGAATAATAGCAATTGGTTTTTCTTATTCGAACCCACTCTCGATCTATCATTTTTTCTCCTCTCATTTTACGCGTTTATTCAATTTCGCACGTGCTTGGCTCGCTACAATCAAAGGGCAAATCCTTAATAATTGAAAAAGGGAAAGATTTCTTCTCTGGGAGAAGAAGAAAAAGAGAGGAAAGAAAGCACGAGGAGAGCAGAGAAGCAAAGGAAAGCGAGATCAATATCATGAAACACGAGGAAATGACCGCACAGTGCAAAAATCCTCCGAGATGACGGCATTTTTGCGTCCGTAGAATGGATCTGTCCCTCTCGTTCTCCAACTCCTCATAATTCATTTGCTGTGACTTTGCTTCAATCCCTTACCAAGTATAAAGAATTGCCCCACCCACACATGATCTGCGATTGCTGGGCATCGAGATCAGCAATAGGAAAACGTGATTTGCGATGCTTGGCGCGGAGAGCGAACGGGCTTCCGCTTCGACGAGCGGAAACACCACCCCCCCCCCCCCCGGTGGGCCTCTTGCTTTAGTCACTTCATTGGTTTACTTGATTTTGAAAAACTCGCCACATATAAAATCTTTTGAAAGGTCACGTCACTAAAAACGAGGACGAGGGGGGGGATTGGAATTTCTTCCCTCCTGGGACCTAATTCGCTTGTCCTTATTCCGTGAGACGAGCTATTAAGATTCATTCTTTATTTTAACGTAATAATATTTGTACACTTCACATCCTTAATTAGTTAGATATATCTTTTTAATCCCTTCCCAAGTAATACCTTCTACTTTCTTTGCATCTCAAGGATTTTGAGATTCGGATGAGACCTAAGATGAACCATTTTAATGTCATGCTCGAGATGATAAAATCAGTAATCACTTCATTTGTCTACTTTATTTTGAAAAACTCTTTGATAGGAGACATCGACTCATGGAGAAGACTTTTCAGATGAGAAAAAAGGGGTAAATATAAGGGCCCCGAGGTGAAAAAGATTAAAGTCAAAAGATTCGGCGAAATTTCTAGATACGATGATAATTGAGTGCTTGTTTGTCCAAACCATTCATAGTGTGTTGAGGACGATCATTTTTTAGATTAATGCTTCATTTGCTTTGTGAAAAATGAACGATATGAAAAAATTTTCCTAAATATGACCATTTGCACCACTTAGAAAAACTAGTCCATGAAAAATATCTTTTTTATCGACAATAGCAAAATATTTTCGTGAACGGTAAAAATATTTTTTGTCAAATCTTTTTTATAAGCGATACAAACAATAATTTTTAAAAAAATATTTTTCAAATTAGTCATTTTACGTGAAACAAACATAGCCTAAATCAAAAGATAAGTACATAAATCACGATGCTTAGGGGATGGGACGGATAAATGGAAAACGTGCTCGGAAAGCATCTATACGAGAATCTTCCATGACCAAGCAGTGCTCCCTCACCAACGCCTATATAATGGACGGTTTAGCATACTAATACCAAGAGACTCAGCAACATATTTCGCAATGGCTCTTCTTGCTTCGCTCACAAGCTTCCTACCATCCTCAATCCGCCCTAGCCAACCCTCTCTCTCACTCTTCGGTCGCCCTCATTCCGCCGCCGTCTCCTCCGGCGCTCGATTCGCGAGATGCGCATTGAACGTCGAGGATCAAGATGTCGCGAGGCGTTCGGCAAATTGGAAACCTAGCGTTTGGGACTACGGCTTTGTGCAGTCACTTGATGCTGATTTCGCGGTAATGATTCTCTTTTTTCTTTTTTACAGCACACAACCCAGCCTAGCTTAAGTTATATGGGAAATAGTCGCATTTGGTCCCGAATTTGTATTCTTTTCCCAACTTGGGACTCGAACTAGTGGAAAAATTTCCTAGCAAAATTTCTTGGTCTATAGTGGCAAATTGGAGCACGAGTGCGTGTCAATGCTAGCTGAACATATGATGTGGAAAAACTCAGCCCATTTGGACAATCAATTCTTGAAAATAAAAGGACAATAACCAAAGATACGTTTAACTAAATTTCGACAATTTAATGAAGAACTTAATCGGCTAAGTTCTACAAGTTCAATTACTCAATTGTACTTATTTTAAGTTCAAGGCTCACATTGAAAACAAGAAAAAGAAAAAAAAACAGAAGTTCAGGGATTGAATTTGCAATTTTTCCCTATATTCTGTTTTCCTTGACGAGATAGAGTCCAATAATGCCAAAACGACATAGAAACAAAAGGATTACTGTGTTGTGATTAAGATATGTGCATGTGTACTTCTTGTGAATTAGATTTGTATTCTCAATGTGTAGGCGAGAGCTCAACAGTGCTCACTCAAATATTTCTGCAAATAGCATGGGGATCGATCTGTTTCAACACTCGAAACAAAATTCAATTCTGGTTATGCATTAACTTTGATTAAGATCTCATTTTTCTGAGTTTTTCATGTGCCTAGGTGGATAAATATACGGAGCAAGTTCACAGGTTGAAGGAAGAAGTCAAGGGTCTATTCCACAGGCAGATGAATCAGGTGGCCGAGCTCGAGTTCATTGACGTGGTTCAGAGACTAGGGCTTGGATACCATTTCGAGACGGAAATCAAGAATGCCCTCGGTTCCATCTATAACAACACTGAAGATGCTCAGCTTTCCCACAATCTCTACGCCGCTTCCCTTCGATTCCGGCTACTCAGGCAACATGGATATAAAGTACCGCAAGGTAGTCACCACTTGCTAACCTTTTGCACATAATGTTGACACAGCAAGATTTGTCTTACCATTCCTTTTGTTGGACATATAGATGTGTTCCAAAGGTTTACGAACAAGACGGGTACATTCCACGATTCGCTCGAGAAGGATTTGAAGGGGCTTCTTGGTCTTTATGAGGCTTCTTTTCATGGACTGGAAGGTGAAACCATAGTTGAGGAAGCTGGGAACTTTGCTTCTAAGCATCTGAAGGATCTAAACCTCGACGAAGTTCCCGCTAATCTAGTGAGCGACGTGAGTCATGCATTAGATATGCCGATCCACTGGAGGCCAAACAGGTTGGAGGCTAGGTGGTTCATGGACATGTACGAGAAACAGCGAGACAGGATCCCTTCTTTGCTACGATTGGCTAAATTAGACTTCAATATAGTGCAATCAATCCATAAGAAGGAAGTTAGCAACATGGCAAGGTATCAGCAAGCACTCCATACATAGTTGATAGATGCACTTGACGTGAGGATATAAATTCATGCAAATACGACACATGTAGGACCGCATTTTGATCGACTTAGTCATCACATGGCAAATTTTTCAGGTGGTGGGTTGAACTTGGAGCGAATGAGATGACCTTCTGTAGGGACAGGCTAGTTGAACACTATTTTTGGTGCTGTGCAATGGTTTTTGAACCTCAATATACAGATTTTAGAGAAATGACGACCAAGATCACTAGTATGGTGACACTCATTGATGATGTTTATGATGTGTACGGGACGCTGGAAGAGCTTGAGCTCTTAACAGATTTCATTGTCAGGTTCGTGTGATATTATCGCCATCATCATTTTCCCTTGAAACTAATATTGCCAAGAGCAAAGATAGGGAATTAATGAGTCTATGAATGATGGAATGTGATGGATAAAACAGATCTTGAGAATTCTATGTTATGAATTAAATTCTTTGATGTGTTTTGGACATACATTTTTTAGGTTAGCTTTTCTTCCTCTATGCAATTGATTAATTTGAGCTAATAAAGTAACAAAAGCACTAATTTTCATCATTATTACCAGAAAGTATTTTGATTGTGTAAAACTTACAAAACTAGTGAAATGGTGATGTTTTATCTAGGTGGGACATCACAGATATCGATAAGCTTCCTCCAACAATTAGGGCTTGTTTTCTGGCCCTGTACAATACAACCAACGAAATTGGGTATTGGACAATGAGAGAGCGTGGAATCAACCCTATCCCTTACATTCGGAAAGTGGTAATCTCGGCCTGCTCAATCTTTCACCTAATAATGTCTGTGGATTCCTAGCCCTAGCCCCGGCAGGGCAACTCGTTTCTCTGCTTCCACCTTTCGCTTAGGGACTTCTCTTTAAACATTTGAGAATCCGAAAAAGTACGAGAAAAGAACGTCCCTCGACTTGGTCATTGACACACTTTCCGAATTTTAATGCTATAGTGGGCGGATGAATGCAAGGCGTACGCTAAGGAGGCCCGTTGGTACAACAAGGGCATTAAACCTACACTGAAGGAGTACATGGGCAATGCGGTGGATTCAATCGGAGGGCTGATTATGCTGCTGCACAGCTACTTCCTGACCACAGACAAAATGATGGAAGAGGGACTTGATTACGTTTCCAAAATTCCAAGTGTCATGCACTGCTCTGCCAAGATCCTTCGACTCAACAATGATCTCAGTACATCATCGGTAACTCATTTTGACATTTGTCCTTCATCTCTTATAAAAACAGTACATCCTTGGGCATGTTCATAGTGACCGGCTATTCTTTTTGATTCACTTGATACGAATGTGAGATGGATCTCGGTACTAATGTTTGTATCCCATTAATGTGGCCCGTGCACAGTATGAATTGGCACGAGGGGACAACTTCAAGGCGCTGGATTGCTACATGAATGAAACCGGCGCTTCGGAAGAGGCTGCACGGGAACACATTGGGCATCTGGCACGCGAAACCTGGAAGAAGATGAATAGAGACGTGTTTGAGGACTACCCGTATCCAGGGTTCAAGCCTTGTCTTGGTGCCTGCTTGAACTTGGCACGAGCTTCTCAATGCTTTTACCAGTATGGAGACGGACACGGCCTTCCCGATAATGAAACCAAGGTCCATATTGTGTCGGCTTTATTCGAATCCGTGCCCCTTGATTAGGGATGCATTATTGATCGAGGTCTGGCTTTTGGAGAGAGCTTTTTACCTTATGCGTGTCTTTTAGCTTTGGGGGTGTGTCTGTGTGCTCTAAGATAGTGATGGGTGTTTGTACAAGCTTCATAAGATTCGCCGGAGAAGCACATGCTGTTCAGTGCTTTGTGCTGTGGCTGATTATATATATTGTTGGCGAAATTTGAATGCTAATGAAAAAAAAAACAGAGCGCTACTTTATAGTTATGTGATTCTTTGATACGTGATGATGATCAATGTCCTTAGATATTATTTGTCCCTACTATTGTTGCTGCCGGGTTTAGAATTAATATACCTTTAGGATCTACACCAAAAAGCCACAAAGAAATGATTTCAGCAATTTCTCAATTTTTCTTTTGGAATTTCACCTTGAACGTATTGTGAAACTTGTGTGTAAAAAGAGAAGAATACTATAAAGAAGAGAGAGTTATGAAGAAGAGAAGATTATTGTTCTTGAACAGTTGTAATGAACAATGTATGATTTGGTCATATTTCAAATAACTAATCAACACATTATTTGAGAATATGTACCTTATCCCCACCATTATCTCTTTTATGATCAACCATCACTTGTCTTTATCTCAATAATGTCGCGACCTACCCGTTCCGATCGAGAAAAATAAATATGTATAGGTCTAAAGGTATTTATCAATGCATGTGAACATTAATTGATTCATTTGAAAGACGAACCAAATAGTTCATTAATCCAAGGACCGAGGTGTTCCCAAGCCTCATACCTCATGCAACGAGAATCATCTAAACTATGTATTCAATTAGAGTCGTCACTAACCATAATCAAGGGTTGGCCAGAAACCCTAATCAAGACGTGAAAGTATTATCTCGACACATACACAACCAGAGATTCTAAGGATTGGGGACTTGATTACACTAGCAATCTAACTAGTGCCATTTCGATACCTAAACTTGACGGCTTGCTAACTAGTGCACCAGGATAGTCTATCAAGAAGCCTAAAACTTATCCTAACCATACTAAAAATGAAAAAAAACACCACTAATGTATTAAAGGTACGCAACCAAATAGTCGGCATGAAAATAAACAACCGGCAACATACCATCGTCTCTAAAAAGGAAAATGTAATCAAAATTCCTAAAGTTAAACCCTCATGGCTTGTTCGATTTTTGAAGCAATTTTTAAAGGTTTTCACATTTTTTTTCTATGCTAAGTCTAGAATGAAATTAACACTAAAATCTAATGAAATTAACTCAAAAACTGATTTCTAAACATTTCGGAATTTTTCTGAATTTTTAATTTTTAATTTTTTAATTTTTTAATGAATAATAAAAGAAAACCTCAGACCGGGTCAGAGGACCCGGTCTGACTCATCGTTCCGACCCGCCCGGGTTACATCCGAATTTTCAATCTTCTTTTCTAATTTTCTCATTTCTTTTTCTATTTTCCTCTTTTTTTATTATTCTTTTTTTTCACTATTTCTTTTCTCTTTATTTTTATTTCTCTCTCCCCTCTACTTTCACGTACTCACCGAGAACTGCTTCTTCATGCCTTCATCGAGACAACTCCGGGAACCTTGCCGCCCCCTGACCACTGGCTTGCGCGGCCGACACCGACTGCTACTGGTTCTACACCCTCGCCACCGGCCAACGCGGCCACCGAACCGTCGACTAACCCCGACCATGAAAATGAGTCGGGCAGCAACAAGTTGATTTCCCGGCCCCCCAAACTGAGGGCCACCAGAAAAACATTAAGCCTAAGCAACCGGACATACACGAAATGGGATAGAAAATAACTAACGGGCGGCAGCGGCCTCGAACCGCAGTCATCACCGTTGGCAAAAAGCCTTCCGATGGAGGGGAGATGCAAGCACGGCAACTCGGACGATGTGCGAATCGCGACAAAATCACATGAAAAACAAAGGACACTTGAAGTCAGTGACCATATTAGAACAAACCATGCATATACCAAAGTTTTAGAGTGTTGGTTTTGCAAAAACAGATTGGGAGTTTCATTTTGATATTTTGTCGGACAGGTGGTAGGCAGGGTCGGATATGGATTTTAGACAGAGATTCAAAACAGTTTTTGGCTCAAACGTGATGTATAAAGCTCTAAACAACCATATCTGGTCACGAGTTCATCTCAGTTTGCATCGAAACGCCAAAAAATTACACGACCACATTTGACACTCTAAAGCTTAAACGGTCTGGTTGAGACATTTGGTCAAACGGGTGATAGTCAGCTGGGAAATGGAGTTGCAGGGTTGATTTTAACGAGATTCATGGTCTTTTTTGACATACGATGTTTAAAACGACTTGGTTGAGAGCGAAGCAAGTGTAAGCCTCCATTGACGGGGCTGGTCGACCACCGAATAGGTTTGGTGTGGCCGGCACCCGAAAGGCAGGGGAAGGGAGGCCAAAACAGAGCAGGATTAGACCGGGGCATACCTAGTTAGTGGGGCTGTTTGGCGAAGAATGGTGGCCGGTAGGTAGAGCCTTCAACGGGAACAATGGCAACTCAAACGGACCGCCCGCGAGCGAGCAAAAAAATCTCTTCTTTTTCCCGTTCTCTCTCGGCTCTCCTCTCTCTGTTCGTTCTATCTCTGTGCGCTCCCCCCTCACTCTCTGTCCTCTTCCAGACGGCTTTTGCTAGTCAACCACGCCAGCCGCCTTCCCCTTCCATCTCCAGCTCGAAGACGCCATTGATCAGCGTGCCTTCTCTATCTCTGTATACGCCAGCATTCGAGTCCTCCTGTTTGGGATTGGATCAGATCCATTTCCTTGCTAAAACGGTCGCAGGATCTCCCGGGTTCTTGTGTTACTAGGATGCAGCGCTGTGCCATCGCTTCTCCCCTTCCGAAATCTCGACTATCGCCCTCCTCGTGTAGAGTGTCCTTCAGTTTTGTCTTTCAAGTGAGGGAGAGAAATCGGAGAAGAAGGTGCATTGGGGTTGGGCTGAGAAGAAACGGAAGGAGACAGGGCCGGGCCATGGCTGAAAGGAGAGAGAGAAGGAAAGAGGGAGATTGAGTTGGGCCAGGTGAAAAGAATAGAAGGAGGGGGCCCAAGTTCAGGAGGGTCGGGTCCAAACCGACCCGGTTTTTTTTTAACAAACAAATTTTAATAATTTTTAATATTATCAATGCAAATGCTCCCAATGTCTATATGCTATGCAATTTAATGAGAAAATATATTTTTTTAGAGATTAACAATTAATTCCTAATTTTCGTGCTATTAAACTTTAAATAGATAGGAAAAAATTAGGTGTCAACAAACAATGATTTCTTTTTATATCAAACAATCACCTTTTTATTCATGTTCAACAATCATGTCTTTTGATGATAACAAACCACTCCAACAATCCCCGACTTATTTTGTTATCTATACTAATTTATATAAATTCATTCATATAGGACAGTAATTATTAAGATTTGAACATTTAATTAGTGTAAACAATTCTATACGAAATTGGTGTTAGATAAAAATTTGAACCATGATTCCATTTGTTAATCGAATTATTGCACATATGAACTTACACACATCTGGTTAGAAATTTCTTATGCCTTGGCACTTTTACGGCCATGTACTTCCTCTTACATTCATGAACATTTACAAAAATTCATCCGACTTTTATTATAAGCAGCACCACTTCTTCTGTTCATATAGGATGAGTTCCTAACTTATTGCCTTAGCCTTGCCTTGCAAAATCTTGAACTTCATTAAGAGTGTTTTCACACTCATCCCCTTAACTTTCCATGAGTACTAACCTTGTGCCCAATACTCAATCACAAACTATTTCCATGAGTACTACCTAACTCATAAATTATTAGAGCAATGCTAGGTATATTAAGATTTGTCGACTACATTAGTTTACTTAGTAATGTGTCAGTGGCCATTTCCTTTAA
Source organism: Syzygium syzygioides (assembly GCA_031216285.1). Taxonomy (NCBI): domain Eukaryota; kingdom Viridiplantae; phylum Streptophyta; class Magnoliopsida; order Myrtales; family Myrtaceae; genus Syzygium; species Syzygium syzygioides. The sequence goes on from CM062242.1 coordinate 20,227,887, forward strand.
GGACAAAACAAAATTTCATTACATCATGTAAATAAATTTAGAAGGCGAATTATGATATGTCTATGATTGTTTATATCTCGAGTTTGAGCTCGAAACGAAAGCCTGAAATTTGGAAATTAATAAAAAAGAAAGAAATTTACTGCACAGAGGAAATATACAAACATCAATTTTGTCAACATGCAGAGTCGTTGGGCTGAATTGGAAAGTCCACGTGGGACTTTGAATTTGACCTTGACTCGGTTAATGTATCAGACGAAGAAAGAAAATAACGAAAAAAAGGAAATTTATTTTCCTGCCAATATTCAGTGTTGTCTTCTTTGACCAATACATATCTCCTCGTCCTTGGTGGTGGCTTATGCATATAAATATTCTCAAGGGATAATACCATGAAAAATTTCAAATTAGTATATTTATGACAAATTTACTCTAAACTATTTTTTTTACCACAAAAAACCCTAAACTGATACATCTGTGATAATTTTATCCCGAACTATATTTTTTATCATTAAAAACCCCATACTGGTATACCTGTGGCAATTTTACCCTCCGAACACATTTTTTGGCCATAAAAAACTCCAAATTGGTACATCTGTGATAATTTTACCCTCCATTAGTTTCCGTTAAATTTTACTATCAAATTGCGAAATTTAATGACACGTGGTAATTGACATGGGTACTGATTTTGGGTTTTACCCCTTTGTTTGTCACAAGTTTATCAATTTATGATTTTTGTGATATTAATATAATTTAATGGACATTAATAGAGGGTAAATTTGTTACAAATATACTAGTTTGAGATTTTTAGTGGTCAAAAAATTAGTTCAGGGGTAAAATTGTCACATGTGTACCAGTGTAGGGTTTTTGGTGGTTCAAGAAATAGTTCGGGATAAAATTGCCACAAGTATACCAGTTTGGGATTTTTGGTGGTCAAATAAATAGTTCGGGATAAAATTATCAGTTTAGGATTTTTTATGGTCAAAAAAATAATTCGGGGTAAAATTGTCACAGGTGTACCAGTTTAGGGTTTTTCGTGGGATTAACCATATTCTCAAAGGGTTTGCTTTTGGGTGAATTGTCCGAAAATCGTCAAAAATTGCATTCTGATTAGTTAGTGTTTGATAGCTAAAATCTTCTAGTAAGATTTGTTAATTTCCTCGTGAAATTAAGATATTATTTCGTAAGGAATTTGGGGCTAAACACTGCATGAGTTGTTGTGTGTAATTAGGAAATAGAAAATACTTAATGTGCGGTTGTAATATTCGTTATATCGCTTGATTTATAGTGGAATTCGTTGCTCTTCTCCTCGTGGACGTATATTACTGTGATCGAACCACGTAAATCTGGTGTTCGATTTATTTACTTATTCCGTCAATTTTATTGTTCGATCGCTTTCTTTCGCAACAATATTTAAATTATTTTGACTGAAAGTATTATTACACATATCATGACTATAGTGTAACTTTGACTATTTCAAATTTTCAGTGATGATTTCAAACCCAAGAAAAAAAGAGGAAGAAGATTATTCTTAAGCCGGGTCAAAAGGGTTAAACCGGATTGACTCGACTGAATCCAAAAATATACGGGGCAAGGTTGGGTTGATCTGGTTTTTTTGCAGGTTCCAAATACCCTATCTTTCAAGGTGATCATTGGGTTCGAGTTTGTTTTTGCCAAATCTAACAAAGATGTACATCAACGAAAAAGGCGATCGTTGCAAGATTTAGTCCATCTAGAAAAAAGGAATTATCTTAAATAATTGTAAGACATAACATTTCAAATTTAAATTGAGAGAAATGTTAGAAATTTAAGATTTCTTTGTGTCGCGATCTAAGAGTCTTTTTACTTGCAATTTCGCCCATCATGTAAACTCATATGATTATAATTATGATTAATCTCAATAATATTGTGTACTACCTAGGAGATCAGTAGTAATATTTTTATAAGATTAAGATAAGTTTAAACGACAATGAGTACTACGAGGATTTGAAGTAGCTCCATGATGTGTAAATGAAAGTCTTATTTTAATATAAACTCTTAAGAAATTCTTCACTTAGCTATCAACATGGGAGTTTGGTCATCGTCAAATTTTCTGTTCACCCATTTTCATGACAATTTAGGTTCGATGAAATATCTTTGCGTTCCGAACCTATCTAGGCACACATGAATGATCCAATAGGCATTTTTATGTGTGTGCAAGGACCCATAACATATATTAAAAAAATAAAAAGAAAAGTCAATGGACCAATTATTTTTAATGAATGTTTAATTAAATTTATTCTAATACGTTTCCATTTATGAAGAAATAACCGTCACGTGATTTTTCAAGAAAATATTTAAGAGAGAAAAATGTGGAGCGTAATGTTGGCCCTATTGGCTACCATACGTTTTTATCTCTCCAAGCCACGTCACAGGGTGCATGGATGCCACGTAGGCACGTAGTATATCAAGAAGAATCCCAGGCTACGACAACGATTGGATGCCTCAAGCTCCACGTGGCCAAGTCGGTCTACATCCTCCGACCGCGACCAGCTTATCGGAACCACACATTTTTGTCAGTGCAAATCTGCTAAGAAGAAGAAGAAGAAGAAGAAGCGAGGAGAGAAAATCATCACGTGAAGGCCATGGCACTCCGTGCCGCATTCTCGCTTCCCTCTGCAATTTCCACCACCAAGGACGTATGATCATTCTTCAGCCCTTCTTCTCTGTGGCTATTCGCTCACCGTTTCATGTCCTGTCTTTTCTTCCTTCGATTTTGGACAGCTTTCTTTTCATCCCAGTTTTCTTCAAGCTCCGGTGAGATTAGCGATTGACTTTATCCCGTCTCTGCAGGGGAAGTACACGGCAGTTCACATTAAGGACACCAGTCTTGCAGGAATTTCACTGAGAGACCACGTCAAGGATGATTTGCTCCTCCCCGCCACCTTCGCTAAGGTAAAATCGAAATCTTGTTTTTTCATTTGTTCATTCTACAAGTATGAAAGATGATAGAAATTTGCCAGATGAGGAAGGATATAGTTTATGAGTACGCAGAGAAACGTTTGGATGAGATCAATTCATTTGCCAAGTGTGTCATTGTTACAAGAAACGGAAGGGCATGCTGTGACTAATAAGTTGGTAGAATTTAACACAGAGAGACCCTTCAAATGCAGGACTTCAAGAAAAGGGATGTGCCCTTTTTCGTAGTTAGAGCCCAGACAGCGACCACGGCGCCAATGATCAAAGATTTCCAACCAGAACAAAAGAAGACGGAAAGACAGTTCAATGTGGTGATCACGGGAGCCTCGTCCGGGTTAGGCCTGGCCACAGCCAAGGCACTAGCCGAATCGGGGAATTGGCATGTCATAATGGCATGCCGAAACTTTCTCAAAGCGGAGAAAGCAGCTAAATCGCTTGGCATTCCGAAAGAGAACTACACCGTGATGCATCTAGACCTTGCCTCTCTTGAGAGTGTGAGGCAATTCGTTGACAACTTCCGCCGTTCGGGTAGACCGTTGGATGTGCTGGTTTGTAATGCTGCCATTTATCAGCCCACCGCGAAAGAGCCGTCCTTCACTTCCGAAGGGTTTGAGCTCAGCGTCGGGACTAATCATCTGGGTCATTTCCTACTTGCAAGATTGTTGCTTGATGAATTCAAGCAATCGGATTACCCCTTGAAGCGCCTCATCATTGTCGGATCCATTACAGGTATTGCTCCACACAGAGCTAGCTAGCCGTATAGACCAAGTGAATTGGGCATGTTTAGTTTGTTCCATTGAAAAGTAGATTGCTTTAGAATAGAAGGTTCAAAATCTAAATCCTTGTCCGTGATGAAGCTTGGGAAATGCATTTGTTTCCATACACTGGCTAGGAGATTGGTAGTGCTGTTTAAGGATTGATGGCAGAAAAATTTGGGAACATATGCGTTTACCTACAATGGTTTGCTCATATTTAACTAGTTACTCAAATTCCAATATGTTTTGCATATTTAAAGTGCGTCAAACAGTTGTGTCAAGAACACTAGGTCAATCATTCGACATGTACTGGCAACCTTCTTCATGAAGTGGAATAAAAACTTTGGTCGCTAGAATGTTGAGCATTTGCATTGATTGTGATATTATGGGTGACCAAATTGAATCTGTAAGATAAAAATGAGTTCAAAATACATGGAGTGTTGTGAGGATTTAAACTAGCTCCATGATGTCTGGGCTTATGATATGTAAATTGAAGTCTAATTTTTATCTGCACTGATGAACTATGTCTGATGATAGCATCTATATAGGCACCCATATTGCTTTAAATGAATCCTCAAATCCTGCAATTAGCTGTAGCAGCAATGGGGTAGAAACTACTTATACTTGGGGTCATTTTCTTTTCGTTTTTTAGGGAACACAAACACTTTAGCTGGAAATGTACCACCAAAGGCCAACTTGGGGGACCTGAGGGGCTTAGCAGGGGGATTGAATGGGGTGAGCAGCTCACCTATGATAGACGGAGGTGAGTTCGATGGTGCCAAGGCCTACAAAGACAGCAAAGTGTGCAACATGCTCACCATGCAGGAGTTCCACCGGCGCTACCACGAAGAGACCGGAATCACGTTCGCTTCTTTGTATCCGGGTTGCATTGCCACCACTGGATTGTTCAGAGAGCACATTCCCTTGTTCAGACTTCTATTCCCTCCCTTCCAGAAATACATCACCAAAGGATATGTTTCTGAAGAGGAGGCTGGAAAAAGGCTTGCACAGGTCAGTTATATTTTAGGAGATCACTTGACTGATACATTCTTTAATTTGGTGAAAATGCACGTACAACTTGTTTGCTTGAAATTATAAAGTGTAAGTGTTTCTTTTGTCGGTCACAGAGACTCTTCAGCAATGTCTTGACATGAAATGCTGGGGTAGGGGTACTTGTGCTTGTTGGAATCAAAGGGTTCAGTGTTAAGAGTATTATTTCAGAATAAGCACTATAATTTGAATATAGGATCCTCTGTGTGCTAACAAGTGTAGTGGAAACTCATGCAGTTTTAAAAAAACCACAGAATGTCTGTCTATGAAGCCCAAGTTAATTCAAAGTTGCAGCGGTGCTGATGTTGCGAAGGAAATGTCTGTTGTTCAGGTGGTGAGTGACCCTAGCTTGGAGAAATCGGGAGTCTACTGGAGCTGGAACAAGAACTCATCTTCCTTCGAGAATCAACTCTCCAAAGAAGCCAGTGATGCTGAGAAGGCACGTAAGCTCTGGGAGATCAGCGAGAAACTCGTTGGATTAGCTTAGACAGGCAAGAAAATAGGAACTTCCCTACTTGGTCAGCATTATCACGTATCTGTCTTTCTCAAATCAATTTCGCTTGGATGAAAATCCCTGTACAAATGTAGAAAAAGATTTTGTGTTATGTAAAAATGTAAACATGTCGAAACTACGTCTCGGAGATTAAATTAAACATTTGCCAGAGTAATGTTATCTAGTGACCAACTACCCGACCTCGTGCTCACTCTAGACTCTCGTCTGTCAATAGCCTTGGGAGCAAATTTTATATGCGCTAGGAATGCTTGCATAGATTAGACTTGCTAGTGGAGGAGTCTATTGCACTTCTAACTGATTCTTTGCCATGGATCGCATTGCGTTGTGTTTGTCCTCCCACAAAAGGCAAACGACGGATGAAACAGTCCTGATGATGGAAGGGTTGGTCAGGTAATCAGGTGCCAACACAGCCATCACATGAAATGGAATGAAGCAAGATGTAGTAATTGCCTGCAAATATCATGCTTTTTTCATCTGAATCATTTAGGACTAACCCAATGGAAATAAGATTTATTCTCTACTATACAAAGAAGAGAACTTGTACGTAGAAGCAGCAGTATTGGTGTTGACTCTGATCCAGCAAGATCCCAGACATAGATAAATGGGTTAATTAGATTTCGGGTGGTAGTTCAGGTGTGAGCTTACTGAACCTTAGTAATTCTTCAAAAACAGTCTTCGCTGTCTAAGCAGGAGTATGCCATCAACAGATCATTTGACTTCCACAAGTAGGACAAATATCAGACAGATCAGCAGATTTTTTTATACAACTTTAGTTGGGCGTGGCATATATTTTGTCATATAACATCGACTGGGCGTGGCATAATATGGTTCTTTTCTTTTTTGCATCTAAAAAAATGAAATATACAGATGATGATTTCGCTGTTCGCCGGTCAGAGACCATTCTTTAATCCTAAGCTTGGATTTTTTAATACTATTGTTGGTAGACGAGTTCTTCTTTTTCCATTTCTAGCCAATTAGAATCGCATCCTTTCAGCAGACCGTCTGGTATGTTAATACTTTGAACACTTCAAATTTTTACTTGTACGACATGAACTGTTGATGCATCAACCAAAAGGATTTACAGATCTAACAGAAAAAGGGTAAGAAGCATTGGAACTTGGAGTGAGAGTTTAGTTAATTGTATCAGAGTCAAATCAACATTATGCATAAGATCTATGACAATCAATTTTAGCAAGGAAATTGGGGAGCCCTATAATATTTGGAGTTGTTGCGTTGGTCAAATCAAGTGGCTAATGAAAATATAGAAAAAAGAAGACCACTTTATTTAAAGCAAAGAGACTTGATCGAGAGAAAGGGGGAGAAGAAAAGGAAAGAGTGATCGCAAACAGAAGAAGAAGAAGAAGAAGAAGAGAGAAGAAAAAAGAAAAGGAGTATCTGTCACGGAGGCCTCGTCAATCTAGATTTACTTGGTTTCGCAATACATGGTAAGGATTCAAGCTCTTTGTTCATCTAATCGAGGAAATTTTCAAAGTTACGATATATTTGTGAAGTTATATGAAATTTGAACGGCAAGATCCAATGTAGAAGTTGTTTAGATGTGGGAATACATGGAAATGGCAAATAAGGGCGTTGTAAATTCGGGGGGTTAGACGAAAATCGATTTGAAGTAACAATTTAGTTGGAGCGAAATTTTAAAGTTTCGCGCCCAAGCTCCGTGTTGTGGAAAGTTTTAAATAATCACTTTGGGCAAGCGTTTTGTTGGCGCATAGAGTTGTTTTGTTAGCAATTGAGCTTAGTTTAATCAATTTATAGTTGAGGTAGCCAAGTTTGATTTTAGGCTTTCCCAAGTGAGATATTTTCTTCGAGTTTATAAACTCAAATTTCGAAAGTGATATGGAATAGATGTAATATGAGTAATGAAACGGCATTTTTATTGAATGAAATTTGGATTGAGCATTTACTTCTCCTTGGTTATCTATGAATGTTTTAGAAACGTCTTATGAAAGATAGTGCAAAAGTTTATATATATATATATATATATATATATATATATATATGTATTACTTTACGAACTGATTTATGAAATAAGTTCTAAAATGATTTAAGAAATGCCTGACAAAAAGTATTTTTGGCAGATGAGATGAGTTGCGAATAGTTATTTGTATTGGTTTATAAGATGGATTCTGGATTTGATTTTTAATATTTGAGGATGATGATTTGATGCTCATTATCACTGTGAACCCGATTAGGGGTTCATGGATATGTATATTGATTTTAGGATATCCTTCTAAGCCAAATCACTGGCTAATAATAGGTGAAAACCTTGCTAATGGGGTAGTGTTCGTCGCCTTATCATCAGGCGATGTGTCATGATTATAATTGGATATTGAGCAACCAATTGGTCAGTGAAATGGACTATTGACGTGTGATTTGATAACGATTGATCGATGGACTTACTGTTGATGTTTGAATTGTAATAGTGGATTCTGTGAGTATTTCTAATTTGCATAAAATTTTGTTTAAATGAAATAATTCATATTTGATTTGATTTGTATATTATATCTTGGGTTTGGAGTTTGAGTAGTATAGCTTTATATATATCGATAGTGATTGCTCAATCTACTTAAAAGAGATACACTACTTACTTAGCTATGATTGCTCATACTATCCGTCTTAAATGTTATTCAGGTTGCTTAGTTAGTGGCAAATAGAACGAAAGAGTTCGCTTTATAGCCAGACATTTTGATAAAGGGAATTTTGGATATGAACTTAGTTAGTTCTTTATTTCTAAGCTGAGTTGTGTATGATTGAGATGAGTTTGTTGGTTTAGATGTTAGTTAGAGATGTGCATATTCTTTTTGATGGATTATGGAAACTAATGGTCTAACCAATCTGCTGGTTTAACATACATACATACATACATACATACATATAATAACAGGTTGTTAGTTATGTTTGAGGCTGCTTTCTTTAAGTGAAAATGACAGCAGTGTCATGTCCCAATTCTTGTTGGATTCAAGGTGTGACAAGCCCTCACAACTAATCATTCTAGTAAAAAAGATCGTTTGGACCCATGTGCACAATTGTAATTAGCGGATTATCCGAACCAAGGATGCTCTTGAGAATCCACATCTTTGAGTTGAATTATTTGTTTTGACTTGGGAAGTAGTTAAAACTGCCTAGTCGGCATTGTGGTAGAAACCAACTATTTAATTACAATAATGGCCATCTACAAAGTCATACTCATCACTCCTCGGCATTGTGTGTTCCAGGAAAGATGGAGAAAATCAAGCACAGCCATGTGGCAGTGAGCGATGTGAAGCTTCATGTTGCTGAAATTGGAGAAGGTACATAATGCAGGAAAGCGTAGAGAGAGACACACACATGCAATACTTGTTCAGTGATGCTCACTCATATCTGCTGCTGAGTTCATCATCTGAAGAATAACCCAGTTCATAAATTTTCTGGGTGCAGGTCCAAAGGTGGTGGTGTTCTTGCATGGGTTCCCAGAGATATGGTACACATGGAGGCACCAAATGATTGGCGTCGACAATGCGGGTTACCACACCATCGCTATCGATTGCAGAGGCTATGGGCTCTCCGATCAGCCTCTTGACCCTGAGAAGGGTTGTTATGCTGATCTTGTTGAAGATGTCGTTGCCCTCCTTGATGCCCTGGGCATTGCCAAGGTACCAACTCATAATTCTAATCTTGATCTTCGCGGCCATTATAGGGATAATAAGACAACACAACATTGTTGAGTCTTTAACATTGGCCAAATTTTTGCTGTTGAGAGTGTAGAGAGTTGAGACTCGAGAATCTTTCATGTATTCATCGAACCATCCTTTTCCTTCTTCTCAATTAGATCCAACAAAATTGCTTCTGTTCATGCATCTTCTCTGTTTGGTTTTGTCTAATTTGCTAATTTTGGTCGGTCCATATCTTGTCTGTCGTGAAACAGATTCTTGTCACGACATCAACAATAATACAATGCAATTGTCCTTGGAACCATCCCAAATCTAGAGATAGTTGAACTTCTTGATGTGGATTTTTCTTGATCATATAAAGATGAACATGCTTTCGTTTGGATCTATTCACATGATAATCATTAGGTATGAAAGCAAATGACAGTGCACATTCTCGAGGTCCTAAATAGTATTGTCCTTTCAGATATTTTCTTCATCTCTCTGTCTCCTCTCCCCATCTTCCAACAACGGTACATTTTTGCTATGACCCAATAAATCTCCAGAAGAATCCGTGTCCTAAAAACTGCGAACATTGTAGACTTTTAACCTACAAATTAGAAAAGATCTCCACGGTCAATGATGCAAAAAAAATTTTCTGTCAAACTAATGGTGACTTGCTTACTTCTTCCCCTTAGTCAGGACGTTTCCCAGCCAAGCATTGCACTTACAAAGAGCATGAATAAGATGATAATTTAGCAATAAAGATGAGGACGGGACTAGAAAATCAACTGTTATGAGAACCGAAACGGATGGAAAATCGAGAAATCTATGTGATTTGTTGCTTTGATTAAAAGGAAAAGTCCGTTAATGATATGGAGGGTTGAATCCAGGCCTTCCTAGTGGGGAAAGACTTTGGGGCTATGCCAGCATACCTTGTTGCAGTGGTTAAGCCAGAGAGGATCTGTGGAGTCATCACATTGGGCATCCCTTTTTTCGACCTGGACTCCCGTCCATCCAACTCCATCTCTTTTCCAAAGGCTTTTACATTCGCAGGTGGCAGGTAAAATTCTTAAAGCTCTCTCTCTCTCTCTCTCTCTCACCTCCCTCCACCGCCGTCTGCCACGTCTCTGCTAATTCCTCAATTGAATTCAGGAACCTGGGCGAGCGGAAGCTGACTTCAGTAGGCTGGACATCAAAACGGTCATAAGAAACATCTACATCCTCTTTTCAGGGAGTGAGCTCCCTGTTGCCGGTGATGATCAGAAGATCATGGACTTGGTTGATGCATCAACCCCGCTACCTCCATGGTTCTCCGAGGAAGATCTCGCAGCCTATGCATCCTTGTATGAGAAGTTCGGGTTTCGGTTCGCCCTACTGGTTCCATACAGGTAATCATAGCAAACACTAATTCTGGCAAAATAAAATGATAGAAATCTCATTCTAGAGACTAAAATGATCTCGCTAAAGACCAATCAATAGACACACACTGATCGATGTCTATATGCCATCTGACTCATTGCATTCTCGTTCTAGGACTTTGGGGACGGAATATGCCACATTGGATCTAAAAGTTACAGCACCAGCGTTGCTGATCATGGGAGAGACTTTTTCCTGAAGTTTCCGGGCATGGAGGACTACATAAGGAGTGGGCAAGTGAAGCACATGGTCCCTAACTTAGATGTCACCTTCATGCCAGAGGGGAGCCATTTCGTCCATGAGCAACTTCCGGAGCAAGTGAACAGTCTCTTAGTTGAATTCCTGAACAAGCAAAATATCTAGTTATGAGACCCCATCTACGGTGGAATTTGATCTTGGTGAGAGTAAATAAACTCATCGATCGCCTTTCACAATAAGTGATCACTAAGAATTGTTAACTTCTACTTGGGGAAAATGGGGCCTTCCACTTGAATATCACCAGTAATGAACTCTCATGTTTCATTAGCTTTGTGCAAATGGATGAATTTGCAAAAATGAAGATTTGGCGAATTTTAACAATTAGACTCCATTGAAAGCAGATATCCTGCATTTTACTTGCCGAAAGAATTAGGACTGTCAATGCACAAAGAGGAGTTTGATAGCAGTTTCCCTTTGAGTACGTATTGGACATTGTAGCAGGGAAGGTTCGCAGCTTTTAGCGCGCTGATTTTCTCGGGTGGATATAAGCATCACCCTACTATTTGCAAGAGAAGGGATAGAATTGGATCGGTGGTCAAAAGAGCGTGTAATGGAGAAAACGGAGGAATGAAGGAGTGATGGAGAAAGGCGAAAGAATAGTTATGTCATTAGGGAGAAATTACGGAAAATAGACAAATTTTGTGATTTAACTTAAAAAAAAAAACCGTACGCTACTACCGAAGTGTAGACCGATAGATCCTTATAACACTGCTTCACAACCTAAACTCGTAGGTGATCAAATAGAACATAAGTTTGCTCGTCACACAGAACATAAGTTGCAATATCAAACTGACCAAATGGGCATGAATCATCAGAAATGTCATAGACAAAGCACAGTGCTGATTTACTGGCATGAAGATTCTGTGTACCTGGACTACACGGGTTATACTAAATGGGGTGAAGAAATGACAGCAATACAACTTTCCAACAATTAAGAAGAAGAAAATGTGGAGTTATACGGTAGGTTCCTGACTTTTCTGGGAAATGAAAATTTTTGGGTTGATGCATTTGTTTTGCGAAAAATATTTTCCGAAAAAACACTTCTCTTATTTCTGGATTTTGGTTTCCACATTTTAAAAAACTGAATTTTTAATTATTTTACATGCTATCTAGAGAAGGTCTTCCCAATCTCGTACTTTGCCTCTCGTATTATAAATTTTCACGCTTAGTCTTATTTTGTGCTAATTCCTTAGCACATTTTGAACCGCAACAAGCGTATGTCCTAACTCCATTCAATAGGTGTCCCCAGTTTTGTACTTACCCTTCCTTCCCTGTGCAATATGAAGGACTTTTTACGGGGAAAATTACACAACAAGTGGCCAAATGAAATACTTACTTTCCAACTAGGACACGGCTTTCATGCCAAAGGGAGCCACCATTTTGTTCATGAGAGACTCCCCTATCAAGTTTTCCCTATTCTCATCTTTACTAAACAAGAACCAAACATAACTAGGATTGCCCGTGTGACGTTCTTAGTTTAACTCATTAAAGATATTATCCGCTTTGACTTCTACCATACTGAGCCTTGTCCTTTGTTGTTCTAGTAGGCACTTTCCCAAGAGATCATCTATCCTTATAGTGCTCTCGTCTGAACACGCTTAACATTGAAGTTCCAATGCTAAATGTCGTTTTTATGTCAAAAGGTACCTCTTATATATTAATTATAGTTTCACATACATAAACCATGAACCATTTCCACATGTTCGATGCACATTCATTCATGTCTTTTTTGACATCCTAAAAATCTATCGGGAGCCACTCCTTATTTATGCCCTCTCGCCTCAGCGATCATTCCTCATGCTTGTTGGACCAGGTTGTTACAGGCCTACTAGTTTCTATGTGGTTTGTCCCCGAATCAAACACCTACTTGAGGAGGCACTATTATGATATCATATTATGACACTCGTAGATTAACTTACCTGAAATATTGTCTGCTTTGATCCATCTCATATCAAGCCTCGCAATTTTTTTATTTGTGGTACAGGAAGACACTTTCCCAGGAGGTCATCCATCCTAATAGTGCTATCATGCTAAGGTTGTCATTGCCTCAAAAGGTGCCTCTTCTGAGTAGTTTCACATATATAATCCAAGAATGCTCTACCCTGTTTGGTGTGCAATTCACCTTCATCGCCATCTTATAAGTCTATTGGGGGCCACTCCTTATCCAGGCGCTCTCGCCCGGATGATCACTCCCCACACTCGTCCCACTGGGTTGTTATAGCCCAAGTACCACAGGAGTATGAGACCATGAGAGGAAATAACTTTCTTACGTACGCCTTCGCCTCTCACTCTCACCGAGAGCATTCTTCATACCTTGTTTGGCCAAAAGGTCTTCATCTTGACACTATCGATGGTATCATTCTCATCTCGCTAACTTCTCAAACCCGAGGAACTTAAAAGTAGGGATTTGTAAAGCCTTAATTATTAGAGAATAAAAAGATGCTTCTGTACTGCATTTCTCCTAGACGGGTATTATCTACTAATGCATGAAGTCCACAAAGGTCAACCGACCAAACTAAGTAACTCCTAATACAATGAACTCCAACCTGTAAAAACAGGGGAAATAGACTCTATGAAACACTTGGGAACACAACCAGCAAACAATCCCTTTAAACTAAGGAAGTAACTGGAAAGTTGGTGGCCCGGTTCAGAAGATGCTTGCAGATAAATAAACACTCTCCAATTGGTTTTACAGAGTTAACGAACACATTTTCACTCTAAGTTGTTGAAGTGGCCGCAAAGACCAAGCAAGTACTTGGGTGAACAGAACAAAGCACAAGCAATTTAAATCTAAACTATGCATTTCATGATATCTTATTTATAATGATAGAACAAGAAGTGTACATCAAGAAGAAATCTAAGATACGAAAGCCTGCGTGTGAGGATGTGGGGTCAGAAAATGATGCGGGTCATTATTCTCATACACACTACAATCATGTACAAATAAAACTTGTAATCAACACTAGTTCGATCAACTTGACGGCAAGCATGATCTCACTAGTTCGATCAACTTGACAGCAAGCGTGATCTCACCTCTCCCTTCTTTTCTTTCCATCTATTCGCCCTTTTCAATGTTCATAAGCTGGAAAGCTGGCCCTAAGGGTTCTCCCATGTCTAGAAAGAGATATGCCATACCTCCAATCCCTTCAAAGAGGGAGTAGTGGTTATCACCTTCATGCATGTCTCCCGTGGAAATAAGCTAGTGAGCCCCATGAGCAAACCATTAAATGTAAACGGATATGTCCTCAAATTTTTCTATCATCCGTTCTTAAACAGCACTACCAATCTCCTAGGTAGTGATTGCAAAAAAATGCACTACCCAAGCTTTATCTTCGCTAAATGTTCTCTACTCATAAAAAGCTTTCGTGATGATCACTTACTCGGAGTATATGCCGCAGCCAGATCTTTCAAGATGACAAATCTATACGTTCTGCAGTTGATGCTGAGGATGTAGTTTGGAATAGAGGGCTGCTGTTAAGCAGAGTTGGTATATGCCATGGGATAAGTGGGAATGCATATGTATTTCTCTCGCTCTACCAAGTCACAGGGAACGAGGAGTTCTTGTCCAGGAGTTCTTATCTAAGCAGGAATATACCATCGCGAAATCATTTGAATGCTTCCACAAGTAGGACAAAGGAAAAAGACAAACAGAACCTGCAAGATATTTCTAATATAGCAATGATTGAGCAAGGCATGATAATTTTCCTTTTCTTTTTTGCATCTAAATATGAAGGAAGCAGAAGGTGATTTCGCTGTTCCGCAGTTACTAGCCGTCCAGATGATTAGGAAATTTAAAAAAAAAAAAAGGCACCGTTGGAAAGACCATTCTTTAACCCTAAGCTTGGATTTTCTGATAGTTTTGTTGGTAGACGATTTCTTATGATTCCATTTCTAGTCAATTAGAATCTCTTTCTTTCAGCAGACTGTCGGGTATGTCATTTTCTAAACACGTCAAATTTTTCAGCCTCCTACGACATGAACGGTCAAAGCATCAACTTAATGAACTTACTAATTTAATGGAAAAAGTGTAAGAAGCATTGGAACTTGGAGTGAGGGTTGAGTTAGTGGTATCTGCTTCAAATCATGACTATTCATAAGGAAATTGACGAACCCTCACAACTAATCTTTCTAGTAGAAATCGTTTGGAGCCATGTGCACAACTGTAATTAGCAGAATATTCTAATCCAAGGATGCTCTTGAGAGTCTACACCTTTGCGTTGAAATACTTGTTTGTCTTATTTGGGGGGAAGTTATATCTACCTTGCCGGCATTTTCGTACATATCAATTATATTTAATTACAGCAAAGGACGTCTACAATGTCATACTCATAACTCCCCTCACCTACTTACCTCTCTCTCTCTCTCTCTCTCTCCCTCTCCCCTCTGTTTGTGAGTCTCTGCTTGTTCCAGGAAAGATGGAGAAAATCAAGCACAGCCATGCTGCAGTGAGAGATGTGAAGCTTCATGTTGCCGAAATTGGAGAAGGTACATAATACAGGAAAGTTTACAGAGAGAGAGACACACACACACATACATGACTTCTTCAGTGACATTCGCTCGCATGTGCTGCTGAGTTCATCATATGAAGGATAACCCAATTCACAAATTTGCTGTGTGCACTCTGCAGGCCCAAAGGTGGTGGTGTTCTTGCACGGGTTCCCAGAGATATGGTACACGTGGAGGCACCAAATGATTGGCGTCGCAGATGCAGGGTACCGCGCCATCGCCTTCGATTTCAGAGGCTATGGGCTGTCCGATCAGCCTCTTGACCCTGAGAAGGGTTCTTTTGTTGATCTTGTTGAAGATGTTGTTGCCCTCCTTGATGCCCTGGGCATTGCAAAGGTACCACCACATTAATCTTACACACTTAAATACATTTTTTCCCTTTCAGAGATACTAACCTTGATCTGCACTACCATTATAGGGATGATCAGACAATTATTGCTCTTGAGACTTAACTTGGGCAAAATTTTTGCTTTTGACGGTTGAGCCTTCAGAATCTTTCATATATTAATTCATCGTCCTCTTCCTTCTCCTCAATCAGTTCCAGAAAAATTCTGCTTGTCATGCATGTTCTCTTTTTGTTTATGGCCAATTGCTAATTTATATATTTCAGTCAGTCCATATCCGTCTGTTATTAAACGGATTCCTGTCATGACACCAACAATAATATAATGCAATCATCATTGAACCATCAATCTAGAGAGGTTGAGCTTCTCGACGTGGATGTTTCTTGGTCATACAAGAAAAACAATTTTTTGTTTCTATATATATTCGCATAACCATTAGTTAAATGAAAGTGCATATGCTTGAGGTCTAAAATAGTATTGTCCTTTTGGACATTTGCCTCATCTCCCCCTGTCCTCTACCTATCTTCTGAGGCAGGTGCGCTTTAGTTATGAACTGAGAACATTTTAGACTTCTAATAAGGTCGCACATACCATGTACGTCCTCCTTCACCGAGCTTGAGACCTACAAGTTAGAAAAAGATCTCCACGGTGAATGATAAACTATTTGTTTCTGTCAAATTAATGGTAAATTGCTTCCTTTTTTCCTCAGTGAGGAAATTCTCTAGCCAAGCATAGCACTTTACAAAGAGCATGAATAAGATGATAATCTAGCAATAAAGAAGAGGACGAGAAAACAAAATCAACTGTCATGACAACAGAAACGGATACAAAATCAAGAAATCATAGGATGATTACATGAGTTAAAAAGAAAAGTCAATTAATATATGGACTGTTGAATCCAGGCCTTCCTGGTGGGGAAGGACTTTGGAGCTCTGCCAGCATACCTAGTGGCAGCGGTCAAGCCCGAGAGGGTCTGTGGAGTCATCACACTGGGCATCCCCTTCATGCTACCCGGACCCTCGGCCCTCCCATCCCATCTCTTTCCCAAAGGCTTTTACATTCTTAGGTGGCAGGTAAAATCTCATCTAACAACACACTCTCTCTCTCTCTCCACCACCCATCCGCCACCTCTACTAATTCCTCAATTGATATCAGGAACCTGGGCGAGCAGAAGCTGACTTTGGCAGGCTAGATGTCAAGACGGTCATAAGAAACATCTACATTCTCTTCTCAAGGAGCGAGCTCCCTGTGGCAGGCGATGATCAGGAGATCATGGACTTGGTCGATGAGTCAACCCCGCTGCCCCCATGGTTCTCTGAGGAAGATCTCGCAGCCTATGCATCCTTGTATGAGAAGTCCGGGTTCCGGTTCGCCCTGCAGGTTCCATACAGGTAATCATACTAGACACTAACTCCGAAAATAAATGAGAGAAATATGATTCTAGAAACTAAAATTGTTCTAGCTAAAAACCAATCAATCAGCAACCGCTGATTAAGGTCTGTATGTCATCTTACTCGCATTTTTGGTCTAGGTCTATGGAGAGGGAATATGCCATAGTGGATCCTAAAGTTTCAGCTCCAGCGCTGCTGATCATGGGAGAGAAAGACTATGTCCTGAAGTTTCCGGGCATGGAGGACTACATAAGAACTGGGCAAGTGAAGCATTTTGTCCCAAACTTAGACATCACCTTCATGCCGGAGGGGAGCCATTTCGTCCATGAGCAACTTCCGGAGCAAGTGAACAGTCTCATGGTTGACTTCCTGAACAAGCAAAATATCTAATTATGAGTCCCTTACTACGGCAGAATTTCGTATTGGTGAGAGTAAATAAACTCATTCGATGCTTTTCAGCATCTATGATCACAAGGATTATTAACTTCCTACTTAAGGATAAGAAGGCCTTCTATTTGAATATCACCTGTAATGAACTCTCATGTTTTATTAGCTTTGAAAATGGATGAAGTTGGAAAATGAGGGTTCTGCAAGTATAATCATTAGAGCCCAATGAAAGCAAAGATCCTGCATTTCACTTGCAGAAAGAATTAGGTCTATCAATGCACATTGATTTACAAGGAGGAGTTTTGATAGCAATTTCTCTCGGAGTACTCGTTCGCAATTCATCAGGGCAAGTTTGCAGGTTTTAGTGCACTCTTGTTACGTATAAGCATTGCCTATTCTAAAATATTTCTGTCTCAAGTAAATTTGGTAAATGCATTAAGGGAGAGAATTCAATTGGTGGTCAAAAGTGAGTGTAATGGAGAAATATGAGGAATAATATGGTGATGGAGAATAAAAGAGAATTGTTGTGTCGTTGGAGAGAGATTATGGAAAATAGACAAGCTCGTGATTTAACTTTAGTTATAGACCGATAGATCCTTCTAACATTGCTTCACAACCTAAATTCATGGGTGTTTACACAGAACATAAGTTCATTCATTACTTCAGAACATAAGCTGCAATATCCAACTGACCACATAGGCATGAATCATGAAAAATGTCAAGGACAAATGCATATTACAGATTGGATAATGACACAAACAATCCTTGAATTTTGGCTCAATGTGCAATTTGGTTCATAAACTTTTAATTTGTTCAATGTAGTACCTAAACTTCAGGCTAATGTTCAATGTGGCCCCTGAACTTTTAATTTATTTAATGTGGTCTCTGGACTTTTGGTACATGTTTAATTTAGTCCCTAAACTTTATGAAAATAGTCAATGTAGTCTTTGAACTTAAATTAATGGAATGACTATATTAAATATTTTCATATAGTTTAGGAACTAAATTGAACATGGATCAAAAGTTCAGGGACCACATTCAACAAATTAAAAGTTCAGTGATCAAATTACACATTAGGCTAAAATCCAAGGACTACATTAAATAATTTAAAATTTCATGAACCAAATTGCATATTGGGTCAAAGTCTATGACTGTTTATGTCATTTTCCCTTACAAATTTAGTAGCATGGAGATCTTGCTTACCTAGACTACCTGGATTATACTAACCAGTATCAATTTATGACAATGATTTAACTCTTCATCGATTAAAAAGAACCCATAAACCCATCTCTATAGGGCCCTTTTTCAGCTTCTTAAAGAGTGGTTTTGTTAGTATAATCCATGTAGTCCAGAGGAATCATATTAACTAGAATGAAAAAAGAAATTGAGAGGTACTTCAACTTTCAACACTAAAACATGGAAAAGATCAATGTAAGGCCTTTTTGTAACCTCTTAGAAAGTAACTTTGTTCATTAGACAAATGAGTAACGGAATTGTCACGTGATATTTTTCAGGGATCATACTAACTAGAATAAAAAAAATTCATAATAGCTGAATTTTGTATATTAACATGACATTCTACAAGGATCATACTAACTAGCATGAAAAATAAATTGGCAATAATTCAACTCTTCAACCATATGAAATGAACCGGAATTGCTCATATACCGCACAAGGGACTTCGGTTTTCCTATATGGAATCTATGTATTCACAATGACATGTGGCACTTTTTTTTTTAGTGTAAAGTGTAAGTAGTATACAACAGATGATGTACAGCAGCTTAGGAGCATACCCCAGCATTACAACTAGTATTAATAATTCGAGAATATGGAGATAGGAAGTTTCCATGAAGTAGCTAAAACAATGTTAGCTTACGAATGTTTGATTTTTTGTTATAGCGAAGCTCTATCTCTTACATTTTTCCGCACCTTCACTAAAATATTCTGAATGTCAGTTGGAATGTTTTGAAACCGCCTATAGTTGTGCTCCATCCAAGTGTAATATACAGTCGTTAGGAAAGATACCTTGAGGAGTTTTGCTGTCAAATCTTTACCTCTTGTTGCTCTAACCATCCATTGAAGCTCCTCATTCAATCCCCATACATTACGCCTGATCCCATGTTGCGCAAGAATATTGCACCAGATGCTACTTGTCCATTCGCATTGGGAGAAAAGGTGAGATGCTACCTATCCATTCGCATTGGAAGAAAAGGTGAGTCCTATTCTCTATACTTGCCCTACAGAAGGTACATTGGACATTGACTAAGGTCATCCACCGTGATATGATCTTTGCTGTCAGAAGCCTATCCCTACATATTAACCAACCAATAAAATTGTGTTTGCTAACGTCGCGACTCCATATTAAGTTATACCACTCCACAGCCAGACTCTCGTGTCTAAGTTCATCCAAGACATCATGTCAGCAATATCTTGGATTAGACATGACTGGAGTTAGGACATGACATAGTTTGAGGAGACATCGCCAACTCCAAGCCATACTACCCTTCATGTCCATCTGCAAAAATGGGGTTCCTATGCATTTTGTACTATGGACCCAGGAGCTCCAGAGTGAAGAAGATGGATGATTGATAAGATTCCACATTGTGCGCCCTAATAACACTTTGTTCCATAGGTTCAAATCAGGCAATCCTAACCCTTCTTCTTTTTTGGGTGAGCATACTACACGCCATGCAACTTTGTCCAATCCACGGTTTGTTGAAGACCTAGCCCATAGGAAGTGGCGAATCTTCGTCTTAATCTCATAGATAGTTTGCTTCGGAAGAAGAAATATTTGCATCCAGTACGTGCAGATAGATATAAGGACAGATTTGGTTAGTTGTAACTGACCCGCATAACTCATATGCTTCATTCCCCAACTCTCAATTTTCTTGAATATCTTATTAGTAAGGCTTTTGCAATCTGAGTGGGTGAGTCTTTTAGCAATAAGAGGAACACCCAAGTACTTGATAGGGAGAGTACATGCGGGAAAAGGCGTATGATCCAATATAAGAAGCTTTTTTTTTTTTTTGTAACCCAGGGAACCCCCGCACGGCCGACAGCCGGGAAGTAAACCCTGGGGGCGACACGTGCTAGCCACCACACACATGCCACCAGGTTAAGTCACCCTGCGGCGCCCGGGATTCGAACACTCAACCTTTTGCGAGAGGAAGAGTGCGCGTTCCAGCAGCGCGACCCAGGCAGGTGGTCAATATAAGAAGCTTTTCCTCCTCATTAAACCCAAAAAAAAAATATTTGGCATTTGTCAAGGTTAAACCGCAGTTGAGTGAGAGTGGCGAATTCTTCAAGAGCTTCTACTAGGCATAGAACAGAGTCTACATCTCCATGGGCAAATAAGAACATGTCATCAACGAAGCAAAGGTGTGTAATCCTTTGCGTTTTGCAGTGCCAATGGTATTTGAAGGAAGAACCAACAACTTTTGCTCTTACAATTATATTGAAAATTTCTATAACTAGAGCAAATAAATATGAAGAAAGAGAATCACCTTGTCTTAGGCCATTAGTGCTATTGAAATACCCTACCTGTTCGCCATTAAAATTCACTGAAAATCTCGAGGTAGTAATGCACTTACTTATCAATTCAACCAGATGCTGGACTGTATTTAGAGCTTTTAGGACCCCAATGACTACATCCCATCTGACCATATCATAAACCTTCATGAGATATATTTTTATGGCGACACTTTTACCTTTATCTCTCTTATGATAGTTGTAAAGTAAATCTTGGCATAAGAGGATATTTTCTGAGATTTATCGTCCGGTGATGAAAGCGGTTTGGTTTAGATCAACAATCAAGGGGAGCATTCCGCTTATTTGTTCTGCAAGGAGTTTGGATATGATCTTGTACAAGGTATTACAGCATGATATGGGTCGAACCCCTTGAGGGATGAGGGATTTGGAACCTTCGGGACAAGAGAGATCATAGTGGAATTTATAGATTTCAATAATCTTTTGGACGAGAAAAAATCCAGTATAGCTTCCTTGATGTCGTGTCCAATGATAGGCCAAGCACTTTTGAAGAAACAACTGTTAAAACCATCTGGGCTCGGTGCTTTGAAATCATTGAAACCCTTTAGGACTCGAAGAATATCCTTTCTCTGAGGTGGTGTGAAAGTAACTAAAGCATTGATATCTTCATGAAAAAAAAGGACATACCTCTCATAAGGGATACAAGGTCACCTGGAACTACCAAGAAGGGCTTGATAGTATGATAAGATTGTGTTCTTAAGAGCTTCCTCTTCAGAGATAACGGATCCATCCTCAAGTATAAGATGATTTATCCTGTTCTGAGCACTTCTTCACATCATGGAAGCAAAGAAAACCTTGCTATTATTGTCACCCTCCTTTAGCCAAAGATTTCTGAATTTCTATTTGAGCAAAATTTCTTCATGTTTACTTAAAGCTAGAAATTCCTCCAAATGTGCCTTTTCTTCCGCCCGAGAGATGGCATCGAATGGGTCAATCACCAGCTTTTGTTGAATTTGATACAAGTTTTCATTAGCCTAGTTTACCTTAACTCGTAAGTCACCAAATTGAGATCTGTTCAGGCTCTTGAGTTGTTGTTTTAGTCTTTTGAGCTTTGTCACTACTGCAAACATGCATGATCCTCTAACTTCTTCTTTTTGCTAGCTAGAGGAAATCAAAGGTAGATAGTCCAGACTTGAGGTCTAGAAATTGAAGAATCTGAAGGAATATCTCCTTCTCCTGCTAGTGGTGTCTAACTTCACCAAACAGGGTGAGGGGTTTTTATACCCCTGGAAGTAGGAATTCAATTGAGTAGTGCTCATACTTGTTCTGCCATTTTGCGTTAACCAGTACTCTATCAATTTTATTTGCTCTAAGATTTGTCCCAAAACTTTTGTTAGTCCATGTGAAGACCGGGCCTAATGATGGAGGCTCGATTAATGCAAGCTCCTCAATCATGTTGTTTAGTTCCTTTATACCCGCAGTCCAGTGAACCGTGGAGCCAATCCTTTTGCCAATATCCCTTGTTTCATTAAAGTCCCCCATGAGCAACCATGGCACGGTTCCAGGATTTCTGTTCGAAAAATTCAAAATGTTGCGCCAGATAATCCCATGCTTCACTTCCGTATTGCAACCATAGATGGCAGAAAGCAAAAATGGGTCCATCTCAGGTTTATCAATTTGACAATGGATGACTTGAGCAGAAGCCTCCAACACCTTTAACCTAAGAATAGATGGCTTCCACAGAATCCAAAGTCGATCTAAGCTGCTGTACATATAGTTATGAGCATAAGACCATTTTTTAAAGCTACTGTCAACAACAAAATCAGCATTATCTTCCTTAATCTTATGCTCAATCAAAATGAGAATATGAGGGACTAGAGACAAAGCACAGTCTACAAGTTCCCTTCTTTTAGGGCTACGATTAAGGCCCCTCACATTCCAAGAGACTATATTCATAAATAAGGAGATACCGTTACATCCCCCGAGCCCCCCAAATCATCCAAGGGGAAAATTAAATTATCCACCACCACATCCAACAGAGCAAATCTATTAGAAGAAGACACACCATTAGAGGCAAAATTTCCTTCCTCCCCGCCCAACGAGTCAGGCGCCTTGGCATCCTAGGGTTGAACATCCTCTCTTTGAGTGGACTTTGGCCTAGGAGTGCTAGAAACAATCCTAAAACCATCTTTACTTATTATTGGCTCCTGCGAAGAGTTGGACATGTGGCACTTTTTGCGTAACACATTGTGACTAGGATTCATTGTCTCATCTATAAAGGAATATAAGAAGGTTCTAGTTCAATCGCTCTATTGACTAAATCAGTCTACGAAAATTAATCAATTGCATTGATGTGTTCTAACAATACGTTAGTGGTTAAGTAAATCGATTGATCACATTCTTCCAAGGCTATTACCTGCACTTATGTATAAAAGCCATTCATATTTACAATTGTACTAGGAAAACTTCCATTCCCAATAGAATTGTGTAATCTGTTCCTAACATTTGCACATTTATTTGGTATCTTTTTGGTGCAAAATTAGTTGCTTACATTGAAATTCTATGATTATAAATTCAAGGGTTGTAGAGTGCCTCGTGCTTAATTGAATGGAACCTATCTAGTCATATCCTAGCTCCGATACTGGCCATGGGTATAGAAGTCGAGAAAATGTGAAATACAACTACTAATACTACTAATAAAAACAACGACAACAACAATAATAATAAAATACCCGTTTGGATAAAATTATTCTATTTATAGTAGAAACTTATTACGTACTTAGACTTTTTCTCTAAGTTAAGAAAATGAAATAATTGGACAATTTGATATTATTTAATATTGAAAATCTTGAAAATTTCTAAATATTTCGTGATAAATAAAAGTCAAAGAGATAATGTGGTAAAAATTTAAAAAAAAAGTAAAAAACGAACCAATTGTGCCCTTCGAGATTTCATAAACGTACCAATTGTACACTCAGTATTTGATATTTCAATTTTTTCAAAATTTTCAAGTATTTCATGACGACGTTCAAGTGTAAATTCTTTTTAATATTACTGTTATGATAGTATACGAAGAATTTCTGATTTATGTTATAAGTGTAAAATTTTATAAAATGTGAATGTTTTATGTACAATACGAACACTTTTAAACAGTAAATGGGCTATAAAGCAATGCAACGTAACTTGGAAATCACAAATTTTGGTCCAAGCTAACCCCAGAAGCCATCTTGGAAACTTTTTAAAGCAACAGTTTGAGTTTCCTTCACAGTCTCAGAGAACATTACACAAAATAGACACCATCATTTTCTGAATCACAAATTTCGCGCGAACTGGAGAATGATTCACTCGGCAGGAACAGCACAGACCCATCTGCAGAGTTTAGCTCAGTTGATGTACCAACTCGAAACCCATAAACACATTCTAATTTTCCTGCAAGTAATTACGGCAAAGAAAAGAAGGCTTTTGAAAACCTTCACCGTCTTAATTACACAGAAACCCAAACCGATAAGCTACCATCGCTCCAAGAAACACTAATCAGGTCGATCAGTAAAATTCCCCAGCAAAATATTCAATTTGGCTTTTCATTAGCATTCGTAAGAATGTTTTCTGCAGCACAACCTGGCTAGGAAACTTGCATGCGCAAAAGATGCCATATTCCGCATCATGGACCAGAAACGAGCGACCGGTTCTCTTTTCAAAATATAATGGAACTATATTAATGTTTATAACAACCAAAAAGGTAAAGCTGTTGCTTTTGGATATGAATCGAAATGAATTGTAATAATGGAAACTTGTGAATTATATTGAATGACACGACTAAATTGAACATTTGTTAGGAACAAAGTTTAGTGTTTGCTTATGTCATTTTCTCTTTTTTCTTTCAAAAAAAAAGGAACACTGTTCTAAACATTAACGATTTATTCGTTTAACTTCATGATTTTTACCCCTATACAAAAATAATATATTAAATTGTATAATATATAGTTTTAAGAACATTCATCATTAATTGCATTAGCATTGAACTGGCAGTGGTGGATGCAGAATCAGTCACTTGGACTAGCCTCGCAGTGAAGCAAAGTTCGGCTAAGCCCAGAGGATTAGTGGCTGAAAATTAACCCCAAAAATCAGAATATTTAAGCTTAATTGTGTTGAGTTTAGCTCATAAAGTTAAAAGGCTTTCAGTTTAATTAGAATAAACCCTAAGTAGGTCGAGCGGCTAATCTCAACCGCAAATAGGACAATCCTCGGCCAAAAATTCCATGGGGAAGATGGGCCGAATTGAGCTCAATTTAATCTAATTGCAGCCCACGAAAGTTAATTAGTGAAGGGTCTTAAGTTAATTCAGTCCATTGGCCTAAAATAAGCCCGTGAAATCTTCGAATTACTACTTATAAATAAGAGTAAAGAAAGTGGGACAGCCTCGTTTAAAAAAATCACGTTTACCAAGGTTGAATAAATAACGGAAAAATTAGAGCAAATATCATTGCTGTAAAAAAATCACAAGCGGTCTTATCCAACAACCTACTTCCGCTAATATGAGGAGGATTAGCAAGATAAAGAAAAGTTACGGTCAATAAATTAATGATGGATAAAATCACTTGTGGAAATATTTTTAAGCACCGATGGTGTATGTTGTGATTAATCATCGGGCCTTATTAATTCTATGAAAAAGTTTGGTCCAATCATAAGCATGCTATATCCTTGAACCATAAGTATAACAATTGCAAACAAATATTGTTGACATCTATCGTCAAATTTTTTAACTCGATTATATGCATGCAGATCACTTATCGTCTTTTTTTTTCTCGATTTCTTTTAGATTGAAGAATTCCTCTACTTACGGTTATAATTTGACTTCATCAGTTTAATGACTTGTTCTACTCTCGGCTGTCATGTTTTTGCTTCTCCCCCATTGTCTATGAAATGTATAACTTTAATCCCCCTAGTTAACTCCTAGAAAAGCCTTGAACTTCGAGATTGAACGATTCCTCTTCAGACGTCTGTATGAACCAAGTGAATTGGTAAATGAAATTGCTCCATCGTCATTTTGACATTTCGTAATTTAAGTTCATAGCATTCCACGGGTTATATACTCAACCTTATACCTGTAGAATGGTCTACCACTTGCTAGTGAATAGTCATATTTCTGAGACAAACCTCGAGCTAATCGATGTTATACTCTTGGCACAAGACAATAATAACGTTACTTTGTAGAGTATAAAGAACCATTTCAAGGTATGTCGGGCAAAAGCTGAAAACATGGCTTCCTCGATCGCAAAAGACGAAAAGAAAAGAAAGGGTTGTCCCTTTCCAGCAGTTGGCAGTCGCTGGCAATGAGAGTGAGAGGGGGTTTTTGCAAGGACCTTCAAGCAGCACGTTAAGGAAGACGGACAGATATTGGTCAAAACCCGGTCAAACTGACTTTTTTCTCCCTTCTTGAAAGGAGCCCATCACGTCGTGCGATTAACAGTCGTGGGAATGATGCAAAACCATTGTTGTTTATCCTGCATTTATTTTACTTTCCATGGTGCTTCATGTTTATTCAAATTAGAGTGGTACTCATCGAAATATGCCATTCTAAACTCAAGCTAGCAAATTAGTAAATGCACATCATCACCATCCTGAATGAACAGTTTTAACTAGAAATATTTTCTATACAAGATCAAATTAATATGGAGGCTATTTGAACAGGATTCAAAATTAATTCGAAGAAAGCGATACGCAGAATTCTAATTAGATAAATGAAATTTTCGACCAAGAAATTTAAAAGAATTCAATGCTTTACCCAAAAAGGGGGTTTGTCACATTATCGCCTCTCCTTACAGAGCATCATTACCATAACATGCGCCCCACAGAAAGGAGAAGAGTTCACTTTATGTTCAACACGCTTCCATCATTTCCTTCATATATATTCTTTCCCTTTCTTAAAATCCAATTTACATGCCTAGTGCAAGACGTGCCAAAGAAAATTTTAAAAGAGAAAAAGAAACCCCAGTTCCTCGAACCCGTGGGACGCTAACACTGACCGCTGCTGATTCCCGGCCTAAACCGGTCCGAATTGAACCAAGCCGAGTTCGACTCGGGCCACTCGGGCAACCACAAATCGAGGATAGACAAGAGTTGATACTACCCTATGACGGAGTCAACGGGTCGGGTCGGGATCTTCACGGTTCTCGACCCGACCTGAAATCCTTGCCTACTATATAAGTCTCCTTAGATCCTTTTCGTGCTTTTAAGTTTGTGAGAATTTCATCATGAAAAAAAAATTTGTCAGACGAGAAAAAACATGAGTTTGCGTGGGGTTTCGTAAGCCAGGAAGAACCCAAGAACATCCACATCACAAAATAAGAAACAATAAAAGAAAAAATTCAACAGATGACAATTCAATAATAAATAAATAAATAATTCACCGGATATTAGCGAGATCAATCAGGTGGTGCTAAAATATATGGAGGGGGTCCAATTGAGCGGTGCTAGTATAATGGTGGCCGTTATGCTCTAAAATGTTCCAGTACACGAGAACGGGCAACCGGCTTGAAAGGAAACGCAAATTGTTTAATGCCTACCCTTTTATCTCTCCTTGACTTGTTTTTAGCATATATGTATATAACCCATAGTAAAATTAACTAGCTCTATTTAAATAACTTATATTTTTTACTTTTTCTAACTTTTACAAAGTTATACTTTTTATTTTTATTAATGTGAAATTTGGCACCGTGATTTTTCATAATTTTTCGAAACACGAACATTTTTCCTTGTTTCAAAAATGAATTTAGAGAAAATTTCTAAGTTATAAGTAGTAACTATAAATACAAAAACTTTATCACAAACTATATAGGTGACAATAGTTGATCTCTAAAAATTACACTGGGCAACAAAAAATTAGGAGATAACGATCCTCGCCGGTATCCATGGTTGTTAACTTGTTTATTCTTTAAAAAATATTTTGACACTCTGTGTTTCCTATTTGATTGGGCGGAATGCCACGCATATAAACATTGCTCTACCTTTACCCCCTAACGCATTTCCCTTCGTAGATTTCTAGAGAATTATGGGTCTTGAAATATTTAAAAAAAAAAGTGTTTAGCAAATTCCTATAATGTCCCACAATTGCCATTAGTAGTTGCATTTCCAAAATATACCTCAGAACTTTAGTCCAACATTTTAGTTGTCTCACAATTACTTTGGTCTCCTTGAGTTCGTGATGTAATTTATACTTAATTTAAATATTTTACCATACCTAATATGTGTAGTTGTCATAATTTATGTGCAAGAGTGATAAAGTTAAAAGTATCTATGCATTTATTAATAAAGAAAAAAATACATCTTATGAATATAATCAAGTAGCTTGTGGAACTAAATTGCCTTTTGTTTGTTACCTGATATAAAATTGTTCCAGCAAAACCAAATCATTATATGCAGACTTGAGCGGTCCCCGCAATGCAGACTTACTCTGTCCTTGCGTTTTAGGCAGAGAAACATAGGAATAAGAAATTGATTTTTAAATTTTCATTTTCCGAAACATGATGAATAAAGTCATCAGGTTCTAAGCAAATTGTTTTTTAGGCCGTCCATTTCGGGTTTTTGTTTAATGGGCATTCGGATATAAATTTGCCGCAGAAAACCATTTATTTTGCATGTGCACAGCATTTGAGAAAACAAATCCAATGGTATTCATAAAGAATTCACTTCTAATTTTAGATGGTGTATATTGGTCCCAAATTAAAAAAAAAATGATATCACGTGTCTACGCACGTACGGCTCTCGTTCAAATAAATGCAGAGTAAACAATGGTTTACTGTTAATCGCACGCACGTGACTAGGAAATGTCGATTTTGACTGGGTTTGGCCAGTCTCTGTCCGTCTCCGTCTCCGTCTCCGTCCTTTAATGATCGAAGCTACACCACGTACCAACCCCCACGCAAAAACCCCCCCTCTCCCTTTCATTGCCCGCGTTTGCAAACTGCAGGGTAGTTGCGTGAAAGGCAAGAGATTTGATCTTGCCAGAGATGAGATGTGATCTTGATGCCATACAATATTAGTGCAGAACTTAATGCCAAGTTCCGATGTTCCGGAATAAATCTAACTATTTTTACTAAGCAACATCTTAACACTACTCTCAACACTACTCTCGATGAACTTATGACATGTTCTATGAGCATTGCGTGACTAGGTAACCTCAGTGTGCTTGTAGGTAACCTCGGTGTGCTTCGTTGCGACTCTTTCTCTCCCTTCGTTATATATACTCTATTACTCTCCTTTCTCTCCACGACCACCCCCATCTCTTCTACAGTTCTCTCCTTTCGGACTCTCCTTTGTCTCCACTTTCTGACTCTCCTTTGCCTCCACCGCCACCCCTATCTCTTCTCCAATGGCTAGTAACGGTGCCATCCTCCGCCAACGCTCGGAGGCTTTGCTCAAGGCAGAAAAGGACCTAAAAAAGGTCAAAAGTAGCCCCAAAGCAAGGTGAGTGATAAAGTTTATTTATTCCTAGTTCTTATATATATTTTTACTCTCATTTGTTTTTTTTATTTTTATTTTTTACAGCGAAGATGAAAAGAAGTTTATTGCAAATGAGAAAACTGCCGCCCAAGATTATCTTAATGATATTGTAGATTCCATCAAGGATGAAGAAGTCCTCGTACTAAACACCGTGGAAGAAGCCAAGGCGTTTATCGGCTTACATTCCACATATTTTGCAGAGGGCAAGCGGGGTTCGCTCAAGAAGGTGGAAATAGGTAGCGTAGGTAGCAATGACACTAAACAAAAAATGTGGGCGATCCTTGAATCGGCGGGATTCAAGGTATCCAACCAGAACCTAACCTTCACATTCGCCTGATCTTAGATCAAGTGTTTCCAAGTGTTTCCAGTGCCCAAGTGTTTCTATTGGTCCAGTGTGTAGGTTGTCTGTAGGTTCATATGGTCTTTATCAGTGTCGGCAGTGTGTGCGTGCTCATGTGTAGTGTTTCCATGCTTATGTGTAGTAGTGTTTCCATAAGCACAGTGCGTGTTTTCCATATGTAGTGTGCCTGAGAGTTATTCGACTTAGTTATCTTGGGTTATCTTGGTGGTTATCTATGGTTATCCTGGTGTTTTGCTCTTTGAATGACACTTTGAATTTGAATGACACAGAGAGAATTGTGAGCATTTCGAAACAAAAATGAGTGTATTCCCAAATGGTCAGGAGAAAGCTCCAAAGGATTGAATTTAAACATTCCAATAGTCCCCAACAAACTATCACCATAACCATGTGTTATGCATACATTCCACGGTTCCAAAATAAAAGTATTGAACACCGGGCTTAAAACTTGGCTTAAACTTGTGGTCTATGGGCATACACTCGGGCGCGACTAGAATCCCAGTGCACGTGGAAAGCATTGAAGATTTAAAACTTGTGGAAAGCATTGAATTTAAAAGCTTGGGAGAGAAAGTAGCGAACACCGGACTTACTAGGACTTGTTAGTCTCCCGAGTGACAATCACACACACTCACACTCCAGGACGACTAGAATCCCAGTGCTTATGATAACACCGCGCTTACTAGTCTTCCTCCTAATTGTAGTGCATGAGCTCTCCATAACAAACGGTCCATAACAAACGATGACCATACATTGCTGCGTAGATAGTGTTCTTCTAATCCAGAAACTTTGGGAGAGAAATTAGAATCCTAGAGCACCGGGATTAAAGAAGCCCTCCCTCCTAATTGTAGTGGTGCTAAAGCTATCAATTTAAACCCAACCAGAGATTCGGAGACTTGACCCTTTCGGTACCTTGATCACATAATCTTGTTTTTGTTTTTGTGGGGTTGTTTTCTTTATTATGAAACTAGCCCTCAAGCAATGAATTTAAATGGGGGTAAAGTAAAGTCAGACAAAAAATATCACATGGCCTAGACATAAGACCTGGGACATGCATGGACGACCCCCGTAAACTTGAATGTAAATTTGAATTTAGAGACTTACACTATGTAACCATTTTATTAAGCGATAGAAACTGAACTATTCTAAACTAACCATTTATTATGAAATTAGTCTAATTAATTATTATCTATTAAGCTAGACTATATTGAATGAAGCCTAAACTAATTAGAATTTAAGTTCATTAACTAGCGAACCTAATTAGAAGTAAGCTATTCTAGGCTAAACTATTCTAATTGTCGCCCGGCCAAAGGACCCCCTCTACCGTTAGACTTCTTGGACTCCTCGGCCACCACCGCCTCGGGAAGTGTGACCACAACCAAGTTCATGGATTTCATTCAACATTCAATTCATTCCCCATATACATTCATTCAAACAATGTTCATCAATCAATAACTGAGAATTCGTTTTATTAAACCCGTCACCTCAAACTAAGGGTTCATGGTTCATTCATTAAGATTAATGATTATTTTTTTTTTTTTGGTAAGGTTAAGATTAATGATTATTATCCTTGCTAACATCATTAATCTCTAATTAGACTCTAATCATCAGCGGAATCATGCAATCCGACCTAACATTGATCTAATCATCCACATTCAAGAAGCTCAAGTTCAAGCATGCATTAAGGCTGATTAGCCTTATTAGCCTTGAGAATTTTGCTGATTATGTTTTGATTCAATAAAGTAGCTTGACCAACCAGCTTAAAAGCTTAAGAAGTGGAGTTCAATCTTAATTAAGGACACTTCTCCTAAATCAGACCCGAAAGGCTTGGATTTTGCCTCCCCCAGAATTGACCCGGTTCATTAAAAAATGCTCAAAAAATGTGGGAAAAATGGCAAATCAATTCTAAAAATACCAAATTTATTACGCACGTTGTCTAAAACTTTCATGTTATAACATTTTGCAAAGAAATCCTCCATCTTAGACATCTTAGCAAAGTACAAATTTTATGCAAAATCGACCCCTAAACTTTTTACTCAATGCTGGGAGAGCATGGGTGGAAATTAAGCTGTTAAAGACTGGGAAATTGACAAAAAATGGAAGGTAAGAACATTTGGCTGGATTGGTATCTCATTTTTGCTACTCTTGTGGAAAATTGGGCCATTAATCTATGTATTGCAAAGAACTAACCTTTGGTGAATGAAGAATTACTTTGAAGAAGTATTACCGGAAGGAAAAGTTAAAGATGTCACATGGATTCTTCAATACGTTCTCACGATCTTCTAAATAGACGGTCACAGTTCTTGGATCAGGACGGATGAGAAGATCACACCGGGGCTTGATACACCATTGACTAACAAGGAACCTGCAGCAACAAAGTGAAACCAAAAGCTAAGAAATAGCACTACTCAAATACAAAAAGAGACAATTACACAAAGATAACTCGTACTTCATCTATTCATGAGAACCGCCGGACGTAGCATTATAGACTCCCCATGCAGCTTGCTTTTTGATGTTGAATTCAGTATTTTGAAGTGAATGAACGAGCGGAGCAATTATATTGGAGATTGCTCATATTTTATTCGTTCATAAGAACCGCTGGATGTAGCATTGGAGATTGCTCATGCGGCTTTTTTTTTTATGTTGAATTCAGCATTTGGAAGTAAATGAACGAGCGGAGCAATTATATTAGCCTCTATAACAGCCTGTAGAGTGTCACACATACGAACGGTCATGCACGATGAAGATGTTGACAAGCCATTACGCTCTATATAAAAATTCAGGTTGCATTAAATCAAGGAATAAAACAAAAAAGAAAGTAAAGAAAAGCATTAAGAAATATCTTACCTGAATCTGCTCCTTGTTTTCAGCAGCGATGTTTGAGATGGTCCAACACGCTTCCTTCTTGATGCTTTTCTTGTTAAGAAGGCATGGAAGTGCTTGGTGGTCGATGACGCACTAAATCGAAGGAAAAAAAATTATGACAGAGTGTTTTGCCAAACGTACTCTCTTAGATTACTAAAGATGATGGATGCTTATAACGTCAATAAACCAAACTCAAAACTCAATAAAGTAGCTCGATTTTCAAGCAATTTATCTTCCTGACCTCCAATAGCTTAAGCCTTTTATGCAGTTAGCTACATTTTTAATGAGCTCAACATACCACTACGCTGGTTCTGTGATAACACTTCAATTTAACAAGAATCGCATCCCAATTAGAATACACGAATAACATGCACAAGGAGATCAATGTCGTTATAATTCTGGGAATTGTATATTACGATAAACCCAATTTCCGTAAGAAGCAAAGAAAGACTCCTTCCAGAGGAAGGCCTTAATGACATATAATTAAAGGCTCCAATTTATATATGAATAGCCAAAAACCAGTCTCCATTTAAAATAATAAACAAAACCCTATACAACTAATCCCTATCCTGACACAGTTATATAATCATCACTCGATCATTGGGATAGAATCATTCAATCAATCAGTTGCAAAATAAAATAAAGAACAAAACCAATTGCAGACCACTCAAAACCCTAATAATCAAATCAAAGAAGAGAATTCCACCTTCTTTTCAACAGCAGAAGAGTGAAGCGAAGGCATCACTTGCTGAGCCTGAAGACCCTCCCGCCTCTTTTCCTGAAAGCCCTCCTCCCTACGATTTCTTGTGAATCGCCAGCGCCCCTCCCCCACGTGCACTGCCACCTTGTAGCAGTTCCGGTGAACCTCCATCCTCACGCTTGGTCGGAGCGACATTGCCAAACAGATTGGTGAAGCCAAGGTGAGAAGGGTAGCAACAAAACCGTAGAGAGCGAGAGAGAGCGTGAGGGTTTTGGACAGGTTGCGATCGATACACACAGGAAAATCTCAAATGGTGGGTTGGTTCTATTATATTTGAGTGTTGCGTGTTGAGACTTTTTGCAAGTCAGCATTTGTCGCCATTAATGCAGCATCGGTTGACCATCATCTGTCGGACAAGAATGGAGACCCCTATAAATAGCAATCTCTATGCTCAGGTAAGGTACCTAGCTCTCTTCTTCCTCTTTTATTGCTCCGTATACTTACTCTTGGTCACATAGGGCCAATCTGGATAAATAAAATCCGAACGTTTAACACGCGTTCCTGTGCACGTAGGTCCATTCTTTTGTTAAAAGCTTCAACGGATACTCCGGACCGGATTGCGCATCTACAATATCTGTTCCAAATCTTCAGCAATAAGTGGTTATCATGATAGAGAACCTATATTCATAAGAGGTTAAAGAATTTCCAGCGAATGAACTGCCATATAGGGTCGTGAAGTTGTCGAGAAAATGCCTTCTTTAAAGGTCGCATGCTCGGATAAAACGTATGGGATCAAGCGAAATGGCCATGGTGGAAATCGAGGATGTTCAATTGTCATCATTTATTTTATGTACTATTTCGCACCTACATGAGTGAGCTTAAAAGGAGCTTCAATTGTTGAATAAAATGGCATCCTAGACCGAACAAACAGAAAGGTAACACAATGTTTTCTTTCTTGCTTTAAAATATGAAACCAGCACAATGCGTATTTTACATTCATCATTAATTTCATTTAGTTGTAGAAAACCCCATTTCTTCTCGGCTATATGATATTTGCTCGTCAATTTCATATGGTGTAATGTTGCTTATAGAATTTCTACTATCTATAATAATCTAGACATATAACTTTTTATCTTTAAAAGTCATTTCTAGCTAGTATGGGGTACCGGTCTCAACCTCTCATGCCTGAATCAGGTTGGACCCATTATGAATGAGAGCCACGTACAAGAACCTGTTCCTAACCAACAAAATTTCTGGAAATAATCTAAAACTTATCTAAGGAAAGAAACTATCAACATTGTCATTCTTTGCGAAGAGACCCTCGATAGTTGCGAAAATTCAACAAATTTATCACCTCATATGGAAATAAGTCTGGAATTTCCACAAATTTTGTCACCTATTTTCAAGACAAGTACATACTTGGCAAAAATAATTAGACACTCGATGCACAAGCTTTGACCTAGGAGTTTACGAATAAGCGCCGATAGGAAGTGGTGTGATAAAAAAGTCAACCATTGTGCTTTCGAGCTGTGGAAACAAGAGATTGGTTGTCTTTACCGATTCCATGTGTCGATTCTTTTTCTCTTTTTCTTGGCTATAAGCCCTTTGTTTCACGGAAAAAATGCACTTGATATAATAACATAATTCATATGATATGTATTAATAATAAATTAGGATAACCGCATATTATCTAGATAAAGATATTATCGCACTTTAACAATCTTTGAAGAGTTTTCGATAACCTAAGTTTTACATTCCCGATAAATCTTTTTCTCTTCTAATTCCACCCACTTGATTCTCTCTACTTTTCTCCCTCGCCTCTTTTATTGCATCTTCACCTCTTAATTACAAACCACTATCTATTAAACCCGATCAACAAGCGAGCTAGGATCAACACCGAGTCAAAAAGTACTTGTCTAAACTTGCCCGCGATGTAATAGTTACTATATTTTCTTCATACCGTAATCGAGCCTAGGCGGGCTTTGACACGTAAAAGGGCCTAGTCCTAACGAATACATGCTTTGGTCCTCCTAACATTAACAGGTTCATGATTAGATATTTTCTTCATATATCGTAATCGAACTCCATGAGTTTTCAGTTTCCCAAGAATACGTACAGTGAATGTATACCAGTTCATTATCCTCTCAGTCTTTGTACTTTGTAAAGGATAATAGTCATACCTATTGTTTTGGATATATTTGGAGATAATCGTTACGGTGCTGTTTGTGCCTTTCGATTTTCCTATAGTGCACTTTCAATACATTAATTGTTAATGTTCTTTCTAGCGTGGTTAGGATGAATCTTAGGCATTGCATGGAAAGTTAGCCAATGAGAACCTTAGACTCGTGGTTAGTGAAAAGGTTAAAAGACATTAAAAGGCTCGGGAGAGTAAAGACGGCGATAGGTTGGTGATAAGAAAGTTAAAGGCTGTACAACCACCGTTTTCTTCGGAAAGAATTTTCCTTCCTCGTGTAGGGGGATTGATTAGTCATGTTCAACGGTTCAAGATATGATCCCAGCCAGCGAGAAGGGGAAACAAAGGGCTTGTTGTTGTCGTGTCACTTGAAACTCTTGGATTCTGCTTAAGAAGAGGATTCATTTAGGACGTCTTTATCGGGAGAGTACTAACTCACCTTTTTTTTCTCTGTTCTATTTCTAACACTCCTCTCTTTTTTACTTTCGTGATACTGGCATCCCCACCACCCCCCATCTATTTACTAGCAGAGCTGCATGCCTATTGGTGTTCTGACTGACTTCAACAGCTTTTCTAAGAAGGAAAAAAAAAGTTTTAACTCTTTCTGCTTAGGATGTCTTATTTTACCTCGTGTAAACGTATGTAGAGCCTTTGGCAGAGTAAAGCTTTCCAACTTCAGAGACCCGCACTAAACTACTGTGGCGCACTAGGATACTATGGTACAAGGGGGGGGGGATTGGGGTAGGGGCGACAGACATCAAACTTGGTAATATACTAATAGCCAGAAAAAATAGGTACACGGACAAAAAAACTGCTTAGCTTGCTGAAATATGTCTAAAAATGCTAGCAGCTGCATTGCCAAGTTCTGAGTTTCGATCAGGGAAAAGAAAAAGATCTACATTGGCGAAGAATTAAATGCAATAACGTTTGCAGAAACTGAATATTTTGCAAATAATTAGGCCGGGAAGTGGAAGAAGCTCTGATTGCCCAGCGTGAATCTGGCCGTTACCAGCAGGCAGCGGATCCTCCACCTGGTTTTGTCGCCGACCTTGCCAATTTGCACGCGATCTAGGATACCGCGATTTTTAAAGTGTTCCGGCAGTAAATGCGTGAATACCCTTGTTTCCTCTACCGTGTGCAAAACTAAGACTTCATGCATCTTGATCAAATTGATGACCTCGTTCATATCATTCCGGACCGCAGTTACAATTGCTTCAGCTAGCATACTGGCGTTCGGATTGGCTGGAGATATAAAATAACATACATGAGAGCCAAAAAAAAAAAAAAACTTTCAGACTAAAAGAATTGTACTGTACTCACTTGGCAGACAATTTATATCCGATTTTAACATGCTCCACATCAACCACGCGAAGAAAATCAAAGGTTTGTAGGAGGCGTCTAGCTAGATCCATGGGGGTGGTGGAAGAGATTGGTGCGAAATTGAAGAGCCCACAAATCTATCTATCTATCTATCTTTCGTTGTTCTTTTATATATATATAAGAGCCCATAGAGATAAAGGTGTATATTACAGAATCTTTGATGAATCAGCATGAAGGTAACATATCTAGGAGAGTACGATATGCTTATTTCGAGATCTATTGGATTTTGTTTTTGATTTGTTACTTCAATAGTGGTAATAAACAATAAGCAAGAACAACGAAAGTGTTAAAATATGCCTCGAATTTGAGCTCATCGTATGAAATCCAATCTGAATAAAGATTGCCAAAAAATATGAAAATTGTTTCTGTGTTGAAGTGACGATCAATAATGGACAGTTAATCTTGGACCTTCTATTTGAATACAAGTTCGTTGAGGCACACAGCAATTTCCGGATACGAATTTGCAGTCTTTATTCTCAAACGGGAAAATCCAACATGGACTTTGATTTTGGACTTTGACTCGGTCAACATGTTATGGAAAGAATAAGAAGAAATAAAAGATACGGTACCCAGCAGCAGTCGGTTTGGGTTATCTGCGATTTGTATCTTTATATATTCTTGGATTTTATTTGGCGAAGCCGCATGGGCGTGCCTTGCTTGCATGGACATGGGAGTTAGTGCCGTTGCTGATGTGAAGAAATTCTTGAAGCGCCGTTTCTAAGCGAGTGCTTGGCGGGGGTTATTTTCGTGGAATTACTCCCACATATACCATGGTGTTGCGCAAGAAATAGAAAACAATACAAACTGAGTATTAGGACACGAATGATAACAAAACGCATTTGATAACGACACAAAATTTCTCTTTCTGAAATTGAAATTTGTTTGATAGGCCTTCTTAAATATATCCCTAGTATACTCTTTTTCATTTATCGACAGGCGGCGGCTAGCGGGGATGGCAATGGCCAGCGGATGGCGAGGGTTGCGGATGGCGATGGTGGACGGCAGGTATCACCTATCACGAGAGTAGATGAAGCTTGGGCAGTGAATTTCTTTGCAAACACTACTTAGGAGATCAGTAGTGCTGTTTATGAATGGATAGAAAAATTTGTGGATATACCCGTTTACATATAATGTTTGCTCATATTTAACTAGTTCCTCAAATTCCAAAATGTTTCCAATAGTAAACTGCACCTAATAATCGTGTCAATAACACTAGGTCAATCATTTGACATGTACCAGCAACCTTCTTTATGAAGTGGAAAAATCACTTCAGTCGATAGAATGTTGAGCACGTGCTTTGGTTGTGATATATTGTATAAGCAAATTGAGTCTGTAAGATTAAGATAAGTTTAAAATACATGGAGTGTTTTAAGGATTTAAACTAGCTCCATGATGTCTGGGCAGTCTAATCTTTATCTGCACCGAATAAATATATCTGATGATAGCAGTCAAATAAGGCAGCCATCGTGCTTTATATGAATCCTCAAATCCTGCAGTTAGCTATTGCAGCAATGGGGTAGATAATACATAATACCTTGGGTCATTTCTTTTGGTTTTAGGGAACACAATCACTTTGGCAGGAAATGTACCACCAGAGGCCAACTTGAGCGACCTGAGGGTCTTGGCAGGAGGATTGAATGGGGTGAACATGGCTGCGAGTTCGCTGGTGCCAAGGCAGAGTGTGCAACATCCTCACCATGCAGGAGTTCCACTGGCGCTGCCACGAAGAGACCGCAACCACATTCACTTCTTTGTATCCAGGCTGCATCTCCACCACCAGATTATTCAGAGAGCACATTCCCTTGCTCAGACTTCTCGTCCCTTGCTTCTAGAAATACATCACCAAAGAATAAGTCTCTGAAGAGGAGGCTGGAAAATGACCTGCACAGGTCAGTTATACTTTAGGATAACACTTGAATGATACATTCTTTAATTTGGTGAAAACCTAAAGTATAAATATCTCTTCCGTCTGTTATGGAGACTCTTCAGCAATGTCTTGACACGAAATGCTGAGGCAGAGGTATTGGTGCGTGTTGGAATCCAAGGGTTTAGTGCTAAGAATATTAGTTCAGAATAAGCATTACTTAGTTTAAAATATAGGATCCATAGTTTCTGTGTGCTAACAATTGGAGTAAAAACTCGTGCCGCTTTAACGAACCCCATAATGTCTGTCTACGAGGGCCAAGTCAATTTAAAGTGGCAATGGTGCTTACGTTGCGAATCAAAATCTCTATTGTTTAGGTGGTCAGCGACCCTAGCTTGGAGAAATCGGGAGTCTACTGGAGCTGGAACAAGAATAATCTTAAAAAGTGACTTCGTCAATTTGTTAAATAAGCGTTTCGAGTGACAACATTTTAACGTGGCATTCTACAATAATCATACTAACTAGCATATAAACCAACTTGGCAATAATTAAACTCTTCAACCATAAGAAAATAGAAGCATAGGAACTTCGAAGGAGAGTTATTGTATCAGCCTCAAATCAGGACTATACATACGATCTATGTGAATAGGTTATAATAAGGAAATTGGGGAACCCTCACAACCAATCTTTCTAGTGGGAAAGATCGTTTGGATCCAAGTGCATCACTGGAATTAGCAGATTAATTAAACCAAGATACTCTTAAGAATTTACACCTTTGAGTGGAATTATCTGTTTGTTTAACTTGGGGAGGAGTTAAAACTGCCTAGTCGGCATTTTAGTAGAAACCAACGATTTAATTACAACAGAGGCCGTCTACAATGCCATACTTATCACTCCTCTACGCCTGCTTAACTCTCTCCTCTGTTTGGGTGTGTGTGTTTGTGGTCCAGGAAAGATGGAGAAAATCAAGCACAGCCATGTAGTAGTAAGATATGTGAAGCTTCATGCTGCTGAAATTAGAAAAGGTGCATTATACAGCAAAGTGTAGAGAGAGAGAGACGCACACACATACATGTCTTGTTCAGTGTCATTCACTCCTATATGCTGCAGAGTTCATCATATGAAGAACAACTCAGTTCATAAATTTGATGTGTGCACTCTGCAGGTCCAAAGGTGGTGGAGTTCTTGCATGGGTTCCAAAAGATATGGTATACATGGAGGCACCAAATGATCGGTGTCGCAGATGCCAGGTACCGCACCATTGCCATCGATTTTAGAGGCTATGGGCTCTCTGATCAGCCTCTTGACCCTGAGAAGGGTTCTTGTGCTGATCTTGTTGAAGTTGTGGTTGCCCTCCTTGATGCTCTGGGCATTGCAAAGGTACCACCACATTAATTTGTCGCACTTAGAACATTTTTCTTTTCCTTTTCAGAAATACTAACCTTGATCTGCTCGGCCATTATAAAATGATCAGACAATTATTGCTCGAGACTTTAACTTTGGCAAATTTTTTGCTTTTGAGAGCTGAGCCTTGAGAATCTTCATATATTCATTCATCATCCTTTTCCTTCTCATCGATTAGTTCTATTAAAATGCTGCTATTTAAGCATGTTCTCTGTTTGTTTTTAGCCAATTGCTAATTTTGATATTTCAGTCAGTCTATGTCTGTTATTAAACGGATTCTTGTCATGACACCAACAATAATACAATGCACTTGTCATTGAACCATCAATCTGGAGAGGTTGAGCTTTTTGATGTGGATGTTTCTTGGTCATACAAGAAAAACAATTCTTTTTTTTCTATATATATTCACATGACCATGAGTGAAATGAAAGTGCATATGCTTGAGGTCTAAGATAGTATTGCCCTTTGGGACATCTTCATCTCTCTCTGTCCTCTTCCTATCTTCTGAGGTAGGTACGTCTTAGTTATGAACTGACAAATCTCAAGAACGGTCCAGGTCAAAAACCGAGAACATTTTAGTCTTTTAATAAGGTCACACATGCGATGCACATCCTCCTTCACCGAGCTTCAGACCTCCAAGTTAGAAAAAGATCTCCACTGTGAATGATAAACAATTGTTTCTGTCAAACTAATGGTAACTTGCTAACTTTTTTTCCTTAGGGAGGACATTCCCTAGCCAAGCACAGCACTTTACGAAGAGCATGAATAAGATGATAATCTAGCAATAAAGAAGAGGACGAGACAACAAAATCAACTATCATGACAACGGAAATAGATACAAAATCAAGAAATCATAGGATGATTATGTGAGTTAAAAAGAAAAGTCAATTGATATATGGACTGTTGAATCCACGCCTTCCTGGTCGGGAAGGACTTTGGAGCTCTGCCAGCATACGTAGTGGCAGCGGTCAAGCCCGAGAGGGTCTGTGGAGTCATCACACTGGGCATCCCCTTCATGCTACCCGGACCCTCGGCCCTCCCATCCCATCTCTTTCCCAAAGGCTTTTACATTCTCAGGTGGCACATAAAATCTCATCTAACAACACACACTCTCTCTCCACCGCCCATCCGCCACCTCTACTAATTCCTCAATTGATATCAGGAACCTAGCGAGCAGAAGCTGACTTTGGCAGGCTAGATGTCAAGATGGTCATAAGAAACATATGTTAGAAATTAAACCAAATTTGTTGGTACTTATTTCTTTTTTTGAGTTTGTTCGTATTTTCATATTTTGTTTTTTCGTGTTTTTAGGTGAAATAATTATTTTTTTCAGATATATGGTGAGATATTAAGAGATATGATTAGATATTAAGAGATAAGATAAAATATTGTGAAATATTCTTTCTAGTTATATTTTAGGAAAGATAAGGGTCACGTAACTTTTCTTTAAACAGGGGAGTCTTGTAATTTTTTATGAGCATAAAATCTGAGTAAAATATATTGAATCAGAAAATTCTATCTATCCTATTCATTTCTTTGCGCGAGTTGCGATTGTTTCACCTTCAAAAATTTCTTCTATCAAATCAAGTTGTTGCCTTGTCTCTAATGCTCAACAAATTGGTATAAGAGCCTATGGTTTGTGATCATGGCCTCAACGAACAATCAGCTTCCTCTTCAATACCCTCGTCTTATCATATAAGAGTCTTGTAACTGGACTGTTAGAATGAAAGCTCTACTTGTTGCCTACGGTGTGTGAGAACTTGTTAACACTGGCTATAATGAGCTAGAGGATGAAGCCACGTTGAACTAAAACTAGAGGAATGCCTTGGAGAAGATTCGAACGAAAGATCAATATGCCCTGTCAATCATCTATCAAGCGTTAGATAATTCCATGTTTGAAAAAGTTTCGAACGCCACTACCGCTAAAGAGGCATGGGAGATTCTTCAAAACACACATCAAGGAGTTCAGAAAGTTCAGAAGATTCGCCTTTAAACCTTGAGAGGCGAATTCGAAGTAATTCATATGAAAGAATCTAAATCGATTGCTAATTATTTCACGAGAATTTTGGCAATTGTTAATCAGATGAAAAGAAACGGAGAAGACGTTTCCAATGTTCGTGTTGTTGAGAAATACTTCGATCCTTAGACAAGAAGTATGATCATATTGCAGTTGCAATTGAAGAATCCAAAGACTTGGATGCCATGACGGTCAATGAACTTATGGGTTCATTACAAGCCCATGAAGAAAGGTTTAGAAAGAAAAAGATTGAACCGATGGAGGAAGTTCTCCAAACGTAATTGACCATTTGAGATGAGAAGGAGCAAAGAAGAGATCCCGTACAAAATCGCGGGACAAATCAAGATTGTGATCGAGGTCGTGGCCGAGGTCACTTTCGAGGAAGAGGTCATGGACGAAGCAGAGGAGATCCTACTCGAAGTAATGGAGGATACCAGGACCAAAGAGGTGTTCGGGGAAGAGGAAAGAACTCAACAAGCCAATAGTATGATAAATCTAAAATCCGATATTATCATTGTAATAAACTTGGCCATTATGCTTCTAACTGCTGGAACAAAAAAAGTAGCAGAGCAGATGAAAAGTCGAACTTGGTAAATGATGCTAATCAAGTTCTCTTATTGGCATTCAAAGAATATGAAGAAGGTCAAAGCGATACGTGGTATTTGGATACCAACGCAAGCAATCACATGTGTGGGAGAAAGGAGATATTTGCCGAGTTAAATGAGACAATTAAAGGGACTGTCTCATTCGATGATAACTCTAAAATTCTTGTTAAAGGAAAATGTACAATTTTGATTCGCTTAAGGAATGGTGCACATCAGTTTATTACTAATGTTTATTATGTTTCAAAAATGTCAAGCAATATCTTGAGTTTGGGACAACTTATGGATAAAGGTTATACTGTTCATATGAGAAATCTTAATCTATGTTAAGAGATCGAAATAATAAAATAATTGCAAATGTGAAGATGTCGAAGAACATGGTGTTTATTCTTAATATAAAGAGTGAGATGTCTCGATGTCTAAAGGCGTGCGTAGATCCTTCATGGTTGT
This sequence comes from Syzygium syzygioides, assembly GCA_031216285.1. Taxonomy (NCBI): domain Eukaryota; kingdom Viridiplantae; phylum Streptophyta; class Magnoliopsida; order Myrtales; family Myrtaceae; genus Syzygium; species Syzygium syzygioides. Next base: position 20,270,926 of record CM062242.1, read on the forward strand.
GGCATTTGAGGCGACTATCTCAATTTTGGCGGACTCAATCTGCTTTATCTCAAGAAGATGGTTTATGGCTTACCATATATTGATCATCTCGATCAATTATGTGAAGGGTGTGTTATCGGCAAGCATTCCAGAACTAGCTTTCCGAAGGAGGCGACTTATTGAGCGAAGAAGCCACTTGAGATGATTCATTATAATTTGTATGGCCTGATCAATCCTCACTCATATGGTAATCATCGATATTTTGTTACTTTTATTGATGATTTTACTCGGAAAACTTGAGCGTATTTTTTGAAAGAAAAGATAGAACTGTTTGATACTTTCAAACAATTCAAGAACCTGGCTAAAAAGGAAAGTGACTATTTTATCAAGGCTTTAAGGGCTGATTGTGGTGGAGAATTCACCTCAGCCATATTCAACAAATTCTGTGAAAATCATGATATTTGGTGTTCTTGACGGCCCCGTATTCTCCTTAACAAAACGGTGTGGCTGAACGGAAAAATAGAACCATTCTTGATATGGTTCGAAGCATGTTGAAGAGTAAAAATTTGTCCAAGGAACTTGAGCTGAAGCTATTTCTTGTGCCGTCTATCTTCAAAATAGATGTCCCACATATGGACTTGAAGGCGTAACTCCACAATAGGCATGGACCGAGAGAACACCAAGCGTTTCGCACTTGAGAATTTTCAGGAGCACTGCCTATGCTCATGTCCCGGACCAAAAAAGATCGAGACTTGAAGATAAGAGCAAAAAGCTCATCTTTATTGGGTATGACTCATCATCCAAAGCCTATCGATTATTTGACCTTAACACTTTGAAAGTGTGTGTAAGTAGAGATGTTAAGTTCGATGAAGATGGAATGTGGGAAGAAAATCTAAAAGAAGAAGCGAATGTTCGTGGTGATTTCGATCAAATAGAGTTGAAGGATCAACCTTCACCTTCTTTTCCAACATCTTCTTCAAGTTCATCAACACCATCCTCTTCAAATAGTGTCGATGAACCACTAGTACCAAGATCGAGAAGATTGTTTGATATTTACAAAGCTACCAAAGAGCTTTATCTTATATGTCTTCTTGCAGATTATGAACCACTTGCTTATGATGATGCGGTCAAAGAAGAAAAGTGGAAAAAAATCATGAACGAAGAAATTGAAACCATCGAGAAAAATCAAACATGGGAGCTTACTGATCTTCCAAAGGACAAGAAATCGATTGGTGTTAAATGGGTGTACAAGGCCAAGAAGAATGAGAAAGGTGAAGTGACAAGGTACAAAGCTAGATTAGTCGCAAAAGAGTACAAACAAAAAGCCGGAATCGACTATGATGAAGTTTTTGCCCCTGTCATCCGATGGAAACGATTAGATTGATTATTTCCATTGCTACTCAAAATAATTGGCAGATTTATCAAATGGATGTCAAATCAGCATTCTTGAATGGCATCCTTGAAAAAGAAATTTATGTTGAACAACCCAAGGAGTTTGTTATGAAAGGTCATGAAGACAAAGTACTGAGGTTGAAAAAAGCTCTATATGGGCTTAAACAAGCACTGAGAGCATGGAATTCCAGAATTGATACTGAATTCTCACAATGTCCATACGAGCATGCACTCTATTTGTAGCAAGAAAAAGGTGATATTCTGCTTGCCTATGTATATGTTGATAATCTTGTTTTTACAGAAAATAATTCGGCAATGATTGGTGCTTTTAAGGCATCGATGGTGAAAGAATTTAAGATGACCGATAATGGTCTCATGAATTATTTCTTTGGTATCGAAGTGAAACAAAGTGCCAATAGGATTTTTATTTCCCAAAAAAGATATGCAGAAAATATCCTTGAAAAATTAAACATGAAGAACTGTATGCTGGTCAATACACCAATAGAGTGCGGAACCAAGCTTTCGAAGTTTGATGATGGTGCCAATGTTGATTCAACATATTATAGAAGCTTGATTGGGAGTTTGAGATACTTGACATGCACAAAGCCGGATATTATGTATAGTGTTGGAATCGTGAGTCGATATATAGAGAAGCCGAAATCATTTTATCTTAAAGCTGCAAAGAGAATGCTTCGGTACATCAAAGGTACAATTTCTCATGGCTTACACTATTATTGCTCTGAATCTTTCAAACTTAGAGCTTATTCGGATAGTAATTATGGTGGAGAGATCGACGATCGAAAAAACATCATGGAATTTGTATTTTTCTTGTGTGACACTACTTTCACGTGGTCATCAAAGAAGCAACCAAGTGTTACTCTGTCGACATGTGAAGCTAAATATGTAGCTGCATCTTCATGTGTTTGTCATGCAATATGGTTGAGAAGATTACTCAAAGATATTCTTATGGAGCAGAAGAAAGCAACGGAGATTTTTGTTGATAATGTTTCTACTATTGCTTCGGCGAAAAATCCAAATTTTCATGAACGAAGTAAACATATCGATGTTTGATACCACTTCATCCGAGAACAGGTTAAAGAGAATGAAGTTGAAGTATTGCATGTGAAGACCAGAGATTAAGTAGCAAATTTTTTTACTAAGCCTCTCAAAATCGATGCTTTTTGAAAGTTCAAGAGCTTGCTTAGAATGATCGATAGAAGAGAATTTGGTTTAAGGGGGAGTATTAGAAATTAAACCAAATTTATTGGTACTTGTTTTTTTTTGAGTCTGTTCGTATTTCCATATTTTGATTTTTCGTGTTTTTAGGTGAAATAATTATTTTTTCAGATATATGGTGAGATATTAAGAGATATGGTTAGATATTAAAAGATAAGATAAGATATTGTGAGATATTCTTTCCAGTTATATTTTAGGAAAGATAAGGGTCACGTAACTTTTATTTAAATAGGGAAGTCTTGTAATTTTTTATGAGAGTGAAATCTGAGTAAAATATATTGAGTCAGAAAATTCTATCTATCCTCTTCGTTTCTTTGCGCAAGTTGCAACTGTTTCACCTTTAAAAATTTTTTCCATCAAATCAAATTGTTGCCGAGTCTCTGATGCTCAACAACATCTACATCCTCTTTTCAAGGAGTGAGCTCCCTATCGCTGGTGATGATCAGGAGATCATGGTCTTAGTTGACGTGTCAACACCATTACCTCCATAGTTCTCTGAGGAAGATCTCGCGGCCTATGCATCCTTGTATGAGAAGTCCAGGCTCCGATTTGCCCTGCAGGTTCCATACAAGTAATCATAGAAGACACTAACTTGGAAAAAAATTAAGAGAAATATGATTCTAGATACCAAAATTATTCTAGCAAAAAACCAATCAATCAGCAACCACTAATTAAGGTCTATATGTCATCTTACTTGCATTTTTGGTCTAGGTCTATGGGGAGGGAATATGTCAGTCTAATGAACAAAGTTACTTTCTAAGAGGTTACAAAAGGGCCCTACATTAATTTTTTTTCCATATTCTAGTGGTGGAAAGTCGAAGTACTCTCGATTTCTTTTTTCATTCTGGTTAATATGATTCCTCTAGACCACATGCATTATGCTAATAAAATCACTCTTTAAGAAGCTTAAAAAGAACCTTGTAGAGATGATTTTCGAGTTCTTTTTAACGATGAAGAGTTGAATTATCATCATATATTCATGCTATTTAATATAATCTATGTAGCCTAGATATGCAGGATCTCCACGCTAGTAAATCTGTACTACTTGTTCGCAGGGCACTATTATGCCCTGTTCGATTACTCGCGCGCAAATGTGTTGCGATTTTACGAGCCCGTAAGCATGGTCAGTTTCCGCAACAAACATGCCATTGGGGTATTTGAAATTGCTAATCTTCATGGCACTAAGCCGGAAACCCACCACCGCCTATATCAGTGAGCTCCCATTTTATCCCGAGAGACTGACATATTTCTCACGATCAGTTAGAAGGATGTACTGGTCTACAATCGAAATTAAATCACAAAATTTGTGTTTTTTTCATTATCTCTCTCCAATGACACATCGATTCTCTTCTATTCTTCGTCACCTTATCATTCCTCATACTTCTTCATTACACTCTCTATTGACCACCAATTAAATTATACGAATAAAATCACTCTTTATGAAGCTTAAAAACGACCCTGTGGAGATGGTTTTTGAGTTCTTTTTAACGATGAAGAATTGAATTATCATCATATATTCATCCTAATTAATATAATCCATGTGGCCTAGATAGACAGGATCTCCATGTTAGTAAATCTATAATACTTATTCGCAGGGCACTATTATGCCCTATTCGATTACTCGCGTGCAATTGTATTGCGATTTTACTCGCCCTTAAGCATGGTCAGCTTTCGCATCAGACATGCCATTGGAGTATTTGAAATTACTAATCTTCATGACATTGTACCAGAAACCCACCAACGTCTAATATCAGTGGGCTCCCATTTTATCATGAGAGACGGGCATATTTCTGTCACAATTAGTTAGAAGGATTTACTGTTCTACAATCGAAATTAAATCACAAAATTTGTGTTTTTTCCATTATCTCTATCCAACGATACATCGATTTCCTTCTATTCTTTATCACCCTGTCATTCCTCATATTTCTCCATTACACTCTCTATTAATCATCAATTGAATTATACAAATAAAATCACTCTTTATGAAGCTTAAAAACGACCTGTGGAGATGGTTTTTGAGTTCCTTTTAATGATGAAGAATTGAATTATCATCATATATTCATCCTAATTAATATAATCCATGTGGCCTAGATAGACAGGATCTCCATGTTAGTAAATCTATAATACTTATTCGCAGGGCACTATTATGCCCTATTCGATTACTCGCGTGCAATTGTATTGCGATTTTACTCGCCCTTAAGCATGGTCAGCTTTCGCAACAACATGCCATTGGGGTATTTGAAATTGCTAATCTTCATGATATTGTACCAGAAACCCACCAACGTCTAATATCAGTGGGCTCCCATTTTATCATGAGAAACGGGCATATTTCTGTCACAATCAGTTAGAAGGATTTACTGGTCTACAATTGAAATTAAATCACAAAATTTGTGTTTTTTCCATTATCTCTCTCCAACGATACATCGATTTCCTTCTATTCTTTATCACCCCGTCATTCCTCATATTTCTCCATTACACTCTCTACTAATCGCCAATTGAATTATACAAATTAAATCACTCTTTATGAAGCTTAAAAAGGACCCTGTGGAGATGGCTTTTGAGTTCTTTTTAATGATGAAGAATTGAATTATCGTCATATATTCATCCTAATTAATATAATCCATGTGGCCTAAATAGGCAAGATCTCCATGTTAGTAAATCTATAATACTTATTCGTAGGGCACTATTATGCCCTGTTCGATTACCCGAGTGCAATTGTGTTGCGATTTTACTCGCCCTTAAGTATGGTCAGCTTCCGCAACAGACATGCCATTAGGGTATTTGAAATTGCTAATCTTCATGGTATTGAGTCGGAAACCGACCACAGCCTGATATCACTGGGCTCTCATTTTATCGCGAGAGACGGGCATATTTCTCTCACGATCAATTAGAAGGATCTATCAGTCTACAATTGAAATTAGGTCACAGAATTTGTGTTTTTTTCATTATCTCTCTCCAATGACACATCGATTCTCTTCTATTATCCATAGCCTATCATTCCTCATATTTCTCCATTACACTCTCTACTGACCACCAATTAAATTATACTAACAAAATCACTCTTTAAGAAGCTTAAAAAAGATCTTGTAAAGATGGTTTTCGAGTTCTTTTTAACGATGAAGAGTTGAATTATTGTTATATATTCATCCTAATTAATATAATCCATGTAGCCTAGATATGCAGGATCTCCATGCTAGTAAATCTATAATACTTACTCGTAAGGCACTATTATTTCCTATTCGATTACTCACACACAAATGTGTTGCGATTTTATGGGCCCTTAAGCATGTCGCAACAGACATGTCATTAGGGTATTTGAAATTGCTAATCTTCACCGCACTTAGCTGGAAACCCACCACCGCCTAATATCAGCGAGCTCCCATTTTATCCCGAGAGACGGATGTATTTCTCTCACGATCAGTTAGAAGGATCTACCAATCTACAATTGAAATTAAATCACAAAATTTGTTTTTTTTTCTATTATCTCTCTCCAACAATACATTGATTCTCTTCTATTCTCTATCACCCTGTAATTCCTCATATTTCTCCATTACACTCTCTACTGACCACCAATTGAATTATATTAATAAAATCACTCTTTAAGAAGCTTAAAAAGACCCTGTAGAGATGGTTTTCAAGTTTCTTTTAACGATGAAGAGTTGAATTATCGTCATATATTCATCCTAATTAATATAATCCATGTAGCCTAGATTCGCAGGATCTCCATGCTGCTAAATCTGTAATACTTGTTCGCAAGGTACTATTATGCCCTGTTCGATTACTCGTGTGCAAATGTGTTGCAATTTTACGGGCCATTAAGCATGGTCAGCTTCCACAACAGGCATGCCATTGGGATATTTGAAATTGCTAATCTTCACGGCACTGAGCTGGAAACCCACCACCGCCTGGCTCCCATTTTATCTCGAGAGACGGACGTATTTCTCTCATAATCGGTTAGAAGGATCTATCAATCTACAATTAAAATTAAATCACAAAATTTGTATTTTTTCCATTATGTCTTTCCAATAACACATCGATTCTCTTCTATTCTCCATCACCATGTCATTCCTCATATTTCTCTATTACACTCTCTACTGACCACCAATTGAACTATACTAATAAAATCACTATTTAAGAAACTTAAAAAGGACCATATGGAGATGGTTTTCGAGCTCTTTTTAACAATGAAGAATTGAATTATCGCCGTATATTCATCCTAATTAATATAATCCATGTAGCCTAGATACGCAGGATCTCCATGCTAGGAAGTCTGTAATACTTGTTCGCATGACACTATTATACTCTATTCGATTACTCGAGTGCAAATGTGTTGCGATTTTATGGGCTCTTAAGCATGGTTAGCTTCCGCAATAGACATACCATTGGGTATTTGAAATTGCTAGTCTTCACGGCACCGAGCCGGAAACCCACCATCGTTTGATATCAATAGGCTCCCATTTTATCTCGAGAGACGGGCGGATTTCTCTCACGATCAGTTAAAAGGATCTACTGGTCTACAATTGAAATTAAAGCACAAAATTTGTGTTTTTTCCATTATCTCTCTCTAATGACAAATCGATTCTCTTCTATTCTCCATCATCCTGTCATTCCTCATATTTCTCTATTACACTCTCTACTGACCACCAATTGAATTCTCCCCCTCCTTTTCCAAGTGCGCTAAAGGCATTTACCAAATTTACTACAAAAGAAATATTTTTTAAATCCAACCAACTCGATTTTTTTTTAAATGTCTTAAATGAATCAAATCGTGTCTCGTGCCACCCTTCACCCTCCGCCAACGGTCCAATGGTTTACTCAAGCTGGAAAAGGAACTTCAAAAAAGTCCAACGTGGCCCCAAAGCAAGGTTGAGTAATAAAATTTATTTAATCTTTTTTTTTACTCTCATATGTTTTGTAAAGCCAAGAGCCGGAAGTATATTCTAAATAAATAAAAATTGAAGCCTGAGAAGCTGTTGATGTTATCATGGAATCCATTAAGTTAGAACAAGTCCTCGTTCTCAACACAGTGGAGGAAGTCAAAATTTCATTGGTTTACTTCCCATATATTTTGAAGAGGCCAAGCGTGGCAACCTGAAAAAGGTGGAAATAGGTAATGTTGGCAAGGATGATACTAAACAAAAGATGTGGACAATCCTTTGATCAGCCGGATTTAAGATAGACCAACCCAAGTTAACCACAGCCCTCTACGAGATGATCTAGTTGAAAAGCATGCTGAAAAACATAATCTTAATTCATAGGTAAAACCTCTTATTTATTGATTTTTTGAACTATTTTTTCTTATACATGATTATGCTTCTTGGGCAATACCAATTTAGCATTTGGTTTTTAGACATGTAATTTAATCAACTTTCCGTAGGTTTAAAAATCGAGTTGGCTAGATTTACACCGTAGCCCTATAAGGGATAATTTAGCACGTTTAGTGTTTAATAGGTGGCCAAATTTAATACCATTGTTTGGGTTTTGGGCGGTATCGACTACCCAATTCTTATCATATAGATAGATAATTATGAGAATTTGGCCCTTCTTTTCAATGCCTTAAATGAATCAAATCGTGTCTCCTATTAGTAATGGTGTCACCCTATGCCAATGGTCGGATGTTTTACTCAAGCCGAAAAAGGAGCTAAAAAAAGTCCAACGTAGCCCCAAAGCAAAGTTGAGTAATAAAATTTATTATATTTTTTTACTCTCATATGTTTTGTACAGCCAAGAGGAATGGAACTATATTCTAAATCAAAAAAAATGAAGCCCAAAATGCTTTTGATGTTATTATAGAATCCATTAAGTTAGAATAAGTCCTCGTCCTCAACACAGTTGGAGGAAGTCAAGCCTTGGTTTACTTTCCATATATTTTGAAAAGGGCAAGCGTGGCAATCTGAAAAAGGTGGAAATAGGTAATATTGGCGGGAATTATACTAAGCGAAAGATATAGGCCACCCTTGAATTAGCCGGATTCAAGGTAGACCAACCTAAGCTAACTGCAAGCCTCTATGAGATAATGTAGTTAAAATTCAGCTAAAAAAACATGATCTTATTTCATAGGTAAAGCCTCTTATTTGTTAATTTTTTGAACTGTTCTTATGGATGATCATGCTTCTTAGGCAATACCAAGTTAGCATTTGATTTTTAGACATGTAATTTAACAAACTTTCTGTAGGTTTAAAAATCAGAGTTGGTTAGATTTACATGGTAGTCCTGTAAGGGATAATCTAGTTGAAAAGCACGTTTAGTTTCTCGTAGTTGGCCAAATTTAGGACATTGTACCGACTAGATAATTATGATAATTTTTCCCTTTTCTTAAACATCTTAAATGAATCAAATTTGTCTCTTATAAATATGTGGAGCACTCTTGCCCTATGCAAGAATGCATACCTTATAGCATACATTCCATAATAAATATCTATAACAAACGATCACTAGACATTTCATAACAAATGGTGTTCTGCATACCTTACAGCATAGATTCCATAATTCATTTCATAACAGATGGTGCTCTTTTAAGCCAAAATTAAAAAAGTATTTCTTTCAAGCTAGATTGGCGGAGAAACGAGAATCCCAATGCTCCTAAGAACACCAGCTTATTGGTCTCCTAGTTTTCATTCTGTAATACATTCCATAACAAATGGTGTTCTTTTAATTCAAAATAAAAGGGTATTTCTTTCATACTAGCTTGGGAGTGAAACTAGAATCCCCGTGCATTCGTCCATGAACAACTTTCGGAGCAAGTGAATAGTCTTGTAGTTGACTTCCTGAACAAGCAAAATATCTAATTATACGTCCCTGACTACGGCAGAATTTGGTATTGGCGAGAGCAAATAAACTCATTGGACATTTTGAGAATATGTGATTACTAAGAATTCTTAACTTCCTGCTTAAGGATAACGAGGTCTTCTATTTGAATATCACCAGTAATGAACTCTTATGTTTCATTGGCTTTGAAAATGAAGATTCTGCAAGTGTTAACCATTAGAGTCCAATAAAAGCAAATATCCTACATTTCACTAGCAAAAAGAATTAGGACTATCAATGCACATTGATTTACAATGAGGAGTTCGATAGCAATTTATCTCCGAGTACTTGTTACGCAATTCAGCAGGTTTTAGCACACGCATGTTATGTGTAAGCTTCACCTAAGACTAAATTATTTATTTCTTCAGTAAATTTCGTAAATGCCTTTGGGGCACTTGTAAATGAAGGGAGAGAATTAAATTGTTGGTTCAAAGAGAGTGTAATGGAGAAAACTGAGGAATGATACAGTGATGGAGAAAAACAGAGAATCACTGTGTCTTTGGAGAGATAATGAAAAATAGACAAATTTTGTGATTTAACTTCAATAGTAGACTGGTTATGACACTGCTTCACAACCTAGACTTGGGCTGATTTACACAAAAAACAAGTCCACTCATTACACAGAACAGAAGTTGTCATATCCAACTGACCAGATAGGCATGAATAATGAAAAATGTCAGGGACAAAGCATATTACAGATTTAATAGCATGGAGATCTTGCATATCTAGACTACATCGATTATATCAACTAGGATGAATAGACGACTATAATTCAACTCTTCATCAATAAAAAAGAACTCGAAAACCCATCTCCACAGGGCTTCTTTCAGCTTCTTTCTTTTTCTTTTTTTTTTTTGATAACTCAGGGAACCCCCGCACGGCCGATAGCCGGGAAGTAAACCCTGGGGGCGACACGTGCTAGCCACCACACACGTGCCACCGGTTAAGTCACCCTGCGGCGCCCGGGATTCGAACACTCAACTTTTTGCGAGAGGAAGAGTGCGCGTTCCAGCAGCGCCACCTAGGCGGGTGGTTTCTTTCAGCTTCTTAAAGAGTGATTTTGCCAGTAAAATTCATGTAGTCTAGAGGAATTATATTGACCAGAACAAAAAAAAAAAAAGAAAAAGAAATTAAGAGTACTTCAACTTTCAACCGCTTGAACATGGAAAAGATCAAGGCCTTTCAGTAACCTCTTAGAAAGTAATTTTGTTAATTAGACAAATGAGCTATGGAATTTTAACCCGACATTTTACAGACTTCATATTAACTAGAATAAAAAAAATGACAATAGTTCAATTTCTATATAAAAAAAAAAGATTGAGAAAAAGATCGTTGTACTTCCTTTTTTTGTTAGCTTTTTAAAAGTGACTTTGTTAATTCGTTAAACTAGCGTTTCAAGTAACAACATTTTAACGTGAAATTCTAGAATAATCATACTAACTAGCATGAAAAACAAATTGACAATAATTCAATTCTTCTATCGATAACCTTGGAGCAAAACTTATTACGCATTAGGGATGCTTGCATAGACTAGACTCGATAGAAGATGAGTACATAACACTTCTAACTGATTTGTTGCCATGTTTCGCGTTGTGTATCATTCGGCCTCACACAAGAGGCAAGCGCAATGGATGAATCAGTCCAGATGATGGAAGGGTTGGCCATGTGATCAGGTGCCAACACAGACTTCGGATAAAATGGAACGAAGCAAGACGTAGGAATTGCCTGCCAATCTCATGCCTTATTCCACCTGAATCATCTAGGACTAACCCAATGGAGATTAGATTTAATCTCTATTATCCAAAGAAGAGAACTTGTAGAGCAGTATTGGTGTTGACTCTGACTCAGCAAGATCCCAGACATATATTAGAGGTTTTGTTGGATTTCGGATGATATAGTTCAGGTATGACCTCTACTGAGCCTTAGCAATCCTTAAAATGGTCTTTCAACTGTCTAGGCAGGAATATGCCATCAACAAATCATCTGAATGCTTCCACAAGTAGGAAAAAGAAAAAAGCCAAACAGGTCCTGCAGATTTTTTAACATAACTTTGGTTGGGCACGGCATCATATTTTTCTTTTCGTTTTTTGCATCAAAAAATAAAATATACAGATGGTGATTTCACTGTTCCCTTGTCACTGGCCATCCGGATAGTTATGAAATTAAAAAGCGCGATTCGAAAGAACATTCTTTAACCCTAAGCTTGGATTTTCTGATTTTTTTTTTGGTGGACGGGCTCTTATTATTCCATTTCTTGTCAACTAGAATGTCATCCTGTCAGCAAACTGTCTGGTACGTAATACTCCAAACACATCAATTTTTTTTGTTTTTACGACATGAACTGTCGAAGACTCAATGGATTTACCAATCTAACAGAAGAAAGTATAGGAACTTCGAATGAGAGCTAAGTCAATTGTATCAGCTTCAAATCATGACCATACATAGGATCTATGTGAATCAGTTTTAATAAAAAATTTGGGAACCGTCACAACAAATCTTTCTTGTGGGAAAGATCGTTTGGACCCAAGTGTACAACTGTAATTAGCAGATTATCTTAACCAAGGATGCTCTTGAGAATCTACAACTTTGAGTGGAATTATCTGTTTGTTTGACTAGGGGAGGAATTAAAACTGCCTAGTCGGCATTTTAGTAGAAACCAACCATTAATTACAACAAAGGTCGTCTACAATGTCATACTCGTCACTCCTCCTTAACTGCTTACCTCTCTCCTCTGTTTGGGCCTGTGTGTTTGTGTTCCAGGAAAGATGGAGAAAATCAAGCACAGCCATGTAGCAGTAAGAGATGTGAAGCTTCATGTTGCTGAAATTGGAGAAGGTGCATAATAAAGGAAAGTGTAGAGAGAGAGACACACATATAGATGACCTATTCAGTGTCATTCACTCATATATGCTGCTGAGTTCATCATATAAAGAATAACCCAGTTCATAAATTAGCTGGGCGCACTCTGCAGGTCCAAAGGTGGTGGTGTTCTTGCATGGGTTCCCAGAGATATGGTACACATGGAGGCACCAAATGATTGGCGTCGCAGATGCTGGGTACCGCACCATTGCCATCGATTTTAGAGGCCATGGACTCTCCAATCAGCCTCTTGACCCTGAGAAGGGTTGTTATGCCGATCTTGTTGAAGATGTCGTTGCCCTCCTTGATGCTCTGGGCATTGCAAAGGTACCACCATATTAATGTATCATGCTCCATTACATTTTTTCCCTTTTAAAAGTACTAATCTTGATATGCACGACCATTATAGGGATGATCAGATAATTAGTGATGTTGAAACTTCTTAACTTTGGCCAAATTTTTGCTGTTGAGACTTGAGACTCGACAATCTTTCATATATTCACTCAACATCCTTTCGCTTCTCCTCAAGTAGTTCCATAAAAATTGCTGCTTTTCATGCATATTCTCTGTTGTTGGCCAATTGCTAATTTTGATGGATCAGTCAGTCCACATCTTGTCCGTTGTGAAACAAATTCTTGGCACCAACAGTAATACAATGCAATCGTCATTGGAATCATCAATCAAGAGATGGCTGAGCTTCTTGATGTGGATCTTTCTTGGTCATATAGAGATAAACAATGCTTTCGTTTCTTTATACAATCACATGGCCATTAGTTATGAAAGCAAAGGATACGGCATACTCTTGGGGACCAAAATAGTATCGACCCTTTGGACATTTTCTTCATCTCTCTGTGTCATCTGCCTAACTTCCAACATTGGGACGTTTTAGCTATGACCTGATAAATCTTAAGAAGGATCTGTGGCATAAAAACTGCGAACATTTTAGACTTTTAGTAAGGTCACCTATCAAACATGCGATGCACGTCCTCCTTCACTGAGCTTGTTTCCTGCAAGGCAAAAAAGATCTCCATTGCGAATGATAGCCAATTTTTTTCTGTCAAACTAATGATAATTTGCTTACCTTCTCCCTTAGTCAGGACATTCCCTAGCCAAGCGTAGCACTTACAAAGAGCATAAGTAAGATTATAATCTAGCATAAAACAAGAGGACGACGGTAGAAATCAACTGTCGAGCAAACAGAAACAGATGCAAAATTGTACTATAATTATGTGATTTATCTTGTTAATTAAAAAGAAAAGTCCATTGGTGATGTGGAGTGTTGAATGCAGGCCTTCCTGGTGGGGAAGGACTTTGGGGCTCTGCCAGCATACCTATTGGCAGTGGTCAAGCCACAGAGAGTTTGTGGAGTCATCACACTGGGAATCCCCTTCATGCTACCCGGATCCTCAACCATCCAATACCATCTCTTTCCCAAAGGCTTTTACGTTCTCAGATGGCAGGTATAATTCTTAACTCTCTCTCTCTATCTCTCTCTCTCTCTCTCTCTCTCTCTCTCTCCACCGCCCTTCCGCCACCTCTCTACTAACTCCTCAATTGGTTTCAGGAAACTGGGCGAGCGGAAGCTGACTTCAGTAGGCTAGACGTCAAGACGGTCATAAGAAACATCTACATCCTCTTCTCCAGGAGCGAGCTCCCTGTCACTAGAGATGATCAAGAGATCATGGACTTGGTCGACGCGTCAACCCCGCTACCTCCACGGTTCTCTGAGGAAGATCTCGCGGCCTATGCATCCTTGTATGAGAAGTCCGGGTTTCGGTTCGCCCTGCAGGTTCCATACAGGTAATCATAGCAAACCCAGATTTAGGGGAAATAAAATGAGCGAAATCTGATTCCATAGACCAAAAATGTTCTTGCTAAAAACCAACAAATCAACACCCTCTGATTGATGTCTTTAAGTCATCGGACTTGTTGCAATTTTGGTCTAGGAATATAGGAAAGGAATATGGCACGCTGGATCCAAAAGTTACATCTCCGGCGCTGCTGATCATGGGAGAGAAAGACTTCTTCCTGAAGTTTCGTGCATGGAGGACTACATAAGAAGTGGACAAGTGAAGCACTTTGTACCTAACTTAGACATCGCCTTCATGCCGGAAGGGAGCCATTTTGTCCATGAGCAACTTCCTGACCAAGTGAACAGTCTCATAGTCGACTTCCTGAACAAGCAAAATCTAGTTATGAGTCCCCTGACTATGGCGGAAGTTGGCCGTGTCGAGAGTTGATAAAATCTCTCAACTCCTCTTAGTGTCTGTCATTGCTAAGAAATCTTAAACTTCCTACTTGGGGAAAATGAGGCTTTGTTTGAATATCATCAGTTATGAACTCTTGTGTTTCATTAGCTTTGAGAATGGATGAATTTGGAAAATGAAGATCCGCCAAGTGTTAACTATTAGGGTCCAATAAAAGCAAATATCCTGCATTTCTCAGCAGAAAGAAATAAAACTGTGAATGCACATTGGCTGACAAGGATGAGTTTAATAGCAATTTCTCTCGGAGTTTTTTTTTTACACAATATAATAGGAAGCCGTTACATACAAGCATCGCCTAAAATTAATATATTTCTTCTCAAGTATATGTAGTAAACGCCTTGGTTCTCACTTGTAAGAGAAGGGAGAGAACTGGATTGATGGTTGTAACAGAGTGTACGGAGAAAACTGAGGAATGTTGGGTGTGATGGAAAAAGAGACTGATGGAGAAAACGAACGAATCAGTTAACGATATTAGGATATATACTTTGGTTTTCCATACCTCTTAGAATTATGCATAGAAAAATGCTTAATTAACGGCAACATTACTCTTGAAGAAACTCTACTACTTGATTTCTTTGGAAAATTTGAATAAAAAATCTCAATTGGATTTGCTTCACGTCCATTACAGTGGGTTCCTTATATATGAAAAAAGAAAGAACGTTAGGGACAAAATTATTCTGAAGAAAATTAACTACTTAAATAATAGTGGGTTCCTTAAATATGAAAAAGAAAGAAAGTTAGGGATAATTAACCTGAAGAAAATTAACTACTCAAATAAAATAACAAGTATGAAAATAGAATCACTAAATTTCCAAAATAGAAAAAAAAATAGAAAATGTTATTTATGGGACTAACGAAGATATTATTGTACATTTGCATGGCTTTTCACTCTTTGGGCTCGACTTAAAGTGGTTTGAAAGGGGCTATTGTTATTTCGGATTACTTAGACTTCGGTCTAGGAATTCTCACAAGGATGGTGCTTAGCGCTCCTTATGTACTCTTTTTTTTTTTTTTGGAAAAGGGTCTTCATGTACTCCTGAATTTTGCCTTTCCATGCTTCATTTGCCAACGTAGACTTTTCATATGCCAAACCTGCCGTAGACTATTTAAAGATAAAAAGTCTAAAGAAGAAACTCATAGTAATGGAGATCGCTAACCACCGCTATCACTCTTTATGCTTGACCTTCTCCTCCCTCCGATGTCTCATTTCATACTTGTTCCTGAATGGAAACACGCATCACAGAGAAAGGAATAAGGAAACATGAGAAAAATAGAGCGTGGGGCTCAAGAGATATGGCTTCTTCAGCACCCATCAAGTGTCAAAACCTTAAAGTTTGTTTCTGATAAAGCTCAGAACTTTCAAAGTTCAGTATCCCAAATCACGAAATTTTGCCAAAAGGGTCGCAAGGTGGCATGTTTTGGAAAGGTGGTAATACCGACGTCAGAACCATGCATGGCATGCGTGAAGTGGCGACGGGTGGCATTCTTCATGATGCTTGAGGAAATTGGTCATTTGGGTAACAATGTCATTATTAAACTTGCCATAAGAAAACGGCTATACTTAGCAGGATCTGGGTTTTGTTCGTGAGCGACTCCCCTATCAAGTGAACTTTCCCATTCTCAACTTACTAAACAAGCACCCAACGTCATTAGGATTCCCCAAGTCCCAGAGGAGTTCGTGACCGTAAAAGGAAATAAGCCCCTCTGGCGTATGCCTTTCACCTTTCGCTCTCATCAAGAGCATTCTTAAAACCTTGTTTGGCCTCGCTGACTTCTCAAATTCGAGCAACTTGAAAAGGTAGGGATTTGTTAAGTTCTAGTTATTAAAGAATATAAGATTCATATGTACTGCATTCCTCGGAGACTGATATTATCTGCTAATGCATAACAAGCGACTCCTAATACAATGGACCCCTACCCTGTAAAAACAGGGATAATAAACTATGAAACCCTTGGGAACACAGAACTAACAACAATCCCTCCAAACTAAGGAAGAAACTGGAAAGTTTCTTGTGGATAGTAACCACTCTTCAATTGGTTTTACAGAGTTAACGCACACATCTTCCCTTTAAGTTGTCGCAGAAGTGGCCAGAAAGACAAAGCAAAAACTTGGATGAACAGAACAAAGCACCAGCAATTTAAAACTAAACTATGCACTTCACGATATAATGTGAAATGGCCTTATTTATAATGAAACAAGCAGTGTACATCAAGATGAAATCTAAGATACAGAAGCCTGCATGAGAGGACGTGGAGGGCAGACAATGATGCGGCTAGTTATTCTCGTACATACATTAGTCACATATAAATAAAACTTGTAATCAACACTTATTCAATCAACTCCACCACAAGCATGATCTCACCTTACCTTTCTTTTCTTTCCATCTATTCCCCATTTTTTAAAGTTCATAAGCTGGAAACCTGGCCGCTGAGGGTTCTACCATGTCTAGAAAGAGAGAAGCCATACCTCCGATCCCTTCAAAGAGGGAGTAGGGGTTATCACCTCCATGCATCTCTCCAGTGGAAATAAGCTTGAGAGCCCTATCGAGAAGAAAGCAAGCAAATGCTTTTGCCCTGTACAAGAACTCCACGTTGCCTGTGACACGGTAGAGCGAGAGAAACACGTATGCATTCCCACTTATCCCATGGCATATACCGACTCTCCTTAACAGCCCTCTATTCCACACTACCTCTGCAGCATCAACTGCAGCACGTAAGAATTCGTCATCTCGAAAGACCTGGCATGCAGCATACACTCCGAGTAAGTGACCAGCATGAAAGCTTTTTACGAGTTGGGAAGATATGAGAAAACGCCAATATAGTGTATCATAAGAAAACACCCTTTTGAAGGCTCAGAGACAGCTTGGCTATGTTTACCTCAGCAGCTTTTACTAATGTGAGGGCAATCCCAGGGGCTCCATGACACCAATGCACAAGAACGTCCCTGTTTCTATCATCCTCACTGGAAGGATAGTTTCCACTAGGAAATCTATTTCTAATCATGTATTTGAGAGTGCCCTTGACATCTTCCATCTCATCTGGTTTCAATTCCATGTGCATTAAAACATGCATTATGCTAGCCAATCCATGGGCAGCACCCCAGTACTTTTTGCCGTACCATTCAAACATCAGTGGGGACTCTCCTCCTCTCTTAGCCAATGCTCTCCCGTTTTTGAATATGTCATCTGCCACAGCACGCTACATAAAATACCATTAGCCAGATTACGGCAATTTGCACAAGCATTGAGAATAGCAATATGATATCAAAGATTCAATGAAAATGTCACCATGGTCGATGAAGGAGCAGTCCCCTCGCCAATGTGCTTGTTTAAGAACAAGCAGGCCCATAGAAATCCTGCTCGCCCATACAACAACTCATCTGGAATACTCTTGGACAACTTAATCTGTTGCGAAGATGCAGGTCAACAAACCGTGCCTTACAAAACAATTAGATTAAAAATCATAATGGTACTGAATAAATAGTTTCAAGAATCTACCTCTTTAAAGCAGTTTAGATAATGAGTGAGAGAGCGAGTATCGCCTGCATACTTAGCCACAACCGCACCAAGAGCACAGACACCGGCCCTCCCACACATAAACGTTACATACCTGCCGGCGATAACAAAATGGGAAAGCTAAGAAAACAGCACAGCCTCAAGAGTCAACCGACCAACAAACTATACATTCTTTTTTCACCGAAAGAAAAATAAATACGATAAGGGTCTTGTCAACGAGCCTTCCAGACATGTTAACCATAAGTACACTTGATGAAAAGATCTTGCTCCCAAATATGGAAACATAAGACAAGAAAAGTAATGCTCTGAAAATTGCAAAACCTCCTTTTAGTTCTGATTTATCAGCAGGTGCCCGAGCAGTGCTAACGAATTTCATATCCACATATTTAAGCTAAAAGTGGGCTTTGTCGCACTTTTAACTTCTCAAAATTACTCTTGCACGGAGTAATGAAAAGACTAAAAAAATAACATAGTTATTTTCAAGGTAAGAGAACACATCCCCATCAACTTAACACCTCAGCCACCTCCTTTTATGTACTGCACACTTTCTTTCCCTCACGCTTTCACTTGACAGCGCGCATTAGCATAGCCCGTGCCCGAAAGATTCACACGACAAATAACCGGGAGAAAACAGAGTACCTGGATCCAGCGGAAGCAGAGTCACAAGCTCTGATAATCTGGGAGCAAAGTGCGAGATCATTGGAGTTGTTCGTGATCTGATACGATCTGAAGAGCAAGAAAGCAGTTCCCAGAGGACCGCAATACAGAGTAAAGTCCCGCACGCGCCGCCTCGTGACACCCCACGTCTCCACCGCTACCTGCGACATTTCCACAAACGACTGGTGAACCTTCCGCACCGAAAACCTAGAAAAAGAGCGCGCGCGCGGGGGCGCCCGGAGCTCGGGAAACGAAGAGAGAGAGAGAAAAAAAAAGGCGTACGGTTTCCTTGAGGTCGAGAGCAGCGCGCTTGAAATTCTCGGAGAGGACCGGGTAAGGCATGGCGAGGAGCTTCGCGAGGGAGGAAGAGTCTCCGGGAGCAGAGACCGTCGCTCCATCGCCGCCTCCTTCGAGAGACGTCGCCTCCGCGACGAAGTCCGGCATGGTGTTGGGGAAGAATCTGTCCGCCATCTCCTTCGACCGTCGAGCTCGGTGGCTCCGGCGACCGAAATCCTCTCGGCTCGCGGGCGTCGGCCAGGCCGGGGGGGTTTGACTTCGCGTCTCGACTCCCGGGAAGAAGAGGAGAAGATGCTGCCGGAGGTTGTTACACGTGGACGATGACCCCCGTCGACGTGGCACGGCGAGTTTTTAGACGGTTCTCGCCTCATGTCATGGGCCTTGAAGATCGGACAAATAAAAAAAAAGATAAAAAGAAATCCCCCTTTTGTCTTTTGCATCGTTAACACCTACCTTGGGTCACACTTTAATGCTTGCCGACAGTCTAGACATGGCCACGGGCCGGGTTGGGCCCGGAACCGGCCCAGAACCGGCCCGGTCAAACCCGGAACCGGCCCGTTGACCGGGCCCGCGGTTCGGAACCGGAACCGGCCCGGAACCGCCGGGCCCGGTTCCAAAAAAAAAAAAAAAAGTGTGCCCGCTGCACGTCCGGCCAGCAAGGGCTCGACCTCGCCGGCAACTGGCGAGGCCGGCCTCGCCCTCGCCTGGATCTGGCGAGGGCGAGCCTCGCCGGCGTCGGGCGAGGCTCGCCCTCGCTCGCCCAGGCGAGGGCGAGCCTCGCCGGCGTCCGGCGAGGCTCGCCATTGCTGGCCCAGGCGAGGGCGAGCCTCGCCCGACGCCGGCGAGGCTCGCCCTCGCCTGGATCTGGCGATGGCGAGCCTCGCCGGCGTCGGGCGAGGCTCGCCCTCGCTCGCCCAGGCGAGGGCGAGCCTCGCCGGCGTCCGGCGAGGCTCGCCCAAGCGAGGGCGAGCCTCGCCGGCGTCCGGCGAGGCTCGCCCTCGCTCGCCCAGGCGAGGGCGAGCCTCGCCGGCGTCCGGCGAGGCTCGCCATCGCTGGCCCAGGCGAGGGCCAGCCTCGCCCGACGCCGGCGAGGCTCGCCTGAGGCCGGCGACCTCCGCCGGGCCGGCCGCGAAGGAAAAAAAAAAAGAAAATGTTCCGGAACCGTCCGGTTCCGGTTCATTCTTGGCCACGAACCGGAACCGCCGGTTCCGAACCGTGGCCATCACTAGCCGACACCTTCACTCCGGAATAATGCTTCCCTCTAATTTCATAAACACAAACAAACGAGATACGGTCGAAAAGTGGTCATTTTGCATTACCCAAAGTATGCTTAAATTTTGAAAAGCTCGTGAGCTTATTTAGTAGAAGCACCGGCTGTGCATGTCACGAGGACAATCGATGTACTGAGCGCCGCGAAAGTTTTCTTAACTTGGTTGCTCAACAAGTGACTTGTAGTATTCGTTAACAAAATCTCCTCTCTTTTTTTGACTTAAAGTGCGGGGTCTCAACATTGCCACTGCCCCAATGGCATTGCATGCTGGTGTCATTGCTCTACTGTGTTTGGCAGTCAAGTAGTGTGCACATGAGCTTCCTCTCATCTCGCCCGGTTAATCTCCGACGAGGTTAACCGCCCTGGAGATGTTGAGGCCGTGCTCCCCCACTCCCATCAGACCCAAATGTAAACACCACAAGGAGAGAAGTAAACCCCCTTGCCATCGAAGCCTCGCACCATTACTCATCGATGTCTAGGGAAGTGAAGTTGGATTCGGTCATGTTCGAAGTGTTTGTATAATCGAGGTTGATTCTAAAGATTGTGATTACGGGGAAAAGATTGGGACTTAAATAACTAGGTGAAGCTCAATCGACAGGGCTCAAAAAATTTTGGAATTGAGTTCAGCATATGGTTAACTCTTTCTAGATGCACACACTCTCCCTTAGCCTTCGGATTAAATAGAGGTGCGCAAAACAGATTATCCAAACTGGGAACCGCCCGGACCAAATCGAACCGGCAGGTTAGGTCTGATTTCCAATTCCTAAAAGTGAAATCGGTGTCCGGGGAAACCGGGAACCGGACCGAATCAACTATATATACTTTTTTTATTTTTTCAAAAAAATTAGCAAAATGTGAACTAAACTTAAGTGGACTTCATGACATAAATTCATTGATAAAAATTAATAAAATGTTAATTGAACCCCAACTGACTGGTTTCATTATACCGAATCGGAATCGAATCGGACTGAGCCGGAAATGATCGCTCCTAGGACTAAGGTTTGCGGTTGCCCGATTTTAATGCTAACTGTCGGCAAATGGTGTGTCCCAAAAGCAATTACCACTTGCAGGAGTTTCTTAGGATTCCCATTCCATGTCCGTGCCCCTGCGGTCTTGTCCAAAAGGCGAACTTGTCGCCTTGAGGAAAATTAAAAAATAAAAATAAAACCCCTCTTGGATTTTATGTTCAACGACTTATACTCTAGAACGAATTTTCACACAAAGAAAGTACGTTAAGATTTTGAAAAGCTCGTGGGCTTATTTAGAAGCACCGGCTGTGCATATTACAAGGACAGTCGGTGTATTGACAATTGCAAAACTTTCTTAACTTCGATTACTTAATAAGTGACTTACAGTATTCTTCTGAACTTGAATGCGAGTCTCAGCATCGCCACTGCCCAGAGCATGCAAGTGTTATTGCCTTTTTGGGTTTTGGCGATCAAGTCCTTGCAATCTAAGCCACGCATTGTTTACTCATTCAATCATGTCCCTCCTTAACCACTGGGGATTTACCTCAACGGTCACCCTTCTCACTTGAAAAGGGGGAGGTGGGGAGTTCGAATCCCCACCTTCACAGGGGAATAGATATGGGGCAGCGTAGTTTAAGATGTGGGTTTCGACGCTCATGCCCTGTAAGAGGTGGAGCGCAAATCTGAATGTGTATCGTGAGTGAAAGATAAAGTAGGATCGATAAAAAAAAAGAAAAAAAAAGTCATGTCCCTCCTCGGTCACCGTTGAGTAGGGATCGTTTGGACTGCCTTCAGACTAAGGCTGCGGTTGCACGTGGCCACATAAATGGCCCGACTCACGCATCCGTGACGATTTTAATGCAAGTTCCGGCAAAACAGTGCGTCCCACAAAAGCAATTATTGCTTGCCAAAAAGTTCATCGGATTCCCATTCCATGTCCGTGCCATTGCGGTCATGCTTAAAGTGTGCTCTTCTCAGTCCACAGCCAATTCTCATTTTTCTTGATCTAACCATCGCATGTCCAATATAGTCAAACTCGATAATTGGCTTAATGTTGTTACACGTTCTTGGATGCCATAGTTACTCGATGACAGAATTGAAACACAGACCTTTTAATAGGAATCACTAAAGTACGGAAGGGATGTAAGAAGCTAATCGAATAACCTATATGTGTATATATTAAATGTCCTCTGCCCCCGATTACTCCTCTATCTTTAATGCGCAATTTCATTGTGCATCTTGAACTTCATCCACAAGAATCTCCAACTGCGCTCTACTTCATGATTATGGAGTCTGGACGACTTGTAATCGCCAACGATCTTTTAGCTACATGTATCCCTTGGTTAATACATCCTTCTTAACTCAGACTTCATCTTCCTTTCAAGTCTAGAGTTGGCCAACGCCACATGTCATAATTTTGGCTTAAACTCTGTCAACTGAAAACTTACAATTGATGGATTTAGGGGTTATGATCAAGGGGTTTGTTTAAGCATTCCATAGAGTGGGGCTTTATGGGTGAATTATATTGTTATGACCTGATTTGGCCTTATGTTTAGGCCTAGATTTTGGGCATGATGTCAACCGGTCAATTAAGGTATATAGACACTAAAGAAATCACTCCTGCAAGTAGCTCGAATAATTAAAATTCACCTTCGACTACAGCTGAATCGACGGAAGAAACAAACTCACAACAAGTGTCCCCACAACAACTGACCCTTGTCTCCCCCCCACAGCATGGATCGACAAGCAGATTCAATTTAAACGGTCCAAAGTCATCATCAAGACAAAACAATGGCCCCACAATCTCGTTAACCCCACACCAACCCAAACTCTGCACACATGCTATTGCAAAGCCTATGCACGCTCTCTCTCCTTCGGAGAGGGGCTACATCAACTACACAACACGAACGCTCCCGCCCACACTTGCCTCCAAGAAAACCCAAATGAGAAAAAAAGTACACATCAAGGGGGAAAATTGAAATGAAGAGGAAGAAAGAGCATGGGATGCCAATCTATGCACCTTCACTCGCTACTTTTCTTCGAAAAAGAGAACCGACAAAAGCTACTTTGGGACGGGATGCTAGGTGAAGGGGGACTTTGGCGGATGGATGACGGAGTTAGAAGAAATTGAGGCGAGAGGTGTAAGTGGCTTTGGGAGACCAGTTCCTTGGGATGACATCTCTGGCCGAGAGCGTTCTTGAGGTCGACAGTGAGGTCAGCTTCACCGAGAAGGGGCCTTGCAGAGGACCCCCGATGATGCACCAGTTCGCCCCCCACAAGTGCTTCATCTCTACCCACTCGCTCGAACTCGCCTGCCCATATCCATGAACACGACAAGAAGTTTAGTTTTAGCGACGATATAGACACCATCACGAGCGCACAAGTCGGGGGACTACCGTGGGACGTGACGTCTGCACGATCCGCCGCGACTACAGGAGTTGGCTTCCAAAAGGGTGTTAAAGATTTCAACGAAAGATTCGAATATCGCGCGACTTTACCAAAGTGCATCATGTGCTCTTTGGTGCGACTCTTTTCTTAGCACGTTTACAAGGTCCCTTTTCTGAAGTTAAATAAAGCGGAATATGCGGCACTTTTTCACAGGAGCACATTCCTAAAGTTAGGCACCATTTGTGAATTCCAAGGGACCCCAAAAGTTGTAGTGGTGGAATTGAATAAGAAAGACAGACAAAAGAATGAATCGAATGGAAAAAAAAAACTAACTTTAGTGGTGCTTTCAACACACTTTCGCTCTTTTGTTTTCCCCTTTAATTTCAGAAGGACCAAAGAAGCACAAGGGCAGAAGGAAAAGAAGAGAGCGAGAGAGAGAGAAAGACTGACGGGTCTAATGTGCATGGAACCCACGTCGCCATCTCCATCCTCAAATTCGACCAAGAGAGAGAGCCAATAGTCCGTGGAGCCTTCGTTCACGTGGAACGCTATATTCTTGCCCGGATACTTGCACGGTGTCCTGCAATCCCAATATCATACGATAAACCATGTCTCGTTAACCCAAAAAAAGAAGAAGAGAGAGTCTATTCCGGTGCGTTTGCCTCGCAAAACAAAATAAATAATTTGAAAAATGCTTTCTTGAAAAATGATCGGGATGTTGTTGCACGCATTCCCGGTATTCATTGCTAAAGCCAAAAGTCAGCAGACTTATGTTGTCATTTTTAATTGTTTCCCAAGTGATTTTTAAGAATTCTTTAGTAAGTGTCCTCAGGAAGCCCCAACATTTTTTGCTGAATTTCTCGAAGACCAGAGCACCCTCGATCCCCACAAAGACCGTTGAAAAGTAAAGGGCAGAGAGACAGCACGACTCTGTGCTTCCGCAGAGTCAAAGAGAGCAAAACGAGCTGCCCTACCTCCGGTACTGGACGGGGAGGACGCCCCGGTTGCGGAGCGGGCCGGCCTCGCCCGCGATGGCCATGCGGCCGAAGGCGGCGCCGCTGAGGTCGAAGTGGGTGTTCCCGCCGGAGCAGTAGCCGCCGGGGCACTCGTCGGTGACGATGATGGTGACGGCCCTCCGGGAGCAAATGCTCTGGTCCAGGCACTTCACCTTGTAGCACGCCCCGCAGCCCACGCCGGCCTTGAATAGCACAGGGCTCACCGCCCCGACCCGAGCCCTCAGCGGCTTCACGTCCACCAGCGATCCGTACCCGCACGCCCCACCTGCATTTTCAGCCCCAAAAGAGTTTCCATCAGATGGCATTCAATTGATTTTCATGATTCCAGCCCCTGCGGGAAACCATTTTTTGGTGAACTACCAAGATTTCACAAGAATGATACGTTGTAGTGGTCACTGTCATATTGAATTTCAGGCGTCGCTGTCATACATATTGTTGCATGTAAAAAAGGAGAGAGAGACACACACACACACACACACAGACGGAGAGAGATGTCTACGTTTTCTTGTTTACCGTCTTCTCTCCTCACATTGCACACATTTTCAACCCAAAGACTCAAAGAGTCTGTCCAACGAGAACATCCCCCATTAGCGAGTTCTCGAGGGAGCTTTAATTCTGCAGACTCACCGAGTCTTCATGGCACATTTTTAGCTACATGCAAAGTGCGAAGTGGAGCCTAACAAATGAATCCCCCGAAATGCACAACCCTTTACATTTACCCAGTTAGCTCTAGATGACTCAGAGGCGACTCGCGTACAGAACACAAGCTTTGAGAATTCTCAACGATTATCAGCAGATCCGAACAATGTGGCCACACCAAGGGTCGGAGCGGGACCAACTCACCGTCGCTGCCGTCGCCGTCGGGGCTGCCGTACCAGGTGGCCGTGGCGGGCTTCCAGCGCGTGACGGCCACTTGCTTCCTCACCTGCGCAGACGCGCACCGCAGCACCAGCAAGAGCCAGAGCCGGGCGAGGAGCGGGGCAGAGGAGGGGCTACGGCGGCGCTGCATTGTCCCCGCCACCGGCTCGCGGCGGAGAAAACCGAGGGACAGTTAAAGAGAGAGTCGGGGGAAGGGAAGGCCTCGAAAAGGCTCGCCGACACTTGCCACAGGGGTCGAGAACGCTGTTAGCTGCTACTCTGTATACTACTCTGTAGCGCTGCAGACGCCTAGCGTCTCTGTTTAACGCCAATATATAAAGAAACAGAAAAGCTGCGAGCCTCGCTTTTTCCTCTCTACTGATTTCTCGATTCGAGAGTGGACACGGAGGACGAGGTTATTTACGGTGCTTGCCACTGCCGCTTGGGCTCCCCCGAGGGGGACGTTTGGGTGGGGGCCCACCGGCGGTTAAGGCGTTAATTCCGCTTTGACCGTACGCGCCCGGGAATGCGGAGGGCATTTTGGTCAGCAACGGCAAAGAAAGTGTTCCGACCGGTAACATTTATGTCTCTTGCGACACGTGGAAGAGGCGTTTTAGCATCGCATGCAAGAGTCCTCGGTTTTGCGAGCGGTCCGGTTCTTACTCGGAGATCGGGAATTGGACCGGCCTGGTCAGTCCGCTACGATCCAATGGAACCGACCGCAACCTCACGAATTCTGAAAACCATACACTTCCAGCACTATAAGTAAAATCCTAAATTGCAAAATCACACAGCCTCACATTCAACCTATAATTTGTATTTTGCACGAAAATGGCAAAAAACAGAGCATTGGATTATTTCCTCGATGAGATGCAAAAAACAGAGCAAGAGAGGGAAGTGAGAGTCAAGACTCGAGATAAGACCGTGAGAGGGAGGTGTTGAGCTGGAGCAAGAAGGACACGGCTCAGACGAGAGAGGATGGCGCAATTTGAGAGTCGGAACAGAGAGTGACTGAGAGAGCCGTCAGTCATGAATGACAGTCGAGCGAGAGAGGTGTGAGAGGGAAAGAGTGATTAAGGTTGCGGTTGTGAAAGAGGCATGAGAGCCGAGAGGGAAAGAGCGAGCGTGAGAGGGGTGAGAGGGAAAGAGTAAGCCTGAGAGGGAACAGGGAAAGGGCAAGTGTAATTATGAATATGTGATTAGGATTTTCTGTAAAGATTTTTAAGAAATAAAAAAATAATAATCGATCAGATTTGAGAGGCCTGGGTTGGCAATTCCACAATTGGAATTAGGAACCAAACCGAAAATCCCCATTTCCAATTTTATGGAATCGGATCAGCGCCCCTAGGAACACCCAGAACCGGTCAGTTTGGTTCGATTAGGGACAGTTTTCGGTCCGGACGGTTCCCGTTGCTCACCCCTAATTACATGGATCATAAGAATAACTAGAGCCCTTTATAACTCGTTCTGTGGCTTAATTCCCTAGAAAAACCCAAATTTTAGGTCAAAGTCCCAATTTTGCCTCAAATTTTTTTGTTTAAAAAAATCCGAACTTTAGATCCAGTTGAAATCTATCTAAAAAAAACTCAACTTCAAGTCTAGTCTCATTCGATCAAAAAAAAAAGTCTAGTCTCAAATTTACCTCAAACTTTTTTTTACTTAAGAGAAAAATCACCAATTTTTACTCTAATTCCAAATTTGCTCCCATTAGCCCTCTGTCCAAAAATCGCCATTAGTCGTCCATAATTTTAATATTCTAGAAGGTTTCATTTTGGAGATAATTTTCCATGTAACCTTGCTCATGTGGATTTGTTACTGACGTGAAAATGTCATGTCAAGTTAGGACTGGACCATGAAGGTAGATTTGAGAATAAATTGAAAATTGGTGATTTTTTTTAGACAAAATAAAATTCGGGACGAATTTGGGATCAAACCTAATGTTTAAGGTTTTTTTGGACAAAAAAAAAGTTTGGGGCAGAATTAGGATTAGACTTAAGATTGAGGGTTTCTTAGGCAGTTGGGCCCTTGTTCCACTAATTAATCTATTTTAATTAATTAATTAATCAATCAACTTTTGATTTAACGTTGTGTTTCCAATTCCCTTTGACTAAATGATCCAGCGATGTCTCTTGTTAGGTATAGAAGGACTAGTCCATGAAAGTATAAGAGTTACATGTGAAAAGGGTCTAGCTGATTTTGCTGACCTTTTAGCTCATGGAGCCAATTTCAATGGTGCATGGGCACTCTCGTATTCATACCGTGTTTAATCTAATCAGATCTGTGCAAAAAATCTGCACCCTTTCGAGAATGCATTGAGTTCTGTCAAGTTAAAGCGGTAGATGTCTTTGAGGAGAATGAGGACGTTTAAGGGTAATGAATCATGTGGCCTAAGGTCGTGGCCCCGTTGAGGCAGACGTTTCTCTGAATTAATGTACCTTATCTGATGCGCATCCGCCTCCGATGGAGTGGACCGCCCACTCGATAACACACCAGAGATCACAGAATCCTGCTGGGTCACATGGGGCGATTTCGCTTGAGCTTGTCCCCACCCCATGTGAGCTGAATCTTGGCTGGATAGATGAACGTGAGCTCTGGAGGGATTAATACTTTCTTCATGGGGAAAGTTGCATCACCTGGATTTTTACATGATGGCCCCAGAAGCTCTGTTTAGGTACCCTAAGCAAGCGGATGACCAGGAGGAGGGCTAGAGATTGTCTTTGCTCATAATCATATTTACTTCGAGCATCGCATAAAGATGTAAAAATTACTTGTGGCATCATCGAGAATTACTGTCTGGTGAAAATTAATTGTCGAGAAAGCAAGAGAGATCGCGCGAGTGCCTTCATGTTGCCCGTAGTTCTGTCGTGGACCGGATAGTGTATATGCTGTCCTCGTTGTCTAGCATCTTGCTAGTGTTTTTTGAAAGTGGCTTGCTGAGTTCTTAATGACGCTCCTTTTTTTTTATTATCGTTTAGTTGCGTCCTCGCATCTTTGACATCAATCTCTTGAAAACGAAAGGAATGGACAACCTAAACGGTACATGTTGGGTGGAGCATTACCGTAGACAGCGGAAGTTGTAGCAAGCGACCTCTCGAATCCCACTTAGATGTAGTCCTCCGTGCTTCCCCTCCTCATCAACCTCTCAGATCCCACTAATGATGTTGCTCAAACCACTCACCCCCACAATCACCCGCATAATCTACGGCTCCTACGTCGAGCAAACACTAGACATTGGAGAAAGCGAAAGCAGCACAATGATTACAGCAACAACGAGAAAGAAAGTTGTGATTTTTCAATTTGTTGGTCCTCGTGTCGTGTGGTTTTTACTTGGGTGTGATCCGAGATCCAACAGCCTCGGAAGATCGGGGGAGAGAAAGAGGATGCTGACTGCAATGGAATCTCTATGAAATATATTGCTCAGACAGAGAGTTTTCCCCAGAACAAACAAAACAGCAGATCCTCACAAGTTTGCAAGTTTCTTTTGAAAAATGCATGCTTGATTCTTTCCTTCTTTTGTCCGAAGCCGGCACGAGCACATGTGAATCTGCTGCCGGCACGTGACTTATCTGCAGGCGCCAACCGTTATATCCACTCATACAGACAAATCGGCACCCAGTGCTTTTTTGTCCATTCTCTCGCTAGAAAATTACCCAGCACCAACCTTTTCCCCCATTCTCACTTGCCATTCTGATCTCACTTCACAGGTGAAAAAATAGAACACCCCTTTCAGTTTTAACACATTTACATGCATTTGACTCTTCATTCGCTTTTGGGTAAAGAGTAGGTGGTAATGGTCATTTTTGCAGTTCATTATATCCGGAGATATGGCCTCTGTAACCTACAGCTGTGAGGTCAGTCCTCGGCTCGTTCAGATTGCAGAGAGGCTGTTTAATTATCAGGGACGACAGATTACTATATTGAGAAGGTGAGAGAGTAGTGGGCATGTGATCGAGGATCGAGATATAGTTAAAGCTCGAAGACAACGCATGGGAACAAATTGGGTTAAAGTCTTGAAAAGAAGATCTGCTTGGAGCTTTATGGGAAAGGCATCCTTTTGACCATCTTCTTGAAGACCTTGTTGACACCAGACCCTTTAAACAACGCTCTCGTATCTCGAAAAAGGATGCACTCTTGGTGCCCCAGAACCCCAAAAAGAAAATTATATACGACCCATCACCAAATTTTAATCACATTTGATCCTGAAATCAGACTAAAAAACAGATCATCTAGTAACATAAATTCCCGAACCATCATTCTCAGTTGTAAATCGCAATTTCTTCACCCTTAAATCCTGATATATGCTTCGCAATTTCTTCTCCCCTAAATCCTGATGTATGCTTCGCGACGTTACCTAGAAATCCGGAGATCAAAAGTCTGTGTCTTGAATATTTTATGACGCACATGAGCAATTCACGCTGCCTTTTCTAGAAGAGAGTGCTCTAGAGTCGTTGGACGACTTTGATTCATGTTGTCCGACAAAGTATGATTAAATTGTTAGTTAAAGCTGCTACGGTTGAAGGATTATAACTGGCAAATCCACTCAACTAATGGCACGAAAGGAGCACTCGCATTAATATAATCTAAAGCATTCGTTTGAATCCTCATAAGAGTCACGTTGTGTGCACCCTTTAGTTTGCATCTGTCGACGGGTAATCCATAGTGATTTCTTCTTTTTTCTTTTTGGTCCTAAAGCAACATGAGAGGATATCAGATATATCATTCATAATTTGACGTAATTGTCTCTTTTAATCTCGTTACCGAATCAATCGACATCGTATTGGGTTGGCCTGTCACATGCCACTTCATCAGCAACTAGCGGATAAAACACCTGCAAGTATAAGAATCGCCGAAAACAGGCACAGCGAGACGACTGACACATTGATCAGTGAATGCCATGTTTAGCTAGACTGACATCAGAATGAATTCAAGTGTTTACTCAAACACCAATTTATAAACATCAGTTACCCCAAATTTTCCGGGTCAAAAGTTGATGCAACCGTAATCCTACTGCAGAATAATGGTGATGCATGTCAAACTGCATCGCTTCCATGCTGCCGAACCACCAAACTCTGGTTAGCTACCGGATAAAAGAGGCACTGAAAGACGAGAATAAGAGTTTAATTCCATATTTGCATATAGTAGCATTACACTATTAACAAAAAAAAATTCTTGAGTTCTAGCATATTTCGCTTTTTGGTGCACAGTTGTAGAACTATCTGCATTATTGTACACGTATACACTACAAAGTGCACAAACTCGGAAATTTTAGACCAGCCATCCCACGATGAACCTCCAATTCTTTTAACAGGCATAACCAAGATCAGCATCTTACGCGTCCGATCCACCAGTCAACAGTTGATGCCTCATTGAACCCGTTCGGTCACCTCCTTGTCTACATTAAAAGTAACAAGGATATGACGTAAAAGATCAGGTTATGAGTTTTGGGATGAGCAACAAAGATGTGCAATATCCTATCCATGTAAACGGTCCAATGAAGAATCTTAATTCGAACCGGAAAAACAAACACAGAACAATATTAAATGTCCAGCAGTACAGCTAAATTCAATTTCAGGATGCCCTCTAACAAATATTAACATAGAGCTGTAGGCATTTTGTCTGCCTCACGAAGTGCAGGCTGGTCGGACAGAATCACATTGACTAGAAACAATAAATTGTGCTCCAAAATGAGGCTGAACAAAATAGGATTAGCCCAATCATCTCTGAGGAATCATCATTGAGGACAATAAAGACGATATGTTAATGTCATAAAAAGAAACAGAAGTGACCAGCTCCAATTTACTGAGATAAGATCTCCTTAGTATGAATCTTCCTCAATAGACAAATCATGCATGATTACCCGTCACATGCTAAAAATGCAAGTTCACCTGCAATTTTGAACAGTTGGTTAAAATGGAGATATAGAACCGTGGAGGCACCAGAAAAATCAGACCTCGAGTTTCCATGAAGCCAAAGCTGACAAAGCCAGCAAGCTAGAACTTAAAATAGGTGAATTGGTATACAATACATGACAGGTCAAGAGTGCCAACATCAGTACCTTTTCATTGATTCTTATGCTCCATCCCTCGCTTTTGGATCCATAAGCAGGGTCTGCAACAACATAAGGTGGTGGGACCATAGCATTTTTCAACAAAGGAACTCTGTCAGGGGAGAAATCATCGTCACTGTCATAGTTTTCATGTGGCCCAAGAGCTTTGAGTACCATTGCCAGTAGACTGCATAGTCCCTGAAACAAAAGCATGAGAGAGTCAAAGAGGCAATAGAAATCAAAAGCTTAAAAAGGAAAAAGGAATTGCTCATTTGTAGTTCCTCATATGCGCAGGGTTGGCAACATGCATGTCAATCATCACTCAGTTAATGACATGTTAATAATGTTTGAAGAATTGTTTAAAGACCAAAGAGTGTCTGTAAACATAAAATTAAAGAAATTTACACCATCTTCAAAAGTAAAGCAAATGACAGGTGATATTCACAATACGCAAGAAGGCAATAATAGAACCGTCATAATGAATTACTGCACTTTACCAACTCAACTTTGGTAATTTATGCACTTTTGAACCAAGGTATCAAAGAAACCTTGACTTCTCTAAACCCATTTACAGGATGTACCTTTCTCAACTCAACCATGGGAATGAATGCGCTTTCAACTAAAGGTACAAAAAAATGCCTTCACTACTCTAATCCTAATTTTCATGATAGCGCATTCGTGAAATTTTAACAAATTTCATGAACTTAGGAGGTATAATGCGAAGAGCAAATGTCTAGGTTACTGAACCATTCTCTGTTACTTTAATCAAATACTATCAGGATATGCCAGTGCAAACATTCGAAAGTTCATTATAACAAGCATAACCTTTTCAAATTTTGTGTCGAAGTACAATATTGGGTTAATCAAGGAAGATTAAGTGCAATTGCCAAAGGAAGATAAAGAGCAATCAACTCTATCGCAACACAATCCTCTTGTTTTCCTTTAGATCAACAACTCATAGTTGTGAATTTGGCAGGAAGCCCTAAACGAGGAAATCAACGAAGTCAGCAGACATGCTTAACAAAATTGAGTTCTTTTCTGCAAGTATTAGAAAAGAAAAGGTCATCCTATTAGCAAAGTTAAAGATCGACTTGTCTGATTGTCAACTTCCGCCTCTTAGGTTCAACTTTAGACAGCATTATCAAGTGAAGCCCACTTTATTATAGATAAATAAATAAAGGAGAGAGAAACCCAATGAACCCGAGTCCAACAAATAGTGAAAAAGGAAAAAGGAAAAAGGAAAAAGAAGGAGGAGGGTCGACAGTTCAAGCAATTGCCCAAAGCCAAATACGTGCTCAAGCACACGTACCTGGATAGATACGATTGACAAGCCTATCCATTTGCACATCTCAAAGTTTGACCTGACAAATTCTTTCAAGAGATCAAGGTTCCCAGTAAGATCCTCCGGAAAGTCCTGTCAAAATGTCAAGCTTACTAAGCACATGATCCAAGACAGCCTTTGAGAAATAATACCAAGTACTTTAGCAAGAATTCTTAACATACCTCTTCCCAGTCACGATTCAGAAAGACGTCAACAGTTACTGCAGCTTCCAGAATGAGAAGCAAAAAGATGAAAAGCATATACTGCATGTATTAAATACCAATGATGAATTTGTATAATAAACAATACCAAAAGAATGTGCTAAAGTAGGATAACAGGAAAGCCAAAAATTTCAACTGTGGAATAAAGAGCATAATCCAATTATGCTCCAAAATTACAGGTCCACAGCAAATCTAGAAGTTAGATGTTAAAAGAAAAATTACCAGGTACCACCGCCCGCAGTGGCTGCGTTGGCTTGCGCTCTGGTCCCCCCACGAAGGGACCAGAGTTCAAACCCCAGCGTAGTCGTTAGGGATTCTTAAGTGTGGCGCCGTGGTGGTGGGTCCTGCGCTAGCGTCACCCCAGGTTTACTCCTCCGACTGTCGGCCGTGCGGGGGGTTCCTGGGTTATCAAAAAAAAAAAAAATTACCAGGTAAAGGCAGCAGCCATTTACTGTTTCTGCAGCTACATGTCCACAGCATGTGATCACACACAAAGTAACTCCAAGACCAAGAAAAGTATAAATGAACCTGCAGAGACACAAATCGACTATTCTTAAACATTTGTCAGTACAAATGCAAGGGAACTATTCATAAATAAAAACATAGCGAGTATTAAAACTGGTATGCAATTTGGTGTAACACCTTCCTAACCCTCGGCCTTGATCCTTTATATGCCAACTTTAGTTGCTACATTGAAAGGCAGCAGATTTAAAACTTCTGCCAGCATGCACGTACGGCAGAGTGATTTCACTGCACTTTCCATTTTCGAAAGGACAATGTGACAACGTGACACGTCATTAAGTCTTATAATTATGTCGCGCCATATTTTCAGCATAAATGAAGGATCAAAACTCTATGTAACACATAATGTTTCTTCAGCTGTAAAAAGCAAAACAAACAGTGCCTCTCAGCTTCCTTCAACAGACAACAGTAACTAAGCCTTGTCCTGGTAAGTGAGATCCTTTTACGCCGTAGAGACTCGATTGTCAACATGCTATCGTACGCTATACTAGCCAAAACGAAAAGCCTCTCAGCTAGGTCTGCTAGTATATCAAAATAACCAGACAAATGAATACATTGGGAAAGCTGATAATAAAATATCAAATATCCAGCCTACAAAGTTACCGTCTTTCGTTCCCCCCTCCCATTACACCATACTGCCACAAAGCCACCAAAAAAAGAGTAAAGTGAGAAAGTAACGCGAAAAAAGGAAGTACACATGCATCGTCCACTCAAAACTCACACTCACACAGCAAGATCTCAAGTTCAGCTTTTGCTGCAAAAGCAGAATGGCCCGCATCAAAGTTGAGCATATATTAATCGCTCTAATGTGAAACTCGTTTACCACCAAAAACTCAGCCAACTTCTTCAACACGACGCTGCAACCACAAACTTCAGCCGGGGATGCAGAGCTCGCTCGGACATCAAAACGAAAGAAAGCCATTTCTCATACCAAAATGACGAAATTACGCATTCCCAAGAGAGTCTCGGCAATCAAATCAGGCGCACAAATAGAAAACCATGTCCTAACATATATACACCCAGAAACAAATAGAAGAAAACGAGGCGAAAGAGCAAGAAATGACAAACCAAGGGGCGTGCTGAGCAGAATGATCGTGATCAGACATGTGCCTCATCCAAACCCGAATCATCCATACCGAGTACAGAACCATGGCCATACCCACCATTCCAATCAAGGAGTTCACCAACTTCAGAATCGATTGCATGCAACTCTTCACCATGCTCCCCATCTTTCAAGCCGAGAGAGGAGGGAGAGACACAGATCCCAATTGAGGGATTGGCGCAGCTTCTGAATCCTGATCAAATACACGGGGGGGTCTTCGGGGCGTCAATCATACGCGATGGAGACCGTGAATCCGACCGCCCGGGAGCGACGGAGCGGCGGTTCGCTGTGATTCTGTTGCTTCGTTTCCGTCCTCGCTAAGGCAAGATTAAGGATTCCCGGAGGTCAAAAAAAGGACATTTTTAAGGGGAAAAAAAAGAGATTTTTATACTATTCATGTAATATTTTCTGATTTAGCTCGTAGTACCCATGATTGGTTTATTGATGTCGGATTGTTCTATGAGCAAAACAACGCAGATATCCGTCCAAAAATCTCGTCTTTTTTTTTTCCGTTTTTGGCCTTTTGAAATTGATATGTTCATAAGAATCGCATGGATGATTTTCATATTCTTTTTTTCCACAATAACGCTTTGAACGATGGCGTGGATGGTCCGCAATTTTTGTCGATTTCTGTAGCATCATCCCTGAAATTTTTCTTTGTACGATATAATTTTTGAGCTTTATATACAAAAGAACAGAAAAAAACGACAGAAATCTAGTTTGAAAAGGTTGGCAGAGAGAGATGGGCAGAGTTGGGCTCTGTACACCAAGCGGAATCTGCGCGACCTTGCCGCCGTGCGCAGGCAAGATAGCGACCTCATGGCCGGCCTGTGCACGGCGGTGATGTGGAAGATTGGATGAGCAAAGTGGCACTTGTCTTGTGAAGCGTGAATCGTATTTGGTTCGGCAAGGCCTCGCGTTGAATGGAGAGTGACCTAAAACTGCTCGGGCCCAAGGCAAAAAGTTTCGAGTCTCCATCGAACAGGAAGCGACTCGGCTACTACTGATATGACTCGACCCAGCGTCTCGACTGTCGTCTGTAGCGAGGAAGCTTCCCTCGCCTCAGACCTGCAACCGCACCAAGGGCCGCTACTCTTGGCAGCTCGTGGCGAGGCTATTGTTTGATGTGCATTGTCGTAACTAAGCCCGGCGATGTGCTGAGATTGGAGGTGTGTCACCTTAGCACGGCACGCAAGAAGTAAGATATGCCAATAAACAACCGTTTGACACCTTTGTGTCGAATTATATGATGGAAGGACTAATATTGCACGAACCGAAAAAAGTTTAAGGGCGTAATTGCACTAAAAGAAGTTCAAGAACAACATTGCATAAATTGAAAAGATTCTAGAACCCATGCCATCATCCTTAATACCTTTCGAAAACAATTTCAAGAAAGTACATGCAAATTTACATGTCAACTTAATTTAATTCAAACAATGATCATAAATGAGTTAATTAAGTACCACAGTGTTGCGCAAATCGATCGCATGTGTACGAGAGAGAAAGGGAATAGGGTGAAAGTACAGTTAGTAATACCTTTTTCAATAAACGCTCATGCCACACAACTCATGCCAACTTAATGACCATATTAACAAGCTCATTCACTTTTTCAAAGTAAAGATTGATATTCACAAAACAAAAGTATAACGTACGAAGATTCGATTGGAAAAATAAAATTAGAGATTTGAATAAACATTGAACATTTTGCCAAAAATAGTAGTCTTTGTCCCAATCAATAAAAGTGCATGTGCATTCAGCATAGTCGTTGCGGTCTTTCTCAACGCATCGGTAACTTTAAGAGTGAGATGGAGGCATCGTTCGTTTTTGGGACAGTGAATCAGTCCGCATCGAAATCCAAGAACATTCGATAGGCATCGCGATCCGAAGAGTAGTAGCCTCGGATCAAGCTGTCGACTTGGAACCCCAGTTTCTTGTACAGATTCATGGCGGGAGCCCGCAGGGGATCCACGTGCAGCGAGACCCTCTGCACTTTCCTCTCCCTGCACTTCTGAATCGCCGCCCGCAGCAGCGACCCGCCATGCCCTTGCCTCTGACAGCTCTCTTTGACTGGTGAGCGACGTTAGCGTTTCCATAAGATGGAGACCCACGTAGTAAAAAGAACGAAAGAAGGAATGAATGCGCCTGACTCTCTTAGGACTTCCGTCAAACAGGTGACGGGCAATGCGGGACCTCCAAAGAAATGGCAGACAAAGGAAGGGTTTTTCGAAAAGGACCTGCGAGCTTGGTGATGGAGGCGCACAGCGAAGAAGGCCAAGCGTACATGACATAGCCCGCGACTTCGCCGTCCAGCTCCAAGTAGAGCAACCCGGTGTTCTTCTTCCTCAGCTCCTCCTCGAACGATCTGGCCAGCGACTCGTGCTTCGGGAACATTCTCTTCTCCATCTTCACCGCGCCGTTCACTATCTTGTCCCAGCTATTGCCGGGGCCGGAGTTCCTCTTCAGCTCCAAGATCTCCCCTTTCGCCGCCATCGACGGCGGTGCCCCCCCGAGCTCTGTTCGGGCCACTCCCGACTCTTTGACGAACAGTTCCGGAACTTCAATCGCAATTTCTCATATTAAAAAAAAAAAACTGCAATCAAAAAATAAAATTCACTTAATTATTTCTTATCGGGCTTAAAATTCTGATTAGAATTTATATCCCGCGTTATTTATCCGCTGCAAAAATTGTCACTTTCTTGTTCTTCCATGCCACTGAATTAAATCCAAAATTCTGGAAAAGGCGAAAAATCCGAATCGACGACCAACCCATGCTCGAAAAAGGCTTCTTGCTTTCGATTTTCGATTCAAGTTCTGCTGCGGGATTGGCGGATGATGCTGGTTCTTCATCCACCCTTTGCTTATCCCAATCCGATCGTTTTATTCGGAGACTTGGGCAAATCTCTGACCGTGTCTCCCTCGCCATGCCCGCTTCTCTTCCCTTCCAAGTTGAGGCCCTCGGCTTCTCCGAAACGTCGTTGCTCCAAGAACGAGAACACCCATGAAGCTTCTTTTCAGGTAGGCTCGCTTTTGCTAGCTCCTCTGCTTTTCCCATGGCTCTGAGAGCTTCTCCCTCCGGAATGATATTGGCCCCGGATCGATCGTGGGTTTTTTTCGGTTTTGACATAGGAATGATCTTTGAATGGTTGTGTGTATGCGCTGCTCAATATCTGTTGGCGAAAAGGAGAGCGAATTGTGCTTAATTTCTGTCTAGCCTTAGCTGGTTGTTATCGAAACGGGGTGGTCGGCCCTGATTTTTCAGGGTTTTCCGGCGCTGGCGTCGGATGTTCCGTGGGACAGCGAGAATGTGTGGAGCACATTTGCGTTTTACTTGCTCAGTTTGCATATTCCTCTGAGCTTTGGAGGTCTGTCCGTGGTTGCCCATGTGCTTCGCCGGCCTGTTCTTGATCCACAGACAGAGGTTAAGCTTCATTTTCGAGCTTTCTCGCACTTGCAATAATGTGTGATTTTCCACAAATTGTGTGCATGGTTAATAGCGGCTGATTGTCAACAGCTTAAATCATTTTGTGTATTGCATATCAAGAAATTTGAAATGCTTTATTGAAGGAACTCTTTTGCTCCCTCAATGACTATCATCTCCCCTTCCTGTTGAATACACAAGTTAGTGAATTGTATCGCCCCCGCAAGAGTTGCCGTGATTCTGCGCCTTCCCTGTAAATCCATTCTTGCATGTATGATGTGGAAGCGCTTCATTCGGTGCCACCAATGGTGACACTCGAAAGAAGGTTTGATTGGAACTTGGATGCTGTCCGCGACCTCACAGGACATGAAGCTGATTACTTCGGTGTTGTCGTGAGGTGAAAGACATAGTTGTCCTCTCCGGTGTCGTAAATAACTTACCATATATCGGTGATGGGTCGATTTTGTTTTTATCCAAGCACGTACACCGTCTCTTTACCTCCTCACAAGTTACAGCTTGATACTTTACAGCTCAGTTATGTTGTATATTTGTCATGTCATACGTATCATTTGCATGAGTTCAATGTGAATCATCAGCATATTAGCCACAAACTAAGGTTCTTTGACAATTTTTTTGGCCAAAGTTTGAACACAATGTGTTCACTGATATTATCATTACATGATTTGGAACGGTAATGTGTATTGATAGTTTGCTTGATCCTTCGGTGTTTTGTACTGCAGGCTTTGTCACTACTTGGAATTCAGGTCTTTGAGTTCATTGGAACTCTTTGTCTCCTTAAGTCCACTGCCAAGCCCCAATTTAAGTTGATAAGCCTCTTCAAAGGTAACAGGTTGTCAAATGGGATGAAAACATGGGTGGCCTCGGCACTAGGATTCTGCTCACTCATCTTTTTGGTTTTCCTCACATCATTCCTCGCCGATAGAGTAATTGGGCCTAAGGTTGGTTTCATGAACACAGCACCTGCTATTTCTCAATTTCTAGTAAAATTTACTCAAGCGAGCCAGCATTAAGACTGTTGCTGTTTTCTTGTTTTGTTGCCTACAATATCACGATTGATCCGTGAACTGACATGCGGTCGGCAGATTTCGGAAAGGAAACGGGAACATTTTTTTACTGCAGAAATCTTAATTTGATTGACGTACTGCATTCTATGATTAAGCTGATCATAACTTTGGTAGACAGGATCTGTTTAGATTAGAAGGAAAGGCAGATTATTTGTAAGCACCAGTTCTCTCAATTGCTTCAACATTTTTATCTTTGGAACAATAAACTTGAACTACCTCTCCTAGCTTTATCCATTATCAGGTTTATGTCGGAATCGACTGCCCATTGGTCACCCAATTTCGAATCTGGCTTGTGAAGACCGCAATGGTCTTCTCTTGAAAGTTGACTGATGTTGCTAAACGAGAATGTAGTACCAAGGCAAAGTTGTCTCATTTAGGAGGATGATTGGCAACCGTGCCAAAGTCTTTATCAGTACAGGGGAATGAAGTCTGGCAAATAGATTGTGTTGTATTTACTCAACCCTGATAATTTGAAATCTCTTGAGCGAGGTGTAAGTGTAAGCTTGTGGCTCGTTGTGTCGTATAGTTCAGCAGATTTTCTTCCACCCAACTGGACTCTCTCTTCTTTCCATGTCCGTGGGTTGTAAAACTGTGCCTCCCAGCATTTACTACAGTTAACTTCCTGTCTTAAATCTTTAAGGCACGATATTATCATCCGATGGTAACTTTCTTCTCTCATGTGTACGCTTGTAGGCAGTCAACAATCTCATACTCAAGGAGATCCTTCTAAGCAGCGACATTTCAAGAGCGGCTTGTGTTCTTGTCTACTGCATCATCACCCCTTTGTTGGAAGAAATTGTATACCGGGGCTTTCTGCTGACATCCATCTCATCCACATCGACGTGGCAGCAGGCCGTTCTCTTGAGCTCTGCAATCTTTAGCGCCGTTCACTTCTCGGGCGAGAATTCCTTGCAGTTGTTCATCATCGGGTGCGTTCTCGGCTGCTCTTATTGTTGGAGCGGAGACTTGAGTACATCCTTCCTCATTCATTCCTTGTACAACGTACTGATCCTCATAATAACATATACATCATAAAAGATTTTGGATTGATGTGGATTGACTTTTACGTTTTATCGTTCTGCTCGATCAAATTTTCATGGCCCTTTGTGCTTTGCCAATCTGAAAATCCAAAACACTTAAAAACTTTCGCAAAATGCAGATGTTGACACGTGAATTCACATATAATTCTTTTCGCAACTTTTTGAAAGTTTGAATAGAATTCTTACTTTCGGTGAGAAAGCACCTTTCTTGCTGTAATGTAAGTGGAATCAAACAGGTAATTCGACTAAGTTAGAAACCAATGTGCATAACTCTGGTTATCTCACTCGTGAAGTTATCGGGTTTTCTTTTCTGCTTAGTCCTCCAAAAGAACGATGCTTGAAAAGGTCCCAGCAAGAATTGTAGGCCACACGAGGAGTATTCTAGATGGGATGTTGTCCCAAAAAATGTCAGGCTCCATGTTAGGCACCCACCTATACATACCTTTGGAAGATGATGTGCTCTGGTTGATTGAAGACCGTGACAGTTAACCATAAGCATTTGAAAATTTGAATGTCGATTGCGTCAGCTCGGATTGTTGACTTTACAGGTTCATGATTTGGCTGGTTTAGGAGCAATTCCAGCTGGGAATCCATGATCATCTCCGCTAATCATGACTAGTCTCGCATGATGGATTATTAGCACATGCTAATTCAAATCACTCGAAATGAATTGTTTGTT
The DNA here is from genome assembly GCA_031216285.1 of Syzygium syzygioides. Taxonomy (NCBI): domain Eukaryota; kingdom Viridiplantae; phylum Streptophyta; class Magnoliopsida; order Myrtales; family Myrtaceae; genus Syzygium; species Syzygium syzygioides. The sequence continues at coordinate 20,311,869 of CM062242.1, forward strand.
AGTTTTCTAACCTGTAGTGACATAGACATCTCTTCCGAAGGAGGAGCGAGTCTGACAAAGGTGAATAGGCAAAGAATGCCTAGGCGCCAAGAGACAACTATCTTTGAGAAGTCCAGCACTTTTCTCTTGCTATGCATCTTTACTGTATGCACCAATACGACGAATTACTCTCACAATTACCTATAGAATAAAATGAACCTAAAAGAAGAATAAAGGCTTGGTAAAAATAACTTTTTTTTCGAGACGGTGCTACAAGTTCTATCCATATATGTTCTAGTTGCCAACTCATCATTTTATTAGGATCGAGAAAATAATCCAGACGAATTTGATTTTCCTTTTTTCTTCGTTTTCAAAGAAACTCTCGTCGACAAGCGCCGTTCAAATGTAATCCTTGAATGCTCTTACTAATTCTAAGTCAGATGACCCCGAGTGCACAATCGATGATTCACGAGCCCCGTTTCCGAAAGAGAACTTTTTATCAGCAGTGCGTGAAATCAAAAAGGTTTTCTTGTTGATGAGTTTCTTTATCCAATTTATAAGAGAAATTCTACATTTCTCGTGCCGTAATCGATCGACATTTTGAAAGCCGAAATGACGCACGTAAATAAACGTCGGGCCCCAACCGTTCACGTTATCTGGTGCTAAAAATAATCAGAATAAATACAAAATGTCTTTCTTTTGGGAGGGGGGGAAGACAATTGAGAAATGGAGATCCTTTTCGTACAAGGCTAAAACGGTGGGGCCCCCGAGGGACAGCGAGGAACATCTTCATGGGGTTCCCCACAAAGGAAAGCGACATCGGTGGTCCGCGTGGGACCCGCGAACTCGCGGATGCCCTTAAATGCTCCCCCGAGCAAGCAAGATCCTTACCCGGTCCCCACCCCCCGGAATCAACGTGTTCGCGCTCGATGACCTCCACGTGTCCGCCTGAGCTGGACCGCACGATGGGGTAACCTCGGAATTGCACGGCGAAAATAAGGAAAGGAAAGAGGAGGGTCGGGGAGGGAGGGGGTAAGGGATCCAGCGTGGCGCGACACACGTAGAGCTCGCCTCCGCCAGCCCGGCTGCGCGATTCGTTCGGAGGGAAAAGGGCGGGGCCTCCCTATAAAGCCAGAGCAACCCTACAGATTCGTGTTGGAATCCGACTCGGCGGTGCTGCTTTCTGGCTGTCTCGGTCGTCTCTAGAGTCTTCTTCGTGCTCTCTGCGGGAAGGAACGCGCGGGGCGATGGCGGGCTTCGAGCAGCAGGTGAAGGAGAGGGCGAAGGAGCTCAAGGTCCTGTTCAAGAAGGGGTTCAAGATCGTGGGGGATTCCTGCAAGAAAGGCTGGCACAAGGTCAAGAACATCCGGCGCTGATGACCCTCTCGCCCTCCTCTCCCCCCAACATGCAGCCGCCGCCTCGTCTCTTCTCGCTCTATGCATGTTCGCTGCCTCCTCTCCTCTTTCGGTTCCTGTCGTGGGTTTCGATTTTTGCGATGTAAAGATCTAGCCTTTCTGTTTTACTGTTTGGTTCCTTCTGTTTCATAGGCTTCTCTCTCTCTCTCTCTTTCTCTCTTTTGTGTTCTTGTTTTTCTTGGGGAGGGGTGGGTGGGTTTGGTACTAGTGGTAGGAGCCCTCTTTGGTTCATCAGATTAGATCTCTGCTCTAGACTGCTCGTGCTTTTGCTGGAAGTGGTTTTCTGATCGCTTTCTCTAATGTATTGCTGTTGAAGTTTGACACAAAATCGATATTTGTTGTCTCCGTTGCTCTGCTCTCTCTATTCGCCTGTTTCTCTCTGTTGGTTCGATGTACGTGGGATTTTCTTCATCTTCTTGTATGAACGAAGGATGGTGAAGAGAGAGATGGCGAAAGCATTTCGTTGACGCCCGCCGATAGATTGCTGCTCGTTGATGGAAATTCAAGGGTCTTTCTTGAGTTTCGAGATTGTGACTGGGAGTAGGCCTTCCGCTTCCTCAAACCAATCTCTTACTTCCTACCTAACCTCCTAGGCGCATGAGCGGAAAAAAGATTGATCCAAGATTCATCTCGAAAATTTCGGTTTTTGCCGAAGAAGAATATAATGTTGGGACAGCGTTCTGTATTGTGTTGAAAATTCAGGGAAAAAAACGTTTTGTCGTTTGGCTAGAATGACATGTCTAATTGTAAATAATAAATCTCTTGTGTGTCGCATGAGCACGTCTGTCGCTTGTCAATGAGCCTTGCACAAGTCAACTGAAGATATGGACGGAGCTAATGGGGAAAAAATATCTTTAAAAAATCACGATATCTTAATTTAGGCGTTTTTTTTAGGTAATTATGCTATTTGCTTTAGTCACGACATCCTCGCCCATTCCAAATAAATTAAAAAAAAATCGAAAAAAGAGTATACGGGAGAAACCCAAAAAGAAATTGGGAAGCCAAGAAATATATTTTCTTAAAATCCTCGAGAAGACGGAAAATTAGAAATCAAACTGACAGCGATGATGACTGTCCGACAAAAAAAAAAGACTGTAAATAAATCTCAGACCGATTCCGATGATATTATGTACGGTAGCCATGAACAAAAGGTTACTCTCCCATGAAAAGAAAGGCTACTCTTCCGAAAATCTTTTCTCGACGAATCATAGAGCTGTTTTTTGGGTTAAACAAGGATTCAATAGGTGCGCCATGTTTAGTATAAACTCGAATCATTAAAATGTAGTTGGCCCCACGCGAATTCCGGGGCCGTATCGAAATCCGACGGCTGGGAATCGGTCCATCGACGGTCCGTTGCTTTCGAACAGCACGGGCCCCAAAAAGACCGTACGCGCGACCGCACCGGATACCTCTACCCCCACCCCCACGCCAGAACTTATCCATATGCCCTCCGAGCCCGACACCCGACCACACGCACGAACCAAAGAAAGGGCATCGAATTTCGAATCCGCTCGAGAATCCGAATCTGTTCCTCGTTCCGGTACCGCCGCGCCCAGCCGAGCCCGCGACCGATCACCGTCCGCCGCGATCCCCCCCCCTCCCCGGGTCCTCGCCGCTCGATCGGACGGCACGGGGCAGAATCATCCCCCTCCCGCAGGTTCCTCTCTCTCCTCTCCCTATCAAAATTCGGTTATACGGGGTTCCGTTTCCTTCCTCCCTTCCTTCCTTCCTCCGCTTTCCCTCTTCTCCCCCCCAAATCCGAAAAAAAAATTTTCTCTCCCCACTTTTTTCCCTCCGCTTCCTCTCCCTCTCCCCGATTCGCCTCCCCTTCCCTTCCGTTCCTTCCGCCTCTCGCCGCGCCGGATGGAGATGGCCATGGGAGACTCGCTCGCCGCCCGCGGCTCGTGCTCGACCATGGCCTTCGGCACGCGCGCCCAGTCCCAGCGCCCGCGGACGTCCAAGAGTTGCTGGATACCGGGAAGCTTACGAATATGTCCGCTCCGGCGTTTCTAGGCGGGCGGTAGCGCCGCGCCGCACCCCCACCCCAAGCAGTTAGCGATTTCCGCTTCCCGCTCTCCCCGTGTGCTTTTTGGCCGCGGTTCTTCTTCGGGCCCCTCGGTTATCGAGGGATCGGCCGGGGGCGGGGGAGAGGGGGCCCGTCGCGCGGGGCCTAGGGTTTCGCCCGGGTTCGGGCTGGTGAGTTTGCTTAATTTTTGGGAGCCAGCGTGTGTTTTGTTTGGCGGTTTCTTTCTTGTGGGGGTTGGTATGTGCGCGTCGATCGCTGGTGAGAATTCGGAGCTCCTAGGGTTTCTCGAGCTACTCGAGATCCTTCGGATCAGGCCTGCCTAGAAGCAGAAATCGCGGATTTCCGGGGTGGTGTTTGGGATGGATTTAGGATGGCTCGTGTAGATTCTCCTCTCTTGACGTCAGGGAGGCGTTGGGACCGACTCTGGATTGTATAGAGGAGGCGGTTACTTTCGGGCAAAGTTTTAGCTTTCGTTCTTGCGTTTTTTTTTTTTTTGACCGCGCGGGTCGTGGATGGAAGGAAGGAGGGCTTTGGCGTTTCCTCGAACTGACGCCCACAGCTTAAGAGAACAGGCCGCCAGGACGGTTCTTCGCAACGTTAGGTCACAGGGGCACTCCTACGTCGAGCTTCGTGAGGATAATAGGAAGTTCATTTTCTTCTGTACTCTGTGCCTGTCGCCGTGTTATGGCGATTCGGTGTTGTTCGATCACCTCAGGGGGAATCTCCACAACGAGAGATTAGCTACCGCGAAGGTTACGCTCTTAGGACCCAACCCGTGGCCTTTCAATGACGGCGTTCTGTTCTTTGCTCGTTCGGCCGAGGAGGATAGGCCGATGGACATTGCATACGGCGGTCGGAACGGTTTGCTGGAGTTGAACAAGAATGAAAATCTTGCCATTGTTCCGTATGATGAAAGCTCCAAGCTCGCAACTAATGGACACGATGGGCTTCATAATGCTCACCCGGGTGGTGAAGTTGGTACTTGTCTAGAGAGCTTGGATGGTGACGGAGGAGATGGCTACCTTTTGATTCCTGACGTGTTGGTCAAAGATGGGATCTGTGATTTGCATGCAAAACTTGTGGGCGTGGGACGGATTGCTGCGAGATTTCTTCAGAAAGATGAGGTGCTGAATGGTATAAGTAGAATATGGTGTGAATGGCTAGGCAAAGAGATTCCTGCTGACGATGATCCACTACAGATTCCGAAGCATGACTTCGCCATTGTGACTTTAGGTTACAATTACGATTTAGGTAGGAAAGGGTTGTTCGGTGACGTAAAGACCTTGCTCTCTTCTAGTCCTTTGCTGGCATTGGAGGATGGTGGGAACAACGATAGGAAAAGGAAGCCATCTTTTTCTGACCCGGAGGATATAAGTGACTCTTTAAGTAATCAGTATGATTCGTCTGGAGAAGGTTCGGCGGCTTCGAATGGCTCTTCTCCGAGATTGCTGTTGGATAGATACGATGATCAGCTTCTGCGTGCTAGAATTACATCAAGCAAAGCTGTAAGACGAGAACTGAGACGGCATCAACGTATAGCTGCAGAAAGAATGTGCGAAATCTGTCAACAGAAGATGCTACCAGGGAAAGATGTGGCCACACTCATCAATACGAAGACCGGAAAGCTGGCTTGCAGTGGTCGAAACTTGAATGGGGTTAGTTCTCTTTTTTGTTTTCTTCAAACATTTATTTGATGTGCTCAACCAATTCGATCGTTTAAGTTATTGAGGAATGGTAATATTTGTATGTGCAGGCGTATCATGTTTTTCATACTTCCTGCCTTATACACTGGGTACTTCTCTGCGAATTCGAAATAGCTACGGGTCAGTTGGAAAATCCAAAAGCGAAGAGGAGGTCAAGAAGAAAGAACGGACCTAAGTGCACTAAATCAAGAGAAGACGGTGACAAGAAAGCTGCACCTGCGCAAATCCATTCTGTGTTCTGTCCAGAGTGCCAAGGCACTGGTATCGTGGTTGAAGGAGACAATCTGGAAAATCCATCTGTCCCTTTGTCTGAGGTTTCAAATTCTACTGTGTTTCGCTCTTTTCTATGCTTTAAGTTCCTCACAAGCACTCCACTCCTCACCCCCTCCTACCCTTTGCCAACCAACAACGTGGTTCACATGTGAACTTTTCCGACCGAGTTGGTAGGATTAATTTGTTGAAATGACTCATGTAGCTTTAATTTTCAGATGTTTAGGTTTAAAATTAAAGGGAGCGATGCACGGAGAGCATGGATGAAAAGCCCTGAACGGTTACAGAATTGCTCAGTGGGGTTTCATTTTCCACATGATTCGGAAGGGCAGGTTGAGGTATATCAGATACCTGGCTTATAGAAGTTCATTTTCTTTCTATCGTATGGAAGCTATACTGATATGGCATATGTTGCTCATCCCAGGAAAAGGTGATGCCCCTGAAGTTGCTGCATTTCTATGGAGTCGTTGATTGTGGCAGTCCAGAACGTTCCTGAGATCTCTGAAATCGACTTACAGCTTCCCCTACTACCGTCTGCTTTATAGCAAAGCTAGGTTTGTTTTTCACTTTAGGACAAAAAAAATTGCAGCCTTCAGGTAGAGATGTGATATAGTGGAGCCACTAGCTTCCTGTTGATCAATGTATATACTTGCTGTATGAAGGAATACTGTAACTGAATGCCGTCGACATTTCCTAGTTTTTAATGACGATTAGTGATTGCACTTTGATTTGGAAACTGAATTTCTTGTTCTCTGCTCCAGTTCTTTGTGCTATCAGAAAATGCCCTCTCGGATAATTTTTAGTGTAGAATCTGCTTTCCATATGACAAGGACCAATTTTTTCCTGAAATGATGATTGTCGTAGCTGAACTGCGTCACAAGTGCTGCAGATGCACGGTAAAGATCACGGTGTCCTTGGAACAAGCATCTAGCAACATTTACTTCCCCGCATCTCAGGAACATCAGCAAGCCTTGACTAGATTGTGTACTGATTTTGGATGACTGAAGCCGATGGGAGTTGTCTTTGCGGTGTTTGTCAGTAGCCGGAGGGCAGAGGATTGCTGAACATAAACTCAATTTAAAGAATGTTTTCCTTGGCCAAAAGAGAAAGCAAGTTGATTTGAAGATCTCTCCCTTCCTTAGTAAAGATGAGAAAAGTCACCGCCACCATGGAGAATCGTTTCCTTAGCGAGGAACTAGAGGGAAAGAAGAATTGGATCTCCGCCTGCTGTCTCTCCATCCCACAACAATTAAACTAGTTTGCAAACACGGCTAGAGATCGCCAACTGTTGCTTGCTTGAGTAGATTAATGTTTAAGTACCAAGCCATTGTTAATTTTCAGTAAGCAACTTCTCTGCTACGGCCGGAACCGATGTCGATCGGTTCCGGCCGTCTCAACTACTCATCAAGTGGATTATATTTACACATACTTCGGCAAATATCTTATGTCCATCCACTCCATCCGATGGATTCGCCGGCAACAACTTCGAATTTAGATGCGGTTGACTTGCGATTATATTAATACCAGTATCTCACTTCGCAAAGCCGGCCACTACATTGACTTCTTCATGGGCCCCTCTCTATAAATTGCCTACAGACACGCGAATCTTACACAGCAGGTAGAAAAATATGGATTACTCGCACGAAGTCAAGAAGGTGGTATGGTTTCTAATGGTTCTAATGATGCTGCTGCTATCTTTCGAATGCTTAACAGAAGCGCGCCCCCTTTCTCAAGTCCCGGTTCCGATCTCGGGCAGCTGGAGCTTGCCGGAGATTCCGATGGGCTTAAGAGGACTCACCGCAATGCTTCCGAAGGGCTCGGTGGTGCCTCCATCTGGGCCAAGCCCAGGCATTAATTGAAGCCTGATCTGATGATGGCGTATTGCTCCAATGTCGCTCAACAAGAAAAGCCTTTATAGCTTTCGCCTTTATTCTTTTTGTCTTTCTGCAAGCCCGACAGGTTCATTGAAACGCATCAGGTTCATATTCGCGTAGTGTTAGGTATTACTGATTCAGAGAAGAGACAAGTAGCCACACTTCGTCGCGTGTTCCCATTTGTTCTGACTCTCTGGATTATACCAACAATCTATAGAACTTCATCGTTCAGTTGAGCAAACTTGAGCAAAAGTTCGATAATTCTTCGGTATTGGCTTTCATGCTTCAAACTTTTATCGCAATAATGCTGCGACTTATGTCGCCGCGCCGTGACTCGACTTGGCATGTCCTAGTATTTTTTTTTTTTTTCCTGGTAGAATGGGTCGATGCTTATCATGGACAGGGGTAATATATCATAGTCAGACATGGGCGTGATCTGATATTGTGGTCCATTGCCAGGAGGCTAGGGGATGAGTTGGATCATGATGGAGGCAAGAACTGGTATAAATGTCTTGTTGCCCGAGGAGTAAGTGAACCCAAGTGACGGGCCCATTCTGGTTGGACCACCGGATAAGATGTTATCATGTGGGCTCAGTCCCATAGATTACATCAAGCACATATTAAGAAAAATAGGGGCTCACACGGGGTCTCGCTCGAAAAGCACGACCTCTCGGGTAGTTTCCAGTGTCCGCGTTTAGTTGTCTAAGGATTTGTCGTGTCTTTTTTATTTGTTTAGATGTAAAACTCGTTTCGATGCCGAGATTATCTTTGCAAGAAACTTTCGGCAAGGCTTTGTCAATTTGTAAAGTTTTCGTTCGGTTCATTGTTAGGTGTTTTTGGGAGCTTTGATCTAATAAAACCCTCTGGTATAGTACCGCAACATCTCCACATAAGAAACGAAAAAAAGGGTACGATTGTGCTCTTTCTATGTCCTTTATTTGAAGGGCTATACTCGGCATGCTCCTTTGGCTGTGCGTGACCTATGTCGATGATGATTAGGATAGATTGTGGAAACTCGGCGATGTATATGAAACGGGGACGGCAATTACCAGAAGATGAAACAAAATATATACAACTTCCTCGACTCTAGAGGTAGGCCTCGGCCACCGGCCGCAGGACTAAGGTACGTGTCCGATTTCCTCGTTCAGTCACACCCAAACCAAGGTGTGAGACCCCAATAAAATCATGTTTGTGGTGCGACCATCGATCAGCCAAGATCCGAGATTTATGACCAAAGTCACGCAACAACATCAAAAGAAGTGGTGCTCGTTGGCCGGCCCAAACACTTCTAGAAAGACAAGGCATCGCCATTAATTGGTCGATAATGATGTAACCACTCCTTTATGTTGCCTCTTTCCATTTTCACGGACTCGTGGAGTGATAGGTCTTTGGGAAGTTCTGCGTTGTTGGATTGGTAACACAGAAAAGAGGACACATGAGGTCGTTCAAAAAGCAGAAGCATAGCCATCATCAAGCAACAACTATCGCAGGAGGCAAAGTTCCAACTTTCTTCTAATAAAAAAGAAAATTGCCATTAAAAGAGAAGTTTCCTTTGCACTGCCAAGAGCGCAATGTCACTACTTTGGCCCATTCCCATGTCTTCTTTCCAGTCTTAGGAGTCAACAACGGTTGATTTGTGTGAATAAAACCAAATCAGATGGCACATCTCTCTCTCTCTGGAGGAAGATTCCATAGTGGGGGCTCCTTGGCCACCGCCACCGGTGGCCCCTCCGCCACCGTCGGCCAGCACGGCGGTGGCCCCTCGACCACCCGCGGCCAACCATGTGCATTGAACACATTGAAAAAAACACCCCCTTTAAGGAATTGTCTATCTAGAAGGTTGATGGGTGATGAAAATGACATTTTGCCTCGTGATGGTGATTGGCTTGATCAGTACAGGTTCCATCCCAAGGTAAAATGAATTTGGAAACCCCACCCACCATTACACCCTTGGAGTACCAAAATCTTGGGATTCTTTCCTTTTTGAACCCTCTTTGTTTGGTCAGATTTTTGAACTTGAACATGCGACAATTCGAGTAGCAAAATAGGATCCTCCTCTCTGGGCCACTTTCCTGAAATTCTTTCCACGAAACACTCGATCATCTTCTCGGTTGAATTGTGCCAAGGAGAGGAGATCAACACTAATGATAACCAAGATCATCTTCCACGTAACACGAATCATCTTTATTAATGGGCAAGCACCTGTTTGTTTTCTATTTATTTATTTACAGAACAGTTGATTTATTGTCTAGAATTGGAAACACTGTTAAGCGTTGAACTCGCCATGAGCGTTTTTCGTTCGGTCGGTCCCTTCAAGGGACAAAAACAGCATGAACACGGAAACAGGATCTAGGCTGTGAAGATTGCAAATCAATCAGATACAATACTTCAGCTGATAACGATGAACATTCACTCCGAACTGTAAAATTCCGTATAAATTATATTGCAGCAGGAGAGATACAACTCTAAATTCTAATCCGCACCGCTGCGCCGGACTTCTCCTTCGTAATCCTCATAATTTTTACATGCGATCCAAAGGAGAGTCCAAAATGGTCTCCACTCAAAACAAAAGTAGACACAAAACTACACAACAAAACAGGAAGAAACATATTCTGCTCAAAGACTTATCAGCCTGCATCACATGCCTCCTCACCCTGGGGCTGCTGCTCCCGGCGAGATGATACGAGTTTGGGTACGAGTACAAGTTCGTCATCGAGTTCCCAAACACCCTCGCGTATACCATCTCACCAAGCATCCCAATCATCGGGTCCACCAAATTCGTCGACGCGCCACCTAGGTTAGTCATTGGCGCGGCTGGGTAGGCACCAAGTTGGGACCGGTACAACGGCGATTGTGGTGTGTAAACTTGATTGTGAACTCGCTGAACTGAACGCGGACTGGAGATAGAGCCGAGAGATCTCGGGCTATCAACGCCACAAGCAGGACCAAACGGTCTTTTCGGTATGACTAAGCCGAGTTGCCGGGCCTTGCTTTTGGCCGATTTGGTAGATCCACCGCGGCCATAGAGCGGGACCAGAGTGGCCTGTGAAACCTCTGCTTTACAAACCGGACACTGCTGTGGTTGCGGTTCTTCGTTTTCCATGTCAGTACTCTGAACTTGAAGCCACTTGTAGATGCAAGGCCAACAGTAGAGATGACCACATAGGGTTACCACTGGATCCTGCACGATGTCGAGGCAGATATTGCACTCGAAGCCACCACAAAGGTTATCCTCCGAGTCAGCAGCAGCCGCCACGAGGGACTTCCAGTTCTCTAAAGATGACTTGTGTACTCCACAAGGGTTTTGCGATGCCATAGAATCTACAAAAGAGCGCTCTAGGGCCATCTTCCTTGTGCTATGACCAAGATTCCTTGCCTTCCTGGATCACATATCAAAAGGATAAGGTCAGAAACACTAAAAATCTAATTAACAACTGAAGCCACACGCAATAAAGTGATCCTTATTCCTTTCTTCATCATCTCTGTTTGTCTGTCTTTCGCAGGGAATTAGGTGAAATTTATGCAGACAAACTTTCTGGCATAAAAGTTCATAAATCTAACTTGATGTTTCCTCTGAAATTCTTGTTTCTTCTGGACTTATGAGGCAAAAAAACATATTATTAGGGCGGTTGGCAGTATCCTCTCGCGATCATACATCATGATGGATGGAATCCATCCATCAAGCATCAATTTTGATGGAAAGCACGGGAAGAGATTCTCGCACACAGTTGGAACAGAGGCAGGTTTCATACCAGGGGGACATCCGCGAGCAATATCACACCCCCCTCCCCCCCAGAGATCTGAGGTACGACAAACTGGGTCACCGCTCCCAGACGTAATCCCAAAAATATGGTAAACTGAGCGGGTGGGGGGCACGTATAACTATCAATTACCAACGAGGTGTTCTGAAGATGCTAGGCAATTGAAAATTGAGATTATAAAAAACAAAAAAATAAAAATCAATGCTTTTGGCCCGAAACGCAAGAAGCTAACGAAACCCAACTCGCAAGATCTGGTTTTGTCACCGTTCCAGGGCCAGTCGCGGAGGAAAACGGAAGGCTGACGACCGCCGGACCATCTTCCTACGCATTTACTCTCGACGGAAAAGAAGGGCGAAGCAGAGCGCCGAGGCCAAACCGCGCACGGAGATTCCACATCGCTTTACTCCGCCCTAATCTCTCGAATCCCCCAGCACCAAAAAAAAAAAAAAAACCGACGGCGCACCCCTCGAGGCTCCAGAACCATCTAGAAGGTTCCGCTCATTGCCACCTCCCCCTCCCCAGTTCTTCCCACGCGCGCGCGCGCAGCTGGCCAACGGGCATCTTACCAAAAGGACACGATCACAAATCGAAGCCCAGAATCACTCCCGACTCCCACCGTTTCCTTCTCAAGAGGGAGGAGGGGGGGGGGGACCGAAAAAAGGGAGAGAGCAGGTAGCGAGTCTCGTACCGAGAAAGGACCACACAGGAAGAGCGAGCTCCCGGCGTGCCGGCCGCGGCGTGTGCTCGACCGCCCTCCTCCGTCCGCCGCGCGAATCGAACTTTCGAGAGAGAGAGAGAGAGAGAGATTCAACTCAAATGCCGAGGCCTGTTCACGATGGCGAGAGAGCTCTGCCAGCTTTTAGAGAGAGAGAGAGAGAGAGAGAGAGATGCGTGGTAACGGATGACGATGGAGAAGATGAAGGACGGAGGCTTAATATATACACGCGCGCACCCGCGGAGAGACACGCGGGCCCCCGGGGAGGGGGGGGGGGGCGCGGGGGGAAATTGCACGGTGCGCGCGCGGGTGCACCGCATCGTACGGTGTGCGCTGGCTGCGTGCGTGGGGGCGTTATCGATACGGCGATCCGCGGGACGGAGATGTGGCGGTGGGCCCCCCCTCCCCCCCGGCCCCCCACTCCGCCCGGGACACGTGGCGGGAGGGCGGCAGCGCGCTGTCGGGCCGGTCGTGGACCTCGCCATTTTTCGTACCGTTTCGATTAATTTCGGGATTCGTTGATTATTTGGATTACGGATTTTGGTTTTTTTTTTTTCTTATTTCAAATTTCAGAGTTGTTAATGATTGGCTTCTTCAATGGGATATTTTCACAAAAAAATCCCAAACTAATATACCTATAATAATTTTATTTTAAATTAATCTTTTGATCATAAAAAATTCTAAACTGGTATACCTGTGATAAATTTACTCTGACCTAATTTTTTAACCACCAAAAATTTCAAATTAGTACACACGATAATTTTACCCCGAACTAATTTTTTAATCACCAAAAACTCTAAACTGGTATACCCGTGATAATTTTACCATAAACTAATTTTTTTACCACTAAAAATTCAAAACTGATACATTTGTGACAAATTTACTCTCTGTTAGCGTCCGTTAAATTGGATTAATACCACGAAAAATCATAAATTATTAAACTTGTGACAAACAGAGAGGTAATATCCCAAATTAGTACACCTGTCAACTACCATGTGTCATCAAACTTAGTAATTAGATAGTAAAATTTAACATAAATAAACGGAGAGCAAATTTGTCATAGGTGTATTAGTTTGAGATTTTTTGTAGGAAAAAAATTAGTTCGGGGTAAAATTATCATACATGTACTGGTTTAGGGTTTTTGATGGTCAAAAAATTAGTTCGGGATAAAATTATTATAGATGTATCAGTTTAAGATTTTTTATGATCAAAAAAATAATTTTGAATATAAGTATATCGGTTTAGGATTTTTGATAATATTAATTCATATTTTTATGTTTAGGAGGGGGGGAGGGGACATTATAATAAGGGCGGACCAGGAGGAATAATTTAGTGGAAGCAATGATGGTGGGCGGTTTAGGGTTCTTGCTTAGCAAGGAGGTTTCCCACTCCACTGCCATGTGAAAACACTTGATTAAAAATTCATTAATTAACCTCATCCTCCGGAGATTTTCTCCTAAACTGGCAATTGGTAACTCATTTGTGCTTGCACGATATGTGATGCTTCGAATAGTCAGCGGACTCTAATTTTGAGCTTATAGCGGTTCATGGCGGTCCACAGAATTTTCATGTGAGTGTCGGAGTAGGAGATCTTGGGCTTGAATCTTTTCGGACCTCGTTATCTGTCCTCCATTGATCGTAAATTTCCACGCTCTGTTTCGGGCTGAGGTTTTGAATTCCGAGTCACAGTTTTCGTGACTCGAATCGTAATGAATCGGTGGCGAGAGGTTGCTTGAGCACATGCCGATTACCATCCCAATCACATGATGAGTTCAATCATCATCCACGAACGAGATGCGAAAGCAATGCGAACACATTATCAACATGGGCGGGGGACACTATGTCCACTTTAATTTGCTTGGACGTCATTGCCAAAGTTCTCTCTCTTTTTCTCGTACTTAACGGTCACGCGTCAAATTAGCCATGGTTTGGCAGAGCTACCATGTACTATATTACAATAAGATTTAAAGCATAACTTCCCCCCTTTATTTTATCTATGTTGAACGAATTGGTCGACATTGACGTGCAAAACTGGCTTTGGTTTCTGAGGAGTTTGAGAAAATTAAGGTCAGTAGGCGAAAGCCTTCTCCATTTCTATCGTTAGATGTGCTTTAGGTGGAGAGTCCAAATGCAATGATCATTATGTTAATCCGCGTCATTTGCAACGCAAGTTCTCCACTTTGCCAACCACCATAAATTTAGAGAAGCGTGGTTAGGCAATGATACCATGTCGACATGTGCATGACATGGATATTGCAAGATAAGCCTTAGTCGCATAACATGGATATTGCATGATAAGCCTCACTTGTGTGCATTTGGAGTCGTGTCGAAAGATCAACGAGTATAATCCACAATCGATCTATTCTTATTTTTTGATTGTGCACCATATACTTTTTTTTAGTCAAGACACCGCCATACACTTCAGCACTATAATTCTTCTCCTTTCTTCTTTATTTTTTTTCTATATAAGGACATCACGAATTGATGACAGATAATGAGTAACCAACGATTTATGGTTGATGATGACCTTTTGTGACCCACTCACCATTCGATTGATTAGCTCAACCACACGTCAAAAACATGGTGAGTATTATCAATCTGATTTTGCTAGATTAGGGCAAATCTGCTGGCATAAGCTATTGGCTAAACCTGTGGTTTTAGAACTCTTTCAAGTCATTCAATGGAAGGGGTGACCACACATTTGATCTGAAGATGAGATGTTTATATTATTAGGGTCAATTGGTTGTGAAGCAAGGCCCCAAGATTTCAAAATGTTGAATAATGGGATTTTAATCTTGAAAACCATATATTCAAATCAAAAGAGATAATACCATATGATATATCAATTGAAGAAGTCGAGCCGAATCATCATTCGGTTGTTAATCATCCTCTGAAGTAACATAAGCAAAAAAAGATCACGAGCTTGCTTGAGTAGGATTCAAAAATAAATTCCATCTCGAGAAGGTAAATCAATTAAGACACAAGCTAAAAACCCAAGTGGTCCTAACATTTTCTATTTGCTTTTTTTTTTTCCTAGAACTGACATTTACTAAAGGTGATAGCATGAAATGTTCTTCAGGTAACAAATGTCAACGCCTTATGCATTTTCATGGCAAGCAATTCTCTTGTGTTAGCAAGTCACATGATGCTAAGCACATGCTTTAATCGTCTATGGATTATATACAAGGGTTTATGCCACCAAAAATCCAAGACTAATACACATGTGATAAATTTACTCCAATCCCAAACCAGTACATTTGTAACAAATTTATCATCCGTTAGTTTCCATTAAATTAGATTAATACCATGAAAAATCACAAACTGATAAACCCCAAACTAGTACACCCATCAATTGTCATGTATCATCCAACTCTGACTTAACGGTAAAATTTAACGGAAAGTAAAGTAGTCTGGGATTTTTTGTGATCAAAAAATTAATTTTAAGTAAATTTATCACAAATGTATCAATTTGGAGTTTTTCGTGGTATTAATTGTATATACAATTAGTGACATCCCACACTTAGAATCTTCAACCTTGAGATCTCAAGACAAATCAAGACTTCTTATAATCAATTCGAGTCTTATCAAACTCTCACTAACGACATTATTATATCGACTCCCCACCTGTTTTTCTATCACACACGACCTGGGCCTGCAGCCAATGATAAATAATTAATAGAGGGAGAAAGCACATTACATCACACCAATGAATGGTGAAAAAGATGGGATGCCCGTTGATAACTCACTGGGCCTGACCAGTCGAAAAAGAGCACCACTTCAAAGATTGTCCTTGATAATAGTATTCTTCGCATAATGCTCCAGTCATACACAGAAGGAGACACATGGAAATTCAGGTGATAAACCCGATCGACCTTACCGATTCAAGTTTTTTAAACGATATTGAGCATCTCTCTCTCTCTCTCATCCAGAAGCAACTTTCTCACCTGGAAGCAAAGGCATAATAATCTAATGAGATAAACTAAAGTTTATGAAGTTGAGCGATGGACGGAAGCTGGGAACTGGTCAACATGATAATTACATCCTAACCGTGCTTACCGTCATCGATTTCATTCGTAAGATTCCCTAAGATGCCTCTCATGGAAATTTGGTGAAGTGGTTGGGATCAGGTGTTGATGGGAGTTGTCCCTGTAGATAGTTTAGAATCCTCGTGCTTCATGCTCGTGCACCGCAGGTCATTTTATGGAAAGTTTGACGAAGCCTGTGAAGGGCTGTTTTCTCATGTTGATTTTCGTAGTGTTGATTTCCAGTTCGAGTGGTTTCCATACGATTCTCATGGTTGAATGGAGGTCATGCATATGCTAACCAAAGAAAGCTCGAGTCCCGGACAATGATTTAGGCAATGCACGAGAAAACGGCCATAACTTTTGGTCAAACAAGAGTTACCAGATTCATGATACTAATTCGGAAAGCTCATTTCAAGCATTGTATGGTGACCAAAGTGGGTTAGTTCCCTGTTTGTAGTTGCTTCGGAGCGCAAAATTCGTCGTTTTATCCATATGTTTTAAGACAATTTTCTATTTTTAAGACAATTTTTTGCGTTATTACAAGCTCTATTTATTTTTCCGAATTCTTACTGCTTAAATTTATCTTCGAGTTTTCCAATGTCACCACCTAGGGTTAGCAGGGTATTTCATAAAGCAGCTTTCATCATATTTTATACAATACAGAAAAAAAGAGATTTCTTTCTAGTCGCGCTTGTGGGCATGTACACCCGAGTGCGTGTTTCCGAATCGTCGAATCTGTGTTTATGTATTGCTTTGCTAGCGCTACACTAATTGACCCGTGGCCCAAATATCATGTCAAGAAAATGAACTGAAATCTCAAGTAGTTGAATAATAATGATAGTGGTTGACGTGATCCGCAAAAATCCTATTCGTACCACGACAAAATCAAACATAATTAATAGAGATAATGACACGAATGCTCCCTCAACTTTGATCAATATACAATGTGGTCCTTAAACTTATAATTTATTAAATGTGGTCCATGAATTTTAACTCAATATGTAATATCGTCATGAAACTTTTGGTAAATATTTAAACTAGTGCATTGACAAAATGAAAAAATCTAATACTATCCATCTATTAATTTAAGTTCATAAACAACATTGAACGTTTCCATATAATCTAGAAATTAGTTTGAACACGTACCAGAAGTTCAGAGACAATATTGAATAAATTAAAAGTTCATGGACAACATTATACATTGAGGTAAAGTCCAATAACCGCATTGAACAAATTAAAAATTTAGGGACTGCATATGGATTATTTGTATCATTTTTCCTAATTAATATGGAGTGCTCCCATTAAATCTATCGACCACACCAATCAAAAAAAAAGATTTTCATTTTTTATATAATATGAAAGTATCGTCTGTGCATATTTTCAGCCAATATTCCTAAGGTACCCGTTGACAACATCCTTTCGTTAGGCCTGACCGATTGGCTAAATCTCGTTCTACAACACGACGGGGAATTATGAACAGGTGCAGTCGGGAGTTCAGGAGTCCATTTCCCGAGGAAATTAATTAATTCGGATCCGTTTTCAACAGGAGAACGTGGGGTGGGACAGAAGCCCTCCTAGAAAGAGGCATTAAATTTTCGTTTTTGCTCTTTTCTTGTATTTTAAAAGGGTAGGACCGCAGGCATGATGGATGAATTTCTGGAAGGTGAGCGCGTTGGGGTAGATGGAAAAAAAAGGGAATTTGGACGGTCCTCGGTTTTTCTTTCCTCCTTTCTTGCTTTGACGATGGAGCCAGAGCCATATAATTCAATATGAGTAGCTTACTTCTATAATGTCCTTGAACGGAAGTAGTCTAGAGAAATGAGTAGAAATATATAAATAAAGTAAATAAATGGAGAGAGAGAGGAAGAGAGATGAAATAATAGTCCATTTGATGTTGAATTGGGTGCGTGATAAGAGGAGAGAGGTCAATTAAGTCAAGAGACCACAACAATCCTTGTTTTCAATTACTTAATTGGGAAAAAACAAAGGGCAGGGATGAAGAAAAGGAGCGCAAGTTTAAGGACACCATAAAGATTAAAGACAGTGTTTATAGTGTTTTTTTTTTCCTTCAACTCCGGCCAACTCGTGAAATACCCGGCTTCATAGTCCAAAGAAAGCTTGGAAAGGGACATGGTGCTGCCATTTTGAAACGTTTTGCTTGAACTGTGTATATTAAGAGGGGATAATGAATGATTCCTGAATTTTGGCCCAATGTGCAATGTGATTCCTAAATTTTTAATTTGTTCAATGAGGTCTATAGAATTTGGTTACATATTCAATTTAGTCTATGAACTATACGAAAATATTCAATACATTTGAATATTTTCGTATAGTTAAGGGATTAAATCAAATATGTATTAAAAGTTCAGAAACTACATTGCATATCATGCTATAATTTAGGGAGCACATTAAACAAATTAAAAATTTGGAAACTATATTACATAGTGGTTCATAACTCGGGGATCAATTGTGTCATTTTCCCGATTAATTAAGAAGGTAAATAAGAAATCAATTAATTGTTTGCTTGATTGCTTTTTGGAATATTCGGAACAACAGAAATCTAGCAAGTGGATCTTGAACAACAATTCGGGCAATGCACGAGAAAATGGCCATGACTTTTGGTCAAACAAGAGTTACCAAATCCACAATACCAATTTGGAAAGCTCATTTCAAGCATTTTACGATGGCCAAAGCTGGTTGGTTCCCTATTAGAGGTTGTTTCAGAGCACAAAATTCATTGTTTTATGCATATGTTTTTTTCCCGTTATTACAGGCTTTATTTATATTTCCGAATTCTTACTACTTAAACTTATCTTCGGCTTTTCCAGTGTCACCTAGGGTTAGCAGGGTATTTCTCTAAGCAGCTTTCGTCATATTTTATAGAATACACACAAAAAGAGATTTGTCTCTAATTGTGCTCGTGGGCATGTACACTCAAATGCGTGTTTTCAAATCATCCAATTCGTGTTTATCGCTTTGTCAACGTTACACTAGATTGACCCATGGCCCTAATATATGTCAAGAAAATGAACTGAAATCTCAAGTAGTTAAATAATAACAAAAGCGATCAACGCAATCCCACAAAAATCCTATTCGAATCACGATAATATCGGATGTAATAAATATGGATCTTGTTGACGAGTGCTCCCATTATATCTATCAATCATACTAACCAAAAAAAGATCTTCAGTTTTGTTGCATTATGAAACAAGAAAAGGTACTTTGGAAATGACAGTCTCTTTGTGCAGATGTTTGGCCAATATTCCTAAGGTACTCATGTTGATATTTAGAATCAAAGACAAAATAAAGACAAAGTGATTATGGTGGCTCAACCCCAATTAGGATTGTATGATATGAATTTCTAGGAATGACTAATTACATTCAGGGTACAAATAGAAATATAATTACATAAATAATCCATAATGCATTCGACCAGCTAAATCTCGTTCTAGAGCACGACGGGGAACTCTGAATTGACGTAGTAGGGAGTTTAGAAGTCCATTTCCCGAGGAAATTAATTAAATCGAATCCGTTTTCAAACAGAAGAATGCGGCTTAGGGGGGGCTAATGAGGTTGATTAAGGTGAGTTAATTAAGACAGAGAACGTGTGGTGGGGCAAAAGCCCATCTAGAAAGAGGCATTCATTTTCATTCTTTGCTCTTTCTTGCTTTCTTTAAAGGTTAGGAGGACGATGGATGAATTTCTAGAAGGTAAGTGCGGTGGGGGTAGTTGGGAGAAAAGGGATATTTGGACGGTCCTCGGTTTTTCTTCCTCCTTTCTTGCTTTGACAACGGAGCCCAAGTTACATAATTCAATAGGAGTAGCTTCCTTCTAGAATGGATGCAGTCTAGAGAAGTGAATAGAAAAAACAAATAAATAAATAAATCGAGAGAAAGGAAGAGAGATGAAATAATAGTTCATTTGATGTTGAATTGGGTGCGTGATAGGAGAAGACAGAGGTTAATTAAGTGAAGAGACCACAATAAATGCTTGTTGATATTTACTTATTTGGGAAATAACAGAGGGCAGTGATGAAGAAAAGGAGCCCAACTTTAGGGAGATCATAAAAACAAGGGCTAATACCAGGAAAAATCATAAACTGATATATTTGCAATAAAATTTATCCCAAATTAATTTTTTAACTATAAAAAGCCCCAAACTGATACACTTGTGACAAACTTACTACAAATTAATTTTTTGACCATCAAAAACTCTAAACTGATACATTTATAATGAATTTACCCTCCGTTAAATTGAATTAATATCACAAAAAAATCACAAAATTGTACACCTGTGATAAAACGGAGGGTAAAACTCTAAACTGGTACACCCGTCAACTGCCACATGTTATTTAACTCATAAATTTGTCGGTAAAATTTAACGAAAATTAACAGAGGGTAAAATTATCACATATGTACCAGTTTGGGATTTTCCGTGGTCAAAAAATTAGTTTGAGATAAATTTATCCCAAATGTACCAGTTTGGAGTTTTTCGTCATATTAAACCTAAAAACAATGTTTATAGTGTATCTTTCTCTTCCTTCAACTTCGGCCGAACTCGTGAAATACCCGGCTTCATAGGCCGATGAAGTAGCGAGAGCCAAGAACCGAACGGGTGGCGCCTAAAGCTAGAATTGTCTGCACTTAGCAACTTGGGGCAATCAATCATGTGTCGTGCTCCTAATTCCCACATAAGAGTCAGTTTTTTTACAACTAAACCAATCATGTTAAGTCATTGGAAAAGCGTTTCCACAAGTGCCGCCAAACGCATTCTAGTCTGACTTTTCTTTTTCCCCATAAGATGGAGAAGACATTAGGACAACTTGAGAACTACTTATGATCAAACGGGGCCCTTGTTTGTGATGCGTTTCGATTCCAAAAGCAAAAAGCCTAACTTTTTCACAGGCTCGATCATTATTGTGCTCATCCTCCCCTAGACGTGAGCCCATGGTCGTGCCGGGTTCCGATATATGTGCTCGGCTGTTTAAGATTCCTTGTTCACTTCGCTGCAAGTGCCTTTTGTCTTTTCAACAACGCAAAAGAGCAAGATGACACTCCCGGTTTTGTCGGGGGATGACAGAGGTGATCGGGACACAAAGCTCACTACTACGACTTTTAAGGACGTTCACACTTTGACGACGACCCCCAAATTGATATACAAATACGAATTAGGTAAAGGGCATTATTAGGTGATCCAAAAGGGTACGTTTGTGCTTATAAAGTTAAACTAGAAGGACAGCACTTTCGGAGCATTCATCATGTTGCATTTGTCCAAGAACGAATCGCATGGTAACTACCGATCAATCATGGTCCTCCGCGTATGTAACGTATTTAATTGAAAAAATATCAAGAAGGTGATCTTTACTTTTCACTTGGGGCCACTTACATATCTTTACTTTTGGAAAATATCAAATGCTCATACAAATGTTACCTTTAAAGAAGACTTGGCACCTTCACATCGGTTATCCTTACGTCCCATATACGAGAATATCCACTTCTTTCCAAAAATCTCTATATCATAAACACTAAATTCCCACGCTCCCTCGAGATGCTCAAAGCAAAAAATCATCAAGACCCTCTGAGCAAGATGCTAAAATGAGTTTGCAAGGACGAGTAATTTCGTATTTCCAATTCGAAATTTCGTTTGGAGTGTGAATGGTACAAAGATATGTAGAGGGTGGGAGTTTTAAAAAGGTAACGGATGTTTTGGTGCTTTCCAAATTTAATTTATGAGCTTTCCTTCTTAGTTTTTCTTTTCTAGTTTTCCTATGAGGGTGGCTTTTAATCTCATAGGGAGGAAAGTTTATCGCAACTTAGGTAGGACCGGGGGCCAAAAATATCAGCCTAATTTCAAAAAAAAAGAATCAACTTTATGTCGAGTAACAATGCTGGCCCCATCTTTTTTTTTATCTCATAAAAAATCACAAACTTTTACTTGAATCCTAAATCTGGCCCATTTTGACTTAAAATCATTGATTATCCAACTTGACTATTCTACATTAGCAATAAATCCACGTGGCTTGCTCACTAGATTTAAAGCACCATTCATTGCCTTCTTCTCTGACGCACAATTTGAACAATAACGGTGAAACTGTTCATCTCTTTCACTTTACCAGCAAATAAAAAAAATCTCCAGGTTAAATCTCTTTTGTCAGACTTCATCGTTTTGTCAAAATTTGAAGTTGTAGACTACCACCCGTCGATAGATGCCATGGACGAGATCCACCAAGCTCACAACTATAACCTTTTTCCTCAAACAAGTTTGACTTTAGACATAAAGTCAACGGGAAACTAGATTTGGGATAAGCATGAAAGTTTGTGATTTTTTATAAGCTAAAAAAAAGTTTGGGCCAAAATTGTCACTCAACCTAAAATTTGTGCTTTTTTACGAGATAAAAAAAATTTTTGAGCCAGAATTGTCACTCGACCTAAAATTTATACTTTTTGTTTTTAAATTAACCCCAAAAATATCAAAGTCTTAAAGGAACTTAAAAAAGTAAGCCACCGCCCAAGAGACCAATGGCAAATTGGCAGTGAGATTTTCATAATGGAATCTCATCTTCTTTACTCTTCCACTTGTTCACAATATTTAATTTAGGGTTAATATCACGAAAAACTCCAAACTGGCATGCATGTGATAAATTTATCCTTCGTTAATATTTGTTAAATTTTACCGTCAAATTACTAAGTTGGATGACATGTGACAGTTGACGGGTGTAGTCGTCTGGAGTTTTACCCCTCTATTTATCACAGATTTATTAATTTATGATTTTTCATGATATTAATTCAATTTAACGGAAGGTAAATTTGTCATAAGTGTACCGATTTTAGATTTTTGAAGGTCAAAAAAATTAGTTTTGGATCATTTTATTACAGGTGTACTAGTTTAGAATTTTTTGTGATAAAAAAATTAAATCAGAATAAATTTTTTTTTAGACATACCAACTTGAGATTTTTTTGTGATATTAACTCCCAATTCTCACCGTTTCTCCCTCCAAAGGGGAAACAAAGAAGAGAGCAGGCTGCAAGTCTCGTACCAAAAAAAGACTACGAAGGAGCGAGCTCCTGGTGTGCTCGACCGCCTGCCGCACGAATCAAACTTTCTAGAGAGAGAGAGAGATTCAACTCAAATGCCGAAGCCTGTTCGTGTTGGCGAGGGAGCTCTGCGAGCTTTTAGAGAGAGAGAGAGAGAGAGAGATGTGGGAGGAGACGCTGCCTGGCAACGGATGACGGTGGAGAAGACGAGGGCGAAGGCTTAATATATATGCACACGCGCGCGCGCGCACAGAGAGATACGCGGGGGCGGGGGGGGGGGGGGGCGGAAGGAAATCGCACGGTGCGCGCGGGTGCACCGCATCGTACGGTGTGCGCTGGTGCGCCGGGGGGGGGGGGGGGGCGCTATCGATACGGCGATCGCGGACGGAGATGAGATGGTAGGACCCCCGCCCCCCGAACACGTGGCAGGCGGGCGGCAGCGTGCTGTCGGGCCGGTCGTGGGGCCTCCCCATTTTTCGTATCTTTCCGATTTATTTCGGGATTGATTAATTATTTGGATTACGGATTTTGCTTTTTTTCCTTTTTTTTATTATTTCAAAATTTCAAAGTTGTTAATGATTGGCTTCTTCAATCGGATATTTTTATGTTTATTTTGGGGGGGTGAGGGGAGGGGTGTGGGCTGCAAAAAAACATTATAATAAGGGCGGACCAGGAGGAATAATTTAGTGGAAGCAAACGATGGTGGGCGGTTTAGGGTTCTTGCTTAGCAAGTAGGTTTCCCACTCCATTGCTATGTGAAAACATTTAATTAAAAATTCATTAATTAACCTCATCCTCGGGAGACTTTCTCCTACACTGGCGATTGGTAACTCATTTGTGCTTGTGCTTTGCACGATTCGTGGTGCTTTGAATAGTTCAACGGACTCTAATTATGAACTTACGGCCATTAATTTCGCACGGTATCAGAGCGGGAGGCCCTGGACTCGAACCTTCTTGGACATTTTCATCTGCCCTTTCCCCCTTATCATGAATTCGCGTGCTTAGTTTCGCACCTGGGATTTCTTTTTCTGGGTCGGGGTTTTCATGGCTCGAGTCATGATGAATCGGTGGCGAGAGGCTCTTTGAACACATGTTGGTTACCATCTCGACCACACGATGAGTTCGAACATTATCCACGAAAGAGATGCGAAAGCGATGCAAACACATTATAGATGGGCATAACGTCCACTTAATTTGCTCGGACGTCATTGCCAAAGTTCCCTTCTTTTTTTTTTTCTCATACTTATCGGTCACACATCAAATTAGCCATGGTTTGGTAGAGCTACCGTGTGCTAAATTACAATAAGATTTAAAGCATAACTTCCCCTTTATTTTATCTATGTTGAACGAATTTGTCGACATTCACGTGCAAGTTCGAAACGTGTTGAGGTTTCAAATTCCAGTTCACGGTTTTTGTAACTCGAATCATGATGAATCGGTGGCGAGAGGTTGCTTGAGCACATGCCAATTGCCATCCCAATCACATGATGAGTCCGATCATCATCCATGAAAGAGATGAGAAAGCAATGCGAACACATTATCGACATTTACGAGGGACATTGTGTCCACTTTAATTTGCTTGGACGTCATTGCCAAAGTTCTCTCTTTTTTTCTTTTTTCTCATGCTTATCGGTCACGCATCAAATTAGCCATGGTTTGGCAGATCTACCATGTACTATATTACAATAAGATTTAAAGCATAACTTCCCCCCTTTATTTTATCTATGTTGAACGAATTGGTCGACATTGACGTGCAAAACGGGCCTTGGTTTCTGAGGAGTTTGAGAATATTAAGGTCAGTAGGTGAAAGCCTTCTCCATTTCTATCGTTAGATGTGTTTTAGGTGGAGAGTCCAAATGCAATGATCATTATGTTAATCCGCGTCATTTGCAACACAAGTTCTCCACTTTGCCAACCACCATAAATTTAGAAAGCGTGGTTATGCGATGATACCATGTTGGCACGTCGCATGACATGAATATTGCATGATAAACCTTACTTGTGTGCATTTGGAGTTGTGTCGAAAGATTAATGAGTATAATCCACAATCGAGTTATTCTTATCTTCTGACTACGCACCATATGCTTTTTTTTAGTCAAGACACCGCCATATACTTCTGCACTATAATTCTTCTTCTTTCTTTTTTTATTTTTTTTTCTATATGAAGGCATCACGAATTGATAACAAACAATGAGCAACTGACGGTTTGTAGTTGATGATGACCTTTTGTGACCCACTCACCATTCAATTGATTAGCTCAACCGCATGTCAAAACATGGTGAGTATTATCATTCTAATTTTGCTGGATTAGGGCAAGTCTGCTGGCATGAGCTATTGGCTAAACATGCGGTTTTAGAATTCTTTCAAGTCATTCAATAGAAGGGGTGACCACATGTCTAATCTAAAGATAAGATGTTTATATTATTAGGGTCAATTGCTTGTGAAGCAAGCCCCCCACGATTTCAAAATATTGGATAATGGGATTCTAATCTTTAAAACCATATATTCAAATCAAAAGAGATAATACCATATGACATATCAATTGAAGAAGTCGAGCCGAATCATCATTCGGTTGCTAATCATCCTCTGAAGGAACATAAGCAAAAAAAGATCACGAGCTTGCTTGGGTAGGATTCCAAAATAAATTCCATCTCGAGAAGGTAAATCAATTAAGACACAAGCTAAAAACCCAAGTGGTCCTAACATTTTCTATTTGCTGTTTTTTTTTCCCTAGAACTAACATTTACTTAAGCTGATCTTATGAAATGTTCTTTAGGTAACTAATGCCAACGCCTTGGGCATTTTCATGGTAAGTAATCCTCTTGTGTTGGCAAGTCACATGATGCTAACTTGCTAAGCATGTGCATTAATCTTCTATGGATTATATACAAGGGTTAATACCACAAAAAATCCCAAAATGATATGCACGTGACAAATTTATCTCAAACTAATTTTTTGATCATCAAAAAACCCCCAGATTGGTACACATATGACCATTTAAAATTCCAAACTAGTACATTTGTGACAAATTTATCATCTGTTGTTTTCATTAAATTAGATTAATACCATGAGAAATTTCAAATTGGTAAACTCCAATCGATCACCCATCAACTGTCACATGTCATCCAACTCAGCAATTTGATGATAAAATTCAATCGAAACTAATGCATTTTGGAATTTTTGATGATCAAAAAATTAGTTTTGGATAAATTTATCACAGATATACCAGTTTAGGATTTTTCGTGGTATTAACCCTATATACAATTGGCAACATCCCACACTTAGAATCTTCAACCTTGAGTTCTCGAGACAAATCAATACTTCTTATATAATCTTTCAAGCCTTATCAAACTCTCACTAACGACATTTATTATCGACTCTTTGGCCTGCAGCCAATGATAAATAATAGAGAGAAAGCACATCCCATCTCACCAAGGAATGGTGAAAATGATCGGATGGCCATTGATAAATCACTGGGGCTGACCAGTCAAGAAAGAACACTTCAAGATTGTCCTTGATAATAGTATTCTTCAAATAATGCCCTTTTCATATGGAAGGAGACACATGAAAAATCAGGTGATAACCCGACCTTGCTGATTCAGGTTTTTTAAACAACGTTATTCAGTCTGTCTCCTCAAAGCATCTCTCTCTCTCTCTCTCTCTCTCTCTCTCTCTCTCTCTCTCTCTCATCCAGAAGCAAAGGCATAATCTAATTCGATAAACTAAAGTTTATGAAGTCGAGCGATGGACGGAAGTTGGGAGCTGGTCGACATGATAATTACGTGCTAACTGTGCATACCTCGTCGTTTTCTCTCAGGATATTTTGGTGAAGTGATTGGGATCGGGTGTTGATAGGAGTTGTCCCTGCAGATAGTTCAGAATCCTCGTGCTTCATGCTGGCGCACCGCGGGTCATTTTATGGAAGGTTGACGAAGCCCGTCAATGGCTGTTTTTTCATGCTGATTTTCCTAGTGTTGATTTGAAGTTCGAGTCGTTTCCACACGATTCCCATGGTTGGATGGAGGTCATCGCATAAGCTAACCAGAGAAAGCTCTGAGTCGTCAAGTCGAGGAAATGATGCATTTGGCAACGTTTTGCTTGAACTGTATATATATTGAGAAGGTAAATAAGAGATCGACTCGTTGTTTATTTTATTTTTTTTGGTCTGTTATCGACCTGTTGTTCGCTTGATGACTTTTTGGAACATTTGTATAGACATAAATTCAGCAGGTGGGTCGCGGACAACAATTCGGGCAATGCATGAGAAAACGGCCATGACTTTTGGTCAAACTAGAGCTACCAGATCCATAATACCAATTCGGAAAAGCTCATTTCGAGCACTACACGGTGACCAAAACGAGTTGGCTACTTGTTTGCAGTTGTTTCGAAGAGCGAAATTCATGGTTTTATGCATATGTTTCGAGACACTTTTCTATTTCAAGTCAATTTTTCGCGTTACTACAGGTTTTGTTTATTTTTCCGAATTCTTCACTGCTTAAACTCATTTTCGGTTTTTTCTGGTGCCACCTAGGGTTAACAGGGTATTTCTCAAAAAAGCTTTTGTCGTGTATTATAGAATACAGAAAAAGAAGAAGAAGAGATTTCTCTCTAGTTGCGCTTGTGGTCATGTACACCTAAGAGCGAGTTTCTGAATCATCCAATCCGTGTTTTATCTGTCGCTTCACTAGCATTACCCTAGATTGACACATGACCCTCGTATCATGTCGAGAAAATGAAACGAAATCTCAAGTAGTT
Organism: Syzygium syzygioides; assembly: GCA_031216285.1. Classification (NCBI taxonomy): domain Eukaryota; kingdom Viridiplantae; phylum Streptophyta; class Magnoliopsida; order Myrtales; family Myrtaceae; genus Syzygium; species Syzygium syzygioides. The sequence goes on from CM062242.1 coordinate 20,339,426, forward strand.
AAATAATAACACGAAAGCGATCGACCCAATTCCGCGAAGTTCCTATTTGAACCGCGATAATTTCAAACGTAATTAACATGGATCTTGTTGATGAGAATCTAACCATACTAACCGAAAAAAAAGATATTCATTTTTGTTCAGCCAATATTCTTAAGGTGCTTGTTGATAACACCCTATTGTTATGTCTGACCGATCGGCCAAATCTCATTCTAGAACGGGACGGTGAACTTTGAATTGGCGCAATCGGGAGTTTAGGAGTCCACTTACCGAGGAAATTAGTTGAATTCAAATCCGTTTTTCAACAGGAGAACGTGGCTTTCGAGGGGGCTAATGAGGTTGATTAAGGCGAGTTGATTAAGACAGAGAACGCGTGGTGGGGGCAAAAGCCCTTCTAGAAAGGGGCATCGATTTTCATTTTTGCTCTTTCTTGTTTTCTTTAATGGTGAGGAGGACGAAGATGAATTTCTACTAGGTGAGGTATTTGGACGGTCCTCGGTTTTTCTTCCTTCTTTCTTGCTTTGAACAACGGAGCCCAAGTTACATAATTCAATATGAGTAGCTTACTTCTAGAATGTCCTTGAATGGAAGTAGTTTAGAGAAATGAGTAGTAAAATATAAATAAATGGAGAGAAAGGAAGAGAGATGAAATAATAGTGCATTTGATGTTTGAATTGGGTGCGTGATAAGAGAGAGGTCAATTAAGTTAAGAGACCACGATAATGCTTAGTTGTTATTTCACTTAATAGGGAAAAACAAAGGGTAGTGATGAAGAAAAGGAGCTCAACTTAGGGAGACCATAAAGACGGTGTTTATAGTGTATTTTTTTTTCCATCAACTCCGACCAACTCGTGAAATACCCAGCTTCATAGTCCAAAGAAAGCTTGGAATGTCAAGTCAGGGAAATGGCACATTTGGTAACACTGTGCTCGAACTGTGTATGTTAAGAAGGGATAATGATATAGATGGTCCTTGAACTTTGGCCTGATGTGTAATGTGATTTCTGAATTTTTAATTTATTTAATATAAACCATGAACTTTAACCTGATATACAATATTATCCCTGAACTTTTAAATTGTTTAATGCGATCCTTGGAGTTTTGACACATGTTCAATTTAGTCCCTAAACTTCATGGAAATATTCAATGTTGTCCTTCAATTAATTCAAATGCATGGATAATATTAAATATTTTCATATAATTCAAGGGCTAAATTGAATATGTACTAAAAGTTCATAAATCACATTGCACATTGGGTTATAGTTCAAGGACTACGTTACATATTTGGTCAAAGTTCATTGACCATTTATGTCATTTTTTCTGCGAAACAGGTAAATAATTAAGAAATTGACCAATTGTTTGTTTGATGACTTTTTGGAATATTCGGACGGGCATAAATCCAGCAGGTGGGTCTCGGACAACAAATCGTGTAGTGCACGAGAAAATGGCCATGACTTTTGGTCAAACAAGAGTTACCAAAGCCAATATACCAATTCGGAAAGCTCGTTTCAAGCATTGTACGGTAAATAAAGCGAGTTGGTTCCCTATTTGCAATTTTTTCAGAGCGCAAAATTCATTGTTTTATGCAAATGTTTTGAGGCAATTTTCTATTTTAAAGTCAATTTGTTCTCGTTATTACAGGCTCTATTTATTTTTCCTAATTCTAACTGCTTACACTTATCTTCAGGTTTTCCAATGTCACCTAGGATTAACAGCGTTTTCCTCAAAGCATCTTTCGTCATATTTTAAAGAATACACAAAAAGAGATTTCTCTCTAGTTGTGCTTGTACGCTCGAGTGATGTTTCCGAATTATCCAACCGTGTTCATCTGTCGCTTTGCCAGCGTTACACTAGATCGTCCCCTAGTCCTAATATATGTCAAGAAAACGAACCGAAATCTCAAGTAGTTAAATAATAACTAATGCGATCGACACAATCCCACAAAAATCCTATTTGAATCACAATAATATCGGATGTGATCAATATGGATCTTGTTGACGAGTGCTCCCATTAAATCTGTCAACCATACTGACAGAAAAAAGATCTTCATTCAAGAAAAAAGTGCTTTGGAAACTACAATTTCTCTGTGTAGATGTTTAGCCAATATTCCTAAGGTATTCGTATTTATATTTAGAGTTAGAGAAAAAATAACAATAGAGTGTTTATGATGGCTTAACCCCAATTAGGGTTGTATGATATGTATTTATAAGAGTGACTAATTATAGTAAGGGTACATATAAAAATATAATTACAGAGATACCTCATAATACATTTGACCAGCTAAATCTTGTTCTAGAGCATGATGGGGAACTGTGAATTGGCGTAGTCGGGAGTTTAGGAGTCCATTTCCTGAGGAAATTAATCAAATCAAATCCATTTTCAAACAGGAGAACGGGGCTTAGGGTGGGCTAATGAGGTTGATTAAGGCGAGTTAATTAAGACAAAGAACGCGTGATGGGACAAGAGCCCTTCTAGAAAGAGGCATTCATTTTCATTTTTCGCTCTTTCTTGTTTTCTTTATAGGCTAGGAGGAGGATGAATGAATTTCTAGAAGGCGAGTGCGTCGGGGGTAGTTGGAAGAAAAGGGGTATTTGGACGGTCCTCGGTTTTTCTTCCTTCTTTCTTGCTTTGAACAACGGGGCCCAAGTTACATAATTCAATAGGAGTAGCTTCCTTCTAGAATGTCCTTGAATGGAAGTAGTCTAGAGAAGTGAAATGAAAAAAAAGAATGGAATAAATAAATCTAGAGAAAGGAAGAGAGGTGAAATAATAGTCCATTTAATGTTGAATTGGGTGCGTGATAAGAGAGAGGTCAATTAAGTTAAGAGACCCCAATAATCCTTGTTGTTATTCACTTAAGTGGGAAAAAACAAGGGTTAATATTACGAAAAACTCTAAACCAGTATATTTGTGATAAATTTACTTCAAATTAATTTTTTGATCACGAAAAATTTCAAACTAACATACTTGTGATAAATTTACTCCGAATTAATTTTTTAACCAACAAAAATCACAAACTGGTATATTAAATTTACCTTCCATTAATTTTTTGTTAAATTGGATTAATAACATGAAAAATCACAAATTGGCATGTCTATGGCAAATGGAGGGTAAAACTTCAAATTGAAACACCCGTTAATTGTTATGTGTCTTTCAATTCAACAATTTGATGATAAAATTTAACGGAAATTATCGGAGTTTATAATGTACCGTTTTTTTCTTCCTTTTTCTATGACGAGGAACTCACTCCAGCTCCGGCCGACTCGTGGAATACCTGGCTTCATAGTCTGATGAAGTAGCGAGAGCCAAAAACCGAGGAGAAAACCTGGAATTGGTCGCACTTAGCAACGTGGGGGACTTGATCAGATGCCGTGCTCCTCATTCCCACATAAGAGTCGGTCTTTAACCACTAAATCAATCACGTCAGGCCATTCGAAAAGCGTTTTTACAAATGCTGCCAAGCACGTTTTTCGTAGACTTTTCTTTTTCCTCATAAGATGGAAAAGACATTAGGATATTTTGAGAATCACTTACGATCGAACGGGGCCCTTCTGTGCGTGATGCGTTTCGATTCCAAAAGCAAAAAGTTGGCTAACTTTTTCACAGGCTCGATCATTATCGTGCTCATCAACCCTAAGACTTAGAAGAAGCTATGGTCGCGTCGGGTTCCTATATACGTGCTCGGTTGTTCAAGATTCCTTGTCCACTTCACTACATGTGCCTTTCGTCTTTTCAACGCTGCAAAACGAGCAAGATGACACTCCCAGTTTTGTCGGGGCGATGATAGAGCTGAACGGGACAGAAAGCTCACTCCTACGACTTTTAAGGGTGTTCACACTCTTGATAATGACCCCCAAATTGATATACAAATGCGAATTAGGCAAGAGCGTTATTTAGGTGATCTAAAAGGGTGCGTTTGTGCTTATAAAGTTAATCTAGAAGGAGAGCACTTTCGGAGCATGCATCACGTTGCACTTGTCCAAATACGAATCGCATGGTAACTACCGATCCATCATGGTCCTTCACGTATATAACATAATTGGAAAAACATCAAGAAGGTGATTTTACCTTTCATTTGAGGGCCACTTACATATATCTACTTTTAGAAAATATCAAATGCTTATACGAGTATTACCTTTAAAGACTGACTTTGCACCTTTACATCAGTTATCCTTGCGTTCTCATGTGCGAGAATATCTACTTCTTTCCTAAAATCCCCACATCACAAAACCTAAATCCCCATACTCCCTCAAGACGTTCAAAGCGACCAATCATCAAGACCCTTGGGGCAAGATGCTAAATTGAGTTTGCAAGGACGAGTAATTTGGGTATTTTCGATTCAAAATTTTGCTGCTTGGAGTATTGTGAATGGTATAGAGATATGTAAAGGAGGGGTATGTAAAGGAATCGGGAACCGCCCGAAGCTGGATCAAATCGAATTGGAACCGGCGGTTCTTGATTCGAATTTATTAGAATTAATGAGCATTGGTTCGGTTTTCGGTTCTAGGCGTGAAACCGCTCACCCGGATCAAACCAGTAATATATAAAATTTTTAAGAAAAAATTGCAACAAAAAAAAAGCAAACATTTTAATAAAAATGAAATCCTAAAATCCCTAATCTAAAACTCAACGCCCATAAACTAAGTATTTCTCACTTTCATTTTGTCTGAGTTGTTTCTCTATTTCTCATTTATAGTCTCGACTTAAGCTCATCGCCCATCGATTCACAGTCTCGACTTTCAACTCCAATAAACTCATGGCCGTGCATCCGGCCGCTCATCGCCTCCCTCTCTCGCCCTCAGTCACCTCCATTTATGTGAAATTTGATGGGATAGATTTTGTGGACTCACCCAAAAATTGGATTGGACCGGTGGTTCGATTCTCGAGTGGATCTATGGAACCAACGAGTGGTTCTTGATTTTAATTTTTCGAATCGGTCTTTAACCACCCATCCGGACCATGGCCACCCCTGATGTAAAGGGTGGGAGGAATTAAAAACGTACATATTGTTTTGGTGTTTTCCCAATCTAATCTATGAGCTTTCCTTCTTAGCCTTTCTTTTCTTTTCTCTGTGCGGGTGGCTTTTAATCTCGTAGGGAGGAGAGCTGGTCGCAACTTGGGCAGGACCGACAGCCAAAAATACAAAAGTCTAAGAGGAACTTAAAAAAGCAAGCCACCGCCCAAGAGACCAAATCGGCAGTTAGGTTTCCATAATGGAAGCTCTCCTTCTTTTACTCTTCCACTTGTTCACAATATTTATTTTAATAGCTATATATATATATATATATATAAGACACACACACACATAACAATGGAGGGTCTTCTTCTTTGCTCTTCCACTTTTTCACAATAATTATTTTAATAGCTATATATATTCTCCTCTCTCTATCTATATCTAGCTTTGCGTTATTGTGTTTTTTCTTTCCTTTTTTTTTTAATTTTATGTTTCCTGAAGTAGATGCTGACAGGGTGCTTATCTTGGGAAAAACCGGATGAATATTGAATATGATATGTTTATTTTCCTTTCGATGGAGACAAAGTATAACAATATTGGTTTGAAGGGAGGCCCGTGCCGTGCGACAAGAGTAATGATTGGCGATCTGTAGATTTTGAGCAAAAGCCGCCGTTCAACTTGCTCGAGAGGCCATCCGCTGCACTTGCCATCCTTTGAATTGAATCAGCAAATTTGACCGAAAGGTCTGGAGAAAGATAGTGCCTCAAAGTGTAATATATCAAGTCAATAACCGATGAAACGCGTCGAGAGACCGAGTTGGGTGGATCGAAAAGTGTCTCAAAAAGGATTAGATCACGGAAGACTAGTTAGCATTTGATTGCTTTTTGATCGGATAAGCTAAGGGAAAGATCGGTGGGCGGTCATCCTCTTGATCGGTGGGCGGTCATCCTCTTTAGTGTTAGTCATGAGCCATTGTTAATTTCGTCAATCTTTTGATCGACTGAGCGAATTGAGCATGCTATGTAGTTCTATGCGCAACTATAATTTGGTATTACCGATGCGAGTAGGTGCTCGTTATTACCCAGCCGACCATATAAGAATCTAATTAAGAAAATTAATTAACGAGTGACTATTGTCGTATTCCATCCCATGTGGCAAGCTATAAAATGCTGACGAGGCTATATCTAGTCCAATCTCCGATGGCAAGGACGATACGCTATCCCAACATTTGATTAATTCAAGGTCAACCTCCTCGGTTATGTAATAGAGCTAAGAAATTTCAAGATATGTTTTTTTTCCCCTTTCCTTGTCCTTTTCAATTTGGTTGGAGGAAGAATAGATTATTACATAGCCGAACCGTTCACGAAAGGAGTTTGAGATTAAATTATATCGACTTTTTATAGCATTAGCAAAGGGTTAAACCCATATAACAATGGGGGTGCAGCGAAGTTTGTGGTTTTGTTTATTAAGTAGCGGTCTAACTAATGTCTGAATTTCCACCATTGAGCTAAAGCAATCGCTTAAACAATGGCCCATTCGATCCACGCTTATATGCAAACACATTGAGGTCAGCTAGAGCATCAATTATCAAAACCCTCGACCCAATTTTCGGAGAGAAAGGCCAAAAAGATTGATGTTTACCGAGGTTATGTTGCGTGATTGACAGGAGAAAGTAAAGGTCCGATGAAACAAGCCATGTTTCCGGCAGCAGAAGATAAGATCATCCAAGCTGGCGAAGCACGGGATCATTATCAATTTTATGATAAGGTGGGAAGACATGTGTTTGTCCCTGTGAACAAACATTGCCTAGGTTCACTAAAAAGTCAGAAAATTTCTTCTCTCTTGGTGTCTTGTTCGCCCAATCAAATCCAAGGACACAGGCAAGTGTCGTATCCTTGCATGCTGGCCCCATTGTTTTTTGAGATAAGATCATGTCTTCAGGAATTGTGCTGACTAGGCTTTGATGCTGCCTCCACCACCTTGTGATGGTAATCCCCTCCGCCCCTTTTTTGTAGTTTTCAAAGCTGCACATGCACATCCACATGTTCTGAATAGATGGAATTGACATCCTCTGGCAATTCACAAGATTACTTACTGTGCTAATTATAGAGTGGGAAAGTGTTAATTAATTTCACTGTGAGACCTTTTTTTTTCTGAGCCACAGTGATTTCATCCTAAGTAACACCGACACGCAATGTGCGATACGACACGACAAGATACGACACGATACGCCGACATGTCATTTCTCAAAAAATAAAAATTCTAATACGGTGGAATACATTATATATTAAATGTATATTTATATATATATACATGATAAATTATTATTTTTATGATTATTGCAATCAAATTAATTTGATTCTAATCTATAAATAAATAAATAATTAAAAAAAGAGTGTCAGTGTCCCTAGAGAGTGTCCGTGCTTCCCAGATTCCATCCCCCCACCTCTAAATTTCTAGAAAGCAGTAATTTTCCTACTCATGGTCCTGCTTAACATGCAATATCCCTTAGGATGTTGAAGGATCTATGAGGATCACAGAATGAGGCATGAGTTCCTGTTCCTCGGTGTCGGCAGCTACAAAGTCCAATTGGAGATGGTGATCTTCAAATCAACTCAATCTAGGTGGCTGTCATGAATCTGATCTAAAGAAGAGCTGGTCAGATTTAAAGTTTTCTAGATACGGGGAAAATTGCAAAGCAAAGTCCTAGAAGAGCTGGGCACGATGGGCCAGGAAGAGCCAATGCCGATTTGCATATTTCAAACCGATACGTTGACAAAAGGGCAAAGCTGTATCATTCATGCTCAGAACGGTTGAAAAGTATCCACCATCAAGCTAATGGTATCATATCAAATTTCTTATTTTTCTTGGGGCTCTGTTCTTTTCCCACACCAGACAGAAAAACATCATTGAATTCTAGGTAAACACTAACACAGACAGGTGAAACTCTCCAAAATCAAATAAATTAGCTAATTCACCTTTTACACGTCACTATTTGCTTTCACAAGAACTTCTCTATGCAGGTTGTGAGGGTTGTTTTTGGCACTGCACCGAGGACTGAATCTTTTTTCTCGCCATTGCTGAAGATCATGATTGTGGGTACGCTACGGACTCCATATTTTGTCGCAATGGAAGGGCTCTCATCGGTATTCAGTTTGAAACACTTGATCTTCCCAGCATACTCGTCCGCTAGTTCTCCCACCACTGGATGGAGCATTCGGCAGGGCCCGCACCACGGGGCCCAAAATTCAACCAGCACAGGCCCATCAGCTTTGAGAACAAGTGACTTCCATGTAGTATCTGTCACTGGAGGAACTGCAGGAAGCCAAACAAACGAGTTATCGAATGAAAATGAAATTAATTCTGATTAGCCTGACAGACCAATTTAAGCAAGGAACTCAAACTTCTTTCAAAACAGAAAAAAAAGGGTTTAAGCAGCTCAAGAATTTCAATATCACATAACATTATATAGATGAGAAAAACGATTATATTATTCTCGTAAGTAGGATCGTGAACTTTCCCAGACAAAATGGGAATGCAAGATTCTAAAGCGAAAAGTCACTCATGCTTCTTCAAAATTCACATCTTGCCTGTACTGAAGTACTGGGTAGCACCAGAAATACTGGCAGCTAGATTAATAAGTTCAGACAAGTACTATATCTCGTGGAATTAGTTTGTTGAATTATAAAACAAAGGAATTAAACCTCCACGATAATAAATTGAGCACAGATGCAGGATTGGCCAAAAAAGAGGAAACCGAATAAGCTTAGATATCATCCGAAAGAATAGCAGCTTGAAAATTTTGAAGTATACATCGACTTATATCAGAGTCAAATTTATTACTTGCTAGTATAAAAAAATGAACACGTATTGCAAGAAACAAGATCCATCAGTTTCTGTGCATGTGCTTGCATTACCATGGAGTCAATATGTGGGTCAATGGGGCCAACAGCAAGAAACAGTTGTCCTAGGGTCTAAATGCCGAGAAATTTGATGAATAAAAGCGACAGATTGTATTAAACTACAATATAACAAACTTAGGTCCTCTTTCTAGGACCCATTCTTTCTAGAATAGAACTTAATGATCTCGACAATTCAAAGATGTGGTTGCGACAGACCCTTTGGACTAAATTCTAAACAAAAGGCCCATCAACATAAAGTGCTTTGACCTTTTGGCAAGGATCGCGCCAAAATGTAGACTCAGTTGTAGAATTCTAGAAGTATTGAAAAGCAGGAGGAACAAAGTACACAAATCAAGAAACCAACTGAAGCAGAACTAAACTCCCATGACAAATCCTATAATCAGCTTTCCATCAAGTAGAAGGAAAATGATCAGATTTCCTTTCCATCACAGAACCTCTGGCATTTCAAATATTTCCTTTTACTCCCTTGAAAATTTGTCTTTCCATGCTTAAGTGGTCCAATAAAAAACAGTGCATCCTAAATGACACACTAAATTTCATCAATACATACCACAAGAGTTGTTGATCTATGCATGGCACGTTATTTTCCAACATCATTCGTAAGTGTTTATATAGAAAAGTATGTCAAACATGAAGGAACAGGTAGGTGGGATAAGTGTCCACTACTGATATATTAATTTTCCATTAATATATTTCCTTTTCTACCATTTGATAGTCTACGTCAAGAATCGCTTCCAGTGTGACGTGCATGAGGTTTTTGAGCTGAATGTGCATCAGTGGCATGATTTTAATGGCATCATCTTAGTCCATGAATCAAACGTGAACATGAATTCTAGATTAGGGATATGTTGAGATAGCACAATTCACCTAATTATTAATGACAACACCATGATTCATTCTTAGGAATCTTAACACCATCACCTAGTGTCCGGGCGAAAATGGACTGAAACAAGCAACTTGCCAATCCACCTTCTATTTTTTCAGTTAAGTACAAACCCAATCTATCTCCACTGGGTTTCTTACTTCTTTCAAGTTACTTCGAGTTATTTACCAAGTCCAAAAGCAGCTAGTACCGTGTTCTCAAGACTACAAATATTAACGTCAGTCCAACATAATCGGTCTGATCATGTTTGAAGATGAAATCTAATTATTTCAACATAATTTTACACAGAAGTTCAAAAGAAAATTGCAAATCTTACAGCACACTATACAGGCCTGAATTTAGACTGTATTTGACATGAACTGCTGCTCATCATTAAGGAAACAGAACCAAGTCATGATCCAAACACACACTTGGACAAGAACTTAGTATTGCTCCTAGAAAAGAGACGTCATGCAAATTCATGATAGGAGCGGAAGGGTGGAAAACACCAGCCAGTGAGCAATTACTTTCAGCACATAAAGTGGCATCCGCTGCGAACTTGTGTATTCATATATCCTAGTCCAGTCCACAACTCCACATTCATAGAACTACCCACTACCCAGTAGCACCCTAAGAGCAACCACAAGCCCAGAAAGATTGAGCATCTTTGATATTTCAGAAAGTTGTAAAAAGAAATGTGGTCAATGATTGCGGCACTGCAATAGCATTAGATTTACAAGTTGAACATATATGAGGATCGCCAGAGAAATTGCTTGCTGAGGGATCAAAATCTACTTGACTACAAGTATGCGACTTAAGGAAGTACCAGGTTGAAGGATCAGTTTATTATTCCAATAGCCCATGAAGCCTTAGGTCTCCTTACGGCATTTCCAACAAATTTAGGCCAAAACTTGAATATAATCTAGCTGAAGAGCATTCTCAAGATAAATTCCAACAAAAGGATCTATCCTACAAGACAAACCTTAAATGATAGAGGAACCGGAACTAACACCAATGAAGATTGGAGAACTCGTGACCACACGTCATCTTCTCGCTTGGAGATGACTCAGGCAAAGAAGTTACAAATATTTTCATTTCCCTGATGCTACCAGAAGCTTTATTTTCACCTAGATCACTAGATCTAAAATTTTCCTCCATGGCGGAGTAAAAGAACGTGACAAAAAACTCAGACTTTATCAGTCACTTCCATCCAAACCATAGACAAGAATTATTGGGATATGCTTGACTGAAGAAAGCATAATCCAGAGAAAGTAAAAGGAGGATGGATCCACAAGTAGATACACGTTTTCAGGGCATAAATTTCCATTTTTATAACTAAGGCTAAAAACAAGACTCAAGATCAACCAAATAACTTTAGGGGCTTAGGCTGACAAAATGATTAGATAGGAGTTCCATCTCTTACGATTCCATTACTTCCTCAATTAACAAAAACAGTAAGGAATGTGAATTTATATTTAGCATTAACTGGAGGGACTAGAAAGAGCTCGTTCCAATTTCATAAAGTAATAGTCGATACCGAGACCAGTTTCAGATAAAACAGGGATTCTGCTCATCTTCTGTTTAAGCAATTAGAAAACTTAATCTAGAACATAGAGACTGTCATGTATACTCTGAGATGGAAACCAGGGACAGACTCTAAAATTACTTAGGGACCAATTAATCAGACTCAGCAAACAGGATGCTTGCAGTATGAAACATAGTTATTGTATAGTAAACCAAAAAAGGTTGGGAGGAAAGCCTATCCCATATCAACTAAAGAAAGTTTGCAGGAGTATCAACAATTCATCAATTGTCACCAGTCACTCTCATTTGCATTAATAACAAGCGCTCATAGTGGCAAGTTTGGGATTTAATGATCTCAAGATGCACATCTTCCATTGACGGAACAGAAGAAAAGGAGCAATCTTTTAATGTACTATTAAATCGTCATCCAATAGGAGTGGGCAATCACATGCACAAACATCTAGCAGACCAAAGATTAAAATTCACTGTTCAAGCAGGTAAAAGGTGTTCCAAGCGCACAAGGACATTCTTCCCTTGTCAAATATTAACTTCACGGCAATCATTAGCCAGTCTGCCAGCGTATTCACTGATCTAAGTCATGAAAATCAGTATTCATGCATTACATATATACAGAATTCTGTGGTTATGCGTTCGAAAAATGATGGCATCATTTTGTTATAAGGGCAAACATATAGGTGATTACTATCAAAGCAAATGCATCCTATTGTTGATACTCTAGTCATCTTTCCATTGTGAAGAATCTGGGCAAGTTTGAAATAAAAAAGAGCATTTAGAGGAGACCTTAAGATAATTTGAGGTTTCGGGAGCAAAGTAAATGAGTTCTTGAATGAAGGTGCCGACTAATCCAAATTCTCCTCAAGACTGCTAGTCCAAATGTCAAACTTGAGCATGAAATTACACTTATTTTCAAAGTACCACCCAAGCAAAGCATGGTTATTAGCATATGTCAATAAAAAAACTGATATTCCAACGTAATCAAAATAAGCCGTTGCGCTAACTATTGGATTTTCTCTAGCTGCCAGCAAGGACGCTCTCGAGGAGAAAGAAGGACATGACTCTAAGCTGCTCGTACCTTTGATTCCCATAAGCGCAGCTATATATCTATACGGATGCGAACTCAGCTATAGCCTCTATAAAGATGTATACAAATCCAAGAAATTGATCTATTCTACTTACATCAGATCATACACTAAATGATAGCGATGGTCGAGTATAATCCCCTGAACCATTACATAAGCAATTCCGAAAACTTCCCACGAGAATTCAGTGCTAGGTAAAAAGTAGTGAGTCGAACAACGGGTAGACTATGAGAAAGAGTCTATCTACAGCAGGAATTGTGTAATTAAATTTGCTTACATACCCCACTAACCTTAGTGCAGGATATTAGCATAGACACAAATCTCTTTGCTTTTCTCTCATGTCTCCCACTCAAATGCACAGTTAAAAAGATTAAATTTTGATGACGAAACAACCAAACTATGGAACATATGGCATTCCTATCACGTCGATATCCACTATGAAGGAAAATCAAAAGCCTCTATCAATCAGCTCAATCTAAACCACATCATTTCTTAGTTCTAAATTCGCGAGTGCATGAAAAACCATTCCGGCAAACCACCTTGCCGAATTCGACGATCAACCAAATACAAAAGAGGGAAGAGAGAGGAGAAAAAAAAAACTCACGGTCGAGAGCAGTGTCCTGAGCTTCGCACACAACCCGTCCATTTCGAGAGCAGCGAGAACCCCTCGCTCCCTTGGAATTCGACGAAGCGAGCGGTCGCGACCGAATCCTCAGCCCCACGGATCCCGGCAAGGCGCCGGCTTTCCGCAGCGGCGAGGGGAGGGAGACCGCCGCTGGGGACGAAGCGGCCGCCACCACCGCCGGGCGGAGGGAAGGGCGAGCGCCGGGCGAGGAGAGAGCGACCGAGCCGCGCACACCCGCCATCGAAGACACGAAATTGGAACGGTCGCTCCGCCAAGCGATGGAGACGCTCTTCTGGAGGAAATGCGGGCATATATATATACGGCGCGCGCGGCGACGGAACGGGGGATGCGAGAAAGTTAGATGAGCGGGGCGGCGTGAGCTGGCGAATGGGAAAAGACTGAGTGGGAGGGAAGAGGAGAGATTTCGGTGATGACCTGAAGATGGAAAGGCGGCGAGGAGGAGGAAGAAGAAGGGAGACGCGACAGCGACGCGCGGTTGTGGGTTTGACGAAGACGAGGAAGAAAGTTAGATGGACTTTGGGACAGGACGGACGTCGCCATCGCTGTCGCTTTGTCGCGCTCGTTCGTCCGTTCGGACGCGAACGAGGAGCGGCCGTGGACGCGGTACTAGGTAAAACCAGCCGTCGAGGTGTTGAGAATGGGTCGGTGGCCCGAAAACCGGGACCGGACCGGTTCGGTTCGGCACGGTTCGCACCGGTTTTCCTCGAACCACGGAAGGGCCCGAAAATGGACTTAACCAGTGTAATTTGCAATCGGACCGAAAAAAGAAAAATGCAATTTGCAAACTTTGGCTAAGCCCGAATTGGTACCGAATCGATCCGTGGATGATTGTCCGGTCTTGGCAAGTGACCCTTGAATCGGGACGGACCAACCTATTCGATTCAAAGAAATTCGGCCTTGATAAGTCTGAGACGAGTCTAATTGAATTGCATCAAAATTAACTAGTTAATTAAGGTATCCATGGTCTATCTTGCTTCAAAAAATCTTTTAAGTGAAAATTTTAACTGGATAATCGAAATATCCTAAAAAAAAAAACCAGATTGTTTGCCAAAATTCTGGATGCCCTTCTTGAATAACTTTTTTTTTATAAGATCTTGGATAACTTTTCATTTCTCCTTATTCATATTATCAAATATCGCAAGTATTATTTTCCCACCACCATAATGCTCCATCTTCCACTTTAGGCTTTACTAGCTTTAACTTTTGTATGCACTAGGATGTCCATAAAATAAAATGAAACATAATCTGTCTGTTAAAGCCAATCCAAAAACTCCTCAACAGAAAAATAACCATCATAGTAATTAATTTTTACCCTCTCTCGGATTCATCTGTTATATTGCACCTCATGTAATTTCGATTTTCACTCCTAATGCCTTTTGAATCCAATTTCTCTCCATAAAATGGATCACAATAGTTTTGAGCCACCCACTAAAATGGGTCCATCGATTGGTTAGCCAAGCGCATTATTTGGCTACCTCGCCACTTTGTTAGCCCTTTTTCGAGTTTTCCACCGATCAAGCCATCTAGAGTTCACGAATCATGCTCCATGGTTTGTTGAGGTGTACTGCCAACAAGTCCTGTGCTCGCTGATCTTCATTCGTGGGACGGTTGCTTCCATTGCCGTCGACACCATGTTAAGCGCTGCTCACCTTTCGCAGTAGAACAAAACTCAGTCCGTAACACGCACCAAGGCACAGCACGGTCACGTGGCAAATTATGAGTCATTAATAAAAAACCGACAAAATGCATATTTATACCAAGAAAAACCAAATAAAATTACAAAATTTTTTCCTAAATAAAAAGCAAATTTAAGCCCTTGTTTTCAAGAATTTTTTTCATAAATTTTCCCTAGACTCCCAAAGTCGCCTCATTGAAATGAACGGACCGACCTCTAAATTAAAGTATATGACAGACAGGAGAACCTGCGCAAAAGAATGCTGCTTTCTCCGAGATCCTTTCCCGTCAGATGCTCGTCCTCTGCAGCCGCGCATTTCGCGTTCTTCTGCTTCGTCAGGAGCCGCATGGACGCTAAACCCAGAACCCACTCCGGCGACGGCGATACCCTTTTGACCTCCGCCTCCCGCGCGCCCCCGAGGCAAGTCCGCGCGGGTGGCGACGCCGCGGCGAAGGGCGGGCCCATCTCGCCGCAGGAATGGCGCGGGTGGGGATGCGTATCCCCGGTGCCCGCCATGGTCACCGAGGTCATCGAGGACCTGAAGCTCTTGGAGGAGGACATGGATACCCCCATGAGCTTTGGTGGCACTGGTGGCAAACTCCAGGTATACCCGTTTGTTTGTTGACGGGCTCTAACGTGGTTTTTTGGCTGATTAAGTAATTGGGTCTTCATTGGTCGTGCTGTGCTTGTTTTCCCTCTGTTTTTCTGTTTCGGTGGACTTGGCTGACTTTGATACCGCCTGTGGTTTCTGAGGATAAAGCAATTGGAAAGTAGGAAGTTTTGCGCGAGTCTTTCCTGGGAACAATCTCACTGATGTTGCTGTTGCTCAGAGACTTATGTTTATGGGAAGGACGGCGGCTCGGCCATATAAGAAAGGATGCGATTGGTCTTGCGTCGTGCCTTTACCTAGAATAGATTTTTGTGTAAATGAACGAAATGACTAGGGGAGGTTTTGGAGTTTGGTGAAGCTCAGGACGTTTGGAACTGCTTAAGAAAATCAGTCTCCTTTGGATGTCTACACTTGTCTGGGGATGCTTTGAAATCTTGTTGAGACAGTTGCTCTTCAAGACTGAAAAAATAAAAAGAACATTTGTTATAACAAAAGCATGAGTTAGAGCTGTAATTTGATAGTTTTTGTAACCTAAAGGATGAAATTTTGCTAATTTAATAGTTTGGATTGAGAATCAGTTTCTCTAATTGCTATGGATGCATTCGGTTCCTCAATGTTGCTGATTCTTCAGGGCGAGTTCAAAGTGGAAGAGGACAAGAAGCACAGAGCAAAATATCAGGCATTAGGTGACTCAGAGATGAAACTTCAATTCTTTGCTGCCCGACAAATAGCATGCCGTTTGCTTGGAAGCAGGAATTATCTTTGCCAAAAGGTACTCGGCGACTTTCCAAGGATAGTTCTTCTCCATAATATCAATTTTCTTCATCTCAACCAATGCGTCAAAATGAATTCCATTTTGAGATATGTTACAATTTGTTGTCCCATTGTTTTGCAGTGCTGGCTCCCTATGGATGACTGTATGTGTTCAAAAGTACTTCCCTGTTCTCTGTGGCATAATCTGCGTTTCTGGGTGTATATGCATCCCAAGGTATTAATACTTCGTCATTCATGGTATATCATACATATACATTGATGCATCGCCCTCTGTTAGTGTGACTTGTCCTTTTACAGGACTTTCTGAGACAAAACAACACCGGGAAGTTGCTATGGCAATTGTTTGGAGTTCAAGCAGCAACTTTGTGCCTCTTTGGAATTGCTGAAGACGAAGAGATCATGTGGAATACTTTCAAACTTGCAGGTTCCATCAATTTCTGTCTCTTGTGACTTTTCACTTCTCAGGTTTCTCAGTGCAATATTGCAGCAACCTGAAAATGTTGAATGGTCAATGTTTGGAGATATTGCTAGTTTAAAAATTACGTTGAGTCGATCAGAGTCAAGTTCATATCTTGGAAATGTACTTCCATTTTACAATCCAAGCTTCCCTTCGACCTTTTGTGTTTGGCTTTTTGGGTGAAAAAAACTGATTTTCAGTTTGAGAGAATCTTTATTTATTGGGAGAGAGGCAAATTGACTATGGTGGCTGGGTAATTTATTCTTTGTTTAAATGTGGTAATCAGAGAACTGATAGCCGTTGCTTTATATTTAGATACTAGAAATCTTTAAGTCATTATATTACATTTTATTGTATCCTTGGGACCTGACATGTAATGTTATTAATATCAGGGAAGAGTAAGGTTTGGTGCCTCTATCCCAATAAGAGTGCACTGACTGAATCTGTACAGGATACATTCAGCAGGGCACAATTCCAATCCGAGAGGGTAGTGCTTCTTCAAAATTGACGTGACCGTCTTGTGCCAATAGCAATGCATGAATCTTTAATTCTTTCTTGTTGTCCTTGTCTCGTGATTACAATAGCTTCAGATGTAAATTTATCTTTTCTATCTTCTCCAGGCTTCCATTGCTGAGAGAAATGAAGATAGAATTTTGAATTTTGTTCTAATTGATGGTACATGGAGTAATTCTGCTGCAATGTTCCGGCGTTTAAAGGTAGTACTGGGTGGCTGATCCTTTTTATCTCTTCTGATTTAACACTCAACAAAGCATACTTCTCTTCATGTAGTGTTATGTCTTCATCACCTATGTGTAGTCAGTGCTGTCGGCTTTGACCCTTTGAACAGGATTTACAGTTTTGTATTATCGAGACAACCTAGCAGTTGATGCTTGGTCGCAAGTAATGAGTTTATTCTGACATGAACTTGTATTTTCCAACCTGAAGGAGCAAGCAAAGGTCGTATGGGGGGAAGACGATCTTCCTTGTATATCTCTCGCTACTGGTGCGTCTGCAATGCACAAGCTCAGGTGATATGAACGGCTAGAACTTCCCTTCTTATGATTCTTTCTACTGTTTCCTGTAATTATATGATTCCTCCATAGAAACCTTCAACTTTCTTCTCTCCATCTTAGAGCACCTAACCACTCTTAAGCTCAATAACTCCTGTCTGAGTTTAGGCCACAGCCTTCATGGGATCGTACCTGCACAGCTGCTGCGGCCATTGGCCTCATGTCCGAGCTACAAGCTGTTCCAGAGTTTAGCTCGTACGGTTTGGATAAGCCAGCTGAAGCAGTGGAAGATGCCTTGCAAGTGTTGTTAGAAGCACTTACAGCTCGACGCCTTCGAATGGGCAGGTCCATCACCCGTAAGATGAGGCACACTAGTAATATCTGCTAGTATCTAACTAAAGCGTAATTGTGGAGTAATGGGAAGAATCTTCAAATTCATGAGGTAATCTGATGTTCAACTCGTGTGTGGAAACTTAAGGCAAGGAACATAGATTGAACATATCTTTTGCATATTTTCAAATAATATTTTCTTCTGTTCCTGATTGTGGTTCCATAGGCTGACAACTCACATCAGCATGCTATAGTCATGTTTTAGTCCAAGTTATGCCAGGGCCCAGCACTAACAACCATATATATTGTCAAACGTATTAACGGGGATCATTTGGAAAAGCATGTCAATTTTGGTGTTAAGATGTTGTCTTGAGTAATCTTCTGGTTCTTTCTTCTGGATAGTCTCATGGTTGTCGTGCATAAAGTCACCTTCCCTGTTGCTATGACGGCCTTATAGGCCTAAAGAGCTCTCATTTGCTTGCCATCCAATTCAAGCTGTGTTACACCTGTATTTCAATTCTCTGTCACTTTCTTGTGCTTGCATCATCTTTTTTACGATAAGAGAAATGCTGGACTTACTAAACTGGTTTTTAAAATTGGTATACTGAGTGATGTGTCATACTATGAGTGGCATTTTAAACAAGTGGTTCATATTCAAGAATCAATAATAGTTTGACTCATCACTTCGTAAATCAATTTGTAAACCAGTCTTGGTAAGTCTAACATTCCTTTCATGATGCCTCAGGGTGTGCCATCAGACAAAAACCAGTGGCGTCACCAGGAGTGCCAACGATGGACGCGAGTTCAAAATATGACGTTGCATCAAGTAGCCACATTTTTACTGACCGCAGCCTCCTAGCAGCCTTAGAGATCCTTCCAGAGGCACCTCGACACTTATGCTCAATTTTCCCGGAGCTGCTTTGAGCTCCATCGCAGAGAGAGAGAGAGAGAGATGGAGAAACAGATTCATTTTCATTTTTTTTTTGGTCAGAGGAACAGATTCATTTTCTAGCAGTTTTTTGTGTTAAAACTGATGCTGAACTGACCAGGTTGTATTTTGGAGGTGGTTATACAGCACCCAGAGATAAACAGAGTCGGGCAATGTCATTCTTTTGTTCCTTAAATAATCTTCTGTCTTGGCTACTTGTTGGCTCCTGCTCATATGCCTCCTAAGAGTTGCTTGATTATGAAATTTGGCCAATTGGGTTTTTCTTCGCATCTGGCGAGAAGCGCCGTCTCCTCCAGAGATGTAATAGGCAAAACACGTATTTAAATTGATAATGATTGGATGTCGCTTTTATAATCTTAATGGGTTTGGTGATCCCAACACCTCCCTCAGTTGTCACTCCTCAGTTCAACATCAAAGTCCCCCGCCTGGATGACTATTCATTGCTTCTGGTATGGAACTACACTATCAATAAAATCTAGCATATTCGCTCATTTCTAAGAAAATATTTTGCCAATTTCACTACACGGACTTCTTTCACGTTAAGATCTTTTTCCAAAATTTGAGTAAGTACCCGCATTAATTTGTCAGGGATATGGCCGGGGGTCAACGGGCTGGATGAATCCAAAGACAGAAATCTGGGCGGCAAGCATATGAGTGGATTCAGTGTCGTTTTTGTTAGAAAGGGACTGGGTCAACCAACAGGGAATCACTGGGCGAATGGTCAGAGAATCAATTAGACAGGACACTCTATTGTTGGCAATTGACCGGTGGAGATTAAAACGGTTAAGGGCCTTGCTCGTTTACAATTCTTGAAAATAAAGTTGCGATTTTTAGAAGATTATGAAAATTAACATACGTAAATGATCAATCTTTATTATATTATGAAATTTCTTGAGCGGTTTTGGATTGAAGTTCATAAAATGTAAATCAGATGAAATAATAAAAAGGCAAAAATCTGTTCAATCAGAGATGATTGAAGTTACGGACTGGCGCATACACATCTAAACGCTCACCTGCCACATCATTCGACAGCCTGACAAAACGCGGCTTCTCTCTCTCTCTCTCTCTCTCTCTCACTCTTCTGTCGGGCTCGCTCGCTCGCTGTCTGTTTCTTTCGGAGCTAAAATTAGCAATACCCTGTTCGAAACGAGCTCGTTTCAAGAAGACGAGGAAAAACCGTTGACAGGAAGGAGAGGATCCATTTTGTGTTCTTGGAGATCGATCGATCCCCATTCAAGATTGATCTCCGGCGAGTCCCGGCAAGAAACAGAGGAGAAGAAAGTTTTGGCAATGGCCCCCAACCCGTTCTCCTGCGGTTGCCTCCTGTTTTTCCTGTTCGTGGGCGTGGCATCTTCCTCTTTCCTTAATGGTAATCTTCGCGTTCTTGATGTTTTGCTGTTTGGAGAATATTTTTTTGGGCTTTTCATCGTTTCTCTTCCCTCGTTTGATCTCTCATTTTCGTTGGTTTTCTTGACGTTTCTTCACTATTCTTGCTTTTTTTTTCAGATGGCATCTTTGAATCTCGGGAGGCTGCTGGCCGTAGCCTTCTTCAGGCCAAAACAAGTAAAGATTTTTCTACATTCTCATTGAAGTTTCTTTTTCTTTGATGTCCTCGTTTCACGAATTGCCCGATCTGTTCCTTCCGTCGAAGGTTTTCTATTTCTTCGAATCGTTAAGTGCCTGTTATCTCGTCTGATGAAAATCAGGAAGTCTGTAGTTTCTGGGATGTTTAGGAAAATCAACGTCTGTTAAGGTCATAGGTGTGCTCCATAGTGGTATTGGACATAGAACCTGCATTGCAACTACCCTTTTCCAAATTGAGGCTGGATGTGTTTAGTAATTAGAATCCGAAGCTATTTCTATAAGCAACAAGCATGTGCTACCAAACAAATGCAATTGAGTCGGTATCTTATCCGGTATACCCATCTTCTTTGTCCCTTTTGAGCCCAAAAATACCAATTGTTTTCTGGAGGCTGAGCACATTCAATGCTGGTTTCAATCTTAGGAAGAGGGAATAAGGTGATATCTTAATGAAGCAAACTCCTTTTCAACACCGTAATTGCGTGTAAGTTGGTAGTGCCGCGAATTTATAATTATAATTGTTTCATCACATCAGTGAGTTTTCTCCTTATGCCCCTCGGACAATAAGGTCTCTCTACTTCTTCTTGTACGGTTGTTTGCAACATTACCATATCACCATCAAGTTTTCCTGAGTGCTAGATGCTTTCAGCCTACGTTTCGATGATCCATGTCAAATATGAGAAGTTACACATGTAAGTAACACAGAAGTAGTATTATAGCCTGAAACAAAGAAGACTTTTTAGAGGGTGGGCACTCAACAACTTTGGCCATTACTTGGTTTTGGCTTCTGTGAAGAAGCTAATAGGAAGTTGAACGAGGTGTTAGGTAGGGTTGAGTTTCCCACCAATATATAAGGTTGTGTAGAGTCATTATTTTCATGATGGTCTTCAATAGCTTAAGCATTTTTCTCAGGAAAGAAAGAAAAGCACAAAACTTTCTGTGGAATATAGTCCATTTAGATATATCAATGCACTTGCAATTAGTAATCCTCTTCGTGATTTTTCATTATGAGGTATCGGTCTCTGCTTTAGTTCCTAACCTTAATAGCTATATATAGAACCGAATAGAGTAATCCAAAATTAGCATTTTAAAGCTGCTATTTAGTGTCATTTCACTGAGATTTTGCATATATGATTAGAGCTTTCTAGATTTTCTTGAATGATGCTACTGGAACATCTCTTTGGCAAAGTCTATTGCAATATTATTAAACACTACTTTTCTTCAAGTCACAATGGAGCTATTTGACAGTTGCACTATAGTGTTCCCATCAGTTGATTTACTATGGAGATGACTGTATATCATGATAATTGATGGACATCTAATTTATGGTGGATCGCACTCGTACTGAATTCTAAAGGATTTATATTTTCATAGTCAGAGTAAGAAAACAAGCTGGCTGTTTCTTAGAGTTAAGGAATCTCTTCATCATGTCTCCAAACATCCTGTTGCCCAGCTTTCCCATAAAAAGCTGCGATTTCATGCTCATCATTTTCCAAAATTTGGTTGGTTATTGCACTGACCAATTGACTAGAACCTGGAATGATCTTGCTCAATTTACTTGAAAGTGCTTTATGTTCTTACCTGCTTAAATCAGGCAGGTTTCTATTAAATTAAAAGGGGGTGGAAGGGAATCAGGAATAGAGAGGAGTATGTGAAACATTATTCGTGCAATCCATTCCTCAGTTTCTGATTTGTTGTGTTGTAGGATCTCATTGCCTTCCATCCATGCCTAAATTCTATTCTGCATGTTTGAGATGAAGAGATGTGTGAAAGCTTTGCATTTGTTAACAGTCCCTCTTTTTACTAGCTAGTTGATGGAACTTGTGTTTTATAGCTAGAAGACATATGACACCTCATAATTATATGAGTTTTCAGTGAATGGGCAGTATTTTTAAACCTCAATCTTGTTTTTTTTTTTTTTTTTGGGCTCAAAGGTTGCTCTGTAGACTTTGAGAACCAGAACTACACAATTCTCACGAGCCAGTGCAAGGGACCCCAATACACAGCCAAGCTCTGCTGTGGAGCTTTCAAAGTATTTGCATGTCCCTTCGCCGATCAAATAAATGACCTCACAACTGATTGTGCTTCAACCATGTTCAGCTACATTAACCTCTACGGAAAATACCCTCCAGGACTCTTTGCTAATGAATGCAAAGAAGGGAAAGAAGGTCTCGATTGTAGCACGGTACCACCGGCAGCTCCAGCTGTGAAGGAGTCCGTCAATGCGAGTGGAGGCGAGTTAGTGGCAAAACAGTCTTTGTCGTTGATGCTCGCAGGTGGGTTTGTTATGCTTCTGCTTCAGTTTTTCTGAAGTAAATTGTCTTTGTAAAGAAAATGTGAAGGTATCATCCTGCGGGCTTATATACTTTGTGGAGATGTTGTGGTCTTTCCTCCACAATGTCATAGAGAGCTGCTATTCTTTTATAAGAGGTGTCTTAAATTATGGCTAGATCATGTGATTATGCATAGTCTCTGCAGACTGTAGTTGCATTGTTTCACAGGGATGATTGCAGGTGGCTTTGCTTTTCCCTTTTTTGTTTGTGATTCAAAATGTTTGTCAAGTACCTTGTATTTTCAAGTTCACGTCGCACGTGACATTCTTTGTATGTATGGGCGCCTCCTGAGCCCGTTTCATTATTTGCAATGATTGTAGTCATGCAGATGAACAGGTTGAATGAGATAATGAATTTAATCGTTCCTACCTGGTGAGAAATGTGTCTGCATTTGACTGTTGTTGAGTGATGGCCTAGTGGCCTTTTTTTCGGGCTCTCCCAGGAAAAACAAAATTTTTTTGGACGGCGGTTGAATAAACTGGGCATCTCTCCACCAACCGTCTTTCTTCCTCAGCGAATACGGAAATGCTTGGCCAAGTGAAGACAGACTATGCTTTGCAACAAAGGAACCCTTTTCTTATTGCTGTATCCCAGCACTTTGATGAACGTAACATAATTAAACTGCCCAATTTCTTCTTGGCATGAAACATGTGCAAAGCCTGCTTGTCTTATGACTTCGACGCTGGCTGGCACATATGGACAAAGCAGTTGGATAAAAGTCGAAGCGAGACACTTCAATTTGAATTGTTCCTCCACAGGCTTTACTATCTTTGCGAGCAGAATTGTCGCTTCTGGTGGAGTATGTCATGTTTTCTAGCATAAACAATTGAAGTTGGAAATGGAAGATCTATCTGTCCTGCACGGAAGTTGCCAACCAAGTTCTTGAGCTTGTCGTCGTCACAGAAAATATTATCTGCTCTCTCATTGTTGGAGTCAGTTGCTGATCCACCTCTTGCTGAGCTGGAGTTTGTAAAGGTCAGAGCTCAAGATGCATGCGCTGGTGGGACTGGAAAAAACACATACAATAAAGAAATGAAGAATGGTTGGTGAAAGTTCATGATCCCACAAAGCGTGGAAGCTGGCAGGTCGGTTGTTTGGATTTGATCATACGAGCTCCGGCTTAGTTCTTGCTTTAATTAAATGTACTGGCATGGACCTCGGCTGGGATTCCTAAATCGGACTTGCATCGGGTCATGTCATTCATTGAGACTGCAGACTGTGGCAGGAGCAAGGGGATGGCAATAACAGGTCTGGCGCATAACGAAGAACTGACACGAAGAAATTCTCATGCCGTCGGTCTTGTAGGTCTGCGCTTGATCGTGGGGACATATAGTTTTTCCTTCTAACTATACTTTATTGGCTCGCGACGGGATGCGCATGCTAATTGAGAGGACCACATTGATCCGGCGCTATAATGCTTACCGCGTCGATGATAACTTAAAAACAATTAAGACAGATGCCTTTACAAAGTCCAGTGCCTCAATCAAAAAGAAGGCGAAGCCAATTTTTAATGCTTCTTTTTAATTTCTTGAAGATGAAATGGTATATTCCGAGTGTCGCGCGTTGGCGGCGAGATTCATCCTTAATTGGCTAGAACCGTCTCCTCTCTGTGGAACTGTGCGCTTACCTTAGGTTACAGTAGAAGAATTTGACTGGGTGAGAAACATAACGGGGGAGATCATGAGCTCGTGACAATGAGAACTTGGAATCATACCATTAAGGAAGGAGTTGTCCTTACAGGAAAATTACTTCCAACACCTAATAGGCTAAGACAAAGAACTCCAACTTCCCTTCTCTTTCGAAATGAGAAACGCAATTAAAAGCTGCGGTTTCAGGGTTGCCACCCTGCAAGAATTCGGGTGAACATCTACAGATGAAAGTCGAAGGATGTGAACTGATGGAGTCATCTGTGAGCTGTAACCAGCGTTTCGATGAAGCGCAGGCCGTCGAACCTCGGCGCAAACTTATCAGTCGAGCCCGAGTTCTGCGAACAAGAAGCAGCTTGTTCGGCGCTCGAGACGTGTTCCTGCAAGTGAAGTGGCAAAATTCAATCAACCGAACGACCAAGATCAATCTTGACCGTAACCAGAAGACCAAATTTTTACTCGACAAAATTCATTTTTCCCCATCTGGGAGCGAAGTTTCTTCGCTCCTTCCGGCATAACATCACTAGACAGTTAAACAATTGCACCTTTTTTCAAGAACCAAGTACCACCCACTTCCTCGGCCGTCGAACAAAACGCGTACCTGGTTTGAAAACTGAAGCTTGGAAGTGCACGAGAAGATCAAAGAAGAAGATGACGAATAAGAGACGACAGTAGCAGAAGCTGCAGCCGCCGAGACTGCAAACCACCCCGACTTCTTCATTGTCGGACAAGCTCTGGATCCTTTCCCCGTGTTTCTCCAAGTGCAGAGAGGGAACCGAATCACCTAGAGCGAGCGAGAGAAGGAGAGAGAATACGCAAAGAGAAGACTGCGTTTTGGGAGAAACAATGACGGTTCGTGAGTCTATCATCGTATTAATATGAGGTCAGGACTCGGACAGCGTCCTGGTTAATTAGTGGTTACCACAGGTTCGTTTGGAAACATTACATCACGCACCAACTGTCTGACCTCTCCCCCGCCTGATTTACCGCCCTGCCCCTGCAGCTCCAAGTGTTTTTCTGGTCCACCAAAACCAATTTGGCTCAAATGGCAGTCCTAGATGGAAGTTTAGGTTCAATTTGGAACCCCCTCAAATTTTGGTAGTTCTAAGCATGAATTAGATGTCTCGTTATGGCGATGGAGTTTCATCGGTACCGAATCGATTTTCTCGAAGCCGGATGGATCACCAACTAATCAAGCGCATCCTTTTCCGGTATCAAACCCGAGGGAAACAGTTCAATTCTTGGTCCTGATCGCTAAAGAAAGCTGTGTTTTTTTTTCTCCAATTGGGGGAAGTGCAGCTACCCTCCACAAGTTGCTGGCAGGTAAGCGTTGCAGTTGTTGGTTGGGGGGCTACTGAGTTGTTAGTGGTACTTGATATTCCTTCCCCTTTGATGTCCTAAAAAGCCTCAAAAAGACGTCTCAGCTCACCTTTCAGTCAAGAGCGTCGAGTCCGTTTGACACACACTTCCTTGAGGTTGGAATTTCGTTAGCAACAATGATGCAAATTAACATCGGAAATGATCCATTTGGACCCAACAAAAAATCTGTCCATACGCTACGGATACGTAAGTAAATCCGCATTTTTTCAGTTGGAATTCTCATTCGTACCCCGGGGATCCGCCGCCTCGAGAATGCCTGATGCGGGAGATTTGTGTTGTCTTCGGGAGAAATGTCACACGAGCCTCGCGGTTTCCTAATCGATTCGTTTTGGACCGGCGGATTGAATCGAGGGCGGTCTTCGCTTCGGTTACGCGAGAAATGCTGAGATTGGCGCGCTACTTTAATGTTAATGTGCTGGACCGATGCGGCGAAATAACGAGCGACGATACGTATTGTGATGAGCTTCAACGCGTGCCGTATCACATACATCCTTTAATCAACCTATGTGGTACGTTAACCTTAGTACTTGACCAAAAAAAAAAAAAAAACCTTAGTACGTCCGACTTCGATTTCTCGTAATTCGGGTTTTCGGTATGTGGGGGCCGATTCTTCAAGACAACCACCGGCCGGACGACACGCGTGTTCGTGTTTGTGGTGGAGGTGGTGGTGGTGGTGGTGGGGGGTGGGACCCACGTGAGAACAGCCGGGATCCTCAGGCTAGTATGTCCTCCCCTCTTTAAGCAAAGGAAGAGGTGGGCGCGTGGGACGAAATCCCTCTTCTGCCCTCGGCCTCGTCGGGCGGCTGCTTTTCGCCGGCAGAGTCTTAGAAAAAGGGATTAATGCTACGAAAAATTCTCAAATTAGCATGTCTATATTAAATTTATCCCAAACTAAAATTTTCACCATAAAAAACTTCAAACTGGTACATCTGTGATGAATTTACTTTCACTTTGTTTCTATCAGAGTTTACCGTTAAATTGCTCAGTTAAAGGACACGTGGCAGTTCGCGGGTACACTAGCTTAGGGTTTAACCTCCGTTTGTCACGTGTGCATCAATTTGTGTTTTTTCGTGATATTAATCTACTTTAACGGAAATAAATTCCAAGAGAAGCACAAATTTTATCTCGAGCGATAATGAAAAATCACCAACTTTAACTTAAATAACGAATTTTCACGTCACGGGAGTTAGATTTAGGATTCAAGTAAAAATTAGTACTATTCATTAAAACGAAAAAAAGAATTCAGATCAAAATTATCATTCGACGTAAAGCCCGGCATTTTTTGTTTTTTTTTTTTGGGGGAGCTAGTACCTTGAAAGTAAATCCAAATCCTGATCAGATCCCATTACCCCGCTCCCGATTCTTATGGGCACTTTCGCAGCTCCTTCCTCTACGTACACGGGTGTCGAAAAGTCAACCCCCGGTGCCTGTCCAAAAGTCGCAAATCCCAGAGAATTTCACGGTTTTAATTACATTAATCGCGGACAGCATCGCGATAAATAAAACATTCATTTCTCACAAAATTTTTCTTCTTCTTGTTGTTTTTTTTTTTAAAAAAAAAGACAAGGATATTTCTGGAATTTTGGCCCCGTCCCCGCCCCCTGTGAATCCTGGCGGAAGGCCGACCGGTGGTGCATCCAGCATGCGATGTGGAGTTCAATTATGGGGCGCGGCCGAGTGTGGCACGTTAGCCGTAAACCACTCGACTCATTGATTGTCACGTGCTCGAATGGGTCCCACTTACCGGATTTCTTCCGTCCTCCGTTACCTTCTCTCTCTCTCCTCCGTCTCTTTCCCTCCTTCCTTACGCTCCACGCCATGAGTGGAGCCGTCCAATCTAGCCTCTAGCCCCGCTTCGGATCTAGCCACGACCAGCTCGTCCATGGCCGGGACTGGCGAGGTCGAGATCCCGAGTCCCGACGGCCATGAGGAGTCGCGAGACAAGCGACTACTGCGGGCTCAGATGTCCGATAAGAAAAATGGAGGGGCCGGATGGGCAAGTTGCACGTTGAAAAACATACACGTAACACCCATGTTGAGCTACTGGATTGCTTGGTGGGCATCGCTAAATATACAAGTACCCCGCGATTGGTCTTGTGGGCGCATTTATAAGCGACCGTGTTTAGGAAATACATTTTCCGAATCGTTCGTTTTTCGCGAAATGAACTGACGCCTTATTCATATAAAAAAATATTTTCCCGCATTAATTTCGTCACATTCTTCTGCCCTGTTTCTGCATGGTCCATGAGTTTTGTCGGGCCGGCGTTTTTGTTGTCGGCATGGGTGGCCGAAGGAAGCTCCGGTCGACATTACGAGCACAAAAAGAGGAATGATGAGTTAGGGGGATTTACCAATCGGCAGGGACAAGATGAGTCTCGACGAGGAGACAACACGGCATGCCAATAGACAGTGATTATAAGAATTTGGTAGGATGGTACATACAGGCTAAGGAACAAAGATGTTACTCGACAGTGGAAACGAGGAAAAGAGCATCGTGACGAAGAGCCCGGACGTCGTTTTCGCCCGGGGCGACACTCATCTGTCTTTCTCTCCATTTTTGTTGCTACAGCAGTCCAGAGCAGAAACGTAGCCAGAAATTGTGTTTTGGCCTTTCTGATTCGAGATCTCCGTGTCAATCGAGGCACTCTCGTCCTAACCCTTACGTTGTGCGCTGAAAGTTAAGAGGTCAAAGTCGGATGACCACAAAAAAAAAAAAGTCAGACGAAACGCAATTTAGAAAATTTAAATATATTTATTCGCGCCCTGGTAAGCAAGTCCGTTGTAGTCTAGTTGGTTAGGATACTCGGCTCTCACCCGAGAGACCCGGGTTCAAGTCCCGGCAACGGAATTCCTTCCCCCTTTTTTTTCTTCTTCTCTTCTCTATTTCTTGTTCTGAGTCTTCTGATATTTGTCACTGGGAGGTAAAAATGTGGTTCCAAGTTTTTTTCTTCTTTTGACCGATTTGAGCGGGAATCGACATGGCATTTCGGGCCAATGGAGATGAGAGATGCGAGAAACTGGTCGGCGATCTATCCGTGCAAAGCCTATTCAACTCGTCACTTGAAGGGCCCGCCAGATTATGAAGGCTCAGAGAGAGATGCGCAACACTGCCTGCAAGAGATGTCCTCAATCCCCATGAATCTGAAGATTTCATCCATTTCTCCACGGCAATTAAGCCGCAAAATGAAACAAGTTGGACCACGTAAGTCGGCAACTTGAATAAGTTAAATCTAGGAGAAGTGAACTCCGCATCGCCGGCGGAGTAGCCAAGATGTTTTACATGAACAGGCTTCAGTTATCAACCCGGTACTAATATCCCAGTCTGAACCATACGAAGAGGCCTTCCAAGCTAAGCTTGAGCTTGATTAAGTATCACAGGTCTATCAATCACTAACGCTTGGCTAGTTTCAATCAGTCCACAATTTTCACGATGCTTTCCGGTTAAATTGAAGCGTAACATTGCCCTATAATAGGAACTATCAGCTGCCGAAGCCACTTGAAAGGGAAACAGGGATGACATGTTTGAAAGAATGTTGCCGATAGGGTGGTTCAAATGTTATGGAACTTAGTTTGTAACGTAATGCATAAGCGTCGGTTGGAATTTGTAACATCCATTGGAATTTGGAACTTAGTTCGCTCAATGGACCGATATTTTGTGCTGTATTGAGAGCCAATCCCAAGCATTAGGAAAAAAAAAGGTAACCTATCATGGGGTGCATGGAGATGTACATAACTACTACCACATCAGTAGTGGAGGCCCAAAGATGGTTGCAATTTGTCTTCATAATTTTGTTACAGAGTAAGTAGCAAGCAATGTAAATGCAGAAAGTAGGGACAGCAAACATATCATAAGAGATTCCACATTCTAATGCCCCTTGGATTCCAAGTTGCCCATTCCTTTCACTTTCTTCCCGGTAAGTATTTGGGAGATCTGGACTCCCTTAGCGAACACCTCATTGTAGAGAATCCTAGTTTGCATTGACTGAAACCCAGGAAGCCATGCTAGTACTGCGACCGGTGCCATGACAATCACTCCAAACAAGAAATCATATAATCGAGCCGAGGATACAACAATGTCCCAAAGCCTAGTTCTTTGGATAGAGGACCTAAAAACCTGGGCTATCGAAATGATTCCCCAGCCAGTGGGTAAGAATGCCAGGAGACCAATGATAAGATCAACCAGCATCAATTCCGTGAACTCCAACAAGCCATATAATGTTAGAACCACCAAAACAGTAGCGACCAACAGAACTTGCCGATAGCGAAGGTGATTCCGGGTCACGTACTTCTCTCGAGCAAAGGATATCGCCACACACATTGCAAAAGCCCCGGCTAGGTATGTCCAGGACAGCAAGTAAACCAGAACGCTGCCACTCCCGGAGGAAATGTGAAGATGGTAAACGATCGCATATTGGAAAAAGAAGAAGCGCAATGTCAGGATTATCTCTAGAAACTTCCCCCAGACACCTGTCGTCTGCAAATGGTCGTGCTCCTCGTACCACCATGTTTCCCAGCTCTGCGTGGATTTCACAAACGGGCCTCCTCGGTACCTTATCCAGCTCGTGAATTCATCGAAGTCGTTAACTGTCTTCAACCAATCAAGACCATAAGGGTTAAATATGAAAGGGGAGAGGATCCATGATGCGACCAGAAACCAGCCCGTAATGCTCGTGTCTACGAATAAGAATGTGCCATTAGCTAAAGGGCTATAAATCGTGTATACCGTGAGAACCAGTGCAATCTCAAGAGCCTTGACAAAATGGCTACGGGCATAGAGTCTGTAATTCTCAACGAAACTCCTGTGCTGCACAACAAAGCCTCGGCCAGTCCCCCGGTACTTTGCACCACCATGAAGAACTGTCCTGCCAAAGAAGTGGCTACGAGTTCCCATAGAGAACGTGTAAAAGACAGATGAAAGCTCAAGCTGCATTAACAAAAAATCCCACAAAGCCGAGAGGATTCCGTGCTCAACCGAATCGTCCACAACTGCTGGAAGGCCCGTGAACAGGATAAGTTGTATGAACTGTATATTTACAGCTGGACGAAAGAAGTTCTTGTTATTTGCTTTGTCTGCCATAGCAGGACCTTCAAGGCCACTCAGAGCCATATACAACCGCCCCCACAACAGTGCATATATAGTCCATATCACCATTATGTTATTGAAGTAGAACCCAACAGTGGAATGAAAGAGTGAAAGCATCCGGAAGAAGTCCAGCTTACTACCCAGCCTATATATATCTCTGCTGAGAGCTTGTTCCCCACTTCCACTCGCAATTTTGGCTTCGAACATCGATATTTGATTCAACCCAACATCCCTCCCTTTGCCAATCTGGATGTACTCATGGTGTGTCACGTTGCCTCCACGCAAGGTGCAATTAAATCCCGCGAAAATATCCTCGGAGATGTTAATCTTTCTGGAAGCCTTGCTGATCCCACCTCGCGTCAAGAACCAAATCCTGTCGAAAACATCTGGATGGCCATAGTGCATTCGAACCTTCAAAGGATTGGCCAGAACACGCTGTCCCGAGGTAACAAAACTTGTTTCCTGAGCAGACATAAACCAGGCAAGCGATGAAACTGAAGCAGTAAATATATGCTCCCTCAGACCTAGAATGGTGGGATTCCGGGTACCATAGAGCCTCTCAAATTCCTCCAACAAATTCGGCATCTTAAGTGCCTCCTCTATATAGTTGTCTTGGTTCATATCGATCGTCTGAACTGCATCACCGCGTGTGAAGATAATGGCCTGATTTTGATTCTCCGGCTTACCTTCTCCTAGCTTGAAGGGACCAGGCAACTTAATTCTGTATATTTCGACTTCTTTCTGTGACTGCCTGTCATACTTGACCAGAACGGAGAAATACTCCTTTTCACTGCTACTTTTACTCACCTCGTCAACATATGCTACGCGTAGGGCTTCATTGTTTTTCATTAAATACAATATTTCTTCTGCTCGGGGATCACTATTTGCCTTCTGAGATCCATACTCCTGACAGGCAACAACATAGGCATATTTCATGAGAGCAATGCCACGCTCACAGGCACAACCTTCAGAAAGCAAATTTGTCATGCTGAAACAATCCGCATTGTCATCTAGCATTGGGGAACCTGGCTCCTGTAGCCCTTGGGAGAAATCCATATCGTGATGGTATTCAAGGAAAGCTAGCAACTTCAGGGCCTTGTAATAATTCATCATTCCCCTGACTGTACGAGCGAGCGTCTGACCTCTGTATGATGCCCAAAGCTGGAGGTCACGCGTTTTCCAAATGTCTTCAGTACAGTCAATTCCTTTCCGCCGCATCCTCTCCATGAAATTGTACCAGTCGTTGCCATATATCGTCTGCAGGTAAAATAAAATGGATATCCCATCTTCGTTCTCGATTCGCAGTTGTTCCAGTCTATAGAGCACTTCTTCATCGTAGTATGGGGTTAGCACACTGAAAGCTTTCATTTTCTCAACTGGAAGAGCTCGTGGAAGATCCATGAATAGAGAATTGCAGAAGAAGGCAATTCGCCTTCGAGCCTCTTCACTTGCAGGAATATTCTGCGGCGAACCCACAGGCGTTAAAATCATCTGCAGGCGTCGAATTTGCTGACTAAAAATTCCATCTGTAGAATTTGGCAACTCAACAGCATTCTCAAATAGCAACCCCGCACCAGAAAAAGAATTACGTGGAGCCAAACCATTCTCCTTCAACTGTTGATAGTTTCTCTTTTGCTTGAAAAAGTCTAGAATAACAATGTTATAAAGGGCCTGCAAAGTACTCACCACTTGATCAGGATCTTCAGGATCTTCAACAGATCTGTTCAACCATTCAACAAGTTGGATTAAGGTCGCATGAATCTTTGGTAGCACAGTCATGTCAAACATTTTACTGAATTTTCTGATTTGCAGCGAATGATCAATTTCATCAAACAAAGCAGCAACGATAGAATGCTCCTCAGTGTAGTCTTTTATTATCTCAAGTAATAAATGCTTGACACTGTCATAAGCTTCAATGACAGCACAACGCCTATACTTGTTCTTGCATATCTTGTACCAGAGCCAAGCATCAGGAGCATCTGCAAGTTGACTCACCTCACTCAACGTAGAGAGCAGCTCGTTGGAGAGCAGAAAATAGGGCCAGCTTATAACTCGGGATCTCCCAGAATTATATGGCAGCTCCAGCAACTCAACTTCTCGATCCGAGATGATATCCTCCTCCCTGAAAGTCCTAATAATCTCATTCCACATCACGGCGAACTTACGCACCAAAAGCTGGTTACATTCGAGTTTCTTAAAGTGCGGAGAAACCCAGTTGCTTGGATTTAACAAGTTGATGAAACTGAATTTGTTGCTCCTCATTGACTCCCCCTCATATAGCAGCTGCTCCTGTCGTATGAGATTAAATTTATTTGCAACTTCACAAATAATATGGTCGAACCAAAACCTCAAGTGCTGATTGTTTCTGATTTCACCCAACCTCAAGAACAGCCCAACCGCCACTCCAACCAGGAATGTCCAAATCGAATACCAGATTTGCAAATCCATCATGTAAATCAAGACCATGGGAAACCACAACAACCCAATGGCAAGGACATTGCTGTTGTAAAAAAACTGATGCCATTTATAATTTACATTCCTAAGATGCAACAACTCTTTTGTAGGATTAATCATGGGTTGGATCTGTAGAAAGTAGCTGAAAAGGAATTTTGTCACAAGAACCAATACCCAAAATATGGCATACTTTGCATAATCCCTCATACCTTCCCCCAAATTATGTCCCACAAAAGTCCGGCTCATCAGCACCTCGCACATCTTCCAATTCTTTCGAACAAGGAAGTTGCCGAAGGAGGGAAAATAGGACAGAGCAAATGCTGAGAGCTTAAGAAGGACAAATACAAAAGCCAATTCGAGAAAAAGCACAAGCCGGTTGTTAGCCTCAGCAGACCACTCCCCATCCCCATTCCTCTGTAACCAAATCCTTACATAAAACCATCCCAAAACGGTGGTCCACGTCGCTGCAACTACATTTGTGAGCACCAAGCGCATGCCGATCCACCATGACTCTCTAGAGACCAAATCCCATTGCATGACGGAATGAAGCAGCGACTCCAGAAGGTGCAAACCACTCCAAGTCACAAATGCACTCAAAACCCGAACTTGCACCTCCCTATTTGGCAAGGCCTGCCAAGGAAACTTGTACTCCTCCTCCCAAGCAATGATAATTGCCGCTTGAAGGAACAAAACTAACATCAGCCACAGCCTATAGAAGCTCCTGAACAAGTTCCAAAACGACCTTCGTTCAACAAAACCAGTCTTGCCTGCATTCTTGAAAAATCTACTACTCTCATCCAAAGGCCAATTCAGCTCCTCAAAGCACCTTCTGCTCCAGAAGTACTCGTTTATGTCATCATAATTCCTCCATTCATTATGTGGGGCAATCCCATTACAGCCAATTTCAGCCTCTGCACGAACAACCTCATAAAGGGGCTTCACAACACCATTCAAGAACGCATTTTCCCCTGCAGGAAAAATTCGGCGCCCAGTGTTTGGATCGACATGATCTTCCAAGACCATATTCAACTCCCTTGCCATGTTGTGGAATACATAACAAATACATTCGGGCAGAAACCGCAAATTAGCGCACTCGCCCCAGATGAGGAGGTAGAGAGAGACATACAAAAGTTCATGGCAAATTGTTCCAGAGTTACCAGGACCATCAATCAGCCTTACCTCGGACTCCATCCCCAAGAAACAGCACCAATTCTCGTAGTTCCGGAGCAGCTTCTCACGGAAACAGCGGAGGGCTCTAGGGTCGAGCGAAATGACATTGTTTTGCAGTGTTTCGGCACCGCGCAAGTAGTGGTTGGCGAGGTGGAGGACAAGGTGCTCACGCTGATTCCGAACGTTGTCCTTCTGGAAGCCAAAGAAGCAAGAGAGCCAGTCAAGAAGGTCGTAGTGATCTGGCCAATGAACTGAAGGTGGTTTCCGGAGACCAGCAGTGGAGGTTCGCAAGGTGGACACCAGGGTGCAGAGATCCGGAGATCGACGGCAGCGGTGATCGCGGGAGAGTTTGCTAACTGGGACTATATTGTACACTTCTTCTTCTTCTAGTTCTGCTTCTATCTGGTCCATGTTTACGTGTATATGGAAGCAGAGAGACGGAGAACTTGAGCACTAACTTGCCTGTGCATCTATTTCTTCAGGCAAGCCAAAGTTGAGATAGAAAAGGGGAGATAAAGATCAGCATTCAGCAAGAGGGAAAGTGAGACAGAAAGCTGCATGACATGACTCCACCATACAACGTAGTTCTATTTTATCAACACGATCCAACCCCAGAGAAGAGCTCATCTTTTCCACGTGAAAAGTTGATGAGTGACGCAAAAATTCATAAGGCAAAAAAAAAATGCATATTACTTTCTGCATCTGGCTGAGCAGAGCAACACAACATTCCCCTCCAAGTCTTGAGTGAAAAGGGTTCAAGTAAAGCTCAGTAGCTGCTGAAAGGTACCGATAACACAGAACATTGAATGCACGAATTACCGAATCTAAGTTCACAAAAACACGTGTGCTGCTACTTCTTTATAAATTATATATTTGAACTGGTAAAATAAGTTAGGCGTAGTATGAGCATGGCTCCAGGGTCACTGGCCCAATTTCAGGTCCTAATGTGCCATGGTCCGACTCCCATTTCCACTTCTTTGGGACTCGCCGGTTCCCGGTTCTCGGGGGAACCGAACCGAGAACCGAGAACCGAATCGGGGGAACCGGGAGTTAATTCTCACTCCATTTCGAGTCTTGTGCTCGGGATTATGAAAATAAAGCACATTTAAGCTAGCACAACCTAGGCATCTGTATTTCGGTTTATCAATCAATTGATAATTTTTCCTCCCACAGCATCAGCATCTCCTGCGGAAGGGCAGAACGGAAAAGGGACTAGGGACAGATACTTTTTTTTAAAAGAAAGAAACAAGCTTCATGGATCCCCTGCATTTCCTGGGTAATCCAGAACCTCACACCTTCGCTTTTTTGCAGCCGCTTGATTGGGATGTGTCTACAAAAGAAAAAGATCCGTTCAAACTTGCCCGTCCTCTCTCTCTCTCTCTCTCTCTCTCTCTCTCTAAATGGAGGTGTTCGGTCAGAGTCAAAATGAAAGTAGCACTGTGGATGACTCTCATACACATTTTTCATGCATGATTAACTATTTGGAGCCAACTATTATTAATAAGTGATTAATTATGATTGTTTTTTTTTATTCCGGGTGGTTAGAGTTTGAAGCAATTTTTCATGGATGATCGAGGACCAAAATTTTATGATATAGTTTTTATGTTTCGTGTTTTGAACTTTTTATTATTTATTTTATTTTACGTGTTTATCTTTTATGATTTGTTGTTGGTATTGATAAATGAGAAATTTTCATTTTTGTTGTTGTGTTCACTTTCATTTTCTTAACTAAAAAATGATAAAAAAGAAACCTGTTAGACTCTGGAATTTGTGACAAGTTATGTCCCAGATTCTACGTTCCAGGGCATACTGGAAGCTAGATTTTGGTTTTCAAAAAATGAGGAATTCGTTCCGATGAGTAGGTTTCAGGTGAAACCTCTAAGGAATCTAAAACTGCTCACCTTTTGTTAGGCAATAATATATTAATTCCCTTTGCATTTCATTTCCCGGTGAGATTATAATATCCGAGGCATTGTCCACTCCGAGAGCTACGACCTTGTCCCGGAAATCCTCGGTCGACAAGATCACATGGTTGAGCCTCTTCATAGCCACCACCGTGGTCCCATCGTCCAGGCGTGCCTTGTAAAGTCGTCCCGACTGCTGAGTGGGTATTAGGACTTATGGGCACTACAAGTAGACAGCAACATCTTAATGATCATTTTGAGGCTAATCCGGTTGCCCAAGCCGTTGCAATTATTTTCACTGAACGATAGGGAAGCACGTAATTACTAATTCTCCATTGTGAAAAAAAAAAATGCAATGTGGGCGTGGGCAAGGGCGGGTTAAGTGTATTCGTCAGTATCAATCGAATTAGGAGGTTCGGATGCTCCATGTTATTGGAAAAGAAAAGAAAGCAGCGTTCTCATTTGAGCACCATGTCTGCTTTATCGTCGCGAATTCGCGTTGTCCAAGTCAGACAAACGATAAAATTATCGTCACAAAGTCTTGCGTACAGCTTCCAGGAAATGGCCCCTGACTTTAGGGTCACATCGGAGGCAAGGGAGTCCGAGAAAATATTAGGCGGTCCCGGCGCTCCATGTAGGCATGGTCCCCGCCCACTCACGAGGCACCACGCGGTCCACGCGGCGCAGGTGGGACCGGCTTTTTCAAATATCGTCCAGCCCGAGAGCGATTCACCCTCCCACCGGTCCCGACCTCCGCCGTCACCCCGGCCCCCACCCGCCGGTCACGATCACCACCGTCGCAGCTGCGTCCCGAGCTCTGACCGCCGTTGCCTCCGACCTCCGCCCGCCCAAGAGCAAGCCGGTCCCGACCTCCTCCGTCGCCTCCGCCCGCCCAAGAGCAGCTGGCTCTTCGTCGCCTCCGCCCTCTTTCAAGTAATAAATGCTTGACACTGTCATAAGCTTCAATGACAGCACAACGCCTATACTCATTCTTGCATATCTTGTACCAGAGCCGAGCATCAGGAGCATCTGCCAGTCGACACACCTCACTTAACGCAAAGAGCAGCTCGTTGGAGAGCAGAAAGTAGGGCCAGCTTATAACACGGGATGTCCAAGAAATTTTTGGCAGCTCCAGCAACTCAACTACTCGATCCGAGATGATATCCTCCTCCCTGAAAGTCCGAATAATCTCATTCCACATCACAGCAAACTTACACACCAAAATATGGTTGCGATCGAGTTTTTTAAAGCTTGGAGAAACCCAGTTGCTTGGATTTAACAACTCGATGAAACTGAATTTGTTGCTTCTCATTGACTCCCTCTCGTATAACAGCTCCTCCTGTCCAACTAGATTAAACTTGTTTGCAACTTCACGAACAAAATGGTCAAACCACAACCTTAAATGCTGATTGTTCTGGATTTCACCCAACCTCGAGAACAGCCCAACTGCCACTCCAACCAGGAATGTCCAAATCGAATACCAGATTTGCAAATCCATCATATAAATCAAGACCATGGGAAACCACAACATCCCAATGGCAAGGCCATTGCTATGGTAAAAAAACTGATTCCATATAGAATCTACATTCCTAAGTTGCAACAACTCTTTTGTAGGATTAATCATGGGTTGGATCTGTAGAAAGTAGCTGAAAAGAAATTTTGTCGCAAGAACCAATACCCAGAACATGGCATACTTTGCATACTCCCTCGTACCTTCCCTCAAGTCACGTCCCACAAAAGTCCGGCTCATCAGCAACTCACACATCCTCCAATTCTTCCGAACAAGGAAATTGTCGAAGGAGGGAAAATAGGACAGAGCAAATGCCGAGAGCTTAAGAAGAACAGATACCA
The DNA here is from genome assembly GCA_031216285.1 of Syzygium syzygioides. Taxonomy (NCBI): domain Eukaryota; kingdom Viridiplantae; phylum Streptophyta; class Magnoliopsida; order Myrtales; family Myrtaceae; genus Syzygium; species Syzygium syzygioides. The sequence continues at coordinate 20,377,638 of CM062242.1, forward strand.
AAGCCAATTTGAGAAAAAGCATAAGCCGTTTGTTAGCCTTAGCGGACCACTCCCCGTCCTTGTTCCGCTGTAACCAAATCCTCACATAAAACCATCCCAAAGCAGCAGTCCACATCACTGCAATGACATTCCGCAGCACCATGCGCATGCCAATCCACCATGTCTCTCTCGAGACCAAACCCCATTACATGACGGAATCGAGCAGTGACTCCAGAAGGTGCAAACCACTCCAAGTCACAAATGTGCTCAAAACCCGGACTTGTACCTCCTTAATTGGCAAGGCCTGCCAAGGGAACTTGTACTCCTCCTCCCAAGCAATGATAATTGCCGCTTGAAGGAATAAAACTAACATCAGCCACAGCCTATAGAAGCTCCTGAACAAGTTCCAAAATGACCTTCGTTCAACAAAACCAGTCTTGCCCGCATTCTTGAAAAATCTACTCCTCGCATCCAAAGGCCACTTCAGCTCCTCAAAGCACCTTCTGCTCCAGAAGTACTCATTGATATCATCATAATTCCTCCATTTGTTATCCGCGTCAATCCCCTTATGGCCTTTTATAACCTCCATGTGAACAACATCATAAAGGGGCTTCACAACACCATTCAAGAATGCATTTTCCCCTGAATTTTCTGGCAAAATAGTACGCCCCGTGTTCTGATCAACGTGATCTTCCAAGACCATATTCAACTCCGTTGCCATGTTGTGAAATATATAACAAATACATTCGGGCAAAAACCGCAAGTTAGCGGACTCGCCCCAGATGAGGAGATAGAGAGAGACATACAAAAGTTCTCGACAAATTGTTCCAGAGTTACTATGACCATCAATCAACCTTACCTCGGACATCTTCCCCAAGAAACAGCACCAATCCTGATAGTTCTGGAGCAGCTTTTCACGGAAACAGCGGAGGGCTCTAGGGTCGAGTGAAATGACGTTGTCTTGTGGCGTTTCAGCGCCGCGCAAGTAGTGGTTGGCGAGGTGGAGGACAAGGTGCTCACGCTGATTCCGAACGTTGTCCTCCTGGAAGCCAAAGAAGCAAGAGAGCCAGTCAAGAAGGTCGTAGTGATCCCGCCAATGAACTGAAGGTGGTTTCCGGAGACTGTCAGTGGAGGTTCGCAAGGTGGACGCCAGGGTGTGGAGATCCGGCGATCGACGGCAGCGGTCATTGCAGGAGAGTTTGCTAACCGGGACCATATTGTACACTTCTTCTAGTTCTGCCTCTATCTGGTCCATATTTGCGCGTATGTGGAAGCAGAGAGACAGAGAACTTGAGCAGTAACTTGTCCGTGCATCTATTTCTTCAGGCAAGCCGAAGTTGAGAGGGGAAAGGGGAGGTAAGGATCAGTACTCGGTAAGAGGGAAAGTGAGACAGAATGTTGTATGGCAGGACTCCACCATAGCATTATTTCACAACACAATCCAACCCCAGAAAAGAGCTCATCTTTTTCACGTCCATATGGTTAAATTACGTCTCGAATTTGAAGTATCCAGAGTTCAATTCACTAAAAGATTAAAGAACGGGCTCACTTCTTAAGTCAATGAAAGCATAGGTTGTTGACTCATTCGGTGCGACTCATTCCTTTCTGCATCTGCTTGACCAGAGCAACACGCCATCCCCCTTCAAGTTTCTAACGCGTAGAAATTCCAACGCGCAAAGAGAGTTGGTAATCAATAAATTATTCGTCACTAGCAGCTTCTTGTTAGTTTCCGAAATTGTTTGAATGTCATTCCATGAGTTCAAGTAGAAACATAACCGGACCGACCATAGCGCCCCAAGTTCAATGCCGACCAAACTATTTTAATAATTTTTTTAAATTTTTTGTTTTTTGGTTCTTGGAGTGATGGCCGGCGATCTTCACCATCTCTAGGCTAGGGCCACGATGCCCTCGACCGGGGTTGGTGACGGCTCGCATGCCGTCGCTTTGGCTAGTGAGGTCGCCACGGCCGTCACCAGTGCCCTCACTATGGTAGACTAGGGCATTGGGCGAGAGCCACCAAGCCCTCGTCTAGTGGCTAGATTGACTTAATTGGTAAATTGACAAAAAATTTAGGATTTAATTAACAAAATTAAAAAGTTCAGGATTGAATTGACAAAAATGCAATATGTTTACGACTTTTTGACCAATTTTCCCGGTTGAGAAAATGGTGTACAGGATTATTTTTTCACATGAGTTATTACATGTAATTGATGATTGAATGTTGTTATAATCTCAATTAGATCACTTGTTCTGTAGTGAAATTCTACACTGCTCTACCATGAACATAGATGATACCAACCGTACCAGGGAAATTCGGTCCGATTTATTTCCTTGTTCTGTTTATTTCATTATTATTATTCAATTCGCTTGTCCTATTCACAACAGGGTAGTTCCTTAAGTCCAACACATAATTTTTTTCCCGCTTAAGTTGTTTACATGGTGCAGCTATATGACAATCAAAGGCCACGACTTCACAAGTAAAATGCAACCGAAGTGCACACTTCGTGAAACAGAAACCATCCATCTGATTGCATTAGGTGTCTACGGGAAAACCTTGCCCGATGCATTCGTTCACGCATAGACGCCGGACAGTGAGCCCGAAACACATTCACGCTTGTGAATAACTTGAAATACTACTGCTACATGAACCAGCACATTAGAAGAAAAACCCATGTGCATTCTTTTGCCTACGACGAATAAACTTAATTGTGGGATCAAACATAACACATCAGACTAATGATCCCTGAGAGATGAATTGATAATCTAATCCACATAAGAAAAAAAGCCATTTGCTCGGATCATCCTCAGCAACAAAGATGAAACAATCCACCGAGTTGAAAAGTAGAGCCGTCACTCCCAAAAACATACGTGACGGTATGATGCAAATAGTTTCGCCATTTATTCGATAAAGCCGGCAACGGGAATCTCTTTGTAGACAGAACTCAGAGCCCGGGATATTACCCGGACCATGCTCTCTGAGGATTTCCTGAAGAAGGCACACTCAACCTATCGATCACAGAGTTGAAATCCACTGGCTGTCCACTCTCCTCCATTCGCTGAATAACACTCAAGACATGGTCAACTCGGAAACCCATGCTCACCAACCTATCAACCAACTCATTATTGGCATGTTTCCTAATAAACTGCGGATGTGCCAGATTTTGCACGTGATTAGGGCGTGGTGTGGGCTGCGGATTCTGATAGGAGACGTTCGTCTGAGGATATGCACCTTGAGGTAAGGGAGATTGTTGAAGCACATGGTGCACCCTTCCACCTTCGCCATCGTACACCATATATGCATTCCCCGGAGACATGGAAGGGTTTGGCCCAACAGCTCCAAAACCATCATTGTTCTGCATAATAAAAGTACTTCGAATAGCCTGAGGTGGAGGCGGCGGCTGCTGCTGCTGAATAGTTCTACCAGGACCACCATATCCAATGGCCATATTCTCAGGACGACCAGAAGCTGTTGCTGGAAGTCCTGAATATTGAACTGGCATATGTACACTGCTCAGAGGTGCTTCTTTAGGAGCTAGTGTTGTTGGTTGGTTCGGTGTACAGGGAGGATACACCGTTGATGGTGCTACAATCTGGGCTTCTGCAGATGACTGTTGCTGTGGTGGCACTGGCGCCTGCTGTTGTAATGGCTGAGACCACTGCTGCTGATAATGAGAGAATGATTGAGGCGGCAACGTCTGATGCACTTGTGGCTGCATAGGCTGTGCCGGAACGCTAGATACACTTTGCAGTTGGGGAGATTGGTGAGCACAATGTTGAGGATCAGAAGGCAAATATTGTGTCCGAGTCATGTGTGTTGGGGCTGCCATAGTTTGCATCTGCACAGGAGGCAAATAGTAGGAGTGTGGTTGAGACACATTTTGAGGAGGAGCCTGTGAGGGAAGTGGCTGTGGCTGTGGCTGCAGCTGCGGCTGCGGCTGTGGCTGCGGCTGTGGCTGCGGCTGCGGCAATATTTGATGAGGCAGTGCTAAAGCCAGTTGCTGATTCGATGGATCAGACATACATTCAGTCTTTTTGATATCGGAGGCAGGGGATTTCTCCTCATTGGTTTGAGATTGGCTTGAAGAGGAGGAATCTTTCCGCACAAAATGAAGCTTGGCCAGTTCTTTCTGAGTTTCAGCAAGTTCTTGTTTGTCTCTCAGGATCTGAACTGATCTATGAACCTGTAATGGAATAGGATAGTTAAAATCATATTTCTGGAGCTCAAGCATAAAGAGAGAGGACAGCTTAACTAAGATTAACACATGGCACAATCATGAAACCCTACATCTGACAGATCACAGTTAATCATCATAACCATCTTGATTCACCTTGCAGTATCGAGCAAGATGAACTTTTCCCACAAGCAACTGTTCTTAGTCAATATGACTTTATTGATGCTTAACCCACTTTCTATGATTGTGGAAGCCTTTTATCAGGACATTGTCCATCTTGTCACATATTGTCTAACAGACATGTTTGAAGAATTTTACGTCAAGTATCAAGATGGACTTTAATCCAAACTCCAAATCCCATTTCGAATTTTATCAAGAAATTGCCCATTCTTAAATGAGCAATTGCATGATCCAATAAAATGATCCTAGATCTCACCACACAATTTGAGAACCATAACACTCACAATAAGGCCATAATAAAACATCTGCGCTGTCTTACAATTAAAATATGTAAGGTCAGATAAAACATCCACATGCAAGATAAATGCACAGCTAATTAAAATCGAGAGAATCCCCATCAAAACTCAACAGGGATTTTCATAGATGCTTCTTACGTGAAAATAAAGAGAAACAGCAAAAAAAAGGATTGTCCAAAGAAAAAAGATTGGAAACAATTAAGCATATGATACACAATGACTCACCTGACAAGAAAAGATACCACAAACTCTACAAGGCCGAACATAGGTTTTTCTCCAACAATACACCGACCCTAATGACATTAAAAGGAAAGATGTTCACCGATGTCAAATCTCGCCTACTCAGGCAAGTAGAACCACCCCACAGAAACTTAAGCCATAACTGAAAAAGGTAAAAATGGGAATTTTCCTAGTGTTGGGAATTGAAAAGTCCAAATTTATCAACTAAGTCATCAGCAAAGGTAACTGAACTTCTCACGGAGTATCCGTGGGGTAAATCTTTCCCTAAATTGGGCCAACAGTCTGATGGACTCACACGGCTGACCCCCAGCTGCACCATCTCAGACTGACTACGTGCTGAAGAGGCTTGTAGGATTAAGTATGAATTACCTCTCACCAAGTGAACTCTTGAATACATTGCAAGTTAATTATACAAACAAAATTATATTTTCGGAAGCAACTCACCTCCTGAACATGTTTCTCAAGAGATTTGAGCTTCGCATCTGCTTCATCATGATCACGGGTCAATTCAGATCGCATTTCCCCAATTGACTTGTCAAGATTGTAGCAATATAATTCCAACTGCGACAACCGAGAGCTGATTCCCTCAAGAAAGCGCATGATACTGTCTGCATTTCTTTTCATGCTTTTCTCAACTGTGGAAACCAAGTCCTGAATTAGAGAATCTTCTGGCTGGCTACAGGAAGGGGGGGCATATGTCACAGGTCGCACAAGCTTATTTTTATGAAAATCCTGCAAAAAGAGTAACATTGAAATTTCTGAGAGTATATAAGGAGTAAAAGGCCCTTACTAAAGGATAAATTGATTCCAAAAATGAACAGAAGATAGAAGACTCGCAATAGTAAGAATTCGCAGAAGACGACTAGAAGCTATGTCCCTAACAATGAAACCAAATAAGAACATCTCCCATATATACTAAAAGGGCAATGCCTATATAGCAAATCTAATAATTTCATTATATTGAAGACATTCTCTTCAAGCAGATGATTCTGCAATCTGCAAGTGATAAGGTAAAATCAAGACCTAACACTACCCCATAAGTTCCCAACCAGAAATCTTCTTCAATCCAGTGGCATGCATGATGCATATAGTAAAGATGGCAACGACATCACCTCACGTTATATTGATGGCTAGTGGACACAAAAAAGAAAGAACCGTGTTTTCAGAATCGTCATATCCTTCAAATAAAAATTACAGAAAAGGCTACTATTTTGAAGGGAAAGTGCCTGCAATCTATAATCACAAACTATTTAAAGATGAATACATTTTACTCATCTCTTCCCACCTCCAGTTTTTAAGATGATTCCAAGGAACTTTCTCGCTTTCGTTCTTTCAACGACCTAATAATCCACAGACGAAGATATTGCAACCGGCGTATTGGGGCAGCAACAACGAAAGTTCTCACTTAACTACTAATCATATTGCACCGCTCATACCACTTCCACAACAGAAATTGCATAAATCTGAGCAAACTGCAACCGCTCCAACTCCTCCAGACATGACAGAAATCTCCACCGCACAATTCTATCAAACGAAATCGACCCACCAAAGTCACACCCGTTACCCCTAGAAACAAAGCACCTTCTTTGCCCATCACCGTACATCTCCGCACACAACTTCCGCAGCAAGAACTAATACCGACACTAAACACCAAAACAATCTAAACGAAAAAGAAAGGAAAACAAAGGCAAAGACTTTGAGCTCCAAAAACGACGGGATAGTCGAGTCGAGCACCTTGATGGCGCCGGCAGGGATCGGGGGATCGGAGTGGCTCCTGTGGAAAGACTCCTGGTTAGCGAAGTCGTCGTAAGAGCAGAGGATGTCGTCGGCGGCGAAATCGAAGCTGCCCTTGGAGCCGGAGTTGGCCCGACCCAACGACGACCCAGTTGCCATTTTCTCCCGACACGATTGCAGGAACGGAGATTCAGAAGAAAACGAGGATCACCCTGTGGTGGGTCACGGACAGGGTCTTCGTTTTGGGTGTGGAGAAAGACAAAGAGAGCGAGGGAGAGAGAGAAGGGGGCTGATAAAAGGGGTGGGAGGGAGGGAGGGTGCGCGTTGTGTGGAGAGAAACGGAGGGGGAAGGTTCGTGTGGCAGCAGCAGCAAGCTGCTTTTGCTTGGCGAACAAACAAAAGATATAGGTGGGGGTTGCGGGGGGGCGTGGAGAAACGTGTTCAACGTGTGGGGAAATCAAAAGCTGAGATTTTTCCCCGTCATTCGACGGACGCCGAAAGGCTTTGAGGATAAGGAAGGAGGTCGGTGACTGTCTGAGCCCGACGCACGAGGACGACGCAGACGGACTGCATCGGTCTCTCCGAGATGCCTTTGCCTTGCCTTGTAGTCCCCAGCGCATCCCGCAACGTTCATGCGCACCGCACACGGTCAAAAACACCTTTCGTTCCTTCCTTTCTTCTTCCCTCTTCTTAGACTTTTCCGAAACGCATCCCCCGGTTGTCTGAAAGCTCCTTCTAATTCTGACCATCGGAATCGCCAAGCCGGTTCCAATTTGCCTATTGCTGCCCTCAATGACCCAGTCCGAACAGCACAGCGAGTGGTCATCGGGACTAAAGTATCGGGACAAGAAGTGACTCCTGACAAGCATTTAGGATAGGTAAAAGGGCAGAAATGAATCGAAATATGCATCGAGCGAGAGAGAGCAATTCTGAAATATATATATTTGTATGTGTAAAAATTAAAACAAATTTTTAGAGGCAATGCTTAAACCTGCTCAGTTGAGATTATTCTGATTATCTCCTCGGAAAGTATTTACATATGTGTTAAAAAATAAAATCGTGAAGCTTAATATGGGATTGCCTATTATTAATAGATTATGGGTGCCACCCATAAAAATTGGGGAAGATGCTATCCACAACTTCTAGGCAATGATTTTGACAGCATTGGCCGAGCACATGAAACAAGCTACTACTTTATGTCGCAAATCGCCCGGGTCACCGTCACCACCGATCAAGCCATTAGCAGGACCACTCAACTAGACTCGCGAGAGAACGAAAAACCTCATATCCTTTGCGAATCACAGCCGAAGGTGCCAATCAAATCAGTGCGTGATCTGGGCCGAGCATGAGCAACCGCAGGCCTTTGAACCCGATTGCGGGCCTGGTCTCTGCAGATTCAAATGCAATTCAAGCTCAGCTCTCACCATAATGTAACAAGAGAGAGGGGTCATGCGCATCTGATCAACAAGCATCGAGATTTGCCAAACTTTGACCCTCCATTTCGTCCTTTAAAAGGGAGAAACATTAGTTTAATCATCCCCACGAATCCATGCCCCCCTTTTAAGCGAATACTTGATTGGGGCGCCTTTTCAGGACCAGCACATGCCCTGTCTCTCTCTCTCTCTCTTGAAGTCTTCTTACTCCTTCAATCATGTTCATGCATTTGGGGGGATTCCCCTCTTTTCTTCCATTAATTCTTCTTTCTTCTTCTTTGGAATCAAATTGAGTGGTCACAATCTATCATGGAAAAGAAAAAAGGAGCCATCGATCGCTATAAGTGTTGCGACGATATTACCGCCATGACGAATCTTGAAAAGAGATCTGCAAAAGCATAGCGATACAATGATCACATAATATACGGATATAAATATGCAGATGTAGAGCACAAATAGATGTGCGAGTATCTGCTCATGCCTCCTCCCCCACTCGATCCTCCTTGTATGATTTCTTTTTTTCTAAGAGTTGACATTTGGACGATTTGTGAGTGAATGGATCCAAAAACACATGCTTGGCCCTATTCAAGATCAAGGCTCTCTTTTTATCTATCTTATGCTGAAATATAAAATTGATAACGGCTCAAGTTCCTCTTGACCGGAAGGTTCCACACACCGCGAAACCGGGCACGAGAAAACGTGGAGCTCATTCGTTTGCCTTGACCCCCTTAATGATTTTTGCGGCGTCAACGATACGAACTGTGATGCGATTTTTAGGTTATGATATGAGGTTCGGGATGTCAAAGGGGAAAAAATCATATAATTTTCTCATGTTTACTGAGCAATGATTCCTTTCCATAATTAAAATTTGTGCAGAACACGTTGATACATGCTCAATGAGAAGCGCTTGCTTTAAAGTGTGAAACACATACCGTCAGGGTTAATATTCCGGTGTCGGATCAAAACCATATGAGGTATAAACTAGACATCTTCCAAACCGGCGAAGCACGAATTTACGATGTCTTCTGCTTGTCTGCATTTTTGTTGCACTGCAACGCTCTGTCCAGATTGCAAATTGGTCGAAACCATAACAAAATGCGGAAAATCTCCTGGTGAAACAAATGGAGCCGATGGCCAGATGCTTTGGCTTTTGTTTCCATTTCCGACCCTCTTTCTTCGTGATCTATCAGAGACGGCACCGATCTTTTACATAAAATATAAGGTGGAATCGAATCTGAATACTTTATCTACATTGGTGCTAGAAATTCACAGAAACGAAAAGCTCAAAGTACCTTTGCGTAGAGCACCATTACGTTCAAGAAGTTGAATTCCGCAAAAAGCGCGCCTCTCTCTCTCTCTCTCCCTTCCTATGCCATGGCGTGACCATTGATCATGCTTGCCATCCTCAGTCCTAAAAGCTTCACCGAAGCCGACCCTCCACCGCATAACCTGCTCAAAGCCTCGAACGGCTGAGCCCACGGCTAGAACGCCAACCCAATGAGCCACTGTCCCAACCCGAATCCGCTCGTCAACCCGGCAGGTCGTGGCCGGCCTGGCCGGCCGCCGCCTGGAGCTGGTGGTGATCGAGAACCGCCATACAACATCGTCCCAGTCCACACAGTCCGCGCTGACCACCCGTCCCTCCGCTTCCCGGAGGTCCGTGCTGCCTGTGCCGCCCTGCGCTCCGTCGGCAACCTCCGCCGGCCGCCGCGCTCCCCGTGGTGCCCTGACTACGACCTCCTTGACTGGCTCCGCCTCTTCTTTGGGTTCCAGGAGGACAATGTCCGGAACCAGCGGGAGCACCTCGTCCTCCACCTCGCCAACCTCCAAATGCGGCTCGCCTCCCAGCCCGACAACATGGAGGCCCTCGACGTCGCCGTCGTCCGCCGCTTCCTGAAGAAGCTCCTCCGGAACTACACCCTCTGGTGCTCTTACTTGGGCAGGAAGTCGAACGTCTGGATCTCCGACCGTCGCGAGGCCGTCTCGGACCCACAGCGTGAGCTCCTCTATGTCTCACTCTATCTGCTCGTGTGGGGCGAGTCAGCGAACCTGCGGTTCCTGCCGGAGTGCATTTGCTACATCTTCCACAACATGGCGATCGAAATGAACAAGATCTTGGAGGATTACATCGACCCGAACACCGGACAGCCCATTTTGCCTTCAGTTTCCGGAGAAAACGCCTTTTTGAATAAAGTGGTGAAGCCGATTTACGATACGATTAGAAAAGAGGTCAATCAGAGCAAGAATGGCACTGCGCCGTACCATGCATGGAGGAACTATGATGACATCAATGAGTACTTCTGGTCAGGAAGGTGCTTCGCAAAGTTGGGATGGCCGATTGATAGCGGAAGTAGCTTCTTCGCGACTGACGAGAAGAGATATCGAGTTGGCAAGACGGGGTTCGTGGAGAAGAGGACGTTTTGGAACTTGTTCAGGAGTTTCGATCGATTGTGGGTGATGTTGGTTCTGTTTCTGCAAGCTGCTATCATTGTGGCTTGGCAGAATGATAAGAAGTATCCATGGCAGGCATTGAAGAGCAGGGACCTTCAAGTCAAGGTCTTGACTATTTTCATCACTTGGAGTGGGATGAGGTTCCTGCAGTCCCTGCTTGATGCCGGGATGCAGCGCCGCTTAGTGTCAAGAGAAACAATGTTGTTAGGAGTGAGGATGGTGATGAAGATTGTCGTCGCGGGTGTTTGGGTAGTCACTTTCGGGGTGTTCTATGGACGGATTTGGTCGCAAAGAAATGCTGATAAGAGGTGGTCGCAAGAGGCGAACAGGAGATTGGTGAATTTTCTTGAGCTGGCCTTGGTCTTTGTAGTTCCCGAGCTGTTGGGATTGGCCCTGATGATCATTCCATGGATTCAAAATTTCCTAGAGGAAACAAACTGGAGGATCTTCTACCTGTTCACGTGGTGGTTCCAGAGTCGCATCTTCGTGGGTCGTGGCCTTAGAGAAGGTCTGGTCGATAATGTGAAGTACTCTCTATTTTGGCTACTTGTACTAGCCACCAAATTTTTGTTCAGCTACTTCCTGCAAATTAAGCCCATGATCGAACCGACAAAACAGCTCTGGAAACTGCAAGATGTGAAATACGAGTGGCACCAGATCTTCAGCAACAGCAACAGGTTTGCGGTTGGGCTGTTGTGGCTCCCCGTGGTGCTTATTTACCTTATGGATCTGCAGATTTGGTACTCGATCTATTCATCCTTTGTTGGAGCAGCAATTGGGTTGTTAGATCACTTGGGTGAGATCCGAAATCTTGACCAGTTGAGTTTGCGGTTCCAGTTCTTTGCGAGCGCTGTTCAGTTTAATCTGATGCCTGAGGAGCAGCTTTTGCGAACGATAGGAAACAAGTTTCAGGATTTTCTTCACCGGCTGAAGCTGAGGTATGGGCTTGGCAAGCCGTACCAGAAGTTTGAACCTAATCAAATCGAAGCGCTGAGATTCGCTTTGCTTTGGAATGAGATCATAACCATATTTAGGGAAGAGGATATAATATCTGACCGGGAAGTTGAGCTCTTGGAGCTGCCGAGGAGTTCTTGGAGTGTTAGAGTTATTTCCTGGCCCTGTTTTCTCCTTTGCAATGAGCTGTTGCTTGCTTTGGGTCAGGCCAAGGAGCTAGTTGATGCTCCTGACAAGTGGCTCTGGTATAAGATCTGCAAGAACGAGTACAGGCGCTGTGCTGTGATTGAAGCATACGACAGTGTCAAGCGCTTGCTGCTCGAAATTGTCAAAGTGAACTCGAAGGAGCATTCCATCCTCACTGTTTTGTTTCAAGAGATCGATCACTCCATCGAGGTGGAGAAATTTTCAAAGCTTTTTAAGTTGTCCGTGTTGCCAAAGATTCACGACAAGTTATCAGAGTTGGCTGAGCTATTGAAAGATTCAGGGAAAGATTTGGACAAAATTGTGCACACTCTGCAGGCCCTTTATGAGATTGCTATTAGAGAATTTTTCATAGAGAGGCGGAACAACGATCAGCTGGAGGAGGATGGCTTGGCTTCTGGCACTGGATTGCTTTTCGTGGATGCAGTTACATTGCCCAATCCGAGTAATAAGAAGTTCTATAGGCAAGTTCGTCGCTTGCGCACCATTCTGACCTCAAGGGACACTATGCACAACGTTCCTTCAAATGTGGAGGCTAGACGGCGAATTTCCTTTTTCAGTAATTCACTATTTATGAACATGCCCCACGCACCCCAAGTGGAGAAAATGTTGGGTTTCAGCGTTCTGACTCCTTACTACAACGAAGAGGTAGTGTACAGCAAAGAGCAGCTTCTCAAAAAGAACGAAGATGGAGTTTACATTTTGTTTTATTTGAAGACTGTATATCCTGATGAGTGGAAGTATTTCATTGAGAGAATGCTCAGAGAAGGAAAGGTGAAGAAGGCTGATGAGGACGACGAAACAATGGCCAAGTTGAGAGATCTTAGGCTTTGGGCGTCATACAGAGGCCAGACACTTGCTCGAACAGTCAGAGGAATGATGTATTACTATCGAGCACTTAAGATGCTGGCTTTTCTTGATTCTGCATCGGAGGTGGAAATTCGGGAATTAGTGAAAAGACTGGACTCGGTGGGGCACGATGGCAGCGTGAACAGTTCGGAAGAGTCGCCTTATTCCCAGAGTTTTAGTACTAGTATTAGTACAGTCAATCTTTTGTCCGAAGACCATATATCCGGCACCGCTGCGATGAAATACACATACGTGGTCGCTTGCCAGATTTATGGGTCTCAAAAGGCAGAGAAAGATACCCGTGCAGTGGAAATATTGAACCTGATGAAAAACAATGAAGCGCTCCGAGTAGCTTATGTGGATGAAGTCTCCACCGGGAGGGGTGAAAAGGAATACTATTCTGTTCTGGTCAAGTACGATCTGCAACGCCAGAAGGAAGTAGAATTATACAGGGTCCAATTACCTGGTCCCTTGAAGCTTGGAGAGGGAAAACCAGAAAACCAGAACCATGCGCTCATTTTCACCCGTGGCGATGCCGTCCAGACTATCGATATGAACCAAGACAACTATTTTGAGGAGGCACTCAAGATGCGGAATCTGCTGGAAGAATTCAAGACGTACTATGGCATTCGGAAGCCTACCATCTTGGGGGTTAGAGAACACATCTTCACTGGTTCAGTTTCTTCGCTTGCCTGGTTTATGTCAGCTCAAGAGACGAGTTTCGTCACATTAGGGCAACGCGTCTTAGCTAATCCTTTAAAAGTTCGAATGCATTATGGCCATCCAGATGTTTTCGACAGGTTTTGGTTCCTAAGCAGGGGCGGTATTAGCAAAGCATCCAGAGTGATCAACATCAGTGAAGATATATTTGCCGGATTTAATTGCACATTGAGAGGAGGCAATGTCACACACCATGAGTACATACAAGTGGGTAAGGGAAGGGATGTTGGATTGAATCAGGTATCGATGTTTGAAGCCAAGGTTTCTAGCGGTAATGGTGAACAGGTCCTTAGCAGAGATGTCTATCGGTTGGGGCATCGGCTTGACTTCTTCCGGATGCTATCCTTCTTTTACACCACTGTCGGGTTCTTCTTTAACACAATGATGATCATCTCGACAGTCTATGCATTTTTATGGGGCCGGCTCTATCTTTGCCTAAGTGGGCTTGAAAAGGCCGCTGCAAGCAACAGCAATGACAATAAAGCACTCGGTACAATTCTAAATCAGCAATTTATCATCCAACTCGGTCTATTTACCGCACTTCCTATGATAGTTGAGAATTCCCTTGAGCATGGATTTCTTCAAGCTATATGGGATTTTTTGACCATGCAGCTCCAGTTATCATCCGTTTTCTACACCTTTTCTATGGGAACTCGTGCCCACTACTTTGGCCGGACCGTTCTTCATGGTGGTGCGAAATATCGTCCCACAGGACGTGGATTTGTCGTGGAGCACAAAAGTTTCGCAGAGAACTACAGGCTCTATGCGCGTAGTCACTTTGTGAAGGCAATTGAACTTGGCCTAATACTCACAGTTTATGCATCACACAGCCCTACCTCAAAAAGCACCTTCACTTATATAGCCCTGACCATCTCAAGTTGGTTCCTTGTTGTTTCGTGGATTATGGCTCCTTTTCTGTTCAACCCTCTTGGTTTCGATTGGTTGAAGACAGTGTATGACTTCGACGAGTTCATGAACTGGATATGGTTCCGTGGCGGTGTGTTTACTAGAGCTGAAGAGAGTTGGGAAGTCTGGTGGTATGAGGAGCAAGATCATCTAAGAACAACAGGTTTTTGGGGAAAACTAGTAGAGGTAATCTTGGATCTCCGCTTCTTCTTTTTCCAGTATGGGGTTGTATACCAACTCGGAATCACAGCTGGAAGTAAAAGTATTGCCGTTTACTTGCTCTCTTGGATTTGCATTTTTGTAGCTTTTGGGGTCCATGTGCTTTTATCACATGCCAGGGACAAGTACGCGGCGAGAGAGCACATCTATTATCGACTTGTGCAGTTCCTCATCATTACACTAGGAGCACTCGTGTTAGTTGCATTGCTGAAGTTTACGCAGTTCAAGTTAAGTGATCTCTTTACCAGTTTGTTGGCATTTCTCCCCACCGGATGGGGCCTCATAATGCTAGCACAAGTTCTTCGACCGATTCTGCAGCGTACCAGGATCTGGGACAGTGTTGTTTCTGTAGCTCGACTGTATGATATAATGTTTGGAGTACTCGTCATGGCTCCAGTAGCTGTGTTATCATGGATGCCCGGGTCTATGCAGACACAGATTCTATTTAACCAAGCATTTAGCAGAGGACTCCGGATTTCACAGATTATCACAGCAAAAAAACCAAAGGTTCACTTATGAATGTAAGCAGATTTTGTTGCCAGACATTTCAGAAAGACTGATTTGGCTTGCTTAATAGTTTCTTCCCTTGTTTCTCTTGTTTAATTTGTCTGTAGCATGTAGGGATCTTTTCCTCTTTATGAGATGTAGCTCTGTTGATAACCGTTTGACATGATGATGATGATGCATACTTTTCCATTTTGTCCTTCTTGGTTTTAATTCCTTTCCACTATCACTAGCTTCTTGCTGTCCTAGGATGAACTCTCACTTCTTAGACTTGGTGGTTGAACTTTGGTTCCAATTTATTCGAACTTCTTATTTCTTAATTATCTTAGGTCAAACAAGGTGGGCAGGTGAAGCTTTTTACAGTCTTCTTTTCTTGAATGGCTAGTGAACACTGGAATGGTAAAACTGCTGGAATGAGAGATAAGAAACTCAAACCCGAGCTTGGATCAGAGAATATATGCAGTTTTTGCTATCCTCAAGTGTTTCTGTTGCCTCAAAACTTTAAAGAACATGAACAACTGAGGGCTTTCCTATATTGTCCACGAGCAACCAATTCCTTTTCCACGCCACATTTTTTGACATCCACAGGATGTGCGATACCATTTCCTTCCTCTCATGGAGTTGCTGGACTGCACATTAAACCGAGAACAACCAGATGCCGCATATAGAGACTTGCTCTAAACTCACTAAACAGCGGTTTGGCACTCTATTGCACAATACACATTAAACCGACAACAGCCGGATACGAGGCTTTCCCTTACACCTATAAACTGGCCATTGGCCCCCTTCCACAACCGACGTGGGACAACCACAACAACCTCCACATCAACTGAATTCGTTTGCCGTTGCACGCTTGAGCTGTCGGAATTCAGACAGTACCGCTCAGAAAGAAGAGCCCGAGCCCGAGCCCAAGCCCAAGCCCACAATAAATCCATTGGCGCCAACTCTTCCCGCCCTCACTTCCCGCCAGCTGACCGACCTCCCTCCGCCTCCTCCTCCTCTATAAACAAAACTCCCACCGCGCATCTCGTCACTCCTCGCAGCCACCACAGCTCTCTCTCTCTCTCTCTCTCTCTACATACCAAGATCGCCATGGTGGTCCCTCTAGGCCCCGGCAAGTTCTACGGCAGCAGCCTCCCCCGGCCGCGCTTCCTCAGGGACGATGCCGACCGGGTCAGCCCGCCGGCCCCCGTCCTCGACCCGCTCCTCTCGTGGGCCAGCGAGGCTCACTGGTCGATGGGCGGCCTCAGCTTCCAGCGCCTCCGCCTCCAGGGCCGCATCGAGGGCAGCATCAAGAAGCTCCGTGCCGAGCGGGAGAATTCGGTCAGGGTGGCCAAGGGCATGATCTCCAAAACCAAGCCGAAGTCGGCTTCAGATCTCAAAGCCTCGAGGACCCAGGTCGACGACGGCAGGAAGAGGGCCGGTTCTGTCTCCCCGCCTCCGGCGCCCGTGGCAGTGAAGAGGAGGAGGTACGTGGCTTTGGTTGACGAAAGCGAGGAAGAAGAGGAAGACGAGGCGGAGCGGAAGGGGAAGGAGAGCGAAGTTCGCGTGGAGAAGAAGAGGCCCGCGAGGAAGCTCTACGAGGAGTTCGACCGAGTGGCCCAGGAGAGCGAGAAGGCCAAGAGCAAGGGTGCCGATGCTGCTTCGCCAAGGACGCGGGCGAAGAAAGGTGGAGGTGGCGTTGGAGATGAGGTGATGAAGGTGGTCGAGGACGTGAACAGAGAGGTCGTGGAGGAAGGCATTGGCAAGAAAAAATCGAAGGAGAAGAGCGGCGGCGAGAGCACGAAAAGGGTTTCTCCGAGATTGGCGAAGGGCTTGGAGACCGGTCCGGGTGGTGCGGCTGCAACCAGAACTTCCCCGAGATTGGCCAAACGTGGATAGATTATGTGAATTTGTGCTCGTGTGATTTGATCTTGTCTTTGCTCATGTTCGAGCGCGGTGTCATAGGAATTCTCTTATGTTTCTTCCTTTTTTTTCCCTTTTGTTCAGTTTTTCGGTTTTTCGGTTTTATTTTTTTTCCTGTCTTAGGATTTTAGGCAGCTTGATGACTAACCCGTCTAAATAAATGATTGAGGAAACAAGTGTTTCTGCGAATGCTGATCTGTGTAGTCTTACCTAGTCTGCAGCGTGTTATGTGCTCAACCGGGTATCTGCTTCAAGTGATCAATCTTTATCATCGATGGAGAATTTCTGCCATGTGATGACCGCTGGCGAAAGAGATGTAGTTTCTGCTGCAGAAATGGTGAACTTGAATCGCCTACCTTAAACCTTCCTCTGATTCGGAATCTGTGCGCAAGCGAAGCAATGCGCTTGCTTCGATACAGACATATATACTCTCGAGCTTATCCGCCTCAATGTCTTACTATTTGATCATATGTTCTGACAGGACCTGTAACTGCTGATGTTCTGCAGTAGGGGGTTTTGCAAGGTGTTCTCAAGATCTAACACAGTATGAAAGTTCTTGTTTTTGCTTAGTCTCGACCCTTAGGACACAGCATTGGCCACAACGCAGGATGACGCTGATCCACTTTGCCTATGGATGGAACGAGCCACTAGTCTAGCTGCTGGCAAAACATGCAGTAGTTTCAGAACAATAAGAAAGGCTTCGAAGTTCAAGCCCGCTGTTATTATTACCTTTGTGCAAAATACATGAATTCAAACTATGTATTCAAACTTGTCCCAAGCTGCAGAATGATAAGTACGCCAACTGAACGGCATGAAGAATGAATATGGGAAATTCACCTTTTCTATACTCCAGTCAGATTGATTATATCTTCGGATATACAGGAAAGGGGAGTCTCTTTATACCAGACTTTGCCTCTTGGGTTAGGCGCTGGTTCTGTCATTCATGACAAGCTCAACATAGGTACATTCTCTACCACATCCCGTAGCTCATTGTGCTGTATATATATTCATACGGTTCACTTACTGCGAACTCCATAGCAAAAGAGGAGAGCATGGAGCAATGCATCGACTTCAAATTTTATAATGACACAGCCATGTCATTCCCCCCTAGATGAATTTGGCTATGCTATTATATTATCCCTTCATTTGCCCTGCAGGCACAGTTCTCTCAAGCTTCCTTTCAGTTGATTCAATCCACGAAGAGCAGCCAATCTGCATGAATGTTCCGTTATCAGTTGATATGTAGATGGTCTTTGCCACGGAACAATCCCGAAATCGTCGTTGTATTCTTCCATCCCTCCGACCAAGAACTGCCACACAAAAGAACCTGCCCCTGCCCCATTCTTCCTGGCAGATGCATAGATTTCGTCGAAGATGGTCTTGAAAAACTGATCCCGCTGAGAAGGATGGAAATTCGGGTTCTGGTTTGAGTATCCAAATTCAGTGAACATCACCGGCCTTTTCAGTTCCCTGTCACCATCATCAATGTGGGAACGAACCCACTTGGAGACGAACTTTACTGACTCCTCAAATTCTAGCTCATGGAACCTACCAAAAAGAGATGAAATCACATAACTTGCCACTTAATTTTCCATAAGAATGAAGATACAACTGTTCATAATTGAATTGACACCGATGGAATTTGTACCAGTGGTCAGGGTAGATATGAGCTGAAGCAAAATCGATATTTGGGAGATTGGAATTACGAATAAAATCTGACCCATAAAGGGCTGCCCAGTCTGCCGGGTTCACAGTTAAGCTTTTGGGGCTTTTAGGACCATAAAATCCTTCGAGGCCCACAGTTAGTAGATGCTTCTTGTCAATTGATCTTACAAATGTTGACATTTCCTCCAACCAGTCCTGCAATTAAGACCATTACATAAATGGGTATCCTCCTAACAAGCAGTAATTCAAGGAGTTGATAACAACCACAGATAGCCCCATTGAAGCTAATAGAAAAGAAAATCAAATGTTTGTATGGTAAGAAGATCCCAACCTCGAGCAATCATTTTGTCAACCTAAACTGGACAGCTAAACCAAAAAAAGTGTATATCCATAACTCAAACATTTCTTTTAGTTGTTTAAGCTTGTCATTAAATGTTATAGAGTATTATGGATTCTACTTTAAGCTTTTTCTCCATCCAAAAATTCTAGAGGTCGGCAAACACAAGTAAAACAGATGCACCGCCAGCGTCCCTTCAACATCCGCATAGTTCCAGCAAAACAAAGCACAATACCGTGATCAAGAACCACGTATTTTGTAGCATTCACCCCAATGATGAATTTTTCACAAGTCCAATTAGGCTGTAAATTGAATAAAACAAAGCACAATACTGTGATTAAGAACCACTCATTTTGAAGTAACATTCACCCCAATGATGAAATTTGCACCAGTCCAATTACCATTCTGCTGTAAAATGAAAAAGCTTGGTATGGAAAAATTATTGTCTGATTATAATTTAGAAAGGCGATGCCACATGGTAGCAAAGAAAGGACTTTAAGAGTAGGAGCATTACCTGAAGGGTGTCCCCTGCAGGATCTGTCATACAACGGGGTTCATTCATCAACTCCCATCCAAATATGGTTGGATCATCTCTATATTCGACTCCGGTAATGGTATTCTTCCTGGTTAACACAGTCTAAAGAAAATAGAGACTCTCATTTTTTGCACCATGATTGCAAAACTATTATGCATGTATTATCAAGTGTAAGGAAAAAGGGCTGTCTCTAAAGCAATAGAAAGATGAGGCTGTCTTGATAGTAAATTAAGCACTGCAGATAGATACCAAGCAAAAAACGTTGTGCTTAGTTAGTCGTACTAGTCTACGATTTCTAGGTGCATTTATTGCTTAGAATAACTGTTCTCTATGTAAAACTCAACATCCACTAGCTTGACTTCAGTTAGAATACATCACTATGCCTAGGGAAAATGTTTTTCCGAAGAAATGAATTGAAAAGCCATATTCCTATCCATGTGTAATATCCTAACGTATTTTCCATTTTAACAAGTCGCCTCTTCCATGCTGTCAGGGCATTTCCATATATATTTTGCTTTCCTTCGAAAAAAATGCCACGGGATAGGAAGAACATAAAATCTCGATTGTTCAGATAGAGGCAATCGAAGCACTCTTGTCAGATAAGGCAGAAATTACCAGCAAGTAACTACCTTGACAAAATTTTTGTAGTACTGGCGAATGGAAGGATCATAGAAGAAGGAATCATTGGACGAGCTCAAGCCAATGCCTTCTTCCCATGCCCACTTGACATATTGAGTCTTTCCGCCAAATGCTTGCAAGTTATTAACTAAACTGAGAAGCAACCTGATTCCATATTGATTTGCCTCTGCAATTACATGATCCAGAGCCTGCCGCACAATGCCGATATTAAATCAGAAACCAATGACAAGTAGTAAAAGCAGAATACAGCTGGACAGTTGCAATTTAAAAAATCTGAGAACAGAATCTTTCATGGAGTTATTTTAACCATTTATCTTTGGTATTCTGGACCATTTTTTGTATCAGTATTTGTAGTAGTCATCGCAATGTTAAAGAGGTAGCTGGTAGTTTCCACCCATGAATAAAATATTTTACCTTCAGGATTCTTTTAATTTAGATCGTTCCTCCAATGCATGTAGCATTCCACTAGAGACTATGTTACGTATGAAGTGACTCAACAGGTTAAGCAGTGAAATGCATACCGCGGCAAATAATAATGGAAGTCTGCGACTTCAGTGCTGAATAAACGGCAATGGGTTTTGTCTAACTCAAGAAGATATTTAAGGGGAAGAAAACTACATATAATTGGAATCGATATGGTAATTAATTTGGACTGTGCTTCTCTAAATAGAGAAGATAACTCTCCAGAATTACTTTACTAATCTTCATGCGGGAGAAAAGAATCACTTGAAGTACAGAATGCATTGGGTGCCACAGCTCATCTTGGGTGGATTTGCTGTATTCGAAAATTCAATTTTAGATGATGAACAATCTCCATCAGTCCTCCAGTATGACCTCATGGATTAGCTGTTCTCAGTCCTTAAGCTGCTAATCTACTTCTTTCCCTTTGTTTTGGTAGTAAGTACCTTAACTGATATTTAATCTAGCTCACTTCAAACCATTTCACTTTATTTCTAAGACCAAATTACATAGAATGCAATCAGAACTTAAAAGCCTAAACATAACTGAAGCAGATCATGGCAGCAAATAAATTAGGATCCTGGATCTTACTGACATGTTGGCATTACAGCAACCATAATGACTTGACGATTAAAATAATAGATAAGGGATTAAGAATAACCATAACTATTTAATCAAGGGATGCCAATTCGGCACGAGTTAAGTATTTTTTTTACCTGAAACACTCTCTCATCAAACTGACCAGGGGAAATCTGTAGAGGATTGTAAGTATTGTCATTGAAAGCCCAGGTCCTGCAGACCGTGAGACCCATCCGCGCACCGGCTTGCAGCATCGTCCTAACCCTAGGCCTGCTGTATTCGTCCACCGCCTGATCCATCAACCAGTAAGAATTCCACCCATTCACGTAGAAAACCTTACCATCCACCACAAACTGCGTCCCATTTCTTGCCACGAAGTCCATCTTCTTCCCCACATAAAAATTGAGCCTGAAGTCGCCAAACGACAAATAAATGAATGCCACACAGGAGGCAAACCCCACAATTGGGCAGAGCAGCCCGTTCCTCGCAACCACTCTCGATGTCATAGGTTGGCAGCTTCAAGAAGATGTTGATTGATGCAGAATTTCACAAATTGAAAGGGTTTTGAGGTACCCTTCTGGCTCTACGTCAAGAAAGAGTCCGAATCATGAACAGCCAAACGAAATTTCCACCTGCCAAGACTGCAAATGTGACGGTACGTTGACAAGAAGCTTATTTCGGGAGACCAAGATCCCTTTCGGCACTGAATTCCTCACAAGAGCGACGCTTGGATGATAGAAAACGCCGCAACGAGGCTGAAAATCACGTCAGGCCCACAGAGAGGCGCTTACAACAGCCAAATTTGAGGACTTGCTGCGAATGCCGATGAGTCTGAAATGAGGAGAAGCCAGAATTCAGTAACGTGAAGTCAAGACTCGCACTTCGCAGATTACCCGTCACTCCTCACAGCGAAGGAGAGAGGGAGAGAGAGGGAGAGAGATTGCATGAACCCGGTTCCCGTGTAGGACAATTTTATAGGGAAGTGTGTAAAAGGCTGTCCACGCAAGAAAACTATTGAGTGGACAGCAAAAGGAAGTGAGAGGCAGCATATCGAACCAGGGCCAACGCGTAGAGAGAGAGAGAGAGAGAGAGAGAAAGAGAGACACGTTCACTTTTGTTTCAAGAGCCGTCAGAGAAACTTAGTTGAGAGAGAAACTTTGCTGGTGAAACAAGTATGGTGGCGTGTTAGCTTAAAGCCCTTCACGGTTAAAGGAGGATGATGGATCTGGAGCACCTGTTTCTACAGCTCTCTTTCTTCTCTCTTTGCTTGGGTTATAATGTTTTGGACTGACCGAAGGCTAGAGGCTGTTCAACGGCAGTCCGTGGATGATGGGGGCATTTGGGCCATGATCAGGGGGCGGATGTGGACCTCTCGTTCTCCCTCACCAAATCAAAAAGCAACAGATCAGATATCTCTTAATTCAACAAAGAAAAGCAGGCCAAGAAATAATTTTTGTACCTCTTTCGCATGAGTTGTTTGGTTCTGCTGTGACGCAAGCCAAGTGAAAGTAATTGCTGGCTGTGTGTAGCCTTTGTATTCTTTCGCAGGTGGTTTTGCCCTGGCGCTATTCATGGAGCAAACCGACAAGATGATTCGAGCATCATTGAGTTATGGGCAAGGGATGATGCCCCGTGATGACCAAGAACTCACAATTTCTCCTTTTTCTGAGCTGTGATTCACACGGTCCGATTCAATCTTCACTTTTTTGCTCCTTTTGCTCTTGCTGCTCTCTTTTTTCCCATTCGACGTGTTCTGTATTTACTCATTTCCTATCTGGGGTGACATTTCCTTTGTGGGTTTCTTCTGTAATCCAACCCTGAATGAATTTCCTGAAAAAATTGCTGGACCGCACTGCCATGTGCCGTGCATAATGAAGCAAGCTTAGGTTAGCAATTAGCAGCACAAATTGGTCGGCATTTAAGTTAATTTGATGCTGGAGATGGCTACATTTCCAAGAAAAGCAGCTTAATGATGAAACCCCCCGCCCACCAAAAAACAAAATGGAAGCGGCTTAATACCAAGTATAACCAGCCAATCAAGCCGCAGATTTTGGAAGAAAATGAATGAATTTGCCCACTTAGGCAAAGAAAAGCAAAAAAGAAAAGAAGACAGAAAAAAGGAAGGATGTTTCCATCACTGAGAAAAGGGAGATGTTAACCACACAAAGACCAGAAGTCATCGTCGGTCGACGGTCACTCCCCCTGAATTAGCAGCGACCAGACATTGCCATCCGTCCTCGTTCAACTGTCTTTGACCCGCTAATCTGCCCGCTAACTGCTCCAACTTGACGGCTTGATTATTATAATTTTTCTTTATTACGAGTCAAGTTCGTGACTGACTTTAGTATTGCTTCAGAAATTCGAGTTTTAGGGCCTGATCTAGATTTCCCTTTGACAACTAAATCGAGTTTCAATGTGCATCAGACTTTATATCTTGGATCGTTCAGATTATACAGAATATTATGCCGAAGAACGAATAGAGGACTTCAAAAGTTGAATGTATTTTACAAATCTGCAAATTTTCTCCTTTTTCTTAGACTTCTAGCATGCCCGTGTTGAGTGTGATCAATGGTTTTTGCTCTCTATTGCGGATTTTAATTGTGCGCAAGGACTCAATTGCTCCGTTGGCGAGGATGGTCATGCCTACAAAGTGAATTTTTCCGTAATCTCATGATAAGTTGCATAAAGAACACAGTCATAAAAAGCAATACAAATTGCACATAATCGGTTGAAAAAGTGTTGCCCTATTATTAGTTGGTGTAAAAACAGACGAAACAACAGGTTCAGTTACAAAAGGTAATCACAAACAAGATGACACAATAGTGTATCATAATATTATGTCTTTATTAGCGAGTGTCAGGAGACACTAATTAAGATTATTAAAATTGGTAAAAACGTATATCAATGTGTTTTATACATTAAAAAAAAGAACGAACTTCATAAAGATTGATATGTTTTAAACAAAAACGGTAATCTCAATGAATAATATTAGGTACTCTATGAAAATTGGAATTTTATATGAGCTCATTTAATTAAGAGAGGAAGAATAATTAATTTTTTTTAGGCTTCCGCCAATAAGTTCTCTACAAGCAATTAAAAGGCTGTGCTTGGACGTGGACAAAGTTATGGGCGACCAGATGCTTCTTTGCACTCAACCAATATCTACCATCTTTGGGAAAATATGTCTCGATTTTGGACTAATAAGAAAGCTTGGAATGTGATACTTGCCTTGATTCGAATCCAGATAAGCATGATCAATTTTTTTAGCAAAAAAATCGTAAATATGATTAATTATATTATTTTTATCTTGTGGATTTTAAGTGAAACTTGTAAGAATCGATGAATTTAGTTACACATAATTTAGAGGCACGGTTCATGAATATTTGGTGACCAAATATGCATCAACAGATGGAGATATTTTGGTGGTGTGATTGCTTTTTGTCCTTTTTGCCTGAATTCGGTTCAGCATGAGATGATTACTAGGATTCTTCTCATTTGGGATCTCTGAGATTGATAATGTCTTCCCCAAGTCAATATTATAACCATCGCATGCACATGTCGGCACCCGATAGGCTTTAATAAGGACAGAACACACTAAATTCGCTGTCCTTCTACAAAGACAAAAGTATCAGATCTGATATCTAAGTTGAAGCAAAGAATCAAACGGCGAGCTGACTTTCCATTAATATAAAGCTTTTGCCACGTTCCAAAGCTAAGCATATGAGTTCCACACCGGGTAAAGAATGCAATCCGTGCTGCCGAAAGAAGTTAACATCAGGGGTGATGCATGCGTTAACCGATGCGCTGACTTGATGTCGCTAAGTTAATTTTGTTTCATTTTTTAGGACGTGGATTTCGAGATAAGTTCGACGGTTAGCATTTTCACTTGGTTCTACTATGGTGATTTTTGTATCTTCCCATTCCTGACGCACCCGATGGACCGTCCCTAGAAATGGCATAGTATCCAATCTCATTGCAATAGATGAAGTTAATCACCGACGACAGATGTACCGCTCCGTAATTGTATTGGACCTCGCTAAGAGGTGATTTCATACCGGAAGATCTCAAAGCCATCCGAAAGCACTTTTCTTTTTTCGCCTGTTAAAACGTCGATGCCACGCGTAAGCTTTCTATGGAGGATGGCACTATTCTAGTTGCGAGTTTGCTGACCTGAAAATCTTTCATGGCCTTGCCTTAACATGAACTTTCCCGTGTTCAGACACAGTTCAATCATCGACAAGGCCAACTAAGGATTTTTAAATTCTATTGGTGAGCTACTTCTTTCGCTGTATCTATCCTCTCTGTCTCCTGTGTTCGAACTTTTGCTAACCAAACTTATTCCCCAAAACGTGAAAATTAAAGTGACGACTCACTGTACGCAAACCGTGTGCGAACGATGCAGAAGAAGAGAACACAAACTTGGAGAGCCATTGGGTTTTTGGTAAAATTGGTGACCGTGGCACAAGAGATGACCATGAACAGCTTCTCTGCAGCTTCACTGGCCAGGTTATATGAAATCGGAAACGACGAACAGCAATTGTGGAAACAAATTGATTCAAGTAAACGCCAGAGAAACATCATCAAAATACGAGACTCAGCAAGCAAGATTGTGATATTGGCAAGAATTTACAAGAGCTAGCCATCGAAAGTTACAGGGAGTTCCCTCGCTTCTGAGCATACCCATTTCAAGATCCTCCTCTCACCCCCCCACAAAAGGGAAAACAAGAACTCGTCACAAAGAACACCCAAAAAAAAAAGTAAACTTGCCCAATTGTCTCTCACCAAGAACCCCCAAATCCCTAATTTCTTCCCAAGAAAATGAATAATCCACCGATCTGAACGTGTCACAGCTCGAATTCTATCACATCAGTCACCCTCAGCGTTCCTCTTGACAAGAGCGAAGTACCCAAGAACAGCACAAACCGCAGCGACAATATTCCCTTCCCTGAGCAGAACCTTGCACACCAGCCCAACGATCTCCTTCGTTATCTTCCTCCCTTCCAGGACCAGAGCCCTCTTGGGCTTCCCGAAGAAGGCCAGCAGCACCACGACCGATATCCACGTCACCAGCATCGCCGGGACGGCGACGGCGAGGGCGGCGACCATCGAGAGCACCCCGAAGACGGCGCCGAGGAGCACCGACGCGTAGAGCGCGGGCCACCCGGACGACGGGTGCTGGTGAGCCTGCGACCTGTACCAGGCGAGGATGGACTTGAGGGAGTTCCAGGAGGAGGACAGGAGGGCGGCGTACACGAACACGAAGAGGCTCGCCCAGGTCCGCCGCTTGCTCATGATCTTGAGGATCAGCGGGTACGACGACGGCGCCTGCTGCGCCGCGGCGGCGGTGGGGGACGGGGGCGGCGGCTCTTCTTCCTTGTCGGCCATGGCGAGAGAGAGGGAGGGGCTCCCCCGACAAGAACGACCGAAGGGGACAAAAGGGTCGTTCGATCCTTGTCTTTCTGGGTCGCTGAACAGGCTCCCTTGGTATGGGAGACAGTGATGATGATTCTGCTGGGGCTTGCTTCCCTTCTGGGTGTTGGACGAATTGGATCTTGGGTTCTTCTGGGGAGGTTTTCTTGATCTGCTGCTGCTGCTACTTTCCCTTTCGCTGTTCTTGGCTTTCTTGCTGCGCCCTGCGTATCCGTCCGAGACGATGATGCCCGAAGCAGAGATATCTGTGTGTAAGAAAAAGCAGGGGCGGGGTGGAACCCACGCCCGTGGCGAGGGGTTTCCCTTATCGAGTCAATTTTGGCATTGAGTTGAGAATGGGGGCAATTCGGGGTTAGTTAAACGGATTCTCTAATCGGTGATTATTATTAATTTAATCCCGTTTTTCAAGTTAGATCCCTTAGAGAATTTGCGGGACCTATTGGAGAGTTCCAACCATACAAATTCATCGAAAGTAACTAATGGCCTTACTTATGTCACTAGTCGGATGAGCAAGTTGCATCTGTACGAGATTTTTATCGAGTCTATTGTCAGTATAAGAAATGATGTGTGCATTTACCGTTTGATTATTGAGGGATTACTAATCATTTAAATGATTAAACTTGAATTTTTGTACTCAAAGAAGCTAGCGACATTGGGAACATATTGTGTAGCTAGGTCAAAAGTCACTTTTCTAAATTCAAACTGAGTTATCACCTAGAAAAATTATTAATTATTCATATAATTTCTTTTTGGATTAATACTACAAAAACCCAAAAACTAGCACATCTGTGACAAATTTACCCTAAAATCCAAAACAGATACACTTATGATAAATTTACTCTCTGTTAGTATCTGTTAAATTTTATTATCAAATTACTGAGTTTGATGTCATATGACGGTTGACAGGTGTACCAATTTGGGATTTTATCCTTTGTTTGTCATAGGCGTACTAATTTGTGGTTTTTTGTGATATTAATCCAATTTAATGGAAACTAGTATAGAGTAAATTTGTCACAAATGTACCAGTTTAGGGTTTATGGTGGTCAAAAAATTAGTCTGTTATAAATTTATCAGAGATGTATCAATTTGTGGTCAATTCGGAATCATTTTACTCAATTTTATATACATATAGTTTTTTTCATTGATTACTCACTTTGAGCGAACTAAACACATGAAAGTTCATTTCACCAAAACAAACACATCCTTAATTTAATTAGGAAATCTGTACCTAGAAATGTGATCCTAATTTCCAATCCATCTTAGAATGTCTATCACTCTATACCTCTTTCCTTTTGTTGTATAATAAGGATCCTTTCTGTTTTTGCCACAGTATAGTACAGATTTCTGATTTAGGAACCAAGAACAGATCATTGGAAAATGATCAGCCTTTCTTATTTCTTAGTTTAATTAGGAAATCTGTACCTACAAATTTGGTCCTAATTCATGAAACAAAATATTAGGAAATACCCATTCTAGTAGGATATGAGAGACAGATTAATTCAAAATCAAAGGAGACCCTTATATTTGTCAAGAACTTGACTAATTAGAACAATGAGCCCAAAAAGTTCATTAGTGTAGGAAACCTAGGGCTAAATTCTCAATAATTGCCAAGCAAAAGGTACCCTCAAAAGTTCCACAGACTCCCAATATTTTCTGAAATTAGACAATCAATTCGAAACATTTAACCGGGTTCTAAAATACGAAAAAAGAAAAAAGATCATGATTCACAGTCATTATGTTTCATGCTTATACAAATGGAAAAGTCATTTTAGATTAAAAACGAGGGATGTGACGGGGAAAAAACCAAAAAAATTCTTGTTTCTATGGATACGGTTTGCTGGTGGTTTTGACCACAATGTCCTCGGTATAAACTCCAATGAATTTGCCTATCATTTCACTAAAGATGGCCTTCATTACTCTTTGATAACAAATACCTAAATGACAACAAAAATTTGTCTTATGAATATCTTATTTAGTGATGCAGATCTGATCATATCCTGAGTACCCATTCATAAAAGACGATAACTCATTGTCACCAGCATTATCAAGTAATGATTCTGCCGCAGGCATGGGGTATTCGTCTTTAGGAGTTGCTTTGCGCAAAACCCTAAAGTTGACACACGTGAACTTTTTCCATTCCTTTTGACACCAGTTACAAGTCTAGGGTTCCAATGGATGTACCGGCAATTCGAATGAAGTGAGCCTTGAATAACTCCCTAAAGTTATCAAGCACTTGTTTTCTATCATCTAGGCTGACATTCTTCTTGGGAGTTGTTTAACCGGCCTTGCTTCTCCACCAAGCTTCTATCTAGTCCTGGCATGCCTTGGTGTAGTCCCATGCAGAGCAATCTTTGGTCCTTTGAAGGATTTCAGCTAAATCTTTGGCCATCGATGGCTCTTTTATCAGTTCCCAAATTTACTTCGACCGGAGGGATCGCAAGATATGATCATTTCCTCTGTTCAGACCCCCTTTCTTAGGCCGAGTCCTCCTCTGTAGTCTTTTTCAAAGGTCTGGGTGTCCAATAAGTTATTTTCGGCCATGTAAGTGGCTGTCCTTCGAATGGTATACTGGGCTTCTTTCGTGCCAAGGTTCGAGTCGACCCACCTAAGTCACTCATTGCTGGCATTTGTTGGAAACCCTCTGCTACCCATTCACTCAAGCATAAGTGGTGGTGAGCAGGGGCGTGCAATCGGGTCAGTTCGTTCCGGGAATGGGCTTTATTTGGTCAGATCACATATGGGGATCGGTTCAATTCCCAGGTGAAAAATTTGAGAATCGGTCTTGACCAATTCAATACGCGATTCCCTACCTTGAATAGGTCGGTTCTACCCAAAGCTGGTTCTGGGGTACAATCGGTTTCAAGGCAGGTTTTTGGATAAAGCTGATTTAAAATCAAACCCTAAATGTATTTTAACTTTCATGTCGTATTCAAATAAAAACAAGAGATCCAGCTGCTCATCCTTGAATCTTTCTATTGTAGGGTTTAATAACGAAAATCAACGCAGCGGAATATAGAACCCTAGACAGGATCCATGTATATATTGAAATCGAAAGGGAATTTCGAAACGTACCTCTTGCAGATCAAAGATAAATCGACAATTGATTGTGTCTGGATTAGCGCCCCAAGTGTTGCGACTCTATCGGTATCCACACACACGAACGGAATTCTTCAATGATCCACGTGCTAGCGGATGATCTTGAAGTTTTTTTTTTCAACGCCTTTTGATTTTCAATACTGTATCGAAGAAACCCTAGACAGAGAATGATTCTCTATCTATTTATATAGCCTCATTATCCAGCGGAATTAAAAGAAGTGGGCCCGGCGATTTGGGCCTACGTTTAATCGTTATCTCATAAAGCGTATGACCGCATAGATAATTTAAATAAGATAATAAATTAAAATCTACTTCTTAAGTAGATCAAGGCGTACAGAAAATATTAAATCCGTTCGCTATTGTGTGCGATCCTATAGGTTCGCTGAATATTAGCAGTGTGCTCAAAACCCTTTTGGCTCACAAGTCATAAGCGGTCTCTAGCAAGACATTATGACTACCTAAGTATAGTGAAGGTCGATTTTTCCAACACAACCTAATCCACAACTAGTAGTAAAGTATCAACATTGATTGATTCCTAGGGCAGACCACTAACAATCTCCCACTTGCACTAGAACCAATCATATAAACTAAGTCCCTTTGTCACTTGATTTCCGAGTTAAGCATAAGGCAGGACAAGTGTCATCCTTATATAGCTTAAACTCATTTTCTCGATACCGCAGTTAGACTGTCAAAACAAGTAGTTGACTCTTCAACTCACTTGAGCATGGCCATGCATTTCACAACGGGAGGCTAGGAAATCATACCCTCGTTATATGAGAGGGACAAATCTCATCTTGTCTACTCACATCACTCAGCACGATTCTTGACATGCCCAGCCATTACCTTTATAATCACCTGTTACGGCTGACGTTTGGTAATGTTAAAGCATGCCAATCCACATCTAGTAAACCATGGCAGACTCAAGTCAAAGGACTATACTCTATAGTTGTAATGAGAAATACTGATGACGTTATATAACAATCCTACAGTATTTTCATAGTGGGTCTGTCCAATACAATGTTCTCTAACATGTATTCCATGTGATCAACTTTATATCTCTATATTCGTGACCCGTGAAATTTGGTGATCAATTGACTCACATGCTAGTCTCAAACACCATTTGCTTCCCAATGCACAATGGCAATTGACTAGGGACATTTAGAATATTAATATCCACTATATTAATAGAGTTTCACGATCAAATCACGTATTTGATTATCTATTAAGGATATTTAATATTTAGGAGATAAAGATTTCATATTCAATTATATACTAAAATTAAATCGAAATCAAATATAATATATATTTTATTAATGAACAATGAAAATGTATATCACATATGCTCCCACTCACATCAAGACCAATCACTAATGTGTCTAAGGCCTAAAGCATTACAATGATGCTCATGCTTAGATTGTGGAAGAGCCTTCGTCAAAGGATCAGCTATATTCAACTCCGTTGCAATTTTGCACATCTTGACATCACCTTTTTCAATGAATTCTCGAATGAGATGATACTTCTTGAGTATGTGTTTGGTCTTCTGGTGAGACCTAGGCTCTTTAGCCAAAGCTATGGCCCTATTGCTGTTGCAATAGAGGTCCGTTGGATTTGAACTTATGGGACTGATTCCCAGTTCTTCTATGAACTTTCGAATCCAAGCAGCTTCCTTTGATGCTTCTGAAGCAGCAATATACTCAGCTTCTGTCGTAGAATCTGCAATAGTGTCCTGCTTGGAACTCTTCCAGCACACCGCTCCACCATTCACACAAAAGACAAAACCTGACTGCGATCGAAGGTCGTCTTTGTCGGTTTGGAAACTAGCATCAGTGTAACCACTTACAGTGATCTGTTCCTCATCTCCATAGAGTAAGAATAAATCCTTAGTTCTTCTCAAGTACTTAAGGATATTTTTGACAGCAATCCAGTGAGGTTCCTCTGGATCTGACTGGTATCTACTTGTCATGCTTAATGCATAACCAACATCAGGACGAGTGCACAACATAGCATACATGATGGATCCCACAGCCGATGCATAAGGAATCCTACTCATGCGGTCTCGCTCATCTTGTGTTGAAGGACACTAAGTCTTACTAAGACTTATGCCATGTGTCATCGGGAGAAAACCTTTCTTGGAGTCTTGCATATTAAACCTATTGATGACTTTGTCAACATATGTACTTTGACTTAGTCCAATAAGTCTTTTAGATCTATCTCTATAGATCATGATTCCCAAGATATAGTTTGCCTCTCCCATGTCCTTCATGGAGAAAAAATTTCCTAGCGATGTCTTAACTGACTGAAGCATAGGAATGTCATTTCCAATGAGTAGTATGTCATTCACATACAACACTAGAAACACAATTGCACTCCCACTAGACTTCTTGTATACACAAGCTTCTTCTTTGTTTCTGATGAAGGCAAACTCTTTGACAGTTTCATCGAAATGAATATTCCAATTCTGTGATGCCTACTTCAACCCATAAATAGAACGTTGAAGTTGCATATTTTCCCAGTGTTATCTGGTGATGTAAAACCTTCAGGTTGTGTCATGTACACATCATCCTCTAGATTTCCGTTAAGGAAAGCTGTCTTTACATTCATTTGCCATATCTCATAGTCATAATATGCGGCAAATGCTAGAATAATCCGAATGGACTTAAGCATAGCCACTGGCGAAAAGGTCTCGTCATAGTCAATACCATGAGTTTGTTTAAAACCTTTAGCTACTAGCCGTGCTTTATAGATGTGAACATTTCCATCCATATCAGTTTTCTTCTTGAAAACCCACTTACACCCTATAGGTTTGACACCTTCGGGTGGATCAATTAAAGTCCAAACTTTGTTTTGATACATTGAGTCCATTTCAGATTTCATGGCCTGAAGCCATTTATCGGAGTCTGGGCCCATCATAGCTTCTGTATAGGTCGTAGGTTCGTTATTTTCTATTAACAATAGATGACGATGTTCTGTCACGTGAAAACCATATCTCATAGGCTCACGATGTGTTCTTTCAGACCTACGAACTATAGGTGCCACTGGAGTAGATTCTACAACTCTTTGTAGATCTAATTGAGGTTCCTCATGAATTGGAACACCATCTTGTGGCACTATAACTTCTTCGAGGTTTACCTTACTCCCACTGGTTCCTTTAATAAGAAACTCTTTCTCTAAAAAGATACCATTTCGAGCAACAAACACTTTGTTCTCTAATGGATTGTAAAAGTAATATCCTTTCGTTTCTTTAGGATATCCCACAAAGAAGCATTTATCAGATTTGGGTCCAAGCTTATCAGAAAGTAAACGTTTTACATAAGCTTCACAACCCCAAATCTTTAGAAAAGACATACTAGAAACTTTTCCTGTCCACATCTCATATGGTGTCTTCTCTACAGCTTTTGATGGACTTCTATTTAGTGTAAATGCAGCTGTCTCGAGTGCATATCCCCAGAAAGATAATGGAAGATCTGAATGACTCATCATTGATTGAACCATGTCTAACAAAGTTCGATTTCTCCTCTCAGAGACACCATTCCATTATGGTGTTCCAGGAGGAGAGAGCTGTGAAACAATTCCACACTCTTTGAGATGGTTATTGAACTCTTGGCTTAAATATTCTCCTCCTCGATCAGATCGAAGAGCCTTAATATTTTTGCCAAGTTGATTCTGTAGTTCATTCTGAAATTCCTTGAACTTTTCAAAGGAGTCGGACTTATGTTTCATCAAGTAAACATATCCATATCTACTAAAATCATCAGTAAATGTAATGAAGTACTGATAACCTCCTCTGGCGGTAGAACTTAGTGGTCCACACACATCAGTATGTATAAGGGCCAATAATTCTTTTGTCCTCTTACTTTGATTAGTAAAAGGAGCTTTTGTCATTTTTCCAACTAAACAAGATTCACATATATCAAATGATTCAAAATCAAATGAATTTAATAGTCCATCGCTATGAAGCTTGTGAATTCGTTTCTCGTTTATGTGGCCTAATTGACAATGCCATAGGTAAGTTGGATTCAAATCATTAGATTTAAATCTTTTTGTATTTATATTATAGATTGGCACATCAAGATTTAGAACATATATCCCATCCACAATATGGGCGCTACCATAAAATAATCCATTAAAATAAAACGAACAACTATTGTTCTTTATATCAAAACAAAAACCTTCCTTGTCCAAACAAGAAACAGAAATAATATTCCTGCGTATAGCAGGTACATAGTAGCAATTATTTAACTCTAAAATCATGCCAGAAGGTAAAGCTACATCATATGTTCCTACGGCTAATGCAGCAACTCTTACTCCATTTCCAACTCATAGTTCCACTTCACCTTTTGCAAGTGTTCTACTTTGTTTTAGTCCCTGCACATCCATACAAATGTGAGTACCACAACCGGTATCCAATACCCATGAAGTAGAACTAGTAGTAACATTTACTTCTATAACATAAATACCTGAATCGGAAGTCTCACTTCCCTTTTTCTTCAGATCCTCTAAATATTTCTTGCAATTCCTCTTCCAATGTCCATTCTCACCACAATGGAAGCATACAGCATCAGCAGTCAGACCCGGTTTGGTCTTGGATTTGGGTTTGGGCTTAGTGCCCTTGCCGTTGCCCTTGACCTTACCTGGCTTCTTAAAGCCTTTTCCCTTTTGAACCATGAGAACATTAGGGGTTGGGTCCTTCTTGATATTCTGCTTAGCAGTCTTGAGCATCCCATGCAGTTCAGTCAAAGACTTATTCAGATTATGCATGTTATAGTTCATAACAAACGTGTCATAATCCTGAGGCAATGATTGAAGAATAATGTCAGTAGCCAACTCTTGGCTAATAGGAGAGCCCAGTCGTTCCAGGTTTTCAATATATCCTATCATTTTTATGACATGTGGACTAACTAAGCTCTCACTTGCTAACTTGCACTTAATTAAAGTTTTTACCGTTTGGTACCTTTCAGTGCGTGCCTGCTCCTGAAACAAAATTTTCAGGTTCATTATCATATCATAGGCATCCACATTCTCAAATTGCTTCTGAAGATCTGAGTTCATGGTAGCTAACATTAGACATGATCCATCTAATGCATCATCTTTATGCTTCTGATAAGCATTCCTTTCAGCATGGATAGTATTGGAAGGAGGTGCCATCTGAGGGAGTGATTTCTCCAGGACATAATCCTTTTTCTCCTGCTTGAGAACAATTCTCAAGCTTCTATACCAGTCTAAAAAGTTTGAACCATTCAATTTATCCTTCTCAAGGATAGATCACAGTGAAAAGTGTGATGTAGAGCTATTTGCCATTATCTACAACAAATATGCAAAATAAATTGTTCATTAATATTATTTATAATAAACTCCCACTATACTTTTATAACATGTGTCCCAATAAGTATAGTGAACCAACATCCATATTTTACCAAGACTCGAGTAAACTTTGGCTTACCGCTCAAGACTAAGTTATTTATGTAGACAATTCTTTGTCAATTGTATCGAATACAACTCTTGGTTGTTGGGGTTGACATCTCATATCTTATCCCCAAACACTATGCCTCAAGGCCCAAAACAGTTTTGATAGCCTCGTTAAGTAAACCAATCTTGACTTATGGATAACTATTATCCATCCTATTTTACTCAAATAGTTAAAGACACCCCGCTTTGGCAGGCCCATCTTTTGACGATTCAAGTCTTAATAGGTGTATGATTGGAAAGGCATTATATTATTACTTAATTTTATCAGGGACTCTTAATGTTTATTTAGCAATAAATCTATGCATGTGATAAACATAAGCAAAACATCACTTATAATAATAAAGGTACATCAATCATACGGGAACGACAAATTCCATGTAGGGATCAAGGGGGCTGTGCCCCCTTGTGGGATTGAGGGGCAACGCCCCTCGCGGGGTCAAGGGGCAGAATTCTATTTTGCAGGAGAGCCCCGAAAATATAGACAGAATTCTCAATTCTGTGTTTTTGGGAGACTATCCGTCGCTGCCACCTCCCGCGCCCTCGTCGTGCCCATCCGGCCGAGCACCTTGACGCACCGGCTAACTTGGTGCGCCGCCGTCTCCGCCTCGGGCAACGAGCCCAGGCGCGACGCTGCCTCCACCTCGGGTAACGAACCCAGGCGCAACGCCGACCCTGCCTACTTCGTTCCTTCTCAATTGATCATATCAATTCATATTTCAAATTCATCTAACCCTAATTTAGACTCACTTCAGGCATACATCATATGTATCATCAATTAGGGTTTTCGATTCAACTTCAATATATCACAAGTGGCTCTGATACCACTGGAGGGTTCAATAACGAAAATCAACGCAGCGGAATATAGAACCCTAGACAGGATCTATGTGTATATTGAAATCGAAAGGGAATTTCGAAACGTACCTCTTGCAGATCAAAGATAAATCGACAATTGATTGTGTCTGGATTAGCGCCCCAAGTGTTACGCCTCTACCGGTATCCACACACACGAACGGAATTCTTCAATGATCCACGTGCTAGCGGATGATCTTGAAGTTTTTTTTTTCAACGCCTTTTGATTTTCAATACTGTATCGAAGAACCCCTAGATAGAGAACGATTCTCTATCTATTTATATAGCCTCATTATCTAGCGGAATTAAAAGAAGTGGGCCGGGCGATTTGGGCCCACGTTTAATCGTTATCTCATAACGCGTATGACCGCATAGATAATTTAAATAAGATAATAAATTAAAATCTACTTCTTAGGTAGATCAAGGCGTACAGAAAATATTAAATCCGTTCGCTATTGTGTGCGACCCTGTAGGTTCACTGAACATTAGCAGTGTGCTCAAAACCCTTTTGGCTCACAAGTCATAAGCGGTCTCTAGCAAGACATTATGACTACCTAAGTATAGTGAAGGTCGATTTTTTCGACACAACCTAATCCACAACTAATAGTAGAGTATCAACATTGATTGATTCCTAGGGCAGACTACTAACATCTATAGTGGCATTTTAAACAAAGCATGGAAATTAGAAGGTGGCGGCTGTGTTATTCTTTGGAAACCCAAAAGGCCAAAGCTAGTCTAATACAACCCACCCATAAATAAGCAAACAAAGGTGACTTGCTAGAAAGGTTTAACACGACAATCTGATTGCATAGCTCACCCATAAATTCCACCCGAAGGTGTATAATTGGGAAAAGTGTTAGAAAAGTCATAAACCTATTATATCGATACTAATTTAGTATTAATCCTAAATCTTTTAACCTAAGTCATTCCGGCTAAATTTGATTGGATATTGCTAATGTGAATGCGAGATGATGTTGATGTGAATAATTTTTAATAAAATTTTAATATTTTTTGAATTCTTTTTTTATTTTTTTTTTCCTTTTCCTTTTGTTCCATTCCCTTCCTTCTTCCTTTAGCCAGTCGTCACACCTTGGTAACCGGCAAGAAGCTAGGGCCGACGAGGCTCGCCTTTACTAGCCATAGGCGAGGCTCGACCTCACAAAGTCCGGCGAGGACTTGGCTTGCCCAGTCGCAGGCAAGGCTTGAGCCCTCATCAAAGGCCGCAAGGTCGAAGGCCGTGACCTCATGGCTTCTGGCAAGGTCGACCCTCACCCATTGCCAGTGAGGCTTGCCCCTCGCCAGCCCAATGCAAGGCTGCCGTAGCAGCTATTTGGCGAGGTCGACCTCGCCGGCCTTGGCCTCTGGCTAGTCGCCGAGGTCCAGTGACTAGCTAAAGGAAGAAGGATGGAAGGAAAAAAAATAGAGTATAAAAAGTAAAAAGAAAAGCAAATATAAATAATAAATAAATATTAAAAAAACATTAAAATATCTTTAAAAGTTGTTCACGTTAGTGTTGCCTGGCATCCACATTAGCAATATCTAGCCAAAATTAACCGAAATAACTGAATTGATATTAGGTCAAAATGTTTGGAATTAAATTGGCATATTTAGGATTAATCGGACACTTTTTCCATGCATAATTATACAACATCAACTTCCAGTGTGTACAAAGAGAAATAATAAAAGAAAGAAAGAGAGGCTAAAGAAGAGTCAATGAAATAGAAAAAGAAAAGGGGACTGCATAGCAAATCGATCCAGCGCCCGCGCTAGAATAGGCCGGTTCAATTCTGGGGTCGATGGTTCGGTTTCCGGTTCCAAACACTAAAAACTGCTTTGACAAAGTAAGCTTCGAGTTCTTGATTTAGAACATATTTATCTTGGAATCAATCACTCTTATTAGCGACGAGACCTCCATCGACGTGGCATCTTCGCCCTCTCCTGAGTCGGAGCTCAATTCTTGAACAGGGATCTGTTTGGTTCGCTTCTGCAGCAACCGGATCAGGGGACGTCTGCCCTTTTTCACCGCCGCGGACCATGACTGGCTTTCTAACATCAAAAAAGAGATGCACCAAAGTTCTTCGGGAGAAACGTGTCGAAAATGCGGGGGAATCTCATGCCCCAGATTCTCCTCTTTTCATTCGACGTGCGAAAGTTCGAGGAACCTTAGCGTCGTCATCCTCATGATTTCTTCACCTTAAAATAATCAACGGGATGGAGGCGCCTTTTCCACAGGCCTAGCACATGACCCTCCCTCTTTTGCTCCTGCAATCTGAACCCCATCACCACGTTCATGCATCCTGGTGATTCTGCTCTCTTCTTTCTTGTACTCTCCTCTCCTTTTCTCGAACGAAGTTGGGTGATGTTAATCCTTGTTTGAGAATTTTCTCCACAGCAGATATCATCAATCACCCTTAGTATTCCTCTTTGAGAATCCGACAATGTTGCCACCACGATGGATCTTGAAAAGAGATTTATGTGAGTACAATATTATATGATAATTATGTGATATATCGATATATATTATATGTTTATTAGTTACATTCATTTTGTGGTCGATGCGATAGAAACACACCTTTGGCCTATTCAAGACTCTCTCTCTCTCTAATTTTTTGTGAAATAAAATTAATTTGACATGGTAAGAGAACGGTTTGAAATCCTTTTGATCAAAGGTTCACACGCTATAAAAACCGAAATGAGGAAACAGGGAGTTCATTTGTTACCTTGACCTTATGATTTTTGTACGTCAAACGGTACTAAAATATCATGGAATTTTCACATTATAAGTTAGAACTTTGCTAAAAAAAAATACACATTTATTAAGCAACAATTCCTTTCAATAACTAAAAGTCATGGGAGACACGTCATGTTGGTACATGCTTGGCAAAAAGCACTTTTAAGTTTGAGTAACTTTAAGTACATTCACATTGAAAATAGCATGTGAGTAACTTTTAGCTTTATGCTATATCATATTATATGTTAAAGTTTGCATGAATTTTTTTTAAACTTCAAGATTTCTGCTGTTTTTATTTTCTCAAATTGACATTATACCACTGCTAATTATTTCGGTTAAGACATTTTGTCATAAATTCTACGGTCCACTTGATGTTGGGTCAAATCACATGAGGTATAAACTGAAAAAATTATCCAAAATGTTTTAAACCTATTGCACTTACCTTTCAATTTTACCAATGTGATGATTAGCATGTGTCACGATTATTGTAAAAATTTTAGGACCCAATTGATAAAATTAAAAGATTTTTTTACTGAATTGGCATAAATGTAATATGTTTAGAACTTTTTGGATAATTTTTCCGGTATAAACTAGACATCTACCGAACCATTTCAGCATAAATTTACAATAATCGTTGCATATATGGAACTTCAGCTCGAGTCGCACATGCACCTATGTATGCATGCATATTTTCAGAGTTAGCAGAGAATGATTCCCGTGAACTCAGATAACGACAATTAACGGGTCTTTTACTACGGCGGAAGAAAGATCTATGGTACGTATCGTTTCCTAATAACAACAACTTCAAGAACACAAACTATTGCTTTACTTTGTCTGAATTTTGTCGCACTCTGTCGCCCTGTCCGGATTGCTATTCGATTGGTGCTTTAGATTAGCAAAGAATCATAACAACATGCGAAAATCCAGATAAAACAAATGGAGCCGATCAGTGGTCCTATGATACTTCTTTTCCCAAACCCCCTCTTGGTCTTTCTTAATGAAGTAAGAGAAGGAATTGCATTAGAAGTAATTTGCTTAAGGTGACCTTGGTCCTAAAAGTTAAAAGTGGAGAGCTCAAAGCTCGTGCGTCGCACAAAACAATTGAATCCCGCGAAAACGCGCCTCTCTTTCCATCTCCCTCTGCCATGGCGTGACCATTGATCATGCTTGCCATCTTCAGTCCAAAAGCTTCACCAAAGCCGACCCACCACCGCATAACCGACTGGCGGTCACAAGCCACCGAGCCCCACACAGAAACCCCGACCCAATGACCCGCCGTCTCAACCCGACGGGTTGCGCCAGGCCCGGCCAGCCCCCGCCTGGTGGTGATGACCAAGAACCACCGCACAACATCATCCCAGTCCCCACCATCCGCGCCGACCACTCGTCCCTCCGCTCCACGGAGGTCAGTGCGGCCTACGCCGCCCTGCTCTCCATCGGGAACCTACGCCGGCGGCCGTGCTCCTGGTGGCGCCCAGAGTACGACCTTCTCGACTGGCTCCGTCTCTACTTTGGCTTCCAGGAAGACAACGTCCGGAACCAGCGGGAGCACCTCGTCCTCCATCTCGCCAACCTCCAAATGCGGCACACGTCACAGCCCGACAATATTGAGGCCCTCGACGTCGCCGTAGTCCGCCACTTCCGGAAGCAGCTCCTCCGGAACTACACCCTCTGGTGCTCTTACTTGGGCAGGAAGTCGATCATCTGGATCTCTGAAAACCGCGAGGGCGTCTCAAATCTACTGCGCGAGCTCCTCTACGTTTCGCTCTATCTGCTTGTGTGGGGCGAGTCGGCGAACCTGCGTTTCATGCCAGAGTGCATTTGCTACATCTTCCACAACATGGCGATCGAAATGAACAAGATCTTGGAGAATTACATAGACCCAAATACCAGAGAGCCCGTTTTGCCTTC
Organism: Syzygium syzygioides; assembly: GCA_031216285.1. Classification (NCBI taxonomy): domain Eukaryota; kingdom Viridiplantae; phylum Streptophyta; class Magnoliopsida; order Myrtales; family Myrtaceae; genus Syzygium; species Syzygium syzygioides. Next base: position 20,418,081 of record CM062242.1, read on the forward strand.
GGTCTCCGGAGAGAACTCCTTTTTGAAAAAAGTCGTAGAGCCGATTTACAACACGATTAAGAAAGAGGTCGATGAGAGCAAGAATGGCACTGCGCCGCACGATGCATGGAGGAACTATGATGATATCAATGAGTACTTCTGGTCTGGAAGGTGCTTTGGAAAGTTGGGATGGCCGATCGATGGCAGAAGTAGCTTCTTCGCAAATGGCAAGAGGAGACATCGAGTTGGCAAGACAGGGTTCGTGGAGAAGAGGACGTTTTGGAACTTGTTCAGGAGCTTCGACCGATTGTGGGTGATGTTGGTTCTGTTTCTGCAAGCTGCTATCATTGTGGCTTGGGACAATGATAAGGAGCATCCATGGCAGGCATTGAAGAGCAGGGACCTTCAAGTCAAGGTCTTGACTATTTTCACGACTTGGAGTGGGATGAGGTTCTTGCAGTCCTTGCTCGATGCCGGGATGCAGTACCTCTTGGTGTCAAGAGAAACGATGTTGTTAGGAGTGAGGATGGTGATGAAGATTGTTGTGGCTGGTCTTTGGATGATTGCTTTTGTGTTGTTCTATGGACGGATTTGGTCGCAAAGAAATGTTGACAAGAGGTGGTCGCAAGAGGCGAACAAGAAATTGGTGAATTTTCTCGAGCTGGCCTTCCTCTTTGTTCTTCCGGAGGTGTTGGGATTGGCCCTGATGATCATTCCATGGATTCAAAATTGCCTAGAGAAAGCAAACTGGACGATCTTCAACCTGCTCACGTGGTGGTTCCAGAGCCGCATCTTCGTGGGTCGTGGCCTTAGAGAAGGCCTGGTCGATAGTGTGAAGTACTCTCTATTTTGGATGCTTGTACTAGCCACCAAATTTTTATTCAGCTACTTCCTGCAAATTAAGCCCATGATCCAACCCACAAAACAGCTCTTGAAGCTGCGAGATGGGAAATATGAGTGGCACCAGTTCTTCAGCGACAGCAACAGGTTCGCGGTTGGGCTATTTTGGCTCCCCGTGGTGCTTATTTACCTTATGGATCTGCAGATTTGGTACTCGATCTATTCGTCATTGGTTGGAGCAATAGTTGGGTTGTTAGATCACTTGGGTGAGATACGAAATCTCGAGCAGGTGAGATTGCGGTTCCAGTTCTTCGCGAGCGCTGTTCAGTTTAATCTGATGCCTGGAGAGCAGCTTTGGCAAATGATAGGAAACAAGTTTCAGGATGTTATTCACCGGTTGAAGCTGAGGTATGGACTGGGCAAGCCGTACCAGAAGTTCGAACCTAATCAGATCGAAGCGCTGAGGTTCACTTTGCTTTGGAATGAGATCATAACCATATTTAGGGAGGAGGATATAGTATCTGACCGGGAAGTTGAGCTCTTGGAGCTACCAAGAAGTGATTGGAGTGTTAGAGTTATATCCTGGCCATGTTTTCTCCTTTGCAATGAGCTGTTGCTTGCTTTAAGACAGGCCAAGGAGCTAGTTGATGCTCCTGACAGGTGGCTCTGGTATAAGATCTGCAAGAACGAGTACAGGCGCTGTGCTGTGATCGAAGCATACGACAGTGTCAAGCGCTTGCTGCTTGAAATTGTCAAAGTGAACTCGAAGGAGCATTCCATCCTCACTGTTTTGTTCCAAGAGATCGATGACTCCATCGAGGATGAGAAATTTTCGAAGCTTTTCAAGTTGTCCGTGTTGCCTAATATTCACAACAAGTTATCAAAGTTGGCTGAGCTATTGAAAGATTCAGAGAAAGATATGGACAAAATTGTGCACACTCTGCAGGCCCTTTATCAGGTTGCTATTAGAGAATTTTTCGTAGAGAGGCGGAAGAACAAGCAGCTGGAGGAGGATGACTTGTCTTCTGGCAGTGGATTGCTTTTCGTGGATGCAGTTGCATTGCCTGATCCGAGTGATAACAAGTTCCATTGGCAGGTTCGTCGCTTGCACACCATTCTTACCTCGAGGGACTCTATGCACAGAGTTCCTTCAAATGTTGAGGCGAGACGGCGAATTTCCTTTTTCAGTAATTCGCTGTTTATGAACATGCCACACGCACCCAAAGTGGAGAAAATGTTGGGTTTCAGCGTTCTGACTCCGTACGACAATGAAGAGGTACTGTACAGCAAAGAACAGCTTCTCAAAAAGAACGAAGATGGAGTTTACATTTTGTTTCATCTGAAGACTGTATATCCTGATGAGTGGAAAAATTTCATAGAGAGAATGCTCAGAGAAAGAAAGGTGAAGAAGGCTGATGAGGACGACGAAACAATGGCCAAGTTGAGAGATCTTAGGCTTTGGGCGTCATACAGAGGCCAGACACTTGCTCGAACAGTCAGAGGAATGATGTATTACTATCGAGCACTTAAGATGCTGGCTTTTCTTGATTCTGCATCGGAGGTGGACATTCAAAATTTAGTAACAAGACTGGACTCAGTGAGGCACGTTGGCAGCGTGAACAGTTCCAGCTCGGAAGAGTCACCTTCTTACCAGAGTTTTAGTACCAGTATTAGTTCAGTCAATCTTTTGTCTGAAGACCATATATCCGGCACCGCTGCGATGAAATACACATGCGTGGTCGCTTGCCAGATTTATGGTTCTCAAAAGGCAGAGAAAGATCCCCGTGCAGAGGAAATATTGAACCTGATGAAAAACAATGAAGCGCTCCGAGTAGCTTATGAGGATGAAGTCTCCACCAGGAGGGATGAAAAGGAATACTATTCTGTTCTGGTCAAGTACGATCAGCAACGCCAGGAGGAAGTAGAATTATACAGGGTCCAATTGCCAGGTTCCTTGAAGATTGGAGAGGGAAAAGCGGAAAACCAGAACCATGCCCTCATTTTCACCCGTGGCGATGCCGTCCAGACTATTGACATGAACCAAGACAACTATTTCGAGGAGGCACTCAAGATGCGGAATCTGCTGGAAGAATTCAAGACTTACTATGGCATACGGAAGCCTACCATCTTGGGGGTTAGAGAACACATCTTCACTGGTTCAATTTCATCGCTTGCTGGGTTTGTGTCAGCTCAAGAGATGAGTTTCGTCACGTTGGGGCAACGCGTCTTGGCTCATCCTTTGAAAGTTCGAATGCATTATGGCCATTCAGATGTTTTGGACAGGTTTTGGTTCCTAAGCAGGGGCGGTATTAGTAAAGCATCCAGAATGATCAACATTAGCGAAGGTATTTTCGCAGGATTTAATTGCACAATGAGAGGAGGCAAGGTCACACACCATGAGTACATACAAGTGGGAAAGGGGAGGGAAGTTGGAATGAATCAGATATCGATGGTTGAAGCCAAGGTTGCTGCCGGAAATGGTGAACAGCTCCTTAGCAGAGATGTCTATCGGCTGGGCCATCGGCTTGACTTCTTCCGGATGCTGTCGTTCTTTTACACCACTGTGGGATCCTTCTTTAACACAACGATGGTCATCCTGGCAGTCTATGCATTTTTATGGGGCCGGCTCTATCTTTGCCCTAATGGGCTTGAAGGTGCCGCTGCGAGCAGCAGCAATGACAGTAAAGCACTCGGTACAATTCTAAATCTATTTATCATCCAACTGAGTCTATTCACGGCACTCCCTATGATAGTGGAGAATTCCCTTCAGAATGGATTTCTTCAAGCTATATGGCACTTCATGACCATGCAGCTCCAGTTATCATCTGTTTTCTACACGTTTTCTATGGGAACTCATGCCCACTACTTTGGCAGGACCATTCTTCATGGTGTTGCAAAATATCGTCCCACAGGACGTGGATTTGTCGTGCAGCATGAGAGTTTTGCAGAGAACTACCGGCTCTATGCCCGTAGTCACTTTGTGAAGGCGATTGAACTTGGCCTGATACTCTCAGTTTATGCATCACACGGCCCTACCGAGAAAAACACCTTCACTTACATAGCCTTGACCATATCAAGTTGGTTCCTTGTTGTTTCATGGAATATGGCTCCTTTTCTGTTCAACCCTCTTGGTTTCGATTGGTTGAAGACAGTGCATGACTTTGACGATTTCATGAACTGGATATGGTTCCACGGTGGTGTGTTTACTAAAGCTGAAGAGAGTTGGGAAGTCTGGTGGTATGAGGAGCAAGATCATCTAAGAACAACAGGTCACTGGGGAAAACTAGTAGAGGTGATCTTGGATCTCCGCTTCTTCCTTTTCCACTATGGGGCTGTATACCGACTCGGAATCACAGCTGGAAGTAGAAGAATTGCCATCTACTTGCTCTCTCTGATTTGTTTCTCAGTAATTTTGGGGGCCCATGTCCTTATATCATATGCCTGGGACAAGTGGGCGGCAAGAAAACACATCTACTATCGACTTGTGCAGTTCCTCATCATTATACTAGGAACACTTGCGTTGGTTGCATTGCTGAAGTTTACGCAGTTCAAGTTAATGGATATCATCACCATTTTGTTGGCATTCATCCCCACCGGATATGGCCTCATATTGATAGCGCAAGTTCTTCGGCCGATCCTGAAGCCCACTTGGATCTGGGACAGGGTTGTTTCCTTGGCTCGTCTTTATGATATAATGTTTGGAGTGATTGTCCTGGCTCCGGTAGCTGCGTTATCATGGATGCCCGGGTCTATGCAGACACGGATTCTATTCAACCAAGCATTTAGCCGAGGACTCTGGATCTCACGGATTGTCACCGCGAAAAAACCGAAGGCTCACTTATGATTCCGAGGAGATTTTTCTTTTTTGCCAGACATTTCAGAAAGACTGATTTGGCTTTGCTTAATAGTTTCTTCTTCCCATGTTTCTCTTGTTTACCATGTGATTCGTAAGGGATCCACTCATCTTTATGAGATGAGAAGTAACTCTGTTGATGACCCTTTGATATGATGATGCTCCATGGATTTTTGTTTTCGTCCTCGATTTTATTTCCTTTCTAACTGTCACTCGGTTCTTGCCGTCCTAGGATGAGCTTTCACTTTGTTTTAGGCTCGGTGCTTGGGGGTAAAGTAGCCTCCGATTAGAGAATTTTATATATGCAGTTTCTGAGATAGGAAGTGTTTCTAATTAGCTCAACTTATAAGCTACGCCCTTCAACAACTGAGGGCTTTCCTCAATGTAAGTTGTCACACCCCGAACACAACCAAAACGGGATCGTAACACGGCCGTCCTTTCACCCAAAGGACGCAGCCTAAACTTAAACAAGATCCAAAAACATCAGAGCTTTCTAAAACCATCAAAAAGATATATACAACATACCCAAAATCCCACAATCAAAAAGAAATCTTCCGACTAGCGCCTGCTCACGTCCTACTTGCAGCCAGTAGAAGAACCTGAAAGGTATATAAGATAAGGGGTGAGCTACCACGGCTCAGTGAGTAACATATTTCTTCTAAGTGGATCGAACAATTACTATGCAATAGTATCACAATTATCACAACCCATAACTCAAACTTAATATACAATATAGCCAAAAATATCTCAAATGTATAATAACTTTTCAATAACAATTATCCGTATCAGATTTCTCAATAAAAACTCGCTTAACAACAATAACCACTCATCAATGGTCTATCCATTGACTAATCTCATCACATAACGCGTCGATGGTGTATCCATCAACCAATCTCATGCTCGTCATCAAACTATGGTCAAGTTTAACGCCGTGACAAAGGCGACCAAGTTTACCCCTCTTGGCAAGGTCTACCACCTATTATAAGCCGGCGGTTCGGCCCAGAAGGATATCCTGACAGTATGCATACTCCCCCCTCACTGGGTTCTCAACATAGTATTACGAGCAGCAGCAACTTATAACTCAATCCATAATCCATAATCAACACCAATATATCCATTTCATAACACATTTCGCAACAAGAATAGCCCTCGGCTAATCCTCTTCACAAAACATTTAATATAAACATTCACAAAAGCTCCATTTCAATAACGTCATAAGACTTTTCAACTCATTTCACAATCGACAAAAGTAGTAAATGAACGATCCAATTTATGCAGAAAACATGCTCCACTGTATTAAAAATTATATCTCATTATCAAAATATGAATTTGTAAATTCATAGAAGATATAATGTCCCTCACCTGGTAATCCATAACTAACCCATATGTGTTACTTGAGCCGACAGTTCCAAAATCCTATCAAACATAAGGAAAAACGAATCAAAACTGAATAATATTTCCCCCTAACGCGCGACTCGAATAAGCTAAGGCTAACTAGCTAATAATCCGACACCCACGTGCCTATGACGGCTTACTCAATGGAAAAATCTAATATTAATCACAACGAACAACTCGCGCGCCAAATTTCCACTCGCCACAAATTCCTCCACCGAACTCCGTTTTGCGCGCTCTTATAGTCAAAACGAAGCTCATCTAGCATACTATGGATGTCCCAACACAGCCAACCCAAACAACAGCCCAAAAACGACAATAAAAGCCCTGGAAAGTACTGTTCACGAAATTCCAGTTTACGCGCCCAACTTGAAAATTTGATTCTGGACAAACCGTAACTCCGAATTGATATCCGTCAGAACGCACAGCCCCACAACACCATAATCTTTCATTTTCATGGATATTTAAGACTTGACAACCCAAAAATTTGGACTACGCAGCTTAAATCCACATAACTCTTATTTCCGAGCCCTAATCGAAAAATTATTCCGATAGGACTAACGAGGGTTGCGAGTACTTACTAGTCGTTGCGTTACTTAGTCGGAACGGCTCGGCGAGGATCCACGGGCACAAACCCTCCCTTTTTTTTCTTCTTCTCTTTCTCCTCTCCTTTTCCTTTTCTTCTCCCCTGTTTTTTCTTCTGTCTTCCTCGACCACGTTCTGCTTCTTCGCTTTTATCTTCACTTTTTTGACTTTTCTTTTCTTGTTTTTTTTTTTCTTCAGCCTAACCTTTTGACCTGGTCAAAAGAAGAGCAATATTACATAAGTTGCATCCCCGCCTGTACAAGCGGTTCCGTCAGCGCCGTGCTCATGGCTCGAGAAATGATTGAGGTCGAAACGCGCGCGGTTTGAACGGGGACGGCGGTTTGACGGACATGGCTGGGGGGGGGGGGTCATGACTAGGTTCAATAGAAGCCGGACTTGATCCATTTGGAGAAGAGAGAGGGGAGGCGATAAAGGTGAAGAAGAAGGGATCGAAGGGGAAGATGATTGAGTTTCGATTCCTTTGGAATTGGGTTTTGGGATTACGTGAGAAGAATTCGGTGCCCACTGGACTCCCATGGTTACGGCAATTCGACTTCTTTCGCGGCTTCTCTCGCAAGGAAAATGAGAAGCATTTATCTTTCGGGATTCGCGCGCAATTCGTCTTGCGATTCGCGCGGCACTCGTCTTAACATGATCGGTCTACAATATCTTCCTAAAACTCTCATCATTCGATAAGTTTGTCTTGCGATCCGCGAGATCCTATGTCCTCGTAATTATAAGAACATTAGCATAATTAGTAACATGAACTCTGGGAAGGAAGAAAAGAGAAAACAGTCAACCACCTTTTAATTTTCCTTTTGTCTTGATAACGTCTTAATACGAGGTACAACGCGCCATCATCGAATGAAGGTTTAACTAGGGCCTTGCCTAGCTAGATTAGCGCAAATCAAGTAGCTTAGGGCGTAAGCCAAAACCAATCCAACTCCCCAGCTCGTTCATCTGAGCAGCAATTAGCAATTAACCACACAAGATAGATAACTTCAGGACTGGCCCGAAAAAAAAAGAGGATTTCAGATTTGGTGGTCACTTCCTAAAAAATCCCTAATCACCGTTCCGAAATTTGGAGTGTCAAGAAACAAGGCGCGGGGCCAAAATGGGCCGCAAGAGGCCCAAAACCCGGGTTACCAAACCCGAACCTCCACCCGAGAACCGACCCGACCCGACCCGCCCGTTTTGGTTTTCTGTTTTTTTTTTCAAATCCCGAGGTCTCTCCTCTTGTCTTGATTTCAGCGGGTGCGGAAATCCAAAAGCTCGAATCGAATCGATGAAACTGCCTGCCTGCCTGCAGCCATCTCCTTCGCTTCCATGTCACTGCACGCGTTGAAGGAGACGCTCAAGCCCTGCTCGCGCCTCCCTCCCTCGTCCTCCCTCCCCACCGCCGCCGCCGGCGGCGGCTCCGCCTCCACCTCCCTGCCGAAGCCCTCGCCGGCGCAAGAGCTCGAGCCCGGGAACCTCCGGAAGCCCCCGAAGTCGTCTCTCTCGAAGCAACTCCTGCGCCTCCAGGGGTTCTCCTCCTTCTCCTCGTCGTCGTCGGAGGAGGAGCGCCACCCGCGAGCCCGAGCTGAGGAGGATCGCGGCGCTGCTGGATTCAAGGAGGAAGGAGATGGTGAGGGAGAGGAGGAGGAGGAGGAGGAGGAGGAGGAGAAGGTGAGGGCGGCGTTCGGGAGGCCGAAGTCGGCGAGCTTCCAGTTTGATCCGACGGGGCCTTTCGAGCCGTTGGTCCTGTCTTCGGACGGGGAAGCTCCGGTCGTTCAGGTGAAGTGATTTGTGTTTTGATGTTGTTTGGGGGGAAAACATAAACGGTGGAGTAGTTGTGCTTCTGAAAGGAAAGCGAACGTGATAAAAAAACTGTTGGGCTCGATTAATTTTGAGGATTAGCGATCGCTTAAGCATAGAGGCTTTATCTTGTCCCTATAGTAGTGCTCGGGCAAATCGGCGAAAATGGTCAAATTGGTGGGCTCTGTTTACGTGATTCTCCAGCTGATGAAGTACGCAAGCAGAGCGTACCTATGTACTTGCTTCCTCTTTTTCATTTAACGGTCATGAATTAGCTAGCTCCAAACACAACCACCCCCCACTCCCCAACCTAAAAAAAGAGAAAAGAAAGTTGATGTTGAAGTGGATGAACGTGCAGGTTCCCTCATCCATCAATTGCAGGTTGCTCGAGCATCAAAGGGCGGGCGTCAGGTTTTTGTATAATTTGTACAAAAACAATCACGGAGGGGTTCTTGGTGATGACATGTAAGTAGCTTTTTTTATCTGTGTTGCTTAGAATGATATATTAGTCACATGGAGAAAATAATTGCTTGCTTCTCATTTTTAGTTGGAACAGAAGGGGTATAACGAGTTGATTGTCTTTAAAGTGAATGTTTTGACAGATCCAATTGAGGGTCTCATAGCTCTCCAAGATGATGTGATAATTTGTAGATTGTCTAAGATCTCGATAATTTCCACATTGATGGGATGAATACAAACCTCGTTTGCGCGCATGCGCGAAATTATGCAAACTAGAAGAGATTTGCGTTTATTTTGCACTCTTCTTGCTAGATGTCAGCAATCATGTGAGCTTAGGCATGCCTTTTATGATGCATTTGTGCTTGTGCGCATGACCAAGTTTTTAAATTTTGGCCATATTCGCTTTTGCTTGCAATACCAATCTAGGCAAGATAGCAAATTTAAATTTATTTTTGTGCGCTTTTTTTGGAGCAGGGGGCTTGGGAAGACCATTCAAACAATTGCATTTCTGGCTGCTATTTTTGGAAAAGATGCAGAATCTGAGAGTCTTAAGGGTTCAAAGGAAGGTCAATTACAGAAGAAGGGACCTGTATTAATAATTTGCCCCACCTCCGTAATCCATAATTGGGAAAGTGAATTTTCTAAGTGGGCAGCCTTTGCTATATCCATCTATCATGGTGCAAATCGTGAACTTATTCTTGAGAAGTTAGATGCTCATGCTGCCGAGGTACTTATAACCAGTTTTGACACGTACAGAATTCATGGTAGCATCTTGTCCGATATTAAATGGGAGGTTGTGATAGTTGATGAGGCACATCGGCTCAAAAACGAGAAATCGAAGCTCTATGCATCGTGTTTAGATATCAAGACCCCCAGGCGTATTGGTCTAACAGGAACAATAATGCAGAATAAGATCATGGAACTGTTTAATTTATTCGATTTGGTCGCACCAGGATCCTTGGGGACGAGGGAGCATTTTCGGGACTTCTACGATGAACCTCTCAAGCATGGTCAGCGATCCTCTGCTCCACAAAAATTTGTCCAGATTGCTGATAAGCAAAAACAACACCTAGTGGGAGTTCTTCGTAAATATATGCTGAGAAGGACAAAAGAGGAGACTATTGGGCATCTTATGATGGGTAAGGAAGATAATGTCGTGTTCTGTGCCATGAGTGAACTGCAAAAAAGAGTGTATAGGAGAATGTTACAGTTGCCAGATATCCAGTGCCTAATAAATAAGGACATCCCTTGTAGTTGTGGAAGCCCACTTAGTCAAGTTGAATGTTGCAAGAGGACTGTACCAGATGGGATCATTTGGCCTCACCTTCACAGGGATAACCCCGAGGGTTGTGATTCATGTCCATTTTGCCTTGTCCTTCCTTGCCTGATCAAGCTTCAGCAGGTGAATGAGCTTGCAAATTTTTGTCTATTTCTCAATTGAATTGGTTTACTGCCCATAATTAATTATATGAGCCATTCCATCCTGTTTGATATCTAGTTGTATCTTTCTTGGATGAGTGAGGTCTTAAATGGGAATGTAGGATTTGCATTGAGAGTGGATGATCTATGGTCATTCGTTGCGACATTGATTATAGATTGGAAGATCCAATTTTGGATATTGACTAAAGGTGTCCTCTTCAAAATAAGCTCACCATCTTGGGAAGTATGATTAAATTTTATCTCATAGAATATGCATGCACTGGTAGACAATGATTCATGCGTGTTGTGGCCTTTCTCAATGTCCATATGTCAGGCCGAGAGAGCGAGAGAGAGTTTCTGCCGGAGGATATTAAATTATGAGCATAGGGATGATGAGAATGAGTCCAATTCTAGAGATCAGCATGGATAATGTAAAATTGAAATGTACTTAATCTATTACTTTGTAATTGACTCAATGCTCCAAATTTCTATCGATTGAATGCCAGTCATGCTAATTCTCTTTTTCAGCACTTGATATTCTGTGAGCACTTATGCTGATGGCATGTGTGCATTTTGACTTGCCTTACAGATAAGCAATCACCTGGAATTGATTAAGCCTAACCCTAGGGATGAACCAGATAAGCAAAAAAAGGACGCTGAATTTGCCGCCGCTGTTTTTGGCTCTGATATCGACATGGTGGGTGGGAATACCCAGAATCAGAGCTTCATTGGCCTGAGTGATGTCAAACATTGTGGCAAGATGCGAGCCCTTGAAAAATTAATGCTCTCCTGGATCTCTCAAGGTGATAAGGTTCTTCTGTTTAGTTACTCGGTCAGGTATCTACTAAACCTTCTTTACTAAGTTACCTAATCTGAGTGCTTTTTTGATTTGATGTGGCATACCCTGCCAAGTTATCTCAGTTGTGAAGACTGCATGTGCATGTGCATGTGCATGTGCTTCTGTGCATCATGGGTAAATCTCCACGTAATCCTCATCTTTCTTTTAGTGATAAAGAAGTATACATAATCGTCAGGACAATGTATGTTCTGGTCATTTTCAACATCAGCATACCTTGTATCACTGGATAGTTTGGCATATTGTGGGAATGCTCATAAATCCATGAGAAGCAAATTTTTAGGGGACCACTACCATCTGGTCATAGAAGTTTTGTATATGCAGTCAAATTTGGAGATGGCTGAACATTTTGCTATAGTTGTTACTGATTTATTCTGCCCTTCCATTAAGCCATCGCCATGATTCAAGTTGACTACCATTTCAGGATGTTGGACATACTTGAGAAATTTCTCATACGCAAAGGTTATTGCTTTTCAAGACTTGATGGTTCTACTCCAGCCAATGCACGTCAGACTCTTGTTGATGACTTTAATTCTAGTCCAAGCAAACAGGTCAAGATTTGTGCTGAAAATCATGTTATAGGATCACTGAACTACAACTGCTGATGTGCTCTTATAATTTCAGGTTTTCCTTATATCAACACGAGCTGGTGGGCTTGGGCTGAATCTTGTCAGTGCAAACCGTGTGGTAATATTTGATCCAAACTGGAATCCTGCCCATGATTTACAGGCCCAGGACAGGTCCTTCCGCTTTGGGCAGAAGCGGCATGTTCTGGTCTTCCGTCTTCTCGCAGCTAGCTCTCTTGAAGAACTCGTTTATTCTCGGCAAGTGTACAAGCAGCAGTTATCCAACATTGCCGTTTCTGGAAAAATGGAAAAGAGATACTTTGAGGGAGTGCAGGTAGAGTAACTCTGCTGTCTTTGATTTTTCTCATGTATTTATAGGTTATATACTGGCTTTTGATGCTGTCTTGCCCTCGGTTTCCAGGACTGCAAGGAGTTCCAGGGTGAGCTTTTCGGAATCTGCAATTTGTTCCATGATCTGTCTGATAAACTTTTCACTAGTGAGATTGTTGAACTACATGGAGAACAAAGACTGAAAAGCAAAACACACCTTGATGCAAAGCACAAGTCAACAGAATGTGTTAACAGTGATGTTCCTCAAGAGCAACTCAGTACAACAATGATCTCTAAGAATAGAAAGCTTAATCATCAACAAAAAGCTATGACCAGTAAGCCAACACTTGAAGACTTGGGTAAGTTCATTTTGCAGCTAAATCTCTCGACAATTGAGTCGTCAAATCTTTCATGGATTTGCTTCTTCCCGATTATAATTAGCAGTTCTTTTCTACTGATGTCTGGTGTAAATTATGACCTTTGTTCTATCTGAAAAAGGCACACTTTTCTCTTCATTGGATTTGTCAGTGTACATTGGCATTCTCAGGAGAAGTTTTTCCGTATTGGACGTATGAAAATGCACTCATTAAGATGATAAGCTGCATTATGGGCGTTGTTATACCAGACTAACTTAGGGTGTATTACTCTAAACAGACCTCTTGGATTGGCAAATATTGTCAAGCCTCGACATTTCCTAAGTATGGACAGACTAACTTAGGGTGTATAATGCTTAACAGCCCTCTTAGTTTGGCAAATATTGTCAAACCTCGACATTTCCTAAGTATGGATGCTATGGTTATCTTCAATTTATTGGAGAAAACCCTAAGACGAAAATTCTAAATGATTTTGTTGGCATCATTAAGTTTTGTTCTTTTCTTGCATTGCGACTTCTAAAAGGTTTTGTAATACTATATTTTCCTAAGGCAAACCTTTGGTTTATGGTTATAGCGGACTTGCTGGTGCAACCACTCTCCTAGTGCTCGTCCTTAAATAGTTGACTAATGTGAGAACAGAGAAGGGAATAATGGAAGTAGGAAGTTTGCATTTATAGGACAGTGACAGTAGATCTAATGCTGTGAATAGGTTGTGATATTAGGCCGTCTGACTTACGATATATTTTTCCATGGTCAACTGGAGTGCTGCACATACTGCCCTTGACAATGTGTTGAAAAATCTCATACATGTCCGAGCCAAAATATCATTTGAAAAATCTCATACATGTTCACTCGTTTAGTCCATATTAAAAATTTTCACATGCAATATCCTTCGAACTTGTACCTTTGTGAATAGTGTGCATTTTTTTTCCTGTGAAGTGAGCAAAGGGAATTAGCATTAGAATTTAACTGACTTTGGTTGGTCCATTTGGATTAATGGATGTTGTGATGGTCAGGTATTGTATATGCTCACCGAAATGAGCACATTGTCAATTTTGGTCCGGGAACTGAAATAAATCCGGAAGTAAATATGCCCCAGAATGATAAGCAGCTCTCAGTTTGTTTTAAGAGTAAAAGAAAACCGAGTTCCAATGTTGGAGAAACGGAGGCGTCTACAACCAGGAATTGGAAGAAAGCTCAATTTAAGCTCCTTGCACAGTTTAAGGGTATGAACGAGATCGAGTTCAGTAAGTGGCTAGTATCGGCAACTCCTTCAAAGCGGGAAAAGGTGCTTCATGACTTCAAGGGAAGAAAGAGAAAGATTCTGAATGGTTGAAGTATCCCTTAACATATGTAATTGTAGTGTAATACTATAACCTGTACGACCAAAGGTCAACACAGTGTGCATATTGTACAAAATATATAATCCCTACTCGTTATATCAATTTGTACAGATGTAATTGCTCGAGGTGCCTGAAAAAGATGGGAACTCAGTGCACATAATCTATTTCAGTAGATCTACAGTCATTCTCTACTCACGTTGAAATTGTGTACGGATTCCCAGTGAAATTGACTTATGATACATCAACTGCCTTGCGAGCCACCGGTTGATTCTTATATATATTGCCGAATTTCAAGATTCATGAAGCATCCTATTATACTTCAAGCCGACTTCAGCTTCTAAGAATGTCGTTTTTACTGCTGACATACTGAAAATGGACTTGGTTCCAGCTTAAATTAATTAATCAGTACCAAGTCATTGTATCCGTCACAATGTACTATCCGGATGGCAGTCCTTGGAAACAGGGAAAAGCTGGACAGATACAGCACCGTTCGTTATGATATGCAGTTGTATACAGGCAAAAGGCTTTCTAACATTCAACTGTTCCTGGTACTTCTAATCAGTATCGTAAATTTGCAAAGGATGCGTTATTTTTCCAAGGAATGTCTGGTCAACACGCACATTTCCAGTTATTATGGTCATTATGCGTGAACTAAGCTCTCTCTCTCTCTCTCTCTCTCTCTCTCTCTCTCTCTCTCTCTCTCTCTCTGTGTGGATCACATTCTTGTAATTCATAGCTGGACCTCAAACTGGAGACACAAGCAGTATGTCCAGCTTCCATGTCCAACTGCATTTTCTCAATGACCAGCCAAAGACTGATCAGAAACGAAGCACCAGTGGGGACCAAAGCTATGAATCACTTGTGTGTAGTCCAAAACATTGCATGCTCTACATACTCGAGCACTTCACTTGAAACTCTGCCACCCATGAAGCTGCTTGAGATGAAACATACTTAAAGAAGCTGCACCGGCATCTACTTCCTTTGCATCCTGAATCTGGACATTGGTTTTGAAGATTGAGAGCCAGGAACCTGCAGAAAGTTGGAAGTTACTTCATTAGTCAGAGGCAACACAGCTCTCATACTACCATCAGAGCAGCTGCATGGATCTGCAATCCTACCTGTGATGAAGTTGCAGAGGGCTGCCCTGGATTAATTGGAAGATTGGGGGAATGCTCAATGATAGAGCCAGTAAATGCCTGCAAACAATTTCTGTTAATGGGCAACGGTTCTTGTTATATGTTGCTACTATTGTTTGTCCGAGGAATTGACCAGGTCTACAGAGCAAATGAAGTTATTCAAGGACGCACCCTGAGACTATCAACTTTTGGTTTAGAAGGTTGAATAGAGATCTGAAAAAAAATAAAAAAAAACAAGGAGAAAGTCAGCTCCCAGTGCTTGACAAGCAAATGAACTTCATCGTGAGTACATTTACACCTGCAAGGCACGCAAGCTTCAATAATCTCATTTATATTTCCAGGAAGCCAAAGTCATGTCAATGGTGTTTCCACCAGAGAACGGGGGTTTCTTCCTAGGAACATTGTCCCTTTAGCTACACAACACAGGCTTGTGCATGAATGACATTCTTCAACCATCTCCAGTTCCACGTTTATAAAATAGTAATAAGACTCCAGGATATTAGACATAAAAGAAGTAATTTCTCTGGTCTAGCATTTTCAGGTTTCAGATATCGGTGATCCACAAATAAATTCTCTACAATTCATCAAGAGACTCAGTAATGAAAAATTCAATTCTTATATGTTAGAAACCAGAGAAGTAATGTGCTAAAGTTGACAGGATTAATATAATAGTGCCAGAGGGCCACTGCCACCCAAAATTTGTCCCTCAAATGGGCTTACTGGTCCATTCAGTAGATAATACTGTCATAAGACATACAAGAGGTAGATTTTAACTTGCTTTGAGGAGATGTAATTTAAAACCCAAAGAAAACACGAATATAGATCCACAAAAGTACTTCATAATTTTCTTTGAATTGCTCACTACACTATGCCCAATAAATTTGCAAAGTAAAGAAGATATTCAGTACCTCATTATTTGATGATCCTGCATGATCATTCTCCTCCAATGCAGGAAGCTTCAGACTCTTGTCTGCAACATTGGGACCTTTTAGATTCTGCAATGGGTGTTTCCCGTGAGAGGTTTTGTCTGCATAAATATCCAGTTAGATCTACCGCAGGATGCATGCCACTTAATAATAGAACCACAATTTCTCTACTAGAAGAAGCTTTCAGCAAACATTGTCCACCAATGTTATTAATGTTCCAAGTCATGAAATGATAAGAAAGATGATCCATAAATATATATAGGAGAGGCTGACAACTAGCGTGTATCTTTATGAAATTGTTAATTTCATGGAGCAGCTGTACAAAAAAATCTCTTTTCCAACATACGAGCTGACCTGGCACGTTCGCTGCAAATACTTATATTGAGAGGTGTTTAGAACATACTATGAAAGCATAATCATCTAGATGAATGTGAATAGACAAATTAGAACTCAATCTTAGGAAGAGAATACTCTGGTGGAGGACTAATGCACTCATGTGAACAAATACTCGATGAAGACCGGCTATACTCTCGTCAGGAAAGTTTGTCACAGCATGAGTTTGATGCAACTTTGAAATCTTTATCCTAAAGTTTGTGTCTTCTCATTCTGAAGAACAGACTAGGTTATCTTCTCACTCAACCATATTGAACGCGCAAGATGTAGTACACAGAACAAACCTTTTTGAGAAGATGCGATTGTGAGATCATTGGGCTGCACATGGAAGTCCAAAGTCATGGTATATGTAATAATAAGAATATCCAAGCCATCAATAATCAAACAACCACCAGAAAGAAAAGGAAAGAATGGTCCATGAAGAGGTCATCTTACATTTAATTTCTCCAGTAGAGCTGGTTGTTGTCGCTTTCGACTCAAGAACTCTTCATTACTCGCTTGTCCATCTTTAGAGTGGCTTGGAATTATAAGTGAATGAGAACCCTAGAAAGAAATCAATTTCAAATGGTTGATATGGTATCATGGTGGTGTTCTCTAGTGATTCGCTTCACATCTCCAGTCAAAAGCAGATGATACTGAATTTGTACCTCCAAATCTTTTAGATTTTGATCGAAATAACTTTGATCTGAGACTACATCCCGATCAACTTCATTTGTCTCCTCTTCAATATTGTCTGCTGCCTCAGCTGCAAGTTCTTCCTTCTCAAGTTCCTCCAATTTGGCCATAAGGCGAACATATTCTTCATCTTCGTTTAGAACTTTCCCACTGTCTTTCGCAGAGATACTAGGAGCATCTTCTTCTCGACCTGAATTAAAATGTGAGAGGGGGTGGTGGGGGCATCAAGCCTCTGTTAAAAAATGAGAATACTAATACACACAGACTTACAGTAGATAAAAGAGGTTAAGACAACTAGCGAATGCAACACATTATAGATAAGGACATAAGATACCCGATTCGGATGCTTCTTCATCAGATTCTTCCCCAGAAAGTTCTTCCCTTATCTCCACAAGACCCTCCTGGTGTATAAGTGGAATGCAGATGCTTAGAAAAGCAAGTCAAGATGAAAATATGCCTGAAAACTTCACTGAAGCTGTAAAGAGAACTGTGTCTTTCAGCATTAAGGCTATGTTTGGGAGAATAAAGTAAAATTAGGGGCAACAAAAATGGGTGTGGAAAATTGGGGATGATTTCAAACTTTTGTGAGAAGAAAAATGGAGGGAACTTTTAAATTTGTAGAATTTTCTTCTCCTATTTTCTTTTCCTAACTCTCCCAAACAGAGAATAAAGAGGAGGCACAGCAGATACGCCTTATCTAGTCAGTAATTGGATCAACGTTCGCTCATGAGATCAATGTTCCAGTGGAGTTGTTTGCCAAATCTATCTACACCATGACACTTCAAGAAGGTTGAGACACGTTATAGGCTACTGTAAGAATCATTTTCTACTATCTACCTCAATCAGCTGTCCACAAGCACCTTTCTTTTCTCATGTGAGATTCAATTATCTTTGTCAAATCCAGGAATCAAACACATGATCATCAGAAATTTAGATGAAATTGTTGTCTGCCAGTTACGGGTCTAACAATGGTCAAAGGAGCACAGACAAGCTATCATCCTGAAAGAATCCGTGAATTACAAATCTGATTACCAAAGACAACAAACATGAAAGCTTTATAACATCAGAAAATCTAAGAGAACTAATGATTCAAAGACCCCAATTAGATATCAGCACCTAGATCAGACGCCACAGTGATTTCTGTTCTCCAAGTATAAAGCCTCATTACCTCTCATAACAAATCCTGAGACGATAAAACATGATATGATGAAACTTACAGCTGCTTCAGAAGCTGTCCTGTCAAAAAACAAGGCCTCAGTTTTCAGATCCTCAATCATCGACTTAAGAGAATCCGCGTGGGTTTCTAAAGCTTTCCCTCTTCTTCTCAAAATTTCGACCGTTTGTTTGGATGTCCTCTCGGCATAGTAACCTTCTCCCAACAGAACCTGAAATGGTTAGAATACTATCAGATTTCCATGAGTATTTCATCTGGAACATCTAATTCTGCTAGTTTTCCAAAAAGCCATGCTAGTATCCAAAGAATTTTGCGCGCTGGACAGAATGCTGAACTCGTAGCCTTTTACAAGGGCCAAGTACTAGTTATTCGGCCGCATATAGCCAACAGATAAATTCTACACGAGGCTCAGATAGAGCCCGCAATTATTGCTTTCTCCAATGAGAAAGGTAATTTTCTTTAAACCTAAAGTTCTCTTCATACCATAAAAGAAGGTCGCTTCGAGAGAATACCGTGAATTCATTGGTGTGGATCAGACGGCCAGGGAAAAATGCAGCTTTCCCGAAAGGAACCTACGCGAAAAAACACACAGAAATTAGCACAGTCCATGGAAAAAAAAACATTGCTTCTGTATACTCTCATTCGAAGACGCATACACCTACACGCATCAACATGGACGTTCTTTCCTAAAGCATTCGCACGACTGAGGACCAAAGTACACACCACACAACGTAGTCAACAAATGCAAACACAGTACATGCTCCTGGCAACACTCGAAAACAAAGAAACCCTCAATCTACCAAATTCAGCAAGAGAATCACAAACGAGCACGTAATCCAGCCGGCCCTGAGCACAACGCGAAGCTCCGATCAGCCGGATGAAGCTAAAAGAAAAAGCAGGAGGCGGAGGCGGGTTAGGAGCAATTGGGGAACATGCCACGACATCGTGGTGAAGCTCCTCGGGGAGCTTCTGGACGAGGCCGACGAGGCCGGCGTTGTCGGCGACGAAACCCCTGACGCGGTCGAGCTCCCGGCGCTTCTCGGCGATCGCGCCCCGCACGCGCTCCGCCGCCTTCCGAGCCTCGTCCGCCGGGAACATCGACGCCAGCGAGGTCACCGTGCCGTTCGCTCCCTCTTCCATGTCTTCTCCTCCTCCTCCTCCTCCTCCTTCGTCTTCGACGAGTGAAGCGGCTTCGAGGCGGAGTTCGGGAGCCACGAAGATTGCCGAGAAATAGCCCACGGGATTTCTTGAAAGGAAGGGAGATCCTTCCCCCGCTCCCAAAATATATATAAGTGCAAATAAAATCCTAAGATTTCTTATGAAATTGTAATTAAGTCTTAAATTTTTTTAAGAATTACAATTATTTTTTAAAATTCATCATTAAAGTGCAATTAGATTCTAAAGCTTTCGAAAAGTATAATCAAATCATAAAACTTGTTAAATTAATCTCATCGAATCCATCCATTTATTGCACTTTTTGAAAATTTTGAGACTCAATTTCGTGATAAGTTGTAGGATTTGATTGCACTTTCGAAATTTTTAGAATTGAATTTTGCTTTTTGAAATTACAATTGAATCCTAAAATTTTTTAAAAAATATAATTAAGTCTTAAAATTTATCATGAAAGTACAACTAAATTCTAAAGCTTTCGGAAAGTGCAATCAAATCATAAAACTTGTTAAATTGATCTCATCAAATCCATCCATTTATTGCACTTTTTGAAAAATTTTGAGACTCAACTTCGAGACAAGTTATGAAATTTGATTGTACTTTTCGAAAGTTTTAGTACTGGATTGTGCTTTTATGACAAATTTTATTATGAAAAAAGAATGAACTCTTTTTTTTTGTTTTTTTAAATTCTTTACTTTTTGACTTTTTATTACTTCTCCAAAAGGAAGAATTACACAAATAGTCTATGAATTTTGGTTCAACGTGTAATGTTGTCTTTAAACTTTTAATTTGTTCAATATGGTATTTGAATTTTTTGTAAGTGTTCAATCGAGACCCTAAATTATATGAAAATATCTAACGTTGTCCGTCCAACAATTCAAGATAAACCAATTTAGCTTTTAAACCAGTAAGTTTGAAGAGTGAACAAAAAAAAAACGTAATCCTTTTTTTTTTTTTGGTAACCCAGGGAACCCCCGCACGGCCGACAGCCGAAGAGTAAACCCTGGGGGCGACACGTGCTAGTCACCACACACGCGCCACCGGTTAAGTCACCCTGCGGCGCCCGAGATTCGAACACTCAACCTTTTGCGAGAGGAAGAGTGCGCGTTCCAGCAGCGCCACCCAGGCGGGTGGTAACGTAATCCTTTTAAGTTGTTCAATTTGAAAAAATAATTATATAGTTTATTTGATAACGTGAATTATTATATCATGATTTGAGTTGACTATTATATGTGGATAATCCATGTGTAAACTTCTGTTTTGGTTCACAGTTCAAGCCTATTGGATTGGAAGTCAAATTAGAAAATTCCGTTATTTTGAATTAATGGAATGATAACATTAAATGTTTTTTATATCATGTAGGATTTAGAGATAATATTAGATATTTTCATAAAATCAAGAGACTGGATTAAGCATTTATCAAAAATTGATGAATTATATTGAATAAATTAAAATTAATGGACCGTATTACGTAATTGAACCAAAATTCAGGAACCATTTATATCATTTTCTCCCTCTTAAATTCATTTGACTATAAATGCAAATTTTAATTTTTGTTATCCTTTTAACTATCCCACTATTTTTGTCTTCAGGACCTGTAGTTTGCCTTATGATTTCTTGTTAAGTGGCTCGGTGGAGAATGCAGAATCAATCATGCGGCGAACAACGTATGAATCTGTTATATCAATGTAATGCGACATCCACAGAAATTAATAATTCTTCAATCAGCTTTCTCGGCAGGAGATTTCTAGCATGATAAGACAACGCAATTCGAACATGACACGGAATTAGTAGGTTTTGATCGAGATTAATCATGTTTGGATCAATTTCATGTCAACTCGCGAAATGCGATCAATATTCGTGTCCAACCCACGAGAGGCAAAATTGACTCTTATAACTCATTTAAATTAACATATCGGTATTGACACGATCTGTATGTGCGAGAAAAGCTCTGTGAGAACAAGAATGATAGAATGCAACTGTCCTTTTGGATTTGTTGTTTCACTTATATGTTGTTGTTTTCAAAGGTTCACTTATATGTTGTCAGTCTTCAAAGGATGGAAAATGACCATCCGACTCTAATTGCGATTTTGTTTCATCGGATGAGCTATGTCTTTTTCTTTTTTATGTGAGGGAAGGGAGTTTGGTCGGTATGATGTTTGTATAACATATAATTGCTCGAGAATTCTACGGCCAGGAAAAGGGACAATTTTGTTTCGTTTCCCAGTTTAATTGATGATGCTTTTTTTTTCCTGTGGTATCTGTTTCTAAGAAACCAAGATTGCAATTTTACTGTGGTTTTTTATTGTTCAATACCCAACTCGAAACATTACCTTCTGAACTCTGAATTACTCTCCACTTCCCGTTTCAATCATCTCTGTGGATCTTCATCTTCTGTTTTCCATCTTGTAACAGAAGATGCACAAAAGATACACACCTAAAGTTGGTACGGAGGAAGGAGAGGCAGGCCCTCCTATTAATCCAGCTTTGTGGTACAGATGAGTTCACACTTCGTACACACCATTTGGCATGTCCTTTCTGCAGTAAGACAGGTGTAAACCTTGAATCATACGCCCGCAGTGAAAGTGGACTGGAGCTCTCTATATTCACAGCTGGAGACACAAGCTTCTTCTACTGTACTCTTTTCATTTTAAGTCCTGTACCGAGTACTCTTGATTGGTTGTGGTCGGTCGGGTTGCTTTTCCTCAGGTTTCTCCTTTTGATCACGATGGATGAAATTTTGTTTGATCCTTATGGTTCTTTTCCTGCTTTTAACGTTCATACTACAGTCAAGACGGATGGATGGTTCTGTTTACATCCTTCATTTTCTAGGTTCCGCATTAATCATGTTTTTGTTTGCTTCTACATCAGCTTGTCGAGTTCATACCAGAATCCTATCGAATTAATATAGTATTATACTGTTTGATTTGCCCTTCAATGGAGACTGGATTATGATGAAACATCTACTTATTCTGCAGCCACACCTCGTGTTTTGACTTATTTTCTTAATTGAAAGTGAGCAATGGAAATTTCTGGTGCTTTTCATTGCGACCATGTCGTCCATAGTTCTGCATGCGCATAATCACACCATGTATCAGATGGGAGCATGCACCTTTTTCTTTAGGGATCTGACATATAAATCCATGCTTTCGTTCTTTCCATCTTGTGGTGCTGTGTTAGTAACCTGAATAATATTTTCGTACTTCTCTAGGCAACGCCAGAACACAATCAGTGGAAACTAGATCACGATTGATGACGCTATTATCGTACTTTAGAGAAGTTTAGCTTTAGTAAATACCTTTCACCGTATGAATTTTGTTTTGAAATGCCTAGTACAGCTTTAAGTGATAATTTGTGAGGGTAAAGAGATCCACGGAAGAAACATCTAGGACAATGGGGAAATATGCCCACTCTGGATGGTGAAGCACACGGAAATTTTGTGAGATATTACATTTAAGAACTAGCATGCATCTAGTATTTTGGAACTGGTTTAACTTTAGAATCACGATGCAGTCGATAAATCTCATCGTCTTGTTTTAGAGGGGTGGCAGATATTTTTGATTACCATGTCTGATATAATGATTATATGTGAAGACAAGCTTTTGGACAAAGAGGGAAAGGGAAGAAGATCGGAACAAACTAAACAAGCGAGGATTACTATGGACACTTCATCTCGGTTTCCTCTGCTAATCTTGTCTCATCCACTCCTTATTTCATTAAACTAATGAGTACAAATTCGCCATCCACTTTGTCGCAGCTCATTCACTCAAGAATTTGTTGTCTGCTTCTGATCTTACACTCTCAGATAGGAAACAACCAAAGAGAAAGAAGTTCTTGAACAATGGCAGAGAAGGAAGGGGCCATCGTGAAAAAGGGCCTCTGGAGAGGGGCTCAAAATGGCAATCTCTCTCCCGCACATATTTGAATTCCCTCTGGTGCTCCTCCTACTGGCCAATGTGCTGGAGGTAAGGCTTCGTGGAGAGCACTGGGTACGTGTGGATTGTAAAGCAAAAGAAGCTTGAGCATGAGTTCAGGACGATATGCAAGCTGGTGAGCTACGACACCGAGGTCAAGGGCTACATTGAGAAGGGCAAGATCAAGAAGCTCAAGGTGCAAAGGCCAAGGTGCTGTGGCCACCAGTGTTGGAGATCACTGTTGCCCCGCCAACGAGGAAGATCAATTTCAAGAGCCTCGCCGGGATCATCAAGAGCTTCCCTGTTGAGGCTTTTGCTGCTGGCCAACAAGTATATTTTCTGGACCCCTCGTCAAATGTAATAAACGTGAAAATAAAAATTTTTAAAACTTCTTCAGCCAAGTATAGCCCAGAGTGTCACGCCCCATACCCCACGAGCGCGAGCATCCCACCTTTGGTTGTTTGACTGCGACGTCCCAAGAAGCGTCGCCGACCCACATCCATACAGAGATCAAGTACAAGCGGAAGCATAAAATAAACAAACCCAGACAACTACAATAGTAGTCAAGGATAGCCATACACCAAACACCATCATAGAAAATAATTACACATTTGTATTACTATTAAAAAAACCATTTATACAATATTTACAAGTACCAACAAAAAGGCACACATGATCAGTAGCCACTTGATCAAAAAGGAATAAGTGGTTAGGGAGATCAAGTTAAAACTTAGGGGGAGGACTGCAGTCTAAAAAGTAACGGTCCTCACTACTAACTAAGGACATTGGTTGACGCTATGACTCCCTGTCAGGGTCGAACGACTCGGTGGAATCATCTGATCTCTCCTCGGAGGCACCCTCGCTAGAGCCTGACTCTTCCGAATCCATAGCTTGTGCTCGCTCATCTTCAGAGTCCGACTCCAACTCCGGATCTAAATAGAGTCCTAATTCGTCATTTACTCCTATCTCCTCATCGGACCCTACCTCAGCAACCTCTCCAATTTCATTCTCGTCATCTACGTCCATATCCTCGAATTCCTCCTCTTCATCTTCGAGCTGATCAGCATCTTCGGCGATTACTTGAGGCTCCCTCTGCATGGGCTCATCGGGCTCATCCATGCCGTTTACGTCGTATACATCCTGAGGATTGATTATCTCACCATCCGCCATTCGTGGAATCATCAATCCATCTTGGTCAATCGGCACATCAAAAGTCCTAAGGGGTCGCTCGAGGTTGCCGTCTGCATCTCGTAAGCACCAGGCCACGTATTCCTAGGTCTGATGAAAATACTCTCCTACGTTTATAAACACCACGGATCTATATCTCACATAAGCCTCCCCATTTCCCGCGGGGTATGTACTGGTATACTGGTGTATCTGTACAGGTATTCCAAAAAGCGGCGGATTCGGCATCTTTACAACTGGGGGTCTGAAAAGTTTCGGTTTACACAACCGTGAGACGAATCTCAGTAAGTTCAACCCCTAAACCTAGGCTAGGCTAGCATGCAATCTCTTGACCGGAAACAAACATTTAAATCATAATACAACAATAATCAAACAATTCTCTGACCTTACAGGTTAGACAGATCAACATATAATAGTCACGGCACATACGTGACACGCATAATCATATGTATGCCAATCACATGCTCATACACCAATTATCACACATTCGCATGCCAGTCCATGCATGCAAATGTCGTCGACATGTCACGTGCATTACCCGGCCCACTGGCCCACACTGGCACACTAGCAATCGCTCAATTTATTAATATTACGACTCAAGTCAACAATGTTCACGGCCCGGTGCGTCTAGCCTGCTTCAACGTGTATGAGGCGCAGCAACCAATCTGGCCCAGTGTTTCTAGCCTGCTTCAAAGTGCATGAGGTGCAACACTGATCTCCTTACGAACCAGAGCTTACTTCAAAGTGCATGAGGATGGTCATCTTCTAGACATACCGGATATCATCCTGCTTCAAAGTGCATGAGGACGGTATCGACCCGAAGGTCACGACCCGAAGGTCCTTAGGTGATCACACAACTCATTATTATCTAAACCCAGTGTATAACGCTTCAGGGTATTTTAGGTGATCACATGCTTATGGCAGACACGCATTTTCGCACAATTTCATCACATGCCTCACTCTTGGCATACACAATACGTGTCCATGTTATGCAATGCAACGCACCATGAGCACCAATGAAATTCACATACTCAATATCACAACACGTGCTCAATTGGCCCAATTAATATCGTGTGGCCCAACGTGCGATTCACAATTTAATAATTAATTGCAATCCAAACAGTATCCAATCACACTCCACAAAAATCAGCCACACAACATGCGACATGGTAGTACGCAATCAATCACAACTAAGCACGAATTACATATAATCAGTCAACTCGAACATACCTGGTAATTTTTCAATGGGCTCCTAAATTGGTCATTTAATCCAATTAATCTCCCCAAATAATTCTCATTAATCCACTAAATTTTTCCGATAATAATTTCTATCAATCAGTTCTCAACTCAGTCTGAAATATACATTGATACTACCTAAACCAGTCCAAAATGCACTGATAATACCTAAACTAGTCTAGAAAAACGCACTATCAATTCTAATCCGGGTTTAGGAATTTTACTCACTTAATCCAAGGTCACGACGATGGGGAACGGCGGCCAATCACGACGACGGGGAACAGCAAGGCACGATTTCGTCTACCACGCAATTACGTATAGGATTTGGCAACATGATTCATGATGTCTGTCGTCCGTCATCGAACCATGTTCATAGCATCGTGGGTGGATGCAAAAACGTCATGCATGACGGTTTCTGATCTATGTATATTCAATTCATAAGAAACATAAGAAATGTCGCCAAACCCTATATGTTTCGAGATGGAACATGGTTCGATGACGGACGACAGATATTGTGAATCATGTCGCCAAACCTATATGTACTTGCGTGGTACGAGGAAATTGTGCCTTGGCATCGATTTGTTTTGTTTTTTTTTTTGATAACCTAGGGAACCCCGCACGGCCGACAGCCGGAGAGTAAATCCTGGGGGCGACACGTGCTAGCCACCACACACGTGCCACCGGTTAAGTCACCCTGCGGCGCCCAGAATTCGAACACTCAACCTTTTGCGAGAGGAAGAGTGCGCGCTCCAGCAACACCACTCAGGCGGGTGGTACTTACTTATCGATTTGTTGTAGCCGTAGAATTGCATATGTTTTGTATTCAGTTTCGTTGAGCGCAAGACCAAGGCCTCGCTGGCCACCGGCGAGCCTCGAGCCTCGCTGATTTGGCAAGAAAATCACAGCTAGCACGTAATCCAACTGGTCCTGAGCAAATGCAAAGCTCCAATCGACGGGATGAAGCTAACAAAAAGCACGAGGTGGAGGCGGGTTAGAGCATTCGGGAACGTGCCATGACATCGTGGTGAAGCTCCTCGGGGAGCTTCTGTACGAGGTTGACGAGGCCGGCATTGTCGGCGATGAAACCCTTGACGCGGTCGAGCTCCTGGCGCTTCTCGGCGATTGCGTCCTACATGCGCTCCGTCGCCTTCTGAGCCTCGTCCGCTGGGAACATCGACGCTAGCGAGGTCACCGTGCTGTTCGCTCCCTCTTCCATGTCTCCTTCTCCTCCGCCGACGACGAAAGAATCGGCTCCAAGGCGAAGTTGGGAGTCATGAAGTTCGCCGAGAAATCGCCAGGGAATTTAGAGGAGGAAAGGGCTTTAGGTCCCCTCCCCCAGTATATATAATGTATATGAGTGCATTAAAATTTTTTGAAAATTATCGCGAAAATACAATTGAGTTTCAAAATTTTCGAAAAGTGCAATCGAGTCCTAAAACTTGTCACAAAAGTGTAATTGAGTCATAAAACTTTTAGAAAGCATAAATCAAATCCTAAATTTTATCAAATTTATCCAATCAATTCATTCAATTGATTGAACATTTTAAAAGTTTTAAGATTCGATTAGACTTTTGTGACAATCTTAGGACTCGATTGCACTTTTTGAAAGTCTTAGGTCTCAATTGCACTTTCGGGATAAGTTTTAAGACTCGTTTGTATTTTCGTGACAAATTTTAGGACTTTTAATGCAATAATCCCCCTTTTTTTTAATTATGACATAATTAACATATAAAAATCAAATAAACCCGACTATTCCAAATTCTGTCCTGCTTCGACCCGACTATTTTAAAATTCGAAAAAAAGTATTAAACGAACCTCAGACGGCGCCAAATTTTACTGAGAGGACAGCTCATTATGCGCTATACAACTTTAATTTTTAAAATTTCGCAATCAAGCCCTCCGTCAATGGGTAATTATGCAATTTACTCCGAGAACTCTATCTGAAACAGTTTTTTTTTGGCCAATTCCAACTCTCACCTTGTTCATTCAAATTGACTGACCAATTGCATGAAATTTTATGAAATTTTTATGTATTTGCAGTTCAGGACCTTCCCTACAACTTTTATGTTTTGATCTTTTATAAACTAATCCTCCGAATATCGATTGTTTGCAAAACGCGTTTGGTTGAGGGGGGAACAATTTTTTTTAGATCTAACTCCAATTTTCTTCGGTGATTTCAGACGTAACTTTTACAACTCTAATGATGTTCAAGGCTTATGATCTTTTTTTTTTTTGATAACCAGGGAACTCCCGCACGGCCGACAGTAGGGAAGTAAACCCTGGGAGCGACACGTTCTAGCCACCACGCACGTGCCACCGGTTAAGTCACCCTGTGGCGCTCGGGATTCGAATACTCAACCTTTTGCGAGAGAAAGAGTGCACGCTCCAACAGCGACACCCAGGCGGGTGGTAAGGCTTATGATCTTTATATCGATTTAAAGCTATAAATCTCATATACAATCCTCTAGAAGACAATTTTTTTTCCAGATTCCAACATGATTTTTCCATAAAAATCGAAGAACATGGAGAGGTCGGATCAGACTAGGAATTTCCAGAAACCTTCAAACATTTAGGGTGCGTTTGGTTCAGCATTTGGAATGCTACTTTGGTAATGTAAATGCCTTTGGGTGAAAGCCCTTTTATGGGAAATGCAAATGGCGTTTGGTAAAAACTCATTTGCAAAGCTACTTTGACCCAAGTGGTGTTTGGTTAATTTTTTTTACAAATGGGCTTTGGGGGGTTTTTATAAAAAAAAAGGCAAAAATACCCTTCGCCGGCTCCGGCGAAGGGCTCCGGCTCCGGCGAAGGGCTACGGCCGCCGGCGAGCCAGATCTGGTGCCGGCAGCCATCGCCCGTCGCCGACCGACCCCCGGCGAGGGACGCCGACCTCGGGCAACGAGGCCTGAGGTCGCGGGACCCAGGCGGCCACGCCTGGGCGGTCGCCCGACCCCGGGCGGCCGTCGCCTGGGTCGGGCGACCTCGCCGGACCTTCGCCATCGCCGGCCCTTCGCCCTCGCCAGAGTCCCTTTGGTGAATAAGATGAACAGTAACGAGAGGGTAAAGCCGGAATATTGAAATTTGAGTGAGGGTAGTTTGGGAAGTATAAAAATGATTTTGGCATTTGGTTCAAGGCTGAAAGCCCAAAGCTAGTCCCGGTCAGCATTGGGCTTTCAGCATTGAAAATGCTAGTTTTGAGCATTTTCAATGCTCAATGCTAACCGTTTGGTTCAGCATTTTTGGGAAGGGGCTTTCGGGGCTGAAAGCCCCTTCCCAATGCTGAACCAAACGCAGCCTTAACTCTTTCAATACATGTTCTTAGCCTAAACTTACAACATCTTCAAACTCAACGACATGTACATTTAAACAAGTCTTCAAACACTCAAACTTCAATGAACATCAATCGTCACTCGGTGAATCCACAAAAAAATTTAGACTCACCAAGGAAAACCGGTTCACTTTGCTCCTAACTTATTCGTGCAACTTTCAACGATCAATTTTCAGCATTAATCGTGTTTTCGGTCGCTTCTACATCTGCTTGTCAAGTTTGTACCGGAATCCTATCAAACTAATGTGCTATTATAGAGTTTGATTTGCCCTTCAATGGAGACTGCTGGATTATGATGAAACATCTACTTATTCTGCAGCCACACCTCGTGTTTTGACTTATTTTCTTAATTGAAAGTGAGCAATGGAAATTTCGGGCGCTTTTCATTGCGACCATGTCGTCCATGGTTCTGCATGCGCATAATCGCAGTAACCGCGTATCAGATGGGTGCATGCGCCGTTTTCTTCAGGGATCTGACATATGTAAATCCATGCTTTCGTTGTGAAATCTGTCCCTGGAGAAGTTCGAAAAGATTGTTCAGGTTACTAACACAGCACCACCTGCGATGACCGTTTAATGAGCGAAAGTTCCATGGAATCACTCAATCGGAGATAGAGGTCTGAGGCTTTAGTTTTATGAAAGGTCAAATTAACAGAGTCCATGAAGTCCTTTTTATTATGACATGCATTTCCATCAATCCTGAATAGGTTCCAAGACGCACAAATGGGGATAACTAGGTGATTGTTTTCTCGTCATCATCTGTCGTGCGGAGTTTTTGATGTCAACCACTGCCGCCGGACCCATACTTCTTGCCTAATAGGAGGAGCTGCAGCTTGTCGTAGCCGGCGAGGACACCTGCGCCGGCGACGGCACGGACGATGTTCACGCCAGCACCTTTGAAAAGCGATTTCGTGCCTTCCTTCTTGATGATCTGTTGAAAAGCATCAATGGTGTTCCTGTACTTGACGGCCTCTCCCGACGTCATCATCATCCTCCTCCGCACCGTGTCAAATGGGTAAGATGCCATTCCGCCGCCAATTGTGGCTGCCCAGCCAAGCAAGAAACTCGCTATGAAACTATCCTGCAATTATACAAGCAGAGCACATGCTGTAAGGCATGGCGTAGCAATACCGAAATTGTAAAGGAAGTTGCATATGTCGACATTCTGAGCCAGATGAAAAGCTTGCATACCTGCAATTTACCGACCAAAACCACCGGCTTGAGAGAATCATACAAACCAAAGTAAAGCCCACGGTAGACTACGATCCCGACCCACGAAACGGTGAATCCACGATAGAGACCGGCGATGCCATCAGATTTGAACGTCTTCTTGTAGACATCAATCAAGCCATTGAACTGCCTCTCACCGCCCATCTTAGTGACCTTAGCGTCATTTGCCAGACGAGTCCGAGCAAAATCCAGGGAATACACAAAAATAAGAGACGTGGCGCCAGCGGCTCCACCAGATGCCAAGTTGCCGGCAAACCACTTCCAGTAACCATCCCTATCTTTCTTGAAGTTGAACATCCTCTTGAAGTGATCTCTGAATGCAAAGTTCAGGGCCTGGTTTGGGAAGAAATTAACTATAGCTCGTACGCATACAGAAGGACGGACTAATGAACCGCTAAAGAATTTCGACGGAAACTGACCTGGGTCGGGAAGTATCTGAGGACATTGACAGCGTTGCCTCTCCACAAAGCAAGCACGCCCTCGTCTTTCATAACCCTCGCAAAACAGTCGGTCATCCCCTTGTATGGTTCAGATAGCCTTCCAGACTTGAGCATTTCGTCTTGATTTTGGATCAACAGCTTGACACGTTCAATCGGAGCAGCCGCCGACTTAGAAACAGCTGCAGAAACTGCTCCCATAAGGAAATCCTCTAAGAACGTGGACGCTCTCTTTTCAGCTGGAGCTTGAACAAAAATGGGAGAGTGAGGTGACAGCAGTGCCAGACCGCTTCCCCCTCGGCATGCTGGAGATAGAGGATTCTGCGATGCTCCGTTGCTACAAGTGTTTGAGAAATTGAGCGGCCCATAATTTCTCGCGGAGGTGGCACGCGAAAGCAGAGATACGAGGTGAGACTGCCCGTGAATTTTCTGAATCACCGATGGATGCTGCAATCCATTGGCCATGTTTGCGACAGAGTATGGTGACCTGCAATTGGAGTTCCAGCGATTTTCAAATAGGACCACAAAACAAGCAGAATATCTTCCGATTGATCAAGGCAAGAAGCTCCTTCAATGCAGAGAAGCATTCCCAACTTCCCATCATCCATTACTTTTGTGTTTTCATGTTGACGACGGTGCATACTCATCTAACTGTAATGGCTAGGGAAACATACTAGAGAACATCATGTCGAACATAAAACAAACCACAGATACATGGCTTCTTGGGAAAAGTAGCCAGACAAATAAAAAGCACCCAGTGTAGGATAGCTTTGGCATGAAGATCCTAGAAGTTTGAGATAAACGGAACGAACCTATCATCTTAAGATATCCATCGATGGCCGAAACTAATCACTAGACCCCATCCTCTAGAACCCTTCGGTAGACCGAAATCTCCACTTACAGGTAATATCATCAAGCAAGCGGGAAATGCGCATGCAACACAGGTGACCATATTAATCCATAGATGCACTAATTTCTCTTCAACTTGTCTCTCATTCCAGGTTAGTTTCTCCTATCCCTCAGCAAATATTCTCACACGGAAGCCATTCTTCACTTACTCACCTGGAAAAGCCGTCACCCATATGAAGAGATGGACACTAGACCAGCAAATTCAAGGCCGTGAATGACATGTAAGAGCCAACAAAACCAGAGAGAGAGAGAGAGAGAGAGAGAGAGAGAGAGAGAGAGAGAGAGAGAGAAGATCAAAGAGAGAAGGTAACCTCGAGAGAGGCTCGATGGATCTTGAATATTCTTTCCAGAACTCCGGGAAATATGAAGGGCTGATCAAAACTTGCAGCTTTGTTTCCGTCTTATGTACGGCATGTGAATCTTACGGATGTTGAACACTTGGCTTTTTTTAATCTCGGACGACTTTGACTTTAGGCCCTTTGTCTCGGCAACTCCGCCGCTGTTCACACTTGGTCTGCCCAATTCATTTGATAGTACAGTCTTTTTGCTCGGTTACCAACTTCATATTTTCTCCTCCGGTCAATTTTTCTAGACACAAACGGAAACCGAAGAAATCAAACGATCAAATTTCACCAGCTGCGTGGAAAGGTCAGTGCCATATGTATAGGTCAAAAGGCCTGTTCATGGAACTTAAATGTTATATTATGCATCCTCATATGGTCAGGGTCTCCATAACTGTGCCGGGATCATAACGAGATTACGCATCCATACTCATTCGGGGTCAAGAAATGGGAAAAGCATCTCGTCTCTACCGGCCCTACTCGCCAACCGTGGTCAGACGAGAAAAGTATACCATTCTTCAGCATCGACACATGTTGTTTACAAGTTCAAACAAGCGGAAGGTTTGTATTGAGGTTTGACGATTCTGCAGAAGACCAAAGAGGACGAGTCAAACTCCAACTCCTTCTCAGCCGACGCAGAGCAACCAAAAAAAGAAAAAAACATATACATTCGACTTTGATTGTCATGTTGGCCTCGAGAATGATCGTCCAAAATAGGAGCAGTGATGTCCGAACTTCCAGCGTCTTAGATTCTGTCCTCGGAGAGAATGTTCCTTATACGGAAGCTAGGCCAGAGCCGAAGTTGCGGGTCCAATTAGAATTAAGAATAGGAGTAATCCTCGGTGACTCCATTACTTTTTTGACTCCATCAAATGACAATTGGCTACGCCTTTTGTGAATTTCAATTGTGCTTAGTTAATATAAATACTCCTACCTAAAGGACGCCTCTCTTCATATATTTTTTTTCTTCAATTTCGAGATGTATTAACGTGGGTCTAATCCTTTTTTGGTCTTGGTGATTTTAACTAATTATTCAGGAGCGACGCACTTGTTAACAAACCCAAAAAAGTTTTTAAATTGCATCACATCAGGTATGCGATAGCTCTCTGGTCTTTCAGAATATGGCAGAAAACTTCCAATAGGCAATGCAGGGTATAAAACAATGCAAAAGACAGGCTAACTTCTTTCTTTAGAGGTTATATCCTTCTTGCAGAGAAGCAAACTGCATACTAGCCATCAGGTAGTCCAGGTAATGGATCGTAATGTACCCACAGGAACACAGTATACAAGAAGGAAAGACAGAAGTCACCAGTTGTGACTTCTAATTGACAAACAACACAGGAAACAAAATTTCGTACGACCCATAATCAGACATATTAACATATTGGAGATGGTTTATGACATTCTTTCCGCGAATAACATATACCGACATTGTGACGGCAGAGATGCTTCAGAATTGCAAGCGCTCTTGCTCTACAGAATACAGATATATACAAGGTCTATAATGAACTTCCTCTCTTCAAAAGAAAGAGAAAGATGTTGCCGGGAAAGCAATTCATGACGATCACGTGCATCATCTGGATAATGATGCGAATATGTCAACCAGCTAAAATCCTCTCTGGTCGAGGAGTGCCAACATAACCAACTCTTTGGGGCAATTAACATAGAACACAAAAATGTATGGATGCACTACGCTGAACATAAGGATGATCTTTGCCTCAAGAGCAGATCCTTAAGCTTCTGAATAAGCTGTTTGTTGGAGCTCATGTGATCTTCAAACGATTGCCTCACACTCCGCAACAAAGTTATTTCATGGTTGCCAGGGCCAATGTTCAGTAACTTTGTGAACATATTCTTCCATAGATCAACATTCCAATACCTAAAAGCAATTTAAGCAGAAGAAAACTGTCTCAGCTGACAGTGGAAAGAACAGTAATGATAGCAGAAGGAAGTTGAAATCAAATGGGACAAAATGGACTTTTGCAGGGAGCAATGGCAAGATTTGGGACAAAACTGAGAACTGATAGTTCTTATTTGAACTGGATATTGGTCAACAAGTTCAATGGAGAGACTTGAGAGAGAAGTACCGTTTAAAAGTGGATTTTGGTTGATAAAGATAGCTTCCATCTGAAGATATCCTCTTTTCTATTTCCATGTAGGTACCATGCAACATCATGTGGACAACTACACAAAGACCATATATGTCTGCCTGGTGCAGCTCAAAACCAGCAGCTGTAAGTTAAACAAGATAACCATTTATTGTGACAAGTGGCGACAATTCAAAATAAATTTTATACCTGATACCTCCATGGCTTATCCTCTTGCATCTCAACGCAACGAAAGCCAGAAGTCCGGCAATCTCCTTTGAATATGGTATTATCAGGAAAAATATGCAAATCTATTCCCCTTCCCCAGTCCACAAGACAGAGACCCTGCATGATGTTCTGAATAAACCTAAAGAATTCCAACTTCCAAGTAAAACCACTGTAGCCTTTAAGCAAATTGAACTGACCTGAGCACTCCATGAACCGCTATGATCCTCAAATCCGTTTATTGAAAGATCCTCCCTATCAAGAAAATCAAACAATTTATGTCACCAATTATCCAAATGAACTAAGGTTATCCACATTGATGGGTATAATGCAAAGAGAATCCGGTTTCTGGTCATATCATGTCAAATCTGGATGAGGAAACGAGTACAGCTGTCCTGTGGTATCCAAGAGTTTCTCGGTCAAAAGGATTACTCAAAATTTTCCAATTTAAAATCTGGACAAGCACGTACAGAAACGTGCCGAACAATTATTAAATGCAATAAGCTAAAAATGACATAAACTGAGATGAACGAAAGGTTGAGATATGTAGACTGGGAAACAAGTGATATGCTCTATGATCAATCTACATATGGAAAACCAATATCAACTAACGAATTGGATGGTGTACATTGACAACATTCATTCACGTGCATAAGCTACGCTTTCACCTTGCATATCGAATGAGTAGATTATCAGCCTTGAAATCTCCATGAATGATGCCAACAGCATGCAAAGTCTCTAACATGCAGAGCATCTCTATAGTGTAATAAATGCATAGCACTTCTTCCATGGTCTTGCCAATCACCAAATAGGAGTTTATGGCATCCTGCATGCAATATTCAAGTTATATTCTGGAAAAGTACGACTTGAGCAAACCACGAATAGGAAAGTCAAATGCCTACCTGAAGTGTCCCATGGGATAAATAATCACAAATGAGTATGCTACAGTCTGAGTAGACGTGCATTCTATGGGCAAAACCAAAGGCATGCCTCTGAAATACAAAAATTTCATGAAAGTTATCATGTAGGCAGTATCAAATAACAGTTACAAGGAAGAAAGCCTACATAAAACAGCTTACATGAGAATCTATGATCCGCAGATCGAGTTGCCGATACATGTAAAATTCCCAAGGGAAGCCAGGCTTTTGTATCTGCAAGAGTTACTCATTTTCAGTTCAAAATCACAATAACCAATCAGAAAAAATTAAAGAAAGGGAAAGGAGAATACTGAAAAAGCATAAGCAACCACCTTCAGTGCAACGACTTCATCTGGATAACCTTCTACATGAGCTTTAAATACTTGGGCAAAACCACCTTGACCTGCACAGCCCTTGATCTGGTATTTCTTTCCACCTTCCAAAATCAAATGGCAGCATTGGAAGTGGTAAGTTTGTGGAGCGAATGGCATAACCAAAGTGTTTTCTTTTTCTAGGACATCATGATAAATGTATTCTAAACATGACCTATTTAAGTAACTCAACATCAAGTGTCTTAAAAAAAAACTGGCATTAATGCAAAGACTTATAATGGTCAAGACTGCATTAACTTGGGAAAAAAACAAATAAATAGGCATATCTAAAATATCTATGCGAAATTAACAAAGAGGAAAATATTGGGAATCACCTATCTCGATAACTTTATTTCTTGATGAATTACGAAGAGACGATAGGGCCACCTTTCCAGAATATACTTTAGGACTCGAATAGTACCCCTAAACAAGTATGCACAAACTATTACATGCAAAATCTTTAAAATTATGATAGAATCATCAAAGGCAACCAAAGAATGTCTCACATTATATTTCATAAGTTGAGAACTAATCTTCTCCAGCAGGTCTTTCATCGTGGAGTTGGACCAAGGATTGACATAAGTCTCCCCAAGCTCTATCCGGTCTCCATTATCAGCCTGCAAAATAAGAGAACCGGTTGTCCCATGCTATGTTTGAACACACATTATCAATACATTCACAAACAGGAAAAGGTGGACCTAATTCAGAGTAATCCTGTGCTTTAAGATTTTCAACACCTTATAATAGGATAAAAAATGTGCATGCCATGGAATTCCAATCATCAGGAATGCTAATAATATTAGCTTTTGACGCAATAGGCCCATAGAATCAAAGGATAATATTTGCATGAAATAGCAGATTGATGGCATAGGTAATCAAGGCAGCAATAAGAAGTGTGACAACCCAATACCTCCAGGGTGGAAACCAAGATTTAAACAGGAAAGTGTAGGATGATTGAACCGCGAAGCCATTAGTGAGGATGGACGCTTTAACAATGATAGCTTTAATAGGCAAACTAATCACACATGATGACAACAAATCACGGCAGTGTGAAGCTCAAGAATACTGCCACCACTCCTGAACAGTCAACAACTTCATCAAATAAGATAAAAAAAAAAAGGAGTTTCATTTCTCTGAGCCAGCATTAAAGTGCAATCCCCAGGACAGAAGGACTCTAGCTAGCCAACTCTTCCATGCGTGGCCCAACTATTCATATCGTAGGTTTTGACTCACAATAGAGAGTTTCATCGAAGGGAAGAATGATGAGCTAAGTAACATGATACTGTCAGCAGTCCACCTTGTGGCAAAAACCATTATCGCCATAATCTACCTGGAAACAAGAGAAGTGTGCCCTGGGGTCTTTCTGTACGCCTATGTCTATAGCTCTATCGAAAAGGGAGCAGCCAACGATAAAAGTGCAGATTTACAAACAACAAATAGGCAGAACTTCTCAATGGCAATCTATGGTTTCTCTTCAATTCATACCTTCCGGGAAGCAGCTGCGATTATGTGGGACAACCTATCAAGAAATGCCGCCTGTGCCTTCTGCAACCTCGCTCCTCTAGCATGCCTAGCACCAATACGAACCTTTCAGAACGCCTTGGCGAAAGCAATTCCCTCAAATTAGAAGCAAACAGCTCGCGCGACATGAAAAGGACCTGGCGATGCCCATTTGGTAAACCTTAACAGCCTCATGCAACTGTCCTTTGGCTTCGAGAAACAACGCGTACAATTCATAGAACAATGCATCATTGGGCCACGATTTACCATCATCCATTTCTTTGACGACGCTTTCGAAATCCTCGCTAGTATCCAACTACCAAACAATAAAATTCAAGCACTTCAACAAGAACCAAAACACTAAAAAGCCATCAAGGCCTACACAAGCAACGAATTAAACACGAAACCCGAGCATCATTGCCGGAACCAGAAAGAACAGAGATTCGAGCGCAGAAGTGATTACATAGATAATCCACAGCTTGAGAAACCTAGGGTCGTTTCGGATGCGGAGGTTGTCCTTGAACGTGGCGATACAACCGGACAGGAGCCGGTTGAGGTCTGCGACGGAGCCGCCGCCCGAGTTCACGTCGGCCAGCGCCTCGGAAACCGACCTGCATCGGTCCGAATTTCCCCAAGATTAGATGCGTGGCAGGCTGAATCGATCGACGTTTCTCCCGACGAATCAGTTCGAACCCGAGGAAGGGGAAATCTACCTGAGCCACGGGACGAGGTCGGCCTCGTCGGCGGCGGCGGCGGCGGAGGCGGCGGACGGATCGGCGGGAGCGGAGAGGGTGACCGCCATGTTCCTCGCCGTCGGTTTGATTCGTGAAGCAGCGGGAAAATGGTGGCGTCGTTTCAATTTTTGAAACGTTCGATTTGCGCAAATTTGCAAATAGCACCCCTAGATTATTATATAATTACGGCCCATCCCTTGTCATTTTAAATTTTGGCAACGAACTCCCGATTCTTTGTTTTCAACTAAGCACCAAAAAGTTGGGAGAATCCAAGAGTGGTAAAGCTAGTTCGCAAGTTACTCTCCGTGAACAATTCGGCAAATTCATAGGTTTGCTTTCATTATTTTTTAGGTTAATATTACGAAAAATTCTAAAGTGGTATATTTGTAACAAATTTACCAAAATTAATTTTTTTTACCATCAAAAATCCCAAACTGGTACACATGTGATAAATTTACTTCAAATTAATTTTTTGACCACCAAAAACCTTAAGCCGGTACATTTATGATAAATTTACCTTATATTAAATTGGATTAATACAAAAAAAAGAGAGTACACATGTGGCAAACAGAGGGTAAAACCCCAAATTAGTAAATCCATTAATTTCCATGTGTCATTTAACTCATCAATTTGACAGTAAAATTTAACAAAGATTAACGGAGAATAAATTTATTATAGATGTATCATTTTGGATTCTTCATGATATTAACTCTTTTTTGGGTTAATATTTTCCATCCCAATGTTAATTATCGATTGATGACGATGCGTGCGTGTGGGTGTGAGGAATGTCCTCTGGTTACCATCTTGGACAAAAAAAATCATAGTAATTTAAGAGAACGAAATAAGCAATATTTCCGATGTATGTGTATTACGCTATGAGATATTGCTTCCAACCTGTGAAATGTATGATTCATCATAAATTAAGATGAATCATACATTCCAATTCTAACAAGTTACATATATGCTCGAGTGCTAATTTGACAATAGACAGGGTCGCATCATCCCATTCAAATGTGGCTGCAGCCAATTTTTTTCTGTCCGAGTCTTCTCTCATGCAGGTTCTGGGATTTAAATGCGTCACGTTAATAATTTGATTTGCAAACAAGCAATAATTTCTGCACAATTTCAGACAGATTGCAATCTTCGGCAAAATGCAAGGTTTCGCTGTCACTATTAATTGGGGATTAGTGTACATGAACAATATCAGGCATTCCTACAATAGTGGATGTCAAAAAAGGCTAGCACGTAATTTCCCAGTGACCCTTCCCCCCCTGGGTTCAAATGTTCTTGAACACCGCTACAACATATCAACACATCAATTACAAGGCTTGAGACTGAAGGATCATCATCTCATAAGAGCAGCGGCACTGGAGGCTGCAGGAAGCATGGCGGTGACTGCCTTTCTCATTTCCTTCCTCCGCAGCACACGCAGATTTGGAGACTTTGCTTTTGTTGTTCCCTTGGAAGACCTGTTCATGAATCAGACAAAATGATGAATCATTGTTGAAATACGAGCAGGGTGGAGTCAGATGTGGGTTTAAGATTCATACTTTTGGGGACAGAAGGGGTGATCAAATTTCGGGACTGGCCTTGCATGGGGAACCAGTGTCCTTCTTAGCTGTTTCAATGCTTTCTCTTCTTCGATCTGCAATATATAGGCGTCAGTTAAACATTACCACTCTTAAAATCTAGTAGAGAGCAACAGCGGATAAAGTATCAAAGACAGTACCATTTTAGCAGCCTCACTCTCCTCTCTGTATCTCTTATACATTGCCTCTTTCTCTTTGATCTGCGGGGGAACTTAATGAGTGAGTACAAGCCGAGAGATATTTCTTAAGAGCACATTGTAATTGGAAGGAGGTTAACCTTTTGATCAAATTCTGCTCTATCCACAGCCCGGTGATCTATATGGAGATTAAACTCCTGAACTTGTGTGAGAGGTTTGCGGACTTTGTCGGGAAGTGGAATTGGATCCCTGCTGTAAGATCCAGCATAAATAAATTAATTCACACTGCAAACAACATACAGGTAATAAAAGACACGGAATGAGAAACATTCATGTTGTTGCTTACTCTTTTAAAATCGGCTGTGCCTTAAAAATCCTCATCTGGGCCTCCTCTGTCTCCTTTCTTTTTCTTTCTTCCATTTCTCTCTGCATTTCTTCTTCATGCCTCACAAGACTTTCCAGTTGGAAGGGTTCGGGTTTGGTGTAATGCTTGGGCTCTGGCTTTGGAGGAATCTATTCACAGGAGGATGATAGCTTTCATTTTCATGCTTCTTTCTGACAACCAAAGCAAAACAAAGACAGCATCCATACCACAGGGTAATCTGTTGTGTACGGATATGGATTAGCTTTGGGAATCCTGGCTCTTTCCTCTTCCAACTGCTTTTGAATTAATTCCGTCACAAATTTTCTTTCTTTCTCAGCTCCCCTTTCCTGAATTTGAAGGAAAATGCAAAAGTATACATTTAAGAAAACTAGTTGTGCGACCCGATGTTAACTTAATCTTGGATAGGCAACTTTTACATACCTCCGTATGGAGATGGAAAGGATTAGGGGCTGTGTTTCTCGGAATTGGGATTTCATTTCGAGGTTCCGAGTTCAAAGAAAGCTGGAGAATTACACAATAATTCATTAGAATTCATTAAAACACTTGAAGGTAAGTGCTTCTATCAGCTATGTCAAGAAATGAGAGAAAGGTACCTTGTGAAATAAATCAAAAACTGAAGTAGGTTGAGGAAACCGTTCATCTGTTGCAAAGTGGAACTCGTGGGGTTGGGTTACGTGCTTCTTCGTATTACAGAACATCCCCAAGTTCCCTTTACTTTCAAAAATCTGCAGATTCATACTCATTTGCTTTACCAAAACTAAATGGGGAGTACGAAAATATCGGCAGCAATGTCTAAACCGAAGTCAAACCTTCTTATTCAGAGGCCTTGCTTTAAATTTGGGAACCTTTTCAAGTTCCTCCTGCTCTAGTTCAAAGGAACTTTTCACTCGTGGTGGACGGGCCCTCAAGGATGTTTGAAGGAGCGGAGTTTTAGGTTCAGTTAGATGAAATTTCCATTGGTGATTCTGCGCCAGGACAATTGGGAGAAACTGTTACTAGATGCCTTGACAAACACAACAGCAGACCAAATAGAAATGTGTCCCTCTGTACCTGATGAGATTTTTCTGTGGAGGCAACAGAAGCCGATTCTGCATTGTTATTGGCCCTTGATGTCGTCTCAAAATGGAACTCCTACAATTAACCTGATGAGATTAACGTGAAATACTCTTAAATCCATTGTAGCTGCACCTAAATTGAATTTACCTGAAACTCTGGTGGCTTAGGTGTACTTCTCTGTAAAACTGGTAATGCTGGACCTTCCAAAATCTATAGCAAATGGAAGAAAAAATTAACAGTAAACTTTAGTTTTTATATATTGATTTACTATAATATGGCAGAAAGAAATAGGAGGGAGAAATTTACCTTCTTGTTCACTGGCCGAGCTTTGAATTTTGGAATTTTAGCCATCATCTCTTCCTCAAGCTCCGCAGTACTCTTTACTCTGACTGTACGGATACGCTGTGCTGTTTCAAGTTCAGGCTCCTTGGGCCTCGTAAGTGTTAGTTTAGTAGGCTTTCTCTGTATAATTGAAGCACCCAAATCCTGAGGTTCAAGATGTATAGAAATTAAAAAAAATTAGAAAAAGAAAGGGACTTGTTTCCAAGAGCAAAAATTCATTAGAGTGTACAAAAAAGAAATCTAGAGAAATTAGCTTACATGTGAAAGAGAACCACTAAGATGCGGCAATGACAAATCTCTGGTACCGGACTGAAACTTCTTCATCATTTCTGCCATTGATACGAACGGTGCCACTGGTTCCCTAACGTAAACCTTTCGAAATAAACTGACTACAGTCAGCATTACCTAAACAAGTTACAGAGATGAAAAATGAAATGCAGTGGTGAATGCAAACCTTTCTATCTTCTTTCCCAGCCTTATTGGCTGCTGAACTGCATACACCGGAAGTGCCGCTCGCAAGACCCAATTTTGATTTGTGAGGCAAAACTAGTGGTTTGACATTCAAGATCTGCAAAAAAAAAATAGTTCAAATGAGTCGCTCCATCGCATCACCGGTAGAGGAA
Source organism: Syzygium syzygioides (assembly GCA_031216285.1). Taxonomy (NCBI): domain Eukaryota; kingdom Viridiplantae; phylum Streptophyta; class Magnoliopsida; order Myrtales; family Myrtaceae; genus Syzygium; species Syzygium syzygioides. The sequence goes on from CM062242.1 coordinate 20,459,891, forward strand.
GCCACACCAACTAAATGAGAATCTGCTGTTACAGGCTCCACACCTGTCTAGATTTCCCTCCTTCCAACTTCTGCCGCTTGATAGCCTGGTTTTCTTGAGCTACAGTAGGAGTTGCAGCAGGATTCTTCACATTTATATTTCTGTGAGTGGAAACTGAGTAAGCCACACTCTGCATTTGTTTATTTTCAAGTTCAATGCAAAATATGAGGATAAAACATATCTTTTTAACCTTTTAACGCTCTCTGGTTTGGATTTCTGGGCTTGCGAAGACTGCAAGTTCTGTTTAGGCCTCAACTTGGAGGGGTTCTTGATCAAACTGGCTATCTTTTTAGCTGTCTGACATTTCTTAGAATCAGTCACTACATCTCCTTTTTGAGAAGCCATTACTGGTTTGGGGGTGCAAACTTCTGCTCCTTCCAGAACAGAGGACTTGCTGTTCTCTTTAGCATCAGTTGATGCAACATCCACCAATTTTGAGGTTGAGTCACTAAAATACAACAGCATTAGTCCCAATTTCTTTTCGAAGGCAGTCTCCCATAATCCAGTAGTGGATTTGACAAATACCTGTCAACTTCTTGAGTGCCTTTACGAACTCCGGCGTCTGACTCTTCTGCTAATTTTGTCTCCTCATGAGGAGAAACCTGAAGAGCTTAAATGGTCAGTGTCTACCTGGAAATTGGTTAATTTGAGAAGTTAGAGTCAACGCATCGTTACCGTATTGCTAGGGGCTCCATCATTATGTCCTTTGACCTCAGTGACCATTTCTTTCCTTTCGTCAGGCATGGGAGCAGCTGTCTCGCTTTGAGTTTTATCTTCCGAGACACAATGAGCAGTCATTGAATCCGATAACTCTGTTTCCTGATACAAAATAAACTGGCTATAAGATCTTTTGATGTTGGTACCAAGTATACAGATTAACAACCATAAGGTGGGAAATTTTCCTTTTACCTTCTGCGAAGCCTCTGCTTCTCCAAAGTTACATAAGGCCTCGACCTTGATGGATCTACCAGTCTTGATTCTGGCCATAAAAGCTACACCATAGATAGAGAACAAAGGAGAATATCACTTCACAATCCCAATTCACTTTGTAATCGTATTTTAATAAAAAAAAGCGTGAGGTTGAACTGGGGAATAAGATTCGGTAATGCTTCATCTACTCAAATTCCATTACAACCAAGTAAATCCTAAAAGCCAAACCATTTCTAACGCAATCAATACTTCGGAATCAGTTGCTTTTGTTAAAGGGCATCAAACACGCAAAAAACAAAAAACCACTTCAACAGCTCTATCTATCCTCTGTTTAGCATAACCCTAATTCACACTCAATCGGTGCCGATGAAAATTGATTTCATATGTTGATCCAGCAAACAACACAGAATTCAACAGGAAAATTAAAACGAGTACCCCCAAACAAAATTTATCAGACTGCTTATGCACTACACTCAATTCACTCGGTAGCAATTCCACTCCGGTTCTGTCCAATGAATCTCTATCACCGAAGACGAAAACACGATCATACTCGAGAACTAAAAGCAAGATGGGAAAACCCTAAATCATGACCGTTCCAAAGCGAAATGTTCGACAGACAGAACCAGCAACCCGCAGAATCAGACGAACGCAACGAGAATCGACAAGGCATTTCGCCAATCACCACGAGAGAGAGAGAGAGAGAGAGAGAGAGAGAGAGAGAGAGAGGAGATGATGATGAAGGAGAGAAAACGCACGCGAAGGGCCGTAGCTGAGGGCCGACTCAAACCAAAGCTCGGCTTTCCGCCGATCCTCCTCAGTCTCCCCGTCAATGAAGTCGAAGAAGCAAGGCGCGGAGAACTCGTAGGCCTCGTCGATCGCCGTCATCGACGCCGCCGCCGCCGCGGCACCACCACTCGGGTCTTCCGCCACCGCCATCTAGAGATGATGGAATCCGTCCGACAAGAAAGGAAATCGGAGCGGGGAAATTAGGGATTTCTCTTTCTGTGCTCGATCGATCACGTAAAAATGCGCCCTTTGGTGGTTAATGAAAGCGGGGAGAGAGAGGCAGAGAGGCCGCGGTGGGTATAACGTTGGGCACGTCCCCGATTCCCCAACGGTCGGAAAATTTTGAAATGCTCCCAACGGCCAGCGTGTCCTCCCAACGGCTATATTCCATGGTGCGGACCGTGGACTGCGGACGACGCCCAGAACGGCGTCGTTTCGTGGCCAGGGGCATAAGGTCCTTGGGTTGGTGAATATGGGAAAAGAGCAATTCAATAGCAAGTTCATGCTCTGTCCAAAAATGATCCTGAACGAATGATTGGCTTTATCTAGATCATTTTAAGAGGGGAACACTTTTTTTTTTATAGAAATTATATCCACAAATCACGACAACTATTACAGTGTTTTGTCATCGAATATTCGATCCTTGTCGTTCCATATTTACTTCACATGAGCGTTTCCGTGGCCTAAATTCAAGATTAATCTTCCGACACGAGCGAGCGGCACCCAAAAATTGGCCAGCAGATTGATGGTTTGCAATGGTCTGCGCTATTTGTTTTTCCATTACCTTTGTTTTGGTCTATGGTTACAAAGCTGGAATGACCAACAATTTTAAGGCGAATGGAGAAGAAGAAAGCGAAAATAACAAATAATCTTTGAACATTGCTCCAACGTGCAATGTGGTTCTTGAACTTTTAATTTATTTAATGTGCTTCATAAACTTTAACCCAATCTGTAGGGTAATCCCCAAACTTATAATTTGTTTAATGTCGTCCTTAAACTTTGGTACATGTTCAATTTAGTCCCCGAACTATATGAAAATATTCAACATAATCATTCCATTAATTCAAGTTCTAAGGCTACATTGAATATTTTCATAAAATTCAGGAACTACATTGAATATGTATAAAAAATTCATGGATCATATTGAACAAATCAAAAGTTCGGGATCACATTGCATATTGGATTAAAGTTCGTGGACCACACTGAATAAATTAAAAATTCAAGGACCACATTGCACATTGAGTTAATGTTCATGGATTGATTGTGTCATTATCCCAATAAGAAATGGTTGAAACAGCTGCCATTCAATGTATGTGACTTGTAAATTGGCCTAATTTGATTAAGCACGTCAATCAGTATTTTACGATCCTGATTGACGTTGTGTCGACCGTTTTTTCTGCTTTAGTCCCAGGAAATTTGCCTTTGCCTTTTCTAATATGTATGTTAAGGCAGGTTTTCGGTTCCGACATCCTCGGAAGGCTAGAAAGAAAACGCAGGAGCTCCATCTTAAACTCAACCAGTTTCCGCAACATCTACTATGGAAGAAGTTGAATACTCGCGGATCTTCGGGAGATGAAGAAGCGCCGTTTGAGTTAATCTCAAAAGGCATGAACTTTTGACGGGTTGATTTCAGAAGAAATCTATTTCGACGCAACTATCCCTTGTTGGGGAGTTTCTGCACATCTTACTGAATCCCGGAGCATGGAATTCCCATGGCCTCGATGAGTTACTGTGCATCATCTTGTCCGTACGCTTTTCGCATTATAAAACTTGGCCGGTCGAACTGGGCCGAAGCTTTCTATGCGTGAACTGTGAAAGACTACTTTCACCGGGACAGATTAACTTTCGCGTATGCCTCCTATGTCGTACTTTGTCCGAACTCTGCTCATAGTACTCTCAGTTTCAGCCTCAGCCGCGGCTTCCGGGGACCCTACTTGCAAGTATGTGGACGAGTACTTCCCCGACTGCTTGGATTTTCTCGTGGGGAATTACTTCATCCCGCCTCAGGAGTGCTGTAGAAGCGTCGGGGCACTCAATTACATGGCGAATCACTTGATGGGTCCGCGCGTGATATGCCAGTGCATCGAGGCCATGGTGACGGGAACGAAACCTCCGCTAATGGCCTCCCGAATCGAGGCTCTTCCTAAGTACTGCGTCACGCACCTCAGCTTCCCCATTTCCTCCAGCATGGATTGCTCTAGGTAGAGATTAGTCCTCTCTCTCTCTCTTTCTCTCTGATCAAGGACATGATTTCATGAAAACAGTTGTCTCTACTGTTGCAGGGTTCACTAGGGGGATAACTCAATAAGAGCCTGTTCAGGTGGATTCAGCAAGAATTGGTCCTGACAGAGAGAAGAATTTGGGGGGTCTTGACTTAATAGTATTCATAAACTGGAGAATAATTGACTTATGGCTACTTTATATCTTGGAATAAATTGATGCAGTGGAATTTAACTTGCTATTGAGTAATTCAGCTGATTTGTAAGACACTGATCATGGCATTGTTTTCTTGTTCTCTTATGCTGCAAGAACATGCTTGACAACGCTAAGTTGCTAAGAACTAATCAATACATTGGTTCTCATTGGTTCGCATGAATCAGACTAAAAGTGGCCAATCCGTTTACGCTGGTTTAGCAAGAGCCTCATTAACCCACAAAAGTGATCCTTCACCCCGAGTGAGTCGAAGATTTCCATCTCATAACATTAATTAAAAATGCGGCAACAACTAAAAAATGAGACGCTTTAGGGCTCGACGTCATAATATAGGGAAAAAGAACGCTACATTCTTGTGTGAACCCACATCAACTCATGCTATCCAATCTACTTCGAGTCCCACCAACCGGGTTTTTGCATCGTGGTCAATGACAGGAAGGAGCCAACATAGCTGAAAACACAACAGCAGCGCCATCGTCCCTTGTCGATAAAATGCAAAGGCAAGTAAATCTTCAATCTGAACACTAAGCAAGGTCGGCAGATTGCAAGAGCTCTTCAGGGACTCGAGAAGCTTGATTAAATGTCAGCTAAGATAGATCTAGCTGATAATACCCAGTAACCCAGCTCTATACCTTGCTCGTACAAAATTTAACATATCACTTTGTTGCTCGAGGTCGAGGTAGTTCTTTAGGGCCTCAGCTTTCACGGATCCATTTAGTAGTTGCTGAAATTTTTGGCCTTGGTGTTTCAAAATTGCCGACTCTGCAATCTGCAGTGCATCGTGCTGAAGAAGAGTTCAATGAAAACGATCAGAAGTTGCCTCCACTCTTCCCTCTTCGCACTAAATGGGCTCTCGGCGCTTACCTTTACACCATTCGAGACAGGAAGAGCAAAAAAAGAAAACTCTGTTGATTACCCCAATATGGTGTTCCCAAGTTTCCACAAGTAAACTGAAACTTCTCAATGTTTTGTCATCAATTCCTTGTTTCCGCAAACAAAGCAGCAATTCATGGATCATGAAAATAACATGGCCAACGACCCTGACCAGTTCATTAAGCAACATCTCTTATTTGTATTCACCATTAAGATTGCTAAATCACAAATTGCAACCCAAAAAGCAAAAGGTACTCGGGCTTCAGGTAGATCAGCAATGGTCCGCATCTGTATAATCCGTCTCAGTCTATTTCTCCTTTTGTGCTCGTCATCCAGGGGCGACGAGTTCACATTCTGCGTCGATGTGTACCAGCAATTCGCCGATTGCATGGACTTCCTCAGAGGGGTCGCCCCCAAGCCCCCTACAGCCTGTTGCAACAACCTGCTAACCCTCAACGACCTCGCCAAACAGAACCAGTTCGGCCCAGAACTGTTGTGCCAGTGCATCGAGGACATTGCGTACGTGACGGACACGCCATATACATCCCCTCCCGGATCGACAATCTCCGTAGGAAGTGTCAAGTGCATCTCAGCTTCCCCATTTCCAATGCCATGAATTGTTCGATGTAAAATAGCCCTTCCTGCTCCCCTCTTCCGCTTCCTCCTGCACTCTGACTATAAATTCCACTGCAGTAAATTATCTTCACCTTGTGCTCATGCAGGGTTATTCCAGGGGCACGACAAGACAAGTGAAAATGATGGGATGAGCCGGATTGATTGAGCTCGAGTCGACTAATGAATAAGGCCTGTATGTGTCCAATGCACGGAGTCTTCCCTCTGTTCTCGAAAAGAAAAATCTGTGAACGGTAGCTGTCGTTATAGTCACCATATTTGACAAAGTCCATGACTGCTTTAAAATCCACAGAAAGGTACTCAAGTTGATCAAGTTGCACACCGATGATGACCTTATCTGCGTCAGATTTTTCAAGCGAATCTCAGACGTGCCCGATCTCATCAGCCCGAATTTAACCGCACATCAGATCATTCAAGCCGAAAATTGCAACGTGGGTAGAACATACGTGTAAAATATAAATATGGGTACTAGGACCGACCGACCGACCGATGTCCTGATTGGAAACTCCGAGGTTACTTCTAGTTATCAAATTATTGCCTAACATTGCTAGTTGTAACTCCTGGTAGTTACCGACTGCTGCAAGTCGTGTTTTTTCTAAGCCTTCTTCTGCGTGGGCAACAAACCGACGAGACGCACTGCTCGTTTTCTTCGAAGGTACCAAAGTCAAACAAAGTCGTCGGAAACGACGCGTCATCCTCCAAAACGCGGGGCGGGGACATGGACGGACGAACGAACGATAAAACGCCCACGAAAATTTTCTAAGTCAACCTCCTTCGTTCAAACGAGTCGTCTCTCTCTCTCTCTCTCTCTCTTCTTCTTCTTCTTCTTCTTCTTCTTCTCTCTCTCTCTCTCTCTGCGCGCAAAGCCTTGCGGAAGACGACGATCGCCATGCACGGCAGAGAAATCCTGCACAAGATGAAGGTTGGTTGCATCTATCTGTCTCGTTCGTTTTACCGCGAGCAATCAAAGCACGTTGTAGCTGGTTCCTACGCGCTACGTGTAGCGGCTCTTTTTGCCCGCTTGTGGCGCGCGCGCGCGCGCGCGGCGGTGGAATGCGGATTTGGCGAATCGGGCGAATCGCTACGCCGGCGATTGCGAGTTTGATTCGTGGTTACTGGTTGTCGGCGTGGAGGCGCGCGCATCTCGGCTTCGAGGCGTTTATCGCTCGAGCCTGTCGGCGTCGTCGTGTTCCTAATTCGGCTCGCGCGGGCTTGCGGCGGTTTACGTCCCGATCGGTCTTTTAGGGCTCTATTCGTGACGAACGGTGCCAAGTGCCGTCGTCCAGAGCACGTTGATTGTTGTCGTTAGATTTTTGATGCCCTGGTTACCCTACAGTGAGATGCGTAGTACCATTTGTTGAATTTGACATGAAATCTTGCTGACGAAAAGTGCCTGCGGTTGCTTGAGTATAAATCGGTAGATGTAGCTCAGATCATTCTATCGTAAGTTCGATTCTCATACCAACGCACTGTCTATCTACTATGTAGTCCCCATAGTGGGGATTGATTGGGATTTCGGGACGAACTGTGTTGTCCATCGATGCCTTCGAGCTTCCTGCGGGTTATTACAATTTGTGTATCGTCCGCAGTTTAAGGGTACATAATACATTACCTTAGTGATGAAGTGTATTGAAATGCAAAAGTGCTTGCCCTCGCTTCACAGCATTTTCAAATTATGTTGCTCTGTACCTCTACGACTTTGCTCGAGTGCTGCAAACTTCCAATTATGTTGCAGAAGCCTTGCTGAAGTGGCCGATCATGCTCTTTTCAAAACCTACATATTGTATTGGCATTGGTGGTTATTAAGCAACGGTGGAACAGAGAATTTAAACCTTGATCAGTCATTCCGTGAAACTTGTCAAAAAAATCTCAGATGTGACGGTCATATGCGGGGGAAGTAAAATATATTGCAAAATAAGAGGTCGTGACTTGTGAGTAGTGACTACATGAAGAAGTGCAGAGAGAGTTTCCATCAGTAAAAATAGCAGAATGTGTAGCATTCCATGTGGTAATTCTGTTATATTTTTTTTTTTGAATCGAAATTCTGTTATAGTATGTGACTGTGTTTATTCCAGTGTTTGATTTTCTAGCAATTCTGTTAGCTTAGCTACTTGTGCTATTATATTTCGTCAATGCTTCTTTGCATGGAGGTTTTTAATTTGAGTTTTAGGGTTAGATTGCACGAATTAGGAGAAGCATATGCATTTGATTTATGGTTTCCTCGAGTTATACACCTTTGTTTTTTTTAATGTAATGGAAACTCTCGGTTTCGTATAATCTGGCTGTTCAGATATTACTTGTTTCCTTTGCTTATTCAAGAAGAACTGAATATATGGTTACTCGGAATAGTTTCTTTCTTAGTAATTGGCTTTGATGCTGACCATTTCTCACTCTTTTCCTAAGAGACTGTTGGTTTTATATCTTTTAGGTGAAAGCCGGGTTAAGTTCATGCTTGCCAGACACAGGAAAGGGTAAAAGCAGGGGTTCTAAGAACATCACCCATGGCTTTCACTTAATCAAGGGAAAGTCGAATCATGCCATGGAAGATTATGTAGTTTCTGACTTCAGGAATGTGGAAGCAAAAGAGTTGGGTTTATTTGCGATATTTGATGGTCATTTAGGCCACGATGTTGCAAGTTACCTGCAAATGCATCTGTTTGATAGTATTCTGAAGCAGGTAATGCATGTTAGTTCATTTAACATCTGGCCATTAAAATTTTTGCGGTTCTTTCTATGTTGCTTTGTTGATCTCTGTTTCCCTTTGATAAGTAAGTGTCAAACGTTTGATAGAATGATTATATCTATGAGCAGCCAGACTTCTGGGCTGATACTGAGGCTGCAATAAGGAGAGCCTATCATACAACGGACAAGGAAATCTTAGAGAAAGCACTTGTCTTAGGAAAAGGAGGGTCAACTGCAGTGACGGCGATACTGATTAATGGCCAGAGTTTGGTGGTGGCAAATGTAGGAGATTCTCGTGCTGTCATATGTAAGAACGGTGTAGCCAAACAACTATCAGTTGATCATGAGCCAAACAAGGAAAAAAGGTTGATTGAAAGCCGAGGTGGATTTGTATCCAATATTCCTGGTATGTGGCTACTGAAATTCATGCCAAATATTCTTGTGCTTTCCTTTACTGTTGTGTACTGGTTTTTGCGCGATCTAGAATTTGATTGCCAGGCAATAAAGCTCCTTTATAGGACTCACATTGTGCGATAAAGTGTTCCCTGCGAGGGCCAGTGACCATATTTGAAGAAGTGTTACATATTATTTTCTTACTCAGGATGGGTTTGAATATCGAGATTATACATTAGGAGTGTTTCTCCAAGTTTCCTACTTAGTGTTGGTATGGTGGATAATCATAGGAAAAGCTTTAACTAGGTATAAAAACTTAAGAAGCTGCAGTAGGGGCTAGCCTTTATGTTTTTCAGATCCCCACAAACATAAGAAATAAGACCAGCGATAGCACAACTTTATGTGCGAGGGTTAACACCTATTTGCCCTTGCAGGAGATGTTCCACGAGTTGACGGTCAGCTGGCTGTAGCAAGGGCCTTTGGTGATAAAAGCTTAAAGATCCACCTGAGTTCTGAGCCCGATGTTGCAATGGAGATGATTGATGATGAATCTGAATTTATCATTCTGGCTAGTGATGGGATATGGAAGGTCAGTCCTGCTAATACCGATCGTCATTAGATCTTTCCTTCTCTCTTCCTGTTGCTCTTTATTTATAGGATAAGGTGATAAAGATGATAGCATAGTCTAAGCTCTAAGCTGAAAAGAGACCCATATGAGAAGCTGATTATGCACATGTCAATGCGATCATATGCATGTGTTTTAAAGACTAGATCTCTGATATCTTCGTTGATGTCCGGCCAGGTGATGTCGAATCAGGAAGCAGTGGACTTTATCAAAAACATTAAGGATGCCGAGTTGGCTGCGAAACATCTGATAGACGAAGCTCTCAATAGGAACAGCAAGGATGACATCTCTTGTATAGTTGTAAGGTTGCAATGATGTCTGTGTTTGGTAATCAAATTTTGGGATCTGTATGCGTGGAAGGAGACATAGGTTGACCTCAATGTACTACTTTTACCACTTGAAAACGCGTCGATTTTGGGCTGTGCAGATACCATTATGTTTGGTCATCACATGCAGTGGACCAATAAGCCCTTTACCTAAAGCGAAGCGCTTCGCTTTAGCCAGTGGTCTTCAAAGGGTGATGCTGTGAAACCAGGATCAACTTTGCGATTTTGGGTTTCTTCAAACTGTTTCTAGAGATCTCTCTTTCGCAAATACTGTTGACGATTCTTGTCACCAGTATTAGCATGATATCATGTCTGTTGGATGGTTCTTGATATACTGGCGGGCTGCAACATGAGAAAGAGAGAGAGAGCAGTTTTTACTTAGCTTGAAGGACATCCTCGAGAACTCCAGTCCAGCCAAATTGAATAAAATATTTTTCTGGGTGAGTCTTATCTTAAAACCTCCAGCAATTCCAATGAGTTCGAGCACATCTGGTCCTTCCGAACTCGTCCCCTTTTTCCTTTTGGCCACTTTCTTCGTCTTTGCACAACATGTCAATTGCTGACTGCAATAAGACGTGATTGCGCATTGAATTTGGAGAAAGAGAGACCAGATTTACTTTTGAGGGCCAATCTCTTTCTCAGCTAGGAAGGAACACTGAAATCCCAACAATCCGTAGAAGCACCAACAAGCTTCACGCCCAACTTTAACTACACTTTGTCATTATCATTTTGGTCGAGATCCGTACATTTTCGTCGGTACTCAGGCAGTAGTAATATGGGAAAACGCTTAGCAGCACACTGAAATCCCCACAATCCGTAGAATTCTACGACAGCGTTTGTTGCGTAACATAAAACCGTTCACCTCAATTCCCTTTTGTCTCCGTCTGCTCTTGACCTCATCGATATTCAATACCCATCAGCCCTTCATGCGATCTCAACGTGAAGGAAGGTCTTGGGATGGGAACCCCGTCCACGTGGACGCATCCGAGCATCCCTTCATCCATCACAAGCCGACAAAAAAAATCATCAGATCAAACTTCAGCCGTTCATTTGGCGGCGGGGCCCAGTTTTTGGTACGAATTCATTGCCCCAAAACCCAAATTTCGGTTCAAGGAATCTGACTTTTCATTTAAAAGAATCGAAATATGTCGGCTCCCGTAGGGTCCAAAAAACCCTAGAGAGACTTGAAGCATTACACATAGCGATTTCTTGTCACCTGCTTCGCTCATGCGGGTTCGGCACGTACCCTTTTCTGCATGCTGATCCCTAATGCCATGCAGCCACGCATTCCGACCCCACACCTTCCTCACCCTCCTCACCTTCTTGTCTTGTCATCTCTTTCCCCCTCCCCCACCCCCCCTCTCTCTCTCTCTAGCCACCCTATATCAATGGCCACTCCTTGTGATCTCTCTCCTTCACAACACGAACTTCATGTTCGACCTCATCCATCGTCTCCCTTAGCCCAATTCTTTGTCACGCACGATCGCTTTGCTGGTTCTTGCTCGTTCCCCTCAACATGAGCAGCGTTTGCGCAGAGCAGCATAAGTTCCACGCCTCCCACCAGCTCTTCTCCCCCAAGAAGACCCTTGACATCCCCCCCAGGAAGCTCTTCGGCCACCGGACCGCCTCCCCCGCGGCGCTGCAGCAGCACCAGTTGGCGCCACCGGTTCTCGATGGCCCCGACACGTTCTCCGACTACTCGTCGAGGGTCCCCGAGACCTCGCTCCGGAGGTTCCTGCCGTCCAACGACAGCGGGGAGGACGAGGAGGAGGACTCCGACCCTTACACGTCGGACCACTTCCGCATGTTCGAGTTCAAGGTGAGGCGGTGCACCCGCAGCCGCAACCACGACTGGACGGACTGCCCTTTCGCTCATCCCGGAGAGAAGGCTCACCGCAGGGACCCCCGGAAGTACCACTACTCGGGGACCGTCTGCGCCGAGTACCGACGCGGGTCGTGCAGCCGCGGTGATAACTGCGAGTTCGCGCATGGAGTCTTCGAGTGCTGGCTGCACCCATCAAAGTATGCTTTTGGATTTTTAAATTAGGATTGTGATAATTGGTGATTATTAGCCCTGTTTTGCAATATCGATTTGGTAATTGTTTCCCAATGCATGTTATCTTTTATAGTATATATTCCGGAAGTGATGAAACTTGATCTTTCTAATAAATTTGGGAAAACTTTACGGCATTCAATTTGAGGAAAAATTTGTTCGACCCAACGGATCCTTATCAAATCTTAATCGTTGTGTTAATGTCTCATATAGGTATAGGACTGAGGCATGCAAAGATGGCAAGAACTGCGAGAGGAAGGTCTGCTTCTTCGCTCACAGCGCTCGTCAGCTTCGCCTCTTGCCTGCGCAATCCGAGCCCAACTCTCCACAAGAGATCAACCCTGAGAAGTCCAAATTCCATAGTCTGGTTTCTTCTTCTTCGCTGCCTCACTCCTGCCTGTTCTGCCACTCGGTCACCGCCTCCTCCCCGACCTCGACCTTGCTCAGCATGTCCCACCTGTCGCCACCGCTGTCGCCGTCCCAGTCCCTGTCACCACCCCTATCTCCCCTCAAGGGCCGGTCCCTGAGTGGGTTCTCGCCAATCTCGCGATACGCCGACCGGCTGGAGCCAAGCTGTCTGAGCGAGGCTGTGAGCTACAAGGGTGTCCCGAACGAGATCATGACTTCGCTGGACGTGATGAAGATGAGCGAAGTCTCGCCTCCGCACTCATCGCCGGTGTCATCGGTCAAGAACCGGACAGCCATGCCTTGGGTTGATGTCACTAGCAGTGTGAATGAGGAGCAGACCCAGTTCGTTCTTTCACCTTCAACCCCAAACCACCCTCAAGTGCCTGGGAATTTTTTTGGTGCTGATCCTTCGAGCAACAAAGGATTGTTTGGTGACAAGGCTAATGAAGGCAATTCTTGCGATGATCCGGACATTGGGTGGGTGAACGAGCTCCTGATGTAAAGCAGAGATGATGAATTGGATTCCCGGATGATGATGATGGCGACTGAGGATGCGTTTTGGAAGAGGATAAAGCCAGAGTCGGTCGGTTGGCACTAGTAAAAGAGCACAGAGTAAATATGTGCCGAGCTGTTGGTTAATGCTTTTGGGTGTTGCTTAATATTGTTTTGAGGATTTGAATTTAGATTGTTGTCTTTTGATGTATTGACGGTTGCTTGAGATGGGATTTCTTCAGTCAAAGATGTAATTAAGGAGGTCGGAAGAGAGAGAGAGAGAGAGAGAGAGAGAGAGAGAGAGAGAGAGAGAGGGAGAGATGACAAGCTTTTGTAAATTTTTGACTGATGTCCTGAGCCGATTATGATTTGATTAATGTTAATTCTCGTCGAAGAAAAATAATAATTCAGTTTCGAGAATCTCGGGCTTTAGCGGGTGCTGGTGATTTCTGTTGAGCTCATTCTATCGAAGACTTGTTACTGAGCAATGCATCTGAATTTAATACATTTTCGAGTATTTTGGACTACCTTTAAAATGTTTCGCAAATTCCGTAGCCTATTAACATGGTCGGCACTTTCGGGTAGAATGGTCCAAGTTCAATTTTCATTTCCCTCCTTTTGGACCTTGATTTGGAAAATCGGAAACCTTTCTTCCTGATAATAACTAATGTGTAAATGTTTTTGTTCATGGCAGATTGGTTGAGTTTTGGCATTCTTCACTTTTCCTTCGCAAAACGCACGCAACGATTGCTTTTTTGGTTAAGTCTCTCACTCTTTCCATGTTCAACCAAAGCCTCCCATCATACATATCCTTCAATAGAGAAAATATCAGCGAGAGCTTAGGTAACCTAGCATTTCGAGATTTTGCACGTAGTTGCGTTCATTTTCCTTATCCTCGTCATCTAGGATTGGACCGCAATTCGGTAAAAACATTTTCTTATTATTTATAAACTTATAGTTTGTGTTATTGAACCTCGTGCGTAGTTAGATTATGTGACTCAAAATAATGGAAAAACCTATTTTGTATGGAATAACAAATCTGATGAGCAAACTTTGTTTCAATTGATAGACTTACGAAATGAGAGATAAGTATCTTTTGTAAAATTTACAAGGCGTGCGACGTCCTTCTCCTTGTATAAGTATCTTAATGACATAGTGATTCTAAAATAAAGGATGACATACCATCTAGTAGGTCCGTGTAGAAAACTATCGAAAGTACTTTGGGTAATGACAAAATCAACTTAATTCTGGACAGAGAGTAATGGGAGAATTTCGTGATTTGTCCACTCTTAGAGATCAGCTTTGAGGCATAGCATGTGTGCTTTGAGCAAAATCAAAACCAACAGGAAAGGAACACGTTGCAAAAATGTTGAGCACTTTGTCTTAACACACTGCGCGTGTTGGGCCATAAGGATTTAATTGCACACCGTACGACGAACAAACCTTACTGCTTATGCGGTGAAATTGCGTATGTAAGCCTATTTCATTGTCCTGAAAGTCAAGTAACCTTTTCTCGAAATCGGTGTGCTGAACTTCGAGCATATGCGAGTGAATTTCGCACGCAATTTCCATCTAATCGATCCCCATAATTTTGTATGCAACACATAACATGGAAAAAGAAAGGCATGGACCAAAAGTCTGTCCGTCTCTCTCTCTCTCTCTCTTTCTACATCTCTCTCCTCCTTATTCTCTTGGGTTCACGGTGATGTAGCATCCATGATCCATGCTTCCTTGCAGGGAAACAGGATAGACGAGGAAGGTGAAAGTGTAGGGTTTGGTGGAGACTTGTCCCCAAGAAACCTCACAAGAACAGGGTAAGGTATGGCCTTCCTCAACTCAATTTCCCCACTGCCCATCCTATTTGCTCACATCCCACCCACCCGCCCACCCACCCAGCCTTCACTTCACGCTCATGGGGGCCTCTCCTACTTTAGACTCCTGCCCATGCTTCGCATTCTCCAACATCAAACTTCAAATGATATCGACCGACACATTCAATTTCGAAAAAATACTAGAAAAGTCATAAATTGATTATACTTGTAACGATTCAGTCATAATTTTTTCAATTGTGCAAATTAAGTTTTATGTCTTTTAATGATTTGCCAATGTAGCCCGTTTAGCTAATTAATTTTGTGTTGATAATTTGTGAACTATGTGAATCAAGTCACCCGAATCTCCATGCTCGCAAGATCCATTTAAGCATAAGATCCAAACACTTCGGCTTTGGCATCTAATTCGGTTTCGCATGGTTAATTGCACCAAATTCATTATAAGATCATAATCTTCCTTAACGGAGTTTACCCTTTTGACGAGAACGCACATTCATCCTCGATGACTACAAGGGGGTAAAAAAAAAAATACGTCGTTCGTAACGTCATGGCCTTATTTGGTTATTCATGGCATCGGATTACACAAGTAGGGTTCCAATTGCTAAAAGTTGTCATGTTTGGAAAGAACTTGTTACTAACAAAGGATCGGCCACCGCCGCATCGCCACAGCCGCTGCTGCCGCCCACCACTCAGCTCATTGCATTCCACATCTCGTTGCTGTCATCAATGCCTGAGCTCGAGGTCAGGCACAACAGATCCTTATCGGGGATCTGACGGTTTCCGCGGGTGGTGCGGAAGCTCGGCAGAGTTGGCGGTGGCGACATCAGCGGGGTGTTGGTGGCTGTGGGGGCAGACAACTGTTGTCGATGGTGGTGGAGCGTGCCGCAGACGGCTGGTTTTTGGTGGCAGTATTTGGTTGGTGGCCGGTGGAAGCTGAAGCTGTATTAAATGATAGAATTTAATCGGAACAAGTGTATACGATAGAGTGTGTATGATAAGCGATTTAGAATACAATAGTTGTAAGATCATGGCTGTGCGAGATTATTATGTGCGATAATCATAGAAGAAGTATAGAAGCTTATTCAATTACTTCTTCAATGCCAAAAAGTAAAAATGCGACTTCATGCGATATTTCTCTCGAGCTATACACTAAACAATACGACGTGATTACTTACCTTACCAAAAAAAAACAATACGATGTGTTGATTGGATATCTAAATTAGCGGGCTATCGTAATCTTGCATGTAACTAGAAATTGCCAATAGACAGTCGCGTGCTCACGCGGTAATCCACGGGTGTTAATGTTCTGATTGATTTGCTAGGAACCAAGATGACCTTCCCGAAATCGATATAAATCGAAGCGGTCGACAGAATAGGTCGATTGCGCACGAGATTAAGAAGATCGAGATTTCCTCGATACAATTTTTCGAGTTGCTCTCGGCAATTAGACGCGATGAATTCGTACGTTCCCATAAAAAAAGATGAACTTATTATTTTCCTGAACCCATTGATTTACTAATTTGTGGAAAAGGTTCGTTGCTTTAATAATGGATTATGCTTTTTAATTAATTAAGTTGACATAACCAACGAAGTCTAAGGCATCGGAAGGCATTGGGAACTTTACTCGCTCCATACTTTTGGTCAATTTTTGGTCACCTTAGTTTAGAGATGTGAAACGGACCGACCACGTGGATTCACGTGTGTCTCGTCGTCCGACGTCGTTTTGCCCTTGTCTGTACCCTGACCTCCACGTTATTTATATGCACACCGCCGGAGCATCCTCCGAGGACACCACACGAAACACAAAGCACGAGCTTATCTCGACGTTTGCTGATCGACCGCACTCTCGATCGATCCCGAAATGACGGTACTAATGCAGAAAAAGACCAAGTCCGAGTGGACGTTCCGAGGCAACGGCGGGCTCGTGGCGGCGTCGGCGATCACAGTCCGCGGCGTCCTCGGCCGCGTGATGGAGAGCCTCGACGGCGACGACGGCAGAGTCGTCGTCCCGCTCGGCCGGGGAGACCCCTCGACGTTCCTGTGCTTCCGGATGGCACGCATTGCGGAGGATGCCGTCGTTGATGCAGTCCGCTCGGCTGAGTTCAACTGCTACACCCCCACCATTGCGGCGCTCTGTGTCCTCAAGGTGAGGTACTTCGACCTCCTCCCCAACGAGGGCTGGGAGGTCGATCTCGAGCGCGCGGAGGATGTTGCGGACGCGAACACCTTCGCAATGGTGATCATCAATCTTGGGAATCTGTGTGGAACCGTCTTCAACTACCAGTATCTGAAGGAGGTAAACTATTTTATGAGCTGTTATAGTGCTAGTGTCACCTGGGCGAGGACAAGCTCTTGCAGCACTTAGAGAGCCAGAACACCAAGCCAGCCTTCCTCGATAGATCGTTTCCAAGAACAGTATGAAGAATCGCATTCTCATAATTTGATCGTACCGCACCCAATTTAGCTCGGGCATTCAATCTCTCGAGTAGACATACAAATCGCATCAACAAAAAAGCTGATTTCAGCCTGCCGTGACCATCATCAAGAGAGCGGAGCTAACCCTGCTTTTAAAGATCCTCTAAAATGATAATCATCACATCCATAAATTCCTAACATAAACAATATGCTGCCAATCCCACGATCCACCCCTTCTACATCTTTCATTCTTCACCCCGTGCCACAGAGCCACACTTTTTAGCCCACATGGGCATGGGAGAATTCGGACCGAGACACTAGCATGTTAGTTCATAGTCTAGCCTAAACGTGCTATCTAAATCTCTCAGACTATAGAAAAAATTTACGTGTAGTGTTAAATATGTCTTGAATTTTATGTACTTAGTTTGGTTCATGACCCGACCCGACATATTTTTTGTGCGATCCGAAAGTAGAAAGAAAATTGAGATTTGGTTCGCGACGCGAAGGGTTGGGCCGATCGGCCCAACTCGCAGCAAGCGAACAAATCTCCATAGCGAACCGCCCAAGCTAGAGGAAGCGAACCAATGCTCGAGGGGTTCTGGGGCTACGCTCCCGAGAAAAATTTTTGGGAGCCCTATTTATACTGCGGCTAGGTTTTCTTATGGAAGCATAGATAGAATTTTGTTTTTAGAGAGTTTTGTGAGCCATGAGATTTTGTCGTTGTTTTCGACTTCTGAAAACTGTACTCTCTTTGATTATAGTGGAATTTTGTCTTGCCTCGCCCGTGGATGTAGATCACCTTGTGATCGAACCACGTAAATCCCTGTGTTCCGTCTTTGCTTTTCGCATATGTTTCGAACATGTAGCATATAAATGTACTGTTGTCTGGACCAACCCTAACTTTGTTCATTCTTTTCTTATCTTACGTCCAATTAGATCACCAAAACGGCTAGGAAGCTTGGAATTATGGTGATTGCGGATGAAGTCTACAATCATCTAGCTTTCGGGGATATGCCATTCATGCCCATGGGTGTTTTTGCATCGATTGTGCCCGTCTTGACGATGGGTTCCCTATTGAAGAGGTGGTTAGTCCCCAGCTGGCGACCTGGTTGGGTAGTGACGATCAATCCGAATGACTTTTTGAATGATGCCGGGGTTGGTCTCTATCTCTCTCTTTTTGGTATGATGATATGAATGATGGTTGGTTGCTCGAATGACGAAATTGTTCCTTTGATCACTTTCAGGTTGTCGAGTCCATTGTAGGGTTTCTGAATGTATCCCCCGATCCCGCAACCTTTGTTCAGGTACATTAGCTGCTATCTCATTAATAAACCAGATTCATTAGGATTATGGGCATTGTCCTAATCGAAGAACTAATCATCTGCAATTTGAAATCACGACAGACGGCGATCCCTCAGATACTCGAGGGAGCGGACGAGGAATTCCTCTCAAAAGTTCTTCGCACGCTAAGAGAGGTGGCAGACATATGTTACGACAAGATCCGAGAGGTGCCTTGCCTCGCGTGCCCAAAGAGGCCCGAAGGGCCCATGTTTGCTATGGTGCGAGCGCACACTTTCATTCATGTGGTTGCGGCACTCACGGGGTTACTCGAGCGATTTAGCTCTTGCCATTCTGTAAGAGCTGAAAGTTGCAAAACAATGTGACGGTCAAGTTGAATTCATCGCTGTTGGAGGACGTAGAGGACGATCTGGATTTCTGCGTCAAGCTGGCTAGGGAAGAATCCGTCGTCGTCCTGCCAGATGAAGCCTGCTTCTCATACTCGACGAAATGAAACGTGCTTTACTGTCACGAGACGGGCGACATCGAACCTCGTCGTATTTTATCGGATTAGAAAGCTGAGTAGAAAGCTGAAGGGGGGCAATGTTTTCACCTTCTTTTCGCAGGGATAGCTTTGGGAATGAAGAGTTGGCTGCGCATAACCTTCGCCGACGAGCCATCTTCTCTCGAAGACGGCCACGAGAGGATGAAAGCTTTCCACCAGAGGCATGTCAAGAAATAACACACGGGATCTACATGTTCCTCGGAGCAGGGCTGCAATCTGTAAGCAATGTCGCAAAAGTATGGTCCGAAGCTCCATCGAGATATCCATCGAGATAGGGGCCAGCGTCGCTTCAACGGCAATTGAATTTCGATCTATTGCAACTGCTTTGCGGTTACGACCTGGTTAGAATTCTAGCTGCGCAGCAAACGGTAGGTTGAGACAACAGCTCCACGTTTGTGTCTCCTGATGTTGCACTTGTGTGTAATGATCCCATAAGAAATAATTAGATTTCAACTGACAGTAACTAGATATTGTTCCATGTATTTTGTTGCTGATCCAGGCAAACAAAAACGGGCAAGTCAATAAACAGTTGGTGAATTGAAGAAAAAATAATAATATTGAACGGCGATAGCTAACTCAAATAAGAGTCGGTAACTCAAAATTCACTCAAAGAACTCTTTATGTAGAGAAAACTCTAGCTCTTATAGTTGGAGTATGTAACTTATGAAAATGGGGTCGAAAAGGGACTTTGAATCTCGTGTTTCGAGAGATCGGTGCGACCACTGCGTGTCCGCCCAGGATAAGCCGGGCACTTGCCGAAGGACAAGAAGCCGGGCACCCGATAGCCCCGTGCCTAGTCGCTTCATCGGATAGGCGGTCCGGGCCTTTGATAATGAACTGGTAGCTTTCTCTTCTAAAAAGTTCGACTTAAATGTCAAGATGGCCAAGCCATTTTTTGAATAGCCAAAATGAAACAACTGGAACGAAATAAAAAAGAAAATCAGGAAAACGAACAAGTAAATCATACATGAATTATTGCGGGAAAATAATATAATCAGTCATAAACTTTTCGATTTTGCTAATTTAAATCGGAATCTCTACACGAAGTTTCAATGTGAATCCTCCCGGCCAGTTTACCTCGGGAACCTCTGACGTGACCATCGAGTCACCATCGGCCGTCCTACGTTCCGTCCTACGTGGTGCACTGCCACGTCGGCGCCGAAAGGATTGGGTTGGAATTTCGTGCAGGTGAATAGGACTAGATAAGAAGAACTGAAAAGTTTAGGATTAAGTAAATGGGCATTACGTATAACGAATTTGAGATTAGTAGGATATCGCGCTCTAACTTGTGGAGGACATAGTGATCATGCCATTATCGTTCCTCCAGTTTACGACATCACCATATTCTCTTCTTATTCTCTCTTTTTGTTTTCCTTCCCTTTTTGAACAAAATAAAGATTAATGCATAATCAACGTCGTTTCCCTTGAAAGTAAAATAAAAATGGCAAAGCGTCGAAGAGAGAGAGAAAAAAAGAAATTAAAAAAAAATCATAATTCAAATTCTCTTTCGGATTTTGTGCCCATATAATAAAGGTTTTGCCGCAGGCATATGCACTGTTATCATGCCTGTTCGCTCGTTCGGGATTAAACAGAAGTAAAAAATAAATAAATAAATAAATAATGAATACGTTAACCTAACATCTTCGTTTTGGTGTGTAATACATTCACAGCGTGATAAAAAAGACAATTTGCTGATTAGGAATTTTGAAAAAGCAACCGGAGGATGAAAGCGAAGAACACAATCTCTCTCTCTCTCTCTCTCGATTTATTAGGTCTCTTCTCTCTCAACAGTCTCTCTCTCGAAGTGGAAGTTGAAGTGGAAGCAATGAGTGAAACCTGAGAAGAAGGTCGCCATCGCTACGGCACTACCTTCTTCGCCCGGAGCAAGGATATCTCCCTCTCTCTCTCTGTTTCATTTAAAAAAACGCACCCACCCAGACCGGTACGCGCACTTAAGCTCCGCTCAGGCTAGATTCTCTCTCTTCAATCAACACAGGTCTCTCCCCCCCTCTCTCTCTCTGCGTCTCGTCTTGCACGATCAACCTGCTGGTAATCAATATTCTCACGGTGGTCAAATGCCCTCGTACCACTTAGCCAGCGGTCAAAAGAGGAGCGTTGTGCTCCAATTGAATGCGCATTCAAGTCCATATCGGGGCTTTTCTCGGTCTGCTGCGAGAGACGACCGGGTCTCTCTCTCTTACACCCCCAGCTCCCCCTTCTCTCCTCCGACCCTTTAAACAAGATTTCCGCTTCTGGAAGCTTGAGTGAGCGGGTTGGCAAAGATAGCAGAAATGGAGCAGCCGCTCCAAAGAGAAAGCTTCTCCGAAAATGACCCGGTTGTGCATTTGGTGAATATATACGGAACACATCCTTCTCTCTTCTTCACCCTTCCTTCTCTTCCAATGGGTCCGGCTCATTTCCTCCGCCAGAGGTTCCATGCATATGTCCCGACGTGGAATGCCCCCACAGTATCATAGCCTCACCCCAATCCCGCGGCGACTTTACCAAAAAAATTCCGCAATTTTAAGAAAGGCAGAGCGGAATCGAAATCGAAACCCTCCGCATCCCCGCTCGCTCGAAAAACCCTAGAAATCCTCTTAACCACAATTTTAACCACAATGTTACGACGAGATCCGAGAGATGCCTTGCCTCGCATGCCCGAAAAGGCCCGCAGGGTTCATGTTTGCTATGGTGCGAGCGCACAGTTCCATTCATGTGGTTGTGGCATGCGCGGCGTTTCTCAAGCGATTTTTGACTTCTACCATTTCTTAAGAACTGAAATTTGCAAAACAATGTGACAGGACAAGTTGAATTCTTTGCTGTTGGAGGGCGTAGAGGGCGATCTAGATTTCTGCATCAAGCTGGCTAAGGAAGAATCCGTCCGCGTCCTGCCAGGTGAAGCTTGCTTCTCATACTCGACGAAATGAAACGTGTTTATTGTCGTCGTGAGACCACGGGCGACGTCGAACGTCGTCATATTTTATCGGACTTGAAAGCTGATGGGCAATGTTTTTACGTGCTTTTCGCAGGGATAGCTTTGGGAATGAAGAACTGGCTGCGCATAACCTTCGCCGTCGAGCCATCTTCTCTTGAAGACGACCTCGAGAGGATGAAAGCTTTCCGCCGGAGGCATGCCAAGAAATAACGCAAGGGTTCTACGTGTTCTTCGGAGTAGTGTTGCAATCTGTAATCAGTGTCACAAGGGTATGATCCGAAGCTCCATCGAGATAGGTGTGAGTGTTGCTTCGACAGGAATTGAATGTCAATTTATTGAAACTTCTCTGGGGTTACTATGTTAGAATTTTAGGCGCTCAGACAACTCTAACTCTTATTATTGTAGTACGTAACTTACGAAAATAGGTCAAAAACGGATTTTAAATCACGTGTTTGGAGAGATTGGTGCGACCACTGCATGTCCGCTAGTCACTTCATGCGATCGGCGGTCCGGGCCTTTGATGATGAATGGGTAATTTTCTCTTACAAAAGTTTTTAACTTAAACGTCAGGATTGTCAAGTCATTTTATAAAAAAAAAATTAGGAAAAACAGTGAATAATTGAACAAGTAAATTATACATGAATTATCATGGGGAAATTATCGGATCGGTTATAAATTTTTCGATTTTGCCAATTTAGATCCAAACCTCTGCGCGAAGTTTCAATGTAAATCCTCTCGGCCAATTTTCTTCGAGAATCGCTGACGTGGCGGTCAAGTCACAGCCGGCCGTCCTGCGTGGCACGTTGCCACGTCAGTGCCGGAAGGACCGTGTTGGAATCTCGTACAAATGTATACGAGTGAACATGTAAATTTGAAAAATTTAGGACTAAATAAATGGACATTACATACAATGAATTTGAGAGTAATTGGATTTGAGAGTAATTGGATATTCACGCTATAACTGTTCCTCCAGTTACGACATCGCCATGTCCCCTTTTTGTTCTTTTTTTCCTTTTTTAAGAAAAATAAAGATTAATTCATAATTAACCAACTACTCATGAACGGGGTCCAGCTGTACTTGGTTTCCCTTGAAAGTGAATATCCATGCGAAAAAAAAATTAAAAGAAGATTATAATTCAGATTTCCTTTCTGGATTTTGTGTCTATACAGAGGTTTTGCCGCGTAAGCACTGCTGTCATGTCCCTGTTCGTTCGGGATTAAACAAAAGTAAAAAAAAAAATGTGATTTTTTTTTTGTTAAAATTGAAAATGTCGTATTAGCCCACATCTTCTTTTTGTGCGTAATATACGTTGCTGATCAGGAATTTTGAAAAAGATTGTGGGAATCGGAGCGGGGTTTCGAAATTTTACCTAAAATCTAAAGACCCAGGATGTGATCGGGAAGACTAAAAAGAAATAAAAAAAAAACATAATCTCTCTCTCTCTCCATTTATTACGTCCCTTCTTTATCAACAGTCTGTCGAAGTGGAAGTGGAAGCAATGAGTGAAACCAGAGAAGAAGGTCGCCATCGCTCACCTCTCTCTCTTCCATTAATACACTTCTCTCTCCTCTGCATCGTGCATAATATTGATGAACCACCCAACTCTCTCCACTTTTCCTCCTCTCTCTCTCCATTCAAACTCCTCCTGTCGCTGTTTACACCCACTTCACTCCAGATCCTTTAAGAGCAATTTCCGCATCCGGAAGGTTGAGTGAGCGGGTGGACAAAGATGGCAGAAATGGAGCAGCTGCCCTGAAGAGAAGTCTCTTTGAAATTTGAAAATGGCTCGCGGCTTCCAGTATGGCTTTGGGACACGACACTGGTTGTTTTTTTGTGAATATATACGGCACACCGTTCTCTCTTCTTCACCCTTCGTTCTCTTCTCAACACTTCTCTCTTCCAATGGGTGCGGCCAGTCTCCTCCGCCAAAGGTTCAACGCATATGTCGCTGCACGGGACGCATGGAATCTCAACGAGTTCAACCGAAAACTGACGTGAGTATTACATTCTTTTCTAAAAATCTCTTTTGTGGAGCTCTCATGTATGTTTTCTTTTTTTTTTTTTTGTATTTTGTCTTCAGGCGACCGGAACAACTAGAGTATTATACTGCATTTCAGACAGCAGAAACTAATCTCGCTCTTGCGATGGACTTCGTCAGGCAGAACGAGCTTTTCGTCCTGTCTACTGTGAGCGAAGCTTCAGCATTTGTGTCCTTGTTGCACTGCTTCTTGCCCGATCGTGGTCTTCTAAACCGCGTGCAGATCGGCGGCAACATGAGCGGTGAGAACAGGGCGGAAGTACGCGGCTGGTTGGAAAATGCAGGATTCACTCTCCACGAAACCAACCTTATTTTCCACCTCCCACCGCCACAGTAATCAATTTTTCTTTGTATTTCCGGGTCGTACAGACCTGTTTATCCAATGTAAGTTAGTTCCGTTGAATGCAAGGACTTGCTCAACTTTACCACGAATATCATGAGAATGATGGATTTGCCAGTGGCCTACGGGTCGTACCGTCTGTACCTCGTCGGACTCTGATTCGTTTTGTCATGTCTCCTGTGCAAATTATTGTATCAGATAATTGACGATACGATAAATGTGGTTATTATGCTTTGTATTGAAAATACGATAAAGATAAATTTGGGTACGATATGATGCGATAAGGAATTAGTTTCTTCGGTACCGTTCCGTAGAAGGCCTCTCAGTCACTTGTCAAAATTTGGAGCTTTTTTGTCTAATTTTGCGCCAGCCAAGTAGATGATCCATTATTGATTTGCATATATGGGCTTCCGAAGGAACAAAAGGTTTCCGTCTTTATATCCCTACAAAAATAAATTGAGTCGAGTATTTTGTCCTAAATGGTGGTGCTCTACTGGCCTCCAGATGATTTCGAGATATCTAAATGTGAAGTATTTCTAAGATAACATCAATTGTATCATTACATCATTATTTTTATCGTTATATGAAAGATGATATAAAAGAGTATAATGCAATAGATTTGATTCAATGGCTAATATAAATCAGTGGTTACAGAATGACAAGATCATTCCCTGATTGTTGTTGATTGTGTCTATCATCCATGGCAGAATTCTTCTTATTCTTGAGGAAGAAAGACAAATAAAAAGGTCAAGATCAAACATGTGCTGCTTTGTGCAGAGCTTTCATTAACATTGACCTCAAACATCAACTGACATCCCTCGAGCCCGAAGAGCAGGGGATCATGGTTAGGGCTGGGGTGATTGACAGCTGTGGTCAATCACTGGATCAAATTTGCGGTGAATAGGAATGCTGAGATCCCTGATTTGGATTTTCTGGCGTGCGGCTTTCCCGCCGCGAGATATAAGTATGAACTGCTTGGTTTTCCTCTCCATAGCAGCTTCTTGACTGAATTGAAGTTGGTGTGTTGCAAGCTGAATTGGCACTCAATTTTTGCATCTTAAGGAAATCACATCGAACGATGATCTGCTCGAGAACTTTATAGACGGGTGTCCGGCGCTCCAGAGTTTAGTTGTCCCGGATTGTTACGGCTTGCGTGAAATAAAATTATGGTTCCCAGAAACTTAGGAGTTTGACAAATCGCTCGGGGTATTCTTGAGGAGTCGAGAGTTACAGTTGCCTGTCCAAATATCAAGTCGCTAAGCATCTCCTAATGGTTAGAGCGTTCGGAACTAGAGAACCTATCGTCTCTACGAGACGCATCCGTTGATTTCTGAGATTGTTGCACCTGTGTACCCGATGATTATTGTGAGGTCCAACAGATTCTGGAGGAGCTCCATCGAGTACAAGTATTCACAATGCATCAACATCAAGTTTTGGGGAGTTGACCGTCCTGTACTCTTACTAATTACCGTACCTTGTTATTTCTTACAGCTGAACTGAAGCATTTCTCGTTGCTGTTGATCCAAGAACTTACAGAGACCCTTCAAAACATCTAAGATCCACCAAACACCCCTTAAGCCAGCGACCTTCTTTCGAGCTCTCTCTCTCTCTCTCTCTCTCTCTTCTTTTCCTTCTTCTACTCGTGGCGTGGGGGTAGGTAAAGCTCCTCCAAGGAAATGCCAGAAAGCATGGCTTTGCATTTCGGTGTTCTTTTCATGGTCTCATCCATGCCGGTGTGGCTTCTTCGTAAACTCCTTTTGCTAAATCTGCACAGGCACGGTGTCTCGATTGTCTACATTATTCTAGCTGGGCATTAAACTTACATATCATGATCAATGATCATTAACTAGGCCTTGAGATGGTGCTACTTCTTGGCATTGCTAGTATGAACTCAGAAGCATCAATTAAAAGTCAAATGACATACCCAGCAACACACGTCGGCTGCTCTATTCTTCTATTGACGTGAGGAATGAAGACTTGCTGATCTTTCAACTGAGATCCGTCCCTTATGGTTAGTCAGATAGGGCAGGATTCCACTTTAATAGACTGTTCAAGCAATTTGGTAAAAGCCAATTATAAGAAGGAACAGAGGGAAAACTCGGAAACGCTAACGTTCGCGTGTAATCTTTGCCCTTGTTTTTCCTCGACTTATAATTACAGACTCTTTGATGAATATCGGTGCAGACTTCGTTATTCCAAGGCTGTAATAATCAAAAGAATATATCAATCGCTCTAGCAAGTAGTAACGGCATACTAAGTGTCTCCAATCCTAAGTGGCTAATGATATTGACGAAAAAGACAATGAGTACAAACATTTTCATGTATACTACTTATTTCCGATGGAATATTTTGCACATCCGAAATACAATTTGATGAGGCTTAGAAAATGCCCTAAGCTGACATACACATATATAGTCCCAGATCTCCAACGGGGATGTAAAAGAAAGGGCCGTACTAGATTGACCGTTGACTATGCTGACTTGGAGATGGTGGGGGAGTAGGTAGAAAAGACATGAGAGTGTGAGTGACGAAGAATGATAAATTAAAATTCGAGGAATAAATCAAATATTAACTATAGAGTATGGTCTACCCTTGGACTGAAAAAACCCCCAAATACCCTTGAACAAGAAAAGGAACGAGATTATGGTCATGGTGTGTGCCCAATATATGAAACCCACGAGGTACTTGAGAGGATCGGAATTGTATCTCGCCATTAATCCCGGTAAACTTTGTCATTTAGAGGGAGAACCGTCTAATCATATTTAGGTACATCGAAAAAACGTCGGACTTTGCAGTATTTATTAAAGGGAATTTGAGGGTAGCAATCTAATTATTTCTGGGTACCGTCAGATTATTCAAAATACACATGCGCTCATACATGAAGCGGGCAATTTTGAGTCAATCAAAAGACGAGGACGGGCAAGACGGGTATTTAATGGTCGGGATGGAATTTCGTGAAAAAGGAAACTAAAATCGATATGTCTCGCCTCACTCATTAAAGTGATGGACCTGACTTATCAAGCTGAAGTGTGCACAACCGCCGAATATGACCAAAAGAATTGGAAGTTTTGGTGGTTAGGGCTTGTCCCACTTTATTCGGCCAATAATGACAGCATGGAAACATCATTTTCATTTCTTTTTTCTTTCTTTGGTTTTTTGGGCAATTTCGGTACCGCCAAGCGTGAATTAACATATTATATTATTATTATTATCGTTTACATCAAAGCAAAGCTCATGTAACACGGAATTATAAGGATCATAGAAAAATGCAAAGAAAAAAAATCCTTAAATTTGTCCCCGCACCAAGTAAAACCAAATAAGTCGCATAAATTTGGGAGAAAAGAAAACAAATTCTGAAAAGTTGTCCTTACACTTAGCTAAAAAGAAATTGACAATTATTAAGTGAATTTGGTATCCGCCACTGTCTTGCTGTATAAAACGTTATGCCATATTTCGGATGTCGATTAATTGTCAACCTCATACGAGAGAATTTGTCTTTGAATATTGTTATTACTGACTTTGATTATTATATCGACGGGGAAATTGTGGTGCAGTCTAAAGATGAAAATAAAGTTAACCAGATCAACTTTATGCTTTCCACTAAGATCATTCGACCAACATAAAATAATGAACGTGCTGTAAAAGCAAATTACTAATTGAAGTTGAAAGCCAACAACTTAAATTTGTACTTACTGTGTAGCATTTGATGGTTACGCACAACAGGTGATTGCAAGAGGACGGACACATACATACATACATACATATATATATATATATATATATTCATGTTTGCCTGTTCATATTTTTTTTAGCGCTATAGAAAAATTGATATTATCAAGACATCTCAAATTTTGGAATTTCAGAATTGGACATTCATATTCGACGTGTCAGAGACATTCGCTGCACATAACCTAACCATTTTATTTTTTAAATTACACGCAGGGCACATGATATCGATTTTTGTTTTATTTATGTCGAGATCAGATCTGGCAATAGTTTAGATGAGGATAGACAGATAATGATATGGAAAAGAAGAGGAGCCAGAAGTGGAAAAACGGCCTAATTCCATTAAAAACCCCAAACTTTATGTTATGTCCCAAATCTATCTCAAACTTTTTTCTATCTCATAAAAAGTCATCAATTTTCATTTTATACCCAAATCTATCCTCTATCATTTTTCCATCCAATTATGCCTTTAGAATCTGATGTGTTATCTATTTGTCATTTTTTACGCATCAACTTAGTTGAATTTCTTTTTTTTCTTTTTCTTCCTTTTACCACTGCCATGGACACTGTTCATCATCTTCTTCGCACAGACATGCTCGGCCACAGTTCACCGGCGCTCACCCATCGCCACCCAGAACTCCAATGCCGTACCATGAACTCCGACGACCACTCCATGACTATGGGCAGTCGTCGAAATCATCTCTGGCAGTCTAAAATGATACCCCTATTTATGGTTCCAGTTTTTCAAGCTTCAAGAAGGCATTTTTTATTGACCATTTCCTTCGCTCAGTTATCCCTGAAGCTTTGTAGATCCATTTCGTGCCCGGTTGATGACAGAACAAGCCTAAGCTCTTCTCTCTCTCTCTCTCTCTCTCTCTCTCTCTCTCTCTCTCTCTCTCTCTCACTTTGTGCTCTGTGGTCGACCTCCATTATGGAGGTTGCCACCTGCGATTGAGGCACGCGACCTCTCATGTGAGTTAATCTCTCCTCTTAAGCTGAACAAAAATGGAACCAAGACTCAGTTTCGCACATGCCTTTGAGCTCTAACTCACATATTCACTCCAAAATCAAATCATTTGAGCTTGATTTTCTCCATCTTTCCTGGACCACAAGCACACACACCCAAACAGAGGATAGAGTTAAGCAGGTGAGGAGGAGTGACGAGTATGACATTGTAGATCGCCTTTGTTGTAATTAAATCGTTGGTTTCTACTAAAATGCCAACTAGGCAGTTTTAACTCCTTCCCAAGTTAAACAAACAGATAATTCCACTCAAAGGTGTAAATTCTTAAGAGCATCTTGGTTTAAATAATCTGCTAATTCCAGTTATGCACTTGGGTCCAAACGATCTTTCCCGCTAGAAAGATTGGTTGTGAGGGTTCCCCAATTTCCTTATTATAACCTATTCACATAGATCGTATGTATAGTCCTGATTTGAAGCTGATGCAATAACTCTTATTCGAAGTTCCTATGCTTCTATTTTCTTATGGTTGAAGAGTTGAATTATTGCCAAGTTCGTTTATATACTAGTTAGTATGATTGTTGTAGAATGTCACGTTAAAATGTTGTCACTCGAAACGCTTATTTAACGAAGTAACAAAGTCACTTTTTAGGATGATTCTTGTTCCAGCTCCAGTAGACTCCCGATTTCTCCAAGCTAGGGTCGCTGACCACCTGAAAAATAGAGATTTTGATTCGCAACATAATCACCATTGCCACTTTAATTTGAATTGGCTCTCGTAGACAGACATTATGTGGTTGGTTAAAACTGCACGAGTTTTTACTACAATTGTCAGCACACAGAAACTATGGATCCTATATTTTAAACTAAGTAATGCTTATTCTGAACTAATATTCTTAGCACTAAACCCTTGGATTCCAACACGCACCAGTACCTCTGCCTCAGCATTTCGTGTCAAGACATTGCTGAAGAGTCTCCGTGGCAGACGGAAGAGATATTTCTGCTTTAGGTTTTCACCAAATTAAAGAATGTATCATTCAAGTGTTATCCTAAAATATAACTGACCTGTGCAGGTCATTTTCCAGCCTCCTCTTCAGAGACTTATTCTTTGGTGATGTATTTCTGGAAGGGACGAGAAGTCCGAACAACGTAACGTGCTCTCTGAATAATCTGGTGGTGGAGATGCGGCCTGGATACAAAGAAGTGAATGTGGTTGCGGTCTCTTCGTGGTAGCGCCAGTGGAACTCCTGCACGGTGAGGATGTTGCACACTGTGCTGTCTTTGTAGGCCTTGGCACCATCGAACTCGCAGCCATGCTCACCCCATTCAATCCTCCTGCCAAGACCCTCAGGTCGCTCAAGTTGGCCTCCGGTGGTACATTTCCTGCCAAAGTGATTGTGTTCCCTAAAACCAAAAGAAATGACCCAAAGTATTATGTATTATCTACCCCCTTGCTGCCATAGCTAACTGCAGGATTTGAGGATTCATATAAAGCACGATGGCTGCCTTATTTGATTGCCATCATCAGATATATTTATTCGGTGCAGATAAAGATTAGACTGCCCAGACATCATGGAGCTAGTTTAAATCCTCAAAACACTCCATGTATTTTAAACTTATCTTAATCTTACAGACTCAATTTGCTTATACAATATATCACAACCAATGCAAGTGCTGAACATTCTATCGACTGAAGTGATTCTTCCACTTCATAAAGAAGGTTGCTGGTACATGTCAAATGATTGACCTAGTGTTATTGACACGATTATTAGGTGCAGTTTACTATTGGAAACATTTTGGAATTTGAGGAACCAGTTTAATATGAGCAAACCATTATATGTAAACGGATATGTCCCCAAAATTTTCTATCCATTCTTAAACGACACTATCAATCTCTTAGGCAGTGTTTGCAAAGAAATTCACTATCCAAGCTTCATCTACTCTCGTGATAGGTGATACCTGCCGCTCGCCATCGCCATCCACAACCCCTGCCGTCCGCTGGCCACTGCCATCCCCACTAGCCGCCGCCAACCGACGCCCACCGATAAATGAAAAGGAGTGTAAGAGGGAGATATTTAAGAAGGCCTATCAAATGAATTTCAATTCCGGAATGAGAAATTTTGTGTCGTTATTAAACGCGTTTTGTTATCATTCGCGTCCTAAGACTCCTTTTGTATTGTTTTCTATTTCTTGAGCAACACCGTGGTGGATGTGGGAGTGATTCCACGAACGAAATCTACGAAAATAACCCCCGCCAAGCACTCGCTTAGAAACGGGGCTTTCAAGAATCTCTTCGCGTCGACAACGGTACTAACTCCAATATCCATGCAAGCAAGGCACGCCCATGCGGCTTCGCCAAATAAAATCCAAGAATATATAAAGATATAAATCGCAGATAACCCAAACCGACTTCTGCGGGTTACCGTATCTTTTATTTCTTCTTATTCTTCCTATGACATGTTGACCGAGTCCAAGTCCAAAATCAAAGTCCATGTTGGACTTTCCCGTTTGAGAATAAAGACCCCAAATTCGTATCCGGAAATTGTTGTGTGCTTCAACGAACTCGCACTCAAATAGAAGGTCCAAGATTAACCATCCGTTATTGATCGTCCCTTCAACACAGAAACAATTTTCATATTTTTTGGCAATCTTTATTCGGATCGAATTTCATGCGATAAGCTCAAATTCCAGATATATTTTAACACTTTCGTTGTTCTTGCTTGTTGTTTATCGCTATTATTGAAGTAACAAATCAAAAACAAAATCAAATAGATCTCGAAATAAGCATATCGTAGATACTCTCCTTAATACGTTACCTTCATGCTTATTCGTAAAAGATTCTGTAATATACGCCTTTGTCTGTGGACTCTTTTATATATATAACAACGAAATATGGATAGATAGATAGATATGTGGGCTCTTCAATTTCGCACCAATCTCTTCGCGTGGTTGACGTGGAGAATGTTAAAATCGGATATAAATTGTCTGCCAAGTGAGTACAGTATAATTCTCTTAGTCTGCAAATTTTTTTTTTTTAAAAAAAAGGCAATTCCACAATTTTTAAAAAAGGCAGATCAAAAAGCAAACCCCACCCCACCGGCCTCCTTCCCGCCTGCTCCCGCCTGCTCGCAAACCCTAGAATAGAAATCCTCTCAGTCGCCGATTCTCCCCACCCTCTCTCTCTTCTTCCCCCTTTCTCCCCAAGGCGCACATACTCGACGCCATGGCCAGCAAGACCTCCTCGTCGGCGAGGGGAGCCGGCAGAGCGCTCCCGTTGGCGGAGGCGGAGAACAACAGTCGGCCAGCCCCAGAGTAGGCTCGACCAACTCCCTTTTCTTTTCTGTTTTTTTGCCCAAGGATATCTCTCTCTGTGTGTATCGTTTCGTTTTTCGACCGTATACTGCTTGGTTGTGTACACCGATCGGTGTGTACATGTACATTGATGTTGCTATGTTATGTGATTGCTTTTGAATTTGTGAGCCGGCCTTCTCTTACTCGCGTTTGTTTGTGCATGTTGAAATACCGTACCCTCGATCTCAACCACCTTCTTCTTCGTTCTCTCAAGGGTGCTTTACCCACTTAAGGATATCTCGAAGAAGAGGAAGGGAGGCACCAGCAGCTCTGCTCCTGCGGTGCTAGAGCGTCCTCCTCCCCCGGCTTTTACCGTTTTTATGTGAGTGCGCTTAGTTTGATTTGATTGATTGATTGTTTTTTTGTGTGTTACCATTATTCTGCTGTTTGTTTGTCTTTACATGTATGGTTTTATGGGTGGTGACAGGTGTGATTTCAAGGGGAGCAAGGAATGCGAATCTGTCGTGAGTCTCGCTCTCTAATCACCCGCGTTTACTACTATTCTTTAGCTTCCCATCATCACCGCGTTGCAATTCTCGACATTACCGAGTTTCAGGCACTTCTGATCCCAACGGTTTTTTTTTTTTTACTTGGTTGCAAAAAAATTGGATTGCGAATCGATCAGCGATGTGCGTCTCATTTTCAGTAAGAGAGAAACCAAATTGCTACCGTGCATCTCTCTCTTGCTGCTTTTGCATTCACACTCGCAATTAGGCAGATACCGGTCTCTCTTTGTCGTTTTCGGATTACCTCGATGCTCTTCGGTCTTATGGCTTTCTGATGACTAATTTGCCTTAGCAGTCTCAATTCTCAGACCATAATTTGTTGTGCTTGAAATGGCGTGCAGGTCGAAAAAGCTGCAGAGGATAAATGGAACTCGATGTCTGCAGCTGTAAGATGTCACTTGTCATTGCAGCATTAGCTCACAAAAGCTGTGAAAAGCCCAAGAAAAATACCAACCTCTGTGGATACAATGTTGATTCAGCCTACATTTTATGCAGGAGAAAAGTCCATTTGTGAAAAAAGCCTCGGAGATGGTGGCAGCCATGGACCAAGCTGCGGAATTCTATAAAATGATTACGAATGCCCCGAAAGCAACGGCAGCTACAACTGGTGGTCCAATGGAGTAATGAACTTCTCAGAAGTTTATCCTTTGCTTTGCACGTTTTGATAGTATATATAGGTAGCTCATGTGGCGACTCGTATTTTCAGCCTCTTAACAAAAAAAACAGGTTCTTGATTTGGGCAAACCTAGTAAACTCGTATTTGCTCTGCGTGTTCTTGTTTGGAAACCATGGCTTTATACTTGAGATACGATGACTTGTGATAGATGTCATACAATTGTTAGACTAGCATTTTTAAAACTCAGTATTTACTCGCCCTTGTACGACTTGAGCAACGACCTGGTGTCACTGCACACATGGTTGAAGGCATGGTTTTTAATTGTCCAAAGGGGGGTAGCATTGGAACTTTAGTGCGGTGGGTCGGCTGTTTCTTGTGCAGCAAGTTTTTGAGCTTCGTCATTGCTTCACAATGAAGGTGAGTTACTGCTGCATTCTATGCCAAATTACTGCATAATTTCAAACTTATTACACTAAATATGATCTGCGTGAGTAAATGCTGCGGGTGTGGACATCAAGTACACCCATATAGCACATGAGATGGATCACTTTAGACATCAAATACAATAGCCATGTAATACTTGTCTGGATCCAGAATGATACTGTATTTGCAGAGTAAGGCAGACCTCTTATTTTTAAGCACCTCGATCATTTGACTATTTCTTTTCTCCCGTGGGTCCTTAATTGCTTAATCTTACAAATATGATGTCTCTATGGCGAAAGCGAAAGTTCATATCTTTGTTTTATCTCTTGTGCGTTTCAATAGTAAAAATTCGGAAATGTTCCACACCATGACATCCCTACAAAATTTTCGAATCTTGAAATATTTTTGTACCCGCATGTATTGCGCTTTCTTTGTATGTTGCATTTTCTATCAATAATTTCTTCTCGTTGCTAAACGACTCGAGGGTTTCATATTTCAATTACTCGGGCACATTTTGCTAGTATCGTGAACGAACGAACAAGCTCACAAGTCTGCATCGTTGATGACCATTCGAGTTACAAGGCAACCCTACATCGTTATTTTCTGGCATATATATACTTTCTATAGGAAAAGGCAAAAGAATTTAGGAGTAGCTCCCAAGAATGAATGGAAAGTCCATCGCATGGAAATTGGGCAGTGTCCCTTCCCAAATTGAATGAGCAATTTGTGTTTGTCTTTCTCTGAGTCCTTCGCAGGTCAATCACGTAACTGATCACTGCCCAACAATCTTAGCAAAGAAGTGCTTCATGCCACCTAAAAAATGTGTATCTCGGGCAATTGAAAAACAGACTGAGAAGCGAAGGCCTTAACAATTTTCCCTAGAATCCATTCGGCTTATTTAATTCGATCACATCACATCATGGAGCAAACATATCTTTAGTTATGTCTTGCGTCAAATAATATCCTCAAGATGCCAAAACAGAAAAGCAAGGACAAAGGCGGCGGCCATCCCTAATGCATTTCTCTGGGGACGGCTACGGTAGTCGTTCCTAAAAGGGCCCGTCCATAGGCTTGGCAAAGCAATTGCCATGTCTCTTTAATGCGTCGTCTCTGTTTTTGAAATTTTAGAGAGTTTTTGCTCGCGCCTTGTGCCCGTTCTCTAGTTTGGGAGCGGTGGCATTCAATTTCGATTCGGGCCGAAATGATATATTTTATCGATGGAATGAGAAAATAGAAGACACGAGACTTCTAATGCAAGCCAAGGCGTTAAGAAGGAATCTTCCTCAAATCGAATAAAAATCCAATGTCAAATGCAATAACACTATCCATGCTATTATATGCCTTTCATGTTGGATCTTTCCAACCAAAATTCATCCAAGATGCTACGAAGTTCCCTCGATCGTGTCGATTCCTTCTAGTGCGCGTCTCTCCCTTCCTTGCTCTCCAAGATTTTATAGACCGAAAAAGTTGACCTTTGGACACCTCTTGTGTAGGGTCGTCAAATGAACGGGTTGGGTTGAAAATGATCCGATTTATGTTGACTCATTTAACCGTATTGATCTATTTACGTGCAAGGCCGCGACACGTTGTTCATCCTAAGTTATTTCCCACCCGTACTTAAATTGCCTAGATTATCTCACTCTCTCCTCTTTCCCAAGTCCCAACAGGTTCAGATACTCGCCTGTGTGTGTCTTGGATCGAAGAATGGGGACAGGAATTTAAGAGAATCAAATGATTAAACAATGTCTTAGCTGGAGAGATATCATAGATAATATAGACACTAGGGGCCTCTTTGGTAATGTTACGAATTTTATATTTTCTATTATTTTGTTCTTCAGAGTAAAAAATGAATAAAAATTCGTTTGGTAATGTCAGTTAATTTTTTTGTTCACCGAAACAAAAAAGTAGTGAGGGAGTAGATTTGAAACAAAAATGAGAAGTAAAAAAAAATGCTTCTAGTTCTCGGGTACAAAAAGAGAAACAAGATCAGTCATCTCTCTTTGACAAGATATTTCATACTAAATCCTAAACCCGAAACCCTAAACCCAAACTCCAAACCCCACTAAAACCCTAAACCTCAATCTTAAAACATTAAACCCCAAACCCTAAAACCTAAAACCCTAAACTCTAAACCCTCTACTCAAAACTCGAATTCCTAATACCCCAAACTAAAACCTGAAACACTAAACCCTAAATCCCAAACCTGAACCCTAAGAACCTAAACCCTAAAACCCTAACCTCAAATTGAAATAATTAAAATTTTGTTGACAAAAATGTCAGAAAAGTCTTAAATCTATTGATTGATGCCAATTTAATCAAAAACCTTTTAATTGTGGCAATTTAGTCAAAAAAATTTTTGACCTAATGCCAATTGAGGTATTTCAGCTAATTTTGGCTGAATATTGTTGATGTGGATGCCTGTCGGCTAGCCTACGTGGTACCACCAGTGTTGATATGGATAATTTTTAATAATATTTTAATATTTTTCAATTTTTTCTTACTTTCTTTTTTCCCTTCTTCTTTCTTTTGCCGATGACCCACCACAAGCAATGGTTGGTCGCTAGCCATGGCCAAGCGAGCTGGCCTCGCCAAGTGTACTAGGCTACAAAAATGTGGACATATTTTAGCTCAAGAAGACAGAGACTTGTTTATTATAAAATGTTAAAACATGACTCGCATTGAGAATTTGAAGGTTTGTCCCAGGGTTTGTGTAAACACCAAGTCTTACCATTTTCTTCTTCTTTGGTTGTGATAGCCCTTGCATCTTTTCCTTTTCAATTGTAGTTCTCTTAAATTGGAAAAAACATTGGAGGTAAGAATCAAATGACAATACATAAATGCATGCGGATTATGGTATTGCTTGATTTTTTGAGGTCTATCCTAAACTATTACATTGGCTTGAGCAAAATAAATTCCTTATCCTTGACCAAAAGCGACAACGGCAAAAGCATTAACCCCGCCACAAGCTTGAGAAGAAGCAGTAACCTGCCCACCACATTCTGCACTTGCCTCCGTAGAAGCAATGGCCTGGCCTGTAGATCCTCCTTTAATTGTACTTGGCGTTGCTTTAACATTATCCTGAATATATATTCATTGCCATTAAATGTAACATTGACATATACATATATTGCATATCATGACCATAATCACTTACTTGTTCTCTTTTAGTTAGAGATTCCGGTGCATTGGTATTGGCACACTTGATGTACATACATCGGCTTGCTCAATTGTTTGCTGTTCACTTGCCGGGAAACCAGCAAAAGGAAACAAACGGAGAACTCGAGAAGTTCGTCGGGACTACAAAGACCCCGATGGAGCGTTGAGGGTAGCGGTGTCAGTGATGGGTGGTTGAGCGAACCACCTGGATCGCTGGAGTTTTTCTCCGGATGTGAAACTACGTAATGAAAGAACCTAATCGGAGAAGCCTTGGTCTATCTCTAAGTGTGGCGTCAGTATCTCCCGGAAGTGACGAAAATGGGTGACGTGAATAGAGAGGAGAGGGGAGGAGATTTGATCGTGGGATGTCATGAGAGGTGTAGTGGATGATGATGAGTGGGTCTTTTAGGGAGCTTCAAGATTTGATGGTCATAGAATTTAGAGGTGAGGGGTTCCAGGTCCACTTAAAACCTATACCTTGTGTACTATTGATTTTGGAACCTAATATGTCCTAGGTTTTAGGGTCGATGCCAGAGTTTAGCTGAACGATTGCAATAAATCATTATCTTTCATAACTATCACTTACTGTTACAATATACTGACACAATTTATATTTAGACTTATGAAGAATACGAAATATTAATAAAATAAAAATCTTAGTCATAAAATGGAAAATCAGACTAGTGGTTCCAAATTATTTCTAGATTATACATTGTAGGATCTGGCAAAAACATTAACAAAAAAAAATTACAAAAACTTGTTTTAGGTTCCCACGAAAAAATAGATAAAAAAAATACAAAAACTTGTTCCGGGTACTTCGCATTGAAACCTATCCATCGAAATAAATTTTTCAATTTTTGAAATCTCAACCTATTCTGCATACTTGAAATCATGCTGACCCCTAATGGAAGTTAATCTCTGCATGATGGCCATGTACTCGAAGGATCGTGAAAATCTTTTTAAGGATCAGCATGATCGTGAGCAGATAATATGGCATCGGGATCCTCGATGAGCATTTTCTTTTCATCTTTCCTTCGGAAACCCTTTCCTATATAGCGTGCAAAGAATTGCTTTCAAAATCCCAGAATTTAGTTCCCAGTCAAAGCCCTCTTGCCTTACCAATTTGAGTGCCAATCTCGTCGATTCCTCTTCATGATTTTAGTTTGCCCAGCTCATTTGCTTCCATTTTTCTTTTGTAGATTTCAGCAGACAAAACCTTCCACAAACGCTTCGATTTCTTCCCTTTATTTTGTCCGTCTTCACAGATTTTGTCTCTCGATTGCCTGCCGTTTCCTTCCTTGTCCACTTATGTAATCTGGCTTGATTAGGCAAGATAATTTCTCCTGAATATGACCAGCTTTTCTTCACCAAGTTCGTGGAAAAGGAAAGAGGATTCCGGTTCCGTCAAATTGATGCATGTGATTTCCAATCCCATATTGCTTTGCCGCGTCAGTTTACAAAGATTTTGAATCTAATCTTGGATTTCACCAAATATGGGAAATGATATTTGACAATCCGGAGGATATTTGAAGGATTTCTAATCTCACCTTATCCCATCCCATCTCAATTCAAATTCAAACAATCAAATCCAGCTTGAATGCAAATACTATGAGATATGAATATTTTTGTTTAGAGACAAAACCAATTCCTAATTTATTTTGTGATAAATGACTAGAAAAAATCAAAATTTAGGTATCAACCATCAGAAAAGCCCTAGCCCCAAAGCCTGAAGCTTCGCATCTCACTTTTATAAGTGAGAGATATCGTCCATCTAAGGCAACAAATGAATATAAATTAAGGTCTTAGATAAACATTACTCACCAGAACCTTCGTCCAGACTCCAGAGTAGGCTCAACGAATTCTCTTTTTTTTCAAGTACCTCTTTGTTTCATTTCGTTTTTAGAGCATCCTTAGTTTGCCGCATGCTGCTTGGTGAATCCTCCCGTATACACGATCGATGTGTAGATGTAGGTGTTGCTTTAAGTAGATGTTATGTGATTATTTTTGAATTTGTGAGTCAGGCCTCTTACTCGTGTTTGTGCATTGAAATACTGTATACTCGATCTCAACCACCTTCTTCATTCTCTCAAGGATGCTTAACCCACGGAAGGGTATTTCAAAGAAGAAGAAAGGAGGCACCAGCAGCTCTGCTCCTGCGATGCCAGAGCGTCCTCCTCCCCTGGCTTTTGTCCTTTTTATGTGAGTGCGGTTAGTTTGATTTAATAGATTGAATTTTTTTTTGTGTGCGCGTTAGCATTAGTCGCTGTTTTTTTTGACATGTATGGTTTTATGCATGATGACAGGAGTGGTTTCAAGAAGAGCAAGGAATTCGAATCCCTTGCGAGTCTCGCTCTCAAATCACCTGCGTTTAGCTTTCCATCATCACTACGTCGCAATGCTTGACATTACCACTCGGGTGCAAAAAATTGGATTGCTAATTGATCAGCGAGAATCAATGGGCATCCAATTGTCTCATTTTCAGTAAGAGTGAACCAAACTGCTACCGTGCATCTCGCTCTTGCTGCTTTTGCGGTCGCATTCACAATTAGGCAGAGACCCGTTTTCGGTTTTCCTTGATGCGCTTCAGTCTTATGGCTTACTGATGACTAATTTGCCTAAGCAGTCTCAATTCTCAGACCATAATTAGTTGTTCTTGAAATGGCGTGCAGGTCACTAAAGCTGCGGGGGATAAATGGGACTCGATGTCTGAAGCTGTACGATATCACTTGTCATTGCAGCATCAGTTGACAAAAGCTGTGAAAAAAATCAACTGCTATGAATACAATATTGATTCAGCCTACTTTTTATGCAGGAGAAAATTCCATATGAAATAAAAGCCTTGGAGACCTTTGACAGAGCTGCGGAATTCTATAAAATGACGATGAATGTCCCGAAAGCTACAACTGGTGGTCCAATGATGTAATGAACTTCTCAGTTCTTTCTTTGCTTTGCACGTTTTGATAAAATTAGGTAACTTCTATGGTGACTCGTATTTTCAGCCTCTTAAAAAAAGAGGTTCTTGATTTGGGGAAACCTAGTGTTCCTGTTAGTTTGGTATTATCGCGTCTGAGCTGGGCATATGATATGCCTGCGTTCTTAGTATCCTCCTATAGATTCTTGGCTAGAAAGCCTGCATTATTGTTTGTTGTCCAAAGGGCCAGGTTTCAGAACACATCCGCTTATGTCATATTTGTCGATGTGGGTTGAACTGTGACAGCTAGTAGACTTGCGAGCATTGATGTTTTGCTGAATGAAAGTGAGAGTACCTGGCAGAGGTTGTAGGACAGCAGCAAACATATGGAAACAACGAAGGAAACCAATTATTGGTAGTTGGACTATTATGAATGGAATTATAGAGATCATCATCATTCTTGCTGCATAGCTTGTCCAGATGTTGGTGCTCGCTCCAGATCCTGCGATAGTCACCGTTATTTGAGATATAATGCGAGGTGCATCTAAATAGACAACCTATAACAAGGGTCATTTTCAAAATTGTTGCAGTCAAAAGTTCTGTTACAATACATAATACAAAAGAGTAAAGCTATTGAGATATTCGGATGGGGGAAAGATTGTTGCTTCAATTGTGACATACAAATATAAAAATAATGCAATTGCTTCACTTGAAACATTCAGAGACGATCTTTTGAGGAGCCTTCTCTCTCTAAATATTCATCCGTGAGTATCATTTGGTTCGGTAAGCATGCCATGGAGCAGAGTTTTGCAAATAGGAACTGATGTAGAGCTTTGACCTTCATATCTTTATTCAGTGGCATCCAATACCATAAGTATGATCATGGCGCATTCAAATAGAGTTCAGAAGGTACTGGCTAAGCTGGATAATTTCGTATCCTTTTGATCCATGGTGATTTACGTCTCAATATCGCATTTTCCGAAGATAATGCAAGTGCCCCATAGAACTGTCAGAAGCATTACCGTCGAGCCAGCGAGCAGGCTCATCCCAACAG
The DNA here is from genome assembly GCA_031216285.1 of Syzygium syzygioides. Lineage (NCBI taxonomy): Eukaryota > Viridiplantae > Streptophyta > Magnoliopsida > Myrtales > Myrtaceae > Syzygium > Syzygium syzygioides. The sequence goes on from CM062242.1 coordinate 20,500,669, forward strand.
AGACCTGGCTTTGAGCATCTTCTGTGCTTGCAGAGGCACCAGATGCTACAAATTAAATGGATGTTACACCGGCATAAGCCATTAATTATTCAATTCAACATGCTGAAAGGAATGACTTTAGGACTAGCTGATGAAGCCAATGAAGCTGGACGACCTCAGTCGTCAAGAGCGATCAATTAAACCAAGCCAATATTCGAGAGCATATATTAGTCATTGGTGGGATTATGCTGCCTCATATATATAGAAATAACAAGTTCATGTGGAAAAAAAATGTCTTGACAGTCTGCATAAGCAGCAGGAAGTCATGACATATGGCTAAGAATTTATAAGGAACAACATTCTCGATCCTTGCTGTCTCCTTTCCACAAGCCAACAGTACAACCTTCCCGAATTGCATCGACTTCCCATTTCATGGCAGAAACAGTAATTCTCATAAAAATGATTTCATGGGAAAAATGCTATAGCCCATTGTAATTAACTGAACAATGGATTTATAATTGCATGTTCTTGTTTGGAAACCACGGCTTTATGCTTGAGATACGATGACTCATGATGGATGTCATACAAATGTTAGGCTATATGTACATTGTCTATAATGCTTAGGCATTTCCAAACTCGGTATTTACTCGCCATACAAGACTCGAGCAATGACCTGGTGTCACTGCACATATGGTTGAAGGCACGGTTTGTCATTGTCCAAAGGGGACTAGGATTGGAACTCTAATGCAGAGGGTCCGCTGCTTCTTGTGCAGCAAGTTTTTGAGCTTCTGTCATTGCTTCAAAATGAAGGTGAGTTGCTGCTGGATACCATGCCAAATTACTACATAATTACAAACTCACTACAAGTAAAGATGATGCACGTGAGTAAATGCTACGGGTATGGACACCAAGTCACACCCATATAGCATATGAGATGGATCGCTTTAGACATCAAATACAATAGCCATGTAATACTTCTCTGGATCCAGAATGATAACAGTATTTGCAACATAGCATGTGAATAATTCTATGTAGCTTCCAAGTTAAAAGGATAAATTAAAGTTTAAGTATCCAATTTTGTTCGTTTGACACAAAGTATCATTTGCAACCACAACATCGAAGTCGAAAGACAGGTTGATCCGGTTATTCTCAAAACATTACCCAAATTTTACCTTGTCGTCTATACTATCTTAGAAAGTAAAGAAGACCTCTTACTTTTAAGGGCCTCGATCATTTCTTTTCTCCCGTAGGTCCTTAATTGCTTTATCTTATAAAGTATGATGTCTACAACAAACGCAAAAGTTCATAACCGTGTTTTACCTCTCGTGCGTTTCAATAGTAAAAATTCGGAAATGTTCCACCCCCACGACAACGTCCCTAAAAATTTTTGAATCTTCAAATAATTTGCTCTATCCATGTATATCACGCTTTCTTTGTACTTTGCATTTCTATTAATAATTTCTTCTCATGAAAAGGCAACTCGATATCGTCAATTTCATGCCTATACTTTCTATAGGAAACGGCAAAAAAATTCAGGAGTAACTCCCAAGAAAGAATTGAAAAGTCCATTGCATGGAAATTGGGCTTGCTATCTACGCTCGAGAACTTGTCCCTTCCCAAATTGAAGTGAACAATTTGAGTTCGTCTTTCTCTTAGTCACTTGCAGGTCCGTCACGTTACTGATCACTGCCCAATAATCTTAGCAAACAAGTGCTTCATGCCACTTAAAAAATGTGTATTTCGGGCAACTAAAAAAAGACTGAGAAGTGAAGTCCTTAACAATTTTCTTTTGGATCCATTCGGCTTATTTTTATTGGATCACATCATGGAGCAAACGTATTTATAGTATTGTTTTGCGTCAAATGATATCATCAAGATGTCAAAATCAGAGAGCAAGGACAAAGGCAGCGGCCGTCACTAATGCATTTTCTCTAGGGACGGCCAGGGCGGTCGTTCCTAAAAGGGCCGTTGATGGGCTTTGCAAAGCAATCGCCATGTCTCTTCAACGCATCGTCGTAGGTTTTTGAACTTGATAAGGGACGGTATTTGCTCGCCACCTTGTGCCCGTTCTCTAGTTCGGGAGCGGCAGTGATTTCCAATTTCGACTCGGGTCGAGATGATTATATTTTGTCAATAGAGCAAGAACATAGAAAGATGCGAAACTTCTAAAACAAGCCGAGGCGTTAAGGAGGGATCTTCCTCAAATCTAATAATCTAATGAGATATCTAACGCCAATTGCAAAAACATCATCCATGATGCTATATGCCTTTCATGTTGGATCTTTCCAATCAAAATTCGTCCCAAAATGATACTAAATGTCCCCTCAATCGTGCGAATTTGTGTCAATTCCTCCCGATGCGCTCCCCTCCCTTCCTTGCTCTCCAAGATTGTATAAACCGGCAAAATTGACCTTTGGACACCTCTTGGGTCCAACTAATGCCACGTCACATTTTTTTTTGTCCCAATTCAATTTTCATCCGTACTTTTTTTTGGTCTCGCTCATCTCTTCCATATACATATGTATGTATGTATGTATGTATGCGGTATCCACAAGAATCAAATTCTTGATTTAATACTCTCTGGCCCCACCTCCAAATTTTTTACCTGGTAGGGTCGCGTGCCCGTGCGGCCCATCCGTACTTAATTTATGCAGGTTAGCTTTACTCTCCCCTCTTTCCCCGAGCCCCAACGTGTTCGGACATTCGCATGTGCGTGTCTGCGATCGATGAACGGTGGTAGGAATTCAAGAGAGTCAAAATCTTAGCCGGACAGATATCATAGTTAATGTGGACACCTACACTTGTCGTTTTGTCGTGATTTGCTAAAACATGTATAGTCTCTTGCCTTTCTGTTTAAAATCTTTTTCGATAATTAGCAGATTAAACTATTGTTGTATGGATTTGTCGAATCGCCCGGTCACATCACACGAGGCTCGTCTCGTTGTGCCGTTTGGTGAAAACAGTGCGGCGCACACGCACCGAGTGCAACGCAGCCACCAGCCTGACGTTATTTACTATGTTTTCTTTGAAGAGTTGGTGCGAGGGAGCGGCGGTAACAGGTGCTCTTCAGCCAACAGATACAGTCACGTGTTCAATCTTCTTCGTGCTATATTGTGACGACAACATATACTCATAATTACGGTCTTTTTGCATGGATCGTACTTACAAGTGGTCCCGAGACACTTATTAAGCATATTTAATTAGGGATCGTTGAATTTTCAACCAATTAATTTTTTAATTTATCGATATATAACGACATCGACTCGTGATTTATGGGATCCCATATCCCCTTGTTATTATTTTCTATGTATAAAAACGTGCGATGCATTATCTTTTCCACGGCTGGTTCGACAATTTGTGAAAATGGCGTATTCACATTTCAAAATTCCCGATAAGCCATGGCAAGGTGGCCGCTTCGTCGGACACTCCCGATATCTATGTCGGAGTTGAATCTTCCGTCGTCTCGATCCCGACTTTCTACTGCCATTAGACTTCAAGATCCCTCCCCTCTTTCCCCCAGCCCCAACGCGTTCAGACATTCGCCTCTCTGTGCCTGCGATTGATGAGTGGGGGCAGGAATTCAAGAGTAGCAAATGATTAAACAATGACTTAGCTAGAGAGATATTGTAGATAATGTAGACTCTAGACAAGCAGCAGACAATGCGAATGTAATCTACACTTGTCGTTTTGTCGTGATTTGCGAAAATGCAGTAAAGTCGCTTGCCTTTTCTTTTTTGGGTTATTAACATGAAAAGCGTCAAAATAATACACTTATAATAAATTTATCTTAAATTAATTTTTTTATCACAAAAAATTTCAAATTGGTACATTTGTGACAAAATTATCCTCCATTAGTTTCCGTCAAAATTTTACTGTCAAATTGCTTAATTAAATGACACATGACAGTTGATGAATGTATCAGTTTAGGGTTTTGTTCTCCATTTGTCCCAGGTATACTATTTTATGATTTTTTTGTATTAATTCAATCTAATGAAGGGTAAATTAATCACAAATGTACAAAGTTAGAATTTTTGGTGGTCAAAAAATTAGTTTGGGGTAAATTTATTACAAGTGTACATGTTTAGAGTATTTAGTGGTAAAAAAATTAGTTTTGGATAAATTTGTCACAAATGTACCAGTTTGAAACTTTTTGTGGTATTAACCATTCTTTTTTTAATCATTTTTGGCAATTAGCAAATTAAATGGACACTAAATGGACATCTGTACAACAAGTTTCATGCGGATTGAATGTCTAGCAACATCTTGAAATTAGAATGAGATGTTTGCATAACTTCGAAGATAGTAGAAACTTCCTGTAATGACGAGTGATCTAAAAAAACTTCACTTAAAAACTCGACAAAGAGAAAAAGAAAATAGGAGAGGAAGATATCGTGCTCTAATTTTTGTACATAGTAATCATGCCGTAATCGTTCCTCCAGTTACGAGTCACCATTACTATCAATGAAAAAAAAATGAAACTCCATCGATCTATATACTATTGTAGAAAGTAAAGACGTCGTCATACTTTTAAGGGTCTCGATCATTTCTTTTCTCCCGTGTATCCTTAATTGCTTTTCTTACAAATATGATATCCATGACAAATGCGTAAGTTTGTAATCTTGTTTTATCTCTCGTGCGTTTCAATAGTAAAATTCGGATGTGTTCTACCCCCAGGACAACGTCCCTGAAAATTTTTTAATCTTAAAATAATTTGCTCTATCCACGTATATCACGCCTTCTTTGTACTTTGCATTTCTATTAATAATTTCTTCTCATCATTAAATGATTCGAGGGTTTCATATTTCAATTACTTGCGCACATCTTGCTAATATTGTGAACGAACGAACGAACAAGCACTTAAGTCTGCATCAATGATGACCAATCGAGTTACAACTTACAAGGCAACTCTCTATCGTCATTTTCATGCATATACTTTGTAACATGTTAGCCTCTCAGCCCATGTAAATTAAGAAAGTTTTCCTCCTTCCTCCTAGCAAGCTTCGTGAATGAAAAAAGATAGAGAGAGAAAGAGGGAGAGTTGGACGTTAAAATCAAAGAAGCTCAACGGTGAAAAAGGAAAAAGGGGAAAAGAGAGGGGAGTGAAAATTTTGGTGTGTAGCCATTTCAGACATTCCGACAAGTCGAATCAACTCCACATTGCAATGCCAGGTAAGTGTTCAAGCCCGTTATTTGTTTAATCTAAGTAATTTTTGAAGTTAGGTCGGTTATGTGAATTTTGAAATAGGAGATTTGATTAAGGAGTTATCGAGTTGCGGATATATATGCAAACGAAAATTTATGGTGTTGTGGAGCTATAGGGTATGATGAAAATCGATTCCGCAATACAGATTAATCAGAATGAAATTCCGACATTTCGAGTTCGAGTTATACGTGACGGACAAAAACAAACGTTCATTATAAATGAGTTTCTTGATTAGTGCATATAAATCGATTTATCAACAAACAAGCGTAGTTTAGTCAAGTAATTCGTTAGATTAGTGTATTACTCAATTACTGATATCGTTTTTCTATTAAATTCATAGGAATAAGATTATGTCGGCTTTACTATCATCGTAGGTTGGTTTTTAGCATTCCTAAGTATGTGGTGCTATCTCTTCTTCGAGTTTGTAAACTCATATTTTAAAAGCGATATGAATTAGATATATTATGACTTACAAAATAACATTTTTATTGCATAAAAATTGGATCAAGCATTTATTACCATTTTGTCTATTTGAAATAGAGCATTATCTATCGATTATAATTTAAATTTATTTCTTGGTTTGCAAAATATTGTTATGAAGAATTATGAAAAGATCTTACCTTTGAATATGATTTATGAAAGGTTCTATGTTTGATGAATTGAATCGTAAAAAGTGATATGACTTGGTCTTTGAACCTGAGTTTTGATATGGTTCCCGGTTTTGGTCATGGGTCATCGGAGATGGAGGTTGGTGGATTATGCCCATGTCGCCATGATTGGAACCCATTGACGGGTAAGTATGCATGTTATTAGAATGTTCTTCTGGACCAAACCACTGGCTAATATTGGTGGAGACCTAGCCAATGGAGTAAATTTTGTTGTCTTTGTCACAGGTGTTAAGCGTAACCATAGTTGGATATTGAGTATTAGATTAGTCAATGGAATGAACCATTGACATTTGACTTGAAAGAGATTAATCAATGTAACTGACCATTGATGATTGATTTGTCATTGTTGATTATTGATATGATATAAAGACATAGCCTACTTTTGATATTTTACGTTTATCGTATTCGAGATTTGAGATTGATGAGTTATGATATCAGATTATAAAAAATGCACAGTGAACGTTTGATTTACTTAGAAGAGATCTACTCACTGAGTTATAGTTACTCATTACTTGCTTTTCAATGTAGGACGAGAGCATTATCATTATTAAGAGTACATTTTGATAGTAGAGATTTTTGGGTATGAGTTATATGTGACTATGATGAACTTTTTAGTTAGTTATTTGTTGGAGATATAGAAATATATCTTTTTGATGGATTATAAAAATTTCGATATTATAACTATATGACTCTTTTATCATATATATATATATATATATGGAAGGACGGCTATATCATTATGCCTGCACTCATAGAGTTGGGGATGCGACAAACTTTCTATAAGGAAAAGCCAAAAAATTTAGGAGTAACTCCCAAGAATGAACGAAAAGTCCATTACATGGAAATTGGGCTTGCGCTCAACGCTCGAGCACTTGTCCTTTCCAAATTGAAAAGAAAAATTTGAGTTCGTCTTTCTCTTAGTCACTTGCAGGTCCATCACGTTATTGATCACAGCCCAATAATCGTAGCAAAGAAGTGCTTTATGCCACCCAAAAATGTGTATTCAGGCAATTATAAAAAAGACTGAGAAGGTGAAGTCGTTTCCAAAGAGTAAAAGGTATATTTTTCTCAAAATTCATTCAAGCTTATCCTAATACGATCACATCATGGAGTAAAACATGTCTATAGGCTTTACATTTGTTCAACCTAACTCCAGTTTGCGTCAAAATATATATGATCAAGATGTCGAATTGACAAAATTCTAAAGGGGCTATTTAGGGGACAAGGCAGCCATCCCTAATGCATTTCTCTAAGTCGTTCCTAAAGGCCCGTTGATGGGCTCCGCAGAGCAATCGCCATTTCTCTTCGGGAGCAGACGGGTCGACGTGCCGACGTCATCGCCAATTATCTCATTAGGAATTGTTTTGCAGTTTTTGAACTTTTAGGGACGTTTTTGCTCGAGGCTCACGTCCATTCTCTAGTCGGGGACTGGCGGGCATTTCCAACTTAGACTTGGGTTGAGATGATATTTTGTCGACGGAGTGTGAGAAAAAAAAACGACGCAAGACTTCTATTACAAGCCAAGGCGTCGAGAGGACTTCTTCCACAAAAAATTAAAACGGAAAATCCAACATCAGCTTTCATTTGACGTTGGTTCTTTCCAAGCAAAACTCGTCCTTAAACAATAGGGAAAAAGATGACCAATAATGTCTTCTCAGTGGTGCAAAGTTGTCGATTCCCCCAGGTGCGCTCCCCTCCCTTCCTTGCTCTCCAAGATTGTATAGACCGACAAAGTTGACCTTCGGACACCTCTCATGCAAGGTCGTCAAATGAGCAGAACAAATTAGGACAAAAATGATCCGGCCCATATTGATCCATTAACATGCAAGGCCTCGTCACGTTCCTTGTCCTACTTTATTTGCCACCCATGGTTAATTTACCCAGATGATCTCACTCTCCCCTCTGTCCCCAAGCCCCAACGTGTTCAGATATTCAGGAATTCAAGACAATCATACGATTATACAATGTCCTAGCTAGAGATATATCATAGATAATGGAATCTACACTTGTCTTTTTGTCGTGATTTGCAAAAAGTTACGTAAAGTCTCTCGCCTTTTCTTCTTCCTTTTCTTTTATGATTAGCAGATTAAATTATTGTTTTTTGATTTGTCGAATCACTCGCTCACATCACGTGAGATTCGTCTCTTTGTGCCGTTTGGTGAAAACGATGCATCGAGTGCATTGGAGTCGCCAGCCTGACGTTTTTCTCTTCGTTTTCTTTGAAGAGTTGGTGCGAGCAGCGGCAGCGGCGCAGCCAACAGATACGGTCATGTGCCGATTCTTCTTCACTTTTATATTTGTGAAAACAACGTATACTCGTAATTAGGATCTGGATCGTACTGACAAGTGATCCCGAGTCACTTATTAAGCATGTTTATTACAGAGCCGCTGGATTTTCGACCGATTGACTTCCAAATTTATCGATATAAAGTGGCATTAGCTCGTGAATTATGAGATCCCATATCCCCGTCTCCATTTTCCATGGATATAAACGTGCGATGCATTATCTTTTCCATGACTGTTGGACAATCTGTGAAAATGGTGTATCCACAATTTAGGATTTTTCGATAAGCTGCGCCAGGCTGGCCCCTTTGTTGGATGCTCCCGATATCTATGTCAAAGTTAAATCTCCCGTCGTCTCGACCACGACTTTTTACTGCCATTAGACTTTGAGATCACATGTCATCGTTTTGTAAAGTTGGGTAACATTAGTAATGATATTATTACCCACTTAAGTGGAATTCAAAAAATGAAAATGAAATGCAAATGAAAAATGAAATTTTTTTTGTTTCCTGGACTCAGTGTTTCACTAGGAAGTAATCGCAAACTAAGTTATAAAAAATCATGGGATGATCCGAAAAATCCCGTTTGATATTAGGACAATGCTTAGCATGCTGAAAAACGAACCTTGATGCTCGTTGTAATCGACTTCAAGATTTGGAAAAGATGGAACGTATATAGAAATCGATATATTAAGTAATACAACAGATTGTAATTGCACGTTCTAACCAGTATATTGTATTGGACTGCGATCAAAATCCGAATGTTTGGATTATGTTCCTCTCGTTTTGTATTGTTGGAACTGTAGTAGAGGGTTGGGGTTATGAGAATGAGCGATCGAGGGTACTGATGAACTTTAGGAGACATGAGATTACACAATAAATGACTGCATTTGATCCAATTAAGTTAGTAATTCCTTCAACTCAAGCTGTATTTAAAGCAACAGACGCGCGGTACATTGGATCGATCAAAACTTGCCTTCGTAGATACATAACGTTGAGTCAGACAAGATTCATAATGCGGAATATAGTAGAGATTATTAGACCTGTTAAACGGGTGGGTCGAGGATCGAAAATGATTCGACCCAAATTGACCCATTTCCTCGCCATACAAATCTAGTGAACTCTATTTGACCCAATCCGATCCGACCCGACTCATATTGTTAAAATACTTTCATATTTAAATCTCAATCTAAGGAAACTCATGAGGTCGCGGGGATGAGAAGGAATGAAGAGAGAGTAGTAAAGGTGGGTTGAATCTAAGTAAATTGTGAAGTCGTTTAACAATCAAATTATTTTGAATTTTATCATTCTAAACTGATTTGTGACCTATTTACTGAATCTAACTAATTCAAATAACAACTCAGCTCATTAAATATAGATAAAAAAATGAATTTATAACTCGTTTTTATAAGTCCGATGACCTGATCACGGTCACATGGTGTCTTTCCCAAGAGTCGGCCGTAGCATGAGCCATTTTGCCCTAGCCATTTGTCACAGGCCGGCAGTTCCTTGATCGCGGAATAGCTCGTGTGGCGCCTGATGCGTCGGTCATATCAGATCAGCCCTCGTTCATTAGCGGTTCTAGAGAACAATACGGCGAATAGCTTCATTGTATCGGATTGTACCACGCCCAGTATAAGCTCGGGCGTCTAGTCCATCGAGCTAAATACACAGATCTTATTTAGGTACGATAACTGATTTTGGCATGCTATTAGAACTTCTAGCGCCAACCGTTCTAACACCACTCTCACAACCCAATTGTATTTCATTTTTGCTACGTCCTCACTCTTCATCCGATAATCCTCTTTGTCCGATAACCCCGAACATCACTCACAACGAGAGAATACGGTCCGCGACACGTAGCTCACAAAACGACGGTGCTTTGTCCGCGTCCGAAGCGCGCGGGATCTTTTTATACGGCCCCCCCTCTCAACAGCCAGAGCACACCAGACGTACGAGAAAAACAAGGACGCTCTCGTCTGTTTCCATCTTTCCATCGCCGGGAAGAGGACGACGACGACGGCGGCGGCGAAGCGGGCGAGCATGGAGAACGGGTCGCCGGTCTGGAAGTTCCGGGGCAACGAGGGGCTGTCCGCCGCGTCGGCGATCACCGTCCGCGGCATCCTCTGCCAGCTCATAGCCAATCTCGACGCCGGCGACAGCCGCGCCGCGGTCCCGCTCGGCCACGGCGATCCCTCCGCCTTCCCTTGCTTCCGCACGGCCCCCGTCGCCGAGGACGCCGTCGTCGACGCCGTCCGCTCCGGCGAGTTCAACAGCTACGGCCCGACCGTCGGTATCCTTCCCGCCCGGAGGTAAGAAGCGGTGCCGTTCGAGATTGTCAGGATTAGATTTCTCGTTCACGTTCGCGACCTTTTTTGGCTGAATCAGAAGGGGAATAGGGGGAAAGTAGTGAGAAGAGAGTGAGATTTTGGGATGAGACTTGGGAGGTAGAAGGTTGGTCGAGTTTTCTGAGTGTACTACTAGGACGCTCTGAAACGGTGGAGAACTTGCGGATTCGTCAGGCCAATGCTTGCGTCTGTTGAAATGATGGGCGACGATTACAGCCGGATGTTGTTCTTTTTTCCGGCCGGTATATCTGCGAGCTACGGTATCTTTTTCGAGGGATTAGTTCTGCATCACGTGTAATCTTGAGACGAACAGATAATATCGTGCTCTGTACAAGCTTGGCGATCGCATGGACTGGCTCGTATGCTTCTTATGGTCGGGACCGTTTGTTTAGCTGCGCGTGTCATATTCGCCAAGCATGTTATTTTGCATCCTCGATCTTCCTAGTACCTACGAGTCGATTGTTGATGCGTTTAAGGTGCCGACGGCGTCGTGTACTTAAAAATGCCGGGATTTACATCCATGTGGTCATGCAAGATTTAAGAAATCGTACAGTTTAAATGGTCAATGATTGAGAGGCTGATGAGTGGCTAGTGTGAAAGGCAACTCAATTGAGGTTTTTGGAACTTATTGTGTATTCTGCTTCTGTCGCGAGACTGCAAGGGGGTCGAATGCAAAATGCATAGTCCTGGCAGTTGTTTTGCTTCATGCATACTAACCATTTGGTTTGTTCATGGTTGTATCTTAATGTCATAGTAGCTGTTATTGCCGATCAATATCAACTGTCTCGTCAATAAACTTGGATCATCATATTGCTAGCAAAAACAGTATGTTGAAAACAGAGTATAAAAAATGGGACCAAGCTTTAGTGACTACAAGAAGTGGTAATTGTCAATTGTCTGGATAACGATTGAATTTTGTGTAAAGGCCGCTATGACTATGTTGATCTAGGTGCTTTCTGTAGGCTGAATAGCAATTTATTTCCAGACCACACGTTCAAGTGAGCTAGACTAATTCGGGGCACCAACTTCCACAGGGCTATTGCTGATTATCTCTCCCGTGATCTCCCGTACAAATTGTCACCAGATGATGTCCATCTGACACTTGGGTGCACACAAGCAATCGAAGCCATATTAACAGTTCTCGCTTGCCCTGGAGCCAATATTTTGCTTCCAAAACCTGGATTCCCATACTATGATGCACGTGCTGCACATAGCCATCTTGAGACACGGTATTTTGATCTTCTTCCCGATAAGGGTTGGGAGGTTGATCTCAAGGGTGTTGAGGATCTTGCAGACGAGAGGACTGTTGCCATGGTTATCATCAATCCTGGCAATCCTTGTGGAAGTGTCTTCAGCTACCAGCATCTAAAGAAGGTTGCTTTTGAATTTTGTTTGAGATTTCTTCGAATCTTAGCAAGTAGATGTCTCATAAACATGGAAAATCTACGATTATAAGCTGGAATGGAGCCAGTAGATTCCGCTGGAGCTTAACTTAGAGAGCTACATAGCCTCTCGAGATGCTTCTTTATCTCAGGCAGTGGAAGCTGAATAGATTTGTTGCTAGTTGCTTTTATAATCTTTGGTATCCACATTTGTGTTGCATTAGCTGTTGTTCATCATTTTCTTTCTTTCTTTTTCTGAAAAAAGGTTGCCGAAACAGCAAGGAAGCTTGGGATTATGGTAATTGCAGATGAAGTATATGGTCATCTAGCTTTTGGAGATGCACCATTTGTCCCCATGGGTGTTTTTGGATCCATTGCGCCTGTCTTGACGTTGGGATCAATATCAAAGAGGTGGATTGTTCCAGGTTGGCGACTTGGTTGGCTTGTGACAAATGATCCCAATGGTTTTCTGAAAAACACTGGGGTCTCTCTCTCTCTCTCTCTCTCTCTCTGCGTGTATGTGCGTGTGCGTGCATGCGTGGGTTTGTGAGCGTGACCGCTCGCTTGATTGCATATCTTTATGGGCCGAATTATATGACTGCTGGGGTTGGTCACAGGGTATTTAGATTGTTCCTTTTCTCTCTACAGGTTCCTACGTCCCTTAAAGGATTTCTGGATATATCCTCTGATCCTCCTACATTTATCCAGGTACGTAACTACTCCTGATAATTAATCAGTGACATCCAGATTTGGAGACATGGGCTGTTTTTCAAAATGATTTAGTTAGTAGGCTTGTCTGCATTATTTTTGTATCATTACTAGAGTGAGTTGTGGATATTCTTGGCAAGTCATTGAGGAAGTGACAAGTTAATGAGAACTTTTTCTCTTGAAGATGGTTAATTAAAACAATGTATACTGCATAGCAACGTAGAGTCGCACCCAAAACAGATCCCCAATGATTTGCGTGTTTCCTCTCTACGTTCACCTCGTGCATGTTACTTTTCTCAAAGATTTTAGACTATAATGCGCAAGCTGTTGATATTCTCATTAGAAGTGATAGATGTTCTGTCTCAGTCATTTTGCTTGAATTATCTCAACGCGCTTTTACTTGATAAATTATTGTCTTCATTTAATCCTTGCGAGAGTGCTTGCTAACTTTTATTTGTGGACAACTAGCTTCCATATAAAATAATAGCTAATTATTTCCGCTCTTCATTGCAATTTTAACAGGGGGCGGTCCCTCACATACTTGAGAAAACAAATGATGATTTTTTTTCAAAAATCATTTGCATACTAAGAGAGGCTGCAGACATATGTTATGAGAAGATTCAAGAGATACCTTGCATCGTGTGCCCAAATAAGCCAGATGGAGGCATGTTTGTAATGGTATGGACATTTATATATATACATGTATATGTATGTATGTATTTTTATTTTTTCATCGGTATGGCATACACAGTTATGTGATTTATATTTTTCTTGATAAGTGAAAGATGCTATCGTGACAGGTCAAGTTGAATTTATCATTGTTGGAAGGCATTAAGGATGATATGGAGTTCTGCATGAAACTGGCTAAAGAAGAATCTGTTATTGTTCTGCCTGGTAAACTCAGCCTCTCATACACCCATCCCACTTTCGCTACAGAGTTCTTTGCTTTTCTCCAGCGATATCCGTATCCATCAGATGATAATCGATGACATTTGTCTTGCAGGGTTAGCTGTTGGAATGAAGGACTGGCTTCGCATCACTTTCGCCATCGACCCATCTTCTCTCAAAGATGGCCTGGCGAGGATTAAGGCCTTCTATGAAAGGCATGCCAAAAAATAAATGCGTCGGTCCATGCCGGCGCCACAAAGGACTTTGATCATCAACTCCTTGTTGGATCTTGAGATGCCTTTGTCACAACGTTGAAGATCATTGCAAACTATAAAACAAGATTAGTCAATCCATAAGAAAGCTAATTATCCGAGCATATGCCCGGAAGTAGGGGACGGAGGAGGAGGAGAAAATCAACCGGACTGTTGATTCGATCCAAACCTCCATTAGAATGGTCCCTTCTTAGTCGTGTCGGTTGCTTTAGCTTTGGCTGGGAATAAAAACTTCAAGTAAGGGCTTCGTAACTTTTGCTGCTCGGCAAAATGTCAAGAAGCAGTGTCATTAGGTGATCAACACCTCCTTGTTTGTAATTTAATCGTCTCTTTAAAAAATAAAGATGTGATGACATCAGATATGGATATTCCGATTTCCAAAAGTGCCACGACTCGCTAATAATTTCTATCGGCGGAGTTAATTACATCGGGGAAATTCCTAGGGAACTCGTGAGGATATTTCTACTTGATCTAAAATATACAAACTCCCTCAAATTTTGTTAACATGTCTTCTCGCCCACCTGCATATTGCACGTCATTCCCTAGAAAACTCTACATGAAGTCATTAGCTTTGTTATCAAAAGTACCTTCCCATCAAACTTAATCTCCAAACGATTAAAGCAAAGTTGAGGGGTATCCTTTGCGGTCGGATGGTGCAAAAAACGTTTGAATAAATAATTTCATTGTGATATCAATATTGTGCTCATGCTATCATTAAAAGGTATAAATGAACATTGTATATTCCCCATTTCATTGTAACTTAGCTCTTTTCCTTATCCTTTTTTGATTATTGTGTCCCCTCACTATGGATATCGATGTTTAAAATCCTTTGAAATTATGTGTATTAAGGCTGGTGTTTGCTCGGACTTTTTAATCATATTTGATAAGGACAGATAAAATAAAGGAGGGACGATGTTTGAAATTATGATGTCCGAGTTGGACCATTGAGGCGGGCTGAATGACGATGCGATGGCTCTCGCCGCAAGCATCGATATGGAGGGAATTTGGAGAGATTATAAACGAACATAAAATCGACTCTACTATCTCTCCTAATCTCCCCGTCTCTTTCCTTTTATCGAAACTAGACCGTATTTTTAAAATCCTTTCCCTTCCTTGCTAATTATTCCTACCGAACTACGTATTAATTGCACTTGCGTCAAGTCAACAACATGATTAGAACACGGGGTTTGTGGATAATCACTCGGTCTCGTGGTTTACTAATTCTTCCTTTGATCAGCTAAAGAGATCAAAAGAACCGCAGCGAATCAAGTATATTACTTGCCTTCACATTCCATTTAATGACCGAACTAATCAATCTTAAAATATTCAATTCAATAAGACCGGGCTTGACGTAATGGCAAGCGATTGAATTCGATCGACATAAAGTAAAGAGGGTTGGAACAACAACCATCTCCCCAACCACCTTCTCCTCCGATTGATGAATGTCATCCCCACATAGGATAAGCCTGTCCCTTCAATGGAGTAATGAAAAACACGACAGCTTTTGCCAGATGTTAAAGAGTTTGTGCAAAGCACTTCTTAAGTCTAACCAAATGTACTTTGAAAATTAAAAAATTATTATTTAAAGTATTTGATTTTGTCCAAATGTGTAGTTCTTCCGTTATCAAAGTATTTTGAAAAGTGTTGTCTTTGTTAAAATATGTCTCGAGTTTGAGATTATGGACGATTTTGATCTAAAACTATATGTGAATATCTAAGTCATATTTTCATAAATATGGATCCCTCAATCAGGCAAGCCTGTTGGACTTGGAGGTTGCGGGTCCACGAAAAGCAGAAGAGGAAAGGTTATTATCTCCTTTCTTGCCGAGTGGAAAGCAGAAATAAAAAAAAAAAAAAAGTCAAACATTTGCTGGAGGAAACAAGTATTCTTTCCTAATTGATATTGGAGTCAACGGCTCGAACAAGAAAGTCCAACGTGGCTTTTGATTCAGACCATGGTCCGGTCAACTCTTGGGCACATATAATATATTCTACTGCGGCACCTTGGGAGGCAGAAGTTGAAGAGTGCAGAGTGGGGTCTTCGTGCCCTTATGTCCAAAGAATACTTGAAGCACCTAAACGAGTACTTGGCAAGTTTTGTGGGTCTTTCTTCCGTAAAATGCGTCCAAGAGTGAGCGTAAGTGATTGTAGCGGATTAAATCTTGTGTAAGATTTGTCAATTTTTTCGTAAGATTGAAAGATTATTTCGTGAAGAATTGTGAGGCTAAACACTGCGTGAGTTATTGGGTGTAATTGGAGCTTGAGAAATACTTAAAGTATTTGAGTGACTCCAGTGTGATTGTAATCTCCGTTGTATCGCTTGATCTATAGTGAAATTTGTTCTTGCTAGACACAATATTTTATGTCGACGACTTTAAAAATTAGAACGTATTAACAGTAGTACAGGGGCAACGTACCAAACCGACTTCGTTCGTCTGCAAGTCCATTTTCGAACGCAGTTTACTTGTCATTCCTAAGTTCGATCCAATCCAAACAAGAGGAAGGACTCAAAGAGGAAGAAGAGATGGAGAACAAATGGAGTAGACTCGGATTCGCGGAGAGCACGGAATCGCCTGTCACCATAAAGAACGTGTGCGCTATGCTGAAGCAGAACCTCAATGCGGCTGAACCCAGACCTCTGGTTTTGCTCAGCCATGGCAACCCTTCTGCATTCCGGTGCTTCCGCACGTCTCCGGTCGCCGAGGAAGCCGTTGTCGACGCTCTCAAGTCGGCCAAGTTCAACTCCTATGCCCCTTCTCTGGGTCTCCTTCAAGCTAGGAGGTTGTGGTCTCCTCGTTCACATAGCTGTTACTTGCTCAAATCACTATTTCCATGTCGTTCTCGTATTGTCATCTTTCTAATGGACTAATCATCTTGCGTTCATGTTTCTGTTGTCTTGAAAATGCTATTCAAGGGTAATGTTCCATCAAGCATCCTGTTTGTGGGTGATGAATGTTGCAGTGAAGTGTTTCTTCCTTTCCTTTTTGTCTTATTTGTTTGTTCTCCAATATGTCATTTTTGCTGCTTTGATGTTTATGTTGGGATTTTGGCACAAAATCCCATAGAATTGAATGAGAAGTGTGTGGGTGAAAGTGTCCCACATAGGGTAGAAGAGAGATGGGAGATGGGTTC
This sequence comes from Syzygium syzygioides, assembly GCA_031216285.1. NCBI lineage: Eukaryota > Viridiplantae > Streptophyta > Magnoliopsida > Myrtales > Myrtaceae > Syzygium > Syzygium syzygioides. The sequence goes on from CM062242.1 coordinate 20,517,531, forward strand.
ATATAGTTGAGCCTCACAAATGGGTTTGGGCCCCAAGGGGTACCCCACTTTTGTGGAAGAGAGAGGACTTACGTCAAGCTCGGTCCACTCCCCCCGCGCGCCGCCGCCGCCGCCCGTCCGGCTCGGTTCGAGGTCCACCCTCTATCGGTTTTTTATTTTTTTCAAACCGGTTCGAGGCTCGGCTCGGGACTGTTCACGAACTTGGAACCGCCGGCTCTCTCGCAACTCTTCAATTTTTCGCCATATATCCGAAAGGTTTAGTTCGGTGGATGAGACATCGTGACATTTCTGTATTCCCCAGAGACATTTTCCCGAGACACTTACGCATATTCACTTCATCGTTATCATTTCTTGTGCGATTGTTCTACAAATTGCGTTCGTTGGAGTTCTATGGATAAGTACCGTTTCGGAGGAACGAGATCCGTTCTATCTTGGGAGACGATTGTCCGATATCCTCGGGTACTGATTGAGGAGCCAAATTCGTCTTAAGGACACGACGTTATTTCGTCGGGCTCAGATCAACATTTTGTTTATTTGCTTGTGCTGCTTTCAGGTTTGTTTTTTCTTGACATTTAATTTCGGTTTCTAGTATACGAACATTCTTCGACAATAATCTTAAGACGAATTTGTTCGGTTCTGTTCGTATACCAACATTATGTTCATTGAGTTTTTTCAGTCATATATTACCGATTCTTTCCGTGAATATATTCTGTGTTTATGCTTTCAGAAATGGCTTCGGCTTCGACTTCGGTTAACCCTATTCCGAATCATGGAGAAAAGCCAGAAAAGTTTAATGGTACGGATTTCAAGAGATGGCAACAAAAGATGTTGTTCTATCTCACGACCTTAAACTTGGCTAGATTCCTCAATGAGGATAGTCCTAAATTGGACAATGGAGAGACGAATAAAGAAAGGTTGGCTGCTGTGGATGCATGGAAGCATTCCGACTTCCTATGTCGCAACTATGTCCTCAATGGTCTGGACAATACTCTCTATAACGTCTATAGTCCTCTAAAAACGGCTAAGGAGTTATGGGATAGTCTGGACAAGAAATACAAAACCGAAGATGCCGGATTGAAGAAATTCATTGTCGGTAAATTTCTGGACTTCAAGATGATTGATTCAAAGACCGTCTTAAGTCAGGTTCAAGAGCTTCAAGTGATTATGCATGATATTCATGCTGAAGGAATGACTCTAAGTGAGACATTTCAAGTGGCTGCATTCATTGAAAAACTGCCACCCTCCTAGAGAGATTTCAAAAATTATCTCAAACACAAGAGAAAGGAGTTGTCACTTGAAGACTTGATTGTTCGGTTGAGGATCGAGGAAGACAATAGGCTGTCCGAGAAGAAAGTTGGGAAGAACCTAGAGGTCTCAAAGGCCAATGTTGTTGAAGAAGGATCGAAACCCAACAAGAAGAGGAAAATGCCTAGCAAGTCTGGAGAGGGATTCACCCAAGGCCCGAAGAAGTTCGTTGGCAAGTGCTTCAACTGTGGCAAGTCTGGACATCGAGCCACAGACTGCAGAGCCAAGAAAAGACAGAAAACTCAGGCTAATGTGGTGGAAGAGATCTCCCATGGTGTTGATGATATCAATCTGACTGCTATGATATCCGAGTGTAATATGGTGGGAAACCCCAAGGAGTAGTGGATTGATACTGGAGCAACTCGTCATATCTGTGCAAACAGATCGATGTTCTCGTCCTACACAACTATGGGGGATGATGAAAAACTTTATATGGGTAATTCATCAACCTCTAAGGTTGAAGGTGTTGGAAAGGTTGCTCTCAAGATGACATCTGGGAAAGTTGTGACACTAAACAATGTGCTACATGTGCCAGACATACGCAAGAATTTAGTGTCCGGATCTCTTCTTAGCAAGAATGGTTTTAAGCTGGTGTTTGTGTCTGATAAGTTTGTACTCTCCAAGAATGAGATGTATGTGGGAAAGGGTTACCTTAGTGATGGTTTGTTCAAGCTGAATGTAATGACTGTTGTACCTAATGATGTTATGAATAAAATTGTTTCTGCTTATATACTTGAGTCTCCTAATTTATGGCATGCTAGATTAGGACACGTTCACTATAAGTCGATAAAGAAATTAATGAATATGGGGTTATTGCCAAAATTCAATTGTTCAAGTGAGAAATGCCAAGTGTGTGTTGAATCTAAATTTTCTAAGCCTCCTTTCCATTCTGTAGACAATAGAGTCTCAGAACCTTTAGATTTAATACACACAGATATATGCGATATGAAATCAATACCGTCAAGAGGTGGTAATAAGTATTTTATTACTTTTATAGATGACTGCTCGAGGTATTGTTATGTTTATTTGCTTAGTAGCAAAGATGAGGCTGTGAATGCGTTTAAAATTTATAAGTCCGAAGTTGAAACTCAGTTGAACAAGAAAATTAAAATTATAAGAAGTGACAGAGGAGGTGAATATGAATTTCCTTTTGAGGAAATTTGTACCGAGTTTGGTATCGTTCACCAAACGACTGCTCCTTATACACCACAATCAAATGATGTGGCGGAAAGGAAAAACCGGTCTTTAAAGGAAACAATGAATGCATTGTTGAATAGTTCCGGTTTACCGCAGAATTTGTGGGGGGAAGCTGTTTTGACGGCGAATTTTATTTTAAATAGAGTACCCCACAGAAAGACACAACAAACTCCCTATGAGAAATGGAAAGGCAGAATGCCTAACTTGAATTATCTCAAAGTGTGGGGGTGTTTGGCTAAGGTTGCGATTCCTAAGCCTAAAAAGGTTAAGATAGGACCGAAAACTGTTGACTGTGTTTTTATCGGATATGCTCAGAATAGCAATGCATATCGTTTTCTTGTTCACAAGTCAGAAATCCCAGATATACATGTTAATACGATAATTGAATCAAGGGACGCTTCGTTATTTGAAAATATATTTCCGTATAACATAGTATATGAGCCAATTGATAATAATAAGAGGCCTCGAGATACTATATCTAGAAGTGATCCAAGGGAGGATGAACCTAGACGTAGTAAAAGACAAAGGACTTCCACGTCTTTTGGACCTGATTTCTTAACGTACCTGTTAGAGAATGAGCCTCGGACATTCAAAGAAGCTGTGACTTCGCCAGAAGCCCCGTTCTGGAAAGAAGCTATCAATAGTGAAGTTGAATCCATCTTGTCAAACCATACATGGGAATTGGTTGACTTTCCTCCTGGTAATAAACCACTACAATGTAAGTGGATTTTCAAGAGGAAAATAAAAGCGGATGGTACTATTGATAAATATAAGGCTAGGCTTGTAGTAAAATGATACAAGCAACGAGAAGGTCTTGATTATTTTGATACTTATTCACCTGTTACTAGAATTACATCTATAAGGATGCTAATTGCTATAGCAGCGGTGTATAAGCTTGAAATTCATCAAATGGATGTGAAAACGGCCTTCTTAAACGGGGATTTGGAAGAAGAAATATATTTGGAACAACCCGAAGGGTTCATTGTTCCGGGACAAGAGCAGAAAGTATGTCGGCTTATCAAGTCACTCTATGGATTGAAACAAGCACCAAAACAATGGCATGCTAAATTCGACGAAGTCATGTTGTCGAATGGTTTCAAGATTAATGAGTGTGATAAATGTGTGTATGTTAAGAACATTCATAATGGTTTTGCCATTTTGTGCTTATATGTAGACGACATGCTTATAATGGGCAGCGATAGTGAGGTTGTTAAGGCGACCAAACACATGCTCATAAGTAAATTTGATATGAAAGATATGGGGGTTGCAGATGTTATTTTAGGAGTTAAAATCCATAAGACATCTGGAGGATTAGCTCTATCACAATCCCATTATATTGAGACGATTCTTGGAAAGTGCAAGAATCTGGATATTGTACCAGTAAAGACTCCGATAGATGTTAATTTACATCTTTCAAAGAATACTGGTGAAAGTAAGGCTCAAAATGAGTATGCTAGTATACTAGGCAGTTTAATGTATGTCATGAACTGTACTAGGCCGGACATAACTTGTGCTGTGAGCAAGCTATGTCGATTTACAGTTAGTCCAGATGAAAATCATTGGAAAGCTATGAAACGTTTATTGGGCTACTTAAAGCATACTCAAGATTATGCTTTGCATTACACAGAATATCCAGCGGTACTTGAAGGATACTGTGATGCAAATTGGATAACTGGCACTAAGAATACTGGTGAAAGTAAGACACAAAATTGACAAGTGGATATGTATTCACACTTGGGGGAGCGGCAGTGTCTTGGAAATCATCCAAACAAACTTGTATTGCTAGATCCACTATGGAATCAGAATTTATTGCTTTGGATAAAGCCGGTAAAGAAGCAGAGTGGCTTCGAAATTTCTTGGAAGATATTCCTAATTGGCCTAAACCAGTGCCCGCTGTATGTATACATTGTGATAGTCAAGCGGCAATAGGAAGGGCAAGTAATGTCATGTATAACGGTAAGTCTCGACACATACGTCGAAGACATGACACAGTAAGACAACTTCTTTCTAGTGAAATTATCACAGTTGACTATGTGAAGTCAAAAGATAATATTGCGGATCCATTGACAAAAGGCCTAACTAGAGAGATGGTTGCGAAAACATCAAGGGGAATGGGTTTAAGGCCTATAAACAAGTCATCATAGCGGAAACCCTACATAATTGACTAGAGATCCCAAGATCTAGGTTCAAAGGGACAACTAAGTTATGAAGACAGTGTAGAGTACTGTCAAATTTTTACTTATTCCCAGATGAAGACAGTACTAATATATGAAGGTTAAGCAAAAGCTTTTAATGATTCTAAAATTGAGTATGTGATATACCATATGTTCAGAAATCACCTATGTGAGTGTGAAGTAAGGGCCGCTTCTGTGAGAATTGAAAAGGCCGAATTCTCTAAAACACTCATGAGACCAGGCGGTGTTCATGGCCAAAACGAACACAATAGTGAGAACCAATTTTGTTCGAGAAACAGTTGTGTGATTTCTATTGTCTAGGCTTACACGAAAGGTCGACAGTTCAAAGACATCAAGTCTACTGATTGACCGAGTAAGTCCGATAGGTTTCACTAAGGAAAGTTCAAAGTTTCAGACCTCTTATCCTGATGCAACGTTTTCTTATGGAATAATCGCACATTGCATCTCATGCATACACGAAGAGTCATGATATCTGAACTTCTCATTCATGTGGGGGATTATTGGGATTTTGGCACAAAATCCCATAGAATTGAATGAGAAGTGTGTGGGTGAAAGTGTCCCACATAGGGTAGAAGAGAGATGGGAGATGGGTTCATATAGTTGAGCCTCACAAATGGGTTTGGGCCCCAAGGGGTACTCCACTTTTGTGGAAGAGAGAGGACTTACGTCAAGCTCGGTCCACTCCCCCCGCGCGCGCCGCCGTCCGGCCGGTTCGGTTCGAGGTCCACCCTCTATCGGTTTTTTATTTTTTTCGAACAGACATGTTGTTATAAATTAATTATTTTTTTTTTTAATTATTTTTGGACAAACCAACATGTCTGTTCGTGGTTCGGTTTGCCCGAACGAAAACCGAAGCCCTCTTTGCGCCTGTTCACTGTGCACGAACCGAACCGGTTAAGTACCGTTTCGGAGGAACGAGATCCGTTCTATCCTGGGAGACGATTGTCCGATATCCTCGGGTACTGATTGAGGGGCCAAATTCGTCTTAAGGACACGACGTTATTTCGTCGGGCTCGGATCAACATTTTGTTTATTTGCTTGTGCTGCCTTCAGGTTTGTTTTTTCTTGACATTTAATTTCGGTTTCTAGTATACGAACATTCTTCGACAACAGTTTACCAGGTCAATCGCCGAATAGCTTTTGCGTGATCTGCCCTACAAGTTATTTGCCAGATGATGTCTTCGTGACCAGCGGCTGCAAAGGCACCATCCAAGTCATGATCAATGTCCTTGCTCGAGCTGGCTCAAACGTATGGCTTCCGAGGCCTGGCTTTCCGCGGTACGAGACTTTTTGTGCTTTTAGTCAGCTCGAAGTCCGCCATTATGAGCTTCTTCCTGACAAAGGCTGGGAGGTGTGTCTTGATTCGATCAAAGACCTCGCGGACGAGAAAACCGCTGCTATCGTTGTAATAAATCCAGGCAACCCTTCCGGAAATGTATATAGTCATTGGCATCTGAGAGAGGTGCGACTTGTCACTTGTCAGATCCAGAAAACCCTCCTCTATGGATTGTTGTTGAGGAGACCTATTTTCATATCTCACACTTGTACAGATTGCAGAGACTGCAAAAAAGCTCGGCATTCTTGTGATAGCTGATGAAGTTTATGGCCATCTCTGTTTTGGAGACAATCCTTTTGTGCCGATGGGCATTTTTGGATCTGTTGTGCCTGCGATTACGCTTGGATCTATCTCGTAGAGATGGGCTGTCCCGGGTTGACGACTTGGTTGGATAGCGATAAATGATCCTCTGAAAATGCTTCAAGAATCTGTGGTACTGACAAGTCTTTTTCTTTCTTTTTCTACAAGCTACTCGCGACATGGCATAAACTCTTGTTTTTTTGCCGTCTCAGATTGTGGAGTGCATTAAGATCTGTCTTGATTGTTCCCCTGAACCCGTTACCTTCATTCAGGTTTGTGATAGTTTGGATATGCTAGCCTGTCTTTCCTCTTACCTGTAAAGCAAATCATAGAAAGGGAAGCTAGATAACTGCAGTTAATATGACATTCTGAGCTTGTTACAACTTTATGCCTTGCATTCTCGATGATAAGAAGCTATGTTGCACACTACTGATCCACTATGTGTATTTTGGAATTAGAAAGTTTCTTTTTGGTCAGATTCTTTTGAGAAGTTTATGTTGCACCTTATCTTGAATACACAAGTAGTGGATCTTAGAATCACTTCCTCATGCAATCGCCTTATGGTCACATAAGAGAATTCACTCTTGATCTGCTTCGTAGTCTTTATGCTGTCATCTTGCATCAGGGAGCTATTCCAAAGATCCTTCAGGACACAACAGAGCAATTCTTTTCAAGTACTAACAGGATTCTAAAGGAAGTAGCGGAGATATGTTTCAATAAAGTTAATGAGATTCCGTGCATTGCTTGTCCGCACAAGCCGCAGGGGTCTATCTTTGTAATGGTAAGAAAGCCGTACATTTGAGCTTAATATCAACTGATCGATTGAGTTATAATAACCAGAGACAATCCTCGCAGGTCAAACTAGATGTTTCACTCCTGGAAGACATAAAAGATGATATGGATTTCTGCCTGAAGCTCGCGAAGGAGGAATCTGTAGTCATCCTGCCCGTTATCATATTAGCCAAACTTTGTTTGTTGCCAAAGTTCATTATGAGAATTCCTGCTCTCACTGTAAAAGCCCTCTATGCTTATTGTTGTGCTTATTTATGTTGAGATGTCTAATTCATAATACAACTCCCATCTTAAGTCCACACGTTCGACTATCGTCCAAATAGATGGAGTGTGCATTGTTAGTTAATGCGACGCGCTTCACTAAAAACTGCTATGTATCTCAAGTTCCCAAGAACAAACTGAGTAATGAACATAGCTATTCAGAGCCCGAATTTTGATCGCTCGGTTCACTGGCCGGTTTGAATTCTCTCTGCATACTTGGCTAATTGAGGAGTCCTACCTGGTTTCTTAGCGAATGTCTTTCGCACCGCTTTTCGTTGGCGTTCATGAATGCATTGCTACTAACGTTCATTGAAAGAACCGGCTCCTAGCGTTTCATGCTGCATAGCTGCTTCCTCACCTCCTTACCGGTGGTTTGCTGACGCATCCGTTTCTTGCAGGGACCGTGGTGGGGATGAAAAATTGGCTTCGCATAACTTATGCTGTCGAGCCACTATGCCTCGAAGACGGCCTCGAAAGGATAAAAGCTTTCTGCCATAGGCGTTCCGCGATGCCATAGCCTGCACCTTTCTGTCAAAATTGGGCTCAATTCCAAAAAAAACCCTTAACTTTACACTTTGTTCTAAATATATCCTGAACTTTTTTTTGTCTCAAGAAAAATCACCAACTTTTATCTAAGTCCCAAATCTACCCTCCCATCCAAAAAAAAAAAATAGAGACCCGGTAGCTGCGGCGGTGGCCAAGCCTTCGCCGGTGGCCACCGCCACAGCCACTGGGAAGGAGCGGCGGCCCTTGCCTGAGCCTTCTTGAGGGCCAACGAGGGTCGCCGGCCCCGGGTGAGCCGCCGGCTAGGCCGTGCAAGCCCCGATCTGGGGCGAGGGTCACGCCCTCCCCCAGATCGGGGGCCGCACACCCTCGCCGGCAGCTCACCCGGGGCCGATGAGGGCCGTCGGCCTTCGAGAAGGCCCAGGCGAGGGCGTGCAGCCCCCTGCGGCAGTCGGGGCTGGCGAGGGTCGCCGGTCCTTGCCTGGGCCTTCTCGAAGGCCGGCGGCCATCGTCGTCCCCGGGCGAGCCGTCGGCGAGGCCGTGCAGGCCTCGATCTGGGCGAGGGCGCGACCCTCCCCCAGATCGGGGGCTGCACGCCCTCGCCGGCGGCTCGCCCGGGGCCGGCGAGGGTCACCGGCCCTCGAGAAGGCTCAAGCAAGGGCCGCCGCTCCTTCCCGGTGGCTGTGGCGGTGGCCACCGGCGAAGGCTTGGCCACCGCCGCAGCTACCGGGTCTTTTTTTTTTTTTTGGACGGGAGGGTAGATTTGGGACTTAGATAAAAATTGGTGGTTTTTTTAGACAAAAAAAAAGTTCAGGATGTATTTGAGACAAAGCGTAAAGTTGAGGGTTGTTTTTGGAATTTGGCCCTCAAAATTGTGCAACTGGTCCTGCTTGTCCGCACCTATGGGATCACCGACTCGCGCAACCATTGCTGCCATGTCCTAACTTACTTTATCAGCAAATAATTAAGAGCTGATGTGTAATAATGTGTTCTGCTCGGCCGGTGAAGTCCTCTAGTTGAACTTCATCTTCCAAGTGACAGTTAGAGGCAGCATCCAATCAGGATGCAATCGGTCATTATCTGATCAGTCTCAACGAGTAACGTATACTTTGTTCTAAATTCATGTTGAGACCCATCTTAAAATTCTAGTTAAAACTACAAGCACCGCCTGGGATCGTGTTCGGGTTTTTGGCCTCTCTCTGTGCCCGGTGTCTCGGGTACCCCACTTACTAGCGATCATATAGACATTGAAAGGACAAAAGAGGTTTACGAGAAGCAACGAGGGTGCGCGTTCCGGGAGTACATAATAATTTTCCGAAAACTAGGACAGCGAGCGGCATCAGATCCGGTTCAGCTCATGCGACAAAAACAACGCAATGTCCAAGAATGTTGTTTGACCCGTGCTTTCTAGCCGTTGAAGCTTCCATGGCCCAACAACCATCCATTGTCCCTTGTCTTTTCCCTCCTTTCCCACGTTCAAAATTTTCCCCAGAAAAAAAGGAAAAGAGAGAGAGAGACAAAACACCAATCGCTTTTCTTGATCTTTCCTTCCTTTTCCATCTCCAACGGCTCCTTCAACTCCACCCCCTCTCCTCTTCCAATACAAAAGAACCCAACAAAAACCAACTCCTCCCCCCCATCAATCCTCCCATCTTCATCACTTCGTGAATTTCGATTCCTTCCTCCGCCTCTCTCTGTGTCTCGCTAGCAACTCGCTCTTGATACCCACAATTCAAGAAACCATGGACACGACCCCGCTCTCGCACCGGTCCCGGGCCAAGTCCTCCGTGTCGCGCCTCGCCCGGGTCGCCGTCGACTCGAGCATCGACACCGACGGGTCCCTGAACCTGTCGTCCCTCGACCTGGTCCCTTCGTCCCCCAGGAAGACCCCTTCGCCTTCCCCTCTCTCCCTGAGATCCTCCAACAGCTGCTCCCTCCTCCCCCTCCAGGAGCTCCTGCTGCTCTCCCCTTCGCCTTACAAGAGGTCCAAGACCCGCCTCGCCGATAGGCTCGAGGCGGCCGACGAGCCGGCGGAGGGACGCGGGGGCGCCGCGGAGGGGCGCGGGGGCGGCGGGGGCGCGGCGGCGGCGGCGGGTGGCGCGCTGCGCAAGCGGTGCAAGAGGAGGGAGGGGCAGGCGGGACTTCTGGGGTGCGCCTCGCCGAGGGGCAACCGGCGGTCGCGGAGGCGAGCCGAGGCGGAGGTTAGGGAGGAGCGGGATCTGGGGCTATTAGAGGAGGCCGTGAAGCAAAGGAGGAAGCACGGCGGGAGGTCGAGGAAGGAGAGGCTTGCCCTGGTGCCTCTCGTGAACACCTCTTCTAGTTTGTCTCTGAGTATGTCACGTCTCGCTCTGTGCTCGGATGATTAATCTAGGGCTTGGGTTTTTCCATAGTTCTTGCTGCAGAGATTCAATGGCTCATCTTTATTACTGTCTTACACTGTCGAGCATTTCAGATGTAGAAACTGATGATGGGGACAGTGGGAATTTGGACCGAATTGGACAGGCTGTTACTGACTTGATAATGTGGAGAGATGCAGCGAAATCGACACTTTGGTTTGGTCTAGGGTCTCTCTGCCTCTTATCTTCTTGCTTTGCTCAAGGAATCAGCTTCAGGTGTGACGAAGTCATTTCTTGTTTGGCTTATATCTCTACATGGGATTTGATTGTAAGAACAACTGGTGAAGGATGATATCTGATAAAATTTCCCGATGGCTTATTTTATCAGCATTTTCTCTGCAATTTGCCAACTGGGACTTCTCTTTTTGGGGTTATCTTTCTTCTCCAATTCCATCTGTCAAAGGTATAGTTTCACTCTAGTGTTTGCTCTGTCTCTCTATTTGTGTGAAGTTTGTGAGCTAAGGTGCAGCGCTGGTGCAGGTATAATGTTGAGAAGAGGCGCGATATCCAGTTAAAAGAAGAAGACATCTTGAGAGTGGCTAGATTGATACTTCCCGCTGCTAATCTTGCAATTTCAAAGACGAGAGAGCTTTTCTCTGGGGAGCCGTCCATGACCCTTAAAGTATGTCATGGTGGCCTGGTATTCATGTCAATCCTCATATGCAGATTGCTCAAGTCATTCATCTTTAATCAACATTTCTGTTTTTCCTGATCAGGTAGCTCCATTTCTCCTTCTTGGAGCTGAATATGGCCATCTTATCACGCTTTGGAGGCTATGTGCAATTGGTGAGTAGTGAGTGCAAGCTTATCGTACCTCACCTAAATGAGAACCTGTCTTATAGCTCTCAGGATTGCTTGGCAATGAATATTAATCAATGCCTTACACATTCTTTTTGACTTTGAGCAGGGTTCTTCATCAGCTTCACTGGCCCGAAACTAATCTCCCGCTACTCAGCTCGGATAAGCCAAAGAGGTACATACGTTCGTTCAATGCTATGTGTATGAATGTTTGCTTGCTCATGCTTTCGTGCTCATATTTAACTAAGCGTGCCTCGGTTTGTATAGTGGAGTGCTCCAAATGGTGGGTTCTTGCAACGTGGGGTGCTTGCTCCCACAAGAAAATCGTGGCTGCATCAGCAATCATGGCCTTCTGGAATCTGACAACAATAAAAACTCGCTTGCTCACAGGTGAACTTTATAAGATGCGAGTCTGTGAAATTTAAGAGGCAGTGCAGAATATTGCAGGACATTTGTTGACGAATTAGTGAAGAGGCAGTTCAGAATATTGCAGGACATTTGTTGACGAATTAGTGATTAGTGAATCTCCTCTATTTGCACTGAGACAAACTTGTTAAGAACATCAATGTCTACTTAACTTGACAGTTTGGTGTTGGTCTCTTCACAGCGTTCATATCTGTTGTGATTCTGCGTTGTCGCCGACAACATTCGGAAGCAAATCTCGAAGTAGCTGCAGAAGCAGAAAGGGAAGATTCAGCAGAGAAGCAGCCTCAAAAGGCTCTAGTCGTCTCGGAAAAGGTGTCCTGCGACTAACATGTTTCCTGTACAATAAGAGGTTTTCTTTGTAAAACCGCCTCTTTTGTTGTAGTAATGTTGTCGACTACACTTGAAGTCGAACTATCATGGCTTCCTGTACAATAAGAGGTTTTCTTTGTAAAACCGCCTCTTTCGTTGTAGCAACGTCGTCGACTGCACTTGAAGTCGAACTATCATGGTTTTCAAATATGACCCGAAAGGAATCGATAGTCAGTTACTGACTCGAGAAGGTCGAGCCCGATCCCTTATGAATTCTGCTTGCGAAGCCCCGTGAGACTGTTCATGTTCATGTGTAATTGTTTAGCTGCCCAAATGGGCGCGGCTTGGGAAGAGAAACACAGACTAAAAGCTGGCTCAACTCCAACTCCGCCGCACGTTTATCTTCAATGGTAGCAGAGTCTTGTGCCTACTCATTATACAGTAGTGTAGTAGAGTGCGCAACCTTACTTTGATACCGCTTATAGGGTATTCGGAAGTGTTGTGGCAACATAAGAAAAACATGATAGATAACTTGAGATACACTCGTCTTACCAAATTGCGGTACAACACTCGGAAATTATCTCACACAACTATTACAATATATTTTCTCTCCCCACACTCAAAATACTCGAAGCAATACTTGCTTATACACTCTCAACTAATCTGTTTATCTCTCACTCATGGAGAGAGCAACTCTCAGTTACTTGCTGTTGAAGGATATTGACCAACTTTGTACTCGCTTCTTTTACCGACTCGAAAGGAAAGTTGTCGTGCCTTCCAGCATATGTTGGAGTCCCTTCATTTTGTGTGCCCCTGCTTTTCTTCATCTTTAAGCATTTGATTTCAACCATTGACTAGCAGTACCTCCGCTGCTTCATGATATCTTTTGATATTTCACCTTTCTTTCTCGTTTTTTGGAGGACATTTTCGATCGAAAAATCCATAAATCAGAAGATCAAATATAGGCCTAATCTGCTTGGCTCGATCACGAATATCACGACGACGACGGTGAATTTGCCGGGCGCAACCGGCCGTGGAGACATCCAATCATCGGATTTATCATATGAATACCGAATCGTAAACCTTTTCAATCAAATGCATCCCGAACCTTTCCTTGACTTCGATCCTAAGCAAAAATCGGTAAAATCGGATATATCGTCGATTCCATTGGGCGGTTTCTAGGCCGCACTTTTCAAAAAGTAAAGAGAGCCAAAAAAAAAAAGAGAAGTCCTGGAGTTCCACTGGGCTTTTTCTCGCGAGATTGGAGGCCCCCCAGCACAATTGTACATGCTCCATCAGCCAATGCTCTCTAGACACGTGGCACATCGGGAAATGCTCTGCTGGCCCCGCCCCCACAGTATCATAGCCTCAGTCCCCACAGAAAAACTTTACCCAAAAAGAGAAAAAAGAAAATATATATTCCGCGACTTTAAAATACAGCGGATCAAAAATCATAACCCACCCCCTCCCCCTTCGAAAACCCTAGAAAGCCTCTTCGTCTCCGATCGTCTCCCCCCTCTTCCCCCCTCCCTCTCCCTCCATTTCTCCCCAAGATCGCCTCTCTCGCCGCGGGTTCCCGGCGACATGGCCAGCAAGACATCGTCGGCGGCGGCGAAGGGCGCCACCCCCGCCGGCAGCGCCGCGGCGCCCCACCCGCCCCCACCGGTGGTGGAGAAGCGGAAGCCGGTCTTCACCAAGGTCGATCGCCTCCAGCCCGGGACGAACGGACACACCCTGACCGTGAAGGTGGTCAGCTCCAGGGGCGTGGCGGTCAACGCCAGGGCCAACCGGCCGTCGTCGAATGCCGTGCTCTCCCGCCCGCCCCCGCGCAACACCCGCATCGCCGAGTGCCTCGTCGGGGACGAGACCGGCTCCATCGTCTTCACCGCTCGCAACGAGCAAGGTATGTATTGGGGGTTTTTTTCCTTTGCTTGCCGCCGTGTGCTTGTTGGTCCGATCGCGTGGGCTGCTGCTGCCGTTTCGCGTCCTGTTGAGCGCGCTCTTGATTCCTTTTGTTGGCTCAGTTGGTTTTTGGCTTGTGATGATGGCTTGCCTGTGGCGACCATTGGGGTCGGATTTTCCCTCTCCCTCGGTGCCTCTGTCCACTTTTGTGTAGAAGTTTTGGCTTTCCCTGTAGTGTCTTACTGTTCTGGATTTGCGTTTTTGTGAAAGAGTATCAGAACTTAGATGTGTTCAGAGTTCAAAATGAAGGAAAAGAGAGATTAGATCCGCAAGAAAATGAACAGCTACAAAGACATGTGCGGGTAGGAAATGTGGAGCTCATGATGGAACCTATACTCGATAGTTGTCGAAAAAGTAGCATTCGGACGGAGGAAATGGTTATTCTAGGAAGACCTGGCATTGTAGCCGCAAAATGTTCCTTTGGTATGTCCATTTCTGAGCGCCGACGCAGGGCCCTCTCGATTATGAAACTGCTCCCTTAATTTGAATTACTGTGAATGCTACCCGTTCGACTGGCCTTAGCTGGATAGTTGGACCCTTTGGCACGCTACTCATCCGTTGCCTGGGGAACGAGATGGATCCCCTTGATCTGCTTAAATATTTTACTTTTGCGCCAGCAGTTGAAGGATTTGTTCATACGTTTTCAGCACAGTGCAGCGCTTTGAACACGTGGACACTGTCTTATATTGTTTGTGGCATGACCTTTTAGGTTGAATGCTACTTTTAACAACGATCAATTACAGCTGTGATGAGCCATAAGTTCCTCATTTTCATTTGCGTGAAGCGCTGAGCTATTCGACCAAAAAAAAGAAAAAAATGTGCTGAGCTATGCCTACAGTCAGTTGCGGCTGTAGTTGTCTTGATTTCAGCAGGAAAAATTGAGGCAGTAGTTTATAATTTTCTTCGTTTCCCCGTCAATAGCTACTTTATCTTGTGAATGTGTTGCTGAGAGTACAACTACACCTAGAAATCCTTTTTTCCTAAGGATTTTAAACTGTCTCTGTCGATTATGTGGATTTTGTGAGTGCCCTTTGGCTGTACTCTTATCGTGATAAACTTGTGTCTTTAGAGGCGGACTAGTGGAAAAGAATGGAAATTGTGACTGAATTCATATAAAATGAGGAAAAGTTAAATGATTAGTGAACTAGCACGCTATAGTATGCGACAGCTGATTTTTCGTTCCCTATCTGTTAGATCTCTGATTGCCTGGATATCTGGGCTGCGTCTCTGTACTGTGATATTTTCAATTGGGTTCCTTCACTTTCAAATGCATCATTTGTTAGTTTCTCTTGTGCCACTGAAATTTGACCTTGCTTCTCCGACTCCGCCTTCTCTATATTCACAGAGATCATAATAAGAGATTTCTCTGTTGGTGAATGATGATAGAATTGTTTTGTGTTTTTGCTATTCTCCTATATCGTTATATTTTTCATTCTTTTTTTCAAATCGATATCTTCATTTAGGTTCATTGTATTTGCTCATTGATGCATGGATGTCCATATGTGTCGATCTTACAACGTATTAATTCGATATTTTGCAGTCGATATGATGAAGCCGGGCACCACTGTGATTCTTCGTAATGCGAAAATCGACATGTTTAAGGGGACTATGAGGCTGGCAGTTGACAAATGGGGGCGTGTTGAAGTCACCGAACCTGCCAGTTTCGAAGTTAAGGAGGACAATAATCTGTCTTTGGTCGAGTATGAACTTGTCAATGTTACTGAAGAGTGATTCGGCATCTATGGAGGTGAATATAAGGGGGGGCATTAGAGGCTTGAGATTGTTTTTCCCCGGCCATCAAGAGTTCGTTGGGAATGGTTATGATGAATGTCCTGCACAATAGGTTTCCTGGATAAAGCTTTTGGGGATATTGCTATGCGTGGTGTAAGAGATGGAAGTTTGACTGGGTAACTCATTGGATTTCCGGAAAAAAAAAAGTTACGTGGTTAAATATCGTTCTATGCTGTTGTGACGTTGAATTTAGACGAATTAAGTGGTGGTATTAGTTACGTGGAGAGCTGGTCTGTCTTCTTTCTTTTACTCCTTCAGTGACTCTGTTTATAATATGATGCTTTTGTGCACCTCTCTCTTCCAAACCTTTTGATGGTCTTTTTAAGATCGATTCATTATCGTGTAATGATTGTGCCAACTGCTGATTCATCCGGGCAAGATGCGGCAAAACTGACCTCTCATAACTTCTGCCTCTTTGAAACTTTATATGTGGAGCTTCCCCACCAATACGGCTCAAACTAGGCTTTGCGGATGCACAAAGACATCGTGAATTTCTGCCTCTTTTGAACCTAGATGTCTCTTGATCAATTTCATTTTGTTGATGAAGTTGGGATTGGATCGTTGTTTACTTGAAGAGATGGGGGTGGAGGACATGGGTCGGTCCACCTGGGAGATGAGAACGAAAAACACATTAACTATTCCGACTACACGAGCAATGAAGGTCTAATGTGGAGTTGGCAACCACGCTATACTGTGTAGAGCATTGGATGTGGAGGGTAGGAGTAGGGAAAACATCAGCTGTTTCTGAAATTAATGGTCTGACGGTGGAATGTGGGGATTGGTCTGCTTGGGATTACGACATACTCAACTCAAGCTTCACAATGAATTAGCTTAGCTGAGACTCTGGATCATCGATTGTTTCATATCGCGTGGCGAAGGAAATCAGCCTCATTCGAAATCCAGATGAAAGGAAACTAATTAATGAGTGATGCCTAAAATTCTTACACAAAAGCGCATCGATCCAGTGAATACCCGGTTGTTTTGAGAATGCTCTTTTTCCACTGAAAAGCTTCTCACTGGGTGAACCACTTGGTGATGAAAGGAGGTAGGGTTGCGGAGAGAAGAGTTCAATGAGAAGGACTACAGTTCACGTAATCAACTGTAATTGACAGACATGAATAACTAGCGGGCTGGAGCTGAGCTTTGTGAGATATATGCAGGTCTCCAGTTGATGGGTTAAGCCCAAGATTAGGCCTTTGCGCAGGCCCGGTCTCATTAGCTTGTGTATCATCATCATCAAGGGGAACTTGGTTAAAAAAGACCGACATCGGGACATGCTGCTTGCTATCAAGATGAAAGCATTTCCATAAGTTCTGCTCTTTTTAAAGCATTCAATACTTTTAAGAACAGCAATTGTTGCAAGCAACTCGTATCATTCTTCCATATGCAAATCAATAAAAAGTGCCCAAGAGGGAAAAAAAACAACATTGGAAACATCAACACAACGAACACACATCCTCTCTTTCTTAATTTAGCTTAATCTCCTACTCTGCAATCCATGTCCAGAGCTCTCTCTCTCAATCGCTCACGGACTGATCGCTGCTCTCAAGGCTCGTTCACCTCTTGGCTCTCTTGGTACCCCTGCTTCTTGTAGTACTCTTCCATGGTATCGAACTCATTCGAGTTCGAACTGTTCTCGTTGTTGTTGACATAGTTCCCAGTAGCTGCCTTGTCTGGCTCATACCCATTGAGATAACTGTTGTCGCTCCTCACTTTGTAGGAGTACTTGCCATTCTCCAAGTACCTGGTGTCACTCATCCCTTGCTTCCCGGGAGCTGCCTTTTCTGGCTCATACCCATTGAGATAACTGTTGTCGCTCTTCACATTGAAGGAGTACTTGCCATTCTCCACGTACCTGGTGTCACTCATCCCTTGTCTCTCTGTCCCATAGCCATTGCTGTTGTCGTTGCCGGAGTATCCATTTGTGTTGTAATTTTCTGATTGGTCGGTGGTGCTGTATGTGCTCGTGAAGGCGTTGGTGTTGTAGTTGTTGGCGTATCGATTGGTTTCCCTGGTGTTTGCGTA
The DNA here is from genome assembly GCA_031216285.1 of Syzygium syzygioides. Classification (NCBI taxonomy): domain Eukaryota; kingdom Viridiplantae; phylum Streptophyta; class Magnoliopsida; order Myrtales; family Myrtaceae; genus Syzygium; species Syzygium syzygioides. The sequence continues at coordinate 20,535,128 of CM062242.1, forward strand.
GCCATTGTAGTTGTAGTTGTTGGAGTAGCCATTGTTGTTGTTGTAGTTGTCATTGTTGGAGTAGCCATTGTTGTTGTCGTAGTTGTCATTGTTGGAGTAGCCATTGTTGTTGTCGTAGTTGTAGTTGGAGTAGCCATTGTTGTTGTTGTAGTTGTCGGAGTAGCCATTGTTGTTGTTGTAGTTGTCATTGTTGGAGTAGCCATTGTTGTTGTCGTAGTTGTAGTTGTTGTTCGTGTAGCCTGTCTGGAAGCTTTTGCCGCTGAGCTCTTCGCGCACGAACTGGTCCTCAAGGTTGTTGTCCTTATTGGCGGTGGCAGTGGCCGGAGTGGCGGTGGCTTCCTTTTTGTTGACATGGGTGGTGGTGGCGGCGGCGACGGTGGTCACAGGAGTGAACGTCTCTCTAGCCGGTGGGAGCATGTCGGAGTCGTGGCCGTACAGGCCGTAACCGTACTCCTTCTCAACATAAGCCGGGGCAGGGCCTGGTGCGAGGCTATACTCTGGAGCAGCCGCAGGGATCTCGATCTGGGCCAGCTTCTTCTCTTCGACGTGATCGCTGGTTGCCACATTGGTGGAGTGAATGACCTTGCTGAAGAATTTGCTCTCTCTAGCTTGAACTTGGGAATGGGCAAGGACCAACAGCACAAGGAATAGAATAGAGAGGCCTTTCGTTGAGGCTGCCATTTTGGGGTTACAGATCCAGAAACAGCGCAAAAAGAGACACAATGGTGAACTTAGCTGGTGTTCACTATACCGCTCCTATGTGAGACGTCTGCTCAGTCCTCTTCTTATAGAAGCTCTCCCTTTAGAAAAATTTGGCCGAGGAATGATGCGGGGATTGAGGGAGATAAAAGGGGCTTGTGGGGTAGAGATATCATGTCACGTAGCGCACGCTCCATGTGCATTTCTTGACAGTGTCCAGCAGGAGAGACACCTACACTTTATTAATGGAGCAGCATGGAGTCACGGTCAAAAGAGCTGCAGTTTTTCTTTTTCTGGTTATCAAAGGAAGGCCCCTCCTTTTACCAAAAAAAAAAAAAGGAAGGCCCCTCCTTCGTCTGCTTTTGCTGAAGCCACTCGATTGGAATCGAGACTTTTGGAGGGTCCTATGTCTTCACCACCTTCGTAGTAGTTAAGTTTGTTGGGCATCTAAGTGGAGGAGAGGGGGGGAAAGAGAAAAAGGAGAAAAGAAGAAAGAAAAGAGAGATGATTCTGTCGGATTGAAAGCTTGAATTCCCTGTAATCATGGGGTTGGTGGGGGAAGTTTCCCGTCGCAGAAGAACCCTATGTCTTGTATCACTTCATTTGGCTTCCGATCCAGCCGATGTTTGGTAGCGTTAGAGCAGCTAGCGTTCGACAATTGTTACTCAACATGTGGTCGAAAATCAGTATCTCGATGCCAAGTTTCTCATCACGGAAGAGCTTTATGTCTTAAGCTCTCGTTTAAGGATAAACTAGGACAAATCTTATGTCTCGATATATCTTTCTCTCCTTTACGCTTTTTTTGTTATGTTTGTACACTTAATCCTGACAATCTTAGCGAAATGCCAAACTTGAAGCCGTCACTAACTTGCTGCTAATCCTATTGCAAGTGAATTTAGGCCACCACACGGACTGTGCTTGCCCTACATACGGCTGCGTGGCATGAAGTCGAAGTTTCCTAGCTCGACGGTCGATTGCCTTGATAATTTGTAGCTATTCATTATGTACACCAGCGAGACCAGATCTGTATTCAACAGGGGCGAAAAGCAGGCAGGTTCTACGACTCACTGATTGTGGAAGACGAATTATAAAGCGAAACTTGGTGGTTTGTCTGTTGACGCTCCCTGAAGCAAAGCAAAATAATCCTCGGTTTGGAAGCGCCATGATTGGAGTAAAAGGCGGGCATATTTAGTCAAATGGAAGGTGGGCCTTGGTACAATCATTTCAAAGCTGTTGACTCTGTGTTACCGTGCTTGATTGGTTAATTGAAACAGCAACTTTGACTTTAGATTGGAGAGGACTGAGGATGAGATGGAAAGGCTTTCTCTTGAGGGGTTTGATGGGCCTCAACGCAGAGGCAGCGTGCTTTGATCTCGACATTGCCCCCATTCTAGGATCAAGGGTGAAGCCCATCCCCGCGGACCATTGGTTTGATTAAACACGGCTTTCGACTTAGACCTGATCCATGAGCGAGCCCAGGTCGGATTGGATCGGCTTGGCACGGTTTTGTGGCAAGAACAGACCCGGCGATCGAGCCTCAACGGCCTTAGAACTAGTGTGCCAATTTGATTCTGGAAATTGTTAAAAGTTGATTCACGAATTAGGATCAAGCATGGGCATCAAAACCGGCCGGAACCAGACCATTGAGCCGAAATGCATCGATATTATTAACGGGCCAGTTATCCCATCTGCTTAGAGTGGATGCTCCCTGGTATAAAAATGACGGAAGTACCACTAGTTTTAATGATTCAGTCAATTCTAATGCAGCATTCACTGCAATATTGCGTTAGATTGGTGAGACATATGTTAATGTACGCTTGATTATACTTCGGTTTTTAAGTACCCCGGAGTTAATCTCTCATGCACATCAATCTGCCGGTAAGACAGGGAAATTATAGAACTAGACATCACCTTTATGCACTCAAAACAGTCGTAGTTCTATAAAACATTTCTCTAGATTTCACTGACAAAAAGATGACAAAAGCGATTCTTATATTCAATTTTGGGGTATCAATGGGCTGTTTGAGGGCCCATTCCAAAGGCTCCGAGCCGACGACCCATCTGCGGGCTGCAGCCCCATCTCAGATTTTTAGCGTACCATACCGGTAATTCCTTAAAAGTGTTGGTGAATTTCAAAACTCGTTTGTAACTAAGGGTGCATATGGTAACATCTCTGTTCTCGAAAACATTTTTTTTTTAAAAATGGTCTATTCTATTTTTATTCCCTGGACGAGTTTCTGAGCAGAAGAATGCATTTGGTGACTATACAAAATTTCTATTTTCCGAATAGGAAAAAAACCAGAAATGCGTTTGATACGACCCTAAAAATTTCTATTCTCAATTTTTTTCATTTAATTATATCAATGTCAGTAGAGACTTAACAATTGATGTTGGATAAATTGGACTTTTGTAAGAACTTAACTGATCAAACTCATCAAACCTTCAACCAAAGAAGACAACTTCACTGGTCATTTTTAAGCACTTCAACATTCAGGTCCTCGAACAAAAAAAAAAAACATTCACATCTCATTTATAGTTGATTATATAAAGTTCTTTGAAAGAGAAAGGTGGAATTGGAATCCTAAACTCACTTCCGATCGGCAACTTATTTCACATTGGGCTTGGCTAGCATAATAGTTTTTTGGCCATTGTGACAATAACAACATGTTGTGAGTCACAGATTTGTGAATGAACGAACCCTACTGCAATTTATAATTATTTGTCATTAGGCTTTGCTAGCATAACAATTTTTTGGCCACTATGAGAGTAGTAGTATATTGTGAGTTACAAATTCTTGAAGGAGTTGATGCCGCATCAATTTATAATTATTTGTTATTAATTTTTTTTGTGATCTAGAATAAACTGTTTTTCTCACAGTAAATTAAAGACCGTCATGCAACCATTTCTCTTTGTCATTTATTTTTTTGTGGCCTAAAATAGATTGTTATTTTCATAGTAGATTAAATACTGTCATCCAATCATTTCTCTTTCGGCATTTAAGGTGTTGGTAACTTTACCGACAGTTTTAACCAAAAAAAAAAAAAAACTTTACCGACGGTTTTTATGAAGTACCAACAATTATAAAGGCCTGTCATACATTGGTAAGTCACCAATAAATTTGTGAAAAGCATCAAGGATCATCTAATTGTTTCAAATTACCAACCATTTCCATAGATTATCATTATTTATTCACGCGTTTTAATAAGTTTTACAGAAAACTACGGATTGATATATGAGTCCGTATACAAACTTTTACTTAATCGTTTCGAATTTGCCGAATGTTCCAAGAATTTACCAACAGTTATTTACCAAAGTTATTTGTGATATATTATTCCACATCACTTGATAATAGGTCATGTCTGGTCTTTCTCTATTTATCCGTTTAAGATTTTAGATTTGGTATTCTAACATGATATTAGAACTTTGTTCCTTTCGCGAATGTGCATCTACCCCCATTGATCGAATTTTACATGCTGGCTCCCAATTCGGTTTGCACGCGAGAGGGAGTTTTGAAATATCGTCTCGCGTTGCTTGACAACGGGTTTAAAGTAATCTTTTTCTACCGATCAGCTTAAATTTTTTTGATCAAATTTTTTTAATGGTTATCGCCGCACTCGAATTACTTCATTTTAAGAAAAAGGAAACGGGGGGGGGGGGGGGGGGGGCGGGGGAGGGAATAAATTTCCCATACTCGCACCGATCCGAATAGCACTGCAAGTCTGATTTGGCCCTTGAAGCTACAATTATGACCAAGTTGTACTTGAAAAACAGCAAGTCTTATTACATACCATGGACATAGACGTGTCTCTCGCTTCTTCGTGGAGTTTTCAGTTAAGACAAGAATGTGGAGTAAATTTCCCATACTCGCACCGATCCGAATAGCACTGCAAGTCTGATTTGGCCCTTGAAGCTACAATTATGACCAAGTTGTACTTGAAAAACAGCAAGTCTTATTACATACCATGGACATACAGACGTCTCTCTCGCTTCGTCGTGGAGTTTTCAGTTAAGACAAGAATGTCTATTCTAGTTGCTGTCCACGTGTAAAAGAAAGGAGGCGCGAATGAATGCGTGGGGCTTGACTTGCCACGCCGGCTCCGATGGCTTCGACGTTGGATTTTTAGGGTACGGTCCATTCATCCCATTGAAGGGAGCGGGGGGAACCCAGTCTCTCTCCTCTCCCTCTAGTGGCTCTCCCTTCTTCTCCGAGTTCCCCTCTTCCTCCTCGGATTCGTGCTTCACCGCGTCGGGTGCACGGGAGCCAGATTCACATATATCATTTGATGTGCCGAACGGCGCCGACCCGAGCCTCCGCATGGGATTTGCATGCTCTAACGGCGGATGTGTAACTCCAATCACATGATCCGGGTGCGTCCAATGATGGCCCCTCGAGGTCATATCATTAGTTACCGCGTGGCATCTTCGGCCCCAACACTTGCCAAGAGAAGTTGCTGCATGGGGTATTGAGCATGCATGTCAATACCATTCAAACAACTAATCGTGTAGAGGGACCACGGGTTCACATGAGCAATGGTATGTGGCGGTCCGCATGATCTATAAACCATGCAATATTTTTCTCGATAATGCCTATCTGGCTCCGATCAAAAGCATGATACCTCAAAGTCACTTTGACATGAGATGGGACCTCGCGCCCATCATCCTCTTATTGCAACAAAGGAAACCAACGGAAAAGAAACTCCAGCCAGATTTATCAATTTAGTCAAGAAAAAGGTTTATCGTACATCATGTAACTAAGCTGAGCTATCGATTTATGAGCCGATTCGATCTCTTAATTCACTCCATCGATTCCTAATCATATTATCTGAGGGGGAACTCTTTCGACAAACACCCTCGCAAACACTTATTCAATGGATCTAATTAGGCTTTGCATATTGTCCTTTGGTGCAGACATTTTGCAGCAGCTACAATTATGGAAAGAGAGTTCCGCAATCTTTATAAGGTGTTTGCGGATATACCTTATAATCACAGTATCTTCACGGCAACAGATATTTCATATCCGTTTTTAAGAAGTTGAGATGCTGCAGCTATGAAATTTACTTCGCTAAAACATGAGCCATAAAGTATCACTACACAACCAAAAAATCATAAGACTTTAACACGGTTAGAGTTGCACCAAACATACTTGGTGCGCGAATGCGCTGGTGTGGGCGTGCATGAGAGAGAGAGAGAGAGAGAGAGAGAGAGAGAGAGAGAGAGAGAGAGATGGACGGACATCCATATATTGCGACGACAGTAGCGTGCAAATGCATTGGTGTGCGTCAGCGTGCTTGGACACAATGGTGGCCATATGGAGTAGCATGCGCTGGAGGGAAGCAGGGCTCCTCGGTACAGACTTCTGATCATATGCACCCACATACTATGACGATTCTTATATGCATAAGTGAAGCCTGTTCTGATTTATCATTCTTTATTCGTTTGACATAATCCCTCATACTTATAGACAGAATTAATCCATGAACTTATGATTAGATAGCTAACGTTTTCCTACATTACACAACGTGAAGAAACTCATAGCACGAGAATTATGGATTGCAACTAGCTAAACAACAGTTTAGCCAAGTCGTCAACAAACTATACAAACTTGAACTATATCGCAAATAACTTCTTGAGAAGCAAACAGGGTAACTCTTTAAATTAGATAATTCACATGGCCACGAGACCAGTCTCCACATCCACAACAACCACTACAAAAAGAGGGGGAAAAAGACGAAGACATGTTATTTGGAAATGGTTTCATCCCCGGCAACCGATTGAGCTACAAATGAGCATGGAAAAGGTCGGGAAAAAGTGGGTACTCACCGATTAGATGTTTGCATCTAATGCAGGAAATGTCGTCGAATTTGAGGGTTTTCGATGTCATGAAAGCGCCATGGGGGCACAAATTCTGAACCGAAGGATGCCCTTTAGGGTTTTTTCAAGCACAAGAAGGTGGGATTTTGGGTACTCCTTGGCGTTGAAGCTCTCCCAAGACACTGTCCGTGGAAGGAGGCTTCAGACCGAGAGGAAGCGGCAGCCATGGCTTTGATAAAACATCTCCGATAGCTGCGTCTATCGTCTCCTTCGAGTGTTCATCAAACGCATAAACCTAGGTACCCATATGGAAAATTCGTCAGTCATGCAATTGCAAAGTTGATGCATAATATGCAAGAAAAGCTTAAAGCTTATTGTATAAATCAGCTAGGAACTCATTTTCACAGGCTGCATCTTATTTTCATTACTTGGAAGTGGGAGATTCTTCCGGTGAGAATTCAAAGAAGGATAATAAACATGCATTATGAGCCTAAGTTAATAGCATGAAGAATTTGAGTTTTTTCTTCTAGGTATTCGTAACGACAAAAAACGCATATCCTTTGAGTAATGCTAAAGATAAGAAGATCAGTTTGCTCGATTGATTCACACGGTAATGTGATAAACCAGAGATGTGTATTTGAACAGGTGACTCTTATTCACCTATACAATTAAAAATCCGTCGCATCACATTATAAATTAGTTTCCGTATACGAATCTAATTTACATCCTTGACGCTTCTTATCCTCCACGAGGCAATAGAAAGCTTCTCGTCAACTATTTCCAAAAGTGTCCGTGAGACTGTAAGCTACTAAATATGGCATGGACACGAATTAGTTATACCGTGTCGAAAAATCAGCCAATCGTGTGCTCAAACTATCGAGCATTGGCCAAGGAGAGTCTATATGCACATTAAACTTGGCTGCTAGCCTACTAGACATTTATATGTCAATGCAAACTAACAGTACCCCATCGTAAACCAAAGCTAAAGAGCAAGGGCAAAGCTCCACAAATAAGAAACAATACAGCAAACCAGTACTAACCGGATGAAAATTGAAGGGAGGATGAGAGGCCAATGGTCCCGGTGGCACGCCGTAGGCCCGATTATTGTTGTTATTAGTATGGCTATTTCTATCGAATTTGTACATGGCGTGGGGTGGAATGCCCGGCACTGGTGGAGCTCCGAATCTCTGCAGAAGAAAAATTTCGACTCCAATAATTGAGGCCATCCGACATAGGCCGAAAATTTATTCTCTCCGTGACCAAACTTGGGTACACGCCAATGATGCGAGCACATCGGCTTTTTGTTGGACGATGCTAAGCTACAAAAGAAGACAAAATATAAAATGTAAGGACTGAGTAGTCACCGTCGTTGGCAGGGCTGGTTGGGCAAAGCACGGCGTTCCCGGCATTAGCGGATTTGGCACCTGCACCTGCACCACCACCAACTCGAAGAGAATAAGCCGCTACATATATATATGAGGACAAGAAAAGGACAAAGTCGATGTCATTGCTGTAGTTTACAGTAGCATGTGTTATTCGAATTCTGAGTCAACTTAAAGAATTTGGAGATAGGGGTTAATTCGAGAGAAACTCAAGCTACTTGTTAGATGAAATACTGGAGATTACTAGTATGACCCAGTTGATACTTGGATGTGGGTGTTCGATGATGTTCGTCGAGCCGAATTCAAGTATCGGGCAATGTGAAACACAGGACTGGTTACACGACTCTCGAACGGTTCGCTATAGCTCAGAACATCATTAATTCATTACGCACGGAAGGAGGGTTAACTAATGGAATGGGATACTTATAAGAAAATGGAATCAGGTCTGAGTGTTACCCGTTGGTGGCCGTGCGGACGCCAAAATGGGGTCTCCGGGGGAGCAGCGCCGTGCGGTGGGGCGGCCCAGGCGGTCGGAGGTGGCGGCAGTGGGGAAGGCGAGTGCTTGGGCCACACGTGCATGAGGGACTGGTCAGCGGAAGGGTGGCCCCACACGTGGAGGGGTCGGAAGTGGGGGTGCATGGGGGTCACGGGTGGGAATCCGAGGGTGGGCGGTGCGAGCCAAGGACTCGCGTTGGTGGTGGGGGTGGTGGTGTGGCTCATCATCGCCATTGTGTCTGGCCTCATCTTGGGGCCTCCATTGCTGTACATGTGTCGCTTCTGACTCCAGTTCGCTGCCTCCGCCTCACGAGCCAGCATATGCTTTCTATGCGATCTATACTTCTGTTAACAATAAAATTCAGCAAATTATTTTTGTTGCGACTATGCAGCTGCTCAAAACTTCTGTTGAAAAGGGAGAAATTGTGCATTTACTCTACTTCCCCTCCTATATCAAGCCATCGACTCATCAGCTTAAGTAGATAAACATGAAAAGTGAAAAACCTTTTTAGCTCGACTCGTGGATGATTAATCGTGGTTCTCTTCTCTCGGCCATGAGATACTCCTTAGAATGTTTTTTTAACAGATTCAAATATAAATTTGGAGACGGAGTGTCTCTTGAACAACTTCCTTCGGCAAGCTATGGGAATAATCTGATGAACTGCGCAGCTAAGAGTTATATCTCTCTCCCTCTCCAACTGTTTGCCTATTCTTAGCAGACTCTTCTGTCCACGAGAAAAGATGCAAAGGCTCCAGCTCAACTTTCTCACGGATTTGGAATGAAACCCACCTTCTTCCTATTACCATATGCCTTTTCAGGATATTCTAATTCTCCAAACCCCATTTTCACGAAACTGGAAGAAGCAATGCATCATTTTGCTCTCGCATTGATTATCACAGACACAAACACAGAATGAAGAAAGAAAGTTGACGTCCGCCCATTGGAGAGAAAAAAAGTCAGCAATTCGTGCCATGAGCATTATCATGTACTATTACATATGAACATACGCAAATCAATTATTGAAGGACTAGAGAGAGACGAGTACTTGGAGGTGGCTAGCGATGTTGTGACGTGTGAGACAATCGATGCCCATGAGCTCCAGGATTCTTGAAGGCACCGCCTTGTCCACCCCAAGCTGCTCCACTGCTTGTACAAACCTCCTGTGCAACTCTGGCGTCCAATCCACCTACATACATGTCACACACTTCAAGATATTAAATTTGAGTAAAGCAAAAAAGCAAAAAGTCAAAAAAAAGAATGAAACCCTAGATTTCACTCACTTCCCGAAAAAGAAATAAACCCGAAACTTGTTAGAGGAGATATATTCGTTCAAGAATTCATATGAATTACTTGAGACTTTGAAGATACGATTAGTCTTTTGGAACAGATGAGCTGCTGTTTGCGGGTTCTTAGCTGTTTCTTTTCACGCTGAGAAGCGCTGAGACTTGCAGATCTTGCTCGAGAAAGCTCCAAAAGCTCCGAAGGTTCACGTGAATGCCATCTATCTACCTCATGAAGTATAAATGCATACTGACTTCTAGACCTATTTAGCATTACTCAAAAAGGCAAAAAAGAAAGAAAGAAAGAAAGAAAGAAAGAAAATACACCCATCATCATTTAATTACCTTCACTTTTCGCTTCCCTTGAGCTTGAGGGTTACTCTTGGATGATTGAGGTGATGCTTTCTTTCCCCTGTTGTCAGACTCTCTATTGTTATTAAGGACTGGATTGACCACCACAGACTCATCCCTCTTGCTCACAATTTCTTCCCTTCGGCTCACGCTAGAGATGTTATCCAGCTCCGAGGCCTTATCATCGTTGACTTCTCTCTTGGAGCCGTTGTCGACCTCGGCCTTCTCGACCGATATCGACGAGCACCCTGTCCCCGACTCCTCACCACAGCTGGCAGAGAACTCGGCAAGCAGCTCCGCGTCCATCTCCAGGTCTGGCAACACGTCCCCATCGTGTATCCCCATGAAGAGGTCATCGAAGTCGATGCTGTCCAGCAGGCTTCCATCGGAGAAGTCAGGGAAGTCACCGCCAACGCCATCTCCAATCGAAAAGCTCTCCATCTCTCCTTGGTTGTTGTTGCAGCCATCGTTCGTGTTCCTCAGAGGTGACACAGCAAGCATCAATCCCAAGCTCAAGACTCCCCTTGAGGCAACGAAAACCGTGCAAGCTTGACCTAGCTAGGTCAAAAACTATATGAGCCCGCTATAGAGATACACTAGATAGTCGGTGCAATTACGTCTTAATGCATGAAAGTGTGTCTACAGCAAACTTTTAGTAGAAAGCTTGCTGTGGAAAAGTGGGCGTTTGATGAATGTTTTTGCGTCTCTGGGGTGTTGCAAGGAGAAGGCGAAAAGGAGAGGGACAATGAATAAGAGAGCGTGGGGGTGGGATTGACTTTTAGGTGTTGTTTATTATTATTAGCATCATTATTTTTAATGTTATTATTATTGCTGCTTCCTTTTTTTAAAGTTTGAAGCGTGAGAATGATTGTGGAGAGATTGGATCTCCACCACTCGTGTGTAGAGATCTCTGTGTGATTTTTGTTTTTATGTTTTTGTTTTTGTTTGTGCCTGCAGTTGCATACTATTATTTCTTCCGTCTTTTTAGGGTTTGTGGTTGCTCTTTTTTTGAAGGTTTTGAAAATCTGAGTGGAGTGGCATTTGAGCTCCATTTAATATTTCCTTTCATCTCATGTCTGTAGAGAGAGAGAGAGAGAGAGAGAGAGAGAGAGAGAGAGAGAGAGAGAGAGAGAGAGAGAGAGGCGGGGGGGGGGTCGAGTTGATGTCAGCGAGTAGAATTGGAATTGGATTGGTATCAGCTCGTCCATCGCTTTATAGTGAGAACGATAGTGATGTGCCCAAGTGGATGATTTAACTGAAGTTGGTCGCAATATTGAGAGTGATATAGTATCTTCTCTATATGTTTATTAGCTCATAATTGAAATGTGTTGCCCGAAAACTACCAAATGTTTATTGAGTGAATTTTTGTATTCATATATCTATCGACTCCAAAAGTTTTTGTTATAATCTTTAATTTGCATGTGAGCTTTTCGTCTGTGTATTTTTAACTGGTTAAGGTCATTACTTTGTTAATAAATACTTTGCATCTCCCTTGCTTTATCATATGGACTATTCAGTTTAGATCCTTCCAAGGAAATCATCTCACTTTCTACGAACCATGTCTGAGATCCTTTGCTATTGAGATCGCATGTTTTGCTTTTGTCGTGAGTTAATTCTATATCAGATACAACTAATTTGGGTCATTTGCTATTTTAAATAAACATTGATTGCACCTAATATGGTGACCAACAATACATAGGAAAGAACTATAAAATTCTCTTATTAGTCGTTTGACAAGTGTCTTTCAAGCACTGTTTAACGAAATGCTCTTAAACATTAAAATATTTCTTTCTTCTGTGCGATCGTTTAGATTTACCTTATTTATGAGAGTTAAGCTTAAGTTTGTTGCAATACGGCCTTTGATGTGTGCTAATGCTTTTGTGAGGAATGATGTCCCTAAGGGCTAGTTTTGAGACTCGAGATCGCAATTTTCTTTTCTATCTTTAGAAATCTCATTGATCTCCATGTAGCCACGGATTACATGAAGCATACTAGATAAATCTCTAAACTCTTTTTTGCTGTTTCTGGTCAATTTTGATATAGTAAGGTCTCAAAACCTTCACAATTAAAAGGCCGAGACCAGGTCGTATACCCCAGATCCCTTGCTTTAGACATGCTATGGTTTGTTGTTGCCTAGGGGGAAAATTACCAAAAAAGTCTTAAACCTTTTGTAATCGTGTCAAGTCAGTCCTCAATCTTTTTTTAGCAATTTCGATCCTATACCTTTTACAATTGTGCCAATTTAGTCCATCCGGCCACTTTTGGCCAGCCGGCGTTGACGTGAACACCGGCTGAAGTGGCATTATTTTAATTTTCTTTTCTTTTTTTTTCTTTCCTTCTTCCCCCCTGGCCGATTCGACCAGGGGGAGGCTTGCCAGCAAGGTGACCTCGCTGGCCATGGTGAGGCCAACCTCATCCGGCCATGGTGAGGTCGAGTTCGCTAGCCATGGGCAAGGTCGAGCTTGCCTAGTGACGGCGAGGTCTCGCCAGATCTAGGTGAGGCCTCGCCGTCGCTGGGTGAGGTCAAGCTCATTGGCCATCGGCGAGCTCGACCTTGCCATGGCTGGGCGAGATCGAGCTTGCCCATGGCCGGTGAGGTTGGCCTCACCATGGCCGGCGAGGTCACCTTGCTAGCGAGGTTCAACCAGGGGAAGAAGTAAAGAAAAAAAAAAGAAAGGAAAAAAAATATTAAAATGATGCCACGTCAGTCGGTCGGCGTCGGTGAGCGTCGGCTGGTGTCCACATCAACGTCGGCTGGCCAAAAGTGGCCGGATGGGCTGAATTAGCACAATTGCAAAAGATTTAAAACTGAAATGGCAAAAAAAATAATTTATGACTGAATTGGCACAATCGCAAAAAATTTAGGATTTTTTTGATAATTTTCCCGTTGCCTAGGTTTTGAAGGTTGATGTATATATGTCTGGATGAGCAAACATCGACGTCAAATATCAGCTGAGCATACTATGGAAAACCATAAACTCCACTAGATCTTAGTGAGTACCAGTGTCATCAATGTCTTCGACGACGACTCTATCCATTCTTTTCAATAAATGAAGCCTGAGGTACGAGGAGAACCGGCGCTGGATATTGGAAAAGTCCACCTTGTTAAACAGTATCAGATTTCTAGGGCTTGTGTGCCTTGCGTAAATTTACACGTCACTTCTTGAAAAATTTTCATTCGTACGATGCAAACCCTAATAAAGTACAAGACCATCATTAAAAGATAATGACACGACCCATCACAGCGTAGATGCACACATACATTCAATACTTTTATGTTAAGATCTCTCCATCGTATAAGCCGTCCTAATATCGTAAAGCAGCATGCTCCTCTTTCCGGCACATTGAGCAATTCAAAAAATTAGTTGGGAGTGGATCCTCTAGTCCAAACGTTCGATGACTTGCCTTTGACCAGATTGGAGAGTTAAATTTAATCATGTGCGTGAAAATTGACTTGCGGTACCACTTTATTTGTTTACATGATTATCAAACTTGTTCTCCCTTTTTGTTTAATTTTCGTGAGTTAGAAATATAGAAGACGTGTGCTCTGACAGCAACAGGCAAGGCACGCGCTGCAGATTATCCAACATTTTCCCCTTTGTTTTTCATGGCAGTGTTCGTTCAGATTCATCCATCTGCATGATGTACCACTCAATCCACTTTTACGATTTTCGATAGGTAAGTTAAAATTCGGATCTTGGGCCGGCATGCATGCACATTATCACCTTGAAAAGATTTAAGGAACTAAAAATGACTCTGAACAACACTAGTTTGTATTGGCTTACATGTCAATAGTCAATTAGTACTTTAAATAACTGTAGAGATGGATGATTGATTTATCTTTTAAGTTGGGAGGATTCTAAATTCATTTCTCTAAAACAATTTTATCTTGCTAGGTGGACGTTTTCTTATTCTCACTCATCTCATTGTGCAAGATAAGGGGAATGATATTATTTTGTGTGGATTGATTGCATATATGTTCTATGTTCAGGGAACACATTGTACATTGGGCTACAGTTTATGGACCACATTGAACAAATTAAAAATTCATTGACCACATTATGCATTAGGCCAAAGTCCAAGTATCATTTTTGTTATTTTCGCTATCTAAAATAACCAATTATTGTATCTTGGTTTTTTATTCAGCAATAAAGTGGTTCTTGAGTTAGTTTTTGTGCGCCACGTCCTTTCTATACAACGACCATTGGACACTTTTTGTTTGGTCTTATGAGGTATATATTTTACAACATTCATCAACCATTTTGTGGGTTCATTTCAAGTAGACCTATAAGAATATGTCATAAACACATTTCTTAACCCATATATAATAGGTTGAATTGCTATATGAGTTAACTATTTACAGTAAATGGGTCATAAATTAGTTGAAATATAATATTGATTTTAAATATCTTATAAATTGATCATAAATGGGTTTACAACTTACTTAAATCCAACTTACCTCTATGACTCTCTCCTTATTCTCTCTCACTTTTACTTGATCTCGCGATCACTCACTCTGCACACTCACCTTAGTTTGGGTATCGGCTTTCCTAGATTGGATTAAATAAGAAGTGTTTTAGCTATATGAATTAAATCGGATCAGGTATGGATCATAGGATTCGAATTGTATGGAAATAGGTCAAAACAAGTTAAATAGGTCTATTTGGGTTAGAACATTACCCGACCCATTTGCTTGACGGGTCAAACTGCAAATGAACCTATAGTATTTTCTTTTTTTAAGATTGAATAAAATGCAGTTATAAACCGGTCGACATCGTGAAAGAAAACAAGATCACAATTGTTCTAATACAAATATGTTAACATTGCTGACTCAAGTTAATCATTAATCTTAAAGGCGAAATAGACACACCTTAAAAAAAAAAAAACCGAAGGAGGCAAACTAAGATGACATCGCGAGCGGCTGTCAATGTTCTCATTTCAGGACATCATGACAATATATGCATCGTCTCTTCTCGTGTTCGAAGAAGACTAGTGCGGATGAAAACAAATTCCGGGTTGATTTGTGAAACCGTGTGGGCTTGTCAGGCTATGTGTTCGAATATACGATTTCCGAAACGAGAGGGACCCCAATATTTTAAATAATAGATCAGTTGAGGAAACCACCAAATTCGCGAGGTAGGGACCCGTTTCTCTCCCTATCCCTTTCTCTCCCCATTAGCGACTTGAATTCTCATTGTCTTTTTTCTAGAATTATCTTTGAGAAAACCCGTCGCTTTCCCACCCTTAACGGCACATCTACTCTCTCTCTGCCCAACGCATTGTCAACGTTATTCGAATTTCTAAAGGACACCACCTACCATGGCGGTACACAATGATATGCTGTGACATTGAGAACTTACCCAGTTTCACTGCTTTTACATCCCGTGCGTGGAAGCCAGATTTACTTCCTGATTATTGGTTTTGTGACATGGAATTGTTAAGAACGCCGCTTTTCCCGAAAAATCTAAACCGTTAGAAAAACACGTCAGCAATGTATTTATTGCATATGTCTTAACATTCCCCTCATGTGGGAGCATTGACGGAACGGAAAACGGGCAGTATAATAGGCAGGAGAAAATTGAGAGAAAGTAAAAAGATTTGAATCTTTGACCGGTGCTTTGATATTATGTTAGACAAACTAAAAGTTCAAAATATTAAAAAACAATTCAAACTTGTATTTATAGCATGTTTCTCAATAGGAATGATACACCACTTTTCTAGATATAGGTTGTTTTGAGCCGTCACAAATGGCAAAATTATCTCATACTACATAAGTCCTCTAATGTAATAGACTCTGTTACGCTAGACTCAAAATCTTATAACATATTTTCATTCATCCCCAACTGGAGAAGGCCTCTGCTTAATGGATTATAAGTATGGACACCAACCACATTTAACCATATACTTAAGTTTGCGTGCGTGATGTCTATAACTTGTAACTCACCAACTAGACATACGATTAGACAAAATTTCCTTTAACTAGGGATGGAGCAAATATTTGCCATCTCAATAATGTGAATAGAGATTTAAGCACAATAGAAGTGCCATTAGGAAAAATTTTATTGTGTTTCTTTTTACCTCATAGATGTTAATAAACAGAAAAGTTTTTGTGTTTAAAGCGCAGAACAAATAGATCATTAGTAGCGAGAAATAAATGCATAAAATAGATGCACATTGAGATTTGTGTGTGGTTCGAATTGGGAAACCTATTGCATTTGTACCAATTCAATCATAAACCTTTCAATTGGATTAATTTAGTCATAAACATTTTCATATTGGTATTAATTCAGTCCATTCGGTCAATTTAGGCTATAAATAGCTGATGTGGATTTCGGCCATCCTACGTGGCACGACTAGTGCTGATATGGATAATTTTCACGTTGGTACCAATTCAGTCCATCCGATCAATTTATGCTGGAAATCGCTGACGAGAACACCAGCCATTCTACATGACACGACTGGCGCTAACATGAATATTTTTTTGAATTATTTATTTATTTTTTCTTTTCTTTCCTTTCTTTTTTTTCCCAATTGTGGGTCGGTGAGGTCACCAGTTGAGCCTTGTCAGCCACAAGCGAGGTCTATGCCAACCCTCACCTGTTCCTCGACAAGGGTCACGACGCCCTTGCTCGTGGTGGGCAAGGGTCACAACGCCCTTGCTTAAACCAGGCAAGGGTGTAGCAGCCCGCACCTAGACCAGGCAAGGGTCGCCAGCCCTCGCCTCTGTATGGTGAGGTCGCTGACCCAAAGTGAAAAATAAAAAATTAAAAAGAAAAAAAATTAATAAAATCAGCAAAAATATTTTTAAAAATTGTAAATTTTGTCTACGTTAACGCCGACGATTGGCCGTGACACATAGGATGACTCGCGTTCACGTTAGCAATTCTCGGCCTAAATTGACATTGGTATCAATGTAAAAAGATTTAGGACTAATTGATCTAATTGAAATATTTAGAACCGAATTAGTAACAATGTAATAGATTTAGAACTTTTTTTATACTTTTCTTGTTTGAATGATTATACCTAGAAAAGAGATTGATGACATACTCCGCTAGAAACATATTGAGAGCACGCGCGAAGAACTAATCACTCCAAGTGATTTTCAAACCGCAATTCCATGAAATAATACTCACATATATTGATCAAAGAGATCAAGTGTTTGTCACTCACTAATTCTTACTGTCGCCTCTCTACAACTCTTTTCGTGGTTCTTTGTGATGTACGCAAAACGACTTAGGGTTAAAACCAAACTAAAAGTCGAATTACGTGTGTCTAAAACATTAATTTTTCATTGACTGAGGTCAACATATTATTTAAAGAAAATATTCGAATACCCTCATCGTTTTTTTTTTTTAAATTTACAGTTAGCTCGGCTACTTTTATGATTTCATTTCCAGTTGCATCGGACAATGATTACCGTTTTTGTATCTTTATTAAATTATTTCCTCCATTCCAAATCTTCTTAACATGGAAACCCACTCATTCAAAACCCTAACCCAACCCGCCCACCCACAACTCAGTCCCTCCCCTCCTCGGCACCACCGACGGCTGCCGCCACGAGCTGGGCCACCACCTCGCTGCCCATATAACTTCCACTAACAGTGCTCATCTTTCCCTCCCCCTCTTTAGACTCTCTCAGTCGGCGCCTTTATCCGATGCCCCGAGCTCAGCGGCTCCTCCGTGACTGTCAACATCTTGGCCACGATGTCAATAATCTCCACGGCCAAGCTGGGGCTATCACCTTCGAATCTGGTTGAGCTTCACCGTTTTGTCGACGATGCCAAATATGGTCAAGAGCTGGATGCCGCTGTTGCCGAGTCTGGGCAGCGGAAAGAGAGAGACACATTTACAGAGAGGAGGCTGATTTATTGGAGGCCGGGCTGGACAATGGCATCGGTCGAGGTCGGTGACGGCCTCGATGATTGCCCAGGGATGGTCGAGAGAACAGTGAGTTGGGTGAGGGTTTGGGTGCATTTGAGATATAGATTGTAAAGACGCTGATTTATCGATCAAGGGAGGATAATATGAAGATGTCAGTCAAAATCACAAGTTTATTCTTGGAGAAGTTAGAATCAAGGAGTGATAACTCTTATAATATAATGATTTCTTCATATTATTTTCTTATTAAGTGTAACAGTTTGTAATATCTCTATATGGTAGAGATCATCTCATTATTATCAAGAATTAAATACCTTTGTTTAATATAGATTGGTAATTAAAACCTTTTTTAACTTGCGGATTTTGTCTAGAATTGAGAACTGTAGGTCTAGAAAACTGTGGTCAATAAGGGTAATGGCTCAAACTGATAATGATGATTACTTAACTCCAAATACGAGGATCTTGGGTCTCGACATTGCATGTGTAATTCTTGTCTTTCGGCCTCAATCGTCCTAGATTTTTGTCTTTTTGATGGCCATCGTTTGAACATTTGTTGTTCATGCTCGTGAATGATTCGTACTCCCTTTCTTGATACATTGATGTCGAGGATCCTATTCTTAGTGATGCTGGCACTCGAGCCAATTATTGGCGTTGGGCCCATGAATTCTTCAGCTTCCCGACGCACACGTTGTAGACATTTGCGCTTCGCTAAAGCTCCTCTTACAGTTTTAAACTTTCGAAACCTTTTTCTTGCTAATTTAATGCATTGGACACTTCAAATTATATAAACACGGAAATTGTTAGTCATGCAAAACTCTTCTCGTAAATTTCTTAAACTCTAAAGTAATTTTGTATTCGTCAGACAAAATGTTTGTCGATACTTTCAAGAAATCGAAACAAGCATGCCTCGCCAAGTCTTTGAAGATGAGTAACGTGGGTGTTCTCAGTGGGAAGGGCAAGACAGTGATACTTTAGGAATCGTCAAGCAACTTGGGTGTTTAGGCTCGATCGTACAATGTATAAGCATGAAGCTATATAGATAAGGAAGAAGTCAAATCACGAGTAAAGATAGATAGCACAAGATGAATTCAATTCTGGGTGTAGATAAGGGCTGTCAAGGAAGTCAAATCACGAGTAAAGATAGATAGCACAAGATGAATTCAATTCTGGTGTAGATAAGGGCTGTCTTTTCTTGAGAGTTGACTTGACTTACTCTTACATATCGTGGCTCGGCACCCCAGAAAAATTCTTCTCTGTGGCCAAAGAGAGAGTGAGTCAGAAAGCCTTCGCTTGCGTTGTTGGACAAAGACGGCGTCACCGTGCGAAGTGCACGAATCAAAAGGAAGAACACCGTTAGGTCATGGCATTGAAAAGAAGTAGGGATTTGAGTTTGCGTTTCCATCGTAAAAATGGAAGGACAACGAGTGAAATGAGACAATTCTTTTCGTACTTAATTTTTGAGAATAATAACATAAATAATTCATAAATTTTAATTTAATGTATAATTTGACCTCTGAACTATATAAAAATGGATCAAAAATCTAAAAATCATATTGAACAGATTAAAAATTCATTGATCAAATTGAATATTAAGTTAAAGTTCATGAACGATATTAAACAAATTAAAAATTTTGAGATTAAATTGTACATTAGATCAAAGTTCAGAGACTATTTATGTTATTTTTCCTTAATTTTTCTAAAATGAAAATTGAAGCCATATAATGATTTCTACACTATCGTGCATGAAAAGGTGAGATGAGTAGAAAGGGTAACAAACTGATAATTGAAGCACTTGATGTAATATAAGGACTCAAACAATAGAGAGAGAATTTGGGATTCAGGATTTTTAGGTAAATTGTTCTCAGTTAGGAACGTTCTTGCAAATCCAAAATTTCAATAATACAGAAGGATTCATATGCTCAGTGCTTATCCAAATATTACGACAATCAAGATATACTTGCTTTCTTACCATTTTCTTTTGACTAGTGTGCCATTCCTATACCGTCTTTTTAATTTTCATTATATTTTACTATTTAGGTCTATTTTGTGGTTGAAATCACAATGGGAGGACCTATGTGAGTTTAGTATAATGTTTAAATATTATATTCTCTCTCTCTTTTTATATAACTCTAGCTTTGAAATGGATTAGTGAGAGACGGCTTGGAAGAAAGTAATATTCATAATACACTCATCTAATTCTCTATGTACCAAGAAATCTCGAGAGCTGCTTGTTTGGAATGGCTTTAAGCCCGAACCCCAATTAGTAATGTCAGGAATAAAGCAAATTTCGTTTTGGAGAGAAACTAAGATACGCTTTAAGTCACTTTAACACTTAAATGATTCAAAAATCGTAAGTGAGCAATATTGAAAGAGTGTTTACTTTTACATTATAAACATTAATGAAAACCTATTGCAATTATGTCAATTCAGTCATAAATCTCTCTTTTTTTTTTTATCAATTCAGTCTTAAACCTTTTGTATTTGTGTCAATTCGATCCATCTGGTCAATATTGGCTGACCGGCATTAACGTGGACGTCGACCGATGCCGAACGTCCGGCCGACGCTAATGTGGTAATTTTTTAATCTTTTTTCCTTTCTCATTTGTTTTTTTCTTCTTTCTTCCCTTGGCCGATCCAACGACCGGCCAGGGAATAGGAGCCGACCACTAGTGAGGTTCGCCCTCACCAGTGTCAGCAAGGGCGAGCCTCACCAGTGGCCGGCCAGGGAAAAAAGGAAAGGAAAAAAAAAAGGAAAGAGAAAGGGAAAAGAGGGAAAAAAAAGTAAAAAAATTGAAAAAAATATTTCAAAATTGCCATGTTAGTGTTGGCCAGACGTCCGATGTCAGTCGGCGTCCACGTTAGCGCTGGCTAGCCAAAATTGACCGAATAAACTGAATTAGTACAAATACAAAATGTTTAAGACTGAATTGGCACAATCGCAATAGATTTAGGAGTTTTTGGTAATTTTCCCAAAAAATTGTATCCAAAACCGAGAGCTCAACGGATGCCGAAGCACGAAAGAGATTAGGTTAAACAGAAGAATCGAAACGATAACGAAGAACAAACTGTTCTCTCAATCGATTAACAATCAAAATATCCAAAATTTGCTTAAACGAAATCCCAAAACAAGCTTATATATCCTCAAACCTAACCCTACTAGGATTAATAAACATCAAAACACAAAATTACAAAACTACCCATTACTAAATTAACCCATAAAAATATTAAAATAATAGAAAAATCCATCTAAACGACCTCGAATCGCGAAAATCCATCATTAGTCACAGCCAATAGCTGTGAATATTGATCAGCATACCGTTTCGCTTCAACCGATTAAATTTGAGCTTAATCCGAGATCGTTGACTTCGAGCCCGTCGGTTCGTCTAGTTGCATAACGGGTCCGCCGGTCCTCTAGGTGCATCATCCTCTCCTGCTAGAGAAAGATTCGTCCTCGAATCTGCTTCGTCTTCATTATCGCCAATCTCTTCAGGATCTTCTTTCTTTTCAACGTAGGAAAGTGACAAATCTGTTATAATAAAAGTTCCGGATACATTATACTTACCCAGCAAATCGATTTTGTAAGCATTATCACTAATTCACTCCAAAACTCTGAAGGGTCCATCAGCTTTAGGTTGAAGCTTGCCAAACCTACCTACTGGAAATAGTTCTTTCTTAAGGTGAATCCAAATTAGATCACCTTCCTTGAAGACGACTCTTTTCTTACATATATCTATGCACTACTTATACTTCATGTTCTGCCTGTTGATTTGATTATGGACTTAGGAATGCAGCTATTTGATATGCTTTGCATGTTCTTCAGCTTCTGAACTAAATTGCTTGAGAACTAGTATCGATGTGAGATCCAATGGAGTAATTGGATTACGCCCATAAACCACCTCAAAAGGAGTCTTGTCTGTAGTTCGGTTCTCAGATCTATTATATGCAAATTTTGCTTGAGGCAATGTCAAGTCCTATTGTCGCGAATTATCTCCAATCAAACTTCGCACCTAAGTTTTGATTGACAACTTCTGTCTGACTATCAGTCTGAAGATGATGAGAGGAACTAAATTTCAAACTGGTGGCTATGTACCTCCAAAGAATGCGCCAGAAGTGACTCACAAACTTCATATTACGATATGAGGTTATGGACTTAGGAATTCCATGTAGCTTAACAATCTCATGCAGAAAAAATTGAGCAACCTGTGAAGCATCATAGGACTTGCTACACGGGACAAAGTGGGCCATCTTCGAGAACTTATCGACAGTCACCATTATTGAATCCTTACTTCACTGCGTTCTTGGCAAACCCAAGATAAAGTCAAGACTGACATCCTCCCACGGTGCAACTGGAACAGGTAGAGGCATATACAGTCCAGCATTAGTACTCTTGGTTTTTGCCACATGACATACCCTGCACCTTTCTATAAAACGTGTCTCGTCATGCTCCATCCAAGGCCAATAAAAATGTTCACTCAACAAGGCCTTCATCTTATCCACGTCAAAGTGCCCGGCTAAATCGCCTGCATGTCCCTCAATAATAATAGATTCCCTCAAAGAACATTAAGGAACGTACAATCTGTTCCCTTTAAATAGGTAACCCTCCACGATTTGAAATTGCTGAAAAGGCTCCGTTTTGCTCTTCCTTCAGATATCCCCAAAATGAGGATAATCAACATATAAATCTTTAAAAGTATCAAAGCCTAGAACTTTTATCTGCATTATAGACAGCAAAGAGTGTTTTCTGCTTAATGCATCTGCCACACTATTTAGCACT
Source organism: Syzygium syzygioides (assembly GCA_031216285.1). NCBI lineage: Eukaryota > Viridiplantae > Streptophyta > Magnoliopsida > Myrtales > Myrtaceae > Syzygium > Syzygium syzygioides. The sequence continues at coordinate 20,557,799 of CM062242.1, forward strand.
CCCGGTTTATGCTTGATGGAAAAACTGAAATAATCCGTTAGAGGTGCAATAATAGTACTGAAATCCCGAATAAATCTCCGATAGAAGATGCAAGCCCATGAAAGCTATGTACCTCATGAATATTTTTCGGAATCTCCCATTTTGTAATAGCCTCAACCTTAACTGGGTCCATCTGAATGCCCTCCTTGGTTACTATATATCCTAAAAAGGTCACACGATCAGTCAGGAAGTGACACTTCTTGGTATCAGCATATAATTTCTGCTCCCTTAATGTCTCGAACACCCTTCTCAAATGCTGCAAGTGTTGATCAGTCGATGCATTATAAACCAAAATATTGTCGAAATATACGACAACAAACTAGTTAATAAAAGGACGAAACACCTGATTCATTAGTCTTATAAAGGTGCTCAACGCATTAAATAACCCGAAAGGCATCACCATCCACTCATACAGATCATCTCGAGTTTTAAAAGTGGTCTTCCACTCATTTTCAGGACACACCCTAATCTGATGATATCCACTCTTCAAGTCTATCTTCGAAAAGATAGTCGCTCCATACAGCTGATCAATTAAATCATCAAATCTCGGGATTAGAAAGTGATACCTGATCGTGATCTTGTTGATAGCTCTGCTATCTGTTGATACTCAAATTTTGACGATCCAGTCAGTCGTTTATTGCATAAAAATTAGGGATCGATCCCAATCCATAGACAAAAAAATTAGCATATAGATTCGAAGCATTTGAATTTGTATTTAGGCTCATATAGTTCCATTTGCATAGGACTGGTGACCGATGGACTCGAGTGAACAGTTCTGAACTTAATGAAATTGGACTAAGCCCGCGTTCAAGAAAATTCTTGGCCAAGCCCATGAATATTATAAGAGCCAAAATTTTCATTGGAAAATGTCGAGTTGGAAAATATTGATTTGTTAATCTTGATATTATCACGATTCAAATTGAATGAATCGATATTATCACAGAGATATTGCAATATTTTCTTTGAATAAACAATAGGAAATAATTGCAAGCAAAAAACCTAAACTTTGCCTATAAATACATTCATTGAGAAATCTCTCAGAGGGGGGCTCCCATAATTTTCAGCATTCACAATTTTCAGAACACACAAGAGGCCACACAACTGAGCATACCCGGCCATAGAGAGAGAAAGAAAGAAAAAGCGTTAGAAAAGAAAGCGGAGAAGAAGAGCAACAAAGGAAGAGTTTTTTTTTCCTTTGCAGGTCATCGAAGTACACACCAAGGAGTTTGATACCCAAAGATAGGGAGCGAAGCAGTCATTTTTGGCTTGGCTTGTCTAGCTATTTGCCTCGGACCTCGCAGCAAAAGCAAAATCTTCAGTAATTTCAGGCCAGCGAGTAACTTTCGGCAAAGTTCAATCGCCGCTCAGCAAGATCCTAGATTATCCAGCGAAGTGCCGCGTTCCTTGCCGCGATCTCGAATTCGTCGCTCCATCATCACGCAACATTCATCACTCCGCGATCCAGGTTTGGAAGAATTCCAGTAAAGTTCAATGCTTTCGCATTAATTGCTAAATGGAGTGTAGGCCTGAAGATAAAACCAACAAAGAAAAGTCAAAGAAAGAGTCTAGGTGGTGAAATTCAAAAGGCAGAATTTTGGTCAAGGACAAGAGGATATTAAAGTGGGAACTTGAACGTGAGGAGAGGCCAAATCACGTTTTACCAATCATGCATCTCACGATCGTGACCTTGAAGCGTCCATCGACTCAACTAGCGTTCATCTAGCCACCACCGTGGGCCGAGTCCATCGAGAAGCACCACCATTGAGAGTCACCGTGAGCCTAGCTGCTCCTCGTCGTTCACATCGGAGCACTGCCGCATCTTCCGTTGACCGCCCGTAGGCCACCCACCGTTGGTTGCTGTTCCGATCCGCAAACCCAATCCGGCATCAAGCTCGAATTTGGAAGTTATCCATAAATTAGGTAAAAAACTTTATCCGATATCGTTTCAAATATTTAAATTCCTAATTCGAGTGATTTTGTTGTCTTTAGTTGCTTAGTAGATATTAGGGATAATGCATGCAATATTCGCAAATATTTGAAACACTTAAAATTAGGAATTTCGCCTAATTTAGCAACGTATCTGGACGACTATTCGACCTTATCCCTAAGGTACGATATGCGACGATACGCGACGATACGGAAAATCGTTATCTTATCTATAATCACTTGGATGCGATAATAGATTCTATTTGCTTTCCAAATTTGAATAATCAACTTTCTATCGATATCTATAATCCTATACATATGACCGTTAGTTTGATTTCTTTGCTTTATCTGAATTTGAAAAATCTTGCGGATTGCGTGGATTGTTTGAATGTGATTGTTATCTTCGCTTGATTGTTTTCCTTTTAAATAAAGAAAATCCAAGATTTAAATTAGAAATTTTGCTTACTTAGGGAATCTTAAATATATCCAAAAGAATAAGATAATTATTTGATTTAAATTGGGATTTAGGGTAGCATATTTCCTAGTTTAAATTAAAGATTGTGTTAATCTTAGTGGATTATTTAGGATATTTAATAATTTCGAATTTTAATAAAAATCCATAAAAAAAGAATCACTTTTAGGATAGATCAAATCATTTTCTTTAGGATAGATTGCATTTTAATTTGAGTAATTTTTAATTCCGAATTTCATTTGAAAATACCAAAAATAAATCATTTGTTTGTCATTAGGATTAGGTCACGTCGTTGCATGACATATAGTTTGCATGTTAGGCTGCATTAATCGCTTTTTAATTTATGCACGTCATTACATATAGGTTAGCTTCCATTTAAATAAGTGAAAATTCTAAAAAAATATTGAGTGAACTGTTTGTTAATTAGAAATCATATTAGAATTGTTGATGTGATTTTCTAGCTAACCATGCAAATGCTTACGTTGCTTCGAGGTAAGTAATTCTCTCAATTTTGCAATTTATTTAATGTTTTGATTATTGGGTGTTACTTTGGTGATTTGCGCACCCGCATGAACACATCACATGTTAGTGACTAAGTTAAATTGAATCAAAACTGTCTGCCAAAATATTTTTTTTTAAAAGAAAAGGTACCGAAAGAGCGTTAGACTAGATCTAGTGTAACCAAGTCCCCGAGCTTAGAATCTCTGGTTCGTGGGAATAAAACATATCTCCTTATGTTTTATTTAGGTTTCTAATCGACCTACTATAAATAGATTAGTGGCGACTCCAAACATGAAAACATTTGCACATTAAGAACTTAAATCCTAAGTTGCGAATTGGTAGGGCTTGGGAGGGCCCGAGTTAAGCTTAATCTTAATAATCCATTAGCTTGAGAGAAAATTTAGATCGCGACACTATCCATGCACATTCTCCACAACCCGTCTTTCTTAGGAATTAACAAAGCTGGTACTGCACAAAGGCTCATGCTCTCTCGAATTGCACCCTTTTCTAATAGTTCATGCACTTGCCTCTGTATCTTCTCATGTTCCTTAGGATTCATTTTGTAAGCTGCCTTATTAGGAATAGTAGCTCTTGGAATGAGATCTATACAATGTTGAATGTCCCTCCTGGATGGCAATCCAGGTGGCAATTCTTCTAGTACGACATCAGTAAACTCTTCAAGTATAGGCAGAACTTGAGTTAAAATTTTTGGACTATCAAGATTTTGCTCCATGAATACAACAACAAAAAGCTCTGAAGCATTCACCACCTCCTCTTAGAACTCTGATTTGAAAAGCAAATTACTTTTTCCTTCTTTTCTCAAATCTAAAGAACCCAAAGTAATGGTCCGACCATCCTTCTTGAAGGTGTACGTATTTTTGAATCCGTCATGCTGTGTTTTCCTATCAAACTGCCAAGGTCTTCCTAACAGAATATGACAAGCATTCATTGGAACTACGTCACCCCATACTTCATCAGTATATTTCTTCCCAATCGAGAACTGCACTAAACACCTTTTGCTCACTTTTATCTCATTCCACTTCCTAAGCCATGACAGCTTATATGGTTAAGGATGTTTGACAGTTTTCAACCCCAACTTTTCTACCATAGTGGTAGATATCACATTATCGCAACTTCCCTTATCAATTATCATTCTACACACCTTTCCCCCACTAGTGCACTTAGTATGAAAGATATTATGCTTGAGCCACGATTCATCATCTACCTCAACAATATTTAAAATCCGACGCATAACTAAAGACTCACCAGAATCGGCATAGATAATGTCCTCCTGATCTAGATCCGCATCTTCTTACTCTCCATCATATTCATCATAAGTTGGGTCTTCATCAAAAGTTGGATTATCTACAAGTGTCACAAACTATTGGTTCGGATAATCAGCAGCAAAATGTCCGAGTCCTTGACACTTGAAACATCGCTTGCCTGCAGCTTCTCCCTTGCTAGATCCAGCACTACCCTACTCTCCTTTTGTTGCAAATTTTGAACTAGCGCCCTTAACTACCCCTAGGGTTGAAAAACTCCCTGCTGTCCCTCGAAACTCTTTATCTGACCACTTGAAACTGCTTCCTGACCACTTTGAACCGCTGCTAGATCACTTGGACTTACTGCTCTTTCTTTTAAACTACCCCTCCACCTTTAGGGCTAGTCTGCACACATCCTCATATGTCCAATACTGCTGTAATTGGATAACATCAAAGATCTCATATCGCAGTCCTGCCATATATTGAGCAATTGTTTGCTCGTCTTCGTCCGTCACATCACAACGTATTCGTAAGCGATCAAATTCATCTGTAAATTTCTCAACTATTTTATCACCTTACTTGACGTTGTAATACTTGATAAACGCCTCTTGCCTATAATGGGTAGACAAAATTTTTTTTTGCAGCAACTTTTTCATCTTCTCCCAGCGATCCATCTTCGGCTTCCCCTCTCTAGCGCATTACTTTTTCACGTGTTCCCACCAAATCGAAGTATGTTTTCACAATCTAATAGACATTAACTTCACTTTTTTTCCTCTCAATTAGGTTTTTAAGATCAAAGATCCGTTTTACCATACGTAACCAATCAATAAACTTATCAGGATGAGCTTTACCATTAAACTCGAAAACCTCGATCTTCATTCCAAAATTTTGAGAAGAGCGTTGACTTACAGGTCGTACTTCTCGATTTGACCCTTGGTTCAGAACCCACGAAAGGGTTTACATCCTCCTCTTCATCATCGGATGGATCCTCAGATTCCGCTTCTTCTTCGGATTAAGCATCAAGCCTTGCCTCCGCAAGACGTTGCTCCAAATTCTGGATTTGCCTTCTCTATTCTTGAATTTCTATATCTTGCAAGTCTCTTAGACGCGGCTGTTTATTTGTATCAGGAACAACTCCACGCCCCTGGCCTCCACGAGCACACTGTCTTCGACCACCTCGATTCTGTTCAGCCATTGATTCAGATAACCTAGGCTCTGATACCAAGTAATGCCGAAGCGCGAAAGAAATTAGGCCAAACAAAAAAATTGAAACGATAACGAGGAACAAACTGTTCTCTCAATCGATTAACAATCAAAATATCCAAAGTCTGCTTAAACGAAACCCTAAAATAAGCTTATATATCCCCAAACCTAGCCCTACTAGGATTAATAAACATCAAAACGCAAAATTACGAAATTACCATTTACTAAATTAACCCATAAAAAATACTAAAATAATAGAAAAATCCATCTAAACGACCCCGAATTGCGAAAGTCCATCATTAATCATAGCTAACGGCTGTGAGTATTAATCAGCAAGCCGTTTCGCTTCAGCCGACCAAATTTGAGCTTAATCTGAGATCGTTGAGTTCGAGCCCGTCGGTTCGTCTAATCGCATAACGGGTCCACCAGTCCCTTAGGTGTATCATCAACCCTTTTACCGGTAAATTTCCCGACAACCTTGTCTTTTTCTTCTTTTAGTTTTGAAAACTTTTCACTCTAATAGATTTTATAAGATGTCTTTATAGATGGGTGGATATAGAAAATTATCAAAAAAGTATTAAACCTTTTATATTTGTACCAATTCAGTCATAAACTTTTTAATTTGAGCAATTCAGCCCTAAACCTTTTACCAATATAGTCCATCCAACCAATTTTGGCCTAAAATCATTGACGTGGACGCCAGCCAACCTATGTAATGACCGGCGCTAATGTAGACAAATTTTTTCAAATAATTTTTTTCTTTCCTTTTTCCTTTTCTTTTCATTTTTTTTTCACTCGTGGCCGGTAAGAGTTGCTGAAGCTTTTTGACCACTAGGTGATGGTCACAAAGCCCTCGCCAATTGCGGGCGAGGTCAAGGCCTTTGGCGAGGCTAGCCTCATCCAGATTTGGGCAACGTGGCCTTGCTCGTGCTGCCATGCCTGAGTGAGGCTGGGTGAGGGTCACAACCCTCACCAATGGCTGGCAAGGGCTTTGTAGCCCTCTCCTAGTGACCGGCGAGGATGGTGACAAAAGAGGAAAAGAAGGATAAATGACAACGATATGTATAAAGAATCTACAGTACTCGTATTGGGTCCTGCTAAAGTCAGAATAACTTTAGAGGATGCTAGTGTAATTTCAACACAGATGGACATCTCCAAAATCAAGCTTTAACCATGTACCACTTGAAGGTTTGAAAATTGTAAGTTTCTATCGTTTTGCTCGTTAACATGGCGTGCATCTCGTTTAAACAAGTGAACAACCAACAAAAACACAGCGCTATGCAAACATCAAACTTTTCACCTAAAAGGCTTTTCGCAAGGGAAACAATGAACATCAATCTCACTCTCTCTCTCTCTCTCTGCAGACAAGAAATGATTCCATGAGAGAGGCTCTAGTTGACTGCGCAATGCGGCAACAGTGCAAGTACACGCTCTCTCTGGCTTTTAGGTTTTCGGGGCATGGCCACTTATCACCATACAATGTCCGAGCCACTTTTCGAAGCGTTTCTGTGGATTGGGAGTCAAAATCTCTGCAACCTTGTGAAGAGCCACGACAAACGGGGCTTTTATTTTCAGCCATGTGGATCAAAAGGGACCATCTTCTCTAATCCGCGAGACACGATTCGTGACACATTTGTTAGCACCAGCGAGCAAATGACACGGGGGAGGCGTCCTCAGCGATAGTCCTGCAATGCAAGAAGATAATGACAAGCATCGTAAACTGTATGTTTTAACTCGGATGGGTCCACCCAAAAAAAGAGAGCAATAATTGCTTCTTTGCTGATATCGTGAGTTCGAGAATCTATCACTCTTCTTTTCTTCAGTACTGGGGGTCCCCCCGCCCTATGCCCTATACAAATTTATAGAACGAGCATGGCTCTCTAGCTCCCACCTAATCAAAAGTTTCTGCTCTCAAATGGGTAGATCTTGTTCGTGTGCTATGCAGTAAATTCCATCTTCAGGAAAGCTCCTATGTATGGGGAAAAAAGGGGAAGAAAATGAGAAAGTGTTTCCAGTTCAAGTCATTTATAACCGGGATGTTGAGCTCCATTCAACTATGTATCATTGGAAGAATATACATCTTATCACTCCCTCTTATTTAAAAAAGAAAAAAAAGCAATCTATTATTTTTCGAATAAAAATACGAAGTAATATCATTTTCTAAAAAAGAGCTTAAAGTGAATGTTGTTTCAAATGAAAGCTCAAAGTGAATCATTTAGTCTCAAATAATAGTTTAAGCTCGTCGGCTGGCCAAAATTTTGTCGGCCAGGGGCATTTGATTTTTCCGGTGATTGGAACAGGGCAATTTTGTCCAAAACGAAATCTGGATACAATTTGAAAAGAAAAATTTGACGTAGGATTGATATAGTGGTTACACGACGCCACATTAACAAAAAATTTAAAAAACTAAAATTCAAGTTACTATTCATCGCAAGTTAATGTTCATCGTCTTCAACCTCACGGTCGCTTGGCCAAACTGCTCCGGCACACGTTCGTTGGTACCCATTGTTGCCTCGATATCCGGGAGCGTTCCCTGTAGTTGCAAATGGCCCTTTCATTCCAGTCGCAATGCCTTCGCTCGCAGCACTCATTTCTCTAACATCACATCATCAAGACGAAAACTTTCCTCCCCAGCAACAACCTTCCCATTATTGCATCGAGAGGTTTAATTCTTGCGCACAAACGCTTCTCAAGTAGATCTATTTACTCCAAAAAAAAGAAGTGATTTGTGTCTCAGAGATTTGCGAGATTCATGCTCAAATTAATACCCATTATCGCCTCATCTCAAGCTGTCAACCCGTCCCGTCCATTGCATTTGATAGCTGAAGAATTGGGCAGCGGAGATAGGAATGGAGGAGGTTTAGGGTTCTAGGGAGGCTCTGGGTGGGGATGGTTTGACGGCGAGAGGCGAGGGCGGAGGCGAAAGGTAGTGTTTTGGGTGATTTTGGTGTTGTGTAGATTGAGCTTGATGTTTGTGGGCAAAATGGAGTGTCAGATCCAACCTTGAAGCTTGGAGCTCACCCTCCGGCCAAGCTTTGAGCTCGAGTCGCCATGGCGGTCGCGGGCTTTGAAGCCAGATCTGACCTTGAAGCTTACGGCTGCCATGGCCAACAGCTACGGCAAACGCTCCCGGAGGTCTAGGCGGCAGTGGGAAACAACGAACGTGCGTCGGAGGAGTTTGGTCGAGCAATCAAGAGATGAAAGATGATGAACAGTAACTTGTGATGAATAGTAACTTGAATTTCATTTTATTTTTTTTTGGAAAAAAATTGCCCAATTCCGGTCGCCCTGAAATTAAGTGCTCACTGGCCAGCAAAATTTTGGTTGGCTGGTAAGCTTAGACCCTTATTTGAGACTAACTTGTCCACTTTAGATCTTTGCTTGAGATTAACTTGATCATTTTAGATTTTTATTTGAAACAACATTCACTTTGAGTCTTTTTTGAGAAAATGATCTCATTTCATTCCATTATTTGAAGATTTTTCTATAAAAAATATGAGAGAATTATTTTTTAGATAAATATAATGTGTCTTGGTATGTGACATGTTTGATGTACTAAATTAAGTGTAAATAATAAATTCTCCAAAAAAGAAAAACAGAACATTGTTAGGATATTGGTTATTTGCTAAAATACATACAAAATACGGTGACACGGCCTGCACGTGGATTGTCTTAAAATGTGTGATCCAAAATAAAGTGAACAACCGTCGTTTGATTCACTCATGAGAGTATGCCACACCGTTTTTTTCAGGTAGATGCGGCATTTCTCAGTGGGGAAAGATTGGCTGGTTGGTTTGGCATGCTCTACTTTTCGATCCTTCCTACACCTACCCAGTTTTAATTGATTTTGGGGTTGTGGTGATGAGAATCGCCTATTTTTACTCAATGAGTCATGAGTAATGTCGGGCGATAAGCTCTCAGAGTCTCAAATTAGAGCATTTCATAGTCGACGCGCTAGTTGCTCCATTCCATCTTTTTTGGTTTAGCACACACTGAATTATTTATGAGCCGAGGCACGTACTATACGACATATGCTCCAGGAATGTCGTCAAACATAAGTTAGAGAAAGCTGTCGTAGACACTAAACCCTTATTTTGCCAAGTTCAGACTCTAGTGTAGTGCCAAAAAGGAGTAAGGCTAGGAGAATTTGAAGTGCCAAATACCTTTAGTCTTGAAAGTTCAAAGAAATTCACAAAAAACATCAGTTCACGAGCTAAGACTCTGCTTAGATTTCAGTTTAATATTCAAAGAGAATTGACTTTACTGCGGAGTCCTGCAACATACATTAGCTCTAGCTGCATCATCAGTACAGTCACAGCAGCCGGAGGATGCGACTCTCATGCATCCTTTAGCCTGATTGTGCCAAGCTCTCTCAACTCAAGCCCTTGACTAACTAAGGTACTTAACACTGCTGCCAGCATCTTCACGTAGTACGAATCCAAAGCATTGTCTAGCTTGGGCACGAAATGAACTGATATTTAAAGGAGGAAGAAAATGCCAATAACCCTTTCTTTTCTTCTTTTGTCTCTCTCTCGCTCCATAAAACAAAAATCTAGAGAAGGTTTTGTGGCGAGCAGCAGTTTGGTCAGACCCTTAGGAGAATCGTGGGACACACAAATAATGAAACCCTAGTTGCCTAGCAAAAAAATAATAATAACAATAATAAAATCATTTATAAATATTGTATATATATTTAGGCAAAAGAAAGGGATTTATTAGCTACCTGGTGTTCGTTTGGATCTATCTTGCACAAGTTCAGACAATTCAGAAAAAGGTAAAAGATGATGATGGACTTAGTTTATGCGTCGTCCTCAATCGCTTGTTCTCTTTCTTAGCTTTCCACAGCACATCGGAGATGACTTTTCGTGGGTCTTCTCTTCCCGAGCAAAGGGAGGTTCAGTTTGACTCGAGTGGCTCGTCAAAGCTTTGATGGTGTTTAGGACTGTGATTTTTACAGAACGGTTATAGTATTTTATGTGACGAGTTGTGAGTTAAATGTTAATAAACGAGGTACACCCAATATTCATAAATATATAGTGTGTCGATTTTGCAAATCAATCTAGTATCATTGGTTTAGACACGAGAATTGGAAAGAGCTAGCAAATGACGAACTTTTGAAGTTGATCGGTGACTCGAGACATTTGTTCATGTGGGGTGCTTCCAGATTGAATTTACTCCTTAATTTATTCGATCAATTTAGGTTCTTGGAAATTTGTTATTTTCTTCTGTTAATTTAGTTTAGGACGTTTATAAAGTATAGGAAATTGAATCCATTGTCTCCATTATTCTAAGTTTTCAGATTTCTTAAAGTATCTTATCTTTGGATGGAAGATCCCGAGGAATTTAGTTTTTTTTTTTTTTTTTGGTAACCCAGGGAACCCCCGCACGGCCGACAGCCGGAGAGTAAACCCTGGGGGCGACACGTGCTAGCCACCACACACGTGCCACCGGTTAAGTCACCCTGCGGCGCCCGGGATTCGAACACTCAACCTTTTGCGAGAGGAAAAGTGCGCGTTCCAGCAGCGCCACCCAGGCGAGAGGAATTTAGTTGTTCTTCAGCTTTGTCTAAAGTTTTATTATTGTCTCCTTGTTTCCTTGTCCTGTTTCTTTCTTGTTTAGTAATTCCCAGGGTTAAGGTTGCAACAGTATTTGTAATGAATACTTTGTCATAGCTCTCAGTTAGCCCTCTTTTCAGCAATCAATATAGAAGATCTGGATATTTCTCTCTGCGCTTCGGGTGTGCGTGCTTGTGAGTTGCGACTCTTGCTTTTCATTTCCACCACGTCATTTTGGTTCTTCTAAGTCTGTAGCATAACATGCTATTGGGCTCACGTGAAAGTGTGGTTATGCACCGAAAATGCCCGAACTTTATTCGTAGAATTTCCATACCCATGACAAATTACTCATAGCCACTTAATCTTTCTTTATGTCAATCGACATACTTTGTGTCTGTAGCACTATTCATCCATATCCAATTCAGATCTTCCTCCAACAAAAGAGAAGAACATCAGAAATTGTTAATGCCTCTTTCGTTTGACCTAGATTATGTTTTTCTAACGAGCTTTTTTTCATTAAATAAATTTGTTTAACAGTTATTAAGGTGTGCTAATTGCGAACAAAAGCCTTTATTTTTTAGAGTAAAATAGAATGTTCACTAGCTTAGGGCTTAGCCCAAAACATTTCTAGGTCCATAATAACATTAGAAGTTCAGTCCAACCCAGGCCCAATTGCAGTCTTGATTTACATGCCATTTATTTCATTTTCTTTTTGTGATAAACTTGAGTATGATTTAGTCGCAACAAGGTGGAACAAAAAAAAATGTATACATAAAGTGAATCTTTTTAATACCAATATAACTCATATGAAAAAAAGAATTCGAGTCATTCACTTCGACAACATATTTTTTGTTTCCCATTATTCAATTTCCATTTTCCACTGATCTAGAGGCAGAATCGTTAGAGCAAAAACTTTTTACCCAGTTTATGTAGCAATTTTTATTTCTCCCTCACTCGGACCATCGTCCTCATGAAAAATTAGAAAAGGGAAGAGAGACGAGAGCGTGGTCCTTCAAAAGTAATCACAAATATTAGTCTTGATCTATGTGTGTTGGTCTGAGGCTTCTCGCACGTTAAGCCCTCTATACAGTTCAAAATGCCATTAATGAACTAACAAACCTAAGATTGATCGTATCAAGATTCTTTTAGATCGACTAAAGATCTAGTCAATCTTCTATGACGTGGACATGAAAGTATCAAAAAATTCCTAAACTTATTACACCTGCACCAATTAACTAAAAAACTTTTTAATTGTGTCAATTGAATCCTAAACTTTTTGATAATTTGCTAATTTAGCCCTTTTGGCAAAAAATTACTCGATGCTGACTGTCCTACGTGGCACGACCCATGCTAATGTAAATAATTTTTACAAAAATTTCCAAAAATTTTAATATGTTTTTTTTTATATTTTTTCCCTTTTATATTTTTTTCTTTTTCCTTCTTCTTCTATCGATCACTGAGCCTTGGCAATGGCCGGCGACAAGCCACAGGCGACGGTCAACCTCCCCAGCTTTAGACAAGGCTGGCGAGGCCAGGTGACGCTCGAGCTTGTTGGGATCAGGCAAGGCTCAACCTTGCCGGCCTCGGGTAAGCTTGAGCCTCACTGGGCTCGAGGGAGCTTGATCTCATGGGGACTTGGCGAGTTTGAGCTGTTTTGGGACCATGTGAGGGTCGACCTCACTGGCCTTGGAGAGCTTGACCTCACCAGTATCTGGCAAGCTTAGGCCACGCCTAAGTCTAGCGAGGTCGGTCCTCTTCTATAGTCGGTCACCAAGGCCTGGCGATTGGCAAAGGAAAAAAGAAAAAGAAAGAAAAGAAGAAAAATATTATCCACGTTAACGTTGGTCGTGTCACGTGGGACGATCGGCGTTTACGTTAGCAATTTATGATCAAAATTGATCGGAATGATTAAATTGACAAATTTTGGGTTTATAACTCAATTGGTACACTTAAAAGGTTTATTACTGAATTGCACAAATACAATGGCCTAGGAATTTTTTGATAATTTTCCCATTTAAAGATCTATATTACTAAAATGCTAATTATGATTTAAGTCCGCCTACGTGGGTTTACTTTTAGAAGAGTGTATGAAATGTTCATTTTTTGAAAGGCATGTATGGACGTGCTAGACTAAGACTAGAGAGTGATAATTGTATGTACAGGGAAAAATGACCATCATAAAAACGAAAAAAAAAGGAAAAAAAATTGGGACTTTTTGATACTCGAGAGTAGAAAAAGCCAGATATCCTCTATGTATCTACTGCCCTGCCACGCATAGTTGAAGTGTTGATAAGGATCGGAACAGATTCAGGGAGGTATTTAGATGCTCTGAGCATACCATACATGTCGTCTATTCATCTAATCAGTGACAGAATGCAAAATATCATGCACCGTGGTGTCTTCCACCCAAAAAATGTTATGGGCTCGACATTATATACCCAGTGATTGATGAGGTGGACGGACTGCGTAGTCTTCTTCCGAGAGCACTAATAAACTTCATTCCAATGTATACGTTGGATTTGCGATGCATATATAGATCAGCGCAGTAAATGGCAAAGAGGACCTAAGAACATGCATGCTCGTGACGATGTCCGTGCTCAGCTCTCTCCTTTTGGAATCAGTCAATACCGTGAACAAACGGTAGAAGGAGAAGTAAAGCAAGGACAAAGGGTTCCTTACTCAGCCCAAAGCGGTGCGACGGTTCAGGATTTGCTCTTCTAGCTACATTTTAGAATATGGTTTTTCGCGAAACCGCAACCTGAAGACATGTTCGACCTACAGAAAGATGGTCAGCTAAAGCTAGGGCAAAGATTCGCGCACAGAAACGTGCGAACTGGTCGGGTCTAAGCTGAGACAACATTTTACCGCACTGTTTCGTACAAAGAAAAGCGAAAATCGGCGGCTCTTCTTCTCGGACATGGATCGCTCTATCCATCCCATTCCATGCGTGATGCAATCGATGGAGGGTCGTGAAGAGTCTAGCCGCAGCCGGCGGGGGCATACGCACCAAGACAGACGGACGCGAGTGATCGCTGATTGGCCGCCGCCACTGGAAGCCAGAGCCACGTGTACCGCCACGTGTACCGCCTCTCTTCGCTCGGAATATTTGTGGTTTTATCAGAGTTTAGAGAGAGGAATGCAAAGGCCCACTGGACGGTGACCAGCAAAATCGAGAGACCCTGGTGACGGTAGACGATCGGGGAGGGCGGCGATCTGGAAGCTTCCACGGGATTCTCAATTCATCGCCCGACGGAATCCCGAGCGCCACCGCAACAGGTACGAGCCCGACACAATCATTTTACTACACAGAATCATCCCCACCACCACCATAGCAGAAGTGTAATACAGATTTCGCACTGAATTCAAAGCGACGACCTTTTTCCTTTCTTTCTTTCCTTCATTCTTTCCTTTTGTTTGTCTTTGGTCTCTTCGTTCTGTGGAGGCTCAGCTTGGTGCAGATTCAAGGGGATTGGTGTTGGTGGGGGTGTTGGTGGGTTGGAGAGATGGGGTTAGATTACTACAAGATGTTGGGGGTGGATAGGAGCGCCACCGACGACGACTTGAAGAAGGCCTACAGGAAGCTGGCCATGAAGTGGCACCCCGACAAGAACCCCAACAACAAGAAAGAAGCCGAGGCCAAGTTCAAGCAGATCTCCGAGGCTTACGAGGTGCGGCAAACTTCGTTTCTTGCCGTGTTGCCCGTTCTTGTTTTGTTCGCTTCGTTTCGATTCGAGCGAGTTCTTTTTTCCCCCTATTTGATTGGTGGATTTTTTTTTTATTTGGTGTCGGCGTCCGATTCGAAGTTAATCTTGTATGCTTCTGATGGGATTGACTGAAGTTGGCATTTGAAGTCTTTCTCTGTGCGAATTTCGTTCTAGGTTGAAAAATCTGACAGTATGGTTCATGCGCCTGGACAATTGATGTTGTTGCTCTTGATGGTTTTGCACGGTAATGACAATATTGAGATTGTGATAGTGTTGTTTCAATTGAATTGCTTGTAGGTCCTCAGTGACCCCCAGAAGAGAGCAGTGTATGATCAGTATGGCGAGGAGGGTCTGAAGGGTCAAGTGCCGCCGCCTGATGCCGGTGACCCTGGCGGTGCTACCTACTTCTCAACAGGAGAGGGGCCAACAGCGTTCCGGTTCAACCCCCGAAATGCGGACGATATCTTTGCCGAGTTTTTCGGGTTCTCGAGCACCCCCTTCAGCGGCATGGGAGGGATGGGTGGCGGCAGCGGTGGTGGAATGAGAGGGTCAAGGTTCTCGAGTAGTATATTTGGGGATGATTTCTTTGGCTCCTATGGAGAAGGAGGAGGTGGAGGAGGGTCAATGTACCAAGCAGCTCCCAGGAAAGCTCCTCCTATCGAGAACAGGTTGCCCTGTAGTCTAGAGGATCTTTACAAAGGGACTACCAAGAAAATGAAGATCTCCAGGGAGATTGCTGACATGAGCGGGTAAGTCTGAGACGCTATCTCATTTAAAGAAAGTAGTTGTTAGTTTGTCAAAAATGTAATTTTCTTTGTTCACAAGAAATCCACGAGTTTTGGGTCATTATTGGGTGAGAGAATATGACTGAAAGCTGGAAACTATTTTGGAAATGCATTAAATGTCTAGTGTTACTTCTTTTTGGATAGAACTAAGAACTAGACAATGGGCTCAATAAGGAAAGAATTGATGACGGAGACAATTTTGTGCCTTTGTCCTTGTTATGTGGTTGGGGTACCTAAAATTTATGTGGTTGTGTCCGGCGCTAATCATTTTGTTGGTTAGCCTACTTTATTCCTTCTTTACAGCTGAGACGATGCAGCTTGGTGTAACCCACAAATGATTGCTTGGGTTCATCTAACAGTTTCTGTTAAATACTATCTTACATACTGGGGGACTGGGAACCTTGGCAGGATTAATCCTTGAGTTGTAGGACTTTGTCTTCAGTGACATCATAAAGAAGTTTTTGCCTGACAAGCTGTAATTTTGATATAATTTAAAATATTGCTGTAATTGATTTATGCACCTTCTGTAGATAGTCCATGTTTTCTATGCCACTGTACAGAGTTGTATTTACTAGGTAATATACAGGTAAAGCCACATTTCCAACAGGTGCTTTGCCATGGATATGCAGTGTGGACGTGTGGGTTTCGATGATTATTGGTCAACTTTTAGCATGGAGCTGCATCTCTTGTTGCCCGATGAACTTTCTTTTATGGATTAGAATTGAATACGCTGCCGATATGACGCCATATAGTTGAGAACTAGCTAAATAGGTGTGCAGCCAAAGACATCCTGCCTTTAGGAATGAGCACAAATCATTGAAAAAAAATAATACGGCAATTGCTGGGTGGCACATTCTCCTTTTGCCACTCTTAACTCTTTGCAGGAATGTCTGCATTTAATGCAATTATATGATGTGAATATGACACGATATTTGCAAACAAAAAACCATGCATCTGTTGGTTATGTCAATATAATTAAATACCCTGAATAAAGCAGAATTTGTGCGGGAGGAGTTGCTGGTGGTTGTTTGGTTTAATGGCATATTCATGATAGACAATCATTTGTGCATGCAGACGCATGAGGATTTGTTGGGAATGTTTAAAAGAAAGTATTCCAGTCTTTTTCCTCAGCTAGACGCTTATATACCATGTTAGATTAACTGGGACTATGAATTTTGAAAGCTGGCGACTTGTCAACTTTTGATCTAAGCTTATGGAAGAGTATTGCATCACATGTTGAGTATATGGATATTCTGAAATTAGATGTCACATGTTCAGCTCCGAATAGGGTTCGTTGCATGACTGCTCCTGCACCCAAAAAAATTATTTCTTCTTAGGTTTTTAAATGTGGACCATGTGATATTGGAAACGTGTAAGGTTTACGAGCTCCCTGTATGATGATTTTTCAGGGGTTTGGCCTTTCATTCTGTAAAGGTCTTGAGCTTAGGCAATCACTATGATCTTGCATGATCCGCGTTATGTTGGTGTTTTTTTCCATGATCTATCCTTCTGACTTTTGCGTGTTATGGATTGATGCAGAAGAACTATGCCAGTGGAGGAGATATTAACCATTGACATAAAGCCAGGTTGGAAGAAGGGAACCAAAATTACCTTCCCTGAGAAAGGCAATGAGCAGCCAAATGTCATACCAGCCGATCTTGTCTTCATAATTGATGAGAAGCCTCAGTGTGTTCACTCGCGATGGAAACGACTTGATCATCACAAAAACCATATCCCTGGCCGAGGCCTTAACAGGCCTCACGGTCCATCTCACAACGTTAGATGGCAGGAGTTTGACCATCCCTGTCAGCAATGTGATCCATCCAAACTATGAGGAGGTAGTTCCGAGGGAGGGGATGCCTCTCCAGAAGGACCCGACAAAGAAGGGTAACTTGAGGATCAAGTTCAACATCAAGTTCCCAACGAGGCTGACATCAGAGCAGAAGGCTGGAATCAAGAAACTTTTGGTTGCTTGAGAAGATGCAAATGGAGTCCCGACAAGCTAATGTGAATATTTGGTCCAGTTGCTTGGTTTTGCAAAGGTCAGAGAAATTGCACGGGATCTTTCTGGCAGCAATTTGGGGTTTAGTTTATTGTTATACTTAAATTACGGTCCTAATTGAGAGTTACAGGCAGGTTCTTTAAACAAAGTGATAGTTTTGGTTGTGTCTTAGAGGCGATATCTGCAGATTCAAGCAGATTAGCACCCCGTCGGTTGATGCTGTTACGTGTATGTATGTAACAATGTGTTATGTTTCTATGTGTAACTTAAATCGCCGATACCAGGCAATTGGTTGATAGTGAGGTTGGCATGTTCCTTGTAACTGTGTCAGTCCTTGTGTTTAGCAAAAAGAGAGGTATTAGTCGGAGTCCAAATTTGAGGAATGAAGATGAACCCTGGTAAATGGTTACATGGTATGAACTGAATGTATTATGTTGCGAGCGCCCCTCGATGGATTTTGGTTACCAATTGGAAGGATGTCCAAGAAATTTGCTGGACAAAGAACAAGAAAGGAGCTGCGAGGTCCTTCGATCCCCTTGATGTTGTTGGCGACAATGATAATTGCAAGAAAACTCGAAGATTCGTTGCCTTGCTCACTTTTCGTTTTCACTGAGCGAAAAACTGCAGACTTCAATGCTTGCTCACCGTCTTTGTGGTAATTCAAACCTCAGTTCAGTTCATGTCTGAGTAGTTCGGTTGGGCATAAGTGATGGAATTAGCAGTAAACGAGTTTTACACTGCAAATTATGGTCAAGTCGCAGATCTTGCTTCTGTTAGGCTTAATCTATTGAAAAGTGACTAGACATAAGCGTGAGATTGCAAGGATAATCAGGACACATTAATTTTTACGCAGCTATTTTTGTTGAAGAATATAGCCGGGTAGTCGGGTTGTCGTCGTAAAAATTTCCCCCCGTAGAGTTGATGAAAGATTGCATATGGTGACTCAGTTCTTGCTAGGTATACCTTCCAACTTCATTCTTCCTCTGCTGCATTGCATTGTACGTATAAAGAGAAGAACCAAATTTTTGAAGCGATACATATATATTATGGGATACATAAATCGCAAATGAAGCACAGAGTAAGGTACAAGACATGCACACGCCGCGAGGCATCGAATGTGCTTTGATATTATCGTTCCTGGTTCTACTACTCACGGGAAAGGGGAAAGCCAATTCCATGGCGCGTGGTTGGACGCAGCAAAAAGAAAACGGTACAAACACCTCCGACCACCAAAGGCACGACCTCTAGGAGCCACTTGGCGAGCTCCGACTCCACCGGGAAGAAGCAATTGATCACATTCTGATCAAAAAACGCGACCACTGCAAAGACCAGCACCGACATGAATGCGTGCAAAAAATCGGTCCCCTTCAACTTATATTTCTCTGCATCAGCATCTGAGAGCTTTGCCGTTGCAGCAATCACCCACAGCCCTTTAGTCGTGGCGAATCCATACCGGACCTTGCGTTTTGGGTCCCTAACGCTGTCGGTGAAGCATAAAAGGGAACACGCAGTTGCAAAGACTGCAAGAAGGCTTATGGTGAGGATGTGATTGAGAAAGCTGGTGCATTGGCCTCTGTTAGTGAAAACTGGAGAGAGAAGTGAGAAGGCGAAGGTTGTGCCCGTGGGAAGGAGATTGGAGAGAGTTGCTGTGCCTTTTAGGGCTTTTCTCAGGGCCTTCTGGCTCCGGGTTTTTGGTTGTTGTGGGACGGCTAGCAACTGATCTAGGCCTTCTGGCATAGTTGGTCTAGGTGTAATTTTTCAGTCCTCTGTGTGTGAATAGGTGATAATTCGAAGAACTTGCTTACTACTATACCTATATATACACAAAGAAAAGCATGACATATGATGTGTGCCGTGCACAAAGGCTATAATGATTAGATGAATGCGGCATGATGGGATGAGTTTATCATTCGCTTTGTTGCGCATCAAGGGAAAAGAAAAATTACTTTAACAAAGACTCGCATGTGGAACAGGATAAGACAGATGTGATGCAAAATTGGTAGGCATGATAATTGATTAAATTGAAAGGAACCTGATCAATCTTTCATGTCCGATAGATAACATGCTCGAGTAAATCTATATGAGGACTTGATGCGTCTTTTTCCGTTTAACAAAGAAATAGAGTAGTACTTAACAGAGGGATAGAGCAGCACAGAAGCCTAAGCTAGGCCACTCAATAACTCGAGTTATTGCGCAAAACATTTGATCCGTTAACCATTTTAAGGAACTTCCTCTGGGCAATGTCTGGATGTATTTTCATAGTAAACATTTAAGTTTTTCTGAGAGTTGACATCCCATAACTGTCAAACGATTTCATCTGTGCTTCGGTCCCCAAATTATCCTGGACAAGATTAAGCAGCAGGGCGACTTTTGTAAAGGAAGTCATCAGCACTAGCACATGCAAATCTCCATATACTTTATATTGAAATCCCATAAGACTACTCTTCATGACTTCTGATCTGACTAGTTTATGACTACACTTTCCAGACATTCTCACAGAGGGTGATTTAATCTCACTCAGAAACACAAAAGCTGTAGTAAATAGTAATGACTTCAGCTGAATGGTAGCTTACAACAACACACGGTCAGTAATGTAACTGAGTTCAGGAAAGCAATCATAGTACATTCCAATGTTCATCAGACGTCATTTTCCTTGTCCGCAATGGTCACCTGTCTTTGTGATGGGCAGAGCATTCCAAATCAAAACTATCATCATGTTTTTCTCCAATGTTCTCTTGCACGGTGGCCTCGACATTTTAGTGGGGGAATCATGGTAATGGCGCACTAGAAAGAGTGGCAATGGACCAACAACTACCAGCCCAACCCCACGCTGAACGTCCGAGCCTTCACTTTTTCTATTGTCAATTTTCTTTTAGTCTCATCTAACTTTTACTTTTGGGCCTGAATCAGGAGCAAAATCTTGTAAGTGCATCTTGTTTTACTTTTGTTCAAATAACCAACATTTACATCCCATCTTTATTCTTTCAGCACTTTCAATGTTCACCTTCCCCCGTGAGCGTGATCAGTGTTACTTCAGTAGAGTTTAATTTTATGAGAAATAATGAAAAAGTTCCCTGAGGAAAATGTGAAAGTATTGTAATACTAGGATGATGTCACTGGCTCGCCGCGCATAATAAGACATTCAATTACTATTTCTGCTTAATATTCACAAGACGAGTTATCATCATCTTTGACAATTCCTGTTTTATGAAAAACTGATGCTCTTGCACAAGATAGTATCGACACTGCCATTAAACCTTCAAAGAAGCTACTCTGAGAAGTACTTTAGCTTCGTGCCCCAAGGCAGCCTCGGGAATAATTTTCGATTTTATTGCATGTTTTACTTGGTGTACATAATGAATTGGCTGAAGAAGAGTGAAGAGGCAAAAATTTTCTAATTTGCAACTGGATCTTTTGCTGGTTAGCCTAGCCAAAATAATTCTCTAGTAAATGTTTTCTCCAGAATATGATTACTCTGCCATTTCAACAGTAAAATTTGACGACATTCACGATCTCATGACTTTCATCACCAATTGACATTGATTTAGACACCAAGGCGAAGAACCTCATAGGTTCATCCGTGCATCTCTATCCTGGTACTACGTCCGTCAATACTAGGGCATCACGTGAATGCTAGCTTTATTTGTCACCAATACGGTCCGTATGATTCGGCTTTATTTGTTACTAGTACGGTTCGTACGATTCGAATTTTATCGCAGCAAATTGGCAGAATGAGCACCATCACCGTGTGATATTTTATCAGCCTTTTCACGTTTCAGAACTTGAGAAGAAAATTCCAAAGGAGTCCTTCTTAGCGAAATCTGAATAGTTCAACCAGGCACTACATTTTCGCTGCCTTCCCATGATCAATCTTGTGATAATTAATCACCATCAAAGTAAACACAAGCAATCCAAAACTCGACTCACCAAACTGCTGATTAGCATAAGTTTTTTATTTTTTTGTAATCGAGGATCCGCCACCATTTCCTGGGAACGAGTCTGCACGGATAATCGGGGCGCTTATATCCCCCGTGAGGGTGATCAGTGTTACTTCAGTAGAGTTTAATTTTATGAGAAATAATGAAAAAGTTCCCTGAGGAAAATGTGAAAGTACTGTAATACTAGGATGATATCACTAGCTCCCCGCGCATAATAAGACGTTCAATTACCATTTCTGCTTATTATTCACAAGATGATTTATCATCATCTTTGACAATCCCTGTTTTATGAAAAACTGATGCTCCTGCACAAGATAGTATCGACACTGCCATTAAACCTTCAAAGAAGCTACTCTGAGAAGTACTTTAGCTTCGTGCCCCATGGCAGCCTCGGGAATAATTTTCGATTTTATTGCATGTTTTACTTGGTGTACATAATGAATTGGCTGAAGAAGAGTGAAGAGGCAAAAATTTTCTAATTTGCAACTGGATCTTTTGCTTGTTAGCCTAGCCAAAATAATTCTCTAGTAAATGTTTTCTCCAGAATATGATTACTTTGCCATTTCAATAGTAAAATTTGACGACATTCACGATCTCATGACTTTCATCACCAATTGACATTGATTTAGACACCAAGGCGGAGAACCTCATAGGTTCATCCGTGCATCTCTATCCTGGTACTACGTCCGTCAATACTAGGGCATCACGTGAATGCTAGCTTTATTTGTCACCATTACGGTGCGTACGATTCGGCTTTATTTGTCACTAGTCCGGTTCGTACGATTTGAATTTTATGGCAGCAAATTGGCAGCATGAGCACCATCACCGTGTGATATTTTATCAGCCTTTTCACGTTTCAGAACTTGAGAAGAAAATTCCAAAGGAGTCCTTCTTAGCGAAATCTGAATAGTTCAACCAGGCACAACATTTTCGCTGCCTTCCCATGATCAATCTTGCGATAATTAATCACCATCAAAGTAAACACAAGCAATCCAAAACTCGACTCACCAAACTGCTGATTAGCATACGTTTTTTATTTTTTTGTAACCGAGGATCCGCCACCATTTCCCGGGAACGAGTCTGCACGGATAATCGGGGCGCTTATATCCCCCGTGAGGGTGATCAGTGTTACTTCAGTAGAGTTTAATTTTATGAGAAATAATGAAAAAGTTCCCTGAGGAAAATGTGAAAGTACGATAATACTAGGATGATATCACTAGCTCGCCGCGCATAATAAGACGTTCAATTACCATTTCTGCTTATTATTCACAAGACGAGTTATCACCATCTTTGACAATCCCTATTTTATGAAAAACTGATGCTCCTGCACAAGATAGTATCGACACTGCCATTAAACCTTCAAAGAAGCTACTCTGAGAAGTACTTTAGCTACGTGCCCCATGGCAGCCTCGAGAATAATTTTCGATTTTATTGCATGTTTTACTTGGTGTACATAATGAATTGGCTGAAAAAGAGTGAAGAGGCAAAAATTTTCTAATTTGAAACTGGATCTTTTGCTTGTTAGCCTAGCCAAAATAATTCTCTAGTAAATGTTTTCTCCGGAATATGGTTACTCTGCCATTTCAATAGTAAAATTTGACGACATTCACGATCTCATGGCTTTCATCACCAATTGACATTGATTTAGACACCAAGGCGGAGAACCTCATAGGTTCATCCGTGCATCTCTATCCTGGTACTACGTCCGTCAATACTAGGGCATCACGTGAATGCTAGCTTTATTTGTCACCATTACGGTCCGTACGATTCGGCTTTATTTGTCACTAGTACGTTTCGTACGATTCGAATTTTATCGCAGCAAATTGGCAGAATGAGCACCATCACCGTGTGATATTTTATCAGCCTTTTCACGTTTCAGAACTTGAGAAGAAAATTCCAAAGGAGTCCTTCTTAGCGAAATCTGAATAGTTCAACCAGGCACTACATTTTCGCTGCCTTCCCATGATCAATCTTGGGATAATTAATCACCATCAAAGTAAACACAAGCAATCCAAAACTCGACTCACCAAACTGCTGATTAGCATACGTTTTTTATTTTTTTTTTGTAACCGAGGATCCGCCACCATTTCCCGGGAACGAGTCTACACGGATAATCGGGGCACTTATATCCCCCTTGAGGGTGATCAGTATTACTTCAGTAGAGTTTAATTTTATGAGAAATAATGAAAAAGTTCCCTGAGGAAAATGTGAAAGTACTGTGATACTAGGATGATATCACTGGCTCGCCACGCATAATAAGACGTTCAATTACCATTTCTGCTTATTATTCACAAGACGAGTTATCATCATCTTTGACAATCCCTATTTTATGAAAAACCGATGCTCCTGCACAAGATAGTATCGACACTGCCATTAAACCTTCAAAGAAGCTACTCTGAGAAGTACTTTAGCTTCGTGCCCCATGGCAGCCTCAGGAATAATTTTCGATTTTATTGCATGTTTTACTCGGTGTACATAATGAATTGGCTGAAGAAGAGTGAAGAGGCAAAAATTTTCTAATTTGAAACTGGATCTTTTGCTTGTTAGCCTAGCCAAAATAATTCTCTAGTAAATGTTTTCTCCAGAATATGATTACTTTGCCATTTCAATAGTAAAATTTGACGACATTCACGATCTCATGACTTTCATCACCAATTGACATTGATTTAGACACCAAGGCGGAGAACCTCATAGGTTCATCCGTGCATCTCTATCCTGGTACTACGTCCGTCAATACTAGGGCATCACGTGAATGCTAGCTTTATTTGTCACCATTACGGTCCATACGATTCGGCTTTATTTGTCACTAGTACGGTTCATACGATTTGAATTTTATCGCAGCAAATTGGTAGCATGAGCACCATCACCGTGTGATATTTTATTAGCCTGTTCACGTTTCAGAATTTGAGAAGAAAATTCCAAAGGAGTCCTTCTTAGCGAAATCTAAATAGTTCAACCATGCGCTACATTTTCGCTGCCTTCCCATGATCAATCTTGTGATAATTAATCACCATCAAAGTAAACACAAGCAAATCCAAAACTCGACTCACCAAACTGCTGATTAGCATACGTTTTTTTTTTGTTAGCCAAGGATCAACCACCATTCCCCAGGGACGAGTCTGCATGGATAATCAGGGCGCTTATATCTCGGGGGAGACTAGCCCAGCAACCCATCACCAGGGCCCCCCCACTTAAATTACCGAACCGAGCGGGGATTCGAAGTCAGAACCTCTGGGGAGGGAAGGAAAGCGCCCACCAACTCGGCCATGCGTATGTGGGTTTGATTATCGTACGTTTTATTCGCTCATAGACTCTAATATATCAGGGAAAACACGAGATAGCTTATGTATAGGATCAATCAATTCTCTGAAGCACAGGACGATTTGAACAATAAAGTCGTTCCAGACATGCATGTGCGGTCGGCAAAATTGGCAGGCATGTACTAGCTACTTTTTTGCAATCTAGCTTACTCTATATCTTTATATCTCATTTAAAGGATCAACCGTAACAAAAAAAAAAGGGCTATTGGGCACGTATTATGAGATCCAAGGATGTGGCTTCAAGAATCAGACATAATGGGCATTGCGCAATCAGGAAAGAGTTCCAAATCTACATGGATTTATTTCACTTGCCAATCTACTCTCTGCACTCCCTGAACTCCTACAGATTCTTTTCAACTAGAGCATAGATTTTTTGAACTGGAAGACTTCAACATTCTACAAGAAAGGCAAAAGATGAAAAACAATCGGGGAAAGATGATAAGGTTACTATAGTTGAAGAGAGAACATTTCAGGGAGAATGACTGCATCTCTTACAAAATCACATAATGCAAGGTCAACATTTAGAGTAATTGCTTTCTTCCCACCGCGAAAGAAAGTTGTCAGAGAGTTCTGCTTCGGATGATTCACTGGCGAAGTAATACAGCCGGAGATATGGAGTAACAATGTCAAATGTTATATATTCAAACATAGGTTGGTCTTTGTTCTTTGAAACAACACATGCCTTTTGTTCCAAGAAAGACTCAAGAACGCCAAGGGAATGAAGCCATCAACTCATCTGAATCAAACTGAACGCACCTAACATTTCAACTTCAACGATCCAGCAATCAGACGAGACCACCACATAAGTCCCCAAGAAGAACTCAGAGAATAGGCAATCCAATAAGAAGAAAGTAATTATTTTTATCATCCATCTATGAATGATTACACACCATTGCAATATTTCTAGCCCACGATACACAATCCCGTATTACTAATGGAAAATCGTAACAACAAGCAAAGCACAAAACTATTAAAATCTCCGAAAGAACAAAAATAACTTACAACTCATCCTTCTTGTCTGTTAGAATAATTAAATATTAAATCACACATTTATTTAATATCTTAAACTTTTAGAACAATTGGCATTAGTCCTATCAAATCTCACATGGTATCAGAGTTAGAAGTCATAAGTTCAAATCTTTTTGGACCCCATTTGCCTCCCCAATTAAATATATTCACACTTAGTATTAGGTAAAAAGACCAGACTAAGTGTGAGGGGGAGTGTTATAATAATTAAATATTAAACCTCGTATTTGTCGAATAACTTAAGCTTTTAGAGCAATTAGTAGATGAAAACAACGTCCTTAGGATGCAAATCCTCGTGCCTTGCCTTCTCCTTCACGAAGCACCAAGCCAGCCGCGTCATGTAGGACGGCCACGCCATGTAGGAAAAAAAAAGGGAAAAAGTAAAGAAGGAAAAGAGAAAAAAAGAAAAAAAGGAAAAAGAAAAGAAAAATTAAAAAATTAGAAACATATATTAAAATATTATTAAAAATTGTTCACGTCAGCGCCAGCCGTGCCATGTAGGACAGTTGCAGTCTATGTCAGCAATTTCTTGCCAAAATTGACCAGATAGACAGTAAAAAATCAGAAACATATATTAATGTATTATTAAAAATTATTTACGTCAGCGCTGGCTGTACCATCTAGGACGGTTGGAGTCCACGTTAGTGATTTTTTGCTAAAATTGACCATATAGATTAAATTGGTAAAACGTAAAAAGGTTTATGATTTAATTAGCACAATTAAAATATTTAGGTTTCCCGTAAAAAGATAGATATCCTTTATGTATCTATTGTCCATGCATAGTTAAAGGGATTAGTGTGGATACCGCAAGTGCTGACAAGGATTGAGATAGATTCAGAGAGGCATTTAGATGCTCTGAGTGTACCACACACGTCATCTATCCACCTAATCAAAAAATTGTGCATCGTGTTGTTATGGGCATGACATTTTATAACCAGTATTTGATTAGGTTGGCGGACGACGTGATCTTCCAAGAGCACTAAAAGATTTCATTCCATGAATATGTTGGAATTGCGTGCATATATAGATCAGCACAGTAAAATGCAAAGAGGATCTATTAAGTTATACACATGTTTGTGACAATGTCTGTGATAGAAGGAGAAGTAGTACAAGGACAAGGTTTCTTATTCATCCCTAAGCGGTGCGACGGTTCAGGACTTGCTCTTCTTGCTACATTTTCCGTTAGGGTTTTTCGAGAAATCGCAACCTGAAGATGATGATCAACCTACAAAGAGATTATGAGCTACAGCGAGGACAAAGATTCACGTAAGGAAACGTGCGAACTAGTGGGAAACTAGCTGTCATGACTTTTACTGCACTGTTTTGTAAAAGAAAAGGCAAAATCAGCGGCTTTCTTCTCTTCTCGGACACGGATCGCTCTTCGATCCCATTCCATGCAATCAAGGGAGGGTCGTGAAGAATCTAGCTGCTGGGGTATGCACCAAGACGAGTGATCACTGATCGCTGATTGATCATCATTGGAAGTGAAAGCCACGTGTGTACTGCTTCTTCTCGCTTGAATATTTGTGGTTAGAGGAATGCGAAGACCTGAGTATTCATGGGAAAGTTTATCAATGGACTAGAATTTTGCGTATGAAAAAGTAGCAGGTCGTAAAAGGAAGGGAAATCAGAGGAACATTGGACGTCACCGATAAGATTGAGACATTGACATGGAATAAAGGGTTATTCCAGACTTACACCGAGACATTGACATTAATGGTGATTCTCATATATCAAAGAACAGAATATGATAGGATGAGGTAGAATGCAATAGACATAAAAGACACGGAATGGATTCTCAATTCTATCACGCGACGCAACCTACGAACATTACATTCACATTGAATTCAAACCTGCGACCTTTTTCTTTCTCTCTTTCTTTTGTTTTTCTCTCTTTTTCGTTTTTGCGAGGCTAGCTTGGACAGATTGTTTGGACATAAGAACCGCCTGGTATAGCTCTCACCTTCAAGAAAGGGGATTGGTGGGTTAAAGATGGCGGTGGTTTACTACAAGATATTAGGGGTTAATAGGAGTGCCAAAGGTGACGACTTGAAGAAGGCCTACAGGAAGATCTCTGAGGCTTATGAGGTGACAACCGTCGTTCTTGCAATATTGCTGTTTGCTTGTTTCGATTCCAGCAAGTTCTTTTTCCCCTTTTTGATTGGTGGATTCCTTTTTATTTGTGTCGGCGTCAGTCAGGACCTCTAATGTTTTTGGATGAGACTGATTCGAAGTTAATTTTGTATGCTTCACCGTTGGGATTGATTGAAGTTGGCATTTGAAGTCTCTCTCTATGCGAATTTCGTTCTAGATTGAATATCTGACAGTATGATTCATGCACCTAGACAATTGATGTTGTTGCTTTTGATGGTTTTGCACATTAATGACAAATTTTAGCTTTTGAAGAATGATAGTGTTGTTTCAATTGAATTGCTTGTAGGTCCTCAGTGACCCCCTGAAGAGAGCAGCGTATGATCAGTATGGCGAAGAGGGTCTAAAGGGTCGAGTCCCAATATCTGATGCCGGTGGCCGTAGTGGCGCTACCTACTTCTCAAAAGAAGAGTGGCCAACGTCGTCCCGGGTCAACCCCCAAAACGCGGACGATCTTGCTAAGTATTTGAGTTCATGAACAACTTTGTTGGCATGGGAGGCATGGGTGGCGGCAGCGGTGGTGGAATTAGAGGGTCAAGGTCCTCGAGTAGTAATTTTGGGGATGATTTCTTTAGCTCCTTAACAGAAGGAGGAGGCGGAGGAGGGTCAATGTACCAAGCAGCTCCCAGGAAAGCTCCTCCTATTGAGAACTGGTTGCCCTGTAGTCCAGAAGACCTCTATAAAGGGACTACCAAGAAGATGAAGATTTCCAGGGAGATTGTTGAAATGAGCGGGTAAGTCCGAGAGGCTATCTCATTTAAAGAAATTACTTGTTAGTTTGTCAAAAATGTATTTTTCTTTGTTCATTAGAAATACACGCCTTTTGGGTTAGTATTACTCTTTTACCTGTGAATGCAATATAAGCATTTGGTTCGGCAACAATGATATCCCCAACATCCCAAAGCTAGCCATTACCCCATAAGTAGTAGGAGATGTAAGGATTGATACATAGAATAACTATTTAATGATATTGATAATCATATAAAGTAGCAGATATTTTAGCCATTTGCATCAAGCTCAAGCTTCCTTCTTGCATACGTGCTCCTCCGGAAGCACACACTAAAATCAGAGGTAAAAATTGATTGGTAGCATACTCGATCAAATGGGTGATTTTCTTGCCTACTACGGATCCCATACTAGCCCCATAAACTGAAAATCCATGACTCCAATTGCTATGGGAATACCGTTTAGTCAACCTGTGCCTGTTTGAACAATGTCGGTCAATCCTGTCTTTCTTTGATAAGAATCAATACAATCTTTATAAGATTCCTCCTCCGAATGAAATTCAATAGGATCGAGAGAAACCATGTCTTCATCTATAGGTTAGGGTGAGAGGATATAACTGAAAGCTGGAAACTATTTTAAGAATCCATTAAATGTCCAGTGCTACTCGATCGTCTTTTTGGATAGAACTAAGAACTAGACAATGGGCTCAACAACGAAAGAATTAGTAACGGAGACAATTTTGTGCCAGCGCCCTTGTTACCCTCATGCGCTTGAGGTACCTCAAATTTATGTGGCGGTGTCCGGGGCTGATCATTTTGTTGGTTTGCCGACTTTTTTTTCCTTCTTCATAGATGAGACAATGCAGCTTGGTGCGGCCCACAAATGATTGCTTGGGTTCATCTAACATTTTCTGTTAAACATTACCTTACATATTGGGTGGCCGGGACCTTGGCAGGGTTAATCCTTGAGTAGTAAGATTTTGTCATCGGTGACATCATAAAGAAGTTTTTGGCTGAATAGCTGTAGTTTTGACATAAATTGAAATATTACTTTACTTGGTTTATGCACCTTATGTAGATAGTTCATGTTTTCTACGCCACTGTACAGAGTTGTATTTACTAGATACTATACGTTTAAAAACACATTTCGTACAGGTGTTTTGCTATGGATATGTAGCGTGGACATGTAGGTTACGATGTTTAGTGGTCATCATTTTAGCATGGAGCCGCAATCTCTTGTTGTCGATGAACTTTCTGTTATGGATTGGTACTGAGCATGCTGCCAATATGATTCCATATAGTTGAGAACCAGTTAAATAGGTGTTTGTAGCCAAAGACATCCCTGCCTTTAGGAATGAACATACATCATTGAAAAGAATAAAATGGCAATTGCTGAGTGGCACATGTTCTTATTGCCACTCTTTAACTTTTTACGGGAATGGCTGCATTTTTTGCAATTGTATGATGCAAATATGGCACGTTATTCGCAAACAAGAAACTCTGCATCTGTTGGTTGTTCTGATATTCTTGCCTATCCTGAATAAACCAGAATTTGTGCGGGAGGAGTTACTTGCAAGCATTTGTGCATGCAGATGCATGAGGATTAGTTTGGGAACGTTCGAAAGGAAGTATTGCTGTCTTGTTTCCTCTGCTAGAGGCTTATGCTCCATGTTAGAGTAACTGGGACTATGAATTGTAAAGGCTGGCAACTTACAAACTTCTGATCAGAACTTGCAAGAGTATCACATCACATGTTGAGTCTATGTGGACAGATTTATGCGACATGTTCAGCTTCAAATAGGCATCGTTGCATGAGTACTCCTGCTCTCAAAAAATAATTTCTTCTTAGGTTTTTAAATGTAGACCATGGGCTATTGGAAATGTGTAAGGTTTTTGAGCTCCCTGTATGATGATTTTTCGGGGTGGCCTTTCGTTGTGTGAAGGTCTTGAACTTAGGCGATCCACTTAGCCTTGGTGTTTTTTTTTCCCATGATCTATCCTTCTGACTTTTGCATGTTATGGATTGATGCAGAAGAACTATGCAGGTAGAGGAGATCTTAAACATCGACATAAAACCGGGTTGGAAGAAGGGAACCAGAATTACCTTCCCTGAGAAAGGCAATAAGCAGCCAAACGTCCTACCAGCCGATCTCATCTTCATAATTGACGAGAAGCCTCACAGCGTGTTCACCCGCAATGGAGGCGACTTGATCATCACGAAAAATACATCCCTGGCCGAGGCCTCGACAGGCCTCACGGTCC
Source organism: Syzygium syzygioides (assembly GCA_031216285.1). Classification (NCBI taxonomy): domain Eukaryota; kingdom Viridiplantae; phylum Streptophyta; class Magnoliopsida; order Myrtales; family Myrtaceae; genus Syzygium; species Syzygium syzygioides. The sequence goes on from CM062242.1 coordinate 20,588,670, forward strand.
ATCTCACAACCTTAGATGGCAGGAGTTTGACCATCCCAATCAATAATGTGATCTATCCGAACCATTGAGGAGGTAGTTCCGAGGGAGGGGATGCCTCTTCAGAAGGGACTGACAAAGAAGGGTAATTTGAAGATCAAGTTTAACATCAAGCTCCTAAGGAGGCTGACATCGGAGCAGAAAGCTGGAATCAAGAAACTTTTGGGTGCTTGAGAAGATGTAGCTAATGGAGTCCAAACGAGCTAATGTGTATATTAGGTCAAGTTGCTTGGTATTGCAAGGTCAGAGAAATTACATGGGATGTTCTTTCTGGCAGCAATTTGGGGTTTAGTTTATTGGTATACTTAGGTTATGGTCCTAATTGAGAGTTTCAGACAAGTTCTTTCGACGTGAAAAATGATAGTTTTGGTTGTGTCTGAGAGGCAATATCTGCAAATTCAAGCAGACTAGCATCCCGTCGGTTGATGCTGTAATCTGTACGTATGTAATAATGTATATTTATCGATGCAAGTATGCGTAACTTATTTTGTAGTAATTCAAACGTCAGTACATGTTTGAGAAGTTCAGTTCAGCGTGAGTGATGGAATTAGCAGTAAATGACTTTACACTGCATGGATCATCAGGACACGCTAATCCGTACGGTTATTTTTGCTTAAGAAAATAGACGGGTAGTCGGTTTTTCATCGTAAAATTTCCAGCGTGGAATCAATGAAGATTAGATATGGTGACTCAGTTGTTGCTAAGTATACCCTCCAACTTCATTTTTCCTCTGCTACATTGCATTATACGTATAAAAGAGAAGCACCAAATTTTCGAAGCGATACATACATATTATGAGATACATAGATCACAAATGAACCATGGAGTAAGGTACAAGACGTGCACATACCGTGAGGCATCGAACGTACTATGATAATATTGATACTGGTTCTACTACTTAAATGTGAAAGAGGAAAGCCAATTCCATGGCGCGTGGTTGGATACAGCAAAAATAAAACGGCACAAACACCTCCGACCGCCAGAGGCACCGCCTCTAGGATCTGCTTGGCCAGCTCCGACTCCACTGGGAAGCACTTTATCACATTCTGATAAAAAACGCAACCACCGCAAAGACCAGCGCCGACATGAATGCATGCAAAAAGTCGATCACCTTCAACTTATATTTCTCTGCATCAGCATGTGAGAGCTTCACCGACGCAGAAATCACCCACAGCCCTTTAGTCGTGGCAAATCCATACCGGACTTTGCCTTTTGCGTCCCTCACACTATCAGTTAAGCATAAAATGGAATTACAATCGCAGAGACTGCAAGAAGGCTTATGGTGAGGGTGTCATTGTGAGAGCTGGTGCATTGGCCTCTGTTATTGAAAACTGGAGAGAGAAGCGAGAAGACGAAAGTTGTGCCCGTGGCAAGGAGATTGGAGATAGTTTCTGTGTCTTTTTAGGGTTTTTCTCAAGGCCTTCTGGGTCCGGGCTTTTGGTTGTTTAGGAGGGCTAGCAAATGATCTTGGCCTTCTTGCATAGTTGGTCTAAGTATAATTTTTCAGTCCTGTGTATGGGAATAGTGGATAATTCGAAGAACTTGCTTAATACCGTACCTATATATACATAAAGAAAAGCACATATATGAGGTATGTGATGCACAAAAGCTATAGCAATTTGATGAATGCGACATGATGGGATGAGTTCATCGTTCTCCTACCTGGGCATAAAAGGAAAAGAAAAATTACTTCGACAGAGACTCACGTGTGGAACAGGATAAGACAGAGGTGAAGCAAAGTTGATAGGCAAGATGATGGATTAAATTGAAGGGAACCTGATCAATTTTTCATGTCCAATCGATGACATGCTCCACTAATCTATCTGAGTACTTGATGCCTCTTTCCTCTCTGACAAAGAAATATAGTAGTAGTTAACAAAGAAAATGGAGCAGCACATAAGCCTAGGCTAGGCTACTCAATAACTCGAGCTATAACGAAAAACAATTGAACATTATTAACCATTGCAACAAACTTCCTCTGCGCAACATCAGGAAGTACCTTCATAGTGGACATTTAAGCTTTTCTGACTAATGACTACTAATGATTTCATTTGTGCATCGGTCCCCAAATTGTCCTGGACGAGACTAAGCTGCAGGTCGACTTTTGTAAAGGAAGCCATTAAAATTAACACATGCAAATGTCCATAACTACTTCATAATGAAATCCCCTAAGGTTGCTCTTCGGGACTTCTGATATGACTAGTTTAACACTACTCTTTACAGATCTTCTCACAGAGACACGGTGATTTGATCTCACTTAGAAACATGAAAGCTGTGGTAATGACTGCAGCTGAATAGCAGCTTACAACAACAGACAGACAGTTATGCGTCTGAGCTCAGGAAAGCAATCATAGTCAATTCCAATGTTTATCAGACATATATTTTTCTTCCCCACAATGGTCACCTGTCTTTGTGATGGGGGGCAGCATTCAAAATCAAAATCATCATAATTTTTTCCCCCAATGTTCTGTTGAATGGTGGTCTTTGACGTTTTTACGATTGTTTCAGAGCAAAAAGCCACAGAGACGATCTTAGCTCATGGTGATGCCAAAAAGAATAGTGGGGGTTTACGTGGGGGCATCATGGTAATGCAGCACTAGAGAGTGTGGCAATGGACCAACTACCAGCCCAACCCCAAGCTGAACGTCCAAGCTTTCACTTTTCTTAGGTCAATATTCTTTTAGTCCCATCTAACTCTTATTTTTGGGCCTGAATCAGGAGCAAATTCTTATAGGAGCTTTCGTTTTTCTTTTGTTCAAAAATCAACATTTACATCCTGTCACTACTCTTTCAACCCTTTCAATGTTCATCTTCCCCCATGATAGTGATTAGCGTTACTTAAGTAGAGCTTAGTTTTATGAGAAAGAATGAAAAAGTACATTCAGGAAAAGGTGAAAATATTGTAAAACTAAGATGATATCACTGGCTCACCACGGGTAATAAGACATTTGATAACCATTTCCGCCATTTCATCAGTAAAATTTGATTTATGACCTCATGACTTTCATCATCAATTGAGATTGAATTAGACACCGAGGAACACCCCATAGGTTCATCTGTGCATCTCTATCCAGGTACTACCTCCATCGATACTAAGGCATCGCATGAATGCTGGCTTTTGTTGGCACTAGGACCTTATAATAGACAGTCCGTGAGAATCGAAATTTTATTGCAGCAAATTGGCAGCATGAGCACCAACACCAGATGATATTCTATCTGCTTTTCATTTTTCAGAACTTGACATGAAAATTCCAAAGGAGACCTTCCTACCGAAATATGAGTAGTTCAACTAGGCACTACATTTTCACTACCTTCCCACAATCCATCCTGTGATAACCATTCACCACCAAAGTAAACACATGCAATCCAGAGCTCAACTCACCAAACTATTGATTAGGATATGTTTAATTCACAAGACTCAAAAATATCAGGGAAAACACAAGATAGCTTATGTATAGGATCCATCAATTTATCTGAAGCACAGGACGATTTGAATGCTAAAGTCATTCCAGACTTGCATGTGCAGTCAGCAAAATTAGCAGGCATGTACTAGCTACTTTTATACAATCTAGCTTACTCTATATCTATATATCTCGTTAAAAGGATCAACCATAACAAAAAGGACTATGGAGCAAGGATTATGGGATCGAAGGATGTGGCTTCAAGAATCAGACATAATGGGCATTGCACAATCAGGAAAGAGTTCCAATTCTACATGGATTTATTTCACTTGCCAATCTACACTCTGCACTCACTGAACTCCTACAGATTCTTTTCAACTAAAGCACAGATTGTTCGAACTGGAAGACTTTAACATTCTATAGAAAGGAAAAAGATGAAAAAAAAATGGCGAAAGATGATAAGGTTACTATAGTTGAAGAGAGAACGTTTCGGAAAGAACGACTGCAATTATCCCTTACAAAGTCACATGATGCAAGATCAACATCTAGAGTCATTGCTTTCTTCCAACCCCAAAAGAAAATTATCAGAGAACTCTGCTTCGGATGATTCACTCGCAAAGTAGTTCGGAGCGAGATATGCATTAACCATGTCAAACTTTATACATTCATACATAGGTTGGTCTTTATTTTCTGAAACAAGGCACGCCTTTTTTGCCAAGTAAGACTCAAGGACGCCAAGGGAATGAAGCCATCAACTCATCTGAATCAACTTAACGCACCCAACATTTCAACTTCAACGATCCGGCAATCAGACGAAACCACCACATAAATCCCCAAGAAGAACTCAGAGAATAGGCAATCCAAAAATTCATGAGAACAAGATTAGACAGAAGAAAGTCACTGTTTTCATTATCCATCTACGAATGATTACACACCATTGCAATATTTCTAGCCGACGATGCACAATCGCGTATTACTACTAATGGAAAATCGTAACAACAAGCAAAGTACAGAAGTATCAGAATCTCCGAAAGAACAAGAAGAACTTACAACTCGTCCTCCCTGTCCTTGTACTTGTCCTTCTTCTTCCTAAGGATGAACACATCAGCCTCCTCGTACGCGTACTCGGGATGCAAATCCTCGTGCCTCACCTTCTCCTTCACGAACAACTCCTCGCACAGCTCCCAGAACAGCTTATCGGCCTCGGGCGACCTCAGCTGGTACCCCAGCAGCACCAAGCCGTCGCTCTTCACCAGCGCCGCCATCGCCTCCACCAGGTGCCCCACCGTCTCTTCGATGTACACCACGTCGGTGGCGACCACGATGTCGAAGGGCGGGTTCAGGGATCTGATCTGGTCGCGGTTGTTCCAGTAGAGGACGGAGGTCTTCAGGGTCTTGCGGAGGACGGGCTTGTTGCGCCTGAGGTTGTGGCGGAGCGCCGGCATGACGGGGGCGATGTCGGTGAGGACGATGTCGGCGAGGCCGAGGAGGTAGAGGCCCATGCCGGCGGCCCCGCAGCCTGTGCCGAGCTCGACGGCGCGCTTGCCGCGGAAGTCGAGGAGGTCGGCGTAGGGGTTGGTCGGGCGGCGGGCCGGGTCGGGCCGGGACCAGCGGTCGAGGAACTTGACGAGGACGAGGGAGCAGGGCCAGACGGAGGTGCCGACGTGCATGGAGCCGTTGTCTTGCTGGAGGGAGAGGCGCGCGTCGCCCACCGGGAGCTCGATCACCGGCGAGTCCGTGAACTTCATCTCTGTCTCTCTCTCTCTGTCTGCGCTCGCGTGTGTTGTCGGGTTGACGACTCGACACTTTGTTTTGGGCTTGGGCCGTTGATTCACATACATAACATTCGTTCCTAGGAATTACATTTGCAAATGCTAAATCTAATCTTTTTAGTTCTTCTTCGTATCTCTGATGTAATTCTCATTAACTATTTAACTAGAGAATAGATACCCTCGCCGGCCACAGACGAGCGATAGCCTTACCTGCGTAGGGCAAGGGTCGCCTCACCTAGGCACCGGCGGGGGTGGTCCTTGTCAGATCGGGCGAGGACGATCCTTGCTCGACCCTCTCCAGACATGGCCAATGGCAAGCCATAGCCTGGGACCGATCACCAACGAAAATGAAAGAAAAAAAGGAAAGAAACTCTAAAAATTCTATAAAACTTTGAGAGACTAATTTTATTTCCATATGATATAATATTGTGTATTGTGAGCTTGATTTTATAATCACTTTTTCTTTGCGTGCGAGCCTGATTTTATAGTCACTTTTTCTTTGTGTATTGCGAGCTTGATTTTATTCACTTTGTGATACTTTTATGCAAGTTGTTAGTACTCTCTACAAATCCATAATTTGGGGAATGTACGAGTGTGTTGGCGGTGCTTATTTATTGATAATGGAATCTATCACCTTTGGGTGAAAGTAACACGTGTTTTATTGTAACTACTTACAATATTATTAGGGATTGGTAAGGGTGAGCGCGGTTTCCGATTCTATCGGGAACTGTAGAACCGTACCGATAGGTCTAGTTCGATTCTCGATTCCATGAAGAAAGGGTCAAATTCCTGGTTCCCCGTTTTTAGGAACTAGGATCCCTAAAACAGGTTACAATTATCTTTTCCCTTCAGTTTCACTTCCACCCGCGAGCATTTCTGCATTTCTGCCATTCTCGCGCTCCGCTAGGGTTCCGGCGGGCTCCCACCGTCTCTCCTCGGAGGTGCAATTCCGGGCGTCCTTCTTGCTCGCTCGCTGGAATGCCCCGCGCGGGATTGCCAGCGACATGGACAGCAAGAAGTTGGTGCGAAGCGTCCTGGAGTCGTTCCTCCTCTCCGACGCTGCGAGCGAGGACGGGGCCAAGGGCGACCAACCTGATGTCCGAGGGGAAGCCGGCGAGGTCGCCGCGGAAGCACCGGCGAGGGAAGTGAAGATGGAACTCGGCGAAAGTGGAGGACGCGTCATTTGTGAGGTTGAAAGTGAAACCCTTTTGCATTGTAGAGAAAGTGAATTTCTTGGTCGTCACTTAGTTTTTGTTTGCTAATTCATGGCGAGACTGCATAAACTGTGATCGAAAGCTATGGCTGCCTGGGTTTGCGAAGAGGTGCCAATATGTATCTCTTTGAGGTTCGGATTGCGCACGCGCAAGCATCTCTTGTACCGGACAGTCAAAAAGGCGAAGATGATAGTTCTGCAAAAGCTTTATCAGATGCAGTCTCGTTGTTAGCTGAAGAAAATGGGATTATAGGCAAATTTGAATTGTAGCTGTCTAGTTTGCTGAGGCTAACTCAGGGAGCATGACAGAGGAATCCTTACTCTAGAAGCCCTGTGGCTGCAAGTAACACCTGAATAAGATTGGTGAGGAGTAGACAAAGTGCAGTCGGCAGTACTAAATCCAATATTGTAGATTCTCACTTGGCAGTAGTAGATAAGTGCAAAAGGCAGTTGTAAATCTAACATTTTAGATCCTCACTTGGTGGGTATCTCTCCTTGGATTTTTCATGGTTTTCCTTGATTGGCAATTGGGACTTAGCTCTAGAACCTCTAAAGGCTCTACTTGCATTGCTGTTAAAACAGTTGGTACTGACTAGTGACATTTTCATTATATTCCTCTTGTGGCTGACTGATTATTCTGCATTCTGTGATTAGATAAGCCACATCAACAACTTTTAAATCGTCATTTGATGTTGGTGTAGCTTTCAGATAGGAGGTATGTGACTCTTCAAGATTATAACAGCACAAATATGGTATTGATAAGGGACTACTATATCAAAGATGGAAAGAATTTTCCCAGTGCTAAAGGTGATTGCATATGTATAACATTCTCTCCTCTATCTAAATCTACAATGATGCTATTGTCTTTTTATTCTAGCTGGTTCAGGTATAATAATTGTGAGTGGTCTTTCTTACTCTTTGCTGCCTGTGAGCTTTCCTAAGGTTTGATGACTATGGTTTATCTGATCATTGATTGATGCTGCATATAATTGACACTCGTGTTTATGTCATCAATATTTGCAATTCCAACTGCTTCAGTGGCTTTTGCTAAAAGAGTATGTTTGTCTCAGTATAATTCTTTGGGTTTCTATCAACACTGTGTGTCTCTTTCTCTTGTATTGACTCCATAATGCTACTCTTTGCGTAAAGTTGTATAAATGTGTTGTGGTGGCCTCTGAACCGCTAACTATAAATATTTACTGTAATGTGCTGAGATTGAAATCCCATAGCAAGTCAACTCCTTTGGAGCTTTCTATGGGTTTGCATTGGCTTGGGAAATGTTATATGTGTAGAAGACAACAAAATGTCAAATATGATCATATTATTGAGGCAAGAGATACATTGAAGTTATGAGTGTGAGATGAGCATAGTAAGTAAGGAAGTGTCTGATATACATTTACTTACCCTTTTCTCTATATCTCCAGGCATTAGAGCACTGTTGCACGGATGGGTCTCTCTTTCTCTCTCTCTGCTCATCCAACGTCCATTACCTTCGTCTCAAGCCTATATGGAAGGATGACACATCCGTGAACTATCTGAGAAGATGACTATAACTTATCTTTAGATCCAAGAACTGTTTTTGCTTATTTGTTATACTACCTAGTCATAAATGTTAATGCTGTACATTGCTAGCTTACTTTTCTTTTGTCACACTAGATTTTTGTAATCCTGTATGTTTTTCTGAATTTTATAAGCATTTATGTCCATGTTTTTGCTGGATCTGTAGTTTTCCCTTTTTTGCCATCAAGCATGTTTATGCAAATATTAATGCCTGTTCCGATGCATTCTAGGAATTAGCTTAACAAAAGACCAGTGGTCAGCTTTGAGCAGCAGTCTCCCTTCTATAGAGGAAGCCATTAAAAAGATGGAGTCAAAATTAAGGTGAGCCACCATAGTCTCTGTGATTTGATGATTACCCACTTGCCCAGAAATTCTTATAGTTTGCAACTTATGAAGAACACACTTCTTAGAGAAAGATCATGGTTAGCAGAATAGTTTTATCCAATTGTCCACAAAATTTGGTTTCAATTTGTCATCTTTAAGTGTTTGAGGTTGCTTCCTCCTTGATCTTTACAATGAAGTGGGAATATAGGATATGCGATTTTGCCTGTGTTGTATATGCTTCTCTTGTTGAGCATTTTCTTGTGGGTTGGTTTGGGATGTGATTATGTGGAAATGGTGATCTTTCGTTTTGATTAACTAAAACTCAAAAAAAAAAACCTGTTAGAACCTGGAACTGACCCTGGAACCTGTAACGGGGTAGGTTCCGGGTTTTACGTTCTGATGGGTAGGTTTCAAGTTCCAAAAAATGAGGAACCTGTACTTGAGGGTAAGTTCCAGGTTCCAAGTGAAACCTGTAGGGAACCTGGAACCGCTCACTCCTAGCTACTTTCATCAACATTATTATCTCCACCTTTGAAGAAGAAGAAAACGAATGAGCATTTGAATAAGTGAGCAGTTGGAGGTAACTCTTGAATTTGTACTCTTTATTGTAACATTATGAAGCAACTTAAACATTTTTGTAGCAACTTTAGTTATATCTCAATGCACAAGATTAGTTTACTACTGAAATGCTAGACTACAGTGAGCATTTAAGAAAATTGGACCAATGACGACAAATTGTTAAGTTCATCACGTTAGGATCAACCAATGACGACAAATTCTTTAGTTTGCTGTCTTAGTTCATACTGAAAGGCAACAAATTCCGAGTTTAAACTCAAGCAACAAAATTTGTTCTTTGTAGTTGGGACAATTTTGAACCTACGGCAACAAGTATGAATTTTAATCACCTTATGTGAGGCCTAAAGCGACAAATAATGATTTTTGTTGCCTTAGATCAGACTAAAGTGGTAAACGGTGCATTTGGGAGTGTTTTGGCTTAATGACTTTTCATTTGGACATGATATTCACTTAGGCTGCGTTTGGTCGACCGTATAAAAGCCAGGATAGGATATGTTTTTTCCTATCTTGTGTTTGGTGGTGGTCTAGGATAGGATAAGGTCGGATATAGATCGGATATAGCTCGGATAAAAAAAATCCAGGGGGAGGAGGTAGGATAGATCCGGATAGGATTTCTAATGCCTATTTTTCGAAAAACCCTATGCTCCACTCGCTGTCATCTTCATCTCCACACTTTGTGCGCTTTCACTAAAAAAATTTTTCGACTTTTTTTTCTTCACCGACTCCTCCGGACCTGTGAATAGAAAAAAAAATAATAAAAATTATTCTATCCGACTTTAAATCCGTAGTCTACCAAACAGCGGACAGGATATGAAGAAATCTCAGGATTTCTTATCCTATCATATCCAATCCTATCCTGTTTAGAAATCCGGACAACCAAACACAACTTTAGTGCAAATATTGTTTGGTAACCTTGGACTTTGACTCCAAGGATTTTGGGCCACCAACGCCACCTCACCTTATGCCTCATGACGACTTAACAAACGTCCCCGAGCCCCCACATTTTTTGTCACCACATCTTTGATTAGTGATGATACCGAAATACCAAACCTGAGAAACGGGGGAGAATATGAAGATCAAACAGTGAATTCATCATGCGAAACTGACCGTATCAAGCAGACACTAGCAAGTGAAGAAAGTACACTTCTCTGCTTTACCTTTTCTCTTCAGCTCCTCTAATTCACCCTAATGGTTTGACTTGTTCAAAACAGATCCAAAGTCACACTTGTACATTGTGTGTGTCCCTTTGTCTACATTGACAGTCGAGTCAAGGTTGGGAAGGTTGAATCCACGGTTAGTGAGCTCATATCTGGCCTTGCCAGCCTCCAGCAAGGCTTGATGTGGCGTCACCCGAAGCTCAGTGGTGACAAGTGACGCATGAATAATTTCTTCTTACGTTAAAGAATCATGTAGCGATCCTCTTAGGAAATGATACATACTATCTTTAGCTCTTTCCACATTGATGTGAGAGTGGATTATTCCATCTTTAGCTGTTTTCACATTGATAAATCGAGACATTTCTAGTATAGGAAAATTCCTTATCGGTTCATGCTTTAAATGTGTTGTATGGGCAACTCTTGCTCGTCACTCTTGATCCTCGAACATGGTTGCTATCAAAATAGCCAAAGACTAGTTGTGACTTCCGATCCTGCGCCAAGATGGCCAAAAGTCTCTTTTATGTCACTAAAACTTGTGGATGGCCCTCCTTATTGATAGTTACGAAGTTTGAATGATGGATAAACTTATATAAATCGTCTATGAGTAGTTAAGGTGATAGTGATCAGTTAAAGTCTTAACCTAATTTATTATCCAATCAAGTAACTTGCTAAAGTATAATATTTGTTGGCTCAAAAAAGAGAGTAGAATATTTGATCAACTCAATAAATATCTCACTTTTAGATTTGAATTGATAAGTATGGAATCACTTCATCGAATCTCTTATCTCAATGGGAAATCAAAAGCATTATCTCATATATAGTGCAAACATGGAAATAATTTCCAGGTGAGATATGAAAATTTGCATAAAATTTCATAATTACATACGTTGACAAAAAATTACACCAAGCATCAATAGCCAAGTGTAGTGAACACAACGCCAACTCACTCGATCCTTCGTGGCATAATCAACCACCTGAGCAACAACTCGATCCGTCGATCTTGTTTCGGGTAATTGAGAGCTATGAATATGGTTTCTACATCAATCGTTAAATCAAGCAACAACGTGAATTGATTCAAGCATGACCGGAGGTAATATAGTTTTGATGAGTCAGGTTAGGGTTGGTTTAACAAGATTAGCTCTCGCTTTAGTCATGAAAAATGAATATTAATTAGAAAAAAAGATAAAATATAAATATAGAATGTCACATTGATAAATAATAATGACAAAAAAGATAAAAAGAAACATTAGGGTTACTTTAAAGTTTCTTAGACTTGCTAATAATGATTATTGAGTAAATTGGTGTTTTCTGCATCTCGTTTTTCTTCTAAAATTCCTAATCAAAATGAAATTTTTTTTGTAAATAAATGAAATGATAAAAATAGATCAAAAGAATCATTAGTTAAAATTCAATAAACCCGGTGTTTCCAATTTTTTATGATTGTAGAATGAATATTAATTAACAAAAAAATATAATATAATATAATATAATATAATATAATATAATATAATATAATATAAATTTAGAAAGTAATAAACTAATTGGAAAAAAAAGATTGGACACGTTAGGGTGAAGTCTTTAATTCCTAGCCGAGCGCCTCCTCTCCTCTGATTAGCTCTCCTCTCTCTCGCAGCAAGATGAAACCTACGAAGACCAAGAGCGGCGACATGGTGCTCCACTCCGCCTCTGGGTAGGCATCTCTCTCTATTTCGTCGATCGAGCCTCCAACATCTCTCTCTGTTACGTTTTTCTGCATCTACATCTGCGAGTAGGCATCTCTCTAGTTTGTCGATAGTGTTTCGTTTTTCGTTTTTGCATTTGCGAGCATTAATGCATTTGATTGAAATACGAAGGATGCTGAAGGCACATAAGAGTGTCTCGAAAGGGAAGGGGAAAGGGAAAGAGAAAGGGAAAGGAGACGTGAGCAGTAGCTGTTATCCTGCCATACCGCCTCCTGCCATGTCGCCTCGTTCTTTCTGGGCTTTTAATCTGTTTATGTAAGTGCATTTGGATCGGATTGATTTCATAGATTTTTTCCTAATTATTAGTTGCTTTTTTTTTTGTTCTTCCATTTATGTTCTCACTACAAAAAAACTGGATTTTTGCCACGAAAATTTGCGACAAATTTTTCAATAAAAAGTAAAATTCGTTGGAAATTAACAACGAAAAATTTTTCGTCGCTAATTTCCAACAAATTTTGCGAAGAATTCAAAAAAAACCTGGTATTGTTCGGCATTTTTTAAATTCGTGGGAAAATTCATTGGAAATTTCCAATGAATTTTGCAATGAAAATTGTACAAACTTAAATAATTGCTCGAGAAATTGAAATTCGTGGCAAAATTCGTTGGAAATTTCCAACAAATTTTCCCACGAATTTAAAAAATGCCGAACAATACCGGGTTTTTTTGAATTCGTCGCAAAATTCGTTGGAAATTAGCAACAAAATTTTTCGTCGCAAAATTCGTTGGAAATTTCCAACGAAAAATTTTTCGTCGCTAATTTCTAACAAATTTTGTGACGAAAAATTTTTCATTGAAAATTTCCAATGAATTTTGCGACGAATTCAAAAAAACCCGGTATTGTTCGACATTTTTTAAATTCGCAGGAAAATTCGTTGGAAATTTCCAACGAATTTTCCTACGAATTTCAATTTTCCGGGCAATTATTTTAGTGTACAATTTTCGTTGCAAAATTCGTGGGAAATTTCCCACGAATTTTGCAACGAAAACCCTATTCCTTCCTTATTCAACATTTTTGCGCTCATTATTCGGGCAATTTCGCAACGATTCTCAATTTACACATTCTCTCTCATTCAGCATTTTCGCGCTCATTATTCGGCAATTTCGCAACGATTCTCAATTTACACACACACACACTCTCTCTCTCTCTCTCTCTCTCTCTCTCTCTCTCTCTCTCTCTCTCTCTGCGATTGACGCCTCCACCTGCTCCACTGTGTCCGCGTATTGGTCGGTGCATTAGCTGAGGCACTGCTCCACTGCTGGGCCCAAGCTTCCCTTGCCGCCGCCGAGCATCTGGCCGATGAAGGGGGCGGTGTCCGTCGCGTTCGCGGCGGCAAGGCTGAGCGCAACTACCGTGAGCCAGGCTCTCGCCATGGCGGGCGAGCTCGAGCTCGCCGGCCATGAGGCTAGCCCTCGCCGGCCATGGCGAGGGCCGAGCTCGCCAGCCATGGCAAGCTCGAGGTTGCCCGGAACTCGCATAGATCTGGGCGAGCTCGGCCCTCACCGGCGACGAGGCTGGCCCTCACCAATATTGGCGACGAGGCTAGCCCTTGCCCACATGATTTTTTGACCCAAAAAAAAAATTTTCATGATTTTTCGACCAAAAAATTTTTTTTTTTTAGTTTTTCCAACAAATTTAGTCGCGAGTTTTCCAACGAAAAAAAAATTCGTCGCAAATTTCCAACGAAATTGAAATTTTTCGCTGGAAAAATTTGCGACGAATTACCAACGAATTTTTTTTCGTTGGAAATTCGTTTTCCAACGAATTTTTCGTTCGAAATTTCGTCAGAAAAAAGATGCTTTTTTGTAGTGTCTTTTGATGATAGGCGGGATTTTAGGAAAAGCGACGAGTTAGAATCTATTGTGAGTCGAGACTACTTCTCTCTTTATTATTGGTTTTCCGTTACTGAATTGATTCCATGTACTGATGAAATGACTTGCAGATCATGAAAGTCGGCTATGAGAAATGGCATTCCATGACTGCGAGCGTAAGATACCATGCATCAGTAGCTCACTAATTATGAATGCCATAAATTCACATGTACTGATTCATCCTAGTGTTTATGCAGGAACTTGGTTCTTACGAAAAAGGACTGGACGAGAGGAGCTGGGAATTCGAGTAGTACTGCCAAATATATAAAAAAACTAAAAGAGGTATTTTCCTTTTATATGATTTGTGTGATGCTTTTGAATAGAACCTCCTTACTGGCTAAATATGTTGTTTCATGGTTGATAGAATATGGATGAAGCAGAGACTCAAGAGCATCGCACAAGCTATAAGAAAAGAAAATATCTCTTTTCAATTTTTTATATATTTGGTAGTACTGCTTGAATTTCCGGCTTCTCTTGTCCAGTCTTTTTTCGTAAGAACCTCGTTCTTGCATAAACACTAGGCTGAATCATTATATGTGAATTTATGGTATTCATAGTTAGTAAGCTAATGATGCATGGTATCTTACGCTCTTAGTCATGGAATGCCATTTCTCATGGCCGACTTTCATGATCTGCAAGTCATTTCATCAGTACATGGAATCAATTCAGTGACGGAAAGTCAATAGTAAAGAGAGGAGGAGGCCCGAGACTCACGATAGATTCCAACTCGTTGCTCTTCCTAAAATCCCGCCTATTATCCAAAAGAACATAGATGTAAGCGATAACCGTGTTGTCAAAAGTGACGCATGAATAGTTTCTTCTTACGTTAAAGAATCATGTAGCGATCCTCTTAGGAAATGATACATACTATCTTCAGCTCTTTCCACATTGATGTGGGAGTGGATTATTCCATCTTTAGCTGTTTTCACATTGATAAATCAGAGACATTTCTATCTAAGGCTATTCTTTGTTTTCTCTTATTTTGTGGTGTCCTTGGCTGGTCTTGGTCTCGTGGAATAGTATATCTGACAATTATTTGCAATAAGTTGATTTAAATTTGAAAGGTTATAGGGCTTAAATAGAAAATGCAAGTATCATCGTCCGCTAAATTGTCTCGCCACCGGGAAAAGCATTATTTCATTCAAAGAATGAGGATCATGTGTGAATAACTTGAGTGGTCAAAACAGTTAGACTTACACTAGGTACTCCGTCCGTAGTCGGCTCACGTTTTTAAGCTCAAGCACAGGAATGAAGGTAGCTTCTGGGGTTAAAGCAACTAAAGCTTTTGACATGTCATCTTCTGGACGGTCCATGTTGTGCGACACGTACTTTTGTAAATTCTGAGCAAACTCTTCCATGTTAAGTTTGATCGTAGGTATCTCGTTGAGAACATCTGAAAACATATCCTCCATGTCATTTTGTGCTATCCGACTGCAGTCTGGTTCTGGGGTTGCAGGTTCCTCTATAATAGGTTGATAGTTACTTACTGCGGGCCTTGCTTCTTGTTGCTAGTGTTCTAAATTCTCCTTTGGCAATGGTAATGACAGAGGCAATGTCTCGCCAATGTTTTGGCCGACTATGTTTCTTCCCATTGCATTCGCTATGCCCTTTTCCTCTGGCCCGGGGTAGAGCAAGCCTTGCACTGCACAAAAATATGAGTGCTGAATATATGGAAAAACGCGAGCTCCTGTTCTGTTCGTAATCATGGCCACGGTTCGGAATCGGCGGTTTTGGTTTGTGGCCATGTGTGAACCGGAATCGGCGGTTTCGATTCGTGGCCATGTGTGAATTGGAACCGGCCGTTTCCGGTTCTGAACTGGAACCCGCCAGTTCAGTTATGGTTCATAATTTAAAAATTTTAAAAATAAATTATGAAATAAAAATAATGAATTATAAAAATATGAAATAATGAATTATTCAATATAAATTATAATCAAAATGAAAATTATAAGGGTGATCGGTTCTCAGTCGGAACCAGAAACCGAACCGGTAATACCAGTCCTTTAATTTTAGAACTAGGAACCGGACCGACAAATCATAGAATCGGGAATCGGACCATTGGTCCGGTCCGGTTCTAGGTTGTCCAATGGAATCCTTTGGACTTAACTAGAAACGGATCGTAGCCACAAAAGGCGTATAACTTCACATACTCATGGCTTGGCTTGGGTTTTATAAACAAGCCATTTGATGGTCTCTTCATTCTCATTCGATGTGGGACTCTTGGCATTTGCACGAAGACAAGCTAAGAGTCTCACATTGAAAGTTTTCAAAGCAAGTTGAGAGTCCCATATTGAATGGGAATGAAGAGACTATCAAAGGGATTGTTTATAAAAGCCAAGTCAAGCCTCGTAATTAGAGTTTAATATACACAAGCCAAGCATTGTAATTAGAGATCAATGTACTTATAATGCATGGCAATTAGAGTTCAATTTGTTTTATAAAAATAAATAAATAATGAATTTTTTTTAAAAAAATTCATTATTATTTTTTAAAAAATAATAATTTGGAACCAGAACCGAGCCCGTGGCCTACGGGCCCTGCTCTAGTTCCGAACCACAGGCCCGGGTTTGACCTGGCCAGTTCCTGGCCGAAACCGGCCGGTGGCCATGACTACCTGTTCGATTATATTTGCAGCATTACGATAATGATATTCACACTACCTATTGCTATTGAAGTATCGATATCACAATGAAAAGAAAACAACAATTGGTCATCAGCTAATTAAAATTGGATGTAGAAAGTCTAAGTCCCATTTTCTAGATTTAATATCTTCCTTATAGACGAACTAAGCAGGTGCATCTAATACTGGTACTGTTTGCTTGGGCCATATTGTTCAGCTTTAATTTTTATGCATCAAAACTCAGTTGTTGTGGAGGTGGTGGTCCTGCTTGTGTGGAACTTCAATGTGGTTGTGTTCACAGAGGACAGGAAGATAGTTGTTGGAGACGACGATAACTTGCAAAGTGTCTGCATTCTCCTCTCATAGGACAGACATTGCAATCTGGTTTGCATTTTGTATAGAAGGCCTGTATTAATTTCACACTGTTGATCACTCTCAATTGCCATGAGTACCGTAAATGACTACTTCATCTGTATTGGCCAAAAAGGGTGGAAGAAAGAACACGTGGAACTGAATAACATCATACCTTTCCAAATGTTGTCATATGGTAATGCAGCTCATACCTGTATGCAAAGATTTTGTTACTTAACAAAAGTAGGTACTGTCCATCAAATTAGAAAATAACATCCTTACAATGTTCTCTGATCGAGCTTGCACAATTTTGGCCATATATATTGTTGAATAGACTCCAAGACAGGATAGCTATACAAGCCCAAAGATTAGTTTGTCAAATCAGTTGATAAATGCCTGGATGATACTTACAGTTCCAGCTGATTGAGCTTGCACAATCTTGGCCATAAATATTGTTGAATAGATTGTAAGACAGGATAGCTGTACAATGATGCCGAAACACGATAGAAAATTTGACTGAACAAGAAAGTTCGATAGAAGAACAATTCGTCCTCCAAATATGATTATCAAATCAAAAATATTCAAAGTCTGCTGAAAGGAAACCCTAAAACAAGCTTATATAGACCCAAACCTAATCCTATTAGGAAACGTAATCATCAAAACATAAATTAGGAAACTGCCAATTATTAAATTAACCCAAAAAAATACTAAAAAAATAGAAAAATCCATCTAAACGATCTCGAATCGCTAAAATCCATCGTTAATTTCTTCAGCCGACCAAATTTGATCAGTATACCGTTTCGCTTCAGCCGACCAAATTTGAGCTCAATCGGACATAGTTGACTTCAAGCCCGCCGGTTCGTCTAGTCGCATAACGGGTCCCGCCGATGCATCATCCTCCCTTGCTAGAGAAAGATTCGTCCTCGAATCTGCTTCTCCTTCGTTATCGTCATCAATCTCCTCAAGACCTTCTTCTTCTTCAGGGTAGTAAGGTGACAAATCCGCAACATTAAAAGTTCCCGATACATTATACTTACCCGGTAATTCGATCTTGTAAGCATTGTCACTAATTCGCTTCAAAACTCTAAAGGGTCCATCAGCTCTAGGTTGAAGCTTGCCAAACCTACCCGCTGGAAATCGTTCCTTCCTAAAGTGAATCCAAACTAGATCACCTTCCTTGAAGACGACCCTTTTCTTGCGCAAATCCACGCGTTGCTTATACTTCATATTCTGCCTGTTGATCTGATTATGGACCTGAGAATGCAGCTCTTTGATATGTTTTGCATGTTCTTCAGCTTCCGAACTAAATTGCTTGAGAACTGGTATCGGTGTGAGATCTAATGGAGTTATTGGATTACGCCCATAAACCACTTCAAAAGGAGTTTTGCCAGTAGTTCGGTTTTCTGATCTGTTATATGCAAATTCTGCCTGAGGCAATGCCAAGTCTCATTGTCGAGGATTATCTCCAATCAAACTTCACAGTAAATTCCCTAAGCTTCGATTGACAACTTCAGTTTGACCATCAGTCTGAGGATGATGAGATGAACTAAACTTCAAACTTGTACCCATGTACCTCCAAAGAGTGCGCCAGAAGTGGCTCACAAACTTCACATTACGATCTGAGGTTATAGACTTAGGAATTCCATGCAGCTTAACAATTCCTGCAGAAACAATCGAGCAACCTGTGAAGCATCACATGACTTGCTACACGGGACGAAGTGGGCCATCTTCGAGAACCTGTCGACAACCACCATTATTGAATCTTTACTCCGTTGTGTTCTTGGTAAACCCAAGACAAAGTCAAGACTGACATCCTCCCACGTAGCAACTGGAACAGGTAGAGGCATATACAATCCTGCATTAGTACTCTTGGTCTTTGCCATATGACATACCCTGCACCTTTCTATAAAACGTGTCACGTCACACTCCATCCGAGGCCAATAAAAATGTTCACTCAATAAGGCCTTCGTCTTATCCACGCCAAAGTGCCCAGCTAAACCGCCTGCATGCCCCTCAATAATAATAGATTCCCTCAAAGAACATTGAGGAATGCACAATCTGTTACCTTTAAATAGGTAATCTTTCACAATTTGGTATTGCTGAAAAGGCTTCGTTTTGCACTTCCTCCAGATATCCCCAAAATAAGGATCATCAACATATAATTCTTTAAAAGTGTCAAAGCCTAGAACCTTTACCTGCATCGTAGACAGCAAAGAATATTTTCTGCTCAATGCATCCGCTACATTATTTAGCACTCCCGCCTTATGCTTGATGGAAAAACTGAAAGCTTGAAGGAACTCCACCCACTTTGCATGCCGTGCATTCAATTTGTGCTGCCCATTGATGTATTTCAAGGCTTCATGATCAGAAAATAAGATAAATTCTTTCGAAATAAGATAATGCCTCCAATGTTCCAAACTCCTCACAATAGCATAAAATTCTTTATCATAAGTTGAATATTTCCTTTTCGCCTCATTCAACTTCTCACTAAAGAATGCCACAGGTTTACTCTTTTGACTTAGAACACCCCCAATACCAACACCTGAAGCATCACAATGCACCTCGAAAATTTCATTAAAATCAGGAAGCACGAGAACAGGTGCTTTAGTTACCTTCTTCTTTAATAATTGGAAGGCAGCTTCTGCCTCCTTAGTCCACACAAATTTATTTCCTTTCAGACAATCTGTCAGAGGTGCAATAATAGTACTGAAATCCCGAATAAATCTCCGATAAAAAGACGCAAGCCCATGAAAGCTACGTACCTCATGAATATTTTTCGGAATCTCCCAATTTGTAATAGCCTCAACCTTAGCTGGGTCCATATGAATGCCTTCCTTAGTTACTATATATCCCAAAAAAGGTCACACGATCAGTCAAGAAGTGACACTTCTTGGTATTAGCATATAATTTCTACTCCCTTAATGCCTCAAACACCCTTCTCAAATGCTGCAAGTGTTGATCAGTTGATGCACTATAAACCAATATATCATCGAAATATACGACGACAAACTGGCCAATAAAAGGACGAAACACCTGATTCATTAATCTCATAAAGGTGCTTGGTGCGTTAGATAACCCGAAAGGCATCACCATCCACTCATACAGACCATCTCGGGTTTTAAAAGCGGTCTTCCACTCATCTCCGGGACCCACCCTGATTTGATGATACCCACTCCTCAAGTCTATCTTCGAAAAGATAGTCGCTCCATGTAGTTGATCAATTAAATCATCAAATCTCGGAATAGGAAAACGATACCTGATCGTGATCTTGTTAACAGCTCTGCTATCCACGCACATTCTCCACGAACCGTCTTTCTTAGGAACCAATAAAGCTGGCACTGCACAAGGACTCATGCTCTCTCGAATTGCACCTTTTTTTAATAATTCCTGCACTTGCCTCTGCATCTCCTCATGCTCCTTAGGATTCATTCTGTAAGCTGCCTTATTAGGAATAGCAACTCCTGGAACAAGATCTATACAATGCTGTATGTCCCTCATGGGTGGCAATCCATGTGGCAATTCCTCTGGCACGACATCAACAAACTCCTCAAGTATAGGCTGAACTTGAGTTGGAATTTATGGACTATCAATATTCTGCTCCATAACTATGACAGCAAAAAGCTCTGGAGCATTCGCCGCCTCCTCCTAGAATTCCGATTTGGACAGCAAATTATTTTTCCCTTCTTTTCTCAAATCTGAAGGACCCAGGGTAATAGTCCGGCCATCCTTCTTGAAGGAGTATGTATTTTTGAATCCATCATGCTGTGTTTTCCTGTCAAACTGCCAAGGTCTTCCTAACAAGATATGACAAGCATCCATTGGAACTACATCACCCCACACTTCATCAACATATTTCTTCCCAATTGAGAATTGCACTAAACATCTCTTGCTTACTTTTACCTCATTCCCCTTCTTAAGCCATGACAGCTTATATGGTTGAGGATGTTCGACAGTTTTCAACCCCAACTTTTCTACCATAGTGGTAGATATTACATTCTCGCAACTTCCCCCGTCAATTATCATACTACACACCTTTCCTCCACTAGTGCACTTAGTATGAAATATATTATGCCTGAGCCACGATTCATCATCTACCTCAGCAATATTTAATATTCTTCTAACGACTAGGGACTCACCAGAATCAGCATAGATAATTTCTTCCTGTTCCGCATCCTCTTCTTCACCTTCAGATTCATCGTAAATTGGACCTTCATAAAAAACTGGATTATCAACAAGCGTCACAATCTGTCGGTTCGGACAATCAGCAGCAAAATGCCCGAATCCTTGACACTTGAAACACCGCTTGCCTGCAGCTCCTCCCCTGTTAGATTCTGCACTACCTTGCTCACCTTTTGTTGCAAATTTTGAACCAGCGCCCTTAACTGCTGCCGGGGCCGAAGAACTCCCTGCTTTCACCCGGGACTCTTTATCAGTCCACTTGGAACTGTTGCTTGTCCACTTAGATCCACTGTTAGACCACTTGGACTTACTGCTCTTTCTTTTAATCTGCCCCTCCACCTTTAGGGCTAGTCTGCACACATCCTCATACGTCCAATACTGTTGTAATTGGACAATATCAGAAATCTCATATCGCAGCCTTGCCAGATATCGTGCAATCGTCTGCTCGTCTTCCTCCGCCACATCACAACGCATCCTCAAACGATCAAATTCTTCAGTAAATTCTTCAACTGTTTTATCGCCTTGCTTGACATTATGATACTCAATAAACGCCTCTTGCCTATAATGGGTAGGCAAAATTTTTTTCTGCAATAACTTTTTCATCTTCTCCCAGCGATCTATTTTCGGCTTGCCCTCTCTAGCGCGTTGCTTTTTAACGTATTCCCACCAAATCGAAGTATGTTTTTGCAGCCTAATAGCCACTAACTTCACTTTTTGCCCCTCAGTTAGATCCTTAAGATCAAAAATTCGTTCTACCATATGCAACCAATCAATAAACTCATCAGGATGAGCCTTACCATTAAACTCAGGAATTTCGATCTTCATTCCGAAATTTTGAGAAGAATGCTGATTTCCAGGTCGTACTCCTCGATTCCGCCCCTGGTTCAGAACTCCAAAAGGATTTACGTCTTCTTCTTCATCATCGGATGAATCCTCAAAATCCGCTCCTTCTTCGGTTTGAACGCCCAATCTCGCCTCCGCAAGTTGTCGTTCCAAATCCTGGATTCGTCTTCTCTGTTCTTCAATTTCTACGTCTCGCAAATCTCTTAGACGCGGTTGGTCATCTGCTTCAGGAACGCCTCCGCGCCCCCGGCCACCACGAGCCCGCCGTCCACGACCGCGATTTTGTTCAGCCATTGAATCAAGCAACCTGTGCTTTGATATCAATTGATGCCGAAACACGATAGAAAATTTGACTGAACAAGAAAGTTCGATAGAAGAACAATTCGTCCTCCAAATATGATTATCAAATCAAAAATATTCAAAGTCTGTTGAAAGGAAACCCTAAAACAAGCTTATATAGACCCAAACCTAATCCTATTAGGAAACGTAATCATCAAAACATAAATTAGGAAACTGCCAATTATTAAATTAACCCAAAAAAAAACTAAAAAAATAGAAAAATCCATCTAAACGATCTCGAATCGCTAAAATCCATCGTTAATCACAGCCAAAGGCTGTGAGTATTGATCAGTACGCCGTTTCGCTTCAGCCGACCAAATTTGAGCTCAATCGGACATAGTTGACTTCAAGCCCGCCGGTTCGTCTAGTTGCATAACGGGTCCCGCCGGTGCATCATACAAACCCAAAGATTATTTTGTGGAATCAGTTGATAAGTGGCTGGATGATGCTTACAGTTCCAAAACAAATCTTGGAAGATTTGGCTTGCTCTTGGAGAATGCTCTACTCATCTCAACGCGACTATGAAAATTGGACTAAAACTTGATTTTTTTTTCATTGCCGTCAAGAAACCCTACCAATCCATGTCTGGTTATATTCGGCATATGTAGTCATTTGTCGGACTCTTTCTTCACAAACAATTGCTCCAGTCTCCCTCAAAAACTTGGTGATTCAAGCCTTTAAGGGGCTCCCATCTAAGTATGATCGCTTCTTAATCATGCTCACCAATGGACTCGCAGTTTTTTCCTTTGGTGATTCGTGGTCACGAGACTAGCAACACGCATGAAGAGCCGACACAAACTGTCATAAACTCCTCCTCCCTCCTCCACATAGCAGAGGCGACTGTGTCTCTGTCCCCAAAGAGGGACGCAATTCTCGTGCTGCGCGTCATCTCTTCTCACATGAGGTGATCCCTTTTCATTATTCCTATGTGTTCTTGTTGCTTCTGATCACCTATTGTTCCCTGAATTTGGGCTTCCGATTATTTCTTTGATTTTGGAGCTTCGGATCGATTCTGATGGGTGATTTAAATCGTAGTTTCGGTTTATCGTGCGTACCCTTTTTGTCCTCAATGCTGTTCATTCGGAACCTTAGCTTATTTCCGGTTTGGTCTCCGCAATTGAACATCAAAGGTACTGTAAAGTGTCAAATTTTTTTGGTGTTCGATACCTCTGGTTTCTTGTCGGGGAAGTTTTCGATTTGGACTCGGATTTCTGTGCATGGCTTTGCTTGCTCAAAGTTTTGTTTTTTCCCCCTCTTGCCCGAAGTAAAAAAGAATGCACATACTGAATTTGGATTTTCCCTTTTTCCTCTCTCATCAGATTAGCTTCCACTTTGATTTTGATTCTTGCGATAGGAAGTCCCATCTGTTGACTGTTGTGCAAGTTTTCCCCTCTTTTTTGGGATTCTCTTTTTGTGTTATGATTAACGCGATCGAACTTAACAAGATACTGTTCTGGGCTTCTAGCCAAAGTCAACAACTTGAGCCCGCGTCGCTTGTCGGCAGTATGAGTTGTCACTCAAGCGCATCAATATTCTGAATGAAAGTTGTTTTACATAAGCCTACCTAGCTCTGATTGCATATGTGCTTGTGTTGGAACTTTGGGGTGTTTAAGTTTTCTGCTGTTCTCGTATCTATGTACTTTTATTTTTCGAAAATTAGTTTCGTTATGATGTTAGAGAGAACAAGACACGGAATTTTCATCAATTCTATCACATCGCAATCCATCCATTTTTTAGGCACTTCGATATAGGCAAACAGAAGGTTGTCATTCCTTTTCTTTTAATGTCGGACATCCTCTATGTTTCTCGATGGTCATATCAGTCTTTGTGATTATTATGGTTAATTTTTTGTGATTTCAAGAGATGGAAAATGAGACTAAGATCCTTACCAAAAAAAAAAAAGAAAATGAGACTAAGATTAAATGTGAGGCTGCAACTCAACAGCAGTTGTCAAAAAAGGTAAGGAAATTGTTCATGACATTCGAGAATTAATCACATATTTCCAATTGGCTGGGAAACGGGGTCAGAACGGTGATGCTAGTGTCTTGGTGGACCTAGTGCTACAGTCATTTAGTGATTTGAAGGTCGAGATTAATGCATCTTCCTCGGCATCTCTTGTAACTATTCGTATTTATTGTGTCATTTATATGTTTTGATACTTATTGAATCAATTGATTTGATACGCTCAGGTTTTTTTTTTTAATTGTCATTATCATTATGGACATTGCCTCCCTCTTTTCAAGCGATTTCCCATATAGTGAAGTGGGGCAATAGTAAAATCATTTACACTCTTGTTAAATAGATTATGTTGAGGCCTAATTTTCCTGTGGTTGTAATACGCCTACATTAAAATGGTTGCTTATAAACTTCTTTTCCTCTTCTTGTGTAGGTCGATATCTGTCGATCATTCTCAGAGGACATACAACGTATGCTGCAGCTTTGTGACAAGAAAGATGATGCGACCAGCACATTTGTTGAATTGGCAGCTAAGGAGGTCTCTCTCTCTCTCTCAAAATTTGATATGTTAGGTAGTTAGCTCGTAAAGCATCCTTTCCTTGTCACTTCATAATTATACAAGATGGTCTTTTCTTATCGCAATGGATATACAAGAAAGAAATAACTGAAAATTGTTGCCGTGGTATTCAAAAGATAAAATCCAAATGCCAATTAATCTGAATTAAAGGTGTAGATAACTCAAGAATGTTGCTTCGGACTACATGATCTTTAGGTTGCAAAAAGAGGAGCGGTACTTCTTCCAAGTATATTTATTTATCTGCTACCAACAATGTAAAGATCATTGTCGTGCCGACAATGTTCATCCTGGTTACCAGTTTCAGTGGAAGTCTAATAGCTGCTCGGTATGATTAGCAACTTGGGAGTTTTCCAACACCTATTCTTGAGAACTGGTCTAAATTTGGATTTGCAGAGTTTACCCACAGGGGCATACACAACTATATGCAAATGCACAAATTGAGTCGTGAAAAGTCCTAGTCGTTGGAAGCTCGAAATATCTGAGCTATGGTTGCCAAGTTGAGTTCTGGCATTGATGAGACTTATGCATTTATAAATTTTGAATGAAGATTAAGATATCTGTGGCAAAATGACCAATTTATGTAAAAGAAACTGTGCAAAGGCTGATTCACATAACTCCTCCAAATGCCGGTAAGAAGTTCATGTGTTTGCAGACACTACTTACACAGGTTAGATAATTTGATTGCAAAAATACTCTTTCTGAGAAACAAGAATACTACTATGGGTATTTATGTGGGAAAGATAGAGATTTGTAACAAAATTGTATATAGCAGTGACGCTTCACCCTTTTGATCTCTTACTCATGCTCTTTCGCTTGTCAACATCCAAGTATTTCTTCCTTAATCCTATTACCTTTGGTGTAACCCACTCAGAAAATACAAAGTCATCTCAAGCAATTCACCAAGTAAATTGATGGTGACAAACAACACAACTGCCATACACACAACAACCGGAGTACATATATACCGCTGTTACATCATGAGGAAGATGGCACAAGAGAGAAGGTAAACTCATATTTGGCATATTGAGGACTGAGGATAATATCCGAATGTTGTATGAACTTACTTCAATAAGCTCGTATGGAGCAACATAACCTATGGCTTCTTCGAGAATCATCAGTTTAAAAGGAAACTTATTATAAATCACAGTAGAGAAATTGCCAGATCAAAACCATTTTTGGCTCTACTATCCAACGATAATCCATGTTAGGCAAATTTAACATGGTTGACCAAATGGATCTTGCAATTTCAGCACGCAACTAGCAGGAGTGAAGGAAATTACTGCCAAAGACGAGCTGCCAATGTCTTCAGGATAGCTAGATCTAACATGCTCGACCACATAATACTAGCAATTTCAGTGCACGACTAGCAGGACTGAAGGAAATTACAGGTAGAGACAAGCTGACAATGCCTTCAGGCCTTTCACCAGTATAGAAAAAAAAACACATTCTACTGCTAAATCACACTGCAACTTCACTCGTTGCATTAGAGGATAGTCAATTCTTTTTACTGAAGAAATACCAGGCAAGGAGGAGACAACTTGACGCTTTCATCCTTGCAAGCAGCCCGCGTATTGCTTAGTTCCTTAGTCCTTACTGGATTCACCTACAATAAGGAAAGCATTACGAGATAAGCCAAACTAGAAGCAGCATGTTGTAATTATTCCAGAAGCAAAAATCTCACATCAAGGTCAGAATCCCGTGAGTGTTCACCAATGATCATCCCAATATACGCCTGCATACCAATCAACAAGTAAATCAGCAAAATTTATGTAGGATAAATCTTAGTAGAGGAACATAAAAACCTGCAAGAGACTAAGCAATCTGCATGACTCATTTATTATTAAAATACCTATTCACATCCTTTCTTATCCGTCTATTTTTATACTTACATATTTTCTTCCATGCAATCCAAGTCGGTCTTACAGTTGACGAGTCAACTATTTATGAAGTATACAAGTCCAGATCTTCTCCTGAGTGAGCAATGCTCACTTTAGGTTTGTAATCATCAAAGACCGATGTAGTTTGACAAATGAAGACACACAAGAAAAGTAAATGGACGCGTCAATTATAGGATCAGAACTAGAAGTGGAATGATGAGTAGAGACAATATGCAGACACATTATATGCTCCTAAAAACGGAAGTCAAACAAGACTTATCCATTCCACAAGAGAAAATGCATTAACACGTATAATCGGCTGTGAGTGACAACATCCATTCCCAGGCTCACAAAGAGAGTTCCACGAGCCTCTAAACTCATTAACGCATGAGCCGTGATCGTGCCAAAGCCCATGGATACAGAACCATGCATGCTTTAGTCAAGGACACCGACGATACCAGAGAAAATACGAATCTATATTTTGGCCAAAGCAACAAGAATATCATAATATACATAATGCTAAATATGCTCCAGGAAACAAAGAATAATACTTTTAATAGATCTACCAATAAAACACATTCTTCATTATTTTACTCTGAACAAACATCCAGTGATAGAAGTGTGAATGTGGTAACATAGTTAGATGGGGATCTGTAGAAGAAATCATTATCTTTCAGTCAGATCCATTTATTTGGTTTTGTAAATGACATTTCAGCAACAGTGAATCCCCGACTTTCCCTAGAAAGCCACGCACAAAGTAAGGGCCCCCTCTTATAAAGTGGACTTTGCTCGTGGTCATGAGGTTCTTAGGGTGTATTCTCACTCTAAGTGATTTGCACAAGGGACAGAAGGCTCTCACTCATAATGTCTATCAGTGAAGTGCTTATTGGATGGTGTCTAGTCCTGTCAAAATCGCATGAGATGCAAATCACATTGTATAGTCCTCTATTTGAAGTGTCCACTTCTATCATCATACCAGAAATGACATCACAAGTAGAGTAGACCTTAGGGAAACATTATGGGATCAAGAGTGAATGATAACTCTTATTTTTGGTCAATAGCAATTTAAACCAAGAGATTTCCTATAAAACAAAGTGTTAGCATAAAAGAAGCTTGCCTCATGAGATTGAAATCATGGCACAAAGACTTACCAATACTCCTTTCCTCACATTCCCAAGAGGGCCTCGGTGCTTTGCAAAGGCTGCAGTATTCGGATAAAAACAGACATAAGCAAGACACAGCAACGACCAGCAGAAAATAAAATCCCATCTAATCAAATCCGAAAATGCAGATGCAAGTCAGAAACTGGTGCAACCATACTTAAAAATGTGCTCATTGCATGCAAAATCACATTTCACTTTAATGCCCCATCGTAAAAAACAATGTTTAGTCAGAAACACGAGAAAATTTAGAAGCGGGTAAATAGCAAATGGAATATCTTCAATACTTCTTTGAAGTGTAGTTCATTGCCACACCAGATGAAGCCTATCTACAAGCCACCGCGAAATTGGGAAATGAAATAATGGAAAAACAGATCCATGACTAAATAAAGTCCAGGGTGCAATGTCTTCTTTATCTTTCTGATGCATATATACAGCTTTTTTATTAGTCAGAGAAACTAATGCATTGATCCACTGGCTAAATGTAGAAGCACGAATGAATTTAACTTCAACTTAGGTGTCAAAAACCTATCAGAAGTTAATTCGGTAGATCTATTGTCTATGGAGCCTAATTCACCTCAACATAGTTGTTGGGATAATCACCGCCAGTAACTCATAAGAGTGACTGCGGTACATTTATTTAGCATGGCAATTGAGGAAAGGAAAAGTAAAACAAGAATCCCATGGTAATATATAGCTTCTAGCACTATAAACATACTCAGGAAAGCACGATGCTTGAATCCAGTTCCTCTTGTATCACTGCTGAAGACACTCCTGTACCCAACCAAGCCCCTGAATAACAATATAAGATTTACCAAAGTGCATACTAAATATGACGCTCTCAATTCATACTTTAACATGGTACATCAAAGCAATGAACAAAGAAATATAATATTGCAATGAGCAATTCATTAGCAGAAGATCATCCAGTCATATATACCCCTAATTATCTAGATATAAATCAAAACTAATGCAAATGTACAGAAAAACCAAAAAATCCAAGGGGCCTTCTTGTGAAATTCACATTTAAGCAGATCTAAGACTTCAGCAAGAGTAAATTAGGCTCGGAGCTTTGGCCATTTGAAACAATGTAAATGCATCCAACTCCAAAAAGGTTGGAGTGGAAATCAAGAAAATTCAATTTGTGAAATGCTCATCTCATGGCTATATTCTATGTCAAAGTCGCAATCACCTCTCTGTTATTTTCCGACATATTACATTTATTCAACTTCTGCACTACACGTTAGAGGTGGATGTTTCACGTTCCACACTTTTGATGTAGAGTAAACATAAATGTATTGACTGACACTACAATTTTTGTCATGAGATTAGCACAAGCGTTGGCACCTTCTTAGATCCCATGTCCATTTTCTCGTCAAAAATATATTGGAGTGGCAAAAAAGTAACACGTATTCATCAACGGAAAAAAGTTTTTATCTTACTGACTAGAAATCCTGCATGAGCAATTATCTGCAAACAAAACAGCACTATCCCGGTCGGAACTCTTAGAAAAAACTTGATGATAGATGAACCTCAACATAATCCAGTATGCACAGCTCATGTTAAGCTCCATATATCACAAACTTCAACATCACAAACCGTACATTATCTTTGGGGGAATATAAGCTGACCCTTTAATGACAATATATAAAAAATTGCCATATGAGATATTACAAAGTAAAAATCACAACGAGATGGCAGCATATACTCGAATCTCAAAATTTAGCGAAAGCAAAGAAAAGAAGATTCAAAACTTACATGTGTACCATCATGTCCTGCCAATGGAGAGTTAGTCACACCGAAAGTCATAGAAATGGTTGGAGGATCCAACTCGATAGTCGGCAATGGAGTCATTACCTGGATAGGGAGAAGAAGATCAGTTCATACTCAAACCTACAAGGTCACATTAGATAACCTTAATGCTCAAGCCTACAGAGGATTGTAGATGCTGTGCAGAATGCATTCTGTGATGCATCAGGCTGGCTCGTACGAAAAACGGCGACAACAAAATTCGAGATTACACAGCATGATTTTCATTGCAGTAGACTAAAGTCAAACAGTGAGTTAACACAGATTAACCATATCACCAATTAACCGGCAAATGAACCAGAAACCTGTATCTCAAAATTACCAACAACTATCAACGGATATTCCACACGATTACTTGAGACTCTCCCCAGAATTGTCAGGTGCATCCCTGACTAGCTCATTTTATGTCCGATTAGCACAAATGTTCAGAAAACACACACAGCTCCATTGATCTAACAAATAGGTTGCAATTCCTACACTCATCTTTATTTAGTTCCAGATTGTCTTCTCTTTTAAAGTATTCTACATTGGTTTTATATCCTTTTCTCAACTTTTGGTATCACGTGTTCTGTTTGCCGAAGTTTTGATGGATGATACACGCTTTATTTCAATCAGCTTGCTTTCTAATTCATGCATGCAAAGGTCAATCCACAGATAAAAAAATGCTTTGCTGTTAGTTTGCAGTTTATGCTTGTAAAGAGGAAGCAGCCCATCAAATTTCCCACCAAACATTTGTTTACAAGATGAGAATAAATTCATCAGCCTTAGATATTTCGAATTTGTTAAGATGAGATTTCTTTCTGTTTTTCCTCCACCCAGTGCAACGTGGTGGGAATAATCAATTCATTAACATGATGAGAATCAATTGTTCCATCGCCAAGAGGATATTAACAAATTCTTATATATTGCTCAGGGTGATTGGGACATTCTAAATGTAATTTAGAAAGTTGAAATTCTTACAGTTAAATATAGTTTAGCAACTTTCACAATGGTCCTTCGATTAGTCTTGCAAGTCTTCCTACATTTGATTTCTCATACTTTCCTCTCAAGATTTCTAGCATTTCCCCTCTTTCATCTATATATAGAAGTTCCGTGCCTTCTTGATTCCTGTTCATTACACAGATCTAGACATCATTCTCATTCTCAACATATTCTACCTGAGTTATAAACAAGTTCATCATGTATGGTATCCTCGCAACTTTTTTAAACAACAAAACTTCCACGTCGTCTGTTGGAATCATCCAAGAACCTTATCAGCGCCTTTAATGTACTCAGAAGATTGACCATGGGAAATGACCGCATAGTAGCTGGATATGGGTCACAAACCCACTCATCTAACGATATTATGAATCCCCCAAGAGTAGGAGAAGCAAGAGTTAGACATGTAATTTATGTTTACATGTTGACTTCCATGTTTTATTCTACTCAGTTTCACTCCATCAAGTCTTATCCTAGACAATTTTTCTGATGCACGTGTGAGGCTCAATATAGGCAATGGCGTCAACTGAAATCTATGAAAAACAGAAACTAGATAAAGGCTTTGGATAGAGAAACCAGAATAATAGGCATCTACATACAGTAATAGGTGGCATATTATCAATTACAATGCTACCACTGAGAATTTCTCAACTAAGAGAATGATGGTGCAATCTCTGCTCACTTAAAAGAAATCTCAATTGACCACAACCAATGCAAGCTTTAACACCAACTACAGAAATAAAATCACTCAAGGTGAATATATGTTGTCAAAGTGCATACCGTAAATGTAGAATCTAAAAGGCCAAGCTGTCTAAGATAAAGAACACGTCCTCAACATATATAATAAGTGACAATTATAGGCTCACAGACCTCCATGTCAGCAACTGTATGGCCTGTGAATGAGCTAGCTAGCCCAGCCATCGATGTAATATCACCTGCTCCAGCGGTATCAATGAGGGCCATACTTGTACCCTTCTTCATGAGCTTTAGAACCGACATTCTCACAATATTCAATGCCAAAATTGATGCATGTTGGCGAGTCCGCAATCAAAGTACAGATACTGAGCAAATTACAAAGGTGAGTCCACTATCAAAGTACGGATATTGAGCAAAGTACGTATTCAAAGACATTCATTAAAAAGTATGAAAATAAAGAAGAGCAAACTTAGGTGCTATAGATGGGAGCGTCTGGCTCATTCCTTTGTTGGCGAGTGAAATCAAGATATCAAAACAACACTCTAAAGCATGAATAAAGGGTGCAACCTAAATTTAACCACAATGGGGATATTTTCATCTTCCAAATGAGGCACTGGTGAGAGGCACAAGCCATCATAAACTAAATTCCATACTGAAAGTAGATACCACCTAAAGCAAAGAGGAAATGTAGAAATATCCCTTTGTTGGCTAGGCAGAGAGTGAAATTCTCCTTGGTACTGCTTGTCACAGGATTTTGAGATGCTGGATTCTCATTGCAGTCAATAAACCTCAACATTAGTTTTCTTTCCATGGTACAACAAGAGAATCAATGGCAAAAACATGCCTCTCCTGCACACAATCCTGTAAACCATGGGTCTGAAACGTTCTTCCGGGGAATAGTAAGCGGACCTTTCCCTCTTCAATTTTCTGAACCCCAGACTCTGTGTTACGAATTCCAAGTACTTTATCGCCCGCATGAACCGTTCCAGAAGATACACGACCGATCAATATTCTCCCAAGGCAAAAGTCCCATTCCATCATGGAAACCTGATTAAAAGCATAAGTCAATGAGAATAATAGAAATTTGTAAAGTGATAAGAAATTTCAAAATTGTGTCCACAGTGACTTAAACGACATGTTGCTTCCTCATCCAGTATTGAGGATGAGAAATGGAAGAAAAGCACAATGAAATTAATTAGAAAGGCCTGCCCATAAACCATTCTATACAAACTATCATCCGAAAGGGCGCATCAAGACCAGCATTTGGTGACAGAACATGCCCCACGATAGTATCCAGCAACTGTGACATATCCCTGACACCAGCTGGAGGATCTTTTGTGAAGGTAGGGGAAGCCCAACCTTCTTTCGCGGAAGCATAGAGGACAGGAAAGTCCAAATGTTCCTCTAGATAAAAGATGAACGGAACAAAATTTCCCTTTAGACAAAAATGTGGACTGGAAAATAAACTTCACAACATATGTCTACACACCCATCCCGCCAATACTTGCAAAAAGATCAAATACCAGGCTCTCTACTTCATTACATCTCTCCTCCGAAACTGCAGAAAATTATCAAGAATAACACAACCCCCAACCAAAGACAGGAAATATACATGAAACTGAAAAGCCACTCTTATACGCTTGCAATGACAGACCAGAAGATGGACAATCTATAAAGAAAAGGAAAACCCTTGGTGATAGGCACACCCTAGGAAAAAGAGCTACCGTAGCTGCCAGCTACCTTTACACTAGTACATAGACATGAAAGAGGTGGGTATCAACCTTCTCGTTCCTGGGGATATGATGGTTGACTACATTTGAATGAGAGGTTGGAGAAGGAATTGAACGGTAAGTAGATAAAAATATGCCTTCACCACTAAAGCAGTTGCTATCATTAAATGACTATATGTGAGTTTCACTAAGTTAATGCACAAGTGAAATCATTTAAAATGACGAGGAACCGTACCAGAAGATCTGTCTGCTTTATTTAAGAGGAGGATAGGCCGTAGACCACACTTTAAGGCTATTGCCAGAACAAACTTTGTCTGTGCAAGCGGACCTTCACCAGCATCCACCAATAAAACTGCCCCCTCGACCATACCGTCTACTCGCTCAACCTATAATCAAGCACGGATATTCAAATAAGCACATTCATAACACAGTGCACCAGAAACCAAGGCCAACAAACAAAGAAGCTAATGACCCGTTGACGTAATAAATCGTATAACGCTTGTCTTTGAGATAAGGTGGAATCCATCTCTTACCATTCCGCCTATCCACTATTCTTCAAAGAAAAATTTCAAGCCTTCACGAAATAAATAAACTAGAGCGTGAATTCCCACATAAATGTAAGGGGTGATAAGTGGCACCTTGTCGGCTACAGAATGGGGGTTGTGCCGTTGGAGAAATCGTCATTCCCCTAAGCCTGCATTCACTGCAGTCATTTCCGTCGTCATCCATTGCTCAGAACTTCGATTCCTTTCCATTTGTTAATATCGTTATCATCTTTTAAATGAACGATCCAACAAGGAACTCACAAATTCAAATAGATTTTTCTCTTTTATGATGAGAGGAAGCCTATCTTAGTCAAGTAAGGCCCCCAGCCCCGAGAGAATAGGAATATAAGTATGTATCTATCGCAGACCTATATATATATATATATATATATATATTAGAAAGAACAACTTTTATTTAGCAGCTGTATCAATTATCATACCTCACCACCAAAGTCTGCATGTCCGGGTGTGTCAACCATATTTAGCTCATTGTCTTTCCATGCGATGGGCGTTACCTGTGGATACCCACGAGTTGAAAACGTTAATTTTACACGTAATCTAAACATAAATAGCATGGCCTCGGCAGGAAGACATAAAGCTTTATTACCCGATTAGCAAAGGTTAGAAGTTTAATCTATCAACAATTCACGAATCAAAAACTAAGTAAAAGAAAAAAGAAACAGTGCGCACAACAATCGCAATTAAACCAAAACACTAAACTACGGTCACGCCACCACTCCGCCACGCGATTAGGCTGCACAATAATTTAATCAACACCTCACACCACCTAATTAGTGAAGCTCAGGGAAACACTTCAACGCGCCAAACTGATGCCGCGCTCGCGCTCGAGGCTGATGGTCCCCATGGTGCGCTCGTGGGGGATGTCGGCGCCGCACTGGCGGAGCAAATAAAATGTTTTATTTATAGACGCGCATTGAAATCGATCCGACGGGTCAAGGCCCTTCCATTCTGCCGAAAGGAACTCAAATTTAAATTTAGCCGGCTAATTACAATGGTATCGCTCGGTTAAGTATGCCTCGATGAATAGGACAATCACGTATTCTCCTCTTCGATACGAAAAAATTTCAGATTACTGCATGAACACGAGTCTATGCAAAAGAAGCTAAAAACACCAACACCGATCCCACCTTTTACGTTCATCCCTTCACGGGATAACTCGCGTCCATCACGATCCCGCACATGCCCCGCCGATCTCGAGAATCCTTCAGCATCCTCACGTGGCCGTCCTCGCCCCAGTAGCGTCCCCGCGAATCCTTCACGATGCAATACTATCTCTGGCCCTTCGCTCTGTGCCCGACCGCGGTGACCCCGTGATTTAAGTTGCATCCGCAACCGCCCGTTAAAATCCCCCTAGGTTATCGTTGAAATTCCAGTTCACCCGCGTCGATGGCGCAGGAGATCAGTTGGCGGGCCACCGCAGCTTGCAGGCTTCCCTCGCCATCCGTGGGCACATTGATGTATCCGCTTATCGTGGCCACATGATTCCCAAGCCTGGTCTTGTCACAACATCCTTCCCGTCCTCAGTAAGGATAATTGGACTCGGAAGCGATGCCTCGGTTGTGTTGGACGAAGGAAAAAGCGGTGTCCATGGCTCCGCTGCTGCAGCCTTGGTTGTGCTTCCCGACGTCGCAGTCCATGAGCTCCTGCTCCGATACAGACACTAGCTTCCCCGTCTTGATCTTGTTGAGGCATTCGATGGCCGCCACTGCAGAAAAAGCCCAACAACTGCCTACACGCGCGGAGCAAAACATGCGACTTAATCTTATATACCACATTGGCCTTGATCCTTGACCGTAGTTACAGCGCCTTCCTTCCTACAATCAAAACTCGCCTGCGTGTATGTGGCAATGTCATCGGCAACGTTAGCCTCGTTATCAGTCCTCTGGTTCATCCTCCTTTGAAAACCCAGGCAGGTCGCTTTGAACTTCATGTTTGTCATGTCCGCCAATCCGTCGTCCGTGAGCTCGACCGGTAGCCGTACAGGACATTGGCTTTGATAAATCTCGAACCGCAGCATTTGCTCAGCTCTACTTTTGTACGTCTGGTTGTACCTCGCCAGCTATCTCTCGTATCTGTCCTCCATTATGCCAGGCGGGTTGGAATTCAGAGACATGTGGTCGCCCGGGAACGCGCACACATAATCCATACAATGAAAAGGGTTGGACTGAGGTTCCTAGAAATCAAATGAGACTTTATTATCGACTAATCAAGTAAGACATAGAATTGGAGCCCATATGCTTGCATCGCCTCTTGATTTATACAGATTGGATGTACTGTGAATTGACCTTTTTAAGCCACGACAACGTTCTAGTACAGGAAAATTCCTTATCGGTTCATGCTTTAAATGTGTTGTATGGGCAACTCTTGCTCGTCACTCCTGATCCTCGAACATGGTTGCCATCAAAATAGCAAAAGACTAGCTGTGACTTCCGATCCTGCGCCAAGATGGCCAAAAGTCTCTTTTATGTCACTAAAACTTGTGGATGGCACTCGTTATTGATAGTTACGAAGTTTGAATGATTGGTAAACTTATATGAATTGTATATGAGTAGTTAAGATGATAGCGATCGGTTAAAGTCTTAACCTAATTTTTTATCCAAACAAGTAACTTGCTGAAGTATAATATTTGTTGGCTCAAAAAAGAGAGTAGAATATTTGCTCAATTCAATATATATCTAACTTTTAGATTTGAATTGATAAGTATGGAATCCCTTCATTGAATCTATTATCTCAATGGGAAATCAAAAGCATTATCTCATATATAGTGCGAACATGGAAATAATTTCCATGTGAGATATGAAAATTTACGTAAAATTTCATAATTACATACGTTGACAAAAAATTACACCAAGCATCAACGGCCAAGTGTAGTGAACACAACGCCAACTCACTCGATCCTTCATGGCAGAATCAACCACCTGAGCAACAACTTGATCAGTCGATCTTGTTTCATGGTAATTTGAGAGCTATGAAATATGGTTTCTACATCAATCGTTAAATCAAGCAATGACGTGAATTGATTCAAGCATGACTGGAGGTAATATGGTTTTGACGAGTTAGGTTAGGGTTGGGTTAACAAGATTAGCTCTGGCTTTAGTCATGAAAAATGAATATTAATTAGCAAAAAAATATATAATATAAACATAAATATAGAATGTCACATAGATAAATAATAATGACAAAAAAGATAAATAGAAACATTAGGGTTATTTTAAAGTTTCTTAGACTTGCTAATAATGATTATTGAGTAAATTGGTGTTTTCTGCATCTAGTTTTCTTCTAAAATTCCTAATCAAAATGAATTTTTTTGTAAATAAATGAAATGATAAAACAGATTAAAAGAATCATTAGTTAAAATTCAATAAACCCGGTGTTCCCAATTTTTTTAATGGTAGAATGAATACTAATTAACAAAAAATATAATATAATATAATATAATATAATATAATATAAATTTAGAATGTAATAAAATGATTGGAATATATATAGACATATATAATATACTATATATATATATATATATATATATATATAGATATGGACACGTTAGGGTTTTAAAGTCTTCAATTCGTAGCCGAGCGCCTCCTCTCCTCAGATTAGCTCTCCTCTCTCTCGCAGCAAGACGAAACTTGCAAAGACCAAGAGCGGTGTCATCGTGCTCCACTCCGCCTCCGGGTAGGCATCTCTCTATTTCGTCAATCGAGCCTCCAGCATCTCTTATAACATTTTCCTAATGTGGTTTACATTAATTGAGATTGTTATTACCCGCTTGAAAGTTTAGTCTAATAAGGTTGGATATAAGGTTTCTTAATTGGTTGGATATGGGTCCGGGTTATGTGGGCTAAGTTCGGCCCGACCTGTTATGAGAGGACATGGCTGGAAACTCTATAAATAGCCCTGGAGGTCCCTCCTCTGCACCCAACTTTCCAATCTCTCTCAAAACGCTCTTAAAACTCACTTAAGGTTTCGGTTGTAAAGTTACATTCTTACAGCTTGATCCATTTTGTGCTTTAGCGTCCATAGAAAATAAAATGTTTTATTTATAGACGCGCATTGAAATCGATCCGACAGGTCAAGGCCCTTCCATTCTGCCAAAAGGAACTCGAATTTAAATTTAGCCGGCTAATTACAATGGTATCACTGGGTTAAGTATGCCTCGATGAATAGGACAACCACGTACTTTCCTCTTCGATACAAAAAAATTTCAGATTACTGCGTGAATACAAGTCTATGCAAAAGAAGCTAAAAACACAACACCGATCCCACCTTTTACATTCATCCCTTCACGGGATAATTCGCGTCCATCGCGATCCCGCACATGCCCCACCGATCTCGAGAATCCTTCAACATCCTCACGTGGCCGTCCTCGCCCCAGTCGCATCCCCGTGAATTCTTCACGATGCAATACTTTCTCTGGCCCTCAGCGCCTTGCCCGACTGCAGTGACCCCGTGATTCAAGTCGTGTCCGCAACTGCCTGTCAAAATCCCCCTAGGTTATTGTCGAAATTCCAGTCCACCAGCGTCGATAGCGCAGGAGATCGGTTAGCGGGCCACCGTGGCTTGCAGGCTTCCCTCGCCGTCCGTGGGCACATTGCTGTATCCGCTTATCGTGGCCACATGATTCCCAAGCCTGGTCTCGTCACAAGATCGTTCCCGTCCTCGGTAAGGATAATTGGACTCGAGAGCGATGCCTTGGTAGTGTTGGACGAAGGAAAAAGGAATGTTCCATGGCTTCGCCGCTGCAGCCTTGGTTGTGCTTCCTGATGTCGCAGTCCATGAGCTCCTGCTCCGATACAGACACTAGCTTCCCCGTCTTGATCTTGTCGAGGCCTTCGACGGCCGCCACCGCAGAAAAGGCCCAACGACTGCCTACACGCGCGGAGCAGAACATGTGACTTAATCTTATATACCACACTGGCCTTGATCCTTGATCGGAGTTACAGCGCCTTCCTTCCTACAATCAAAACTTGCCGGCGTGTCTGTGGTGGTGTCATCGATAACATTGGCCTCCTTATCAATCCTCTGGTTCATCTTTATTGATAGTTACGAAGTTTGAATAATGGATAAATTTATATAAATCGTATATGAGTAGTTAAGATGATAGCGATCGGTTAAAGTCTTGACCTAATTTATTATCCAAACAAGTAACTTGCTAAAGTATAATATTTGTTGGCTCAAAAAAGAGAATAGAATATTTGATCAACTCAATATGTATCTCACTTTTAGATTTGAATCGAAAAGTATGGAATCACTTCATCGAATCTCTTATCACAATGGGAAATCAAAAGCATTATCTCATATATAGTGCGAACATGGAAATAATTTCCACGCGAGATATGAAAATTTACGTAAAATTTCATAATTACATACGTTGACAAAAAATTACACCAAGCATCAACGGTCAAGTGTAGTGAACACAAACGCCAACTCACTTGATCCTTCGTGGCAGAATCAACCACATGAGCAACAACTGGATCGGTCGATCTTGTTTCATGGTAATTTGAGAGCCATGAAATATGGTTTCTATATCAATCGTTAAAATCAAGCAACGACGTGAATTGATTCAAGCATGACCGGAGGTAATATGGTTTTGACGAGTCGGGTTAGGGTTGGGTTAACAAGACTAGCTCCCACTTTAGTCGTGAAAAATGAATATTAATTAGCAAAAAAATATATAATATAAATATAAATGCAGAATGTCACATAGATAAATAATAATGACAAAAAAGATAAAAAGAAACATTAGAGTTACTTTAAAGTTTCTTAGACTTGCTAATAATGACGATTGAGTAAATTGGTGTTCTCTGCATCTAGTTTTTCTTCTAAAATTCCTAATCAAACTGAAATTTGTTTTTTTGTAAATAAATGAAATGATAAAACGGATTAAAAGAATCATTAGTTAAAATTCAATAAACCCGGTGTTCCCAATTTTTTTTAATGGTAGAATGAATATAAATTTAGAATATAATAAATTGATTGGAAATATATATATATATATACACACGTTAGGGTTTTTCCAGCCAAGCGCTTCATCTCCTCTAATTAGGTCTCCTCCTCTAATTAGGTCTCCCGAGCATCTCATCTCCCCTGGTTAGGTCTCCCGAGCGCCTCCTCTCCTCTGATTTGCTCTCCTCTCTCTTGCAGCAAGATGAAACCTGCGAAGACCAAGAGCGGCGTCATCGACCTCAAGTAGGCATCGATCAATCTCCAGCATTTCTCTGTTACGGTTTTCTGCATCTGCATCTGCGAGTAGGCATCTCTCTAGTTCGTCGATTGTGTTTCATTTTTCGTTTATACATCTTCGAGCGTTAATGCATTTGATTACAATAGGAAGGATGCTGAAGTCACAAAAGAGTGTCTCGAAAGGGAAGGGGAAAGGGAAAGGAGACGTGCCTGCCATACCACCTCCTGGCATGCCGCCTCGTTCGTTCTGGGCTTTTAATATGTTTATGTAAGTGCATTTGGATCGGATTGATTTCATAAATTTTTTTCTAATTATTAGCCATTTTTTTTTCTTACGTCTATGTTCTTTTGGATGATAGGCGGGCCTCCTCGTCTCTTTACTATTGGCTTTCCATCCGTCAACGAATTGAGTCCATGTACTGATGAAATGACTTGCAAATCATGAAAGCTGGCAATGAGAAATGGCATTCCACGACTGAGAGCGTAAGATACCATGCATCATTAGCTCACTAGCTATGTATACACCATAAATTCACATGCACTGATTCAGCCTAGTGTTTATGCATGAACGAGGTTTTTACGAAGAAAAACCGGACGAGAGGACCCGGCAATTCGAGCAGTACTGCCAAATTTATGAAAAACTGAAAGAAGTATTTTCCTTTCTTCTGGCTTGTGTGATGCTTCCTTGCTGGCTAAATATGTTGTTTCATGGCTGCTAGAATATGGATAAAGCTAGGGGAGACTTAAGAGCATCGAGAGATAGAGGGACAAGTGAATAGTTTTTAAGCTCAGGCACAGGAATGCACAGGAATGGAGGCAGCTTGCTTTTGACGTGTCATCTTCTGGACGGTCCATGTCATTTTGTAAATTCTGAGTAAACTCTTCCATGTTAAGTTTGATTGTAGGTATTTCTTTGAGAACATCTGAGAACATATCCCCCACGTCATTTTGTGCACGTCATTTTGTGCTATCCGAGTGCTGGGGTTTCTGGTTCCTCTATAATAGGTTGACAGTTACTTGTTCCTTGCTTTGCTTCGTGTTGGTGTTGTTCTAAATTCTCCTTTGTCAGTGATGATGACAGAGGCAATGTCTCGCCAATGGTTTGGCCGGCTATGTTTCTTCCCATTGCATTCGCTATGCTATTTTCCTCTGGCCCGGGCAGAGCAAGCCTTGCACTGCACAAAAATATGAGTGCTGAATATATGGAAAAACGAGTGCTCCTGTCTGGTTATATTTGCAGCATTGTGATAATGGTATTCACACTACCTATTTCCATTGAAGTATCGATATCACAATGAAAAGAAAACAATAATTGGTCATCAGCTAATATAATTAAATTTAGAATGTAATAAAATGATTGGAATATATATATAGACATATATAATATAATAAAATATACATATAGATATGGACACGTTAGGGTTTTAAAGTCTTCAATTCGCAGCCGAGCGCCTCCTCTCCTCTGATTAGCTCTCCTCTCTCTCGCAGCAAGACGAAACTTGAAAAGACCAAGAGTGATGTCATCGTGCGCCGCTCCGCCTCCGGGTAGGCATCTCTCTATTTCGTCAATCGAGCCTCCAGCATCTCTTATAACGTTTTCCTAATGTGGGTTACATTAATTGAGATTGTTAGTACCCGCTTGAAGGTTTAGTCTAATAAGGTTGGATATAAGGTTTCTTAATTGGTTGGATATGGGTCCGGGTTATGTGGGCTAAGTTCGGCCCGGCCTGTTATGAGAGGGCATGGCTGGAAACTCTATAAATAGCGCTGGAGGTCCCTCCTCTGCACCCAACTTTCCAATCTCTCTCAAAACGCTCTTAAAACTCACCTAAGGTTTCGGTTGTAAAGTTACATTCTTACAGCTTGATCCATTTTGTGCTTTAGCGTCCATAGAAAATAAAATGTTTTATTTATAGATGCGCATTGAAATCGATCCGAAGGGTCAAGGCCCTTCCATTCTGCCGAAAGGAACTCGAATTCAAATTTAGCCTGCTAATTACAATGGTATCGCTCGGTTAAGTATGCCTCGATGAATAGGACAACCACGTGTTCTCCTCTTCAATACAAAAAAATTTCAGTTTACTGCATGAATACGAGTCTATGCAAAAGAAGCTAAAAACACCAACACCGATCCCACCTTTTACGTTCATCCCTTCACGGGATAACTCGCGTCCATCGCGATCCCGCACATGCCCCACCGATCTCGAGAATCCTTCAACATCCTCGCGTGGCCGTCCTCGCCCCAGTCGCTTGCCCACGAATTCTTCACGATGCAATACTTTCTATGGCCCTCAGCTCCGTGCCCGACCGCGGTGACCCCGTGATTCAAGTCGTGTCCGCAACCGCCCGCAAAAATCCCCCTAGGTTATCATTGAAATTCCAGTCCACCCGCGTCGATGGCGCAGGAGATCGATTGGCGGGCCACCGTGGCTTGCAGGCTTCCCTCGCCGTCAGTGGGCACATTGCTGTATCCCCTTATCATGGCCACATGATTCCCAAGCCTGGTCTCGTCACAAGATCCTTCCCGTCCTCGGTAAGGCTAATTGGACTGGGAGCGATGCCTTGGTAGTGTTGGACGAAGGAAAAAGCAGTGTTCCATTGCTTCGCCGCTGTAGCCTTGGTTGTGCTTCCCGATGTCGCAATCCATGAGCTCCTGCTCCGATACAGACACTAGCTTCCCCGTCTTGATCTTGTCGAGGCCTTCGACGGCCGCCACCGCAGAAAAGGCCCAACGACTGCCTACACGCGCGGAGCAGAACATGCGACTTAATCTTATATACCACTTGTTCCTTGATCGGAGTTACAGCGCCTTCCTTCCTACAATCAAAACTTGCCGGCGTGTCTGTGGTGGTGTCATCGATAACATTGGCCTCCTTATCAGTCCTCTGGTTCATCTTTATTGATAGTTACGAAGTTTGAATAATG
This sequence comes from Syzygium syzygioides, assembly GCA_031216285.1. Classification (NCBI taxonomy): domain Eukaryota; kingdom Viridiplantae; phylum Streptophyta; class Magnoliopsida; order Myrtales; family Myrtaceae; genus Syzygium; species Syzygium syzygioides. Next base: position 20,631,109 of record CM062242.1, read on the forward strand.
GATAAATTTATATAAATCGTATATGAGTAGTTAAGATGATAGCGATCGGTTAAAGTCTTGACCTAATTTATTATCCAAACAAGTAACTTGCTAAAGTATAATATTTGTTGGCTCAAAAAAGAGAATAGAATATTTGATCAACTCAATATGTATCTCACTTTTAGATTTGAATCGAAAAGTATGGAATCACTTCATCGAATCTCTTATCACAATGGGAAATCAAAAGCATTATCTCATATATAGTGCGAACATGGAAATAATTTCCAAGCGAGATATGAAAATTTACGTAAAATTTCATAATTACATACGTTGACAAAAAATTACACCAAGCATCAACGGTCAAGTGTAGTGAACACAACGCCAACTCACTCGATCCTTCGTGGCAGAATCAACCACCTGAGCAACAACTGGATCGATCGATCTTGTTTCATTGTAATTTGAGAGCTATGAAATATGGTTTCTACATCAATCGTTAAAATCAAGCAACGACATGAATTGATTCAAGCATGACCGGATGTAATATGGTTTTGACGAGTCGGGTTAGGGTTGCGTTAACAAGACTACCTCTCGCTTTAGTCATGAAAAATGAATATTAATTAGCAAAAAAATATATAATATAAATATAAATGCAGAATGTCACATAGATAAATAATAATGACAAAAAAGAAAAAAAGAAACATTAGGGTTACTTTAAAGTTTCTTACATTTGCTAATAATGATGATTGAGTAAATTGGTATTTTCTGCATCTGGTTTTTCTTCTAAAATTCCTAATCAAACTGAAATTTGCTTTTTGTAAATAAATGAAATGATAAAACAAATTAAAAGAATCATTAGTTAAAATTCAATAAACCCGGTGTTCCCAATTTTTTTTAATGGTAGAATCAATATAAATTTAGAATGTAATCAACTTATTGGATATATATATATATATATATATATATATATATATATACACGTTAGGGTTTTTCCAGCCGAGCGCTTCATCTCCTCTAATTAGGTCTCCTCCTCTGATTAGGTCTCCCGATCGTCTCATCTCCTCTGGTAAGGTCTCCCGAGCGCCTCCTCTCCTCTGATTTGCTCTCCTCTCTCTCGCAGCAAGATGAAACCTGCGAAGACCAAGAGCGGCGTCATCGACCTCAGGCAGGCATCGCTCGACCTCTAGCAGGCATCGATCGACCTCCAGCATTTCTCTGTTACGGTTTTTTGCATCTGCATCTGCGAGTAGGCATCTCTCTAGTTCGTCGATTGTGATTCGTTTTTCGTTTCTACATCTTCAAGCGTTAATGCATTTGATTGCAATAGGAAGGATGCTGAAGTCACAGAAGAGTGTCTCGAAAGGGAAGGGGAAAGGGAAAGGAGACGTGCCTGCCATACCGCCTCCTGGCATGCCGCCTCGTTCGTTCTGGGCTTTTAATATGTTTATGTAAATGCATTTGGATCGGATTGATTTCGCAGATTTTTGCCTACTTATTAGTCATTTTTTTTCTTACGTCTATGTTCTTTTGGATGATAGGCGGGCCTCCTCCTCTCTATACACGTTAGGGTTTTTCCAGCCGAGCGCTTCATCTCCTTTAATTAGGTCTCCTCCTCTGATTAGGTCTCCCGAGCGTCTCATCTCCTCTGATTAGGTCTCCCGAGCGTCTCCTCTCCTCTGATTTGCTCTCCTCTCTCTCGCAGCAAGAAGAAACCTGCGAAGACCAAGAGCGACGTCATCGACCTCAGGCAGGCATCGATCGACCTCCAGTAGGCATCGATCGACCTTCAGCATTTCTCTGTTACGGTTTTTTGCATCTGCATCTGCGAGTAGGCATCTCTCTAGTTCGTCGATTGTGTTTCGTTTTTCGTTTCTACATCTTCGAGCGTTAATGCATTTGATTGCAATAGAAAGGATGCTGAAGTCATAGAAGAGTGTCTCGAAAGGGAAGGGGAAAGGGAAAGGAGACGTGCCTGCCATACCGCCTCCTAGCATGCCGCATCGTTCTTTCTAGGCTTTTAATATGTTTATGTAAATGCATTTGGACCGGATTGATTTCATAGATTTTTTCCTAATTATTAGTCATTTTTTTTCTTACGTCTATGTTCTTTTGCATGATAGGCGGGCCTCCTCCTCTCTATACACGTTAGAGTTTTTCCAGCCGAGCGCTTCATCTCCTCTAATTAGGTCTCCTCCTCTGATTAGGTCTCCCGAGCGTCTCATCTCCTCTGATTAGGTCTCCCGAGCGCCTCCTCTCCTCTGATTTGCTCTCCTCTCTCTCGCAGCAAGATGAAACCTGCGAAGACCAAGAGCGGCGTCATCGACCTCAGGTAGGCATCGATCGACCTCGAGCACGCATCGATCGACCTCGAGCATTTCTCTGTTACGATTTTCTGCATCTGCATCTGCGAGTAGCCATCTCTCTAGTTCGTCGATTGTATCTCGTTTTTAGTTTCTACATCTTCAAGCGTTAATGCATTTGATTGCAATAGGAAGGATGCTGAAGTCACAGAAGAGTGTCTCGAAATGGAAGGGGAAATGGAAAGGAGACGTGCCTGCCATACCGCCTCCTGGCATGCCGCCTCGTTCGTTCTGAGCTTTTAATATGTTTATGTAAATGGATTTGGATCGGATTGATTTCGCATATTTTTTCCTAATTATTAGTCATTTTTTTCTTACGTCTATGTTGTTTTAGATGATAGCCGGGCCTCCTCCTCTCTATACACGTTAGGGTTCTTTCAGCCGAGCGCTTCATCTCCTCTAATTAGGTCTCCTCCTCTGATTAGGTCTCCCGAGCGTCTCATCTCCTCTGGTTAGGTCTCCCGAGCGCCTCCTCTCCTCTGATTTGCTCTCCTCTCTCTCGCAGCAAGATGAAACCTGCGAAGACCAAGAGCGGCGTCATCGACCTCAGGCAGGCATCGATCGACGTCCAGTATTTCTCTGTTACGGTTTTATGCATCTGCATCTGCGAGTAGGCATCTCTCTAGTTCGTCGATTGTGTTTCGTTTTTCGTTTCTACATCTTCGAGCGTTCATGCATTTGATTGCAATAGGAAGGATGCTGAAGTCACAGAAGAGTGTCTCGAAAGGGAAGGGGAAAGGGAAAGCAGACGTGCCTGCCATACCGCCTCCTGGCATGCCGCCTCGTTCGTTCTGGGCTTTTAATATGTTTATGTAAATGCATTTGGATCGGATTGATTTCCTAGATTTTTTCCTAATTATTAGTCATTTTGTTTTCTTACGTCTATATTCTTTTGGATGATAGGCGGACCTCCTCCTCTCTATACACGTTAGGGTTTTTCCAGCTGAGCGCTTCATCTCCTCTCATTAGGTCTCCTCCTCTGATTAGGTCTCCCGAGCGTCTCATCTCCTCTGATTACGTCTCCCGAGCGCCTCCTCTCCTCTGATTTGCTCTCCTCTCTCTCGCAGCAAGATGAAACCTGCGAAGACCAAGAGCGGCGTCATCGACCTCAGGCAGGCATCGATCGACCTCCAGTAGGCATCGATCGACCTCCAGCATTTCTCTTTTACGATTTTCTACATCCGCGTCTGCGAGTAGGCATCTCTCTAGTTCGTCGATTGCGTTTCGTTTTTAGTTTCTCCATCTTCGAGCGTTAATGCATTTGATTGCAATAGGAAGGATGCTGAAGTCACAGAAGAGTGTCTCGAAAGGGAAAAGGAAACGGAAAGGAGACGTGCTTGCCATACCGCCTCCTGGCATGCCGCCTCGTCCATTCTGGGCTTTTAATATGTTTATGTAAATGCATTTGGATCAGATTGATTTCGCATATTTTTTCCTAATTATTAGTCATTTTTTCCTGACGTCTATGTTCTTTTGGATGATAGGCCGGCCTCCTCCTCTCTATACACGCTAGGGTTTTTCCAGGCGAGTGCTTCATCTCCTCTTATTAGGTCTCCTCCTCTAATTAGGTCTCCCGAGCGTCTCATCTCCTCTGGTTAGGTCTCCCGAGCGCCTCCTCTCCTCTGATTTGCTCTCCTCTCTCTCGCAGCAATATGAAACCCGCGAAGACCAAGAGCGGCGTCATCGACCTCAGGCAAGCATCGATCGACCTCCAGCAGGCATGGATCGACCTCCAGCATTTCTCTGTTACGGTTTTTTGCATCTTCATCTGCGAGTAGGCATCTCTCTAGTTCGTCGATTGTGTTTCGTTTTTCGTTTCTACATCTTCGAGCGTTAATGCATTTGGTTGCAATAGAAAGCATGCTGAAGTCTCATCAGAGTGTCTCGAAAGGGAAGGGGAAAGGGAAAGGAGACGTGCCTGCCATACCGCCTCCTGGCATGCCGCCTCGTTCGTTCTAGGCTTTTAATATGTTTATCTAAATGCATTTGGATCGGATTGATTTCATAGATTTTTTCCCAATTATTAGTCATTTTTTTTTCTTACGTCTATGTTCTTTTGGATGATAGGCGGGCCTCCTCCTCTCCACACACGTTAGGGTTTTTCCAGCCGAGCGCTTCATCTCCTCTAATTAGCTCTCCTCCTCTGATTAGGTCTCCCGAGCGTCTCAACTCCTCTAGTTAGGTCTCCCGAGCGCCTCCTCTCCTCTGATTTGCTCTCCTCTCTCTCGCAGCAAGATGAAACCTACGAAGCCTAAGAGCGGCATCATCGACCTCAGGTAGGCATCGAACGACCTCCAGCAGGCATCGATCGACCTCGAGCATTTCTCTGTTACGATTTTCTGCATCTGCATCTGCGAGTAGCCATCTCTCTAGTTCGTCGATTGTGTCTCGTTTTTAGTTTCTACATCTTCCAGCGTTAATGCATTTGATTTCAATAGGAAGGATGCTGAAGTCACAGAAGAGTGTCTCGAAAGGGAAGGGGAAATGGAAAGGAGACGTGCCTGCCATACCGCCTCCTGGCATGTCGCCTCGTTCGTTCTGAGCTTTTAATATGTTTATGTAAATGGATTTGGATCGGATTGATTTCGCATATTTTTTCTTAATTATTAGTCATTTTTTTTCTTACGTCTATGTTGTTTTAGATGATAGGCGGGCCTCCTCCTCTCTATACACGTTAGGGTTCTTTCCGCCGAGCGCTTCATCTCCTCTAATTAGGTCTCCTCCTCTGATTAGGTCTCCCGAGCGTCTCATCTCCTCTAGTTAGGTCTCCCGAGCGCCTCCTCTCCTCTGATTTGCTCTCCTCTCTCTCGCAGCAAGATGAAACCTGCGAAGACCAAGAGCGGCGTCATCGACCTCAGGCAGGCATCGATCGACCTCCATCATTTCTCTGTTACGGTTTTTGCATCTGCATCTGCGAGTAGGCATCTCTCTAGTTCGTCGATTGTGTTTCGTTTTTCGTTTCTACATCTTCGAGCGTTAATGCATTTGATTGCAATAAAAAGGATGTTGAAGTCACAGAAGAGTGTCTCGAAAGGGAAGGGGAAAGGGAAGGGAGACGTGCCTGCCATACCACCTCCTGGCATGCCGCCTCGTTCGTTCTGGGCTTTTAATATGTTTATCTAAATGCATTTGGATCGGATTGATTTCCTAGATTTTTTCCTAATTATTAGCCATTTTTTTTCTTACGTCTATGTTCTTTTGGATGATAGGCGGGCCTCCTCCTCTCTATACATGTTAGGGTTTTTCCAGCCGAGCGCTTCATCTCCTCTAAATTGGTCTCCTCCTCTGATTAGGTCTCCCGAGCGTCTCATCTCCTCTGGTTAGGTCTCCCGAGCGCCTCCTCTCCTCTGATTTGCTCTCCTCTCTCTCGAAGCAAGATGAAACCTGCGAAGACCAAGAGCGGCGTCATCGACCTCAGGTAGGCATCGATCGACCTACAGCAGGCATCGATCGACCTCCAGCATTTCTCTGTTACGATTTTCTGCATCTGCATCTCCTAGTAGGCATCTCTCTAGTTCATCGATTGTGTTTCGTGTTTAGTTTCTACATCTTCGAGCGTTAATGCATTTGATTGCAATAGGAAGGATGCTGGAGTCACAGAAGAGTGTCTCGAAAGGGAAAGGAGACGTGCCTGCCATACCGCCTTCTGGCATGCCGCCTCGTTCGTTCTAGGCTTTTAATATGTTTATGTAAATGCATTTGGATCGGATTGATTTCGTAGATTTTTTCCTAATTATTAGTCATTTTTTTTCTTACGTCTATGTTCTTTTGGATGATAGGCGGGCCTCCTCCTCTCTATACACGTTAGGGTTTTTCCAGCCGAGCGCTTCATCTCCTCTAATTAGGTCTCCTCCTCTGATTAGGTCTCCCGAGCATCTCATCTCCTCTGGTTAGGTCTCCCGAGCGCCTCCTCTCCTCTGATTTGCTCTCCTCTCTCTCGCAGTAAGATGAAACCTGCGAAGACCAGGAGCGGCGTCATCGACCTCAGGCAGGCATCGATCGACCTCCGGCATTTCTCTGTTACGGTTTTTTGCATCTGCATCTGCGAGTAGCCATCTCTCTAGTTCGTCGATTGTGTTTCGTTTTTCGTTTCTACATCTTCGAGCGTTAATGCATTTGATTGCAATAGGAAGGATGCTGAAGTCACAGAAGAGTGTCTCGAAAGGGAATGGGAAAGGGAAAGGAGACGTGCGTGCCATACCGCCTCCTAGCATGCCGTCTCGTTCGTTCTGAGCTTTTAATATGTTTATGTAAATGCATTTGGATCGGATTGATTTCGCATATTTTTTCTTAATTATTAGTCATTTTTTTTCTTACGTCTATGTTCTTTTGGATGATAGGCGGGCCTCCTCCTCTCTATACACGTTAGGATTTTTCCAACCGAGCGCTTCATCTCTCCTCATTAGGTCTCCTCCTCTGATTAGGTCTCCCGAGCGTCTCATCTCCTCTGGTTAGGTCTCCCGAGCGCCTCCTCTCCTCTGATTTGCTCTCCTCTCTCTCGCAGCAAGATGAAACTTGCGAAGACCAAGAGCGGCGTCATCGACCTGAGGTAGGCATCGATCGACCTCCAGCATTTCTCTGTTACGATTTTCTGCATCTGCATCTGCGAGTAGGCATCTCTCTAGTTCGTCGATTGTGTTTCGTTTTTCGTTTCTACATCTTCGAGCGTTAATGCATTTGATTGCAATAGGAAGGATGCTGAAGTCACAGAAGAGTGTCTCGAAAGGGAAGGGGAAAGGGAAAGGAGACGTGCCTCCCATACCACCTCCTGGCATGCCGCCTCGTTCGTTCTGGGCTCTTAATATGTTTATGTAAATGCATTTGCATCGGATTGATTTCGCATATTTTTTCTATATTATTAGTCATTTTGTTTCTTACGTCTATGTTCTTTTGGATGATAGGCCGGCCTCCTCCTCTCTATACATGTTAGGGTTTTTCCAGCCGAGCGTTTCATCTCCTCTAATTAGGTCTCCTCCTCTGATTAGGTCTCCCGAGCGTCTCATCTCCTCTGGTTAGGTCTCCGGAGTGCCTCCTCTCCTCTGATTTGCTCTCCTCTTTCTCGCAGCAAGATGAAACCTGCGAAGACCAAGAGCGGCGTCATCGAACTCAGGCAGGCATCGATCGACCTCCAGTAGGCATCGATCGACCCCCAGCATTTCTATGTTACGGTTTTTTGCATCTGCATCTGCGAGTAGGCATCTCTCTAGTTCATCGATTGTGTTTCGTTTTTCGTTTCTACATCTTCGAGTGTTAATGCATTTGATTGCAATAGAAAGGATGCTCAAGTCACAGAAGAGTGTCTCGAAAGGGAAGGGGAAAGGGAAAGGAGACGTGCCTGCCATACCGCCTCCTGGCATGCCGCCTCGTTCGTTCTGGGCTTTTAATATGTTTATGTAAATGCATTTGGATCGGATTGATTTCATAGATTTTTTCCTAATTATTAGTCATTTTTTTTCTTACGTCTATGTTCTTTTGGATCATAGGCGGGTCTCCACCTCTCTATACACGTTAGGGTTTTTCCAGCCGAGCGCTTCATCTCCTCTAATTATGTCTCCCGAGCGTCTCATCTCCTCTGGTTAGGTCTTCCGAGCGCCTCCTCTCCTCTGATTTGCTCTCCTCTCTCTTGCAGCAAGATAAAACCTGCGAAGACCAAGAGCGGCGTCATCGACCTCAGGCAGGCATCGATCGACCTCCAACAGGCTTCGATCGACCTCCCGCATTTCTCTGTTACGGTTTTTTGCATCTGCATCTGCGAGTAGGCATCTCTCTAGTTCGTCGATTGTGTTTCGTTTTTCGTTTCTACATGGTCGAGCGTTAATGCATTTGATTGCAATAGAAAGGATGCTGAAGTCACAGAAGAGTGTCTCGAAAGGGAAGGGGAAAGGGAAAGGAGACGTGCCTGCCATACCGCCTCCTGGCATGCCGCCTTGTTCGTTCTGAACTTTTAATATGTTTATGTAATTGCATTTGGATCGGATTGATTTCATAGATTTTTTCCTAATTATTAGTCATTTTTTTTCTTACGTCTATGTTCTTTTGGATGATAGGCCGGCCTCCTCCTCTCTATACACGTTAGGGTTTTTCCAGCCGAGCGCTTCATCTCCTCTCATTAGGTCTCCTCCTCTCATTAGGTCTCCCGAGCGTCTCATCTCCTCTGGTTAGGTCTCCCGAGCGCCTCCTCTCCTCTGATTTGCTCTCATCTCTCTCGCAGCAAGTTGAAACCTGCGAAGACCAAGAGCGACGTCATCCATCTCAGGTAGGCATCGATCGACCTTGAGCATTTCTCTGTTACGATTTTCTGCATCTGCATCTGCGAGTAGACATCTCTCTAGTTCGTCGATTGTGTTTCGTTTTTAGTTTCTACATCTTCGAGCGTTAACGCATTTGATTGCAATAGGAAGGATACTGAAGTCACAGAAGAGTGTCTCGAAAGGGAAGGGGAAAGGAAGAGGAGACGTTCCTCCCATACCGCCTCCTGGCATGCCGCCTCGTTCGTTCTAGGCTTTTAATATGATTATGTAAATGCATTTGGATCGGATTGATTTCGCATATTTTTTCCTAATTATTAGTCATTTTTTTTCTTACGTCTATGTTCTTTTGGATGATAGGCCGGCCTCCTCCTCTCTATACACGTTAGGGTTTTTCCAGCCGAGCGCTTCATCTCCTCTAATTAGGTCTCCCGAGCGTCTCATCTCCTCTGGTTAGGTCTCCCGAGCGCCTCCTCTCCTCTAATTTGCTCTCCTCTCTCTCGCAGCAAGATGAAACCTGCGAAGACCAAGAGCAGCGTCATCGACGTCAGGCAGGCATCGATCGTCCTCCAGCATTTCTCTGTTACGGTTTTTTGCATCTACATCTGCGAGTAGGCATCTCTCTAGTTCGTCGATTGTGTTTCGTTTTTCGTTTCTACATCTTCGAGCGTTAATGCATTTGATTGCAATAGAAACGATGCTGAAGTCACAGAAGAGTGTCTCGAAAGGAAAGGGGAAAGGGAAAGGAGACGTTCCTGCCATACCGCCTCCTGGCATGCCGACTCGTTCGTTCTGAGCTTTTAAAATGTATATGTAAATGCATTTGGATCGGATTGATTTCATAGATTTTTTCCTAATTATTACTGATGTTTTTTTCTTACGTCTATGTTCTTTTGGATGATAGGCGGGCCTCCTCCTCTCTATACACGTTAGGGTTTTTCCAGCCGAGCGCTTCATCTCCTCTCATTAGGTCTCCTCCTCTGATTAGGTCTCCCGAGCGTCTCATCTCCTCTAGTTAGGTCTCCCGAGCGCCTCCTCTCCTCTGATTTGCTCTCATCTCTCTCGCAGCAAGATGAAACTTGCGAAGACCAAGAGCGGCGTCATCGACCTCAGGTAGGCATCGATCGACCTCCAGCATTTCTCTGTTACGATTTTCTGCATCTGCATCTGCGAGTAGGCATCTCTCTAGTTCGTCGATTGTGTTTCGTATTTAGTTTCTACCTCTTCGAGCGTTAATGCATTTGATTGAAATAGGAAGGATGCTGAAGTCACAGAAAAGTGTCTCGAAAGGGAAAGGAGAAGTGCCTGCCATACCGCCTCCTGGCATGCCCCCTCGTTCGTTCTAGGCTTTTAATTTGATTATGTAAATGCATTTGGATCGTATTGATTTTGCATTTTTTTTCCTAATTATTAGTCATTTTTTTTCTTACGTCTATGTTCTTTTGGATGATAGGCCGGCCTCCTCCTCTCTATACACGTTAGGGTTTTTCCAGCCGAGCGCTTCATCTCCTCTAATTTGGTCTCCTCCTCTTATTAGGTCTCCCGAGCGTCTCATCTCCTCTGGTTAGGTCTCCCGAGCGCCTCCTCTCCTCTGATTTGCTCTCCTCTATTTCGCAGCAAGATGAAACCTGCGAAGACCAAGAGTGGCGTCATCGACCTCAGGCAGGAATCGCTCGACCTCCAGCATTTCTCTGTTACGGTTTTTTGCTTCTGCATCTGCGAGTAGGCATCTCTCTAGTTCGTCGATTGTGTTTCGTTTTTCGTTTCTGCATCTTCGAGCGTTAATGCATTTGATTGCAATAGGAAGGATGCTGAAGTCACAGAAGAGTGTCTCGAAAGGGAAGGGGAAAGGGAAAGGAGACGTGCCTGCCATACCGCCTCTTGGCATGCCGCCTCGTTCGTTCTGGGCTTTTAATATGTTTATGTAATTGCATTTGGCTCGGATTGATTTCGCATGTTTTTTCCTAATTATTAGTAATTTTTTTTCTTACGTCTATGTTCTTTTGGATGATAGGCTGGCCTCCTCCTCTCTATAAACGTTAGGGTTTTTCCAACCGAGCGCTTTATCTCCTTTAATTAGGTCTCCTCCTTTGGTTAGGTCTCCCGAGCGCCTCCTCTCATCTGATTTGCTCTCCTCTGTCTCGCAGCAAGATGAAACCTGCGAAGACCAAGAGCGGCGTCATCGACCTCAGGTAGGCATCGATCGACCTCCAGCATTTCTCTGTTATGATTTTCTACATCTGCATCTCCTAGTAGGCATCTCTCTAGTTCGTCGATTGTTTTTCGTTTTTAGTTTCTACATTTTCGAGCGTTAATGCATTTGATTGCAATAGGAAAGATGCTGAAGTCATAGAAGAGTGTCTCGAAAGGGAAGGGGAAAGGGAAAGGAGACGTGCCTGCCATACCGCCTCCTGGCATGCCGCCTCGTTCGTTCTGGGCTTTTAATATGTTTATGTAAATGCATTTGGATCGGGTTGATTTCGTATATTTTTTCCTAATTATTAGTCATTTTTTTTCTTACGTCTATGTTCTTTTGGATGATAGGCCGGCCTCCTCCTCTCTATACACGTTAGGGTTTTTCCAGCTGAGCGCTTCATCTCCTCTAATTAGGTCTCCTCCTCTGATTAGGTCTCCCGAGCGTCTCACCTCCTCTGGTTAGGTCTCCCGAGAGCCTACTCTCCGCTGATTTGCTCTCCTCTCTCTCGCAGCAAGATGAAACCTGCGAAGAACAAGAGCGGCGTCATCGACCTCAGGCAGGCATCGATCGACCTCCAGCAGGCTTCGATCGACCTCCAGCATTTCTCTGTTACGGTTTTTTGCATCTGCATCTGCGAGTAGGCATCTCTCTAGTTCGTCGATTGTGTTTCGTTTTTCGTTTCTACATGTTCGAGCGTTAATGCATTTGATTGCAATAGAAAGGATGCTGAAGTCACAGAAGAGTGTCTCGAAAGCGAAGGGGAAAGGGAAAGGATACGTGCCTGCCATACCGCCTCCTGGCATGCCGTCTCGTTCGTTGTGGGCTTCTAATATGTTTATGTAAATGCATTTGGATCGGATTGATTTCGTATATTTTTTCCTAATTATTAGTCATTTTTTTTCTTACGTCTATGTTCTTTTGGATGATAGGCGGGCCTCCTCCTCTCTATACACGTTAGGGTTTTTCCAGCCGAGCGCTTCATCTCCTCTAATTAGGTCTCCCGAGCGTCTCATCTCCTCTGGTTAGGTCTCCCGAGCGCCTCCTCTCCTCTGATTTGCTCTCCTCTCTCTCGCAGCAAGATGAAACCTGCGAAGACCAAGAGCGGCGTCATCGACCTCAAGCAGGCATCGATCGACCTTGAGCATTTCTCTGTTACGATTTTCTGCATCTGCATCTGCGAGTAGGCATCTCTCTAGTTCGTCGATTGTGTTTCGTTTTTAGTTTCTACATCTTCGAGCGTTAACGCATTTGATTGCAATAGGAAGGATACTGAAGTCACAGAAGAGTGTCTCGAAAGGGAAGGGGAAAGGAAGAGGAGACGTTCCTCCCATACCGCCTCCTGGCATGCCGCCTCGTTCTTTCTAGGCTTTTAATATGATTATGTAAATGCATTTGGATCGGATTGATTTCGCATATTTTTTCCTAATTATTAGTCATTTTTTTTCTTACGTCTATGTTCTTTTGGATGATAGGCCGGCCTCCTCCTCTCTATACACGTTAGGGTTTTTCCAGCCGAGCGCTTCATCTCCTCTAATTAGGTCTCCCGAGCGTCTCATCTCCTCTGGTTAGGTCTCCCGAGCGCCTCCTCTCCTCTAATTTGCTCTCCTCTCTCTCGCAGCAAGATGAAACCTGCGAAGACCAAGAGCGGCGTCATCGACGTCAGGCAGGCATCGATCGTCCTCCAGCATTTCTCTGTTACGGTTTTTTGCATCTACATCTGCGAGTAGGCATCTCTCTAGTTCGTCGATTGTGTTTCGTTTTTCGTTTCTACATCTTCGAGCGTTAATGCATTTGATTGCAATAGAAACGATGCTGAAGTCACAGAAGAGTATCTCGAAAGGAAAGGGGAAAGGGAAAGGAGACGTTCCTGCCATACCGCCTCCTGGCATGCCGACTCGTTCGTTCTGAGCTTTTAAAATGTATATGTAAATGCATTTGGATCGGATTGATTTCATAGATTTTTTCCTAATTATTAGTGATGTTTTTTTCTTACGTCTATGTTCTTTTGGATGATAGGCGGGCCTCCTCCTCTCTATACACGTTAGGGTTTTTCCAGCCGAGCGCTTCATCTCCTCTCATTAGGTCTCCTCCTCTGATTAGGTCTCCCGAGCGTCTCATCTCCTCTAGTTAGGTCTCCCGAGCGCCTCCTCTCCTCTGATTTGCTCTCATCTCTCTCGCAGCAAGATGAAACTTGCGAAGACCAAGAGCGGCGTCATCGACCTCAGGTAGGCATCGATCGACCTCCAGCATTTCTCTGTTACGATTTTCTGCATCTGCATCTGCGAGTAGGCATCTCTCTAGTTCGTCGATTGTGTTTCGTATTTAGTTTCTACCTCTTCGAGCGTTAATGCATTTGATTGAAATAGGAAGGATGCTGAAGTCACAGAAAAGTGTCTCGAAAGGGAAAGGAGAAGTGCCTGCCATACCGCCTCCTGGCATGCCCCCTCGTTCGTTCTAGGCTTTTAATTTGATTATGTAAATGCATTTGGATCGAATTGATTTTGCATTTTTTTTCCTAATTATTAGTCATTTTTTTTCTTACGTCTATGTTCTTTTGGATGATAGGCCGGCCTCCTCCTCTCTATACACGTTAGGGTTTTTCCAGCCGAGCGCTTCATCTCCTCTAATTTGGTCTCCTCCTCTTATTAGGTCTCCCGAGCGTCTCATCTCCTCTGGTTAGGTCTCCCGAGCGCCTCCTCTCCTCTGATTTGCTCTCCTCTCTTTCGCAGCAAGATGAAACCTGCGAAGACCAAGAGCGGCGTCATCGACCTCAGGCAGGCATCGCTCGACCTCCAGCATTTCTCTGTTACGGTTTTTTGCTTCTGCATCTGCGAGTAGGCATCTCTCTAGTTCGTCGATTGTGTTTCGTTTTTCGTTTCTACATCTTCGAGCGTTAATGCATTTGATTGCAATAGGAAGGATGCTGACGTCACAGAAGAGTGTCTCGAAAGGGAAGGGGAAAGGGAAAGGAGACGTGCCTGCCATACCGCCTCTTGGCATGCCGCCTCGTTCGTTCTGGGCTTTTAATATGTTTATGTAATTGCATTTGGATCGGATTGATTTCGCATGTTTTTTCCTAATTATTAGTAATTTTTTTTCTTACGTCTATGTTCTTTTGGATGATAGGCTGGCCTCCTCCTCTCTATAAACGTTAGGGTTTTTCCAGCCGAGCGCTTCATCTCCTTTAATTAGGTCTCCTCCTTTCGTTAGGTCTCCCGAGCGCCTCCTCTCATCTGATTTGCTCTCATCTGTCTCGCAGCAAGATGAAACTTGCGAAGACCAAGAGCGGCGTCATCGACCTCATGTAGGCATCGATCGACCTCCAGCATTTCTCTGTTATGATTTTCTACATCTGCATCTCCTAGTAGGCATCTCTCTAGTTCGTCGATTTTTTTTCATTTTTAGTTTCTACATTTTCGAGCGTTAATGCATTTGATTGCAATAGGAAGGATGCTGAAGTCATAGAAGAGTGTCTCGAAAGGGAAGGGGAAAGGGAAAGGAGACGTGCCTGCCATACCGCCTCCTGGCATGCCGCCTCGTTCGTTCTGGGCTTTTAATATGTTTATGTAAATGCATTTGGGTCGGGTTGATTTCGTATATTTTTTCCTAATTATTAGTCATTTTTTTTCTTACGTCTATGTTCTTTTGGATGATAGGCCGGCCTCCTCCTCTCTATACACGTTAGGATTTTTCCAGCTGAGCGCTTCATCTCCTCTAATTAGGTCTCCTCCTCTGATTAGGTCTCCCGAGCGTCTCACCTCCTCTGGTTAGGTCTCCCGAGAGCCTACTCTCCGCTGATTTGCTCTCCTCTCTCTCGCAGCAAGATGAAACCTGCGAAGAACAAGAGCGGCGTCATCGACCTCAGGCAGGCATCGATCGACCTCGAGCAGGCTTCGATCGACCTCCAGCATTTCTCTATTACGGTTTTTTGCATCTGCATCTGCGAGTAGGCATCTCTCTAGTTCGTCGATTGTGTTTCGTTTTTCGTTTCTACATGTTCGAGCGTTAATGCATTTGATTGCAATAGAAAGGATGCTGAAGTCACAGAAGAGTGTCTCGAAAGCGAAGGGGAAAGGGAAAGGATACGTGCCTGCCATACCGCCTCCTGGCATGCCGTCTCGTTCGTTGTGGGCTTCTAATATGTTTGTGTAAATGCATTTGGATCGGATTGATTTCGTATATTTTTTCCTAATTATTAGTCAGTTTTTTTCTTACGTCTATGTTCTTTTGGATGATAGGCGGGCCTCCTCCTCTCTATACACGTTAGGGTTTTTCCAGCCGAGCGCTTCATCTCCTCTAATTAGGTCTCCTCCTCTGATTAGGTCTCCCGAGCGTCTCATCTCCTCTGGTTAGGTCTCCCGAGCGCCTACTCTCCGCTGATTTGCTCTCCTCTCTCTCTCAGCAAGATGAAACCTGCGAAGAATAAGAGCGGCGTCATCGACCTCAGGCAGGCATCGATCGACCTCCAGCATTTCTCTGTTACGGTTTTTTGCATCTGCATCTGCGAGTAGGCATCTCTCTAGTTCGTCGATTGTGTTTCGTTTTTCGTTTATACATGTTCGAGCGTTAATGCATTTGATTGCAATAGAAAGGATGTTGAAGTCACAGAAGAGTGTCTCGAAAGCGAAGGGCAAAGGGAAAGGAGACGTGCCTGCCATACCGCTTCCTGGCATGCCGCCTCGTTCGTTCTGAAATTTTAATATGTTTATGTAAATGCATTTGGATCGGATTGATTTCATAGATTTTTTCCTAATTATTAGTTTTTTTTTTTGCTTACGTAGATGTTCTTTTGGATGATAGGCGGGCCTCCTCCTCTCTATACACGTTAGGGTTTTTCCAGCCGAGCGCTTCATCTCCTCTCATTAGGTCTCCTCCTCTCATTAGGTCTCCCGAGCGTCTCATCTCCTCTGGTTATGTCTCTCGCGCGCCTCCTCTCCTCTGATTTGCTCTCATCTCTCTCGCAGCAAGATGAAACCTGCGAAAACCAAGAGCGATGTCATTGACCTCAGGTAGGCATCGATCGACCTCCAGCATTTCTCTCTTATGATTGTCTGCATCTGCATCTGCGAGTAGGCATCTCTCTAGTTCGTCGATTGTGTTTCGTTTTTAGTTTCTACATCTTCGAGCGTTAATGCATTTGATTGCAATAGGAAGGATGCTGAAGTCACAGAAGAGTGTCTCGAAAGGGAAGGGGAAAGGGAGAGGAGACGTGCCTGCCATACCGCCTCCTGGCATGCCGCCTCGTTCGTTCTGGGCTTTTAATATGTTTATGTAAATGCATTTGGTTCGGATTGATTTCGCATATTTTTTCCTAATTATTAGTCATTTTTTTTCTTACATCTATGTTCTTTTGGACGATAGGCCAGCCTCCTCCTCTCTAGACACGTTAGGGTTTTTCCAGCCGAGCCCTTCATCTCCTCTGATTAGGTCTCCCGAGCGTCTCATCTCCTCTGGTTAGGTCTCCCGAGCGCCTCCTCTCCTCTGATTTGCTCTCCTCTCTCTTGCAGCAAGATGAAACCTGCGAAGACCAAGAGCGGCGTCGTCAACCTCCGGCAGGCATCGATCGACCTCCAGCATTTCTCTGTTACGGTTTTTTGCATCTGCATATGCGAGTAGGCATCTCTCTAGTTCGTCGATTGTGTTTCGTTTTTCGTTTCTACATCTTCGAGCGTTAATGCATTTGATTGCAATAGGAAGGATGCTGAAGTCACAGAAGAGTGTCTCGAAAGGGAAGGGGAAAGGGAAAGGAGACGTCCCTGCCATACCGCCTCCTGGCATGCCGCCTCGTTCGTTCTGGGCTCTTAATATGTTTATGTAAATGCATTTGAATCGGATTGATTTCGCATATTTTTTCCTAATTATTAGTCATTTATTTTCTTACGTCTATGTTCATTTGGATGATAGGCCGGCCTCCTCCTCTCTATACACGTTAGGGTTTTTCCAGCCGAGCGCTTCATCTCCTCTAATTAGGTCTCCTCCTCTCATTAGGTCTCCCGAGCGTCTCATCTCCTCTGGTTAGGTCTCCCGAGCGCCGCTTCTCCTCTGATTTGCTCTCATCTCTCTCGCAGCAAGATGAAACCTGCGAAGACCAAGAGCGACGTCATCGACCTCAGGTAGGCATCGATCGACCTCCAGCATTTCTCTGTTACGATTTTCTGCATCTGCATCTGCGATTAGGCATCTCTCTAGTTCGTCGATTGTGTTTCGTTTTTAGTTTCTACATCTTCGAGCGTTAATGCATTTGATTGCAATAGGAAGGATGCTGAAGTCACAGAAGAGTGTCTCGAAAGGGAAGGGGAAAGGGAGAGGAGACGTGCTTGCCATACCGCCTCCTGGCATGCCGCCTCGTTCGTTCTGGGCTTTTAATATGTTTATGTAAATGCATTTGGTTCGGATAGATTTCGCATATTTTTTCCTAATTATTAGTCATTCTTTTTCTTACATCTATGTTCTTTTGGATAATAGGCCGGCCTCCTCCTCTATATACACGTTAGGGTTTTTCCAGCCGAGCGATTCATCTCCTCTAATTAGGTCTCCTCCTCTGATTAGGTCTCCCGAGCGTCTCATCACCTCTGGTTAGGTCTCCCGAGCGCCTCCTCTCCTCTGATTTGCTCTCCTCTCTCTCGCAGCAAGACGAAACCTGCGAAGACCAAGAGCGGCGTCATCGACCTCAGGCATGCATCGATCGACCTCCAGCATTTCTCTGTTACGGTTTTTTGCATCTGCATCTGCGAGTAGGCATCTCTCTAGTTCGTCAATTGTGTTTCATTTTTCGTTTCTACATCTTCGAGCGTTAATGCATTTGATTGCAATAGGAAGGATGCTGAAGTCACAGAAGAGTGTCTCGAAAGGGAAGGGGAAAGGGAAGGGAGACGTGCCTGCCATACCCCCTCCTGGCATGCCGCCTCGTTCGTTCTGGGCTTTTAATATGTTTACGTAAATGCATTTGGATCGGATTGATTTCCTAGATTTTTTCTTAATTATTAGTCATTTTTTTTCTTACGTCTATGTTTTTTTGGATGATAGGCGGGCCTCTTCCTCTCTATACACGTTAGGGTTTTTCCAGCCGAGCGCTTCATCTCCTCTAATTTGGTCTCCTCCTCTGATTAGGTCTCCCGATCGTCTCATCTCCTCTGGTAAGGTCTCCCGAGCGCCTCCTCTCCTCTGATTTGCTCTCCTCTCTCTCGCAGCAAGATGAAACCTGCGAAGACCAAGAGCGGCGTCATCGACCTCAGGCAGGCATCGATCGACCTCCAGCACGCATCGATCGACCTCCAGCATTTCTCTGTTACGGTTTTTTGCATCTGCATCTGCGAGTAGGCATCTCTCTAGTTCGTCGATTGTGTTTCGTTTTTCGTTTCTACATCTTCGAGCGTTAATGCATTTGATTGCAATAGGAAGGATGCTGAAGTCACAGAAGAGTGTCTCGAAAGGGAAGGGGAAAGAGAAAGAAGACGTGCCTGCCATACCGCCTCCTGGCATGCCGCCTCGTTCGTTCTGGGCTCTTAATATGTTTATGTAAATGCATTTGAATCGGATTGATTTCGCATATTTTTTCCTAATTATTAGTCATTTTTTTTCTTACGTCTATGTTCTTTTGGATGATAGGCCGGCCTCCTCCTCTCTATACACGTTAGGGTTTTTCCAGCCGAGCGCTTCATCTCCTCTAATTAGGTCTCCTCCTCTCATTAGGTCTCCCGAGCGTCTCATCTCCTCTGGTTAGGTCTCCCGAGCGCCTCCTCCCCTCTGATTTGCTCTCCTCTCTCTCGCAGCAAGATGAAACCTGTGAAGACCAAGAGCGGCGCCATCGACCTCAGGCAGGCATCGATCGACCTCCAGCATTTCTCTGTTACGGTTTTTTGCATCTGCATCTGCGAGTAGGCATCTCTCTAGTTCGTCGATTGTGTTTCGTTTTTCATTTCTACATCTTCGAGCGTTAATGCATTTGAATGCAATAGAAAGGATGCTGAAGTCACAGAAGAGTGTATCGAAAGGGAAGGGGAAAGGGAAAGGAGACGTGCCTGCCATACCGCCTCCTGGCATGCCGACTCGTTCGTTCTGAACTTTTGATATGTATATGTAAATGCATTTGGATCGGATTGATTTCATAGATTTTTTCCTAATTATTAGTCAATTTTTTTTCTTACGTCTATGTTCTTTTAGATGATAGGCGGGCCTCCTCCTCTCTATACACGTTAGGGTTTTTCCAACCGAGCGCTTTGTCTCCTCTCATTAGGTCTCCTCCTCTGATTAGGTCTCCTGAGCGTCTTATTTCCTCTATTTAGGTCTCCTGAGCGCCTCCTCTCCTCTGGTTTGCTCTCCTCTCTCTCGCAGCAAGATGAAACTTGTGAAGACGAAGAGCGGCGTCATCGACCTCAGGGAGGCATCGATCGACCTCCAGCATTTCTCTGTTACGATTTTCTGCATCTGCATGTGCGAGTAGGCATCTCTCTAGTTCGTCGATTGTGTTTCGTTTTTTGTTTCTACATCCTCGAGCGTTAATGCATTTGATTGCAATAGGAAGGATGCTGAAGTCACAGAAGAGTGTCTCGAAAGGGAAGGGGAAAGGGAAAGGAGACGTGCCTGCCATACCGCTTCCTGGCATGCCTCCTCGTTCGTTCTAGGCTCTTAATATGTTTATGTAAATGCATTTGGATCAGATTGATTTCGCATATTTTTTCCTAATTATTAGTCATTTTTTTTCTTACGTCTATGTTCTTTTGGATGATAGGCGGGCCTCCTCCTCTCTATACAAGTTATGATTTTTCTAGCCGAGCGCTTCATCTCCTCTAATTAGGTCTCCTCCTCTGATTAGGTCTCCTGAGCGTCTCATCTCCTCTGGTTAGGTCTCCCGAGCGCCTCCTCTCCTCTGATTTGCTTTCCTCTCTCTCGCAGCAAGATGCAACCTGCGAAGACCAAGAGCAGCGTCATCGACCTCAGGTAGGCATCGATCGACCTCGAGCAGGCATCGATCAACCTGCAGCATTTCTCTGTTACGATTTTCTGCATCTGCATCTGCGAGTAGGCATCTCTCTAGTTCGTCGATTGTGTTTCGTTTTTCGTTTCTACATTTTCGAGCGTTAATGCATTTGATTGCAATAGAAAGGATGCTGAAGTCACAGAAGAGTGTCTCGAAAGGGAAAGGGAAAGGGAAAGGAGACGTGCCTGCCATACTGCCTCCTAGATTTCCGCCTCGTTCGTTCTGGACTTTTAATATGTTTATGTAAATGCATTTGGATCGGATTGATTTCATAGATTTTTTTCTAATTATTAGTCTTTTTTTTTTCTTACGTCTATGTTCTTTTGGATGATAGGCGGGCCTCCTCCTCTCTATACACGTTAGGGTTTTTCCAGCCGAGCGCTTCATCTCCTCTAATTATGTCTCCTCCTCTGATTAGGTCTCCCGAGCTTCTCATCTCCTCTGGTTAGGTGTCCCGAGCGCCTCCTCTCTTCTGATTTGCTGTCCTCTCTCTCGCAGCAAGATGAAACCTGCGAAGACCAAGAGCGGCATCATCGACCTCAGGTAGGCATCGATCGACCTCCAGCATTTCTCTGTTACGATTTTCTACATCTGCATCTACGAGTAGGCATCTCTCTAGTTCGTCGATTGTGTTTCGTTTTTAGTTTCTACATCTTCGAGCGTTAATGCATTTGATTGCAATAGGAAGGATGCTGAAGTCACAGAAGAGTGTCTCGAAAGGGAAGGGGAAAGGGAAAGGAGACGTGCCTGCCATACCGCCTCTTGGCATGCCGCCTCGTTCGTTCTGGGCTTTTAATATGTTTATGTAAATGCATTTGGATCGGATTGATTTCGCATATTTTTTCCTAATTATTAGTCATTTTTTTTCTTACGTCTATGTTCTTTTGGATGATAGGCGGGCCTCCTCCTCTCTATACACGTTAGGATTTTTCCAACCGAGCCTTTCATCTTCTCTAATTTGGTCTCCTCCTCTGATTAGGTCTCCCGAGCGTCTCATCTCCTCTGGTTAGGTCTCCCGAGCGCCTCCTCTCCTCTGATTTGCTCTCCTCTCTTGCGCAGCAAAATGAAACCTGCGAAGACCAAGAGCGGCGTCATCGACCTCAGGTAGGCATCGATCGACCTCCAGCAGGCATCGATTAACCTCTAGCATTTCTCTGTTACGATTTTCTGCATCTGCATCTGCGAGTAGGCATCTCTCTAGTTCGTCGATTGTGTTTCGTTTTTAGTTTCTACATCTTCGAGCGTTAATGCATTTGATTGCAATAGGGAGGATGCTGAAGTCATAGAAAAGTGTCTCGAAAAGGAAGGGGTAAGGGAAAAGAGACGTGCCTGCCATACCGCCTCCTGGCATGCCGCCTCGTTCGTTCTGGGCTTTTAATATGTTTATGTAAATACATTTGGATCGGATTGATTTCGTAAATTTTTTCCTCATTATTAGTCATTTTTTTCTTACATCTACGTTCTTTTGGATGATAGGCGGGCCTCCACCTCTCTTTACTATTGGCTTTCCGTCTGTCACTGAATTGATTCCATGTGCTGATGAAATGACTTGTAAATCATGAAAGCCGGTAATGAGAAATGGCATTCCGTGACTGAGAGCGTAAGATACCATGCGTCATTAACTCACTAACTATGCATACACCATAAATTCACATGCACTGATTCAGCCTAGTGTTTATGCAGGAACGAGGTTTTTACAAAGAAAAACCGGACGAGAGGACCCGGCAATTCGAGCAGTACTGCCAAATTTATGAAAAATTGAATGAGGTATTTGCCTTTCTTCTGGCTTGTGTGATGCTTCCTTGCTGGCTAAATATGTTGTTTCATGGCTGCTAGAATATGGATGAAGCTAGGGGAGACTTAAGAGCATCGAGAGATAGAGGGATAAGTGAATAGTTTTTAAGCTCAGGCACAGGAATGCACAGGAATGGAGGCAGCTTGCTTTTGACGTGTCATCTTCTGGACGGTCCATGTCGTTTTGTAAATTGTGAGTAAACTCTTCCATGTTAAGTTTGATTGTAGGCATTTCTTTGAGAACATCTGAGAACATATCCCCCACGTCATTTTGTGCTATCCGAGTGCTGGGGTTTCTGGTTCCTGTATAATAGGTTGACAGTTACTTGTTCCTTGCTTTGCTTCGTGTTGGTGTTGTTCTAAATTCTCCTTTGCCAGTGATGATGACAGAGGCAATGTCTCGCCAATGGTTTGGCCGGCTATGTTTCTTCCCATTGCATTCGCTATGCTATTTTCCTCTAGCCCGGGCAAAGCAAGCCTTGCACTGCACAAAAATATGAGTGCTGAATATATGGAAAAATGAGTGCTCCTGTCTGGTTATATTTGCAGCACTGTGATAATGGTATTCACACTACCTATTTCCATTGAAGTATCGATATCACAATGAAAAGAAAACAATAATTGGTCATCAGCTAATATAATTAAATTTAGAATGTAATAAAATGATTGGAATATATATATAGACATATATAATATAATATACATATACATATACATATATGGACACGTTAGGGTTTTAATGTCTTCAATTCGCAGCCGAGCGCCTCCTTTCCTCTGATTAGCTCTTCTCTCTCTCGCAGCAAGACGAAACTTGAAAAGACCAAGAGTGATGTCATCGTGCGCCGCTTCGCCTCCGGGTAGGCATCTCTCTATTTCGTCAATCGAGCCTCCAGCATCTCTTATAACGTTTTCCTAATGTGGGTTATATTAATTGAGATTGTTAGTACCCGCTTGAGGGTTTAGTCTAATAAGGTTGGATATAAGGTTTCTTAATTGGTTGGATATGGGTCCGGGTTATGTGGGCTAAGTTCGGCCCGGCCTGTTATGAGAGGGCATGGCTGGAAACTCTATAAATAGCGCTGGAGGTCCCTCCTCTGCACCCAACTTTCCAATCTCTCTCAAAACGCTCTTAAAACTCACCTAAGGTTTCGGTTGTAAAGTTATATTCTTACAGCTTGATCCATTTTGTGCTTTAGCGTCCATAGAAAATAAAATGTTTTATTTATAGACGCGCATTGAAATCGATTCGACGGGTCAAGGCCCTTCCATTCTGCCGAAAGGAACTCGAATTCACATTTAGCCGGCTAATTACAATGGTATCGCTCGGTTAAGTATGCCTCGATGAATAGGACAACCACGTGTTCTCCTCTTCGATACAAAAAAATTTCAGTTTACTGCGTGAATATGAGTCTATGCAAAAGAAGCTAAAAACACCAACACCGATCCCACCTTTTACGTTCATCCCTTCACGGGATAACTCGCGTCCATCGCAATCCCGCACATGCCCCACCGATCTCGAGAATCCTTCAACATCCTCGCGTGGCCGTCCTCCCCCGAGTCGCTTGCCCACGAATTCTTCACGATGCAATACTTTCTCTGGCCTTCAGCTCCGTGCCCGACCGCGGTGACCCCGTGATTCAAGTCGTGTCCGCAACCGCTCGTCAAAATCCCCCTAGGTTATCATTGAAATTCCGGTCCACCCGCGTCGATGGCGCAGGAGATCGATTGGCGGGCCACCATGGCTTGCAGGCTTCCCTCGCCGTCAGTGGGCACATTGCTGTATCCCCTTATCATGGCCACATGATTCCCAAGCCTAGTCTCGTCACAAGATCCTTCCCGTCCTCGGTAAGGATAATTGGACTCGGGAGCGATGCCTTGGTAGTGTTGGACGAAGGAAAAAGCAGTGTTCCATGGCTTCGCCGCTGTAGCCTTGGTTGTGCTTCCCGATGTCGCAATCTATGAGCTCCTGCTCCGATACAGACACTAGCTTCCCCATCTTGATCTTGTCGAGGCCTTCGACGGCCGCCACCGCAGAAAAGGCCCAACGACTGCCTACACGCGCGAAGCAGAACATGCGACTTAATCTTATATACCACACTAGCCTTGTTCCTTGATCGGAGTTACAGCGCCTTCCTTCCTACAATCAAAACTTGCCGGCGTGTCTGTGGTGGTGTCATCGATAACATTGGCCTCCTTATCAGTCCTCTGGTTCATCTTTATTGATAGTTACGAAGTTTGAATAATGGATAAATTTATATAAATCGTATGTGAGTAGTTAAGATGATAGCGATCGGTTAAAGTCTTGACCTAATTTATTATCCAAACAAGTAACTTGCTAAAGTATAATATTTGTTGGCTCAAAAAAGAGAATAGAATATTTGATCAACTCAATATGTATCTCACTTTTAGATTTGAATCGAAAAGTATGGAATCACTTCATCGAATCTCTTATCACAATGGGCAATCAAAAGCATTATCTCATATATAGTGCGAACATGGAAATAATTTCCAAGCGAGATATGAAAATTTAAGTAAAATTTCATAATTACATACGTTGACAAAAAATTACACCAAGCATCAACGGCCAAGTGTAGTGAACACAACGCCAACTCACTCGATCCTTCGTGGCAGAATCAACCACCTGAGCAACAACTGGATCGATCGATCTTGTTTCATTGTAATTTGAGAGCTATGAAAGATGGTTTCTACATCAATCGTTAAAATCAAGCAACGACATGAATTGATTCAAGCATGACCGGATGTAATATGGTTTTGACGAGTCGGGTTAGGGTTGCGTTAACAAGACTAACTCTCGCTTTAGTCATGAAAAATGAATATTAATTAGCAAAAAATATATATAATATAAATATAAATGCAGAATGTCGCATAGATAAATAATAATGACAAACAAGATAAAAAAGAAACATTAGGGTTACTTTAAAGTTTCTTAGATTTGCTAATAATGATGATTGAGTAAATTGGTGTTTTCTGCATCTAGTTTTTCTTCTAAAATTCCTAATCAAACTGAAATTTCTTTTTTGTAAATAAATGAAATGATAAAACGGATTAAAAGAATCATTAGTTAAAATTGAATAAACCCGGTGTTCCCAATTTTTTTTAATGATAGAATGAATATAAATTTAGAATGTAATAAACTGATTGGAAAAAAAATGTATATATGTATATATATACGTTAGGGTTTTCCCAGCCGAGCGCTTCATCTCCTCTAATTTGGTCTCCTCCTCTGATTAGGTCTCCCGAGCGTCTCATCTCCTCTGGTTAGGTCTCCCGAGCGCCTCCTCTTCTTTGATTTGCTCTCCTCTCTCTCGTAGCAAGATGAAACCTGCGAAGACCAAGAGCGGCGTCATCGACCTCAGGTAGGCATCGATCGACCTCCAGCATTTCTCTGTTACGGTTTTCTGCATCTGCATCTGCGAGTAGGCATCTCTCTAGTTCGTCGATTGTGTTTCGTTTTTCGTTTCTATATCTTCGAGCGTTAATGCATTTGATTGCAATAGGAAGGATGCTGAAGTCACATAAGAGTGTCTCGAAAGGGAATGAGAAAGGGAAAGGAGACGTGCCTGCCATACCACCTCCTGGCATGCCGCCTCGTTCGTTCTGGGCTTTTAATATGTTTATGTGAGTGCATTTGGATCGGATTGATTTCATAAATTTTTTTCTAATTATTAGTCATTTTTTTTCTTACGTCTATATTCTTTTGGATGATAGGCAGGCCTCCTCGTCTCTTTACTATTGGCTTTCCACCCGTCAACGAATTGAGTCCATGTACTGATGAAATGACTTGCAAATCATGAAAGCCGGCAATGAGAAATGGCATTCCACGACTGAGAGCGTAAGATACTATGCATTATTAGCTCACTAACTATGTATAAACCATAAATTCACATGCACTGATTCAGCCTAGTGTTTATGCAGGAACGAGGTTTTTACGAAGAAAAACCGGACGAGAGGACCCGGCAATTCGAGCAGTACTGCCAAATTTATGAAAAACTGAAAGAGGTATTTGCCTTTCTTCTGGCTTGTGTGATGCTTCCTTGCTGGCTAAATATGTTGTTTCATGGCTGCTAGAATATGGATGAAGCTAGGGGAGACTTAAGAGCATCGAGAGATAGAGAGACAAGTGAATAGTTTTTAAGCTCAGGCACAGGAATGCACAGGAATGGAGGCAGCTTGCTTTTGACGTGTCATCTTCTGGACGGTCTATGTCGTTTTGTAAATTATGAGTAAACTCTTCCATGTTAAGTTTGATTGTAGGCATTTCTTTGAGAACATCTGAGAACATATCCCCCACGTCATTTTGTGCACGTCATTTTGTGCTATCCGAGTGCTGGGGTTTCTGGTTCCTGTATAATAGGTTGACAGTTACTTGTTCCTTACTTTGCTTCGTGTTGGTGTTGTTCTAAATTCTCCTTTGCCAGTGATGATGACAGAGGCAATGTCTCGCCAATGTTTTCGCCGGCTATGTTTCTTCCCATTGCATTCGCTATGCTATTTTCCTCTGGCCCGGGCAGAGCAAGTCTTACACTGCACAAAAATATGAGTGCTGAATATATGGAAAAACGCGTGCTCCTGTCTGGTTATATTTGCAGCACTGCGATAATGGTATTCACACTACCTATTTCTATTGAAGTATCGATATCCCAATGAAAAGAAAATAATAATTGGTCATCAGCTAATTAGAATTGGATGTAGAAAGTCTAACTTCCATTGTCGTGTATTCGGATAAAAACAAGCATAAGCAAGACAGAGCAACGACCAGCAGAAAATAAAATTCCATCTAATCAAATCCGAAAATGCAGTTGCAAGTCAAAAACTGGTGCAACCATACTCAAAAATGTGCTCATTGCGTGCAAAATCGCATTTCAATTTAATGCCCCATCGTAAAACACGATGTTTAGTCAAAAACATGAGAAAAATTAGAAGCGCGTAAATAGCAGATGGAATGTCTTCAGTACTTCTTTAAAGTGCAGTTCATTGCCACACCGGATGAAGCCTATCTACAAGCCACCGCGAAATTGGGAAATGAAATAATGGAAAAACAGATCCATGACTAAATAAAGTCCACGGTGCAATATCTTCTTTATCTTTTGATGCATATATGCAGCTCTTTTATTAGTCAGAGAGACTAATGCATTGATCCACTGGCTAAATGTAGAAGCACAAATGAATTTAACTTCAACTTAGGTGTCAAAAACCTATCATAAGTTAATTTGGTAGATCTATTGTCTATGGAGCCTAATTCACCTCAACATAGTTGTTGGAATAATCACCACCGGTAACTCATAAGAGTGACCGCGGTACATTTATTTAGCATGGCAATAGAGGAGAGGAAAAGTAAAACAAGAATCCCATGGTAGTATATAACTTCTAGCACTATAAACATACTCAAGAAAGCACGATGCATGGATCCAGTTCATCTTGTATCACTGCTGAAGACACTCATGTACCCAACCAGGCCCCTGAATGGCAATATAAGATTTACCAAAGTGCATATTAAATATGACGCTCTCGATTCATACTTTAACATGGCACGCCAAAGTAATGAGCAAAGAAATATAATATTGCAGAAACGAGGTTTAGCTTTAACATGACGCTCTCAATTCATGCATCATTAGCTCTCTAACTATGAATACCATAAATTCACATGCACCGATTTAGCTTAGTGTTTTTGCAGGAACGAGGTTCTTACGAAAAAAAGCTGGATGAGAGGACCTAGGAATTTGAGCAGTACTGCCAAATATATAAAAAACTAAAAGAGAAATTTTCCTTTCTTACGGCTTGTGTGATTCTTTTGAAGAGAGCTTCCTTGCTAGCTAAATATGTTGTTTCATGGTTGCTAGAATATGGATGAAGCAGAGAGATGACAGGGGGGAGAATGGGAAATTTAGCGCACTCATGATCCAGACGACTCACCAAGCCAATTCGACTTCGATTAACAATGCCCGATATGTATTTGCACCCCTCATTCGTTCCAACGAAGTAATTTCGGATTTAGGACTAGAAATTCAGAATTATTAGAGATTTGTGCGGCGAAATCCGATTTTTGAGTCATTGAGCTGCGTATATATATAGAATTGATAGTTCAGGGTGTTGTGGAGTTGTGGGATTTTACAGATCTTCATTTGGACCTACGGTTTGCTCAATATGAATTTTTGAAGTTGACCGTACAGGGTGAACACTGCGCGACCTGCGGGCTTTAGGCCAATTTTCATTTGTTTTTGGCTTGATTTTGGGGCGGCCAAGCTAGGGGTTTTGTAGTACTCAGAATGGGCTTTCTTTTGACTATAAGCTTACTTGAAATGGGATTCGGTGGAGAAAGTTATGGCGCAATCAAGTTTCGTGCTCAAACTCCGCATTGCGGACGATTTGGATAATGGCTTTGGATGAGCAAGTTGTGGGCATCTTTGAGTTGTCTTATCAGTGTTTAAGCGTCGATTAGCCATTTAGTAATTATCTTAGTATTTTACTTGATTTTGATGTCGATTCTCGTTCAATTGATAGGATTACGAGATTATCGAGACGTTTAGCCATGTTATTTGATTTTGGCGCATTCGAGATGAGTGGTGCTATCTCTTTTTTGAGTTTATATAATTATATTTTGAAAATGATAAGAATTTGAGTATCGTACAAGTTACTAAAGCATGTTTATTGCATAAAAGTGTGGATCGGGCATCTACTATATTTTGGTATTTGTAAATGGTTTGAAATATGTTTTGAGAATAGTGCTGCGAAACGAGATATATAAATATATATTAATTTGTGAATTTGATTTATAAAATGGGTATGTGAAATGTAAATTGATTATAAATTGGATTATGAAATGGTTTTGGAACTATATTGTGATTTATAATATGGGTTATGAAATGATTTCTGGATTTGGTATTGTGGATTATTGGAAGATGTGTGTTGGTGCTCAATATCGTTGTGAGCCCATTAAGGGGCTTGTGAGTATGCGCATACTAGTCTAGAATATCCTTGTGAGCTGAGCCATCGACTTATAGTAGGTGGAAACATTGCCAAAGGGGGGAATCTTGGTCGCCTTATCATGGGGTAAGATACATGATCATGGTTTGATATTGAGCAATAGATTGATCGATGGATAGACCATCGATGCGTTTTCTGCTGTGCCAGGGCAAATCCTTGAGAGCGATGGCAGTGCGGCTGCGGCTCAAAAACGATTATATCGGGTCGAGTTGAGGGATGGTTGTGTGGTTGTGCCTCAACCCCGAACGAGCTCTTTTATGAGGAGATTAATCATAAAAATAGACCATTGATATGTGAGTTATTGAGATTGATCAATGGATTGGACTATTGACGTGTGATTTGATAAGATTAATCAATGGACTTGACCATTGATGATTGAATTGTAATAGCATATCAAATGAATGCTCTCTGGTTTGTATCGAGTTTTGTGAAAAGGAAAAATAACTCATATTTAATATGATATGTATATGATATTGTGGATTTAAATTATGAGTTTTCGACATTTTTATATTTGCATAGTAGTTGCTCGATCTACTTAGAAGAGATACGCACTACTTACTGAGCTGTCGTTGCTCACCCCCTCTTTTCTCAATTTGTCAGGGTTTTTGATTAGCAATCAATAGAGCGAGAGCGATGTCATGGGGACTTTTTGGTGATTTGAGGCTGTGTCCTTCATGTGGAAGGACGGCCATGTCATCTCCCATCTTGTAGATTTCAGGGTGTGACAATTATGGTTAATTTTTGTGATTTCAAGAGATGGATAATGAGACTAAGATTAAATATGAGGCTGCAACTCAACAGCAGTTATCAGAAAAGGTAAGGAAACTAATTGATGACATTGGAGAATTAATCACAAATTTCCTTTTGGCCTGGGAAGGGGGTCAGATTGGTGATGCTAGTGTCTTGGTGGAGCAAGTGCTACAGTTGTTCAGTGATTTGAAGGTCGAGATTAATGCATCTTTCTCGGCATATCTTATACCTGTTCGTATTTATTGTGTCATTTATATGTTTTGATGCTTATTGAATCAGTTGATTTGATACGCTCAGTTTTTTTTTTATTGTCATTATCATTATGGACATTGCCTCCCTCTTTTCAAGCGATTTCCCATATAGTGAAGTGGGGCAATAGTAAAATCATTTACACTCTTGTTAAATAGATTATGTTGAAACCTAATTTTCCTGTGGTTGTAATATGCCTACATTAAAATGGCTACTTATAAACTTTTTTTCCTCTTCTTGTGTAGGTCGATATCTTTCGATCATTCTCAAAAGACATACAGAGTATGCTGCGGCTTTGTGACAAGCAAGATGATGCGACCAGCACATTGGTTGAATTGGCAGCTAAGGAGGTCTCTCTCTTTCTCTCTCTCTCAAAATTTGATATGTTAGGTAGTTAGCTCATAAGGATCCTTTCCTTGTCACTTCATATTTATACAAGATGGTCTTTTCTTATGGCAATGGATATACGGGAAAGAAATAACTGAAACTTGTTGTCGTGGTATTCAAAAGATAAAATCCAAATGCCAATTAATCTGAATTGTAGGTGTAGATAACTCAAGAATGTCGCTTCGGACTACATGTTCTTTAGGTTGCAAAAAGAGGAGCGGTACTTCTTCCAAGTATATTTATTTATCTGCTACCAACATTGTAAAGATCATTGTTGTGCCGACAATGTTCGTCCTGGTTACCAGTTTCAATGAAAGTCTAATAGCGGCTCGATATGATTAGCAACTTGGGGGTTTTCCAACACCTAATCCTGAGAACTGGTCTAAATTTGGATTTGCACAGTTTGCCCACAGGGGCACACACAATTATATGCAAATGCACAAATTGAGTCGTGAAAAGTCCTAGTCGTTGGAAGCTTGAAATATCTGAGTTATGCTTGCCAAATTGAGTTCTGGCACTGATGAGATTTATGCATTTATAAATCTTGAATGAAGATTAAGATATCTGCGGCAAAATGACTAATTTCTGTAAAAGAAACTGTGCGAAGGCTGCTTCACATAACTCCTCCAAATGCCGGTAAGAAGTTCATGTGTTTGCAGACAATACTTACACAGGTTAGATAATTTGATTACAAAAATACTCTTTCAAAGCAACAAGAATACTACTATGGGTATTTCTGTGGGAAAGATAGAGATTTATAATACATGACCCTTATAGGGGGTGGACCAATAAATAATTGTACATTGTCAAACAAATGATTCAAAAGTAACAAAATTGTATATAGCAGTGACGCTTCACTCTTTTGATCTCTTACTCATGCTCTTTCGCTTGTCAACATCCAAGTATTTCTTCCTTAATCTTATTACCTTTGGTGTAAGCCGCATAGAAAATACAAAGTCATCTCAAGCAATTCACCAAGTAAAATGATGGTGACAAACAACACAACTGCCATACACACAACAACCAGAGTACATATATACCGCTAATACATCATGAGGAAGATGGCACAAGAGAGAAGGTAAACTCATATTTGGCATATCGAGGACCGAGGATAATATTAGAATGTTGTATGAACTTACTTCAATAACCTCGTATGGAGCAACATAACCTATGGCTTCTTCGAGAATCATCACTTTAAAAGGAAACTTATTATAAATCACAGTAGAGAAATTGCCAGATCAAAACCATTTTCGGTTCTACTATCCAATGATAATACATGTTAGGCAAATTTAACATGGTTGACTAAATGGATATTGCAATTTCAGCACTCAACTAGCAAGAGTGAAGGAAATTACTGCCAAAGACGAGCTGCCAATGTCTTCAAGATAGCTAGATCTAACATGCTTGACCATATAATACTAGCAATTTCAGTGCACGACTAGCAGGACTGAAGGAAATTATAGGCAGAGACAACCTGACAATGCCTTCAGTCCTTTCACCAGTATAGAAAAAAAAACACATTCTACTGCTAAATCACACTGCAACTTCACTCATTGCATTAGAGGACAGTCAATTCTTTTACTGAAGAAATACCAGGCAAGGAGGAGAAGACTTGATGCTTTCATCCTTGCAAGCAGCTCGCATATTGCTTAGTTCCTTAGTCCTTACTGGATTCACCTACAATAAGGAAAGCATTACGAGATAAGCCAATCTAGAAGCAGCATGTTGTACTTATTCCAGAAGCAAAAGTCTCACGTCGAGGTCAGAATCCCGTGAGTGTTCACCAATGATCATCCCATCATACGCTTGCATACCAATCAACAAGTAAATCAGCAAAATTTATGGAGGATAAATCTTAGTAGAGGAACATAAAAGCCTACAAGAGACTAAGGGACTGTTTGGTAACGTGCCAAATAGTGAAAATTTCTGTTTTTTTATTCTCAGAATGAGTTTGGGAATAGAAATCCGTTTATTAAATTTTTTGATTCTGGACACAAATTCTTGCAAATTTGTGCCCAGAATCAGTTTTGAAACAGAATCAAGAATAAAAAAAAAATAGCTTTTTAATTTTTGGAACAAAAATGAGAATCAATTTTTTTTTCTTCTTCTTCTTTTTGGTTTTTAATGTAGCTTCTAATGTTCAGCGCAAGGGCCACCCTCGCCTTATCTGATGAGATTAAAATATTTTAATTAAAAAATATTATTAATAAAAAAAATATTTTACCGGCCATGAACAAAAAAAATTATTTTACTAGCCATGGCCGGCGACCAAGCCATGAACAGAAAATATATATTATTGATAAAAAAATTATTTTACTGGCCATGGCTAGTGACCAGGCCATGGTGAAAAAAAAATATTTTCAATAAAAATATTTTTTATTAAAATATTTTAAAAAATTGTTATTAATAAAAAAATATTTTACTGGCCATGGCAAAAAAATATAAAAAAATATTTTACCTGCCATGGCCAAAAAAAATTTTAAAATTATTTTTAATAAAAGTATTATTAATAAAAAAATTATTTTACTTGCCATGGCCAAGAAGGAGGAGAAGAAAAGAAAAAAAGAAAAAAATATTAAAATATTAAAATATTATTAATAAAAAGAAATTTTATGTCGTTACCAAACGCATTTCTGTTCTTTTATTATTTTAGGAATGGAAATTTTTGGCTGTTACCAAACGTTTTCAAATACTCGGAATCAGTTCCCAGGCTTAGAATTAAAAAGAGTTATTTCTGAGCAAAATCAGTTTCCTGGCACATAATTGTTGTCATACACACCCTAAGCAATGTGTATGACTCATTTATTATTAAATACCTATTCACATCCTTTCTTATCCGTCTATTTTTATACTTACATATTTTCTTCCATGCAATCCAAGTCGGTCTTACAATTGATGAGTCAACTTTTTATGAAGTATACAAGTCCAGATCTTCTCCTGAGTTAGCAATGCTCAGTTTAGGTTTGTATTCATCAAATATCGATCTAATTTGACAAATGAAGACGCGCAAGAAAAGTAAATGGACGTGTCAATTATAGGATCAGAACTAGAATGTGGAATGATGAGTAGAAACAAAATGCAGATACATTATATGCTCCTAAAAATGGAAGTCAAACAAGATTTGTTCATTCCACAAGAGAAAATGCATTAACACGTATAATCGGCTGTGAGTGACAACATCCATTCCCGGGCTCACAAAGAGAGTTCCACGAGCCTCTAAACTCATTAATACATGAGCCGTGATCGTGCCAAAGCCCATGGATACCTGTCCAACAGAAGCATGCATGCTTTAGTCAAGGACACTGACAGTACCAGAGAAAATGTGAATCTATATTTTGGCCAAAGCAACAAGAATATCATCATATACATAATGCTAAATATGCTCCAGGAAACAACGAATAATACTTTTAATAGATCTACCAATAAAACACATCCTTCATTATCTTGCTCTGAACAAACATCCAGTGATAAAAGTGTGAATGTGGTAACATATTTAGATGGGGATCTGTAGAAGAAATCATTATCTTTCAGTCAGATTCATTTATTTGGTTTTGTAAATGACATTTCAGCAACAGTGAATCCCTGACTTTCCCTAGAAAGCCATGCACAAAGTAAGGGCCCCCTCTTATAAAGTGGACTCTGCTCGTGGTCATGAGGTTCTTAGGGTGGATTCTCACTCTAAGTGATTTGCACAGGGAACAGAAGGCTCTCACTCATAATGTCTATCAGTGAAGTGCTTATTGGATGGTGTCTAGTCCCGTCAAAAGCGTGATACAATCGCATGAGATGCAAATCACATTGTCTAGTCCTATATTTGAACTGTCCACCTCTACAAACGTACCAGAAATGACATTACAAGTAGAGTAGACCTTAGGGAAACATTATGGGATCGAGGGTGAATGATAACTCTTATTTTTGGTCAATAGCAATTTAAACCAAGAGATTTCCTATAAAACGAAGTGTTAGCATAAAAGAAGTTTGCCTCATGAGATCGAAATCATGGCACAAAGACTTACCAATACTCCTTTCCTCACATTCCCAAGAGGGCCTCGGTGCTTTGCAAAGGCTGTAGTATTAGGATAAAAACAAACATAAGCAAGACACAGCAACGACCAGCAGAAAATAAAATACCATCTAATCAAATCCGAAAATGCAGATGCAAGTCAGAAACTGGTGCAACCACACTCAAAAATGTGCTCATTGCTTGCAAAATCGCATTTCACTTTAATGCCCCTTTGTAAAACAATGTTTAGTCAGAAACATGAGAAAAATTAGAAGCACGTAAATAGCAGATGGAATATCTTCAGTACTTCTTTGAAGTGCAGTTCATTGCCACACCGGATGAAGCCTGTCTACAAGCCATCGCGAAAATGGGAAATGAAATAGTGGAAAAACAGATCCGTGACTAAATAAAGTCAAGGGTGCAATGTCTTCTTTATCTTTTTATGCATATATGCAGCTCTTTTATTAGTCAGAGAGACTAATGCATTGATCCACTGGCTAAATGTAGAAGCACGAATGAATTTAACTTCAACTTAGGTGTCAAAAACCTATCATAAGTTAATTCGATAGATCTATTGTCTATGGGGCCTAATTCACCTCAACATAGTTGTTGGGATAATCACCACCAGTAACTCATAAGAGCGGCCGTGGTACATTTTGTAATGCTTCGTAATATATGCATATTACATGATATAGATTGTAATTGTAGCATGAAATATCTCTCTCATTCCCTAATTAAACGGATAAACTATTAATTATACAATGTGCATATATATGAGTGAAGATAAAAAAAAAGGTTTTCTCAAAAATGAAAAGTGCATAAAGCGCTTCCTTTTTTGAGCTTATAATTAAAATACTAAAAGCACACGGCTTAAGTGTGATGAAAATTGTGGAAAAAGATTAAATTCATAAAAAAAAATAAAACAGTATGTCAGGATTTTGGTCCATTTATTAAAATATTATTTCAATTATCATAAAAGGCAAGAGATTCATGGATTCCTTTACAATCGTTTTGGATAAAAATATAGAAAGTAAAGTTTTATTCATTGCTCATCAATCTCTTAACTATCGTAAATTAAGATTTTGTCCATTTATAGTTATGCATTTTTCCACGG
The DNA here is from genome assembly GCA_031216285.1 of Syzygium syzygioides. Classification (NCBI taxonomy): domain Eukaryota; kingdom Viridiplantae; phylum Streptophyta; class Magnoliopsida; order Myrtales; family Myrtaceae; genus Syzygium; species Syzygium syzygioides. The sequence continues at coordinate 20,666,172 of CM062242.1, forward strand.
AATATTTTTGCAGTAAATTTGAGTTTGAAGTGGCTACGAAACTTGTTTAGTTAAATACGACTAAATTTGGTTAGATTTTTTGACATTATTAGTGTCTCTATGAGCAGCTCTTACATGGAATATAATTGTATTGGAAGTCCATCCGGTAAATCACGTGGACGGGACTTCATTTTAGTGCAAATCTTGGTATCCTAAGTAAATGAGCGAAGAAGAAAAACTTTACCTATAGACATTATTTTTGTTTTTACATTATTATTTCAATAAGAACTTTAAACTCCAACCGGTTGAACAAAACCCGTTTGAATGCAGTGGATATTGCACGACTAGAGCGATGAAAAATGCATCGAGATACTAAAGCAGAGCAAAAGAGTGGTGCCGGGGTCGGGGCGCTATCCGAAAAGTTATTATAATAGATGTAGTTGTGGGGAATCATACAGACGATCATAGAGCCACCGAAACGCAACTCTTCTGGGACATGTTGATGATGATGACCTTCAATGCGAAAGAAAAGGGGTGAAAAGGAATGGAAAAAGCTGTTTGTCGATGCTGGCTTCAGCAGTTATAAGATAATCTCTCACTTGGGCCTTCGATCCCTCATTGAGGTTTATCCTTGATTATCTTTCTGCTCATTTGATTTGCTCAATCAATCCTTGTTAGACTTTTGCTATTGAACGATATTTGATATGTACTTTCCTTGTTTAGATTGTATTGGATATGATAACTTATATAGGCCCCCGGACCTTATATTGATGTAATTCTTCCGTCTATGTACTTTATTATTGAACAATCAAATAATACTTCCAAATTCGATCCCGTCATCTCTTCATCAATTATACTGTTATTTTATTCGTAGAATCATGCCTAACTGAAAATGAATAATTTTTACAGTCGCCCTTTTTCAATGTTTTTGAAAATTCTCATCTTGTTAGGGGTTGTAATAACAATATGTGGTCATTGTCTTATTAGGATTATGCTTCAATATTAGTTGATTTAGCGACAGCCCGACCTCTATATGTTGAGATAATTCGAGGGAGGATTTGACTTGCACGTGGAACAAATCACGAGATGTACTACCACTCGTGTTAATTTGCGATTGCAATCAAAAGAAAGGCTGAAGTAGGGGTGGCAATATGGGTTTGGAATCCATTTTTTAATTCAGTTTTGGCAGGTCAGGTTGAACATGGGTCGCTTAAAAATTTTGAACAGGAAAAAGAGAGTTCAAAACATTAAAGCATAATTTTGTACGAGTATTTGTGGATTTGCACCAGAGTTATATTCAACCTGTTTAGATTTTGAGGTGAAGCCCAAATGTAACCATGAAAATCCAACTCCAACAAAGCCTGCAAAGCTTTGGGCCAGGGGCGACACTCACCGCCATTGCTTGTCCGATCGCCCTAGTCCCCCGTCACTTGGGCACCAGCGGCGGCCCCCATCGTTAGTCGCTCGCACACCGTCATCGTCATTCTTTGCTGCCATTGCTCGTCTCTACCATTGCTCGTCAATTGAGCACCACGGCCATCCTATGCTCTTAGTTTTGATGCTGACGTCGACGTGATTCACGCAAGTCTATACAGTCTAAGCAAGGACCAGCGGGTGCTAGCTCTCCGGCTCCATATGATGGCTTGCAACTGGGTGGCGGCGGCCACGACATTGCTCCGGGAGCTACTGCTACCGGTGGCGGAGGGGCGAAATGGGGATGAGGGCGATGAGGTGGACTTGGTGGGGTACTCACAGGTTTGTAGCGATAAGTTTGGGATCGGCTTTTAGTTTTGGGTCGTTTCCTTGGTCCATTTTGGCCCAGCTGAAATATCTAAATAAATTTAAGTAAATCTTTTCAATTGAATAGAAAGTTTTAGACGTATATTTTAAGTCGTATAAAATACGCAAAATCAAAGGAACTTACAATTGTTGCCAAAAAAAAAACTAACTTACAACGATGAAACTTCTTCCTTTTTCTAATTTTTTTCTTTTGTTTTGATTTAATTTGCCAATCTTTCAGATTTACTTTGTAAATTGTTTTTCGGTCTATTTTTTTCTGTTCGTATTTGGTCCGTTTCCCTTTTTTTTTTTTGTTACAAATATTGATAAGTCTGAGTATTTTTAAATTTTGAAGTATCTTCAAATCTTGAAGTGCTTACATATCTTCCCAGGGAAAACTGTCTAAAAAATATTAAACCTAACACACTTTTGCCAATTTAGTCATAAACCTTTTAAGTTTGTCAATTCAGTTTTAAATTTTTTCACCTCTTGCCAATTGAGTCTATCTGGCCAATTTTGGCTGCCTGGCCTTGACATGGCTGCTAACTAGCGCTGGCCATCTGGCCAACGCTGACGAGGCAATTTTTAAATATTTTTTCCAAAATTTTTAATATATATATTTTTACCTTCTTCCCCCTAGTTAGTCCGACGACCGGCTAGAGGCATAGGCCAATGAGGTTGACCTCGCTGACCTCTAGCCAAGCTCGCCTCCACCGACCACTGACAAGGGAGAGCCTAGCCCACCACTATCAGGCCGACCTCGCCCGGCCAAGGTGAGGCCGACCTCGCCGCCAATGGGTTTCACCTCGCCCAACGGTGGTGAGGTTGGCCTCGCCATGGCTAGGCGAGGTGAAACCTAGCGCCGTCGCTTGCTGTCCTCGCCCAACCATGGCGAGGCTAACGTCACCATCACTGGCTTTCACCTCACCTAGTGACAACAAGGCCGGCCTTACCTTAGTTGGGCAAGGTTGGCCTGGCAGCGGCAGGCAAGGCTTGCCCTCGCCAGTGGTTAGCAGAGGCAAGCTTCACCAGAGGCCGGTGAGGTCGACCTCGTCGGCCCACACCTCTGGCCGGTCATGGTCGACGGACTGGCCAAAGGGAAGAAGTGCAGAAAACAGAAAAGAAAGGAAAATATTTAAAAATTGCCACGTCAATGTTGGCCGAACGATCGGCGACCACATTAACATCGATCGGTCAAAATTGGCCCGATAGACTCAATTGACAAGAAGTAAAAAGGTTTAGGACTAAATTGACAAACTTTAAAGATTTAGAACTAAATTGGTAAAAGTGCAATAGATTTAGGACTTTTTAAACAATTTTCCCTATCTTTCTAGGCATAGTCTTTTCTGCAAGTATTAAGAAAAATAATATAAAAATTCGTAATTGGATCTATAACCCAACCTCCTAACCAATCAACACAAATGTGCTTATTCATCAGCGCAGCGCTCACCCACGTCTTCACATTGCTCATGTGCCACACGAAATCCTAGTTAACAACCCGACCGAGCACTTAAGCTCTCTCACCAGCTAGGATATATGGAATTGCCCATTCCGTAGAGGTAACAATTTAAAGAGAGAAATTGCTAAGAATCGGAACAGATATGGGCCGTTAAATTTGCATTGTATATAAAATGATCAAAACGGGTTAAATATATAAATTTAGGTGAAACCATTTTCGAACGAAATCAACCCAACTGTTAGATCGGCCTACGTAGAAGTCCATGCCAAATTGCCAATTGCGAAACTAGTGAAGTTAGGTGCTTACAGACCCCCAAAAAAAAAAGTAAAGTGCTTAATTAAGTATTCTACCCCATCCTGTGCCGTGTGCCGTGTGCAACGCGTTAGGTGGGTCTTGCATGTGAATGAATGCCGCCTGTCATATCCCATGTGAGGGTTTTCCGCGAAACCAAAAGCTCCCGGCAGGTCCCAGACGATCGGTCAAAGCTCCGAGAAACAGAGAGAAGACAGAGGTAACCAAGAAGACAAAATCTATGTATGGAGTCGAAACTATCTTTACGTATTGCTTCCATCGCCTGCGAATTTCCATATGCTTTGCATCAAACTTCTGGGTACACAAAAACGGGGGAAAAAGAGAGAGCTTTTTTGCATTTTTCTCGGTCGATTTAGACCTATATATTCAATCAGAAAGAACCGCAAAAGCCCAAGAACGAAAGGGAAAAGCGAAAGAAAAACAGGGTATTGGCGAATTGATCCATCATAGCCACAAGGCCCCGGCCTGTCTCAAAATGGGCACCAGCTCGCCGGAGATATGAGTGGCCATGACCCGATCCAGCCCCCCGAACAGCCTCCCCCCGATGAAGACCGCCGGGAACTGGACCTCCCCCCCGCCGCCCCCGCCGATCCTCTCCAGCTCGTCGGCCATCCCCTTCTCGTCCTCCTCGTCCACCTCGTAGACCGCGGGGTTCACCCCGAGGCCCAGCAGCAGCAGCTTCACCACGTGGCCCATGCAGCACCCGCGCCTCCCGACCACTATGAGCGCGTTCTCCGACACCACCTCCCGCACGCCGCCCGGCCTCCTCCTCATCGGCGCCCCCGCTCCCGCTCCCCCTCCTCCTCCCCCCACGTGCTGCTTGAGCCCGCCGCCGCCCCCGCCGTCCTTGCCGCCGCCGTCGTTGGCCGTGGTGGCTGCCTGATTCGCCCTGTCGCCGAGCAGCGGAGGCCCGGCCTTGAGGGATCCGCCGGCGTGGATCGGCGGCCAGGGCTTGTACGAGATCGCCTCTTGCATGGTGGTGTCTCTGTGTTTTACTTTCGTCGGTGGGTTGTGGTGGTGAAATGGTGTAAGGTGGGAGGTGAAGGAGGAAGGTATAAATGGTGCGGTGGCGAGGTGGGGTGGGAGGAGGAGGGGGGAGGAGGGAGATGACTTCGAAAGTCGCACGTCAACGGTGGTTGGGCCCCGGTTTCATATTTCGCATGTGCGCGCGTGTGGGGTCGCCGTGGCTTACGCCCGGCTGACGTCATTGTCTCTTTTGGCCTCTTCCGCGGACGTGGTAACGCGACAGGATCGATACATCGTACGCGTAATTAAATCAAGCGTATTTACATAGACTTAAATCAAATTATGATGTACTCAATTCCCTAATCAGATGAGTCCGACCCGATTCAGATTTCTAAATACCCATTATTGAAAGGGTTAATATCACGCCCAAATTCATTTTTTGACTACTAAACATCTAAAATCGATACACCTATGATAAATTTACCACCACTCAAAATCTCAAATTAGTACATTAATGATAAATTTATCGTTCGTTAGTTTTCGTTAAATTGTAATAATATCACGAAAAATTACAAACCGGTACGCTGGTGATAAACGAAGGGTAAATCCATAAATCGATACATCCGTGAACTGCCACACGTGATCCAATTCGGCAAAATAACAGTAAAGTTTAAAAGAAATTAACAGGGAGTAAATTTGTCACAAGCGTACCAATTTGAAATTTTAATTTAAAGATAAATTTATCATAAATATATTAATTTAAGGTTTTTCTCGGTATTAACTCATAATTAACAAGTCAATTAAGGTCCAGTGGGCCCCAAATTTTGCTTAAATTATAAGGGAAAACGATTACGTCCATGTCTTGACGAAGGTGGGGGTGACGTGGGGCTCCGATTTTTATTCAAGTACGACTGACACGACGCGGGAGGGGGGGGGGTGGTGGATGACGTACATCATGACCCGGAATTCCTACACCTGGGTGGGGGCCCATGCCGAGTTGGCAAAACTGCTGGCGTCACCGCTTATGGCATCTGACGATATATAAAAAAAATATCATGTTTGATTATTCCACAAAAGACACGGAGTTAGATAGAGGCTTTGACAATATTAGAGTATAATGCCCGAGAGTTCCATGCACCACTTCTTTTATAATAGTAATCTGCGCTTATGCAAGACAATCTCCATTAACTTGTGATCACATGTTCCGCGATTCGGTGAACTGTTTTTGATGTCCGGATGGATGATTTGATGTCGGTATTGTCGTGCACTTGTGATATTAACAAAGCTAGCATTGCTCGACCAACAGTAGCACATCCTCCTCCTCCTTTTTATCTTCGAGTGCACATGCCGTGTGTCCGTATCAAAGGACGGCAAAATCGCACAAAACTTTCCCGAACTATGAACAACGCCGTATGCTGACTTTTTAAAGGGTGAAAGTGCTCCGACCCAAAAAAAAAGGGCGAAAGTGCATTTTCATTTCTTTGTTTTAAGAATATTTCTCTTTTATCCTTAATTTCCATTAAAAATGAAAAAAAAGAAATTGGAGAAAAATGAATATACTAAAAGTATTTAAAAGAGGAAAATAAATATCAATAGAAACATTAAATGAGTAAATATTATTAGAATTTGACAAAGATATTAATAGGGAGCCTAACGAAAAACACAAATAAGTAAAACGGAAAAAGCCTCAATAAAAAAAAAGTCAAATTGCTATATTTGGATACTCATCGAGTACTTTTGGATTGTTAATTAACGCAAAAAAAAATTGATTGATTCATAAGAAAATCATAAAATATCACCTTGGATTTTGATTGATCATTGTCTCCTATGAATTTTTTTTTTAGATATTTTTATCAATCGATCATTTCTCTACACCACTTTATCATTAAATATATACATAGTGGATGATCAATGTTTTTTTTTATTTGACTTTTTGGTTGTGGAGGCATTTTCCCTTTTTATTTATCCCGTGTTCATTCTTATTCTTAGTATATATCTTTCTTAATTCTATTAAAGTTCATGTACTATCAAATTTCAACACAGCAATTAAGGGTAAACGATTAAACTTCCTTAAAATATCGAGAAGAAAATGCATTTTTACCACTTAAAACTCGAGTGGGAAAAAAAATCAAGAAACCGGCTGGGTTATGAGGTACTGCGCAGCAGTTTAAAATTCCAGCACAAATATATATTTTCTCGAAATATTATGAGCGGTTCACAGGTTCGGCACACTTTTCGAGAAGGAAAAAAGAAAAGCGAATATCTCTATTCGAAAGCTACATACTGAAATCGCTATCGAGCGAGGTGCAGATTTGATGAATTCCACCTTTTGACCCAACCTCGATTTGGATTGTTCACCAATCGAGAAAAAAAACAAGAGGAGGGAAGCTTTTGAAGCCGGCCTTGCGATGCAACCGATAAGCACCAAAACATCGCACGCCACGCATTGGAATGATCACACCCGGCGTTGGTTCATGTCAATGCCACGTGTGCAGCTTGAAATTCTTTTAATAAAAAAAATAAGGAGATATATATATATATATATATATATCTATAGAAATGGCAAAACAGGCAAACCAAAAGCAAGCGGCCGCCCCCGGACGGTCCGGGCAAGCTGACGTCACGTGGCCGAAGTGGGGAGGGGGGGTCCACTTGACTCGGGTTCACAACTCCTCGAGCCTCACCCACCCTCGGGCGTCATCATCTCTGGTTATGACGCCAGCGCGCGCGTTTTGGCGCGGGTTGGGGGGGCCCCACCCGCGTGGCAAGCAGGACAGCTGTCGACGTCACCCGCCGGATCGAGCAGTGTGCCCCCACACGTCGTCATGCCCGTGCCATGCCATCATCCCCTCCTCGGCTCCTCCTCCTCCTCCCACGTAGGAAGCTGCGCGGAGCTTTCGAGGGGGGACCGGTGGCGTCACGGCGGCGTGAAGCGCGTGAAGGCGGGGGGGGGGACCCACCGCCGTCGCCCCACGTTTTTCGCCTGGCCGGAGGACCCGGGGGGCCGATCCGGTGCGCGGCGGGGGCACGCCAGTTCGGCGGACCCGCGTCGAGGCCCGGGATATTTAGTTGCGCACGCGCTGTTGCTCTCCAACGCGCGTCGTTTCTCAAGATGCGTCATCTCTCGCGTATTAAATTGTTGCACCGGGATCCGTCGGAGTTCGATTTGTTATAACTTGCTATGGTACTACTATAGTAATGAACAATAACTGTCGCGGTACCCTTCTAGTATTCTTTTAGAAGAATTTTGGTATCAATAATCATGCAGCTCCGATGGTAAAAAGATTAGGGGATGGAGACGTTAGTATCTCGGGTATAGAATTTGACTCCAGTGCTCTATAAGAAGCAGAGCAAAAATTAGTGAGTGAAGAGATGTAGACATAGGATATATATATAAAAAAAGGAGTAATTTTTTAAATGAATGAATGAACGGAAAATATTTTTGTCGTTCACGGAAATGTCTAGACATAAATTATTATCGATAATAAAAATATTTTTATTGTCTTGTGAGTTCAAGATACGATTGATCATTTTTTAAGGACTTACACTAACCCGCATCGTCAACAACTTGATCCCGATGGAACCTCATCGAAGGCTCCATTTAACTGGAGAGCGAGTCATCACCACTGCCGGTCGATGGTAGCCGCGAACCCATCGAAGCCACACCACGGACACTACGAATAGCTGACCAAAAAATTACGTCACCGTGTACGTAAATAAATGTTTCCAAGTTCTTTTTCGTTTCCCTTAATTTGTGAACGAGGGAAATCATTGGAACAACCCTGGGGGGCAGAGATTACGCCCTGGAAACGAGTCTTCGGATGTCGGTGCCAAACCGGCTTGGGTGGGAAAGCAAGTTGGCATTTTGGACCATTCGATGTCGATGGACTCGACGCTCACGTCTCCTTAAGCAAACCCGTTTTAAACCAAAAAGACCGATGCAAAATTCGAATGGAAAGGTTGGGCATTGACGTGAGCAAGTACGTGGGGGATGTTGTTTTCGAATATCTGTCGACCTTAAGTCCTAGAAAGGATCTTACATTGCGGGCGTGGATGGAGTGCACCCAAAACCTTTAATGAAACTGAAAGATGGCGTTCTGACACGTCAAAGCGTGAGTCACGGGCAAAGTGATATCGGACCCGACGAAACGATAAGCTCAACGTGACGCAAGGATTAGGTTGAAGAACGTGAGCAATTGACCCGACGTTGTTAAGACATTATTCCACTGGACCCAATGCTGGCGTCGGTGGCCAATGCTGCCCCTCGGATGCTGTCCAAGTGATTTGGCCGGTTGTCGTTATTGACTGTCTTTCGGGTAGCCCGGAAGGCCAATTTCTTCCGGACACGTTCTCGGATGATTGGCCAAGCTTTTACCAACCATATGGATGTTAGCGTTACCATCATCTCATCATCCAGAAGTCGAAAGATTGATTTGCGCGGCGTATTGGTTTGCATCAATCACAAACAAGGGATGTCGTAGCGTCTTGTGTTTGGATTCTCTCGGTATTTCATGTTTCGCCTTGTGTGAGCGGTGCTCTTATCTCTGTGAACGAGCCGCATCGAATGGTGCAAGCTAGCAACACGTGCATCATGAAAGTAAGATCGCAGGACCGAACGTATGAAGTGATTGCAGATGTAAATCAAGTCCTATACTGCTCGATTTCTTCTCACGCTCGAGTTCGTTCACGCTTCGTTGTTACAGGTCGATAGATCCGTCAGAAAATCCGAATGTGGAACGGGAGAGAAAAGGTAAGAAGGAGAGACCTCCTATTCGTAGAAAGCAAAAGGACACAGGACAGGACGGGACAGGACGGGAACATACAAAAGATTTTCTAGAAGCGCATCATGCTGGTGGCCATCGATTTGTCGGGAGACCACCTTGGCGCCGACCAAAGAACTGTCATACAAGTGACGCTGGCTCCGAAGGAATGGTGACGCACAAATTTGGACTTTTTCGGGGCGGCTAAAACCCTTGAGAAAACAAGGCTGGATCTCGAGCCATTGGAGAGACACAGGGGAGGCAGGAACTGAGGATGTATGTACCTACAAGAACCACGCATTGCTAAAGGAAGAAACATCTCCTGTGTATGCAGGGGAAAAGATGAGTGCATCGATAGAAAGAGCTGTAGACTCACTTGGTTTCTCATTGCCCAAAGTTGGATCTGAGAGGGAAGTTGGAAGACCGATTATACATGTAGAATTCACCCACACGGAGCGAAACCAACATGAGACAGAGAGAGACGCAGCCCGCCCAAATATGGGAGAACAAACTAAATATCTAAAGGGTTTACTGAATGGCATTATACACGATCAAATCAGTACCTAAAAGATCCGGAGGAGATGGGGTTGTCCATCAGCAGTAGCATATAACTCATCGAAAACAATTTAGTTATTTTGCCAATTCCAAAAAAGGACAACGCCCATTTACTTTTGTCTGTTCCATTCTGAAATCCTCACTCGGGATGAGACTGACAATAAAGAAGGGGAAAACAGAGCAAGGAGTCCCTACGCGCCTATTTCTTCCCCCCGGTTGAGCTTCCCAAATCCATGTCGTGAAGGTTCAGCAAAAGATCGTTGGAATTCAAGAAGACCCTGTTGCTTGAGTTTGAGATCGTCTGCGCGATTTCTCTCGAAGCTTCGATTCTCCTCAGGGTGATGAAAGCAGGGTTATTGGCGATGGCTTGACCAATCAGCTGAGCACTCGTCGCTTCACCCTGTAAACAGCAAAATGCGCATCAGCATTTAGCTCAGAAAAAGAGCTGAGAGACCACTGAAGCCGCTTTCCTTTTTGATACTTGTGAGCAATCCAGAAGCCAAGCTCATCATCAAAGAGGAACATCTTTCTTGTCCTCAAATGTTTCACTAAATAGACTTTTGAACACTTTTCTGCACTTACCTGAGCTCTGATAACAGCACTCCTCTTGTCTTGCTCAGCCTTTTCCACGACAAATTTCGCCCTTTCAGCTTCTTGTGCAGCCACTTGCTTGGCCTCTATAGCAGCAGTAAATTCCTTTCCAAAAGTCAAGCTCGTGATGGACACATCATCCAGGGCAATGTTGAAATTGGCAGCTCTCTCTGTCAGAATTTTCCGTATTTCTCGACTGACAGCCTTAAAAAGATAGAACAAACTTTCAGCGAGGGACATAGGAGTAGAAGGGGATTGTGAAAATATTCTCTCTTCGAAGAGTGAGAAATTACAAAAAATCTAGAACTAGGAGTAATGTAGAAGGCAAGAGATCAGCAAAATATTTTCTTGTCCATTGTACTTTAGGAAAATCGTCCTTCTAAATCGTTGCTTAAATAATTGCAATTAAAATATAGGAGCATCTGAATGCTCAAGCCCTGCAAACAAGGAACAAATGCCAGAATCTCAACTGCTATGTTGTTCTCGGCAACATACAGCACTGTTGGACAGTCATATTAGGAAAATCTTTTTTATAGATCACTACATAAATGCAATTAAAATATAGGAGCATGTCAATGCACAAGCCCTGCAAACAAGGGGCAAGTGCCAGAATCTCCACTCCTATGTTGTTCTTGGCAACGTACAGTGCTGTTGGACAAACATAATAGGAAAATCTTTCCTCTTAAGTCGATACTTAAATGCAATTAAAATATAGGAGCATCTGAATGCAAAAGCCCTGCAAAAGAGGGGCAAATGCCAGAATCTCCACTCCATCAGGTTGTTCTCAGCAACTTACAGCGCTGAAAACGCTATTAAACAAGCGCACCAGTGACTCTAATTTGTTGCCTTCATTTTGCTAACATGTCAGTCCCCTCACCAATTAACAGGTGAGAGCAACTAAAAATAAAGAGTTATTTCAGCTTCTAGAAAATTCTAGTGAGTCAGTGACTAAAACAATTGACAACTGCCTTTTGAGCATACCTCTCTCTGAGTAATGAGCTGGCTAGCATTATATTGCGCAACCACAGCCTTCAGAGTTTCATGGATGATCGACGGCAAAACCCTTTCATTGAAATTCTCACCTAGTGTCCGGTATATCGTGGGTAGCTGGTCTGGCACGGGACGAGTGAGAACCCGAAGCCCAATTTTAACCTATGATACAAAATGCAGGAGTGAGTTCAATGCAAGCAATAGATTTAAAAGAGGATATCTCACCATGTGCCAACCATTTTCATCTGATAGTTTCCCTTTGTTTGAATCAAATGGCACTACCATTACATTGACTTCATAAAAGCAAATCGCAATTTACCAAGCTGAAACCAAAGAACATACAAGTAACACATTTATCAACTATATCTATCCGAAGCCTAGCTATCAAGCAGCAGTTAGAAGGAAAAAACAAAATTTAGAAGAGAGGTAGTACTGAAAGATAAAGGATAAGTATCTCAAAGGCTGATTTAAACCCAGAAAAAGCTGCTAAAAAGACCACTGGAATAGTTTCTAAAATTGTGAAGGACAACAAGTGCGGAGGTATTTACCACTGACATACAATCAGAAACTTCATGCCCATTCTAATAGGAGCTTTAATTTATATCCTGCAACTCAAACTTCTGTTCCACGGTGGGTATTATCTACTTAAGTACAGACTAAAACTAATGGGTATTTACCACTAAAGTACAGACTAAATCTAAAAGAAAAGTGAAAAAGTGAGAAAGAAGCAATTCTTTCTCTTCTTCTTTTTTGCCGGGGGGGCGGGTGCGTTGTTGGGGTGCATTGAGGGTAGGGACCGATAGCACGGGGCAAAATAGAAAAATCTCATAAATAAATCACAACCGACCAAAGATTCCAAAGTACTTACTTCATGCTGATTAAAACTTCACTACAGAAGAAAGACATAATTTAGGATAACTTAAGTCCAATGAAGATCAAGAAAATTAAAATGAATGATGACTGTGTGAAAACTTTCTGTTGTCCAATAGAAATGAGAAGACATGAAATTTAAGAACACGATGGAGGACAGTGATATATTTCATTTCAATGGGTTTAGCCAAAATACTAGAGTCTTAATGAAGCCAAGTGTATCAGTCTCATTCACAATCAAGTCATCTTTCAGAATCCTTTGAAAAATTAATATAGTAAGTTCAACGTGTATTTCTGTATAACACCCTACCATAAAAAGCAAGTATATCAACAAGCGTGGATCGTCTGGAAACAAACGAATAATAATTAATCCACTCAATGTTCCACAAGCCAAGTAATATTAGGTGATCAGTTAAGATGATCAAAGGCATCCTTGCAAGAGAAATCTCTGTGATAAGGCAGATCTAATTCCACAAATGTCCAGTTCCCCAATGCAACCATAAAAACCTTATTAGGGGGGAATTACATTATAAAAGAATCCAGCACCAAATAACCATAGGGAAAGCCAACCTTTAGTTTCCTATAAGCAAAGTGACTGTAAGACTTGGATAAGAGGAAACTAACATTCTCAGCATCATGATCAAGTAAGAATCATATGTTATAAACATTTCACAACCAAATGTCGCTGTTAAGGCTATTTCTTAACGCGGAGATTACCATTTGGAGGTCACGACTCCCAGATGTACTCTCCACCAAATGAGGCCTTGCACGGACATCATAGATAACAGGCCTCTCAAACCATGGGATCATTATGTGCGTCCCTTCAGGATAAACCTACAAATCAATGTGAACCCCATAGGTCAGGTACAATCTGTTGAATCGTGAATGTCTTCAAAACTCAGTAGCGTTCCCCATTAAGAGGTTGTATAAAAAAGCATATGCAAAATTCATTGAGATTAAAATTCCATACTGTTCTGACGAGCCAGTTTGTTCCATTCGAGAAAATTGACAAAAAATGACAGATACAGCTAAACCAATTCTGACATAGACCAATTTTTTTCAGATGGTATGAAATGTAAACAACAGCAACACCTCTTTTGGTGAAGATTTCGAAACCATTTGCAGCTTAAAGACTCTGGTCTTGTCAGATAATTCAATATCACAAAGCCAACATACAAGAGTTTTCAAATTCCATCTCGTTCTTTGTCTAACTCCTTAAATTAGATGCATGATGAATAAAAAGGACAAAAAATTGCAAGCAAGCGGGCAAAGAAGAAAGATGAAATAAGTACTAAACAAGGCGAGAAATTTCTATCTATTTAGTTCAAACAACTGTAGGTGTATAAATAAAACGATATACTGGGTGATAAAATCATAATGAAAGGCCACATTCATAAATATCGTGACTAATCAACACTTGCATTAGCCTAGCTCACAAGCAAGTCAAACGGAAACTGCCACAAAAATCATAGTATTGGTGATTGCAATCAAGCAAAGCACATTCTATTGCTTCGAATCTTCTAATAAGAACTTTAAACCTCAAGGGGAAAGATAACCTTGTCTTTTATGCCGCCTAGCCGATTGAATACAATGGCTCGATGACCTCCCTCAACATTGTAGAGACTGTTTGTAGCTGCATAAAGGCCAAGGCCACCTATGACTCCCAATTTGAGTAAAGCAGAAGCAGCCCCTCCTCCTGGTACTTTTGGAACTTTGACATTTCTAAAATCCATTTCCTACACCAAGTACAAAAATGATAAACTGGTAGCATATCTCAAATTAAAACCTCACTGACAAAGCAACAATTCAAGTGGGGAGGGGGGGGTGTGAACCCAAAAGATGAGCATATAAATAACTATAGGACTTGAACATATGCATTGTATGAGCTAACGAAACTGCATGAGAAGACTGACTATCAGGTGCAAAGTAGAGAAAAGTGAGATTCCACTTTGATATCCCTCCCCCAATACAAAATGCTAATCGATTGACCAATATTCTGTAAAAAGCATAACAGCATAAGAGCCGTAGAGGGGAGCGATGGAACATAACATAGCAAACAATTAGTTGAAGGGCACTGATGACCTCTTAACGTAACCCGACTCATGAAACACAGATCAAAAGAGGAACTTTTTGCATGATGGTATCCAATCAAGGCAGTAAAAAAGTTGAGAAAAATTCCATCTCGCCTATCTTAGACTCTTCATCATTTGTACAGTAGGACAGAAGAAAATAGCATCTCTCTCTTTTGACCAAACCAAAAGTGCTCCCCCGCAATTATGAAATCCATTCATCCTCCGCGGCAGGAACAGATGGTTCAGACAAAGTATAATTAAAAAAAAAAAAACATTTTCCAAGGCACTTGTCTTCGAGCTCAACCCACAATAAGAAAAAGAGAATTTTCCAATTCAATCGAGCCAAAACATCATAACAGCTGTCCAGAAAAATCTCCCAAGATTTCTTTTGCCCTTGCAAAACCAGCCGCGACGAAAAAATGCAGCTCGGGCAAACGAAAGCTCGAAACTTTCTTCCAAGTAATTCTAAGCTCCAGAAAACAAGCTCACAGCAAGCAAACACACATTCCACCTCCAGAAGATGAAGATGGGAAATCTAATGCCGTCCAGTCATCACAATCCTCAGGCAATGGAAACCACTGAAAGGCATATAAACCAGCGTCCGCACAGCGTTTCTCAACCACGCCCAGCTTACCCGCCCCCATTATCAAGCACAGAAACCCCCTCTACCTCCGACCGGAAGACATCGGGTCACCCCGAATCGGATCAAATAGGCGAACCAAACAAAACCCAAATGCAAAAGAACAAAAAAAAAAAAAGAAAAGCAAAAATTCGTCCACTACGAAAGAAAGGAAAGCAGATCCCCCAACACCCAGTTCGGTACGGCATACCCGAGATAAGCTCAGCGACCGGCCGGAGAAACAGGAGAAAATGGGGGGAGGCGGCAGAGAAGCGAGCCGGGGAGAGGGTCGCAGCCGTCGCTGTGCTGAACCAGTCGGTACCTTCACCGAGCGAGGAGAGGGAGAAGGGGTTTTGAGGGTTTAATGGTGGTTCCTCTTCTCTCTGCCGTGACGGAAAAGCCAGGGAGAAGCGGCGGTTTTGGGCCGCGCCGGCCCAATACCCGCTTCCTTAACGGGTCGGTCCGACATCCCCCTTTTATTTCGCCCCATGATTCTTTCCTCGGAGAAAATTTAAGGGATTTTCGTAACACTTACGGCTTTGATAGCAACCGTTCGATCGAAAATGCTCGGTGGTCCGTTTGGTTCGCGAAAAAATTAGATTTATGAAAACTTCCTGACTGCATAATTTCACACTAAATTTTATTGCATGCGTGAAAGCGATATGTCAGGGCATCTCTTCGTGCTAATTCAATGGAAGAAAAGTTGATATTCACGCTATTTTAGGCTGGTAATTTCTGAAAATAGTCGATTAATATGTGTGGTTACTAATGAAGGCAAACAAAGATTAGTAACTCGATAGAATAGTTGATAGATTTAAAAGAATTAACTGTTAACTAATTCAAATTGGATTTGGCATATCAAAGTTATACAATAATTTGATCTAATGAAAGTTGGTATTATGTTGGTAATTTCCTATGAGAGTTGAAGGTTGGTAAGTTATGGGGATAAAAGTTGGTAAGTTAGGACAAAAAATTGTTTTTGTCAAAGGCAATTGATAATATTATAATGGTATTAGTAAGTTATCAATAAACTACGCATAAAAAAGAGTCACCGATCACTTTTCTATTAGCAATAGTTTTAAGACTTACCTATACTTATTGAAATTTACTAATACGGAAAAGGAAATCCATATGTTTTCATAACGGAATTAGGAATGAGTAGTTTCAGGGTAAGTTCCAATTCTATATAAAATCTACCCTGTATACCATGAAATCGTAGGTTCAGTTTTAGGGTCTAGACAGTATCCAGCCAATTCCTTTCTTTTTTTTGTTTCATTTTCAGTCGAACAAAATGAAAGTTAGAAACAATAACTTATAACTCCATCCACCCATAGCAACAATACATAGACAACACCCCGAAAATCGCCAGCATCTTTATTGTACTGTCAAACCCATAATTAGCTCTAAATCTAAGCCTCGGCCTAAATGACCTTTGCTGCTCGAGCTTAGGAACTTTGGCAGTCACTTTCTGCTACCAAACCAACAAAAATTGCTGAACATACATAAGATCTTCTTGCTCTATATAACTCCATTGGTTCTTCAAGCGGCATTAGGAAAAGGCATCACCTTTAAGTTAGTTAAACCATAGTAACTTGAAGCCTGCAATCCCCTAGCTTGCAGAGTCACCTATTATAGATTTCATCCCGCCAGTTCCCCCAAACAAGACGTTTAAGTGACTATCAAATGAACATTACTTCGGCATGGTACAATAAATTACAGGATGCCAAGATCTCATTTGATTAGAAAATGACCAATCGCATGATCAAGATTAATATGTGAAACCAAACACACAATCGTCAATCAGACATTTCTTTGAACACGTTGTCCATGTGATGTCAAACTGCAATTGCATGCCCTGAGAGTGCTTTTAGGAGTTTGATTATTGTGAGGAGGATGCAGAAATACTTAAGCTTAGCTCTCGGAGTGAGTCCCTAATGCCGGAGAGTGTGAGCTGCTTGAGAGGAGTGAGTCTCCAGAGGAAGCGAGTTGCCGCAGAGGAGACTATGGAGATCAGTCACGATTCACAAGCGATGGAGAGTGAGAGAGAGTCGTTGCTTGCAGATTTGCTCAAGTGACACAAAAAGAAGAAGGAGAAACCGGAGGATGAGGGGCAGCAACAAACAAGTTGCAAGACACTACAAAAAAACACGGATTTTGCGATGGAAAGTTGCGACGGAATTTTTTCCGTCGCAAATTTGCGACGGAATTTGCGACGGAACTTTTTTCGTCGCAAATTCCGTCGCAAATTTGCGACGGAAACTATACTACGTCGCAAATTTCGTCGCAAATTTGCGACGGAAAAAATTCCGTCGCAAATTTCCGTGAAATAATACGACTGTCGCAAAATCCGTCGCAAATTTGCGACGGCATTGTCGGTCCGTCGCAAATTTGCGACGAAAACACCCGTCCGTCGCAAATTCGTACTTTATCAACCCGTGCTATCTCTCTCTCGCTCACTCTTGCTGTCTCTCGATCTCTCTTGCTGTGTCTCTCTCTCGCTCTTTATCGCTTTTCTCCCGCTTTCATATATCTGAAATCAGCAAAATCCGCGCACGCACGTATTAATCTCGGTGAAGCTTTTGTACCGGTAAGTGCAAAATTGCTAACTTCATAACTATTCGTCGTTGCATTGTAATTTTTATTTTAATATATGTTTATGTTTAATTTTTTTTCGTATATGCATCACCTGTGTAATGACCGGTGACCGGTGAGACCTCGCCGGACTTCGGATGAGCAAAACGGCCACGCGGTTTTGCGACGGAACCGTTTTTCCGTCGCAAATTTGCGACGAAATTGTTTTTCCGTCGCACAATTGCGACGGATAATTGAAAAGTACGTCGCAAATTTGCGATGGAACCGTTTTTATCCGTCGCAAATTTGCGACGGAACCTACTTTCTCCGTAGCAAATTTGCGACGGAACCGTTTTTGTCCGTCGCAAATTTGCGACGGAAACCGCACTCCGTCGCAAATTTGCGACGGAGTGAGGTTTCCGTCGCAAATTTGCGACGGATTTCGTTTTCCGTCGCAAATGGTTTCCGTCGCAAAAACCGGTCTCCGTCGCAAATTTGCGACAGAGCACAATTTGCGGCCTATCCTATTTTCTGTCACAAATTTACGACGGAATTTTCATCACAATTTGCGGCCTATCCTATTTTCTGTCACAATTTGTGAGGAATGAATTCCGTGTCCATCGTTCATTAAAAATTAATAAAAAATATAGATTCTTATGTGATTAATCTTTTCTGGGTTTGTACCTAATTGAAGGTCTCGCAATCCAAGTGGACATTGCAATTCTCATCAAATTGATCACTTTGTCCTACCAATATTTCAGTCAAATATTTAGGTAAGTCTTCTTTACATTGTAATTTTTTCTATTTTTGCAATTTCATATTAATTGTTGCGTGACTAAAAAAAATTATAATTTCCAAAATTTTATAGTTTTAATTAAGAACAATAGATGTGATATTTTAAATATTTTACCAGAATTTTATATTTTAATACAGACACAATGCAAAGAGAAAGGGTTTGGATGTATAATAAGAACTTACCTGGACGTCAAGGATTAACAGATGAGTTTCGTACTGGGTTGGAGCTATTTTTAGACTTTGCTAGTAGTAAATATGAGTTTATGGATGGAAATAAGTTAAGGTGTCCGTGCAAAAAGTGCGGTAATGGTAAATTTCTTGTGTGTGATCAAGTTAGAGAACACCTTACAAGATTTGGGTTTACTCCGAACTATTATAATTGGACTTCCCATGGTGAACCATTTATATCTGATGAAGGATATGGAAGAAGTGACCAATTTTCAGTTAGGGAAGAATGTGGCTATTATGAGCAATTGAACCCATACGAGAGGATGGTGATTGATGCAGCTAGTTGTAATTTTGTCCCAGAATCAAATCATGCAAGTACTAGTTTTACTCCTACACGTGAACAAGCGAGTACTAGTCATGCTTCACAATTAGAAGATATAGGAGTAACGGGTTTTGAGGAAAATGTGGATAATGAAACTTTTCAATCTAATCAGTTCTGGGATGTGTTGAAAGCAGCAGATGAACCTCTATGGGCAGGTTGTGAGGACCACACTAAGTTATCGGTGACAGCCCGACTATTAAATATCAAGGCAGAGCATAATGTGTCTGCGGATTGCTTCAACTCTTTTGTTGAAGTAATGCGGGAATCATTGCCTCGTGATAACAACATGCCAAGTGATTTTTATGATATGAAAAAACTAGTGGAAAACTTAGGGCTTCCGGTTGTAAGAATTGATGTATGTAGTAGGGGTTGTATGCTATATTGGAGAGATGATGAAAATACAGAATCTTGCAAATTCTATAGCCAACCTAGGTACAAGATTAACAGGAGGCTGGGTCATAATCAGAAGCGTAGACCTTGCAAGCAAATGTTTTATCTGCCATTAATCCCCAGATTGCAAAGGCTTTATGCGTCTAAAGCCACTGCTGAACACATGACTTGGCATGCAAATCATGAAACAGAAGAAGGTCTAATGTGTCATCCTTCAGATGCGGAGGCATGGCAACATTTTGATAGAACATACCCTGAGTTTGCAATGGAACCTCGGAACATCAGGTTAGGTTTATGTGCCGATGGATTTGCTCCATTTGGGAAAACAGGAAAAAGTTATTCATGCTGGCCAGTTATCTTAACGCCGTACAATCTTCCACCTGGTATGTGCATGAAGACACCTTATATGTTTTTGACATTGATCGTGACAGGGCCGCAAAATCCGAAGAAGTTGATAGATATTTATATGCAACCATTGATTGAGGAGTTACAACGACTATGGGTTGAAGGTGTCCCGACGTATGACATTTCTACCGATCAAATGTTTGTAATGAAGGCTGCCCTTCTTTGGACGATAAATGACTTTCCAGCTTATGGAATGTTATCTGGATGGAGTACAGCTGGGATCTTAGGATGTCCGATATGTTTGGAGAGGTCAAAGTCATTTAGATTAAAACATGGAAAGATGCCTTGCTATTTTGACTGTCACAGACAATTTTTGCCGCCAAGTCATCCTTTCAGAAGGAATAAGAAAGAGTTCACAAAGAATAGGACTGAAAGAACGCGTCCACCATTGAGGTTGACCGGCGATCAAATTTGGGAGCGTGTGCAGGACTTTCCAACCGTTGTTGAGAACCCGCATGGCACGACTGTTGCGTACGGAAGTTCACATAAGTGGACAAAACGCAGTATATTTTGGGATCTACCATATTGGAAGTCGCATCTTATTCATCATAATCTTGACGTCATGCACATAGAAAAGAATGTTTTCGACAATGTCATAAATACTGTGATGGATGTCGCTGGAAAAACAAAAGACAACTTGAACGCAAGAAAAGATATGACAGATATTTGCGATCGGCCAATACTAGCTGTGCATGCAAGCAGCAGGGGACCAAAACCGAAAGCAGTTTATACATTGGATAAGGAGCAGAGGCGAGTTGTTTGTCAATGGTTGAAATCTGTGCGGTTTCCTGATGGATATGCTTCGAATCTCGGGAGATGTGTTGATTTGAATGAATGCAAGTTGACAAGTTTGAAGAGTCATGATTGTCACATTCTGATGGAAAGACTAATTCCAATAGCTTTGAAGGAAGTTCTACCGAACTTTGTATGGGGCGCAATTACAGAATTAAGTAATTTCCTCCATGATATTTGCTCGACAGTGTTAAAAGCATCGCACATGGAGAAATTAGAGAGAGATATTCTAATTATTCTTTGCAACTTGGAAAGGATATTTCCTCCAGCGTTTTTTGATTCGATGGAGCATCTGTTAGTTCACTTGCCTTACGAGGCTAAAGTTGCAGGTCCCGTCCAATTTCGATGGATGTATCCATTTGAGAGGTAATATTTTTTTTAAAAAACAGTTCAAATTAGTTTATTATATAATATGTTCCGATAAGTTTCTTTCTATTTCAACTAGATTCTTATATCATTTGAAGAAAAAAGTGAAGAATAAGGCACGTGTTGAAGCTTCAATTTGTAATGCATATATTGTGGAAGAAGTGACAACATTTGCATCATACTATTTTGAGCCGCACGTTCAGTGCAAGAGCCAGAGAGCAGGCAGAAATGATGAGGGCCCCATTGATCTTAATTGCACGGCATTCTCTATTTTCAATTATCTGGGTCGACCATGCGGTGCATGTCGACCCAGATACTTATCAGGTGAAGAACTTCATGCAGCCCATACTTATATTTTACTGAACTGCCCAGAAGTCGAGCCATACTTCAAGTAAGTGTAAATTTGCAAATATATGTTTTGCGTGTCAAATATTTTCTAATAATAATATGATTTTTAATATTAGGATTTTCCAAACTTCAATGGCTGGACTACAACCAAATGAGTTTGACCGTTTGTGCGATGAACAATTTGCAGCATGGTTCAAGACATATGTAAGTTGCCTATGGACCAAAACCAAGTTATTAAAATTATATACCTTATACATCATTTAGTAAAATATATATTATTGACTTTACATGTGTAACTCTAGGTTCACAGTAATTATGATGAATTTGGAGGGCAAGGATTGCTATATTATCTATCATGGGGTCCACAGTTAAAAGTTCGACGTTGGCAAGCATATTTCATAAATGGATATACTTTTCATACTCAAGAATACGGAATGGGAAAATCCACAATGAATAGTGGTGTATCTGTTCGGTCATCCAATGGTGACAGTTGGAAAGATGATTTTTATGGCTTGTTGGATGAAATCATAGAGATAGAGTATCCTGGACCATTAATGATGCGGGTTGTGTTATTTAAGTGCACGTGGTTCGATCCCATCAAAGGAATGAAGGTGCATACGAAGTTCAATTTGATCGAAATAAATCACAAGAAAAGGTATATGAAGTATGAACCATTTGTCTTGGCACAACAAGCAATTCAAGTATGTTATGCATCATTTCCTAGTTTGAAACGTGACAAAGCTGATTGGTGGGCTGTATGTAAAATCAAAGCACGGAGGAAAATCGAGGAACACTGGAAGGATAGAGCCTACCAACAAGAGGAAGTGTGTAGCACGGTTGAAATTGAGGAATATAACATACCAACTTTACGAGATCCGTGTGGAGCAATGATAGATGTGGATCCAACTGAAATTTGCGAATTAAATGTACAAGAATGTTCTGAAGCTGATTTTCAGACAGATGAAGAAGACGAGGACGAAGACGAGGACGAAGACGAAGACGAAGACGAAGACGAAGACGAAGACGAAGACGAGGACAAAGACGAAGACGAAGACGAAGACGAAGACGAAGACGAAGATGAAGATTAAAATTTTTGTCACAACACACAACAGATGTGTAAATATTAATGCTACAAGTGCTATTTTTTATGTTGTCATCATTATTGTTATTGTGCTTTTTTATTATTGTTATTGTCGATTATTCTTTATATTTTAATTTATCGTCGGGAATTTTGTCTCTAAATGCCGACAAGTCAAATATTATTCACGTGTCGTAACATTTCCGATATTTCAATTTCCATTGCAAAATTTGAGATGGCAAAATTTTGAACTGAAAAAAATACGTAGCAAATTTAGGACCCTAATCAATGAGACGCTAAAATTTTTGACCGAAAAAGACGTCACAAATTTACAACGATCATTTAGTCTGTGCAAAATTGCGACGGACTCGCAACCTGTCCGTCACAAATTTTGTTAGGGAATATTTACCGGTAAAAATTTACGCGGGATTCAGATTTGTCAATTGCAAATTTTGAAAAATTTTAGCCGTCGCAACAATTATACCTGACCGTCGCAAATTTGCGACGGACATACAAAGATCCGTCGCAATTGCGACGGACTGGAGCGTTCCGTCGCAAACTCGCGACGGACATGGAGCGTTTCGTCGCAAACTCGCGACGGACGTGGAGGCGTCCGTCGCAAATTTGCGACGGACCTGCAGGAGTCCGTCGCAAATTTGCGACCGTCAATGTATCCGTCGCAAATTTGCGCGGGAATTTCAACCGTGCGAAATTTGCGACAGAGAACACACGTCCGTCGCAAATTTGCGACAGACACGCACTATCCGTCGCAAATTTGCGACGGATTCACATTGTCCGTCGCAAATTTAACGAGGGAATTTTCCCGCGGCGGATTTGTAATTTTCGTCCAAATTTTTTTATTGCAAAATTTGCGACGGACCTATCGTGTCCGTCGCAAATTTGCGACGGACATACTTGGTCCGTCGCAAATATTTGTCGGTGAAATATTTGCGACGGACCAAGTATGTCCGTCGCAAATGTGCGACGGCAGACCTCCGTCCGTCGAAAATTTGCGACGGCACTTCCTTGTCCGTCGCAAATTTGCGACGGACGTGCTTTTCCGTCGCAACTTTGCGACGGACATCCATATGCCGTCGCAAATTTGCGACGGAACGTTTCCGTCGCAAATTTGCGACGGAGGTGGTAGTCCGTCGCAAATTTGCGACGGACTTTGCGTGTCCGTCGCAAATTTGCGACGGACCAGCAAAGTCCGTCGCAAATTATCGCGATTTATCTCCGCCGGATCGCGCCTCTCGCCCACCCGACTCAGATCTGGTTTGTGCTTGCAGAGATCCGTCGCCGTCGCAGTCGCCGCCCAGCCGTCCCGCCTCGCCGCCGCCGTTGCAGCTCCGCCGCCCTTCGCCGCCCTCGCCCTCCCGCCCGTCGCCGGTCTCCCTCGCGCCGCCCCCCGCCCAGCCCCGCCCCCGCCCCGCAGCCCGCCGCCTGTCGCCCGCCCCGCAGCCCCCGCGCCGTCGCCCCCGCCCCCTCGTCGCCCCCGCCCCCCGCCCTGCCCCAGCCGTCTCCCCTCACCCTCGTCGCCCCCGCCCCTCCCCCGCCGTCTCCCCTCGCCCTCGTCGCCCCCGCCCCCGGCCCCGCCGTCTCCCCTCGCCCCGCCCCCGCCGTCGCCGTCGCCCTGCCCCCGCCCTCGCCCCCTTCGCCCTCGCCGCCGGCCAGCAGCCGCCGCCGCCGCCGCCCCCGGCCCCCGCCCCGGCCCCGCCGTGTCCCGTCGCCCGAGCCCCCGCCCCTCCTCAGCCCCCGCCCCTCCTCGCCCCCGCCCTCGCCCCCGCCCTCGCCCTCGCCGCCGGCCAGCCGCCTCCGCCGCCGCCGCCGTCGTCACCACTGCCCCGCCGCCGCCGTCGTCACCACCGGCCCGCCGGCCGGCCGCCGCCGTCGTCACCACCGCCCCGGCGGCAAGCCACCGCCGCCGCCGTCGTCACCACCGGCCCGCCGGCCAGCCGCCGTCATCACCACCACGCCGCCGGCCAGCCGCCGCCGCCGCCGTCGTCACCATCCCTACCGCCACCCTCGCTGTCACCCACACCCGTGCCGGGACCGCCACTGTCCAGAAGACAAGGTTTTGTTGTCCTTAAACTACGTAGGTCTATTTTCTAATCCGTAGTTAGTATATTTAGATAATTAGTCGGATTTGGTTATGGATTATTTAGGATTACTTTTGATTGGCTAAATTACGGGTCGATTTTAGGATTGTATATGACTTTGATTGATGGTGGACTGGTTAATTTGTTTATTATGTGGATGATTAAGCGTTAAATGACGATAGGATAATTGATTAAACGTTTTCGCAGAAAATACTTAAAAATTAAATAATTTTATAAAAAATTATGGAAAATTAAAAAAACGGTAAATACTGACAACATATATGAAATTTGACCATAAAAGTTTTTTAAACTTTTTAACAAACTAAAATTTCATCATATCACAAAATTGCAAAAATTAATAGTGCCAACCCATTTTCAATGAAATTTACATTTTTTAACGTTCCGGCGAAAAAATTATTAAAAAATTTAAAATTTCTATAACATGATAACATGGCTTAACATAAATGTGATAACCCATTGTGAGGGAAATTTTTTTTTTGTGAAGAAAAAGTAAAAAAATTTAAAATTTAAAAAATGCACCGAATTGCCTAGAAAACATATGGCCATCAACTTGCGATTAAATTTAAATTTCTTTAGATGGCAAAAAAAATTAGAATTTAAAAATTTCCAAAATTTCACGAAATGGGTTATAATACCTGTGGCCACCCACTTTTAGTTATATTTAATTTTTGTAACATGCCTTAAAAATTGTAAAAATAAAGAATGACTAAAATTTGGAAAACTTAACCTAATAGTTTAGACGACTTGTGGCCACCCAATTTTAGTATGGAATTTTTTTTTCACAAGAAAAAATTTATATTAAAATTAATAATATAAAAATTCTTAAAATTCTTAAAATTTCAAAACTTTACAGAATGTCTTAGAATATCGGTGGCTACCAACTTTTAGTGAAATTTTTTTTTACCTCCAAAAAAAATTTAAGAATAACAATAATAATTTATTTCTTACAAAACTTTATAGAATGATTTAGAATATTTGTGGCCACCAACTTTCAGTGAAATATAAATTTTTGTACGTGGTAAAAAAAATTAATGAAAATGCATGCGATTCATATAGTGATGTTTGATACCTGTGGCCACCCATATTGTGCTCATTAACAATGTAGATGTTTCATATGAAAATGAATGTGATTCATAGTATATTTATTTGTAGGAAATTACACGTCATAAGCACTCGACATTGGCTCATTTGAAGGAAACATTTTCTCAGTCTTTTCATCAAAATGGTAAGTTTCGTCATGTACATCATTATGTGTTCATAATACGTGTCAATAGTTCTTTACATATTCGTATAACCTTCCTATTTGTCAGTTTAAACGTGGAGGATTTATGTCTAGAAGACGAGGCTCTTCCTCATCCTCGTCCTCGTCCCCGTCCCTTTCCTCTTCTCATGTCCCGGCATTGAACCCTCAACCACAATATGGTCCGTCACAATATGAGCACGTTGGCCCTTCCTCCCACAATCAACAACATGTTACAGGACTTCACCACATGCCAACTGAACATTCTCCAGTTCAATCTCCTGTAGCTCCCCCTCCTTCCGTTCCACCCCATTATTCGGCGGAACAATCGAATATTGACGGAAACAGAGGGCAAGAAGATAACCGATTTTTTATATGTCCATGTGGAGATTCATAAGTACTTCATTTTTATTTTAGTATATGTCATATTTAGGGCTTTAAATATTGATGTTAACTGAATTATCCATGTTGCACAATATTTGTATAAATGCAAATTCACGGATGCTACGTCTGTTGTGAGAGAATTGAACAAAATAGTCAGAAATTTCTGGATGGGAGAGTATCTTAATTACAGAAGTGTTCCACAAGAAGTAAAAGAAATGTGGTTCAAGGTAAGTTGTACATATTTTATTTTCTCAGAAATTAAGTTTGGTGTAGTATATTGATGGTCAAGAATGATGTAAAGGGACTAGAACAACTTTGTAGTTTTCGATATCTAAAGGATCAGATATTTTTCCCTCAAATGAACTTTACAAAATCTGTCTATATGTGTTTGGTGCATGGTTATGGATATGTGATCATCATAATAATTTTCAATTTGTGTTTTTATTTATTGCAGCGGAAGTTCACGTGGGACGAAATGGAAGACAATGAAGTGAGACGAATTTTCGATAAAAAAAATAGTGATTTTATGCGAAATGTTATGAATAGAGCGAAGAGCAAGCAAGCGAAGGCGTCCTTTTTTACAGCTGATAATTGGGTGGCAATTAACACATTTTGGGCATCTGAACAGAGTCGGCAACTCTGTGAGCAGAATAAGAAGAACCGATCTTCTAGTTCTAGTGATGGGTCAGCCACATATGCTGGGGGCTCTATCAACATTGCGGAGCATCGCAAACGACTGGTAAGTCTGTTAAATGACTTATAAGTTAATTTAATTCAGTTACTCAAGTTTACATTTTGTAGGCACATGAATTGGGGACGGAACCGACATTTGCAGCTACATTTGAACGCACATTTCAAAAGAAAGATAAGACATGGATTGGCGATCGAGCAAAAGCTGTTAAGGTATGTAAGGTTATACTTTGACTTATATGTAAACTATAATGCAAAACCGTTAATGCTTTCAATATTTATGGTATATATATATAGTGATTTTATTTTCATCTACATTGTTAATGTAGGAAAAATATGATGATCTGTTAATTGGTGCAAGTGGTAGTGCTAGTGGTAGTGATGATTGTCCTGAGTCCCGGCCACCAGTTGATAATATGGCATTATGGATGGAGGCATCGGGTGGGCCGAAAAAAGGGAAAATATTTGGGCTGGGATCGTTGTCAAGGATATACATGCCGAATAAGCCTGGAAGTTCATCAGCCGCTGGGACTGGTCGAAGGAAGTCACGAGTGGAGGAGCAATTGAACCAATAAGTGGATCGTATGAATAATTTACTTTTTAAGAAGGATGAACGAATATATAACTTGGAAGAACAAGTGAGAGCGATTATGGAACACCTTAACCTCCAACGCAATGCCGGGCCTCCTGTACCTCCAGCCAATCCAATAGGTGATGACCAACACATTGATG
Organism: Syzygium syzygioides; assembly: GCA_031216285.1. Classification (NCBI taxonomy): domain Eukaryota; kingdom Viridiplantae; phylum Streptophyta; class Magnoliopsida; order Myrtales; family Myrtaceae; genus Syzygium; species Syzygium syzygioides. The sequence goes on from CM062242.1 coordinate 20,693,585, forward strand.
TCGAGAATGCTGCTGCTGATGATGATGTTGATGATGATGATGATTTTCTCCGGTCTCCCCCTAGTTAAAATTTTGGGTAAGCTTGCTTCATAGTCTTGGTTTTTCATAATTTCACTCGTATTCATATGTAAGAACATTTATGTTCGTCCTGAAACGTATTTTTGTTATTTTTGTTACATTCTGGACTGATTTTTGTATCGACATTTCCTCAGGTCTTGACGAAGGTGACTACTTTTGGTGTCCTGCCAGCGTACTAAAGCCGCCTCTGCTTCTGTATGGTTTTTTTGCGTCTTCTATGGTTGTCTTGTCTCTTAGTTCATGTTTTGAATGTATTGTAATATTAGATATCAAATAGCATCATGTCAGACTTTATAACTTTTGTTATGTTATTTATTTCAATTATATGTCATTGTGGCTGATTTGTCAGAATTTATGGTTTGTTCGTTTTTCTGTTTCAATTATATGTCATTGTCTCTTTTGATTGATATGAACAATAATTTGTGGTCGAAATGATGTAAAAATAACGACAAATATTTTAAGCCAAATTTTGCTATTATTAAAGTTTTTCGCTAATTTGCGACGAAATTCGCGACGAATTTTCCGACGAAATTCGCGACAAATTTTCCGATGATTTTGCGACCAATTTTGTACAGAAATAAATTAGCGACGGATCGTGTCCGTCGCAAATTTACGACGAAATTTGGGACGAATGTGCGACGGATTTTTGCGACGAACCTAAAGGTCCGTCGCAAATTTGCGACGGACCTTCACTCGTACGTCGCAAATTTGCGACGGACATTCACGCGTCCGTCGCAAATTTTGCGACGGACATTCACGCGTCCGTCGCAAATTTTGCGACGGACCTTCACTCGTCCGTCGCAAATGTTGCGACGGACCTTCACGCGTCCGTCGCAAATGTTGCGACGGACCTTCACGCGTCCGTCGCAAATGTTGCGACGGACCTTCACGCGTCCGTCGCAAATGTTGCGACGGACCTTCACCCGTCCGTCGCAAATGTTGCGACGGACCTTCACCCGTTCGTCGCAAATTTTGCGACGGACCTTCACCCGTCTGTCGTAAATATTGCGATGGACCTTCACTCGTCCGTCGCAAATTTTGCGACGGACCTTCACCCGTCCGTCGCAAATTTGCGACGGATGTTTGCGACGGAAATAGTCTGTCGCAAATTTGCGACGGACTATTTTCCGACGAAATTTGCGACGGATTATATTCGTCGCAAATTTGCGACGAATTTTGCGACGAATTTTTTCCGTCGCAAATTTGCGACGGATTTGTTAATTTTCCGTCGCAAAATTTTGCGACGCCCGAGTAGCGACGGAATTTTTTCCGTCGCTAAATCTGTCGCAAATTCTATTTGCGACGGATTTTTCCGAAATTTCCGTCGCAAATTCCGTCGCAAAAAACAAGTTTTTTTGTAGTGAGAGTAAAAAGACAATATGGGGTTAACTTAGGTTCGGTTCTCCGGTTCTTCGGGTTCTAGTCTAGTTTGGTTCTTATTCGGGATCCATACTGCACTGTACCAATTCCAAAATATTTGAAACTAGGAATTAGATCAATAACCGTAGGAAACTAGAATCGGATCGATTCTTATGGTTGGTTCCGGTCAATTCTCAATTCTACTCGATACCCATGCTCACCCCTAAACGGAGCAATGAAATTATACCTAAAAGAAAATTTAGTTAGAAATTAGACTTTTAGATTATCTGATTCTGAAGACGATTATTTTCTCTCAGCATGCTTTTGTCTCTACCGTCATTCAACATCATCATATATGCCTCATATGTCCAAATTGATTTGATTGATCAGATTGTCACGCAAATCATCACTTTTACTCGATCAAGTGATACCGTCACTCCATCGTCGCACCGCCTCCGTCGTTTTCTCCATTCCCTCTCGCTAAAAATTTAAGCTATCGGATATTTGAAAATACTGTCACAAGTATACCTAACTCATTTGGGACGTTCCTCTAATGCTCAAAGAGAGGGAGTGACAAGAAGCACCCAACCTAACTGTCAGCAAACAAAACGGGCATTATATGTTTCACGTGCTTCGGTGAAACCAATGTGCACGGCAGGAAATAAAAAATGGCGTCGTCACTCGTATAAAAAATCGAGTTACACCAGCAATGCCATGTGCTCTGGATCTGAGATATCCAATTTCACAAGTTGCCACCGTTAATCAATTCATTTCTCTACAATTTGATCTCCCACTCCACGCTGACACCCACACACCCAGTCACAGAGAGAGCAAGAGAGAGAGAGAGAGAGAGAGAGAGAGAGAGAGAGAGAGAGAGAGAGAGATTCATGAGAATAATGTAAATAAGGTTCTCCACGTTCAAGCAAACAGCAATGGAAAGTCAATGAAGCTCAGATGTAACAAATGAAGAGAGACACACAAAATGTGACAGGACGTGCTTTATACGCAGAACTCAGGACTTCATCTTAAACTCTCACGACAGAAACCCCATGCACATCATCCCAACCCCGACAACAAACCCTAGCCACACGTTACTCCTCTCACTTGTGCCGGAATTGCTGTTCTCCGAAGATGGTGCCTTTGCGGATGACGTTGAGTTTGACCCGCTGGAGGAGCTCTTCGGCGTGGGGGGAGTGGATGATGCTGGGGCTGGAGCCTCGAACAGCTCCGGCGGCAGCAAGACCTTGTCCACCTCGTACACGGCCAGCGGGGACTGCTGGTACAGCGCGTTGTTGATCTGCGTCTGGACCATGCCGGTCGAGACGTTGACCTGGTTGCCCTCGCTGGTGAAGTTGAGGCCCGCAAAGTTGCCCTGCGTTCTTACCGGGTTGCTGACGCTCAGGAGAGACTGGAGGGTGTAGTATTTCGGGGCGATGTGGTAGAGAACGAGTTGAACCTGTTGGAAACAATGATGGATATAGGCAATTTGGAATGTGAATCGACCAATTATTGCTGGACAAGATCGATGGGGAAACTTTCTTGTCAAATTGATTTACTAGGCAATACGATAATTGATAGTCAAAAGTAGAATTCAGACGAGTTTAATTTCTATCGTTGTTGTGATAGACTATTAGTGAGTGTTGAATGTGGCCCAGTTATCATACAACATCGCTGGGTAAATCATTTTTGTAAATCAGTCTTAATCAATCTAGCCTTACTCGAGTTTATACTTAGCATTAGTCTAACAACAATGGAAAGATAGAGATTCAGGGTCTAGACCTGTTGCTCGTTGTTGAGGTCGTTGATGGTGCCAGCCTTGAGGTTGTTGAAGGCATTGTCGGTGGGGGCAAAGACGGTGATGCCCTCCATGGAGGTGTTGAGCTGGTTCTCGATCTGGGTGGCGACCTGGGTGGTGGAGAGCAGCCGGATGAAGTAGGTGTACTGCCCGTTCTTGGCGAGGATGCCGGTGAGGTTCGCGGGGCCCGAAGGGGACGGCGCCGGGGCCGATGGGGATTGGGCCAGGGCTCGAGGCGGGGAGAGGGTGAGGGAGAAGATGCAGGCAATGAGAATGAGAGGGAGAGCAGAAGAAGAAGGAGAAGAAGATGATGATGATGAAGCCATTGGTGTGCTGTGAGTGTTTCTTGGAGTGGAATGATGAGAGTAACGCTTTCGGGGGGTGGGGAGTATAAATGGGTGGATGTGGGCGTGTGACATCGTTGGCATGAGCTGGCTTCTAACCTCGATGATCGGATGAAGACAAAAAATGATACAGACAGACAGGAACTGGAAGTAGTGGATACAACCATGTTAATCACATAATGCCTCCACCATGACTATTTCTGTCATTGAAGAGCAGCGCCAGGTGTTTGTTATTAGAATGGATTTCGTTACCGGGTGTCCCAGTGGAGGATATTTATTAGGATACTTTCTCTTATTCTTTATATCCATTTTGATTATGCATATTAGATTGGTTCCCTTTGATTTTCTCTACCTGAGCTTATAAATAGGATCTCCATGTAGACTTTTCCCATATATCAAAATATACTCAAATTTCCCAATTATTATTTTCCGCACTAATATTTTAACTCCCTGAACACTCGTTAAGTAGTTAACTAAAGAAACTTTAGGGTTTTCAGTGCACCGATCGCCTTGGTGTTGTACAAAACCAATGTCTTGAGGATTAAATTATAGCTTAGTAAGTGCGCACGGGACATTCGTTAGCAATACTCTGTTAAAATTCCGGTCAAAGTTAAGCTTGAAACGACAGTTCTACTGCCTTGAACAGGGACCATGAAACTCAAAAAACATCATCGCAAAATCAATTTTAGAGTACCTAAATAAGAATATGAACTTTTTTGGTGACTTCAACACCTTCATTTTTTTAGTCCAATACCAAGCTACGCACAACTTTATTTTCAATTTGGACTAATCGAACTCGCCATATGTAATAGGAATATTAAGAAATAATAGCGTTGCACTTCGAATTCAATATGAGAAATTTTTTTCTTCGAAACATTATATTTTATATGTTGTGGGGCGAGAACTAATTGAACTAATTAAATTATATAGGCACAATTTGAATAATGTTCATCAGCTCAGATGCCAGACGAGCCAGTAAGCCTGCATCTAATGCTTCTTCATCTCGAGGGAATATTAGCACGATCTGCAACCACCATTGAGAGAGACTAGTGAACGACTAGTCCCAAAATTATTTGAACTTTAAGTAACGACAAATCTTGGTTGGGAATAGCAAGGAGGGGAACCTTTCCCGTGTGAGGAATTAGAATTTAGAATGCTGCACAGATTGTCAGGTTGACCTATCCTTCGAGCCAATCACGGCCTTGGATTTCTGAATAAAATCGTGAACTTTCCAAAGTGGATATTAGCCAGCACATTTGGTGGCCTCTAGAAGTCAAACGAAGGTGGTGGGTCCAAAGAGTAGCCCCAAGTGAAGAAGAAGCATTTGGCAAGATGAAAGTGGTGTCAAACACCTCTTTCTTCGGTGCTACGATTGTCCTTTCCTTATTGCGAAGTTATGACACGAGTTTATTTTATTGAGTTTGACCATACCCGCAATAATCTTACATAAAGCCTAATTTTTCTCTATTCTCCCTTTTTCTTTCTCTTGGGACCTAAGAGACTTCATTTCGGTCCTCGTTCGGATTTCGGGATCACCAAGACGTAAAACTTCCAAAGGCTATCCAATTTCCTAGGGAAGATAAAGACACAGGGAGAATTAGAGTGCGAGGCGTGTGAATATCAACGCGTTAAAATAAAAAACGTATTTGTGAAGCCCTCCCCACAGGATGGGGACAGGCCATGAAGGCCCTCCTAAGAGCGAAAGTTTCCTTTATTTGATAAGGTTAACTCTTAACCGAACAACATTGATCCAAAGAGAGCCCCACTACCCAATCTCAACCCAATCCCAACTTTTGCAATTACCATCTTTGCAGCCTCTAACCACCATCCTAAGAGACCACGGCCTCCGCCATGGCATCCACGACGCCTATTAAGTTCTCTGTTTGTCTGTCTCTATCTCTCTCTCTCTAATGTACCGAGCTAGGGATCCCGCTGCCATTGAGCTTGTCGATTGTGATGGAGCTTGACACGGAGTGCCAAGCTTTAATTTGTCTCCTTGTTATCAATAAGCTAGCCATCGAGAGTGATGATATTTGGAAGAGGGGCCTCCATGTTTTGACCTCCCCTGAGAAAGACGGGAGAGAGATGTGGGCTATGATTTTATTTATTTCTAGTTCTCATATGTCAAACCTCCATAAACAAACTACCATTCTTCATTGATTATATTAGGTTAGGAATCATTCAATCAGTAATCGCTTAACTCGATGAATAGAAGGACGGAGATACAAAACAGTTTAAATTTTCAGAATAAATGTCAAGCACTCAACCAAGTCAACTTCAACGGCGCTAGATCTAGAATTTGATTCCAAGATCACTTCATGCTTTCACCCTTTCATATGGCTTTCTCTCTTCACTCCAGTAGATAACCTCATAAAGATTGAAAAAATTGTCTAAAAAATTCTAAATCTATTGTACTTTTGTCAATTTGATGTTAAACTTTTTAATTGTGTCAATTGAGCCCTAAACCTTTTAATATTTTATCAATGAAGTCTATCCGATCAATTTTGGGCGGCAATCGTTGATGGGGCGCTGATCATCCTACATGACACTACTGGTGCTGAAGTGGAGAATTTTTAATAACATTTTAATATTTTTTTCAAATTATTTTATTTTATCTTTTTATTTTCCCTTTTTTCTTTTCTTTTCTTTGTTTTTTTTCTTTTACAATTTTGGTTGGTAAGGGCGTTGAGGCCCTCGCCCAGATTCAGGGGAGGGCCATGAGCCCCTTGCCTATGGCTAGCGAGGGCATCATGGCAGTCGCCTAGATATTGCCGAGGGCTTGGAGGCCCTCAATCGTGGCCGACGAGGGTGTCGGCTCTCACCTGGATTTGGGTGAGGGCTCGACACCCTCGCCTGTGACCGGTGAGGGCGTGGACTTGTGGCCAGCAATGGTCGGCCGGCAAGGGTTATAAAAAATAAAATAAAATAAAATAATCGAAAAAATGGTAAAAATATCATTACAAATTGTTTATGTCACATGTAAGACAATCGGTATTCATGTTAGTGATTTCCGGCCAAAATTAGCTAGATAGATTCAATTGATAAAATGTGAAAATGTTTATAACTCAGTTGACATAATTAAAAAAATTTAGTACTGAATTGATAAAAATGCAATAGATTTATGTCTTTTTTTTTTTTGGTAGTTTTCCCCATAAAGATCCGATCATATCAAGTAATCTCTGGCTAAGAATGGATGTAATCGTGTCCGAGCGCAAGACAAAATCCGCCAATTTGATTTCTTTTGTTTTAAAATTGCGTTGTGGACGGACAAGAGATGTTTGCACATTCTGTGGTTGGCTGCCTCGCTGGAGCAAACAGGGCATGAGGGGGACGTACTAGCTACTCTACAGGTAGTGAGGCCAATGATTAGATATTTGCTGGAAACATGAAAGAATAACAATATGCAATACATATAACTTTAACCAACGAATAAATTTTTAGAAACATTATAACTGATTTGTCAAATTCATTCACTAAATGATGTCCAAAACTATGACATAACGTCAAAGGAAGTGACTTGTATTTTATGCATCTGTCTATTCACATGTCATTTTAGAAACTGATTTGGTAAATTAGTTTGGGTTATAGATAATGACACAAACAGTTTTTGAACTTTGGTGAAATATATAATATGATATTTGAATTTTTAATTTGTTCAATGTGGTCTATGAACTTTAGCCTAATGTTCAATGTGGTCCCTGAAATTTAGCCCAATATACAATGTGGTACCCAAACTTTTAATTTGTTCAATATAGTCCCTGAATTTTAGTCTAATATTCAATATTATCCCTGAACTTTTAACACATGTTCAATATAATATCTAAATTATATGAAAATGTTCGATGTAGAACCTGAACTTGAATTAATAGAAGGACTACATTAAAAATTAATAGAACCTGAACCTAAACTTTAACCTAATGTTCAATGTGGTTCCTGAAATTTAGCCCAATATACAATGTGGTACCCAAACTTTTAATTTGTTCAATATAGTCCCTGAACTTTACTCTAATGTTCAATATAATCCCTGAACTTTTGACACATGTTCAATATAATCTCTAAATTATATGAAAATGTTCGATGTAGAACCTGAACTTGAATTAATAGAAGGACTAAATTAAAAATTTTTATATAGTTCAAGGACAAAATTAAATGCATATAAAAAATTCGAAATAACATTAAGCAAATTAAAAGTTTGGAGACCAAATTGCACATTGAATTAAAGTTTATGGATCACATTGAACAAATTAAAAGTTCATGAATCATATTACATATTTGACCAAAATTAAAGAAATGTTTGTGGCATTTTTTCTTTGGATTTATCAGGATTGTTTTCATTTCTATCTGTACTTCGTATATGGTTTTGCCAACGGAGGTTGCTACACATTCATTTATTTATTTATGTGTAATGATGCCTTGTCTTTAAGTTAGCAGGACGGTATGGTTTGCGCCATTCCCGACTCCCGAAGAAATCTGGGGCAGGGGGTTCTTGCTCCTCTTCTGTTTTTTTCGATAAGTAGGACGCATCTCAATAAATTTGAGGGTTACCCTTTAGCAACATTATCTGCACCATTCTCTGATAACTAAACTTTTAGATAATATCTTACATTACCTGGTACAATGCATGTTTGTCCTTTTTGCTCCACACTTGGATTGGAACTACCACACTTGCACATTCTCTGGAGGCCATCCCAGGAGTACAAGCCCGTGTGTATTATCCATTGTAAACACTGGAGGATTGCTACACCTGATAGGGATTAGTCGAATGTTTAAAAAGTCTCGAAAGACCCATTAGTACAAAGAATTGAAACTTTTTAGATAAAATGACAATGTATTTGAGTTTGAGATGATAATATAAAAAATCCTAAATTTGTTGTGTGAATATCAATTTAGTTCTAAATATTTTAATTTAGTCAATATAATTTTAAACCTTTTGACGATATCTCTATGTAGTCCATTCAACTAATTTAGGGCGAGACGATCAAGTCAGCGCTAGTTGTTCTACATGGCATGACCGGTGACCTGACGTGTCCGAATCCACTCAAAACGACGTCATTTTGAGAAATTATATATAAAAAAAAAGTGATTTTTTTTTTACTTTTCATTCATTGTCTCCTTTGCCATTTCTGAACTTCTTGCTCTGTTCATCGCCTCCTTCTGCACTTGCGGTCTCTTTTGGGGCCGTTCTCTTCTTCGCCATTTATGAACTTTTTGCTCTTCCGATCCTCAACTTCTACGTCCTTGTCCACAACGCGCTTCTTGTAGCTCTCCTCCGAAGATCCATCTTTGCTCTTCTTCGACTAGGAGGAGTTCTCTTGGTCGTCTTGGTTCCCCACTGTCTTCTCTAGATACTCGTACTTGTCTTGGAGCGAATCCCTCGCTTCTGCAACTTGTTTACGCTGCTCACGAACCCCTACTTGCACGGCCTCTTCTTCGTGACTACTCTCCGGCTGGAGCACAACCTAGGGCTTGACTATACCCTCCTCCCATCGATCATCACCACAACCACCATCAACAATACTCGCACAATTCAATCTCTCCCTCCTCCTCATTTATCCTCTTCTGCAAAAAATTTACAAGAATATCAAAAGATGTTGAGATCAAAATGAATCAAGTTCTCAAATTCAGGTTCAATGACATTATTGAAGGAGAGGGGGGGGGGTGTTCAAACAACTTTTCTTGTGGAAGATAACAAGACAAGTTGTACTAAGACAGTAACAGAGACTAAGTTGAAAGTATCGAGCAAGTTGATGCAACTATGAGAGAGATATATACGATAATGATAAGATATAAAATAAGACACAATAATTTATAGCGGTTCGATTTTATTCTCAAACCTATGTCCACTCTCTAGGGTAACAACCTCAACACAAGCTTGACCCATGTAGCAATTTCAAGAGAAGTTACAATCAGCAAGTACTGCTTCTATTGCAATACAGTCATACCATCAGTACGCAAATACTGCTATCACTATTGTCCACTTTCTCTTATCGCTAATTACTTTATAGCAAGATTACAACGACGAAATTTCGATAATGCAGTAACACAATTTGATCAATCGAGAAATGATGATAACAAAATAAACTTTTCTCTATTTTCCTTTCAACCCTTCTTCAGCTGTGCTACTCCGCTTTATATATTCATCTTCAATCCACCCGTTGAAGATGCTTTTAAGGAGTTAGGAGCCGTTGGGAGTTGGTTGGAGCTGTTGTCGAGGTCAAGATCGCCCATAAAACCCTTCCATTAGACGATAACATGGTTTCCCCTAAATGGAGTTTGCTACTATTGTTACATCACCGTTCCTCTGACTGTTCAACAAAAAATGTCAAAGCTGCTTTGACTTATTTCCGCTTCTCCTATTACAAACTCTTGGCCTGTCAACGGCTATATTATGCCCATCAACGATCATCTGCAGATGCACTAGTTCATTAGCACATTCCAAGACTTGATACCAGCATGATCCAATGCACCTTATTACTTGACGGTAGCATGTGCTCTCTTTCACTAGTCTGTTGGTGCTTTCCACAATCAAACCATGTGGAACGACATGCGATTAATCATTTAACAATCCTCTTGAGTGTGTCAGCCTCTAAAGACTATATATTGATGATAGATCGATTGTGGTACTTCCAAGTTCTCATGAATACCTTGTCATATTTAACTTGTTCCCCTCCTGTCAATATCATCATTCTTGTAACTCGACCTTTTCTAATCTCGAGGACACCATCAATATCATCACAATCTTCCTTAAATCTTTGCCACATCATTGTGATGAACATCTGCACTTATAATAAAGATATTAAGTTAAAGATAGTTTCGAAAATCTTCAAATTTTATAGGGATACTTTACCAATGAAAGATCTTGCATTTGCAATTAGGGGTGAGCGGTTCCAGGTTCCGGGTAGGTTCCGCCTGGAACCTGGAACCTACCCTCGGGTACAGGTTCCTCAAAATGAGGAACCTGGAACCTACCCGTCGGAACGTGGAACCTGGAACCTACCCTGTTACAGGTTCCAGGGTCGGTTCCAGGTTCCAACAAGTTCTTCTTTTTTTTTAAGTTAATCAAAATGAAAATGAACATTCATAAAAAAGAATACAAAGACAGATTATAGAAAAGTCACATTTTTTCTTAAAAGAAAGGGGATAGCACGATAAATAGTAATGAAACAACAAGAGCCAGCCAACTAATAATCGTGCTCGTCAACCATTCAAACAAGAGAACTTACATTTGAATCTGCTGTAAAATTGAAATACTGGAACACAATTGCCAAGACCAAGTATACGATCCCAACAACAATACCCAGCGAATCAGGCCTGCATATCAACAAGTGTCACCGCTACATTAGCCAAAGAAGAGCCAAAAAATTGGAAGACATCATATTTACTGATTGATACAACTACATATGGAGACGTGAGATTATGCCTTCCATCATCACATGCCAGGTGAACAATATATATGAATCCAATGATTCCAAATAAGCAATGAACAACTCGCCTCTATCACAAGAAAACACAAAATTCCAATACCTATAGTCTAGAATATAAGTTAAATCTGCAGCCTAATGAGACAAGACCACATCATTTGCAGCCGTAGTGTCCCAATTCCAAATTACGGCTTCTAATATCAAGCCATTGGAGCTGTAGAGATGTCGCAATACTTCATTCTATAATCTGGGAAATGAAAGTGAAAATACAAAAGCAAACGCAAGAACCCAACCATCACTCGGAACAAACGCAAGAACCCCCTCCACAATCGCTACAAAACCCCATCACTCCAAGCCTCTGTTTCCCACGCCTTTCTACCCCCTCATAACCTCGACTCCATGCCTCTGTTTCCCACGCCTTTCTACCCCCTCATAACCTCGGTTCCAACTGTTTGTGGGAAGGCGAGAGAGAGAGAGAGAGAGAGAGAGAGAGAGAGAGAGAGCAAACCGCATCGATCGAAACACGGGAGAGGGAGCTACAGTAGCAGCAGAGAAGATGACGAAGAAGAGGGTACGCGTGGAGTTCCGGGAGAAATCGCAGGGGGGGAGCGAAAAGCGAGAGAAAAACAGAGCAGAGAAAAACCCCCAAAACAATGCGCGCGGAGAATATCGCTTCGACCCATCGGAGTTACCTCGCCATGGGTGTGAAGGAAAGAAACAGACAATGATGTTGCCGCTGCTCCTGCTGCGAAGAAGAACAAGGAGAAGAAGAAGAAGAAGCTCGTTCGAAGCAGAGGAGAGCGCGACGCACCAAGAAGCAGACCCCTTTCCCGTTCGCACAGAGAGAGAGAGAGAGAGAGAGAGAGAGAGAGAGAGAGAGAGAGCGCGACAACGAGAGGAGAGAGAAGGAGACAGTGAGAAAGAGAAGAAGCAGACCTCTTGAGCTCCCGATCGATGTCAGAGTGGCGCGCGATCAAGTAGAGGTAGGGGACCAGGAAGAGGGCGGCGAGCTTGAGGATGAAGCCGAGCTTCGGCGGGGCGATTGGCGGGTCGACCTGTGGCGAAGAAGGCGGAGCGAGCAGAAGTGGGAGAGAACCGCAGTGCTTGTTGATTGAAGTGGGACAATACGGAGGGAGAGGGACAAGGTGATTAGGTGAATTAGGGTTTGGTGTAGTTTATGTTTTAATTTTTAGGAATCCGGTTCCCGGTCCCGGTTCTTGGTTCCGGTTCCGGTTCCCGGTTCCAGGTTCCGGTTCCGGTTCCTATAGGAACCGGGAACCGAAACCGGAACAGCCGGGTCCAAAAAATAAGGAACCGAGAATCGGACCCTCTATCTATGGAACCTGGAACCGAACTGGACCCACCGGGTCCGGTTCTCCGGTTCTACCCTGGAACCGCGCTCACCCCTATTTGCAATGCCAATAGCTCCGGCTCACCAACAGCTCATCTTGGTTCCTCCTTCATATAGATTGATGATGAGAAGCAGTAAGAGCTACGAAGAATCAAGTCTAGGTTAGTCCAAGGATGATGGGGATAAGCGAGGTCCATCGCTCAGCTTGACGGGCTCAGTTGGTCTCGGATCTAGGTCGATCCAAGGTCTAGATGGTTTATGGCAGCCTTAGTTGGCCGAAGCTACGTCTGGAGAAAATGAACAATAGCACAAAAGAAAAAAGAAAAGGAAAAAAAAGAAAAAAAATTCCAAAATTGAAAAAAAAATGACGTTGTTCTGCGACTAAGTTCTTCCACATTATTGCCGGCCATTCCATGTAGGATGGCCGACAATGACTCGACTCCACATAAGCATTTTCGGGGCCAAAGTTGGTCGAAAGTACTATATTGAAATTTTTGGGTAAAGGTTTAGGACCACATTGACAATTTTTTTTTGTCTATACACATTGACAAAATTAAAACATTTAGGACTGAATGGACTGTCGTATAATAGGACCGATTAGGCAATTTGCCCCCCCAAATTTGGTTCTTGGTCTCCACTTCCACATTATTAATATGTATTCCCTGTTATGGGTGATTAACAAACTTAGAAGCATATGAATACCATTTGTGCATAAATACTATTATACTCATGTAAAGTAGCAGTCCTACTTTATGATTTCTCTTTGGCTATTCCTTTATTGAAATCGAATAATGATTTGGATAAAATCATATTCAAACAGGTAGTATTGGGGCCGGCTAGTGGTCAGTCATATGGATATATGCGTAGAACTTGAAACATTATCATTACCGACAGCCCCAATCATGTAGCTAAAGCCTAGAAGAATCTCCCTTTTGAATATCTACTTGGTCGGATTGCCAGGATGTGTGCATTTTGTAGTGGGCTTGCTAGGTGTACTTCACCAAAATTAAGTCAAAGATCGTTTCGAAAATCTCAAAATTTTATAGGGATACTTCACCAATGAAAGATCTTGCATTTGCAATGCCAATAGCTCCGGCCCACCAACAGCTCATCTTGGTTCCTCTTTCATATAGATTGATGATGAGATCTTTGAAAATTGTGGATTGCTGATGAGAAGCAATAACAGCTACGAAGAATCAAGTCTAGGTTAATCCAAGGATGATGGGGATAAGCAAGGTCCGTCGCTCGACTCGAGGGGCTTGGTTGGTCTCGAATCTAGGTCGATCCAAGGTCTAGATGGTTTATGGCAACCTTAGCTGACTAAAGCGACATCCGGAGAAGATGAACAGTACCACAAAAGAAAAAGAAAAGGAAAAAAAGAAAAAAAATTGAAATTTGAAAAAAAATGATGTTGTTCTGCAACTAAGTTCTTCCACATCATAGCCAGCCGTTCCATGTAGGATGGTTGATAATAACTCGACTCCACATAAGCATTTTTGGGGCCAAAGTTGATCGAAAGTACTATATTAAAATTTTTGGGCAAAGATTTAGAACCACATTGATAATTTTTTTTTGTCTGTACACATTGACAAAATTAAAAAATTTAGGACTAAATAGACTGTCGTATAATAGGACCGACATTATTAATATGTATTCCCTGCTATGGGTGATTAATAAACTTAGAAGCATATGAATACCATTTGTGCATAAATACTATGATGCTCATGCAAAGTAGCAGTCCTACTTTATTATTTCTCTTTGGCTATTCCTTTATTGAAATCGAATAATGATTTGGATAAAATCATATTCAAACAGGTAGTATTGGGACCAGCTAGTGGTCAGTCATATGGATATATGCGTAGAACTTGAAACATTATCATTATCGACAGCCTCAATCATGTAGCTAAAGCCTAGAAGAATCTCCCTTTTGAATATCTACTTGGTCGGGTTGCCAGGATGTGTGCATTTTATAGTGGGCTTGCTAGGTCATCTTTTTTTCATTTGCATCTCGTTTTTTTAGACCTTTGAGAAAAGGTTTCATTTACAAGAGAAAGAATTACGTACATTTGAAAAAAAAAAGTGACTGTTTTCTTTCTCTTCCCCAAAATTCTACCATATGAATAACAGTTCTCCCACATCGGCCAGAAAAGTTGTCTAATCAATTCTAAACTTATCGTATGGATACCATTTTAGTCCTAAACTTTCAAAAATTTGCTAATATTGTTTTAAATCTTTGTACGAAATTTCAATGTAGTCCTACACCGCCACATTAGCGGCGAAAATTATGCAAAGATTTAAGACTAAATTGATAAAATTAAACAGTTTATGATTGAATTAACATCCATATAATAGACTTAGGATTAATTTGGTAATTTTCCCTGCGTCGGCCAATTACTCTGTAGCTGCCGACGTCCTTCGCCTAGTCACACCACCTCTGTCTCCGTCGGTGCCGCTCCTCGCCGTCTATCACCTCGCCCTTCTCTCTACAAGTAAGCGACTCTCTCTCTCTCTCTCTCACATCGAGGCCGATTTGATTCATTTTGGGGCCTTGCCTTAAGGCCTGTTATGACTTTCGAGCCCAATCGGCAAAGGCCAAGTCCTTTGGGCTCAATAACTTGGATATGGGCCCAAAGTGATTTAAAAAGTCAAAAGATGCAGCATGCTAATATAAAAGTACGCCCCGTGGAATCGATCTGTACGAGAGACGTGGGTAAATCGCTAGGCACATATAATACAAGTAGTGGGATTGGAAAGCGAACGACGAATGATGACAAAAACTGGCTCGAAAAACACACAGCGAAATCAGTGCATTTCGAGGTGGAAGACACGCTCCATCTAGACCCTAAACGTAAAATTTCAAAGCACGTCCACAATTGATTACTCGACAAGCTGCGTAAAAGAGGAGGCGGCGACGGGGGGTTTTCCGCCCGCCGCCCTCTCTCGATCCGTCGTCGTTTCTCTCTTCCTCAAGGTCTCCCAAAAAGTTACCGGCATTTGGGGCCGAGCTCTCGGACCGTGCCTCCCCTGCAAATCGGACGAAAGAAGGAGGAGATGAAAAACACAAATGGAACAAGGAGAGAAACCATCCTTCCCACCCAATACGAGCTCGCCAGCTCAGCAGCTCCGGTGGGGCCCGGTGGGCCCCACCCGCCGATCTGAAAAGAAAGAAGCCGTCGGGCTCCAATACAAGCCAAACGACACGACACAGCCCACAGACAAGGATCCTCCTCTCATAAATCCACCAGCTCTGGTCACTTCCTCCCCCTCCTCCTCCTCCTTTCCTTCTTCAGATTCCCCCACCATCTCCCTCGCTCTCTCTCTCTCGCTCTGTGTCTCTGTTGGAGGAGTTATTTTCTGGGCTGTGCTTCGTTGTCTTGTCGAGCTTTCCTCTGGTGGTGGATGGCCAGAACCAACAAGTACAGTTCCATCAACTTCAACGACGTCTACGAGAAGAAGATCTCCTCCTCCTCCTCCAACCCCACCAAAACCCACTCTTCCAAGCCTTCTTCTTCTTCGTCTTACACGTCTGCAGCATCGCCCTATAATGCCCTCACCAGCAGCAGTCCCTACAAGGCCCACCTCACCCAGGGTCGCATGCTCGTCCTGACCCGACCCGCACCGGCGCCCGCGCCCAAACCCATCGCCGCCCCCCCTCCTCGTCCTCAGCCGGCCCCGTCGCCTCTCCCCGCCCAGAGCCGGCCCGAACCGGACTCGGACCCGGACCCCATCTCCCTGCGCCCACTTGGTCGGACCGGAGCCGGTGCGGCGCTCCCTTCTCCGGTCCCGGCGCTCGAGAGGGACAAGGAGACCTTGTCCGACGCGACGTCGCCGAAGCCGGACAAGTTCGTCCCGCCGCACCTGAGGCCGGGCTTCGCGGGGAAGGAGGAGAGGCCCGGAGCGGACGTCCAGAAGCAGGCCGGGTTCCGGGGAGGGGAGCCGGTCCAGAGGCAGCAGGGGTATTACGGATCTCCCGGTCGGTATGGAGAGGATGGGCGGCCCAAATCGGGGGGCGGGTACGAGGGGATGAGGAGAGGCGGCCAGACGGATCTGAACCGGACGAGCTCGTTTGGGAATAGGCCGAGTTCGAGCGGATGGTAATGATCCTTAACATGAAGTTCCATTTTTTTCCGTCCGTTTTGTGTTGTTTTGCTTTGTACTCTCACGGGTTGTTTTCCTTCTTTTGAGATTCGGGTTGATGTCTGGGTCTGATCCTTTTGTCAATCTTGTCTTGTGGCTGTGAAATGATTCGAGTTTTCCTTGATGGGGTCATTCGATAGGGTTTCCGCATTGAATTGATGATATTGATGCGCCAAGCGGTCTGAGAGATGTGCGTTAGCATGAGAATATTGAAAAATGTTGCTGTTGGTTGGTTGGCTGATGAGCCAGGTTACTTGGAAAGGGGGTCGGTTGGTAAACATCTTTGTTGGATGAAAGTATGTTTAAGATGATTACCTATTGTTTGATCCTTTCTAAGACTGGAAGTTAGGACAGCGAAGTGAATCTAGGAACGTGTAACGCATCTAATTCTTCGTCAACTTGTCATACTTGTAAAGTAAGTTTAAGCAGTTGCGCTTTCTCAATCTCTTACTGATTGGAGTCGGACAACATTAGTTGTAGGGAAGAGACTTTATAGAGATACGAAGATGATTTTTACTATATTTGCCCTTACAGATGTGATAGTTGGCATGATAATCTTCCAGATCCTTAATCTGTCATTGAGTCAAGACTTCTTTCTTTGTTTTCTTCATTTTATACTGGCTAATCATATCGCCTATTTACAAAATCGATTCTCTTTGCTTGATGTGCCATGTGCTATTGCTCTTTGAAGATGCATGACCAGCGGAGGTGTATACACAGTTCTTACTCAGGTTTATCTATTATGTGTAATTTTGTGAAGGACCAAAGAGAAATCTAATTATGGGTAGTTGCATGGCGTTGGTGTAGTCTGATGCCATAGTGTTTCATCTGGCAAAGTAACATTGATGATGTGAAACGTGGCAAAAAGCCAAATTAAATGTAGAGAAATTATATATAACAAGACTCAACTGTTGCTTTGGCTTTCATTTATATCTTTTCAAATGTGTGCAAGAATCCATGGCCATATGTTGGATAGTTGGAGCTTGATTTTGGCGATCACCTGGCTTTTGAACGTCTAGTTTATGGAAAGTTCAGCGGACCCAGAACAATTATTCACTATATCAGCCGTTTAAAATTAAAAATCTGTTAATCAGGACCTTAGAGCACTCACATTCTTTACCTTTCAACATTTTCTCTTTTAACTTTACCAATCGGAACAATTACGTTGGACATATTTGTGGTCCTTGTCTATTTTTTCTTCCTTTGGTCCTGGCATTAATTGCTTTTGCACATGCCTCTATGTTTTCTCCATCTTCATGTGTCTGCACTTTCCTTTTGTGCAGAGCCTGAATTTCTTTCTTCTTGGATATTGATAGGCAAAACTGAACTGATTAGCCTTATGGCTTCCTAAGAATGAACTTAAATGATAGCTCTGTTAGGCACTCATTCCTCTGAGGTCCATAAATAGTGCCAAATTGTAATGAAGCTAATAATTGCATGTTTTTTTAATGTTCCAATGCCCATCAAACTATTTTTTAAAGCTTGTATTGATAGAGATAAATTTAGCACTGCGTTTTGCATAGAGCAATTTGGCTATTTTTATGAGGTTTGGTGTCGGCATTTTGAGAAGCATTCGTAGGTTTATTAGAACAATGAAGGAGGATAACAAGAAAAAAATGCTCCCAGGAGTTTTATTGTGGGCTTGTTCTTAATGAGTTGCGCATTTCTTTTTCCAAGCAACAGGAAACATCTTAGCTCTGCGAAAATGTTTCTTTGTCCCAATCTGAAGCAGTTTTAGTCAACAGTTCATTGGCATTTAAGTGCAGCTAATAGTGTTGACATTTGTTGCACTTCGATGTCATGTCTATCCCCTCCTCCTATGGTAGAGAAACAGTGAATCTCGTAATTGATAGACTTGACTAGAACTCGTTTCAAAAAATCGAACCGGTGCAGTTGTTCCAAACCATATTGTTCTATCTTTTACCTTTATCATCATTTGTCTCTCTCTTAACTATAGCTGTTTTGCTAAAATTTTTTGCCACACCAAATATTATTTGGTTACAGATGTGATGTGGGATTCTTGTCAAGGATCAAAATTGGAACTTTACTGAAGCTGGAGATGCGTTCTTCATCCTGATGGTCCTGGCTTAATTATCTCTACAACCGGCTGCAGTATTCCATACAACCCCAGTTAAATGAAGTTGGATTGAATCATCTGACCCAGTGTCACCTCATGACAAACATTGTTTAGTACATCTTTAGATTGATCTGTAGAAAAAGATGCTCGAGACTCCAAGTCTCCGTCTCGCCCCTGTGTGGGTTCTGTTTAGTGTTTACATGATGACACGGACAAAGGTGCAAATGAATTATAAGATTTGTTTTTACTGTTTTATGTGTTGACTTCAGTTAAGGCAAAGCCAGTATGTCTGGATCCTTTATGGATGAATACTTATTCTGCGGTTATACGGAAAGCTACTGTTTTGTACATTGCGATATTACTTTTGTGCCTTGTGTCTTGCGGAAGTCTTTATACCGACGCACGTTCAGCTGTGCCTGTTGGTCGAGAAGACGACGGCACCATTTATGCATTGAAGCAGCAGATATCGCATGCCGAGTCATTAGATTGCACCTGGTTGCAGATGAAGCTTTTTGAGTTCTGTTTCCACAAATGAGGATTGATTTGCTTGTGAGTGTTGGGAGCACTTCACGTTTCTGGACAATCTCACTACACACGTTTTTGGAAATTTTCTTCTGTCTAAACTTGTCCTTTGCTTCTCTGTTTTTTTCTTTAGTAGTGATAAATTGGGAACAAGATTTAATTTTTACTGGCCATTTGGAATCTGTTATCTAGCCTCCAACATAGAAATGAAACTATGTATAAGAACATTGTTAGGCCTAATTAAAGTTGATTTATAAAATTGATTCACAAGGTGATGTGAGTCTCCAAGAGAGTGTCGAATGTGATTCGGGTACAGTTTGTCATACCAATTTATACATCAATTTCAGTATACCTAATCATACTCATGAGGTAGTTTTTTTTTTTTTGGTAAAGGTAAGAATATGTGTTACTTTTCAAAACATCATATACAAAAAAAGGGCCAAGGCCAACTCTCGACCCAAGTAGGACATGGAAATGTCCGAATGGGGTCAAGGATGGCTCAGCAAGAATTATACAATAAGCCAACAAAAGGCCAAACATAACCCAAAGGAACTAGAACACCAAAATTAGGAGGCCGTCCGGGTTACTTCAAAGATTGAAGGAGGAAGATCCCAATTCCTTTGTAGTTTCCTGTTCCTAGGTATATCCTCATGAGGTAGTTTATGAATGAGAAATCCAAGATTGGCGTTGAGGCACCAATTGATTCACTTGTTTTCGAAAACATTAAGGATAAACCTCAATGAGAGATCTAAAACCATCCAAAGGAGTAATCTTACAGTCGCTAAAACCGGCTTCCCGAAAGAGCTTCGCCCATTCTTTTCCATTCCTCTCTTTGCCTGTGGTACCCACCATCATAATCATGTCATAGAAGAGTTTCATCGTTTCGCCTTCCTCTGGTCCATCTCCTATCACCGCTTCTACTATCATCACTTTCCCCCTTCTGCGATTTTTTGTGATCGCCTCCTTACATAGTTTTAGTATTTTCACGCTCTCTTCATCGCTCCAATCGTGTAATACCCACTGCATAATTAATCGGACATAAATATATAACCGAGTATTAGCATCGGACATGGAAAGCATTACTATATGCATCTCCATGAATGCTACTAATATAACGTAGCCATGAGTAAATATACTTATCTGTGGATTTCGAATAACGATTGATAGTACTATTCAGGACCATGTATGTGCGAAGGGTACCATTTGCTGGAAGATTAATTAAAGAAGAACGTAAAAGTGGACTATTTCCAAGCAATTATTGCAAAAAGAAATCACATACGAGTACCAACAAAATATACTTGTATAAACGAAAGATACATACCACATTAATTTATATAAGCTTAGCTATTCTTTTCGTACTTCCTTACACATAAAACATCTCATACCTTGAGCAAAACAGCGTCCACCGGAGGAATAGCCTCAAACATGTCACCGCCGACGTACTTCAAATTCCTCGTCCCTTCAAAATCAGCCACCACGCACGGCAGATCGAGCACCGTCCACTCCATCTCTGGGAACGCCTCCGCCAACTCCCTCGCCAGCCCTCCGGTCCCTCCCCCAACATCAACCGCCGTCCTCAGCCCCTCAAACAGACGCCTTCCACACTTGTCCATCACCAGCCTCGCAATCACTGGCCCGTCGCTCGCCATCGCTGCGTTCATGCACCGGTTGAACTTCTCGTCTTGGACCTTGATCTCCCACATACTCTTCCCGTGCTTCATGTGTAAGGGCGTCCGTGACGATGACAAGCCGATCTCACTGTCGCTCTTGAGCCATTCGCTCATGCAGTGAAATGGGTCGACGAATATCGGGTCAAGCGTGAGCAGTACAATCGGCGACAAGTCCAAGGATTGGCCCTTCACAATCGCACATGAAGCTGGAGTGAGAGAATACTCAAACCCTAGTTCCTCGGCCTCGTCTTCCGATATTTGGTTTATTTCAGGGGCGGGCTTCTGGCGGGAGAGGAAGCCGGTGTGCACGAGGACGGCCATGAGGCGACCGAGGAAGGCAGCCTTGGAGGCTGGGACGGACAACGCTGCAGCAAGCTCCGGAAGGGTCATGGGGTGGCCGCGGCAGTGGAGGGCGTCAGGGATGCCGAGCTCGATGGCGCATTTGAGGGACATGGAGGAGATGAAGTTGAAAGTTTGGCTCCATACGTGAGCACGGGCTTGGAAGATCTCGCTCTCGCTCATCTCTCCGTCATAAGACCTCTCCATTTTTGTCTGGAGGGAATGAGATTGGATTAACAAATGCAGGATAGAGAAATGCTGAGGATCAATTTTAAGAATAATGCGAAATGAGAAAAGATAGGTTTCCACCAAATTTATTTTACTGAGTAACGCACCGACTGTTTAAATGAGCAATTAATGTCAAATACCTAATAAGAATTTATCACATCATTTAGTTCATCGTCTTTATGATCCAATCTCAGTATATTTATAGCTTTATTTTACAACGTATGATTTATTGGTCTTTAATATTGATGTTAGGTAATACTTATTATATGATGATAAAAATATTCCTTTACAACTTGAGAAATTTTTAATTGTGCACAGTTAAAAAATATTGTTAAAGATATTATGAGATATTAGAGGTATTAGTTGATCTTTCGCTATGTACCATGATAGCTAATTTCCTTATTATTAGATTATGATAGCTAGTTTCCACGTTATGTTATGCTATTTCTTTTCCCGTACACATTGTTCTTATATAGTTGCCATTGATTGTAATACGTTATGGTGTCCAGTTTTGGGAAAAGTGTCACAAAATGTTGTAAACCTATTGTATTGGTGTCAATTTAGTCCTAAACCTTTTAATTGTGCCAATTTAGTTCTAAACTTTTTGACCAAAAGCCAATTCTGTCCTTAAGGCTAATTTGGCCTAGAAAATGCTTACTTGGATGGCCAGACCAGAGTTAATGTGGATGCCGGAAAACAAAACGGCGTTGTCTTCGTTTCCATTAAAAATTAAAAAAAAAACCAACAACCTTCAAAACAACGTCACTCACCTTCTCTTTTGTTTTTCCTGCCCCAAATCCATGATCTTCTCCAATGCGAAGAATCAAAGGAAGAACCCTAATTGCTATTTGCCCACATCGATTTGGTCTCAACTCAAATCGAAGGATTTTGCTCAAGCCAAGTTGTTCTTTCATCGAATCAACTCGCCTATTTAGCCTGACACCTTCCTCCATCCGAACCCTACAATTCGTCCTTCGAAATTGCGAAGACCCGATTGACCCATAACTCAGTCGCAACCTAATTTGAACTTGAGATTTTGAAGCAAACTCGAAAAAGTGTGTGGTTTCGATTTGCTTGTGTTGTCGGCACTTAGTGAACATGACATAAATGTATGTTTTCGTGATCCCAAACCATCAAATTTCTCTGTGCTATTGCTCATTGTCTTCACGTGAGCATGGCAGAATATGAAAATAAAAAAAACACAACAATAATAAAGCATGGTAGAATCAATCACATGAGTAACAACTTGATTGGTTGGTCTTGTTCATGGTAATTTGAGAGCTATGAAATACGATTTACATCAATCATTAAATCAAGGAACAACATGAATTGATTCAAGCATGACTTGACGTAATATGGTTTGATGAGTTAGGCTATAGTTGGGCTAACAAGATTAGCTCTCGGTTTAGTCATGAAAAAGGAGAAGATGCGAGAATCATATTGTGAGAAGCAAAACTTTGAACAAAATGGCTATTGAACTTATTTCCTTTAGAGAACATGTATTCTGATTCTCTTAAACATTTCATCAAATATGTGGCATGTACTTTGATTAATGAACTTCTACTCACATATAAGGCAAAGTATCGCCACCAGGTCATCACTACAACATTAATACACATTTGAAACATTGATAAGCTTTAACCTCATACCTGGTAGACGCAATATTTGACCATGAACACTGATTGAATCAAGAACTTCAAATTTTTAAGACACAATAGCAGTGCTTTGTTGCCTCTACTTCATGGCCAAAAAGCCTTAAAGTAGTTGGACCTATTATGTTGTTGCTCCAATTTGTGTTTGTTTATGCTTATAATTTATGTTATTGCTCCATTATGTGCCAAACAGGGCAATAGAGAGTTGATATGCAAGCACATGTTTAATCAATATCACAAGCAGCCACAACTGAAGTTCCATTTAAAGTATTAAGCACATCAAGAAAGAAGAAAAATAAATAAGAGGAAGTAACTCGAACTAATAAGAAGTGACAGGATTAGGAAGTAATGTTGTGGTTGTTTTTGCTACTTGATGATGTGTTGATTCAGTGAAGTAGTGTCATTATTATTATTTTTTTGTTGATTATGACTAGTTGAATAGGATGGTGACCAATGAAGTATTATGATTGCAGTGGATCATCTTAGTTCGTAGGCATGCAGTGGTAGTTGTAGATGATGATGTTGTTTTTCCAATATTCAATAAATTTCGTGTGGTAAAAGAAGTAATACATGCTTTGTTTACACTTATTATTATTATTCTTGATATGTCATTAATTTTCTACTATCTGGACATATGTATTTGTTAACAAACTTGAACATAAGTCGTGAGAAAGTTCAACACCTAGTGTTTGATAAAATTTCTAAGTCAGCAGTTTGCTTGCCTTAGTTTTGAGAAAATGGTTGGCATATGAAGACAAAATTGCTTCAATTCTGTCTTAGGTTAATTTAACTCTATAGTTCAGAGAAGATGACTGGAGTTGGAAAATGAAAATTTTATCATAATTGCTTGCTAAGTGTTTGCGAAAATTTCTCAAAAAAATTTGACTTGAAAGTTTGAAAATTTCAACATATAGTTCATATATAGTTCATATATAGTTCAAGTCAATTGTGTAAATTATAATGTTCATAAAGCCTCCCTGTTTCAACATCTAGAATATATTTGATGCTTCGCGTGGTCTAGGATGTTGGTTAGTTTGGATTCAAATACTTGCTCATCTTCTGAGCGAGGGGTTTGAGTTCAAATACTCACGGGTTTTTTTTTATGCTCATTCTATCAGGGGTTTTAATCTGTTTATATGAGTGTGCTTGGATTAGATTGATTCCATAGATTTTTTTTAATTGTTAGTCGCTTTTTGTTCTTATATTATGTTGTCATAGATGATAGGTGGGATTTAGAAAGAGCGAAGATTTGGAATCTATCGCGAGTTTTGGAACTCCTATCTTATGATTAGCTTTTCATTACTAAATTGAGTCGATCTACTAATGAAATGACTTGCCGATGACAAAAGTCGGTCTGGAAAAATGGGATTCGATGACTGGCTCTGTAAGATACTGCTTTTCAATGCATCATCAATGCATCATTAACTTACAATTATGAATATAATAAATACAAATGCACTGATTCAACCAATTATTTCCGCAGGAGAAAGGTGTTTAAGAAGATAGATTATTGGAGATAGACCTGTCAAAATGGATCATAAACCCATTTCTTAACTCATATATTAGTAAATAGATCATAAATAGATTAGTTATATTTAATAAATGGACCATAAAATGGTAGGAGTCTAATATTAGTATTAAATGGGTCGTAAATAGGTCATAAATGAGTTTACAACTGATTTAAACTCAACTCATCTCTCTCGTCCTTACTTAACCTTGCGCTCACTCACTTCACACTCTCATCTCAGTTTAGGTATGAATTTTTCTAGATTTAATTAAATATGGAAATGTTTTAGCAATATGGGTCTGATTGGGTATGGATTGAGTATGGGTTGGGTCAAGAAAATTGCATTACACATAAATGGGTTAATGGATCAATTTGGGTCGGACCATTTATGAACTGACCCAAACCCGACCCAACCCACCCATTTGACAGGTCTAATTGGAGAGGAGTTTTTCGAGCGCCTATGAATCTTTCAGGATCTCTTTATATGTTGTTTCGAGCATTTGCTTGGTGTCTGCTTGGTGAATCTTTTAGGATCTCTTTATTTATTGTTTCGAGCATCTACTTGTTTGCTTGGTGAATCCTCTAAGATTTCTCTATTTCATTTTAAAAGCGTTGGTGTTTGCTTGGTGAATCCTACATGATTGTTTTTTGAGCGTCTTCTTGGTGTCTACTTAGTGAATCCTCAAGGATCTCTCTGTTTTGTTTTTCATTTCTACATCTGCAAGCATTAATGCATTTGAAATAGAAAAGATGGTTATGCTGTGGAAAATTATCTCGAAGGTGAAAGGAGGCACGAGCAGCTATTATCCTGCGCTACCGTATTGTTCTATCATGACTTTTAATCTGTTTTGTAAGTATGCTTGGATTGGATTGATTTCATAAATTTCATTTTAAGTGTCAGCTGCTTTTTTTTTTTTTCTGATATATATGTTCTTATGAATGATAGGCAGGATTCTAGGAAGAGCGATGAGTTAGATTCTATTACGAGTCTCGGTACTTCTCTCTTACTATTATCTTTCCATCGTTGAATTGAGTTGATCTATTTGATGACTAAAGCCGTACGATACTGCTTCTCAATGCATCGTTAGCTCACAACTATGAATACAATAATGCAAATGCATGGGTTCAACCTATTGTTTATGTAGGAGAAAGGTATTTACGAAGAAATATTGTTGGAGAGAAGTTTTTTGAGTGTCTACTTGGTGAATCTTCTTAGATCTTTCTATTTGGTTTTTTGAGCGTCTGCTTGGTGAATCCTCCAGGTTCTCTTTGTTTCGTTTTTGAGCATCTACTTGGTGTCTGTCTAGGATCGTATTTTGAGCATCTTTTTAGTCTCTTGCTTGGTCAATCCTCGAGGATCTACTTACCAAAAAAAAAAAAATCCTTCAAAATCTATTTGTTTTCTTTTTCTTTGCTGCACCTATAAGCATTAATGCATTTGAAATAAAAATGATGGTTAAGCCATAGAAGATTATCTCAAAGGTGAAAGAAGACACGAGTAGTTGTTATCCTGTGATACCAGATCATTCTATTGGGGATTTTAATTTATATATGTGAGTGCGCTTGGATTGGATTGATTTTATAGATTTTCTTTAACTATTAGTCATTTTTTTATTTTTACATGTATGTTCTTATGGATGATAGGCGGGATTTAAGGAAGAACAAAGAGTCGAAATTTATCGTGAGTCTCGAAACTCATCTCTTACTATTAGCTTTTCATTACTGAATTGAGTCGATCTACTGATGAAATGACTTGCCGGTTAGGAAAAATGGGATTCAATGATTGAGGTTGTAAGATATCGCTTCTTAATGCATCATTAGCTCACAACTATATGGAAACAATAAATGCAAATACATTGATTTAGCCTACTGTTTATGAAGGAGAAATGTGTTTAAGAAGAAAAATTGTTGGAAATGAGTTTTGCGAGCATTTGCTTGGTGTTTGCTTGGTGAATCCTTCATATTATTTTTCAAGCGTCCACTTGGTGAATCCTTCACGATCTCTTTGTTTCATTTTTCGGGCACCTGCTTGGTGTCTGCTTAGTAAATCCCTAGGATTGTTTTTTTT
Organism: Syzygium syzygioides; assembly: GCA_031216285.1. Taxonomy (NCBI): domain Eukaryota; kingdom Viridiplantae; phylum Streptophyta; class Magnoliopsida; order Myrtales; family Myrtaceae; genus Syzygium; species Syzygium syzygioides. Next base: position 20,720,133 of record CM062242.1, read on the forward strand.
TAGCGTCTGCTTGGTGCTCTCTGTTTCATTTTTCCAGCGTTTGCTTGGTGTATCCTCAAGAATCGTTTTTCGAGTGTTTGTTTGGTGTCTACTTGGTAAATCTTCCAAAATCTCTCTATTTCGTTTATCGAGCGTTTGGTTGGTGTCTGCTCAGTGAATTGTCAGAGGTCATTTTCGAGCATCTGCTAGGTGTCTACTTAGTGAATCCTTGATAATCTCTCTATTTCGTTTTACGTTTCTGTGTCTACAAGCATTAATGCATTTGAGATACATTTGAAATACAAAGGATGTTTAAGCCACGAAAGATTATCTCGAAGGTGAAAGGAGGCACAAACACTTATTATCCTACAATACTAAATCGTTCTATCAAGGCTTTTAATCTATTTATGTGAGTGTGCTTTAATTGGATTGATTTTATTCTAACTATTAGTCATTGTTTATTCTTATATGTATGTTTTTATGGGTGATTGGCGGGATTTCAGGAGGAGCAAGAAGTCGAAATCTATCATGAGTCTCGGAACTTCTCTCTTACTATTAGCTTTCCATTCTAAATTAAGTCAATCTACTGATGGAATGACTTGATGGTTATAAAAGCCAGTCAGGAGAATGAAATTCAATGACTGAAGCTGTAGGTTACTACTTCTCAATGCATCATGAATGCATCATTAGCTCACAACTATGAATACAATAAATGAAAATGCAATGATTTTTTTTTGTCTGTTATATTCTAAGTCTCAACTCACTTTTACAATTTTGCCCTACTTTTTGCAGGATGTGGGAGTCGAAATCCACATATAAAATTACACGTTCCCACCTTTAGCTCTCTAAGAAGGTGGGGATCCTAAGTAGGAAGGGTGATCAATATAGTAAACCCCTGTGCTTAAAAATGCACTGATTCAACCTACTATTTTTGTAGGCAGAAGGTGTTTACAAAAAAAGATTATTGGGGTGAAGTTTTTTGAGCGTCTGCTTAGTGTCTGCTCGCTCTGTTTCATTTTTCAAGCATTTGGTTGGTGTCTGCTTAACAAATCATCTAGGATTTTTTTTTCGAGCGTCTTCTTGGTGAATCCTCCAAGATCTCTCTATTTCGTTTTTTGAGAGTCTGCTTGGTGTTTGCTTGGTCAATCCCCTGAAATCTCTTTGTTTCGTACTTCGTTTCTACATCTTTGAGTGTTAATGCATTTGAAATATAAAGGATGGTTAAGCCACAGAAGATTATCTCGAAGGTGAAAGGAGCAATTGTCATCCTGCGATACCATATTGTTCTATCGGGGATTCTAATATGTTTATATGAGTGTGCTCAGATTGGATTGATTTTATAGCATGTATATTCTTATGGGTGATAGGCAGGATTTTTAGGAAGTGTGAAGAACTGAAATCTATCATGAATCTCGAAACTCCTCTCTTAATATTAGCTTTCCATCACTGAATTGAGTCGATTTATTGATGAAATAACTTGTCGGTCACGAAAGCTGGCTAGGAAAAATGGGATTCGATGATTGAGGCCATACGATACTGCTTCTCAATGTATCTTTAGCTCACAACTATGAATACAATAAATGAAAATGCAATGATTCAACCTATTGTTTATGCAGGAGAAAGGTATTTAAGAAGAAAAATTATTGGAGAGGAGTTTGGGATTTGAGAAATATTATGAAAAATATAAAAAAAATTAATGAGGTATATTGAATGGATGATGTTTTGAAGAAAACTTTTAAAGAAAACCTTCTTACTAGCTAAATATGTTGTTTTATGGCTGCTAATGTGTCGATGAAGTAGCCTAGGAGTATTAAGAGATGGAGGGATAACTGTGTTATAAGTGACGCATGAATAATTTCTTCTTTTGTCAAAGAATTAGCAATGCTCTTAGGAAGGGATGCATCATGTAACCATCACTTACAGATACTATCTTCATCTCTTTCCACATTTATGTAGGAGTGGATTATCTTCCACATTGATAAATTGAGACATTTCTTTCATTTGGACCTATGGCTATTCTTTGTTTTCACTAAGTAGCTGCAACTGAAGTTCTATTTAAAGTAGTAGGCCCATCAAGAAAGAAGAATAATAAATAAGAGGAATTAACTCGAGCCTACAAGAAGTGATGGGATTAGAAAGTAGTATTGTGGCTATTTTTTATTTGTTGATGATGTATTGATTCAGTGAAGTAATGTCATGGTTGTTTTTGCTTTTCTTTTTTTCGATTATGGCTCGTTGAATGGGATGGGGATTAGTGAAGTACTGTGATTGCAATGGATCATCTTAGTTCATAGGCATGTAGTGGTGGTTATAGCTGATGAGGTTTGTTTTCTAATATTCAATAAAATTTTCAAGGTAAAGGAAGTAATACATGCTTTATATACACTCATTCTTGTTATTCTTGCTCCGTCAGTAATTTTCTACTATCCGAACTTATGTATTTGTTGACACAAGTTAGTTAGGTTGTGAGAAAATTATGTGTTTGACAAAATTTCTAAGTCAGCAGCTTACTTGCCTATAGGTGGGGAGAAAGATTTGTTTTTGATGTTGGTTTCGAGAAAATGGCTTTCCCTCACTTTTTGTTCTTACATGTATATTTTTATGGATGATAGGTGGGATTTTAGAAAGAGCGAAGAGTTCGAATCTAATATGAGTCTCGGAAGTAATACATGTTTTTTTTTTACATTCATTCTTGTTATTCTTTTTCTTTCATTAATTTTCTACTATGTGAACACATGTTTTTGTTGACAAATTTGGACGCAGGTCTTGAGAAAGTTCAGTGCCTATAATGTGTTTGATGAAATTTTTAAGTTAGCAGCTTAATTGCTATGGTTGAGGGAGAGAGATTTGTTTATAGTGTTGGTTTTGAGAAAATGGCTTTTTGTTACTTTTTGTTCTTACAAGTATATTCTTATGGATGATAGGCGATATTTTAGGAAGAACGACGAGTTAGAATCTATTGTGAGTCTCGAAGCAATACATGCTTTGTTTACATTCATTTTTATTATTCTTGCTCTGTTGTTAATTTTCTACTATCCGAACACATGTATTTGTTGAAAAATCTAGACACAAGTCATGAGAAAGTTCAATGCCTGTAATATATTTGATGAAATTTCTAAGTTAGCAGCTTACTTGTTTATGATTAGGGAGGGGGATTTATTTATGGCGTTGGTTTTGAGAAAATAACTTTCTATCACTTTTTGTTCTTACATGTATATTATTATGGATGATAGGCGAGGTTTTAGGAAGAGTAAGAGTTGAAATCTATCATGAGTCTTGAAAGTAATACATGCTTTATTTACATTCATTTTTATTATTTTTGCTCTGTTGTTAATTTTTTACTATTTGAACGTATGTATTTGTTGATAAATTGGACATAGATTGGGAGAAAGTTCAACGCCTATAATATATTTGATGAAATTTCTAAGTCAACAACTTACTTGCCTATAGGTGAGGAGGGATATTTGTTTATGGTGTTAGTTTGAGAAAATAGATTTTCATCACCTTTTGCTCTTACATGTATATTGTTATGGTTGATATGCGGGATTTTAGGAAGAGCAAGGAGTTAGAATCTATCGTAAGCCTCGGAAGTATACAAGCTTTGTTTACATTAATTCTTATTATTCTTGCTCTGTCGTTAATTTTCTACTATCCGAACACATGTATTTGTTGACACAAGTTAGTTAGGTTGTGAGAAAGTTCAACACCTATAATGTGTTTGATACAGTTATTAAATTAGCAACTTACTTACCTATGGATGGGGAGGCAGATTTGTTTATGGTGTTAGTTTTGAAAAAAAATGAATTTCCATCGCTTTTGTTCTTACATGTATATTCTTATAGATGATAGGTGGGATTTTAGCAAGACTGGGGAGTTGAAGTATATCGTGAGTCTCGAAACTTTTCTTTTACTATTAGCTTTCCATCATTGAATTGAGTCGATCTACTGATGAAATGACTTGCTGGTTACAAAAGTCAGTTAGGATAAATGGGATGGGATTCGACGACTGAGGCCGTAAGATGCCACTTCTCAATACATCATTAGCTCACAATTATGAATAAAAAAAAGGTAAATGCATTGATTGAAAGTTGTTTAAGAAGAAAGATTGTTGGAGAGGAATTTGGGATTTGAGAAATATTTTGAAAAATATAAAAAAAATTGAATGAGCTATTTTCCTTACTTATTGCTTGCACGATACTTTTAAAGAAAATCTTCTTGCTCGCTAAATATGTTGTTTCATGGCAAGTGTCAATGAAGAAGCCCTAGGAGTATCAAGATGGAGGAATAACTGTGCTGCAAGTGACGGAAGAATGGTTTCTTCTTTTGTTAATGAATCATGTATCAATGCTCTTAGCAAATGATACATTATGTAACTGTCACTTTTACTATCTTTAATTTTTTCCATATTGATGTGGGAGTGGATTATTTATCTTCAACTGTTTCTACATTGATACACTGAGACATTTATTTCATTTGGATCTAAAGCTATTCTCTATTTTCACTAAGCAGCTACAACTGAAGTTCCATTTAAAGCAATAGGCCCATTAAGAGAGAAGAAAAATAAATAAGAGAAAGTAACTTGAACCTACGAGAAGTAATGGGATTATAAAGTAGTGTTGTGGCTATTTTTTATTTGTTGATGATGTGTTGGTTCGCTGAAGTAGTATCATGGTTATTTTTTGCTTTTCTTTCTTTGGATTATGGCTCGTTGAATAGAATAGGGATCAGTGACGTACTGTAATTGTAGTGAATCACCTTAATTCATAGGCATGCAGTCGTGTCTGTAGATGATAAGGTTTTTTTTTCCAATACTTAATAAATTTTTCAAGGTAAAGGAAGTAATACATGCTTTGTTTACACTCATTCTTATTATTCTTGCTCCATCATTAATTTTTTTACTATCTGGACATATATATTTGTTAACATGGGTTAGTTAGGTTGTGAGAAAGTTCAACGTCTATGATGTGTTTGACGAAATTTCTAAGTCATCAGCTTACTTACTTATAGGTGGGGAGGAAGATTTTTTTTTTAATGTTGGTTTTGAGAAAATGGCTTTTCCTCACTTTTTGTTCTTACATATATATTCTTATGGATGATAGGCGGGATTTTAGGAAGAGTGAAGAGTTGGAATCTATCATGAGTCTCCGAAGTAATATATGCTTTGTTTACATTTATTCTTGTTATTCTTGTTCTGTCATTAATTTTTTGCTATCTGAACACATGTATTTGTTGATAAATATGGACACAGGTCTTGAGAAAGTTTAACGCTTATAATGTGTTTGATAAAATTTTTAAGTCAGCAGCTTACTTACCTATGGTTGAGGAGGGAGATTTGTTTACAGTGTTGGTTTTGAGAAAATCGCTTTTCCTCACTTTTTGTTCTTATATGTGTATTCATATGGATGATAGGCGAGATTTTAGGAACAACGAGGAGCTGAAATCTTTCATGAGTCTTGAAAGTAATAAATGCTTTGTTTACTTTCATTTTTATTATTCTTACTCTGTCGTTAATTTTCTACTATCCGAACATATGTATTTGTTGAGAAATCTGGACACAGGTCATGAGAAAGTTCAATGCCTGTAATGTGTTTGATAAAATTTCTAAGTTAGTAGCTTACTTACCTATGGTTAGGAAGGAAGATTGTTTATGGTGTTGGTTTTGAGAAAATGGCTTTCCATCACTTTTTATTCTTACATGTATATTCTTACGGATGATAGGCAGGGTTTTAGAAAGAGTGAATAGTTAATATCTATCATGAGTCTCGGAAGTAATACTTACTTTTTTTACATTCATTCTTATTATTCTTTCTTTGTTGTTAATTTTTTACTATCCGAACACACACATTTATTGATAAATTTGTACATAGGTTGTCAGAAAGTTTTCAGTGTGTTTGATGAAATTTCTAAGTCAATAGTTTATTTGCCCATGGGTGGGGAGGAAGATTTGTTTATGGTGTTAGTTTGAAAAAATGGCTTTCCATTTCCTTTTGTTCTTATATGTATATTCTTATGATTGATAGGTGAGATTTTAGGAAGAGCGACGAGTTAGAATCCATCGTGAGTTTCGGAAGTAATACAAGCTTTGTTTACATTAATTCTTATTATTCCTCCTCTGTCGTTAATTTCTTACTATCCGGATACATGTATTTGTTGACATAGGTTAGTTAGGTCATGAGAAAGTTTAACACTGATAATGTGTTTAATGAAATCTCTAAATCAGCAGCTTACTTGCCTATGGGTAGGAAGGAAGACTTTTTTTGTGTGTTAGTTTTGAGAAAATGACTTTTTATCACTTTTTGTTCTTACATCTATATTTTATGGATGATAGGTGGGATTTTAGGAAGAGCGAGGAGTTGGAATCTATCATGAGTCTCGAAAGTAATATATGCTTTATTTACATTCCTTATTATTCTTTCTGTCATTAATTTTCATTTATTCGAACACATGTATTTATTGACAAATCTGGACACAGGTCTTGAGAAAATTCAATGCCTATAATGTGTTCGATGAAATTTCTAAGTTAGTAGCTTACTTACCTATGGTTAGAGAGGGAGATTTGTTTATGGTGTTAATTTTGAGAAAATGATTTCCCTCACTTTTAGTTCTTACATGTATATTCTTATGGATGATAGGCGGGATTTTAAGAAGAGTAAGGAGTTGGAATCTATTGTGAGTCTTGGAAGTAATACATGCTTTGTTTATATTTATTTTTATTATTCTTTCTCTGTCGTTAATTTTCTACCATCCGAACACATGTATTTGTTGACAAATCTGGACACGAGTCATGAGAAAGTTCTACGCCTATAATGCGCTTAATGAAATTACTAAGTCAGCAGCTTACTTGCTTATAGGTAGGGAGGGAGATTTGTTTATGGGGTTGGTTTTGGAAAAATGGATTTCCATTGCTTTTTATTCTTACATGTATATTTTTATAGATGATAGGCGGGAGAGCGAGGAGTTGGTGTATATCGTGAGTCTTGAAACTCTTCTCTTACTATTAGTTTTCCATCACTGAATTAAGTCGATTTATTGATGAAATGACTTGTCGGTCACAAAAACCAATCAGGATAAATGTGATTCGATGACTTTGGCCATAAGATATCACTTCTCAACGCATCATTAGCTCATAATTATGAATACATTGATTCTGCCTCCTATTTATGTAGGAGAAAGTTGTATAAGAAGAAAGATTGTTGGAGAGGAGTTTGAGATTTGAGAAATATTATGAAAAATATAAAAAATTGAATGAGCTATTTTCCTTACTTATTGCTTGCATGATACTTTTGAAAAAAATCTCGCTGGCTAAATTTGTTGTTTCATAGCTAGTGTCGATGGAGTAGCCCAAGGAGCATTCAGATGGAGGAATAATCATGCTGTAAGTGAAGCATGAATAATTTCTTCTTTAGTCAATGAATCATGTAGCAATGCTCTTAGAAAAGGACATATTATGTAACTATCACTTGCAGATACTATATTTAGTTCTTTTCACATTGATGTGGGAGTGGATTATCCATCTTCGACTGTTTTTACATTGATAAATTTAGACATTTCTTTCATTTGGACCTAAAGATATTCTCTGTTTTCACTAAGTAGTTGCAACTGAAGTTCCATTTAAAGCAGTAGGCCCATTAAGAAAGAAAAAAATAAATAAGAGAAAGTAATTCAAACCTACAAGAAGTAATGGGATTAGAAAGTAGTGTTGTGGCTATTTTTATTTGTTGGCAATATGTTGGTTCAGTAAAGTAGTGTCCTGGTTGATTTTGCTTTTTTTTTTTCGATTATGGCTCGTTTAATAAGATGGGGATTAGTGAAGTACTATGATTGTAGGATCACCTTAGTTCGTAGGCATGCAATGGTGGTTGTAGAAGATGAAGTTGTTTTTTTCAATATTCAATAAATTTTTCAAGGGGGAAGAATACTAGAAGTGCCAAAACTTATGTACGATACTCACTTTAGTGCAAAAAGTTTTCTCCGGATTACTTAAGTGCCAAATTGAAAAAAAAACGATCACTTAAGTGCTAAGGGCAAGAAATTCTGGCCAAATTAATACGTGGCTTTTATAATTAAAATTTTAATCCAAGTTAGGTTTTTTTTAAAAAAAAATCGGTCTATGTGGCATTTTCATGTGTATATTTCGATTTTTTAAATGTTTTTTTTTATTTTTTCCTTCTTTCCTTTTTTTCTTTTCTTTCTTCTTCTATCATTGGCCGGTGACCAGACACTGACCATCGACCACTGACCATGTTTGGCCGCTTGGACTCGCTCGGACGAGGCCGCCGTCGCCCGCCATAGGCGAGGCTTGGCCGACTCTCACTTGGGCGAGGGTGGGCAAGCCTTGGCGAGGCCTCTGTGGCGAGCCTTCACCAAGGCTCGCCCTTGCTCAGGCAAGAGTCGGCCTTCGGCGCTCTCCTATGGCTTTCAAGGGCGGCCTCGCCCAGGGCAAGGGTTGCCTTGCCTAGATTTGGCAAGGCCGGCCTCATTAGCTGCCGGTGAGGCCGCCGTGGCCTAGGCAAGGGCTGGCCTCGCCCAGCCCAAACCTAGTAAGGTGAGGGTCGATCGAGCCTCACTTGTGGCGGGCGATAGCGGCCTCGTCTAGGCAATAGGCCATGGCTGGTGATCGGTGTTCGGTCACCGGCCAAAGGTAAAAGAAAAAGAAAGAAAAGAAAAAAAGAAAAGAAGGAAAAAAAGAAAAAAAAATCAGAAAATATTTTTAAAAAAATCGAAGTGTACATGCTAAACTACGTCGTTTTGAAGTGTACATGCTGACTAAACCTGCTGCGAGCCACATCGACTTTGGGAATTAATAAAAAAATGCCACATCAGATTTCCGGCCAAACTAATCGGAATTGGTATTTAAGTGATCGTTTTTAAAAAGTTTGGAAATAAGTGATCCAGCCGAAATTTTTGGCATTAAAGTAAGCGCCACACATAAGTTTTGGCACTTCTTGTGTTCTTTCCCTTTTTTCAAGGTAGAAGAAGTAACACATGCTTTGTTTACATTCATTCTTATTATTCTTACTCTGTTGTTAATTTTCTACAATTCGAAGACATGTATTTGTTGATAAATTTGGACACAGGTCTTGAGAAAGTTCAGCACCTATAATGTGTTTGATGAAATTTCTAAGCCAACAGCTTACTTGCCTATGGTTGGGGTGGGAGATTTGTTTATGGTGTTGGTTTTGAGAAAATGGATTTTCATCACTTTTTGTTCTTACATGTATATTCTTATGGATGATAGGCAGGATTTTAAGAAAAGCAAGGAGTTGGAATCTGTTGTGAGTCTTGAAAGTAATACATGCTTTGTTTACGTTCATATTTATTATTCTTGCTTTGTCGTTAATTTTCTACTATCCAAATATATGTATTTGTTGACAAATCTGGACATAGGTCATGAGAAAGTTCTATGCCTATAATGTGTCTGATGAAATTACTAAGTTAGCAGCTTACTTGCCTATGTTTAGGGAGGGAGATTTATTTATGGTGTTGGTTTTGAAAAAAATGGATTTCCATTGCTTTTTGTTTTTACATGTATATTCTTATAGATGATAAGCAAGATTTTAGGAAGAGAGATGAGTTGGAGTATATCGTGAATCTCGAAACTCTTCTCTTACTGTTACCTTTCCATCACTGAGTTGAGTCGATTTACTGATGAAATGACTTGCTGATTACAAAAGCCAGACAGGATTTGCCGATCACAAAAGCCAATCAGGATAAATGGGGTTCGACAATTGAGGCCGTAACATACCACTTCTCAATGCATCATTAGCTCACAATTATGAATAAAAAAAAGCTAATGCACTGATTTAGCCTCTTATGTATGCAGGAGAAAGTTGTTTAAGGAGAAAGATTATTAGAGAGGAGTTTGGGATTTGAGAAATATTATGAAAAATATAAAAGAAATTGAATGAGCTATTTTCCATATTTATTGCTTGCGTGATACTTTTGAAGGAAATCTCCTTGCTGGTTAAATTTGTTGTTTCATTGCTAGTGTCAATGAAGTAGCCCCGGGAGCATCAAGATGGAGGAACAACCGTGCTGCAAGTGACGCATGAATAGTTTCTTCTTTCGTCAATGAATCATGTAGCAATGCTCTTAGCAAAGGATACATTATGTAACTATCACTTGCAGATACTATCTTCAGATCTTTCCATATTGATGTGGGAGTGAATTATCCATCTTCGACTATTTTCACATTGATAAATTGAGACATTTCTTTCATTTGGATCTAAAGCTATTCTCTGTTTTCACTAAGCAGTTGCAATCGAAGTTCCATTTAAAGCAATAGGCCCATTTAGAAAGAAGACAAATAAATAAGAGGAAGTAACTCAAACTTATGAGAAGTGATGGGATTAGAAAGTAGTGTTGTAACTATTTTTTATTTGTTAACGATATGGTGGTTTAGTGAAGTAGTGCCATGATTTTTTTCTGCTTTTTTTTTTCGATTATGAGTTGTTGAATGGGATGGGGATCAGTGAAGTACTGTGATTGTAGGATCACCTTAGTTCGTAGGCATACAGTGGTGGTTGTAGATGATGAGGTTGTTTTTTCAATATTCAATAAATTTTGCAAGGTAAAGGAAGTTATACATGCTTTGTTTACACTCATTTTTATTATTTTTGCTCTGTCGTTAATTTTCTACTATTCAGATATGTGTATCTATTGATAAATCTAGACATAGGTCATGAGAAATTTCAGTGCCTATAATGTTTCTGATAAAATTTCTAAGTCAGTAGTTTACTTGCCCATGGGTGGGGAGGAAGATATGTTTATAGTGCTGGTTTTGAGAAAATCGATGGTACTCGATTTTGTCTTAGGTTAATTTAACTCTGTAGTTCAAAGAAGATGACTAAAGCTGGAAAATGAAATTTTTGTCATAATTGCCAACTGGGTGTCTGTGAAAATTTTGTCAAACGAATTTGACTTGAAAGTTTGAAAATTTCAACATATATAGTTCATATACAGTTGAAGTCAGTTGGGTAAATTAGAATGTTCATAAAGCCTCCCCGTTTCAACATTTAGAATACATTTGATGTTTCACGCAGTCCAGGATGTTGGTTAGTTTGGATTCAAATACTTGCTCATCTTTTAAGGGAGAGGTTTGAATTTAAATACTCATGGGTTTTTTTTTTATGCCCGTTCTATCGGGGCTATTAATATGTTTTTGTGAGTGCGCTTGGATTGGATTGATTTCATAGATTTTTTTTAGCTACTAGTCGCTTTTTGTTCTTACATTATGTTCTTGTGGATGATAGATAGGATTTTAGGAAGAATGAGAAGTTGGAATCTATCGTGAGTCTCGGATCTCCTCTTTTACTATTAACTTTCAATCACTAAATTGAGTTAATCTACTGATGAAATGACTTGAGGATCGCAAAAGCCAGTGAGGAAAAATGGAATTTGATAATTGAGGCCGTAAAATACCACTTCTCAATGCATTATCAATGCATCATTAGCTCACAACTATGAATACAATAAATGCAAATGCATTGATTTAGCCTACTGTTTATGCAGGAGAAAAGTGCTTAAGAAGAAAGATTATTGGAGAGGAGTTTAAGATTTGAGAAATATTATAAAAAAATAAAAAAATTTGAATGATGTATTTTCCTTTCTTATTGTTTGCATGATGCTTTTGAAGAAAACCTCCTTGCTGGCTAAATATGTTGTTTCATGGCTGCTAGAGTGTCAATGAAGCACCTCCAAGAGCATCAAGAGATGAAGGGATAACCATGCTACAAATGACGCATGAATAGTTTCTTCTTTCGTCAAAGAATTATGTAGCAATGCTTTTAGGAAATGGTGCATTATGGAACTATAACTTGGAGATATATCTTCAACTCTTTCCACATTATTGTGTGAGTGAATTATCCATCTTTAGCTATTTTCACATTGATAAATTGAGATATTTCTTTGATTTGGATCTAAGGCTATTTTATGTTTTCACTAAGTTGTTGCAACCGATATATGTGGTTTTTTTGATATTACATATTTTGGTGGAGAAAGTTATTTTATCACCTGTATTGATAATTTTTTACATTATGGTTACATTTATCTATTGCACGATAAATTTCAATTAGTGATTGCACTTAAGGTTTATCTTAAAAAAGGTTGAGAGGCAATTAGATGAAAAAGTGAAAATACTAAGGTTGGGTAGAGGTGATGAGTATTATGGAAAGCGCCAAATCACTTACTACTGGAAACACATGTTGGATAGAAGAGTAGTTGAAGAGCATTTCATACAATATTACTACATAGATAAAAAAAGATAACTTCTTCTTCTAATTTGCTACGGAAAGAGACGAGCCTCTTCCTTTAAGAAAGAAGCCAATCAAGAAATCCAAGATTGGTTTTGAGGCACCAACTGATTCACTTGTTTTTGAAAGCATCAAAGATAAACCTCAACGAGAGATCTAAAACCCTTCAAAGGAGTAATCTTATTGTCGCTGAAGCCAGGTTCTTGAAAGAGCTTTGCCCATTCTTTTCAGTTCCTCTCTTTGCCTGTGGTACCCACCATCATAATCTTGTCATAGAAGAGCTTCATCGTTTTTCCTTCCTCCTGTCCATCTCCTATCACCGCTTCTAAAATCACTGCTTTACCCGTTTTGCCATTTTTTGTAATCGTTTCCTTACTCCGCTTTAGTATTTTCACGTTCTTCCAGTCGTGTGATACCCATTGCATAATTAATCAGACATAAATATATGACCGAGTATTGGCATCAAACATGGAAAGCATTACTATATGCATCTCCATGAATGCGACTACTATAATGTAACCGTGAGTAAATATACTTCCATGTGGATTTCGAATAACAATTGATAGTACTATTCATGACCATGTATGTGCAAAGGGTACCGTTTGCTGGAAAATTAATTAAAGAAGAACAAAAAAGTGGACTATTTCCAAGCAATTATGGCAAAAAAAAAAAATAACATACGAGTACCAACAAAATATGCTTGCATCGACAAAAGAAATTTACCACATTAATTTATATAAGCTAGCTATTCCTTTTCGTACTTCCTTACACATAAAACATCTCATACCTTGAGCAAAACAGCGTCCACCCGAGTAATAGCCTCAAACATGTCACCACGACGTACTTCAAATTCCACGTCCCTTCCAAGTTAGCCACCACGCGTGGCAGATCGAGTATCATCCACTCCATCTCCGGGAACACCTCCGCCAGCTCCCTCACCAGCCCTCCGGTCCCTCCCCCAATGTCGACTGCCGTCCTCAGCCCCTCAAACAGCCACTTTCCACACTTTTCCACATCAACCTCGCCATCAATGGCCCATTGCTCACCATCGCCGCGTTCATGCACCGGTTGAACTTCTCGTCTTGAACCTTGATCTCACACGTGCTCTTCCCGTGCTGCATGTGTGTGGGCATCCGTGACGACGACAACGAGCTGATCTCGCCGTCACTCTTGAGCCACTCACCCATGCAGTGAAATCGGTCGACGATTATCGGTCAAGCGTGAGCAGTACAATCGGCGACAAGTCCAAGGATTGCCCTTCCCAATCGCACGTGAAGCTGGAGTGAGAGAATACCCAAACCCTAGTTCCTCGGCCTTGTCTTCTGAAATCTGGTTTTTTTTAGAGGCGGGCTTCCGGCGGGAGAGGAAGCCGGTGCGCACGAGGATGGCCATGAGGTGGCCGAGGAAGGCAGCCTTGGAGGCGGTGATGGACAACGCTGTGGCAAGCTCTGGGAGGGTCGTGGGGCAGCTGCGATGGTGGAGGGCGTCGAGGATGCCAAGTTCGATGGCGCATTTGAGGGACATGGAGAGATAAAGTTGAAAGTGTGGCTACATACGTGAGCATAGGCTTAGATGATCTCGCTTTCGCTCATATCTTCGTTATTAGTGTTAGGATTCACCGCACAATCACAAAAAATAGAGAGTAAAAAGCGAAAAGGAGAATCGAGACACAATATTTTTATCTTGATTCAATCTTAAACTAGGGCTACATTGAGTAGAGGATTTCACTTTAATTGGTATCTCGCACCTCTAGATTACATCTCTCAATTACAAGAGAAAGAGAATGTATATAGGCCATAATTTGATTTAAAATAGGAAATCTCTTTTTAGAAAACCTACTGATATGAATCTGTGCGGAAGATGATCGTTCTACGAAAATCTATGAGTTACGAATTGCTAATTTCAACCTCCAATCGAACCTGTGATTGGTAATCTCGGTATGAACGCGACCTGTTAACGAACCTGTGTCAACCAATCCACGTTATAACGTCACGAACAAGAGAATTCGCGATCTTGCTCGATAAGTTAAATTCGATCGCCACAAGGGAGCCTTGATAAGATCTAGTCCTCAAGAGAACTCAAGAAGAAAACTCTGCTAAATAAAATTCTGCCTGTTCTTAGAAACCTATAAGCAACCTTATATAGGGTGCTAACCCTAATCCTAATCCTACTAGGATTAAAATTACAAAAATAACCTTAATTATTAAAATTCGTCCAAAAATAGAAAAATGCCTAAAAAATCATCTAAACGACTCCAAATCGCTAAAAAACGTCATCAATCACTACTAAAGTAGTGAGTATTGATCAGCGGTCCGTTTCTAAGCGTCCGTCCAAATTTGAGCAAATTCGGAGTTCGTCAATTCTAGGCTCTTTCGGAATTCGCTGGAGCAAAAGTAATCACGTTGCGCCAAAGAGTTTCAGAATCTTCAAGTTTCGAATTCAGATTATCTTCATTCCAAATATCTTGAACCATGATGCCGATAGCTTGTTTGAATTCCTTCGCTCTCGCTCGAGTGATCGGGCCTAGCGGATAGATTAACGGGTCCCTAGCACCTCCTCCTCGATAGGGTTCGATGTCCACATCATTCCCTCCCCCGTGCAAAAGATTTGCCCTCAAATCAGCGTCTGCATCAAAAAGAGTCAAATCAGAAACATTGAAAGTAGCACTAATACCATACTCACCTGGAAGGTTAAGCTTGGAAGGTCCATCCCCTCGAGGTAGCAATTTAGAATGTCATTGTTTGGGGAAACGCTCTGTGTGCATATGAACCCAAACCCAATCGCCAGGCTCAAACACTACTTTTTTGCGCCATTTGTTGGGTTGCTTTGCATACTGCTCTGTCTTAAGCTCAATATTCAGCCGCGTCTTCTCATGTAAAGTCTTCACAAATTCAGCTTTCTTAGCACCATCTAAATCTACACGCTCAGCAATAGGTAAAGGGGTTAAATCTAACGGAGTTAAGGGATTAAAACCATAGACAACCTCAAACGGTGTGAATTTAGTAGCAGAATGCACGCTTCTATTATAAGCAAACTCAACATGCGGTAAACAATCTTCCCAAGATTTAATGTTCTTTTTAATGATAGCACGCAACAATGTCCCTAAAGTCCTATTAACTACTTCAGTTTGACCATCAGTTTGTGGATGACAAGTAGTAGAGAATAAAAGTTGTGTACCTAACTTCTTCCACAATGTCTTTCAAAAGTAGCTTAAAAATTTAGTATCTCGATCAGAAACAATGGACCTAGGCATGCCATGCAAACGCACAACTTCACGAAAGAACAATTCAGCAACATTCGATGCATCATCAGATTTATCACAAGGTATAAAATGAGCCATCTTTGAAAATCGATCAACCACCACAAAAATAGAATCCTTGCCATGCTTAGACCTAGGCAATCCTAACACAAAATCCATAGAGATATCAATCCAAGGATGCGTCGGAATAGGCAAAGGTGTATACAAACCATGTGGTTTAATCGTAGACTTAGCCTGCTTACATGCGATACATCTCTCGCAAACTCGTGTGACATCTCGTTTCATGTGTGGCAAAAAAAAATGTTCATGCAGAACTTCATAAGTCTTATTGATTCCAAAATGCCCCATTAAACCACCACTATGTGCTTCTCGCACTAACAACTCGCGCAAAGAGCATCTAGGCAAACACAACTTATTTTCACGAAAGAGATATCCATCATGCTTATAAAACTTTTCAAACGCAGCATGCTCACAAGCTTCAAATACTCTTCCAAAATCATCATCGTCAGCGTATAAACCTTTGATATGCTCGAAACCTAGACACTTTGCTCCTAGAGTAGTTAGAATTGCGTACCTTCGAGAAAGTGCATCGGCTACCACATTTTCCTTACATTTTTTGTACTTAATTACATATGGAAAAGTCTCAATGAACTCCATCCATTTGGCATGTCTTTTGTTCAACTTTTGCTGCCCTCTTAAGTACTTTAAGGTCTCATGGTCGGTGTAGATCACAAACTCCTTTGGCCACAAGTAATGTTGCCAATTCTCCAAAGTTCGCACCAAAGCATACATCTCCTTATCGTAAGTCGGATAATTCAATGTCGCTCCGCTTAACTTCTCGCTGAAATACGCTATAGGACGTCCTCCTTGCATCAACACGACTCCGATTCCTGTACCAGAAGCATCGCATTCTATCTCAAAAGTAGTACTGAAATTTGGTAAAGATAATAAAGGAGCATTAGTCAACTTATCCTTTAACAGATTGAATGCTCTCTCTTGCTCTTCTCCCCACGTGAAACCTACGTGCTTCTTGATAATCTCGGTTAAAGGTGCGGCGATAGTGCTGAAGTCTTTTACAAATCTACGATAGAAACTGGCTAAACCATGAAAGCTGCGCACCTCTCCTACTGTTTTAGGTGTTGGCCATTCACGGATTGCTTTCACCTTTTCTTCATCAACCTGTATTCCATCAGCACCAACAACAAAGCCTAGAAATACTAATTTGTCAGTTACAAAACAGCACTTCTTTAGGTTAGCATATAATTGTTCAGCCCTTAAAACCTGCAAAACAGCTCGCACATGCTCAATATGGTTATCAAGGTTTCGACTATATATCAGGATATCATCAAAATAGACAACTACAAATCGACCAATAAAAGCACGTAGAACATGATTCATAAGTCGCATGAAAGTACTAGGTGCGTTAGTTAAACCGAATGGCATGACTAACCACTCATATAACCCGTACTTGGTCTTAAATGCAGTTTTCCATTCATCCCCCTCTTTCATTCTAATTTGATGATAACCACTTTTCAGATCAATTTTAGTAAATATGCAAGCTCCATGCAATTCATCTAACATGTCATCTAACCTAGGAATAGGATGTCGATACTTTACCGTTATGTTATTGATTGCTCGACAATCAACACAAATCCGCCACGACCCATTCTTCTTTGGCACTAACAAAACAGGGACAGCACACGGGCTAAGAGACTCTCTCACATATCCTTGCTTTAGTAATTCGCTAACTTGCTGCTGAAGTTCCTTTGTCTCTTCAGGATTGCTTCGATATGCGGGTCGGTTAGGCAATGGTGCACCAGGAATCAAATCGATTTGATGCTCTATGCCTCGAATCGGTGGTAAACCTCCAGGAAGTTCATCAGGAAAGATATCTTCAAATTCCTGCAATAAAGACACGACAGAACTTGGCAAATTCGGGTCAAGTTCGTTAGTAGTAAACAGTGCCTCTTTGTACAAAAGTACAAGTATCGGTCGGTCCAGAAATAAAGCTCTCCTCACTTCGCTCGATTTTGCATAAAAATTCTTTTCTCTCTTTTCTTTTCTCTCGGTTTTTACCACTCTACTTTTATCTTCCTCTCCTTTTACTTGTGTCTCAGAGTTTCCAAGCAGGCCCTCAGTTTTATCACTTTTTCTCTTTCTCTCAGCTTCACGTTGTAGTTTCAATTGATCTTCATGCACCTCAGTAGGTGTCATTGGCACCAACGTGTATGTCTTCTGATTCATCACCAATGAATATCGGTTAGTGTACCCGTCATGATGTACCTTTCGATCATACTGCCATGGCCTACCAAGCAAAAAATGCCCTGCTTGCATAGGTATAACATCACACATCACCTCATCCTTATATCACCCTATCTCAAATGGAACTCGAACTTGTTTCGATACTTTTACTTCACCACTATCATTCAATCACTGTAATCTATATGGTCTTGGATGCTTTGTAGTCTTCAATCCCAACTTCTCCACCATGATACAACTTGCTACATTTGTACAACTACCTCCATCAACAATTAAGCTACAAATCTTACCATTCACCAAGCATCTTGTATGGAACAAGTTATCGCGTTGCTGGTGATGCTCCTCCTCTTTGACTTGAACACTAAGAGAACGCCTAACCACCATCAATTCACCCTTTATTGGCATCTCAACATCACTACAATCCTCTAATGGTGGCATGTCATCATCCTCTTCCTCTCTCTCACTTTCTGATTCAACATCATTATGTCCAGTCATGACCATCACCCTCCTATTAGGGCACTGATTTGCCATATGACCCCTACCCAAACACTTAAAGCATTTAATATCACGAGTCTTAGTGTTAGGATTTTCAGTTTTACCTGAAGTCGGAGTTGAAACAACTTTGCCATCCTTCTCCTTCTCCTTCAGAGTTTCAGTCTTGATATTGTTTCCCTTCCAATTCAACTTCTCGTCTCTCTTCCAATTAGACTTCCAATTCGAGCTTGAACCTCCACCACTCTTGTAATTTCGATCCAACTTCAATTGCCGCTCAACTTTGATGGCTTTGTCCACTAATTCCTCCAATTCAACGTAGTGTTGCAGCTCTACTACCCTTGCTATATCTCAGCTCAAACCACACAAAAATCGTGACATTGTGGCCTCACGATCTTCCACTACATTAGCACGGATCATAGCAATCTCCATCTCTTTATGGTATTCTTCCACACTCCTATTACCTTGTGTAAGATTTTGCAGCTTATGGAACAAGTCTCTGTGGTAATGACTAGGTATAAAGCGCCTCCTCATCACCGCTTTCATCGCATCCCACGTTTCTATTGGTCTTTCACCATTGCGTCTCCTGCTAGTCACAAGTTGATCCCACCAAATTATAGCATAATCAGTGAATTCAACAGCTGCAATTTTTACCTTTTTGAGCTCCGAATATCGCTGGCAATCAAATACCATCTCCATCAGTTTCTCCCATTCTAGATACCCATCAGGATCATTCTTTCCTTGGAAAGATGGAATCTTCATCTTGACGTTGCCAAGTTCATCGTCTTCTCGATGTCTAAATCCTCGGCGTCCGTTTCTCCTCTCAAACTTGCCATCTCGATCATCTTCTGTATCGGACACATATGCATCATTAAATTGCCATTGCCATATAGGTTGTGTCCTAGGCTCTTCTCGCTGATTTTGTGGCCTCCCTCGTGGTGGCTCTCGTTCATCTTCAAGTCTCGTCTCATATCTTGCGACTCGGTTGCTAAGTGCTTCAATTTGTAAACTCAATTACTGGATGCCTGCTAGAATCGCATCATCCCTTGGATGAGTGCGATCCTCCCTTTGATTCACACTTCCCTGGCCTGAGTTTGACATTTTTTTTTAAACCTGCAAGAAAATGTTAGAGATAAAAAAAAACTCACTAGTCACTCCCTCACGTTTTCCGCTCAAAGTGTTTGTCACTCCTCTCGTGTTTAACTCAATTTCGGCTTTTTCTTCCCTCAATTAAGCTCACACACTCTTGCCTTTTATCTCTCGTTTCCTTCTAGAAAGTTCTTTTTTCAGACTTGAATCTAGTCTCACAAGCTCCTCATAACAATCGATAAACCACCAAACAAGATCAAATTCAGCAATATACTGATCAACTCAGCAATTCAGCAAATTTTGCGAGATTCGGATTCAAATTCAATTTTTGCTACTGAAATATTTTTTTTTCTATTCGGTCCAACTATCAATGATAAAAAGAGAAACGAGTCGTCCTCTTGAATTTTTTTCTTTGCTTCTTTTTTTTCTTTGCTTTGCTTTTTTTTTTGCTCTCTTTTTTTTTGCCTCTTTTTTTTTTGCTTTTTTTCTTTTTTTTTTTGCTTTTTTTTCTCTTTTTTTTGTTTTTTTTTTACGAACTCAAGTACAATATATAAAGAAAAAAAAACAACTAGGACCGAAACCCTAAATCAAAATTGAAATCACAGCAAGAACAAATTTAGAACCCTAATTCGATTAATAACGAAACCCTAATTCTATAAACCCTATATTAATAAACAAAAAGCAATAAAAGTAGGATAAGTAGATCTTGTAGAACTAGCTCTGATACCAGATGATATGAATCTGTGCGGAAGATGATCGTTCTACGAAGATCTATGAGTTACGAATTGCTAACCTCGACCTCCAATCGAACCTGTGATTGGTAATCTCGGTATAAACACGACCTGTTGACGAACCTGTGTCAACCAATCCACGTTATAACGCCACGAACAAGAGAATTCGCGATCTTGCTCGATAAGTTAAATTCGATCGCCACAAGGGAGCCTTGATAAGATCTAGTCCTCAAGAGAACTCAAGAAGAAAACTCTGCTAAATAAAATTCTGCCTGTTCTTAGAAACCTATAAGCAACCTTATATAGGGTGCTAACCCTAATCCTAATCCTACTAGGATTAAAATTACAAAAATAACCTTAATTATTAAAATTCATCCAAAAATAGAAAAATGCCTAAAAGTTTATCTAAACGACTCCAAATCGCTAAAAAACGTCATCAATCACTACTAAAGTAGTGAGTATTGATCAGCGGTCCGTTCTAAGCGTCCGTCCAAATTTGAGCAAATTCGGAGTTCGTCAATTCTAAGCTCTTTCGGAATTCGCTGGAGCAAAAGTAATCACGTTGCGCCAAGGAGTTTCAGAATCTTCAAGTTTCGAATTCAGATTATCTTCATTCCAAATATCTTGAACCATGATGCCGATAGCTTGTTTGAATTCCTTCGCTTTCGCTCGAGTGATCGGGCCTAGCGGATAGATTAACGGGTCCCTAGCACCTCCTCCTCGATAGGGTTCGATGTCCACATCACCTACTCAAATTAGGAAATCATTCAATTAAGAAATGTTTTTTTTTTGGGCTCAAACTATAAAAGCTCTTATCCCGGGCGCCGCAGGGTGACTTAACCGGTGGCATGTGTGTGGTGGCTAGCACGTGTCGCCCCCAGGATTTACTCCTCGGCTGTCGGCCGTGCAGGGTTCCCTGGGTTACCAAAAAAAAAACTATAAAAGCTTTCTAGTGGTTCGGGAGTGCTGCCCCCGCGAGCACCACTGGGACGACCTCCTGGGACCCTCGCTTGCTCACCGGAGAGCGGCACCCCTGTGTTGTCCAGTCGTTGAGAGTATGAACCACATCCCCAACAATTAGCTAAGTCCATCGTTGTCAAGAGGAACAAAACCCTAGTTCCTCGGCCCTGTCTTCTGAAATCTGATTTTTTTTAGAGGAGGGCTTCTGGCGGGAGAGGAAGCCGGTGCGCACGAGGATGGCCATGAGGTGGCCGAGGAAGACAGCCTTGGAGGCGGTGATGGACAACGCTGTGGCAAGCTCTAGGAGGGTCGTGGGGCAGCTGCGATGGTGGAGGGTGTCGGGGATGCCAAGTGCAATGGCGCATTTGAAGGACATGGAGAGATAAAGTTGAAAGTGTGGCTACATACGTGAGCATAGGCTTAGATGATCTCGCTTTCGCTCATGTCTTCGTTATTAGTGTTAGGATTTGCCGCACAATCACAAAAAAATAGAGAGTAAAAAGCGAAAAGGAGAATCGAGATACAATATTTTTATCCTGATTCAATCTTAAACTAGGGCTACATTGAGTAGAGGATTTCACTTTAATTGGTATCTCGCACCTCTATATTACATCTCTCAATTACAAGAGAAAGAGAATGTATATAGGTCATAATTTGATTTAAAATAGGAAATCTCTTTTTAGAAAACCTACTCAAATTAGGAAACCATTCAATTAAGAAATTTTCTTTTTTTGGGCTCAAACTATAAAAGCCCTTTAGTGGTTCGGGAGTGCTGCCCCCGCGAGCACCACTGGGACGACCTCCTGGGACCCTCGCTTGCTCACCGGAGAGCGGCACCCCTGTGTTGTCCAGTCGTTGAGAGTATGAACCACACCCCCAACAATTAGCTGAGTCCATCGTTGTCAAGAGGAACAAAACCCTAGTTTCTCGGCCCTGTCTTCTGAAATCTGGTTTTTTTTAGAGGCGGGCTTCTGGCGGGAGAGGAAGCCGGTGCGCACGAGGATGGCCATGAGGTGGCCGAGGAAGGCAGCCTTGGAGGCGGTGATGGACAACGCTGTGGCAAGTTCCAGGAGGGTCGTGGGGCAGCTGCGATGGTGGAGGGCGTCGGGGATGCCAAGTGCAATGGCGCATTTGAGGGACATGGAGAGACAAAGTTGAAAGTGTGGCTACATACGTGAGCATAGGCTTAGATGATCTCGCTTTCGCTCATGTCTTCGTTATTAGTGTTAGGATTTGCCGCACAATCACAAAAAAATAGAGAGTAAAAAGCGAAAAGAAGAATCGAGATACAATATTTTTATCCTGATTCAATCTTAAACTAGGGCTACATTGAGTAGAGGATTTCACTTTAATTGGTATCTCGCACCTCTATATTACATCTCTCAATTACAAGAGAAAGAGAATGTATATAGGTCATAATTTGATTTAAAATAGGAAATCTCTTTTTAGAAAACCTACTCAAATTAGGAAACCATTCAATTAAGAAATTTTCTTTTTTTGGACTCAAACTATAAAAGCCCTCTAGTGGTTCGGGAGTGCTGCCCCCGCGAGCACCACTGGGACGACCTCCTGGGACCCTCGCTTGCTCACCGGAGAGCGGCACCCCTGTGTTGTCCAGTCGTTGAGAGTATGAACCACACCCCCAACAATTAGCTGAGTCCATCGTTGTCAAGAGGAACAAAACCCTAGTTCCTCGGCCCTGTCTTCTGAAATCTGGTTTTTTTTAGAGGCGGGCTTCCGGCGGGAGAGGAAGCCGGTACGCACGAGGATGGCCATGAGGTGGCCGAGGAAGGCAGCCTTGGAGGCGGTGATGGACAACGCTGTGGCAAGTTCCAGGAGGGTCGTGGGGCAGCTGCGATGGTGGAGGGCGTCGGGGATGCCAAGTGCAATGGCGCATTTGAGGGACATGGAGAGACAAAGTTGAAAATGTGGCTACATACGTGAGCATAGGCTTAGATGATCTCGCTTTCGCTCATGTCTTCGTTATTAGTGTTAGGATTTGCCGTACAATCACAAAAAAATAGAGAGTAAAAAGCGAAAAGGAGAATCGAGATACAATATTTTTATCCTGATTCAATCTTAAACTAGGGCTACATTGAGTAGAGGATTTCACTTTAATTGGTATCTCGCACCTCTATATTACATCTCTCAATTACAAGAGAAAGAGAATGTATATAGGTCATAATTTGATTTAAAATAGGAAATCTCTTTTTAGAAAACCTACTCAAATTAGGAAACCATTCAATTAAGAAATTTTCTTTTTTTGGGCTCAAACTATAAAAGCCCTCTAGTGGTTCGGGAGTGCTGCCCCCGCGAACACCACTGGACGACCTCCTGGGACCCCCACTTGCTCACTGGAGAGCGGCACCCCTATGTTGTCCAGTCGTTGAGAGTATGAACCACACCCCCAACAATTAGCTGAGTCCATTGTTGTCAAGAGGAACAAGAGTGGATTAAGTTGGTCGTAATGGGAGGTTATGCGAGGGTTTAATGAGCATAAAATAACTTGGACTCTTATGATGACGCGAAGATGAACTCAAAAGTAATGTGAGGGACTCAACAAAATCTGGATATTAAAACAATATAAAGAGTTAATGCTAGGGAGGGAAGATAGGTTGCCACAATATTTGTTTTATTCAATAGCACGAGTGATTAAAATCAAGCGTTTAAATGAGCAATTAATATCAAGTGCCTAATAAGTGTTTATCACGTCGATCAGTACATTGTATTTATGATCCCATCTTGCTATATTTATAGCTTTATTTTCAACGTATGATCAATTGGTTTTTAATATTGATGTTACTTAAGATCTTAACATAGCTACGATAAAATGAATTAATTACAACATGAGAAATTTCAAGTTGCACAATGTGTAACGATATTTATAGAGACATTATTAGATATTAGGGATATTATTTGATATTTCGTGATGTCCTAATGTGAGAGAGAAAAGTGTTTAAAGAGAGAAACTCTCAAGAATACTTTGTATTGTTTAGTTCTTGGATGATCAAAATGAGGGAGAGGGTACTTGAATTTATACATGAGTCCCTCTTTTTATGATCGTTAATTCACTTTTAATTACAAGTATACATCATTCATGATACCCTTGTTATATTCTAAAGTCTCTTAGAAAAACCTATGTACAAGAAGGTTCTTGGTTTCATGGTTCTTTGGGCCCAATCTTCGCAAATTTCCTTGGTTTGGCGGGCCTTGAAACCTCTGGTCCGTGACAGTAGGATAGCTAGTTTCTATGTAAGATTAGGATAGCTAGTTTTCTTGCTAGACTTAGGTTGTTTTTTTTTCCTGTACACATGGTTCTGATATAAATACGTATTGATTAACACATTATAGTGTTCAATACAATAACCCTTTTCTTATTTTGGTTCTAACTTGGTCTTAGAGCTAAGCAATCTTGACATTCGAGCGCACACCGGGAGCACACCTAAATTACACCTGGCATCTCGTGTTGTTGCCTTTTTCAATTACTGCTAATATCCCTTTCTCGATTTTGATGCTTGATATAGTCATCTCGTTTGATTGTGTTATGGCAATGTGATCTTATGGAAATTTGTTCACTTCCTGTTAGTTCAATCTTTACTTGATTCAATGATGCTGTGACTCCCACATCTTGTGTTGACGAGATTACGTACATGTTCCGTTTGTTTTGATGTAATGCTCGTGCTTACATGCAATTGGAAGCGTAAAACCCGTGCCTTCTATACAAAGATACATCCACATCTGTTGCGATGCTGCCCAAGTTAGTCAAGAGTTAGTGCAACTTTTCATGGTATTGGCAATTCAATGCTACCCAAGTTAGTTAAAGTTTGTGCAACTTTTGATGGTATTGGCACCCAACAACAATCTGATAATTTATTTGATGTGGTTACATCCACATATATCTTGTGTAATGACCGGCTTGCACACCAAGTGGGAGTGCACTTCAGTGCTCTTGCTTCTTGCATCTATTTTATTTTTTAAAAATTTCAAGTTCGATGACAATATTCCAAACTCAATGTTACATTTTAGGGATATTAATTGATATTCCGTTATATCTTAGGATAACTAATTTCCTTGTTAGATCATGATAACTAGTTTTGTTGTCAGATTAGATTATTTCATTTCCTGCGCACATTGTTGGGATACAAACACTTCTTGATTGTAACACACTATAGAGTCCACATGGATACATACAAAGGCAAATTCTCTTCAATTCATTTATGGTCAGATCTCGTTAATGATTGCACTGAACGCTAAATGGATCATTCAAAATAAGAACTCATATTGAAAATCTTGTTTGTTAGAAAAAGATTTGTACTCAAATCAATTTTTGACGCAGTCCCTTACAAACTTTAGTACATGCTGCATTGATTTATGTAATTTTTTGGTCACACAAACCATCTGTAGCATGATTGACTTGGAAAGCTAAAGCAACAACCGGTACCACAAAGAAACAAAACACAAAGGATAAATACTTTGAAAGTCCTAAAACTTACCACGAAAATGCAATTAAAATCTGAAACTTTTGAAAAGTACAATCAAATCCTAAAACTTACTGCAAAAGTGCAATTGAGTTCTAAAATTTTTAAAAATTGCAATCAAGTCCTAAAACTTATTAAATTAGTTCAGTTAAGCCATTCCATTGAGTCCATACTTTGAAAGTTTTAGGATTCGATTACATTTTCGTGATAAGTTATAGGATTTGATTGCACTTTTTGAAAATTTTAAAACTTAATTGCACTTTAGTGACAAGTTTTAAAACTTCCAATGCACTTATCCCAAAAAAAAAAAATTGCAACCACATTAATCAGACAATCCTTGATGTCCAGGGCACCAATTACTTCAATTAATCTCAATCATTAAGGATAAACCTCAATGAGAGATCTAAAACCCTCCAAAGGAGTGATTCTGTACTCAGTGAAACCAGCCTCCTGAAAGAGCTTGGCCCATTCTTTCTCGTTCCTCTCTTTGCCTGCGACAATCGCCATCATCATCATGTCAAAGCAGAGCTTAAACCCCATGGATGCTCCGTCTTCCTTGGACTCATCTCCTATCACTATATCGATTATCATCACCTTTCCCTTCTTACCATTGCTCGTGACCGCTGCTTTACACTGCTTCAATATCTTCGTGCTCTCATCGTCGCTCCAGTCGTGTAATATCCACTGATAGATAGACGTAGATGCGTATCTCTTAGTACATATGTATCATTCCGCATGCGTTTGTAATATAAAAAGATATCATAATCTTTACTGATTTAGAAAAAAGAAGTGAAATGAAAAGAATTTTCTTTTTGCTAAAAAAATGAAAAGATATATATTTTAAAATATGGGTTATAGTGCACTTACTGAAACTCCTATATAGTAGCGAATGATTGGTTTGACTTTGTAATTTAATCAATTAAGTAACTGATGAAAATGTTTCGCATATGACTAAGTGACGTTTCATAGTTAATATTCGATTTTTGACTTGATGCCTTCGAATCTGTCACGGTTAATAATTCTAATTAGTATACTCAGGAAGAATTAAGTAACATCACTTCATAGCAATCAATTCATAAATTTCGCGCCAACTTGTAATTTCACATTAGGTTGAACTTGCTTTGTATTCGAGTGGTAATAACATATAACAACCTAAGTAACCGAACTCTTATCTGCTTTCTAATTAAAAAGTTAAGGTATTAGATTAAACAAACTGAAAGTTTAGATACTGGAACAAAACATGCGTAAAATTTCATGCGTTTGCAACGTGACAATCCATGTAAAAGGGAGAGAAAAGTAATCTCTCTCGTACGCACCTTGAGCAAAACAGCGTCCGCAGGAGGAACAGCCTTAAACATGTCGCCACTCACAAACTTCAAGTTCCTCGTCCCCTCCAAGCCGGCCACCACGTGCGGCAGATCGAGCACCATCCACTCCACTTGCGGGAACGCCTCTGCTGCCTCCCTCACCAACCCTCCGATCCCCCCGCCGACGTCGACTACTGTCCTTAGCCCTTGAAACAGCTGCCGTCCACGCTTCTCCACCATCAACCTCATGATCACTGGCCCATCACTCGCCATGGCTTCGTTGACGCTCCGGTTCAGCCCCTCGTCCTGGGCCGTGTACTCCCACAGGCTCTTCCCGTGCTTCATGACGAAGGGCGTGCGGGGGCTCAGGCTCTCGCTCTTGAGCCACTCACCCAGGCAGTGCAATGGACCTTGTATGATGGGGTCGAGGATGAAGGACACCATGGGCGATAAGTCACCAGGCTCGCCTTTCCGGATCGCTTTTGAAATGGGAGTGAGAGAGTACGTCAACCCCAGCTGCTCCTGGTCATTTTTAGCAGCAGACTTTCGTTGAGAGACGAAGCCGGTTTGGGCAAGGACCGCCATGAGTCGGCTCAGGAAGGCGGCCTTGGAGGCGGGGACCGACAGCGCGGCGGCGAGCTCGGGAAGGGTCATGGGATGGCCGTGGGGGTGGAGGGCTTCAGGGATGCCAAGGTCGATGGCGCATTTGAGGGACATGGAGTAGATGGAGTTGAAAGCATGGGTCCATAGGTGAGCATGGGCTTGTACGATCTCGCTCTCCCTCGTCACTCCATTATCAACCGAGTCCATTGTTATGGGGGAATGGCTAATGAGATTGGATTAGGTTTGCGGTTTTGGTGAGTTGAGTTGAGTCGAGAAAGGCTTTTATAGGCATAAATTGCACATACTCCTTTCTTACTATGCATAAATTGAATGTAACACGACAGACATAGCAAAAGCGTGATGTAAAAAAGTACAAGTGGTAGACTTAAGTTGCGATTTTGATGAGTTGAGAGAGGTTTTTCTAAGCAAATGTCGTGCTTATGTAAAGACAATGGCCAAATGGGTAGGATTATTGTTTTCTCTAGGTAACTTGGTGAATGTCTGTCTTGCTACTTCTTAATACGTGCTTTATACAGTGTTGCAAGAAACAATTTCATAGAAATTATATTTAGAACGATGAGTGAAAATCTTCACGTTATGTCGACTTCTACTACTGCAGAGAAATGAGAATCACATTGATCGAGCTGGACAATCTTTTAACAACTTGGCGATATACGTCTGCAATTTTTTTTTGTTTGTCACCCACCATCAAGGATCGATCCACAATTCAACCAAACAATATATAAATAAAAAATAAGAGGAAAAAGAAAAGAAAAACTCCAAAACACTTGCTAATAATTAATACGAGATAGCCTATCAGATGCATCCTAGCGAATCCAAGAGTGGATTCTGTACCTCGTTGGGTAAGTGCGTTGCCTTAAAGATAATAGAAAAATACTAAGCTGTCGAACTTATAGTCGGCAGAGATAATGGCGTCCGGTCACATCAAGGAAGGTTTTTGGATCCTCGATGATTAAGAATAACTGCAATTCAAAGATCTAAAAATGCTACCGCTCTCTCTCTCTCTCTTTGCCTCTACCTTAAATGATAAATTATGTCTCAAATATAAACTCATATACTAGACCTGATTCGCACGGGTAGAACATTGCAAAAATCATCTGCACATGATTTTATGTGCATGTCTCCGAGTCCATTTTTTTTCCTCATAAATGCTTGCACATATGCCCAGGGAAATTGGTATGCGTGCCGAATGACTCGTTCTCTTATGTCATCATTTGTGGGCTTAGTTTGTCTTTTGTAATAAGTGGAAGAAAGAGGGAAGGCAGAAGCTATGCTTATTTTCTGATGTCGCTGGGTGATGGTCATGTCATCATTAATTACATGAAGGCGTATGGCTTCTGAAAAGGGGCGCCATTTGTAGTTATAGTCACGGGCCAGTTTTAGCCCGAAACCGGTCGAAATTGAAATCAGCCTGTGACCTATTGGCCCGTTTCTGGTTCCGATTTCAAATTATTTAAAAAATAATAATAATAATAATTTTTTTTAACATTTAATTTTTTTTATAAAACAACTTGAACTCTAATTGCTATGCATTGTAAGTGCATTGATCTCCAATTACAATGCTTAGCTTGGGTGTATTGAACTCTAATTACAAGACTTGGCTTGGGTTTTATAAATAACTCCTTTGATGGTCTCTTCATTTCCATTCGATGTGGGACTCTCGGTTTGCCTTGAACGCCTTCAATATGAGACTTTTGGCTTGTCTTCATGCAAATGCTAAGAGTCCCACATCGAATGGAAATTAAGAGACCATCAAAGGGGTTGTTTATAAAATCCAAGCCAAGCCATGAGCATGCGAAGTTGTATGTCTTTTGTAGCTACGATCCTTTGCTAGTTAAGAGCAAAGAGTTCCATTGGACCGTCTAGAATCAGACCGGACCAATGGTCTGGTTTCCGGTTCTATGGTTTGCCGGTCCGGTTTCTAGTTCTAAAATTAAAAGACCGGTCATACCGGTTCGGTTCCCGACTCCGACCGGGAACCGATCGCCCCTACAATTTTCATTTTGATTATAATTTATATTGAATAATTCATTATTTCATATTTTTATAATTATTTATTTTTTATTTCATAATTTATTTTTAAAATTTTTAAATTACAAATCGGAATCGGAACCGGCCAAAGGCGGTTCTGGTTCTGGTTCACATGTAGCCACGAACCGGAACCGTCGGTTCCGAACCGTGGCCATGACTAGCCATTTGTCTTGTTTTCCCATCCTTTCTCCTATAAGCGGATAGGACTCAGAAGATGAAGACAGAGGAGAGAAGAGGGAGCTCAAGAGATGAACAGAGGTGTGAGCTTGGAGAGATTTGGGAGTCGAGTCCACTGAGTTGATTTATTAAACATCGTGAGTGTTGGGCATATACTATGCCTGAAAAATATTCGAATGTGTAAATAATTATAAACTCTGTAATTTTTTGATTTATTAGTGGATTATTTACTAACTCTCTCCGTTGACGTAGGTTTTGATATTCTGATCGAATCAGGTAAAAATTCTTGTGTCCTTTTATTGTTCCTCATTTTATTTTTCTGTCAATTTCTATAGCTCCTGACTTAATTGCAAACACGATCCACTTCTGCCATATCTCCAATTAGAATAATTAGTATTAGAGTTAAGATTTTGCAATTATGTCTGGAGCAAGAGTAGAAGTTGAGAAATTTAACGAGAGGAACAACTTTGGGTTATGGAGCATCAAGACGGAGGTGTTATAAACAATTCAAGGTTTAGCCAAGGCATTGGAGGGTAAGGCTAAGTTATCTGAAACCATAAGGGATGGCGAAAAGGATAAGCTAATAGAGAAGGCAATAACCTGATCTTGGTGAACCTATCGGATGAAGTGCTAATAGAAGTGACCGATGAGAAGGATGTTGTGGTGTTATGGGCAAAACTTTAAGCCCTCTATTTAACGAAGGGTTTGAACAATCATTTATACATACTAAAGAGAACGTTTTAGTTCTAATATCATGAAGGTACGTCCATCGGATTCCACCTAGATAAGTTTAATAAACTCATGATGGACTTGAAGAATGTAAGTAAAATCTTAGATGATGAAGAACAATGCATGATGTTGTTGGTGTCTCTACCGGAGTCATGGGAGCACTTTATTGATTCGTTATTACAGGGGCATACCATGATTACCTCATAAGAGGTAAAATTTGCCTTATTCTCAAAAGACATTGCAGAGGAAGTTGCGAGATGATAGTCTAGTGCAAGACATTGCGTGAGGACTAGTGATTTGAGGAAGAGACCAACATTGATGGCCCAGCACCAGGGACAAAAGCAAGTCAAAGTCACGATATAGAAAATCCAAAGGTCGCATAAAGTGCTTTGAATATTATGAGAAAAGGCACTTTTCGCCATTTTTTAATCCTTATGAAGATGTGTCATTGCATTAACATATTTTGATGGTTTATACCCACAAATATTGTCTACTGATGAATTATGCTTAGCCCGTAACATGCTTGATTGAACATACTCACCGTTTAGGAGAATATATCTCATATGACGAAAACACCACACGACAATAATACGTGATGAGTTAACAACTCTTTTTAGATCAAAAGTGAGAAGTGTTCGCGTATAGCGCCAACTAGGATAGAATTTATACAATTGGATGGTTACACAATTTCCAACTATCTGAGGTATCCGTCGTATGAAATACTTTCCCCATTATTTTAGAGGGGTAAATCTCATATGTAGCCTCCTTGGTTTAGAGGTTGTCTATCCATCAAGCGAAAATGGATGACAAAGAAGGGTCGTTCATTCTAGATATTTTGTCAGACTAGAGTAGTATAGTAAGATCAAGAATGTTCAAATACGTACATGTAAACATTCAAGTTTGAATAAAAAAAAAAAACATTCAAGTTTGAATTATGAGTCTTACAATGTCATAAACATACGATCTAGTTCAATTATCACTTGTTTTAAGATGTGCACAATGAGTTGATAACTCTTTTTAGATCAACATGAACATGCAATCCTCTTCCTAGTTCCACGTATGGCAAAAAGAGAAAAAATGGAAAGTAGCAAACCAAAATCAGGCGACACCCGAGACATTATCATAGGAATTCCACAACTGCTACAGAATATTCGGTTCGATCAATAACTATTGTTCATCTAATCTAGCCAGGCACTGCCGTTCCACCATGATGCTCGTGACACTTTACTCAGAGTAATACTTCGTTATGGTATGGTTGAACTTACGTTGGAAGCGAGTCAAGACTTCCCGAGGCTGAGGAGCGGGTACGGTTTGACATGGGGAACTCCCAACCTGAATAAGGCAAAAGAAAATCTCGACTTCACCAAAAATTAGTGCCTGCTAAGGCATCTTATCAACGTGTGTTGCCGGATGAGCAAGTACGGCCCGACCTAATTTTTTGTCCGATGTAGTGCATGTATAATTTCCTAGAAATGAGAACTGTTTACCCATGTTTCGTTATGTCCTCATTTCTCGTTTCTTGCATTTTTGAGTAAACACGTGTCCTAGCTCTCACGAATATTAAATCGATTTTCTCTCTATGAATTTATGTTAAGAAGCTAAGTGGTGGATCTCACCGACGATTGCACGAGTACAGTATGTCGGGAAAACAATTAAAGAACCATAAACACAATAATCGTGTCAACTTTTGGCGGGTCATGGCACCAGCAATAGGACACAAAGAAGACTTGGCAAAAAAATCCATTGGTGTTAAATTTTCTGTTTTCCGTTTCATGATTTTCTTTTGAAGGAAGAACCTTACTTTTCAATTAATCTGCCAATTGTATGATGAATAGACTAAAGTAGACAAAATATGAGTTCTTAATATTATAACTTATTCATAAATAATTCTCTGCATTTTAATAAGCCCATTATTTTATTTAGTAGAATTTATTATTTCTATATATAGATAAAAATAGATATCCTTATATCACGTGAAAATATCATAACATATCTGAATTAAACTGAGTTAGCTTAAGTATTGTGGATGTAACTTAGTGAAAGAAAAACTGAACCAGCTAGTAACGGTGGAAATTACATTGGATTACTATTTATTTTAAAAAAATTAAAAACGAAAAACTTATAGTCTAATTTTTATTGGCTTACCATAAGTAATTGGCAATCCAATTCTAGAAACGGACATGTTTGTTTGCATTTACACAAAAGCAAAACGTGCTCTTTTGCTTGATTCGAAGTGCATGAGAGACAAAATTTACATTAAACAAGACAGCAAAAAGTACAAATCAATCCAAATTTTGACAAAAAAAAAATCCAAACTATTTCTGATATAGTTTTTTCATATTAAACCAAAACGTGCTCTTTGGCTTGATTCGGAGTGCATGAGTCACAAAATTTATATTAAACAACAAAGCAAAAAGTACAGATCAATCCAAACTCTTTCTGATAGCTTCTTTTCATACAACTCGTGAAAGTAAAATAATTAAAAATAGTGTAAAATGGAACGATACAAATCTGCTTTACAAAGAAATATAACAAATTGGAAAATAAAGCTTGCTGGCACAGGCCAACTACTACGTTACCATACACATTCTATTCTCCAATGCGTGTATATACACAATGATCCATTCCAGATTATGCTTATTAATAGTGTCAAGCAAAGGGAGGCAATTTAGGTTGAAACATAATTACCATAAACGAATATCCATTAATTATTGGTTAGGATTAGGTCGTATAGATCTATTGAATCGATAATTAACTACAAGTGCACTTGCAATTGGTTGTGGACTAATTGATGCACGAAATCATGTATCCTTCTAGATAATAGTTTATCGTTCATTGGAGCTCAACCAAATAATAGGGTTTACATAATTTGTCCTGGAAAAGCTAAGATCAAAGACAATTTCTAGAATAAAAGCTTCCACAAAGTAAGTGGAGTCACCCTTAACATGAGTCGCAATACACATGACTAACAACTATCAATGCATGTAAGTGGGACAATATCAACTCA
This sequence comes from Syzygium syzygioides, assembly GCA_031216285.1. Taxonomy (NCBI): domain Eukaryota; kingdom Viridiplantae; phylum Streptophyta; class Magnoliopsida; order Myrtales; family Myrtaceae; genus Syzygium; species Syzygium syzygioides. The sequence continues at coordinate 20,753,506 of CM062242.1, forward strand.
AATTTCTAGCAGAAGAAATTGGAGGCATCTGTCTACTGAAGATCCCCGTTGCTGGATGAAGGGAGACAAACTTCGATTGAGGAACCCTGGAAATTTAATTTTTGTTACAATGTCATAAATTATAAACCAATTGAATTGTTAGAATGATTGCTCGAGTGCTCTGATTCAAATTAGGAGAACTGTACCTATGATGGAGGAAGGAAGAGGGGCTGCCGGTTGAGGAAGGGGGAAGACGAAGTGAGAAAGTAAAAAAAAAACACATAAAAAGGAAGGAAAACAAAAAGACACATCTCAGCTGTTGATATCCAACATGTTGATGTATCATCCTTTGACCGATACGTTTGGACCGCCGGCCCTAACATTAGCTTGCATCTTATCCATTCCATGATGTTAATGAAAATTCTAATCGATTCGACTAAGCCTCTGGATGAAAATTTTTCTTAAAAGGGAAACACGAGAAACACGTTGGACGAGCTGGACAATCTTTTCAAAGCTTTAACGATCAAGATCGTCACCTGTCGTAGGGACTTAAAGAGTAAACAAAGGAAGAGCGCCAATCGCATGATTAGCCAATCCAGGAGTTGATTCTGACAGAGACAACGGTCAATATCGTCCAAAGTTGGAAAGAGAAATCCACTTATTGTGAGGATGATGATGTCTGCACTGAGCCATATTTCTATTTTTATCTGAGCGCCAAAAAAGAGATTAGTAAGATTTATTCTTGTCACGGAATCATGCAGCATGATCTCCGTTGTACTTCAAACTCGTGACCTCGGATCATTGCCCTAACGCCTTATATCAGAACTAGGCTAAACCACATCGGCGCAGTTGATATATTCTCTATCGATCTTCATGAGTTTGGGGCATGTGATACTGTTGGATTCTAGAGAGCCTCGCACGAGCTAATTGGTCTGAACTAAGGCAAAGTTTCTATAATGGAACTTTCAAATTTCGTGTAATTAGATAAGGTATAAGAATGAGGGAAAATCCATTGGACGTGAACTATTTTAAGGTTATGGGGCCCCTTATATCAACGTGAATCATGTGAACATGACAATTATTTGGCTGACGGAAGAAGGTATACCAATTATGATGCTCCATACCACATTCCCAACCATAATAAATATGCACCATTCCGATGTTCTCGGAGCTCATGAACGAGAAATTCCACTGTAGAGGTGAGAGATAATAACTTCGTACCATGGACATGGTGAATGGAAATATGGGAAGCGAGCAGCTACAGGCTCAAGCTCGCATATGGAACCACATATTCAATTCCATGTGCTTGAAATGTGCCATTCAATTAGGCATTCTTGAGACCATCCACCACCATGGCCAACCCATGAACATTGATGCCTTGATCTTTGCACTTCAAATTCACCCCTCAAGAGCTCATGGTGTTGAGCGCCTCATGCGCATTCTCATCCACTCCAGATTTTTCGAACAAAAGACGCTTACACCGGACAGTGGAGACGCCTATGTACTCAACCGCATGTCCGAGCTCCTCCTTGAGGACAATCCCTTGAGTGTTGCCCCGTTTGCATTGGCCATGCTCGACCCTATTTTGATGAACCCTTGGCATGGCTTGGGCACGTGGTTCCACAACCATGTCGACCCAACCCCATTCGAAATGATGCAAGGGATGTCGCTTTGGAGATATGCGGATAATGAGCCGAGGCTCAACCGCTTTTTCAATGAGGGCATGGCTAGCGATGCTTGACTGGTGGGTAGCGTAGTAGTTAACCAGTGCGGAGGGGTGCTCGAAGGAATAACATCATTGGTCGATGTAGGAGGGGGGACCAGAACGATGGCCAATGCCATAGCGAGCACCCTTCCGCATATTGAATGCACAAATTTTGATCTTCCACATGTGGTAGCCAATCTGGAACTGAGTAAGAATGTGAAATGTGTTACCGGGTACATGATTGAGGCGATACCCCCCTGGGGATGCAATACTATTGAAGGCAAGTGGGTGACTTTCATCTTAGTTATCTTTGCACATAAACTTCACTCTTTGATAAGGTTTTCTTTGAAGAAAAAGGAAAACAAACAAGTCGATGTATATTCTTACCTTGCTGAGGTGCTTCATTATAATGAGAAGATACTAAATCATTTCCACATTTTCTTGAGGCTGGTTATTGAGGAGGACACTAAACCAATTAAAATACGCAATCTTTATAATGAGGTCTACTACATCGATTGCAATACTAGCATTCAACTTCTGCAAAGAGAATCTATAGCATACAACATATCCACTCATTGAATCTACATATTGAGAGACTAATAGAGCATTTGTGATAGAGACTTACAGTGGATACTCCATGACTGGAGTGATGAAGATGGTGTGAAAATACTAAAGTGATACAAGGAGGCCATAAGCAAGGGCAAGGGCAAGAAGAAGAAGGTGATAATAATTGACATGGTGATGGAGAACAGAAAAGAGGACAAGGAGATGAACGAAACCCAACTCTTCTTCGACTTGTTGATGATGATCCTTGCATCGGGAAGAGAGAGGAATGAGACAGAATGGGCTAAGCTCTTTGTTGATGCCGGTTTCGGGTATTACAAAATCACCCCTATACTAGGCTTGCGATCCCTTATTGAGGTTTACCCCTCATGATCAAATATCAATTGCCACTCCATGTGGGTAGTGGTAAATTAGGATAGATAGTAATAAGGCTTCTTTGGCCATATACTACGGTAGTGCACGTATGCATCATTTTGTGATTGATATGTATAATGGGTCTTTTATAATTATGTTTCTGTTTACTCCCTAACTATAAATAATCACTCTTATGGAAACATACCATGCAACCTTAATTAGGGTCATGTCTCCATAAACATTATGTCGTTGTTCTCTCTCTATCTCTAAAGTTCAACATGATACCAGAGTAGAACTAATCAAATTCATTAACATCTCCACTCCAATCAGCACTTCCTTTGCTCCTATTTTATTTCAACAATGTCTTGTGCATCTTCGGCCTTTCCGTTCTTCTCTATAATCTCTTTAATCATCGTCTTCTATTTCCTTGAATCCCAATTTGTTGTCACCTCTCCCGAACATTGTGCCTACTGCCACCTCTTCTTCTCTCTTCCTGCTACTTCGATTCATTTTGTTAAAATTACGGCCATGCACTGAACCTCCCCGTCTCATGTTTTCTCAACATGACAAGTCTCGTCTTCATAAAGCTCGATGCGGACATTATATACCATGGAAATTTTACTTTGAACCTCTTTTAAGTTGCAATGATCTACTAGGCTATGTAGATGGGTTTTCTCTGTGCCCAAGGAAAGTCAAGACGAATCGTTATCCTTTTAGTTTGATCAATTCAATCCTCGTGGTCGAGAAGTTCATGACTTGTGGGCATCTTGGGAGATTTGGCTTACTCTTGGATGATGCTTTACTACTTGCTATGCGGTCAAGGAAATTGGTAAAACTTGACTTTTAGAATACCATCAAGAAACCCTACCAATCCTTATTTGACTATCTTCAGCATTTGAAGTCATTTGGTGAACTCTTTCATTGCAAACAACTACTCCATCTCCCACAAAAACTCAGTGATTCAAGCCTTGCCATCATGGTCGCCAACAACCCTACAATTCTTTCCTTTGGAGATCATTCAATCACGACTCCTCATCCAAGAAGAATAATTTCTTCAAAAATCGAATGCCTCATCTTCATCCGAAAGAGTGATGTAGGTGACACATCATCCATAATCTTCTTCATGACACGAGTTCGATTTTTGGCATCGATAACAATATACTCGCAACATTAAAAGCAGTGCATTGCTTAGGAAAAATAGTTTCCTTAACTTTAAACAAAGGAAAATGCTTGACTAATGGGTTAAATTGTTCAGCCGGTTTTCTTCAAAAATTTGGAAGGAAATTATCTCTTAATGGGATGATCGTGAGATTCATTATATGATAAAAATAAAATAAGGAAAGTGATTAACCTGAAGAAAATCAATAAAATACCTATGACAATACAAAAATTATGATTCATAGCTATTAGCACGATCACCAATTGAGTGACCATGATCAAGAGCTCAAATCGAGCAACCATGGCCTCGAGCTTCATGGCTTGAAAAGATCTACGGGACATGATCGTTGTGAGCTTTGCGATTTGAGTCAATGGCCGTTGTAGGCTCCTATGAGCTTGAGTCCATTGGAGTTCATAAACTTGAGCTTGAACATTTATGGTTGACAAAAGTTAGAGCTTGAGCCCGCGCTGTGGTAGTTGTGATGGAACTCCTCTCTCTATATCTTAATTTTTTTTTAATTTATGTTGTTTAATGTGGCATTTATCTTAATATTCCATGACAACCACATCAGGGTAATGAAGTGATGCCGATGGAAAATCAGGTCCATGGCTAACAGGATGGTAAAAAAAAATAAACTTTAAAAAAATTGAAAGTTCAATAAATTTATATCGTGTGTGCATTGGGTATTTAGCAATCTTCATTTATGAATTCTTAAATACAATTGATTTTATTTCGGAACAATATTCCACCATCTAAAATTTGCAGTCAATTACCTTTTGAATTTCCTTTTCTTGAATAACGCCGTTAGATTTGTTTCTTTAAATATTTACACAAATGCAAGACCATGATTTTCTACTCCGGTTGCCCAGAGTAGACAAGGTAAAACGAATGGCTCAAGTTGCACCGTTACTACTTATCAAATGTAATGGTGCCGTCATGCAAGCACCATCCTTAAACAAATGTGGTGGGGCGACAATTAAAAGTACCAGACGAAGCTTCTTCTTAGGGTAATCGTCGCTCAGGGAGAACACGTGCCGTCCTTGGACATGGCGCCTTGACTTTTGGCACACCTCGAGTGGACATCAACAAAAGTCTTCACTCGGGCGACGCGAAATGAAGGCTTTATGAAACATCGGAAGCAATTTCACACTACCGGACAACACTAAATGTCATAACACACAAGACAAGTTCTTTACCGTGGATGACGCAATTGCTTACGAAGACGATGATCGGTAATCTAAGAGAACTATCAACCCACGTTGGGATCGAGGCACCGTCCAGACTCCTAAAGAAATTGCTAATTAACTTTATGCCGTCTAAAGTCATCTCAGAATGGTACGTGGCTGCACTAATTTTAGCGCACATTTTACTGGTGTAAAAGGCGAAGGACAACTCACCAGATTGCCAACTTTTGTGCATCTTTAGTCATATAATGTGTCATGTCAATTGTTCCTTCATTAAACGGACAAATCATGGCGGCTCCGACAACATGGCCAACCAAAAGCATTATTATCAAAATCGTATCAGAGGCTATACCGATGGTACACTGTTTACTAATTCCATCAGATAAATTGGACGGCTTGAAAATTAACAGTTATTCACCCATATCGAATAGGTAGTGTCACGTCCAGTTATTTTAGAGGTCATGGAGTCAAATTTCACTAGGCGCCGATGAGAACCTTACTTGGAAAAGGTAAAGAACTTGTGCACAAATCAATTGCTTGCCATTCATAAAGCAAAAACTCTACCCAATTCTGATGGTAAAGTACTGGATCGTGTCCAAGAGGCTAGAGGTTCCAACCATGTCTCTAAGAAACTACTTATTCTTCACGGAGTTCAACAATTACTGCAAATGGGGCCTCCTATAAGGCACATAAGAATGAGGGAAAATCCAATGTACGTAAATTAATATTTTAAGGTTATGGGGCCTCCTATATCTTCGTGAATCATGTGACCATGACAATTATTTGGCTGACGGGAGGTTTGCCAATCATGATGATGCTCCATGCCCACTTGCGAAACCATAATAAATTAGCACCATTCCTATGTTCTCGGTGTTCATATGAACGAGAAATTGCACGATAGAGGTAACAGATAAAACTTCGTGCCATGGATATTGTGAATGGAGAGATGGGAAGCGAGCAACTACAGGCTCAAGCTCGCATATGGAACCACATATTCAACTTCATCAATTCCATGTGCTTGAAATGTGCCATTCAATTAGGCATTCCCGACACCATTCACCACCATGGCCAACCCATGACCCTCGATGCCTTGGTCTCTGCACTTCAAATTCACCCCTCAAGAGGTCCCTGCATCGGCCGCCTCATGCGTATTCTCGTCCACTCTGGCTTTTTCGAACAACGGAAGCTTGCGCCGGATGGTCGAGACGCCTATGGGCTCAACCACATGTCAGAGCTCCTCCTTAAGGACAATCCCTTGAGCGTCGCACCGTTCGCACTGGTCATGCTCGACCCTATCTTGGTGAACCCGTGGCACTGTTTGAGCGAGTGGTTCCGCAACGGTGTCGACCCAACACCATTCGAGATGGCGCAAGGGATGTCACTTTGGAGGTATGCTGATCAAGAGCCAAGGCTTAATCACTTCTTCAATGATGGCATGGCTAGCGATGCCCGATTGGTGGCTAGCTTGGTGGTTAACAAGCACAAAGCGGTGTTCAACGGAATAACCTCGTTGATCGATGTAGGAGGAGGAACCGGAACGATGGCCAAGGCCATCGCAATCGCCCTTCCGCATATAGAATGCACAATATTTGATCTTCCGCACGTGGTGGCTGGTTTAGAAGTTAGCGAGAACGTGAGATGTGTTCCGGGGGACATGTTCGAGGCCATACCACCTGCAGATGCAATTCTATTGAAGGTACGTGTGCGACATATGTAGATCATATCTGATTGGGTAAAGTTGGAGAAACTGCGTGGGGGAGAAGGTGAAAAAACAATAAGGAAAACAAAAAGAGAATGACAATTTTCCCAATCCCTATTCTTGGGACGTGCTCTTACTAAAAAGTTTGCATGTAGATAATTCATGAAAAGTACTTCAGTTGCTTCTCCATGTGATGGACAATCTAAATTATTGCAAGAAGCCTTCCTAACGTTCAAAGAGAATCTATGACGTAACACGAGTAACATGAGAACAAAATGACAGACTGCTGATAGATAATTTGAAGCGATGTGCAGTGGATACTCCATGACTGGAGCGACGAAGATAGCGTGAAGATACTGAAGCGATGCAAGGAGGCCATAAGCAAGGGCAAGGGCGAGAAGAAGAGGGTGATCATAATTGACATGGTGGTGGACGACCCGGCAGGAGACAGAGAGCTGATCGAAACCCAACACTTCTTCGACATGTTGATGATGATCCTTGTGTCGGGAAGAGAGAGGAACGAAACAGAATGGGCTAAGCTCTTTGTTGCTGCTGGCTTTGGGGACTACAAGATCACCCCTATACTTGGCTTGCGATCTCTTATTGAGGTCTACCCTTCATGATCAAAATTTGAATCATCGCCGATTCATGCTCTAATTCTTACTGCTGGTGATAAGTTAGGATCAATAGCAAATAAGGCTTCTCAAGCCAAAGAAGTAAAAAAACAGAGACTTGTTTCAGTAAGGGTTTAGCGATGTACGAGCATGCGCGAAAGGCATAATTAAAATGTCTATTCAAATAATCATTATCTAGCAGTTGAAGCACGTGGATGTTGTTTAAATTGATTGTGATTGGATACTTTTCTAGCTTTGAGCCTCCAACTTTTACATCTTATTAGTTATTGGGATAATTACATTGGAATTCCTAAATTTGTCATGAAAGTATAATTGAATCTTAAAACTTATAAAAAGTGTAATCAAATCCCAAAAATTTGTTAAATTGATATAATCGATTCTTTCTGTTAATTCCATCTAACTTGGTTACTGAAAAATGCTGACGTGGATTTTTTTATATTATTTTTCTCTATTCTATGTGGCAACGTCATGACTAAAACAATGTCGTTTTTGGTCCATTTCTAATTTTTAATACACACTATTAAAAAAAAGGTAATTTAAAAAAAGTGAGAATCAACCAACCAAAGTTTACAGCTCTTGTCATTGCCACCCCACCATCACCGGGAAGGACCGGCAAGGTGAGAGATGGCAAGCGAGGGTTGCCAGGCCCTGGCCAACGGCCAACGACCCCCACCAACAGCGGAAGAGGGCTCCCACTATCGGCTGACCGTTGCCATTGATGGCCCTTGACTAGACCTACGAGATGGCTGGTGAGGGTCGCCAGGCCTCGGCCAGTGGCTGACGACCCCCACTAACAGCAGAAGAGGGCCCCCACTATCGGCTAACCGCTACCATTAGTGGCCCTCAACCAGACCTAGGGGATGGCCGGCGAGGGTCATCGAGCCTTGGCCGGTGGCCAATGACCCCCATCGACAGTAGAAGAGGGCCCCCAGTAGCGGCTGACCGCTGCCATTGGTGGCCCTCAGCCATACCTAAGGGATGGCCGATGACTAGATTTGGGGGAGGGCTTGCGGTCAGCAACGGTCGCCAGCTATTGGTTGGGCCAACCCTTCTCGACGATACTAGGGCAGCGGCGACAAGGGTTCCAAGTCTTAGTCACCCAATTCTCACTTTTTTTTAAATAAAATTTTATTGATAAACATATTTGGACCAAAACGATAACATTTTAGCATTGTGTTTCATATTCTAGCCACATCATTGCCATGTAGGAAAGATAAAATATTTAAAAAAACTCACATGAGTATTTTTCATTAGCCAAGTTGGACGGAGTTGACGAAATGATTTGATTGTACCAATTTGATAAATTTTATGACTTGATTGTATATTTTATCAATTTTAAAACTCAATTGCACTTTCGTGATAAAATTTAGAATTTTTAATGCACTTAGCCATTAGTTATTTTCTACTTTTGTTATCGAAGGCGTGTTTTATAGAGAAAAGGCAAAATAGCGCCACCGAGAGTAGCAATATCACAGCACCCACTCGGAGCCAACGACTCCGACTGTCGTCATAAACTCCTCCTCCCTCCTCCATACGGCAGAGACGACCGTTTCCGTGTCCCCGAAGAGGGATGCAATTCTCGCGCTACGCGTCGTTTCTTCTCACAAGAGGTGATGATCCCTCTTCTCTATTCGTCTGTGTTGTTGTTTCCGATCACCTCTTTTTGTTCCCCTGAATTCGGGCATTCGATTGTTTCTTGGATTTTGGAGCTTCGGATCGATTCTGATAGGCGATTCAAGTCGTGGTTTCGGTTTTTCGTGCGTACCCTCTATGCTTTCGGCAATCTGAACATCCAAGATGCTGTAAAGTTTCGATTTTTTTGAGTGTTTTATACCTCCGGTTTCCTCAAGGACAATCCCTTGAGTGCTGCACTGTTCGCACTGGCCATGCTCGACCCTATTTTGATGAACCCTTGGCATGGCTTGGGCGCGTGGTTGCACAACCATGTCGACTCAACCCCATTTGAAATGATGCAAGGGATGTCGCTTTGGAGATATGCGAATAATGAGCAGAGGCTCAACCGCTTTTTCAATGAGGGCATGGCTAGCGACGCTCGACTGGTGGGTAGCATGGTAGTTAACCATAGTAGACGGGTGTTCGAAGGAATAACATCGTTGGTCAATGTAGGAGGGGGGACCGGAACAATGGCCAATGCCATAGCGAGCACCTTTCTGCATATTGAATGCACAAATTTTGATCTTCCACATGTGGTAGCCAATCTGGAACTGAGTAAGAATGTGAAATGCGTTGCCGGGGACTTGTTTGAGGCGATACCCCCTGGGGATGCAATGCTATTGAAGGCAAGTGGGTGACTTTCATCTTGGTTATCTTTGCACATAAACTTCACTCTTTGATAAGGTTTTCTTTGGGGTAAAAGGACTACAAACATCGATATATATTTTTACCTTGTTGAGTTGGTTCATTATAATGAGAAGATACTAGATCATTTCCACATTTTCTTAAGGCTGGTAATTGAGGAGGACACTAAACCAATTAAAATACGCAGTCTTTATAATGAGGTCTACTACATTGAATGCAATACTAGCATTCAACTTTTGCAGAGAGAATCTATCGCATATAACATATCGACTCATTGTATCTACATATTGAGAGACTAATAGAACATTTGTGATAGAGACTTGCAATGGATACTCCATGACTGGAGTGATGAAGATAGTGTGAAGATACTAAAGCGATGCAAGGAGGCCAGCAAGGGCAAGAAGAAGAAGGTGATAACAATTGACATGGTGATCGAGAACAGAAAAGGTGACAAGGAGATGAACGAAACCCACTCTTCTTCGACATGTTGATGATGATCCTTGCGTCGGGAAGAGAGAGGAATGAGACAAGATAAGCTCTTTGTCGATGCTGGTTTCGGGGATTACAAAATTAACCCTATACTACGCTTGCGATCCCTCATTGAGGTTTACCTCTCATGATCAAATATCAATTGCCACTCCATGTGGGTAGTGGTAAATTAGGATAGATTGTAATAAGGCTTCTTTGGCCATATACAATGGTAGTGCACGTATGCATCATTTTGCGATTGACATGTATTATGCGGTCTTTTATAATTATGTTTCTGTTTGTTCCCTAACTATAATTAATCGCTCTTATGAATGCATACCATGCAACCTTAATTAGGGTCATGTCTCTCTAAACACTATGTCGTTATTCTCTCTCTATCTCTAAAGTTCAACATGGTACCAGAGTAGAACTAATCAAATTCATTAACATCTCCACTCAAATCATCACTTCCTTTGCTCGTATTTTTATTTCAACAATGTCTATTGCATCTTCAGCCTTTTGTTCTTCTCTATAATCTCTTTAACCATCGTCTTCTATTCCCTTGAATCTCAATTTATTGTCACCTCTCCCAAACATTGTGCCTACTTCCCCACCTCTTATTCTCTCTTCCTGCTGCTTCGATTCATTTTGTTAAAATTACGGCCACGCACTCAACCTCCCTGTCTCATGTTTTCTCAACATCACAAGTCTCATCTTCATAAAGCTCGATGTGGACATTACATACAATGGAAATTTTACTTTGAACCTATTTTAAGTTGCAATGATCTACTAGGCTATGTAGATGGGTTTTCTCTGTGCCCAAGAAAGTCAAGACGAATCAATACCTTTTTAGTTTGATCAATTCAACCCTCATGGTTGAGAAGTTCACGACCTGTGGGCATATCGGGAGATTTGGCTTACTCTTGGATGACACTTCACCACTTGCTGTGCGGCCAAGGAAATTGGTAAAACTTGACTTTTAGAATGCCATCTAGAAACCCTACCAATCCTTATTTGACTATCTTCGGCATTTGAAGTCATTTGGTGGACTCTTTCATTGCAAACAATTGCTCCATCTCCCACAAAAACTCGGTGATTCAAGCCTTGTCTCCTATTTAAGTACGATCCTTTTGTCATCACAATCACCAATAGCCCTACAATTCTTTCCTTTGGAGATCATTCAATCACGACTCCTCATCCAAGAAGAATAATTTCTTCAAAAATCGAATGCCTCATCTTCATCCGATATTCATCATGCTTTGATTGGCCACACCACTTCACACTCTTCCCCATTTCGGGGATTTTGGGGTGGATGTAATTCTGGGCCACAAAATTCTGGTCGAGGGCATGGTGGAAAGTTTCATGTGATGAACCAGGCTTGCAATCCTCCTGTAATCAGTTCAATTCGCAATCATCATTGAGATCCTATACCGATAGCCCCTCTAGTTGGCCCCGTTGTGGTTCAAGGCCTTACCCTGCTCACCCAAGGAGGCATTCTAAGATCTAGGCCTCATCTTATTTATGAGATTTGTAATGGTCATTGCTTGGCACACTGCGCTACAATGTCAACAACGATTCAACCATGCCCTCACTAATACTGGTCTAGGATCCTTACGATTTTACAAAGTCTTCGGGAAGTTTCATGTAATTTGAAAAGGTAAAAACATGGATAAATGGGAATTCTGGGTACTTCCCACTGGGTTTGAGAGTAAACCCGCAATATTGGCTGAAAATTTTTGGTTGATGCGCCTATATTTGTTTTGTGGTTCCTTTAAAGAATCTTCCCGCAACAACAAGTTTAGGAACTTATGGAGGGTAAGTACCTGTATCGGATAAAGCAAACATACCAGTTACATTTCCGGAACGTACATGTACAATGGAGGGGCATCTTTGGGTTTGGAGAGACTATTAGCAAGGACAATTTTCTCTTTCTTGGATGTGCTTGGTTTCGAAAGAGTATTTGAGAACCATTCTACCGATGTGGGACTACTTTCGCCTTGAACTTTTCTAAGGAAAGGAAGACATGTTTATTGACACTTGAATTTTGCCAACAAGTAAGCATACCTTTATAAAGAAAATCACTTCAAGCCCCGAGATTTCTAATCAAGATGACTTTGAACAAAAATAGTCAATTTGTGGAACTCTGCATTCATTGCATTTAGAGCATGACATTTCATTAGTGTGTGCATACCGTTCCATGAATAAGTAGAAGGTTTGCATCTTCAGTGGACTTTCTAGTCTAATCGGGAGGTCAGCTCCTCATTGAAAGCAAAAATATCATATTCATAATATTGCATTGCATATAGACATCCCTTTCATCATTACATATAGATCTAGGAGTTTAGACTCTAAATTTTTCTTGTCAAGTTAAGGCTAACTTTTTCGGTCAAACCGAGAGATTCGACTTTCGACTGGGAATATCGCCGTTTCGTCATCCTATGTTAGTTTTCGCTAGGTTTCTTCTTTACTTAGCAATTAGGGACATAGGGGCATAAAATTTTAGGATATTGAACCTGACGGGAAAATTTTAAATTGACGAGCACATATGAGCCCTTGATTCATGGTTCTCTCTCTCTAATCACCCGATTAATCTCACTCTCCCTTGTATAACTAAGTCTTCTACGGCCAGTCGCTACTTAGCTCCCATTGGACTAAAATTGAACTAGACCTGGAGATAGAAAGAGAGCCCAAAACCGAGTGGGAGTAAGCTGTGTTGACCCTGAGACTCGGCTGTAAAATAGCTGACTTTGCTGCTTATAAACTAAGCTAAAAATGGACATTTCTTGGAGTGGACAAACCAGGAGTGGCAGGCTGAAGTTGAAACAGATAGAGGTGATGGCAGGCATTGAGACAGCTGTTGGGAGCTGTGGGAGAGCAGAGTCACATTCGGCAAAGTGTGAGGGGGAAGGCTAAAAGGAGTTGTCCAATCTCTTAAAAGGTAGGAGGAGGTGGAGGAGGTGCAGGAAACGGAAGATAAAAGAAGGGAGCCGAGACATATCCTGGGGTCCCTCGGCGGGAGCATCTCTGATCTGGGCCTCTCCCCCATTTCTCATGGCTTCAATTTTGGCTCCAGAACCGAGAGCTCCTGCACAAAAAGGCAAAAGATTAGAAAAATTGGAAGAGGCAGGCTGCCACGTCCAAGAGGACCCAGATTCTTCCCTCTCAGGAGCCCACTCTCAAAGGTGGGGATCTTAGAAAAATAGGGACCAAGTCCTTTCGTTTGGGGGACCTCTTAAGAAAGGAAAAGAGAAAGGAGAAAGGCGCCAAGTGTGGTGTGCCGTGTCGCTTGTGGACTGTTCCCGAGTTCTCGAGTGCGTGTTCGTGTGCGTCGACAGTGCTATTTGTGTCTATTCGTGTATCGAGTGGCGAGTTCGTACATTTGAGTGGCCAAGAGTCGAGCAGCCATCCAGACCCCCTCATTGAAGGTGAGAGCCGTGCTATCTCCTCCCTCGCTTCGGTTCAAGTTATCTGCGAAGGACAACGCGCACTGACCGTAGTTGAAAGTCGAGGTGCCGTGGCTCGCTTCGCCCTCGCGGGTGTTGCGAGCCTGCTACCTTGGTCTACCGGTCCATGGCTCGGTTATGGCTCCGTAGCTTCTAAGGTTTGATCTTTGAGGCTTTGTGTACATTGACGTCGAACCCGGATTAAAGACCAATCGGCCCCCCCTCCTTGCCGTGAATCTTTTCCCCCATTTACTTGGTAATTTTTCTTGTCAAGGAGTCTGCGTTTATATTTGCATTGTTATCTCTAGGTTGTGGCACGACTCGCCATTCTCGTTTGTGAGCGGAAGTGAGGCATGCTTGCTTTACTCTTCTTTCGTTTGTGGCTTTTACATATGTCCAGTATGTTGACGGTTTGCTCAGGATTAGCGAGCATGGGCTTTACTTGGCTTTCGTTACTGCCATTTCGGTAGTCTTCCGTCTTTTCGCTTATAGTTCACTTCCATCAGCTACTCTCATTCCGGTACACAAACGTCTTTCAGTCACAGGGATGATATTATTTTTGTCAAAGTGTTGTGCTGTGATTATTTTTGTTACTCTGAAGCAATACGAGTGTGCCTCCACGCATCCTTTTCCCCCTCCCAACCAAGCGGTGTTTCTCTTCTTTTCCCTGTATGTGCTGGCAACGCACCAGGAATGCATTTGGTTGGCGAAAGAAAAGTGGGAAATGAGAAGAACAAAAAAGGGAGGAAGAAGACGACAGGAGTAGTCGTGTGTGGATGGGTGAGTTAGTGGGAAGTGAGAGGTTTAAAGAATAAAAGAAAGAAAGAGAGTGAAAATTCGTGCTTGAGTTGCGTCTCTTGGCCTCCAGGTGAGGAGTGATGGGCGTAAATATTGGCTTTTCATCCGAATATTAGTGTATCACTTCCCATTGGTCTTAATTGGAGCTCTATGTGTACAAGAAACTTAGTCAACTGTGCAAAACTACGATCGGTGCTTGCTGGTCAGTTTAGTTTAGTGTATTTAGTACAGTAAGATTTAAGATTAAAGTCTCGTATGCCTTTAAATGAAAAATAAAAAAAATGGAAAAATAGAAAATTATAAAAAGTAGTTTTACTTAGGTTGACTGTCATTTAGAGATTAAACTTGGTGCATGTTTTCGCTTTGAAATCCATTTGGCGGTTGTCTCTTAATAAGTATCTCTACAATTTTAGAATTAAACTTAGATTTCGATAACATGGCTGTGTAATATTTTTCGACTGACATTGTATCGGGTTTTCTTTTCCACATTTACTTTTAATTCATTTCAACTCATTGAGTGTTTATTTCCTGCACCGTCTTTCAATACGTTGATTGTTAGTTGCTTTCCTAGTTTAGGATAGCATTAGCTTTAAAACATAATAAACTCCCCTACAAAAACATTTGCATGATCACTTTGTGGATTTGATACCTTAAGGTCATAATTGGTAATCAAGATTGCGTGACCACATAGATAACGACCTTCCAAGTTAGAGCTATCGAAAGGGTGCATATAGACATTAGCATAATCAAGTCCCCGTTCCTAAAAATCTTTGGTTACATAGAAATCTTGACAACACTCCCGCATCTCGATTGGTTTCTGGTCAACCCAATAGGCTTGTGGCAACTCCTAGAATTACTTTAAGTTGTTAAAGAACCAAAAACAAAACCCAACGTCACGCAGGGTACGGACTGGGAGAAATCGCGCCTAAATCAATAGGTCATTGGCTCGCCTTTTGGGAAATACCCTAAACCCATTCTTTTTTTCCCCAACGGAAAAGGAGGGTTGTGACTGTCCATTTTTACGAGGAAAGGATGACCGATAAAATGGAAATCGAATTTTTTTATTCCATACTTAATTGTCAAAATTTCCTTAAATGTGAATGGTAATGAATTTCTGCTTCGGAAAATCTTCCACTCTTGCGTCAACATATTCTCTACTTACTATTTATTACTTCAAAGAGGACTACTACCTAATATTTGTAACTAACATTAGGAGGATTTGCTTGCCAACCGAAGGAATTTGTAATGGCGGCAAATTTTGAAAATTTTCCTTCAGGGTTTTGAATGCTTCAATCTGCTCCTTTCCACATGGAGGTGGATCATTCTTCAACATCTTTTGTAATGGATGCATGAATTTTGAAATCTTAAGGATAAATGTCTTTGAGGTAATTCATTATGACATCCAAAATTTTCTTCATAGTTGATAATGTTTAAGATATTATTATGTTAGTAAGAGTTATTCAAGGAAATGAAGTTAGTATAGTAATTATCAATGGGGACTGCTACGCTCTAGAATATGTGTCGAATAATTTCCAAAAATTAAAATTTTTATTAAGATAAGGTGTTCCTATTGTTCTATACCTTTTGTTATTAATTTTAGTGGTTTCAAAAAAAAATTTTGATTCACCGGTGTATCAAACAAATACTGATTTTCCTATTTATTTACGGCAATGTAAATTATCTACCAAAAATAACCTAATATCTCCATCTTTTCACCCAAATCATGACATTTGTCACCCCTTTAGCTTGAACATATGTCTTAATTCTCACCTAGTATTTATCCACATGCTCTTAATTGAAGTCATTGAACCTAGCTTATAAGATGACTTTATGCATGACATATTATTTTTCACCATAGTAACTATATATCTATTATTAACTTTAGTTAATTGATATCATTATTTTTTAACCCAAGCTAAAAAGTGTGAGTTAAAATTATTCTTCAATAAAGAGTAAAGGAGGAGTACAAGAGATAGAAATACCCACTTCCTTCCTCTTTTGGAATGTGCAACTCCATTATCCTAACATCTTCAAGTTCAAATTTTCCTAATTCCAATCTTTTACAACCCAATTAAAGTTCAAACTCTTACTTCCAATCGTCTTACAAGGTAAATTAATGGACTTTAATTTCTTTTTATGAAACTAGGTTTGTTGTTTTCTAAGGAATGAGAGTTGTTAATTTTAGTATTTATTTTGATTTCAAGGTGATTAAAGGCTTCGTTTGTTGAAGATTTCACTTAAGGTAAGTGAAAACTCTAGGGATTAAGTTAGAATGATCTACTTAGTACTCTTGAATTCTGTTGATTAATTGTTTGTTCATTTAGTTTAAATTTTACTCTATATGTGATTAAGTTTCAATAATTGTATGTTAAGCTGTGATTGTTGAAACTTTCAACATGCCTAGGATGTGTTTAAAAGATTATTAAAAGGTTTTGTTGCATTATGATTGGGAAAAATGTGAAAATGGCAAATTTAGGCATAAAAGGGCATCTTGGTAATTTTGACAAAGTTATCGGCAATTTTGAAAATTTACAGAATTGAGAGGGTGCCGATAACATGGTTATTTTATGGGTTTTAGTGTTGATTAGTGGGTTATTAAGTAAGATAAATTAAAGGAAACCAAACAGATTTAAAATAACTAGTTTTTGGAACTTTAGGGGCTAAAATTGTAATTTCACCAAGCTAAGGGACTAATTTAAAAACTGAAGATTCTTGGGTCTATTCACAACATGAAGAACCTCATTATGATAGGTGGTTAAGTTATTTTTCAAAAAATGCGATAATGCATAAACCGAGACTATTAGTATATTAGAAAACTAAGAAATTTTCTTCATTAGATACTTAATAAATTGTCCTTGAGCCCCGCACTAATTAACTAAGTCCTTGATTAGAAACATGATATACCAATGAATTATTGCCTCGAAAGAGTGAAAGTAGTTGGCATGGACACAACCGCCACGTTTGATTTCTGTCCTAATCGTTAACGATAAACCCACAACAACATTAAAATCAGTGTGTTGCTTAGGAAAAATAGCTGCCTTGACTCTAAACAAATGTGGTGGGGCAACAATTAAAAGTACCAGAAAGTAGAAAACTAAGAGATTTTCTTAATTAGATACTTAAAAAAGTGTCCTTGAGGCCCACACTAATTAACTACATCCTTGATAAGAAAACATAATATACTCAATGAATTTTCTTGGGTAAGAATTATTGCTTCAAAAAAGTGATGTAGGTGACACATCATCCATAATCTTCTTCATGACACAAGTTCGATTTTTGGCATTGGTAACAATAGACCCGCAACATTAAAAGCAGTGCATTGCCTAGGAAAAATAGTTGCCTCAACTTTAAACAAAGTAAAATGCTTGGCTGATGGGTTAAATTTTTCAGCCAGTTTTCTTCAAAAATTTGAAAGGAATTTATCTCTTAATGGGATGATCGTGAGATTCCTTATATGATAAAAATAAAATAAGGAAAGTGATCAACGTGAAGAAAATCAATAAAATACCTATGACAATACAAAAATTATGATTCATAACTATTAGCACGATCACAAATTGAGTGACCATGATCAAGAGCTCAAATCGAGCAACCATGGCCTCGAGCTTTATGGCTTGAAAAGATCTGCAGGACATATCACTATGAGCTTTGCGACTTGAGGCCATGGCCATTGCAAGCTCCTATGAGCTCAAGTTCGCTGTAGTTCATAAACTTAAGCTTGAACATTTATGGTTGATAGAAACTAGAGCTTGAGCCTGCGATATGGTAGTTGTGATGGAACCGCTCTCTCTATCTCTTAATTTTGTTTTCATTTATGTTGTGTAATGTGGTGTTTATCTTAATATTCCATGACAACCATATCAGGAGTGATGCCAGTGGAAAATCAGGTCCATGGCTAACCGTTTGGTAAAAAAAAACTTTAAAAAAGTTGAAAGTCCAATATATCTATATTGTGTGCGCATTGGGTATTTAGTAATCTTCATTTGTGAATTCTTAAATATTATTGATTTTATTTCGGAACAATATTCCACCATCTAAAATTTGTAGTCAATTACCTCTTGGATTTCCTTTTCTTGAACAATGTCATTAGATTTATTTCTTTAAATATTTACACAAATGCAAGACCATGATTTTCTAATCCGATTGCCTATAGGAGACAAGGTAAAACGAATGGCTCAAGTCGCACTGTTACTTATCAAATGTAATGGTGCCGTCATGCAAGCACCATCCTTAAACAAATGTGGTGGGGCAACAATTAAAAGTACCATACGAAGCTAGTTCTTAGCGTAATCGTCGCTTAGGGACAACACGTGCCGTCCATGGACATGGCGCCTTGACTTTTGGCACACCTCGTGTGGACATCAACAAAAGTCTTCACTCAGGCGACACGAAATGAAGGCTTTATGAAACATCGGCAGCAATTTCACACTACCGGACAACACTAAACGTCATAACACACGAGAAGTTCTTTATCGTGGATGACGCAATAGCTTACGAAGACGATGATCGGTAATTTAAGAGGACTATCAACCCACTTTGGGATCGTGGCACCTTCCAGACTCCTACAAAAGTCATCGGTGGGGAAATCTTCCTCGATGGCGGAAGCCTGACGAATAAAGAAATTGCTAATTAACTTTATGCCGTCTAAAGTCATCTCGGAAGGGCACGAGGTTGGATCCATTTTACCGCACATTTTGCGGGTGTAAAATGAGAAGGATAACTCACCAGATTACCAACTTTTATGCATCTTTAGTCATATAATGTGTCATGTCAATTGTTCCTTCATTAAACGGACAAATCATGGCAGCTTCTACAACATGGCCAACCAAAACATTATTATCAAAGCTGTCTCGGAGGCTATACCGGCGGTACACTATTTACTAATTCAATCAGAAAATTGGACGGCTTGAAAATTAATAATTACTCACCCATATCTAATAGGTAGTGTCACGTCCAATTATTTTAGAGGTCATGGAGTTGAATCTCCGTAGGTGCTGATGAGAACCTTATTTGGAAAAGGTGAAGAAATTGTGCACAAATCAATCGCTTACCATTCATAAAGCAAAAGCTCTGCCCAATTCTGATGGTAAAGTGACTGGATCGTGTCCAGGAGGCTAGAGGTTCCAATCATGTCTCTAAAAAACAACTTATTCTTCACAGAGTTCAACAATTATTGCAAATGGGGCCTCCTAAAAGGTACATAAGAATGAGGAAAAATCCAATGTACGTAAGCTAATAATTTAAGTTTACGGGGCCTCCTATAGCATCGTGAATCGCGTGACCATGACAATTATTTGGCTGACGGAAGGTTTACTAATCATGATGATGCTCCATACCCACTTGCCAAACCATAATAAATTAGCACCATTGCCTTGTTCTTGGTGTTCATATGAACGAGAAATCGCAATATAGAGGTGAGAGATATAACTTCATGCCATGGATATGGTGAATGGAGAGATGGGAAGCGAGCAACTTCAGGCTCAAGCTTGCATATGGAACCACATATTCAACTTCATCAACTCCATGTGCTTGAAATGTGCCATTCAATTAGGCATTCCCGACACCATCCACCACCATGGCCAACCCATGACCCTCGATGCCTTGGTCTCTGCACTTCAAATTCACCCCTCAAGGGGTCCCTGCGTTGCCCGCCTCATGCCCATTCTTCTCCATTCCGGCTTTTTTGGACAACAGAAGCTTGCACAGGACGGTCGAGACGCCTATGTGCTCAACCACATGTCGGAGCTTCTCCTTAAGGACAATCCCTTGAGCGTCGCGCCGTTCGCACTGGTCATGCTCGACCCTATCGTGGTGAACCCGTGGCACTGTTTGAGCGAGTGGTTCCGCAATGGTGTTGACCCGACACCATTCGAGATGGCGCAAGGGATGTCATTTTGGAGGTATGCTGGTCAAGAGCCAAGGCTTAACCGCTTCTTCAATGACGGCATGGCTAGCGATGCCCGATTGGTGGCTAGCTTGGTGGTTAGCAAGCACAAAGGGGTGTTCAATGGAATAAACTCGTTGGTTGATGTAGGAGGAGGAACTGGAACGATGGCCAAGGCCATCGCAAGCGCCCTTCCGCATATAGAATGCACAATATTTGATCTTCCGCATGTGGTGGCTGGTTTAGAAGTTAGCGAGAACGTGAGATGTGTTCCGGGGGACATGTTCGAGGCCATACCACCTGCAGATGCAATTCTATTGAAGGTACGTGTGCGACATATGTAGATCATATCTGATTGGGTAAAGTTGGAGAAACCACGTGGGGGAGAACGTAAAAAAACAATAAGGAAAACAAAAAGAGAATGACAATTTTCCCAATCCCTAATCTTGGGACGTGCTCTTACTAAAAAGTTTGCATGTAGATAATTCATGAAAAGTACTCCAATTGCTTCTCCATGTGATGGACAATCTAAATTATTGCAAGAAGCCTTCCTAACGTTCAAAGAGAATCTATGACGTAACACGAGTAACATGAGGACAAAATGACAGACTACTGATAGATAATTTGAAGCGATGTGCAGTGGATACTCCATGACTGGAGCGACGAAGACAGCGTGAAGATACTGAAGCGATGCAGGGAGGCCATAAGCAAGGGCAAGGGCGAGAAGAAGAGGGTGATCATAATTGACATGGTGGTGGACGACCCGGCAGGAGACAGAGAGCTGATCGAAACCCAACACTTCTTCGACATGTTGATGATGATCCTTGCGTCGGGAAGAGAGAGGAACGAAACAGAATGGGCTAAGCTCTTCGTTGCTGCTGGCTTTGGGGACTACAAGATCACCCCTATACTTGGCTTGCGATCTCTTATTGAGGTCTACCCTTCATGATCAAAATTTGAATCATCGCCGATTCATGCTCTAATTCTTACTGCTGTTGGTTAGTTAGGATCAATAGCAAATAAGGCTTCTCAAGCCAAAGAAGAAAAAAAAAAAGAGACATGTTTCGGTAAGGGTTTAGCGATGAGAATGCGTGAAAGGCGTAATTAAAATGTCTATTCAAATAATCTTTTATCTAGCAGTTGAAGCACGTAGATGTTGTTTAAATTGATTATGATGGGATACTTTTCTAGCTTCGAGCCTCCTACTTTTACATCTTATTAGTTATTGGGATAATTACACTAGAACTCCTACACTTCTCATGAAAGTATAATTGAGTCCTAAAACTTATAAAAAGTATAATCAAATCCCAAAAATTTGTTAAATTGATACAATCGATTCTTTCCGTTAATTCCATCCAACTTGGTTAACGAAAAATGCTGACGTAGATTTTTTTATATTATTTTCTCTATCCTACGTGGTGACGTTATGACTAAAACGACGTTGTTTTTTGTCCATTTCTAATTTTTAATACACTGTTTATTAAAAAAAAGGTAATTTAAAAAAAAGTGAGAATCAGTCGACTAAAGTTTACAGCTCTTGTCGCTGCCACCCCACCATTGCCGAGAAGGGCCGGCAATGGTGAGAGATGGTAAGCGAGGGTTGCCGAGCCCTGGCCAGTGGCCAACAACCCCCACCAATAGCAGAAGAGGCACCAATGGCCATACTTACGAGATGGCCGGTGAGGATCGTCAGGTCTTGGGCGGTGGCTGACGACCCCCATCGACAGCAGAAGAGGGCCCCCACTATCGACTAGCCGCTGCCATTGGTGGCCCTCAACTAGACTTAGGAGATGGCCGACCAGCGTCATTGAGCCTTGGCCGGTGGCCAATGACCCTCACTAACAGTAGAAGAGGGCCCCCACTAGCAGTCGACCGCTGCCATTAGTGGCCCTCAGCCATACCTAAGGGATGGCTGATGACCAGATTTGGGGGAGGGCTTGCGATCAACAACGATCGCCAGCTATTGGCTAGGGTTGGCCCTTCTCGGCAATACTGGGGCAACGGCGACAAGGGTTCCAAGTCTTAGTCACTCAATTCTCATTTTTTTTAAAAAAAGGTTAATACCATAAAAAACCTCAAACTGGTACACTTATGATAAATTTACTCAAAATTAATTTTTTAATCACGAAAAACCCTAAACCGGTACACTTATGATAAATTTACCCCCGGACTAATTTTTTGACCACAAAAAACCCCAAACTAGTGTACCCGTGACCAATTTACCCAAACTAATTTTTTAACCACAAAAAATCCCAATCTAGTATACCCATGACAAATTTACCCCGAACTAATTTTTTGATTACAAAAAACCCAAAACTGGTATATATGTGACAACTTTATCCCAAACTGGCAATCTTGTGATAAATTTACTCTCTATCAACGGATCAATTTGGGGTTTTTCATGATTTTTGCCCCATGGATTTTCACATGGACTTGCCACGTCACTATATCATGTCACCATGTGTCATCCATATCAACAAATTTAACGGTAAAATTTGATGAAAGTTAACGAGGGATAAATTTATCATAGATGTACAAGTTTGAGGTTTTTTGTGGCTAAAAAATTAGTTTGGAGTAAATTTGCCACGAGTGTACTAGTTTGAGATTTTTCGTGGTCAAAAAATTAGTTTTGGGTAAATTTGTCACGAGTGTACCAGTTAAGGGTTTTTCGTAGTATTAATCCTTATTAAATTACTTTTTTTAAAATAAAATTTTATTAATAATCAGATTTGGACAAAAAAGATATCATGTTAGCCTTGCGTTTCATATTCTGGCCACGTCATCGCCACATAACAAAGAGAAAATATTTTAAAAAAGTCACATCAATATTTTGTGTTAGCCAAGTTAGACGGAGTTGATGAAATGACTTGATTGTATCAGTTTGATAAATCTTAAGACTTGGTTGCATATTTTGTCAATTTTAAAACTCAACTATAATTTTGCGATAAAATTTATAATTTTTAATGCACTTAACCATTAATTATTTTCTACTTTCGTTATCGAAGGCGCGTTTTATAGAGAAAAGGCAAAATAAGCGCCGACGAGATTAGCAGTCTCACAGCACCCACGAAGAGCCGACGACTCGGACTGTCGTCATAAAACTCCTCCTCCGTCCTCCATACGGCAGGGACGACCGTGTCCGTGTCCCCGAAGAGGGACGCAATTCTCGCGCTACGCGTCGTCTCTTCTCACAGGAGGTGATGATCCCTCTTCTCTATTCGTCTGTGTTGTTCTTGTTGTTTCCGATCACCTCTTTTTGTCCCCCTGAATTCGGGCGTTCGATTGTTTCTTGGATTTTGGAGCTTCGGAACGGTTCTGATGGGCGATTCAAGTTGTGGTTTCGGTTTCGGTTTTTCGTGCGTACCCTTTTCTGGTTTCCGCAATTTGAACGTCAAAGATGCTGTAAAGTTTCGATTTTTTTGGGTGTTTGATACCTCTGGTTTCTTGTCGGGGAAGTTGTCGATTTGGACTAGGATTTCTGTGCATGGCTTTGCTTGCTCAAAGTTTTGTTTTTTCCCCCTCTTGCCCGAAGTAAGATAGAATGCACGTACTGAATTTGGATTTTCCCTTCGAGCCGTCTCATCAGATTAACTTGCACTTTGATTTCGATGGTTGAGATTGGAAGTCCCATCTGTTGACTGCTGTTCAAGTTTTCCTCCCCTTTTCTGGAATTCTCGTTTTTTGTTATGATTAACGGGATCGAACTTAAGGACGTAGTGTTCTGGGCTTCCAGCCAAGGTCAACAATTTGAGCCGGCGTCGCTTGTTGGCAGTACGAGTTATCACTCAGAAGTGCATCAATATTCTGAATGAAGTTGTTTGACATAAGCTTACCCAGCTCTGATTGTGTATGTGTGTGTTGGAACTTTCAGGGTGTTTAAGTTTTCTGTTGCTCTGGCGTTTATGAACTTGTATTTCTCGAAAAGAAGTTTCATTATGATGTGAGAGAGAACAAGACATGGAATTTTCATAAGTTCTATCACATCACATTCCATCCATTTTATAGGCTCTTCATATACAGGCAAACATGTTCGCTGGGCGCTCGGCCCAGTGGCAAAGGGGGGCAGGGGTGGGGGCACACTTGCAAGAGGTCCGGTGTTCAAGTCCCGGAAATTGCAAAAGTGAGGGAGTGATAGTGTAGAGTAGAACATAGAATAGGACAGACCAAAAAAAAAAATACAGGCGAACAGAAGGTGATCATTCCTTTTACTTTTTATGTCTGACATCTTTCATGTTTTTCAATGGTCATATCAGTCTTTGTGATTGTTATGGTTAACTTTTGTGATTTCAGGAGATGGATAGTGAGACTAAGATTAAATGTGAGGCTGCAACTCAGCAGCAGTTGTCAGAAAAGGGAAGGAAACTGATTGACGACATTCAAGAAATTATCAAAAATCTTCAATTGGCTTGGAAAGGGGGTCGGACCAGTGATGCTAATGTCTTGGTGGAGCAAGTGCTTCAGTCATTCGGTGATTTGAAGGCTGAGATTAATGCATCTTCCCCAGCATCTCCTATACCTGTTCGTAGTTGTTGTGTCATTTACATCATTTGATACTATCATGTTTTGTTTTTAATTTTATTATTCATCATTATGGGCATTGCCCTCTCTCTTCTCAAGCAATTTCCTATATAGTGAAGTGGGGCAATGGTGATATCATTTACACTGCACTCTTGTTAAAATAAATCATATTGAGGTCTTATTTTCCTGTGGTTGTAATAGCGCCTACACTAAATGGCTGCGTATAAACTTCTTTTCCTCTGAATTTTCTTGTGTAGGTTGATAGCCTTGGATCATTCTCAGAGGACATACAGCGCATGCTGCAGCTTTGTGACGAGCAAGATGATGCGACCAGCACATTGGTTGAATGGGCAGGTTTGAAGCCTGAACCTGACACTGAAAGCTTTCAAACAGCCACTTTCACAGCAGCTCAGGAGGTCTCTCTCTCTCTCTCTCTCTCTCTCTCTCTCTCTCTCTCTCTCTCTCTCTCTCTCTCGATCTTGAAGTTTGTTATGTGTCCGGTAGTTAGCTCGTTAATGCATCCTTTCCTAATCAGTTCATAATTATACAAGATGGCCTTTTCTTATGGCAATGTATATGGGAAAGAAATAACTGAAAATTGTTGCCTTGGTATTCCAAAGATAAAATCCAAATGCCAATTAATTTGAATTGCAGGTGTAGATAACTCGAGACTTCTGCTTCGGACTGCATGTTCTTTAGGTTGCAAAAAGAGGATTAATACTTCTTCCAAGTATATTTATTGATCTGCTACTAACATTGTAAAGATCATTGTTGTGCCAACAATGTTCTTCCTGGTTACCAGTTTCGGTGAAAGTCTAATAGCTGCTTGGTATGATTAGCAACTTGGGGGTTTCTCAACCCCTATTCCTGAGAACGGGTCTAAATGTGGAGTTCCACAGTTTGCCCACATGGGCACACGCAATTATATGCAAATGCACGAACTAAGTCTTGAAAAGTGCTAGTCGTTAGAAGATTGAAATATCTGAGTTATGCTTGCTAATTGGAGTTCTGGCTTTGAGATTTATGCGTTTTAAATCTTGAATGCTTTCATACTTTTTCTTCTAAGTGATTCTCTTATTGCGGTTTATGTGATTTTTAAGATGCCCCTGTGCAGTATGCACACAGCTTAAACTGTACTAGTTTATCTTGAGTTTTGTCGTTACAACTGTGCTTTTTTTTTTGGTCCTTTTTCAGACTGATTTTGTGAACTTTGAGCTGCAAGGACTTGGTTCTCAAGAATTCTATCAATGTGGGATCGATTTAGGCATGCATAATACAGTTGTTAACGACTCAGATTTGTCTGCTCAGTTGGATTATCTCCATTTTGATTTCCATCAAGATAATGACCATGGACATTATGGGGAGGCAAATGATGCGAAACAAATAGGGCATGATTTTGGTGCTAACATTTTGCCTCTCGTCAATCCTCCACCATATGCTTTTTTGGGCCCAAAATGTGCTCTTTGGGATTGTCAGAGACCTGCTCAAGGTTCTGAGTGGTGTCTGGACTACTGCAGTACAATGCATGCTGATCTGGCTCTTAGTGAAGCCAGCCCTGGTATGAATCCTGTACTGCGCCCCGGAGGAATTGGTTTGAAGGATGATAGGCTACTTTCCTCTCTTATTGCAAAGATGCAGGGAAAAAATGTGGGAATTCCCGAATGTCATGGGGCTGCCATTGAAAAATCGCCATGGAATGCCTCTAGTAAGTCATATTCTCTCTCTCTTTCTCTCTGTTCTGGGTTGTTTAATCATGCAAATAACTGGTGAGCTGATTACTTCCAATCTGAACCGCTTCCAACCTCGCAGAGCTATTTGACCTCTCTCTTCTGGAGGGAGAAAACATCCGGGAATGGCTCTTCTTTGATAAGCCGAGGAGGGCATTTGAAAGTGGAAACAGAAAGCAGAGGTCATTGTCAGATTATAGCGGACGTGGTTGGCACGAATCAAGGAAGCAGTTGATGAAAGAACTTGGGGGACACAAGAGGTCCTATTACATGGACCCCCAACCTCCAGGGTCTTTTGAATGGCACTTGTTTGAGTATGAGGTCAACTCGTCTGACTGTTGTGCATTATACAAGTTAGAGCTCAAGCTCGTCAGTGTAAAGAAGAGTCCTAAGGGAAAGGGTGCGAATGACTCAGTGGTTGATCTCCAGAAGCAGATGGGAAGGCTAACTGCCGATGTTTCCCCTGAAACTAAACATCCAGTCAAGGGCCGGACGAAGGCTGATTCTGAATGCTGAAGATCATATGATGATACTCAAAACATTGTTGATACCATAATTCACTTTACATGTAGATATCTTACATGCATATTGAAGCCAAGTTCCTTCTGTTGCTAAAGTATATAAATTCTAACGCAGGTCATTGAGTAGTTTTGCCTTTTCAAAAATAGTATGTGACCGACAACACCATCTTTGATCCATACAAAACCTGTAATATTTATGAGAATATTAATCTGAGAATTCTTTTTGGCACTTCTCATTTAAGGATGTGTACCTCTATGGACGTTTATACGCCCTAGTGATTGCCGAGTTCTTTCAGGTGTCCTTGCATATCATATCATATGAGTTCTACATCCGCCGTTCGATTTGAGTCCTTACTGCTATTTATATTCAAAGAAATCGAGGGGAGGTAGCCAATGCCATTGGCCCATTCTCACTTCTTTTACTTATAAAAAAGACGCTATCTCCAAAGTGCCATCCATGAGTATGATCATCGAATTTTAAATCATACACTTGTCGCTGCTTCCAGAAGCTTTTTTAATGCAACCGCGGACATTAAACACAATGAAGATTATGATATCCGCTGCAAAAAGACCAATTTCTGTAAAAGAAACCGTGCTAAGGCTGCTTCACGTAACTCCTCCAATTGCCAGTAAGAAGTTCATGTGTTTCCAGACACTACTTACACGGGTTGGATAATTTCATTACAAAAATACTCTCAGAGAAAAAAGAATACTACTATGGGTATTTCTGTGGGAAAGATAGAGATTTGTAATACATGACCCTTATTGGGGGTGGACAAATAAATAGTTGTACATTGTCAAACGAATGATTCAAGAGTTACAAAATTGCATATAGCAGTGCCGCTTCACTCTTTTGGTCTCTTGCTCATGCTCTTTCGCTTGTTAACATCCAAGTATTTCTTCCTTAATCTTATTACCTTTGGTGTAACCTGCACAGAATATACAGAGTCATCTCGAGCTACTCACCAAGTAAAATGATGGTGACAAACAACAAAACTGCTACACACGCAACAACTAGAGTACATATATACCGCTATTACAACATGAGGAAGATGGCACAAGAAAGAATGTAAACTCATATTTGGCATATCGAGGACAGGAGATAATATTGGAATGACACGTGAACTTACTTCAATAAGCTCGTCTGAAGCAACATAACCTATGGCCTCTTCGAGAGTCATCTGTTCAAAAGAAAACTCAATTATTATAAATCATAGTAGAGAAATTGCCAGATCAAAACCATTCTTGGTTCTACTATCCAAGGATAATCCATGATGGGCAAATTTAACATGGTTGACCAAATGGATCTGGCAATTTCAGAAGGAAATTACAGGCAGAGACAAGCTGACAATGCCTTCAAGCCTTTCGCCAGTATAGAAAAAAAAACACGTTCTACTGCTAAATCACACTGCAGCTTCTTTCATTGCATTAGACAATACTCAATTCTTTTTACTGGAGAAATACCAGGCGAGGAGGAGACAACTTGACGTTTTCATCCTTGCAAGCAGCCCGCATATTGCTCAGTTCCTTAGTCCTTACTGGATTCACCTACAATAAGGAAAGCATTACAAGATAAGCCAAACTAGAAGCAGCATGTTGTACTTATTCCAAAAGCAAAAATCTTACATCAAGGTCAGAATCCCGTGAGTGTTCACCAATGATCATCCCATCATACGCCTGCATACCAATCAACAAGTAAATCAGCAAAATTTACATAGGATAGATCTTCGTAGAGGAAAATCAATCCCTACAAGAGACTTGGCAATCTGTATAACCCATTTATTATTAAAATACCTATTCACATCCTTTCTTATCTGTCTATTTTTCTTCTTACATATTTTCTTCCATGCAATCCAAGTCAGTCTTACAATTGACAAGCCAACTATTTATGAAGTATATACTAGTTCAGATCTTCTCCTCAGTTAATGATGCTCACTAACCATCAAAGACCTATGTAATTTGACAAATGAAAACATACAAGAAAAGTAAATGGACACGTCATTTATAGGATCAGAACTACAATGGAATGATGAGAGACAAAATGAAGATACATTATATGCTCCTAAAAATGGAAGTCAAACAAGACATATGTTCCACAAGAGAAAATGCATTAACATGTATAATCGGCTGTGAGTGACAACCTCCATCCCCGGGCTCACAAAGAGAGTTCCACGAGCCTCTAAACTCATTAATGCATGAGCCGTAATTGTACCAAAGCCCATGGATACCTGTCCAACAGAAGCATGCATGCTTTAGTCAAGGACACTGACAATGCCAGAGAAAATATGAATCTGTATTTTGGCCTATGCAACAAGAATTCATCACATGCATAATGCCAAATATGCTCCAGGAAACAAAAAATAATACTTTTGATAGATCTACCAATAAACCACATCCTTAATTAATTTACTCTGAACAAAAATCCAGTGATAAAAGAGCAAATGCGGTAACATATTTAGATATGGATCCGAAAGAAGAAAGCATTATCTTCAATCAGATCCATTTATATGGTTTTGTAAATGACTTTTCAGCGACAGTGAATCCCTGACTTTCCCTAGAAAGCCATGCACAAAGTAAGGGCCCCCTCTTATAAAGTGGACTCTGCTCGTGGTCATGAGGTTCTTAGGGTGGATACTCACTCTAAGTGATTTGCATAAGGGAAAGAAGGCTCTCACTAATAGACATTATCAGTGAAGTGCTTATTGGGTGGTGTCTAGTCCTGTCAAAAGCATGATACAATATGCAAATCACATTGTCTAGTCCTATATTTGAAGTGTCCACCTCTATCAACGCACCAGAAATAATATTACAAGTGGAGTAGGCCTTAGGGATTAATTAATGGGACAGAGGGTGAATGATAACTCTTAATGTTGGTCAATAGCAATTTAAACCAAGATATTTCCTATAAAACAAAGTGTTAGTACAAAAGAAGTTTCGTCATGAAATCAAAATCATGGCACAAAGACTTACCAAGACTCCTTTCCTCACATTCCCAAGAGGGCCTCGGTGCTTTGCATAGGCTGCAGTATTTGGATAAAAACAGACATAAGCAAGAGAGAGCAACAACCAGCAGAAAATAAAATCCCATCTAACCAAATCTGAAAACGCAGATGCAAGTCAGAAACTGGTACAGCCATAATAAAAAAATGTGCTCATTGCTGCAAAATCGCATTTGACTTTAATGCCCCATTGTAAAACAATTTTTAGTCAGAAACATGAGAAAAATTAGAAGCGGTTCATTGCCACACCCGATGAAGCCTGTCCACAAGCCACTGCGAAAATGGGAAATGAAATAGTGGAAAAACAGATCCATGACTAAAGAAAGTCCAGGGTGCAATGTCTTCTTTATCTTTCTGATGCATATATACAGCTCTTTTATTAGTCAGAGATACTAATGCATCCACTAGCTACATGTTAAAGCACGAATGAATTTAACTTCAACTTAGGTGTCAAAAACCTATCAGATGTTAATTCGGTAGATTTATTGTCTAAGGAGCCTAATTCACCTCAACATAGTTGTTGGGATAATCGCCACCAGTAACTCACATTAGCGACCGTGGTATATTTATTTAGCATGGCAATTGAGGAAAGGAAAAGTAAAACAAGAATCCCACGGTAATATATAGCTTCTAGCACTATAAACATACTCAAAAAAGCACGATGCATGAATCCAGTTCCTCTCGTATCACTGCTGAAGACACTCCTGTACCCAACCAGGCCCCTGAATAACAATGTAAGATTTACCAAAGTGCATGTCAAATATGACGCTCCTAGTTATACTTTAACAATGCTTGAAGATACACACCAAAGCAACGATCGAAGAAATGTAATATTGCAACGAGCAATTCATTTGCAGAAGATCTTCCAGTCAAATATACCCCTAATAATCTAAACATAAATCAAAAAATAATGCAAATGTACAGAAAAACCAAAAAATCTAAGGGGCCTTCTTGTGAAATTCACATTTAAGCAGATCTAAGACTTCAGCAAGAGTAAATTAGGCTCAGAGCTTTGGCCATATTAAACAATGTAAACGCATCCAAAGCCAAGAAGGTTGGAGTGGAAATCAAGAAAATTCAATTTGTGAATGCTCAATCTCATGGCTATATTCCATGTCAAAGTCGCAATCACCGCTCTTTTATTTCCTATATATTACATTTATAAAAATATTTTCTTTTGACAAATTCAACTTCTGCACTACATGTTAGAGGTGGATGTTTACATTCCACAGTTTTGATGTAGAG
Source organism: Syzygium syzygioides (assembly GCA_031216285.1). Taxonomy (NCBI): domain Eukaryota; kingdom Viridiplantae; phylum Streptophyta; class Magnoliopsida; order Myrtales; family Myrtaceae; genus Syzygium; species Syzygium syzygioides. Next base: position 20,784,707 of record CM062242.1, read on the forward strand.
TAAACATAAATGTATTGACCGACACTACAATTTTTGTCATGAAATTAGTACACGCGTTGGCACCTTATTAGATCCTATAATAATATATTTGTCCATTTTCTCTTCAAAAACATATATTGGAGGGGCATAAAAGTAACATGTTATCATCAAAGGAAAAAAGATCTTATCTTCCTGACTAGAAATCCTTCATGAGCAATTATTTGCAAACAAAGCAGCACTATCGCAGTCGGAACTCTTAGAAAAAACTTGATAATAGACGAACTAACCTTGATGGACAAGTCAGAGACAATCTAGTTCGGCCAACATCTCCTGGGACAGGACCCATATCAACGATCTCAGCTCGCCTATGAGTCAAGGCTTCCATAACTAATCCAACATGCTCTTCATTAACCTAAAAAAAAGACACAGATAATCTGAGAACTCCAATGAAAACAACCTAAAAACACATTCCATATACTTACCTCAATGGTCACTTCTTCAACAGGCTCTAGTTTCTGGCCATTCTCAGTCTTGTACCTGTCGAGAACAGACATTTGCTAATGCCAATCAATTCTTTTCTCATTTTTGGAAGAAACATAAGATGTAATATAAAAAATTAAAGGTACAAGATAAATATTTCCAGTCCAAATGTGTATGAACTGAACGAAGAGAAAGAAAATAAAAAAGACTCTTAAGTAAGTAATCGAACCACAGAGAAAATAATACAACAAAAAATCTTCCATATGCAACTGTAGTGTTGAAATATTCTTGGTAGTTATATGACAGAATACTCTTGTTGCAGTATAAAATCCATGTTTTAATGTAGTATGCCATCACATTTACAGTCACTAAGAAGGATTAGGACGTCACATAGCAGTCCATGTTTTAATGTAGTATGCCATCACATTTACATTCACAAAGGATAATAATTCTTTTTGCACTAGGGTAAAGGGCCTGCTGTTAAAGTGGGAAAAAAAAAAAAGAAAAAGCTTTTAGAGTGCTCTACAACTCAATATCAAAGCTAAAGTATACAAGCAACTCACATGACTTTTGGTGGTGACACAGATAATTCAAATCCTTCTCGCCTCATATTCTCTATCAAGATACCTGCTCTAAACAGAAAAAAGAAAGATTAACTGGATCTTTCAAATTAGTTTTGCCCAAGAATCATAATTCACAGTTGCATATGTCCAAACATTTCTTAAGGCGATCTGAAAATAATATTCCAAAGCTAGAAGGTTGAAAAGAAATCATTAAAAAATAATTGGGAACAAACCTAATTGAAGTTCTCCTCTTCCTTGAACTTCAAATGAATCTGATAACCCCGGGAGCACATTTATTGCAAGATTTGTCTCTGCTTCAGCCATAAGCCGGTCCCCAATTCTTCCACCAGTCAACTAAGAAAAAGCAGAATCATCTGGTTAATGTTCAAAAATGCAAGAGAGAAGCGTGTAAAATCTGGATACTCAACATCTGGCCCATAACTTAGAGAGTCCTGAAAAGGCTATCACCATAATATAACTATATACAAGAAAATGAGATGACGAAGTCCTCAAAGGGGAAAAGAAGCATCTACAGCCTCACCTTCCACATAACAAAGAAACATGTATGACAGTTCACACAAAGAACAAGATACAAAGCATCTTTTTTTTAAAAAGCAGCTCAACTTCGCTAGTCACCACAGGTAGTACTTAACATTGTGGCAATCTCTGTATGACAACATGTCGTACTAGAGTAGATCTATTCAAGCCATACATGGATATTTGTTATTCAATATGTTTCGATACCCAAATAGTTATTTAACTTTCTAGATCTGGGAACTAAGGCCATTTTCCGGGACAGTGAAAACAGTTTCATTACTGGACCTTTTTCTTCATGGATCTCTCGGCAATAAAGACTAACAAAGTGAAGAGATGATGATTGAAGGAACCAGTCATTCTTTTGACAATAAAGACAGGAATTTGGATGCAAAATACTAAACGATACACTTCACATAAGCAGCCAAAACAAATTGTTTCATATCTGTTCAATTTTATTTCTGCCCAAACACAATGTTACAACCTCCAGGTATTAAAATCCATTATGCACAGCTCATGTTAAGCTCCATAAATCACAAACTTCAACATCACAAATCATACATTATATTTGGGGGAATATAAGCTGACCCTTTAATGACAATATGTTAGAAATTGTAATGTAAGATATTACAAAGTAAAAACAAGATGGCAGCATATACTCAAGCACTCAAAATTTGGTGAAAGCAAAGAACAGAAGCTTCAAAACTTACATGTGTACCATCACGTCCGGCCAATGGAGAGTCATTCACACCGAATGTCATAGAAATGGTTGGAGGATCCAACTCAATAGTAGGCAATGGAGTCATTACCTGGATAGGGAGAAGTAGATCAGTTCATACTCGAACCTACAAGGTCACATTAGACAACCTTAATGCTCAAGCCTATGTAGGATTGTAGATGCTGTGTAGAATGCATACTGTGATGCATCAGGCTGACTCATATGAATAATGGTGACAACAAAATTTGAGATTACACAGCATGATGTTCATTGCAGTAGACTATAGTCAAACGGTGAGTTAACACATATTAAGCATATCACCAATTAACTGGCAAAAGAACTGGAACCCTGTATCTCAAAATTACCAACAACTATCAACGGATATTTGACATGATTACTTGAGAATCTTCCCAGAATTGTCAGGTGCATCCCTGACTACCTCAATTTATGTCCGATTAGCACAAAGTTCAGAAAACACAGACAGCTCCATTGATCTAATCAATAGGTTGCAATTCTAACACTCATCTTTATTTCGTTCCACATTCTCTTCTCTTTTAAACTATTCTAAGATAGTTTTATATCCTTTTCTCAACTCTTGGTATCACATATTCTGTTTACTGAAGTTTTGTTGGATGATACACGCTTTATCTCAATCAGCTTACTTTCTAATTCATGCATACGAAGGTCAATCCGCAGATAAAAAAATGGTTTGCTGATATTTTGCAGTTTATTTTTATAAAGAGGAAGCAGCCCATCAAATTTCCCACCAAACATTTGTTAACAAGATGAGAATAAATTCATCAGCCTTAAATATTTTGAATTTGTTAGGGGGAGCTTTCTTTCCGTTTTTTCTCCACCCAGAGCAACATGGTGGGAATAGTCAATTCATAAACAGGATGAGAATCAATTGTTCTATCACCAAGAGGATACTAGTAAATTCTTATATATTGCTCAGGATGATAGGGAAATTCTAAATGTAATTTTAGAAAGTTGAAATTCTTAGAGTTAGATATAGTTTAGCAACTTTCATAATGGTCTTTCAAGTAGTATTGCAAGTCTACCTACATTTGATTTCTCATACTTTCCTCTCAAGATTTCTAGCATTTCCCCTCTTTAATATTTATAGAAGTTCCATGCCTTCTTGATTGCTGTTCATTACACAAATCTAGACATCATTCTCAATCTCAACGTATTAAACACATTCATCATGTATGGTCTCCTCGCTATTAGTTTAAACGACAAAATTTCCACATCGTCTGTTGGAATCATCCATGAACCTTATTAGCGCCTTTAATGTATTCAGAAGATTGAGTATTAGAAATGAGTGCATAGCACCTGGATATAGGTCACAAACCCACTCATGTAACGATATAGTGAATTCCCCAAGAATAGGAGAAGCAAGAGTTAGACTTGTAATTTATGTTTATATATTGACTTCCGTGTTTTATTCCTCAGTTTCAATCCATCAAGTCTTATCCTAGACAATTTTTCTGATGCACACATGAGGCTCAATATACGCCATGGCTTCAACTGAATTCTATGAAAAACAGAAACTAGATATAGGTTTTGGGTAGAGAAACCAGAATAATAGGCATCTACATATAGTAATAGGTGGCATATTATCAATTACAATGCTACGACTGAGAATTTCTCAACTAAGAGAATGATGGTGTCATCTCTGCTAACTTAAGAGAAATCTCAATTGACCACAACCAATGTAAGCTTTAACACTAACTACAGAAATAAAATCACTCAAGGTGAATATATGTTGTCAAAGTGCATGGCAATCACGATGATAACCTGTAAATGTAGAATCTAAAAGGCCAACCTGTCTAAGATAAAGAATACATCCTCAAAATAAATGAAAATTGACAATTATAGGCTCACATACCTCCGTGTTAGCAACTGTATGGCCTATGGATGGGCTAGCTAGCCCAGCCATCGATATAATATCACCTGCTCCGGCAGTATCAATGAGAGCCATACTTGTACCCTTCTTCTTCATGAGCTTTAGAACCTACATTCTCACAATATTCAATGCCAAAATTGATGTATGTTGGTGAGTCCACTATCAAAGTACAGATATTGAGCAAAGAACATATTCAAAGACAATCATTAAAAAGTATGAAAATAAAGAAGAGCAAACTTATTTAACCAAAAAAAAAGAAGAGCAAACTTAGGTGCTATAGATGGGAGCTTCTGGCTCATTCCTTTGGTGGCAAGTGAAATCAACATATCAAAACAACACTATAAAGCGTGAATAAAGGGTGCAACATAATTTCGATCGCGGTAGGGATATTTTCATCTTCCATAAGAGGCACTGGTAAGAGGCACCACAAGCCATCTTAAACTAAATTCCATGCTGAAACTAGATACCACCTAAAGCAAAGAGGAAATGTAGAAATATCCCTTTGTTGGCTAGGCAGCAAAAAAATTATCCTTGGTACTGCTTGTCACAGGATTTTGAAAATCAATGGCAAAACATGCCTATCCCACACACAATCCTGTAAACCATAGGTTCGAAAGGTTCTTTCAGGGAATAGTAAACGAACCTTTCCCTCTTCAATTTTCTGAACCCCAGACTCTGTGTTACGAATTCCATGTACTTTATCGCCCACACGAACTATTCCAGAAGATACACGACCAGTCAATATTCTCCCAAGGTAAAAATCCCGTTCCATCATGGAAACCTGATTAAAAGCGTAAGTCAATGAGAAAAATAGCAATTTGTAAAGTGATAAGAAATTTCAAAATTGTGTCCACAGCGACTTAAACGACATGTTGCTTCCTCATACAGTATTGAGGATGACAAATAGAAGAAAAGCACAATGAAATTAATGAGAAAGGCCAACCCATAAACCATTCTATACAAACCATCATCTGAAAGGGCGCATCAAGACTAGCATTTGGTGGAGGAACATGCCCCACGATAGTATCCAGCAACTGTGACATATCCCTCCCACCAGCCGGAGGATCTTTTGTGAAGGTAGGGGAAGCCCACCCTTCTTTTGCAGAAGCATAGAGGACAGGAAAGTCCAACTGTTCCTCTAGATAAAAGATGAAAGGAACAAAATTTCCCTTTAGACAAAAATACGGACTGGACAATAAACTTCAAAGCATATGTCTACCCACCTGTCGCGCCAAGACTTGCAAAAAGATCAAATACCAGGCTCTCTACTTCATTACATCTCTCCTCAGAAACTGCAGAAATTATAGAGAGTAACGCAGCCCCCGACCAAAGACAGGAAATATACATGAAACTGAAAAGCCACTCTTATACGCTTGCAATGACAGACCAGAAGATGGACAATCTATAACAAAATGGAAAACCTTTGGTGATAAGCACACCCAATGCAAAAGAGCTACCATAGCTGCCAACCACCTTTACACTAGTACATAGACATGAAAGATGTGGGTATCAACCTTCTCATTCCTGGGTATATGATGCTTGACTACATTCGAATGAAATGTTGGAGAAGGAATTCATGCTTGACTTTAGATTTGAATGAAAATTGGAGAAGGCATTCATACTTGTGAAGATAAAAATTTAGGGCGTGTAGGAATTTACTTTCACTTTTACGTTTTACTTATTGCTTAATCAAAACCTTGTAGCTCATGCACTTTTGCTTGATCCAAAACACCTAAAACTTTCACTTAATATAATTGTCGACATGTAGATCAATAACGAGAGTTTGACACTTAAATAATATTCTAAAGTTTGCCCTTTTGCTTTTGATTAAGTGTAAACAAACATGCCCTTAATTGATAGAATTCCTCTTGGCTGATGGTTAGAGTGGAGAAAAAGAAGTAGGACGCTTTCTAACCAAAAGCCTTTTAAACTATGGACTCTCTTTGCCAGAAATAGAAGTAAACCAAAATGAATGGTAAGTAGCTAAAAATATGCCTTCGCCACTAAAGTATTTGCTATCATTAAATGACAATATATGAGTTTCACTAAGTTAATGCACAAGTGAAATCATTTAAAATGACAAAGAACCATACCAGAAGGCCTGTCTACTTTATTTAAGAGGAGGATAGGCCGTAGACCATACTTCAAGGCTTTTGCCAGAACAAACTTTGTCTGTGCAAGCGGACCTTCACCAGCATCCACCAATAAAACTGCTCCCTCAACCATACCGACTACTCGCTCAACCTATAATCAAGCAAGGATATTCAAATAATCACATTCATAACACAGTGCACCAGAAACCAAGGCCAAAAAATAAAGAAGCTAATGACCCAATTGATGTTAATAGATTGTATAACACTTGTTTTTGAGATTAGGTGGAATCCATCTCTTACCATTCTGTCTATCCACTATTCTTCAATGAACAATTAATAAACTAGAGCGTGAATTCCCATATAAATGTAAGGGGTGATAAGTGACACATTTTATGCTACAGAATGAGGGTTATGCCGTTAGAGAAATCCTCATTCCCCTAAGCCTGCATTCACTGCAGTCATTTCCATCTTCATCCTTTGCTCAGAACTTTGATTCCTTTCCATTCGTTAATATTGTTATCATGTTTTAAATGAACGATCCCACAAGGAACTCACAAATTCAAATAGATTTTTCTTTATGATGAGAGGAAGCCTATCTTAGTCAAGTTAGCCCCCAGACCCGAGAACATAGGAATATAAGTATGTACCTATCACAGACCTATATATACTAGCAAGAACTACTTCTGCCCAGCAGATGTATCAATTATTGTACCTCACCACCAAAGTCTGCATGTCCGGGTGTGTCAACCATATTTAGCTCATTGTCTTTCCATACGATTGACGTTACCTGCGGATACCCACATGTTGAAAACGTTAATTTTACGCGTAATCTAAAACATAAGTAGCATGGCCTCAGCAGGAGAATAGAAAGCTTTATTACCCGATTAGCAAAGGTTAACAAATCAAAAATAAAGTGACAAGTGCTTAGAACTTGCACAGCAATGCATCAACTCCACCCCACTAATCAGTGTGCACAACAATCGCAGTTAAACCAAAACCACGCTCATCCACTTCCTCCACCTACAGAATATCATTTCACCTTTGCTTTATCCAAAACACCAAACTGCGGTCACGCCAACACTCCACCACGCAATTAGGCCGCATAACAATTCAATCAATCACTTCACAACCACCTAATTAGTGAAGCTCAGGGAACACTTCGACGCGCCAAATTTCACCAGAACCAGGGCACACGAACTGACCTTCGACGAGATGGTGATGCCGCGCTCGCGCTCGAGGCTGATGGAGTCCATGGCGCGCTCGTGGGGGATGTCGGCGCCGCACTGGCGGAGCAGCCGGTCCATGAGCGTTGTCTTGCCGTGGTCGACGTGTGCGATCACCGCCACGTTCCGGAGCCGGCTCGGGTCGACCGAAGGGCCTGACGCCGCGGCGGCGGACGCGGATGCGGATGCGGCGGCGGCGGTGGAGAAGGCGCGGGGGAAGGGGGTGCCGCGCGGGGAGAGGTAGTGGTTGAGGCGCCGAGAGGAAGCGGAGGAGGAGGAGGAGGAGACGGACCTCTTAGCGGCGGAGAAGAGTGATCGGAGCAAGGGGCCGGCCATTTCTTACGGCGGCGTCGCAAGAAAAATGGCTGGATTTCCACGAACACCACCCCCTCTCGATCTGATCCTAATCAAAAAGCCAAGGGTTTATGCAGGGCTTTGAGATGCGACGTCGTTTTTATAGCTTCGCTTAGATTTGTAATGAATAAACCTACAACATGTGTTTTGCCACAGCTGATGTCAAATCTCAGCTGTAAGGTTAGATTCTTACGACTCGTTCCGTTTTGTGCTTTAGTGCATGGAGGAAATGAACTGTTTTTTCAAAAGATGTGCGCTGAAATCGATCCCACAGGCGAAAATCAATTTCATACGAGATAACCGACGATTCCTATTAAGAGAAATTCAGATTTTAAGTGAGCGGTTAGGGATTCATTTTGTGCTAACCTTCTTTTTAAATAGCCGGCTAATTACAGCGTGGTCACTCGGTTAAGTGTGGCTCAATGAATACGACAACCACGAGTTCTCCTCTTCAATACGATCATTTCAGTTCGACATAATCATAATACTGCATGAATATGAGTCTATGCAGAAGAAGGTAAAAACTCCAACGCCGATCCCACCTTTGTACTCTCAACCCTTCACGGGATAACTCGCGTCCATCGCGATCCCGCACACGCCTCGCCTATCTGGCGAATCCTTCAGCATCCTCACGTAGCCGTCCTCGCCCCAGTCGTGCCCCCACGAATTCTTCACGATCCAATACTTCCTCTGGCCCTCCGCCCCGTACCCGACCGCGGCGACCCCGTGGTTCAGGTCGTGTCCGCAACCGCCCGCGAAAATCCCCCTGGAGTACAGCTGGAAGTCCAGCCCGCCCGCGTCGATGGCGACGGAGATCGGCTGGCGGGCCACCGCGGCTTCGAGGCTGGCCTCGTTGTCCGCGGGCACGTTACTGTATCCGCTTATTGTGGCCGCGTGGTTCCTGAGCATGGCCTTGTCGCAAGATCCTTCCTGTCCTCGGTAAGGATAATTGGACTCGGAAGTGATGCCCCCGTTGGTTTCGATGAAGGAAAAGGCGGTGTCCATGGTTCCGCCGCTGCAGCCTTGGTCCTGCTTCCCGACGTCGCAGTCCATGAGCTCCTGCTCCGATAGAGACACGAGCTTCCCCGTCTTGATCTTGTTGAGGCCCTCGACAGCCGCCACGGCCGAAAAAGCCCAACAGCTTCCTACTTGTGCAGAGCAGAACATGCGACTCAAAGGAAATGAGGGAAACAAAAAAGAAGAGGTAAATGTTATGTACCACATTGGCCTTGATCCTTGACCGGAGTTACGGCGCCTTCCTTCCTCCAATCAAAACTCGCCGGCACGTCTATGCCGGTGTCGCTGGTAACATTAGCCTCCATGTCAGTCCTCTGGTTCATCCTCCTGTGAAAACGCAGGTAGGTCGCTTTGAACTCCACGTCTGTCATGTCCGCGAATCTGTTGTCGGTGAGCTCGAACGGTAACCGCAGCCCATTGATGAAGTCGACGTACAAGACATTGGCTTGATAAATCTGGAACCGCAGCATTTGCTCAAATCTACTTTTGTACGTCCGGTTGTACCTCGCCAGCCAGCTCTTGTATCTGTCTTCCATTATGCTTCTCTGGTCAGACTTTAGAGACAAGTGATCGCCCAGAAACGCGCTGGAACACACACATAGAATCCATACAATGAAAAGTGTCGGACCGAGGTTCCTCGAAATCAAATGAGACTCCATTATCGGCCAATAAAGAGAGATATAGAATTGGAGCTTATACGCTTGAATCACCTCTCAATTTATACAGATTAAATGCATTGTGAACCGACCTTTTTAAGCCACAGCAACGAGTTAGTAAAGGAAAGTTCCTTATCAGTTCATGCGTCAAATGTGTTGTATGTGCAACTTTTGTTATCTGCACGTCTCTCGGCGACATCGAACGCGAGGAAAGCAAGTTCATCATGCAAGCAGGAACGCATCACCTGCAGATCTCTACCAAAAATGCAGCCCATGCATGAAGCATGATACAACTACATTCCTACACGGAGCTACCGAAAGTTTAATCTGCGCCTAGGCATCAGATGAGAGGATCCGGAGATGGCCTCGACGAGCTACAGGTGTATGCCGACTGTTTCAGTCGCACATCGAAAAAACCTACTGGGAAGACGGAGCGTATTCTTAGCTATTAGCGGTATTCATCTGGTTGTCACAACATCTGAATCGGTTTCAGTTTGTTAGCATGTAAAGTCAAATTTAGCAGATAGTAGAACTTCCATGTGAGAGCAGAAGACTGAAGCAAAAGTACTGTTCGATTAAACCCATCCCGAGTACAAAAGCGGTTGATTAGAAGAGCATTGCAAAGAGTTGAGAGAGCCGTTGATTAAACCCGTCCGTGAGCGCCTACAAAGTCTGCACAGAAATTACTTTCTCGAAAGAGCACGTGACGACCGGCAGTTCTATTCTCGAGCCAATAAAAAACGAGAATCAAGGATGACATTTTACCAAAGTATGGTTAGATAAAAATTAGACAAAAAATAAAGAGTAAAACGAGATATATTCCAATCGTTCCGTCCAGAAAATAAGGATGCTCACGTGGAAAAACCTTTATAGACACAAATGGTCAATTACCGGAAAAGAAATCTGAAATATAATTTTCAATTTTTTTTTCTCCTCAGCGCTTTGAGGATTTTTCGCATGGATATTCACTAAACCTAAGTAAATTTTGTAACGTCTAAGTCATTTACAAGATATTATGTTGTCCTTCTAAACTTAGGAATAATTTGTTCATCACAAGTCCAAGGTAAACCCCAAAATGTCTGGACCCTAGTAAAGCAAAATAGCAATCTCACCGAACCCCCACTTCCCATATTTTGCTTAGATTCATTCGTAGCGTACGGGTCACATCATTCATCGGTCAAAAATGTCAAATTACATCACAGCTATCTTGAGGCCTGCTGCCTAGTCTTTAGCCAGGGGAAAGAACATAATCTTTCTACATTTCATTTGGCATTTTATCGCAGCCAAACGAATTTGTGATCCTGCGTGTGGGAATTCATCGTGAAGCAATTACAGAAGCTCAAAAACTGGCTGCACAAGAAGCAGCGGACCCTCTGCATTAAAGTTCTAATGCTAGCCCCCTTTGGACAATGACAAACCATGCCTTCAACCATATGTGCAGTGACACACCGGATCATTGCTCGAGTCTTATACAGCAAGCAAATACTGAGTTTGGAAATGCCTAAGCATTATAGACAAGGTAAACAGTCTATCACGAGTCATAGTATCTCAAGTATAAAGCGGCGGTTTCCAAACAAGAACATGCAATGATAAATCCATTGTTGAGCTCTGTTGGAGCTAGTAGATTTAACCTAATGTACTTAAAGTTCATCTGCATAATGTTGTTTTTAAGTTTTCGAGGTACCATCGCAGCATGGCACTCACTATGGTTCGCAGTTACCCAAAAATCAATTTCAAGCAGTTCAGAGGATCTCTATGAAGACTAAGCAAGCAACGATAGATGTAGTAGAACCGCAATACCTACTCCTATCTTCCAGTCAGCCAAAGCCCTTACATTACATAATAGGCCAACTAAAATAACACAAGGTGCTTCATTGAGTCACCATTTAGGTAATGTCGACCCAAATCAAGAACCTGTTCTTTGTTAAGAGGCCGATAATACGAGTCACCATAGAAGTTACCTATATATTATCAAAACATGCAAAGCAAAGAACTTCTGAGAAGTTCATTCCTCCATTGGACCACCAGTTGTGTCTGCCTCCGAGAGTTTTTCTTCCATAGGAGCAGCAGCTGCTGCCGTGGCTTCCTGGGCATTTTCTTCTGTAGGAGCAGCAGCTGCTGCCGTGGCTTCCTGGGCATTTTCTTCTGTAGGAGCAGCAGCTGCTGCCGTGGCTTCCTGGACATTTTCTTCTGTAGGAGCAGCAGCTGCTGCCGTGGCTTCCGGGACATTTTCTTCTGTAGGAGCAGCAGCTGCTGCCGTTGCTTCCGGGACATTTTCTTCTGTAGGAGCAGCAGCTGCTGCTGTTGCTTCCGGGACATTTTCTTCTGTTGAAGCAATAGCGATCGTTGCTTCCGAGGCTTTACGTTTTTCCGCCGAATCCTTCAGATGTTTCAATCCCTTCTCAACATCGTGCAACCTGCTATTGAGAAGATTAATTCCTTCAAGATGTTCTTCAAAGCTGATGGTAAACACGCTTTCGAATTCCTCAATCTTTTCCTTCATGGCCAAAAGCTTCATTTTCTCCTCTTCTTCCTGTTTTAACCGCTGCTTTTCCAGTTCCCTAATGCTCAAAACAAGACCGCCAGATCCAGGAACATCTTTATAAAGTGGCTCGTCAAGCTGAGGACAGCGAGCCCTGTATTCAGCAAATTTCCGGTCGGTTTCCTTCAAGGCCTTCTTATAGCCATCTAGAAGGTTCACCATCATATAGAGCTCACATTCAAGTCGATATATTTCCATCTTCTTTTTCATTATCTCTTCATTACTTGTCTTCTGCAAATGCTCAATCATAGCATCTCGTCGTTGCAGCTCGCTGAGGAATATTTGTTGATTCATGCCAGACTCGGCATACGCTTGCTCTTTTGCCTCGTGCGCCATCTTTGCCTTTTCCACCCAATGCTGCACTTGCTCCATGCACATATTAAAGTCCAGTGATTTACTATCCCACGAACCATCAGTCCTCATCCGCTTGTTTCCCCCATTCAGCTGGTGATGCATTCTGTCATTGTCAGTATCGATCTCTCTCTTGTTTACATTGCCAAAGATGGAAGAAGAACTTGGACCCATGTGACTGTCAGCTCTTGAAGCTAAGAACTCCCCACACGAATCATCACGAAGTTGCATCCCGGTGTTAAAAGCAATTTGAGCAGACTCCAAAACATGCAGAAGATTTGATGAAGGCAACCTCTCCAAATCACCAAACTTTGGCGACATATTGAACCCTCCAGGCTCTTGTTGCTCCTCCTCATTGGTTTCTTCTTCCTCTTCCTCTTCCTCTAGTTCTTCGTCTTCTGGTTCCTCGCCTACTACTCCTTCTCCTTCCACTCCTTTCTGATCCACATCAAACCTCATTTCGTTAGCTTCAGTAACTCTGCACCTCTGCAAAAAGTGCTCGCCTGAAATATTTTTCCCATCCAAAAGCCACTGCCCACCTTGTTCTTCCTCCTCCTGTTTACACTCCTGAGAATCCATGACATCATCGAATCCACCTTCCTCATTATTGTCATTTTCCTTTTCGACGCCCTTCTCCTCCGCCAAACCAACTTCGGTTTTGTCCTCCGCCTCAGCTTCAACATTCTCCTCAAGCCCAAGACTCAGTTGAGCATTCTCCTCATTCTCAACATCAAACCCTTCATTCTGTGAAAGACCCAATTCAACGCTAGTACCTTCCTTCTCCACCTCCTCATCAGCTTTGTTATCAGCATTCTCTTGTCCAAGGCTCAACTCCAAGCTCTGCTCTTCCAGTTCAGCCATCTTCACATCACCACCACCCCCATCCTCCTCCAAATCCTTCACTTCAACCTCCTCTACATCCTTCACTTCGACCTCCTCCACATCCTTCACCTCAACCTCCTCTACATCCTTCACTTCAGCCTCCTCTGCTGACAACAACTCTGCGCGCTGAGACCTAATCAAACACTGCAAGTGCGATGCATAGTAACAATTCTCCAAATTGGGCGCCTGCATCAACTCCTTCTCCACCATAAACCACACCATCCCCGCCCAATCGACCTTTTCGAAACTCCCTTCCCTAATCAACTTGTCCCAACTCAAAATCTCATCAGGCATCATCCACGTATCGTCATCATGCAAAAGCATCCAATTCGACACTAAATCCAAAACGAACCCAACAGACTCTTCAGTTTCGGAACCCTCACCTGCGCCCTCCGAGCCGGCCACGACCCTCTTAGCCGGCAGCTTCAGCGCGCGCGCCAGGTCGGCCCGGCTGACCCGAATCTTGACCCCATTGACGTAGCTGCACCGCTCGCTCTTGCTGAAACTGGCGACCAGCTGCGCGATCAGCTTGCCGTGCAGGGCCCTGTCGAAGTCCAGGTGGACGAACTCCCAGAGCCCGAGGCGGTGCAGGAGATCATCTCGCCGGGAGAAGTCGAGGGCCTCAACGGGGGCGAAAGGGACCGGCTTGAAGGTCTTGACGAGCAATTCGAGCTTCTGCTTCGACTTCCGCTCCATGGCGCGCCGCTTCTGCGCGGCCTTCTTGTTCTTCGGGCCGCGGCGGGAGGAGGCGGGGGCGGGGGCGGGGGCCATAAAGGTCGGGTCTTGGGCGCGCGGGGACGGCGCGGGGGCCGGGTCGGGGTCGTCCTGGTTGGAGTCGTCGTCCTGGACGAGGATCTGGGAATCTCCGTCGGACTTCGAGGAAGGGTCCGGCTCGAGGGCTAGGGTTTGGGTCTCGGGCGACCCCGGGCGGTGATGGGGCTGGTCGACCGGGGTGGGGTCTTGATCTGGCGGGCGAAGAGGGGACGACGGCGAGCTCATGGCGGCGGCGGCGATTCAGAGCGTCGCGCAGACAGAGAGAGAGAGAGAGAGAGAAACGGGCCGTAACAGCGCGTTCACTCGTTCTGGAAGTGAACCGGCAAAGCGGCCTGGCATGGGATGTGTATCATCGACCGGTTTCTAATTTTAATGCCTTCTTTTACCAAGGAAATTCAAAAGACAAATCAACCTTGCAGATATGGTATTTTTGCCGGGACTAATATCACTAAAAATCCTAAATTGATATGTCTGTGATAATTTTATTCCGAACTAATTTTTTGATAAAAAAAACCTCAAACCGCTATACTTGTAACAAATTTACCTCGAGTTATTTTTTTTATTACAAAAAATCTCACACTGGTACACCTGTGATAATTTTACCCTGAACTATTTTTTGACCACCAAAAACCCCACACTAGTACACTTGTGATAATTTTACTCAAAAATAATTTTTTCGTAACTAAAAACCTCAAACTTGTACATTTATGACAAATTTACCCTCTGTTAGTATTCGTTAAATTGGATTGATATCACAAAAAATCATAAATTGATAAACTTATGATAAACAGAGAGGTAAAACCCCAATCTGGTACACCCGTCAATTATCACGTATCATCAAATTTAAGAATTTGACAGTAAAATTTAACGAAAACTAACAGAAGATAAATTTATTACAGGTGTACCAATTTGAAAACTAACGAAAACTAACAGTAAAACCCCAATCGGGAACGCCTCTGCCGCCTCCCTCGCCAACCCTCCGGTCCCCCGTCTGACGTCGACCACCGTCCTCAGCCCTTGAAACAGCTGCCGTCCACGCTTCTCCACCATCAACCTCATGATCACTGGCCCATCACTCGCCATGGCTTCGTTCACGCTCCGGTTCAGCCCCTCGTCCTGGGCCGTGTACTCCCACAGGATCATCCCGTGCTTCATGACGAAGGGCGTGCGGGGGCTCAGGCTCTCGCTCTTGAGCCACTCACCCAGGCAAGGCAATGGGCCTTCTATGATGGGGTCGAGGAGGAACGACCCCATGGGCGACAAGTTACCAGGCTCGCCTTTCCGGATCGCTCGTGAAATGGGAGTGAGAGAGTACGTCAACCCCAGCAGCTCCCGGTCATTTTTAGCAGCAGACTTTCGTTGAGAGACGAAGCCGGTTTGGGCAAGGACCACCATGAGTCGGCTCAGGAAGGCGGCCTTGGAGGCAGGGACCGACAGCGCGGCGGCTTGGGAAGGGTCATGGGATGGCCGTGGTGGTGGAGGGGATCAGGGATGCCAAGTTCGATGGCACATTTGAGGGACACGGAGTAGATGGAGTTGAAAGCATGGGTCGATAGGTGAGCATGAGCTTGCACGGCCTCGCTCTCCCTCGTCACTCCATTATCAACGGAGTCCATTGTTATGGGGGAATGGCTAATGAGATTGTATTAGGTTTGCGGTTTTGGTGAGTTGAGTTGAGTCAAGAAAAGGTATAAATTGCACATACACCTTTCGTACTATGAATAGATTGAATGTAACATGACAGACATAGCAAAAGCGTGATGTAAAAAAGTACAAGTGATAGACTTAAGCTGCAATTTCGATAAAGGGATAAAAACACTAGGAGTATCATAACTTTCGTAGAGCGCTCATTTGAGTGCCATAACTTTTTTTGGCTCACTTAAATGCTACTTTTGGCAAAAAGTGATCACTTGAGTACCATCGGTCATTTGGCAGCTGGAAAATCCGACGTAAACGCTGGTTATCCTACGTGACTTTGCCGGAGTTGACGGAGTTGACGTGGACAATATTTTAATAATTTTTTTGAATTTTTATTTTTATTCTAGCGACGGCCTCGCCTAAGGCCTTCGCAGCCACGAGCGAGACGGCAAAGACTCTTGCCAGAGCTGGCGAGGCCACCTCGCTCGCGGCCTCCTAGATCTGGTGACAGCCTTCGTGGCCGAGGGCAAGGCGGCCCTCGCCCAATCTGGACGTGGCCTTCACAGCTAGCAAGGGTCGCCGGTGACCCTCGTCAGCATTCAAAAAAAATGTAAAAAAAAGGAAAAAAAAAAAGAAAAGTTCAAAAAATTCAAAATGAAAGACATTTAAAAAAATCTACGTCGAATGGAAAATTAATAAAAAAAAATCTCTGTAGTATTGTTTGCCGAAAATGACACTTAAATGATCTATTTTCACTGGAAGTGGCACTCAAGTAATCTTTTTTTGCTGAAACTGACACTTAAGTGAGTTAAAAAAAAGTTGTGGCACTCAAGTGAACGCCATACGAAAGTTATGGTACTCCAAGTGTCCTTATCCCTTCGATGAGTCGAGAGAGTTTTTCTAAGCAAATGTCGCGCTCATGTAAAGAGAATGGCCAAATGGGTAGGATTATTGTTTTCTCTAATAACTGGGTGAATGTCGTCTGTCTTACTACTTCTTGATACGTGCTTTATTCAGTGTTGCAAGAAATAATTTCATAGAAATTATATTTGGAACGATGTGTGAAAATCTTCACGTTGCGTCGACTTCTACTACTGCGGAGAAATGCCGAGAAACGAGAATCAAGTTGATCGAGCTAGACAATCTTTTAACAACTTGGTGATATACGTATGCAATTTTATTTTGTTTGTGACCCACCATCAAGGATCGATCCACAACTCAACCAAACAATATATAAACAAAAGATAATAGGAAAAAGAAAAGAAAAACTCCAAAACACTTGCTAATAAATGATACGAGATAGCCTATCAGATGAATACTAACGAATCCAAGAGTGGATTCTGTACCACGTTGGGTAAGTGCATTGCCGTAAAGATAATAGAAAAATACTAAGCTGTCCAACTTATAGTCGGCAGAGATAATTGGGTCGGGTCATATCAAGGAAGGTTTTTGGATCCTTGGCGATTAAGAATAACTGCAATTCAAAGATCTGAAAACCCTGCCACTCTCTCTTCCTGTGCCTCCACCTTAAATGTTAGATTATGTCTCGAGTTTGAGTTAATATACAATACTTATCGCATGCTTAGAACATCGCAAAATCTTCTGCACATGATTTTATGTGCATGTCTCGACGTACATTTTTTCTCGTCGTAAATGCGCGCACCTATGCCCAGGGAAATTGGTGGGCGCCCATGCTTCTTCAGAGACTCGTCTTGTGCATGCCGATTGTCTCCTTCTGTTATGTCATCATTTGTGGGCTTAGTTTGTTTGGAAGAAAGAGGGAAGGCAGCAGCTATGCCTTTTTTCTTATGTCGGTGCATGATGGTCATGCCATCATTAATTACATGGAGGCGTAATGGCTTCCGAAGATGGGCACCATTTGTCTTGTTGTCCCATCCTTTCTCCGATAAGCGGATAGGACATCTGAAGATGAAGACAGCTGAGAGACGAGAGAGCTCAAGAGACGAACAGAGGTGTGAGCTTGGAGAGACTAGGGAGTTTGAGTCCATTGAGTTGATTTATTAAACATCATGAGTACTGGGTATATACTAAGGCTGGAAAATACTCGAATGTGTGAATAATTGTAAACTTTATAATTTTTCGATTTATTAATGGATTATTTACTGATTCTCTCCGTGGATGTAGGTTTCGATATTTAGATCGAATCATGTAAAATTTCTTGTGTCTTTTTATTGTTCCTCATTTTATTTTTCTATCAATTTATATAGCTCCAGACTTAATTGCAAACACAATCCGCTTCCGCCGTATCACCAGGTACAATAATTAGTATTAGAGTTAAGATTTTGCAATTATGTATGGAGCAAGAGTAAAAGTAGAGAAATTTAACGGGAGAAACAATTTTTGGTTATGAAGCGTCAAGACGAAGGTATTATAAACAACTTGGGGTTTAGCCAAGGCATTGGAGGGTAAGGCTAAGTTACTTGAAACAATGAGAGATGGCGAAAAGGATGAGCTAATAGAGAAGGCAGAGCATAATCATGATAAACCTGTTGGATGAAGTGCTAATAGAAGTAGCCAAGGAAAAGGATGTTGTGGCGTTATGGGCAAAACTTCAAGCCTTCTATTTAATGAAGGGTTTGAACAATCGTTTATACATACTGAAGAGGACATTTTAGTTCCGATATTATGAAGGTACATCCATCAGATCCCACCTAGATGAGTTTGATAAATTCATGATGGACTTAAAAAATGTCAGTAAGATCTTAGATGATGAAGAACAATACATGATGTTGTCGGTGTCTCTGCCGGAGTCACGCGAGCACTTTACTAACTCCTTACATGGGCATACTATGATTACCTCATAAGAGGTAAAATCCGCCTTGTCCTCAAAGGAGTGGTAGAGGAAGCTGCGAGATGACAATCTAGTGCAAGAAGTTGCGCAAGGACTGGTGATTCAAGGAAGAGACTAACATCGATGGCCTAGTAGCAGGGGCAAAAGCAAATCAAAGTCACGATATAGAAAATCCAAAGATCGCATGAAGTGCTTTGATCGTCATAAGAAAGGGCACATACGGAGAGATTATCCAAAGTTGAGAAATAAAGGTGGCGACCAAAATGCCACAAAGAGTGTGGCGAATGTTGCCGAGGAGAGTACCAGTGATGTTTTGTGTGTCTACAAGTTCATTAGGAGACAAATGGGTGCTAGATTATGGATGTTCCTATTACATAACTCCTCATAAGAATTGGTTCACTACCTACCAAATTACAAATGGTGGTAGAGTTCTTATGGGAAATAACACAACTTACAAGGTTGTGGGGATAAGGATAGTTCGGATCCGGATGCATGATGGCGTAAAATGGACACTGATAAACATGAGGCATATACCAAAGCTCAAGAAGAACCTTATTTCTTTAGGATACTATATGAAATTGGGTGTAGGTATACCACTGAAGGTGGAGTACTAAAGATTTCTCAAGGTGCCATGATAGTAATGAAAGAAAAGAAGGTGAATTCTCTCCATCATCTACTGGAGAATACTGTGACTGGAGCGACTGTAGTATCATCAGGTGAGTTAGAGACACACTTGACTTAGTTATGGCATATGCAATTGGACCACATGAGTGAAGTTGGAATGATGATGCTGAATGAAAGGGAGTTACTGAAAGGTCAAAAGACAAGGAAGCTGGACTTGTGTGAACATTACATCTTCGGAAAGTCTCGGCGGTTAAATTCGGTACAATTGTACATTCAACCAAGCAACAAGTCGGATACATTCATTTAGAGGTCTGGGAGCCGTCTCAAATTCTTTCGAAAGGAGGTGTCCGATATATGTTGACATTTATCGATGATTATTCGAGGAAGGTATGGGTGTACTTCCCGAAGTACAAATCCGAGGTGTTTGATCAGTTCAAGAATTTTAAGGTATTGATTGAGAAGTAGTTAGGTAAATAAATCAAGTGCCTTAGAACCGATAATGGTATGGAGTTAAGTAGTAAGGATTTTACCGAGTTATTCCAAATGGAAGGAATCATGAGACACGGCACAGTTCTCAAGACACCACTGTAGAATGGCATTATGGAACAGAAGAATAGAACTCTACTTGAGTGAGCTCGGTACATGCTTTTGCATGTAGGACTGAATAAGGAATTTTAGGTCAAAGTAGTGAACATGGTCTATTACTTGGTTAATTGATCTCCATCATCTGATATCGAGTAGAAGACTCCTAGGGAAGTATGGTTAGGGAAACTTGTTGATGACTCCGAATTACAGATATTCGGATGTCCTGCGTATACTCATGCGAGTGATAGTAAGCTTGAGTCGAGAGCGAAGGAATGCACATTTTTTGGTTATGCATAAAGGGTGAAAGGCCACCCGGCTATGGTGCACTGATCCTAGATCACCCGATTTTCTAATTAGCAGAGACGTGATCTTCGACGAGATTGCAATGCTTCAAAGGAGGAGCCTTGAGACTCAACCAGTAGAGCAAACAGATCGCGGTATCAGTAATGAGGTTGAGCTTCAGGTAGAGCCTTCGAAGACCTTAAAAGGTAACAAAAGAAGAGATTGCCGATGATGTCATAGTTCTTGAAAATGGTGATATAGAACAACCAATAGAGCCGCAACACAATATAGCCACTTGTAGACTAAGAAGGCAAATCAAACCACTGATACGTTACGGTTATTCTAATATTGCTTATGCATTGATTGTAGGTGATAAGGTGGAGACCAATGAACCTTTGTTTTTTGCAATGAGTGAAGAATTACAATCACTCTATCGGAATCATACATGAGAACCAGTCAAAGTACCCACAATCCAGAAGATTGTCTAGAGCAAATGGATCTATAAAAGAAAAGAAGGCATTCTCAATGTCAAGGCAACAAGGTATAAGGCGAGACTGTTGCAAAGGGGTATACTCAGTGAGAGGGCATTGGCTACAATGAGGTGCTCTCTCTTATGGTAAGACATACTTCTACTCGTGTATTGCTTACCTTAGTTGCTGCATAGGATCTTGAGCTGGATTAGCTAGATGAGAAAACGGCATTTCTTCATGGTGAATTGGATGAACAAATTTACATGAGCCAATCAGGGGGATTTACTATGCCAAATAAGGAAGACAACGTTTGTTTATTAAAGAAATCTTTGTATGGTTAAAATAATCTCCTAGACAGTGGTACAAGCGTTTTGATGCTTTCATGGTTTGTCAAAACTATTAAAAAAGTCAGTTTGATAACTATGTTTATTTTAGGAGATTAGAGGATAGGTTTCTAATTTATTTGTTATTATATGTTGATGACATTTTAATAGTAGCTAAAAATATGCTTGATATTGATGTACTGAAATGGCAGCTGAGTGTTGAATTTGAAATGAAAGATTTAGGTGTTGTTAAAAAAATATTGGGTATGAAAATTTTGTATAAAATGACTACAAGGGTGTTATTGTTAGTGATCTGCCCTAATAATTAATCAATGTTGATACTCTAATATTAGTTGTGGATTAGGTTGTATCAGAAAATCGACCTTCACTATACTTAGGTAGTCATAATGTCTTGTTAGAGACTGCTTATGACTTGTGGGCCAAAAAGGGTTTTGAGCACACTACTAATATTTAGTGAACTTACAGGGTCGCACACAAAAGCGAACTGAGTTAATATTTTTTGTGCATTGGGATCTACTTAAAATAAAAAGTAGATTTTAATTTATTCTCCTATTCAACTTATCTACGCGGTCATGCGCATTATGAGATAACGATTAAATGTACGATTGAAGGTAGACGATTTGACGGGCCCAAATCGCTCGGCCCACTTCTTTTAATTCCGCTGGATAATGAGGCTGTATAAATAGATAGAGAATTGTTCTCTGTCTAGGGTTTTTTCGACAGAATATCGAAAATCAAAAGGCGTTGAAGAAAAGGAACTTGAAGATCTTTAGCTAGCACTTAGATCGTTGGAGACTTCTATTCACGTGTGTGAATACTGGTAAAGACGCAACACTTGAGGCGCTAATCCAAACACAATCAATTGTCAATTTACGCTCGATTTGCAAAAGGCATGTATCGAACTTCTGTCTCGATTTCAATATATACATGGATCCTATCTAGGGTTCTAGGGTTTCGGTTTACAAATATATTCCGCTGCATTTTTAGCACTTGAGAAACCTTACAGTGGTATCAGAGCTACTTGCGATATATTGAAATTGAATAAGAAACCCTAATTGTTGATACATATGATGTATGCCTGAATTGATTCTAAATTAGAGTTAGATGAATTGGGAATATGAATTGATATGATCAATTCGAGTAATTTCATATTGAAACGAATTTGAATTCCTGCAATAATGTGGATTAATGTGATTTATCCAAAGACGTTGCAGGATTATGAATTAGGTTTAAGGTATTGCGAAGGAATGAAGCAGGATAGCCTTAGAAGCGGTTTAGTTGAAACTACCCACCCTAGCAGGGACGGTTCAAGAGGACGAATAGAATCTTGAGAAAACAGAATTGAGAATTCTGTCTAGGTTTCGGAGGCACTGCTCTCGAGCCCCTGTGAGGGGCGTTGCCCCTTCAAACCCCACCGCCCCAACGAGACCATCGTAAAGGACTCTGCCCCTTAACCCTATGAGGGGTGTTACCCCTCGAACTCGCAAGGGGGCGCAACCCCTTGACCCCTGCATGGAATTATTTGTTCTCATATGATTGACATACCTTTGTTATGATAAGTGATGCTTCGTTTGTGTTCATAACATGCATACATTTATTACTAAATAAACATTTATAATCCCTAATAAAATTAAGTAATAATATGATGCCTTTCCAATCATACACCTATTAAGACTTAAATCGTTAAAAGATAGATATGCCAAAGTAGGGTGTCTTTAACTATTTGAGTAAAATAGGATGGATAATAATTATCCATAGGTCAAGATTGGTTTACTTAACGAGGCTATCAAAACAATTTTGGGCCTTGAGGCATAGTATTTGGGGATAAGATATGAGATGTCAATCCCAATAATCAAGAGTTATATTCGATACAATTGACAAAGAGTTGTCTACCTAAATAACTTAGTCTTGAGCGATAAGCTAAAGTTTACTCGAGTCTTAGTAAAATATGGATCTCGGTCCACTATACTTATTGGGACATATGTTATAAAAGTATAGTGAGAGTTTATTATAAATAATATTAATGAACAATTCACTTTGTATATTTGTTGTGGATAATGACAAATAGCTTTGCATCACACTTTTCACTACGATCTGTCCTTGACAAGGATAAATTGAATGGTTCAAACTTCTTGGACTGGTATAGAAGCTTGAGAATTGTTCTCAAGCAAGAGAAAAAGGATTATGTTTTGGAGAAACTACTTCCCCAGAAGGCACCTCCTTCCAACGCTCCTCATGCTGAAAGGAATACTTATCAGAAGCATAAAGATGATGCATTGGATTCATCATGTCTAATATTAGCTATCATGAACTCAGACCTTCAGAAGTAGTTTGAGAACGTAGATACCTATGATGTGATCATGAACCTAAAAAATTTGTTTCATGAGCAGGCACGCAATGAAAGGTACCAGACGGTAAAGACCTTAATTGAGTGCAAACTAGCAAATAGGAGCTCAATTAACCCACATGTCATAAAGATGACAGATTATATTGAAAACCTGGAGTGACTGGGCTCTCCTATTAGCCAAGAGTTGACTACTGACATTATTCTTTAGTCATTGTCTCAAGATTATGACACGTTTGTTATGAACTATAACATGCATAATCTAAATAAGTTTTTGACTGAACTGCATGGGATGCCCAAAACTGCTAAGCAGAATATCAATAAGGACCCTATCCCTAATGTTCTCATGGTTCAAAAAGGGAAAGCATTTAAGAAGCCAGGTAAGGTCAAGGGTAAGGGCAAGGACACTAAGCCTAAACCCAAATCCAAGATTAAACCGAGTCCGACTGCTGATGCTGTATGCTTCCATTGTGGCGAGAATGGACATTGGAAGAGGAATTGCAAGAAATATTTGGAGGATCTGAAGAAAAAGGGAAGTGAGACTTTCAATTCAGGTATATATATGTTATAAATGTAAATGTTACTACTAGTTCTACTTCATAGGTATTGGATATCGGTTATGGTACTCACATTTGTATGAATGTGCAGGGACTAAAACGAAGTAGATCACTTGCAAAAGGTGAAGTGGAACTACGTGTTGGAAATGGAGCAAGAGTTGCTGCATTAGCCATAGAAACATATAATGTAACTTTACCTTTTGGCATAATTTTAGAACTAAATAATTACTATTATGTACCCGCTATACGTAGGATTATTATTTCTGTTTCTTATTTGGATAAGGAAGATTTCTGTTTTGATATAAAGAACAATAGTTCTTCGTTTTATTTTAATGGATTGTTTTATGGTAGCGCCTATGTTATGGATGGGATATATATTCTAAATCTTGATGTGTCAATCTATAATATAAATACAAAAAGGTTAAAATCTAATGATTTGAATCTAACCTACCAATGACATTGTCTATTAGGCCACATAAATGAAAAACAAATTCACAAGCTTCATAGCGATGGACTATTACATTCATTTGATTTTGAATCATTTAATACGTATGAATCTTGTTTAGTTGGAAAAATGACAAAAGCTTCTTTTACTAATCAAAGTGAGAGGACAAAAGAATTATTGGCCCTTATACATATTGATGTGTGTGGACCACTAAGTTCTACAGTCAGAGGAGACTATCAGTACTTCATTATATTTACTGATGATTTCAGTAGATATGGATATGTTTACTTGATGAAACATAAATCCGACTCCTTTGAAAAGTTCAAGGAATTTCATAATGAAGTACATAATCAACTTGGCAAGAGTGTCAAAGCTCCTCGATCTGATCGAAAAGGAAAATATTTAAACTAAGAGTTCAATGACCATCTCAAAGAGTGTGGAATTGTTTCACAGCTCTCTCCCCCCTAGAACACCACAGTGGAGTGGTGTCTCTGAGAGGAGAAATCGAACTTTGATAGACATAGTTCAATTAATGATGAGTCATTCGGATCTTTCATTATCTTTATGGGGATATGCACTCGAGACAGCTGCGTTTTCACTAAATAGAAGTCCATCAAAAGCTGTAAAGAAGATACCATATGAGATGTGGACAGGAAAAGTTCCTAGTATGTCTTTTCTAAAGATTTGGGGTTGCAAAACTTATGTAAAATGTTTACTTTCTGATAAGCTTGAACCCAAATATGATAAATGCTTTTTTGTGAGATATCCTAAAGAAACGAAAGGATATTACTTTTACAATTCATCAGAGAACAAAGTATTTGTTGCTCGAAATTGTGTCTTTTTAAAGAAAAAGTTTCTTACTAAAAGAACCGGTGGGAGTAATGTAAACCTCGAAAAAGTTATTGTGCCACAAAAAGGTGTTCCAATTCATGAGGAACCTCAATTAGATCTACAAAGAGTTGTAGAGTCTACTTCAGTGGCACCTATAGTTCATAAGTCTAAAAGAACACATCGTGAGCCTATGAGATATGGTTTTCACGTGACAGAACATCGTCATCTATTGTTAATAGAAAATGACAAACCTACAGCCTATACAGAAGCTATGATGGGCCCAGACTTCAATAAATGGCTTCAGGCCATGAAATCCGAAATGGACTCAATGTATCAAAACAAAGTTTGGACTTTGATTGATCCACTCGAATGTGTCAAATCTAGAGGGTGCAAGTGGGTTTTCAAGAAGAAAATTGATATGGATGGAAAGGTTCACATCTATAAAGTATAGCTAGTAGCTAAATGTTTTAAACAAACTCATGGAATTGACTATGATGAGATCTTTTCGCCAGTGGCCATGCTTAAGTCCATTCGGATTATCCTAGTGTTTGCTGCATATTATGACTATGAGATATGGTAAATTGATGTAAAGACAGCTTTCCTTAACGGAAAACTACAGGATGATGTGTATATGACACAACTTGAAGGCTTTACATCACCAGATAACACTGGGAAGATATGCAAGCTTCAACGTTCTATTTATGGAGTGAAACAGGCATCACGGAGCTAGAATATTCATTTCGATAAAATTGTCAAAGAGTTTAGCTTCATAAAAAATAAAGAAGAAGCTTGTGTATGCAAAAAGTCTAGTGGGAGTGCAATTGTGTTTCTAGTGTTGTATGTGAATGACATACTACTTATTGGAAACGACATTCTTATGCTTCAGTCAATTAAGATATCGCTAGGAAAATTTTTCTCCATGAAGAATATGGGAGAGGCAAACTATATCTTGGAAATCAAGATTTATAGAGATAGATCTAAGAGACTTACTAGACTGAGTCAAAGTACATATTTTGACAAAGTCATCAATAGGTTTAACATGCAAGATTCCAAGAAAGGTTTTCTCCCGATGACACATTGCATAAGTCTTAGCAAGACTCAGTGTCCTTTAACACAATATGAGCGAGACCGCATGAGTAGATTCATTATGCTTCAGTTGTGGGATTCATCATGTATGCTATGTTATGTACTCGTCTTGATGTTGCTTACGCATTGAGCATGAAAAGTAGATACTAGTCAGATCCAAGGGAACCTCACTGGATTGCTGTAAAAAATATTCTTAAGTACTTGAGAAGAACTAAAGATTTATTCTTAGTCTATGGAGGTGAGGAACAGATCACTGTAAGTGGTTACATTGATGCTGGTTTCCAAACCGACAAAGACGACCTACAATCGCAATCAAGTTTTGTCTTTTCCATGAATGGTGGAGCAGTGTGCTGGAAGAGTTCCAAGTAGGATACTCTTGCAAATTCTACAATAGAAGCTGAGTATATTGCTGCTTCAGAAGCATTAAAGGAAGCCATTTGGATTCGAAAGTTCAGAGAAGAACTGGGAATCAGTCTCGCTAGTTCGAATCGAACGAACCTTTATTATAATAGCAATGGGGGCCATAATTTTGGCTAAAGAGCCTAGGTCTCACCAGAAGACTAAACACATACTCAGGAAGTATCATCTCATTCGAGAATTCATTGAAAGAGGTGATGTTAAGATGTGTAAAGCTGCAACGGAGTTGAATACAGCTGATCCGTTGACAAAGGCTCTTCCACAACCTAAGTATGAGCGTCATTGTAATGCTTTAGGCTTTAGACACATTAGTAATTGGTTTTGATGTGAGTGGGAGTATATGTGATATACATTTTCATTGTTCATTAATAAAATATATATATTATATTTGATTTTAATTTAAGTTGAGTATATAATTGAATGCGAAATCTTTATCCCCTCAATATTGAATATCCTTAATAGATAATCAAATTCGTGATTAGATTGTGAAACTCTATTAATAGAGTGGATATTAATATTCTAAATGTCTCTAGTCAATTACCATTGTGCATTGGGACGCCAATGGTGTGTGAGACTAGCATGTGAGTTAACTGATGACCAAGTTTCACGGGTCATGAAGATAGAGATATAAAGTTGATCACATGGAATACATGTTGGAGAACATTGTACTGGATAGACCCGTCATGAGAATATTGTAGAATTGTTATATAATGTCATCAGTATTTTTCATCACAGCTATAGAGTATAGTCCTTTGACCTGAGTTAGCCATGGTTTCCTAGACATGGATTGGCATGCTTTAATATTACTAAACGTTAGTCGTAACAGGGATTTTAAAGGTAATGGCTAGGCATTTCATGAATAGTGCTGAGTGATGTGAGTAGACCAGATGGGATTTGTCCCTCTCATATAACGAGGGTATGATATCCTGACCTCTCGTAAAGTTGAGATTGTGAAATGCATAGCCATGCTCAAGTGAGTTGAAGAGTCAACTACTTGCTGTGACAGTCTAGCTGCGGTATCGGGAAAATGAGTTTGAGCTATATAAGGATGACACTTGTTCTGCCTTATACTTAACTCGGAAATTAAGTGACAAAGGGACTTAGTTTATATGATTAGTTCTAGTGCAAGTGGGCGGTTGTTAGTGATCTGCTCTAAGGAATTAATCAAGGTTGATACTCTAATATTAGTTATGGATTAGGTTGTGTCGGAAAATCGACCTTCACTATACTTAAGTAGTTATAATATCTTGCTAGATATCGCTTATGACTTGTGGGCCAAAAAGGGTTTTGAGCACACTGCTAATGTTTAGTGAACCTATAGGGTCGCACACAAAAGCGAACTGAGTTAATATTTTCTGTGCGCCGAGATCTACTTAAAATAAGAAGTAGATTTTAATTTATTTTCCTATTCAACTTATCTATACAGTTGTCGCGACCTAAAATTTTCTCTCAGGCTAATGGGTTGTTAAGACTAAGCCTAACTCGGGCCCTCCCAAGCCCTACCAATTCGCGACTTAAGATTTAAGTTCTTAACGTGCAAATGTTTTCATGCTTGGAGTCGCCACTAATCTATTTGTGGTAGGTCGATTAGAAACCTAAATAAAACATAGGGAGATATGTTTTATTCCTACGAACCAGAGATTCTAAGCTCGGGGACTTGGTTACGCTAGATCTGGTCTAACGCCCTTTCGGTACCTTTTCTTTTCAAAAAACATTTATGCATGCAGTCTGGATCCATTTTAACTTAGTCACTAACATGTGAGGTGATCATGCGGGTGCACAAACCACCAAAGTAATACCCAATAATCAAAACATTAAATAAATTGCAAGATTGGGAGAATTACTTACATCGAAGCAACGTAAGCATCTGCATAGTTAACTAGAAAATCAATCAACAATCCTAATATGATTTCTAATTAACAAGCAATTCACTCAATATTTTTTGGGTTTTCACTTATTTAAATGAGAGCTAACCTACATGTAATGACGTGCAAAAATTAACATGCGATTAATGCAACCTAACATGCAAACTATATGTCATGCGACGACGTGACCTAATTCTAATGACGGACAAATGATTTATTTTTGGTATTTTCAAATGAAATTCGGAATTAAAAAAAATGCCTAAATTAACATACAATCTATTCTTAAAAAAATAATTTAATGTATCCTAAAGTGACTTCTTTTTGGTATTTTTATGAAAATTCGAAATTAAAAATTATCCTAAAATGAACCATCGAGGTCAAGATAATATCTAAATTAAACTAGGAAATAAATTACTCTAATTCCTAATTTAAATTAAAAAATTATCCTATCGATTTATTCAAAGAAAGTTATTCTAAACCTATCCTAAACATGCATCATTATCTTCTAATAAGATCAATTCAAATCCTAAGTAATCTTTTTGGAATTTTCTTTTTAAAGAAAATAAATCAAACAGACAGATAACAATCACGATCAAAACCAGTCCAGGTGATCCGCAAGATTTGTTTTATTATCTTTGAATTAGGGAAATGATATAAATCGGCGATCATATCCATGTGGTTATGGATATTGATGGAAGGCAATCCGTTTGAATTTGGGGAACAAAATAAAATCTATTATCGTATCCAAATAGTTATGGATAGGATAGGGATTTTCCGTGCCATCGAGTATCGTATCTCATGGTTGAGATCGGATAGTCGTCCCGACACGTTATCAAGTTAGGAAAGTTTCCTAACTTTGGGTGATTTTTAAATATTTGCGGATATCACATACACACCCAAAGATTAACAAAAATTCATAATAGATAACAATATCACCCATATCATGTAATAAAATATTCAAAACGATGTCAGATGAGATCGTTACCTAATTTGCGGATAATTTCCAAATTCGAACTTGCAGATCGGGATTGTGGATCACGATGAGCGACGAGCGGTGGCCAACGGATCGACGACGGGCAGCGACTCCCCGCAAGACAGCAACGGCCGTACTGACCGAGCTTGCGCGGGTTGAAGACAGTAGCAACGAGCGGTCTTCAAAAGTCACGGAACAGCAGCAGCTCACCACGGGAGGGCGGCGAGCGTCGGGGATGGCAGCAACTTCGGAGGATGTCAGTGGTGGACGATAACGACGATGACGACGCTCGCAGATTGTCAGGAATTTTGGCCTGTCACCTGCAAAACAAGATCCCGAGCGGCAATCCCCAAAGATGGATGGCTGACGGGGCTCCTCGCGGTGGTGGACTGGTGGATCACGATGCTTCACGTGATGATAGCTCTTGGCAGGACTTGCGTTTGCAAGTGCTCTGTGGTGAGAGAGCTTTTACGTTGACAATAGCATGGGCATCCACAAGGATATTGGCAAAGTGGAAGTTTTGAGGTCGAGGATAACTTGTCGTGGGCTGATGCAAACACCAGTTCAGCAAGTGGCGTCCAGGGCGAGTAGCAAGTGGCAGCACGAACAGGAACACAGCACGAAAGGGAACGCAGCAGTGCTGTCGTTGGACAGAACTTTCACGAGATGGAGAGCGGAACGTTGCAAATCAGATCAGCAACATCGATGGGGCGACGGTAGGAGCAACACGAGCAAGCAGCGTAGTGGTGAAAGTGGTGTGGTCGCGAGATGGCGCGACGGTGGGGCAGTCACGTGCGCGAGCGATTCTCTCTCTTACTCTTGCTCACGTGTCTCTCGTGCTCTTTCTAAAAACTTTTACTCTCACTCACGTGTGTCTCTTAAAAATCGTGTTCTGAAAATTGTGAGAGCTCTCCCCTCCCCCAAAGACATAAACATATATTTATAGTGTAAACCTAGGTCAATTAGTCGGGTTTTCTAGTCCTAATGGGCTTAGGTTTGGGCTTTAATTAATTCTAAGTGGGCTGAAGTAATTCGGGCTTTTCTTTAATTAAGCATAATGGGCTAATTAAGCTCAAATTAAGACAACCAAGCCCTTTTGCGCGTGATTTTCGGCCCATGCTTCCCGAGTGAACCAAGTCTCGTTCGATGCCCGAGCTCGATTTACATGATGAATTTTTAAGCCCGCTTATCACCACCGATCCGATATGGAATGCAGTTAATCTATATGATCCTAAACTATATGCTATGCTATTTTAATATTTTTGTTTAGGAGTTAAAATTTAATCCCTAATTTTCTATGCAATTAACCACTAAATGATGCGCCGAAATTTAGGTGTCAACAACGGTCATGCGTATTACGAGATAACGATTAAATGTATGATTAAAGGTGGACGGTTTGGCGGGCTCAAATCGCTTGGCCCACTTCTTTTAATCCTGCTGAATAATGGGGCTGTATAAATAGATAGAGAATTATTCTCTGTCTAGGGTTTTTTCGACAGAGTATACAAAATCAAAATGCGTTGAAGAAAAGGAACTTCAAGATCTTTAGCTAGCACTTGGATAGTTGGAGACTTCTGTTCGCATGTATGGATACCGGTAGAAGGGCAATACTTGGGGCGCTAATCCAGACACAATCAATTGTCAATTTACGTTCGATTTGCAAATGGTACATATCGAACTTCTATCTTGATTTCAATATACACATGGATCATGTCTAGGGTTCTAGAGTTTCGGTTTACAAATATATTCTGCTACATTTTTAGTACTTGAGAAACCCTACGGTTACGTCTATCTTGAAAGAAATATATTGAGAAGATCATGATACGCTTAAACATGTGGTTGGCAAAATCTGTAAGTACACTTTTAGCTACACACTTTAAACTTTCTCATTAATTATCATTGCAGACTAAAGAGGAGGAGGAGCTTATGTCCTATGTTCCTTATTCTAGTGTAGTAGGTAATATTATGTACACCATGGTATGAACTAGGCCTGAAATTTCACAAACTGTAAGTGTTATTAGCCATTACATGAATTGCCCGAGTAAAACACATTGGAAACTGTGAAATGGATCCTCAAATATATAAATGGGACAACAAACGTTGGCATAGTATATTGAAGGGATGAAAATGGTAGTGAGACCATAGGATATGTAGATTCAGATCACACCGGTGATTTGGATGATCGCAAATCATTAGTGGGATACATATTTATGCTAGTAGGTGGTGTAGTAGGTTGGAAGGCGTCCTTACAGGACGATGTTGCTTTGTTTTCAATTGAGGTAGAGTACATGACATTGACCTTTGTGGCGAATGAGGTGATATGGCTGAGGAGTTTGCTCTCGGACCTTGGACTGGAGTAGAAAAGTGTTACTATACTTTGTGACATCAAGGTACGATATATATGGCTTATAATCCGATATATCACGAATGAATGAAACATATTGACATTATGTTCCATTTCATCCGAGATATCATAGCAAGGGGAAAGATTGTTGTAAAGAAAATAGAAACAGCAAAGAACTCAGCAAACATGATGACGAAGCCCATTCCTTTGGCGAAAATTGAGCTCTGTTTGAGCTCGATTGGCGTCTATAGAGAATAAGCACTCGTTGGAATGTTGGGAGAGCCGGTATGGATAATGAGTACTATGACTTGGCTACAAGTATTGAGCCAATGTAGAGAATTGTTAAATTATGTCTTGAGTTTGAGCCTATATACTATACCCAATTCGCACGCTCAACATTTATTAATACTATGAATGGTTGAAGCACATTCGCAAAGCATTCAATGACAACATCGCAAATCGTGAACCATTAAATGAAGATAAATCTTTTGCCCATGGTTTTATGTGCATGTCTCCATGTCCATTTTTTTTCCTCGTAAAGTGCACGCGTTGCCCATGGAAATCGGTGGGCGCCTTCGGCGACTTGTCTTGTGGGCACCGAACGTCTCTCTTTTGTTATCATTTGTGGGCTTAGTTTGTCCTTTGTAATTGATGGAAGAAAGAGGGAAGGCAGAAGTTATGCTTATTTTCTTATGTCGGTGCATATGGTCAAGCCATCATTGACTGCACGGGGGCGCATGGCTTCCGAAGATGGGCGCCATTTATCTTGTTTTCCCATCCTTTCTCCTATAAGCAGAGAGAACATCTGAAGACGAAGACAGCCATTCTTTCTCCTATAAGCGGAGAGAACAACTGAAGACAAAGACAACCAAGAGAAGAGAGAGCTCAAGAGATGAATAGGGGCGTGAGCTTGGAGAGATTTTTGTGGAGACAAGTCCATTGAGTTGAGTTATTAAACACAATGAATATTGAATATATATTAGGGTTGGGAAACACTCAAATATGTGTGTAATTGTAAATTCTGTAATTTTTCGATTTATTAGTGGATTATTTGCTGACTCTCTCCATGGACGTAGGTTCTGATAATCGGATCGAATCATATAAAATTTCTCATGTTCTTTTACTGTTCCTCATTTTATTTTTCTGTCAATTTCTATAACTCCCAACTTAATTGCAAACACGATTCACTTCCGCCATGTCGCCAATTACAGCATTAACCATGCTCAAGGACCAATTTAGGGCTTTCCAAAATCATGTTTAAGCCCCAATTGTGGAATACGAGTTGTCCAACACATCCATAAGACTTGCCCATCTGAAGTTTAAGGAAATACATCGTGTCAGGAAATCTTACTAAAAGACTTCGGATTATTTTAAGAACAAAATCTCGCGATGATGATGCATATGACTGTGAATTTGAGGTGAACGGATGAGTGATATTTCCGATTTGAGCAGTAGCTTAATTTCGTAGCTATGGAAAAATTGTATTTACCATTGCATAATTGCTATTTCGGTAATGTCAATATCTATAGAATGATGCGTCCATGGCTTCGACGAAAGATGTAAGGAAAGGATTATATCATTTGTACTATATCAAGAGTTGTTGTCCAACTAAAAAGATCTCGAAGGGACATATATGTTGAAATTTGGCTAAGTATCTTTTACTATTTATTGCAAAACAAGTCATCGTTTTTAATCCTTATTACGATGTGTCGTTGCATTAACATATTTTGATGCTTAATACCCACAAATATTGTCTACTAATGAATTATGCTTAGCCCCTAACATGCTTGAGCAGACATGTTCATTGTTCAGGAGAATATATTTCACGTGACGAATACACTACATAACAATAATACGTGATGAAGCCTATCAATCAAAAGTGAGAAGTGTTTGCGTATAGCGACAAGTAGGATAGAATTCACACAATTGGACGGTTACACAATTTCCAACACCGTCATCTTGTGTATTTGTTGTACGAAATACTTTCTCCATTATTTTGGAGGTTAGCCTCCTAGGTTTAGAGGTTCTCTAATCATCAAGCGAAAATGGATGACAAAGAAGGGTCGCTCACTCTGGATATTTTGTCAAACTGGAGTATAGTAAGATCAGGAATGTTCAAATACGTACATGTAAACATTCAAGTTTAAACTATGAGCCTTATAATATCATAAACATATGATCTAGTTCATGTATAACTTATTTTAAGATGTACACAATGAGTTAATAACTCTTTTTAGAACAACATGAACATGCAATCCTCTTCCCTGTTCCACATATGGCAAAAAGAGAAAAAATGGAAAGTAGCAAACCAAAATCAGGCGACACCTAAGACATTATCATAGGAATTCCACAACTGCCACAGAATATTTGGTTTGATCAATAACCATTTTTCATCTTATCTAGCCAGGTACCATCGTGCCGCCATGATGCTCGTGAGACTTTACTCAGAGTAATACTACGTTACGATATGGTCGAACTTACGATGGAAGTGAGTCAAGACTTCTCGAGGCCAAGGAGCGGGTACGGTTTGACATGTGGAACTCCCAACCTGAATAAGGCAAAAGAAAATCTCACCTTCACCAAAAATTAGTGCTAGGGCCTCTTATCAACGTGTGTTGCAGGATGAACAAGTACGGCCCGACCTAATTATTTGTCCGACGTAGTGCACGTATAATTTCCTAGAAATGAGGACTGTTTACCCGTGTTTCGTTGTGTCCTCATTTACTGTTTCTTGCATTTTCAAGTAAACACGTGTCCTAACTCTCGCGAATATTAAATCGGTTTTCTCTTTAAGAATTTATGTTAAGAAGCTAAATGGTGGAAGTCACCGAGGATTGCCCAAGTATAGTTTGTCGGGAGAATAATTAAAGAACCCTCACTACAAAAAAATTGAATTTTTATCACGAAAATTTGCGACGAAAAAATTTTCGTTACAAATTTGCGATAAATTTTCCCACAAAAAGTAAAATTCTATCGCGACCTCCCCAAAACGACCCCGCCACCTAAGGGGTGTGATTAATGGATTACTAAGTTAAACTCAGCTCGAGCCCTCTCAAGCCCATACCAATTCGAAGACTTAATTTTAAGTTGTTAATATGCAAATTAATTTTATCTAGGAGTCACCACTAATCAGTTTTCGATAGGTCGATTAGACACCTAAGTAAAGCGCGGGAGAAATGCCTCACTTCCGCGAACTAGAGATTCAGTGGGTACGGGGACTTGATTACACTAATTGACAAACTAGTGCCCTTTCGGTACCTAATCTTGTTCAATTCATCACCTAACGTGCTCTCGCTAATCGGAAGTCTCAAAATTCCATTCCTAACCGAGCTAAGGGAAGCAACAATCACTACATGAAGCTAACATGCATAATCAACCACATGCAAGATTAAATTAAACGCGCAATTCGAAACATGCGAATCAAGCGATGAGTAATCAAACATACGCTAATCACACAAAAAGGGGAGAGAAAAGCAATTCTAAAACCCAATTTCCAATTTTTGATTTTCGAAATTTTTCTAAATTTTTTATTTTTTAAATTTTTTTTATAAAAATAATATTTTTTTAATATTAAAATAATAATATAATATTAAAATATTATAAATCGGGTCCGGGTCGGATCTCCACATCCGACCCGGATCGGGGCTGACCCGGGCGCACCGGCCCGGGTCCGCCGCGAGGTGGGCGCGGCGAAGCCCACTCCGAAATAGGAAAACTACAACCCAAAACAATTAATTAAAAACACCCAGGCCCAACCCACTAGAATAAAAAAAACAAAAGAAACAACTCAGCCCAGTTCCCCAACTTCGACCCATTCGAAAAATGGCCGAAAACCTAAAAAAACACTATTCTAATTCCAAACTAAGGCCCAAAACCAAATAAAACACTAAAATCGGCTCACCCGGTCGCAACACGTCGACCCGACCCGAACGTATGTTGCCCTACCCGACTCGCCGACCCGGTTACCGGCAGCCGACCCGACTCGCTTGACTTGACTCGGTCTCGCCTGAGATCCCTCTTTTTTCTATTTCTTTTCTGATTTTTTTTTCTTAAAATTCCTTTTCTTCTCTTTTTTTTTTGGGTTTCTTATTCTCTTTTCCATTTCTTTTTCTATCTAATTTTTATTCATTTTCTCCCCTGTGTGCTTTCTCATGCACTAAACTTCTGCCATACAAGTTCTTTTCGCTTTGTTTTTTTTTTTACTCTCCTTTTCTGGATGTCTTCCTTTTTTACTTTTCCTCCCCTTTTTCTCTTTTGCCCAGGACATCTTCTCCCTTAGTGCTTCCCCTCTTTTGTCTCTTCTCTCTTTTGTTTTTTCTTCTTTACCCCTTTCATGAAAACATGACGAGCCATCTTTCTTCTGTGTCCTCTCTTCCTTTTTGCTTCTTTTGTGAAAGCGTGGGTAGGCTGCCTAGAGGAAGAGATCACGTGTTTATCTTTCTCTCTTTTCTTCTTCTTTTTTTTTCTTTTTTTTTTTAAATAATTTTTAGAAAATGAAATAAAATAAAAGGAAAATATGTTTCACTAAATTCTACTAATGCAAATGCGCCTAACATCTATATGCCATGTAATTTAATGAAAATATTTTTGTTTAGGGGTTAAGAATCAATCCCTAATTTTTTATATGATAAAACCCTAAATGATTGAGCAAAATTTAGGCGTCAACAGCTGCCCCTCTTTGAAGGGGAGCTCGGAGAGGTTCCTTTCAAAGACAAGAGACAACTAAATTTTGTTCATGGAGGACATGAGAAGATGCATGAGATGATTGACGGGCTTGTGATTGACTGAAGAAGGAGACATACTGTGTAAGAATGGGCCTTTGGCTACATGAAATCCTGTTATGTAAGGAAAGGGACTCTGGGCTGCGAGAGCTCGCCAGGTCGATAAGGTGCTCCGGGCTGCGAAAGCTCACCGGGCAAGGAAAGAGGAAGACTCTGGGCTACGAAAGCTCGCCAGGTCGATAAGGTGCTCCGGGCTGCGAAAGCTCGCCGGGCAAGGAAAGAAAAGGACTCTGGGCTACGAAAGCTTGCTAGGTCGATAAGGTGCTCCGGGCTGCGAAAGCTCGCCGGGCAAGGAAAGAGGAAGACTCTAGTCCTTGTGAAATCAGGGCTTCAGGAAAAGATCTAGAATCTTTTGAAATCAGGATTTTGGGAAAACCCAGAACTTTTTGAAATCCGGGTTTAAGGAAAGACCCGGAACCTTCTGAAATCGGGGTTTAAGGATAGACCCGAAACCTTTTGAAATCGGGATTTAAGGATAGATCCGGAACCTTTTGAAATTAGGGTTTTAGGAAAGACCCGGAATCTTTTGAAATCAGGGTTTTAGGAAAGACCCAGAATCTTTTGAAATCGGGGTTTAAGAATAGACCCGTAACCTTTTGAAATCAGGGTTTAAGGATAGACCCGGAACCTTTTGAAATCGGGATTTTAAGAAAAATTCGAAACCTTTTGAAATCGGGGTTTAAGGATAGACCCGGAACCTTTTAAAATCGGGGTTTAAGGATAGACCCGGAACCTTTTGAAATCAGGATTTAAGGATAGATCCGGAACCTTTTGAAATCAGGGTTTAAGGATAGACCCGGAACCTTTTAAAATCAAGATTTAAGGATAGACCCGGAACCTTTTGAAATCAGGGTTTAAGGATAGACCCGTAACCTTTTGAAATCAGGGTTTAAGGATGACCCGAAACCTTTTGAAATTAGGGTTTAAGGATGACCCGAAACCTTTTGAGATCAGGGTTTAAGGATAGACCCGAAACCTTTTGAAATCAGGGTTTAAGGATAGACCCGTAACCTTTTGAAATCAGGGTTTTAAGGAAAGACCCGGAACCTTTTGAAATCAGGGTTTAAGGATAGACCCGCAACCTTTTGAAATCAGGGTTTAAGGATGGACCCGCAACCTTTTGAAATCAGGGTTTAAGGATGGACCTGCAACCTTTTGAAATCAGAGTTTAAAGATAGATCCGGAACCTTTTTGAAATCAGGGTTTAAGGATAGACCGGGAGCCTTTTGAAATCAGGGTTTAAGGATAGACCCGAAACCTTTTGAAATCGGGATTTAAGGATAGACCTAAAACCTTTTGAAATCAAGGTTTAAGGATAGATCCGGAACCTTTTAAAATCAGGGTTTAAGGATAAACCCGTAACCTTTTGAAATCAGGGTTTTAAGGAAAGACCCGGAACCTTTTGAAATCGGGGTTTTAAGGATAGACCCGCAACCTTTTGAAATCAAGGTTTAAGGATGGACCCGCAACCTTTTGAAATCAGGGTTTAAGGATAGACTCGGAACCTTTTGAAATCAAGGTTTAAGGATAGACCCGCAACCTTTTGAAATCAGGATTTAAGGATAGACCCGCAACCTTTTGAAATCTGGGTTTAAGGATAGACCCGCAACCTTTTGAAATCTAGGTTTAAGAATAGACCCATAACCTTTTGAAATCAGGGTTTTAAGGAAAGACCCGGAACCTTTTGAAATTGGGGTTTAAGGATAGACTCGGAACCTTTTGAAATTAGGGTTTAAGGATGGACCCGCAACCTTTTGAAATCAGGGTTTAAGGATAGACCCGCAACCTTTTGAAATCAGGGTTTAAAGATAGACCCGGAACCTTTTTGAAATCAGGGTTTAAGGATAGACCGGGAACCTTTTGAAATCAGAGTTTAATGATAGACCCGTAACCTTTTGAAATCAGGGTTTTAAGGAAAGACCCGGAACCTTTTGAAATCGGGGTTTAAGGATGGACCCGCAACCTTTTGAAATCAGGGTTTAAGAATGGACCCTCAACCTTTTGAAATCAGGGTTTAAGGATAGACCCGGAACCTTTTGAAATTAGAGTTTAAGGGTAGACCCGGAACCTTTTGAAATCAGGGTTTAATGATAGACCTAGAACCTTTTGAAATCAGGGTTTAAGGATAGACCCGGAACCTTTTGAAATCAGGGTTTAAGGATAGACCCGTAACCTTTTGAAATCAGGGTTTAAGGATAGACCCGCAACCTTTTGAAATCGGGGTTTAAGGATAGACCCGTAACCTTTTGAAATCAGGATGACCCGTAACCTTTTGAAAGAGCGGTTTAAGGTTGGACCACAAACCTTTAATGCGTGGTTTAAGATTGGACTACAAACCTTTTTGAAAGAATGGTTTAAGATTAGACCACAAACCTTTTGAAAGAGTGGTGAGGTGTACATACCTATAGGTCAGATCGGATTGCTTAAAAGCCCTCTGTCAGCAAGGCTTGAAAAGACTCAGACACTTAAGGGTCCTTGTTCGATGGTTTGATAGATCGCCTATTGTGTCCTTACCAGCAGAGTCTTGGAAATTCATGAATGCTTGGATTCATTTTAGCATTTCTGAGAACAAGTGCTCTAGTAGCGAGTGCGTACCAGGCAAGATAACATCACAATAGGCCATATCAAAATGGTATCATCAATGAAAAAGCATTGATTGCACGAGTAATTTACGATAAACTTAATTGTTTGGAAAGCATTCAATATCCTTCAATATAGCAAAATTGCCTTAATGCATGGAGGACGTTATTAATCATCAAATTTCTTTAGGAGAAAATCTTTCATCAAAGTGATGTTAACTTCCGAAGAGAGCCTATTAAGCATGCCAAACAAGAATTCCTTAGTCTGAAAGGACTTCTCACATACTCTTAAAAAGGCTGTTTGATCCCATCCATTGATGTGGGAAGTAAACATGATCTCTCTATATACCTCACACTATCAGTATCGAAGGCTTCGAGAATCATTCGCAATAAGTACACGTTGACAAATCCAAGAGGTCTTTTAAAGGGTCACAATGTAGGTTTGGTCACGGTTTTAACAATGAATGAGCATTAGCGGCTAAGGAATGAAATAATTATCAATCAGCATCTCCACCGGGTTTATAAGTCAAGAAACCTTAAAATGAGATAAGATAACTTTACCCCCCACTTCTTCAAGCGGTAGTTTTTTTGGACATCCAAATTTCTACTTAAATCATCCCAATCAGAAGAGACTTTGGAGAAGGTTGTAACGTTGATTTTGGTAAAGGCTCGAAAGGCTCAGAAATTCAGAAAAGGGGTTTAAGAGTTAGTGATCGTCATGGCATCATTACCATATCCTCCAATCTTTTCGAAGGCATTCAAAATTTGAGATTCAGTTTGTCTCGAAAGTCCATTGACTAATCCTTTCAACACAAGAGATTCGCTCCTTTCTCTAATGGCTATTGTATATGTAATGATTTCTTTTTTTTTTTGCCAACATTTTTCTTTTGACATCTTTTTTCACATGAGAGCTTTTCTCTTGGTGCAGCTTTTTTTTTCTCTCTTTTTTTTACAATGGGCATTGGCTTTGCTTTTACCAGGCACACTGCTTTTTTATGCCTCATAGTTTTCATTTGACTTTTGCTCATTTGAATCTTTTGAGCTCCTCGGACTTTCGAGATTTTTTTACTTATTGTGACATAAGCACGGATTCCCATGGCAAATCATGTGCCTTTCCTCAAGGTGGGAAGACAATCACCATTCGGGCTTTAGAAATAAATATTCAGGCTCAACTTAGCTAAGCAAATGGTATGAGTGTTTGGATAGAGAAAGAAATGCTCCTCTTCATTTTGGGATGTTTCAAGTTTTCATAAGGATTCACCTGAAGTTACCACAAAAAGATTAATGCAAGTAAGGGTAAATAAGTCTTTCTCATCTTTTCATCCAAAGCATATCAACCAAAATCTCTAAATTTGCCCCGTTGTAGGGTGGTTCTTGACATGGGTATTTTGCAAACTCTTCACATTTAATGGCTCAAATGGGCTAACTATGGTCACCTGTAGTGTATAGGATAGAAGAAGGAAATGCCTCCTTTCATTTCGATCCATGTATTACTTGCGAACGAATCTCTTACTCTTAAACAACACTAATTTTCTCTTCCACTCAACTCTCAAAGTGTTTGTGGGACGTGTTTAGGAATGGCTTGCCTTTCCTCATTCTAAGTATTTCTCACTTGGCATTATTAACATCTCCCTTTTATTTTGTTGAGATCATCACGAATTGATTAATCTCCATAGGGAATTTTGATTCAAAATGAATGATCCATCAAGCACAAAGACAATTTTTTAATAGGAATGATATTCAAAATTTTTGTGAAGAGCTTGCTTTTTCAGTCTCCACTTTATTGCTTGTTTTTTTCTCAAAACCATCAAAGACTTTTTCTTTGTGATGAAAATTATCCATTTGATTTTCATTTGAATTTTGGGAGAATGGTACTTACCTGTGTCCTTGGTAAACCTATAAAGAACAAAAAAGAATGTGTTAGTTAAAGACCCTTTAAGGATTGAAAAATTAGGAACGATATAACATTACCCTTCGTTTGCATTTGTCCTTCAAGTCTTTGATGCTTCCTATCAAAGGAAAAAAGAATCGTGTCAAAAATTGTATTAAAATGGACAACTGGAAACGATACAATTTACCCTTCATTTGAATTTGCCTTCTTGAGTGTTTGGCAACTCCCTTCATTTGAATTTGCTTCCTTGTATGTTTGGCAACTCCCTTCATCCGCTTTCTTCCACCTTGACTTTTCGACATTATCAAAAAGAAGTACACACATAAAGGATGTATGCAATATACTCATAATACAAATCACCTAAAGTGACTCGAATTGCATGAAAATTGGCCTTGCGGCTCTTATTTCATTCGCGGGATAATTCACAAAATTCAATTCCCGTTATTTTCATATGAAGTTTGAAAAATTTAAATGAGGATCATTATTTCCAAGTCATCTTGAAAATCTTGTTCCCACCTTGGCCTTTCCAATGCCATCGAATTCACTAAGTCCCGGTGAACGTTAGAGACTAAAGGAGAGGGATACTCCCTGCTTCGACGTTTGAGGGCATTGCTTCATGGATGCTTTCCCCCATACATTCCTCTATATTTTTTTTAGTTGGAAACGTTGTCACCATAATCAAACACATATTTTATTCTATTTCATCATACTTCATGAATGGTAGTCGTTGCCTCTTGAGTGATCTGCTCCAATCATCACTCTGGGGGCTTTTGTTTGGAGTCCGGCTGCCGAATACAGCAAAAATCACGAGCACTTGTGCTTCGCGCGACGCACTTCAATTGGTGATTATGGCACGTTGCGTTTGATTTGAGTTCCAAGTGCCTAACTTTAGTGTTTAGAGGAGAAAAATGTCAAACAAATCATTCATTTTACCTGTTTGACAAAAATGAATAGATAAGTCAGTTGTCGCACAAGAAATTCTTATTGGAACGATTACAACCTTACCATCTCAAAGTATCTTTTTGCAGACCAACCTGAGAAATAATCAAGCAGAGTGATAAAATCTTATGCAAAACTTTCTTGAAACTCTTTTTTTCAGAACATTTTGAAAGTAAAGCATAAAAGCTTAACTCAGGGGTTCAATTTGAAATATTCCAAGTACTTTTGAAGAACAATGCTACAAATTAGCATCTCACTACTCAAAGACGTGAGTCATGTGATTTACAACATCAATTGGATTCACAACTAAAACCTAAATCGGAAAACATTATTCCCAATGAGAATGAAAACAAGGACATAGTACAAAACTCTTGCATAAAGGAATGCAATAGATAATTTTCGTCCTAGCTTTCAAGTTCACTTCTTGACGTGGTCAAGGACGAGAATTTCAAGGAATGACCATCACGTATAACCTGCAAAAGGAAGACAACGTTAGTATGTGAATGAAAAGGTGGTCTTTCATTGATGCCGCCTCTTATGACGAAAGGGAGGCAAAAATAAATGTCCCTATGGTTCCTATTTGTAGGCATTTGGTATTTCACCAAGATTTCGTAGTAAGAGGAGATATCATTGAAAGATCAAATCGTGGCTATCAATCGAGTGC
Source organism: Syzygium syzygioides (assembly GCA_031216285.1). Classification (NCBI taxonomy): domain Eukaryota; kingdom Viridiplantae; phylum Streptophyta; class Magnoliopsida; order Myrtales; family Myrtaceae; genus Syzygium; species Syzygium syzygioides. Next base: position 20,827,253 of record CM062242.1, read on the forward strand.
CCTTTTTATTCCAAAAGTTCCATTGCAAAATGCGGCATCAATTTTGAAGGACCGATTTGTGATTTTACTTTTGCAAAAATGAGGTGATTCTTATTTTAAAAAATTAATACACGAAAAGTGATTTGAATTTTGATTCCGAAATGTGAACAAAAAGGAATTTTATTGAAAATGTGATTTCAATTGTATGCCCCAAGATGCAATTTTGACTTGAAAGCATTTCTGCACAAAAAATGCGATTTTAAGCCTACAACTGAAAGTTTAGACAAAACCATTTGTTTTGGTAGGGCTAAATTAAAGATGTCTGAGATTTATGCTCAAGGTTCACTATCAAGAGTGGTGGCCTGAAATTTTCAATTATAAGCTAAGATCACCTAGGGCATTCGATTAATTTCCACGAATTTCAAAAATGAAAGTTTCAACCAAAAGTGAACAAGTAAAGAAAGAAACCGTACCTATAGTGGATGGCAAACTTTTAATCACACAAACATGCGAATGTAACATGTGGCTGGTTCCTACTCTAGATGGCTTAACAAAGTGAAGTTAAGAGAGTGATCTGACCGTCGCAGTCTCGCGTTGGTATCAGGCCCTCTTAACTTCGGCTCAGTCAAAAGAGATATCCTATGGTCACGCGGTCTCGCGGACAAGGATAAACACTTACGACACCAAGAAAGAATTTTTCGGAGATAAGAAAGGCAACCTCTACATCGCAGTCTCGCGTTCGAGGTTGTATCTTTCTTGACACCATCCTAAAGCGTCCTATCGCGACCCAGGTCCGGCAGCATGGTTGTGTGTGCAACAGTGTAGTGCCAAACATCTAAAGCATGCACAACAGTTTATAAGCAAACACTGCTTCAAGAAAATAAACATTCATTCCCTTAATCCGAAACCTGCAAAATAAGTGATCGATGGCGAGAACATTCACATTAGGGATATATATGAACAATAAAAATGGCCTAAGTCCACAAAATATCCTCAGCGAAGTCGCCAAGCTATCGCGACCTCCCCGAAATGACCCTGCCGCCTAAGGGGTGTGGTTAATGGATTACTAAGTTAAACCCAGCTCGAGCCCTCTCAAATCCATACCAATTCGCGACTTAATTTTAAGTTGTTAACATGTAAATTAATTTTATCTGAGAGTCGCCACTAATCAGTTTTCGATAGGTCGATTAGACACCTAAGTAAAGCGCGGGAGAAATACCTCACTTCCGCGAACCAGAGATTCAGTGGATACGGGGACTTGATTACACTACTTGACAAACTAGTGTCCTTTCGGTACCTAATCTTATTCAATTCATCACCTAACGTGCTCTTGCTAATCGGGAGTCTCAAAATTCCATTCCTAACCGAGCTAAGGGAAGCAACAATCACTACATGAAGCTAACATACATAATCAACCACATGCAAGATTAAATTAAACCGCAATTCGAAGCATGCGAATCAAGCGATGAGTAATCAAACATACGCTAATCACACAAAAAGGGGAGAGAAAAGCAATTCTAAAACCCAATTTCCAATTTTTGATTTTCGAAATTTTTCTAATTTTTTTATTTTTTTAAAATGTTTTTCATAAAAATAATATTTTTTTAATATTAAAATAATAATATAATATTAAAATATTATAAATCGGGTCCGGGTCGGATCTCCACATCCGACCCGGATCGGGGCTGACTCGGGCGCACCGGCCCGGGTCCGCCGCGAGGTGGGCGCGGCGAAGCCCACTCCGAAATAGGAAAACTACAACCCAAAACAATTAATTAAAAACACCCAAGCTCAACCCACTAGAATAAAAAAAACAAAAGAAACAACTCAGCCCAGTTCCCCAACTTCGACCCATCCGAAAAATGGCCGAAAACCTAAAAAAAAACTATTCTAATTCCAAACTAAGGCCCAAAACCAAATAAAACACTAAAATCGGCTCACCCGGTCGCAACCTGTAGACCCGACCCGAACGTATGTTGCCCGACCCGACTCGCCGACCCGGTTACCGGCAGCCGACCCGACTCGCCTGACTTGACTCGATCCCGCCTGAGATCCCTCTTTTTCCTATTTCTTTTCTGATTTTTTTTTCTTAAAATTCCTTTTCTTCTCTTTTTTTTTTGGGTTTCTTATTCTCTTTTCCATTTCTTTTTCTATCTAATTTTTATTCCTTTTCTCCCCTGTGTGCTTTCTCATGCACTAAACTTCTGCCATACAAGTTCTTTTCCCTTTGTTTTTTTTTTACTCCCCTTTTCTGGATGTCTTCCTTTTTTACTTTTCCTCCCCTTTTTCTCTTTTGCCCAGGACATCTTCTTCCTTAGTGCTTCCCCTCTTTTGTCTCTTCTCTCTTTTGTTTTTTCTTCTCTACCACTTTCATGAAAACATGACGAGCCCTCTTTCTTCTGTGTCCTCTCTTCCTTTTTGCTTCTTTTGTGAAAGCGTGGGTAGGCTGCCTAGAGGAAGAGATCACGTGTTTATCTTTCTCTCTTTTCTTCTTCTTTTTTTTTCTTTTTTTTAAATAATTTTTAGAAAATGAAATAAAATAAAAGGAAAATATGTTTCACTAAATTCTACTAATGCAAATGCGCCTAACATCTATATGCCATGTAATTTAATGAAAATATTTTTGTTTAGGGGTTAAGAATCAATCCCTAATTTTTTATATGATAAAACCCTAAATGATTGAGCAAAATTTAGGCGTCAACAAATTCGTTGGAAATTTTCAACGAATTTTTCCACAAAAAATTTTTCCGGGTAATTATTTCAGTGTGTACATTTTTTGTGGAGAATTTTCCAACGAAAAAAAATTCGTTAGTAATTCGTCGTCGCGAATTTAGCCACGAGGTTGGCCCTTGCTTTGTTCGATTTCTGTCCTAGTCGTTAATGATAAACAGGCAATAATAAAAGTATTGTGTTGCTTAGGAAAAATGGTTGCCTCGACTTTAAACAAATGTGGATATGGTGAATGGAGAGAAGGGATGCGAGCAGCTACAGGCTCAAGCTTACATATGGAACCACATATTCAACTTCATCAATTCCATGTGCTTGAAATGTGTCATTCAATTAGGCAATCTCGACACCATCCACCACCATGGCCAGCCCATGACCCTCAATTCCATGTTCTTGGGTTAGAATTATTGCCTCAAAAGAGTGAGTGTAGGTGGCGTGGACACAACCACACATCATCTATAATCTTCGTGACACATGTTTGATTTTTGTACTAGTCGTTAATGATAGACAAACAACATTAAAAGCAGTGCGTTGATTAGGAAAAATAGTTGCGTTGACTGTAAACAAATGTGGTGGGGCAACAATTAAAAGCACAGACAAAGTAGAAAACTAAGAAATTTTCTTAATCAGATTCTTAATAAATTGTCCTTGAGGTCCACACTAATTAACTAAGTCCTTCATAAGAAAACTAAGAAATTTTCTTAATCAGATTCTTAATAAATTGTCCTTGAGGTCCACACTAATTAATTAAGTCCTTCATAAGAAAACATGATATACTTGACGGATTTTCTTGGGTAAGAATTATTGCCTCAAAAGAGTGATGTAGGTGGCATGGATGCAATCGCACGTCATCCATAATCTTTGTGACACATGTTCGATTTTAGTATTAGACAAAGTAGAAAACTGAGAAATTTTCTTAATTAGATACTTAATAAATTGTCCTTGAGGTCCACACTAATTAACTAAGCCCTTCATAAGAAACATTATATATTTGATGGATTTTCTTGGGTAAGAATTATTGCCACAAAAGAGTGATGCAGGTGGCATGGACACAATCACATGTCATCCATAATCTTTCTTAGTCGTTAGCAATAAACTGACAACATTAAGAGTATTAATTGCATTGCTTAGGAGAAATAGCTGCCTCGACTTTAAATAGATGTGGTGGGGCAACAATTAAAAGTACCAGGCAAAGTAGAAAACTTAGAAATTTTCTTAATTAGATACTTAATAAAGTGTCCTTGAGGCCCACACTAATTAACTAAGTCCTTGATAAGAAAACATTTTATACTCGACGGATTTACTTGGGTAACAATTATTGCCTCAAAAGAGTGACGTAAGTGGCAAGGATGCAATCGCACATCATCCATAATCTTCGTGACACATGTTCGATTTCTATCATAGTCGTTAACGATAGACAGACAACATTAAAAGCAGTGCGTTGCTTAGGAAAAATAGTTATCTCAACTTTAAACAAATGTGGTGGGGCAACAATTATAAGTACCATACAAAGTAAAAAACTAAAAAATTTTCTTAATTAGATACTTAATAAAGTGTCCTTTAGACCCACACTAATTAATTAAGTCCTTGATAAGAAAACATGATATACTCGATGAATTTTTTTGGGTAAATTTTATTGCCTCAAAAGAGTGATGTATGTGGCATGAATGCGACCGCACGTCATCCATAATGTTTTTGGTGATGCAAGTTTGATTTCTGTCATCGTTAATGATAGACCCTCAACATTAAAAGCAGTATGTTGCTTAGGAAAATACTTGCCTTAACTTTAAACCAATGTGGTGGGGCAACAATTAAGAGTACTACACAAAGCTAGTTCTTAGCGTAATCGTGGCTTAGGGAGAACACGTGCCATCCATGAATATGGAGCCTTGACTTTTGGGCAAACCTCATGTGAACAACATCAACAAAAGTCTTCACTCAAGCGACACGAAATGAACGCTTTTTACTAAACATCGGCAGCAATTTCACGCCACCGGATAATATTAATGACACGTTTAGTAATTATTTTGTTCTCGAAAATAATATTTGCTTAGAAATAATTTTTTTATTCTGTTTTCAAAAATAATTTTTAAGTATTTGAAAACGATTAATAACGGCCCAAAATTTTCATTTCTGAAATAGAAAAAGAGCATAAATATGTTTGGTAATATTTACCTTTACAAAAAAAAAATAAATATGTTTGGTAACTGCACAAAATTTATTTTTATTAATAATATTTTAAAATTTTTAATATTTCTTTTATTTTTTTCTTCTCTTCTCCTTCTTGGCCATGGCTAGTGAGGGTGAAGTCTGGACCCTCTCGGCCTGGGTGAGGGTCGCCCTCGCTAGCCTTTTCCAGCCCTCACTCGAGTCGGCGAGGGCCCCCGTCGAGGCTCGCGGCCTGGGCAAGGGCGGTGGCGAGGGTGGCCCTCGCCCAAGCCACGAGCCTCGACGGCGGCCCTCGCCAGCTCGAGCAAGGGCTAGAAAAGGCCGGGGAGGGCCACCCTTGTTGCTCGCGACCTAGGCGACCCTCGCCCAGACCGCGAGGGTCCAGCCTTCACCCTCACTGGCCCTAGCTTATGACCGGTCGCCGGTCACAGGTCAAGAAAGAAGAAAAAAAATTTCTTTTCCATTTCTGATTTTTGTTCTCAGAATCAAGAATCAATTTTTTTTTTAATTATTGATTCTGTTCCAAAACTGATTCTTGAAACAAATTTGTGCCCGGAAATAAAAAATTTACTAAACGGATTTCTGTTTTTTTTTTTATTTTGAAAAATAAAAAAATAGAATCGGATACTATTTGGTCGATTATCAAATAACCCCTAAATATCATAACACATTAGACAAGTTCTTTATCGTGGATGAGGCAGTAGCTTATGAAGACGATGATCCGTAACTAGTTTAAGAAGACTGTCAACCCACGTTGGGATAGAGACACCGTCCAAAACTCCTACAAAAGGCATCGAGGGGGAATCTTCCTCGATGGCGGAAGCCTGACGAATAAAGAACGTGGTAACTAACTTTATGCCATCGAGGGGGAATCTTCCTCGATGGTGGAAGCCTGACGAATAAAGAACGTGGTAATTAACTTTATGCCGTTTAAATATCTTCTCGGAAAGGTACGAAGTTGGACTAATTTGGGGATCATGCCAGCTCGATCGACCCTTCTAGCGCGCATGTTACAGGTGTGAAAGGAGAAGGACGACTCGCCAATTTACCAACTTTTATGCATCTTTTTAGCCATATAATATGTCATGTCAACTGTTCCTTCATTAAAAGGACAAATCATGGCAGCTTCAACAACATGGCCAACCAAAAGCATTGTTATGAAAACCGAATCCGAGGCTACACCGTTCACCAATTCAACTAGAAAAATTGGACGGCATAAAAAATAATAATTATTTACCCATATCGAATAGTAGTGTCACGTCCAGGTATTTGAGAGGTCATGGGGTTGTATCTCATCAGGCGCTGATGAGAACCTTATTTGGAAAAGGTGAAGAAATTGTGCACAAATCAATCTCTTGCCATTCATAAAGCAAAAAACTCTACCCAATTCTGAGGGTATAGGGACTGGATGGTGTCCAAGAGGCTAGAGGTTCCAACCATGTCTCTAAATAAACAACTTATTCTTCACAGACTTCAACAATTACTGCAAATGGGGCCTCCTATGAGGTAAAATAATGAGGGAAAATCCAATGTAGGTAAATTGATATTTTAAGGTTATGGGGCCCCTGTATTAACGTGCATCATGCCAACATGACAATTATTTGGCTGACGGAAGGTATACTAATTAATAATGCTCCATATCCACTTTCCAAAACCGAATAAATGTGCACCATTCCTATGTTCTCGGTGTCCATGAACGAGAGAATTTGCACTATAGAGGTGAGAGAAAAAAACTTCATACCATGAATATGGGGAATGGAGAGATGGGAAGCGAGCAACTACAAGCTCAAGCTCGTATATGGAACCACATATTCAACTTCATCAACTCCATGTGCTTGAAATGTGCCATTCAATTAGGCATTCCGGACACCATCCACCACCATGGCCAACCCATGACCCTCGATGCCTTGGTCTCTGCACTTCAAATTCACCCCTCAAGAGGTCCTTGCATCGGCCGCCTCATGCGCATTCTAGTCCACTCTGGCTTTTTCGGACAACAGAAGCTTGCGCTAGAAGGTGGAGACGCCTACATGCTCAACCACATGTCGGAGCTCCTCCTTAAGGACAATCCCTCGAGCGTTGCACCGTTTGCACTGGTCATGCTCGACCCTATCCTGGTGAACCCATGGCATTGTTTGAGCGAGTGGTTCCGCAACGGTGTCGACCCGACACCATTTGAGATGGCGCAAGGTATGTCATTTTGGAGGTATGCTGGTCAAGAGCCAAGGCTTAACCGCTTCTTCAATGACGGCATGGCTAGCGATGCCCGATTGGTGGCTAGCTTGGTGGTTAACGAGCACAAAGGGGTGTTCGACGGAATAACCTCGTTGGTCGATGTAGGAGGAGGAACTGGAACGATGGCCAAGGCCATAGCAAGCGCCCTTCCGCATATGGAATGCACAATATTTGATCTTCCGCATGTGGTGGCTGGTTTAGAAGTTAGCGAGAACGTGAGATGTGTTCCGGGGGACATGTTCGAGGCCATACCACCTGCAGATGCAATTCTGTTGAAGGTACGTGTGCGACATATGTAGATCATATCTGATTGGGTAAAGTTGGAGAAACTGCGTGGGGGAGAAGGTAAAAAAAAACAGTAAGGAAAACAAAAAGAGAATGACAATTTTCCCAATCCCTATTCTTGGGACGTGCTCTTACTAAAAAGTTTGCATGTAGATAATTCATGAAAAGTACTCCAATTGCTTCTCCATGTGATGGACAATCTAAATTATTGCAAGAAGCCTTCCTAACGTTCAAAGAGAATCTATGACATAACACGAGTAACATGAGGACAAAATGACAGACTACTGATAGATAATTTGAAGCGATGTGCAGTGGATACTCCATGACTGGAGCGACGAAGATAGCGTGAAGATACTGAAGCGATGCAAGGAGGCCATAAGCAAGGGCAAGGGCAAGGGCAAGGGCGAGAAGAAAAGGGTGATCATAATTGACATGGTGGTGGCCGACCCCGCAGGAGACAGAGAGCTGATCGAAACCCAACACTTCTTCGACATGTTGATGATGATCCTTGCGTCGGGAAGAGAGAGGAACGAAACAGAATGGGCTAAGCTCTTCGTTGCTGCTGGCTTCGGGGACTACAAGATCACCCCTATACTTGGCTTGCGATCTCTTATTGAGGTCTACCCTTCATGATCAAAATTTGAATCATCGCCGATTCATGCTCTAATTCTTACTGCTGGTGATAAGTTAGGATCAATAGCAAATAAGGCTTCTCAAGCCAAAGAAGAAAAAAAACAGAGACTTGTTTCAGTAAGGGTTTAGCGATGTACGAGCATGCGCGAAAGGCGTAATTAAAATGTCTATTCAAATAATCATTATCTAGCAGTGGAAGCACGTGGATGTTGTTTAAATTGATTGTGATTGGATACTTTTCTAGCTTCGAGCCTCCAACTTTTACATCTTATTAGTTATTGGGATAATTATATTGGAACTCTTAAACTTGTCATGAAAATATAATTGAGTCTTAAAACTTATAAAAAATGTAATCAAGTCCCAAAAATTTGTTAAATTGATACAATCGATTCTTTCTGTTAATTCCATCTAACTTGGTTACTGAAAAATGCTGACGTGGATTTTTTTATATTATTTTCTCTATTCTACGTGGTAACGTCATGACTAAAACGATGTCGTTTTTGGTCTATTTCTAATTTTTAATACACACTATTAAAAAAAGGGTAATTTAAAAAAAGTGAGAATCAACCAACCAAAGTTTACAGCTCTTGTTGTTGCCACCCCACCATCACCGGGAAGGACCGACAAGGGTGAGAGATGGCAAGCGAGGGTTGCCGAGCTCTGGCCAATGGCCAACGACTCCCACCAACAGCGGAAGAGGGCTCCCACTATCGGCTGACCATTGCTATTGGTGGCCCTCGACTAGACCTACGAGATGGCTGGTGAGGGTCGCCAGGCCTCGACCAGTGACTGACGACCCCCACTAACAGCAGAAGAGGGCCCCCACTAGCGGCTGACCGCTGCCATTGGTGGCCCTCAGCCATACCTAAGGGATGGCTGATGACTAGATTTGGGGGAGGGCTTGCGGTCTGCGAGGTTGCCAGCTATTGGTTGGGCCAGCCCTTCTTGACGATACTAGGGCAGCGGCGACAAGGGTTCCAAGTCTTAGTCACCCAAATCTCACTTTTTTTTAAATAAAATTTTATTGATAATCATATTTGGACCAAAACGATATCATTTTAGCATTGTGTTTCATATTCTAACCACATCATTGCCATGTAGGAAAGATAAAATATTTAAAAAAAGTCACATGAATATTTTCCGTTAGCCAAGTTGGACGGAGTTGACGAAATGATTTGATTGTATCAATTTGATAAATTTTATGACTTGATTGCGTATTTTGTCAATTTTAAAACTCAATTGCACTTTCGTGATAAAATTTAGAATTTTTAATGCACTTAACCATTAGTTATTTTCTACTTTTGTTATCGAAGGCGTGTTTTATAGAGAAAAGGCAAAATAGCGCCGACGAGAGTAGCAATATCACAACACCCACTCAGAGTCGACGACTCCGACTATCGTCATAAACTCCTCCTCCCTCCTGCATACAGCAGAGACGACCGTTTCCGTGTCCCCGAAGAGGGACGCAATTCTCGCGCTACACGTCGTTTCTTCTCACAAGAGGTGATGATCCCTCTTCTCTATTCATCTGTGTTGTTGTTGTTTTCGATCACCTCTTTTTGTTCCCCTGAATTCGGGCATTCGATTGTTTCTTGGAGTTCGGAGCTTCGGATCGATTCTGATAGGCGATTCAAGTCATGGTTTCGGTTTTTCGTGCGTGCCCTTTTTGGTTTCCGCACCCTGAACATCCAAGATGCTATAAAGTTTCAATTTTTTTGAGTGTTTGATACCTCTGGTTTCCTCAAGGACAATCCCTTGAGTGTTGCACCGTTCGCACTGGCCATGCTCAACCCTATTTTGATGAACCCTTGGCATGGCTTGGGCGCGTGGTTGCACAACCATGTTGACCCAACCCCGTTCAAAAGGATGCAAGGGATGTCGCTTTGGAGATATGCGGATAATGGGCAGATGCTCAACTGCTTTTTCAATGAGGGCATGGCTAGCGACGCTCGACCGGTGGATAGCGTGGTAGTTAACCATAGCAGAGGGGTGTTCGAAGGAATAACATCGTTGGTCGATGTAGGAGGGGGGACCGGAACAATGGCCAATGCCATAGCAAGCACCTTTCCCCATATTGAATGCACAAATTTTGATCTTCCACATGTGGCAGCCAATCTGGAACTGAGTAAGAATGTGAAATGTGTTGCCGGGGACTTGTTTGAGGCAATACTCCCTGAGGATGCAATGCTATTGAAGGCAAGTGCGTGACTTTCATCTTGGTTATCTTTGCACATAAACTTCACTCTTTGATAAGGTTTTCTTTGAAGAAAAAGGAAAACAAACAAGTCGATGTATATTCTTACCTTGCTGAGGTGCTTCATTATAATGAGAAGCTATTAAATCATTTCCACATTTTCTTGAGGCTGGTTATTGAGGAGGACACTAAACCAATTAAAATACGCAATCTTTATAACGAGAGGTCTACTACATCGATTGCAATACTAGCATTCAACTTTTGCAGAGAGAATCTATCTCATACTACATATCGACTCATTGTATTTACATATTGAGAGACTAATAGAATATTTGTGATAGACTTGCAATGGATACTCCACGATTGGAGTGATGAAGATAGTGTGAAGATACTAAAGCGATGCAAGGAGGCCAGCAAGGGCAAGGGCAAGAAGAAGAAGGTGATAACAATTGACATGATGATCGAGAACAGAAAAGGTGACAAGGAGATGAACGAAACCCAACTCTTCTTCGACATGTTGATGATATCCTTGCGTTGGGAAGAGAGACGAATGAGACAGGATAAGCTCTTTGTCAATGCTGGTTTCGGGGATTACAAAATTAACCCTGTACTACGCTTGCGATCCCTCATTGAGGTTTACCTCTCATGATCAAATATCAATTGCCACTTAATACCACGAAAAATCCTAAACTGGTATATTTGTGACAAATTTACTCTAAACTATTTTTTTTATCACAAAAAACCCTAAATTGATACACCCATGACAATTTTACCCCGAACTATTTTTTTGACTATCAAAAACCTTACACTAGTATACCTATGACAATTTTACCCTCGAACTAATTTTTTAGCCACCAAAAATCCCAAACTGGTACATCTGTGACAAATTTACCCTCCGTTAGTTTCCATTAAATTTTGCTATCAAATTTGCTAAGTTTAATGACACGTGGTAATTGACATGTGTACCGATTTTAGATTTTATCCCTCTATTTCTCATAAGTTTATTAATTTATGATTTTTTGTGATATTAATATAATGTAACGGACACTAACAGAGGGTAAATTTATCACAAATATACCAGTTTGGGATTTTTAGTGGTCAAAAAGTTAGTTCAGAGGTAAAATTGTCACAAGTATATTAGTGTGAGGTTTTTGGTGGTCAAAGAAATAGTTCGGGGTAAAATTGTCACAAGCGTACCAGTTTGGGGTTTTTGGTGATTAAAAAAATAGTTCAGGGTAAAATTGTCACAGGTGTACCAGTTTGGGATTTTTTGTAATCAAAAAAATAGTTCGGGATAAAATTATCACAGGTGTATTAGTTTAGGGTTTTTCGTGGTATTAACTCTAATTTTTATTCTCGACTTTGATCTTTATTAGTTATAGTTTCCATAATTTGTTTGAACATTCTATGTTCCGACACCGGATCACTGATATTTCAAAACAAAATACATTGTTTACTTAAAATATGAGAAAGTACTTATGATTTTCCTAGATAACAAGTGTAAAGAATATTGTAACTTGGTTTTAGATGAATTTAAGACGTGAAGTGTACAGTGAAATAGAAGTCAAACTTTCAACAAGATAAAAGTCGTCCTTGAGTTTTTTAATTTAAGCTTACGTTTTTTTCGTAAAAAAATGGTTTTTAAAAATAATGAATTGGATTATTGGTTATGTTGGCTAAGCACAGCTGACGTCGGTCTGTGTGCTGCGGTGCGACGGATCCTTCTGCTGATAGGCATAGCGGAAGCTGAGGACTCCGGCGCCGGGGCCAAAGACCCACCTGCACATTCGAATCAAAATCCCGACTTGATCCACCCCACGACCATCTCCTTCCGACCCACCATCGGAATGCGCTGAATTTCTGCTCCCAGGGCGGCGAACGAGCCGGAGGGAGAAGATTCGCACTCGCTTAGCCTGTGTAACCAAAGCACTACCGTCGATTTTCGATCTGTCCTCTCTTTTCGAGCAACTGGGGGTCATCTTCAGTTATCAGTTTGTCCTTTTGTCCTACCTCGTACATTCCAATCACCCGGCTCCCTTGCCCGCCAGGTGGTTGATGAAATTCCTCACTGACAGGGACCCGCGAGCGTTTTCCAGTTTCAATTAGCTGGGGGTGTTGCAAATGGTTCCTGGGAGGGAACTGTGTCGAATGTTTCTTGAAGGGAGACGCTTTTGCAGCATGTATGCTCGGTTTTACAGCGCAAAAGTGGACCTGAAAGAGCTCCGGCCTATGATCCTGAAGAGGATTGAAGGCAGGGCCAAGGATTATCCGGTCCCGGGTATGGTTCCCGTCGCGCAAGAAGTGTTGAAGGCCAGGACTTTACTCATCCAGGGCGTGTTGACACTTCTCAGGTTCTTCCCAGTTGCAGCTTGCAAGTAAGTTTGGCAGACTGAACCTCAATTATTCTATAGAGATAGCATCGCAAGAAGACGGAAAATTCTTTTGCCATGATTCATGATTGTGCATTGGATATTGTTGTCTGACTTCACTGTGTGGAACTGGCTAATTCTTATTGAATTAAAAGACGCCACTTTTTGTAAGCTTGGTTAATGGTAAAGATTCGGTTGAGCTGCTTTGGGTTTGTAAAACATGATCATGGTATCGGGTGATGGGACCAAGTACTTAGGAGTTAATTGGGATTGACCGACAGATTTAGTGCCAATCAATGACAAAATTCATCTGGTTGCAGATGCTTTTGGACTTAAGGTGGTTTCTAGTGCCTTCGTGTTTGGACATAACATAGCAGGATTGGTCTTGAGGTCGTTGAAAACACCAGCTTTCTCTTGCACTGGTGGTATGGAAAGAGTTTTGGTAGAGATATGTGGATTGAGAATTTTTGGTTTGTGTGTTTAAAGGCTGCCCCCAAGGCATTTGATTAACATGAAAGGATATTTTAGATTTTTAAAATACAGATTGCCCAATCCTTAGAACGGCTAATGCGTTTAAAATTGTAGTATTTCCTTAATTAGCAACTTAATTTATGCCCCTGGGGCACTCATTAGCAAATTTTCTTCATTTTAAGTTGCATTTGCTGGCCGGTGAAAGAACTTGGAATTGTGAGGATTCAGCAACTCTTGAAAGACTGATTTGATGGCTTCTTCCTCTTTGTTTACATAATCCTTGTATTACTATTTATTTAAGCATGCTTCTCTTAATAATAACAAATATAGGTTACATTAAAAGAAACATCAGCCATAAGATTCTTTCGATTTAGCCAGATCATCACCTTGCGACATCAATACCTAGTCTAATTTGGGGGTCGCAATATGGGGATATAATTCCCCAGTCCCATGCATTTCGTCTTACATAAATAGGCAAAAATGGTCAGATATATGAGTTATGGGGCTTAAGTGGGATAAAATATTGCCATTCATGTTGGAATATATGGAAAATGGTACTAAACCAAAGTAGTTTTCCTATTTTTATGTGTCAGTAATCTCCTGAATCTTCCACATCCTAAATCCAACAAAAGGAAAGAAAAATGAAAGAATTTGATCTAAGAAAAATTTGGATAGTAACGTCTCTTGAAATCGGGTTGGCTGTTGCTTGATTCTGATAGTATTCGAAATTGAGATTAGAATGCTCTATGTTGTCATGCATTTTCAATTGTCTTGGCTGTCCTACCCTTCTTGTGCACCATAGTCAGCACGTTTTCTAGTCCACGTTTACCGTTATTACTATCACTCAAAGACTGTTCATGAGGAACACTTTTGCTTCGCCATGTTATTTTCATGGCGTTTCAACATAAATAACCTCTCTGCAATCTCTCTCTACACGATGCTTTTATACCATGGTGTTGGGGACCATGATCTTCACTCTAGATCCTATTGACAATCATCCTATCTTAGTGTACTGTATCAATATAAACGTGGGAAGCCTTATGCTTGGGTGTGTTCAAGTGAGAAAAAACCAGTAAGAAGTTTTGATATAGGAATGTGTTGTTGAGAGAACATGTGAAAAGAAAAGAACCCTTTGATTATTGGCATATATCTTTGTTTGTTCTTAGTTTGAGGCGTGAGTTTGGTATGGTCGAACCAATTTCTTGTGACCTGCAATTTTGTCGATCTGATACGACTTAATGGTTAAGGGAGAAGAATGGAAGGGGTAAGGAAGCTGCTATCTTTTCTAGCAGTCTTTGAGCCATAGAAGGAAAGCCGTTATTTTGTATCTGTAATGCTTTTGCAGGTTCTGTTCGGAGGTATATGTAGGTGAAAAGGGACACCTAATTCAAACATGCTGTGGTTATAGGCGTCGTGGCAAAAATCGAGTTCATGAATGGATCAGTGGTGGAATAAAAGATATTCTTGTACCGGTTGAGTCATTTCATCTTAAAACGATGTTCCAAGATGTCATAAAGCACCATCAGCGGTTTGATTACAATCGTATACCTGCTGTTGTTGAGCTATGCTGTCAGGCTGGAGCTGATTTACGTGACAAGAATCTAGAGTGCATGCCTGGATCTGATGATGCTCAGATCGATAGCAATGAAGCCGAGGTTATCTCGGCTGATGATCTGATATCGATAGCAAATGGGACTTTGAGGGCATGGGAGATGCTTAGGTCTAACGTGCACAAATTATTATTAGTTTACCCGGCAAAAGTCTGCAAGTATTGTTCAGAGGTCCATGTTGGGCCGTCTGGCCACAAGGCTCGGGTATGTGGGGTATTCAAGTACCAGAGTTGGCGTGGTGGTCACTTCTGGAAGAAGGCTGAGGTAGATGATCTGGTGCCCTTGAATGTTGTTTGGTTCCCTCGACCTCAAGATCCTCATGTGCTGGTGGACGAAGGACGGAATTTCTATGGTCATGCACCTGCTGTGGTGAGTTTATGTGTGCAGGCTGGTGCTGTTACTCCAGCCAAGTACCATTGTATGATGAAAATTCAAGGTCAAACTGCGCCTATTTCAACCAAGCTTTGAAGCACAATATGGATTTGATTACAGTTCGGATGCTCTCATCTTGCGTGGGTCTTATACCTGCAGCTGCAGATGCTTGAGGCAAGCACCCACCAACAGATTGAGAAATGAAGAGTAACCATTTTAGATAATAAAGTTAATGGCAGAGAAGGGAGAAAATCTCCTTTTTACAGTGAAATGACCAATGATTCCACAGCTACCTGTCTTAATTTTCTGTTGATCTGGCAGCATGATGGTGCACCCCTTACTATATCACAAGTCCATGGGTAACAATTAACATGCCATTTTGACCTATTATCTGTTGCTTTTCCAGTTTCTCTAATTGATCAGGCAAGCTCACATGAGGCAATGGGTAAGAACAGAATTTATAGGGGACATAACTTATTCTTTTTCATATCCGTTTCTGATGTCTGGTGTTGGTATAGTATGATTAGACAGAAATGGCTGGATATGCTTTTGTGTCATTGTACTGTATGAAGATTGGAAATGCCTCCCTGATTGCCACTCACCAGAATAATAAAAGATGCGGATGATTCGTTCTTTGCTGCTATATGTAGAACAACCTCTGAGCGAGTGGTTTTTGCTACTGCAAAAAGATTGGCGGTATTATCGATGGACGATACGTTCATGTCTGTGTGCAGGTACTGCAATCGTGATTATGCTTGCCATATTTGACTAATTGCTTACAAGTGATTCTCTGAACGCTTGTGAGAACATTGACAACACTAAAAAAAAAAAGTTCAAAACGTGGTCAATGAGCACCGAATGTATTCGAATGAAGATAATGATATTACATGAGTAGAGTAGTAGTAAGAGGGGATCCTATAATGGTTGACGACGAAGAACTGTTTGTTTCAAAGACGAGAAGTCTTTGTGAAAGCACCTCTCTTTTCGTGTACCAAATAATTCTGACATCATTTTCTTATGCGTACCATGTGGAGTTAAATGCATAAAATAAAGACGACGAAAACCATAAATCAAAATTTCGATTATCAAGATAGAGTTCTACAAGCATATCGACTCTGGAATATGTAATTTGGATACCGTGAATTGCATAGTCGTTAATCTCCAACACAAATGAGACTGTAGTATGTTAAACATCCCAAGTATTTCTCTTGGTAATCAGAACTTCCATTACAACATCAATCATTTGGTTCGAGTTTGCTCGTAAAATTTGGAAGTGCAGGTCAATTTGATTGGAGGATACTTTGAGATGAATTATAGTGATTTGGCCTTTACAACCTTACGATGGCCAAAGACCGTAGCATAATTCGTAGTCAAAGTTTTCATGAAAGCTCTGTAATACAGCATAATCACTGATGGAGTTACCGACATGCGTCCTTTCGGCATAATATATAAGACCATCTAAGATTATAGCAGATTTAACTTTTGTATGTATTTTAATTAAAATCATCTTCTAATCACATGTAATTTATCAAAGCTATCTACCCATCACTCTCTCTAGCATGAATCTTCCACTGCCATATTTCAAAAATTGTTGAAGTTAGTCAGATTGAATTTCTGGAAGCTTGTCGTTCTCAGTTTGGCGTAGTTGGAAACACACTTAAAAGATGTCTTGTAGATTTCTCTGCACTTTCTCCAATTGTAATATATTTTTTTCCTACTTATTCTTGTCCAGCATAGGAATTGTCAATGGGATTTTCAGAAATGCAATTGCACTGGTCCTTCTTGTAATTTGACCAAAATTGTACGACGACTTCAATCTGGTGGAGGGCAGCTTTCTCAGATTGTTCCTTCCGGGTCAATTTGGATGACCCAGAAAATGAGCTTATTTTCCATATAGAAATTTCTTGGGTTGTACTTCACTTACATTCACACGCAAAATGATTTGAAAAATCACCTTTGGACTATTCAATATTCAATATTTGCAAATGATCTCCGACTTGTACTTTTACATTTCTTGTGTACAAACATTGCTTACTGGCCCTTAGCAAAAAAAAAAACATTGCTTACTGGCATTAGAGAACTGATAAGAGCTTGCGCTTCAAGGCTTCTGCGTGTGATGGTTCCACGATTCAATAAATAAATAAATATATATAATGACAACTAGTGGTTTACTTTGTTTTCTGAAACATGTGGTTGCTGAGTATTGTGCAAGCCAATGTGCTCAAAGTCTGAATCCGATCTCTGCATTAACACATTATTTTAAGTGTAGTAATTTGTCTAATCCTGACTTAATTAAGTATATTCCTTTCACTCACGATCTTATTCTTGCCGGCTGACTTCAACCACTCCACATCCTGGTTCTTTGATTGTATCAAATGAACTTTTAAAGTCTTTCTTTAATCCCCTTCATCTAGAAGGCCAAGTCGAAGCTTGAATGATGACAAACTTTTAAGTCCAATATATGACCAACATCCTCGCATCAGTCGAGCTGTTGGACAAGGCTTCATCCCTGGGAATGGCGAAGATGAAAGTGCTTCAGTTTTTGCTTCCAGTCATCTTGCTTTCGCTCGTCAGCCATGTTCAGACTCGTAAGATCGAGGAAAACTCGGCCTCTGATATTATCTTTGAGGCACTTCGATATGTAAAGCAGCCAGTCCTGTTCTTGAGCCGTTTGGTTTCATCGGACGACTGCGATCAGACGTATGGTTTCTTGCCGTGCACTACCACCGTATGGGGGAATGTGTTCCTGATTCTGGTGTATGGTTACTTGATGTTCGTAGCGGCAAAGCAGTTGTCCAATGGAAGCGAGATTTTGCTGCAGATTCTTGGTCCTGGCATTATTGGGGGTCTCTTTCTGCCAATACTTAGCTCACTTCCTGATGCTACAATTATCCTTGGTAAGCTTGGTTTCTAACTTTGCTAAATGTAGTCCCTATATGTCAGAATTGTAACCTATGTTCAGATTCTCTCTCGTCCATGCTTTCGATGCAAAAAGGTCATTCGAGCATCAATATCCTTAACCCGAAGCAGTAACAGTCAGGAAAATGAGGGTAAAAGTGAGATTCATAGATCTTTGAATCCGTAATTGTCACAAAAAGGATTTCATCTTCTATTGAGGTTGACAAAACGGTCTTCTTCCGTTAATTACAATGCAATATGGCATTTTTGCCATGAAATCATTTCTGTGAGAATTACTGTTTCTGCCATGAAAAGGAAAGTCTTGATGCAATTCAGGAAGATTGTACTGTTGGCTTGTAGGAAGGAGACGGCAAGGACGGAGATAGTTGTTCCTTATAAATTCTTAGCCTTACATCTTGATTTTCTGCTGCATATGGAGACTGTAAAGATTTATTTTCCACAAGAACTTATAACTGCTATATGTATGAGGCAGCATAATCCCACCAATGAATAATATATGCTCTGTAATATTGGCTCGGTTTAATTGATTGCTCTTGACATCTGCGGTTGTCCAACTTCATTGGCTTCATCAGCTAGTCCTTGAAGTCATTCCTTCCAGCATGTTGATTTGAATTATAAATGGCTTGTGCCGGTGTAACATCCATTTACTTGTAGCATCTGGTGTCTCTGGGAGCACAGAAGATGCTCAAAGCCAGGTCTCTGTTGGGATGGGCTTGCTTGCTGGATCGACAGTAATGCTTCTGACTGTTCTATGGGGCACTTGCATTATCGTCGGAAAATGCGACATTGAGAACTCAGCCACCGTGGATCAAAAGGATACGAAATTATTCAGCTTAGCTGGTACCTTCTGAACTCTATTTGGATGTGCCATGATCATACTTCTGGTTATGGATGCCCAAAAGCTCTGCATCAGTTCCTATTTGCAAAATTCTGCTCCATGGCATAGTTATCGAACCAAATGATTCTTCACAGATGAATATGCAGAGAAAGCAGGCTCCTCAAAAGATCATCTTTGAATGTTTCAAGTAAAATAATTGCATGATTTTTTTACTTGTATGTCGCATCTGAAGCAATAATTTTTCCCCCATGCAAATATCTTGACAGCTTTGCTATTTGCAGCAGAACTTTTGACTGCAACAATTTGAAAATGACCCTTGTTATGGGTTGTCTATTTAGATTCACCTCACATTATATCTCAAATTACGGTGACTATCACAGGATCTGGGGTAAGCACCGACATCTGGACAAGCTATGCAGCAAGAATCATGATGATCTCTATAATTCCATTCATAATAGTCCAACTACCGGAAATTTTTGGTGCTAGCTCACTAAGCCGAGCCGCAATTCTGGTTTCTTTCATTGTTTCTATATTTTTGTTGCTGTCTTACAGCCTCTACCAGGTAATCCCCCTTTCATTCAGCAAGCCATCAATGCTTGCAAGTCTACTAGCTGTCACAGTTTAAGCCACATCGACAAATTTCGTATGACATAAGCGGATGCATTCTGAATCGTGGCCCTTTGGACAACAAAAAATAATGCAGGTTTTCCAGCCAAGAATCCAAAAAAGAAGAATCGCATATGCAATGCATAAGCGCATAATGTCAGGACTCCTACAGCAATTGAAAGCGCGTACACTTGGAAAGCTAGTTACTGATGAAGGCAAACCCAATACGGTTGTCATAGAAAAGTTAGTTGCTTCCTTTTTCCCTCTACTTTTCATCATTTCATTGTCACTTTATGAACCTTGCCACTCACCTTCAAAGCGGCATGTTCTTCACCAATTACTAGGAACCATGAAGTTAGGACTAGGGAAGCCCGAAAAATCGCATATATGGAGATGACATTCCTAAAGTAAACTTTCTTGAACGTGAAAAATTCAGTGAATGCCGGTGGTTAATGGACAAATAACCATAAGCTGATTTATGGCGAGAAAGGAAAAGCTGTGTCAAGTTCAGTCAAACTCAAATAGTCAAGAAGAGATCAGATGTACTTCTATTCTACTTAAGAACAATGTCGAACTTGATCTAACTTTTTACTGTTGGGATATTGCAGGTTATTCGAGAAACTTGATGTGGACTCTAATGGATACCTATCCCCAGCAGAGCTACGAGCCCTCATCATTGGAATCGAGATTGAAGAGGTAGAGATAAACATGGATGATGCGGTCTATAAAGTGATAGAGGATTTCGACACTTCTCGGGATTTAAAACTTGATTCTGCTGAGTTCATTGAAGGAATCTCTAAATGGCTCAGGAGGGCTAAACGCACTGCAGCAGGAGCAAATGTGCATGATGATATATCCCTGACAACAAGGCTTCTGAACAATTTTGACGAGGTATTACAATTATTACAGTCAGTTTTTTATCTGAAAAATGTTGTAACGAAAATTGACCATGCAGCGGACGGAGCAACATCTTGATCAGTTGGTAGACCAGGAAGATGAGCTGGCAGTGGATGACGTGGAAAATGTGAAGTGGAATACCGCCAAAGCAATACTCATGCTGCTTCTCGGAACGGCTATTGCCGCCATCACTGCAGATCCCCTCGTGGATGCAGTCGACAACTTTTCAACTGCCACAAGTATTCCTTCTTTCTTCGTGTCTTTTGTGATCCTTCCATTTGCCAGCTCCAGCGAGGTTGTCTCATGCCTCATGTTTTCCAGCCGAAAGAAAAAGAGAACCACGTCTTTGACGTACTCGGAGGTATGTTTTTCCGGATCTATGATTCTCTATAAACCTTAATTCACATAGCCACAAATGAAGGTGACTATAACAAATGTAGAACTTAACTATGAGAGACTTATGGTGCAGATATATGGATCAGTGACCATGGGCAATGTCCTGTCCTTGGCAGTGTTCTTAGGCTTGGTTTACGTGCGCCAACTGACATGGGACTTCTTCTCGGAAGTATTGGTGACAGTGATTGTATGCATTGTGATGGGTGCGATTGCCAGTTTCCGCACTACCTTCCCGCTTTGGATGAGTTTCTTGGCCTATGCGCTTTACCCCCTCTCCTTGTTACTGGTGTACGTTCTCGACTATGTTCTTGGATTATCATAGGTTTGTGGACCCTGCAATTTACTGTGTAAGAAAACTGAGGCTATATTGAAGCTCGCGGCTTGTTTTGTATTTGGTTTGTCAACACTTAGGCTCGTCATTCAGATCGATTTCTCTGTCAAGACGTTGCTTAACTTTTATGCTGAAGTAAAAGTCCATTGAGCCAGTCCACCACCATGTTCATTTGCTTTGAGTTAGTCCTCCTGGGGAAGGTTCAGAATTCCATTTGACATGGCAAATAATCATTTCCTTCAAAAGCGGCAACGCAGCCTAGTGTCTTGAACATTTGACAAACTTCTTCATTAAGCCGGGCCCAAGACTGCAAACACCTTCCTTATCCTTAAAATCTAGGCCAATGAATGGGAATTACGAAATTGAGGATCGAGTTATGTGAAAGAAAACATAAGGGAAATCCCCAGGACAGTTATTTCCAACACCATATCACTCTTCCTTTCAAGTTTACTTGAAACATTTACATGAATGAACTCAAATGCTTTGGATTGGGGATCGATAAAGCACCACACTTGTTCATCTAGTAGGAGATTGCATTTGCGGGACAGACACTAAAGAGAATCTTAGCGAGAGCAATTTCTGCACCACACAACTTTTCCTTTCAAGTCCATGCTGAGGCATTGATATTGGCATTATCAAAACCCAGATGGTTTGGACTTGCGACTTTAAGTACAATGTACGTGAACTCATCTCAAAACTATTTGACTTACCCTCTGGCTTTTCTCGAGACCATTGATCAGATCCCTTCTCTCATTAGCCTGTCAGTCCGCTTGCGCTAGAGCTGTGAAGCAGAGGAGACTATGAAATTACATAGAGAAATCGGCATGCGTTCATTTGATATTCTTCTTAATTCATTTCAACGAGAGCGCTAATTCTTCAATCTAATTTGACGAACACCATCTTTTGCATCGCCTTCAGCTTCAGATGCCCTCCACGATCTGATAAACTGTAATTTACAATTATGATCTAGACAGTAGCTGTCGTCAATCTAACCGAGGTTGATTCCATGTACTTCGCCAATAAATTCAATTTCTGAGATAATGCTCATCACAAGTCTATCCGTTCACCTCGTGCTAATGACAGATGATTACAGACAGCTGTGCCAACGTGGTAGGAGGAAAAGATTAGCAGTTGACTTTGCTTGTACCAAAATTTTCATATTCTACTGAAGCCCGGAGGGTATCATTGTTAATTATAAGGATTTTCCGCAATTCAGGATCTAGATTTCTGCAGAGCCAATATATTTCATTCGACACGTCAACGGCTCATTAGCGTGCCCCACTTTGCCACCACCTGATAGTCCATTCATTGTTTCAATTCAAACCTTAGGCTACCAAAAACCAGATCTTCTTGGCCCTAATCAGCACCGTCAAGCCGACTATGTAAAGACTTACACCAGACCAACTCATTTTCTGAAATAATCAATCTTTACACATTAGTCATCATTTGGGAAAATGTTCAAGCAATAACAGCGACTCTCTCCTATAGGTAGAATATATGGTAACATTAGAAAGTAATTAACAATAATGAAAATTTCTCACAAAAATTCTGTATTACCTATAGTTGTTGCATCATTGTCTCTCTACATCTTCTAAGTCATCGTCTTCTTGGCCGTGAGATTGAACTCTCAGCGACAATCTGTCCCTGCTAACCATCCTTCTGAATGAACTAAATCGCGAGCTTGATGAACTGCTGTCTTTGTTCGCCCCTTGTGCGGCATGCGGCATCCCTTCGATACTTGGAAAAATAGAGCTGACGCTCTCGAGCGACGGAGCCGTCACTGCAGCTGTCCCAGAAGGAGGTTCATGGTGCTCGGCTTTCATCTGGGGCTTGGCCTCGGTGCGGCAAACAGGGCACGTGGACTGCGAGCTCAGCCACTTATCAATGCACTCCACATGGAAAATGTGCTTGCAATTGGGTAACTCCCTCGCCGTCTCTCCATCCTCCAACATGCTCAAACAAACTGCACACTCGACCGAGGCATCGTCCCGGCGGTCGCTCCGCTTGAATGTAAAGAAGGGCAGCGAGGAAATGACCATTGGATCAAGGCCAGTCTTGGGTGGCTCGCCGCTGGACTGCGCATGGGCGACCCTGAGGGCTAGAGCATGCACGGCGGCACCACGCCGGGCACGGTTGCGAAGAACGTATCTGCCATACAAGTGGAGGAGGATGACCAGCACTATGACGATGGACAAACATACTATGGCAGCGAGAAGGATCTTGCTGTTGAAGTCATAATTTGTTTTGTGAGGAAATAAGGGTGGAAGGTGATCACTGTGATCATCATCCATACTTGTGTGTGAATAGATAGACACACCAAAAGCAAGATCGAATGAAAATGAGGGAGATAGCAATTGCCTTATATGCTTTGGCTATGAGAGGCCTCTCTAATGTGATCTGTACCATATGTAGTTAGTTGAATCAGGGGAGGTTTTTGAGTAGATTAAGGAACTTGCGTGGACATCCAAAACAAAAACCGAAGAAAAGACGAGTTAATAGTTTCAAGGGGTTGACCGTTGAATGTTGACTTGCCGCCCACCACTTTACTTCATTTTTCCATAATATTTATGCATTGGCCAAGTTTGTTTCCATTACGTTACCACTTGATTTGTCTGAAGTTAGGATGGTGAAGAAAGTCAACTGCGTGAACTTGCTAGCTTCAGATCGAGGCGAAAGGAAACTACACATGCGAATTCACGTTTCCAATAGGCTGCAGACTTTCGCATTCGCGAATCTGTACTGATAGATTCAAGGGTTGAAATTTGAGGCTTAAATGTGCAGATCGTTCCTTATTTTATCAATATTTAGACTGGAAATTTGTTTGGCTATGCACCACTTACGTTCACACCTCAAATGATGACAAAAAGAAATCATATTTAGGCTAGTCAATATTTACTAATTTGCGTATTCACATTCACAGTTCCTCCCAGGACTGGAAAGAGAGACTCAATATCAACTTGCTGATCTGCAAATAATCTTCCATTAATGTTCGATTGAGCTACATAGAAAATAAAAAATAAAAACAACCACCCTCCTCAGTCGGACCACATCGTTCTCCCTATCCCTACGCCTGTGTCTGAAGCCAGAGTCCCCTCTCATCCTCAGCTAAGCGAGCGAAATGCGCTTTAAACAAAGCTTGCCGCACCGCCCACGCTCTGCTCAAGAGGGCTTGGGTTATGCCCAGTTTAATCCAAGCTATGTGTGCCACCAATCCAGCCTCCTACTTGGAATTGGGTATATGTTGATAAAGTTTCACAAATTAGAATTGGGTATATTCTCTTTTTGGTAATCCAGGGAACCCCCGCACGGCCGACAGCCGGGGAGTAAAACCCGTGTCGCCCCCAGGGTTTACTCCTCGGCTATCAGCCGTGCGGGGGTTCCCTGGGTTACAAAAAAAAAAAGAGAGAATATAGACATCTAGGAGGCCAACAGCTTTGGTTTGCTCAAGAAAGGAATCTCATAAACCGTTGCAATTGCTTTTCCCTAATTGAAGGCCCACGAGGACTACTCAATCAAGAAATGAAGAGTAGAGGTGGCAAAATGGTCATGAACCCATATTTTAACTCATATTCATTAAATTGGTTAAAATATGAGTTAAAGTGGGTATAATCAAGCAAAGCCTATTTAATAATGGGTTTCCAATAATCCAACTTCGACCCCATTTAATCAAAAAGCAATACCCTCCCATGCCGATGCTTGGATCCCCAGTGACCATGCATGAGTATCCAGCTCCCCCGTGCAAGTCATTGGCACTCGGCCTGAGTCCATCGAGACCAAGCCCGATTCCTTGGTGGCTGGGTCCAAATCCACAAAGGCTGGCCCAAGTCCCTCATAACCAAGCTCGAGATCCCGATGTCTATGCTCTAGTCCACAGAGGTTGAGCTCAAGACCCTGCTGCCCAATCCAAGTCTAGGACCCCAAAGGCCATGCCTAGGCATTCAACTCCTGTGCCCCAAGTCATCGAGGCCTACTTGGGTATGTTAAGGCCTGGCCCGATTCTTTGGCAACTAGGCTTGGCTCCATAGAGGCGGGCTAAGGTCCCTCAACTAGGGGCCAAGACATCGGTGCATGTGCCCAATCCCTGAGGCCAGTCCCCAGACCTTGGTATGTGTGCTCACATCCCCAACGGCCATGCCTAGGTACCCAACTCCCTCACCCAAGCACTAGAGCCCAACTCAGGTCTAACAAGGCCAATCCCAATTCCTCGATAGCCAAACCCGATTTCATAGACGTCAAGCCCAAGTCCCTTGAGGCAAAGCTCAAGACCTGATGCCTATTCCCATGCCTAGGACCCTTATGGCTAGGTCTTCGGTGGCCTTGTCTGTGTAATCAGCTCCTGAGCCCAAGCTACTAGCACCAAGCTCAAGTCCATTGTGGCTGGACCCAATTCCTAAATAGCTAGGCCCAAGTCCCTCAACATTGAGGCCGAGACCCTACTACTTGTGTCCAGGTCCATGAAGGCTTGGTTCAAGACTTTGGTGCCCATGCCTAGTTCCCTAGTAACTACACTTGGGTACCCGACTTCGACGCATAAGTCACTAGTACCCAACCCAAATCCATTAAGGCAAGCTTGGGTCCATTGAGGTCAAGCCTAGATAATAGAAGGTTGGGCCCATAGAGGCTAGGCCCAGGTCTCTCGCGGTTGGGCCTAAGACCTCGGTGCCTATTTGGATCCACAGAGGCCATGTCCAAGTACTTGGCTCCGTGCTAAAGTCACTAGCACATAGCGAGGTCCATCATGGCTGGGTTTGAGACCTTGGTGCCCTTGCCTTAGTCTATAGAGGCCAATACCTAGGTCCCCTGAGGCCACGCCAATGAACCCAACGCCAATGCTCGGATCCCTAGAAGTGGTGCTTGGGTCCCCAATGGCCATTCCAAGCACTCGAGTCACTCACCCAAGTCATTAGCACTTGGCTTGGGTCCATAAAGGCCTAGCCCTATTCATCGGTAGTCGGGTGCTCGGCCTAGGCCCATGAGGCTAGGCCAAGACCCATGAGGCCGAGCCCTAGGTTGGGCCCAAGTCCCTCGAGGCTGAGCCCGAGATCTCGGTGCCTGTGCCTAGGTCCACAAAGGTTTGGCCCAAGTCCCTCAAGGCTCGTTCTAGAGCCTCCTTTAAGAAAAAGCAATACTTATGCATGCATCAAGAATCAAACCATGGTCCTCGAGATGAAGAAACATCAGCATGACAACTTGACCAATATATGTTTTTGTAGTGAAATGGTGTAACTTTTATATTTTATTATAAGAATTTGATTTTTTACCCAAAAACATAAACTAAGTTGTTCGCAATTGTAAACCCTCTTTGTTCTTGTTTGTCAGTGCGGCGCTTACTTGCGTCTCCACATAGTTCATGTGCCATGCTAATTCCTAACCCATCAACCAACCTGAGCACCAAACTCGCTCACCAACTCGACGAGCTAGTCTGTGAAGTCATCCATTCTTCAAAGGCAACAATTTAAGGAAAAAAATTGCTATGAATTAGACACCAGGTTGGGCCGGATATAAGTTGGATTCAAGTCGAATCAAGTATATTGTATAAAGTCAAATTCTTCGCTAAGAGTTCGGACCCCACGTAATGGCGCAATCTCCTACCTCAATCATTGTGCGACCATAAGACGAGGAGGTACATCTACGTGATTATGCTTCGGTTGTTTTCATCTTTGTTTCACAATTAGTTTGTGCAAGCCAATGGCAAACATAAATTACTCACAAATTATCTTAACTAGACCACTAAATTAGGGACGTTGTTGATTAGTGATTTCGGCGCACTTATTTACCATACTTTATATGGAAATGTTTCGATTTCCAATATATTACTTTCAAATAACATAAGAAAAATAGTGTGTTGGGAACCGCACAAGTTTCCTGTACGGGCTATCTAACAAGTGTCCTAAGGATACTCTTTAACAAAATCCTTACATTATAGAAATCTGCCATTAATTTAGCAATAAAGCTTGTAAATAGTGCGCTCTTAAATTCAACATATATAGGGAATTTGGGTAAAACGAGTGGTATGTTTCTTTTAAGGGAAAAGACCACCAAAAATCTAAAATTATGCCCATTGTGACACATTTACTCAAAACTTTTTCTGTAACATCAAAAATCTTAAATTATGTACATTGTGACACATTTATCCTCCGTTAAGGTTCTTTTAAAAATCTCCGTTAAAACTCTGATGTGACGCTGATGTAGCGCTCGCGTGGCGCTACATCAGGAAAAAATTTAAAAAAAGTCACTGTTCATCGCAAGTTATTGTTTATCGTTTTCTCGCTCGACTAAAGCTCGTCTGTTGCTGCCCACTACTGCCTGGACCTTTGGGAGGTTCGTCGTAATTGCCAACCATGGCGGTCGCAAGCTTGAAGCTTGGCCATGGTGGCCGTTCAAGCTTGAAGCTTGGCCAAAGTGGATCTTTGCCTTATGGGAACTTCATCGCAGTGAGCTCAAAGTTTGGCCATGGTGGCCGCTCGAGCTTGAGCGAAGCGGCCATGGTCAAGCTTCAAGCTCGTGGCGACGAAGCTCCCAGAAGGCGAAGATCCACTTTGGCGAAGCTTCAAGCTCGAGCGGCCGCCATGGCCAAGCTTTGAGCTTGTGGCAACAAAGCTTCCTAAAGGCAAAGATTCACTTCGGCTAAGCTTTGAGCTTGAGCGGTTGCCATGGCCAAGCTTTGAGCTCATGGCGACGAAGCTCCTGAAAGGCGAAGATCCACTTCGGCCAAGCTTCAAGCTCGAGCAGAGTGGCCATGGCTAAGTTTCAAGTTCAAGCCGAGCGGCCATGCCCAAGTTTCGAGCTCGCGATCGCCATGGTCAGCAGCTACGACGAAACTCCTAGAGGTCCAGGCAGTAGTGGGCAACGACAGACGAGAGAGCTCTGGCTGAGCAAGAAGACAATGAACAATAACTTCTAAGATGATGAACAGTGATTTTTTTGAATTTTTTTTTCTAATGTGGCACTACGCAAGCGTCACGTCAAAATTTTAACAAAGATTTTTAACAAAATTCGAACAGAGTGTAAATGTGTCACAATATACATAGTTTGAGACTTTTAGTGTCACCAAGAAAAAGTTTAGAGTAAATATATTATAATGAGCATAGTTTGGAGTTGTTGATGATCTTTTCCCTTCTTTTAATCTTTTTGGGGCCTAAACTAGGTAAAATGAGTAAGGGCACGGGCCTTACGGCCTTTGCTTTCTTGCTTTGTGTTTGGGCCTTATGGCTGTTATTTCTTCAACAGTAAAAGCGGAAAATGTGATGGGGGCGATAAATGCCGGCGACCACTCCGAACGTCATTATGAGATCTCTTACATTCACGACGGAATGTTCAGTTTGAACAATAACCACCACTCATTTTGAGCAAACCCGTGCCTCACCGTACTAGTGGGAGTAAAGTCGAAGTTACGGGAGTAGAGTTAGAGTTATCTTTATGAGCCCTTCGATTTATAACCCGTACTTGCTTCAATGTGTGCAACTATTTCTATTAAGGATATAACTTTTACTTAAGGAAAAAAATGAAAACAAAAAAGTGAATCAACAAAACGCGCTCTATTGACCTTCCTAATCATCACGACACCAACTAATCAGAAAATGTCGAACCATGATAAAGAACGCAACAGAATTTAAACTGGAAATCAAAAGATCACAACTGGTATCTTTTGTTTTCACCGGGAAACATCAATATATAAAGAATTGATTGATCTACTATAATTATTTGAGGGAAGTGCGATTGCGTCAGGTTCCATGCCCAACAGTAGTTCCACTCCAAAGACAATATGGACATTTAAAAATGAGGCTGAGAAAGGGTAGGATAATTTCAAGTGTATCATGAGGTAATACCTTTGCAGTGATAAACAACCATGCAATTTCCAGGGAATCATGAAACTCACTGCTTCACACAATACCATATGCTAATGTTTCCTGTGGAAGTAACAGAAAAATTGTGCAATCAACGAAGATTAAATGTCAAAGGTACCTTGCAAGCGGAAACACGCTAACATTATCACTAGATTCAACCCGAATTCAGAGAAGCCGATGACGTCAAGACTAGACTCCCCTCCGCCTCGCCTCACCTCACCTCGCGGCCAACCCAGCCTGGCCCCGGAACACAAAACCCTGTCACCTGGTCCGACAAAAATCTGCTTCCCAACAGTGGCTTACATTTGTTCATCCATTGCTAACTCATCATTAACAAAACCACCAAGCGGCAGCGGTGGCAGCTGTGGTGGCTGCGGCTGAGGCTGCGGCGCCATCTCGAAGCTGGACTGAAGGGCACCCCTCTGATGCGAGAACGCCTCCACCTCGTGGTGCTCTTGCTGCAAGTCCATGAAGAATGTCAACTCGCTACCTCCTGCTCTGTTCCAACCCATCATTCTTTGATAGTTGGACTCGTCAAACCCCAAGGGATCGCCGCGTGCTGCGTGGCTCACCGTCGGCGTCTCTCCTTGCATCGACGATGCCGAGGGATGATGAGCGTGGATTGGGCCCGAGCCCAGTCCTTGAAACGAGTGAAGTGAGAGGCCAAGGTCTTCGTCGTGGAAGCTGATGGACGGAGTTGCGGAGCTCACGGGGAAGAAGGAATCCAAGATGGACGAGGAGGAGCCGTTATTGTTATTAGGGATTGTTGTCAGCGTTTCTTGGTGGTTCGGGTGGGGTGGGACAGGGTGGAAGGGAGGGAGGCCGGCGAGCCTGTCGATGGCAGGCTTGGCCTTGCGGATGAGCCAGTCGACTGCCTTGCTGGGGCGGTCGAAGCCAAGACGGTCCTGGACGTCGTAGAACTGGATGGCGGTGTAGGCCGAGAGGCGGACGCGGCGGTCCCGGGGGCCCTTGGCCGTGTGCACCTTGCTGTGGCGATCCTTCCGCCGCGCCCCCGAGCGGAGGACGTGGCCACTGCCCCGGACCTGGACTGTCTCTCCTCCAGCGGCGGTCTTCATTGCTTCCATCCGATGGTACATGGGGTTGAAGAAGGTTATTTGCGGGCGCCGTCCGTCCGGTTATAAAGCAAGTGATGTCCTTGAAAATAAATAATTGAAGTAAGGAAAAGCTAACTATAATTGAGATGGATTTATTAAATTAGTTACCGACGTCATGCGTCAAAATGTATATTGAGATAAATTCAACACGATAAGAATCGGTGAAATCCCTTATAAACCAATCGTACAAATTAATCTCAATTAATACCTAACACGATTAAAATTTATATGGTCAAGATTTAATGGCACCATGGTCATTGAACTAGTAAATTGTGAAGTGTCCGACTTTACTTCATGTTTTTCGTTTTTTTACTTTTCACACGTGAGGTGAGTAGGAGAATGTGCGACTCAACCCGGGGTTGACGGTACTGCAGCTCAAAGTGGTCAATCCTGGGTGTGATATTATTGCCAAATTAACCTTTCTCTATATTTGTTTATTACTCGATGCATTAAAAGTTTCGTAGCTAACTGTAAATGCAAACATCTCACGTACATTTCTAGAATTATTGAATGCGATCTCACGAAATTTTATAAAACATTAGAGCACAATATCAAAAATCTTCAGTTTAACCTTGCTTGGTATTTTCCATCGCCGGAGGAGATCATCCTAACCTGTTTTTGGCAAACTAAGGGATTAGAGAACTATATGCCTGCAATTAGCACCTCTCGCTCGCATTACTTGCTAGTCATGCACTAAGATTAAGCCCAAGACCAACCTAGTGCAATGCACCATCAATGGAAATTGGTTTTACATGACCCACTTACATTAACATCATGTATAGAATTAGGACCAGACGAATTGGACATTGATCATGTATTATATTATAAGGATTAGCATGGCATGCCTCCAAAGAGAAAAGCAAGACTTCCACTCTCTAAAATCATTACATATTTACCCCCAGGTTAATTTGCATATGTTTCTCTAAAGTGGTAAGAAAAGCTCTTTAAAAGCCGTGCCTCTCATCTCTCTCTCTCTCTCTCTCTCTCTCTCTCTCTCTCTCTCTCTCTCTCTCTCTCTCTCTCTCAAATGTTGGAATGGATGATGATCCACTGGCCAAATCAAAGTGACAAAGTCACGTGGAAAAATGTCCTATCTCGAGGGAGAGAATTAGTGGGTATAATGATTTCATTATTTCCATTTCGGTCGGAGTCCATATGGAAAAGTTGGGAAACCCTAGTTAGATGAGCACCTGAGGTTTGAGGTCACTTCAGAAGTGAACACGCACCAGGAATCTTATGGTGCAAATTGGCTAAACACACTAGTGCACGCGAAAGGCAAGATGATATGGGTACTAAGCCATGGAAGGCAAGATCCAATAAGGTTTCTATCATCTTTATGTCAATTACAGTGGAAAGAAAATGGGGTTCGCCTTTGATGTGCCAACAAAGAAAAGGGTTCCTTTGATTTTCGTGCAAGCTCTAGCCATTTAAGTATTCCATTCTAGGGACATGGATCCTTTATCAAATCTCAAAATGATAGAAAGATTCTCATTTTCTATGTAAAATTTCAAGAAAAAGTATAAAAAAAAAGCCCTAACACACTCTCCCCTCGGTTCTCTCTCTCTCTCTCTCTCTCTCTCTCTCTCTCTCTCTCTCTCTCTCTCTCTCTCTCTCTCTCTCTCTCTCTCTCCTCCCCTCAGCCTCCACCACCACTCCTCAATCGCCGCCATTGCCAATCGCTCGCCTCTCTCTCTTTCAAACATGCCCCTCTCTCTCTCTCTCTTCCCCCCCCCCCTCGGCATCCACCACCACCACCACCACCACCACCTCTATGAGAACTAATGCAATGGCATGCAAAGGCAATGGAGGTCTCGCGACTTCAAGTTGGTAAGCAATAGCACGATGAGGGTAGCAACATCGTGATGGAAGTGATGTCGGAGGTGGCGTTGTAAGGGCTTGCTCCAAGAAGAAAGAAGAGCAAGCAGGAACCGGAAAAAAAAGAAATAATGTGAAAAACATATCTTGATTGTTCATTTTAAGTCGACTGATACGTCATTTATTTAGCTGGTAAATTGACAATATAAATTTATCCACTTGAATTGAGAAGATCCTAATCTTTGCTCAATGGTCAAGATGTTTGCGATGTGATCCAAGACATGTAATTAACCATGCATAAGCCTTTCATTGATTCTTTGAACACAAAATGTTGAATGCAGTCCATTGACTCTACATAAGAACAGCAGCTTGCCTTGATGTTCCAAATGGACTCTCTCTTTGGCTCGGGAGGAATCTGATGACCCGTTAACGAAGTTGCGAATCACTCGAAAGTAAGGATAACGAGGATTGCCAGTACATCAAAAAGAGCTCGTGATCCAAGAGACAGTGATGCCGACCGACTCGCTCCTCCTCATAAATCTGTGAGCCAGATTGTTTTAATGCAGAATTAATGTCTCGGCAGTGAGAAAGTATTCAGTGGCGGTTAGGTGCTGCCACGTCACAAGCTGACGTGGTATATATTTTTGTACTAAAAGCCAATAAAAAATCGACAAGTATTCATGAC
Organism: Syzygium syzygioides; assembly: GCA_031216285.1. Classification (NCBI taxonomy): domain Eukaryota; kingdom Viridiplantae; phylum Streptophyta; class Magnoliopsida; order Myrtales; family Myrtaceae; genus Syzygium; species Syzygium syzygioides. Next base: position 20,859,746 of record CM062242.1, read on the forward strand.
GTGGCAAGTAAATAAAAAAATTAAAACTAAGCTTTTGTTTTTTCTTTCTCATCTTCCTCCAACGTCTACTGGCATCTCCTCCATTGTCACCGGCGGATTCGCCGGAGCTACGTCAAAGCCGACCGAACAAGCCGTCATCACTCGCCCAGTCGCTCACGGCCTTCCATCGACAGAGCACCGACCTGTCCTAGCTCCATCTTCTTGCGTGTCGATGCAGATCTGGCCTCGTGGAACTAGTCACTGGGGTCGATCTTCCCAACGAAGAGCTCCATCTCCAGATCTGGAGGAACTCGCTGATGGTCCATCTCCAGGACAAACTCCAAATCCGAGGCCATGGCTCTTCGAGAAAACCCAAAAGTTTCATCATACCCACTAGGAAGCTTCATTCCGAACCGAAAAAGGAAAAACAGAGGAAGGCTGATGGTCCATCTCCGAGAAAACCCAAAAGTTTCATCATGCCAACTGAGGAAGCTTCATTCCGAACCAAAAAAGGAAAACAGAGGAAGGCTGATGGTCCATCTCCAGGACGAACTCCAAATTTGAGGCCATGGCTCGTCGAGAAAACCAAAAATTTTCATACCCACTGAAGCTTCATTCCGAACGAAAAAAGAAAAAACAAAGGAAGTTTCATACGATGGACGGGGCAGTGCGCTGTGGATGGAAGGCCGCGAGCGATGATGGCTCGTCCGACGAGCAGTAATGGTCGGCTTTGATGCAGCCCCGGCGACTCCGCCGGTGACCAAATGAAGGAGATGGCGGTAGACGGAGGAGGAAGGTGAGAGAGAAAAAACACAAGCTTAATTTTGATTTTTCCTTTTTACTTGCCACGTCATGGACACGTGTCGATTTTTTATTGGCTTTCAGTATAAAATATATGCCACGTCATCCTATGACGTGGCAGTACCTAACCACTGAATACTTCCTCCTCAGCAGTAGACAGATTCAATAGTTCACTACACGTCAAACTCTGGCTGCCAAATTTGTTCCCAGCCTTGCCTCGCTTTACTCGTGAAACCTATACACACATAGTCCGAGGACCTGTGAGAATTGATATTGATATGCAGAAGAGTTGACAACTGAAGTAGATATAGATTGGAGACTTTCGGCCCAGGCAATTAATGGGTCTAAGTAACTACAAGTACCTTTTCGACGTGGTTAGGTTTTGATTTACAATGGCTTATGCCAAATTAATTGAAACCGTGAGCCGCAACCTACAACTAGATTGATGGGAATGTCTATCTTCTTCTCTACTTTTGCGATGACGGTGTTCATGATGAAAGTTGTGGCTGTGGCAAGCATTTGCCGGAGTCAAACCTAAAATTTCATCCCTCGAAAAAGGGGGTGACTTATAACGAATAGGATTGTGGTCCCTCTTAACTAGTTATGACCTAAATTTTACATCTTTGATTTGTTCCTTTTGACAATATCTTCATATCGCACCGTCCAAAATTTCGACGGTCCAACTTTCTCTAACTCACTAATCACCACAAAAGAAAAATACTAAACCCAAATCATCAATACCTATGGCGAAAAAGAAATCCCAACTATCACTTTCTTCTAGCAACTGCATCCACAAGAGGTTGAATGAGTGGTCAAGCTTGATTTGGATGTAGCAAATTCTATGTTGAAAGCACCGCCTCTCTCGCTCAATTTCACCTTTGAGACCTTGTCCGCCACTCTGTTGATGAAGCTTGGGCTCACACACGTAAACCGGATGATTTGCGTGCATTGGTGGAAAGTAGTGGGGTTAATATTTGCATACCCCTTATAATGAAAGAAAGAACAATGCTAATACCACACCTATACTCTCAAAGAGTATATTAAAGAGTGAGATTATCAGATTCTTTCCATAATTTTATTTTACATCTACTTAATGAAAGACCACCTACATAAGCAGTGTAGAAATATAATCTCTTGATTGAAGATTTTAACGTACTCCCTAAAATCAAGATAACACGATCATTAGATCAATCAATTACTCATTTAGTGACCGAAAAGAGTTCTGAAAATAATTGAGAAGCTTAGCCTAGAGCCTGTTTTATTTTATTTCAGTGCGACCTAAACTCGCGAATTCCCTCCTTTTCACTTGATCAATTTTGACAAACGCTAAAAGCTTGGTTCGCACCTGCGTTAATCTCTTTTTCATACGATGACATAGGTAAATTTCAAAGCCACACAATACCGCCACTAAATCACACAAGCCACTAGCCAAAGCCCAAATGAGCGGTTTTGATATAGAATCACTTGGCTTTTATGGTTTAGGGGTACCGAACTTGTGTCATTCACCTAATCTACCACGGCAAGTCTTTTATTCATTAAGGGACAATAGATGAAATTGACCATAGTGTAAAATGAAAATTTAACCGTCACTCCTAGTCCTCTCTTGCACGGCACACGGCAGGCTTTCTCAAACGTAGTTGCTCTTGCGTAAGTTGGGTGTGATTCAATGAAGTTCCTGAACAAAGTAACGTCTCTATCGAATTAAATTGAAACAATGACATGTCTTTCAGTGAACTGAGTAAGCTCGGTTTCTGTGCCACCAAAAAGTTGATGAAATACCTATATGAGATATGCATCGTTGAGTAAATCAACAAAGGATGCTAAGGGTTCTTTTTAAATTTTTAGATAGGAAATGCAAACGATGAGAAGTTTAAAGGGACTGAGATTGGGAACCATCATTGCCAGATAATGTAAATATAAAAACAACTTGAAAGTACCTTACCAAAAAAAACAACTTGAAAGTAAGAATGAACAACCCGGTATTCTTGAATGGGTTGTCATTCCTTTGTACAAACTACAATTCCAGCATTTATACGTAATATCGACGATTAACAAATGAAACACACTCCTTACCAAAAAAAAAAAACAAATGAAACACACTCTATTTGGCTCCTACAATCTAGAAGTTCTTATTTAGAAACGGTTACTTCAGAATTGTTGACCCTACTACTCGACAGTTGGATCACTTTCACTTCTTCATGGTTACCATTATCAGTTGCACCCAAAATCATTGGCTCCACTTCTTAATAGTTATGTCAGATCAACTTCTTTGCGGCTACCGCTCTAACGGTTTTATTCGAAATCATCGCCTCCATGATATGATAGTTATTTCGTTCCCACTTCCTTGACAGTTCCGTCAGCTGTAGCCCTTTTATAGATTGAGTTGATCGTCATTTGTCGACACCTTGCTTCAAGACTTAGCCACTTTCACCAATATCCTTTGTCGACTAAAATTGGGTTTTCTCGTCAACTAACTAGGTTTATCGACTAGCGGCTCTAGACATTTAGTGATTTTTCGCCTCTGTCGCTTCTTATCCGGTCTCTATCAACCGAGTCGCCGATTAAGAACTTGGACTTTTTTGGTCAACAGTTTCTTACAATCAAAATCCCCAATCTTCACACTTTAGGGTATGCAACTTTCATAATTTTCTTTGATAATGAATTCTGCAAACATTTCAATATATATTGTTGAATGATAAAGGGCTGTTACTATGATAGTATCAAATGAACATAGTCTAAGATAGGGAAAATTGTTAGTCCTAAACCTATTGTACGGATACCAATTTAGTTTTACTCCTTTCAAGTTGGCCATTTTAATGATAATCGTTTGCGTGAAATTCCAACATAGTCCATTTATCTTATTTTCACTTCCAAATGCTAACGTGATGATCCAATCATCGCCAACCATCGCCAACTATCATATGTGACACGTGGTAATTTGGTGTGGAAGAACTTAAATGAAACGACGTGGTTTAGGATACTTTTATGAATTTCCTGAATTTATATTCTCTTTTTTTCTTTTTGTTTCTTCTTCTTCATTTACGCCAACTACGCCAACTATATTGTTCATCTTTAACCAGTTCAACACGAGCGACCCACCCTTATCCTCAAGGACACAACCGACCGTGAGCTCCAGAACGTCTTCAACCAAATCAACGGCGACAATGACAACAAGATCTCTCATGTTGAGCTCTTCGGGCATCCTCCTTCCCTTCCGAGATCCACCATGCCAAGGAGGATATCGACTCTAACAAGGGCAGCTTCATCAGCCATGCCGACTTTGTGATCTTCTGAGGATTTGACTAGTCCTCCTCGGAGGCGTAGATCCGCAACACCTTCGACCTATACAACCGGGACAAGATAGCCCGATCTTCACCGCCCTTCCTCCAGTGGCGAAACAGGGTCCCTCTTCTAGAAACCCTCAATCTCTCCTCTCACTTCAAACCATCTCTGTTCATTCGAGTCCAATGGATAATCGAGACAAACCCTCAAAAATCTATCAGTTACTTGAATTTGGCTCAAGACCATATTGAGTTATGAAGTAGACCTCAAGTCCCATTGCCACATAATCCATTTATTGGTCCGGCGATTTTCAGTTGGCAAGATCCATTTTGGATTCGCTCATTAAAGCTCACTCTTTGTGGATTCAACGATTAGAGTGAATTCAATGAACAATTAGAAGTATTTGACAATAAGATGAACAATAAGAAGGAAAGAAAGAAAACCACCCGCCTGGGTGGCGCTGCTGGAGCGCGCACTCTTCCTCTCGCAAAAGGTTGAGTATTCGAATCCCGGGCGCCGCAGGGTGACTTAATCGATGGCACGTGTGTGGTGGCTAGCACGTGTCGCCCCCAGGGTTTACTCCCCGGCTGTCGGCCGTGCGGGGGTTCTCTGGGTTATCAAAAAAAAAAATAAGAAGGAAAGAAGAGGAGAAAAGAAAAAAAAAAAAGAGATTACCAATAGCGCTCATAGATGCCGGCGTATCATGTAGGATAGTTCTAGACTTCCACGTCAGAATTTCCCAACCTAAATTGGCCAGATGAACTATATTGGAAAATCATCAAAAGTTTAGAACTAATTGGCTAAATTGGAAAACTTATGAATGAATTGGCAGCTCTATAATACATTTAGGACTTATTAGGTATTTTTCTCTACTTAGGCATAACGAAAGTCGATAAGTTAGTAAAAGATTATTTAAAACTACAAGTCGCGCACGCAAAAGTAGACTTAACATATCAATTTAATGCTTGCTCAAACAATGCAATGCAAATGGTCTTTCGTTTAATTTTTCTTTTTCTTTTGACAGAAACGAAATCAAAAACTCTGAACAAAGGTTGACTCTTTTCAAGAAAACTAAATAGTAGAAGGGAAAAGGAAATGAAAATCCTCTCTTGGCAACTTGCGTAGTTGCATGTACCCTTAATACAAATACTTGTGCAATTGGGGAAGTACATCAATTGAGATCCAAGAATTTTGCCTGCTCTTCTTCACCTACATATCTAGTTTTGTCTAGTCTCTATCAACGTCGACAATAAGGTAGTGAATGCATCCGTAATTACAAGGTGGTCCTTCGCCTCGACTTTCTGAGCAAAACTCGTACTGCAAACTTTTGTTGTTCGATTAGGGAACATCAAGCAAAGTACTTTCTGACTTTCAATTAATAGCCTAGAAGTATAGAAATGGGAAAATAAACACCTTCAAGATTAGGGTCATTTGTTGGGTCTCCAACGTCTTACTTGGGGCTTTTTTAGGGCCTGTTTGGTTCGGCTTTTAGGGAATACATTTGGGAAAATACAAATACCTTTGGGTGAAAGTCCATTAGGAAAAAGTAAGTGGTGTTTGGTAAAAATATTTTGTAAAGTTACTTTGGCCAAAATATAGTGTTTGGTGAATTTTTTTTAGCAAATGAACTTTGAGAATTATTTTATTTATTAAAAAAAACGAAACTTACCCATAGCTGAAGCCGGCCGCCGGCCGCCGGAGCCGGCCACTGGCCGCCGTCGCCCGAGGTCAAGCGACCTCCGGCGAGCCAGATCCGCCGCCGCCGGCGGTCGCCCGAGGCCAGGCGACCCCCGCCGGGGGTCGCGCAACCCAGGCGACTGCCGCCTGAGGTCGCGCGACCTCAGGCGGCCGTCGCCTGAGGTCGCGCGACCCCAGGCGACCGCCGCTTGGGTCGCGCGACTCAGGCAGTCGCCGGAGGTCACGCGACCCCAGGCGGCCGTCGCCTGAGGTCGCGTGACCCAGGCGACGGCCGCCTGGGGTCGCCCGACCTCAGGTGACCCCAGGCGGCCGTGCGACCCCCGCCAAGGGTCACCTGGCCTTGGGTGACTGCCGGTGGGGGCGGATCTGGCTCGCCGGCCCTTCTCCCTCGCCGGCCGCCGTCGCCTGCCCGAAGAAGCTTCAAACCCTAAAAAAAAAAAAAAAAGATGAACAGTAGCATTTGTGGAATGCTAGCATTTGGCCAAATGCCACAACAAACACTCTAGCATTTTGGGAAGGGGCTTTCGAGGCCAAAGCCCCTTCCCAAAGCTCAACCAAACAGCCCCTTAATCAAGCCTCAAAAAGGATCAAACAACATGGCCCATCAACCATATGATGGCTGCTACCATTGAGCCACAATGGTCCTGCAAGCTTTCGAGCCCTACAAAAATTATCGAATTACCTATCTTTAAGCGCATTCATCATCCATATTTTTAACGGAATTCTAAACCGCATTGCGTAAGTGAATTGCCGGTTGCAATTAACCCTACAAACAAATGCACGTGTTATGGACATTTTTCCAATATCAATCTATCCAATCAGTCTTTGTCAGTCGCCGATTGAGCTCCACATAAACCTAAAGATGGTGAAGAAAGTAGAGTAACTACAACTTGGGCGAATAGAGACGGAGCAAATTTGACGGCATGGTGAATTCAAAGATCCAAAAAGTGGAAACCTATTATCAAAATAAGTACCCATTATTCATTGCCAATTTTAAAATAGGAAAGCAGAATCTCAAGGAATGTAATGGTTACAACTATACAGTACAATGTCAAAAGAGAGCAATTTGGAATTTGATTACCAAAAAGAGAGGATAACACTTTTGTGTCTGGTGGGTGAAATACATGTTTGGATCTACTTTTGGAGCTTGGCTTGTATTGAACTGTTTCTATGCTATATCACTTAACGCAACGCTTATGGATATAAAACATATTGTACTAGGTATTACATTTAAAGCAAATAAGGCTAATGTAATCTTTTGTTCGCGTAATCAAGCTTACTTGATTCTTTGTTTTGGTATATCGAATTAAATCTATCCTAATTAATGACTAGTGACCATTTGGCTCGAGTATGACTTTGAATCATTGCCAACTAAAAAGGAAAAATCTAAAAAAGACAGATTTAATTAGAAGGAGAAATGAATGTATCAATCTATTTGATTTAATGAATACAAGAACAATTATTTTCAGTACAATGTAAAGGTGAATGAGCATCATCCGAATATCCTTAGACGACCGAATCCTGTTCTTCTCCGAACTGCATCGAGCATCGGGAGAAATTCCCAACGATGTTTCCAGATCCTTCCAACTATCGAAAACCCATCCTCAGGGATTTGGCGGAGCGGGCAGCGACTCGCAACAAATCCACGTCGTCCAACGCTCTCCTCTTCTTTGGATACAGGGAGGGCAAATTCAGCATCGACACATCGCCGCGTGCTCTAGTCGAATTCGAACGAGTCAACACGGGGCTGCCGACAAAGAGGTGGGTTATGTCGGCGAGCGGCCTTCGCGCCATTCCCCTGTCGTCGTCCTTCTTGAGGCGCGGCCCGACGTCCGTCAGTTTCGGGCCAATCCGATCGGCAGAAAGCGGGGGGACGTTCTCCTTGTCGTCGTGGGCACTGAGAGGAACAGCCTCCATTTCGATCTTGTATGATGAATTGGTATGACAATGAAGGTGAGACGGGAAGAAAGGGATGAAGATGATGGAAGGGTTGAAGTTCGAAGAGGTGGGGAGTGAGGTATTTGTAATGTTTGGGTGTTGGTTCAAATTGTGGAGGGCGTTTTCTTTTCGGTGGAGGGTTGAAATTTTGGGGTTTTGGGAACGAGGGAGGGAGGGAGCTGAATAGTTGAATTTCATGAACTTTGGTTCTCATTTACGTAGCTTTTTTTTGGCTTCTGACGGATAGAGAGAGGGAGAGAGGGAGAGAGAGAGAGATTTGTTCAAATGTTTTTGGGCAGGTGAGGGGGAAAGAGAGGGAGAGAAAGACGTTTTGCTTTGGGCGGGAGTGGAGGGAGCGAAAATGAACGATTATAAAGGGTAGGTCTCCAGCTTGCCTCCTCTCTCTCTCTCTCTCTCTCTCTCTCTCTCTCTAAGTCAAAATTTTTGTTTGGCTCCATCCAATGGGAAGGCGCGTGCACAGAGCCACGTCAGCAAAATGTTGAATTTACTAATCATTAGGAGGGGGACAAACCACAAATTGTTTCATTTGACGGCGAGGGCGAGCGAGCGCCCTTGGTGGAAAGGAACATTTGAAAAGAAACCTTTCATGACATGAGTCGCATATATTGTTCTAATTCGTTTGAATCGTCATATCTAGACCTGTCATGGGTTTGGGTCGGATCCAATTTGGTTCATTAAACCGTTTTTTTATCAATTTAGGATTAATATCATGAAAAATCCCAAACTGGTGTACTTGTGATAAATTTGCCCCAAATTATTTTTTTGACAAAAAAAAATCATAAACTGGTATACCTATGATAATTTTACCCCGAACTATTTTTTTGACCATTAAAAGCCCCATACTGGTATACCTGTAACAATTTTACCCCCGAACTAATTTTTTGGCCATAAAAACGCCAGACTGGTACACTTGTGACAAATTTACCCTCCGTTAGTTTCCATTAAATTTTACTGTCAAATTGCGAAGTTTAATGACACGTGGTAATTGACATGTATACCATTTTTAGGTTTTACCCCTCTGTTTGTCACAAGTTTACCAATTTGTGATTTTTTTGTGATATTAATATAATTTAACGGACACGAACAGAGGATAAATATCAGTTTTGGGTTTTTAGTGGTCAAAAAATTAGTTCGGGGGAAAAATTGTCACAAATGTACCAATGAAAAGTTTTTGGTGGTCAAAGAAATAGTTCAGGGTAAAATTATCACAAGTATACCAGTTTGGGATTTTTGGTGGTCAAAAAAATAGTTCTAGATAAATTTATCACAGGTGTGTCAGTTTGGGATTTTTTGTGATCAAAAAAATAGTTCGGGGTAAAATTGTCACAAATGTATCAGTTTAGGGTTTTTCGTAGTATTAACCAATCAATTTATTTGTAATGTAAACTTCTCGACCTATACCCAATCAAACCCATATTGTTAAAACGCTTTTATATTTAGGGCCTGTTTGGTTCAACTTTGAAAATGCTATTTGGGGGAATGCAAATACCTTTGAGTGAAAGCCTATTGGGAAAATGCAAATGGTGTTTGGTAAAAATATTTTGTAAAGCTACTTTGGCCAAAATATAGTGTTTGGTGAATTTTTTTTTGCAAATGGACTTTGTGAATTATCTTATTTATTAAAAAAAAAAACAAAACCTACCCATCGCCGAAGCCAGCCGCCGTCGTCCGAGGTCGAGCAACCCCTGGCGAGCTAGATCCGCCGTTGCAGGCGGTCGCCCGAGGCCAGGCGACCCAAGTGACGGCCACCTGGGTCTCGCGACCTCAGACGGCTGCTGCCTGGGGTAGCGTGACACAGGCGGCCGTCGCTTAGGTTGCGCGACTCCCGCCGAGGGTCGCCTGGCCTCGGGTGACCGCCAGCGGCGGCGAATCTGGCTCACCGGGGGTCTCCCGAGGCCAAGCGACCCTCAGCAGGGGTCACGCGACCCAAGCAACGGTCGCCTGGGTCACGCGGCGAATCTGGCTTGCCGAGGGTCGCCCGACCCCAAGCAACCTCGCCGGCCCTTCTCCCTCGTTGGCCACCCTCGCCACCCGCCGTCACTAGCCCTTCTGGTGAAGAAGATAAACAGTTTCAAACCCCCCCAAAAAAAAGGACGTGAACAGTAGCATTCGTGGAATGCTGAAAGCTCAAGACTGGTCCGGACCAGCCTTGGGCTTTCAGCATTTGGAATGCTAGCATTTGGCCAATGCTAGGCCAAATACTGAACCAAACACTCCAGCATTTTGGGAAGGGACTTCCGATGCCCAAAGCCCCTTTTCAAAACTGAACCAAACACCCCCTTAATCAAATTTAAGGAAATTTTTTTGTTATGATTTTTTCAAAAAAAATTATATTGATAAAACACTTCCATGCAATACAAATCTAGTGGAAAATTTTTATAATTTTTTTAAAATTGAACTTTTTATATTTATATTTTCTTTCTTTCTTTTCTTTTTTTTTTCTTCTACGTCCGGCGAGAGTCGCCGACCATGGCCCTCGCCTAAATAGCCCTAGGCAAGGGTTGTCTTGGCCAAGGCCACAACCCTCACCCATTGCCGACAAGGGCTTTGTGGTCCTTGCCAAGTCTTGGTGAGGGCCGCAACCCTTGTTTGCGATTGGTGAGGGCTCCGTGACCCTCGCTGGATTTCATTGAAAAAAAAAGGAAAAGTAAGAAAGAAAAATAAAAATTTAAAATTCATAAAAATTTAAATTTTAAATTTAATATGTTTATGATTCACTTAAGATTATTATGTAAATCATTTATGATCCATTTAAGATTTATTAAGTTATTAGGTAACCCTTTTATGACTCAGACGATTAAATATGAGTTAAATATGGATTCTAGATCCATTTTGCCACCTCTAGTTAAATCCGATAAGTCTTGTATAGGGGTGATCGGTTCGGTTCTCAAATCCTAAACCGGCCAGTTCCCAATTATACGTGGAAATCAACCCATTGTTATGTTTTGGATGAAAATAGCCAAATTTTTATAACAAAACATAAAATGCTCTATTATTTTGTTGTTGGTTGGTTATCCGGGTGTTTAATCATATTGAATACCATTGGTCAAAATTTTATGATTGCAAAAGTACAAATTTTTAAGAAAAGGTTTCAAAACCGATTCAATTCATATATATGTTGTTAGTTTTTGCCTTGGAACTGAAAACCAAATTCATCTTAGGTTAGATCTGGATTCCTGAAATCAAGAATTAAACCGATTCTCTTTAAAATTGCCTTAGAATCGAATCAATTGGGGTGGTTTCGATCGATTCTCGAATTGAACCAAATTCAATGCTGATGTAGATTCTTTCTTATCCAATTCAAAGAAGGTAAATATACATTTCTCTTAACATTTTTTCTTTCGTCCTTTTCTTTTCTCTTACACTGCCCACTTGTGATGCACGTGGCCTGTGGCCATACATATCTCTGAGAATTTTGTCTATATATGTGAACAAAAATAATTTCATTTGGTATGTACTGAACATAAGACAATGCAGCCGCAACATTTATGACTTTAACGCCTTTTTGTTCATGATGATTATATTTCCTATCTTTTATTTGTTCATTCATCCTTATAAGCAATACGAATAGTACTTTTATATCAAATAAATTTTTAATTGTTGATTTTTCACGAAATAAATATAGGCCAAATTTACTATCCTATTCAAGGTAAACTATTGTCTGCCACCACCATGATGGCATTATCATCATCTTTAAAAGAAAGTAGATATCTATTAAGATATAAGGAGGAAAGCATATCTTACTACAATAGTCACATTCTGATCGTATAAGTCCTAATTTGGGTATTGGTAAATGGCATAAAACTTATGCTCATGCAAAATTATCTGTTCTTGCAACCTAAATGTTGTACGAACTTTATTTTCATTTGTTTATGCTGTACTTAAAATTTGCTTAGGCAATAGTCAATTTGATTATACTATAAGGAAAAGAGGTGAGAAAATAGAAAGGGAAACGAAAGTTATCAATTGGTGTGTTTATTTAGCGAAAAATGAATGATTTTATAAATATTTACCAAAAAATGATCGCTTGTATCAACTTCAAAAATAAATCAATGAGAAATATTTTTACTGTCCATGAAAATGTTAAGACATTAATTATTGTCAATAATGAAAATATTTTCCATTTATTAATGATTTCAAGCGATTAAACAATTATTTTTAAGAAGATATATTTCACATCATTTATTTTTCGCGAAACAAATGGAGCCTAAATTAATGTAAGGCATTTGCATACTTGATTTCTCTTTTTGCAAAATCTTATAACATTACATCTTTTTCCTTACATATCCAAGGGGAGAATTACCCATTCAGTTCTAAACATATTGTACGAATGCCAATTCAATTCCAAACTTTTTAATTTTACCAATTTAGTTATAAATCTTTGCTTGAAATTTCAATGTAGTCATTTCGGCAATTTTCGCTAGAAAATGTTGACATGATGGTCTAGTCGTTGCCAGCCATCCTACGTGGCACACCAATACGTCAATATTTTCTTGTCATTCTTACAATAAATTTAGGACTCATTGGCCAATTATATAACGTAGGATGTTACGAGAATTTGTTCATTTTTTGGGCCACAGAAGTACCTTAATAATTTGGCTCGAAACAGCCGTATACAATTACACATTCCTTGTCACAAGGTCACACTCCTCACTCTTCTTCTAAATGGCCACTAATGAGGGACACCGATGTGGATCCTTTCAAAAAGTTGAGTGACCCATTGAGATAAATTATACTTTAGTCCATCATTATTCACCTTTTATTATCTTACACACCAGCTTCCTGCTCCATCAAAATTGAACATTATAAGCCAGATCAAGCTTTTCAAACTTGTCCCTTTGAGTTGCTCCTAGCTTATGTTAAAAAGGGCTTAGTAAAGTATATAACATGTTTACATATGATGAAACCAATTAACACATGTTGAGCTAGGTTGTAAAAATAAAAAAAAAAAAAGCATTTCCAAACAATCCCAAGTTGAGGCAATAGACTCCGTCTAGATAAATCTATCACCAAAAGTGCTTCGAGTTGCAATTTATTAGCAAGGTTGAAGCAATTTAATTTCAACTCCGGAAAAAAAAACCTCATTACACAATTAGGGTATACGCCTTAATTAATCTCAGCTGACACGAATAGCGTTTGATTAAGAGTTTGAGTGCCATTGTAATGCATGCGCAACCCAAGTCATTATCAACTCATATAGTTTGCTTTTCTCCATGCATCTCTCTCGGATTTCTCTAGACTAGTGCATGCCATTCTTATACTCCCACTGGAGAGAGTATTTGTAATGATTATTAGCAGAAGAGCGCACACGAATGCATGTGAAAAAAAATATAAAAAAAATTAGACTATATATATATTTAGGGTATCTGTAATACGTACAAATTATGTATTCCCAACACTGACCAATGCATTATTTTTTTTTAATTGGTGACAATCTCGCAAGCATAATTAGTGGAATCCTACGCTGGAAAGGCCCAAATGAAATGGTCAATCAACTGCACGTCGTTCTATGAGAAAATCTCACCATTCCAGTGCGATCCTGTGACAATTCCATCCTACGTGTAACACACCCATTGTGAAGCTACTCCCGATGAATCATTGGGTTGCAAAAGGCGCCTCACTTTTCAAAACGCCATAAAAGAAAATTAAATTAATTTATCATCCCATATGTCTTAGATAAACATTATTTAAACCATCGTTTTACAACACTGGTGTGCCACACAGTCTGAGAGCCAGATAGCGTACGGTTCTGTTGACTTCATCAACCATTGAGGCCATACTCGTTGTTTAATTCCTTTGAGTGTGGCAAATATGTTTGTAATGATTATATAAAGGGTGTGTGAGAATCTCTTTGAAAAGCCTCCTGGCTTATTAGACGCGCACAATGTTTATGAGTAGCATTTGCGGTGATGTAATCAACAACTTCATCGTATCCTCGAATTAACTTAGATTACTTGGATTATAATTACATGGCGAGTCAATAGTGAGGTAAATATAATGGATGGAGACGCATATTCCATCGAGCAATTTGGTGTAAATTACCCTCTAGGACCATATATTAGTTGTTAAGCGTACTTTTACTACGAAAACAAGAGATAGAACTTCGATTTATGTAATTCGATCAACGTGACCTACACCCACGGAGAGAGTAGTAAAAAATTTCACTATTGATCAAGCAACAAAATAAAAATTATGACCACACTTGAGTCACCTAACAATCTTAGTGCTTTTCAGTCTCAATTACACATAATAACTCACACAATATTTAACCTTACAATTCCTCATGAAATAATTTCTCAATCTCACAAAGGAATTTACCTATCTTACCACAAGATTTATTGTCTTCAACACTCTTGGATTGCTTCAGGGTGTAATTCACGAGTAGTTGCCTCACAGTGAAGATAGTTCTTATAAATATAAGCAAGAACCTACTCCAACTAGAAAATCTATTTTAATTAGGAAAGTTTCTTTTCCAAGCTCAAATTCAAGACATGCATATGCTAGAAATCTTCTAGCCATACCAGTACTAGAGATCATTTTATGGGCCATTTTTAGTAATGTTCTACTTATCAACTCTGCAACCTGTTGTGGTCTAGTAGAACTTGAGTTCGACAATGTGCGTATTCGATCTCCTCATAGATATGAATGTAACAATTGTTTTGTTTTATTTGTGGTGGAGGAGGTTGTGTTGTAAAATCGTTGTGGAGTAGAGTAGTTAAACATGCAAGTAGAGTTTGTATTCTAATGAGGTCCACAATTATGGCTAAGTTTAAGCGAGGCTTGGACTTGGAAGATGCCTATGGTGGTTGAGCCTACGTGACGGTGTGGAAGAGTAGTAATGAATTTCTAATTCCAATAAAGCGATTGTGAAATAGCTCAAACATTGAGTTAAGGTGAAGATTGTTCAAATATGTCTCCAATTTGAGCTCCAAAACGAAACTTTCCTAATTCAAGTAAATTTTCTAGTTGGAGTAGGTTTTCTATTTGGATCTTGCTCTTGTCCATAATATATATATATATATATATATATATATATATATATATGTCTTTACTATAAAGTGCATCCAAGAGACGACTTCTTGTGAATTACACCCAGAAGCAATCTGAAAGTGTTAAAGCCAATAAATCTTGTGTTAAGATTTGTGCATTCCTTTGTGAAATTGAGATATTATTTCGTGAGAAATTATGGGATCAAATATTGTGTGAGTTAGTTGGTGTAATTGGGGATTGGAAAATATTGAGTCTTTGAGTGACTCAAGTATGTTGTATCGCTTGATTTAAGTGAAATTCTTTGTTACTGTCCTTGTGAACATAAGTCACATCGACTGAACCATGTAAATCTAGTGTCAGATTTATTTTTTATGCAATTTATTTTATTGTCCGATCACTTGTTCCGCAACAATTTTAGTTCACCATAGCTTTTCTAGTGATCATTTTTCTTAGGGGTGTGCAACCGAACTGGGCTTACCTAGGAACTGGATCAAACCACTCGAAAAATAGGTTCGAGAATCGTTTCCATTGTTTGGGAACCGATTGGAATTGGTCTGGTTCCTTGTTCCAAGTGAAGACTAACCTGGACCGGTTTCAGAATCGGTTTTTAGCTTGTGTTAAAAAAAAAGGTTGTAAATCATACTATTACTATATTTTTTATACTTGCTTTTCATGGATAATAATTTTTGTTGCTCATCTTAAGGATTGTTGCTTTTAGCAAATAGTGATTTTTATTATTCATCTTTTACTTTGAATCATTTCATTGCTATTCATATTATTTTGTTGGAAAAAATGAAACTAGAAAAAAGAACAAAAGAAAAACAAGTTCTCGAGTAGACCCTGAAATCGGATTGGAAAAACAGGGTAGGTGTTGGAAAAATTTGAAGGAAATTGAATCGGAATGTAGTCAGATTTTGAGATGTGTAATCACTCTCTTTTAGGATAAATTTACCCCATGAAGTTATTATAGGTTACTGACAAATTCTCTTCATGATACAACATAGTCACGATGAGAATACTGGATAGCGATTCCAGTAAATCTCCTAAAACTCTCTGTGAAACAATTGACAAAATAACTGTCTCATTTTTTCTCTTAAGGAAGACGAAAATAAAGAGAGTTCTGTTCTTCTATCAATTGAACATAATTGTCCAACATATATAAGCAAATAGAACACACCTCTTGGTGTCTAACTGCCAGTAGGATACACCTATTCATGTCCAAAAAATTGCAATTCAGACATAACCCATCGTGTACGAAAACCACCATTCGGACACAACCTTTCATGTCAAAAAGGTTGCAATTCGAACATAACCCTTCGTGTGCGAAAACTGCCATTCGAACACAACTATTCATGTTCGAACAGTCATAAAAATAATAATAATAAATAAATTGTTGATTAAGGCTTATTTTGATTCGCGGCGTGCATGCGGTCCAAGTGCTAAGTGTGCGTTAAAATCGTGCACCTGCACGCGGGTATTGTGGGGTTTAGCCCATTCACCCATTTTTCTCTATTTACAATAAATGATAATACCTTAACTTATAAATAGACCAAAATTTTCCTTTCTTTTCCTATGTGGGATAAGGGAAAAGCTTTATTTGTTTGCTTTACAAACAAACACCAACAGTAGGTTCCAAAACAGGTTCCAGGACAAATAGAATAGGTTGCAAGATCAAAAAACTAGGAACCGATTATAATATGGCAGGTTTCAGGTTTCAAGTTTGGAATCTACCACTACAAAAAAACATGGATTTTGCCACGGAAATTTGCGACTGGATTTTTTTCGTCGCAAATTTGCGACGAAATTTGCGACGAAATAAAAATTCGTCGCAAATTTGCGACGGAAAATAAATCCGTCGCAAATTTTGCGACGGAAACAAAATCCGTCGCAAATTTGCGACGGAAAAAAATATCCGTCGCAAATATTTTCGACGGAAAAAAATATCCGTCACAAATTTGCAACGGAAAAAAAAATCCATCGCAAATTTGCGACGGAGGAAAAATCCGTCGCAAATTTTTGTGACGGAAGAGAAATGCGTCGCAAATTTGTGACGGAAAAGAACATTTGCGACGGAAAAAAATTCGTCGCAAATTTGCGACGAAAAAATAAATCTGTCGCAAATTTGAACCGTAAAAAAAATCCGTCACAAAATTTGCACGGAAAAAAATCGGACCCAAATTTGTGACGGAAAAAAAATCCGTTGCAAAATTTGCGACGAAAAAATAAATCCGTCGCAAATTTGAACAGCAAAAAAATCCGACGCAAATTCGTGACGGAAAAATAAATCCGTCGCAAATTTGCGACGGAAAAAAAAAATCTGTCGCAAATTTGCGACGGAAAAAAAATCCGTCGCAAAAAAACAAATCCGTCGCAAAATTTTGCGACGAAAAAAAAATCCGTCGCAAAATTTGCACGGAAAAAAATCGGATGCAAATTTGCGACGGAAAAAGAAATTCATCGCAAATTTGAGACAGATAAAAAAAAATCCGTCGCAAATTTGCGACGGAAAAAAAAATCAGTTGCAAAATTTGCGATGGAAAATAAATCCGTCGCAAATAAACCCGCGTAGAAAATTTTCAAAAACCCGCGCTCTATTCCCCTCGCGCCATCGTCTCCCCTTTGCTCGGTCTTTTTATTTCCTCACCACCACAGCTTTCCCTCTCTCTCTATCTAACTTATCTCCCTCTTTCTCTCTCTCTCTCTAGCCTCCTTTGCCGCTCCTCCGCCATGCAACGCCGCCTCCACCAGCCCCACCTCCCCCCCTCCGACTCCCCCGCTACCCTCTCCTCCTCCTCCGATGCCATCGCCAAGCGTGGCAGCTACAACTGTGGCAGCTGCGGCCTCCCCAAGAAGGGCCACTCTTGCCACGCCGGCTCCTCCCCCTCCCCCGCCGCCGACTCCTCATCCTCCTCCGTCGCCCCCGCCGTCATGGCCTCCTCCATGCCCGTCAACGTCGCGGCCTCCTCCATGGCGACGGACTGACACAGCGCGGGCTCGCAAGAAAGATCAATGGCAACAGAAGACATCGTCGTCGTCGTTGAGGGCGTTGGCGTCGACCGGCGCGACGTGACGGCGTCGTGCTTCGCTCCGGTCACCGCAGGGGGGAGCAGCAAGCCCGACGCCATCTTCGTCGAGCAGTACATCGAGGACGAAGACGACGACTGCGACGTGTGAGTCTTCCTAGGAAAAAAAATGGCTGATCCTTGATCGGCTGCAAGAGCCTGACAGCGATGTCAAGCCCGTTGTTGGCCCCGTGGCTGAGCTCTTCCGCGTGCTTCATGGTCCCAAACGGACCTCCAGTCTTCGTCTTCACACCAAAGGTACCAGCAGAGTGCCACCTGCACACACACCCAACATCGCGCACAGATTCTCACACCACCATCCACAGCCCTCTCCAAAGCCTCTACGACGAGATCTCTAATTAGAGAGAAAAGAGCGTACGCGATACGGAGCATGAGCGGGGCGCAGTTCTTCTCGGCGATGAGGCCCCTCAGCTTCCTCTTGCATTTCTCGATAGCCTTCTTGTACTCCGCGCTCACGGTCGGGTACGACTTCCCCATGATTCTTCCCCTATTGCACAACCAACCAGATCAAAACGTGCGCGCGCACAACCTCATCACTCTCTCGGATCGACGACACCCGCCCCCACCACCCAGCGCGAATGCAGAAACGCAACCCACAACAAGGTGCGACGACGATCTAAACCCCGCTCCAACACAGGCCCTAGGGATCGAACCGCGCTCAGGACACAGATCAAAACGAAATGCGGAAGAATGGAAGAGCGTCGACGGAAAAAAAAATCCGTCGCAAAATTTGCACCGGAAAAAATCGAACGCAAATTTACGACGGAAACAAAATCCGTCGCAAAATTTGCGACGGAAAAAAAAAATCCGTCTCAAATTTGCGACAGAAAACAAATCCGTCGCAAATTTTGCGACGAATTTTGCGACGGAAAAAAAATCCGTCCCAAATTTGCGACGGAAAACAAATCCGTCGCAAATTTTGAGACGAATTTTGCGACGGAAAAAAAAATCCGTCGCAAATTTGCGACGGAAAAAAAAATCTTTGCGACGGATTTTGTTTCCGTCGCAAATTTGGGACGAATTTTTTTTTCCATCGCAAATTTGGGACGGATTTTTTTCGACGGATTTTTTTCTGTCGCAAATTTTGCGACGGATTTATTTTTTCCGTCGACAGATTTATTTTTCCGTCGCAAATTTGCGTTCGATTTTTTTCCTTTCCAAATTTTGCGACGGATTTTTTTTTCCTTCGCAAATTTGCGACGGATTTTTTTTTTCCGTCGCAAATTTGCGATGGATTTTTTTTTCCCGTCGCAAAATTTGCGACGGATTTGTTTTTCCGTTGCAAATTTGCGATGGATTTTTTTTTTCCGTCGCAAATTTGCGACGGATTGATTTTTCCGTCGCAAATTTGCGTCCGATTTTTTTCCGGTGCAAATTTGCGACGGAAAATGAATCCGTCGCAAATTTGCGCCGGAAATAAAATCGTACGCAAATTTGCAATGGATAAAAAAAATCCGTCGCAAATTTTGCGACGGAAAATAACTCCGTCGCAAATTTGCGACGAATTAATCAATCTGTCGCAAATTTGCAACGGATTTTGAGACAAATTTTGCGACGGATTTTGCGACGAATTATTTGCGACGAACGTTTGTGACAGATAATGTTCGTGGCTAATTTGCGACGAATTTTGCTACGATTTTTGCGACGGATTTTGCGACGAATTTTTTTTCCGTCGCAAATTTGCGACGACCTAGTAGCGACGGAATTTTCTCCGTCGCTAAATTCGTCGCAAAAATGATTTGCGACGGATTTTTGCGATTTTTTCGTCGCAAAATCGGTCGCAAAAAACATGTTTTTTTGTAGTGTACCCACCTGGAATCAATCACCCTTCATTTTTCTAGCATAGCTTTTTTTGCCAAATGAGAAGTTGAATAACTTTGAAGGGAACATGATGGATGGAAGGATAGAAAGAGAACCTTATCCATGCCATGCAGACGTAGGATGACCACAATAACGCTCTTTGATCACAGAAAACGTTGAGTCTTAGCGTTTGCATGAACCTAATTTAGCATTGAATGGAATATATTTTAGTGAAAATAAGAACTTAAGGAAATCTAGGATGTAACAGTTATTTTTTTTTCCCTTTAAGAGTATGTAGATTATAGTAGTATCGGTTCCAATCAAATAATCGACATCCTTTTGTATTTTGTTCGATTATGGCAGACTGGTTGGGATTGTACCAACTTGTAAGACAGAAATGCATGGAAACTCTTTTCGCTTTCTGATAATTGATCATGTCAATCATATACGAAATATGTCTAAACTTCTGTTAATGATAGTTTCATTGGTTACAAGGTGGTTCAAAATCGACATACAAAGGCAAATATTCCAGCCATTTTTATAGCAAAACTTATGTTGATAGAATCTGGATTCATCCACATACTTCACTAACATCAGGATTGAGGTAGTTGAGGTTGCAGAACAGGATGAAAAGCTTTTGGCTTCTGGAGAGGATCATAACGCCAATCATTGAAGTGGGTCACATTGATTCAGAAGCATCCAAAAGTGTGGACGGCCCTTCGAGAATGCGTAAGGAAAAAGTTTGATGAGATCAAGTTCCACTGCAAGAGCCACCATCCTTAAGCCCTCACAAACCTAAGGAAAAAAAATTGACTAGACAGATTGATGATATCTCAAAGCCAATAGCAACTAACTGACTAGACACACACTTCCATCAAAGTAATCACTTCCTAGTGTCGATTGGGGGAAGGCTCTACCCTCGCGCTAAAAGAAAAAAGAAAAGCCTAGGCCTCTTAGGCTTCCATCCTCATGCCCTCGATGAAACCCAATTGAATTGGAATGCTCTAATCTTGACTCATATTGGCCAGCTTCAAAGCTTCAATCTCTGATTATCATATAAGCAGAACCGAAATGCGCTCTTTGGCGTAGCTGGGTTGCACCACCATCTAAAAAGACAAACGAAATGAGAATCACCCATTTTGACTTCCACTTCCGTTAATTTTCTATTGGAAAAAGAACCATGAATAATAAAAACAAATTAGAGGATTAGCTACTATATATAGACGATCCTTTCAAGCTCTGGATATAGGAACCGGTTTTTCAGAAACTAGAGGTCATAGATCATCAGATTCCTCATCTCTTCAACATACCAAATGGCCAACCCGAGGTCTTGGTTTTTTCTTTTATTTTTTCTTGCATTGCTTACCGAATCGGGAAGTACTCGACCTCTCGAACCATATCATCGAGCGAGGACCCATTTGAGTCGGACATTGAGAGAATTGCTCGAAAAATCGAGAGCACTAAAGGTGAATTTGCAAGGAGAGGACCTGCTGCAGAGTCCGTATGTACCCAAAAGACAAGGCCCCGGTGGACCCGACCCGCAACACCATTGATTCCAAGAATTGGACTCTCGATGTAACGAAGTTCTTGATGAGGTGATGGTTGGGGAAGCTTATTAATAAATGAAGAGTGTGCGAAGCATTTAGAGGGGAGTCAGTAGGTTTGTTATTGCATCTGTTTCATTTTACTCTATTTCTAAAACCAACAGTCGGAGTTGGAGCGCAGGGAAAGACTCAGACTTTTGTAATGACGTTAATTATTATCTGCTGAGTTGGAGAATAAAAAATGATGAGTCAACATGTCTATTTTGGTATCCATCTACTTTAGAAAACGAAAAAGAAAATTAGTGTGTTAACATGTCAATTGTCATTTGCTAATATGGAGTATTATATCTTAATTTGAGATCAATATCTTACTCGGAAAATCTATGCGTAACTTTTTCTTGTTGTCTGCCGTTTAAACTTAACGATTGGAAGCCACATCAACAGATTCCACTAAACTTGAGCACAGAAGGACGACATTGAATATATTCATATAGTTTATGACTAAATTGAACATTTATCAATAGTTCAAGGATTTCATTGAACCATTTATAATTCTAGGGACGATATTGCATATTGGATCAAAGTTCAAGGACCATTTATGGCGATATCCCTAAATCGAGATAGCCCATGATATCAAATTCTGATCATAGTGCAACCTTAGATTGAGAAAGCCCATGACCTTGATGAGTAGAGATGATCGGTTCTCAGTCTGGTCCGGTCCGGTCCGGTCTTACCTAGGAACCGGACCAAAAGGACTATTTCCCACATTCTGGAACCAGTGATTGGTCTGGTCCATTCCCGGGTTGTCCAATGGAACTGGTGCGGGGAAAGCAATATGGATCATGATCCATGACCGGAAGCGAGACATTCTCCTCTCTGCTCTCTCTTTTCTTCAGCCATCGCCATTTTTGTTTCCCCTCTCTCTCTCTCTCTCTCCACATGGACCGTCGTTTTCTCAGGCGTTCGTCAACCCAAACCCGCTTCTTCTTCGCTCCTGCTTCACCCACCTCCTCTCTCAGACAGTTCGTTCCTCCACCTCAAATTCCAACGGACCCTTCTCAAATTTGGCTCCAGTCTCCATCCAGCCATCATCTCGGCTTCAGCAGATTGATTCGCAGCAGCCCAGTGCATACCCACACGACTCTGGGCATTAACAACGATGGCCCACATTCAGATAGGACCAAGGATGAAAATTGATTACGACTAAAATCCAAATTGTCTTCCGCCGAGCTGGGAGGCATGAGAGGCAGATCCGAGAGGAGAGAGGTTGAGCGAGGCGTGAGAGGTAGAGCGAGGCTAAAAGGCGAATTAGGGTTTCTGACTTCTGTGAAAGAGGCGAAGAGGGGCGTGACTTGTGAGAATGGAGAGGGAAGGAGGGGCGGTCCGATTCGGTCCGTGAGAGAGGAGATAGGTGAGCGGGAAAGGGAAAGAGAATCGTGAGAAATAAAAAATAAAATGAAAAAGGGGCGGTTCCAGTCCATTCAGGAATCAGATCGAATATCATCTATTCAATTTTTATGGAATCGAGAACTAGACCGGCGCTCCCAAAACAACCCATAATCGGTCAGTTTGATCCAGTTTGAGCGGTTTCCGATTTGGTTGGCCTATATGCTCATCCCTATTGACGGGGCTCTCAACCGAGAGAGAGACAGATTTGTAAACAATGACCATGATGACTGATGTCAAGTCGAAATTAGCGTCCAATATCAAAGGTCAGGATGCAAAATAATAAATTTTACAAATAGAGGTTACTCAATTGAAATGATGTGAATGTGGAGGATTTTTTGTTATTCTAATTTTGGCAATGATGTGTAGAGTTGTCCCTTTATGGAAACTGTAATGTAATTATGTGAGCTTAATTACTGAAATACTGTGGAAGTAGTTCAGTTGTGTTACGCGGTGAAACCCAAATTCTCCACATGTGCATCACTTTTTTGGTTCAAAAAAGACGAGACTTTTCTAATGGATTAAACTTACTTTGCTTGTCAATTATAGTCACATGTATTGAGCCGCTTCTCTTGCTCCTGCTCTCCATTGCGAGTTTTTCTTTTTGTCAGACAAAAAAAACTCTCCTTCGTGAGTTCAAGATGGTTGTTTTGCCCCAAAATCCTTAAACGTGAGTTTAGGGACTGAAGAAGAGACCCAATATGTCCCTAATTAGTTAGTTTGGAGCAAACATGAATTAGACGACATCGTTTAGGTCAAATAATACTAAGTACTTAAGAATGTAACCAGACAAAGTCATCTCGATGAAGGACTTATATCTTATCCAATATTCGATATAAAATGTGTATCACTACTTCCTAAGCATTAACTATATATGATTCATTTTGATTACAGAGGATCAATCTAGAATTATCTTGTCTTGAGTTGGCGAATTTGTAATTGACTTTTCTAAATGTACACCTTATAGCATTCTAAACTGTGAGGATCTCCTATTAGTATACGAGAAATTTCCAACTTTCAGCTCAAATTTTAATAGAAGCTAGAAAGCCATTGGAGAACACATTGGCTAGTTTTTCTTAATTAGTTGTAATATGAAGTTTTTCTTTTACATTACAGTAGGATTTTGAGTTTTGGCTAGTTATTCACCAGCAATCTTGTCATGTCGGGAATTGCTTCACTTTGTATGAGTAGTATCTTAAAATTTAGGAAAAATTATCCAAAGAGTTTTAAAATTAGTGCGTTATTACCGATTTAGTTCTAAATATTTTAATTATACTAATTGAGTCCTAAATCTTTTCATATTTTATTAATTGAGTCCAT
Organism: Syzygium syzygioides; assembly: GCA_031216285.1. Classification (NCBI taxonomy): domain Eukaryota; kingdom Viridiplantae; phylum Streptophyta; class Magnoliopsida; order Myrtales; family Myrtaceae; genus Syzygium; species Syzygium syzygioides. The sequence continues at coordinate 20,883,648 of CM062242.1, forward strand.
CTGGCCAATTTTAGCCTGAAATCACAAAAATGACACGACTGATGCTGACGTAAATAATTTTAATAATATTTGAATATTTTTTTTTCTATTTTTTAATTTTTTTTCTTTCTTTTCCTTTTTCTCTTTTCTATTCTCTTCCTTCTACTTTTTTTTTTTAAACCGTGGCCAGTGAGGGTAGTGGCCCTCACCCATATTTGGGCAAGGCAACCTTGCCCGTGATCGCAATGGTCTAGGCAAGGGCTCCCGGGCCCTCGTTAGCGATTGGAAAGAAAAGAAAAAAAATTAAAAAAAAAGTTAAAAAATTGTCTACGTTAGCGCCGGCCATGTCATGTAGGACGGCCAACATTCACATCAATGATTTTTGGTGAAAATTGGCCAGATAGACTCAATTAGAAAAATATGAAAATGTTTAGAACTCAATTAGCACAATTAAAAGGCTTATGACTAAAATTAGCAAAAGTGCAATATGTTTATGGCTTTTTGGTTAATTTTCTTGAAAATTTCTTGTCCGAACTTGATATATTTGAATTTAATGTATCTGAGTTCTTTTGATAAGCTAAGTTTCACACGAGGTCCAAGTGATTTGCGGACTCAAAGTACATTACCATTTCTCCACTTTACGGATGTTTTATAAAGTGTTCAGGCGAATTGATGGGCTTAGACCACAAGTCATCAAGCCCAATTAATCTCAAACACAACTTGACTGGAATAGTATGCCTTTGCAAAGTTAAGAACCCCTTCTTTTCTTTCTTTCTAAAAATATTTCAAGAATTTAAAAGGTGAATACTAACCGTCACAGCGTGATCTTGTTCAGTGGACTTTAACTCCCTCAAACGAACAAAATAATATAAAACAAATGCCACTACAAGAAACCCCAGCAGAAGTTTTCTCTTGACAACCACATGAAATGATAGATTGATTCGTTCATGGCCCCGGTTTTATCATCTCTTCCAAAGGGCATTGAAAGCGACCTTTGGATAACCCTTGAGGATGGTCGAAAAGAAAGGGTGTTGCACTGCATGTGGCGATTCAACAGGAGTGCTGTTCGCATATATTAGAGTTTCGACACCGGCCAAGATTGTCCAATGAGGCTCTATGCTGACTAAGACGGACTGCGTGATTGGATATGTTTTATGTAACTTTTATATTTGTAAGACAAAAGTGATGCCACTGAGCCGCTTGGCTTAAAACAAGAGTTGCTAGGACTAGGAAAAGTTGGACTCTCAGGGCAACTAGCAAGCCTTAGTAGGAAGAGTTTTCTAACTATCTAAAGAAGAACGTTGCTGAAAATCTTGTAGTGATATTACATTGTTTTAGACTTTTTATCTGTTCAGAAGCTTTTAAATCCATGAGATGCGTTGCAAGTGCAAAGGAAGGATTTTCATCTTTGTGCCAAAATCAAGGATATTATTAACGAGATGCAAAGCCTAAATTTACAAAAAAATTCACGAAGTTTATTTGAATTAATGAACACTTAATAAATGGAAAGATGCTATAACTAAACGATGAACCTCTTATTGACTAATTTTGATCACATTAATGATATTCTTGATTTTGGAAACTCTCGAAAAAGATGAGAGTCCTTCGTTTGCACTAGAAGTATCTCGTGAATTTAAAAGTTTTTGGACCGGACTGTTGGCCAACACATAGAATCAAGCCATAAATCTTCACCCACGACCAACTCAAACTTGATTTTCCTCAAATTATACTGAATCAAATTCGATGCGGAGGATCTATCATCTACTTTGTTGAAAGCCAAAACCCTAAACTGACATTGCTTGATTTTGCTTTTTCTATTCCACAGAGCTTGAAACAACGGCGGATCATACTTTCAACATACGCAACACTGACGGCAAAGGTCAATGATAACTGCGAGAACTATATTTGTCAAAGACATATTGGCACTTGTAAACATGATGGAATGCAATTGAATATTCGATAGATAGTACCATGGGGGATAGGCTCTCTCCCCTTCTCTCAGAAGCAGCCAGGCGTTGCTCCTGCTCCCTCGTTGATATATTCGCTTGGTATTGAAAAAACAACGCCCCTAAAGATCAATTACACAAAAGCCCAAATCTCTCTCTCGATGATCTAGGGCCGCGAATGCAGAGACCTAGTTACGTGAAAGATCATGGAACTCTCTACAAGCCTCATAAATTAAAAATTCAAGCCTTGAGCTTGTGTTGACACCAAAAGATGTCTAAGTGTTTGACTATCGACTCGGACTAGAAGAGACCAAGCAAGACGTGAGGGAGGAAAAATTGGCTAGGTGTTGAAAGCTCCTACTCAGCAAATTCAGTTAGTCGACAATAAAATTGGTTTTAGCCGACAGAGGGTCTAGGAGAAACAACCAAGTTTCAGAGTAAAATGTCGACTCAGCTGACAAAAGACCATGAGAGAGGTATTCATAAAAAGAGAAATTCGATTCAACCATCAAATAGTGGAGGCGAAGATCCAAAAAGTAACACGTAATGGTACCTGTGAAGATATAGAATAGGCATAACAGTCGAATGGTAGACTAAGTAGTTTTCAAGTAACCGTTTGTAAATCGGAGTTGTTATTTTGTAGGAGTCATGTAGCGTATTTGATTTCTTTGTAATTGCTGTTAACTGTCCATTGTAGGTATGATTACCCACATTGTACTCTTTGTAAAGGATTGCCCATCAATAAAAGAAGACCAGTCATTTGATTTTATCTTCCTATGCATCTTTACATTTCCAGTATCTTTACATGGGTGGGAAAATTACGCAGTCAGTTCTAAACATATCATATGGATGTGAATTCAGTTATAAACTTTTCAATTGTATCAATTTAATCCTAAAACTTTGCTTGGTATTCCAATGGAGTCCTTCCGATCAAATTTTGTTAGAAATTGCTAACTTAACGGTTCAATCATTACTGGCCGTCCTATGTGGTACATGGCCACGTTAGCAATTTCTGGCGAAAATTGGCTGAAATGACTATATTATAATACCACAAAAAGGTTTATGACTTAACTAGAAAAATTAAAAAGTTTATGATTAAATTAACATCCGCACAAATGAGTTTAGAGCTAATTGAACAATTTCCCCTTACATGGCTAGATATGATAGTCTCCAGTCTTGATGCTTTTAATATTCTCGTTATTTACAATTTCTGTTCAAGAATCAACAAATCACCTTTTACAACCTTTGTTGATTCAACATCAAACCATACTTCAAAAACTATTTTGTTGACACTTTTTAGCAAAATAGCTTCTTTAAGTGGCTTTGACATAGAATAGTTTGCATGCAATTTGTGTGACTTGAACTATATTCTCTAGTTCCAAAGTTGGAGATCCCATAATACACACAACCAACAACGTCAACCATACGTGCGTATGTGTGTGGTGAAGAAGAATCGTTTAATTCACCCCGTTACTCTCCACACTAAGCAAATGAGAGAGTTTTACAAAGGATCTTTCATAAAGGGACAAAGCTGGTAAACGATAACCTTTGATTGTCAAACAAATACAAAGAAAGTTTTGTTTGATTTGCAAGCAACCCCGGCTTGACAAGGGGGAGCCTATTCTCATGGTCATATCTAGACCTTTCAAACAGGTGGATCAGTTCAGGTTTGGATTGGGTCGAAAATAGTTCTACTCAAATAGACTCATTTAACCCGTTTTGATTTATTTTCCTTGCAATGTAAATCTAGTAACTGATACTAGACCCGACTCGGCCCATATTGCTAAAACAATTGCATATTTAATGCAATTTAGAAAAAAACTCATATCCAAACTGAGGTGAGAGTGACGGAGTGAGTGCGAGATCAATGTGGGCAAGAGAGAATGAATAGAGAGTCATATGTGAGTTGGATTTAAGTTAGTTATAAACCCATTTATGACCCATTTATAGCCCATTTAATACTCATATTATGTTTAAATCCATCTATGACTCATTTACTAAATGTAACTAGCCTATCTAATAACTCAGCCCATTATATATGGGTTAATAAATGGGTTTATGACCTATTTTGATTGGTCTAGTCCTATCTCCATCTTCTACTATTGAATACACTGTTTAATGTTGGTTATTATACAAATTTGTCCATAATTTTTCAAGTGCCATTGTTCCCTAGTCTCCACCTATCTCTCTCACGGACACAAACGCCACCATCAACCTCCACCCCATTGTTATTGATATAGACAAAAAAGAGTCTACTAAAATCTCCAAATCAAGCAGTCCTTAGTTTAGGGTTTTGGCCTTCAAAGTAGATTATAGATCTTCTCCTTTAGTTTGATTGTCGGATGGGAATAATGTCTAAAAAGTCCTTAATCCATTGCACTTTGGCCAACTCAACACTCAATCTTTCAATTTTGCAATTGAGTTCTAAACCTTTTCATATTTTGTCAATTAATTTTATCTTATCAATTTTAGTCGGAAATTGCTAACATGGGCTTTGACCATCTTTCGTGGTATGACCGGCATTGACGTGTACAATTTTTATAATTTTTTGAAAATTTCTGAATTTTTTATTATTATTTTTTCTTTTCTTTTTTTTCTTCCAAGCCTGGTGAGGCCGGCCAACCCTCACCAGTCACAGGTGAGGACTGACCGACCCTCGCTCGTGGCTTGCGAGAGCTTCGTGGCCCTTGCCAAGTCTAGGTGAGGGCTGCAACCCCTTGCCCACGATCGGCGAGGGCCTCGTGGCTTTGTTTGTGGTGGCGAGGGTCAATAGGCAACCCTCACCAAATTTGGTAAAAAAAAAGAAAGAAAGAAAAAGAAAAGAAAAGAAAAGAAAAGAAAAGAATATAAACAATTATGGGGAAAGAAAAAGAAAAGAATTCCATTTAAAAAAAAAATTGTCCACATCAGCTTCGACTGTTCTACATGATAATACCGGCATCCACATCAACGATTTTCCATTAAAATTGATCAGACAGATTCAATTGGCAAAACGTAAAAATATTTATGACTCAATTATCAAAATTAAAAGGTTTATGATTGAATTGCCTAAAATGCAATATGTTGATGACTTTTTGGACAAATTTCCCATGGTTGGATAGATCGAGCTTGAGTTGTTTGTGGATGAAAACTCATAGTTTTGATACGGGTTTTTTTAATTTATGTGACCCCCGAACTATCGAGGGGCTGAGGACGGAGACAGAAAATCGATCTAGGAAGTGGGGATAGCCCCTTCGATGCCCTAGAGAGGAGCCTTCCGAGCTTTGCTTTAATATTATCTCTGAATGAGTATAGTATCCAAGTAAATACCACCATCTATACTCTTGACAAGATAGATTCTTTGTGGTGTTTTCTTTAACACCAAATGCTGCAACTCACAGTTCACACTTCCCTCCCGGAGTAGTCTTTCTCCTATACAAGTTGTTTATCCGCAGGTAGAAGCCGCTGACTTGGTCCATTAACGTCGCTTTCTCAGTGATTTCATTGATTAATTTTCCTTAGAAAGTAAACCATAATTTGTGCCGCCGCCAAGAGCAGTATTAAAAGTTGTCGCTAATAATATTCACAAATTCTGCCGACAAATCGAACTTTTGAGCAGGACCATCTGAGCTGACTCATACATGCTCCCCCTTTAATAATTTTATAGTACCTACACCATCGTCTTAAACTGGGCACCATTTCTTTCTTAATCAACATCATGATAATTCCAATCCATTGATTTAACGCGATATGTATAAGGGAATTGGAGGTGGATTCTAACTTGTACCTTGCAGACAAACTCGCAAAAGTTATGTATCTTTCGATCGTGTAGTTGTTTTTTTCTGCTTTTCTCTTTGGTTGGGTGAAGGTGACAAGGAGAAGGGGACCGTTATATATTCAATCAACCACCAAAACTGTCTGGCAAGGTTTTGCATCATAGAGTGGAAAAGAAGAGAATCTCATCTTTTTAATTAAGTGCAGTGTTTGTCCAAAATAAAAGTAGGTGCAGAGAGAAATAGTTATTCTACAAAAAAATAAAATTTATATATAGATATACTTGTGTGCTTAAAACCGAAACACGTCTTAATAATAAGAACTAAATATGGAATCAAGAAATAGGGAAAATTGCCAAAAAATCTTAACCTATTGCTTTTACGTCAATTCAATTATAAACCTTTCAATTATGCCAATTCATTTTTGAAAATTTTTATAAATTGCCAATTTAGTGCTTCCGACTAATTTTGACTAAGAAAATGCTAACGTGGATAATTTTTAAAAATTTTCTATTTTTTTCTTTTATCCTTTTTCTATTGGTTTTTCTTTCCTTTTCATCGATGGTCGGTCTCAAATGATGACCAAAGAGGGTTGGGTGAGATTTGCCCTTGCCAACCATAGGTGAGGCTGGCTCTTGCCAGATTTGAGCAAGGGTCGCCTCACCTATGGCCGGCAATGGTCACTAGACCCTCATCGGCAGCAATACAAAAAAAAGAAAAGAAAAGAAAAGAAAAGAATAAATAATTTAACAAAATTTTAAAAAATTAAAATTACAAAAATTGTCCATGTTAGTTGGTGGTGCCATATAGGATGGTCGATGTCCACGTCGATGACTTCCGGTCAAAATTAGGTAAATGGATTACATTGACAAATTATCAATAGGTCGATAACGTTTCTGTTCTCAATAATAATTTTTGTTCAGAAATAATTTTTTTTATATTTTTATTCCATAGACGAGTTTCTGAGCAAAGAAATGCGTTTGGTAACGGTAAAAAATTTATATTACTTGAATAGAAAAAGAACATAAATGCATTTAGTATGACCCTAAAAATTTCTATTCCCAATTTTTTTCATTTAATTATAAAAATTTCAGTGAAGGCGTAGGTGGTAAAGGTGTAGGAGGAGGTGGTGACTGGGATAGTGGCGGGGACGGTGGTGGAGGTCGCGTGGGTGGAGTTAGCATTGGAGGTGGGGATGGAGGTGGAGGTGGTGGAGGCGTGGGTGGTGGTGCTGTTGGATGAGGTGGCGGTGGAGGAGTTGAGGGTGTCAGAGGTGTCGAAGGATGTGGTGACTCGGGTAGTGGCAGTGGTGGTGGCAAAGGAGGCGTGGGTGATGGTGGCGGTGGAGGAGGCGTGGGTGGTCGAGGTGTCGGAGGAGGTTGGCCATGGCGGCGGCGGGGGCGGCTTTGGTATCTTTTTATTCATATATCTCCAATCAATTAAAAGTTTATGGACTATTTAAAGTTGGCAGTGTGTGAACTCCCGTTATGACTCGATTCTCTACCATGTGATTCCCGCAGCCACTCTTCAGCGATTGTGTTTGCATCCTAACATTACTTAATTAGGGAGTGCAAAGTTGGATAGAGAATTACTACTTTTAACACTATTGATCTTGATGATTAGTTCATTTACAGAAACTTAATTATCCATGTTACAGTAAGCAGAGTCGAGTTGTGTTAAAAGTAGATTATTTCTACCTTTTTCTTTACACGATAAGGAAACAGGTTCTTCACATAAAATGTCCCATGGTCCCTGCTGGAGTTGACGTGGAGAAAGAGATGAATCATCATAGCCCACCAGAATCTTTTTTGGTGATAGCCAACCAAAGCTCTCTCGTTCAAGTTCCCTTTGCTTTTCTCAATCTATGTCCGAGTCTCCAAAGAATGCCAGGTGCATAAAAAAAGATTAATAAAAATATTACCTTTATGGGAATTGAATTTTCATAAGGTTATGGATGTATTATACTGTGGATAGGGATGCCACCGACATTCCCACGTGGTCAATGAAACCTTTCGGTCTCACCATGAATGGAAACGAAAAAGATTGACATGGAAAACAACAAATCCTTGTGATAGCTGCCGTATGTGCTGATGTTTCTTTGCTTCTTATATTCCTTTCTTTAACAACATACGTGTCACAGGAGAGAGAGAGAGAGAGAGAGGGGCTTCTATAGCTAAAAGAAAATTATATGGGAGCCTATCCTCTTGTAGGAGATGCCTACCTCTAGTAATCTATCACTAAGTGCTAATTTGTATAGTTGATTGTTATGAAATCCAATTACTTTTGTGTGTCAATCATACAGTTGCGCACTAAGGCTGCGTTTGGTCGTCTAGATTTCTAAACAGGATAGGACTTGATAGGATAGGATAAGAAATCCTGAGATTTTTTCATATCATATCTACTGTTTGGTGGACTACGGATTTAAAGTCGGATAGGATAATTTTTATTTTTTATTTTTATCTATTCATAGGTCCGGAGGAGTCAGTGAAGGAAAAAAAGCCGAGAAATTTTTTTGGTGAAAGCGCACAAGGTGTGGAGATGAAGATGACGGCAAGTGGAGCGTAGGATTTCTGGAAAAATAGACATTAGAAATCTTATCCGGGTCTATTCTACCCCTTCCCCGGATTTTTTTATCCGGGCTATATCCGGTTTATATCTGACCTTATCTTATCCTGGACCACCATCAAACACAGGATATGATAAAATCTCTCTCTCTCTCTCTCTCTCTCTCTCTCTCTCTCTCAAATAGGATACCAATCTTATTGAAATTGGCAACAACTGTTGGGCTACTCTCATATCATATACGAATGAAAGTGGGAAAGAGAATTGTGAAATAATAAACAATACATGAGCATATTTATAGGCTTTATTAGTAAAGTAACAGAATATTACAATATCATTGACAATCAAACATGATCAATTAAAGAAAACACAATCAAAAGAAGATAATGCATAATCCTAAGAGATATGCAAAGTCAAAAAAGATGTATAGAATTTCCTAGATATATATCTAACATTTCCCTCAAACTCAATATGACGTTGAAGAAGTTGATTATAATTTTGAGAAAAGATCTTGAAAATGCTTGGATGGATGCGTCATAGTGAAGACATCAACATTTTGATCAACTGATGAAGTGGAGATGAGACGAACAGTGGCGTAAAGCACTTGATAGCTTATGAAATGACAATCTATTTCAATGTGCAAAAAACATCATTATGTGCTATTTAGATAATACTCTAGTTGTCGCAATAATTGATTGTTCTAGCATTTTAAGGGACACTCATGTCTTTTAATAACCAGCGTAATCACAATAATTCTGATGTTATATTAGAAAGAGCATGATATTTTGCTTCCATGCTAGAGCAAGTGACAACAATCTGTTTCTTACTAGGATATGGGATAAGTGAGTAATCTAAAAAGAAGCAGTAACATGAAGTGGAGCGACGATAAGGTAGTAGCCCAATCAACATTAGAATAAGCTATCAATTATAATGTAGAGTAAGCTAAAAAGTGAAGACCATTAATTGTGTGTTTGTTTTGGTGAAAGTGTTTTTCAGACTTTTATCCGTTTGGTTCTCCGAAAATGATTTGATCAACAGAAAATACTTTTTCGATCAACACAAATATCATGTTTAATTTCAGAAAAGTGAATTCCCTAATCTAAAAATGTGAAAACACTATCCGAAATTGCTCATCTTAAATTGGTTAATATTGTTTCTTTTCTTTTCTTTTGAAGAAAGAAAACATTCATGTATTTTCTTTTCTTATTGAAAAAAATTTAAAAATAACAAATACTTTGAAATAATTTAAAAAATACAAAATTTTTTGATAATTTTCAACATCAGATTTTCTTCACCAAATAACTGAAAATACTTTCCAAGTCTTTTTGAGGTTTTAGCTATATACCGAAAAATGAACTTATTTTCTTGGAAAGTATTTTCCAGAAACGGTCCATTTTCCATAAAAAAAAAACGCACCCTAAATAACATTCCCTTGCCATAGCGAAAAATTCAAAGAACAACATTAAAGTGAGTTGTATGCAGCACACTCATAAACATACCAACAATGTGAATAACATAAGCAATATCATGACGAATAACAACAAAGTTACCAATCAACTATTGATAGAGTATAGGACTCAAAAGATAAGTCTCATATTTGTCATCAAATTTGGCATTGTTTTCAATGAAAGCTATAAGAATCTTGTTACCAGTGAGTCCTGCTTAAGTAAGAAGATTAATGACATTTTTCGCTTGAGAAAGATGATAGGCGATGGAATCTGAAGCAACCTCCAAGCTTAAAATTAGATAAGTCACCCAAGATCTTTCATTTTCAAACAATTCATTGAGATACTACTAGTGTTGTAATTTTGGTATGATCATTGCTATTAATAACCATGTGGTTCACAGAGCGGGTGAATATACCTATGAGATGTTTCTTGAACAAAGAGAACATTATCATAAAGATTGGATGTAAAGCCAAGATGTTCCATAGTACAACTAAACTTGGAATACCAAGTACAAGGATCCTACATCAATCCGTATAATACTCAACATAAGTGACACACTTACTTAGAAGAATGAGTGTATCCAAGCGGTTTCCACATAGACTTCTTCGGTAAGATCACCATTGATAAATGCTTTTTTAACATCCATCTGGAATAGTGGCTATCGCATAATAGCAGCATAACAAGAAAACTTTGAATAGAAGTAAGATGTGTATATGAAGTACAGGTCTCATCATAGTCAATTCCATAATCCTATGTAAAACCATTTACTACTTGTCGAGATTTTAAGCGTTCCACCGTACATCTACTTCCATTTTAATCTTATACACTGATTTATTACCTATAGTAGACTTACCAAGAGCATACATGGCAATTGAAATAGGTTGTCAAAGTCCAACATAGAAGCTCAAGCTGATTGATGAAGGAAGACCATATATGTATAAAGAGTATATAAACCCAATAGTCAAGCAATGTGAGATACTTCAACACATTTCCTCTTACGTGAAATAGGTTGTCAAAGTCCAACACAAAAAGTTTAAATTAATTGGTGAAGGGAGACCATATATTTATAAAGAGTATATAAGCCTAATACTCAAGCGATGTGATATAGTTCAACAAATCTTGTTTTACGTGTAAAATCGAATTAGGAATTACAAATGAAATTTGATGAATGGGATGGACTCACGCACAAAATAAACTGGAGTAGAATCTGATTTTGATATCATATTAGAAAGTCCAACCTAGAAATTTAAGCTGATAGGTGAAGAGAGACAACATGTACATAAAATGCATATAAATCTCATGTGAGATATTTCAACAATGTCTATGATATGTAAATGCCGAATGTATGTGGGTCTCTCTCTCTCATCTGCTCGTTAATGACAATGCCAACAGCATCTATGAGTTGTTTTTGCCGAGAGAGAGAGAGAGAGAGAGAGAGAGAGAGAGAGAGAGAGAGAGAGAGAGAGAGAGAGAGAGAGAGAGAGAGAGAGAGAGAGAGGTGTTTGTGGTGGCCTTGCATGTTGCGGCAGTAGCGACGGGTGGCTTGGTGCCGATCATGAGCGGCGACTTGAGGAATGAGCAAAGGGAGAATGATAGTGATAAGGGGATAGGGTCTTTTGTCTTGTTAAGCCTAATAAGCCTCTAAATGAATATCCATGGATTATAAAAAAGATCGTAGATTGCCACCTAAACAGACAAAAGCCACAGGCTGGTGCTTGTCAACAATTAAACTTTTTATTTAATCAAAAGGAAATTGATCCTAGGAAATTATTAACTTTCTGATGCTGACTAAGATTAAATGCTCCATTGGTTTTCTGCTCACCTGAATAATAAAGAAATGGTCGGGTTCTCCTATAAATAGGACTACTTATGATCGACACATTTCAATAAGAATCACTTCCTTGTCACTGCCCAGTCCTCTGCTCAATGTAAACCGTCACTTTCGTTGATTTTCCCTCGCTACCACCAATGCACGCAGCAAAGCGAACAGCCTTCTGTCTATGTCTGATTTTCATCTTATGTTTCCTTGTGGCGTTCCTGGGAAGCTCGGATGGACGTGTTCTTCACAGCTCTCCCATAGCAAAGGCGACAAGCCACCAGCTCTTGCGTGGATCAGGGTTTACCGATTTGGTGAGCCAAGCTCAGATGATGGATCACAGAAGCCTGGCGTCTGGAGATAGAGCCGCTCCTGGAGGACCAGACCCTCAACACCATTAGTGACCGAAGCTACAATCTTATGTGAGGTTATGGCATGAGTGCAGTGTCTGATGAACTTGCTTCTCTGGAGGACATTTCATCTTAACTATCTGTTGTTTTCAGCTATTTTGCTCGCTAAGCCATCTGATGTACTTTTATGCTGCTTCAACGTCTTTATGTTTTTAAACTATCGTGTTTCTAGTCTGTCTTTCTTCTTCTCAATCGTGAACGGTATTACCATGATATAGACACAACAAAATCGCATGTGATCTATAGTGATCGATAATGGTAGATGCATAGAGTAGACTCATCTTGCACAGTTCGTTCTTTTCTTCCTTGAATGCGTTGCGTTCAGTTAGGTCTGTACATGACCTATTAGGGCAGCTCAAAATCATTATATGGCCCATGAAACTGAATGTTTGCATGGCTTGGGTTATGAAGGCACATGGGTTCTTACTTTACCTTCTTCGCTTATCAGTTATAAGGTAAGATTGTTGAATTCAGATTCAAGGAATTTCAAAAAGCAGCATATTCATGCCCACTCAGTTTTCTATCACCGATCAATCAAAAGAAGGGAGGGAAAAAAAATCAGGATTTCCTAGAACACATGGACGAGTCACGAGCCAAAGTGATAAACTAGGATTATTTTGTAAGAATAATTGTGGCCCACATGATATTATTAATGGTTTAGTAATTATTTAAATACTAAAAACATATTGGTTATGACAAGCTGCAATTTTTATGAAGATAGCATATTAAAAGTTGAAACTTTTATGAAGATAAAATATAAGAAATTGCAACTTTTATGTAGATAGAATATTCTATAATATTCTATGTGTTTTGATGGAAGATAGTTATTGAAGACATCTATTGATAGCTTATAAAAGAAGTCTGGTCCTCTCTCCGCCCACATGGCCGATATCCATGTTAGCAATTTCCAGCCAAAATTAGCCGAAATAACTAAATTGACAAATTGTCAAAAGGTTTAAGAATAAATCGGCACAATTAAAAGGTTTATAACTGAATTAGCACAAGAGCATAATGTTTCGAACTTTTTTGGTAATTTTCCCATTAACTGCAAGCAATTAAAAGTATTTAGAATGTCATTGGAGTTGGGGCTCATACCTAGCAACAATCAAAAGTGCTTCTTTTGGATAAAAAGTATCGTCTCATTCTTCATTTCTAATTAGATCAAGGCCTATAGCAACCATACAAGGCGCTCTCATAGACATTTAGATTCGTTTATTCACTGTGACAACTGCATAGAATTTGAAAGAAATGAGTATAAATACAGGTGTCCATACGTTATGTGTGCCAAGAATGCATATACATCTCAAAGTAGGAACTACCAAAATGTGCGCCTAACTCATCAGACGATCGACTTTATTACGGTCACCGGAATTCTATTTTAAGTAGAGTTAAAGCCTCGAGGAAGTGAAAAAGTAACTCCGATGTGCAAACCCATACGCTTTCTTAATGTGCTGGTGTTGCAAAAGCATCACATTGCCAAAAATGGTTGAAGGGGGATTGATACGACACTGTGTGAGTTTGAAATGCCTTGGTCTCTGAGGTCATAGTGTCCCCTCAAGCATGTGATCTCCCTTTTGGGCTTATGCCCATGTGTTCGTAGAAGGGTACATTAGCTATCTATCTTGTCAGTCTTGCTTTATTCATTCTTTTTCGCTTCTCGTGCCCAAAGCCGTAAGGTAGGCATGGGTAGTTTTCTTAGCAAAAGGTAAGGGACAGGAGAGAGAGAGAGAGATTAGGAGAGTATTCAGATTAGCACTTGATAAAAGTGATGCGTGGACCAGCGTGAATTCGAAACCCAAAAATGAATTTGAAGGTCTAGGAAATGCCTTTTCCCTCTCGCCTATTCACGATGGTTTCTTGATTGCTTTGTTGCACGGCCAATGATAATAGGGATGAAGATCCTCTTTTCTCGACCTTTACCATGTCTCTCTTCCCCCTTCACTAAATGGCCACATGATCGTTGTCTGATCTTGGTTAGTTCGATTTGCCATCGAGATTGAGATGTCGATAAGATCCATAGACATCGTGGTCAAGATATCCACGAAAAGATTGGATATGGATTTGAACAAGGTGGTCTCTAGATATCTTGTTGATATATCTTGTTAGTGGCTGTAGGTCATCGGCCATGGCAACCGATTGGCCTCAGGCACGGCTTGACCTTGCCAACCCTTGCTTGGCCAGTTGTCGACCATGGCAACTGGCGGAGGAAGAAGGAAAAAGAAGGGAAGAAAGAAAAGAAAAAATTAAAAAATTAAATTTTTTATTAAAATTCAGAAAATTAAAAAATGTTTGTCTATGTTAATGCCGATCATACTATATAGGATAGCTGACGTCCACGTTAGCAAATGCCAACCAAAATTGGTCAGAAGTATTATATTGGCAAATCGTCAAAAAAGTTCGTACTAAATTGGTTAAATTTGAAGATTTAGGACTAAATTGATATATGTATGATAAATTTAGGACTTTTCCATGATCATTATCCCTGCATGGCGGTCAAGATATCGACAAATTGATCAGATATGGTTGGAGGTCGACGCACCATGTACAGTTCCGCTCTATCACTCGCAAGTGCTTCATGTAAAATCATGTGCACTGAGAAAGGGAAATTAAACTGAAACAAGAAGCCACAGACAATATGAAACATCGTAAAAAAGGAGGCAATCGAGATATATTTTGATACTGCTTTGTATGAAACCAATTGAACTCAAGAGTTCAAGTTGTCTTGTTTCACATTATCTTAAGGTAATTGCGTAGGATAAGGAAGGCCAATCGAGATAAAAAATCAATGATAAGCAATGTAGGACAAATCAAATCACAGAAAACCAACCTCATTCGAGTTTTTTCCCCATATATGTTTTCCATTTGGCATTCCATGACTTCCACCAAAAAGAAAATCAATAATGAGCAATCTTGCGGAGGTTTATTACGTAGAGCCACGCATTTTATTGAATAATTTAGAAGAAAGAAGAAAAGCATATGTCCATGTCATCTTAATCCGGGGGCGCCAAATGTTCCTACCTTTCATAACCTTCGAAACAAAAGCTTGTGAGATAAGAAAAATATTATACGGTCATGGATAATTGTTGACATGATATAAGAGTATACTGTATTTTAGGC
This sequence comes from Syzygium syzygioides, assembly GCA_031216285.1. Classification (NCBI taxonomy): domain Eukaryota; kingdom Viridiplantae; phylum Streptophyta; class Magnoliopsida; order Myrtales; family Myrtaceae; genus Syzygium; species Syzygium syzygioides. Next base: position 20,898,678 of record CM062242.1, read on the forward strand.
TCTATTTTTTTCGTGAAAAATTTTATCCCGAAAAACTTTTTTCGAATTTTTCGCTGTTTGAGCTAAGGAAAGTGAATGGATCAGGGAAAACAATTCCCTTCGACCAGAAAAAATCCTTTAAAATAGGCGAAAGTGACTCCCGCTTTCTAAAAAAGCGGAAACCGTTTCTCCTCTTTATGAGACAAAGCCCTAGCTCCATTCCTCTCGCTGCACACCTCCTTCCTCCTGTCGGCCTTCTCGCTCATCTCCCTCCGCCTCCAGAGCTCATCCTCCTTGTCGCCTCGTGCTGCTCTTCAGTGATCTCCTCAGCTCGAGAGGTGTCCACGTGGACGAGGCGGAGCCCCAGCTCGGCAGTGAGGGCGGAATCGACGGTGCGGGGAAGGGCGGCCAGGGAGTGGAGGAGTAAGGCGGAGGCGGAGTGCATGCTGTGGTGGGAGGAGACGGGGTAGTTGAGAGGAATGTGCTTGACAGAGGCCATGTTGACGAGGGGGGACTGCTTGAGGAAGCAGTCTTCAATGCAGTTGAGGGTGACGATGAGGGGAAGGGACAAGGGGGAGTGCTGGTGAGGCATCACCGCAAAGGAAGATCTGGCCATTATCGAAGTGGTGGTGGTTGGCAGGGGCGAGTGAAATTAGGGTTTAGTGCTTGAGGATTTGGGGCATTTTTTAGATTGATGAAGATGGTAGTGGTGGCGGAGTTTCGGATGCTGTTCGACGCAAAAGCGTTCGGATGCAGAGTGTGGGGGTGGAGCTGTTTTATACACAAAAGCATTCGAGGAAATATATAAATTAATCCTTCAATTGTGTATGTTATGTATGTACACTTCTACACATGGGGATGAGAGCAATAAAATTTGTTTTTTAAGGAAAAAATATTTTTCTTTTTAAACAATGGAAAATATTTGACTTTTTATTTTCATATCTTAGTCAAACACCGGAAAGTATGATCATTTTCCTGAAAAATGACTTCATGGAAAATATTTTCCACAAATATCACATTTTCCACAAAAATATTATAAAATTGATTGTTATGAAATCCAATCAATCGTGTAAAACATATTTGTAGGCCAATTATACTATTTAGCATTTACAGTTAGATTACTAGAGCTAGGTATCTCCAACAAGGATAGGACCCCATATAATTTTCTTTTAGCTATAGAAGCCTCTCTCTCTCTCTCTCTCTCTCTCTCTCTCTCTCTCTCTCTCTCTCTCTCTCTCTCTCTCTCTCTCTCTCTCTCTCTCTCTCAATTAGGATACCAATATGATTGAACTTGACAATAGTCGTTGAGCTACCATCGTATCATATATGAATGAAGCGGAAAAGATAATTGCGAAATAATAAATAATACACGAGCATATATATAGGCTTTATTACTAAAGAGAAAATTACAATATCAATGACAATTAAACAGGATCAATTAAAGAAAATACAATCAAAAGAAGATAATGCATAATTGTAAGAGACATGCAAAATCAACGAAGATGTACAGAATCTCCTAAATATATCTCTAATATTTCCTTCAAACTCGTGGTGATGTAGAAGAAGTCAATTATATTTTTTAGAAAAGATCTTGAAAATGCCTAGGTGGATGCATCATGGTGAAGACATCAAACATTCTGATCAACTGATAAAGTGGAGACGAGACGGACAGTACCATGAAGCACCCCATAGCTTATGAAATGACATTCTATTTCAATGTGTATGGTGCAATCATAGAAAACATCATTATGTGCTATTTAGATAGCACTATAGTTGTCGCAATAATTGATTGTTCCACCATTACAAGGGACACTCATGCCTTCTAATAACCAGCACATCTATAATAATTTTGATGTCATATTAATAAGAGCATGATATTCTGCTTCCGTGCTAGATTGAACTACAACGATCTATTTCTTGCTAAGCCATGAGATAAGTGAGTAATCTAAAAAGAAGTAACTTGTAGTGGAGCAACCATCAAGTAGTAGCCCAATTAGCATTATAATAAGCCGCCAATTATAATGTAGAGTAAGCAAAAAAGTGAAGACCATTGAATAACATTCCCTGCCATATAAAAGAGCAGCATCAAAGTGAGTTGTACGCAGCACACTCATAAATAGTCTGACAATGTGAATAGCATAGGCAATATTAGAACGAATAACAATGAAGTATACAAGATTACCAACCAACCAACCATCCATAGAGTGTAGGGTTTAGAAGATGAGTCCTTTGTCATCAAATTTGGCATTAATTTCAATGGGAGTTGTGGCAATCTTGTTATCAACAAGTCCCATTCAAGAAAGAAGATCAGTGACATTTTTCACTTGGAAAGATGATAGTCAAAGAAATCTAAAGTAACCTCAAGCCTAGAAAATAGCCGAGTCACCCGAGATCTTTCATTTTCAAACTGTTCACTGAAATACTACTAGAGTGTTGTAATTCCAGTATGATAATCAATAGTAATAACCATGTCTTCCACATATAAGAGTAGTTGAATATACCCATTAGATGTTTGCTAAACAAAGCGAGCATTATCATAAGGATTGGATGTAAAGTCAAGATGTTCCGTGGTAGAACTAAACTTGGAACACCATGCACAAGAGTCCTACTCCAATCCATACAATACTCAACATAAGCGACACTCTATACTTATAAGAGTGAGTGTATCCAAGAGGTTGCTGTATAGACTTCTTTAGTAAGATCGCCAATAAACAAATGCATTTTTAACATCCATGTGAAATAGTGGTCATCGCACAATAGCAGTGATAACAAAAAAACTTTGAATAGATATAAGATGTGTAATTAGAGTTAAGGTCTCATCATAGTCAATTCCATAATCCTAAATAAAACCTTTTACTACTAGTCGAGCCTTTCAACGTTCCACCATACATTTGCTTGCGTTTTAATCTTATACACCAATTTAGTACCTATGGTATACTTCCCATGAGTTTGCTTTAAAATAGGCTATCAAAGTCCAACATAAAAGCTCAAGCGAATTGATGAAGGGAGATCATATATGTATAAAGAGCATATAAACCCAATAGTCAAGTGATGTAAGATAGTTCAACAAATCTTCTCTTATGTGTTAGGAATTATAGATGAAATTTGACGAACGAGGTAGATGCACACAAGAAATAAACCGGAGTAGAACTTAGTTATGATTCTATGTTAAAAAGTCTAACTCAAATGCTTGAACTAATAGGTGGCAAGAGACACCATGTACATTAAATGCATATAAATCTCGTAGTCAATCTATTTGGGATAATTCAAATATGGGTATGCCAAATCTATGTGTGAGTCTCTCTTTCTCTCTATGATATGCTCGTTGATGACAAAGCCAACATCTATGGATTGTTTTTGCCAAGTGCATGACTTGGGGTGGGTGGTTTGTGGTAGGAGTGTCAAAAATCGAACAAAAAATCGAAATTGAAATTGAACCGAATCGAACCGAAAATTTGTGCATTTTCGATTTAATTTTGGTTTCAATTCGGCTAATAAGTAAAAAAAATTGGTTAGTTGATAGTTCGGTTTGATCCGGATTGGATCGGATATCGATTTCTTTGTATTTTTTTTTCTTTCCGCATATACTCTCTCTCCTCACTCTCGCTGTCAGTAGCGGTCCTCTCACTCACTTTTCTCTCTCCTCTATGCCCCTCTCTCTCTTTCTTTTTGCTTTATTCTCTCTCTTCCTCTATCCCTCGCTCTCTCTCTTCCCCTGTTCTTCTTTATTCTCTCTCCTCCTCTTCCCTCACCCGACACACCCTTTGCTTCTCTTCCTCTCCCAACGCAAAGCAAGAGAGAAGACCAGACCAGGCCTTGACTGCGCTGAACCATGGGGCTTCCTCCTGCATTCTCGTCGGAGGACGTCGTCATCAAGTCGCCCAATGACCGACGGCTCCATAAACTTATCCGTCTCCACAATGGGCTCTGTGCCTTGCTCATTCACGATCCCAAGATTTACCCCGACGGTGCTGCCCCGAGTCGCTCCAGATCCGCCCCCGACAGCGACGGCGAGGAGGATTTCGACGAAGATGACAATGAGGAAGAAGATGGTAGTCAGGGGGAAGAAGAGGATGACGATGAAGAAGAAGGAGAAGAGGACGAAGGAGACGAGGAGGAGGAAGAAGAGGGACCCAAAACCGAAAACCTAAAAAGCAAAAAAGAAAAAAAGAAAAAAGGAGAAAAAACTGAAAACCAAACCTTTTTCGGTTCAGTTTATCTTCGATTCAACTAAGATTTGATTTTGTTTAAGGGTGCCTTCCTAACGGTTCGATTCGATTTTTCAAGAAAATCGAACCAAACTAAATCATTTACACCCTAAATTTGTGGTTATTTGTATATTGCGCAGTAGCTACTTTTTTTTTAATTAAATGGAAATTGATCCTAAGGAAATTAGTAACTTTCTGATGCTGACCACGATTAAATGCACCATTGGTTTTGTGCTCACCTAAATAATAAAGAAATGTTCGGGTTCTCCTATAAATAGGACTACCTATGATCGACACATATCACGCGAATCACTTCCTTGTCCATGCCCAGTCCTCTGCTCGATATAAACCGTCACTTTCTTTGATTTTCCCTCGCTACCACCGATGCACGGAGCAAAGAGAACCACCTTCTGCTTCTATCTGATTTTCTTCTTGTCTTTCCTTGTGGCGTTCCTGGGAAGCTCGGATGGACGCGTTCTTCACAGCTCGCTCATAGCAAAGGCGACAGGCCACCAGCTCTTGCGTGGATCAGGGTTAACGGATTTGGCGAGCCGAGCTCAGATGATGGGTTGGAGAAGCTTGGCGTCAGAAGATAGAGTCGCTCCTGGAGGACCAGACCCTCAACACCATTAGTGACCGAAGCTACAATCTCATGTGAGGTTATGCCACGAGTGCAGCGTCTGACGAGCTTGCTTCTCTGGAGAATATTTCACCTTAACTATCTGTTGTTTTCAGCAATTGTGCTCCCTGAGCAATCAGCTGTACTTTTATGCTTCTTCAACGTCTTTATGTTTTTAAACTACCGTGTTTCTCGTCTCTCTTTTCTTCTTCTCAATCGCGAACGGTATTAACATGATATAGACGCAACAAATTGCATGCGATCTGTGGCCATCGATAATGGTAGACACAAAGAGTAGACTCATCTTCGATAGTTCGTTCTTTTCATCCTTGAATGCGTTGCGTTCAGTTCGGTTTGTACATGACCCATTAGGGCAGCTCAAAATCATTATATGGCCCATGAAACTGAATGTTTGCATGGCTTGGGTATTGAAGGCACGTGGGTACGTACTTCACCTTCTTTGCCTAACAGTTATAAGATAAGATTGTTGAATTCAGATTCAAGGAATATCAAAAGCAGCATGTTCATGCTCACTTCGGATTGTCTATGGGAAAATTGTCCAAAAATCTTAAACCTATTGCATTTTTGCCAATTTAGTCCTAAACCTTTAAATTTTGCCAATTGAGTCTTAAATATTTTTCACTTTTTATCAATTGAGTCCATCCGGCCAATTTTAACTAAAATCGCTGACGTGGACATCAACTGGCTTACGTGGCACTGACATGGACAATTTTAATAATATTATAATATTTTTTAATTTTTAATTTTTTTTCTTTTTGTTTTCCCTTAACTTCTTCCTCCTCCACTAGCCGGTTGCCAAGTGTCGGCAACTGGCCAAAGGGGAGGGCCAGCGAGGTCAACCTCACCAACCTTAGGCGAGCCTTGCCCCTACCAGATATTGGTGAGGGCGAGCCTTGTGGCCCTCGCCTAGCAACAATGAGGCTCGGCCTCGCCCGTCGATGGTGAGGCTCGCCCTCACCAGTGGCCGGCGGGGGCGACGCTCGCCCAAGGCCGATGAGGTCTTGCTGACCTCTCCAAACTGGCCTCGCCGACCTCTCCCCTTTGGCCTATTGCTGATGTCCTACAATCGACTGGAGGGGAGAGAAAGGGAGAAAAAAATAAAAGAGGAAAAATAGAAATGAAAATAAAAAATAAAAAAATATTGAAAAATATTAAAATATTATTAAAAATTGTTCACATCAGCGCCACTTAGGCTGACTGGCATTCATATCAGCAATTTTCAGCTAAAATTAGCTGGATGGACTCAATTGGCAAGAAATGCAAATGTTTAAGACTCAATTGGTACGGAGTGAAAATGTTTAGGACTTAATTGGAAAAATTAAAATATTTAGTAATGAATTGGCAAAAGTGCAACAAGTTTATGACTTTTTGGATAATTTTCCTGATTGTCTATCACTAGCCAAAGTGATAAACTTGGATTATATTTCACTATTTTTTCTGTTCAGCTGCTTCGGGTAATTAATACTTCCACAAATTTAAATCAACAAAGAATTTGGAGTTCTCGCAAGCCCATGTCAAATATATTTCGATGTCTTTTGCCAACACAACATATAGAATTCATAGGATGTGGGCGACTTGAGCAAATGTGCGAGGATTCATTGGAGGCCCCTAAACAGTCCAACATATTTGCATACTTGTTACCATTTCGGGAAAATTATTTAAAAAAATCCTAAATTTATTATATTTATACCAATTCAGTCTTACATCGATCTTTCACTGATGCCAATTAAGTTCTACACTTTTTGACAATTTTTTAGTTTAGTCATTCCGGTCAATTTTGATTGGAAATTATTAAGGTTGACGTCAGTTGTCATACGTGGCATTGCAGATGCTAACGCTTACAATTTTTACAAAATCTTTTGAAAAATTTGAATTTTTGATATATTAATATTTTATTCTATTATAATTTTATTTTCTTTATTTTTCTTTTTTCTTCTTCCTCCGGTAGTCAACAAGTCTAGGTGACAGACGGCAACCAGCCACAGGTGAGGATTGACCTTGTCGACTTAGGGCGAGGCTCGTCCTTGCCAGTTGTCGCCAAGGCCTGGCGATCGGTGGAGGAAGATAGAAAAGGAAAAAGAAAAAAATAAAATAAAATTAAAAAAAATGAATTTATTACGGACGATGGATTTATTACGGTCACCAGAATGCTATTCGGAGTGGAGTTTTAAGCCTCGAGGAAGGGAACAAGTAACTTCGATGCGAAAACCCATATGCTTTCTTGGTGTGCTGGGGCTGCAAAAGCATCACATTGCCAAAAATGGTCAAAGAGGGATTGATACGACACTGTGTGAGTGTGAAGTGCCTTGGTACTCTGAGGTCATAGTGTCCCTCCGGGCATGTGATCTCCCCTTTTGGGCTTATGCACATATGATCGTATCAGGGTCTATGGGTTATCTGTCTTGTCAATCTTGCTTTATTCATTCTTCTTCGCCACTCGTGCCCAAAGCCGCACACGGTAGGCATGGGTACTTTTCTTAGCAAAAGGTTAGGTACACGAGGGAGAGAGATTACGACTATATTCAGATTCGCACTTTGATAAAGTGTTACGTGGACCAGCGTGAATTCGAAACCCAAAAATGAATTTGAAGGTCTATGAAATGCGTTTTCCCTCTCGCGTGTTCACGATGGTTTCTTGATTGCTTTGTTGCATGGCCAATGATAATAGGGACGAAGATCCTCTTTTCTCGACCTTTACCATGTCACTCTGCCCCATAACTAAATGGCCACATGATCGTTGTCAATATCGCGGTTAGTTCGATTTGCCATCGAGATCTCAATAAGATTGATAGGCATCATGGTCAAGATATCAACGAGCAGATCAGATATGGATTTGAATAGGGCACCTCTTGATATCTTGTCAATGGCTGCAAGTTGTTGGCCATGGCGACTGGCCAGCCTCAGGTGAGGCTTGACCTTGCTGGCCATGACAATTGGTGGAGAAAGAAGGAAAAATAAAAAAAGAAAAGGAAAAAAATTAAAATTTTTATAAAATTTGAGAAAAATTAGAAGAATTTGGCTGCGTCAGCGTCGGCCATGCTATATAAGATGGTCGCGTTCACATCAACAATTGCTAACCAAAATTGGTTAGAGTGATTTTATTGGCAAATTATCAAAAAATTTGAGACTAAATCGGTTAAATTGAAATATTTAGAACTGAATTGATATCTGCATAATAAGTTTACAACATATTTTTTGATAATTATCCCGGCACCGAGGTCGAGATATCGACGAATATATGGAATTGAGCAGGGCATCTCTAGATTTCTCGTCAAGATATTTTGTTAGTGTCAGCAGCGATGGTTGGAAGTTGACGACCCATGTACAGTTCCTCTCTTCCATTCGCAAGTGCTTCCCGTGAAACCATGAGCAACTGAAAAAGGGAAAATGAACTGAAACAAGAAGCCACAGACAAATTGAAACATCGTAAAACAAGAGGCAATTCAGATATATTTTGATACTGCTTTATATGAAACCAATTGAACTCAAAAGTTCAAGTTGTCTTGTTTCACATTATCTTAGGTAATTGCGTAGGGTGGGAAAGACCAATGATAATAAGGATGAAGATCGTCTTTTCTCGACCTTTACCATATATCTCTTCCCCCTTAACGAAATGGTCGCATGATCGTTGTCAGATCTGGGTTAGTTCGATTTGCCATCGAGATGTCGATAAGATCCATAGGCATCGTAGTCAAGATATCGACGAACAGATCTGATATGGATTTGAATACAGTGCCTATAGATATCTTGTCTATATATCTTGTTAGTGGCCGCAAGTAGGCGGCCATGGCGACCGGCAGGCCTCGGGTGAGGCTTGACCTCGCCAACCCTTGCTTGGACGGTTGCCGGCCATGGCAACCAATGGAGGAAGGAAGAAAAAGAAAGAAAGAAAGAAAAAAGACAAAAATTCAAGAATTTTATAAAAATTCAGAAAAATTAAAAAAATATTTGTAAATGTTAGCGCCAATCATGTCAGGCCAAATAACTAACGTCCACGTTAGTGATTACTAATCAAAATTGGCAAGAAAGATTATATTGACAAATTGTCAAAAGATTTGGAATTAAATTTGTCAAAATAAAAAGTTTATGATTGAATTGACATAAGTTTATGACTGAATTGACATATGTTCGGTAGGTCTAGGACTTTTTCTTGGGTCAAGATATCCATGAATCGATCAGATATGGTTGGAGGTCGACGCACCATGTACAGTTCCGCTCTATCACTCGCAAGTGCTTCACGTGAAACCATGAGCAACTGAAAAAGGGAAAATAAACTGAAACAACAAGCTACGGACAAATTGAAACGTTGTAAAACAAGAGGCAATCTAGATATATTTTGATAGTGCTTTATATGAGACCAATTGAACTTAAAAGTTCAGGTTGTCTTGTTTCACATTATCTTTAGGTAATTGCGTAGGATAAGGAAGGCCAATAGAGATAGAAATGGATGATGAGCAATGTGCGACAAATCAAGTCACAGAAAGCCATCCTCGTTCGAAGGCTTTTCCGCGTATGTTTTTCCCATTTAGATCATTAAAAGGAAAATATGGCAACTCTTGCGGAGGTTCATTACGTGGAGCCACGCATTTTAGCGAATAATCTAAAAGAAAGAAAAAGAGCATATGTCGATCTCATCTTAATCGGGGGGCGCCAGATGTTCCTACCTTACATACCGATCAAAAAGAAAAAGGAAAAAAAATTCCCTTCGAAACAATAACTTGAGAGATAAAAAAGAATATTTATTCGGTCTTGGATAATTGTTGACATAATATACGATATGCATCTGCACTTCTTTGTTGAGTTTGCTGTAATTTAATGTCTAGAATTTCGCATTAGCGGTAGATGTAAGTATGTGGGGCATGGATAAAATTTAGGAGTAATCAATTCCAAAGTAAGAAGGTTTTTATCCTAGAACCAGGAACCAAACCAGAAGGGTCAATTCCTTGTTTGTGAAATTGAGAATCGGCCCACTTGATCCTAGAACTGGCGGCATTTGAGGTCTACTTCCAAACCCATTATGATCTTGAGCCAATTGAAGAAAATGAGAGATATTTGAGGGATTGTCTCAATTTTTTGTTGGACTCAAACAAAAAGATGGGTCTAAGTGAGAAGAAAAATTGAGGGATTCAAGAATAGGGACCCTATTTTGCCTCTGGTGGAGGAGGATGAAAATCAGGCCATCCTTGTCCCGGTTGTATAGGTCGGAGGCGTCGTGGATCTCTATCTCTGAGGGTGACTAGCTGGATCCTCAGAAGGTCACGAACTCGGCGTGGCTGATGACACTGTCCTTGTCAAAGTTTATATCCTCCATTGTGTGGTGGATCTCAGTAGCGAAGGATGCCAAAGACAGAGCAAGAAAGAGAGAGAGAGAGGTGAGAGGCAAGAGTGGAGACTTGAGATGAGACCGCGAGAGGGAGGCACCAAGTGAGAGGGATGCGACTCAAGTAAGAAGGTGGCGTCGAGGCTACAAGTGAGAGGCGTGAACGTGAGCGTAACACTAAGGTTTTGTGAAGAATGGATTAGAGTTTTTGGGTTTGGAAAAGATGCGTGTGCGAGCGTGAGCAAGTCATGCGTGATTGAGAGTTTGTGAAGGGATTAGGATTTTCAGCTTTGCCAAAAAAAATTTAAGAAAATCGCTTCGAGTGGTAGGAATCAGACTGAAATTCACCAAAAACCAAATCAGGGTCCCTGGGAACCGCCTAGAACCGATTGGTTTAATTCAGTCCGGTCGGTCTCTTTTGCCCACCCTATTATAACCTATTTTCTTGAGTTGATAGCACATTTTTCACTCAAATTAGGAAAAAAATTTAATACTATCTAATCGTAAGCTTCATAAGTAAGGGATGTCTTAATAATAACCTTCGTCAATACTTGAACCAATGTCTTTTTTTTTATAATCCAAACGTATTGGCTATCTAGAGGCTCATAATTTTGTAAAATAATGCAGAAACTAATGGATCTTTGGAATCAAATAAGCACGAGAGAATGAAATTACCAGAGAAATAAATGAGAAATAATGAAAAACACTAAAACTTACGTGATGGAAGAGTCAGCCACAAATAATTCACTAACCGAATGGAAAATTATATAATTACAACCGCCCATACGCTCGAATGTTTTTCAATCTTACACTACACCCAAACTCACCGTATGGAGTCAAGCAGCACTCGGTTCCATCCACAACAGGCCATATTCTCCATCAAAGTGCTCTGACCAGCACCTCCACGAGTGTTGTTCTCTTGTTCTTCAGACTAAAAACAATATCCCACAAACTTTGTATAATAATAAAGAAAGAGAGCCCCAAATTAGGGAATTAGCCAAACCAAAAGGAAAACTTCCTTTTGTTATTTCTTTGAAGAGTTTGGCCAAGAGGAATAGGAATTTACTTCCTCATTTTTCACACAATAAAGGCGACAACAATCTAGACTTTACAATTTAATTTCGGGTCAGATTTTCTTTAACGATGCAAACTCAAGATATAATATAACACATGAAACACCCACAAGTCTCATTAACAGATAAAAGTTCAAGTCTTTAGCTCGTACTGATGGCCTCAAAGAGCATCTTACACATGTTGATGGGATTTGAACAGGTACCCTCTAATTACTGAGCACGAAATTCCTTGATGTCCTAATTAACTGCGCCAAACCTGAAAAGCAATGCAACAGTGCATGGAGAATCATATATTTTCTAAATCTCATTGCATAAATTGGAAATGTACACAGACAAACATGTTTCACTCTTTGCTATTGACATGACATGGGTAAGATCTTACTAAACATAAGAAAATGTTGTAACCCTATAATCAAATTAATTTATCTTACGAGTAAGTAACCATTTTCTCTTTACCTGCTACACATAATTGTATTTGTACATAATTGTATTTGTTAGAGTGTTTAAATATTAAACAATGCCTTCATTTATAAATTTTAAGTTTTTAAAATAGTTGATAGTAGTTCAAACACAATTCTAACAATATTAATTATCGTTTTTGTTTAATGGTGGTTTCTTGGTGGATTTACGAGACTGTTCCTCAATATTTTCTCGCGCGAGATGCTATTATCTTTTAGAGGCCTATCCCATCAATGTGACTCCGATATCCTTTGTTAAGATATGCAAGATAAAAAATCTGACATCATGTCATTGGGAGGTCACAGGAGGTAGGCCGAATATGCACTCATGCATATACCCAGTTAGATATTATTTCACTCGTAAGGTTAAGCTACTCAGTTATTAACGAGGTAGATATATTGATATATTATTAACTTCCTCATACCAAATAATATCCCATGTGAATCTCTGAATTTTCGTCAGTACGCAGCATGTTCATGGCTTAGCAAGTTTTTCCTAAGATGCTCCTTCAATTCCACCTGCTGTTTGAACAAAGTCCTTGGATCCGAGGCTGAGGAAATTGAATTCCCTGAGGCGGGTAATCAAGGTTGATGATGTTTTTCCATCTTTTAGCTGCATAACGTGGAGGGAGATTTGGAGGGGGACCATTGAATGAATAGTACAGGACATAATATGATGTGGTCCTGCATATCTTTTGACGAGGATTTCTGATGTGCTCGAAAGACTTTATAAATTCCCCGACACTCTGCAGATTCTCCACCAAAACCTGAATACAGAGAGACAAAGAGGAAGGTCAATTAGTCGGACGGATATCCAGAAATAGTAGTTAAATTATGCTTTTAGATGTCAGCTCTCTATTATGCGCACGGAGGCTCGTTGCCCAACATTCTGTAGTGTGCGCGTGTGCGAGTGCCAATATTATTGGACTAACAAGAAAGTCCTGATGATCTAGTGAAAAAGAAAATTTAGTCGCATGCCATTGAAATTCTCTCTTTGCTCCTGCAAATTGCTAATCCGTTGCCATGTTGCAACTTCTTTAGTGAATAATTTGGCCCTCCACCTCCATCCCCCAATGATTCATTTTGAAGGAAAGATGATTGATGGCTAGTGTTCCATATAGTAAGATGTCATGTTGGAGATGGAGAGAGATGGTGCATGCAGTGGAAATTCACTGCTCATACTGGGCAACTGATAACAACAGAAAAAGAAAAGACTAGTAGATTGAGATCCTCTCGTGCAGCAGAGGGGTAGTGTTACATCTTCACTTTGTCCAACTTAACTGAGTAAGTCATAAGCCAAATTCAAACCAACGACTAGATGTGTTGTTACCACTTTTTTTTTTCCTTTCCTTCTTCTTCTCTGAGCAAAGCCTTCTGCTGCAACTTCCGTTGCGAACTAAAGGTTGCGGACCTCCACCATATTTGCATGCCACCCCGCTGGTCCCTCCCTCCCTCCCTCCCTCTCCCTCTCCCTGATTCAATGCCGTGGAGGTCCACCCTCAGTATGAGGTCACAGGCCTCCATCTTTATCGATTTGAAAGTCCACGACCTTGTGGGATCTGAGATTTGGGGGGTGTTAATGTGCTCGTGACGTTCGGGAGAGAGATTAGAGCTCCGAGAGGGGAGATTGAGAGCTCATCAACGAGAGAGAGATCAGAGCTCCGAGAGATTTGTGTGCAGAGAAAATATTGCAGGTTATTGGGTGTAAATTATAGGGTTAGGAAACACTTGAGCATGAGTGATTGTAAACTCTGTAATTCTCTGATTTGATAGTGGATTATTTGCTGGTTCTCCCAGTGAACCTAGGTTCTGACAATCGGACCGAATCACGTAAACTTCTCGGGTGATTTTCTTCTTCCACTCTGTTCCGGATATTGATTCCATCACCTCGCTTCGGCACACAACATGCTGGGGCCCGACCTCAATGTACCTAGGCACAGGTGCCAAGGATCCAGGCTTGACCTCTATATAACTAGGCCTGGCATCCTGAGCACGGGCACTAGTGTCTCGAGCTTGGCCTCAATGGACCCAAGTGTGGCTTAGACAGACCCAAGACGAGGCGTCGGGCCGGGGTCCTTGGCCTAGATGCCAAGGACTTGGCTCTGCTACCAAAGGCTCGGAAATGAGTGTTGGGGTCCTCGTGCCCCAACGCTGAGTTTTTTGTTATAGCGCCGATAACTAGTCATATTTTGAAAATTAATTTTCAATTTTTCAAAGAAGAAATCATTTTCTTAAATTTAAGCTTGGGTAAAAAAATATTTTCAGTTGACTTATTTTCCTAAACAATTCAAACGCTAGAAAATGAGAAAAATATTTTATGTGAAACAATAAGTTTGAACAACTTAACACCCGATCTCGACTCAATTTGATTGCCCACAACTGGACACTCGAACTCGTTTGAGCATTCAACTCGAGCCCCGCTTCAGTTGACAATAGACAAGGTCATGCTCCCCTTGAATGATGAAGTTTATCCGGCTCATGAGGTCTGTGATGTGTTCCATGGGCTTTTACTTAGTCAGGTTTCCATGCCCGTGCCCCTAGTTTATCCACACAAAAATTTACACTCTTCTAGCAAGCGAAGATCTTAGTCTAAGCTCGAACTTAATCATAAAGCCCTAATTGGCAACAATGTACTTATGAATTAGTAGGTACTACAATGTATGAATGTTACTAAAATATATAAAATTTCACCTACTTGATTAAGCTCGCGACTAAGCAAGTCAAATATAAGTTTTTCCAACCTCAAACTTGACTAACCAAGTAGTACTCTCTACTTGAACTCGAAGATAATCAACTCGAGCTGGACTAGCATCTGAACCAAGCTCAAGTAGCTCTTCCACAGTAGTTTGAATAATTTACTTTCCTACCTTACTTCATCCTCCACTTTTGTCGTGAATCCAATCATATAAACCCACTGAAAAGGCTAAATGGGAGCTTACTAATAAAGGTGATGGGGGACAGGGATATGCGTATGCATCATGAAAAAGACGAGTTATGGATTATACAGCGATCTCCGCGTTGGATTAATCTGTCTTGGCATGGTAATTTAACTGTATCTACTCCACTAGCCAAACACCCAATGGTCTTCTTCACCGAGTCCTTTAAATAGGGCGGTCGTAATTCATTGCATAATCGTGCTCCTAAATCACTCCTCGCATCTCTCTGTCGAACAGCTTCTTCGAATCATTTCAGACCATCATGGCTTACTCAACCGCAATGACGATGACAATGTCGAGAGTACTGCTGTTCTTGGTAGTGTTCTGGGCTCTCTTTACTGGCTTTGATGGTCGTGTTCTTCATGCAGCATTACCAGCAACATCGGGGAATCAGATAAACAGTGGCCATCGCAACACCTTTTATGTTGCAAATGGTGGTCATGAGCTCTATGTCGGCACGAGGAGGGCGATCCTCCTTGATAGGGCTGCACCCGGAGGACCCGATCCACACCACCATTGACGACAGCCATCAGTCTTCCATGGCTTTGGTTGGCCCTTGGGAAGACCCCTCTATTGCCTGCATAAAATAAAGAAGTTGTTTACAATGAGTGTTTGGTGTGGTGAAGATAACTTATAAGGTCAACAGATTTGCTCCCTTCAGTTCAGTTATCGTGGAGGCGTGCAGTCCAAACCCATCTATAGAATGAACGCTTAAGAACCCTTAAACAGTTTGACTGTACGCATGTTGAGTTTCTAATTACATTAGTGAGAACTGTTTTTCATGTAAAATGTGTGATCTATTAAGAATGATCAATAATATATATCTGTATTGATTGTTTGTGATATTGTCGAATGTTCATATTCTTAAGTAATTTTTATTCATAAGATGCGATCCGTATTGATAGTTACACATCGGCATACACGTGTTCAATACCACCAACCACGAGGAGTCATTATATAGACCTAGCGATATTTTTCCCACGTTCTTGATCACCTATTATGCTTAACTAACTTTCTACTATATGCTGACCAACAGGTTTATTATTTTTCATTATAAATGCCTAGTAATAATCTTTTATAACTACATGTATTTCGGCAACCCCGCCCAAATTGGCATTGGCATGGGCTTAAATCACTAGACTCCTGATCGAGTCTAATCGTTAAACCAGAGGAATTGAAATTAATTGGTTTGTCAATTATCGATCTAAGTCTTAAAATCCTATGTTTAATCATTTTATCGCACCAACAATATGATGATGGAGATTTTCCAAAACCTAAGGCATTTGGGGAACCCTCTCTTCTATCGATGACAGTCGAGAGAATACTCGCTAATAATTTTGCACATTGTTACTAGTAGTCCTGAGATATTGACCAACGTCTTAGTATTATTTACCAACCTTTTCTTTGATAGCCTAATATCATTATATTTACCACAAGCAATAAAAATTTAATGCATATGAGAATCTACTAAATCTGTAGGACCCTTATTGCATAGACATTTTTATATGCCACTATTATTGTTTACAAAAATAACTAGAGCCTCATC
This sequence comes from Syzygium syzygioides, assembly GCA_031216285.1. Lineage (NCBI taxonomy): Eukaryota > Viridiplantae > Streptophyta > Magnoliopsida > Myrtales > Myrtaceae > Syzygium > Syzygium syzygioides. The sequence continues at coordinate 20,914,838 of CM062242.1, forward strand.
ACTAACGTATTGGAGAAGTTTTTAATCAAATGAAACACGATCATTGGTAACGTTGCAAATTTTAATAGATTTTTCCAAACATTCACCACATTGATTGTTGAAGGCTAATGACCATTATTAACACGGAGACTAAAAAAGTAGACTAACACATTGAAAAACATACCTAGTAATATCATAGAAGTAGCACGACCTGTTACTAATGTGCGCATGAGAATTTCTTCACGAGCTCGTTCAGACATTGATTGCTTGGCTAATTAATGATGACTGTTGATGATGTGTATATTTGACTTATATTTTGATTATATTTGGTGGTATTTTGGGAAAAGATTCGAATAAATAGAGTGGAATTTATTTGTTTTTATAAATTGTGATCAGGCGATGGTGAATGAGGCAATCGCGAAGATTTTGGACGTTTTTGAGCTATTGGTTGGGATTCTGCATATAAAAGATCAATTTTCTAGAAGATCCTTGCTCGCGGCTTAAGATCGCGCGGATGTAAAGCTGGCGCAGAATTTGGGAACGTGATTTGGCCATTACTTTCCAATTTTTCCAGATTTGATTGAGGGGGATTTTTGTACTTAAATAGAACTCTTAATTAGGGACATTAGGGAGAAGTTTTCTGCGTTTTATTTTCTCTTTCCTTGTTGGATAGAATTTCTTTTTCTAGACTTTCTCTTTTTTATTTAAGAGGTTGATCGCAAAAGGGAAGGTCAGACTTAACTCCAGAAAATTCAGAAACACGTTATTTTCTCTTTTGCGCATTTTGTAGCCATGTGTGGCTAACTCCTTTTTAGTCTAGCAAAAGATTATCAAAGTTCAAGTTCATTCAAGTTGTGAGATCTAAACTTAATTCTCCTTCTTAATTTCTGCAGTACTTATATATTCTCTGTTTTATTGTTTACCATTGCTTTGTTGGTTGTTACAATAAGAGCTTGTTGTGCAATTGACAGTGTGATAGTTTGCCAATTGAAATACCCAAACCCGTAATTGTTTAGGTGTTTTAATAATAGTGGCAAATAATATAACTTGATTAAAACCAGATTTTCAAGTTGTATTAAGAGAATATATGATCTAGCTTGAATAAGTTACGCGTGTGATTTATTGGTTAGGGTTGGGTTTTTCTCGTTTTTCATGCTATTAGCGAATTGAATCCTAGGCGCGTGTCGGGGTTATTCGTTAATAAGGGATTAATCACAGGCGCGTGTCCAGTTAATCTAATATTAAGGAAAGATTAGGTTGTTAGAAGCGTTTCAACAACCATAACCAGTCTATTGCAGTATTTGAGATTATTCATTTGATTCAATGATCAACTTCCGAACTTGAATGAGATTACCTTTGCTAGATGTTGCATAATCTGATTTTCTTTAATTTCTGTTTGCTTATTTTATTTAAGTCTATTATGCATAAATCCCCCTTTTTAGTTTCGTTTTTTTTTTTTTGGTAACCCAGGGAACCCCCGCACGGCCGATAGTCGGAGAGTAAACCCTGGGGGCGACACGTGCTAGCCACCACACACGTGCCACCGGTTAAGTCACCCTGCGGCGCCCGGGATTCGAACACTCAACCTTTTGCGAGAGGAAGAGTGCGCGCTCCAGCAACGCCATCCAGGTGGGTGGTTAGTTTCGCTTTTATTGTTTACTTGGTTTTCAAAGAATTAACAATTTATCAGTCTCTGTGGATTCGACTCTGCTCACCCTAAGTACAATTTATTTGTGATTTAGAGAGTAGGAATTATTTTTTTGGTGAATTCGACCACCACCAAATTTTGGCGCCGTTGCCGGGGACTGATTTTAATTGATTTTATTCTTTGATGACCAGGTCTGATCGTATAGGTGAACTCCAGTACGATACTGAGATAGAGAAGACAGCTAAGAGGTTAAGAAAAGAAGCAAAATTAAGAAAACAAGCGTCTTCATCTACAATTTTAGCGCCTAAAGACGAAGCATCCCCTGAACCGCCTTATTCTTTCAGCGAATCTGATCAAGAAGAAAAGATGGCTGAAGAAAATAGGACTTTGAGAGAATTAGCGACCCCCCAGTCAATCAACAACCTTTGTGCATCACTTACCCAAATATGGAGGCTCCATTTGAGTTGAAATCAGGTTTAATCCACTTGCTACCCACTTTTCGTGGATTAGAGAATGAAGATCCTCATAAACATCTCAAAGAATTTCATATAGTTTGTTCCACCATGAAACCACAAGGAGTAACGGAAGAGCAAATTAAGCTGAGGGCCTTTCCATTTTCTCTAGCTGATGCAGCCAAGGAATGGCTATTTTATCTACCTCCTGGGACTATTACTTCATGGACAGGCATGGTGAATATTTTTCTTGACAAGTTCTTTCCTGCCTCCCGAGCCGCTGGAATAAGAAGAGGAATTTGTGGGATTAAGCAACGGGATACGGAGACTCTCCATGAATATTGGGAGAGATTTAAAAGATTGTGTGCAAGCTGTCCCCAACATGGAATTCCAAATCAGGCCCTTATTCAGTATTTTTATGAAGGATTATTATCTATGGAGAGAAAGATGATGGATGCCGCAAGCGGAGGAGCTATTGTCAACAAGACACCTCAAGCTGCTCATGACTTAATTACTACCATGGCTGCCAATTCCCAGCAATTTGGGTCTCACCAAGAACCCTCAAGAAGGGTTAATGAGGTAAACGCATCTTCCCTTGAGAGCAAAATCAATCAACTAACCTCTTTGGTTCAAAATTTGGTTGTAGGGAATACACAACAAGCCAAAGTGTGTGGGATTTGTGCTTATACCGGTCATTCTACGGATATGTGCCCTACTTTGCAAGATGATATCCCTGAACAAGCAAATACCGTTGGGAATTTTCCGGGCCTACCGCAAAGGAAGTATGATCCATACTCAAATACATACAATCCGGGATGGAGAGATCATCCAAACTTTAGTTATGGATCTAGAGCGCAAAATTTTCAACAATTTCAACAAAGACCATTAGCCCCACTGCAGCAAAATTCTTCAGCACCAGGTATGTCTCTTGAAGAGATAGTTAAATCTCTTGCAACTAACACTCAACAATTTCAACAGGAGACAAGGGCGAGCATACAAAATTTGGAGAATCAAGTTAGCCAATTGGCAACGTCCCTAAGCAAGCTGGAGTCTCAAGGAAAATTGCCTTCTCAAACAATAGTGAACCCAAAAGAAAATGTGAGCGCAATTACCTTGAGGAGTGGAAAAGAGCTGGAACCTATTGCTGGAAAAAGACATGAGTATGGCTTGCAATCAGAGAAAGAAACAGAGGTGATAGTTAAGAAACAGACGGAGTAGCCTGAGAAGTCTGTACCTGAGAAGCCCAAAATTTTGGAGACCAAACCTCCTTTTCCAGAAAGATTAGCCAAATCAAAGAAGGAAGAGGAAAAGGAAGAAATTCTTGAAACATTCCGAAAGGTGGAGGTGAATATACCCTTGCTTGATGTAATTAAGCAAATACCTAGGTATGCAAAATTTCTTAAAGAGTTGTGCACTAATAAGAAAAAGTTGACTGGGTATGAGAAGGTAAGTGTGGGGGAAAATGTGTCTGCTGTTCTTCAAAAAAAATTACTGCCCCCCAAATGCAAAGACCAAGGTATGTTTACTATATCTTGCACTATTGGGAATGTGGGAATAAAAAGGGCTATGTGTGATTTGGGAGCTTCGATTAATGTGATGCCATGGTCCATTTATTCTTCTTTAAATGCTGGTCCATTAAAAGAAACTGGGGTAGTAATTCAACTTGCCAATAGGTCAATTGTTTACCCCAAAGGTGTGTTAGAGGATGTGTTAGTTCAGGTCAATGGTTTGATTTTTCCTGCAGACTTCTTTATTTTAGATATGGAGGATGATAAATCTTCAAACTCATCTGATATTCTGCTGGGAAGACCTTTCCTTAGTACTGCTGGAACAAAGATTGATGTGCGTAATGGTACATTAACTATGAAATTTGATGGTGATGTGATTAAATTTAATGTTATGATGCCATGAAATATCCTGATGATGTATCTTGTGTTTTCAGCATTGACATTATTGAACCATTAACTCAAAAGACATTTGAGTTAAGTGAGAATGACAAGTTGATGGTTGCGCTTTGCAAAAGTATGAGTCTGGACAGCATTGGTAAGGTTGAAAGAAAGTTTTTAATTGATGATGAATTGCAAGAAGTAGTGTACGAATTGGAGGCACTTAAGCCTAAGGTAAGATCTAGTCCTTCTATGGACTTGCCCGCATCTTACATCATTCTTTTATCTTCCGTTTTGCAGCCTCCTAAATTGGAATTAAAGCCGCTGCCCAGCCATTTGAAGTATGCATTTTTCGGTGAAGGGGATACTCTCCCAGTGATGATCTCAAGTAAACTCAGCAAAGGAGAAGAGGAAGAGTTGATTGAAGTGTTAAAAGAACATAAAAGGGTTATGGGATGGACAATTGCAGATATCAAAGGAATAACCCTGGACAGGGTTAATGAGGGGGAATGATAATGCATGTCGTCTAGCCTAGGACGTTAAACAAGGGCACTTTAGGGAGGCAACCCAAGTTTAAGGCGTGCCCACGCCTTATTTCTAGTTTATTTTCAGTTCATTTTATTTATTGTCATCTACTCCAATAATTTACCCTAATTTTCTGTTCTTTTATTTACCCTCATACATGTCTACTCATGCCTTGTCCGATTTTCCCATAGGAACAGTGCACTACTCGAGCTCCTGAAGCAAGCACGGTTTCTCCGTCCACTTCAGCTGCCTGTCTTAGATTGCCGTGATTCCATATCCTCCACCATTCAGGGAAGTTAAACTCCTCTTTCTTTTCCATTTGTGCTTTTCTTTTTCCTACACATTGAGGACAATGTGTCTATTAAGTGTGGGGGAGTTTAGGAACATGCTTATCACTTTGTTTGTCCTTGACCATAACTTTTATCTAGTTAAATCATTAACTTCTAGTTTGAATTTGTGCAAGTCTTCTTATCTTGAATTGATAAAATATGCTAGATTATGTAATAAACTTAATATGACCAGATTTATTCTTAATTTTTCGTGAAATAAATGGTTGATTTTGGTCGTTCTTCTTATCATAAAATATGAGGCTTGAATTAATGAGGTGAAATATGCTTAACTTGCTTGATTTAAATCTACGTCATATGCATATAGAATTTTCACTAAACTTGCCTAGTCACATAATTATTCACATGTGAAAAATGTGATGGAAAAGAGGTTGCTGAAAAAAAAAATCGAGAAAAGTATTATGTTTGATTATGTTTGCTCCGCTGTTTTGCTCTATTTGAGTAACCAGGGGTCTTCATGCGCCCCATGTTGACACTCAGGCTAAAAAATAGCTAGCAGAATATGAGCAGTGCTAGTAGCCACTTAGGGTTGTGATGGGCTGAGTAACCGGAGGTAACCACCACAATTGGTTTACTTTCGCGTCAAAAGGTCTATGACACCCTAAGCAAGCCTAAAAGTGTTGCACTAATTTAAAAGCACCTCAATTTCTTGTTTATTACTTGAATTTGTGAAAGATTTGTGACTTGGCAGGTTAAGGGATGACTCTTTATGCATTAACTTATATAAAGCTCATTTGTGTGAATTTTCTAAAAATGTTCGAGCCTTGTGTTTTATGATGATAAGAATTATTAAAATCAGTTATTTATTGCTTGAGAAATTGAAACTTATTGGTTATGTTGAGTTTATTATTTATTTAGTATGTTGAATCATGGATTAATGAGGGATTTGTGCGAGTGATGGCTAGACGTTGTCAGTTGACAGATTTGGGTTATGCTTGAGGACAAGCATTGGATAAGTGTGGGGGAGTTTGATGATGTGTATATTTGACTTATATTTTGATTATATTTGGTGGTATTTTGGGAAAAGATTCGAATAAATAGAGTGGAATTTATTTGTTTTTATAAATTGTGATCGGGCGATGGTGAATGAGGCAATCGCGAAGATTTTGGACGTTTTTGAGCTATTGGTTGGGATTCTGCATATAAAAGATCAATTTTCTAGAAGATCCTTGCTCGCGGTTTAAGATCGCGCGGATGTAAAGCTGGCGCAGAATTTGGGAACGTGATTTGGCCATTACTTTCCAATTTTTCCAGATTTGATTGAGGGGGATTTTTGTACTTAAATAGAACTCTTAATTAGGGACATTAGGGAGAAGTTTTCTGCGTTTTATTTTCTCTTTCCTTGTTGGATAGAATTTCTTTTTCTAGACTTTCTCTTTTTTATTTAAGAGGTTGATCGCAAAAGGGAAGGTCAGACTTAACTCCAGAAAATTCAGAAACACGTTATTTTCTCTTTTGCGCATTTTGTAGCCATGTGTGGCTAACTCCTTTTTAGTCTAGCAAAGGATTATCAAAGTTCAAGTTCATTCAAGTTGTGAGATCTAAACTTAATTCTCCTTCTTAATTTCTGCAGTACTTATATATTCTCTGTTTTATTGTTTACCATTGCTTTGTTGGTTGTTACAATAAGAGCTCGTTGTGCAATTGACAGTGTGATAGTTTGCCAATTGAAATACCCAAACCCGTAATTGTTTAGGTGTTTTAATAATAGTGGCAAATAATATAACTTGATTAAAACCAGATTTTCAAGTTGTATTAAGAGAATATATGATCTAGCTTGAATAAGTTACGCGTGTGATTTATTGGTTAGGGTTGGGTTTTTCTCATTTTTCATGCTATTAGCGAATTGAATCCTAGGCGCGTGTCGGGGTTATTCGTTAATAAGGGATTAATCACAGGCGCGTGTCCAGTTAATCTAATATTAAGGAAAGATTAGGTTGTTAGAAGCGTTTCAACAACCATAACCAGTCTATTGCAGTATTTGAGATTATTCATTTGATTCAATGATCAACTTCCGAACTTGAATGAGATTACCTTTGCTAGATGTTGCATAATCTGATTTTCTTTAATTTCTGTTTGCTTATTTTATTTAAGTCTATTCTGCATAAATCCCCCTTTTTAGTTTCGCTTTTATTGTTTACTTGGTTTTCAAAGAATTAATAATTTATTAGTCTCTGTGGATTCGACTCTGCTCACCCTAAGTACAATTTATTTGTGATTTAGAGAGTAGGAATTATTTTTTTGGTGAATTCGACCACCACCAACTGTTAACCATAAGAGCCGAACCGTACTGTACCAACCTATTATGCTTAATGAACTTTCTACTATGTGCTGACCAACAAGTTTATTATTTCGTTATAAATGCCTTGTACTAATCTTTTATATCTAAATGTATTTGGCAATCCCGCCAAAATTCGCGTTGGCATGGGCTAAAACCACTAGACCCATGATCGAGTCTAATCCTTAAACTAGAGGAGTTGAAATTAAATGTTCCGTCAATTATCGATCTAAGTCTAAAATCCTATAAATAATCATTTTATTGCACAAACAATATGATGCTGGAAATTTTCCAAAACCTAAGGCATTTGCGGAACCCTCTCTTCTATCGACAGTCAAGAGAATACTCACTAATACTTATGTACATTGTTACTTGTAGTCATGAGATATTGACCAACGTCCTAGTATTATTTACCAACCTTTTTTGGATAGCCTAATAGCATTTTATTTGCCCCAAGCAAGGAAAAGTTTAACACATATGAGAATCTACTAAATCTTTGGGACCCTTATTGTATGGACATTTTTATATGCTACTACTATTGTTTACAACAATAACTAGAGCGTCATCAATTACATATCGAAGAAATTACTAATCAAGAGGAACACGATCATTGGCAAAAAATTCCATACTTTAACAGATTTTTCCAAATATTCACCATATTGATTATTGAAGGCTAATAATCGTTATTAACATGGAGACCAAAGAGCATACTAACACTTTGAAAAACTTGCTAAGTAATATCGTAAAAGTGCCACAACCCGTTACTAATGCGCACTTGAGATCACGAACTCATTTAGACATCAACCGCTTGGCTAATTAATGATTGACCATTCACCATACGACCTATAGAAAAAGTTACCTTACTAGAACTACCATACAATTACTATTTATTGCATTCGAGAACTTACTAAAATCTTATTTTAGCTATTTATTTCACGAACTTTCATAAGTTAAAAAAGCGATTTACATGGGCCAAGTCCTTCATGGGCTCGCACCAAACATGGGCTAAAACTCGGCCCGACCTCTCGCAGTCTCGCTGAAGGCCTTTTTCTTTGAGTGGACATTGTTATATGCTACTACTATAGTTTACAAAGATAACTAGAGCATAATCACTAACGTATCGGAGAAGTTTTTAATTAGAAGGAACGCGATCATTGGTAAAAACATTCCAAATCTTAATAGATCTCTCCAAACATTCACCCATTGATTATTGAAGGCTAATGACCGTTATTAACACGGAGACTAAAAAAGCATACTAACACATTGAAAAACAAACCGAGTAATACCATATAAGTAGCATGACCCGTTACTAAAGCGCGCGTGAGAATATCTTCACGAGCTCATTCATACATTAACCGCTTGGCTAATAAATGACAAGCATTCACCATAAGAACCGAACCGTACTGTGCCGGCCTATTATGCTTAAATAACTTTCTACTATGTGCTGACCAACAAGTTTATTTTTTTTCCTTATAATCCCTTGTAATAATCTGTTATAACTAAATGTATTTCGCAATCCCGCCCAAGTGGGCATTGGCGTGGGCTCAAACCACCAGACCCATGTTTGAGTATAATCCTTCAGCCAGAGGAGTTGAAATTAATTGGTTTGTCAATTATCGATCATGTCTAAAAATCCTATGTATAATCATTTTATTGCACCAACAATATGATGCTGGAAATTTTCCAAAACCTAACACTTGTGTATATTGTTAGTAGTAGTCATGAGATATTGACGAACGTCCTAGTGTTATTTACCAACCTCTTTTGGATAGCCTAATAAGCAATGAAAATTTAATCCATATGAGAATCTACTAAATCTTCGGGACCCTTATTGGATGGACATTTTTATATGCCACTACTATTGTTTACAAAAATAACTAGAGCCTCATCACCAACGTATCCGAGAAGTTTCTAATCGGAAGGAACACGATCATAGGTAAAAACATTGTAGACTTTAATAGATCTTTCCAAACATCCACCGCATTGATTAGTGAAGGCTAACGATCGTTATTAGGATGGAGACTAAAAAAGCATACTAACACATTGAAAAACTTACCAAGTAATACCATAAAAGTAGCACGACCCGTTACTAACGCGAGCGCGAGAATATCTTCGCGAGCTCGTTCAGATATTAACGGCTCGGCCAATTAATGACAACCGTTCTCCATAATAACCGAACCGTACCGTACAGTACCGTATCGACCTATCGATAAAATTTTCCTTACTAGAACTAGCTAACAATTACCATGCATTCGAGAACTTACCAAAATCTTATTTTAGCTATTAATCGCACGAGCTTTCATAGGTTAAAGATAGCAATTTACGTGGACCAAGTCCTTCGTGGGCTCGCACCAAACATGGGCCAAAACCCGGCCCGACCTCTACGCCTCGTTCGGCCGAGCGTCCACGACCAACCGACATGCCAGCGCGTGAGATGCACGTCGCGCCACCCGGCTCCAGCAGCAGGCGCACGCACCACCACCAAATCCACCTCCGAAAAGCGCGTCCGCCACGCGCCTTCCTCCGCCGGCCGCGGGCGGGGGCTCCCCCGAATCCCCGCCCCACGCGCCGGACAAACCCCGGTCGCCATTGGCCCGCGGGCCCCACGAGCCGCGCGTCCGCGCCGACCCCCACTCGCGCCCGCCCGTCCGGAGCGCGTGTTTGCGTAAATGCCGAACGCGCTCGCGCGAGCCCCAGACGCGGGTTTTGACTCGCGTGCGGCGCACGGGCGCGCGGGCGCCGTCCACCTGTAAGATAAGGCCAGAGATTGGAGAGTCTAGAGAGAGAAGGTGCTCTCCCCCCCCAACCCCGAACTAGCAAGAGAGAGAAAGAGAGAGAAAAACTCGAAAGATCCTCTCCGATAGAGAGAGAGAGAGAGAGACAGGGAGAGCGAACGAGCGAGTCGAAGATCCGATCGGAGCTGAAGCGCGGCGGCGATTCCGCAGCACTAATCCGGTGGTGGTTGCTGGCGGCGGCGGTGTGGTGGTTCTTCCCCGGTAAGCCCTAGATCGTCTCTGTTTCTTCGCCGCGAGGCCGCGAGCGGAACCCTAGTCGTTCGCGGAGTCTCGCGATCTGCTGCCGCCGGGGGGAGGGAGGGCTCGTCGGCGGGATTAGGGTTTTGGAGGTCGTGCGAATGTCCTGAGCCGGGGACGATTTTCAGGGGCGGGGGGGTGATTTTGTGTCCATCTTCGTCGTATCTTGCGAGGGTTTTATTTTGGTTTTGATTAGGGTTTGTGGAGTTACATGTATGGCTTCGGGGCCTGTGGTTGGAGGTGATGACGGAGCGAGGGAGAAGCAGAGGTATGCGGAGAGCAAAGTCTACACGAGGAAATCATTCAAGGGACTGAAAAAGGACGCCCCTGCCAACAATACCAATACCGTCCCCAACGCCGACGTCGATGCTACGAACGCCCCTGCCGTGAACCCGGGCAACGATATCGAGAACCACGAAGATGGAAACGGGGAAAAGGACGTTCCTTCTCGAACTATTGCTTCCGAGGATGATAACTCCGCGCAGCAACCGCCTAGTTCCCGCGTGGACGTGGCGTCGGAAGATTCTGGTGCCAACCGGCAAGAACCTGCGGCACCGAGTCCCCGAGAACCTCCTTCCGGTAATGGTTCCATGGTCACGACGGGTCTCGACGGTAAAGTTAAGATTAATTTATCTTCGCGGTCGAAGCAAGAAATCCGTGATTTGCGGAGGAAGCTTCAGAGCGAGCTTTATACGGTGAGGAACTTGGTGAAGAAGATTGAGGACAAAGAGGGACAGAGTATCGGTTTCAGTAACTCCCGTGTGTTGGTGAGTGATGCAGTTGATAATGGCCCAAGAATGGTTCACTCTGAGGTGGGCTCGGTTGGAGTTACTCCTCGTGAGAATCGGGCTTTGAATCAGCTGAGCATATCTGTTTTTGAGAATAGTCAGGGGATGACTGATAGTTTGGAGAAGGAGAAGAGGACACCAAAGGCTAACCAGTTCTACAGGAATTCTGAGTTCTTGCTTGCAAAGGATAAGTTTCCACCTGCTGAGAGCAACAAGAAGTCAAAAACGAATGGGAAGAAGAAAGGTGGGGAGGCAAGAAGTGGGTTGGGGATGGGAACTAAATTCTTCAAGAGTTGCAGCTCTTTGCTCGACAAGTTAATGAAACACGAATATGGATGGGTGTTTAACACTCCAGTTGATGTAAAGGGCCTCGGTTTGCATGATTACTATAGCATCATAAAGCATCCAATGGACTTGGGGTCTGTGAAGACAAGGCTGAACCGGAACTGGTACAAGTCGCCGAAAGAATTTGCTGAGGATGTTAGACTTACGTTCCGTAATGCCATGACATATAACCCCGAAGGGCAAGATGTTCATGTCATGGCTGAGATTCTGTACAAGATATTTGAGGATAGATGGGCCATTATAGAGTCAGATTACAATCGTGAAATGCGGTTTTTATTAGACTACGACGTGGGTCTTCCTACACCAACATCAAGAAAGGCATTTCCTCGGCCCCCTCCACTAGATATGAGAAGGTTATTAGATAGATCTGAATCTATGACGCATCCTTCTGATATGAGGTCGAAACCATTAAGTGTCACTCCTTCTGGTAGGACACCTGCACCTAAAAAGCCCAAGGCAAAGGATCCTCACAAAAGGGATATGACATATGATGAGAAGCAGAAACTTAGTACAAATCTCCAGAATTTGCCTTCTGACAAGCTGGATAACATAGTGCAGATCATCAAGAAGAGAAATTCATCTCTTTTTCAACATGATGATGAAATTGAGGTGGACATTGACAGTGTTGACACTGAGACTTTGTGGGAGCTTGATAGGTTTGTCACAAACTATAAGAAGAGTTTAAGCAAGAATAAAAGAAAAGCTGAACTTGCCATGCAGGCCAGGGCAGAAGCACAGCAGAATGTTTCTGATAGGGTATGTAACTTCTCTCTCTCTCTCTCTCTCTCTCTCTCTCTCTCTCTCTCTCTCTGGTTCCTTTCTAATTCACACGTTGGTTGAGTCATTTCAGGATCAGGCCACTGTTGTGGTAGAGGCACCAAAAGAAGCTGACACAGGTATTGTTTAGGAGAGTAGTATTAATTACTGTTAATTTGTCAAATCACGTTAAGTTGCAAATTTCTATTGTTTGCAGGTCAGAAGATTGTTACGTCCTTGCAGCCTGTTCAATTGGAAGGACATGGACCTAACTCAAGTAGGTCAAGCAGTTCAAACTCCTCTAGCAGTGATTCTGGTTCATCCTCAAGTGGTAATGACAATGTTTGACTTGAATTGCTGCGAAGAACTCATTTCTTCCAAAAATTAAGGATAGTGCTAGTAACATGTTATTGATGTTAAGTTGTTCTATCTCTTTTTCAGATTCAGATAGTGACAGTTCCTCAGCTTCAGGATCTGAAGCAGGGCATTCACCGAGGACCTGAATATGTTTGTTCAGGTATCAAGTTTGACATCCAGAATTGAAGTGGCGGCATTACTTGTTTCATTCACCGGTCATCTTTATTTGGCGAATCAATATGTTATGTGTTGTGTAGTAGTGTATTTGCTTTGCTGTGGGGGCCTTTTTTGGTACTGCATTTCATTATGCAGCAGAACTCTCGTTGATTCTTATGATATAACATGTCTACCAACAAGACAGTAGGTGTCCCTGATAATTAGTGGACCATCTATGTATGCTCCACCCATACTTGTCTCTGCATAATTTTTGGCCCTTCTTCTTGTCGTTGGTTCGCTTCGTGAGTTACATGAATTTCAGATCTATTAGGTCGACTAAGTCGCACATATTGTTGCCCATTGTTGATACAGCATGGAAAGGACTGTTTTTGCTGCAGGGCATGAATTTAGTAGCTGTAATGACATGAGAAGTATCAGTGTCTGGATATCTACTGCACTTCTTTTTCATGAAGCAATTTAAAGAATGCTTTGTTGTTAAATAAAAAAGAATTGTGTTTGTGTAGCCAAATCAATATATGTATTGCTCATATGACATTTAGGAACTGATTAAAAAATAAGAATTAGAAGAAGAAAACTCGTGTACGAGAAGTTTTGCTTATTGCCCCCACAATTTGGTTGAGATCGTAGTACCTTCTATTGTCAACAATGTATTGTTTTGAAACACAGCATATTTTTGTGTCCAACTCTAGCAGTCCGTATCAATATAGATTGCAAGTCGATGGGTGAAAACCCAGACATATGCAGCTAAAAATAGATATGTTCTTGCCAATGAAAATGGGGCGGGAATGGTAAAAGCTGGGAAATAGGAGAGGTAGATGTACTTTTTAGAGGAAGCTTTAAATAGTGAAGAGCTTGTTATTGTTGATGTTTGTTCATTCATAAATTGAACTTGTTTATACTTTTATGTTTACAGAATATGTCACAAGTTCACATTTGCTGGATTGATGGTTTTTCACTGAATCTAGTTTAACGTATTTTTCACCTTTTCTTGATTGCGTATTGTAACATTTTGTCACTGTTAAAAGTCACCACTAGCTAGATAGGCACACGGTTTGGTTATGGTGTTCTGCTGCCTAGGCCTTGGAAATGTTAGGTTGATTGAGGTTGCTCCTCTTAGTTTGTCGGAGTGAAAACTGCTTGACTAAGTAGAAACACCCAGGCACACAAGGCAGTTACCTTCTACTGGCGTAATTGAGTTGATGTCCTAGTTTCTGTTTCAGTAAGTTGTGTAGATGTCAACTGCTTTCTCTAAATTATTCGAGTTGACTTTGTATTCTTAAAGCCTAGTTGACTTTGCAGAAGTAATACATGTTTGTTGAGGTCCTTTTACTCCGTGTTCTCCCCTATATTGTTCATTGCCTATGGTGTGCAAGACGAATTTATTTAATATACAATGGAGTGGTGATTTTGCAGTGATGATAAATGACTGAGGAGTAACTGATATTATTTTTTTTGTCATGTGACAGATCGTAGGAACTTAGATAGGCGCAATTTACTGGGCAACAAGACATGATGCTTGGGAAATATATGGAAATCATACACTCTGCAAAGGAGTGAGATTGTTGCTTGCCGTTTGGCCTTATGGTCAAGAATTTGTACAATATAGGATAGGCTATGGTGACATTAGATAGGTTTTTCTTTTTGTGGTAGTACATGTACATTGCTAACTATTGTTGCTGGGTCTTGCTGGACCCTGTGACATGTTTGAAGCTTCTGCTCCTCTAGATTCAGGATTCTTTTGTGTATACAGAAAATTGTGACCCTAGTTCCTGAAGTAACGATTGCTTCGTAATTGCTTCACAATTATTTCTCTTACTAAGGTTGCTGCAGCCTGCATGGAATAACTTCAAAAGGTTAGATAATGGTTGTCGCTCACACCAGTGGAATCGGAATGCTTTCGCAAACTTTTTGCGTCTGCCGGTTTGATTGGTGTTGTAAAGCCCAGTTTGGCCTGCTTACGCCCCCTTCTCTTTTTGCAGAAATTTTTCTGCCGTTCAGGTGACGCAAGAAATTATGTAGCCTTTGCCTTTTAATCTAAGTGGAATTGAAGATCCGAGGGCAAGAGGATCCACAGGGCATTTCCAGTTGTTTTGGCCGAATAACTCCTTACGGGCTCTGATATTTGTCTCCACCGTTGGTTTTATTAGGAACTGATTCTTCTATGTCAACTCTTAGATAAGAATGATCAGTCAGAGAAGTCCAGTAATTTGGCCATAATGTGCAGCTTTACACCTTGGGTGATATACTACTTGATTGTGGCGATCGCAGCACTTGGTTGGCTGTTGTTGAAACTTGGAGAGAACTGTGAACATTAATTTCATCGATGTCTAAAGATATAGACTAAATGATCAGTTAGATCATGATATTGGAATGATCCTGGCATGGTGACTTCTCCTAGGCGCATATTCCTCGTATTCTGATTGTAGCCTGGCTGCTCGGTTCTGGGTTGCTTTTGACCCTACGCAATCGCCATCATAGTGTGTCCTGATTGACACAAGCTCAACAAGAGAAATCCGACGCTCGAGGATTCTATGCATAGCGGAACTGACAATTGTTGTGAATAGCAATCATCGACATTTTGAGGTGGTCATTTCTCAATTCAGTTGTCCTCTTCTTAGGACCTCAAGGAAGAGGGAGCCATAACAGTCTCTGCGCATTAACCATTTTTGATATTAGATTTAAACTAGCAATTGCCCATATGTTCTCTTCCTCCTTGTGTCCTGGAAGGCCACCTCCCTCATAAATCACTCGTCACACAACCTCGTCGTCGCAAGACAATACATAGGATGATCGTTGAAAGTTGCGAAACTTGATTTATGGGAATTGATATTAATATTGGACCGTGTTAACTGATGGCATTAGACGTGTCCAGCTACCATTTCTTGTCTAGTCTTGTTTCCCTTTTGAGTTTTTTCCAAGAACACAAGTCAAAACAGTGCCTAATGAGTAAAACACAGTTCCTAAGTCCCAGACTCCTCCATTCCATGTTTTTCAATGGTTGGGATTCCGATTCACGAGGAATTAAATGGCTAATATCCTCTCTACACACGAAGTTCTCCACTTGGAATGTAGATAGGGATAGGTTAGTGAGAATTTTTAGCCGATGTCAAAGTACAAGGATTTTGTCTGTGGATACATTAACGGACGAGATTGATGATTGAACGCCATAGAGATAGGCAGTCTGCAATCACCAATTTTCTCCACGCGTTGCAATTCTTCACCAAGAGTCCCCTTATTGTATTATCAACTATCTTGACACAGCTCGCAAACGCTGCCCTAGTAGAAATTAGGATAGATGTCCCGGACCTAACTCTCTGCAGTCAATCAGGCACTTAGCTTGCCTGGGTTCAAGAGATTCTTCTCCAGCCACGGCAACGTCGAATGGTTGGAGGATCACGGGATCAAGACTCATCATCGGATGAATCATCGTCCTTCTCATGATCCTCCAGCTGCCATGAGCCATCCTCGTTCTGAACCATCCCTTTGTTCTTCATCACCCACCACGAGTCTGGCACCAGATACTCGTCCCTAAGGAACGTATGGTGCTTGTTCACCAGCGCCACGTCCCTCTTCACTTCCAGCTTGAAACCTCCTTTCTTCCCTTGCGTGCCTGCCACCCCGTGCAAATACCCCTCTACCGCATGCCAACTCGAAGTGTTCCCAGGGTACTTCATGTACTTGGACAGTTGATTGTTGATCAGCAGCTCTTGTCCAAGGTCGGAGTAGTACCCCGCCACTGGGACCTTCGGGACTATGTCGGGCAAGTTAGTGATGCGCAGGAGGCGCAGGCTTGGGATGGAGTTGGCAATATTGCAGAATTTGAGATTTCCCACGCGGGGGCTTGCAAAGGCAAAGGCAGTCACGGGGCATGGTTGCTGTGATTGGATGCCACACGGCTTGTTGTAGCCGTTCCAGGCAATGTCGACTGCACTGAGCGATGCAAGCGACGCTCCTAGGCTGTGGCCTGTGACAGTTATGCTGATTTCCTCGTCCTTGTATTGGTCAACCAGCCGCTGCACTTCCGTCAGGACCTGGAATTTCGGATGAAGAAAACATCAGAAATCGCGACTGCGAGAGCAACGCTTAGAAACAGAGTAGAGAAAACATGAGGTATAATGAGTTTTGCACCAAATTCTCTCTTCAATGCTCTGACAAGGGCGACATTTACCTGGTCCCTGGCACTAGATTTATTGAACTCTGAGCGAGGATCATCCGAGGTATAGACGGAAAGGAACCCGCTGTGCACTTTAGGAATGATATTATCAGCTTCATCTCCGGCTGCATCTGCAGCTGCGTCTGCATTGGAGTCTGTGTCCCCCAGTATCTTTGTAGCAGGCGTCAATGGAAAATTGAAATCGCTAGCCCATTCCAGGATCTGAATAGTACCTCTCCACGCAATCAATATATCCCTCCGTCCAAGCGCGGCCTTGCCTTCGTCAGTCGCCACTGCAACATACCCCATCCAGTTCGACTCCTTGTTCCAGGCCTCCCTGGACAGGGACCTCAGCAAAAAACATTCGCCGACCTTGATCGAAGACGTCGCGTACAAGTACTTGGTGGCAGTGTACTTGAAAGGGTTGGCGATCGACAGGCCAACCTTTGAGAACAGATCTTTCATGCCGTACCGGCTGTCGCCAGCGTACTTGGACTTGACCTGGTCATTGAAGGTGTCATAAGTCGCTGAGGCCCGCTCGCCATAGTGGATGATGTACTGCCTCAGGTCGAGGTCAAGAGGGTCCAGGAGGTTCTTCCAGTTGTTCTGCCCACTTAACTCCTTCCATCTCTCTGGTATTTTCTTAAACATTGGATTGAATCAAATCAATCCTCCTCCAACACTTAATCAGTCCCAAAAGCTCTTCAACTCGTTCCAAAAATTGATGGTTCCTAGTCAAGTTCAGTTTATATGACAATCTGATAGGGTGTGCAAATCATGGTGGGTTGGCTGAAACATGAAACTTTGGTCAACCTAGGAATATGCGGATTGTTGTCGTTCACAATATTTTGGTGGGTTTCGTTGGAGCTTGGTGTTATCGCCATCATTTGTTTTGCATGATCACATCACGGAGACGATACCCAATTCTCATGGCTTCCCATTACAGTTTTGTCTCTATGCAACTATTAAGTCCAGATGCGTAGAGCTTGCAGTTTGTGATGATGTGCTGTTTACCGCATATATAACTCGTATCAGTTCTTTCTCAACATTCGACATCATAAATCTTTACGGTACAAATTCAGAAGGGAATCATAGTAATAAAGTGCTAACTCCGATCAACATGTAAGTTTAGGTGTGGCGCTTATTACGTCATATTTAAGTTTCCTATCTACCACGTATCATGTTCGTACCATAGTAACTAATCAATCTCTAAAAGTGAAAGCACTATCCTGAAGCAATGCCTGTATTCTAATCCAAAAATACAGTAAGTACCCAACTAGACAGAGGGAACATACTAGTCATAATGATTGAGATGTGCCTTTAAACATCAATCTCCTGCCATTTGAAATCTCTCCGCCTTAGAAATTGACAGGGAGGCATTTTAGCTGCAGGTGAATGCTACGAACACCACTTAGCCATTCCAAAATCACAAGCATCTTGCAACTTCGTTTAAACGCTTCAAGAGTCCAAGAAAGCAAGGATTGAAAAGAGAAGGAAAATGGAAAATGTTTGTCTCTCTGCACACGCACGTACATACACACATTTTACTATAATTGAGCCGGGCTTCATATATTGACGATGAGTTCTCTCACTGCTCAAGTCCCTGAGCACCATGCTCGAGTCGCTTGCCACCGTAGCCCAAGTCGTACACTAGTGCGTTCTCAGGCTGCATGCGTGGTCCTTGCCCAAAGCCATGTCCTTGGTCGACTGGGCGATCTCAACCAGCGTCTCTCCAATGGCTCCCAGTATCCCTCCCAATTTCCCCTGCTTTCCTTGCTCTCACGTTCCATTGAACTCCAACTCCACGGTGCCTCGGTTTTCCTTGTCCTGGTACTCCTCCGGCTCCTGCGAGATCTCGTCCATCGTCTTGGTTCCTCCGTGGTTGGTCGCCCATGTGCCCTCCACAAATCACAGTTCATTCATACTCAGATCACAGTCAAGACATTGACCTAGTGCAACAAATACACCTAAGTAGAATTAAAGAGGCACATCTCGCCGTGAATGTTCCTCGTGTCTTGCAGAATAAACGTGCATTATCGCAGCAAGATCTCGATTTTCATTTTGAAAGTCAGGTTTCAGTGATTTTGACCATGCTTCTACAAATCTAAACACGTGTGAACTCATTTAAAAACATGAATGATAATCAAAGTTCACTATAACCTATTGAAAATGGACAAAGTGTCAGTTACTTGGGTCGGTCAGACCTATAAAATTCATCTCCATTAACTGCGGCTTAATGAAGCGAAAACAACAGTCCAATGGAACCTAAAGTCTAATGCGATTTAAGGGAGGGAAAGAAAAAGTAGTGTGTGCTTGAAGAGAGAGGCGGCTCGTAAATGATTCGACACCTACATACCTATCATTCCATATACCTGCCGTTCTCGCGACGGCTGCGAAGACTGCTCCGTCTTCGCAGCCATCGCCTCCTTCGCTCTATCCCTGACCGCCCCGGCGGCATCCTTGGCGGCCACCAAGGGCTTCGCGGCGATCTCCGCCGCCTTATGCCCTCCCTCCACCGTATAGTCCTTGGCCGTCGTGACCGTTTCCTTCACGGCCTCATAGCCCTCCTTGCTCTTCTCTGCCAAGTACTCGGTCGTCCCACTCGCGCCCTGAACCACCTTCTCCTTCACTTTCCCTTTCTTTTCACCACCACCGCCTCTCTTGGCCGTTTCAACCGGCTTCTCCGCCATCTTGGAAGGGCTGTGGTGCTCCGTTTTGGCGTTGGTGGTGGTGGTGATGGTGGTTTCGCTTGGAGCGTCTTTGCTGCCGCCGACGGTGATGGCGGGGTCCTTGGCCTTCCCGTCGAGGGACTCGTAGTGGCTGGTCATCTTGGGGACTAAGGGCGATAAATGGAATCCATTCTGCTCCAGAAATCAAATTCTTGTCAGAAATTGATTTCTGGAATTCTTGCCAAAAATTGATTTCTGAAGGAGAAATCTGTTTGGTAAAACATGATTAATTCTGCTCCAGAAATTGATTTCTGGAAGAGAAATCTGTTTGGTAAAATAAGAAGAAATTTCTATTTTTGGATGAGAAACACATTTGATAATGTCACGTTAGTTCTATTTCAGCAACAAAGATAGTTCAAACTCAATTGCAAAATATTATTTATCTTAATCTACAATGCATAATATTCGAGGCAAAATTTAGTACATTTTTTTTAAATCCTAAAATAAAAAGAGCAGAAATTCCAAAATAACATGTCATTACGAGAAGACATGGTACCAAATTCTCATAAACACATAATACAAATCTTACAATACAGCATTACATTACAGAAGGCAAAAAAAGGCAAAAATCCGTATTTTCAATATGTGAAAACTTCACTGGTGCAGGATCAGTGAAAACAATATGTTGCATCTGATCTATTGTATTTTCACTTGACACTACATAATGATCTGAAAAGGTGGTCTCAGTGGGATGTTGATTTTTTGTAAGCTTTACCTAGTGCTAATGCCTTGCAATCTCACCGGCTCTCGCGCTCAACCCATAAAGTAGCAATTAAAATGGATGCTTGTAAGTAGCGAAAAAGAAGAGAAGAGAAAAGAATTGGTAATGGTAGTTCTCAACCACCGCCAGTTAATTGAATGCTGTGCGTTTATCTTCCTCTCCTATCATATTTACCATAATCACAAACCCGAATACAAAGGTAAAAGGTTACAGGGCATATGCTAACAATGTTGAATTTTTTTTTTAAAGAATTTTTTAAATGGCATTACAATCTGCCACTCAAATTGGAAAGAACCCAATTGTTAGCAGCGCCTATGGGCATACACAATCATCCCCTTCTCCAGCATCATCATCCGAGTCGGCGAATCCATCGAAAAAGGCATTGAGGTACCAAGGGCAACGTTCGTTCCATTCACCCTTCCTCGCACGAGCTCGCCATTTCTGATCTTCAATCATCTCCGAGGAAAGGCCCCACTCTCGTAATTCTTCCTCTGTGTGATGGATAGCAAGGCTGTACTCTCCACCTTCCCCCAACTGCATCACACGGAACTCGCAATTCCCTGGATTGTTGAGTTGCTCGAATTGCTCAACCGTCCACTTGAACCATTTCATGAGGAAGACGCGCGATGTCAATCCGTGAGATACGATGATGAGATTCAGATCATGAGAAGGATCAATATGGTGCCTGTTCATATCGATGTCTCTCCATAATGATTCCATAAAACCTGCAGAATTTACATGCTTCTTTAGTGCAGTTCAGTAGTATTATAAGCACAGTAAAATGACCAGAACTTTATACAAACAGGGCTTCATGGAGCTCATCTGGCTGTCCCTCTTGGGGTAGAACATCTTCCAAAGAACACTCTACATCAAACTAAAAAATAAATGAAAGCAGCATATTCGTGTGTCAGCTTACCTTATTTCCCTGATAATAATAGAACAACCAAGGACTGCAACTTATTGTTAGAATACTAGCTGGGTCAAAATACTTTAACCAGTTTGTCACCTCAGCAGTCCATGTTATTCTTTTCTCACCTTCTATAAGATTGGTATGAAATTTCTGTAAAACTTTTAATCCACTATACAGTACATTATACTAATAAAGCACGCCGTCGACAAAAAAAGCATACCTATGCCTATGAGGTGACCGAGAAATGTGCAGGCCAGTCATCAATATACTTTCACCCTAAAAGATTCTACCTTCAACTTTACTCATGAACCATAAAACTCGGTGGTCTATAAGACATTAAGCGAGATGGGTTCAATGCTATGCACAGGGATTTTGCATTGATGATAAGCTATATCCTCAACTGCAGTAATCCCAAAGCTGGATGACCATATGCTTGCATTCTCTTTTCTGCACACTCAGGAAACAATTCGAGCTCTTGGCATTGCAAAGCACATCATTCAAAGGATCCGAAAAGAACAACAATCAGTAGATTGGCTGGTGGAACCAGCAGCTAAATAATTAAGCTTTAAGACAATCCGTTGACTCCCTCCCTCCCTCCCTCCCTCCTGGCCAGAAACCATTTAGGCAAGATCAAGAGGAGCTCTCACTGGGAACAGTTGCAGAGGATGGACTTTAAACATACTCAAGCAAGTTCGACAAACAGCAAACCTCTCTGACCAATAACAAAAACACATGATCAAGCAAGACATTGGTACGCCATCCACACAAATTCATTCCTTCAGCTGATTTCTCTTGTGGACACACACCCTCACGATTCATCCGCACACTAGACCAGCCACGAAGCAAAACCGACATCAATGAACGCAAAGTCGAACAATCGAATTCAAACACCATTAGCCCAACAAGCAGCATTCACGTGAAATTGCATTGATCGAAAACATACAACCCCGACGCGAAATCGAAGGCCGAAGGATGGAAAGAAGAAAAAAAAAACTCACTCGAAACGCGATCGAACACATCGGCCGCCGATTCCCCTTCCGGAAACCGGAAGAAGAACCAGCCGAACCGCTCCCTCGCCTCCTTCACCCGCCTCATCCGCTCCTCCACCTGGAAGTTCCCGAAGTCCTCCTCCCGAATCCGGCACTCCTCCCGCACCCCCATCACCCGGTTCCGGCCGAACGACCGCCCGATCTCGCGGAGCGTCGACCGGGTCCGCTCGTAGGGCAAGGCGTAGAAGTAGACGCGCCACCCGCCGCCGCCGGAGGAGACCAGGGAGCAGAGCCGGTCGCCGGCGGCGCGGGCCTGGGCGATCCCCTGTGGGGTGAGGGGGATCCGGTGGTCGGGGGCGGTGGTGTAGGCGGACGGCGAGAGGTTGCCCTGTGACTCGCCGTGGCGGACGAGGATGATGCTCTTCGGGAGCATCGACCCGTGCTGCGGATGCACCATTGTCGCAGCTCCTCCTCCTCCTCTTCTCCTTCTCCTCCTTCTCCTGCAAGAATGGCCAGAATGAGTTCCGGGAAGAGAGAAGCTACAAAAAGTAGCTTCTTTATTTTGGTGGAAAACTCGTTCTGGAGCCAAAATTTCATTCTGGAGGCAAAAAAAGAAAGTGTTTTTACCAACATAATTTTTTTCCAGAATGCAAAAATTACTCAGAATGCATTTCGGAAATTTTTTAACAAACACATTTCTGTTTCGGAATGCATTCTGGAGCAGAAATTTTGCTCCAGAATGGATTCCATGCGCGCCCTAAGTTTCTCTCCACGTCGTTGTTGCCGATGTCGTCTGTTCGGTGGATTTGTTCAGAGGCCATTTGGTTTTTAGTAGTGAGCCCCGTTTTGGATTTGATCTTGCTTCGGTACTGGATAGCGCTTGTCCGCGAGAAGCAGACGGCGGCATGAGAGATTTGGCAGGCGCACGCGTGTGCGAAGATGGAGGAGGGAGTTTTTGTCTTGGAGCTATTGGGCTTTCGACACGTGTGATGAGCTCGGACACGTCAGCACGGCCATTGCTCCGTTTGTAGAATCATCACTGCCTTTCTTACTGAAGGCATTCGGCAACATGGCATTAAGCATTGGGCAGAAGTTCTTAAGCGATTCCATCCTCTACCTCATTGGGCTAAAATCATGCCGCTAGGGATGCCATCCACCATGGATGAGTACCAGTATAATTAGCTAGAGCCACTAAATTTTTCCCACACCCAAGGAAATTTAGAGAATCTTGTCCTGAAGAAATGTGTTGACCGATTTTAACTCTAGGGAAAGTCCTAATCTCGACTCGAATCGTGAGCCCATCAAAAAGTAAAGTAATCTTTCAGAGTTGGCGTGCCTACTTTAAAAATATTAAAGTTGTAAGATTTGTTGCTTTGTTGTATTATTGGGACTCCACCAAGATCTGGGCCGGGCAGGGCCTTGGGCAAGGACCTGGCGACCCTTGTTGGCCACAATAAAAAGAAAGTAAAGAAGGAAAATAGAATAAAAGGGAAAAAAGAAAAGAATAAATAAATAATTCAAAAAACATTTAAATATTTAAAAATTATTCACTTCAGCGCTGATCGTGCCACGTAGAACAGCTAGCGTTTATGTCAGTGATTTCCAACTAATATTAACCGGAATGACTTAATTGGCAAAGCATGAAAAAGGTCTAATTTAGGAGTCAATTAACAGAATTAAAATGTTTAAGAATCGATTAGCAAAAGTGCAATAGGTTTACCACTTCTTTGGTAATTTTTTTCTATTTACTATGTAGAATTTAGTCGATTGACTTAAATAATATATTTAGTAAAAGGGCTGTGGAAAGAGCACCACCCTACTTGTGTAGGAAATAAATAATGCAAAAAATATTTAAATAATTCAAAAAATATTTATTCACGTTCCATTATTATATAAACCTTTATCCCGATGCATGTGGAAACAACCCTCATTGGGTAGGTTTGACGTTCCTTTAATCATCTTTAATTTCTCTGTCTTCTCATAATCGAAGTGCGCCTTCACCCCGCTACACGATATTTGCCTATTCTAGGAAGATTGGAAAAAGATAGTCGCTACATTTTGGGTCACGGAATTGACAGCATTTTCCCGATTTTTTTTTCTCTTATAGTTTTGAAGATTCGGTACTTGTACTTTGCAAAAGATATGGTGTCAAGCCACATTTTTGGATATATTGAACTTGGGATTAGAGATAATTAGGGAAACTCGAGTGGAAGGACTTGAATTACCAACTATTAGAGATAATTAGGGATTAGAGATATGATGTTGATTCTATTATTTATCCATATCTCTCACGATTGTATATAAATTGCACGCATACATTTGATAAAGGGTTATTCTTTTGTCCTTCAGTGCCGTCACCATCTCCTTCAAAAAGATATAACCTAGGTATTTTTTTCTAGGAATTTGTGTGGTGACAGATGGCAAGCTTGCAATAGTGAGGATTTGGAAGCATCTTCCCTTCCCTGGTGGCTTTGCTCGTCGGCATTGTCATCCTCGCCGCTGTATACCCCGTGCGCTATGGCGAGAAGCAGCCATCGATCTTGTCGGGAGAGATAGAGAGTCGCTCCCTCTTGAACCCGTCTCACACGCCCCTATACAAGGGGGGACGGTGCCGAGTACATTTGGGGCCAACTGGCTTTCGAGAAGCTCAAGTGGAAGGATTTGAAGTACCAACTCTAAAAACTAATAAGGGATTTTTTTAGGATAATATCTTGTGTTAGAGATATTTTGATAATTTTATCTGTATATTTCAAGATTGCATGATATCGCACTCCTATGATTATATATCATAATTGAGTTAGCAAATATTTTTTGAACATTTAAATAAGGACTCTAAAAAGTAGGAATATTCTTTTATGCACATCAAACACTTTCTCAAGCGAATTGATAGCATTTATTGACGAAATCGAACCAAATATGTATCAAAGGTAAAGATATTAAACATGAGCACGTGAAATGGTGAAGTTGCCCAATTGGGTGATCTTTTCGGGTGCATTGAAGTGATGTGTACGCTTGACTTTTGGATGATAGTGAATAGGATTATGATCCGACAATTGAATTCTACTGGGCACCATTGCTGGTGGAATCGAACTGTGACAATCTGGCAAACTAGCCGACCAAATCGCTCAAGTTCGGGCCATTGGAAAGCATGCAAGGCATTGGTCCGACATGGGACATCCTTGTCTTCGATTCTTATCTTTGGTGGAGGCAAGGACCCAAGATCAAAGGTTCGTTAGTATGTGCATGTTGAGCTTACTCAGTATAGTAATTTTTCCAAAGTATCTGCATTTCATGGATTCTAAAGTTTGCAATTTGACCTCCAATTATCTAGTTGCTACTTTATGGAGGGAGGGAGAGGGACTCTTTAGTTCGTTCTCTATTTTTGTTTACTCGTTAAAATGGTCAATGACACCTTAAGTGTTAAACTTTTGCTTAACATTGAATACCATCACTAATTCCTAAAATTGGCTTAACATGGGCTTCTGATTAAGCAAAATGCCAACTCCACGGTGATTAATTCTCCCATGGTATCAAAGTACAAAGCCATTGTAAGTTTCTCAATTTAAGGGCAATTCAAGAATTACATTAAACAAATTATAAAGAATAAATAACACACTTTTAGGGATCACAAAAGAATTTGCACAATCGATCAAAGTTTAAGGATCATTGTATCATTTTTCCTAATATAGAAAAAGGCTCCAAGGACACATTTTATGCACTATAAAGCAACGAATGACACACTTTGAGAGAGAGAGAGAGAGAGAGAGAGAGAGAGAGGGATAAAAGCTTGGACCTTGGCAAGTTAGGAGGGAAGGGCTGCCATATGTACTTGAGATACTCTTATAGTCTTACTACTCTTTTTATCAGGTCTCCCGTACTTGATGCAGTCATTCTGTGGAATTATGTAGGGACAGCTTGAGGAGTCATAGAGAGGGTATGAGCATCGTACACCCATTTTCCTCGGAAGAAATCGCATCCTCCAGCAAGTAATTTTCTTGCACTGAAGTTGGTGGCGGTGATACTTTGGTTAGTGTGACTCGGGAAATGCTCTGCTTTTGCATGGTAAAGAAAAAAAAGAGAGGAAAATGGCTCCGAACAGGAAAGCCATCTCGGGTTTTTTTTTTAAAAACAACCCTTGATCTGTTCAAAGAAAATGGTCTAGGAATGTCGAGAAAAGTTTGGCTTCAAACAAGTGCTTATATAAGGCATGTGTGTGTGTCTGTTTGCTGGAGTGTTTTTACATGGTATGTGCGACATGAGGATTAGTATTAGTAGTAATGGCTGACGAAAGGAATGATTTTTTTTGCCTTTTCTTCTTGAAATCTTTGGATGGACTCCTTTCAATATTAGGCATGTGGGTTTGGATGCAATCCCTTGTTTTTGGAAAACAACATCGGTAATCATGATAGTCTTGAATCTAAAATAACGAAGACACTTCCCCACTAACGAAAGAGATCTAGTAATCAAGAAATGCTGCATTTGAAGTTCTTTTACCAGGTTGATAATTGTAATAGTATCTTTCTTTCTTCTTTTCCCTTTTATCTTTTTTCCATTTTTTCCTGCATTCTAAAGAACCTTTTTGAAATGACATCAGATGATCCTAGTAAAGTAATTCAGACAAATTCTCAATAATGTCAGAGACTACTTCGCTTGTCCCAATTGAGACTCCACCTGATCTCTTTTTGGAATTGATTGCTAATAAAATCTTCGCACCCCAAGATTTTGCATCAACAACAAGAACTACAGAAACTCCATACTTGTCCTGACTACTGAGTGAAGAATTTTGCATCAAAAACAAAAAGTACAGAAGTTTCAGTCCAGTTCTGAGTGAAGAGACTTGGGGTGATGATTCGAGGAAGCCCAAGTGCAACTGCTCCATAAAATTGATACATGTCAACGGCTTTGTCCGCTTCTCTGTGATTTTTTCCATCCAAAATATCATTATTATAGATTGGACCCGAAGATATATGATTGGACTTACCTCCAAATTCATATCAAGGAAATCTGAGAAATGAAAAAAAATCAATGTCCTAATGCAAAGCAGCCATAAAAGGGAGAAAAACCATATCAGAAAAGGTTGGCTTTCTTCGGAATTTTCACTTACAGGCACATGGACTCCTATGAAGTACAATGTAATACTGTAAGTTTCTCAATTCAAGGGCATATTCTGTTTTGCATCTTGGGGCAATCTTCAGCCCCCCGAACCAATACACATATACACGTGACGTTAGAACCTTTTTTATTGTTGCAGTTACAAATTCATCAATCATGTAAAGACTAAAGAGAATGCCCTAGGCCTTGAAACAATTGAGTTTCAATCTAAAAACCTCATTAAGAATAAATTACTAACAGTTTCCTTGACCGCGATACTGAGCTTCAGCTGAATATAGCCGTGTACAGGAGCTCGTTCCATGTGTCGGGCAACCCCGGAAGGCACCAGTGGCTGCAATCCATGGTGCCGCTGTGGTCGCCACTGTAATGTGTCGGGTGACCGTCCTTTCGGTACTCTGAGAGTGTCGTGATGTCGAGCAGATAGACAGGCTTCTTGATCCTACTCAGGACTTTGTTTACGACGACCCAAGACAATGGAAGCCCCGCGGGGTACTTGTAGCCAAAGTACGGCTGTGTTTGGCCAGAGCAAGACTTTGACGGTGCATTCCAATCCTTCCCTCTGATAGCCCAGAAAAAAACAAAACAGGCCACAGAAATGAGGAAATTAACATAGATATTGTCTCAATGTGCAAAAAGTTGTTCTAGGCAATGACCAGCTCAGAGACATAACACCAATCGGACATAACAAAGAGGATGGTACTGTGCTTACTCATAGTGGGTTGGGGAAATTCCTTGGAAGAAGACCTTGGTTCTTGCAGGATCGACATTACGGTTCACCCATCGAGCCCATGTGGTCATTCCTTTATAAAAGGCCACCAGTCGGTTCATGTCCTTGTACAGCTTGTTGCCTTCTTGCATATAATCCCACCTGCATTTTCATGTACCCAAAACCTAGTCACACACACAACGCACATAAATGATATCCTACTGTGTAATTTTGGCGAATACCAACACCATATGGACATGAAAGCTGTCTCGTAATGCACAGAACTAGGAACCATGACCCTGCCGTGCCGGTCACTCGCATCATCGGAAAATGGAAAACTCAGCTCGATAAAGCACAATCTATCAGGACCGTAACAGGCATTGCAGAAATAGTGAATCTGAATATAACAGAAGCTCAGAAATAGTGTGATTTGGGGGGTTCTTTTGTCAAAGAATTTGAATCAAAACCAAGATGAGTCTTACGGCTGAGTTCTCCCGGTGTGAGTCCACCAGTGCCAGGAGTTGAAGACCAACATGTCCATGCCTCGCCACGCATTGCCACCGTTGATCGAGTCGAGCTTCAGCACTCGTCCCGCTGGCTCTTGCACCAGATCCACCAGGTATTGCGTCCGGTACAGCAATATTTTCACGTTGTAGTCCTGCTCACAACATGTAATTTCCAT
This sequence comes from Syzygium syzygioides, assembly GCA_031216285.1. Taxonomy (NCBI): domain Eukaryota; kingdom Viridiplantae; phylum Streptophyta; class Magnoliopsida; order Myrtales; family Myrtaceae; genus Syzygium; species Syzygium syzygioides. Next base: position 20,943,410 of record CM062242.1, read on the forward strand.
TAAATACATTCTCGTATACGATACGATCTGCTGATTCAATACGGTAAGGTACATTATATCTTTTTTTCCTGTCTCTTCAATCAGAGATACATTACTCCTGAGAGTATGTAAATTGCACTTCACTGTAGTGAAAATGACGTAGGCAGTGAGATGATTAATTCAGCAAAAAGGGGCCAAAAGAAATGGAAAAAAGAAAGCGAAAGTTTGACTCTAAGTTTGAACGGCGGGATTTTCCAAAAAAAAAACTTTCACTAATTCAAAAGGAGATCTAACTTTGGGCCCATTTAACTTTGATTAATTGGGATTGATTTTTTTTTTACTAATTAAGTGTGGGTCCATCTAATTAGGATTATGTAAAGTGGCATTATCCTTACTATCATCCCTTTATACCCGCCTTTAATTGGTCTTTGGCCGTAAATTGTTGCACATGGAATCACTGGCACGCGAGGAGCAAAAGGGCGATTGAAAAGAGAACCAAAAGTGGGTGTATAAAGATAGATCAATAATCTGTTTTCTACACGTCGAGGGCATTTCAATTAAACATAATTAGGCAATTAGACAAAGCTACTCCCTAAATTTTCCAAATAAAAAGAGAACGAAAAGCGTAAAGAAAGATCAAGCATCTACTATCCATGCCGATAAAGACAATAAGGGAAAAGTAGACAAAGCTACTCCATGAACTTTTTGAATAAGTGATTAATAAAGCCTCTTTGTGACCGAAAAATGAGAATAATAAAGTTGCCGAAGATATTACTTTGAAACAAATACCAGCAATCAAAAAAGAGACAAAAGAATTTGGGAAGTGCTGAAGAGTGCTTGAATTTCAGAGCATTAATTAATCTTTTTAAATTTTGCTGTGGTTATTCGTCCTAATTCTTCTGGACCAAAGAACGTGTGGTCCATAGACATTTACCATTCACTCACGCCCTCTCGCTCTCCTGATGAAATCCCCGCCGTACAAACAAAATATCTGATGAATGCCCGTGAATGCGTCCGGTGCGTGAATTGATTATTTGGCTACAGGACATTAATTCATAAAAAGAAAACGGTAATATAGTAAAAGAATATTTTAGAAGTACATCTAAAATTAAATTCTTGCATGTGCGGATCTCACATCCTCGTCCACACGGCCCAACATGATGATGTTGGTTTTCACTACTAAACCAAAGTGAAGACAGCTTACTGGGGTGGGTTTATCTGAGCAACTTTAAACAATTTCTACCTTACATTATGTATTTCCATGTTGGTTTCCACTACTAAACCAAGTGAAGACAGCTTACTGGGGTGGGTTTATCTGACAGACTTTAAACAATTTTTACTTTATATTATGTATTTTATTGGAACTGTATATATATATATATATATTCATGGGAAAATATATTTATGGAAACGACAATAATGGGCTGCTTCCAAAGTGGGAGGAATGGAAATTCCCAAAGTTCAGGAAATCGAGAGCAGAAACCTTTTGCCAAGGGGGAAAAACACACGACAAGGGTCAATGGAGGTAATGACATTCCTGTCTTTGTGTTTTCAAATTAAAAATTGATGCTTAAAGAATGTGTAAAAAAATCATTCCCATCTGAATCAGAAACACTAATGATGATTTAACAGACAACTGGAGATAAAAAGACCTGACAAAAGAACCGGCAGAGTAAGAAACAAAAGCGAGAGAGCACCACTAATCACGCTCCTTTTTGAATGCTAATGCTCCAAAAATCACACACACTTGATCGAGATCTTCATGTCTCTACCGAGTCCAATGGTTGAAACAGTACAAAACTGATGAATAATGTTTTCAAACCAAGAAAGCAGCAGAGGAGAGAGAGAGAGAGAGAGAGAGAGAGAGAGAGAGAGAGAAGGGGGCGGGAAGGAGCAAGAACATACCCAAGAGCTGAACTTGAAGAAACAGGAAACTGGTTTCACTCGAATTTTGAAATAACACAACTTTGCCTCCTCGAAAGGCATGTGGAAAAAAACGACAACACATGCATGCACTGTGAGAAGCAATGATTCTTGCTGGATTCCACAAAGGGGTTAAAGAAAAGGAAGAAGGAAAAGCCAGAGCGGCCTGTCTTTCTTTCTGAGCCAAGCCAGTGACGATTTGAATTGATGAAGAGTGAAGACGGTGGGTGTGTATTTGGGGACTCACCAGAAATGTGAGCGAAGCAAGGCCTTCTGCCCTGATGAGTGAATACCTGGCGTTGGGCATTTGGGCATGAATCATACAAGACAGGGACTGCCAAATGTTCAAGCTCAGCGAGTCGCCCACAAACATTATCCTCTTCCCCCTCCATCTATTCAAGAAATTCCCTGCACTGAACCTGCACGACAATAATCGCATTTATATTTGCATTAACACCCACATTTCTCTTCATTAATAATAAAGAAAAGGCACAGAGGACACATTTTTGTGCACTATAAGGAACGAAGGACGCATTTTTTAGCAGGAGGGAGAGAGAGGTTAAAATTAAAGCTTGGGACCTTGGCAAGTTACACGAGAAGGGTTGCCATCTGTACTTGAGGTACTGCTTATCAGGCCTCCCATACTTGATGCAGTCAAATTGTGGATCTATGAAGGGACAGCTAGAGGAGTCATAGAGAGGGTATGAAGCATCGTATACCCACTTTCCTCGGAAGAAATTGCAGCCTCCGGCAAGTAATTTCCTTGCACTGAAGTTGGTGGAGACGAGACTCTGGTTAGTAAGACTTGGGAAACTTTCTGCTTTTGTATGATAGAGGAAGAAACAGAGGAAGATGGCTCTGAACAGAAAAGCCATCTTGGGTTTTTTAAAAAACCCCGTGCAAAGGAAAATGACTAGGAGTGAGGAGAAAAGTTGGTCTGAAACAAAGTGCTTATATAAGGCATGTGTGCGTGGGGGGTGGGGGTGGGGCGGGGCCGGCCGGGGGGGTGCTTTCACACAGTATGTGTCACAGGAGGACTCGATCTAGCAGTAATATCCTATAAAGTGAAGGAGGTTTCCCTTTTCTTCTTGAAATCTTAAAAAGAATCCTTTCAACATTAGGCTTGCGGGGTTGGATCCAATCCTATGTTTTTGAGAAAAAAGAAATCGGGAATCATGGTGGTCCTGATTCTAAAATAATGCAGACATCTATCCACTGGACAGAGACATCGTAATCAAGAAATGTTGCATTTAAAGTTCTCTTACCCGGTTGATGGTTCAAATGTTATCTTTCATTTCTGTTTGTTTTTTTCTCTTTTCTTGTGTGCTGAAGAGCTTTGTGAAATGACATCAGATGCAGCCTTTAAAGTTCTTTTGCCCTTGTGCTCTGAATTTGGCAAATTCACCATATTGTCAAAGACACCTTCCATTGTCCCAATTGAGGTACCATCCGATGTCCTCTTGCTTCCAGCTCTCTCTGAATTTTTAGCTGCCTCTGGTGGAACAAGAGAATTTTTTTATCATTGCACAAATCAGAAACAACAAAAATAAAAGAGTTGAGATTCATGATTGCCTGCAAACAAAAGTATGAAGCTAACCTTTTGCACAGCACTTGGTTGGGAATCTTTGCTTCAGAGAATAGAAACAATGATTGGGCTTGAGTTCTAGCAACTCTGGAATTAATTAATGGCAACTGTCAATGTGCCTAATATCGATTAATTTCGTTAAAATGCATCTGAGCTTGAATGGTTGGATAAGCTCAAGGCGTACGTGGTGAAACTCTTATTTTTCAAGCGTGGCACCATCTATCTGGAAATGAGAATTTTTGACAGGCGATTAGGATAATTAAACATTCCTGCAACTTTCAGAAATGCTGACAAACCACTAAAAACGAAAGAGCCACAAGAAGAGACTGCCAGAAGATAAGGTAATGTTGGCGATTTGTACTAGCGTTTAAAAAGATATAATTAATTATCCTCCATCTCTTTCAATCTTCATGAGAACTCCATAGCATATCAATATCAGATTAGTTATGTGCGCCTGACTAGGAGGAGGAAGGAGAGGCGGCTAAAGCCACTAGGGGCCTTGAATGCCCAGTGGTGTCCCTGCCACCAATCATGATGCTGCCAAATTCAATTCGCCTTCCATGTCAAAATGTATCCCCACATGTAATCATTCTTCATTATCCTCTCATTGATGAATACTCAAACCAATAAATGCTCCTTGTCCTTGTGTGCAAATGAAGTCAAATACTACTGCTTTACTTATACAATCTTCTTGCCCAACCTGTTCCATTGGGTCTTTCATTCTGTTCATTATTTCTGTTTGCTGCTGTTTTTGTTCAGTGGTTCTTTTGTTTTGTCTTGGGATACAGAGAGGATATACAGCATCAAACTCGATACCACCTGAAGTCAAGAAAAGCAGCAACTTTTGTTTATTTGATTTCCGGTCAACAGGTCCACTCATTACAATCGCAAATTCCGGAACAATCAACACGCCCCTCTAGCTATGTAAGCTCTGTATTGTGTGAGAGTGACAGCAGCCTGTTTCTGTCACCAACTTCCAGCTCTTCACGATGCTAAATTCAACACGAGGTGCGCAGACATACAGAGGGTTTCGTCTCATCAGTGCTGTTCGATTATGATACGGGACGGGGTTGTGAACGACGAAGATTCTATCAAGTACACGTCGTGAAGATGGTAGGCGGCATCAATGCATCACTGCTCGACCAGTGACCCCTCCAGAACGCCTTTCCCTTGTTTGATAAGTTTGCGTGAACGACTCGGAGAAGCAAGACTTGGTTCGAGGACTAACGCACCCAGTCCCAAAAGTCTTCACCCACGAGGACATGGAAAAGGAAGACCCCTTAAATGGGCTAAAAGCTTTCTTGTAGGGTCACTGAAATAGCTGTCAACCACTGAGCCAGTAGCCAATTGCTTTCTTTTGTCGTTTCCTCCTTTTTTTTTTTTTTGGTCGGAGTCGTTTCCTCCTTTAAAGAGTGAAAATCACTTCCCTTTGAATAATCTTGGCGATTATAGCAGAGCCTCTTGTTTGAATGATTAATACAATGTGAAGCCGTTGAATTATCTAGCCCACACATAACAAATGATTAAATGGTTTCCAACTTGGTAACGAGATGTTATCTAATGTCGTATACATAAATTTGAATCGATATAGATGACTATGTCCACCATTCATGAGACATGCTAATTTAAATGAAAAGAACCAATTAGATTTCTTTTCTTGTTTCGTTTTTTCCTCCTTGTTGAATTTCTTACTTAAGTTTTCATAGTGTTTCTTTCCTGGAAAAATTACTATATTCTAATCTAAATATACAAAATTCAACTACAGGAATTTTACGGAAGGTCGTTGATTGCAAATAAAATTTCAGCACCCAGAGGTTTTGCACCAAAAACAAAAATCACAGAAAGTCCAGATTAATGCGTGAAGAAATTATTGCGTCAAAGATTAAAAAAAAAGTACAGAACTGTCAGTCTAGTCTTGAATGAAGAAACTAGGGTGCTGGTTGAAGGAAGCCCACCATAAAATTGAGAAGTCAATGCAATTTGTCAGCTTCTCTTCGGTTTTTAAATCCAAATTATATGTACTATATATTGGACCTTAATGAGGGAATAAAAAAAAGAAATTATATTTTAAAACAATCTGCCCACAGTATAACTATATGTATTATGTACACTAATTCTGGCTTGCTTCTTGGTTTATTGTAGGCCCAAAGTAGAGACGAGGGAGAGTCAGGTGCCTCTTCTTTATTCCATATGCCCATCCCATATTCTCCTATACAGTATGCATCAATGCAATTTCGTCCTTCATTTTCCACCGGGAAAGGTTTCACCTGAGAAATGTGAATCGCACATCAATATTCACACACCCATAGCGTCTCATCTGCAACAAACAATGAATGGTCATACGGACACTGATTACATATGATATTAGAGGTTATCTCTACATATGAAGTGCGCAGTGGGAAGGCAACTTCCTCTTCCTCCTTTTTATTCTTTTTTCGGTTGATAGTGTTAAAGCAATACAATTATATGATAGTGTTTCATGTTATCCTTTTGGAACTACTTGTTGAATATGCATGGTATAGTAACCCAAAAGACTAGGATAGTTTGCACTGAATATTTATAAACCCTAACACAGTATTTCAAAAGGGTTAACTCTTAAAATGACAAAACTATTGTTAATAATGCCATATCAGACTCTTTTGTATTCACATGTTTTGCTGCTCGAGACTTACAAAATTAACTTTTATGAATCAAGATATTCACTATTTGGCGAGGTAAAATTTGACTGCTTTAAATAGATGATAAATAAAACTCTTCAAAATGAATAGCTCAGATGTGCTTACTTTTTTTTTTTTTCAGTTTTCCTTTTCTTTTGCTGCTTTATTTTGCCCCTTCCCCATTCTTCTTCTTCTTCTTCTTCTTCTTCTTCTTCTTCTTCTTCTTCTTCTTCTCTAAGCAAGTACTATTCTACTGCCCTTTTCCATCACCTTATCGCCTTTGTGGACCTCTAACTCACCATCATCACTCTCTTTCTCTCACACACACAATGGACTCACCGACGTCGACGAAACTCACTAACCTCGGATTGAAGTCATTAAAGATTGTTTCCACCCTCGACAATTATTCCCAAACAAGTAGAAAGTTATTTCCAACGAGACAAATCATCGATGACTTGATTGAGGACATTTAGAATGGCATTACCGTTGAGGCAAATTATGCGATTCTAATTGTTCTATCCCCAAATCATCAATGCAACTTAAGTTTTATCGCAACCATTTCTAAATTTTTACCGGCACTGAAGATATACAGAGCCATAATTTCATTAATCTCAGATCCCATCTCCTGTTCCAAACAAGGGGACAAGTATAATGGGCACCAATTGAAAGCATCGCGCGCTCCTCACTAATTAGCTGGTAAGCAGGATTATTAGCTTGTAATCAGGACTGAACCAAGAAGTCAGATCAAGCGGCTTGTATTGAGACAGGTGGCCGACAGGATGTAGTTGATGTTGCTCAGCTGGGAGAGGTCCTCCGTGTGCGGTCAGCTCCACCGTATCCTCCCTCTCCTTCAGGATCACCCCACAATTTCATACTTTGAGCAGAAGTAATTGTTGTGATCTTGAGCAAGACATTAAAAACGCTTCATCCTAGGTATCGCTTGAACCTCGAAATCCCCAAAATATAAAGCATCTAGAGGGTAATTCCACCTTCCAGGGAAGATAAAAGATTTGGGAGAAACTTAGGAGCACGAGACTTGCAAGTACCGGCACTTTCAAATAAAGAAAGCATTCGTGAAGCCTGTCGTCCCTGCGTGTCAAACGAGCAGGCCGCAAAGGTCCTCGTAGATGGAGACACCCCTTTGTGGATCACCCCACGATTTCATACTTTTAGTAAAAGTAATTGTTGATCTTTATGATTAAGTCAACAAAGTAAACTTCATAAAAGAGTAAAACATGGGTTTTAAACATACTATATTAAGTTCTATTAATGTTGCCATTGATTGAATCTACCATTTCGAAAGACAACCAAAATCATATGATTTCTCGAATTTTTTTTTTTATAGGAGATGAACTTCAAGACATAATATGTATAGCTCTAGTTACACGACGATTAGTTGTCACGAAATTGATCAAAACTCGACAAAGCAAGTCGCCGCATAAGGAAATTTACTGACGATTCAGACTATTAACTGGAAGACATTTTGCAAACGGTATCGTGAAGACTACGTTCAAGAATATGTCCGAAGCCGAATGGCCACAAGAAGTCGCTGTTTTCCTCACCAATAATGCTGCAGGATGAGTTACAAAAGGTCAAGTTCAACGAGGACAGATACAATAAAATACTTACAATGGGCAAAAGCATCAAAAAAGTCTTAAACCTTTTGTATTAGTGTCAATTTAGTCCTAAAACTTTTTTTTGTGCCAATTCAGTCCTAAACCTTTTTTTTCATGTCAATTTAGTCCTAAACCTTTTACATTTGTGCTAATTCAGTCCTAAATCTTTTGCATTTATGCCAATTGAGTCCTAAACCTTTTTTTGGTGCCACTTGAGTCCTAAACCTTTTGTATTTGTGTCAATTCAGTCCTAAACCTTTTGCATTTGTGCTAATTTAGTCCTAAGCCTTTTTTAGCTAAATTAATCGAAAGGACTAAATTGGCACTAATACAAAAGGTTTAGAACTGAATTGGCACAAATGCAAAAGGTTTATGACTAAATTGGTACAAAAAAAAAGGTTTAGGACTCAATTGGCATCAATGCAAAATTTTTAGGACTCAATTGGCACAAATAAAAAAAATTTAGAACTGAATTGACACCAAAAAAAAGGTTTAGGACTTAATTGACACAAATGCAAAAGATTTAAGACTGAATTGACACCAAAAAAAAGATTTACGACTAAATTGGCATCAACCCGAAAGGTTTAGGACTTTTTTTACACTTTTCCCGTGGATTATGACTCGCCATTAAGATTTGCGTACCACATTTTCGTGCATCCATGTCTGTTTTAGTAAGTAGCCATCCTTGAACAATGCCCCACGAAAAATAATGTACAGATCGATATATCGACTTGTTATAGCAATGGAAATATATTTTGTTTTCGGTGTCCCCAACATTGGAATTTGACAATTCTGTATAATATTCATGCTTAAGAAGACTTGTTAGGAATGCGCAGCAAAAGCATGATACCTTCACCTGGGGAGATGACCAAAAGAGAGTACAAATCTGAACCCGTTAACATATCTAATTGAATCCACATTCACTTAAAAGCTTAAGCCAATGAGTTATGGGCCAACTAGGATATATTAACCGCTTAACATCACATCAATTATTCTAATGTGAGACTTCTCTAACACAACTCATACGTGTCATTGTAATGCACCCGCAACTATGTACAACAATCGTCATCAACTGCTAACTTAGGATTGCATTACCCATAGTCTCTATCTCTCGTCACCAGACTAATTATCCATAGTCACTTCTCGCTAAATCAACCGTGATGGCAATTTTTACCTAAAACAAGTGTTGATCTATTTCTTTGTTGAGATATTTTTCAAACACTGAAACAGATTAGGGGCCCACCAATCAACCATCGACTCTGATACCATTTGTTAGGAATGCACAGCAAAAGCCTAATAGCTTCACCTGGGAAGATTGCCAAGAGAAAGTACAAGTCCGAACCCGTCAACATATCCAGTTGTAGCCACTAGGATATATTAACTGTTCAACATCACATCAACTATATGATATGGGATTTCTCTAACATAACTTACACATGTATCTCAACAAGACTATTAGTCAAATGACAATAAGGGTCGATTTCTTTGTTCACTTCACGAATTCGTATAGTTGCTAACAGGATCAGAATGCAAAATACTGTCTCCATCTCCACGCGAGCTGACGTGAAAGGAGGTGCTTCCTGAAGTGGCTAGCACGAGTCACTTAGAAGGAGGTGAATAGGTGATCCTAAACAAATCTTTGATATTTGCACGGAAATATAACATATAACAAAAGTGTCTGAATAAAATTCAGATTCAAGTCAGATCATATGGAAGATGTTCTGAAGTGCAGAATGTAAAGTTAGAGATAAGGAAAAGAGAATCTGCATACAAGTTTATAGTGGTTCGGCTTATAGCAAGTCTACGTCCACTCTCCCACGCTTACAGCCTATCGGCTGGATTTCACTATGTAATCAAGAGGAATTTACAGATTTTGAGTGTCGGGACTATTGTGTATGATAGGACTCTCTATCTCACACAATCACTCTTTACAAAGTAATCCTCAAGATCTTAATCTTAAGTACAGAATGACAAGAGAACAGATTGTAGTATGCTCAGACTTTGGACTTGTTGATTCTTGAATCTGTCTCTTCTGCTGCTCGTAATCTCCTTAAATACTCCTTTATATCCACACCAGCCGTTGGACAACTTGTAGAGGATCATCTTCCAATCTTCACCTTGGACAGATTTGTATAATAAGGATTGAGTAGCCGTTAGATGACAAATTCTAAATCCCGTTGATTCTGATCGCCCATACAATCAGAATCTTGGTTTCCAAAAGTAGAGTTTTATCCGTTGTAAAGCATTCTTGTCGTAGTATTTGATTGTCAATCAATTTGATTAAGATTGAACTAATCAAAACTTTCCTTCTGTAAAATCCATGTCAGATCACTAGCTGTTTCGTTCTGAGTTTTGCTTCTGAAGAATTACTGCATCTTCGTCTGCTTCTGAAGATTTCATCTTCTGCGCCTTCTTCTGAAAAATTTCAGCTTATGTATCTGCTTCTGAAAAATTTTAGCTTATGTGTCTGAATCTCAGAACTTTTAGATTTTGTGGGTCTTCGAGAACTTATAAAGTCTGAAACATTTCTGCGTCTGAAAAATATCTCAGAACTTAGATAGTTCTTCTAACTTGTAAAATCTGAAAAACTTCCTTCTAAGCTTCCAGAATATATATTCCTGAAATGAAAAGATTCAGAATAATTATCAGATTTACAAATATCATGGAAGGTTTTGTCAACTTCAAAACTAATAAGAGTTTTCCTCAACACTTCCATTGTATGGCTGTTGATGAAACCCTAATCTTCTTTTTCTTCTCCTCTTTTGGTGAGAACCTTTACTTTCTTTCCCTTTAGAAGAGTTACTATCAATGTCGCCTTACATCACATGATTCCCTGCATCAAGATAGGTAAGGCGACCCCAGATTTCGACCCAGCATGTTTAGCGCACCCTTATGACGCGAGGCTCACGATCTTCATAACCAAGATATATGGTGCTTATCTATGATGAGAAATGTATATATACTTTTCGTCATTTCATGTTGGTTTGTGCGCACTCCAGCTAATGTCTTTTGTCATTGGAATCAACCACATGTTTCTTTAGCATCCAAACAAATGATCTTTTTCTAGAGGTCCTCTGATTGATCTCGGAAATTTCTCACTTTTGGAGGGATTATTTGTTTGATTTATCTAGTGAAGGTCAAAATGTATGTGGAGTAGGGTTTTCCACACGTCCACGAGGAAAAAGAAGCAGTCGGTCCCGGTTTCGAATTTGCCCCGTTCGCACATGCGGCGCGACCCATTGGCACCTACGTAGCTTCAACGTGACAGTTCAATAATTTGCATAGGGGACAGCAAAAGATTTAGATGCCTATCTATATAGGGCAACCTTGATCTAGTGACTAACTTTATACTAGGTGGCGAAATTCCACGAAAGAGCCAACAACGTGCAAGCTAATTTGATTTGATAGTCAACACGACGCGTCGAGGCTAACGTGGCATCTCGCAACTACTATTTGGGGTAAAAAAAAGAACAAAGAAAGGCAAAGGCCAGGAACAAGTCCCCATCAGGGAAGCCTCCCTAGCCACTAATGCATCAACATGAATCTTCTCCATGATTGCTCGACATCTAGTGCAAAGCCCACTTTTGAAATGCAGTTATTAACGTGATGATAATTGTTGGGTAATACATAATTAGTTGGTAATGAGCTAATGAGTGCACTTTTTCTCTATCTATCGCGACGATTTTCCTACCATGTGGCTTTGCTTAGCAACAAAACAAAACCAACTCTATAACGAGTGTCCGTCGGCCGTCTCAACTTGAGACTATGTGGACCATCCGTGCATGATGTACATGGACCCCGGAAAACATTGAAAGTTTTGCCCTAGAAACTCAAGAGTTGCTTGTTAAGTAAGGAACTCGCTCCCTATATTCTATTGTCTTAACGTAATCTCCTTCAAATTAATCAGTACATGTAGCTTTGTCCCCATTCCTAAAGTCTCAATCATATTCATAGGGTGGCAGCCACTCATGATGTGCATGATTGGATGTGTTTACCTTACTTCGTCGCTATGAAAGGAAAAAGCCATTCATGGATTAGGTAGTCTAAATTGATTATGGACTAACTGGGGAATTTTGTACATGCGAGCTACCCCGCAACTTGAGGCAATGTGGCTAGAACTATTGAAATTGAGCGGTTCTTAATCTTAAAAGTCCGGTGATTGCACAACTTCCATGCCCAATAACACTTTTAAAATAGAGAGTGCTGCCCATTTGCTTTTGAAATTTGGAGGACGATACAATATCCAATTCGTGTAACGACATGACGCGCACATGGCGTGCCTGAAATTCATCAAGTAAAGCATATAGTCGTGGAGGCAATGTCTACAAGTATTTACTTTTAGCGGTCAATTGGTCATCTCGTAGCTAGATAGCATAGCCAGATTCTATGTAAGCTTGCGCTATATAGATCGTGGTCACAGCATATGTGATTAATGACGCCAATTTCGTAGCTTTATCGCATCGCTTTGAATTTAAGAAGGAATCCTTCAACCTATGCTCTATGGATCGTTGACTCTGAGGCTTATCCTAACCTGACATGGTACTGAAGTTGTGGACCCTCTACTTTTAATTTGTACCAATCATGAATGGTTTCTCCCCCACGAAAACCAAAAAAAAAAAAAAAAGTTACGAGATTTTAAAAGCTTTATCGGGGAGCAAATTTTAGGGAAGGAGAAAGAAGTACTAACTAGAGTATGATAGACCTAATAAATCTTTGCAAAATTTGATTTGCTAATTAAATGATGGGTTGGGTTAGACAATGCATCATGTTATATATAGTAATGGCTCGATCAACAATCATGTAAGTCGCTCCAATCGTCTTGTAAAGAATACTTAATTTAAGTCAAGCTCTACAAGTATGAATATTATTTAGTTTAGCAATGTGCTTTTCAAGGCATTTGATTCAAGACGCATGGTCACAGCTTAGCACTTTCCACTCCTAAACTTGTAGTTTTATGAAGAATGTAATTAGATTCATAATTTGATTGACTCTGGCTCGAAAATCACATGAGAGTTAGACTGTTAAATGAATACTCGTGTGTATTTTCCTATATAAGGTCTTTATTCAAAGCATGAATTCATTCACACCATGTATTCCACTTCATGGGGAACTTGGGCTTTGCAAAGGGACATATTCCTTCACATTCACCAGAAGCTACTATGTGTCGATTAATGATTACTCTTCACAAACAATATTTATGCTATAGATATGAGTCAAGTAGCCCAGTAATAAGGCGACGGGCTTGAGCATTGTGGAAGTCGGCAGTGACCTCATAGATAGCTTGACACGATCTGCAACGTCTATCAAGTAAGATGGCGAGGCAGCGAAGTGGAGATGGCATATTCCAAATTTCTCAAACGAGTATGTGTGAATAGAAGAAAAGAGTGTTTACGAGAGAGAGAGAGAGAGAGAGAGAGAGAGAGAGAGAGAGAGAGAGAGAGAGAGAGAGTAGTGTAGCTACTGCGAAGAGGCCACAAAACATAAAGAAGATGGTTTGGGCCTCGGCCCATATAGTACAACACCGGCTTGGGCCTTCAGCCCAATGGTTTTATATAAATTTTACAGTCTTAGAGCACAGGCGTATCTACAGAAAGGGAAAATCAGGAAAGCGAAAGCACATAGACTTTAAATAGATACACAAGCACAATTCATCCACCTTCACCAAATACTAATCTAAACGACAGGATAAGATGAATCCATTGCGATTCCACACAAGCCTTCTTTGGAATCAATGCCTCTCTCCATTCTTATGTATCCTTCCTCCCCCCAACTCTCTCCCCAAGAGTTCTTCACCAGCCAATACTTAGTACCATCCGCAGTGGTCCCATAGCCGGCCGCCATAACCCCGTGATCTAAATAGGTCCCGCAGTCTCCTGTGAAGACGCCGGTGGAGTAGAACTGGAAACTACTCCCTCCGCCATCAATGGACACCGACACCGGTTGATTTGCCACAGCCTTCAACAGCGCGGCCTTGCTGTTGGCAGGCACGACTTCGTAGCCCGTGATTTTAGCCACGCGGGAGGCTTCTTTTGTGGTCTTACAAGTTCCGTCGGTCCCAGCGTAGGGATAATTAGCCTCGGCAGTGAGGCCTTTGTTGTTAATGATGAATTGGAAAACATCCTCCATGAGACCGCCTTCGCAACCTTGGTCCTCGCCATTGACGTCGCAATCTACGAGTTCTTGCTCCGATAGGAAGATTAGCTTGCCGGTTTTTAGCTGGTTGATGCCCTCAATGGTCGCCACGGTTGAGAATTCCCAACAACTTCCTAGTGAACTAATAAAGACACAGACAGAGTCACACATGCCATAAGAGTTGGGTTATTCTAAGGCTCATTTTGTTTTACAGAAAATAAATGATTTGAAATTTTTTCTAATAATGGCCGTTTGTTTTGCTTACAAAACTAAAGGAGACAAAATAATTTTCATTATCCACGAAAATTTTTAAACGTAAATTATCGTACATAATGAATACTTCTTTCATTAACTAATTATATTTCAAGCAATACAAGTAATCATTTTTTGAGATATATTTTTCAAATCATTCATATTTCGCAAAATAAACGGAGCCGTAATTTTATCCGTAAATTTGGAACATCCTAACTACATGTAGCTCACGATCATTCGATCATGTGCGTTGGACCTAGAACATAAAAGCAATATGCAGTGACTCCGCACCTAAATGTTAATTCATGCATGATCGAAACATAGATTTTATTTTCCTTACCACATTGTCCTTGGTCCTTGACAGCCGTGACAGCTCCTTTCTTCCTCCAGTCCAGGGCCGCCGGCACCGCAGTCACGTTCTCGTACCTGAACAAAGTTGTTCTACCCGTCCTGGTGGTTCTGCTGGCCCTCTTATGCCCGGTCCTAGAGGCCTTAAACTCGTCGTTGGTCATGTCGGCAAATGCGTTGGCACTTAGCTTGTAGAGCTTATCGCCGGCCGCATTGAAGGCATCTACGAACTCCACGTTGTCCTTAAAGATCTGCAACCGCATCTCCTTCTCGGACGCATCCATATAAACCTTCCTGTACTTAGCCATCTACTGCTCGTGGCTCTCCGCCGCGGACAGCTCTTGTAGCTTGCACGAGTAAACTCCGCAAGCAAAAAGAGCGAGGGCGAAGAAGAGACTTTGAATCATAGCCGAAGAAGCCATTATGGATTTGATTATGTAATGTTTCGATGATGAACCAAAGATATTCGCAAGGGGGTTTATATAACGGAGCCGAGGGAAGTTGAGCTGACTGAAGTCGGAGTGCCGGGGAGGCTCCGAATGACATCGATACCTGGAAAACATTAAGTTAAAGGGTTGTGTTCCGTGCAAGGTGGTGCGCTTGCTACGACGACATGGATTTATAGAAGAAGACGATGGAATCTTTGGAATCTACACGTAGGAAGTGAGAATGAGACTTGTGTTTTGAAGCTTGGTGCGTTTGAGAGAGTGGTGTGTGATTGGCTCGTGCTTTGAATGGTCTTTGTGTTTCGATCGTTGCCGTCGCCATAGAAGCAGAGAGAGAGAGAGAGAGAGAGAGAGAGAGAGAGAGAGAGAGAGAGAGACGACAATTGCTGCTGGTAGGCGATTTTTGGATGGTTTGTGTAATGCTACAGGACTACATGCAAAGATTGATTCTTGGGTTTTGCGTGCGAAGGAGAGTTTTATTGATTCTAAATTGGGATAGTTCGTGAATTTTCGCTGTTGCGTGCTAAAAATCTCGTAGAGAGAATTGTTTATACCATGGTTTGATTGATTGATGATGTCATTTGAAAGTTCTATTGTTTTTTATTTGTCCATTATTAATCATTGAGAAGTCGTGTTTCCACATAAAATAGAAGGGAAATTCAAATGAATAGTTTCTAAATTTTGGAAATATGTAATGTCATCATTAGACTTTTAATTCCTTCGGTGGCGTCTTTGAATTGTTGATCTATGTTCAATGTACTATCTAAACTTTCAATCTATTCAATCTACTTCCTCAACTTTTTCTTTTCCCTAGTCGAAACTCAGAACTTGGCGATGCAGCTGGTTGAATATAATGAACTGAGACATATTTCCAGCAAGCTATGCAGTTTTTTTTTCTCCATTTACATATTTTCTCTGGCTATTACCAAGTTCGATGTGTCTCTCGCCCCAACCCCAATCCCCCCTTGGTGCCACTGCCACATTATACTAGTGCGCCACAGTATTGTAGCACGGGTCTCTGCAGTTGAAAAGCTTTAGTAAGGGTCTAAATGCGTTTACACGATGTTAAATAAGACATCCTAATGTAAGCAGAAAGAGTTAAAAACTCTTTGTTATTTCTGCTGCTTGGAAAGCTGTGGAATTCAGTCAGTACTCTCTCCATAAAGACTTCCTAGATAAATCCTCTGGTTAAGCAGAATCCAAATATTTCATGTGACACAACAACAACAACAAGCCCTTTGTTTCCCCTTCTCGCTGGGTGCGATCAAAGAAAACGGTGGTTGTACAGCCTTTTAACTTTCTCAGCACCAATTCAAACACACCCTAATTCCACCCACTCCTCAATGATCAATGGCTTTACTTCACTAGAAGTGCGAATCCAACGACTTCATGAAATCTGTTTAGAACAACAATAATTTCAAATGAGCGAATGATCTACAGTCTAGCCATATCTTATTATGGATTAACCGTTGAAGCTGTATAAGGATAGAATTTCAAACTACTGTTATCAAACCACTATAGTTATATCACCTGAAGCAAGACACGAGTTTCATGAAATTTTAATTAATGGTGTTGCACTCACTTGAGAGCATCTGCGAAATCAAAAACAGAAGACACATAAGTTTGAAAAAATCAATAAAAAGGGTTTTTTAAAATGAAAAAAGGGTTAGCGCAGTAAGAAAAATGAAGGATCGAGTGAGTAGGCCTTGTGTTCGCGATACTTGGTATTGCCAACAATGTTTCCAAGTCCACACCATATATAAGGTAAATAAGTTGATCATTTATGATTTCAATTACCCATTGAGATAAGTGATGAGATGAAGAGAGATTCCATACTAATCTCAAATCTAAAAGTGAGATATATATTGAGGGTGATCATATATTCTACTTCAGCAAGTTACTTGGATAATAGATTAGGTTAAGATTTTTCCCGATCTCAATCATCTTAAAAAAGCTACTTGATACGATTTATATAAGTTATCTATTATTCAAAGTTCGCATCTATTGATAAGGCCATTCACAGAGTTTTAGTAACATAAAAGGGGCTTTTGGCCATCTTGTCGTGGGATCGGGAATCGCAACTTGTCTTATGCTGTTTTGAGAGCAACCATTTTCGAGCATCAAGAGGGAAAAGCAAGCGAAAACCCGTGACACAACGGAACATGCAACACCATTGCATGCATCAATATCGACAACCGGCCCATCAACCTCTATCAAATAACAGGTTTGGGCGACTAATGCTCCTTGCTCATCTACTTGTCACGGTCGTCCTCTGCCTTTGGACACAAAAGGGACAATGACATGCTCCTTGGCTAACCGAACATGTGTAGTTCTTGCCGGGGCAAAATCTAAATCCAGGGCTTTCTTAACCGAACATATGTAGTTCTATTTTACCTAGCTCACTCTGTGTATATATGAGTTTTGGGATTGGATCTGTGGTACCGCTAATTGATTGACCAACATCGGGTTCTTTTACTAAGTTCATAGTGTGGTAGAATGCGAATAAGCCTATCACCTCATCACCTCATAGTTGATAAGGCTTGCGAGCCCTCGTCCCCGACTGATAGGGGTTGCCAACCCTCAACTAGTGGTCGGCGGTGGTCGCCGGCCCCCGGCTAGAAGTCCGCCCCACTTTGAACCAAAAAAGAAAAAAGAAATAAAAAAACTAATAAAAATTCGAAAAAATATTAAAAATTTATTTAAAAATAATAATGCTTGTGCTGCGCAAGTCACATATGATGGCTGGCATCTACTGACCGGATGACTCAATTGGCGAAATAGGTTTTAGGACTTTTTGGACAATTTTACCTAAAAGAAAGTTGTACAATGAGAGGAGAGGAGAGGAGGGTTTGAAGGTTTTACTTGTTGCTTGTTGACACTATTGAAGTAACAAATAAATAAAAAAAATTAACTAGTGGATACTCTGCTTGATATATTATCTTCATGCTAATTTGTAAAAGATTCTGCAATGAACACCCTTCTATAGATATGTGCTTTTTGATTTGTTATTTCAATAGAGACATTTATATATAAATCTGTGCTCTCCAACTTGACGCCCATATCTCTTCGACGATCCCGTGGAACTGGGACTAGCTGCACGCCTCCGACAAACCTTCGATGTTTTTCACATCGCCACTAAGGAGCATTCTAGAATCCAATATAAACAGTCTGCCATGTGAGTATTACAATTTCTTTAGTGTGATTTATTGGGGCTCTTATGTATTTTCTTTTATGTCTTCAGCCAATTCGAACGCCAGTATGCCGAAGCATCACTAGCTGCGGCTCGGAATAACCTGAACGAGGTGATCGATTTGATCAGGATGCATGAAGTCTTAGTTCTGAATACGCTGGAGGAAACAAAGGCATTCAGTTTACCGCGGGAATACTTTAACGATTGCGGTATCCTCGACCAAGTGGAAATCAACCACCTCATCAGCCGCGAAAACGTGCCGGAGGAGGCGGTAATTGCTGGTAGGGGCCAGGTTCACGCAGGACAACCAGAGCTTCTTCCACTTCCCGGCCTAGTTATTTGCCAAAAAAGATCCCAATTTTCTGCATACACCATGCAATTTCTTGACATTGCACTTATTTCTTCACAACTGTAGGTCGTTTTCTTTTGCCTGGTCGAAACGCAGAACTTGGCGATGCAGCGGCTTGAATTTAATGAACTGAGACGTATTTCGAGCAAGCTATGCAGTTTCTTTTTGTCCATGTAAATGTTTTTTCTGGCTTTTACTGTGTCTCTCGCCCCTACCCCAATAACCCCCCCTGTGCCACGGTATTGTAGTGCGGGTCTCTGCAGTTGAAAGGCTTTATTCTGCTAAAGGTAAAGGTCAGATAAGACATCCTAATGTAAGCAGTAAGAGTTAAAAAAAATTTCGATCTTGTAATTAGAATAATATTGGACCATAAATGAAAATTAATTCTTTCCCCACACTTTCTCTAGCTCATGAGATCTGTTAAGAACAACAATAATTTCAAATTAGTGAATAATTGACGGTCTAGCCATATCTTCTTATGGATTAATTGTTGAAGCTCAATAAAGATAAATGGATGAAAAATTGGATAAAGATAGAATTTCAAACTACTGTTACTAAATCACTCTGGTTGTATCACCTCAAGCAGGACACAAGTTTCCTTGAAATTTAATTCATGGTGTTGCAATCACCTAGAGCATTTGCGAAATCGAAAACAGAAAGACGCATAAATTTGACAAAATCAATAAAAAGGGTTTTCTTAATGAAAAAGGGTTAGCACGGTAAGAAAAATGAAGAATGAGTGAGTAGGCCTTGTGTTCAGGACACTTGGCCGTTGATGATTGGTGTAATTTTTCGTTATATGTAGTTAAGAAATTTCACACAAATTTTCATATCTCGCCTGTGCATCGCCAACGTTGTTTCCATGTCCGCACTATAGATAAGATAAATAAGTTGATCATTTATGCTTTGAATTACCCATTGAGATAAGTGATAAGATGAAGAGATTCCATACTAATCAATTCAAATCTAAAAGTGAGATATATATCGAGTGTGATCATATATTCTATTTCAGCAAGTTCTAGATCTCAATCATTTTGAAAAAGCTACTTGATATGATTCATATAAGTTATCTATTATTCAAAGTTGACGTCTCTTGATAAGGTCATCCACAGAATTTTGGTAATACAAAAGGGACTTTTGGCCATCTTGTTGTGGGATCGGAAGTCGCAACTAGTCTTTTGTAGTTTTGAGAGCAACCATTTTCGAGCATCGAGAGGGAAAAGCAAGCGAAAACCCAACGTGCCACAAGGGAGACTTTCGTCACGATCAACGAACATGCAATCGACAACCGGCCGGTCGTCCTCTATTAAATAACAGGTTTGGGCGACTAATGCTCCTTGCTCATCTACTTGTCACCGTCGTCCTCTCCCTTTGTACACAAAAGAGACAATGGCATGTTCCTTGGCTAACCGAAGATATGTAGTTCTTGCCGGGGCAAAATCTAAATCCAGGGCTTTCTTAACAAGGATTATACGGTTCAGAAAACGGCGTCATCACATAGTTCAATTTTGCCTAGCTCACTCTGTGTATATATGAGTGTTGGGATTGGATCTGTGGTACCACTAACTGATTGACCGACATGAGGTTCTTTACTAAGTTCATAATGTAGTAGCGTGTGAATAATCCTATCATCTCATCACCTCATAGTTGATAGGTATTTGGAGAGACCATACGGAATTGCGTGGCGGCAATTTAAGCTCGGATAGTCAACTATGCGTGCAGCTGTCAACTCAGACTTAAAGGAAACTTGCATGCTATTGACCCCGAAAAGGTAGCTGATCTGTAGGTTAGTGTTTTCTTGAGAAATGAAAATGGATGAGATCAAATCAGATATCATATTTTCGGTTATTACGTAGTTGTGCTGCAAAAGTGCAGAATGGGATGACATGGGCCTCATGTTATTCACTTTTTTGTTAAAGAATCAGTTCAGGATTGTCAAGAGTTGGCAAGAAATGGGTTTCATAATCCATGGGTAGTTGAAAACGAGGACTTCAAAGTGGTTTCGTTGTATCTACCACCCAACTAACGCAAATATTATATTTACTGAAGTGAAACTATTGATTAACCCAAACCAAATTGTACCTGCTACTTCTTCTATACATAAACACCACCTGCGAACTGTTTTATACTGGTGCAACTGGCACCCGAATCATTATCTTGTAAACCAAGCTTGATACTTGAATTGACTCAATTGGCTTCTGCGCTCCCTCTGCAGATAGTTGCTTTCCGGTTAATATTGTGCTTAGAGATGGATATTGGCTCAACAAATATCGATAGCAGATGGCGAATTTGCACTCTAGCTAGCTTTCTTGGAGTAGTCTTGCTAGTTCTTCTCCTCAAGCAGGGCCACGACTCTGTAGATCTGTCGAGCCCATGGAGCTCTGCAGTGTTGGTCGCATCCTCAATAGACCTATTTCCATCACCTACCAGTCAATCGTCTAATTCACTCAGCTTCAAGGAAAGCAGGGAGCTGGAGCATGAGGAACAAAAAGGATGTGACATATTTGATGGAAAATGGATTTACGATCCGAAAGCAAGCCCTCTTTACAATGGAGCTCAGTGTCCCTTTCTAAGCAACCAGGTGAGTTGTCAAAAAAATGGTAGACCCGACTCTCAGTACGAGAGATGGAGTTGGGAAGGGAACCGATGTGCTATTCCCAGGTAAGCCGTGACATCTTTTAAATTCCTTTGCATGACATAAAATTTTAGAAAAAGTAGCAAAGTAGTTTGAATTCAGCTTGTACAAGTGATGAACTTAACCAATGACCGTGCACTTTTCATGTCGATTACCAAGTAACTTTTGAATTTTGACTAGGAGAGTATATTATCATATTTTGTGCAATGACCTCTTAATGAAAGAGTAGAGATGTTCATTTTCAGGTTCAATGGAACAGAAATGTTAGAGAGCCTAAGAGGGAAGAGAGTGATCATAGTTGGGGACTCACTTAACAGGAATCAGTGGGAATCACTTGCTTGTCTTCTTTACTCATCCATTGCCTCATCTGATGCCCATGTTGAGGTCAGAGATGGCATGTACAAGGTCTTTCGCGCAAAGGTTAGTAAAATAGTTTATCTACACTCACCGCGAATGTCTCTTAGATAGTTCTCAATGTTACGAGTCTTTTGAGAATTATTGTACGGTTTGGTGATGCGAAGCAACGGGTAATGTTGCAGAACTACAATTGCTCCGTCGAATTCTATTGGAGCCCGTTTCTAGTTCAACTAGAGGTGGACCATGCAAATGGTACCAGCGTTCTCAATCTTGACAAGATCTGTGCCTCAGCCAAGAAATGGAAAGGTGCCAATATCATGATCTTCAACACCGGTCATTGGTGGAAGCATCAGGGGAAATTCAACACGTACGAATCGAACTTCATTCTGTTTTCAGTTTTATCTTAACTGTTTAAAATTATAATGGAAACTAGTTCAATGCACAAGTATAATCACTTTCATATTATAAGGCCTTCAAACAAGGCCTTGAACCATATGTTAAGACTAATAGTCATCTTGATTACTCGACTAATTACAGTTGACTGCCTATCTTTACTGAAGAGTTTGGACATCAGCCTAAATTACTATTTCGCAGTTGGAACTTTGTCCGGTACAAGCAAGAGCTATTTCAGAACTTGGAGACAGAGCTAGCATTCGAGATAGCCATGAAGACTTGGGCGGCTTGGATAGATAAGAACGTCAATGGAACAAACACAAGAGTCTATTTTCGGAGTATATCGCCAGAACACCAAGGGAAGCAATGGTGTCACAACCAAACCCAGCCTATCATGGATAATTCGTACCAACAAACATTTCCACACATCATTAGAGAAATCACAGAGAGAACCATCGAGAGAACGAGAATTCCGGTAACTTACCTGAACATCACAATGCTGTCAGAGTATAGGAGAGATGCTCATCCGACAGTGTACACGAGCAGGGGAGGAAAGTTATTGACAGCGGAAGAGAAAAGACATCCAGAAGTTCACGCTGACTGCAGCCATTGGTGTCTCCCTGGACTGCCTGATACATGGAATCGGCTTCTGTATGCATCCTTGGTTTTAGACAGCACCAGAGGCAGCTCTAGTTCTTCACATTTGGCCGTCTAACTGATGTGGATGAATCACTCTATTCTTTTTTTTCCAATTCTATTTTCTTAGGCCTTAGGAAGAGGAACTAGAAGACGGGTATCAGTTGACATTACTAGAAATAACGATAGTCCCAACAAAGGGAATGTAATCTAACCATCTAAGGAATCGAGGTATGTTACATCTCCGTGCCGACACAAGCTGTAATTTAGACACCTGACTTTGTTGCCTTGCAAACACTCTTATGTGTTGGGCATGCTTCCAATGTATTTTGCGAAGGAAGTAAAACGAACACTCTTGCGAGCACCATCTGCATTACAAGTTAATACCAAACTAACAGGAACACTGTGTTTGCCCCCCATGAGAAGTACATCAAATTTTCCTTCTCCATAGACCATTCTATCTTCATATGCCCAGCTCAGACGCGACCCCACCAACGACATATTTTACCAGAGGAGCGTCTTCGACTTAACTCCTCAGGGCTACCAATCTAGGAGAGACAAGGAAAATAAAATGTACATAAATGAAGCAAATCTGACGAGAGGATGAATGGGATCACTTGGGTCACCTCCATATAGCTCATATGCATAAACTAAGCCTTGCCCGGCATGATAGAGATTTATACACTAATAAGTCAATTATCCTCTTTATGATAACACGTAGAGTAACTTTAAATTTTGTAGCAGGAGAAGATTTAGCCTGCCAATATAGACATCAGAGATTTTTAGATCGCCTTCAACAAGAATGGAGGCTGCACAAGCTATAGATATCTAATATGTACAGGATTATTAACATGCTTAGAGCAGCTCCCACTCAGGTTCGGAATAATCATGAGCTTGTGTTTTCTCCTCTTCCTCTAAGTTGAGAGTTGGCCTGGACCTTCTTCTGCAATCTTTACTGGGTTCTGCGTCACCTCCATGCCACATAGCAAGTTGCTCATACTCGAGTATCCTTGATGACTTCTTTTTTGAAGAAAAGGCATCTCGAACTTTTTTCTGATGGAAATGTCCATTAAGGAAGATTCAAGCACTAAGGGAAATAAGTCGAACAAGATTACACACGGAAGGGAGAGAATACCTTATAAGATCGGTGTTTGCCTTCCCTCTGAGCAACAAAATGAATTTCATCATTTTTCACGACGATGCAAGATTCCTCAAGTTTAGCCTCATCGATTTGATCGAAGGTTGTGGCATCTTGTTCAGTGTCAAAATCACCTTTGGTTGTATTCATATTCGAGCCATTTGAACATCCTACAATATTTAGTTGTGTAATTCTTATGCTTCAAAACAAAGTTAAGCACCATTTAAAGTAGTCACACACAGCAAATGATCATCAGGACTGCCCTATTTTTGAGCAGGTAAATGTAGATTAAAGGGAATTGCATACTTTAAGTCCAAATCATCTACTCTAAGGAAAAGAAAACCGCTGCATGGAACACAGGTGGCAGTGACATATATACCACATATACGCACGCACGTACACAAACAAGTGCACACGCACGAGCATACTCACATTCTTACAGCATCCTTGGACTTACTACCAGGACTTGATGACCCTAAACATGTGTGTGTACGTGTGTGTTGAGTGCACGTGCACGCACTTATGCTACCAGTCTTGTTTCTTGCTACTATGCTCAAATAACTTTTCTTCTCATCATCTTTCTTGCCCATTCGAGATCAATTTATGAGGAAAATCATCTGGCCAAAACATGAGTGTGACTTCATTACAGCAACAAAATGGCTAGAGCTTCCAATATTAGTCATAGGAGAAAGAACAAGGGACTGGCGGACCTCAAAGAACAATGTAACCATTAAATGAGGTTTAAGACACCGAAACGCAAAAAGGGTCCATCTAGTTTAGTGGAGATGCTTAGATTGGTGTCTTTACAACCCAGTCAACACAACACACTATGGTTTGACACTATACATAGCATCTTTCTCCAAGAAATCCCTGCCAATCATCAATATAGGTGATGTAGAAGTCCTGAATGCAACCAAACTCATTAACTAATACCTGGAAGAGGGAACACGTATCTGCTACAGATATTTTCACTCATGGTAGAGGAATTCACAGAATCTGCCTCGGTATCTGAGAAATTGACTGAAGCATAAACATAACAGTGGAGAGAGGTAAGTCTAATGTGTGACAATGATAATTCGTTTATTTAGAGTGGAAAAGAACGGAAAATTACCATATGACTCGACCAATGGAACACCAGAAGACAAGGGAGTTTTAGTCTCCCATTCACAGGTTGCCACAGATTGATCCGATACAAGTTTGCTTAATGGTGGGGCATTACCCAAAGATTCTGGTGCACACCTACTTCTTCTTTCAGTATCATTGATATGATTTTCCACGGTGTCACCCTTGTTAATTTCAACAGGAGCGGAGCTAGCGATTGTGGTCTGATCATGGGCTGATTCATCATTTTCGGTCAAGAAACCTATAAACTCTAGCTCATCTGGAGCAATAACCTTTGAAGTCTCAGCAGATGGCATACCATTTATACCAGAGTTCTCATTGACAGTGATAGCTGAATCAGGCACAGATTTATCATTAATACTTCCTGAATGTCGGTCAGGAGAAGCTTTTTGCAGGGCAGAAACCTGTAAAGGTGTTTGACAAGTATTATCTGCACAAGAAGTTCCCCGAAAACACGGTGCACGTCGGACATCTTTCTTCACATCACCAAGTAATTTTGAATCCTCATTCAGTTGATAGATAGCCTTTGATGGTTCCCTTTTCCGACATACTTTTGCCTTCTTGCATACCTGGACATCATTGCACTTTACTACAGAAAATTCAGGGGCTGTCACTTTGTCAGGGTCAACGCATGACGGAGGAAGTATATCATCCACGACTTCCGAGTAGAAGTTCTTAACACTGGCACCAACAGTCTGGACTTGATTCTCAACAAATTTAACTGTGTCCTGTCCACAGAAAAAATCAAACGGATATATAACACATGCAAATGGAGTTCATTTACAGATTTAGGATCAGAGAGCAAAACTAAAACAGTTCATTCAACCATTGAAGATACGGACAGATATCAGGCACACCAATAAACCTGACAAGGAGAACAGCTAAAAATGGTATCATCGACAGCAGAAAGAAGAAAGCTGTGATCACATGCACTACAGAAAGACAGAATGTCAATCACAGTGATATAGATATCTGAATTAGTAATGCGAGATTGCAGAAGTGGATCCAGCAACTGCCCTCCTCTTTACAGTCCCTCAACAGTTCACGATGGTCATAGCTAGGTCAATACATAAACAAGTACACCTTCGCTCAAGAATTAATATGTACCTGGTACATGATTTCTTCCACCTCCAAGCACATAGCTTCAAACTTCTGGTATATGTTTCCAACCCATGTTATGCCTTTTACATCCATAGTTTAATTGCAAGAGATTTGGCCTAACTAAGGTTCTGATAAGTACTTCACCCACTCTCCTCTAAGTTGAGGCAGTTATAATTCCTTCAGCATCTGCTCTGAATGAAATTTGTCAACACGAGAAAATTCAGAAATGCTCAAATGAAAATTAAAATGCAACATAGACCCAATTCGATAACCATATCATCCAAATTAAGGGCCTGAAGGCATCAAAGAGTGCAACAAAGGGGAGATGCCATGAAGATATATGCATATTGGGACGAAGTAAACATGAACATGAGCAATGTATCGAACTAGAAACTACCAACCGATTGCCGCATGTTTAACAAACCAATCATCTGAAGAGAACAGCTTAAATGGAAAATATCATAATCTCATCCAAAGTTTAACAATTAGATGTCACCCCTAAGATGCTAGATTGTCCATGAAAACCCAGTACTCTTTGCAGATTCAAGTTAACCATAGCTGCAATATGATTTTTTCCCACCATCTCTTAGACCCTCTACTTCTACTGACAAGAACCGGGATAAAAGCATTTTAATTAAAACATCTCAAACATATATGAAGCATCGATTTTATCAGAAACCATTGTTCCGGAAACTGCAAAAACGCCATCCTACCAAACAGACATTTAAGCAAATTAGATTATCCATCAAGTCATGGACTACCTATAAGATAAAAGAAATTACGCAGGATAGAAGGCCTTATTCTTATTGCAAATTCTGTATAAGGATTCAGCTCAGTGAACAAAGATAATGAGGACCCCATTCTCATCAACCATATGAATTTGTGATTAACAAGCATATCATGAAGACATATCTCTAGATGGCTTAATAATGCCAGATAGAAACCATGTTTCAGGAGTTCCATGTCAAAGATGTATCCTAAGTGGAGCAACCTAAGTTTGACAAGTGTAATTCTTCAATTTCAAATAAGTTATTGTTTGAATTACAGTATCTAGATGTACATATGAAGCTCGCATTCTTTAAAGGAAAAATATGGTTCCAAGCTTCGGATAAGAATTTGATGTTATAGCTGCTTCCGACAAGAAAAACTAACAAGAATATGTTGTTATAGCGTGCATAAAAGTTTCTGAACAATCCCAGCTCTGTTTGTTCGCGTAATTGTCAAATTACAGTAAATTGCTCGCCAGATGGACACGGTATGAAATTGATAGTTAGCCACCAAAGTATGCACCATATTTATCTACCCTTTCTTGCTATAGACTCGAAACTTCAGCAGTCCAAAGCCAGCTCCTCACTAATCATTAACAATTAACAATTCACAACAATCGTTGTAGAGAATAAACGAAAATTCAAAAAAGGAGAGGCATCAAAACAATTGGTCCATAAAGTATATTACCCGAAGCTGCAACAGAGCAAAATCGGTCTCGACTAAGTATTACATCAAATATTGAAAAGAAAAAAAAACTACCAGAACCTCCACACAACAAGAAAAGGCAATTAATTTCGCAGGGCATCAAAACCAAGTTACCCATAACATCATCAAGCTAAGCGACACCAAGACGTATCAGTAAAATTCAACCCGTCAACCAGCTCCAAATCAGCAAAAGCAAAGTTTTTTCGGAGCAGCAACTCCCCGTATTCAGCCACCAGAGACTTCAATTCAATCATCAGAACAAGTGCTCGGCATGATCATCCAGTCGACGATGAAAAAGAGGAAGAAACACGCATATGCCCAGCAAGTCGCGATTGAAATCGAATCACCGAAGGTTGAAGACTTACGTGCTGCGCGAGACAGAGAAAACCCAGAAGCGAGAAGCTCCAGAAATTTGGTATTTCGCTGCAAAAACCCAGCTTGAGTTTTTGCTTTTATAGCACACAAGCATTCACCCAAAGTCCGAACGAAGGGAAAACGCAGGGAGGAAGAGAGAAAGGTAGGCGTGCGGACACAGCTCTTTAGGTTTATTTGGGGGCTATTGACTGACACGTGGCATCGTCGTGATACAAAACATTGGTCAGGATCTTCAGTTAGGCTTGTTCTCCTTTTCTTATTTTTTCTTAATTGAACTTTTTCATATGATTATTATATGCTTTTAGTTTTATGTAAGTGTACTCGTTAACAAAATCCTTCTTAAAATTATAAAGCAAAAATTAAAGATAATTGGTTCTGAGAGGATCGGTTCTCGATCTAGAACTAAGAACTAATCCTATGACTTTTCGAATCAAAAACCGAACTGGTTGGTTCGGAAACCACCGGAAGCTTCACAAGATTGTTCTTCTACTATTGCCATTGCCAAAGCCAGGGACAATCTAGAGCCAGTGCAAACAGGATACCTGCAAAATAAATGGCAACAATAACAATCATTCTAAATATGTCAAATATAGCAATAGAAGCATTATAATCTAACATTAAAAATAAAAATCATTTGAAAAAATATGTCAATGATTAAATTTTTACAATAGGCATTGATCGTTGTAATGTACTACGAAGTGAATCGAATGCATCAAATGCTAATCCAATTAGTGCAACAAACCATATAGACAAAATGAGAAATTCGAGTAGCTCGAGCATGAACTCAACTCAAAATCATATGAGTTGATCTTGAATAGCACCAAGCTAAGATCGAGTTGCAAACCCAATACAGCTCGACTCAGCTTTGCTCCTAGTTTATAAACTCTCATATATAGCACAACGATCTATTATAAATTAAGATTCACAATTTTCTCGGTAATCGAAATCAATTAAGCGTGATTGCATGATGCACACATAAAGTTGATGTGACTCGCTATGGACTTGGATAAATTATTATTGCAGCCATCATAAATTTAAGTATGGTAAGCATATAAATTCAATCATACAATAAACTTGATCTCTGGAGCCCATGCAAGTCCATTAATCAAGCAACCAAAATACACCTTTGCTCTTAAGTTTGTTAAAAACATACTTTTTGTGATACTTGTAAAAGTCTAACGTTAGCTACCTATGTTAGAATTGTCCAATAAAATAGCAACATTTTACTCAATCCTCGAAAGCAAATCGCTTCCGTTCAATTAAGAAAGTACACGAACTTTCATTCTAATTCAACACATTCGTACACATCGAATCATAAATACCGAAAACCAATTATCCACAAATCTAGTTTCATTTGCTTTTTTATCACCCCTAATTGCACGAGCTTGCTTTCCATAGGGTGTAAACATAAAGTCGTCATTACATCCTATATTTGATATTTCAAAGATATGACATGATTAATTTGTAATTGATTTACTAGTGTAAAAACAAAAACATCAACTTTAGAAAAATTGAAGGGTCACGGTCCTATCAATCGCAACATTTCCTTCGTGGTCTCAGTGTCTTGGACACGTCGACGAGATCAATGAATTGAGATTGAAGACAAGGCATTTGCTGTCGAAGCGCACCAGAGTCAGTATACCAAATCCCTCAAGGTCAACGTCAAATCGAGCGCTCGTAGGAATGGGCAAGAAAGGCAGAACCCCTGATCGCGATAGGCCCACAGCAAAAGAAGTGGCATTTATAAAAAAAAGCCCAGTGTAGCGTTTCGAGTTACTTGAAGGTGGTGATCAAATGAGTTGGTCAAACAATAATAAAGGGGGAAAGATTGTCTTCCAAAGTCAGAGAACAGATATTCCTTCCTAAAGAGAATATGTAACATAGTGGCAGGAATAGATAGAGCGGATGCACCGTACGTCAAGTAAGACGTCCTTTGCTTGGATCAAGCTAACATGGCGAACAAATAACTTGTGCAAGCTTCTCAAGTCCCCTTTGTGTGTAAGGAGATGGCAGAGACACGAAGGTGGCTGCATTTGTGAGTGGCTTTCTTTGTGCTTCCAATCAGGAAAAGGGGAAGCCGACACTATGTACAGATTTTGCAGATCAACTTACCAAAATGCTTCTGCTTTAAGATTGAACTACCCATAAGAACACACACAAAAACGGACAGAGAGAGAGAGAGCTGTGGCGATAAAAGCACTTCCAAGGACCTTTACTATTTTTACCAAATGAATGACATTGCAGCACAGCCGACATAAACTTAAAGATTGCAAACCTTCTTGGTCAACTTATATGAAGAAAATGGCATAAAATGTTCAGTTGATTCGGTGTACATCACCCTGCAATGCAGTAATCCGGTGCACTGGGACACCCCTATACATGGCTGTCTCAAGTCCTTTTCACCCAGCCGTTTGAAAATCTCCAAAATCATCATCCGGTAGTTCTTGCGCACTCTGGTCATCGTTAGAATTTGATTGCCCTAACTCTACTTTATTTGAGCTGAGAGCCTTATGTTCAGGGAGTTGCCGAGGAGATGAATGCGGAGGCACATCTGCTGTAGACTCAGGAACAGAAGTAGCAGGTGAAAGCGGCGCTGGGGGAGGTGGGGGTGGTCTGAGACATACCACGGCCTCTTCCTTGTTGGCCTTCTCCTCCAAAGACAAATTGTTCAGACTTTGCTCCAAATGTTTCGATTTGAAACTACCGCTGCTTTTCTGTCAAGATTAGAGGGCAAATGCTATCAGCTGATGAATGAGCACAGATCAATTCAGTTTAAATTTTGGATCAATAGATAGATGCTAGATATCTCACGTTCTTTAATTGGAGTTTAAGAGTCTCCCCTTCTTTCAAACTGTAATCAACTGAAGAATTGTGCTGGTAATGCTGTTCCATCTCTTCTGCAGTTCTCTTTTTGTCCAAATATCTTGACAAATGAGCATAAACATTTGTAAGATTCGGCCAATAGATTCATCATTTTAGACAAAACATTATTCCAAAATCTCACAGAAAAGACAACATATGACGTTAAGGAGTTAATATTCAGATTCTGTAAAGACAGTTGAGAACCGGGAAGTACTTCATGTGGTCATGCAAGGCCGCTTGGAAATCGTAAGCCTCTGCTCTTTCTCGAAATCCAATGCCAATGAAAGCATGCCGTGTACGACCACCTGCATAGCTTTAAGCTGATCAGCATAATAGCTTGTCTAAGGGGGGAAAGGTTGTGAATAGACACTTCTTCAATCTGCTTGCAATGTCTATCAAAAACCAGCCTTGTCTTGCCTCAGAGTTGCTCCTCAAGGAACTTGGAACTTGTAAATTGTCACTACCATTAACAAACCTTTGCACTCTTTTCAGAACAATAAATAATGCAGCATGTTTATCAACAAATGGCAAACTCACCAATATTTTCTTCTATACGAAGAACAAAATATCTGCAAAGCAAGAACATTCAAATAAATCCCATGAAACCTTAACACTGAAAAGAAAAAGAACCTTAATGGAAAAATCAGTAAAAGAAATCAGATTTGACATTATCCATTCTGCAGCATGTCTTGTAACAATCCATTAATATTCATGCCCAAGAATAGTCAAATTTGTTTAGCAAAAAGGGTATTTAACCTGCTGCTGTCAATTACAGGTTCCACTGGATGCGGCTCTCCATTTCTCAAGAATGCCCGAGCATACAAGTCACCTATTTTAAATAGACGAACCAAAGTTGGAAGAAAACCAATATAAGACATGAAGGGACACATCTAATAGCAGCTCGACATTTATGCTAACCAGTAGTCTTGTCTTCAAGTCTGATAATGCATTCTTCTCCCTTGCTGATTACTTTCAATGCTCCCTCCCAAGCCCACTTGTTCACATTCCATTCATCAGCCCTAGATATTTTCAGTGGCATGCTTAATCAATATGGATGGGTGGGAAGACATAAGAAAACAACAATGCCAACGAGCGCCAACCATTCTCCTATGGGAATGAGTATCAAACTTATATTGCAAAAAACAACACAAAACCTAATGTCACGGACTATCAATAGTTGACATCCTCGTATTCATGCATATGAGATGAGTGGCAGCAACATGTTCTCATTTCTGGAAAAATCTCAAAAACCACACCACATTGTTTCTGCATTGGACAAGTCGTGATTTAACTTTTCTGCTTCCGACAATTTGCAGCAACCGTTGTCCTTTTGCAACCAAATATGGTTGGTTTACTATAGTTAAGAAAACTCGTGATATTATAAACTAGAAGTCCACAAAACATTCACTCTTGTGTCCTTCCAGAACTCATATCTAACAAAAAGTTACATGGGTACCGTAAACTTTAACACTAAGTTGGTAGGGATTCTGCATCTGCCATCTTTGAGATAATTGCAACTTGCAGAGATAGTTTTTAACAGATTTTTCATTGCTTCACCGGTTCAACTGACAAGTTGACTGAAGTAGTCCTGATTATGATTCCAACAATTAACACTTATCTCAGTTCACATCACATAAAATTCTGGTCACGACTGCAGGCTTACTATCTACTTTCCCCTGTGCTGCAAAACAAAAACTGCAGCAGTATTTTTTTCCTTGATCGGTCAAGTTTTAGCACCTGTAAGAAGCTGCACTTTTCCTTGGCGGTATCTGCAAAAATTACATAGAAATTTAGCACTGCATACATGAAGAAAAGCCCTTTTACAATATTGACAGCTCCAAAACAACTTAAAGAGCCCAAAACTCATAAAAAAAATGCTCTGCTATCATCTGAAACTGCAATCCGGGTGAATTACATTCTCTAGAAAGCGATCCTATATTTCGCCAATGTGTTAACCACAGTTTCTATCTTCCCCAATAAAATCAACTCTCCATTCAATAAAGCCCCATAATTCTGCCCAACATCCAACATAATCTTCCATACACAACATCAGACACAAAAATAAACTGTCAGTTAAAAAAAAGCCCCCCTCGTGTTTTAAGTCGATGCGAGGCTGATTAGCATGGAATTAACCTTTGCTTGTTAAGGGAAATTTATCTGCCAATTCTAATGTTTGCAAGCCAATCATCAAGAGTGACATGAACAAAACAATAATACACACCACGAATGGCGAAATCATCGGATAATATCTCAATACTGATCCTTTAAGTTCTATGCCAGTATCGATTACGGCGTATCTTGATGCAATTCAAATCGAGCAGGAGCAAGAATCTACAAAGCCAAGCAAAACACAAGAGGGCTCGAAAATTGGCATGCGACCCAGCAACCAATTACACGACACGATAGATTAAACGGGGAAGAGGAATGACCCCTTTTCCCGATGATCAACGCGTACCAAATAGACGTAGCACTCGGAGACTTGGAACAGGACCAGCTCGACAGCCTCTGCTTCGTCGGTGTCCTCCGAGCCCTGCTGATCCATTGATCTCGACTCCTCCTCCTTCTCCATAGAGAGCGAGAGATTGATTGCTCAGATCGGGAAGACGAAGTGCTCTTCTGCAGGGGAGGTTAACTTTCAGTTGAAGCTGATTGCCGGAAGAAAACTCAAACGCTCCAGAATTTGGTTGGCAATTGGTGAACGGCTCGGATTGTCGTTTCAGGGGTTTTTGTTTTGATTGAAGATCGTGGGATAAACAATTGTTTTTTTTTTTGTAGGGAATTGAAATTGCAAAGGGAAAAGTCCTAAATTATTTTAAAAGCTACAATAATATTACATGACTGATGAATTAAGCCTTCGATCCTAGATATTTGAAAAGGTGCATTAATATTGTACGGACGATGGATTAAGCCTCTAATCCGTGGTTTAGCTTGAGATTAGTGACTTGCAACTCACGTGTAAGTTCAAAACATGGGTAAGTCTCTATCTTTTAGACCAGCAATTCGATCATCGTGTTGTTTGGTAACCTGCCAAGCAATACCCGATTCTGTTCTTTTGTTCTTTAGAATAAAAAAAAATAGAAATATTTTTCATAAATTTTTTGTTCTCAAGTTGTTCCGAGAATCAGTTTTGAAACAAAATCAAGAATCAAAAATAGAAAATAATTTTTTTTTCTTCTTTTTTTTCTTGATTGGTCTTCTTCATTTTTCTGGGCTTGTGACCGGCGAGGGCGTTGCTGCCCTCGCTGCTTGGGTGAGGGTCGCCCTCGTCGCCACTCTTGCTAGATCCAGTGAGGGCGGCTCGCGGCCAAGGCGAGGTCCACCCTCGCCCGATATGGCGAGGGCCACGACACCCTCGCCGACCCTAGCTTGTGGCTGGTCGCCTAATGAAGGGCCAAGGAAAGGGAAGGAGAAGGAAAAAAAGAAAACAAAGGAAAAAAAATATTAAAATATTATTAATAAAAAAAAATTGTGTAGTTACTAAATACATTTCTGTTCTTTTTTTTATTTCAAGAATAAAAATTTTGGGCAGTTATTAAACACTTTCAAATGCTTAGAAATTGTTTACAGGAATGGAATGAAAAAAAAATTATTTCTGAATAGAAATTGTTTCTCAGAACAAAATAATTACCAAACGTACCCTAGTCAAGACTAAGAAAGCGTGCTCATCTGTTAGAATTTAAGATGTTATACTATACTAAGTTCGAGGATTTACGAAAGTACAAAACGTTGACCTACATGTCAAGGCGAAATTTTTCAAGTATAATATAATCCTCAGCATGATTTTCCTTTCTGTGAGAAAGATCTCCAAATCGGCAGGTGTTTTCGAAAATTTTCCTGAAATCTATCTAAAGACGCTGGATGTGATCGGGAAGGCTAAAAGAAAAGAGCGACCTGAAGGGAGGAACTGATGCCGGCGTCGTCTATGGATTCACCATCTCCAAAGAGGCTCCGCTCTGATTCTGAAGCCGAATCTGCCGACGAGGTAAAGTTTGGTTTTTGAGGTTGGAACTGGTCGTATGAACACCCCCCACCCTCTCTCTCCCTCACAGATTACCCCCATAGAGGATTTTCGGTTGAATTTTATTGGCCACTAGAGCTAAAGTTGGCCCTTATCTCGTTGTTTCTGATAGGAAGTTGAGTTTTCTTCTTACGTTTGTATGTTGAATTTTCCCGCTTCCTAGTTTCTATCCGTCTTATTTCTAGATTTTTCTTTTGTTTTTCTTACGGTGGAACTCTAATCCAAAAGGATCGGATCAGCAGTTTGCCCGGAGATGTTATAGGCTATATATTGTCTCTTTTGACATCTAGAGAAGAACAAGCGACTCGTCTTCTTTCCAAAAGATGGAGGCATATGTCTACTGATCTCGATTTTGACTGGTCTGACTTATTGGCCGAGATGGCAGCTAACCCTAAGATAGCTGAAAAGAAGAGGGCTAGATATGTGGAATGGGTGGACGATGTCTTGCATCGTCAAAGTGGAGGATATTATTTGCGAAATTTCGCGTTATGCTTCGACCTGAATATCTCATATAAGTCTCACATTGGTCGGTGGATTAAACTTTTAAAGTTGTCCAACTAGATTTCCGGCCCGTGTCCACGGACGATTTGCTGGATGGTTGCTTGCCATATCTGTTAGGGCATGAGACACTTAGGGATCCTGATGTCAGGTGTCCACAGCCGGCTTCGGGTCTAAGTAATGTTGGCTTGGGCCCTTCTATATCTTGGCATATTGGATTTAAGTATCTTGAAGAGCTGTACTTGAGGAGAGTAATTGTGGATGGAGAACTCATTGAGCAACTGTTTGCCAATTGTCCGGTTCTAGAGCGATTGACATTGAATGACGCTCGTACTTTGAAATTTGAATAGGCTTAGAGTTTCCTGTTGTGACGATCTTAAACGTGTTAGGATTTACGACATGAATCTTGTGTCCTTCATTTTCGGGGGAGCTATCCGAGGTGTCTTTGAATGGAAGTATATTGGAGCTTGTGCATGAATGGTTGCCCGAGCTTTCAAGTCTTGCTTGTCTACATATTCTCGAACTTGAATTTTATTATTCACATAGAGTAAGAGCACTGATTGATTTTCATAAGGTTTCGTTACTTAATTCTTTTTACAATCTATGTTGTCTTTGATTCTCTCTCTTCCTAATCTGCAGAATCACCTACATATTCCTCGTCAACTACCTAAATTGAGAAGTGTCAAGCAATTGAAACTGAGAGTTAGAGGATATGAAGATTTGAGTCTACTTCTGTTGACTATCATGATTGAGGTATGTCCCTACTTGCAGAGTTTTGTGTTTGAGGTGGGTTTTCGAGCCTCATTCAAGTTTTCATCTATTTAGGCATTAGACAGATGCAGTAAAATTGAATATGAAAAACCAAATCACTGTTGAATCCTATCCAAGTCTTTGCTTATGTGTGAGATATTGGGTCATCACGTGATTAGTATCTGCTTGATGTGACAATCCACACGGATATACTTTCTTTTGCAAGTTCTTTTTTCCATCGGCATTTTCCAATGCATCGATATCTCGGGGTGATTAATAATATGCGGCATTCTTCTTTTGCCACAGTTGACGGACCCATGGTGGATACCAAACGGGGAGGGAAGAAAACTGGAAAGAGTTGTTAGATCTCTCCATCGATACCTAAAGGAGGTTGCATTTTACAATTATTATGGTCAACCTTGTGTTCTCGACCTAGTGACTTACCTTATCACGAGTGCCATTGCTTTTGAGAAGTTAGTGGTGAATACCCGTGACAAAGAATATGTCTCGGGCGAATGGAAAAAAGTTGAAAGAACCTAGAGAACGGGCTTTGCAACAACTCATGGGAAAGATACCCTTAAAGACTGATTTGGTTATTAATTAACGAACCCGAGCCTTGTGGTATTCATAGGGATGATTCGGATGGCTATTATTTTGCAACCTACTCCTCTTCCCCTTTTCAAGGTTCTCTTTTCTTTGTTACTGCGGATATAAGTTTTTTTATTTCCTGATTTTATTTTGGGTTTATAAGTTATGTAATGACTCAAAGGCCATGAATAATGGATGTTTCTGCATTTCTCTAAGTCAATTTAATCCGGAATGGAGAAAAGCTCAAAGAGCTCACGGGTTGCAAAACGTGAAATGATTAGCCCCATTTTACGTCCATATATAGTCTCCCCAATTCTTGTTGTACTACTAAAAGACTGAATATATTATATATATGTATAAAATAAATAGTAAAGGATTTTAAATGTCTCAATTTCCAAAGAAAAGAAAAGACCAATTACATGTAAAACGAGAGAAATAGCTGGAACAATTTCTTTTTATCCTTAACAAGCATATTTAACGCATAACGAATTGTGCGCAAGTTCAAAAAATCTCATTAATATTTACTTTTCGTCTTTGTGGAATTATAGGTGAATGACTTTCGGCATGGAATCATACTCAGAAGCGGTGCCTATCAAAAATAAAACAGAATAAAATAAAAAAATTCTTAGTGGCGGGAGGCTTGTGTATCACGCTTAGACGTAATCAACCACCGAATAATCACTAGTTAATCTCCTGTTCACATTAAGTGATGTCATGACATGTGAAGACGATCTCCCATATATTATATATGTATAGGATGATTGAGATATTATCCAAGTACGGTGTCTTGGGCATAGCTTTAATTATTTCAAAAATCTAACACTGGATCGAAATTGAGTTGACATTTAGTCTACTCTAATTATGATCGAGACAAACAAAAGAAGACAATTCGAAAGCGGGAGCCATGCTTCTCAGTTTAATAAATCAAAAGGTCCGTCCGCTGTTATATGCCAAGAACACCAATTCCTAAATCGTCAAGTCCCATTTGAAGCCTGTGTTTTATCCAAAGCTCAGACACGTGCAAAGTTTCAATGCTTCCAGTTCACATCCAAATTCTGATTTTTTGGAAACAAAATTGAAATTCTAATGTCATTGACTCATAAGCAAGCGCACGAGCAATTAAATTTGGGTGCACCGAAATCAAAAGTGGGGGTCCGACCTGACCCATCTGGTGCAGCTATCGGACCAAATCAACTAGCTCCAATTCACACTAAATGGACCACATTCTCTTTTTTGTTTCGGTAAAGGAATTTCTTCAGGCGCGAAGCCATTATTTCCGAACTCATCTCTCTCACACACACATTCCCAACAGTCACTCGGTTCATTCATTTACTTCTCTCTTCGTTCAACATTTGCTCGTGCTTTGATTTGATTTGCTCATCCCAAATCTACCCTTGTTTACCCATCATTCAGAAATTGCCACTTTTTTAAAAAAAAGAAATTATCAACATTAAGAGCCTGTATTTACCTTTACCAAAAAAAAAAACATTAAGAGCCTGTTGTTGTTTAGTACGAAAGTTTTGCAATTTTTTAAGAGAAGATTAAGGGAGAAGGATCTCGAATTAGAAAAAAAGTTAGTGATTTTTATTTTGACAAAAAAATTCGGAATAGAATTGAGATTGAACTTAAAGTTATTGGTTTTTAGGAAAATAATTCTTTTAAAATCTGTCCTAAAGAAATCTAAAGTTACAATCCCTGTTTGTTCGGGATCTATTAAAATTAAAAAAGTGTTTTTTTGTTGCTAAATTTAAAATGTTATGCTAAGTTTGAGAATTTATGAAAATAAAGTATGATAATCTATGCCTCAATGGGTTCATATTGAAAAAAGTCAAAGTGAAAAAATGGAAATTAATCTAGACATGCCATTAGCAATAACATATTTCTCACCATGTTTCCTTTTGTGCAATATAATTTACACAGTGTTAACCATTATAGATGGTTAAAAAAGATACCGCTGTTAGGAATTTTGGAAAAGATATCGAATCGGGGATGTTTCAAAATTATGGCTAAAATCTAAAGACGCAGGATGTGATCGAGGAGGCTAAAAGAGAAGAGCGACCTGAAGGGAGGAACTGGTGCCGGCGTCGTCTATGGATTCACCATCTCCAAAGAGGCTCCGCTCTGATTCTGAAGCCGAATCTGCTGACAAGGTAACGAATTTTGCTGCATAAAATTTCATTATTGTGCTTGGAACTAGTCGCAAGAATATCCCACCCTCTCTTTCTTCGCTAAGCGAACGATGCATGTACACGTCTCATATGTTCGTGAAGAACTTTCAGTTGAATATGTTGGCTGATTGTGCAAAAGTTGGGCTCTTTTTTGGGTTGGGTTAATGGGTCTTCAATATTCCTTTTCTGGTTGTTTATGGCCGAAAGTTGAGTTTATTTCTTACGTTTGTTTGTTGAATTTTCCTGCTTCCTATTTTCCATCAATCTAAGATAATGATTTAATAAAGCCTATTTAGGCTCTCTCTTCGCATGTATTTCTTATCTATCTTTACAGAGCGGATATTTGCATATTTCTCAATGGAGTGTTAAAGTATTTAAATATTAAACCACAATTTTATTTAACAATTTAAGTTTTTAAAACAGTCGGGGATCTCATAAAATTCCACACAGATTTTGGCTTATTTCAACTTGAACTGGTGTGTTCATGTTGCAATATGCATGTTGGGTTGGTCCGATGCGTAAGTATTTGCCAGTACAATAGTTCACTAATCTAAAAACTCGTGTGTACGTCCGGAGTTCCATTCTGAGAACTGTCTTCAGAGAAACTGTCTTCTACTTCAAATTATTTCTCGAACTCTACCCGACCAGTCAAACGTTAAAGAGTTTCACTCCCGACGTTCTTCACGAACCAAAACCACCAAGCCGATAATCCCACCCCCACTCCGCCACACTATTTTCACTCCCAGGTGCTTTTCACAAACCAAAACCACCAGGCGGCGAGTTTTGAGCCAAGGGTCCCACCCTAGTTAAATGTCGCGAAGCAATTGCTCTACAAAATTATATAACCCTATCATTGAAACTGCGACAGAGTGTACTCCAGAAAAGTAAGTATTACATTTCATATTGGAAAAACTACCAAAATCATCCATAGCCAAGAAAAATCCAATCCATCAACCAGCTTCAATTTGACACTTTGGTGCATACTTTGGTAGCTAACTATTCTGATATCCCTTTTTAAGTATTAGCTAGCGCTTTGCACTACCAATTTGACATTGTGCTCATCTGATGAGCAATTTGCTGTAATTTGCCAATGACGCGAACAAATAGAAGCTGGGCTTGTTTAGAAAGCTATAACAACAGATTCTCGTTCGATTTTTCTTGTCAGAAGCAACTATAGTGCTGGGACATTAATTTCACATCTGAAGCTCTGAACCATATTTTTCCTTTTGAGTTGGTTAACTTGGTTCAAGCTTTTTTTTCATCTTTTAATATCATTCCCGACATAAGGAAAGAGGGGTGTGATTAATGTTTCTGTACTTTAGGAACAAGCTTGGCCTAATTTATGAGCCAAACAAACCTCAATTTTTTACATACAACAAAGTATCTTTTCTTTTTTGGATAATGACATGATTTAATGTGCAATATCGTCCGTTTCGAGTCCGGATTGTAGATATAGAATGTTTAGGGAGAGAAGCTCTAGGAGAGTATTTTTTATTGCTCAATTGTTTGGATGGATACAAATGAGAGGGAGAGCACCCTACTTATACAAGAGGTCCTCTTATTACATCAATTGATTGATATTTGATCTAGCGGTAAAGATCACATCTTCTCATCTAACAACCACCGGCATTTATGCTGAGTGTTCTCTAGAAACTCGACACATTTACCATATGGCCCGTCCCTGTGAATGTTTGGGAAGCTCTAAGAGATTTACATCGGTCTTCTTCGATCGTACACAATCCTTAGTGCATGGTTTAGATTTAACAATGACCTGGTTTAGATTCTATCCCACCACATCTCACGATGCTACGACTTAATAGAGCCAGAAGACCCACCTGCATCACAAACCTATGCAAATAGGGACATTGCCTTGACCAAGAGAGTGAGTGGAAGTAGACTATTATCTTCATATGCTACAAAGACTGATCTCAAACTGGTTAATTCAGGTAGAAGATGAGTTCTTAGGCATCCCAACTGTATCAAATGCACACGGAATGCAGCGTTATTAGCCAAGAGGTGGGTGACAGACAACAGAAGAATCAAATAACCTCTGAAACACGATATCAGCTGATGCTTACACATAATTGACATGAAAATTCAGAGTCTGAGAATCTACGGACGAGAAGACAAGTTGAAACCAGAGATATGATCCCATGCACGCATTCCAAGCCCTCTAACCAATTCATAGCTCAACTTGTAGGGGGACAATGTCCATACCCAGCGAAATTCCTATCCCAAGGAAAGCAAAGGAGATGAGATTTGTATCGTAAACATCGAGGCACCTAAGGTGCGACAACTTCGCACGGTGCAAGTGTTTTGGCTTAAGCGATTGGCCAGAAAATGTCAAGCTCTCCCCAGATTTTCAAATGCAGTCACTCCAAAACTAGACAATTGGCAACCAATTGCTTTGTGAATGCTCCCTTAACACTTGAGCCTTTCATGTAGAGGTCTTCAAAATACCTAAAGCCAACAGGACTTAAAGTAAATTTATTGAGACCCATATTCACAGTGAACCCACTGCATCAGCATCTTCAAGCACCTCGCACCCCCTGTATAGGGTGATCGACTAGGGTATGAAGAGAGATCTAGAGGACACCTGGGAATCAAATTTAGTTCAAGCACCTTAACTTGCTTCCACGGTGAAAAACTTAATCCGCTAATCGATTCAAGACCGAAATTCAACATGGTGAAAGGACAACCAAAATTTACGCGAAGGGTAGTGTCCTCTATATCTGTTGTACTGCTGCAAAACGTTATCCGCTCACTACCCATATCTTGCCCTCGTTCAATCGGATTTGGCTCTAATCTCGTGAAATAAACCTATAACGTCGTCCAGCACAAAACTGGCTCAATCCTTTGTATTAAGATTCAATTCCCCCAATAAAAAAGAAAAAAAAAACATAGATGTTAAATGAAAATCTCAACATTCACACAGCAAGGAAAATAAAATACTGAATTCGGGGAAAAAACCATTCTTTTTGCTCCATTTAATAAGATATCCACAAACCGAAATTCTTCCTAGCATTGTAATATGAGGCGCAGCAAAATTCAAAAACATTTAAAGTAATTAAAATACTTTGGTACATAAAGTTTTTTTTTCGTTCAAACTTTCAAATTTTCTTCTGAACTTCTCCTATTTTGATTGAGAAAGCAGCAAACCCAGCAAGCTCTCCGATCAGTAGGGCACCCTGGGGCTGGGGAGATGGTCGACCTTAAACTAATTAGGGATGCCGCCCTGCCAGTGCCAGCCCAAGAAATCTACAGATCCGGCTAGCAAGCCGTGGTGGGATGGAAGATTGCTTTTCTCATTTGTTCATGTTGGAGATTTTATTAGATAATATGAAAAATAAAAATTATTAGAAATCAACAGAAAATTGCAGAGAGCAAGAGATAACAGAAAAATAACGAAGTTCAATGCTTATTAATCTGGGCATATTGGGCGGATAGATGATCTCTTTTCAATGCGAAACTAAATAAGAAATATGCTGTAAATTGGCTGTGAGAGAGTTTTGACAAATGGATGCATTCAAATTAGAAGAAATAAAAAGGCTTATTCAAGCCCAAGTGTCAAGGACGGAAGGTTTAAAGACCTACCCGGCCCAAGAGTTATTCAAGCGAGGTTTCACGAGGATTCTAGAATACTCCTAAAGACAATATGGGAAACACATATAGTTGGAGAGAGTGGATTTCCACCCTTTGATTAAAGGATGATCAACGGTAGTAATTGAAAGGGTTCATATATAAATAGAGTGTTCTCTCTCATTTGTATCATTCAACACTTAAACAATAGAAAGTGCATTATTTGTCAAAACCTTTTTTTATTCAACTAGTTAAGAACAAATTTTAACGAAGTCCATGGTTTAGGAGAGCCACTCCATCATGCTGCTCCAGAAGCTTAAGGATGGGCTTTATATTGTGTAGAAATAAATATTCCTTAAACTAGATTTCTGGAGTGGCATGCGCTCCAGAAGCTTAAGAATGGGCTTTATATTATATAGAAATAACCATTCCTTAAACTGTATTTATTCGATAACCCTATCCATTCTTATAGACAAGATCAACCATCACGTCACTTGCACTGGGGAGGAAGCTCGTACGGTACCAATACAAGTAGTTAAGAAAAGATAAAGCTCTATAAAGCCCATTCTTAAAAGGCTATCTAAATCCATGATTGAGGAGAGCCTTCCCATGTCTGCAGCAAGGACTTGTCCTTGCACTTCTCAACTCAACGGAGGTAGCCGTTCTCAACGGAGGTAGCCGTGGTCGTCCATTTGCTCAGGAAGCAGGAGGATCGCGTCCATGTGTTTCATGTTGTACAGGTAGAGGCATTCCTTGGACAAAATAGTGTCCAACACCCTATCCAATTTCCATTCAGCCTTATGGAGACTTGCCTTTGCAGCACGAAGCGAGTATGGCCTGAAAGAGACAAAACACAGATGAAATGGTAATCACTGATTTAAAAGTTCATGGGAGATTAAGACTTACATTTCCGACAACTCTTGGCTTGCCTACTGACTAGCACATGGGTCACTTTGGCCTCTTGGAGCACCTCCGTGGCCCTTTGCAGCTGGGAGGTAAGTCTGCGTGGCATGACGAGAGATCTGGTTTACAAAAAGAAAGAGAAATAGTAAATCAAATAATTGCGATAAGCGCTCTAATCCTATCATTGAAGCTGCAACAGTATCAAACATTTGCTCTACGAAGTATATAACCCTAATAATGCTAGACAGAGCAAATCGGCTAACTTCAATCATCAAAATAAGTTCTTAGTAGGATTGGGCTGATATTGCCGACTTTTTTGCTCGTATATTTTTTATTGATAACTTTTCTTGTGCCGGGAACTTGTTGGTCTGGAGAATATTTTGTGAGAATGGTATTGGTTGATTTTTCATATAAAATCTTCTTTTAATCTTATCTTGGAAATTGTTGTTATGAGGTCATTGAGTTTGATATGCATCGAAAAATGCAGTAGCTCATAAATCGACCGCCTCTAATCTGCATTCTGTTATCTATATAAGTCTGAGCCAACGGCATCTTTTACAATAGAAGGATAAATTTATGCCCTCTTTTGTCTCTAGCTGTTTACCATTCTTGAACCTTTCACCTTGAGGTTTGGTCATTTATGACCAAACCACAAGGCCAAAAAAAAAAAAAAAGCTAGTATAGTCAGATCACTTATCTTATAACTATCTAGTGTTAATCCAATCCGAGCATTTCAGGATTAGATTGGATTGTGAGCTTTCCGTTGATAAAATAATCGAGTTAATTAGATAATGGATGAAAAAGTTATCAATAGTCAAATTTTGGTCAACAACAAACATGGCATTTTCTATCATTTTCTCTCTTTATAACTGCTAGCAATGGAGGTAGAGAAAAAAAAAGAGGAAAGTAATGAAGTCAACGTAGAGGTGAACAAAATGCCATATGGCTAATATTTGCCACCGCCAATGATGACATATTGGAAATACTCATTAATGTATGGCGCCGGGCCAGCTAAGCCACGCAGCCTGATCAAAGACACCACATGGAGTCATATTACCACGGAGGGTACCCTAGTTAAGTACATTTGCGATGCATGCGCGTGATGTTTTATCACGGAATTATCAAATATGCTTGATCACATTTCAAAGAAATTGGATCTCAAGCTTTTTGTTGATAAAATAATCGAGTCAATAGGATAACGGAAGAAAAAGTTATCAACGGTCAAATTTTGATTAATAACAAACACAGTGAACAATGTCATTGAAATTTGTTAGAAACATGAACGAGACTCAATATAGAATTTAGCTGCAATTTCGGCTTTAGATTCAAAGCGGGATGCCGACAAAATTTAGCTGCTTTTGCTGAAAGCCCTAATTCACTCTTGATAAGGGGTTCAGATAA
The DNA here is from genome assembly GCA_031216285.1 of Syzygium syzygioides. NCBI lineage: Eukaryota > Viridiplantae > Streptophyta > Magnoliopsida > Myrtales > Myrtaceae > Syzygium > Syzygium syzygioides. The sequence continues at coordinate 20,987,884 of CM062242.1, forward strand.
AACTCGTGGGAAGCATGTGGTTATTCCTATCCAGTGGAATAAAATCCTTTCTACGAAACTGGTTGAAGGGCCTCATGAACTTGCTATGTAACGATGCTTTTAAGACTCCAGATAGAATAGGGAACGAATCCCAATAGATTTACATAGATAAATTTAACTTAATTAATTGATCCGAATCTTAAAAAAATAAAAAAGAAGAAAATACCAAACATGATAACCTAACTAAAGAGCTAGCTACATTAACATGTAGAAACGCTCGATTAATTCCATGAAGGCCATCTACTTTTACATTTGATGAATAATCAAAGGAACTAATATTACCATAATTTAAACCATACTGATTCATAATATAATATATATTGAAAAATCACCATAAGAAGTTTTTAGTTTATCCAATTACAGTGGCACCTTTGGCATAGTTTCCAAAATGCTTATGAGGCGACAATCCACAGCACAACCCTTTTTTCATAGATATTTGCATGAAACGTAATTACATAAGATAGAATTATGTTGATTGTGAATATCCATGTTGATTTTATCTATTATGGAAATATTAGGTGCATAAGATTAAAAAATGTCAAGATGCGTGCCCGCTTTGTGAAAAAGAAAATGTAAAAATTAATTTAAGCAAAATCTGAAATTATTGCATAGCTAGGTAGAGTCATGCCTAATGTATATGTAAACATCCTGTACAAATTGACCCGCACAGACCGGGCAAGTGGAGGTAATATGTTGTAATTCTCCTTAGTATAAGTTACGAAGTTTTTTTCTCTTCATCTTTTATATTTCCTTCTACAAATTGACCAAAATTTGACAGTCTATGAAATTTTTCATCCAACGTCCCATCGAAGCTTTTTCGCACCAACATAAAGTGTCCTCCCGTGCTTTTTTACATCCTTTTCGTGAGTTTTTGGGGACGAAAGGGGATGGGGATTGTTATTTAATGACACCAACAGCAACAAATTGACATATGTGCTAAGTTTTAAGTATGGTATTCTTCATTGTGGATCTAGAGAAGTAACTCACACGTCTATGTGATCTAGGCAAAGCATTGCACATTCCTTCCTAACCCGTGATCAGGCGAAATTTTTGTACCAAGTGACGTGCACTTCCCTTCAGGCACACATCATATTTGCTTATGACTACACTAACTAGAACATAAACCAAATAGATACGTTCTCTCATACAATCACTTTAGTCACCAACAGAAAGGTAAAAGAAACAAGGAAATTATACCAGCAAACACAAATGGCGGTTGTTTTAGATTCTATGACTTTTTCTTTGTTCTGATTTAAATGACTCTAGAAATGCAATGAAGAAGATTAGGCTGTAGATATTAGCCATCCAAATCATCTCTGTGGATATTGTGTGAACGAGGCTCTGATTCCGTTAATTAATAAATCAACCATTATTCATGGCCGCTTGAAGGCAACTTTCCCTTCAGCTGTTGCAAAGCCAGGTTCCTTCACTTTTTTTAACCTGCTAGAGTAATATTCTTCATCACAGGGACTCACACCAACTTCTCAAGAGCAATGGCATTCCTGATAAGGTAATTTATTAGTTCGAGATCCCAAGTCGACCACAATAATTATAAAATGTAACCTCCCTTAGATACCAATAGGGAGGTCTAACAACTCCTTTCAATTCTCTCTGTCAGCGAAGCATGTTTATCGGGTTTGTAACTGTCGCAAAAGAACAATGCTGTGTATGCAGTCCAGAACCTCCGAGAAAATTAATCAGCATAAGATATTGTTGCATTGGCAAACGACGCTGGACGACAAAACTTGCGAAAAATAAAATTGTTACGTCGAGTAGATACTAATCACATAATATCACAACAACTAGCTCATATGAGCAGACACAGTGGCTTGGCTTCTATCCTATCCTACCACATCTCTCTAATGGCTAAAGAGATGACGACTTAATGAGGTCCGAAGACCCACTTCTAACACAAAACTCCACAAGTAGGGACATGCCTCTATTACGAGAGTCAGCAGAGGTAGACTCACATCTTTCAGTCCGTCAACTTAGAGCCAATTGCTTGACATTTGTTAACTCAGGCAATTGACGATTTCATAGTCCCTTCTTGCGACTGGGGTTAAGTTCCATGTCATACAATAAGGGTGCGTTTGGCAACGTGCCAAATAGTAAAAATTTCTGTTCTTTTGTTCCCAGAAATAGTTTGGGAACAGAAATGCGTTTGGTAAACGCACTTGTGCCCGGGCACATTTTTGCAAAAATTTGTGCCGAGAAACAGTTTTGGACGAGAAACAAGAAGTAAAAAAAAGTTGCTTCTTGTTTCTCGGCACAATTTTGAGAATCAGTTTTTTTTCTTTTCTTTCTTTTTTTTGTTTTCTTATTTTTGATTGGGTTTTCTTCATTGGCCATGGCCGGTCGCCGGCGACCGGCACCGGCGGCCGGCGGCCGGCCACAGCCCAGGGCCGGCGAGGGCGTCACGGCCCTCGCCGGCCGCCGGCGGAGGCGAGGGTCGCCCTCGCCGGCGAGGGCGAGGGCTGGACCCTCGCCGCCTGGGCGAGGCGGCCTCGCCCAGATCGGGCGAGGCCGACCTCGCCGTCGCGACCCACGGCGAGGTCGGCGTCGCCGTGGGTCGCGACGGCGAGGCTCGGCCTCGCCAGACCGCCCAGATCTGGCGAGGCCGAGCCTCGCCGTCGCAACCCACGGCGAAGCCGACCTCGCCGTGGGTCGCGACGGCGAGCCTCGGCCTCGCCCAGATCTGGCGAGGCCGAGCCTCGCCGTCGCGACCCACGGCGAGGTCGGCTTCGCCGTGGGTCGCGACGGCGAGGCTCGGCCTCGCCAGATCTGGGCGAGGCCGAGGGTCGCCGTCGCGACCCACGGCGACGCCGACCTCGCCGTGGGTCGCGACGGCGAGGTCGGCCTCGCCCGATCTGGGCGAGGCCGCCTCGCCCAGGCGGCGAGGGTCCAGCCCTCGCCCTCGCCGGCGAGGGCGACCCTCGCCTCCGCCGGCGGCCGGCGAGGGCCGTGACGCCCTCGCCGGCCCTGGGCTGTGGCCGGCCGCCGGTCGCCGGCGACCGGCCATGGCCAAAGAAGAACAACACAAAAAAGAAAAAAAAATTAAACAATTCAAAATATTATTAAAATATTATTTGGGAACAGAAATTTTGTGTAGTTTCCAAACGCATTTCTATTCTTTTCTACTCTAGGAATAGAAATTTTAGACAGTTTATCAAACACCTTAAAATACTCAGAAATTGTTTCCGGGCACAGAATCAAAAAAAACCATTTCTGTTCAGAAATTGTGCCGGGGCAGAGAATGGTTGTCATGCGCACCCTAAGTCTGAGGTGCTGAAGATGTCATTTGGAACAATACATGACCTAGAATTTTGTCTGGCAGATAGCTAATCCAAGCCTGTGGATTGAGATTCACTGACAAAGGAAAAAGGGAGAAAAATCGAGGAAACAAACAAAATTATGGAGATAAGATTGAGGGAAAACCCGAAGCATCAAAGTTCATCAGCATAGAAAAAAATCCAATGTTTGCAGAATAACTGAAAGACAATTTCGACTTCAAGGTCGAACGAAAAAAATAGGAAGTGTTTTAGCGTTTGATGGTAAGATGATATGCATTCCGATGTTCCCACATCTAAGAAAAAGATTACCTTTTGCCACGAGAGCCAATTTGTGCTAATCTAATACATGTATATCCAGAGGAAGAAAGAAACGTGCATCCTTTGCTCAGCGAGCGCACACGCACAGATGTCTTCTTCTATGAAAAACTAGCTCCACGCTCACGTGGAAGTTTTGCAGTAAACTTCGTTACCTTGTCATGAGAATCTTCTTCAGATTCAGAGTGGAACCTCTTTTGGAGACGGAGAATCCATATATGCCAGGGATATTTGGCAGATGACTTACCACTCGTAGATAAGAGAGCTAAAGTGCAATTTCTCTGTTTTTTTCTTTTAACTCAGTGGCGTGGTAAATCCTTAGAGAAAAAAGGAGCAATTATACCTTCAAGTACTATCACAAGCCTTGAACTTTTGATAATGACATGTCCAAACTAATTTATAAAAAAAATGTGCTATCAAAATAAAATGAACATCTTGTATCAGGGTTATCGAATAAGTTGCAGAAATCAAAAAAAATCTTTCACCTTGCAGTGTGGATGAGGCTCCGGGACTCCTAAGAAATCAACAGTTTGACCAGGCAGCTTTACCCCAGGCCATCGCTTGGCATGTTCTCTTGCTCTCTTCGATATTTTCAACTCTAGAAGTGAGGATGGTCGTCGCTGGGTTGCCTATGTTAATCACTGCAACAGAAATTTTACTGCCAAATGCCAATGCAAGACAAAACTCCTAAAAGGAAGTAAATGTATTCCATTTATCAACACATCGAAGTTATACCAAAGTACAAATTTCAAGGCAAATCTTGTGAATTGCCATGCACAGACAAGCAAATATTATTAAAATTTAATAGTGATCTGGTTTGGATTCTATCCCACCACAACAAATCGTCAACTGAAATTGCCTTGGTTAAGAGAGATAGTGGAAGGGGACTATTATCTTCATATCCTACAAGGCTAACCTCCAATTCCATGACACCGAGACCTTAGACATCCCGACTGAATCAAATGCAGGCTATGCAGCGTCATTAGGGAGGAGGGTGACAGAAAACAAATGAATAAAAATAAAGTTTGAAACCAGATATTAGTTGATGTTTACACATAGTGGACAAGAAAATTCACAGTTTGAGAATGCAAACGAGACAGACATGAAACCCAAGACATGATCACATGCACTCATTCTAGATTCTCCATTCAGCCGAATTTCTTTTGAAGTAGAGGTCTACTAAAGCCAACAGAGCTCAAACTAAGATTATTAAAACCTGAATCCCACAATGAACCCTCTGCATTAGCATCTACAATTACCTCGTGACCCAATATATAAGGTGATCAACTAGGGCATGAAGAGCAAGATCCAGAGGACACTCGGGAATCAAATTTAGTTCAAGCACCTTAACTTGTTTTGACAGTGCAAACTCAATCTGCCGATTGATGCAAGACTGAAATTCGACATTCAGGTGAAAGGACAACCTAAATCTATGTGAAGGGCAATGTACTATGTAATTATTGTACTGTTACAAAACATTATCCACCCACTCCATATATCTCACCCTTGTGAATCCAGATTCGCTCTCATCTCGTGGAATGAATTAGAGCCCATCCATATCAAGGTCAGTCACCAAAGTCCGCAATTAGTTGCATGTGCTTCTTTAAATGTCAATGTTAACGATATAAGACCCATAATTTCATCCGGCAGTCAACTGATTCAATCCTTTGAATTGGGATTTAATTCACCCAGAAAAAGAAGAAGCTAAAGAAAAATCTCCACTTTCACACCGCAGCGGCAAAGAGAATACTGAATTCAGGGAGAAAAAACAGTTCTTTTTACTCTATCAGACAAGATATCCAACCCAAATTTTCCCAGTATGCTAATCTAAGGCACAGCGAAATTTAAAAACATCTCTAAAAAAGATTGAAAGAACTCGGGGACAATAGAAGAGAAAAAAGCAAGACCAACTCTTGAAAGATGAAAGAAAGAAAGTGGTATCCTTTGCTTATCTAGCCAGAGACAGAGAGAGAGTTTCTTCTCCTGAACAACTAGTTGCAAGCTCAAAAAACGAATCTTTATACAGGCAAATTGATTACCTACTGGTCTCTGAATTCGGATCTAGAGCGAAGCGTGCATGGAGAACGCTAGTAGAAGAAAGAACTTGCAAAGATAAGATACGGGTTGTCCGTGTGGATTGCCACGCATCCCATAGATACTAATCACGTGACGTCAGAATGAATATACATATATATATATATATATTCGTATATAATATAATATATTTATTTATTAATTTATTAGTGTGTATATATATATGCATACCGGAGCCCCACATGTGAAATCTATCTGGAAGCTGAATTTGGCCGAAACTGAAGCTGAATTTCGCCGGCGTCGATGGATTCTCCGTCTCCAAAGAGGCCCCGCGCTGAATTTGAATCGAAATCCGACGACAAGGTAAAGAATTCGCCTAAAGTTTCGATTTTTTTGAGCTCGAAACCTGTTCTTCACGGAAGGATACACCTCTCTCCGCTCGCTGAGGGGAGGGATGCACGTTTCTTTTCCTTGTGGCTATGCCCGTCGTCGATCATTGAAAATCTTCAGTTGAATGTACTGGCTGATTGGGGCAGCGGTTGTGTTAATTAGAATGTACGTTATCTCGTCACCGAAGCTTAGATATCCGAGGTCTTTTAGCCGCTTTTGCCATGGATTCGGTGTTGTTGCGTCAAAGTTGAGTTTTTTTTTTTTTTCGATTTTTGATGTTGAATGTTCCCTGCTCTGCTTTCCCTCATTCTTATTTCCAGATTTTTCTTACTTGGTTTGTTTTTTTGTTCTGGCGGAGCTCAATCTAGGATCGGATCAGCTGTTTGCCCGAAGAAGTTATAGGCCGTATATTATCTCGATTGACATTTAGAGAAGCACAAGCGACTTGTGTTCTTTCCAGGAGATGGAGGCACTTGTGTACTTCTCTGATCACCGACCTTGATTTCGACCGGTTGGACTTGTTGGAGAAGATGGAAGATAACCCCGAATTGGCAGAAAAGGAGAGGGCGAGATACGTGGAATGGGTGGACAATGTCGTGCATCGTCAAAGTGGAGGAGATCACGCTTTACGTAGATTTGCGTTATGCTTTGACATGAATATCTTATATAAGTCTTGCATCGATCGGTGGATTAGCTTTGCATTGGCAAAGCAAGTTAAAGTTCTCAAACTAGATTTCGAGCCTGCATGTTTCAAGGATTTTGATCCTGATTGTGACCCTAGTCGCTTGCCATATCTGTTAGGGCATGAGACACTTAGAGATGCTGATGTAGGCTGCTCGCAGAGGGCGTCAGGTCGAAGTAATTTTGGCTTCAGCCCTTCGAGTTATTGGCATGTTGGCTGTAGGTATCTCGAAGAGCTGTCCTTGAATCGAGTAAGTGTGGAGGGAGAATTCATAGAGCAACTGCTTGCCAACTGTCCGGTTCTAGAGAGATTGGTTTTGGAGTATGCTTCTACTTTGAATAGGCTTAGAGTTTCTGGCCAATCACTGAAGCTGAAGCACTTGCGCATAGGATATTGTCGGGATCTTCAATGCGTAGAGATTTATGACACGAATCTTGTGTCCTTCACTTACATAGTACTAGGAGAGGAAATTCCATTGTTTTTGGACAAGGTTCCCCGGCTGTCCAAGGTGTCTGTTGAAGGATCTAGATTCGAACGGGTGCATGTGACCATGTCTCAGTTTTCAAGTCTTTCTTGTCTGCAGATTCTCAAACTTGATTTTTACCCACCACTCCGTGTAAGAGCACTGACTGATTTTCATAAGGTTTCCTAAGTTACTTCCTCATTATAATCTGGGTTGCCTTTGATTCTCTCTTTAATATACAGGAAACCGTGCGGAATCGTCAATTGCCTAAGCTAACAAGTGTCAAACAATTGGAACTGAGAGTTGGTGGATTTGGAGATGCGAGTCTACTTCCGTTGACTCTTGTGATCGAGGCATGCCCCTGCTTGCGGAGTTTTGTGTTAGAGGTGTGTTTTCAGGCCTCATCTAGGTCTTCATCTATAGGCATTAGACAGACATAGTAAGATTGAATATAACAATCCAAGCCACTGTTGAATTTTACTTGAGCCTCTGTTCATGGGTGAGTTGTAACATTACTTGAGCCTCTGCTCATGGGTGAGTTGTAACGCTGTGATTAGTATCTACTCGTTGTGACAATCCACAAGGACGTACTTTATTTTTGCAAGTTCTCTCTTCCACTGGCATTTTCTTAATGCAATGATGTCTTCTGCTGATTAATGATATACTGCATTCTTCTTTTGCCACAGTTGACAGACCCGATGGACATGCTATGCAGGCAGAGAAAACTGATAAGAGTCGTTAGACCTCCCCATCGGTACCTAAAGGAGGCTGAATTTCATAATTATTATGGTCGACCTTGTGATTTCGAACTAGTGAATTACCTTATCGACAATGCGATTGCTCTTGAGAAGTTGGTGGTGAATCCTTGTAATGAAGAATATGGCTCTGATGGGTTGAAAAAAGTGAAGGAACCTAAAGAACGGGCTTTGCAACAGCTCAAGGGAAAGTTACCTCCCAAGATTGATTTGGTGATTAATTAACAGCGAGGCTATTATTTTGCAACCTAATATCTGATGTTTTATTTTACTACAGTTTATTTATAATAGTTTTGTTGTCTCTGACTTTATTTTGGATTTATAAGTTATGCAATAAATTCAAAGGCCATGGATAATGGAAGTTCCTGCATTTCTCGAGTCCTTTCAATCCAGAACAGAGAAACAGTCATAGAATCTACAACACCGGCCATTTGTGTTTGCTAGTTTAACTTCCCTCTTTATTCCCGCTTCTATTGCTGATTAGAGCAATAGTACGAGAGAACACATTTATTTGGTTTATGGACTATGCAGTGTAGTCATAAGGTAACATGCTGTGTGCCCGAAGGGAAGTGCACTGTCACTTCGCCTGATCATGAGTCGCGAAGGAGTCTTACATTGCTGTGCCCATGTGAGTTACTTATCCGGATCCGTAACGTTGTAGAATCCATTACTTGAAAGATAACACATAGGTTAATTTGCAGGGGTTGGTGTCATTAGATACCAATCCCCACCTCTGGCATTCCCAATCCAAAATCCAAAAAAAAGTGGCTTCTATTGGAACATTAACATAAGCACACAAGATACGCATATATCAAACATGAATTCAGAATTGAGAGTAACTCAATCATCAGCCATAATTCTAGGGAAATCATTGTTCAATATCAAAATCCAACTAATATTGTTCAAGAAAAATTAGAAAGTGTGTATAATGGGACATCATTATTCAATATCACAATCCAGTGGGAAGGAATTAGAAAGTGTATATGGACATCATTGTTCAATATCACTATCCAGTGGGAAGGAATGACCTCCAGCTCCCTCAAAATGTCAGAAACTACGGAAGATCTGCAGAAAAAGATCACATCTCATATTAGTTGTTGGAATCAATACACTTACGAACTAATCTAATCTACCAACAATGGTATGATAAGTAAGGGGTTTTTATTGCATACATAGTTAGTGAAAGTTTGATTTACTTCGCTAGCCTAACTCATATATGATAGTGTATTTGATATCATCAACGGGAATAGTATACGGCCTAGAATTTCATCTAGCAAATAGCTGATTCAAGTCTTTGGATTAACTCTCTGACAAGGGAGGGGAGAAAATGGAGAAAGTAAGCAAAAATCTGGAGATAAGATCGAGGGAAAACCCGAAGAAACAAAGTTGAAAGTTCATCATCGTAGAAAAAAAGAGAAAAGGAAAATATTGAAATAATCGTTCAATGAACAAAACAAGTACTATAGTGTCGATGGTAGGACTATCTACATTCCAACACCCCCACACCTAAGAGAAAGACGAACCTTTGTCCGGTCACCCAATTAAATAAAAAATTAACGTTCACCTGCATGTGCTAATCTAAGACAATTTATAGCCCGAGGAAGAGAGAAACGTGCATCCTTTACTTAGTGAGCACGCACGCATAAACAGATGTCTTCTACCATGAAAGACATGCTCCAAGCTCAAAAATTGAACTTTTGCAGCAAAATTGGTTACCTTGTCATGAGAATCTGCTTCACATTTAAAGTGGAACCTCTTTTGGAGATGGAAAATCCGTACATGCTAGCAATATTCAACTCCAAATTTGGCAAAACTTTTCCTCTTTTAGCATTTTTTTACCCAACAAGGGCTTTAGTTCGGGGAACTCTCAAAACATAATGGGGGTAATTAATAACGGGATCCTAAATGCGGAGTTGAAGAAACATGAATATGAACAAAAGTAAGTTATCGTGATTCGTAAACCGAGTTTAACTTAACCAAAATATCAGACTCTCACTTAGAAAACTTGTCAGGTTTTGTGCTCGAGCAAGTCCTTAAACATGTTTGGCTTTGTCCATGAGTCCACGATGAATCTATTCTACACCTTCCTATATTTATCAATATTCTTTACCAGTTACACCCTTAGCACGTGTGCCAATTGAAAAAAAGAAAAAGAAAGACAATCTTGCCACGCGACAAGAATATTGAGAAATGATTCGACAAAACATTAGAAAATATGGAAAAGAACACAGCTCACCGGTTGCAAAATGTGGAATGATTTACCCCATTTTACTTAAACATATAGTCTTCCTAGTACGGGCTGCAAAGGATTTTGATTGTCTATATTTTCAAAAAAAAAAGTTTAATTACATGTAAAACGAGAGGAATAGCTAAACAAACCTTTTTCTTAACCTTCACAAGAATCTTTAACACGTAACAAAGCGTGTTCCAGCTCACGATCTCACCAGCATCTACTTTTTGTCTTTGTAGAATTATAGGCAAACTCGGTCTACGCGACTTCTGTTGTCAATGACTTTCTGCATGGAATCATACTTATTAGCGGGGATTATGAGTGATCATAAACTGCTCCAAAAGCTCCGAGGAAAAGGCTTCCGTATCACGCTTAAGCATGTGAAAGGGATCACATTTTGATAATGCTGACTTGCTTGCAAACCTTGCTACACACATCTCTACGCTTGCATTGTGCTTATTATTCAGCTACGGTGCCGGGTTTCTTGGTTCCCTGCTTTACGTAAGTATGCTTGGGAGAAAGATGGCACTAAGGGGATGATGAAGTATGTAATCGGTCTTCTGGTTTTTACTCTACATTGAGCTACACTTGATGGAGAATATCGTTAAGACGCAGTGCATTTGAGCTAATCCAAACCTGTGGATTGAGATTCACTGACGAAGGAAAAAGGGGAGAAAAATCGAGTAAGCAAACAAAAATATGGAGATAATATCGAGGGAAAACCCGAAGATCAAAGTTCATCGGCAAAGAAAAAAATTCAATGTTTGCCTAATAAATATGCATTCCGATGCCCCCACACCTAAGAAAAAGATTATATTTTGCCACGAGAGCCAATTTGTGCTAATTTAATACATGTATACCTAGAGGAAGAAAGAAACGCGCAGCCTTTGCTCAACGAGCGCACACACAGATTTCTTCAATGAAAAACTAGCTCCAAGCTCACATGAAAGTTCTGCAGTAAAATTCGTTACCTTGTCATGAGAATCTTCCTCAAATTCAGAGCGGAACCTCTATTGGAAACGGAGAATCCATACGTGCCAAGGATATTCAGCAGATGACTTACCACTCATAGATAAGAGAGCTATAGTGCAGTTTCTCTGTTTTTGCTATTAACCCAGTGGCCTGGTAAATCATTAGAGATAAAAGGAGCAATTATAATCACAAGCCTTGAACTTTTGATAACGACATGTCCAAACTAATTATAGAAAAAACATGTGCAATCAACAGTAAAACGAACATCTTGTATCACAGTTACGGAATAAAGTTGCAGAATTCAAAAAAATGTTTCGCCATGCAGTGTGGATGAGGCTCCCAGGCTCTGAAGAAATCAGCAGTTTGAACTTTGACTTTGACCAGGTAGCTTTACCTCAAGCCGGCGTTTGGCACGTTCTCTTGCTCTCATCGATATTTTCAACTCTTGAAGCGAGGATGGCCGTCGCTTGCCTATGTTAATCACTGAAACAGAAATTTTACTGCCAAATGCCAACGCAAGACAGAACTCCTAAAAGGAAGTAAATGTACTCCATTTATCAACACATCGAAATTATACCAAAGTAAAAATTTCAAGGCAACTCTTGTGAATTGCCATGCACTGACAAGAAAATATTATTAAATTTTAATAGTGACCTGGTTTGGATTCTACTCCACCACAACAAATCGACAACTGAGTGGAGTCAGAAGACGCACCTGCAACACAAACCTCTGCAAATAGGGACATTGCCTTGATTAAGAGAGATAGTGGAAGGGGACTATTATCTTCATATGCTACATGGCTGACCTCCAATTGCTTGACACTGAATAATTCAGGCAGAAGATGAGACCGTAGGCATCCCAACTGAATCAAATGCAGGCAATGCAGCATCATTAGGGAGGAGGGTGACAGAAAACAAATGAATAAAAATAAAGTCTGAAACTAGATATTAGTTGATGTTTACACATAGTGGACAAGAAAATTCAATGTTTGAGAATCTGCAAACGAGAAAGACACGATGAAACCTGAGACATGATCACATGCACCCATTCCATATTCTCTAACCAATGCAAAGTTCAACTAGCAGGGGACATTGTCTATTCAGCGGAATTTCTTTTGATGTAGAGGTCTTCGAAATATCTAAAGCCAACAGAGCTCAAACTAAGATTATTGAGACCCGAATCCCACAGTGAACCTCTGCATCAGCATCTACAATTACCTCATGACACAATAGATAAGGTGATCGACTAGGGCATGAAGAGCAAGGATCTAGAGAATACCTGGGAATCAAATTTAGTTCAAGCACCTTAACTTGCTTCGATAGTGCAAACTCAATCCGCTGGTTGATGCAAGACTGAAATCCAATGTTCAGGTGAAAGGACAACCTAAATCTATGTAAAGGGTGGTGTCCTCCGTAATTATTCTACTGTTACAAGACATTTTCCACTCACTCCATATATCTCACCCTCGCGAATCTGGATTAGCTCTCATCTCGTGGAATGAATTAGAGCCCATCCGTATCAAGGTCAGCCACCAGAGTTCGCAATTAGTTGCATGTGCTTCTTGAAATGTCAATATAAACGGTATAAGACCCATAATTTCATCCAGCAGACAACTGATTCAATCCTTTGAATTGGGATTCAATTCCCCCGGAAAGAAAAGAAGTAGAAGAAGTCAAAGAAAAATCTCCACTTTCACACCACAACAGTAAAGAAAATACTGAATTCAGGGAGAAAAACCATTATTTTTGCTCCATCAGACAAGATATCCAACCCAAAATTTCCCACTATGCTAATCTAAGGCGCAACAAAATTCAAAAACATCTCTAAAAAAGAATGAAAGAACTCGGGGGCAATAGAAGAGAAAAAGGCAAGACCAACTCTCGAAGGATGAAAGAAAGAAAGTGGTATCCTTTGTGTTGAACAAGTCAAAGTCATCTCCACCGGAATTGGTTCAGCGAAAAACTTCCGACTCCTCTCCATATCTCTAAATCTTTATCTATAACTCATTCAATTTTATTCAAGCTTCAACTGAATTTTGTTATACAAATTCTCTACAAGTGTGCATAAAACCTCTTTATTCCCGCTTCTGTTGCTGATTAGAGTGATAGTATGAGAGAACACATTCATTTGGTTTATGGACTATGTAGTGTAGTCATAAGACAACATGCTGTGTGCCCGAAGGGAATTGCGCTGTCACTTCGCCTGATCATGAGTCGCAAAGGAGTCTCGCAATGCTGTGCCCATGTGAGTTACTTCTCTGGATCCGTAATGTTGTAGGATCCATTACTTGAAAAAAAACACATAGGTCGATTTGCAGGGGTTGGTGTCATTAGATACCAATCCCCACCTCTGGTATTCCCAATCCAAAATCCAAAAGGAAGAGGCTTCTATTGGAACATTAACATAAGCACACAGGATACGCATATATCAAACATGAATTCAGAATTGACAGTGACTCAATCATCAATCATGATTCTAGGGAAATCATTGTTCAATATCAAATATCAACTAATATTGTTCAAGAAAATTAGAAAGTGTATATAACGGGACAGCATTATTCAATATCACAATCCAGTGGGAAGGAATTAGAAAGTGTATATGGACATCATTGTTCAATATCACTATCTAGTGGGCAGGAATGACCGCCGGCTCCCTCAAAATGTCAGAAACTATTGAAGATCTGCAGAAAAAGATCACATCTCATATTAGTTGTTGGAGTCAATACACTTATGAACTAATCTACCAACAATGGTATGATAAGTAAGGGGTTTGTATTGCATATAAAATGAGTGAAAGTTTGATTTGCATGAATAATTGGATGCATGCCAAAAAATTTGTATCTCCAACAGTTTATTTAGATTTAAATATATATAGCCTTCAAATAAAACAAGGCTATCTCAAAGCCGCTGCATTCATGCCATAGACGAACGAGGCAAATGGGGGCTCGATTCCTCATTGAGGCAGAGACTGTCCAACTACCTCAATAGAAAGTTATGCACCAGGCAACAAGCCATTGAAGTAACAATTGAACTCAAACTAATATATCTGGCCTCACCTTAAAAAATAGATTTAAAAAACAGTAATTTAGATCAGTACAAACGTCTAAAAAATTTAGGCATGCCACCATTTACCAATACAACCGAACGGCGGAGGCTTGTGTCGCCATCAGGCTGGAGGAAGATCATAGGACTCCCTGCGGCTGCGTAACCATAATACTAGTTTAGAACAAATTCAACTCTAAAAACCATATATAAACCCAAAATTCAACAGAAACTTACTTAAATCCATACTCTTGTAGAGCCTGCTGCATCTCCCGGGCTACCTCCACCTCGCGGCACTTGATCTCCACACGGTGGAGGCGCCCACGGTGGTGGAGGTCCTCCAGAAACTCGACGACCGCGTGGACCTGCTCCACATTGTGCAGGAACAGACATTGCTTGCTTTTGATCTCTCTTGTCACTCTCTCCAACCTCGATACAGCCGTATCGTGCCTTTCCTTGGCGGCACGAAGCAAGTGTCGCCTGAAGGACAGAAAACAGAGATGTTATGGGCTATAGTCTACATCATCATCAAAGATCAGTACTTACTTCTTGTTTAGGGCACGGTTGTTACGATGCTGGGCTTTTACAAACTCAGCTTCGGCCTCTCTGAACTCCTGTTGTGCCAGGAGTAGCTGGCGGGCAAGTGGGGGCGCCATGCCGAAGAGGCTAGTCTGCCAAAATGGAGGGGACAGTGATAAGTAGAAGAGAAATGAAATGACCGTGGAAAGAGAGAAAATGACGATTTAGATTAAGACACCATATCAAACATAGGTCAGAGAGCCCTTTAATCCTAATTGAAGTACATAAATATGTGTTAAGACAACGAGTCCTTCCATATTTTATTTATTTATAACATCAATTAATGAAAATACTCTACCCATAGCTTCTGGTAAGTTGACATTAAACGTTATTATCATATGGAGAACTTATTAATTTGCTGCATTTTGGTTGGGTTTTGCTTCTCAGCTGCTTAGCGAATATGAATAGGGAGCATTGCTACATGAAAACGGGAAAATTTGCAGACTAGCCCTTGACTAAGCGGATGGATGTTTTTCAAATTCAAGCATGCTGCGTGATTGTAAAATGACTATCTTCACCGAAAAGAAAACCTCAACAACATTGCAGAAAATGGAAGTTTTGAGTGATGATGTTCGAGAGTACAGGATAATAAATAGCAAGAAATCTTATCAGCATAAGGGGTAACCAGAGTATTTGGGCACAATCAGATAAACGACAGATTTAAGATATGAGGAAGAGAAGCTGACCTGAATTTAAGGATCCAAAAAGAAATGATCACAGGAATAAGATCGTTATTGTTTGCCCTTCTAAAGGGCAGATATGAAGTATGATAAGTGAAATCTTCTAATTCTCTTGCAGTTTTTGCTTCTTTAACGAGATACCGAAGAACAGATTACATTTTCACAATATGAAGCGTATTGCTGGCATTCTTAAAACCACTTCAGTCAGTAGCACAAACAATGCTCAATATAGCGGAATGCTCCGATAACGACACAGCATAGATCAACCGCCATAAACCTCTACACCTCCCCAATTCACATACGAACAACAAGCCGAAGAACTAACGAGGCACACTTGGAGTACCAAAAACCAGAGACCTACTCATCGCGATTCACTAGTGATTCCAGAACAAAATTAACACATCAAAAAAAAATTCTCTCTCAATGCAGCGGAACAGCAGACACACACACAATAACAGAGCATCAACTAACCGAAAAAGAAAACACAAAGAGTGAAGCAATCGCCTCTACAATCTACAATCATCATCGTCAACATGTAACAAATAAAGCACCTGAAACGCCACCGAAATGGAAACCTATTGCAACAACCGACGAATCCATAACAGAGATGCAAAAAAAGGACCGATCACTCACCAGAATCGATCGGGTCAGGCTACTAGACGCGCTCTGCAAATCACAACAAAGAAGGATCAAAGATCGAGGAAGAGCGAGGGTTTCGCAGAGTCAAGTACGTGGAATGAAAGACTCTACCAAGTCTTTATCGACTATCCGGAAAAGAAGTACAAAACAACAGAGTAAGAAATAGATCGATCGCTGCGATCGCCTCAACAATCTACGATCATAATCAACATGCAGCTACAATCGCCTCAAATGCCACAGAAATTGAAACCTAATGCCGAACTCACGACCGACATGCGAATGAGGAGCGATCACTCACCAGGAATCGGTCGTGTGAGACTGAATCGGCTCTGCAAAATCAACACGAAGAACGATCAAAGTGAGAGAGGTGTTTCGACTACGCAGAGTAGAATAAGCGAATGAAGTGAGGGAAGATCGTCGGCGATTGTGTTTGCGTGCGTCCGTGAGAGAGAGCGAGAGCGAGAGCGAGAGAGAGGAGGAAATGAGCTGCGAAGCGCGCACCTGGAGGAAATGCTTTTTCAAAACCCAAAAAGAGAAGTCTTTCCGCCATTTGCTTTTATAGCCGCACCGGACGGGTCACGGGCCGGACCCGACATTTGATTCGGGGCGCCCAAATTCAATCGCTCGCGAATCAAATTACATTATAATTCCAATTTTGTTTGCCCGAATTGCAGAATTTTAATGTGAACTTGGTACATTTGAAACCATGCACGTGTCGGCTTCGGTCGAGGCTTGATGATTTAAGAATTAATTTTTTGGGTATATAAAATTACATAATCATAGCTAACTCTTTCGATTTGCTTTAATCGTTTTGTTTCAATCGAAATTCGAATTCACTGAAGGCCAACTCAATTTCGCTCCACTTTTAGACTTTTTTCGTAATAATTAAGGCTATGCCAAGACACCTTATTAGGAAAATATCTCGATCATCTTATATTATATATATGCATACACATGCGGCATCATTTTCACATGTCATAATATCAGATAATGTTAATACGAAATTAACTACCGACTATTTCTTACTTTATCCAAAAAATAAAATAAAATTAACTACCGATTAACGAGTGATTTAAAATGATTAAGCATGATACACAAGCCTCTCCCTCGAAACTTTTGGATCAGCTCATTATTACTCATAATTCCCACTGCCGAGTACTTTTATTTTATTTTATTTAATGTTACGGCACGTCCTGATAATCACAAACTAATAGAGCATATGTCTGAAATATATACACATTGGACAAAACTATCCTCGCTTTTCAAAAAAAAAGTGTGAACTTTTGTTTGAAGATGAAATACCCGCCATTAACTTATCCTTCCATGCAAATTGACGAATTAGATCGAAATCGTTGAGTTGGAGCACTAATTAATCGTTCGGAACAAGAAGAACTCGGTTCACAAGCTTGGCTCTTTCATTTTGAATTGCTCCATTCCTTTTATCTCTTTTCTCACTAAATCAGACGAATCCTTGATTAAAAAGACTAAAAGCCTGTGCCGTTTTATTTATTTATTTATTTGTTCTAAACGACTTCATTTCACCTTGATGAGGTGTCTACTATATGTGTCGGTCGGTTTCCCGCATTTTGGTGTCAACTGCGTGAATAAAAATCATAACGGTGAAAGTTTCTATTCCTTGAAAAATTGGAATATTTTTTAGGTCCTCGAATATGCGTAATTGCAATTTTATCCAATTTTTTATTACGTAGCTTGTCTTCTTTTATTTATTTTTTCCTTTTGTTATTCTGTACTTTATTGTTGTTGGCCAACTATGAATACGTATTGAATTAAGAGTTGGTAGAGATGGCGTCACTAGCCGATCTAATTGGATTTTCATAAATCAATACTTAACCAAATGCTACGCACTTGTTAGGCAATCGGAGTAAATTAAAAGTTGCCCTTTTCTAAGTATTTGTTTCTCTTAAGCTATGCAATACTCATGCTTTGAATCCAACATTCGGTTGCAAGCAAGACAATTGTCTAGAGACAGTGTTATCTTGGGCGAGCCAACACGCATGACTTATTAATTTTAACTTGTCGATAAGTTTACATTCGATGAATGCATAAGAAAGTAAATTCTATTTTCATAAATGCGATCTAAGAACTTCACAATATTGGATGTTAACGAGAAAAAACGCGAATTTCTTCTATCATGATAACTGACGAAATCAGGCTTAAGTAGTACGATAAAAAAATTTAAAATCTAGTTTACTTTGCTAGCCTAACTCATATATGAAAGTGTAGTTTTGCTATCAACGGGAATAGTATACGGCCTAGAATTTCATCTAGCAAATAGCTGATTCAAGTCTTTGGATTAACTCTTTGACATGGGACGGGAGAAAATGGAGAAAGCAAGCAAAAATCTGGAGATAAGATCGAGGGAAAACCCGAAGCAACAAAGTTGAAAGTTCATAGTCATAGAAAAAAAGGGAAAAAGAAAATATTGAAATAATCGTTCAATGAACAAAACAAGTACTATAGTGTCGATAGTAGGACTATCAACATTCCGACACCCCCCACCTAAGAGAGAGACAAACTTTTGTCCGGTCACCATGATTAAATAAAAAATTAGTGTTCACGTGCATGTGCTAATCTAAGACATTTTATAGCCAGAGGAAGAAAGAAACTTGCATCCTTTGCTTAGCGAGCACGCATGCGCAAACAAATGTCTTCTACCATGAAAGACATGCTCCAAGCTCAAAAATTGAACTTTTGCAGCAAAATTGGTTACCTTGTCATGAGAATCTGCTTCAGATTTAAAGTGGAACCTCTTTTGGAGATGGAAAATCCATACATGCTAGCGATATTCAACTTCAAATTTAGCAAAATTTTTCCTCTTTTAGCATTTTTATACCCAACAAGGGCTATAGTTCAGGGAAGTCTCGAAACATAATTGGGGTAATCAATAATGGGATTCTAAATGCAGAGTTGAAGAAACATGAATATGAACAAAAGTAAGTTATCGTGATTCGTAAACCGAGTTCAACTTAACCAAAATATCACTCTCATTTAGAAAACTTGTCAGGTTTTGTGCTCGAGCGTGTCCTTAAACATGTTTGGCCTTGTCCATGAGTCCACGACGAATCTATTCTACACCATCCTATATTTATCAATATTCTTTACCAGTTACACCCTTAGCACGTGTGCCAATTGAAAAAAAGAAAAAGAAAGATGATCTTGCCACGCGGCAAGAATATTGAGAAATGATTCGACAAAACATTAGAAATATGGAAAAGAACACAGCTCACCGGTTGCAAAATGTGGAATGATTTACCCCATTTTACTTAAACATATAGTCTTCCTAGTACGGGCTGCAAAGGACTTTGATTGTCTATATTTTCAAAAAAAAAGTTTAATTACATGTAAAACGAGAGGAATAGCTAAACAAACTTTTTTCTTAACCTTAACAAGAATCTTTAACACGTAACAAAGCGTGTTCCAGCTCACGATCTCACCAGCATCTACTTTTTGTCTTTGTAGAATTATAGGCAAACTCGGTCTACGCGACTTCTGTTGTCAATGACTTTCTGCATGGAATCATACTTAGTAGCGGGGATTATGAGTGATCATAAACTGCTCCAAAAGCTCTGAGGAAAAGGCTTCTGAATCACGCTTAAGCGTGTTAAAGGGATCACATTTTGATAATGCTGACTTGCTTGCAAACCTTGCTACGCACATCTCTGCGCTTGCATTCTGCTTATTATTCAGCTACGGTGCCGGGTCTCTTGGTTCCCTGCTTTACATAAGTATGCTTGGGAGAAAGATGGCACTAAGGGGATCATGAAGTATGTAATTGGTCTTCTCTTTTTGACTCTACATTGAGCTACAGTTGATGGAGAATATCGTTAAGATGCAGTGTGTTTGTTCGCACTGCCTGCAATGGTCATTGGTGGTGCAGGCAGTTGCTGGAGTTGTTCAGTCTGGATCGTATGTAGGAGCACCGACTGTGAGTATTGATGGAAGAAATCATTGCAAGAGTGGTTCAAGTGAAATCATAGGGATGTGGTTTAATAATTATGTACCGATGCTGCTTGGATGCATATTTAATAGATCTATTAGCACCGGAGGTCTTGCTTAAGGAGCTGCCTGTGCGTACTGTCGTCTTTGGTTCATTCAAGCTTGGAAAACTGGACTATGATCCTGTCAACTGATTCCTCTCTATGTGTATCCTTATGCTTCTTTAAAATTGGTGTGACAGAGACACCGGATAGCGCAATCTTAGCCATTGACTTTTGTCAGAAAACTGTTCATTTAACAACATTTCAGTTTTGTAGCATACGCCCTCGTGGTGTACCTTGATTTGATTTTCCCAATAAAAATACCCCCGTGGTGTTATCTTTGCTTGGCAAGGCAGACAACATGGGTCCACCTTTGCTGGCTACTTTGTTTACTTGTGGAGAATTTTCTACTTGTCCACCTTGACTTTTAATTTACGGTGAATCAAATATCCAGCTCACCTGTTTTCTGGTGATCCAGTTATGGTGGTGTGCAAGCTGCTGTATTCATCATTTAGAAGAGTGTTTCGTTACATTGACATATAATGTGCAGGCAATCATGAAAAGCCAAGGCAAAAAGTTTTGAGACTAGTCCACACTCCACAGAACTTGCTAATGTCGCGCGAAGTGTGAACTGAGTCCACCCTCTATTCTGCATGAAATTGCTGTTTCTTTCTTTTTCTTTACTGGACTTGTGCATACAGAACATTTTGAAGAGGCGACGCTGAATCTTTGTTCCACATTTTTTTTGCCCCGGCAAACAGACATATTTTGTCTGCTGCAGCGGTTGTACACCTCTGCTGTGCTTAACCGCATTAATCTCGGCGCAGGATCCTGGTTACAGAATATGGAAGAATGCATCTGGAGCTAACACCAAACGTTAGTAGGATTGTTTCACCTATAAAATTGCTGCATATGTTCAAAATATTGCCAATTCGTTTGGCACTCTCAGAGAGAAGACCAAAGTCCTAGATAAATCCCCTTCCTATGCAGATACAAGTCCGGAGCTGCTCTCAGGGGTATGCTGTGTTTCCATCTAGGAAAGGAATTCATGTCTCACTGTGACAGCTTTCAGTTTCGAATGGTTGTATCTTTATAAGATAGACACAAAAGTCAGTTTTTGCAATGTCATTGAGGTTTTATATTCTGTGAAGATAATAATGTTACAATCATACACTGTGCTAGAATTCATGTCGCTGTTAATCTATCTCAATTTCGTTTTTAGCCATACAGTGGGATATGTTGCATGCTTATAATTAAGAAAAGCATTTCCTACACTAAACATTTCCTTCTTTTTTTTCGAAAACTTAATTAAGAAACCAAAAATAATAAAGTGAAGAGGCACGATCCATTAAGTGACATCGCATCAAAATTATAGACGATACTCAAGACGAAAATGAAATGATAGATGTGGGTGCGGATTTTCGAGATTTTTTTTTCCAAATGGAATATGAAAAACTGATTATCAAGAATGCGGAACTTTCAGAACTCTTATTTTGAATAGAGATACTCATATTAATAAGATATTATCATCCTACATTCCTCAGGGTCTTGTTTTATTTTTTGTTTTTTGTTTCTTTTGGTTTGGATCACACACTAATAAAAGAAAACGCGTTTCTAAGACCAAATCTAACGAAGGCAATACAATTTAAGGACACGCCCTTTCACTGCCGGTGGCTATGCCCCTTCCTCCTTCTTGTTATTTTATTTTTTAATGTTTCCAGCTGTTTTTTGAGTTTTTCCCTCTTTTTTTCTTTATTAAGTTCTTAACACAATCGACATAATTTGATAAAGTGGGTTGATGACGGGGGAAAAATAATTATAGAGGATAAACTAAAACTTTAAGGATCCAAAATTAAAATTTTGAGTTATTACTCTTTGCTGATCGACAGAAAGAAGAAAAAAAGGAGATAGAATTTGAGCATTTAAGATGTAACTTGATTGAATTTGCCTCCGCTTTTCTCTGGTCAACCGCACTACCAAAAGTGAAATCAAATTCACCCCTATCTTCAATGAGCTCTGTTATGAATGTTTGAAAAGCATATCAAAACTGTCAGAGTTCTTCAAACCTACTGGCTCGCCCAAGATAAAACTGTCTCTAGACAACTATTTTTCTTACAACCAAATGTTGGATTCAAAGCATGAATATTGCATATCTTGAGAAAAACAAATAAATCTAAATACGAAACTTTCTACTGCTGATTGCCTAATAAGCGCGTAGCATTTTGTTAAGTATCTATTTATGTAAATTCAATTAGATTGGCTAGTGATGCCATCCCTACCGACTCTTAATTTCAAACGTATGCATAATTGGCCAAGATAATAAAGCACAAAATAAAGAGACAAAAAAAGTAATGAAAACTTGGTTAAAATTATATGCATTTTTGGTAGGAACTTAAAACTATTTCAATTTTCCAAGGGATAGAAACTCTCATAGTTAAGATTTTCATTCACGTGGTTAACAACAAAACGCGACAAAATGGAGTGACGCATACCCATATACTACTTAATTACTTTACAAGGAGAAAACGTTAACCTTATCATCAGATCCGGCTTCAGATTCAGAACGTGGCCTCTTTGGAGATGGAGAATCCATAGACGCCGGCAAAATTCAGCTCCAATTTCGGCTTTCGCAAAAACCCTAGAGAGTTCCTTTCCCTCCAGAAAAGACACGAAGCTCTTTACTTTGTTTTGAGTCAAACAGTCGAGTCTTGATAAACACGCGCACTTATCACTATATGCCGTGATCTGCTCTCTCACTTTACAGATTTCGACTTGGGCCAATGTTTAAGATAAGGCAAATAAGGATTATGAAGTGGGCTGTTGTGCCGAGCGGAATCAAATCCTTTCTATAAAACTTCTTGTCTTTCGTTCCACCCACGAGGCCTGATGGACTTGTTATGTAACGATGCCCTTTTAGACTCCGGATAGATTAGTGAAAGAATATTTACAAATATAAATTTAAGTTAATTAATTGATCTGAATCCTAAAAAATAAAAAAGAAAATACTTGACATAATAACCTAATTGAAGAGTCTAACCATAGGAACACATAGCTACGAATGCCATCTACATTTACATTTGATGAATAATTAAATAAACTATTATTACCATGATATAATCGGTATTGATTCATAATATAATATAATCTAATATATTGAAAAATTAGCATAATAAGTTTTAGTCAATCCAATTACACTATCGCACCGATTGAGGAAAAAGTGCCAAAAAAATCTCCAACCTTTTGCATTTGTGCCAATTTAGTCCTAACCTTTTTTTTATACAAATTCAGTCCTAAACCTTTTGCATTTGTGCCAATTTAGTCATAAACCTTTTTTTAGTGACAATTCAATCCTAAACTTTTTGTATTTGTACCAATTCAGTCCTAAACATTTTTGTCTTTATGCCAATTTAGTCATTTCGGTTAATTTTGGCTGGATTTTCCTGACGTGGACGCTGGCGCTAACGTGGACAACTTTTAATAATATTTTAATATTTTTTTGAATTTTTATTTATTCTTTTATTCTTTTCTTTTCTTTTCTTCCCTTCCTCCTTCCTCCGGCCGGTCGCTGGTGGCCAAAGGCCAGCGAGGTCGTGCCACGCCCAATTCTGGCTAGGGCTCGAGCCTCGTCGACGGCTGGACGAGGCTTGACCTCATCAGATCTAGCGAGGTTGAGCCTCGCCGACTGCTAGGCGAGGCACAACCTCCCCAGATCTGGTGAGGTCCATCCATATCAGACATGGTAATGAAAATATTCATCACCCCTCTAAAACAAGACGATGAGATTTCATCGACTGGATGGCGCTTTGTAAGTCATACTTGTTCCAATATTAGATGCATATGCTAGTTTTTTTTTTTGATAATCGAGGTGTCCGCGCGACCGGCAAACGATGACTCAGCTATAAACCGGCGATGATACACGACTAGTTCTTGAGTGACGCTAGCGCAGGACCCACCACCACGGCGTCACACTTAAAAATCCCTAACGACTACGCTGGGGTTTGAATTCCGATCCCTTCGTGGGGGAACCAGAGCGCAAGCCAACGCAGCCACTGCGGGCGGTGGTTGCATATGCTAGTTAGTACGTGTAATGTTTGAAAAAATTTATCGTGTGATTTACCATCAAGAGTAAGCATATTTCCCAATTGTCCAAATTTTTTTTTTGTGGATAACCTCACAATTAAAAGTTCATGAATCAAATTACACATTAAGTTAAAGTTCATGGATTACATTAAATAAATTAAAAGTTCATGAATTAAATTACACATTATGATACAGTTCAGGAACTGTTTGTGTCATTTTCCCTTTATTATGCAATTGAGATACTAATGGTACGTTTGTTTCGTGAAAAACTCAATGACAAAGGAAAATGATTTTCCGGAAAGTATTTTCAAGGAAAATGGTTAGTTTTCCTTTGTTTGGTAATATGTACTTGAAATTGTTTTTTGACGTTTAGATTTTATTGGAAAATGATTTCAATCTTTTGATTTTATCTTGGACGAAAAAAAAATTGAATTATTTTGATTATTTTATTTTTAAAAAATCGAATTTTTAATTATTTTTAATTTCTTTTAAAAAATTGAATTTTTAGTTATTTTTCCTTTTTTTATTTTTCTTCTCTTTCCTTTTCTTTTTTCTTTTCCTTCCTTTTCTTTCTCCTCATTCCTTCGCCACAACCGGCTGGCAACACCCTGGCGATGGCCTTAGGCGAGTCGCGAGCTCACCAGGATCGGCCGAGCTTGGGCTCGCCGACCTCGACTAAGCCCTAGCTCGCTCGGATCTGCTGAGCCTTGAGCTCACCAGCCCTGGGCAAGGTGGAGGCGACAAGATCCAGGCGAGGTGAAGGCGGTGAGGTAGGGTCTTGTTCGACGCCGGCAAGCTAGAGCTCACTAGATCCTGGCGAGGCTCGACCTTGCTAAATCCCGGCAAGCTAGAGTCTCGCTAGTGTAACAAGCTTGAGTCTCATTGAGATCTGGCGAGCTCGGCCGTCGCTGGCCTACGCTCGTGGTTGGTCGCCAGTCGCCGCCAAAGCTGGCGATCGGTGGAAGGAAGAAAAAAAAAGAAGAGAAGAGAAAGAAAAGAAAAGGAAAAAAAAGAAAAATAAATTATTAACAAATTTAAGATAATCAATTCTAGAAAGTGTTTTCACCTTCTTAAAGTAGGGAATTCACTTTCCTAAGTTTATACATGAATGGTTTCCTTGACCAGAAAATCTTTTCGGTTTACCAAATCATTTTTGGACAATCAAACGGATGAAAGTCTGGAAAACACTTTCCCAGAAAATAGTTTCATCAAAACGTTTGGTAACTTGCCAAATAATGATTGATTCTATTCTTTTCTTTCCAGGAACAAAAAAGAACAGAAATTCATTTGGTAAATTTTTTATTTTTGGGCACAAATTTATTCTCAAAATCAATTTTGGAACAAAATCAAGAATAAAAAAAAAATTGATTCTTGATTTTGGGAACAAAGAATTAGAAATGGAAATGAATATTTTTTTTACTTCTTCGCGGCCGGTCTTCTTCATTTTTCCTAGCCTATGACCAGTCGCTGGCGGGGACGAGGGCTAGACCCTCACGGCCTGGGTGAGGGTCACCCTCGCGCCCTCACCTAGGCTGTGAGCCTCCCTCGGCAAGGGTCCATCCCTCGCCCTCGACGACGAGAGGGGCCCTCGCCTGTGGCCAACGAGGGCCGCGACGCCCTTACCAGCCCTGGCTGGTCGCCGATGCCGGTGACCTGGCCATGGGCCAAGAAGGAGAAGAAGAAAAAAGAAAAGAAAAAAAAGGAAAAAAGGAAAGAAATATTTAAAAAATCAAAATATTATTATTAAAAAGAAATTTTGTGTAGTTATCAAATGTATTTCTATTCTTTTTCTATTCTAGGAATAGAAATTTTAGGCAGTTACCAAACGCCTTCAAATGTTTAGAATTGTTTCCCGGAATAGAATAAAAAAAATCATTTCTAAGCAGAAATTATTTCTGGGAACATAATAATTATCAAACGCACCCTAAGAACGCTAATCTAATTTTTGGTCAAGGAATAAGACTCGCTTCAATTAGGAATCTCGAACCTCGAATTTTCTAACTTTGACTGTCGGGAAAATTCGGGCATCAACACCAACCACTAGCGAGGCCTCACTAGCCAGAGGAAGAAGGGAAGAAAAACAAGAGAGAGAAAAAAGAAAATAAAAGAAAATAAATAAATAAATAAATTCAAAAAATTATTAAAAATGATCTATGTCAGTGGTGGTATGCCAAAATTGGCTAGATAGACTAAATTAGCACAAATGCAAATTGGCAAAAATAAAAAGAGTTTAGGACTAAAACAGTTCAATTGTAATGATTTTAAGAGTTTTTTGATAATTCTCCCTCTATATGAGTGAGTTTAAAAGAGCTTCAATCGTTGAATAAAATGACATCCTACACCCAACAAACAAAGAGGTGGCATATTGTTTTTTTTTTTTTGCTTTAAAATATGAAACCGGCACGATGCGTATTTTAAATTCATTATCAATTTTTTTTAGTCGTACAAAACCCCATTTCTTCCCAGTTATATGATATTTGCTCATCAATTTTATATAGTGTAATGGTGTTTATAGAATTTCTACTATCTACAATAATCTAAACATATAACTTTTTTATCTTTAAAAATCAATTTCTAGCTAGTTTGGGTACCCATCTCAGCCTCCCGTATGCCTGAATCAGGTTGGACCCCTTATGAATGAGAGCCACGTAAAACAACCTGTTCTCAACCAACAATATTTCTAGAAATAATCTAAAACTTATCTAAGGAAAGAAACTATCGATATTGTCATTCTTTGCTAAGAGACTATCAATAGTTGCGAAAAATTCAGCAAATTTGTCATCTCATATGGAAAATAAGTCTGGAATTTCAACGAATTTTATCACCGATTCCATGTGTTGATTCTTTTTCTCTTTTCTTGGCTTTAAGCCCGTTGTTTCACGGAAAAATGCACTTGACATGTATTAACAATAAATTAGGATAATCGTGTATTATCTAGATAAAGATAATATCGCACTTACTCTAATAATCTTTAAAAAAATTTCGACAACCTAAGTTTTACATTTCTTTCCATTAAAAAAATTGCATTTAATCACTTCAAGTCCTTATTTAAGAAAATGATGATGCTTTATGTCATTATTTAAAATTTTCCCTTGAATGCATGACAAATGCACGAGTTAACTATCCTACGGCAGCGAAAGTGTAACTTATCATGGCAATGGACCTAACAACAAATCTTAAATTTAAAATTTACTAGGGATTCAGGTTGATTATAATGTTGATCTTTTTTTTTCTCACTGTACTTTCTTACGCCCATGGACATTTTTACGGCTAAAGTTTAATCCTTTGTATTATTGAAAGTATCTAATTTTCTCTTGGCGTATTGCGAAGGAAAAAAACGAAAAAGACTGATCACAGGTTTTTCTGGCTTCCGATTTTTCTTTTAAATGCAATCGAACTCCACGAGTTTTCGGTTTCCCAAGAATACGTATACCGATGCGCAGAATGTATATCAGTTCATTATCCTCTCAGTCTTAATTTGTACTTTGCAAAAGATATTAGCCATACCATTGCTCGCTTAAGAATTTATTTGCTAAAATAATATGGCTTGATGGCCTGAAGGCCCTAAACAAGAAGTGACACTAGATGACGTGGACATGATAAGTCTCGAGATTACGATTTATTTTGTTTGTTTTCTGATCTTAGAATTACTAGGTAATTATCTTAGAGGTTGGGATAATTTTGTCAACTTTTATCTTTTAGATCTAATTAGGGTTATAAATTGCAAATCCTAACTATAACAATGAAAAAGTAATTAGATAAAAACAGGCAAACTTGGACACTTTTTTTCTTCACTCCTAAGTACCCAACGCCCTTAGGGAAAGAATTATATAAAAAGAACCCTCCATGTATTAAACCCAATAATAGGAGGCTTCTAATTGTTTTTACCCAACAAAATAGCAATAAACATTGACTTCCATATCATCGACACTTAATTCACTGGCCAGCAGCAAATGCCTCGACAGGGAAGCTCTTGGTGATCCCGGCAAGGCTCTTGAAGTGGATCTTCCCAGCTGGCGAGTCGGCAGTGATCTCCGACACTGGCGGCCACAGCATGAGCTCCTTGGCCTTCACACCCTTGAGCTTCTTGATCTTGCCCTTCTCGATGTAGCCCTTGACCTCGGTGTCGTAGCTCACCAGCTTGCTTATGATCTTGAACTGATGCTCAACCTTCTTTTGCTGGGCAATCCACATGTACCCCGTGCTCTCCACATACCCAACCTCCACCACATTGGCCAGTGGGAGGAGCCCCAGAGGGAGTTCAAATTTCTGCAGGAGAGAGATTGCCATTTTGAGTCCCTCCTCTTGGCCCTTCTTCACAATGGCTCCTTCCTTCTCAGCCATTGTTTAACAACTTCCTTCTCTTTGGTTGTTTCTGATTTGAGAGCGCAAGATCAGGAGTCAGAAAATAAATTCTTGAGCGAATGAGCTGAGACAATGTGGATGGCGAATTTATACTCATTAGTTTGATGAGTTGCGGCATGGAAGAGACAAGATTAGCAGAGGAAACCAAGGTGAAGTGTCCATAGTAATCCTCGCCTGTTTGCTTTGTTTCGATCTTCTTCGCTTTCCCTCTGTCCAAAGGCTTTTTGTCTCCACAATTACTCATCATATCAAACATGGTCATCAAATTATCCGCCGTCCTTCTAAAACAAGACGATGAAACTTATGTACTGGACGGTGCTTTTTAAGTTAAACTAATTCCAATGATTAGATGCATATGCCGGTTAGTACAAGTAATATCTCATAAAATTATCATTGGCTTCACCATCCAGAGTGGGCATATTTCCCCATTGTCCTAAATGTTACTTTGTGAATCTCTTTACCCTCACAATTATCACTTAAAGCTGTGCATGGCGTTCTGGAATAAAAGTAATACAGTGAAAGGCAGTCACTGTCCAAAAGTAACGTAACATCGTCACGAATCATGATCTACTTTTCCACCAGTCATGTTCTTGCGTTGCCTAGAGGATGATAAACAGAAGAATGTTGAGTAATAACAAGCTCAGACCACATATCTCGCACAACAGTCGAGAGAGAATGGCATGTCCATAAGTGGTAGACTTTAGACTCATTTGATGACACAATCTTCTACATATCGAAAACCAATAAAAATTTCATCAAGCAATAGAATAATGTCCACAGCTATCTAAACTCCACGGCTTAGTTATTCACGTTGGGGTATGGCAGAGGATGACCAACCCCAAGTTTTCTCCTCGGAGCTCGCTAGGACACGTACTTTTGAATAAGAATCTGTAGCTACTGCAAATAAAATGCAGGGTTCTTCGCTGGTTAAGGTCATTGGACGTTCATATTACTCCCTGCGCTGTCAAATGGATTGATCCGGAGGCATCTTGTGTATTCTTTCTCCCCGGAGCTGCTATTGAATTGGCTAATTCAACAAGTGGTTCTGCGGTAGTTCCCTGAAAAAAATTTCGTACTTCTCCAGGCACAAATTTTACAATGAAAGCATCAATTTATATATCAGATCCCTAATGAAAAAGATGCATGTTCCCATCTGACAAACAGTTACTGTGATTATGCACGCACAGAACCATGGACGACATGGTTCCCATGAAGAGCACCAGAAATTTCCATTACTCACTTTCAATTCAACAAAATAATTCAAAACAAAAGTTGGGCTGCAGAACAAGTGGAAGTTTCATATCCGGTCTCCATTAAAGGGCAAATCAAACACAGTAATAGCATATTAATTTGATAGGATTCAGGTACAAACTTGACAGGCAGTTGTAGAAGCAACCAAATACATTGTGAGTAACATGGGACCAAGAAAATGAAGGATACAGAACAATCGACCCTGAACGTAGTATAAATTTTAAAAGTAGGAAAAGCACCATAAAGATCAAACCAATTTTCATCCATCATGACCAAAAGGAGAAACCTGAGGAAAAGCAACCCAACCGACCACAACCAATCAAGAGTACTCAGTACAGGACTTAAAATGACAGAGTACACTGGAATAAGCTTATATCTCCAACTATGCATATTTTGAGCTCCATTCGAGTTTCACTGCAAGGCATATAATTCCAAGGTTACACCTGTTTTACTGCAGAAAAAGAAAAGCCAAATGGTGAGTACGAAGTGTGAACTCATCTATGCCACAAAGCTGGACGGAATGAACTGCCTACCTCTCCTTCTTCCATAACAACTTTAGCTGAGCCATTTACCCTGTGTGCATCTTCTGTTACAAGATGGAAAACTGAAAATAAAGATCCAAACGATGAATGAAAGGGGAAGCGGAGAGAAATTTAGAGTTCAGAATTTATTTTTCAATTTGGTTATTGAACAATTAAAATCAACATTGGTTTCCTAGAAACAGATACCACAGAAAAAGCATAATCAATTAAATTGGGAAACAAAACAGAATTGTCCCTTTGCCTGACAGCACGATTCTCAAACAATTAAATGTTACACAAATATCATACCCATCAAATTCCCCGCCCTCACATAAAAAAGAAAAGGAGATAGTTGATCCAATGTAACAAAGTTGCAATTAGAGTACGATTGTCATTTTCCAACTTTTGAAGACAATGACATATAAGTGAAACAAATCCAAAAAATCATGAAACAAATCAAACTAGAATTGCTTCATCTTACATTTATAACAAGTTAAATTCTCACCTCCTTCCTCTGCGATGTCAGAGGTCCACAATGTGAGATTGTCCCTGAGAAGTTGCATGATCAAAGTGCTATCTTTGTAAGACTCCTCATTGAGGTTGTCAAGTTCTGCTATTGCATCATCAAATGCCTGCTTTGCAATGTGGCATGCCCTGGCAGAAAAGACAAAAAAAAAGAAGAAGCAAAATCAGAAAAAGTCAAACAGAGAGATAAACATCAAGCTGAACTTCATAACCATCTCACAAACCTTTCGGCTGAGTTGAGGATTTCATAGTAAAACACCGAAAAATTCAAAGCCAAACCAAGGCGGATGGGATGCGTATAAGGCAAATCAGACTCTGCAATACTTGTAGCCATCTGATTGGGTACATGCAAAAACAGAGCGAGTGGAGCGTAAGGAGAAGCGAGAAAGAATTGAATCAGGCATTAAAACAACAATTGAACACGCTATTATTAAGATGAGGGAGCTATATTCGTATTGACAATCCCTGAGAACATCTTAGCATTAAATAGAGTACTAGGTCGATCGTTGCCAAGACTCAGATCATCAAGCAGACAGAAGAAGCCTTCCATTCTCGTTTAGATGGAAAGAAGAGATTCTAAATTTCACTCAAATTGTCTCATGGAAAAAGAAAAATAAATATTTTAATTTAAATCATCTCACGACAACTTTAAGAAAGAACAGAACTAGTGGTTTGCTTGATACCAGCAGGGTTATTGCAAACAATAGATAGTAAAGCTTCAATAGGGAATGCCACTGGCATTCCTCGAATGAACTAGTGCACATATTTTATAGCAGAGACTTCCAAATGAAATATTCTAAAGCAAGGACAGACTTGGTGATCTTGGTTAACCAGCATTCTCCTTACGTTTTCCCCACTTCCTTAGTTGAACAATTACACATCCAAAGGGTTAATTCACCGAAATAGTATGATCGTAAGCATACGGACAAATGATTAACCATCCTGTTGCCAAAGAAGACTTCCTTTTTGGGATACACAGCGGCAAATTCCACTCCAAATGCCAATCTGGGACTTAAAAAGAGATGAGGAAAAATATACTCATAGCCAAGTATGCCAACATCCAATGTGGCCCCAGAAGAGCAAAACGTTGAAAGTTGAGGGTCCAGAAACTTGTTAGCTAAGCATACTCAAAGATATAAAAGAAAACTAACTACAAACCTCATACGCTTTCATTGACTGTTCAGCAACCTCTTTCTTCTGGTCACCAGTCTTAAATTCTGCGAGATAGCGGTAGTAGTCTCCTTTCCTGTGAAGGCCAAGTTCCACCAAACACATGGATGCATCAATTCTTAGTCATCTCTTTGCATAGAAAGCCGTACCCCAGAAACAGGGGAACAGTTGTCTACTAGCAACATATGATATCTCACATCTTATAGTAAAAAACTTTGGATTCACCGTCTGATGCTGAAGGAATGACATGCTCATCAAGTACAACCATGATATCACTGCAGATGCTGGAAAGCTCCAATTCAACCTTCTTCCTGTAATCTTTGATTCGCTTAACGCTGATCTCGTTCCCCCTCGCATCTTCCTTTTGCTCTATGGAAGTCAGAATCCTCCATGATGCCCTCCGAGCCCCAATAACATTTTTGTACCCAACAGACAGCAGGTTCCTCTCTTCAATAGTCAGTGCAACATTGAGCTTCGCGACCTTCTTCATTTCATCCACCATCTCTACAAACACAAATATTATCAGAAAGGTAGAACGCGAACCAAGAAAAGAAGAAACGACTTTTTTAGGGAGACAGGCATTTAGTGCACCCCTGATATCACCTGTCACGCCAATACCCGCTCACAAATTTAACATATTTCAGCGCGGGATCATTACATGCTTATAGCCCATGTCACGAAAATGCCGAGACTCGACAGGATCTTGATTACACGCCATTGAGCAGACGGGGAAACGGTTTACCACCATCACACAAGCTACTTTTCATTGAAAAAACGACACTAAATAGTAAGGTCAAGGATCTTATCGCAACTAGCATCGCCACGCACAATGTTCGGCAGCGAGACATGAGCAGCAGAATACGCGATAATCCCAGGATACATGACGACGAACCCAAAGAGCACATCATGCCGAGCTCACTAAAGATATCAAATTGACTCAAATACCAACCGATCGACTGCAATTGAAGCTCTTCTGATTCGCGACGACCTAAGCTCGAGCTAGTAGTAAAATTGTTATCACGCGCCAAGCACACAACGGTTGAGGCCCAAAAAAAAGATCAAAGGCGGCGCCTCAAACCAAAATTCAAGCTGACGGGGCAACGAAATCACGAACCGCAAAAGGCAAGGATCGAAAGAAGAGAAAAAAAAAAGGAGGAGAGAGCACGAAGAGAAACAACAGAAAACCCTAACTGACCCTCGTAGCGCTCGGCTTGCTCCGCGAGCTTCGCAACGTAGACCAGGCTCTCGCGGGAGGAGTCCATAGCTCGATCTCGCGGGAATGGCGAAGGAGAGAGCGAGAGATGCGGATGAACTGGGATTCGGTTGACCGATGGATCGATCGATCGACACGGGGAATCAGAAATCGAATTCGAATTTATTTTTCTGCGAGAAATGACGAGCGACAGCTTGGAGCGAAACAGCAGGACTGTGGTCGGGAGGGCTGCTTTTTTGAGGACAGAAGATGGACCGGGAGCCCAGTCGGAGCCTTCCACGTGTAGATGCCAAAGTTGAGTGTGCCCTTGAAGTCACCGGGGGGGACTATAATTAAGACAGAAAAACGGCGGAATAATAGTGCAGGCGGTCCCTAAATTTTAGCTAAACATGGAATGTGATTTCGGAATATTAAATTTACTTATTGTGATTCTCAAATTTTGATCCAATAAACAACATCATCCCTAATTTTTTAATTTATTCAATTTAATCTTCGGACTGCATGAAAATATATAATGTCGTCTTTGAACTATATTAAATATTTTCAAACGGTCCAATGAAAAAATAACATTGAACATTTTTGTTCAGTCCAAAACCAAATTGACCAAATTAATAATTCAAGAACAACATTCCATATTGACTTAAAATTCAAGGACTACAATGAATAAATTTAAAGTTCAAGGTTCACGTTGCATATTAAGTCAAAGTTCAGGAATTATTTGTGTTATTTACTCAAAAATAACCATACAATAATAAAAAGGAAATTGAAAATCGACCCTAATTGTAAGTTTGAATGAAAGAATGGAACAGACAATTGAACGTCTTTATAACATACGATCAAAGTAAAAAGGTCCCTTTTAAAGGAAACCGAAAAAAAAGAAAAGTTAAATTCACTCA
Organism: Syzygium syzygioides; assembly: GCA_031216285.1. Lineage (NCBI taxonomy): Eukaryota > Viridiplantae > Streptophyta > Magnoliopsida > Myrtales > Myrtaceae > Syzygium > Syzygium syzygioides. The sequence goes on from CM062242.1 coordinate 21,022,012, forward strand.
TTCCACGTTGAGACTCCTACTACCATTCGCAAGGCTATTGCTCCTCTCCAGCCTCTTCTTGGAGCACTGATGCTTCCAACACTGGCACTGGCTGCTCTTCCTCAAGCTAGTTGCTCCGATCGAGACTGACCTCCCGACCTCCTCGCCTTGATCGCCGTCGCCGTCGCTGTCGCTCTCCTTCACCAACCCGACTCTCATCTTCTTCTCTTTGCCCTCCAGCCACAGCCCTCTCATCCTCTCCCTGACCTCGCACCCGATCTCCCCGTGCGGCCCCCCGCAGAACCCGCACTCGCCGGCCCCACCGTCGGCCGACCCCTTCACGCCCTTCACTTGCTCGTACCCGAACGCGAGCCTCAGCGCGTCGTCCAGCGACTCGGGCCGCTGCGGGACGATCCGCTCCTGGAGTTCCCCCGTCAGCCCGTCCACGAAGATCCCCCTGATCAGCCCCTCGGGGAGCCCGTGGTCGGGCCACCTCTGGAGGATCAGCTGGAGCCTCAGGAAGTAGGAGCGCACGCGTTCGTCGCGCCCTTGGCTTAGCGCCGCGAGCTGCGATCTCAGTTGGTCCTGGAGCTCGATCTTCTGGTAGGCCTGCAGGAACGAGGCGTTCACGTCATCCCACCCGAGCAAAGAGCGGTACGGCTCGATGTTGAGGTCGTACCACAGGGCCGCCTCGCGCTCCAGCGTCGCGGGGAAGATCCTCATCATCGCTTCGGGGGAGTCCGCGTTGTTCGCCCGGCAGACTTTGGCGAACCGGCTCAAGTGCGCGACGGGGCATTCCTCGGACGTGCCGCCGAACACGGGCATCGGCGCGACATGCACGTAAGGCAGTGCCCGTGGAAATCTCGGCGAATTTGAGGAGGCCTTCGAATCGATTTGGCCGCCACCGGCCACCTTCGGCTCGGGGAACCGCACGGGGACGGATCCGGAACCGCCGCGCGTCCCGGCATTTTCGGAAGCGGGGTTTTCGTACTCGTCGTCTTCGCCGGACTCGCACGGGGACCGAGACGAACTGAGGTAACCGCTGTCGCCGTCGCCACGGGCCGAGCCCGGAGACGGCAATCTTCGGCGGCGATCGCGTCCGGGACCGTGGGACGCGGACGAATAGCGAGGGGAGAGATCGGAGTCCGAGGGCGAACCGGGAGGAGGCTTCCAGCGCTGGGGACTCATCTCTAAAAGAACCCCCCAAGGAACGAACGAAGCAGGAAGATCTCGAAAGTGGGGAAATCGGCGAACGACGCCACGTTAACTGTCGTGCCGTCGGAACGATGGGATCATGCGAATGCCATTAGCGACGTTCCGCTTTTACGCAAGCGCCGTGCCGTCGTCGTCGTGGTGGTGATAAAAATGACGTCATATTGTTTGATGGCGTCATAAAAAGGGACATTTTACAAAAGTTTAGGGGCAACGATCAGCCCAAAAACTATGACCTAATGTGCAACATATTTCATGAACTTTTAATTGATTCAATTTAGTCTATGAATTTTAGCATAATATTCAATATGCTCTTTAAACTTTTAATTTATTCAATGTAATCCTGGAACTTTGATTAATAAAATGATTACATCAAACATTTTCATAGAATAGTCACTACATCGAACATTTTCATATAGTTCATGGACTATATTTAATATATACTAAAAACTCAAGGACGACATTAAATAAATTAAATATTCGTGAATCACATTATATATTAAGCTCAAATTTAACAATCGCATTGGGCAAATCGAAAATTCAGAGATATCATCAAAATTCATAAACCGCTGGCGTCATTTTCTATAGTACAAAATGGGACATTTTTTACAAAGCGAGAGTGGGAAACAGATGTGGTGGAACGTTAACGGACACAAACTGCTCCTCCTGCTCCTCCACCACCACCATTTCTTGTTCTCTGATATTTTCCCACACTTTCTCGCTCTCTTTCCCTTCCGAGTTCCTTCGTCCATCGTCGACGGCGGCTCCGGTAGCTGGGTCCTTCCCTAGCGGCGGCGGCGGCGGCGGCTGCGGGAAGTAATTGGGTCGGGATACCCTCTCTTCTGGAGCCGGCGATGCCGATTCTCAACTACGTCTCGGTGACGTCCGCCGCGACGCCCGTCTCTCCGGACTCGCAGACGCCTCCCGCGCCGAGCCCTCGGACGACGAAGATCATACTCCCCAGGAAGAAGCCGATGAAGTGGTCCACCGGCGTCGCTCCCGGCGAGTACGGGGGCCCCCCGACGGCGACGCAGCTCCGGAAGTACTGGGGCGGCGAGGGGGAGGATCCGCTCAGCTCCGACGATTTCATTTGGAACAAGGACTTCGTGGGCCGGTTCAAGAGGATGATCCAGGAGGAGGACGCCTCTTCTGTCGAGTCGTCGCCGGTGAAGGTAAGTGCGTTGAGCTCAATTTGTGCTTTTTCTTTTCTTTTTTTTGAAGTTTGATTGCCGATGGTTAGTTTCTGATTGATTGTTTATTGCTTAGAGAATCGATTCGTTGGAAAAATGTGATGTTGTGTTGGTCAGAGCGTGGCCTTGCCTTGCCAGAGTGCCGCTCCATTTTTCTTGTTCCTTTTAGTGGAAATTCAGTTTACACATCTGAAAGAATTGGTTTGGTGGTGTGGTTGACTGGATAGAATTGGGTATTGTTCAGTATCTATGGCGTGCCTTGCAATTCTGCTGGCGTGTACTCATCCGATAATATCAATGCTGAGTGATAAGTTGATGCAAATTCGCAAGGTGGTTTAGGTTAACACGCTTAAGTTGTCATGTTTGAGTGGGAAAAGGAGGAACCGAGCATGGCAAAGAAAACTCGAGCTGTCCAAGGATTCACGTCAGCAAAATGAAGCACAAATTATTGATGGCTTTTGTTTTTGAGGGCATCATGTGATGGCTGGAGAGAACAGTTTTTGAATCAAAGGAAAAGAAAAGGAAATTACCACAGTATGTAAATAGAAAATGAAAAGAATGGGACCATCTGGGCAAAGACAAATTGATAAAAGAGGTTGGATTGAATGTGTTCATTTCTGACCTTAATTTACTTATCAATAAATGATTTGGAGAGACTACTTAGGTTATATCTATGAATGAAAGTAATTGTCCTAGCTGATGAAGAGCTACAAGCATCTTGGCAAGAAATGCTCTTAGTGGCCAAAGGCCTCAGTATATCTATAGAATCTGCAGATAGAAGGTTTAATTTGCAGACATTTTCTGTGGATTTGTTGCATGCTATGGCTCCAACATCATTTCTTTTTTGGCGTTTACAGGAAGAGCCTTCTGGCTTTTTGAGCTTAAACAGAGTAATGAACCTTGACAGGTTGGCTCTTTCTCCTTCCTTGCAACTTTCGCTTTATATTTTTCCTCAGTGCACTTGCTTATTTTTAATACAAAAGGTGTAATGGGAAATTTTATTTTGGAAAGTTAATTGGTTGTTGCAGTCTCGAAGTTGATTTGAGCAAAGATCTTACAAGACCATTAAAGACAGTGACAAAACAGCCAGTTGTGGGCCCCATGGAAGTAAGATAGTTGCGGCACTTATGCGTAATATATTTTCGTTTTATGTTTCTTATAACTCTTTCATGTTCTAATCAAGGATAATATGGACCAGGACAAATCTGGTGCTTCACCCAGATGGAGACCGGTGCCAACACGCCGTGAACAAGAGAAGTGGGATAGAGCAAGTAAAGCTGCTACTGGGGGAAGTGTAAGTAATCTTTATCATCAAAATTCAATCTCAGCTGTCTCTGATGTGCTATCTGTTGGCTTGAGGATCATATTTGATGTAGTCCTGCCTGATCCATTAAGACTCTGTTGAGTCTCATTTATTTCGTGTCAAAGCTTGACTTTCAAACTTAGGTTTGATTAAACGCAAATTGTTTTCTTCTCATTTTCACTTCCAATTCAGAATTTTGTACGTATTGTTAGAGTTGGGTTTCTAATATAGCTTGTGTATAGGATGTCATGTTCCGCGAGTTGAGGCGACCTCGAGGTGACCCAAATGTATTAGCTGCTCAGTCAAGGGAGCAATACTACAAGGTGTATTGAGTAACTACTAAATTTCTTATTTTGGCCGTAGCTATTGTAGTACCTCCCATGGTGATATTATTATCTCATACTTGTTTGTGACGTATTTTCATTTTACAGTTAAAGAAAAAATTGCAAGTCCTCACTCTTGGTATAGGTGGTATCGGTCTTGTCTCAGCTTATGTTTCTTATTCTCCCGAAATTGCTGCTAGGTGGGTGGATCTTCTAAATATCCGTGTTGACTTTATTTTTTTATGTTTTTGGCTTATCGTTATCTTGACTTTTTGCTCTTTGTCAAAATTCTTTTTGGAATACCTACTTGCGGCCACATATTCTTCTGCATTTAAATGTATCCTCATATGCTTCATCAATAAAGTCCATGCATTTAAATGTATGGTTCCAATTCCAAACATTCTGTCGTGAAATAATGGGTCGATGCTTCAAGATTCTGTGTTTCTGAAGTCCAAATGAGTTATGTTCTATTGAGACATCTTCAACTAAGTTCTTATATAAACGAAGCACACATTGGAAACTTGTTGGGGCTTTAAACCCATAGTGAGTTCATAAGATTCTACAAATGGTTAAGAAAAATAAGCTCACGATCTTAGTAATAGTTATTTATTGCCTTTAGTTCTATGGACTGTCTGTTCGACTGCTGTTGTCAATAATAGCTGCATGCAATAATGATGATACTTAGTATTGGAGATGATGAGTGGTATTTAAGGAATGCATACATTGGTTGTTGGGGCTTTTAGCGCATAGTGAGTTCATAGGATTCTACAAATGGTTAAGAAAAATAAGCTCACGATCATAGTGTTAGTTATTTATTGCCTTTAGTTCTATGGACTGTCTGCTTGACTGCTGTTGTCAATGACTAGCTGCATACAATAATAATGATACTTAGTAGCAGAGATGATGAGTGATATTTTACTGCTCTGAAAGTTCTAAGGAAGAGGCTTATAAATCAGTAGTTAAGCATTTAAAGAGATTACTATACCGCGCGTCTATCTCTGGAATTTCTTCACTTTTTCTTAATCTTGCAATATGGGCTATACATGGTTTTTTTCTTCAGGGATATGGGCTACACATATTGATAATACTGAGTTGTTTAAAAACCTTCTTAAGCAAATCTCTGTGCTTACATTCTGCTTATGTTTCAGCTTTGGTGCCGGGTTTCTTGGTTCCTTGGTTTACGTAAGGATGCTTGGGAGCAGTGTGGATTCCATGGCAGATGGTGCTAAGGGGCTGATGAAGTATGTATCTGATCTCTTGTTTGACTGTCTATTGAGCTACACTTGATGGCAAATACCATTAAGATGCAGTGCATCTGTTCCCACTACTTATGATGGTCATTGGCAGAGCAGCTAACTGCTGGAGTAGTTTGGTCAGTATCATATGTAGGAGCACCATGTGTGAATATTGATGGAAAAAACATTTTAATAGTGGATTTAGTGATATCATCAGATGTAGTTTTAACTATGTACAACAGATACTGCTTGGATCAGAGGTGTTCCTAATTACCATGACATAAGCTGCCTGTGCAAATTGTCATTTGGTTCATTCAAGCTAACAAATTTGAATTATGATCATGATGACTGATTGCTCTATGCATATATATTTCATCAAAACTGGTGTTAATGTGATCATGTGTTTTCTGCTTTGGGGTTTATCTTTCCAATGGCATTATTAGTCTTCATGTTGGTATTGCCATTCAAGTTGATGGCAACACTGTACAATTAGCTTTGTGATTTCAATTGTAGGGATATTTTGCAGCTGTTAATAGTAAGTTACATGATGAGACTGCTTAAGACATAGGGCGCTCTTGCATTTTTGACCGGGCTTTACTGATTTAGTTGTGCCATGTTAGGCCCCATAAAAATTATAGTGAAGTTCAAATTTTACTGAAACACTGAGGACGGTTCCCAGTTTATGACTTAGCTTCCAGAATTAATTGTTTTAACATGGCAAACTATGCGGGTTTAAAAAGTATTTCCTTCCCCATATACACAAGTGGAATTTGTATTGTTGAAATTAGTCCTTTTTTTTTCTTTCTGAGCTTAAGGGTGCGTTTATTTTACGAAAAATGTAACATTTTTGGAAAATGTTTTCCGGAAAATCATTTTCCAAGAAAATAGTTAGTTTTCATTTGTTTGGTGATATGTGATCGAAAACATTTTCTGGTGTTTGGATCTCATTTGGAAAATGATTTCAATTCCATGAAAATGTTTTCTGGTGATATGTGATCGAAAACATTTCGAATTTTTAAATGTTTTTATTTTTAAAAATAAAAAAGAAAGAAAAAAATAAAATATTAAAAAAGTAAAGGGATGCAATCCCGGAGAGTGTTTTCACCTTTTTGGATTAGGGAATTCACTTTCCTAATTTTATACATGAATGTTTTCCTTGACCGGAAAGTGTTTTCGGTTGACTAATCATTTTCGGCGAACCAAATAGGTGAAAGTCCAGAAAACGGATTCCTGGAAAACACTTGCCCTGAAACAAATGCACCCTAAGTCTCCTTATGAACTTTTTCATTGTTGTGCTGATTAATTATCTGAAATGTGAATGCATTTTCTTATCATCGGACACTTTACTTGCAGAGGTGCAATTGGGCAGCCGAGGCTTCTAGTTCCTGTTGTTTTAGTCATGATCTACAATCGGTGGAATGGGTAAGTAACTTTGTTGGCTTACTCTGTGTAAGGCTTACTCTCTTTAGGACGAGCTGGCTTGTTGCCACTGGAATGCTCATCTTTGTGGTAGATCGGTGAAATATACTCCATTTGACAAGTTAGCGCTTTGAGTTTCACAGAAAACTCGTCTTTGTGTTACTAGATTTCACTTTTGTAGTATTCAACCTGCCGGTGTATCTTAAGTAACACTAACACCCTTGTAATTTTTTAATTTGCTTGGCAAAGCAGTAAATCGTATTGTACTCCTCTATCGTGTTTAACCTAATTGTTCTTGGGCGCAGGATCCTTGTTCCAGAATACGGAACAATGCATTTGGAGTTGATACCAATGTTAGTCGGATTCTTTACCTATAAAATTGCTACATTTGTTCAAGCCATTGAAGATTCAATCAGCACTCTCACGAAAAATACCGAAGTCCCAGATGAATCATCTTCTTAAGCAGATCTTACAAATCCAGAGCTGCTTTTGGGGGTATGTTACATTTTGATCTAAGAAATGGTTCATGTGTCGATATGAGAGCTTTGAACTGTCATCATTTTAAAATTAGAACTTCATATTATATTTATGCTATCTGCCTACTTTCCCCTCTGTGCTTGTCTAATCTTCACTCGTGATCTATTATGCGTCGAACAGCGAATTTCCCTCGGGCTATTAATTGTCGATGCCAATACCTTTATGTCAAAAAAATAGGGACAAATAGAAGTTTATCTTGCATTACTGAACTAACATGGAGATTGTCCTCATAATCTAATTTCCATAGACCTTTTCTATGGAAGTTAACAGAGTTTCCCAGTGACAGAACCCGGTTGGTAGGTTTCCATTTGACTGCAGTAATTCTTACGGAATGATTTTGATCGAGAGCCTACCCAAGGAGAGTCAACCGAGCTGCACAGAGCATGTTGTGACCCATAACTGCAAATAAATCTATCATTTATCTGATTGCGCGAACTGACTTTTTTCTTGATGAACCGATTGTGCAAACTTAATTGCCCCTTATGCTAATGAAATTTGTTGGAATTAGCCTGCGGTCTCCAACATGAAGACACGAATATTCCAGTATCTGAAAATTCGGTGCAATTTCTTGTCATTGTACTCATTTCTTCACCAAGATATGTACTTTTATTTTTCCTGGTCGAATCTCAAAAGTTGGCACTGAGCTGCTTAAATATAATGGGCTCAGACGTACTTCAGCAGGCTATGCATTAACTTTTTCATTTACATTTTTTTGTTTGGCTATTACCAAGTTTCATGTGTCTCGCCCCTACCCCAATCCCCCCTCCTGCCACTGTACAGCAGTGCAGGTCTCTGTAGGTGATGAGATGTATTCTGCAAAAACTCAGCTCTAAATACATAGATCGTACCAAGAGTTTTTAAAGACCGAGGTTAAATGCTACATCATAATGTAAGCAGAAAGAGTTCAACTTTTTTTTGGCTGCTTACAAAGCAGGCTCCGTCGTAAACAAGGCTCATTTATTGACCACTTCTTTGTACCTGTGATCTCTTAAATAACATGCATTTCTTGCAAACTTAAACTATATATAGCATAAGCCTCAACCAGTGTTCTGCAAGCCAGCAGCAATTCCCTTCATCGTCAAGATAAGGGTGTCTTCAAGACCTGGGGCATACTCGCTGGTGGGGTTAAGCTTCACAAGCTCTGCAGCAGGCTTGTGGCTCGATTCCATGTACTCTTTCGACAGGTGTGGCCTCAGCTTCACGTGATAATCAGGGTCACGAATCCGCTTCAGGGTGTATGCTTGGCAGACATTGAGGGTCGTGATGTATGCATGACGGAGACGAAGCCTCTGCTTCAAATATGGGTCTCCTTCAAGTAGATCCCTGTGTCCAGCAATCTGTCACAAAGAAAAGCAAGTTTATGTCAATACTACTTTCTAGTCTTAGGCTGAAGTCCTCTGTTTACATGTATTATGAGAGAAAACCAGGCCAATATGGCAGGCAGTTGGTAAATCCCAACAGACCTGAACATGACAAGTTCTGTCCTGAACTGATCCATTGTGTATATGGAACCATAAATAAACCAAATAAACCTGATCTATTCCAGTACAGCTATTCCAGATTTTGAACTACTGTATATGAACGGGAAATGCCAAGCATTGAGGTAAATTCAAATCCATTCAGGTCATTTCGGGTTATCCCAACTCAGCTAAATACTAAAGTCGTCATGCCTACCGACCTGAATATCAATGGAAGCCCTAGTTGACCCAGCCACAAACAATGACTTTTCCCTACTTAGGAGGTCCAAGAGGTTCACTTTCAAGATTCAATAGTATATTACCTGGAGAAGAAGGCCCTTAGTTTCCTCATAATTTGCCCTCAAGCGCTCTCCAAATGGATGTAGTTCTTCAGACACTAGAAGCTTGTCATATAAAGCAGCAATTCCGGGATCTCCCTTGGCGAAAACCATTTCAACCAAGTCAATGGTGACTCTGAAAAATGGCCACTGCCTGTACATCTCCTGAAGCATGTGGAGATTCTTTATGTCCTTTTGAATGATATACTTAAATGCAGCACCAAAGCCAAGCCACACCGGAAGATGAAACCTTGTCTGAGTCCATGCAAAGATCCATGGGATTGCACGAAGTGACTCAATGCCTCCACTCGGCTTCCTCTTCGATGGACGACTCCCAATGTTCATCCGACCATACTCCAACTCTGGTGTGGCCTGCAACATCAAAAGAACCACTATTCTTAGCTTTAATAGTTTCTGGAGTCTAAAAGCACCAGAACATGAGCACTTCTACTTTGGGAAGTCATTTTGACACGAGGTAACATTTATAAAGACGAAAAAAGATCATAATTAAGCTTATTGATGCATAAGCAAATGGTGGCAAGTAAAGTAATTTACTTCTAAGAAAATGTTGGAGACTATGATCCTTATTGCGGATTTCTTCTCTGCGAAGTTGATCATTCTACAACCTTCTAGTATACTTTAGAGAAAAGTCCATGCCACTTAATGAAAGGTTAGTCTGCATATTTTCCGATTTTTACAAGATAGGGCTTCCTAGTTACTTAGCACCAGGGAATAAAAATCAACAAGAAGCAGCAAATTAGAAGGGCATATACTTCATCAATGAATTTCAAATTTTCCTGTCATCAGATTTGCAGGAACACGGGCATTAATTATCATGGATTAAGGGGTGGGGGGCAACCAGAGAGAATTTTGAGAAAAAACTTACGAGGCGGAAGTACTCAACAAAACGCGGCTCTTGGAACACTATTGAACGGTATTCCTTTGTTGCAATAACTGCCATCTCATCCATGAGTGCACGCCATTCTGGTTTTGGTGAGACTGGAGGATGCATACCATGCTCGAGCGTGGCAGCTGTAAAACGCTGGAGTGTCCTAAAGCATAAGTGCTCCTCTCCAAATGACTGTTCAATAACTTCTCCTTGAACAGTCACACGAAGTGACCCATGAATCGTCTCAGGTGGCTGCGACAATATAGCTAGATGGGTGGGCCCACCTCCTCTTCCAACAGTTCCTCCTCGGCCATGGAACATCGTGAGCTTAACCCCAAATTGCTTGGCCACCTTTATAAGCTCTTCTTGAGCTTTGTATAACTGCCAAGCGGCAGAGAAACGACCGGCATCCTTTCCAGAATCAGAATAGCCAATCATGACTTCTTGCTTTCCATTAATCCTGTTTCTATACCAGTCAATCGAGAAAAGACGAGCCAAAGCGGCGGGGGCCGCCTCTAGATCAGCAAGCTTCTCAAACAACGGTACAACCCTTAATGGCTTCTTCACACGGCATTCACGTTGTAGAAGCTCGACAGCAAGCACATCAGACGGGGATGTTGCCATTGAAATTATGTAGGCACCAAAGTTGTCCAAAGGAAGTTCAGCAATGACATGAAATGTGTCCAGGACATCAGCGATTTCCTCTGTTTTGGGCAGATCAGGCCCAAAGAGAGGGCGTTTGCCACTAAGCTCAGATAAGAGCCATTCCTGCCTGCGCTCTTCAGACCATTCACGATACGACCCAATACCCAGGTGCTTTGTGATAGCATCAATGACATCAGTGTGCCTGTCCGATTCTTGCCGAATGTCGAGTCTTACAAGGGAAAGCCCAAAGGTAGAAACTTGCCTTAAGAAATCAAGAAGGCTTCCATCTGCTATTGACCGATCACCACACGAGCAGAGCGATCGGTAGCAGAGCTCAAGAGGCTCCAGAAACTACAAGAGTGTATCACAAGCTCTTAGTTTTTACAAAGAAATAATACATTGTTATTTTGTAACGACAGATAAATGTTGTTGACGTCACTAGGACTAATAGTAGAAAAGAGAATATTCTGCGTCCCATAGTTGAAAATGCAATAGCATTGAGCTGAATCCCAAGAAGAAACTGTGTGAAGTCTCCATGTCCAGATTAGGCATGGCATAAAATGTAACGAAAAGACACAGATTAACTATTAAACTCTTCAGTCGTAGTTCAAATTTTAGATGAAAAGCACAAGAGTTACGTGAAGGAAGAGAGACCTGTTCGACATTGGTAAATGCTGTGTCCTCGGAAATGTCAGATAACCCATTGGCTAACAATTGCCGAGAGCGTTCACGCGTGTTATACAACTTGTCTCTCACATCTCCAAGAATAACACGATAGGGTTCATTTGAAGGTACTTGTTTCCAAAACTCTGCATTAGACATTGCAGACAATAATGCAATTGATGTTAGCATTTAGGTGGCGATTTCCAATGAAAGGACTAAATATATCATACTTAAACTAACAGATTAACTGATTTCTCAACAGACGACCACCTACCTATGAAATGTTTTGCATCTCTTTTTGTTGAGCTGTGAAGCATGTTTGCACGTTCCCTGAGCTCATCACTGCAACGCCACATGGACAACTGCCAGGAGAATCCGAATGCAAAAGGAACATGATGGATTGTCAAAATCTGAATGCCATGAACCAATCATTAAATGAGTAAAGACAATTCAATACCTCAAACATCAGATCCTCTATCTGAGAAAAGTATAAATTAGCAGCCATCATTCTCGCGAGTAAGCATACATCCCTAGTAACTTCAGGAGTTACCCTAGGATTTCCTGGAATAAGAACCACATAAGAATGACTGAGCAAGCCAGTGAAACTTGTACATGGTTTACTTTGCCTCTTAATACATGCATGAGGTGAGAAATTGGCGTAGAAGAGACAGGGAACCCAAATTAGTTGCTTGCAAGGTTTGTTCAAGAGCAAAAAAAGAAGGAAAGTCAGCACAACCAAAAAGATAATCTTATCGCCATCTTTTCTTCTTTTTCTTGGGTTTTTTATGAGCATTGATGCCAATTAAATGAATTGATTTCCCTAGCTTCAGCACCCATTATGGTACATCAGAGAGATTGCATTGTATCTAAAATCTATAAACTTCCCCAATTGTGTTGTCCTCCCTTTAGTCTCATGTATCAATGTCAATGTCTATGATGAAGCGCAATAATAACCGTCATTACAACAATAAGCATGACAAATGCTAATTGCAAAGGACTGCCAGGTCTTTCATATGAAGATTACGAACCATCACGATCCCCCCCCATCCAAGAAGAGAACTGGATAAGAGGAGCATTGTAGGGAACACGTTCATTTATCCCAATGTTCTTCAACGCTGTATCAACTCGTCGCAAAAATTTTGGAACACCTTTCCATATAGTTTCGTGGAAATAGCTCACTCCTGCCCTCATCTCATCTTGAGGAGTAGGGGGAGTTCTCCGAATTTCATCAGTGCGAAATGCAGCTTGAATCTAGCCAAGAAAGATGAATCACCATTAATCCAAAGAAATATCTAATATTGTCAAATTACAATCAAATAGAGGTGCACCATGAATGATAAGGTACAAATGCACGAAAAGTTAGAATCACCAATTGCACCGATATCAATATAGTTGTTTTGACACATATTGCAAATGTCTCCACATGTTGCAGAGTTGGACAGTGATCAAAAGAAACTACGGATGAAAATGCACATATCTATAAATGAAAAGGTGGAGCAAGATCTAGAACTAGCACCACTTGTTTATGAATTATGAGAAACATAAGTAAATAGTAACGCTGAAAATATGAAGTAGGAAAGCCACAGCAAGATGCCCTTATTACTTATTAGTCGTTACTGCTCAATATCAAATTAGCAGCAAAGTTAGAACTTTGTTAGGACCACATACACGTGACAACTAAGCATATCAGTCTCATCAGAACTGGACATATGCCATAGCCCATCGGTAGGATAATATGCACGGATCTCAATACCAAAAGTTTAACGGTTATTAGAATAGTTGCCTTGCCTTCCCCTAAATCACCTAAGCATACAAACAAACCGAAAGTGGAGACAATTGTCATCTTGCATCTCACCGAACTCAATTTCAAGTGAAAATTCACAGCTCATAGGATAAGCCCATATAAGTCTTGTGTTCATTATGCTTCAACTAGCATTTGCATACCTCTCTCTGCAAAGCCTCGTCAAGTTCCTGCTTATCATCAGGAGTAATATCTTTGGCATTCAACTGCGTTAAACAGTTGCGGATCCTGGAAATATACCAAAGGAGATCATCATGCATTTGATCAACAGATAGTTTGTCATCTAATGGCTAAGTCATAAGCAACTAAACACTTGGGGAGCCCAGAACATACCTTGCATGCTTTTGAAGCAATGATCTCCGGACAGATTGAGTAGGATGGGCCGTTAAGACCAGATCAACCGTTTGGTTCTTCAAAGCATCAAAAACTTCCTCAGGAGACTTCTTCAGTTGGCCCACCAGTCTCTTCAAGGTCTCTTCAATATCTGACTCAGTCGTGGCCGACGCCTCATCAGCAAAATCCCCCTTCTTCAACTTAATCCGTCTTCGGTATGCAATTTGAACTTCCTCGGCCAAATTAGCCAGATTCAGCATGTGAGAGAACGATTTCGTGATAACAATAGAATCGCCCGGATCCAAGCTGGTCAGCACATTCCCGAGCTCCTCTAACTTCTGAGGATCGTGCTTTCCCTCATACTCAGCTGAAAGCTCATAACAGTCTTGAACCTAAAATCCAAATCAGTCCATAAAAAGTTAGCATTCTGCCGATCATCCCAGTCCAAAAAGAAGCTTCAAAAGGTCATCACTCCAAACCACTGAACCAAAGTCCAAAAACAAGCTTCAATTCATCTACACACGACAACGAGATTAGAGACCAACCAGACCTGTAAGCAGAACCAGCACCAGTTTACATCATTTGGTAGCCTTAAAAAACGATAATTTGACCATGGTCATTAAAGCCGAACCTGAAAAGGACTAATAGTTACGTGGGCTCCTCTGTTCCAGGATCATATATCACGGACCAGCTAAAACTCGAAACTTTTTCTCTTCTTTTTTTTGGTGGGATAGATAAACTTGAAACTTCAGTTCAATTGGGCCGTAATGGATCTCGTCGATTCAATTCAAGCTTATACAGGCATCCACAAACCAGAACAAACATAAAGTTCAAAACTTCACAAACGCTCGGATTCATTCTCAACATACTCAACAACCGCTTGCACAATTAGCATCACAACAATGACCCAGAAAGCCGTACCAACCCGCGATCGCTAAAGCTCCTCTTACCGTCTCCCTGATGTTTTCGCCGTGCAGATCCTGAAGGATATCGAGGAACCTATCCAGCAGCAGAGCATCGTACTCCACGAGCTTGTCGTCCTCGGACACCTTCCCAGGTGCCAGCAGTCTCAACTGAGCATCGATCGAAGTCAGCTTTTCCAGATTCTTAGCCGCCATTCCTCACTCTCTGTCTGTCCCCCCCCCCCCCAAACTTCTTCTCAGCCTCTCTGCTTTCCCCCGACGCTCTCGAATTCCGGGCGCCAAAAGAAACAGAGCAGGTGAGAAAAATCGCAACTTCGGCAGAGATTCTAACGGGTCACGGAGTAGAGGGTCGGGAAGAGAGAAACGAATCTCGTGAAGTGGGTAGGAGCGAAGATGGCGGAAGATGGCGGAAAAGGCGTGAGCAGGGACCGTGATCGCCTGCGCACGAGAAAGCGGACAGGGAGAGAGATTTGCAGGAGTCGATCACGGGAGCGAGAGAGAGAGAGAGTGAGCGAGTGAGAGAGAGAAGTACAGGCTGACTGCCTGCTTCGAGTGAGTTTTGGGATTTATAGAAAGAAGCAGCCTTTTTCGCCCGTCCATTAATTTAATCAAAAATTCGAGTTTTTTTCGATCATGTCACGAAATCGAAATTGCTTTTCGATTCGAAAAATGAGAAAAGTGAAATCTGGTACCCCAGATGTTTTTTATTTTAGTTTCTTTTGCCGTGGTCCCCCGGTAAGGTTCCACCCACTCGTCCATAAAGTAGTTCATTTTCCGCTGAAGTTTTGTTTCCGGACAACGACACAAATGATCCACGAGAGTTGAATCGATGTGCCGATATGTAATGTGATTCGTGAACTTTTAATTTATTTAATGTGATCCCTAAACTTTTAGTACATATTCAACTTAGTCCTTAAATTACATGAAAAATGCTCAATGTTGTTTTTTCATTAATTCAAGTTTATAATAACATGTATAAAAAATCCAAGGACCACATTGAACAAAATGAAAGTTGATGGATCACATTGCATGTTGGGCTAGAGATTATTGATTGTATCGAACAAATCAAAAGTTTGAGAACGATATTACATGTTAGGCTAAAATTCATGGACAATTTGTGTCATTTTCCCTTTTGTTTTCATGGCACAATATCTAGGCATTCATATTTATATTCATGAACCAATTATTTAAACCATTTAGATTTATTTTTTGCCGAAAAAATTATTTAGATCGAGTTAAATTAACATTGACCACGTTAAGCTATTAAATAGGTTTCATTTCATGATTTAACACGATATACAAAATAGTAGAAGATTCTAACCATCGAGACTCGTTTGTTTAAAAGTTATCGGAAACAAAAAAGTATTTTCTTTTCTCTTTCCTGTCAAAAATTCTAATATAAATTACATTTCAAAAAACTATGCAACTTCTATACACAAATCTACGCGTCGGCATCTGTATTTTGCAAAAGTTTCAATATTCTCGATTGAAAAAAAAAAGTCGAAATCTATAAGCGACAATATTAAAATCAAACCAAGAAAATAAAACATAAAAGCCAATTCAAGCATAACTATTCACAATGAGAGCTTGCAACTAAAAGAAACACACGATATTGAAAAAGGGTATAATTGTCCAAAAAATCATAAACTTATTATACGGTGGATAATTATGTCATAAATCTTTCAATCGTGCCAATTTAGTTCTAAACATTTTAACGATTTACAAATTTAGCCATAAATCTTTCAATTATGTCAATTCATAAACTTATTATATGGCGGCCAATTATATCCAAAATCTTTCAATTGTGCCAATTTAGTCATAAATATTTTAATGATTTGTCAATTTAATCATAAATCTTTCAATTGTGTCAATTCAGTATTAAACCTTTTGAAAATTTTTCAATTTAATCATAAACCTATTTTTTTAATAATTGATCGGAAGAACTATATCGACAAATCGTCAAAAGGTTTAGGACTAATTTGGCAAAATTAAAAGGTTTAGGATTATATTAGTAATTAAAAGGTTTATGACTAAATCAATTACCGTACAATAGGTTTATGAATTTTTTTTTACAGTTTCCCATTGTAAGAGATATATAAGGCCAAAAAAAAAAAAGGAATGAGACTTCAATTAAAATATGGAATTCTGGATGTTGAGGGCTGCTGCAAGAAAGCGTGATACATGGAACAATCTTGTGCTTTGGCCAAGAAAAGAAGGTAAGAAATAGATGGTTCTATTCATTGATGAACAAGATGGGCAATAAGAAGATTCTTGCTTCCGAATTTGCCGGAGGAATATGCTTTAATTGATTGATGGCATATTCTCTTCTCTTTCCCGGATTCGCGAGACTTTGAGGTCAAAGACGTGGGTGGGGCATGACTTGTTTAATTTGATTGAGCAACGCGTGGAAATTTGTAAAAGAAGCTTTTTTTACCCTACTTTGTCCTATTGATTCCTCAAAAATTCGGATCGGATCAAGATTTTGCGCCTCGATTTTTCAAGTAACTAAAGAGACGAAAGAACTAGCCAACTTTATAAGCACGTCTTCTTTTTCACGTACATTTCAAAAGTACCTTTTATATATATTGAAAATGAAATTATTCGACATCTTTAGTTTCGATTTGATTTGATGGGAGCAACTCAGAGATCATACTGACTGACTAATTTTTTCCTCACCGGATTGTTTCGTTACATGCCGTGTTTATTTTTATAGAATGCGAGATAAAAAAAAACACGGTATATGCTCCCGGTTGATAATTCAGTATGCCCGGCAAGTCTTTAATTATTCTTGGAAGTGCAGGTCCTGCTTTTAGATTCAGAAAAAAAAAAAAAAGAAAACTTATGTATCTCCATGATGCGAGGACTAGTTTTTCATCGCCGAGACTCGCGTGGCATATTGGAGGCGATTTTCCGCATTGGGGTTTTGACTTATGCTCTCCCTTGGCTCTGTGCGTTCGAACTCTTGACTCATTGCTTTCATTCTCATGTCCCCTTGAGCACGTTTAAGGAATCACTCAGCAAAAACGATCTGCCGATGTCATGGAAGCACGAGAATTGACATTGAATTTCGGATTTTCAGGGAGAAGAAGTGAGCCAATAGGCGAAGCGTAGCGCACGACGCGCGTGATAGCAAAAACCCAGGTGAAGTCCAATTTCAATTTTGAGGGTCGAAACAGCCAAACCAAGCGGGGAGCCGAGGTGATGTGATGTGACCTGTCCGACCGGCCTTTTCACGAGCCCCACGAGGTTGAACCAGAAAATGTTCTTTATTTTTCATCGCAATTATTTCACTTTAGAAATATAATATACATTATATTATATTCTTTTTTTTGATAAAGTATATTATATTATATTCCATTTCTATTTCACTTAAAAATATATATATTATGTTCGATTTAACCATAAACGAGACACGGAGCAGCTTTTGAAACCGACGCGATTAGGTCTCTCTTCTCTTCGAGTTTTCGTGTATCTGGCTAATGATTTTCTTTCGATTTGTTTATATATTCTGCGCGTGAAAAAATTGGAACTAAGGTTGCATTCGAAGTGTATGCTTGAAATAGTGTGATTAA
This sequence comes from Syzygium syzygioides, assembly GCA_031216285.1. NCBI lineage: Eukaryota > Viridiplantae > Streptophyta > Magnoliopsida > Myrtales > Myrtaceae > Syzygium > Syzygium syzygioides. The sequence goes on from CM062242.1 coordinate 21,039,831, forward strand.
TGATTAGTGACGATGATAATGATCAAGTAGCTTTTGGGACGAGAAAATATAGTATCTCGAGAATTCTTGTTCTTGGCTCTGCGAAATCTGAAGGGACAATAAAAAATAGCGTTGCAAATTTCTTTTTCTTCTTATTTTTGGCAAAATGTTTATCGATTTCAATATTTTCTGAGATGGGAAAAGTAGCTGGGTGGTCGTGGATGATTTTGGGACACATGCCATAAAGAACGTGGGGAATGAAAAAGCTTGCCTTTGTTCAATGGACCGTACCCCTTTTGATGACCAATTTGATGTGTATAGGTCATTGCTTTTGTCCTCAATGCTGAATGACAAATTACAGTCGGTACTTAGTAATGGCTTCCTTATACACTTTTCGGCACGTAGTGTAGGAAAACGTTTCATGGCCGGCAACATTGTTGACCAAAACGTCGATGTGTGGTAAGAAAAAGTCATTTTTGGGACTCGCCCGATTTAGGTCTCGGTAATCCAACCCTTACTTGGCCATCTTTCTTGGGCACCTATAAAACATTAGAGAGCTAGATTGGATAAGTGGTGTCAATGACGAATTTGGCCTTTTTTTTTTGTCTGATGATTTGCACCATGTGTGGAATATAGAATAAGCAAGAAGATAGATTCCACTTCTAATGTTGAGTGGAAGAATTGGATGCATCTTATCATCAATGAAGTCCGCATGATTCCATTTATGACTATACTTAAAGAAGATTTAATCTGTTTGACTAAACATCTTCCATTCCGTTCAAAAAGAAAAATCAACATGGTTTTTAATTGGTTCATCAAAAGTTTGCCTGAAATTTCATCATCAAACTCTGCGGAATATTGATTTCGGATCCAATTGAATTCGGGTTTATGTTGTTATTAGTTACTCTCTAGCATAAAAGTTTGCCAACGCTAGTGTGCTCGAAATTGTTTGGGCAACAGCCAATGGCTACTACTTGCCTAGGTAGTGGTCATTCACGACTATTTCAATCATCAATATTTTTCCCCCAACATAAAACATGAAATTCGATTGAATTGAGATGCATTTAACATTTCAACCTCAAGAAATTTGCCAATCTATTGTGTCGCAATCCAATTTATCGTGCACCATAGCCCATATGAAAATCTAAGCAAAAAAGTGTTAGAAAAATCTTCACATATTATTGTATTGATGCCAATTTAGTCATAAAACTTATTTTGGTGTTAATTTAGTTCTAAATCTTTTGACATAGTACCAATTCAATCATTCCGACTCATTTTGACCAGATATTATTGACGTAGCTATTGGTTAGCCCATGTGGTATTACCGGCATTAACGTAGACAATTTTTAATAATATATTAATATTATTAAAATATTTTCTATGATTTTTTTTCTCTCTTCTTCCTTTGGCTAGTGACTGGCCACAAATGATGGGCAGCCACCGACCATGGGGAGGCAGGCTAGCCTCACCTGGGCAAGGGTCGCCATTGCCCGCCTTAAGCAAGGCCTAACTAGGTGAGGGCAAGCCTTAGCAAGGGCTCCCCTCGCCAAATCTGGCGAGGTTGTCCTAGCTTGGGCAAGGGCCAACCTCACCAAATTTGGCCTAAGCAAGGGGAGCCCTCACTAGGGCTTGCCCTCGATCGTGTCGGTTGATGATGACTCTTGCCTAGGTGAGGCCAGCTCACCTAACCATCACTTGTGGTCAGTGGCCGGTCACCAGTCAAAGGAAGAAGGAAAAAAAATCAAAAAATAAAATAAAATTTGAAAAATATTAAAATATTATTAAAAATTATCTACGTCAGCTCAAAAATGTCACGTGGGCCCGCCGACCCATCAATATTTGGCAAAAATTAATCGGAGAGACTGAATTAATATTATATCAAAAGGTTTAAAATTAAATTAATATAAAAAATATTTAAAATTAAATTAGCATCACTGTTTAAGAACTTTTTTTTAACACTTTTCCCAAAATCTAAGTCAGCCCCACCTAATGTCTTGTCACCTTCTGTGCTTGCACGCATTGACCGTAGCAATTGTCACCTACTATCAACTTGCAATAACGATGGTCTCATTAAAATAAGGAAGAAGAAAAATGGGACCACGTTCATCGAGGAAAAAGAAAAAATGGGCGAAAATGGCGGATCTGTAACGTCGTCTGCCGTATCAGATAAGCAATAGCATCTATATAAAACCCTAGTTTTGTAAGTAAGGAAAAATAATGGGAGTGGGTCGGTATTCTCGATGGATGGCCACGGAATTTTTGAACGAGTGGTCCGGAATTTTCTGAATATTCCGAGAGATCTCAAACCCCAAATTTCCCGACCCGACCCGACCCGACCTGACCCTACTCATTGACACTATTGACACTCCTGCCTCGTACACATCGTCGTGCATGCGGACCGACGACGGCACCTCTATTACCCTGGGGTCTTCTTTTCTCTCTTGCCGAAAAACCAATTGCAGCACATTTCCCGAAAAAGAGATTTCAATTGGTCCAGCTTTTTTAAGCGGACAAATCGTTCGCGATGCGCCGATTCGAATATACTGTTGGAAGAAAATATGAAAATTCATAACGTTTGATACCTTTTCCCGCGTTTTATTTGGGGAAATCTTTTAGTTGGTGCGGCGCAGGTGTTTTTGTCTTGTGTTTGACTTTGATAGCTAATAATTCAATCGATGCGATATGGACCTCCCAAAGGCTGGGAGTTTGTCAATAACAAAAGCTAGCCGAAAGGTATTAACAATAGGGACGTGGACTCTTTGCATCATGAAGAATAAATGAAAAATTTTTTTAGATAAAAGTGTGAAAAATTCTTACCCAAAAGCTGAGACAAAGAACATTAGCGAACTCTTTGGCACTCCGTTAACGAGGGGATTACTTATATAGTTACCAATCCATTCGTAGTTTAAGGACGAAAGGCAAACCAAGCCGAGCTAGGCCTAAACCGGCCCCTGCCGGCACCAAGCCGGATTAGTTCGGTCGGGGGCATTTTCTTGTATGATCGGGCCGGTCGAAAGTACCTTGAGGCCCGGCCCGTGCTCGCCGCTCCTAACCTGCCTTGACGCGTACCTTTTGCACACACGTTTTATCCCCGCAAGCTTTACACATCAGTACGGCTTTTAATCAAGCCACCGACGGCTGCCGCGGGATCAATCGGGTGGGAAGAGATGATGCAAGAATCCTCGAAACGAAACCAGCGTTTTAACAAGGGTTAATACCACGAAAAACCCTAAACTGGTACACCTGTGACAATTTTACCCCGAACTATTTTTTTGACCACAAAAAATTTCAAAATTGTACACTTGTGACAAATTTACCTCGAACTATTTTTTTTATCACCAAAAACCCCAAACTAGTACATTTGTGATAATTTTACCCCCGAACTAATTTTTTGACCATTAAAAATTTCAAATTGGTACATTTGTGACAAATTTACCTTCTGTTAGTGTCCGTTAAATTATATTAATATCACGAAAAATCACAAGTTTATAAACTTGTGACAAACAGTGATAAAACCCAAAACTGGTACACATGTCAATTATCACGTGTCATTAAACTTAATTTTTTGACAGTAAAATTTAACGGAAACTAACTTAGGGTAAATTTGTCATAGGTATACCAGTTTGTGATTTTCGATGGTAAAAAAATTAGTTCGGGGGTAAAATTATCACAGGTATATCAGTGTGGAGTTTTTTATGGTCAAAAAAATAGTTCGGGATAAAATTGTCACAGGTGTACTAGTTTAGGGTTTTTTGTGACAAAAAAATAATTTTGGATAAAATTATCATAAATGTATCAGTTTAGAGTTTTTCGTGGTATTAACCATTTTTAACAATAAGCGTGCCTGTCGCGACCAGATTTTAGGTCAAGGGAGTGTGCGCCGTGCAGTAGGACGTCACCGGAGAAGCGTGGGTTCATGCAGCGCTCTCACGCGTGCTTTTCGACATGGCATGTTACACGTAACGCGAATCGATTGCACATCATCGGTTAGCTCAACTCGGGCAGTTTGATTACCAGGCGAAGCTTGGTCAGCGGGGCTGCTCTTCTGGCGCCGCCAACGATCATTAAAACCCAAAACAACCACGTAACTTAGATTTGCGGATCTACGTAATCAAAGCTTTCGTTTCTTCTTTTTTCTGGGGCAGGTTTCTCTTCGTGGTGTCCATATGCGGTCCGCGGCGAATTGATCGGGGCAGAGCACGCTCGGATCGATGGGGCGCGACGCCGTGCTCTTCAGGCCGGACGCATGCCGTGTGGGGAGTCGTGGAAAAAAGACGGAGATGAGCTGATGAATCGTGCTCGCGCCGGAATGTGACTCCGCGGCCGAAATGCCTCTCACCGAAGAAAGAGACATGTTGTGTGGCGATTTCGGGCTAGAAAATATCGCGGGTAGACAATAGAATCGATAGCTTCAATCCAAGCGGAAGTGAGCGTATACAAACCGTGGCGGAATTTAATCAACGACAGAGCATGAAAATGTAATCGCCTCAGCGGAAATCGAACGTACACAAACTGTGCCAGAATTTAATCAACGGCAAAGCCTGAGGATGTGAATATGTATTGCCGGGATTTTAATCGACGATGAGGTATCCGGGATATACAGTAAAGATATACGCTGAAATTTAATCAACAACGTGGATCTGGAAACTACAACTAAGAAATATGTTATAGTTTAATCGACGATGCGAGTTTGGAAATTGTAACTATAGTGCACGAATTGAAAGATAACATGTTTGTTTGTTTGTTTGCGCACAGAGGTCTCCAGTAAGACGAACGCTCGTTTTTATAGTGTTCATGGTATAACCGGTTAGGTGCAGTCCTCCGATAGTTGTAACATACCTCCATATCTCCGAGAATCCTAGGCCCATTTAGTGCCATGATCTCGTCTTCAGGCGGTTGTTCACTTATAAAATTGCGTCTTTGATCCTTCATGTTAATCATTGCCACATCCATTCTTACTCCACAATTGATCGGACCTCGTTGCTTTGTTCACCAGTGATTTCAAATTTTAAATTCCATAACCGCGTCTTGATGCCTTCTAGGTGTCTAGTTTTCTTCTTGCTACTTCAATCGGTAATCTATCAACCCTTTTAACTGATATCCATGTCGACTAACTCCGTTACGATGATTGCCAGCCATACCCCGTCATGTATCGACAATTGATTAACGGTCATCGATGTGCATCAATATCGATATCAATTCTTATGGTCATCGACAATGGCTCACGTGTTTAATAATAACCTGTACTCTAGTCACGTACCTATCCATATCGACACTCTGGTTAATTTCTGGTGCAAACAAAATGTGATTGTCTTTCGTGCTTCTCATGGACACAAGATTAGAAGCTTCGTTGAGAGAGGTTCTACATAGGGGTGATCGGTTCCTAGTTTGGTCTAATTCCAAGGCGGAACCGGGAATCGGACATGGAGAAAGGGTTTATTTTTTTTTCTTTGGGCAAACACTTATGATATAGTTCACATTTTACTAATTTTTACTAATGAATTTATGTCAATGAAGTTCATTTAAGGTTTAGTTCACATTTTACTAATTTTTTGAAAAAAAAAATTTAAAAATATATATAAAGTCGGTCCGGTTCAGTTCCCCCTTGGAACCGAGAACCGGACCGCCCGGACACCGGTTCCACTTTTAGGAATCAGGAACCGAACTGACACTCCCGGGAATCGGACCAAACTGGCCAGTCCAGGTGATTTGTTTTGCACACCCCTAGTTCTACATGTTAGACAACAGAGGAGCAGTTTCGCTTAGCAATCTGCAGGTTGATTGCATCGTCATACGGGATTCAAAAGAAGAAGGTGTCATCCGTGATTCAAAAGTAAATGGGCCTTCGTCATCGGGTTATTCCAATTTTAAGTTCTATTGGGCCCAATTAGTTACCTACAATCAGAAATCAGAAGGACCGACCATAAATGTTTCGCAATTCTTATTCATTAACTAGCAATTGAAACCCGTTCTTTGCACGGATTTATTCGTACGCATTTAATTTTAGTTCGATTGATAAATTAATTGAATCTCAGTTCCTATCGACGGGATTCATATGAATCTAATATATTATGTCAACATTAGGAGCGAGATGAATTCGTTGATGTGTTCGTGCGTTTTCAAGTTATAATGAAAAAAAAACTGCGGAGAAAGCACAATTCTCCATATATTTTGAAATTGGAACAATTAAATTGTTTTCATTCAAACCTCATTTAATATTGGATTTTTATCTTTTCAGTAGCCAATAAATATTGCAATATATACGGCTCATTTATAGATTTTAAACTCGAATTTTAATATCCTAATATCAAACAAAAATAAAAATGAACAAGAACGAGAATTAATTAACCCAATAGTGTAGTCCCATCGAGTTACAGGTCGATGAGTTGTGTAAACATTATACAGTCGTTACAAATGATTTATGTGATTTTGTACATTTCTTGTGGGTCATAAGTGGAGTCCATGTTTCTTATAATCATAGTTGCATTCCTTACTCGTTCTGAGCACATTTGTTTCTTGGAATCATGACTGCCTTCCTTTACTCACAAGTCACATGGTCGTTATAGATTTTAAATCTCATTTTATTTTTTCGTGTGAAAGATACTCATACAAAAATTGTTGAACCACAATGTGTTCCGAAGCTCCTGTCGAAGCCCTAGTGTGCTTCAAGTCGCGAACTACAGAGAAGATTGAACTGAAAACAGATCACTTTGATATGATAAGCGGACTCTCCAACGCAGGACAAATCACTTGGGAGCTTATAGTGTGCTTATCAGTGAAGCCCATAAACTATTGAAGCCCTATTCGAAGCTGAAAATGGTCCATGGTAGAGAATCAAACAAGGTGGCAGATAAGTTAACTAAAACGCAAAGAAAAAAAGTGCTTACCTAGTGCACTTTAAGTCGCGAACTGCAGAGAAGATTGAACTGGAAAGAGATCACTTTGATCTTATAAGCGAACTCTCCAACACGGAGCATATCAGTTGGGAGCTTAGTGTGCTTATCAGTGAAGCCCATAATCTATTGAAGCCCTATTGAAAGCTGATAATGGCCCATACTAGTAGAGAATTCAACAAGGTGGTAGATTGGGTAGCTAAAGCCCAAAGATGAAGGTGCTTATTGAGTAATTTGGTCCACCCCCCACCTCGAGCCTTTAGGATTTGCCGGGTTTCGAAATTTATGGATTGTATTCACGAATTCTATTTTAGTAAACGAATATGTATGTTTCTGACAATTTTAGCATCAACAAAAAAAAAAACGTATGTTTCTGACAAATAAACAAAAGAGAGGTGCTAAGGTAACGGTCTCTGTCACTCTCATGAGTAAAGGAGACCTCCTAGCCATTTCTAAATAAATTGGCATAAAATTGGGAACTGAATCGGTTAAGGTTAGGTCCCAAATATTTTTACCTAGGCACCAAACCGGTTGAGTCCCAAATATTTTTACCTAGGCAACAAACCGGTTGAGTAAGGCCGGTTTGGTTTGATTCCAAGATTGAACCAATTCGATTGCTTACCCTTAATTATAGTAAAACCATCTCCCAATCTCTCTTTTTAGTAGGCATACCATTGCACCACGTATATCCGCTGAGATCGGGTTCTATTTTTGCAATTTATTTCTTACTCAAATTATTTTGTTCGTTCAAGTTAGTCATGGCACACTTATTCATGTACTCGCAACAATCTATGCAAGAACTCCACGTGTCTCTCTCACTACGTGGGGGGTTGGTTTTGCACTTGCAAAGGAACAATAATTTAAGCACACGATAAGGGATGAAGGTACAACCAATAATCAAAGCATCTACGAATGTGGCAAGGGAAGGAGGTGGCGTCAGTAGGGGTCGACCGGCCTTGTGGAATGATCATCATCAACATCATCATCATTCATCAGAAGAAACAAATAGTGTCAGAAAAATTGGAATCACAACCATAATCCTTGTTCGATCCAATCATTCAAAAGGAAAGGGGTTTTGTTTGGTATGCAGAGGGCACTTCATTGTCAATCAAAAGTTGGAAGAATATGAATGGATTTGTGGGGCAAGCGCGCTTCTCTCTCTTAAACCCTAGCTTGATTACCAGCTTGTTTATTGCAAGATATCTCTCTCTCTCTCTCTCTCTCTCTCTCTCTCTCTCTCTCTCTTTCTCTTTCTCTTTCTCTCTCTCTGTCTCTCGCAAGGACATGAAATGGAACCACATTTTTGGTGAAAGCAAAAGCACTGAAACCCCCCTCTTGAAAGTGACCTTCCTGTTGAGTCGGCAAGGGGGTTTCTATACAGTGCGCACATCTTGCCAAAACTTCTCATGTCCCCGGCCTCAGTGATATGAGTGACAACTGCTTTGCCTACCCACAACGAATCATGGATCACGATACCCATCTAATGTTTTGGAGCTTTGCGATTCAGATTTCTAAAGCTTATCCAATGAGGGTTTTTATTGCCTTTGTATGCATGATCCAGATTACTTAATATACCTTAAGCCCTTCCGCTTTTGATCTGTGTTTGGATTTCTATATGGTATATGGGTTGTGTGAGCGATATTTTTTTTTCCAGAATTCACCTCCGTGATCATTGGTTTAGATAATTAATTATTAAAAATACAACCATCTGTAGTAGCTGGCTTATGTAAAGTAAATGTTTTAAGTATCTTAAAACTGTTAATCTTATCTCGCTAATCCTTAATATTTAGAGGACAGATGAGTGAAGTTTTTTGAAAATAATCCCAATATCTGTGTGTGTGTGTGTGTGTGTGTGTGTGTGTGAGAGAGAGAGAGAGAGAGAGAGAGAGAGAGAGAGAGAGAGAGAGAGAGAGAGATTACCATGTATCTTTTTTCTTGGATTTAGCAGAAAATGACCATGGTTTAATAACATGTAATTAATTCTGCTAAAGAAAGAAACCATAGTTCATAATTCAGATTTTTAAGGACAGTCTTTAGTTTGGCTTCCGAAGCTGCTAAAAGTGCATAAAAGAAACAGTGAACATCAACGACATTCGACTTCAGGTATATGGATGAAGTCCTGGGTTGTTATCTGCTGGTATTGCTCGATTAACCCTAGTTGCCTAATCCCCTTAAGCAATGATCAATCAAGAAATGATCATTGAATCGAGTCCCTCGTCCAAATAAGTGACCCTAAGAACGGGGAAATGAGGGGTTGATTAACTTCAAAACGACTCGCACCTGCTAGAGGGAGTAATCATGGAACTACAGGAGTCTTCAAAGATAAGTTATCATTATAAGCGTGCATGTTCTGGATGTCACCTAACAGCGAACATATGCTCCTAATCATTGATATCTTTCTAGCTACTACTTTTGCAAGATGGATTTTCATTCCATTTCACAAGTTTGTATGGTCATTACTAGCTCTAAACATGTTATGTATGCGTAATACATATGCCCAGTTTTTCTGTCTCGAGCTGATTGAGGGAGAGCTAAGAACAATCTGGAACTTCATCATCTGATAAACAACAATGTAAAGGACTGATTAGATCTCTAGTCTAGGAGAAATTTAGGGGAAAGGAAAGCAAACATTTGGTATTAGAGTCTAGATTATTCGTTAGGGTATAATGGTTGTTAGCAACTACAAAAAAGTGAGTATCGAGACTTCGATGTTGCAATTGAATCTCCGAGGCCGCAAATCTCGATCATATTTAGGTGTCGTGCCAGATCTGACTATTTATCGAGCGTGTTCATGACGCTTCTCTTGAAAAGCATCAAGTATCACTGGAATCACATCGAGATTTAGGTGTGGTTAGTGGATGCATAATTGATCTCTCAAAGAATCATTGTTGCGAGTTGGCAGTCCAAAACTTCTACATCACCAACGAGCAAACTCTTTGATTGTGAAGGAAGCTACGATAGTGACGATGACAGCAACAGTGACACAAAAATAAATGTTTTTTTGCCTAATCCAAGAAATGACCTCGATAGAAGAGAACTTTTCCTTTTAAGTTGGACCCATTATGCACTTTTATGTATTATTATTAAATGTAAGATGTTTTTCGAATATGACAAGACACGTTAAGAGTAAGATACCACGGTTACGCGGACAGTTCATCTCACTTAATTTAGTAAACTTAACTCAACCACCGGGCCCTACTCTTTTTGCGATTCGTTTTCGCAACAACCGCTTCTCGATAACGATTGTGCAACCCTCCTAGATTTGTCCTAGCTAGGCATGAATTTATTATGTTCCCATGAGATCATAGGAGAAATGATTTGCAATTGAAAATAGCTAAAAAATTAAACATGATCCACAAGGAAGGCTAATCTCATCTCAGCTGCTTGCCAAAGTGGTCGGGCTGAAAATTTCAAAAAAGCGCTAGCGCTCAAAAGGCGTGAATAGTGCATGAGAAAGAGGAAAAGCGAAACCCCATAGCCTAAAAGGTAGAGTTTCAGAAAGTTTGGGTTGTTGGCCAAGGTATACATATGGACCCCAAGAAAATGGAGGAGACAACAAGGATCTTTTCTTGTATCAAACATGTACAAGAATACATATAGGTGTATATGTATATAGAGACATATTATATGCTGGAAGCATGTCATGGTAGTATGAACAGCGTCATTAATACGTAAATTCATCTCGCAACGCTTGTTTCGGTAGAGCAATTTCACCAAACATCGATAGGTTATGCTAGTCATACCTTCCCTTTCTTCCACAAGTCAAGGCATCACGTGCTGGCTTTTGTGCTTAATTACTTTTGCCAGAAAGGGAAACTATGTGTTTTCCAACTATCGAGTGGGTATCGTGATTCGTGAGCATCAATACTCTCTTTCTCTGTCTCTCTCTCTCGGGGCTATCAATGTTTTCTTATCATCACCTAATTAAAGCAAATTTCTTTGTCTAAAACATGAACGACCGTAATCATGTTTGTTCACTCCATGATGTGTTGGTCGTCTACCAGTTAGGAGTTCTGATGAGCCTCTTGGACCTGTGACTTCGCACATCTTCAAGCTTTTTGTCCTTCTGCCACCCTCATCATTAAACCCTCTTCGTTAGCCCCACACACACACACGTCTCAAGAACAATTTCCATTTTTTTTACCTCTATTGCATTTGTATCCTCTATTTTGAAAATCACCTGGTTAACTCTAAAGGGTTCGATTTTGCTGTTAAACTTCTGATTTTATCAGTTAATGTAGGAATTTATTCACCAAATTGTCATTTCTTTTTCATTATTGCCCCTACCACTCTTCTCAACCTGATTCACCAAATTAAAAATAAGAATCTGGTCCACAAAACTCTAACTCCTAATCTCTCTCTCTCTCTCTCTCTCTCTCTCTCTCTCTCTCTCTCTCTCTCTCTCTCTCTCTCTCTCTCTGCCCCGGCACTTAGAATCGAGGTTAATGACCATCGTGGATCTCAAATCAGCCTCGAATTAAGGTCGAACGGAGAGAGAGACCTCGCCACATTTCACACCTATTCAACAAAGCATTTACACATGGGTTGGGAATATAGTGGTAGGGATGACATATGAATACTTCAAATATAGGAAATCCACAATAATTCTACAATCAGATATCCCCTCCATAATATTTTCTTTCTATGCATAAAATTTAAATAAAATTCCTATCACTTGACCCAAAAAGAAAAGAGAAAGTGGAAACCACTATTTTTTTTTAACAATTATTAATTGAGATCCCATTACCCTTAAAACTGTAAAGAAAGGAAATGACAGGAACAATGATTCTTGGACTTTATCTATCGATTGGTAGCAAGAGAGAACCATTAAGAATCATACAGAACACGAGTGAAATCATTCAGAAAGTGAGCATGTCCAATGCTCAGAATAAAATCTCAGACGACTGTGGATCGACATCTTGACGTCTAGTGGTCACAGGAATTATTGAAAGGACCGAATCCACCTGAATGCAATGAAAAAGCTAACGGAGAACGAAACAAAGTGCGGAGAAGGGCATCATTGGCCTAAACTGATCCGACAAGCTGCACGTTCATGTCATATTTTTGGAGCCATGATTAAGACGAGAAAGTCTCGAAAAGAAAAACAATAAAGAAACAAAGAAAACAAGAGCACAAGGGGATCCAAAAGTGAGGAAATGATTAGTAAAGACAAAAGATGAATGTCGACAATCCTTGGCAATGCAGTCCAAAGTGTTCCAGGATACTGCATTGCAGTGCACAACTTGGTAGTATTATTTTCTCGGACTGCTTATTGATACGATCGCTGTAAAAAGGAACAATTCGACTAAAATGGCCTAGAAAGTAATGACAATTATAAACTTTTACTCTTGGATATGGTACAGTGATTCCATTATTATATGGATGTCAATGCCGTAGAATAGAAATTTTTCAAGAGTTTAAAGATGAGATGAAAGTATAGTCTTCGGGCATACTGTTGGGAAAAAGAGAAGATATGGAGTGTTAATTGACAAAAATCTTTTATTCTGTTATGATAAGAAGAACTATAAAAGGGACTATGCACATTGCGCTTTATTGATAGAACAATTGTTCGATGTTTCAACGCTTCAATCTTACAATGTGGAGAGACGAGGGATGTCAATTATCCACCTTACACCCAACTGATCACATGGCTGTCTCAACCCATATCGGTTGATAAATATACTTTATTCATGAATGTTGACATCTTAGGGTTAGTCGAGACCTTATTGAAATACTTGCAGGACAAATGATCTTTCATCCAGAGAAATAAGCAGCCCCTTGCTATGTCAAAGCATCACACATCTGTATACTCATCTATTGATTAGGACGACTGTATAGATCAAGAGTCGAGTTATCACTGGACCGCCTGATTGAGGAACCCCTTCACTTGGGAATTGTTAGACAGGATTTTTAGACAGTCAATGATGAATCACAACAACAAAGTGCACCAATTGTCTCATTACATGACATATTTTCGTTATATAAAAGTTGCTGATCCAAGAATGATACAATACGTTGGCAATTAGATGGTTCCATTTTAATGGTGCTCCTTAAAAGCTTACATTCCCATCTCAATACTTAGAAGGGCATATGAAATTTAGGGTGTGTTTGTTTCATGGAAAATGAGTGATTTTGAAAAATATTTTCTTAAATTTGATCGCTTGTATCTCTTATAAAAATGAAAAAACGAAAAATATTTTCATTGTCTACTGAAATGGTTAGATGTAAATTGTTGTCGGCTATGAAAATATTGTTTATTAACTAATTTTTTCAAGCGATCATTTTTAGGAAATTTTTTTCTAAATCATTTATTTTCCGTAAAACAATTGAAGTTCAAGTGTCCAATGTTTTCCTCGACCAGTGACATGTGTTAGTATTGTCATTAACCATCAATGTCTAATTTTAGTTAACAAAATCTATTTAATTGACTGTCATTAAATATCGTGAAGAAAGGTTGTATCGTGCTAAAACACCCTGCATATTTCGCCTCATTTAAGAAGTCTCCCCGTTCTTTCAATGTTATGTATTAGGTGAGTTTGTAGTATGATTCCCTCTTAACATATTGTTTTATAAGGTTACATCACCAGAAAATCATTCTTGAATGTTTTATGCACAAATAGAGAGCTCGTATGTGAATTTCTCTCCAAATTTATTGACTGTGTCACGCCATATCAAATTTGTCAATCATAAATTTATGTACCACACGATTTTAAATTGTACATGGGATCATGTCGCAAAAATTAAAGAGGCCAGCTCATAAATGACTCTAAGTGCAAGGGGGTGCAGACACATTTTAGGATTTGGAAAATGATGTTGTGATTTTCCAATGGTGGATCTGTTGTAAGTCTATGCAAGTTATAAAAGCTTTATCGTCAATTATAATTGTTGACTATCTATTTGGTAAAGCGTAACATCAGTCCCAAAAGCTTGAAATCAATCCGTAAATTCCGTAAGACTCAATGTCGGTCTCCCGATTGGAATTTATGTATATAATATGCAACAGATCAGATTTAAAAAATGAAGATCAATGTTTGCAGTTTTGCTGGTACCATCAGAACATTGTGCGACTAAACGGGTTAAGCCCTCGTGTTCGGTTAACAGTGGTAACCCCTAAATCTAGAGCTACTCATCAAATGACTAATGATATCTCGGTGGCCAGTCAAATAATAGGAAAAATTACCAAAAATTTCATAAACCTATTGTACTCATACCAATTCAGTCCTAAACATTTCAATTTAGCTAATTTATTCATAAATCTTCTGATGATTTGCCAATTTAATCATAAACATTTTGACAATTTGTCAATTTAGTCATTCCGACTAATTTTGATAGAAAAATATTGATGTGGCGATCTAGTTAGCGCCGGCTGTCCTACATAACATAGTTGGCACTGATGTGGATGATTTTTTGCATTTTTTTTTTCTGAATTTTTATTGTTTTATTCTTCTTCTTTTTTCCAACTCTTGGTTAGCGAGGGCGCGGAGGTTGCTTGTCAACCCTTGCTTGTGGCCAATAAGTGTCAACTGACGACCTCACAGGCTAAGAGTTCGAAAAAAAAAAGGAAAGAAAAAAAATTTTAAATTAAAAAAATCGAAAAAATAAAAAAATGCAAAAAATTGTTCACGTCAGCGCTAACCGGCGTCAATAGTGCCATATAAGACGGCTAGCACTGACTATACCATTAGCTTTTTCTCGCTAAAATTGGCCGAAATGACTAAATTGGCTAACTCATTAGAATGTTTATATTGGCATAATTGAAAGGTTGAGGACGCAGTCAGATCATCAAAAGGTTTATGACAGAATCGACACAATTGAAAGGTTTAGACTGAATAGGCACAAATGCAATAATTTAGGACTTTTTTGACAATTTCCCCACGAGCAATGCTTTCGAGTTGCTAGTCTCTTACTATCTTACAAACCTCAATATATCCACAGGAACCAATGCATGGTTGCTCAAAACATCACATTTGCACTGGTCCTCGTACAAGTGACAATCTATCTAATCATGTTCGTAGCTGAAAGCAATTAACGCTATAGCTTTCCATTGGCGTTAAATGATTCGTCCTACGGATTTGCATCCAAGTTTTCTTACTACTCGTGACCTTTAGGTCATTGACATCTAGATCAAAATTGCGCAACTAGTCTTGGGTGATCAATGTGTAAAGTTTGGATAGCTCGAAGGACCACTTTGTCAACTCATTGAAGACCTGCGTGAAGTAACTATTCATGTTTTAGTGTGTTCAATATGATAGAGACTATAGTTTCTGTTGAGAATTTCCGTTGAACACCAGAGTGATTATTTTGCATCACAATGTCATGTGCAGTAGTACAGAGCTTCTATCATTCAGCCCCATCTGAATCCTAATAAATCAGCGGTTCGTGATTATTATTCAATAAATGGCACCAAAGCCCAATAGAAATGAGCATTATCATGTCCACATCGGGTAAAAATATGCTGGTGACGACCGTCTTAGGTACACGACTGTGGTTCACTTCGTGGGAACCGAAACAGGTTTTCTTCGAGGAGTATCTTATGGGTGGACCCAGGAGAGACTGGTCGGCTGTCATCTCCATCAAAGTGACGTGCACCTCAGGTTTCCGTCTTCGCTCTCAAATCATGGCCTCCAAGAATTTATTTTCATCTGAGAAAATGACACCCCCTTGCTTAGCATAAGTTCAATTATATGATCACATCAAGACAAAAGCCTTAATTCTGTAAAGTAGATGATACGAACAAGTGCCAAAACAAGTTTCAGCAAACGAGGACTGTGAATCCATTCTGGGACTTCACATGTTTTTGTGCGCCTCTCTTTCTCTCTCTTCCCAAATCCCATCTCATTACTTCGTTGTTGTGCAGTGACCATACGTGGGTGTGTCAGAGTCCCACCACTGTTTTGTCATGTAGATATATTTCTTTGTAAAAAAAGTCTCTCACCGCTGTACAATTTGTTCTAAGGAATTGGAATCCTATACCAAGTAGTATTATAATAACATTCAATCAAAATGCAAAACTGATTTTTTTTTTAACTTTGTAAAGATTTAAAGGCAGCAATGGTTTTTCCGAGTTTTGAATTCCCAACCAAGTAGATAAATATATGTCTTTGATATTTTTCTTTGGGGTTTTGTTCAAAAATGTCCGGGGTACTAAAATAAGTAACTGGAAAAGGTAAAAAAATACCACTTTTTGAGACATCTTAGAAACTGAAAAATTACCCATTTTAAGAAGGCTAATTGCTTTAAATATACAATTTTATATTTTCAAACCATATTTAATCATATAGACATTGCGATAATAGTGACCTCAATATGAGGTTGTAAGCTACCATAGGTGACCTCAAAGGGGCGCAGGAGCATCATGCCTGATGAAATAACTCTCGAGCCCAACTCAAGTTTCATTGATTGATCCAATCAAATTTATTCATGCAAGCAATGCGAATTTCGACCACAACAAGATTCAATTGGTCTAAGGTTGAAGTTGTCAATCCTGCCAGGTTAAATGTTGATCGACAAGGCTAGTAGTCGATTTCAAGGCCAATGATCAACTACCAAGTAACTGTTGGTCAATTCCCATGATTGTCTATCGATCTTCCAAGGTGACTTCCAAGATTGGTGGACGAATTTGGAGAGTCAAATCCTACTTATTATGCATCTTAGTTGTATTATCATTTTCAAATCCTAGTTTTAACGAGTATTAAGTGTACTGTCGTTTCTGGAGTCATAATTATGTGATTGGTCCAAGGGCAATTATGGTTTTTAGAATTCAAAGAGTCTTTGGTTTTTTTAGAGTCCCTTTATAGATAGAAAGGCAATCTCATTTGTACGAACAGACCATACTTACATTAACAATATACATGAGACTTTCCTAAAGTAAGTGAATTTCTTATTTCAATTCTTTATCCAAATTTTTTGATGGTGGACCAGAATTTCTTTATCCTCGACTAGTGGTGTGTTCTTTTATGGTTAGGTGGTGAAGTTGAGTTTCCTTATCCTTGGCTAGTGGTGTGTTTCTTAAAGCCTTGGTTGTGAGCTTCTTCTATCTTAATTTCATTTTTCACCATACACGTCCATTAAAATCCTTCCATGAACCATTTCCTAAAAACCCTAATCATACATTTATCCTAGAAACAAATTTCTTAATTGACCACCCAAATGGGTGGAGTTCCTTCAATCCTCTTCCTTTGTCTCGAACTATAAACCTAGCAAGACCAATGTCGTAGTAAATGCCCTCTCGAGAAGGTATTCAATGTTCATTGTTCTGGACTCTTGGGTCCTTGGCTTCAACTTGATAAAAGAACTTTATGCTGAAAATTCAACGTTCTTGCCCATCGTCAACAACTGAAACATGGAATTCATAATACTTATTGATTTATGATGGATTTCTCTTTAAGGGAAATAGATTCTCTGTGCCAAAGAGTTCCGTTAGAGAGCTATTGATTTGAGAAGCGCATGGTGAATGATTGAAAGGCCACTTCGAAATAAACAAAACTCTTAAAGCCCTTCAAGAACATTTTTATTGGTTGAAGATGAATGTGGCTATACATGCAATCATTTTCAAATGTTCAACGCGTCAAAATGTGAATAGTCATTTCCATCAAGGGTTTTATACTCCACATTCAATTCCAATGCAGCCTTAGGAGGATGTAAGTATGGATTTTACTGTGACACTCCTAAGAACTCAGAAGAAGAAATATGCCATCATGGTGGTGGTTAATTGATTTTCAAATATGGCACATTTAATTTTGCGAGACGGATGATACTTCTCATGTGGCTGATCTGTATTTCAAGGAGAATTTTCGTATACATGAGATTCCTTAGGCCATTGTGTCAAATTGTGATTCCAAGTACTGACTTACTTTTGAAAGACCCTATGAAGGATGCTTTGCATTAAACTCCTATTCAACACTACTTGTCATCCAAAATAGATGGCTAAAATGAAGTAACCAACCACACCCTCACCCTCCTTCGAAGTTTGGTGAGTAAGACTCTGAAGGATTGGGATTTAAAGCTTATAATCGATTGCCAAGTTACAGTACAGGTCGATCACCTCTTGAAGTTATGTATAGATCTATCCTCTCACACCTATCAACTTGATTCCTATTCAATCCAACTCGCAAGTGAACTATGAAGATGAAAGAGAGTTGATGTTTTGAAGAAGCTTCATGAGGAGATTCGATCCAAGATTGAAATAGGCAAACGAGTCTTACAAAAAGAAAGCTAACAAGCATATGAAGAAGGCTCGATTCTAACCAAGTGATCTTGTATTGATACACTTGAAGAAGGAGAGGTTTCCATCTTGACGAAAGAACAAGTTCATGCCTAGCGCTAATGGCTCATTTAAAGTACTCGAGAGAATGAGCGACAATGCATACAATGTTGATCTCCCTAGAGAACGTGGCGTCTCGGCAATTTCAATATAGGAAACCTTTCTCCTCATTTTCAAGATGAAGGTCTATCAGATTTGAGGCCAAATCTCAATCAATCTAGGGAGAATGATGTGGGAGCATTGGCTCCCATGGAATAACTCTCGAGCCCAACTCAAATTTCGTCGATTGATCCAACCCAATCATTACTCATGCAAGCTAGTCACAACGTGATTCGATGGGTCCAAGGTTGAAGTTGTCAATCCCGTAAGGTTAGTTGTCAACTCATAAGGCTAGTTGTTGATTTCATGGTTGCTGATAAACTACCAAGTAACTATTGGCCAATTCCTATGTTTGTCTATCGACTTCCAAGACTAGTGGACGAATTTGGAGGGTTAAGTCCTAGTTATTATACATGTTAATTATATTGTCAATTTAAAAAACTAGTTTTTTTTAGTCTTAAGTCTATGTCAATTTCTAGAGTCATAATTATGTGATTGGTCCGAGAGTCATCATGTTTTTCTAGAGTTCAAAGAGTCATTTTCGTCTGCTTAGCAGAGCCCTCTATATACGAAGGTGCAATCTCAATTGTACAAGCAGACCACACTTGCATTTTGAATATACATGAGATTTTCCTCAATTGAGTGAATTCCTAATTTCGGTTTTTTATCTAAATCCTTTGGTGGTGAACCAAAAGTTTTTTTATTAACGCGAAATGTCAAGGTATTCCATCTGGTCAATTTTCGCTCGGAAATTACTAGAGTGGTGGTCTAGTCATCACCGGTTGTCTTATATGGCACACAACCACGTTAGTAATTTCCGGCAAAAATTGACCAGAGGGACTATATCGAAATTCACACAAAATTGGAAAATTCTTAATTGGCATTCATATAATAGGTTTGGGACATTGGACAATTTCTCTAAGCTTCTTCTAGCCCAACTTCGTTTTGCGCTCATACACGTCCCTTTAAAGCCATTCCATCAACCATTTTCAAAAAACCCTAATCATACACTTATCCTAGAGAATGAATTTCTTAATCTCTCAATTTCATCACGGGTCGAGATAACCGATGTTGTGGCGAATTAGGATTTGCGATAGATCAGCTGGCCAATGAGCAGAGGGGCGTAGCTGATAACGAATTGCGAGCAAGGCGGCGACAACTGAATTTGGGTTTGGAAATTGAGTCGATTTTTCAAGGTGGCTGATTATTCATCAAAGAAAAAACAGCGAGATGAATATTTTGGAAGGGAAATGGCACTTTAATAAATAAACTCAAACGTTTATTTGTCGTGGGATGTAACATCACGCATTACAAAAGTAAAGGTAGTAGCTGTGGTTTTGAAGATAAAGAATGTCTAGAGTAACGAGGTCCGGAAGGTTTTTTGAAATTTTCCTTTTTCTTAACTTCCAAAAACAAAAGGAAAAGTCCTTTATAGTGGTTAGTAATGTGACCTCTCCAGTGCCATATTTGTTTACGCATGAGCTCTGCTTCCAAAATCCTGACAAGCAACTTTGATTTGGAATCTCTCCAGATCAAAGTTTCTGAGCATTTCTAGCTACTCTTTTGTTTTCTAGAGCTTCTACAAATGTTCATTCGGGTTTATATATCTGAAAAGGACAAGCACAATAGCGACATGAAATCTTCAAGCGGAGATCTCATTCATTCACATCTTCTCTCCATTTTAGAAAAGTCAAATATGTACTATATGCTTTCAGGGATTCCGCCAATGACTTAAAGGCGTCCAATCCTTGACTCCTAAGGCTGCTCTTTCTACTGGAATGATGTTGTGAAAGAGGACAGTTTACATTCTTTTGTACAAGAACCGGCGCACGCAGGTTTTAGGTTATTAGAATTTCGTGTGCTGATACTCTTTTATAATTACAAACTCAGGAACTCGTCCGCTATTACATCTTTGGACAACTCTTCTCGATAAGAAGGCTTCAAACGCGTGAAAGTTTTTGGGTCAAGATCAATAATTTCTTATTTACATATTCATCGTGATGAGTGACTTTTGCGTGAGTATGAAGTCAAAATCACTCTAGGTTAATTAAACGATAGAGCTTATGCTGACAAATAGCGTGAATTGAATTCCATTTTGCTGGAGAAACGTAAAGGAAATATCAGTACCGCTATATTAATAAACAAAGCGGTAAAATTCGAAATATCAAGAAGTAGAGAAAGCAACTTCATGTGGCCCATATGCTAATGTCTAAGCAATTAGGCCCCATGATGTGATCGTCTTCTTCCTCCACTCCAAAATCCTCCTGTTATTTTACCCTCAAAATGGTGGCATATTTATCAAAACAAGTCCAAAAAAGATTTCGCCCCATCTTCGTCCAGAGAAATGTCAAGTGAAAGAGGAAAGGAGATAGCCGAGTTGGGGTCATCCAGATCTCCTAGCGACCAGCAGCCAGCAACACCGAGCCGATATGAGTCCCAGAAGCGGCGGGATTGGAACACGTTCGGCCATTATCTGCGGAACCAGAGGCCACCGGTCCCGCTCTCGCAGTGCAATTGCAACCATGTCCTTGAGTTCCTCCGGTACCTCGATCAATTTGGGAAGACCAAGGTCCACTTGCAAGGGTGTGTGTTCTACGGGCAGCCCGAGCCACCGGCACCGTGCACATGCCCCCTCCGCCAAGCTTGGGGCAGCTTGGATGCGTTGATCGGGAGGCTCCGGGCTGCCTATGAGGAGAATGGCGGGTCGCCGGAGACGAACCCTTTTGCTAGCGGTGCAATTAGGGTGTACCTTAGGGAGGTGAGGGAGTGCCAAGCCAAGGCAAGAGGAATTCCATACAAGAAGAAGAAGAAGGCCACTTCAGCACAAGGGAAGGGCGGTGATGGATCAAGTTCAACCATGCATTTCCAAGGTTAAGCGGTAATAATCTCTTTCTTTGGTTTCTCGTACACTTTGATGAGCACACGCACATCTTCCTTTTTCATAGTTTGTAACTGGCGACGTCGATTCTAGCTTCATAGATTGGCGGTGAACTCTGTTGTGAAGCATCAAGCATTACTTGGCTTCTCGTACACTTTAACGAGCACACACACATCTTCCTTTTTCCATAGTTTACAACTGTTGACATCGATTCTAGTTTCATAGATTGGCGGTTAACTCTGTTGTGAAGCATCAAGCATTACTTGGGACTTGATGATTTTACCGTGTCAACATTGATATGTCTCCGAGGAATAGAGTTTATAGATCAATCAAAGAAGTTGTGAATAGAAGAGCTTTACAGGAGAGTTGATTCCTGAATATGATCAACATCTAAAGTCTGGGTCAATGCTGCTCTTTCTGTACATACTCCCTTAACCCTAGTTTCTTTGTAGTACTTCGGGAATATTTTATTGAATTTGTGTAAAGCTGGGAACTTGCTGAGACCCATCATCATAATTATACCTTGAATATACTGAGATTCGAGAACAGTGCAGAGCCCATTGAAAAATCCTAGGAAGCTTCTTTTCCAATCTCCTCCTGTAATTATCTGTCAAATATAATGGTTGTATAGTCACCTGTCATGCAAAAAACAGTCTTTATGGTACATTAATGTATTTTATATTGGCTGCTTGAATAACTTTTCCCCAAATTTGGTTCTATTAAGATTTTGTAGATTTGGGTGCCCCCATGGGCAGTGAATCTTCGTAGAACACTTTTCCAAGTGGACATGATTTACAATGAACAAACCCATGGAAAGAAATGATTAACTAAGTTTAAGGTTTCATATAGAAATCCTTCATCAATATTTTACTGCCCACGAAAATGGCTTTTTCTCATATAAAATTCTTTGTGGCAGACGCCATCATTGCCAGTCTCAAATTCCATAAATCTAGGACTTAGAATTAAGATTTTGTAACTGCGAATAACCCCTACATTAACAAATGTCCAACCGACATTTATTTGTTGTATTGTCTCTTTTGCTCATATCTAGAAAGAAGCATAGAGAAGAAATTATTTCATTTATACGGTTATCTTCTCAATATCTTTTATCCACATAATATTAGATATTATACCTTTACCTTGTCTACTTCTCTTACCATAACACAACTTACAGCTATTTTTGCCAAGGGAGTTTAACTATTTTTTTCACAAAGTGCCTTGAATCTGTGGGATTCACATAGATATAATGTGTTTGTTGAAGTTCAACCCTATTGGGTTGATTATCAAACGATCTTTGTGTTCGTATACACTGTTCTATAACGATCATTTTCTCATCCCTCAATACACTCCACGTGTTCTTCCAAGTGCAAAAGAAAGTTTCAGACAACAGTTAATGCATAGATACGCAGTTAGTTTCCATTTTCCACTTGTTTCAAGTCTTACCTAAAAATTTTAAAAATTCACACGGTAAATTGTTTATTTTAGAAAGTATATGGGAAAAGAAAAGGTTTTGGTCAGAAATCCTTGAATCTCTAACAACATTGAGACTTACAGCACTTTCAAGAAGTCGTAAGGTCTATTTTAATTGGGATCTTGACATCCTATGACAAAACATCAAGGCCCAATCCTTAGCAAGTGATTGATAATGCATTGATTCTCATCTTAATGAAGATTCAAACAAACCTAATAGAGAGCTAATGCTTTCCCCTTCTTTGAAAAAAAAATCATTTACATATAAGAAACGATCATTAGATCTGAATACAACAAAATAAAGGTAGACAACAGAAGATATCTTTTAGACAGTCCATATAAGATCAGCTTAATCACGAGATTATTTATTGTACGTAGATTAAGGTATTTTGGTGTACAAGAATCTTTGAACTTAGGCCTTGAAAGCAACCTAGCCGTGCCTCCTGAGACAAAACTCCAACAGCTAAGAATTACAGAAACGAATCTAAAAAAGGGTTGATGCTTTTGGAGGCAGGAGTCAAGTTCCTGAACTTTACAATGTAACAGTTTTGGACAAGGAATCAAAACGATATCTGCTTGGGAAACATGATATGCATAAACCCACAAGTTTTTGTGGGTTTAAGCTTGTGAAAGAGCTTATATTGTCTGCTTTTGAAGTGACATGTGAGCTAAGAGAACGAAAAAACACACACACAAAGGAAAAGGGGGACTTCGTGATCTTTCTTCTTTAGCCACCGCCCTTCTGTCATGGAAATAATCTTCTTGTGACGACAACATTTTCCGTAAACTATCTAATTACCTGCTCATGAGACGTGTGTTCCAGAAACCTGTCCTAACATACTATTGCCGAAGTATTTCACCTGTGTTCATTTGATTTTCGTCCGTTATTAGTTACTTTTTCTCTAAATTTCAGAATATACGGTCGAACTGAGGAAGTAAATCCTAACATGCAGTTTTGAAATGCCAGTGTAGAATACCAACACTACGCAATACTTAATACTGCCGAACTTAAACATGTTTTACTGACCTATGTTGTCTTACAATAATACAATGTACATGTCTAACAATACTCTAATGTTGCAAGGGATAGGTGATTCTGTTTTTTTTTTTTTTTGATAATCATAGGTGATTCTGTTTATACAGGGCTATTTCAAGAATGTATCTGTACAGATTTTTCTTCTTTTATTAACCTTGTCAATAATATAAATCACTGACCCAGGAGAGTTGGTAACATCAAGATTTGATGAGGATCTAGTACCCAGTTGATTCTGTCTATACCAGGTTATTTCAAGAATGTATCTACACATATTTTCTTCTTTTATTAAGCTTGTCGATCTAAGATTCTTGTTCTTTTTCTTCAATCAATAGTTCATCTCTGACATGGGGGAGGCTCGGTAGCATCATGATTTGATGAGGATCTAATACCTAGTTGATTGATGACTCTTGAATTAGAATCTGGATAGGATTTTGACATTTTTTCCTTATTCAATCAGTTAATTTAAATATTTAACTCACAAACATAGATATATGAATTCATGATTGCTATTCAACCTTTAGTTTTTGGTTAAGAAATTGAAATGCCTCATCCTTAAATGTAGTTAACAATCTTCTTTCAAGAAAAAGATTCAAATGCTAGGCCAAACCAAGCCTAATTTAAGTTCTTATTTAGTTGTCAAATAATATTTAACTACCAGGTAATGTACCAATTTCACACAGCTAATTTCCAAATTCATGTGGCCACCATTGTATGCTTTCTATTCTTGCTATTTTTTTTGCTAACCCAGATGAATCCTATTGGTGCCAAAAGGAAAACAAATCATCCCAATGTTGTTCTATACCTAGGAGAGTCATTCTTGATGTATTTACTTTCTGATGTGGGGTGTTGAACTTTTAATGCAGGCTCATGCCAATAATAATCAGAAGATGGGATAGAAAATGGCAGGTTTTTGCGGTTTCCCACACTGCTTTTGCCTCCCGGTAGAGAGCCAATGCAATTTGATGATGTAAATAATAACCTTGGGGCTGCTGGTGCGCTTAAAGGCATCCTTATTTTTTGCTTCACGTTCAAGTACTATTACTATGTCACAGCGAGTAACACTTGTTATTATATGATTGTGCTTCATGCAGTCTTTTCTCTGTGTACTTCATCTCATCGCTGATATCAATATATATCATCTGCCTTACTTCTCCTCATTTTGCAGTATGAGAGCTTATGTGAATTACTTCTACAGAACTACACGATTCATGTATCTTGTATTTTTTTCGCCACATTACTTTGTAGACTAATAAAAGCCCGAACTGTCGAAATTAGTGTAGATAGTTAACAGCAGCAAACGAGTGATGCCCGTGTGACAGATATCTTTGACCTGGTATTATAGCCCGGACAAACGTTTCTGTCTTGGGAGATCACATCAATCGTCCTAAACGTTGCGGTTCTAATTAACTTAAATCGAAATATCTACATGTCATGCATTCAGGATGACTATAGCAAAGATTTGTGTGGGGTTGATATCGATCCAAGACTTGAAGTTCTCCCTCCAAACATCAACTTGAGGCCACTTCCTATTCTTGTTTTGCATCCATCGGGCATGTCCAAATTGTTCAGATGTTTATCGTAGCTTACAAGTTGAACCCCTCAATATAGTTGCAGACTCTCTCTCTCTCTCTCTCTCTCTCTCTCTCTCTCTCTCTCTCTCTCTCTCTCTCTCTCTCTCTTCTCTGCAGTGCACGTACATGTTCATATATATGCTCAATCCTATGGCAGAAAATAGAAAAAGAAGGGAGAGGTTGTCTTTAGAAGTTTGTACTGAAAGTAGCCCATCCACAAAAAAAAATGACAATTTATGAAAATTCTTGTTTAGGCCTTATAGTAGCACTAGCCCTCCCACATATATTGATCTCTTATGAGAAAAGATAACCTGCTCGTCGAGGAAGATGGAATTAAAGAAGAGGAAAGACAGTGGGAAAACACAGTGACTGATAAATGATCTTCTTGAAGAAACAACACGGCTAAATACAGTTCAAGTCTTGTAATTTAGTTTTTTTTTCCTTGTAATTCGATTAAAGAGTCCAATTTAATCACAAAATTTTGTGAAAAAAGTATTCAAGTCGTGAAATTTCAATATTCTGGTGTTGATTCCCGACATTGAGAGAGAGAGAGAGAGAGAGAGAGAGAGAGAGAGATAACGATTTAGAGAAGAACATGGTGACAAATCTAGGATGAAATTTTTTAACCAAAAAAAAAATCTAGGATGAATTTTTTTTTTTTGGTAAAGATCTAGGATCAAATTTTTGGGGCAGCCGAGATTAAAGATATGTTATGTATTTTAGAATTAGCAATTATTTATTAAAATTAACAAGGTATTTCCAAAAGAAATGGATCATGGGGATTGTAGCCCGCAACCTCGTGGCTCACATCAACCCTTAACAGAGAGAGATCTCATATATAAGCAATGTGCATTTATTTCTAAAAAGGGAAAATTACATTAGAAACAAATTATATGTGAAATTGAGAACTCAGAAGTTTGAAATCTCATAAATGAAAAGGAAATTACATTGGAGTCAAAATTATACGTGACATGAAGAATGCAGAAGCGGGCTTCTATACCATTCTAGAAAGTTCAACTTAATATATTGAAATATGCATTTTCTTTATTAGAGAATTCAACTTGAAATATTTAAATTATTAAGTTGAGAAAAGGCTGCGGGCCCTTGAAATCTCATATATAAGCAATATGAATAATATCAAGACAGGGAAAATATAGCAGAAGCAAATTTACATACGTAATGAAGTATGCAGAAGTGTGCGTTTATACAATTTTAGAAAGGTCAACCGATAACACTAAGTTATCGGATATTTACCATATTAGAGAGGTCAACTGAAAATATTAAGTTGTTGAATGGAGAGAGACTTTGGGTACGTAAACACATTGGAATCTCCTACCCAAGTAACGTGAATAACATTTTACCACTTTTTTTCACGCGTAAATTGAACCAAGGTTGTATGAAGAACACGTGGAACTAAAAAGTGGGCAGCCACGCGCGAAATAAGCTCAAATGGGACATGAAGGATGCGAGATTAGACTCTACTACCTCATTAGAGTATCCGGTTTATGAGGTTAAATTATTAAATAGAATAGAGACAGCACCCATGTAGACGAATGAACATCGTATACTCGTAACATTTTACCACTTTTTTTCACGCGAAAATTGAACCAAAGTTGTATAAAGAACCCATGTGGACTACCTCATTAGAATATCCAGTTTATGAGGTTAAATTATTAAACAAAATAGAGACAGCACACATGTAGACGAATGAACATCATATCCTCAACTGTGCGATGACTGTTTTTTAACAGATGAGCTTCATTCACTCACCTTATATTTCAAGATTGGAGGTTAGACCTTTTGTACTAATCATTGTACGGGGGTGATTTGAGCCTTTTTGCCGCCGATTTCACAAAATTTTCACGTGGGTGGGGCTAATTCCACTTCCCGCTTGACTTAATCCACCGTATTTCATTAGGCAGATAAAACCGCCATTGATAATTTTCAATTTGGCACAGTTTACTTTAGTTTAGTTATTGCCCTCAAAATTTAGGGTTAATACCACGAAAAACCCCAAACTGATACATCTATAACAAATTTACCCCAAACTATTTTTTTAACAAAAAAAAACTCCAAACTGGTATACCTGTGATAATTTTACCCCAAACTAATTTTTTGATCACCAAAAACTCCAAACTAGTACACATATGACAATTTTATCCCGAACTAATTTTTTGACCACTGAAAATCCCAAATTGATACACTTGTGACAAATTTACCCTCCGTTAGTTTCCGTTAAATTTTACTATCAAATTGTTAAGTTTGATAACAAGTGATAATTGACGGGTGTACTGGTTTGGGATTTTACCCCTCTATTTGTCACAAGTTTATTAATTTGTAATTTTTCGTGATATTAATCAAATTTAATGGATACTAACGAAAGGTAAATTTATCACAAATGTACCGGTTTAGGATTTTTAATAGTCAAAAAATTAGTTCGGGGTAAAATTATCAGAAGTGTAACAGTATGGGCATTTTGATGGTCAAAAAAATAGTTCAGGGTAAATTTATCACAAGTGTACTGATTTAGGATTTTTGGCGGTCAAAAAATTAGTTCGGGGTAAAATTGTCACAAATGTACCAGTTTGGGATTTTCATTATATTAACCATCAAATTTAAACTTAGTGCTGTTTATAAAATTTTAAAAAAAAGTAGCCTTTTCTTCACCATTACTCTTACCGCAGCTTATCCATTCTTTGTCCTTCTACTTCAGAGGCTCTTTTTTTGGTGTATCCGTTATTTATTATCTGATTAGTCTTGAAAAAATCAAGTCTCTTTATTTTCTGTGTTAAAGAATTGGTGATTTTTTTTCTGTACAGTAGTGAAACACTTTTACACTGGGCTTATAAGAAACTATAGGAGTATAAAAAAAAACCACATACAATGATGTAAGAAAAATTATGCATATTGAGGCACCTTGATATTTTTCATAAACCTTGGATGTGTGATATAAATTATTTTCATTTCAAAATTAATTAAATTTGACTGTCCTTTCAAAATCATTTTTTACAAAGCTTTGATTTAATTTAATTTTATCTTTTGAAATTTTGCATGGAGGAATGTAATAGTTACTTTACATCGGCAAATCTTTGAAAGGGCTTTTTAGGTTTCATCTTGTCATCCCATGGCCCAATACGAGTATATGAAAACCAACTAATAAATTTTTTTTTTTGCCTCTGATACAACAAAAACAAAAGTTTATACATGTGACCTTGTTATGGTAAAAAAAAAATACGTATGACCTTGTTAGAGTTGTTCATGCTCATGCAATTAATTGTTAAATTTACTCAACAACATGAAAAAGAAGTAGGTTTTTGGAAATTTCTTTCATGGCAATGCCTCCTTAAAATTTTTCTTTAAATAAAACATGTTCATAATTATATCAATTAGAGCCAATATAGATATAAAATAATTAAAAAAAGGAAAGTGGATATATTTTGGGTTCACTACTTTCAATACCCATAGGATGATTAAGGAAATTTTTATTTCTATGACCGGAAATAGGCCCACTTTGTTCACATGGCCTAATAGCATAAAAAAAAACCCAAACTTTACATTCAGTCTCAATTTTAACCTCAATTTTTTTTTGTTTAAATCACTAACTTTTACTTAAATACCATCTTTGTCCCCGTTAACTCTCAGACCAAAATCGCTCTTAGTGATCGTACTCGGCATTTGCACTCATTCTCTAATTTTACCGCCAACATTCAAATCCACGAAGATGTCTTTTGGAAATGAATTATCGCGTCTGCCCAAATGACATCTACTTAGATTCGAAATGTAGGTAAAAACTAAAGCAATTAAGGTTGGCTTTCTTCAATTGCTCTTACTCTTAAGAGAGTCTTCGGCCCTATTTGGTTCAGCTTTGATATTAGGCTTTTAGCCTCGAAAGTCCCTTCCCAAAATACTGAATCGTTTGGTTCAGCATTCAGCCTAGCATTGGCCAAATGCTAGCATTTGGAATGCTAAATCAAAATTTTTTGTCCCGAAACTACTCTCACTTATTTTGACTTATTTCGATTTTGCCCCTCTTGGTACTGTTCATCTTTTTCGTGAGGTGGCTGGCGAAGGCGGTTGACACCGGATTGTGCTGACGAGAGGCCAGCGAGGGTCGCCTGACCTCGGGCGATGACCGCCAGTGGCAAATCTAGCTCGCTGGGGGTCGCCCAACCTCGGGCTACAGCCGCCAGTGCCAAATCTAGCTCGTCGTCGACCGTAGGCCTCCACCGACTCCGGTGAAGGGTGGAACAGGTTTTTTTTTTTAATAAAAAAGATAATTTCCAAAGCCCTTTGGCAAAAATTTTTTTATCAAATACTACTTGGGCCAAAGTAACTTTACAAATGATTTTTTTATCAAACGTTACTTGCATTTTCCCAATAGACTTTAACCTAAAAGTATTTGCATTCTCCTAAATAGCATTTTAAAAGTTGAACCGAACAGACTCTTCCTCTTATTTCACTCAGGGATCTTCTATTTTGTGCTTAGTCTTCAATTTCTCGTGCTCAGGACTCTCCCATCTCTCATGGTGAGAGAGCTCGCACTTGGGACAATCGAATAGCCCACACATGGGAGTTCTTCATCTCTCAATTGTTAACAAGTAATTTTGGACGGAGGATTAACGGGATAGATTTGGGACTCAAATAAAAGTTCAATAGTTTTTTACGAGACACAAAAAAAGTTCAACGTAGAATTAAAATTAGACCTAAAGTTTAGAATTTTTTAGGGCATTAGGCCCTGTTCACATGGCATCATGTCTCGTCTTACCAACAAACTTACGTATTTTATCCAGTAAAGCCACTAAAAAAGATTGATTTGCATAGTTGATTAAGAAAGTGATTTAGCACATATCCATTCCATCGGGTACTAGCATAACGTTCCGAAAGATGACTCTTTTACTTTTACGCATTTGAACGGAAGGGGCAAGTCATTTGATGAAGCAATATACCAAGGGCTCATTCTCAGTTACTTGGCATACACAGATGGTTTTAAGAAGTTTCAAGCATTAAACAATCGGGCCTAGATCACCTCCAGTATGGAAGTCCTGTGAAAGCTTCTCATGGAAAAGGAGAAATTTTACATCTGAGATATAATATTAACACGGTCAATCCAACCTACATCTGTAAATTCTAGTGCTTCTTGCCCACAGAGAAAAATTAAACTAACTCTCACCTAACCATTAAAATACAAAAGCAACCAAACTTCTTCCCAAGCTTCGTCGAAGAGTGTACCTTCTGATAACTGTCACTTAAGAGACAACCGGAACATTTTCGCAGGTAGGAAATGCGATACCAAGTTTGAAGCCGGGACTTGCAGGCTCTTCCCAGACATGACCATCTACAAGTAACTCTCTGAAACAGGGAAGATCACACTCACTCAGCATTCTTAGCAAATCATTGCCGAAACTTTACAAGTACGAGACCCGAGAAGGTCGAAACTTGAAAGGCAATGCGATTTTGAAGAGCACGTTAAAAGAAACTTGTTTTCTAACTACCTTGAAGTATCGATTTGTAAAGTCCAATAGTTTCTAAACTTACAGACTCGAGGAATGTTCATATTCTGGGAGTTTGAAAGAAATTTGACAATTTCCCCTCAATTTCAAAAGTCCCTGAAATTATGATCAACTGCTTCCAAAGCGAAAATCTTTTTAATCAGTAACAGCAGAAAATTTGGACATAAAAGTCAAATTCGTGCACAGAATAGAAAAATACTTCATTCACTATTTTTGCGTATCTGTGCCTACAGCAACATTTGAAAAGTCATATGCTTCTACAGGTCTATAGAATAGATGCGAGTCTCAATTGAGCTATCCATCCAAAGACTTCAGATTCTAATGAAATTACCATAAAGCATTAAGTGCTGATATAAGCATCAAACAAGAAGTGCTGAACAGCCGGGGACTGTTTGGTATGGAGTTGATCCATATAACATCTTCGAGAACCAGAGAATGTCATAACAATGCAAGAGAAGTGCTTAAACACAAGGTGAATCCTAGGAACCCAGAAACAAACGGCTAGATGCAATGCGAATTAGCTTTTATACTCGCGTCTAACTCAGGAAGAATATATCCACTCATTCCCCTCTAGATAACTGATTACGGATAGGAAAAAAGGAGGCATCAACGTGCTTCTCAATCAGAAAACCCGACCGACCGTGGAAAGTATGGCATGACTAACTTAGGAGCATCATGTAACCATCGACCGAAGAATTCTTTCAGCTGTCCCGTGATCTGAATCTCTCCACACCCCACGCACCTGCGTACCAATACGAGACCGCGCAAGATCGGCACTTTTCCTCTCCAATATCAGAGAGAAGTCCTTAGACACCTCTCTATCTTTCTACGGGAGGCTCACACAACAAAGCTTCTTTCATGCGAAAGAAACTCTGCCAAAGAGACCCGCCCAAGTGGCCACTACAAAGGCTCTAAGGCTTTTGCCCCATCCCAAAGCCAACAAGGGTCACACAGCGACAGTACTCTCTAACTCCACGGCCCATCCCCCAGCCCAAACATGGCGAACCAACTTCGCAGTTCACCCATGTAATTGACATCGCCACTTCTAACACAAGACAACAACATAGCGATACGAACAAAACTTTTCCGTTCCCTCCGACTTGTATCAGCACATACCGTAAGCGCAATAGCAATGCCGTCTCAGAGAACGTAATCATCCTCCTAGTAACTGCGAACTTGATGAATGATTAAGACCAAAACAGAGCGAAATCGTGTTCCACCCGGAAAACCAAAGAATAATTCACGGGAATGTAGTCGGAAAAACGAAGCCCATTACCGTCGATTGGACTCTGCTTCAGTTTCTTGATCTTTTGGAGGTGAATCTGCGTCTCCAAGAACCACCGCATCCTCTGCTGCTCCAAGTCCTTGGCGAACTGCATCCGCTGCTTCTCCAGCTCTATCATCTCCCTCGCCTTCTTCCTCTCCACTCTCTCGTATATCTGCCCCAGCCTCTCTATCGCCTCGGCTAACTCCGCGTACCCTCTCTCTCTCCTCGCCGCGCTCCCCTCGCCGGACCTCGGTTTCGTCCTCGAGACGAAGCGCCCCGATTCCTCCTCCGCCGCTTCCTCGTCCGCCGCCGAGAAGGCGGGTCGGAGACACGATCCGCCGGCGGGGGACCTCGCCGGCGCGCGCTTCGTCCGGTTGTGGCTCCGGGGGCGCACCGGCACGGTCACCGCCGGCGGCAGCACGCTCCGGGCCGGCCGAGGGGCCGCCCCTCGCTTCGGCCTCGGCCTCGATCGGGGCGCCGGCGGGGGCGTCGGGGACCGGGAGGGGGCCTTACTCGGCGGCGGGAAGTTGGATCCGATCAGGGCGTCGAGGTCGCCGAAGAAGGGCCAGGGGCTGGCGTAGCCGCCGCCGGGATCCGAAACCCTAGCCTTCTCGAGCTTGAACTTCTTCTTGAGCGTGTCGATGCGGTTCTTGCACTGGGCGCCCGTGCGGCGGGCCTCGCCGGAGGAGGGGGAGGGGCGGGAGTTGACGGACTGGGCGACGTCCTGCCAGTCCTGCTGGGAGAAGTTGCCGCGGTCCAGGGCGAGGAAGCGGTCGCCCCAGGCGTGGATGAGGGCGAAGGTGGAGCCCTCGCTCCAGCAGTCCTCGCGGAGCGGCGGGGCGGCGGCGGCGGCGGAGGCGGAGGAGGGGCGGCGGGGCGGCGGCGGCGGGGGTGGTGGGGAGGGCGGCGGCGGGGGAGTCCCGCTGGGGGGCTCCATGGAGGGGGAGAGGAAGGGGGGCGAGGTTACTCTCTCTCTCTCTGTGTCGCTCTCTGGTGAGGTTATGAGCGGTGACCAGGGGGGGGGGGGGGGGTGGGGGGTGCGACTCGGTGGCGGGGCGGGGCGGGGAAGAGTTATATTTTTTGAAAGGACCCAAACCGAGAAGAAGCGTTGGAAACGGAGTGTACGGACGGCTGGGTTCGGAGAGGTACGGAGCGATGGCGCCGGAGGGAAGCGGGGACGCGGGGTCTGACTCGTCGACGGCGGTGGGCGAAGCGCGAGAGGGAGAGCGCTTCTTTCTTTTGTTGTTCTTCACGGGGGGCGGTATTGTTGGAAACTCGAGATTTTAGGCTTTCCGTCCCTTCGTTTTTCTTCGCCTGACCTCTGCTCTCGGCGTCTCGCCATTGCCTCAACTCAATCCCTCTCTCGCTCTCCCTCTCCCTCTCCCTCTATTTTTCCATTCCAAATATAAAACCGCGAGTCCGATGGGTCCACTTTGATGCCAAAACTTTTTCGAGCGATTCTTTTAACCGTCATGATTTTTTACGGAGCGATCACTTAAACGGCTCTATCGACGGAAAAATACGATCCTAAAAGATTGGCGTAGCTTACCGGAGTTACTTAGATGGACAGGTTTTAAAAAGTTTTGGCATTAAATTGGCCATCCGTAAAATTTCGGCCCTAAAGCGACCTCTGTTTAAAGTTTTGGCTTTTTATAACAATAATGTTGATTGGGGTTAAATTGGTTCCAAACTTTCCCCCTAGCATTGATCCGCATTGTTAACCAAAGACATGTAGTTGTTCAATCTCAAAACAGAGCAACATTAGAGAAAAAACAAACGCAATGTTGCGAGACGTGATGAAAATTTTACTTACTCCTGTTTTTTCCTGGAAAACAAATAAATCTTATTGACAGTAAAATCAAATTATTTGGAGAAAATATTTGCTCCGTGATTTTTCTTTTGAGTCTAAAAAAACAAAGAACAAAGAAAGACAATGATAGAGTTGTAGAGTATATTCGTTTCACGGAAAATGAGTGATTTGAAAAATATTTTCCGAAAAATGATTGTTTATATTGTTTAGAAAAATTAGTCAACGGAAAATATTTTTATTATCAATAACAATCTATACCTAACTATTTTCCTGAACAACGATAAAAATTTCCATTCATTTATTTTTTTAAAAGATATAAGCGATCATTTTTTGAAAATTTTTTTCTAGATCGCTCATTTTCCAAAAAACAAACGCACCCGTAATATTCACAAAGCAAATATTGCTTTTGGCTTACATCACCGTTTCATAAATTTTCTAATTTAGAAAACGTTAGAGCAAAAGTTTTATAGATAAACAAATTAGTGCCAAAACTTTATGAACGATAATTTCTATGCCAATACTTTCTACATGCCTCCAGCCTCCATGGAAGTAATTCCCGCGGCGAACCACATCAGATTTTCCGAAGTGGCTCCAGTAATTGGTTTCCAAAACTTGCGGCATTTAAAAGATTGTTTGAAAAGCTTTCGTACAAAAACAATCGCCGTACAAAATATCGATGCCGTCCTTTTTCCTCCTTTAATTTTCACCTTTTTCAAAAGGCCATTTTAAACCGTAGAAAAGCAATTTCGCAAGTTATAATGAATCAATATGATAAGGATAATGTCGTCCGGCAATTAATAAACTAGATTAGCCAAGTCTCTGATCTCCTGTCAACTATACAGTTGAACATAATCACGCCTGTTCCACTATTTCTCCAGCTGATTCTCGTCATTTTCCCATACAAATTTGACGACCTCGGCCAAACCTGGCCCAAAATCAATTATGAGCCGAAATTTTCCACTCACATGAGACGAAAACATGGACCACAAAAAGAAAGAAAAAAAGATCTGGACGACCAACTCTTTGACGTTCTATGCTCATTTTGCAAAATCATTTTACAGATTACAAGGTTAAAGCCGAAAAAGACAGCGTCAAAACTCTTCCAGACTTTCTGTACACAAACCGCAGAATCCCAGTCGCAGTGAGAATCACTCGCAGTCAAGCAACCGGGAGAGAATCACCTCACAGCTCGGCCTTTCTTGCGGTTCCGCCCAGCAATCTGCAAGGGCACATCAACAGAAGATCAGACTTTCGCAAAAAATAACTCAGAGTGCGAACCAACACGAAACTCTCTTAAGTTAGGTCAAAATTGGAGTATGGACCGAGGAGGACCTGTGATTAGCCTTCCGAGGGGACCTTCGGGAATATCCAACCTGGATCCTTCATTAGCTACTGCATATACCACCTGACAGCACAGAGGACCCACATTATATCGCGCATCCCCAATCACAGAAGAAAAAGACAAAACCTAAATACAATACGGTTAATGCGTGCATTTCAGAAACCGATACAAGTAGGCATTTGAGTCTGTTTCAATACATCAACTATGGCGTGCGCTATTCTTTGCAGCAAATCTGAAACCATTGAGCAATAGCACTCAAAAGTTGAAATGGAGGCAGTTACAGTAATTCAAATAAACGATTATCTTAGGTAACACTCCTTCGCTCGTGCAGTGAGTCCTTTTTCCCTTTCTTTTTCAATCACAACTAATCCCACTTTCTCCTCATCATCTCCTTTTCAAATGCACAAGTATTTGTGTGCCCCCATGCCAGTTGCACTTGATAAAACTCCCAACATTATATTATACGGCCATAGCAAACCGAGTCATGTGCAAAGGTTAATCTTTCGGATGAAATTAAGCAACAGCTAAGACTTGCTTGCTCTCAAATCAAAACAATCTGAAACTCCAAACGGATCATGCGGTAGTTAAGTCAGAACAGCCTACTCACCCTCTCTGGTGGCACACCCTCCCATGGTCTATTTAATGTGCAAAGCTCCCACATTATCACCCCAAGGCTGAAGATATCACATTTCTCGGTGAAGGGTTCATTGCGTATAAGTTCAGGAGCCATCCATTCTGGTGTTCCAGCAGATGAAGAGTCTCTCATGGGTGAGCTTATCATTATCCTTGATAGGCCAAAATCGCATATCTTCACAGTCCAATGCTTATTAACAAGACAATTGGCACTTTTTAAGTCACGATGTACTATCTTCATCCGGTGTATGCACATTAACCCCCTGCTTCCGGTGTACACACGTCAACACCAACAAAAATGAAAGAATTAAGCAGCAACTAAGATAAAGTAGAATAACACAACATAAAGTCTGGCTTTAAGAGTTCTGTCCGTTTGATTTCCAAACAATTGATCTTCCATAAAAACCTAAATACAAACTTAAATGAACAAATAGATATTGAACTGTAGCGCTATCTTGAGAAGAACATGATTGCCTGTTCCATTAAAATCACTTGACACTGGTAGAAGATTTGTATGAAGTTCAAGTAAAAGTTTTTTTGCTGAGTCCATGGAGTTAACTCAATAATACCCTTGGTAAGCATTCCTTACTTTAACGAGTGGGATCATGTGCATCCCCATTGAGTTGATTGAAAAAAAATTGACAAGACTCTCAATACTGTTCTGCTTGTAGATCTTTGTCTCTAAACTCAAGGAGTTCGAATGTCAAGAACTGAAAGGCAAGACATATCTTTTCATTGCAAGATGTAGCATCTTGTCCCTGTAAGTTGGACATAGTTATCTTACTAACGAGGATATTCCCCTTGAGTCTTATCGAGCCCAATTATTTTTATGCCATGACAGCAATTCAAATTAATACTCGAATGCAAGCCATAATAAAAATCTTTGATGTTTGAGGAATCACACAAACCTGCATATATCACGTATCATTTTAAGTCTCCGCCTCCAATTAAGCTTCTTTTTCTGACCACTCAAATGGATCAAATAGTACAAGGAGCCCATCTCCATGTATTCGGTTACCATAGAAAGATGTGGAGGCCTCGTGCACGCCCCCAAAAATAATATCACTGCAAGGACGGAATAGGTTGCTTTATTTGCTAGATATTAGACAAAGATAGGTTAAATAATTTGAGCTTCCATCGGCAATGGGGATAGTGAACAGTGTAAAACAGTAAGTATTCGTAGTGAAATATTCGATTGATGCTCCATATACATAATCCCCTCTCTGCATATGCTCCAAATACCATCTACTCTCTTTATATGGAGTGCAAGGACAAGCAAGAAAAGAATATTACCATTAGGATGTCGAAGACGGCTGAATGGTGATCCATGTAGGCATAGAACAAGCACGTGAAGTCAGATAGATACACCTTGTGGATAAGATAATCAACAGGCCAGTGTCACAAACCTTAGAATGGAAATCTCGTTGCAGAAATCTTCCATGTTTTCAGCAGTAAGATCTTGCTCTAGGAAAACCTTAATAGCAACGTCTGTCCCATTCCACATGCCACGGAAAACTTCCCCGAAGAACCCTATGCTTAGATAAATCAATTTCACATGTAGATTATCCGGAGACTTCAGAATTCAATGAGCTAATAATTTCTGACCAGAGTACTTAATGTACACATTTGGAACCAAAGTTGTGAATGTGGAATGGCACCATAATCATGAGGAACTATCATAAATTTCCTCGGAATCATTGATTGTAGAACATTCAGTAAGTGCAAAGATAAAGAGCAAAAGAACAAAAAGATCCCAAAAAAGCAGAGAAAGATATGACACATACTTACCTATCCCAACACGAGTCCCAACGGTCAATTCTGAAAAATCAATATTCCACTCTTGATAAGCAAGTAAAGGCTGGTTATTGAACATTTGAGATTCCAGAACTTTATTCCACGTCGAAAACATTTCGTTGTTTCGAGGATAGTTCGCTACAAGGCTTCTCTCAGAAGATTGACTTCTGAACTCATGAGGAGATGAGGGCAATGATATAGCCTTCTGAGAACTTACAGTCTCCCGATCATACATTGGAGATACTCCACCAGAGACTTCATCATGAGCATCAAAATGAAAGCTTGATGCCTGAGGCTAGAACAAAGAAATAAAAATCACATTTTGATCGCAATCAGCATAAAACCAACAAAAAAGTTAATTGTTCCTGTCATATGCATTCCACATAGCAATGTGGAAACAGTTCAAAAAATCTCTACCAGGAATATAGATTTAACTAGAATAAGCATGTCACTGTAAATGTGGTCTGCGATCAGTATGTCGTTGCAATGGGACGGCAGTCATCAATTCCATAAAATTATGGCCACTGTAACAGTAGTCCAATGAGAGTGGTCAATAACGGTGCTCATACATTGTAAACACAATTTTCTTAGTAGTCAAAATGTCACGCTTGATAGCGAGAAAATGATAAATGCATTAGAAATGACAAGAATGATGAAAACCAAGAAAATGTAAAACCACATCAGCAATAATTTCATATGGAAACCCAAATTTATACCAGTTGTGCCATGTAATATTGTACAAAAGAAAAGATTATGTGCAAATATATATCAAGCTAATCAAGCCAAGACAAGTGTATTTTAGAAGAGAAGAGACTTACATGATTGACATAGAGAGTCAGACTAAAGAGCTGAAGCAACAAAACACTCTTTGTTGTCTTAAAGAAAACAAACCTTCATAGCCAGAGACACATGCCTGACCTAAGCACTAGAAACAACAACAACAAGAGAAGCGCGAAATATATGCAGATTGTGCACAGAAAAGATTCAGCTTCAAGCAAGCACGCGAAATAAAAGTCACGCAGCATGAGTAACCATGGAAAAAATAAGAAATGACACAAAGCAAACATTTGCAGTTCCTTCTTGATAAAATCACGACTACGATTTTGTTCTCCCATTCATTGGTGCTAGAAAATATTAAATGGACAGTGCGAATATTGATGCAGCCTCCCCAAGAAATCAAAATCACACAAGACAGACGAGGATATGATAGCAGACGGTTATATGGAAAACGTACATCTTTCTGTAGATCTTTGCTATTTCTTTCATCTGAAGTATAAGAGAATGACCTATCATTCCCTTGTTCTCTCAGTAGTCGATTTTGCTTCAGTGTCTCATTCATTGCCCGCACAGCCCTGCATTATTATCTGTATGTGCTGAGAAATAGGAAGATGCCAACTGAAGAATTAACAAAAACAAGTACAACTAGTCCTTAGAATGTTGATTAAGCTATAGAATTGGCAAATAATCAACAACCTAACAAAGCAATACACGTGATACTTTTGTAGATGGGAGGTGCCTATGCTTCTTACTCTTTGTGACCATCTAATAGTGAAGGCACTAATCTAGATTGTATTACGTCAGTTCTTTTTGTTAGATACATGCCCTGTCTGCAATTTCAAAATACTAAATCTCTGGATGCTGTTGTTGAACTTCATAGGGAGACAAATCTTCACAAAAAGCCAAAGTTCAATTGGCTCAGAGCCTAAGAGGAAAGAGGGTCACTCAACCCTTTATCTCTCTACAACCAAAGAGGTTACTGGATATTAACTTCATAGTTGGAAAATCTTCACTACACAAGATAAGGAGAAAATATTCCAGAATCCAGAATAAAACATATGTATTGACAGAAGCACATTCCTAGGCTGTGCATGAACTTCATATTCCAACTTCCTTTGCTTCTCTAAGCACATTTCTTGGCTGTGGCATGAACTTCACGCTTCTCCAAGCACATATTACTGAATCCTCAAATCATGCAAAGTCTCTCTGTCTTTGCATGAGCTGTTGCAGTTTACTTGTTAAATTGTACATCTAAGAGTGTCAGATGATACTGTTTCTAGTACATTTGTCATGCATTAAACTTAGATTAGCTAATACTTCGGGAAAGAAGATGATAAGAAGAACTAGTTCTAGTAGGGATACACA
This sequence comes from Syzygium syzygioides, assembly GCA_031216285.1. Classification (NCBI taxonomy): domain Eukaryota; kingdom Viridiplantae; phylum Streptophyta; class Magnoliopsida; order Myrtales; family Myrtaceae; genus Syzygium; species Syzygium syzygioides. The sequence goes on from CM062242.1 coordinate 21,079,518, forward strand.
AGAAAGGACCATTGTTTCTTCCCAAAATAAAAGGGAAAAACCTACCCTTTTTCTTTTTTCGTTGATAGCATAACCACATTGAAGTAGTTTAACAAATGAGCAAAAGATAGATTTTTTCTTCCCATGATGTTGATTCACATGAACATAGTAGTCCCGGAACAAAAAAAAAATTAAAGTAAAACACCAACCTTACAATATCATCGCCAATCTCTGGGGTGATGCTTATGCTTCTTCTTCTTATCCTCCGAGCTTCTGAAGTGGATGCACCTTCTGACCTGTAGTATGATTCGATTTTAGATAAGCTGATATTAAAGTAAAGACCTAAGCAATTCATGGACGGCAGTTGGATTCAGATTCAGACGTAGACTCATTAACAAGAGCACACATACAGAATCAAAGACTGAAATCTGTCCTAGTAACAAAGTCAGTCAACTTTCTTTCCGAATTAGGCAGCTCAGCAAATATTCACTTACCACAGGAGTCAGAGCCAAAATGTATCCAATACACAAAGATCGGACACAAAATCCAAGATAGGACCATAACTTCGACATCATGTAACAGTAGTGAAGGCAGAAATAAGAAATGTGAAATTATGAGGAAGTAGGCTGATAGTTAACAAAACCAATACTTAATATTACAGGAGAATACACTAAACGTACCATGAAAGCATAATTAATTATGAGCTAAAATATAACTGGCAATAAAAAAATGCAATAAGCTGCCGTGATTAATTGTAAGCTCTTAGTTGTTACAAATTCAAACCTCATCCTTGGCAAGCCAAGATTTGAACAACTTTACTGGTTGTCCCAAAGAGAATGGATAATCTGAATGAGGATCCGTTTTTCCACGAAAAGATACAGCTTCAAAGAATTTAATGCATCTTCCATATATATAGAAAAATCAGGAAGTTTAGCCAATCATACAGGAGTGCTTACCGTGGAGTTATCCGTTCTCTTTTTTCTTTCTTTCGCCTTTCTTTTTAAATATAAAAGAGCTATTTACTTGATAAACCCAAATGACATCTAACAAAGAAGAAAGTTCCAACGACTGTTTATCTTCTAAACTACGTATTAGAGTACATTTAATGATTTGTATGCAATCGAGCCCACAAATTCTTAAACCATGATGTTGGGCAAAGAAGAGAGCACAAGAAACAATCACAGTTAGCACCTATGGTTGTGCAAATACATATACTAACAATCACATCAAAGACCAAGCTCCAGAAACTAAAGACACCATCAGCAACAATAAAAGATTAGAACCAACCAAAGGTAGAAACTCAAGCAAAAAGATTTTATTGTGCTCTCCAATGCCAAAGATCCTTTAGGAGCTTCAAGTGAACATGCATACCAGGGTAATACTTCCTTGCTCAAATAAAATGCGAAAGAAAAAGATGACATTACTGAACATAATAACCTTGATAAAGTTGCTTCATTGACAAAATCTCTATGCAGCTTCCTATCACCACTTAGCATTGACCGTCCACGAATTCGAAGAGACGGATGCTCTGGGCTGAAAAAACAAAAATAATATAAAATACATATAGCATTGTGTGCACATAATTTTAGTAGTTTTCCTCATGCATAATATTAAGGTACATCTACTTATGAAAAAAAAAATTGCTCGACCAAACTATCAATGACCTGAGACAATCAACCTCGACAAGCATCAGCCAACAAAAAAGTCGGTGCATTTATCCCTCGATTTTGTGTTGTTATCACTTTACCGCTATTTCATAGTTTTGCATTTTGTATCTCCAATTGATGAAACCTATCCCAAATTCTAGGGCTTTCGTTTGTCATTGAGCAAGATTGAATGCACTAATCTTCTGTCCTAATTGAAACTAATAGAGAGAGAATTGAGATTTCAAATTTCGTGCTTTCGGTTGAGTCTAAAATCTGTACTTGATTGTAATTAAATAATCCCAATGCCACCAGAGTAAATATCCATTGTAAGCTTCCAAATTACAGAGTAAAAAAAATGATAGTTTATAAATAGACCAAAAAATTCCTTTGATATTGGCTGGTGAAATGGAAATACACAGAAGCATCTGACAACTGTGGAGTCCGTAAAGTCAAATTGCTTAAATGCAAACTTGCCTAAGATAGACAAGCAGAGGTAACTAGAACCATGGAGAAAAAGGATAAAAATGTATGGAAATTAGTGCATGCCATTTATGATTCTTTGCACTTAAAAGATTAGAGATGACCCGTGACCAGGTACAATATGAAAAAGAGAACAATTCAAGTAGCAGCAATTTGTTTCACATATACTGGCATGTACATATATGCAAACTAGAGCACATAGAAAGAACTAATTTGCAAGTAACTTCACAGAAGCTGGCTTGGTTCAGACTAGAGCCAATGCAAAAGCCTGCAAGCCTATATTTTCAGTTTAGCTTGGTCAGCACTCAGATCACTATATCATACTTCTTTTTCTTCCCCCATCTATCCCACCTCACCCAGCTCGGCCATGCACATGCAAAAGCAGAGTCTAAATCTCTGTCCTCAATGGTACACTTGACACAATCTTGCGCAGAAGAGAAATAGAACAGTAGGGGAACCATATACAAAAAATCAATGGTACACTTGACACCCTGCCAGGCCATGAAGAAGGCCAGCTTCACCAACATCCTTCCTAATATTTATGTACTTTGTGAAATATTCCCACTTATCTGAACCTCTCAGAAAAGCATAATTTCAAACAAGAAGAATGTCCAGGATTCAGAAAGACAATTCCATGAGTGAAGACATTGTAATTTCTTGCAAGCAATTTCTATGGGAAGTACCATATGCTATATCCTCAATGCAACCAAAATGAGATTTATCAACAGCTGGCTCAGATATGTATAAATAAGCAAAGTAAAATAGGGGAACCAAACACAAAGAGATCAATGGCACACATGACCCCTGGACAGGCCGTGCACAAGGCCATCTTAAGCCACATCTTTCCTATTATCTATGTACCACGTGAAATATTCTGATTTATCTGAAACTCTGAGAATAGCATTACTTCAGACAACAAGAATGCCAAGAATGACAACTCCACAACTCTCAGAATAACATTGTAATTTTTCGCGAGCTATTTCTATGGGAATTAAGTGGACCCCGACATATCCTCAATGCAACCAGAATGAATTTATCAATCACATATATGTATAAATAAGCAACGTAAAACCTTGAACTAGCAGTCCTTTGTTCAGCAACAACCTTTCTCCGACTACGTCTCCAGAATGTGTTCGCAATGTTTGGTTCACTCTGTGATAAGCTGAGAGGAACAACAAAAAAGGATTTGATAAATCTAAACTATTTACTCTTGAAGTTGAAAAGTTGCACAGTCCAGGGATGTAGGTGGATCCAACTACTCATGAGCTACTCGTGATTTCATAGTTTGAATCCAGAAATCAAATTTTGTATCACTGTTCTTGAGATATTTTGGTTGGCAGTACTCACAATACAATGTTTCTTGTTCTTTTTTCATAATCCATTTCAATAAGTGATCATTGGACTGGAAAATCTTTTGTTCAGGCTGACAGTTTCCAACCCATTGTTGACTAAAATCTATACCACCGGGTCATCTTGAAATTTATGGTTCTTCATTATTTGTTTGAACATGAAAGTGGCACAGCAGGGAATAATTACTTGATCCCTCTCCCAATGATTTGATTGCTGTTTGTAAAATTTGAATATTAGCATTTTCTTTGTAAGCACAATCAGAATGTGTTTATCATCTACTCCTTTGACACCTGAAAGTTTGAAGACTTGAGAATACAGTTGTCACTTTTCCAGATTAGATGGGTTGTTGCAGGGTCTCTCGGAAAGGAACACTTAACTTTCCGGGCTGAAGTGGTGTAAAGATAGGAAAAGCTTGTTTGTTTGTTTGTTTCTGATCCCTTGCTTAGTTTTTGATATTCATCAAAGGAAAGTAGTAGGCAGCGTTTTTCAAAAAGAGGAAAGCTCCATAGGTGTAGTACACGATAGTTGGCCTTCCACCATATTGTTTTTGGCATTGTTGTGGCAGCTCTTTTGACAGTGAGTCACCTCTTTAGATACTTTTCTAGCTTCTAGTTCAAAAACAAGAGGCCCCTATTGGTGCTCCTTAATATACTTATCAAGCAAATTCAGACAATTTGACTCGAATCTGACAAGTCCAACCACACTATCTCTATTTCTTTAGTCGAGCAAGAGTACAAAAAGTTACTAACTTGAGTTATAGTCAAGTTTTAAGTGGTGAGCATGGGGTCAAACCGGAAACTATATTGACTTGACTAGTAAAACGCTTTTCTTTCTTGTGTGCATGCCCATGTGTGTGTGTGGGAGAGAGAGAGAGAGAGAGATGTTCACCTCAACTTCCTGTCGATCATCAGATCTCTCAAGGACCGACCAGAAATATTCGAGGCCTCTAATCTTCGATGGAATTGCAATCTTTCATCTTTGTCAGCACTATGATATGAATCAGGAAGTTAGAAGACAAAAATGATTTCCATGAAGCATATCCATGATGACTTTACACAAGCAATAGAAGTTTTCATTACCAATTTCTTGTTGAGTGAACTAAATACAAGACACTAACCTTTCAGGATCCACCTTCTCTGAATATCCATAGAGGGGGCTATTTGGTTCAAGCGGTGAATCACAGGAATCATTTTCTGCGGAATCACTTTCCCCTGCTGCAGAAATATGCGTCATAAAGATGGCCTTAGTTGAACGGGGAATCAGTTGGCCTGGAAATCGCATAAGATCCACTAGCAGTTCCACTGAATTCAATGTAACCATCACAGACATGTGCTTATACAAGTCAACACACTCAACACCCCCCTCATTTGGTAATCCCTGAGAAGAGAATCATTTTCAAGAAACTAGTTAGTAAGTTGAAAACTAATTATTCTGTGTGAATTATAAAAATTAAAAATAAAGCATATTTCCAAGAGGAAACTTACCACCATGAGCCTACTTTCAAGGCCTACTGTATCTGCAAGAACCTTAAACAAAATAGCTCGAGAACGACATGAACCATGCTTTATTTGCCCTAACATCTGGACAACACGGTTCTCAAACATGTGGGAGCTCTCCTCTAGTGCAGCTTTTGCAGGACTCTCCACATTTGGCCTTTTATAAACATCAGAAACCTGTTCAGGCAATAGCATCAGTGGCCAACTAACTATAAGTTTTCTCTGCAATAAGAAAGCGTACGCATGACCTCAACAAGAGAAATACATGGGTGTATGTGCATGTTTCAAAGTGCAACCGCAACAACTTAATCGTAACAAGATAAATAAGACCACAGAGCTACATGACAATACGATACTCAAGCTATTGTGGCCAACATAACATCAGAATGATAAACTACGTTCAGGGTGTGGACAATTAGAAATTCTTAAACGGTTATGTGCATGTGTGTTGTGTTTTCTTGTTTCAATTGTTTGTCCATGTAAGACAGTATTGGCAGATCCAAATATGATGCAGGTACTTTGCCACAAACCCTGTACAAAGCAACCCAAGGGATTTCATCATGTTGGAAAGGAGGAGGGGGGACAGAGGGAGAGGAACAGCGCATAGTATGAGCTGGGGAGGAGGAATGTCTAATGCATTTTGCATAATAATCACCAACTGTCAAAAGTTCACACCAGTCCAGCAATCTTCTTAATTGTTGCAGCAGGATTTGAATTTGCTCCCTTAACCAGAGTTAGCATCAGCTGCTTCAGCATAGTCAGCTTTCTATCCTTTTTAAAGTCTACCAGAATGACATCAGCTCTGACGCCTTCTGCACCTAGTGCATGAAGCTCTTCCAGTGTGGGAATGTTATCAAAATGCTCTTTGAGCCGTTTCTCCTGCTCAAAGTTCCAAGATCAAATTTCAGACCATATCCAGAACAAAAACTTAAGGTTCCATAAGAAGTCATATGAATCTGGCAAACTTCATGGAAAGGAACCAATATAATAGTAAATCAAACAGCACTGCAAAATATCCAAAATTGTGGGGAACACAATAATCTTCTTGAGGTAAAACCAATAAATGAAGAATCTTACATTTTACTTAATCAGAAATGAAGCATTTTATATTACTCCTCTTGCATAAACAATAAAGCTCATATTAAGTGAACTCTTCGGTGGAGGTACGAAAAATTTGATTATTTGCACTACATGCAGTTAGAGGATCATTTTTGCACCAAATCTGAAAGATCAAGCTAAACTTGTCAACTAATTTTCGCATTTTCTGTACTTTATTTGGTTGAAATCTTTTTAATATGCTTAAGCTTGTGTTTACCAAAAATCATCCAAAACATTATATTAAGGATAGAAATGAAACTTCAACTTCAGTTGGGGCTAATCATTGCAAAGGCTGAAACTAACAAAGTAAAATTAAAGCAGCAGAGGGCTTCCAGATAAACAATAAAAAACAAGAGGCAGTATGAAGAGTCAGTACCTAGGCTTCAATCCCATTAATCCGTAAAATAACACTCTTCTAATTAAAAGAGGAAAAAGCTGGAGCAAAGATGCTACCAGAAAATACAGAGAAATGTAGCAATACACTTTCCACTAACTTTAACCTAGCAAAAGCAAGGACTTGGAGAGTATCTTAGAGGAGCTTTGCTATATATAGAAAATTCGCAACTTCAGATCTGACTGATTTGTGGGATCTCATGGACTAAACTTCACAGTGCTTGTATGATGTATGAGACCTCTTTGTAAATCTTATAGTTCCATGTGTCTTTCCAAATTTATATCTAACAAAAACATTTAAAAATAAAAAACGATGTATTTAAAGTCAAGCGCACTGCAAATTAAGCAGTTTCTATTTTTCAAGTTCAACCATTCATGATGCAAACAAATGACAACTAAATCACAATACTTCTGAAAGAAGGGAAAACATTTACAATAAGCCAAAATGTGAGGCAATTGGATGATCACTATCTAATGACACCAACAAATATCAAGACAATTCTATTAATTGTGCAAATGTAGGCTATTAGCTACACAAGCCAATATAAGATCAAGCTTCAAAAACGGCGCCTAAGCATAATCACAGGTAGCAGGAAATAAAACAAAAAACATACGATGAGCCCCAGTTCAGACCAGATGGTCATTAGCTACAGCAAATAATATCAAACTTAGTTCTTACAGGAATGACAGAATAAAATCCATTTGGAATCGGGTCAGAAAGCATTCCAGTATTCCAAAGGATTTGGGAGGCTGTCTGAGGTGACATTGCATCTTGCTCAGCATTCCTAGGCGATTCTTTGTTACTTAAACTTTCTTCTTGAGAACCCAAGGTAACAGATGCAAACTTCTCCATAAAATCTGAAGGCCACCATGGAACAGTCGGAGTCCCTTGCTCAGATGGCCCAGCCTCGTCTCGTGTCTCTGCCATGTCCTCAAAATTCTGACATGCAAAAGCATTTTGCCCACTTCTTACCCCATAGAAAAAGCTTATTAGCTAAATGTACTTCTCAGACAACAGAAAAGTGATTCATACATATCTTTTGGTCTAACTTCAGTGAGCTGGGGGCCATATGACCTGACAGAAAGACGAAGAAGAGATCATATTGAACACCTGGAATCTAGATAAGCAATGGAGTTCCACACTAAAGTGAGAATAATTACTACAAGCAGAAAGCAGTAACAAAAGATAGCAAAATCCCAAGCCAAAGTAATATCATCAGCTTCGCGCCACAATAGGCTAAAGTAGTCCGGTTTGCTTGGCTAGATCTAAGGGCTCTGCCATGTGTGTCTCATAGAAGATTGCAAATATTGAATCACCAAGACCAATATCACATCTGACATTATTCATACAGTTTAGAGTAAATCGAGTAAAGTAAAATCAAGTTTTAGCACTACCTTCACCATCATCCTTTTCATGCATCTAGTGAAGAGTTTTATGCCCCAATCAGTTTCTTTGACATTCTCTCAATTTACACAGCAGTAAGTTGTGTCAATCCTCAAGCCTCTTTCATCCATAAGTTAAAAAGTAAAAAATTCCTGTATGTTTATAAAGGTATACCCACAAAAATGAATATCTGTTGATTAAACTCAAATTCCTTCGAAAATGTCAGTTCGCACTTTAAACATCAAATATAGGCATGAAAAAAAGCAGTAGAACGATATCAAGAGATGGACAAATACGTGAAGCAAAAAAACTGATGGTCGAGTAAATGTTTCCTTAACTCATTAAGACTTAGCGGCGGAGTAAACCAACACAGTAAATCACTTTCTTCCATCCAGATCTTTAAGATGCCAAATGAAGTAAAACATTCCGTCTAAAAAAAGGGCAATTAATCAGAGGCCTCACAGCCCCTACAACAGAGATTCTTAGAATATCAATCAACTCTAAACATCCTCCAAAGGGTGTAGTGAAGGGACTATTCCTACAATAGATGCAAAACAAGATATGCTAGGCAGCAGACTTTGCAGGTGATATATAGACTTAATACTTAATTCACCAGTTAAGTTAGCTTTCTCTCACTGATACCAACAGTCCTTGATGGTTAGCGGTGTCAGTGAAAACAAATGGTCTAGTTCAATCACCAAACAGCAAGCAAAACCAATGCTAACATTAAGGAACATAAATGCACAGCATGGTTATTGATTATCTAGCTGTAGGACCAATGCACATTTAAATAACTATGATGAAGAAATTTACTGTTATAGGTCGGTTTTAAATAATCATCAGCAAAGTGCATCCACTAGAACTTTAAGCTGAAAATATGCAACAAGCATTGTGGATGGTGATAAAGTGCAAACACTCCAAACTATTTTGAATCCATCATGTTGCAAGAAGCAGTGAAAAAACTTTGACCGTCCAAGATTGCTAGAAACATCAAAAAGCGATTGGTTTATCAGTCTGACACCGACAAACCAACACATCCACTATAGCATCTTCAGATTTCTAAGTTTGAGCATCCACCAACAATAGACATTCCATGTTTGAGGACATACGGAACTGGCAATGCATCTGCCACAAACTGACAATACGTTTCAACCGCCAAAAGCACATTCACGATTTCCCCACAGCTAGTGCATCTACAATAAAGGTAGCATCAATCAGAGTTTCGCTTCCATGATCACAGCTTCCAGATTGCCGACCTACAAGACCACCGCTAATCTCTCAGGGGGGACATCGAGTAACCAGCATCACAGGGGATTTCACGCCGCATCGAAATAAGATTGAGCTCCGCACATCCATCGAAATGCTCAATCAACAAGTTAAAGGTCTCCGTCTCTCTTCGAATCACATTCGCGACATCAGCCCTACGAAAACTCAATCCCACACTCAAATTTTCCCCCCCGGGCGCAACGCCGCCCAATCCATCAAATTCTCCATCTCAAGTTCACGCACTAAGCGAATCGCATTGAGCGCGACTCCAAGCGCGGGGAGAGACCAGCTCGACGAGTCGGAAAACCGTTCACAATCTAGCAACTGCGGCAGCGGCAGCGGCAGCGGCGAAATCGATCGCCGCGCGCAGCGACGACGGCGGGGAGATCACCGACGCGGAGCGGTCAGGAGAGGGAGAGAGAGAGAGAGAGAGAGAGAATATATTACCGCCAGCAGATCCGCGCATTCGCAGGCGCAGGCGCTCGCCCGCACCGACCGAGACCATTCGGAATACTTCACCGGCACATCGCGGTCTACATCGAGCAATCTCGCCGGATTCCGGCCCGGAGCAAGGAGAGGAGAGGAGAAGAGAAGAGAGCGAGGGGGGGGGAGATGGGGGGTGGAGATGGAACAGGGGAGGGGCCACGGCAACGTACGTATCGATGTTGTTATATATATATATATATATTGGAGATGCGAAGGAGGTCAGGCTCGGTTTCTCGCGCTCTGTAGAGATAGGGAGAGGGGGAGAGGGAGTGAGCGTGTGTGCGCGAATTAAAAAGAGAGAGAGAGAGAGAGAGGGAGAGAGATGGAAACGAGGCGAGACCGTGGAGGGAGATGGACTCGATCGTTTTTTGGGTTCGATGAGGGACGAAAATGCTCGGCGGAAGGGGAAAGCGATGGGCTTTTTCTTTTCTTTTGTTTTTTGCTGCTTCTTCTCCTTCCGTCCTTTCTGTTCGCGGGCGCAGAGAGAGAGAGAGAGGTGAGTCACGTGCAAAGCGTGGGAGATCTGGGGCCACTCTCCGACAGCCAGCTGGCGAAGGGTTGGCTCGCCCAACTGACTGGCACTTTTCATTCCGCGTGAAACCTACCGTAAAAAAAAAAAGAAAAAAGAGAAGAGAAGAAAAACACTCGCTCCCCGCCACTGTTTTGCTTTTTCCAGGGGGGGCGCAAAATGTGTTAAAAGCAGCGCTTAATTGAGGTAAAAGGAAATATTAGGTTTTTTTTTAGTGTTTTTTTTTCGACCGAGGCGAAGTTTTTGTGTGGTAAAAATAATTAGAATAAAAGGTTTTTTTTGGTGCGGGTACAAAACTAAAGCATCGTGGAAATGATTTAAAGAGTTTATTATGAGATTTCACGAGAGAAATTTAGATTTATAGAAGTCAATGGATCTGTGACCCCTTGAGAGCACTGCGTGTTGTCTTTACTAACTTTTTAAGATGCGATTTTATCTATCATTTGAATGATTGACTATGATTCTTGTGAATAGAAGTGCAAGCATTCGGGGAAGGAGGATAAAGACTTGTATGGGGACGTGGAACAAATGTAACGTATAGGATAGAAATCGATCGATAAAAATAAAACATTTCAAATATATATCTTCTCTTATAGCTAGCGTGCATCAAGTTTAGTTCGTTTCATAATCTGAACGGCAATTTGAGATCTAATGAAGCATGGTTTTTGAGCTTGTTTTGAAGAGAGAATTTTCATTTACAGCGAGGCTGTACTTCGTTTATCACGTATCAAAGCAAGGGTCCTTACCAAAAAAGAAAAAAAAGCAAGGGAGATACTATTGTGGAAAAAGGAGGTCGGAGAAGTTGGAGACAATTGTCCAAAAAGTCATAAACCTATTGTACGGTGGCCAATTCGGTCATAAACCTTTCAATTACGTTAATTTAGTCATAAATCTATTATACGGCAATCAATTTAGTCATAAATCTTTCTAACTGTGTTAATTTAGTTCTAAGCCTTTTAACGCGATTTATTATTGCAGTCCTTTTAGGTAATTTTGGCCGAGAATAGCCGAAGGACTATATTGGCAGATTATTAAAAGGTTTAGGATTAAATTGACACAATTAACAGGTCTACAACCGTGTCGACCCTCGTGCCATATGTCCATGACTGAATTGACACAATCGAAAAGTTTATGGCTGAATGAGCCATCGTATAATAGGTTTAGGATTTTTTTGGATAATTTTTCTTGGAAAGTTGTATCCATAATTACGAATGCACGTCTTATATCAATGTTCGAAGTATGTAGCTCTCTCCGTTGCTGCGTTTCTTGACCTTCGTTCCGACGAACGAGGACACCAACCACACAACCAAACAAAAGAAGAGAGTGAGGTGTTTTCCACTGTTGATGTGCAGTGCTCTGTTTTTTCGTACCCGCCAGGAAAATGGTGGACCAACTTCGACTTGCTGTGCGCGTTTTGGCTTTCATGCGATGGGAAATTCTTCCCGATCCCCTCGCACGTGGGGGAATTCCAAATCTTTTCCTTTCGAGACTGTTATTTGCAGCGGCGGTGGGCCGTGTCCGGGCGACCGTGCGTGACTTTGAGAGTCGTGATTGTGATGCCGAGGAACTTGTTTTTTTTAGGGTTAATACAACGAAAAATTCTAAATTTGTACATTTATGATACATTTATTTCAAATTATTTTTTTATCATAAAAAATTTCAAACTGGTATACCTGTGATAATTTTACCCTGAACTATTTTTTTGACCACCAAAAACTCCAAACTGGTACATCTGTGATAATTTTACCCTGAACTTACCACAAAAAATCTCAAACTGGTACATATGTGATAATTTTACCCTGAATTAAAATTTTAATATTATTTTTTATTTTTTCAAATTTTTATTTATTTGGTATTCTTTTCTTTTCTTTTTTTTTTCATTTTCAAACTCTGGCCGATCCTACGCCGAGCGACCCTCGCCCGCGTCGGGCGAGGGCGACCCTCGCCGGCTTCCGCCTCTGGCCGGTCGCTGGACTAGCAACCGGCCAAGAAAAGAATAAAAAATAAATAAAAATTCAAAATAAATAAATAAAATAAATAATATTAAAAATTAGTTTGGGGTAAAATTGTCATAGTGTACCAGTTTGGGGTTTTTTGTTGTATGTTCAGGGTAAAATTATCACGGGTGTACCAGTTTAGGGTTTTTTATAGTCAAAAAAATAGTTTAGGGTAAATGTGTCATAAGTGTACCAGTTTAGAGTTTTTCGTGGTATTAATCCTTTTTTTTATTGGAATATTTTCGCTTTCGCTCGACAGATTTATGCGCTGCGCCATGCGTGGCTAGCGACTACGACGACGGGTCGTGCCAGCCCATGTGCCCCCGGGCTCGAGCATTATTTCCCTTTTTCTAGTTCGTTAAATTAATTAAATATTTGATTCATCGGTTAGATATCAATTTAAAAAATTCAATTACCACAAACAACTGCTCAGTGTTTAAAATTGTTTTAAAAAGGTAAAAGACCACCAAAAAATCTCAAATTATGTCATTTATAACAAATTTACCCTGAATTTTTTTTGTGATACGAAAAATCTCAAACTATGTCACTTGTGATAAATTTACCCATAATTTTTTTTGTGACATGAAAAACCTCAAATTATACCACTTGTGACATATTTGTCCCACAATACTTGGGCCCATGGACATTTTCGTTTTTTTTCTTTTTTTTCTTTTTTTCTTTTCTTCTCCAGCAAGGGCTACCTTCACCGGATCCGGCGAGGGTGACTCTTGCCTTGGCGGGCGAGGGGAAAAAAGATAAAAATGCCCACGGGCCAAAGTATTGTAAGGTAAATATGTCACAAGTGACATAGTTTGGGATTTTCTTGTCATAAAAAACAGTTCAAGGTTTTATCACAAGTAGCATAGTTTTGGATTTTTCGTATCACAAAAAAAGTTCGAGATAAATTTGTCACAAGTGACATAATTTAGAATTTTGGTGATCTTTTCCCTTTTAAAAAATACATAGAAACAATCGAGTTTAAGAGAACAACATGGCACTGAGCATCCTTGGCTAGGCCTAGCACACTAGCTGGCATGGCTCAACACTTTTATGACGTTGGGCTCACCCCAGCACGGTGTGCCTTAAAAATTGAAAATAATTCTTGAAAAGCCAATTTGCACTCGAAGATTGATCTCTTGGCGTACGTAGGATACTGTCATAAACCGACCTCTCATGTGTGGCTATGTTCGTAGCAATTGGAGATGAGCGGTTCCAGATTCCTTAGAGGTTCCACCTGGAATCTAAGGAACCTAGAGCCTACCATCAGGTAAAGGTTCTTCATTTTTTAGAAATTAAAACCTACACATCGAAACTTAGAACCTACCATGTGTTCCAAGGTCTACTTAAATTTCACCTATAATATTAATTGAATAATTACAATGAATCATCACTTTTAATAACCACTACTTGCTGTTACGATCCATTGATCATAATTTATATTTAGACACATGAAAGATATGAAACATTAACAAATTATAAAATGAAAGTTTAAACTAGTGATTTCAAATTATACACTTATCATCTAATGCCGTGGAACACTTTAGGATCATACGAAAATATAAACCAAGAAAAAATAAAAAAAACTTGTTTTTGGAATCTCGAACCTACTCGTCGAAATAGGTTTTCTAATTTTTGGAATCTGAAATTTACCCCGCATGCCTTGAAACCTGAAAGTTATAGGTTCCCATTAGTCAGGTTTACAGATTTCAAGTTCTACCCTAAAATCGTGCTCACTCCTAGCAGCAATCGGTATTTTGATAATTGCATTATCAAAAGTAACGAACAATATTATGTCCGAAATTCCGTAACTAGTAATCGTTATCCTAATTTCCACACAGAACCTTACCTGATTTGTGGGGATATGAATGCCTCTCAAACGTCAGAGCACAGTGGCGAGTACCGAAGTTACATACATGAGAGTGAAAGAAAGGAGAAATGGACAAAGCTTATAGTAGCCCCTATGGCCTCTTCAAGCTTCTTTCGAATGATTGATTGTTGTAGGCAATATGGTTCATGTGCTGTCCGGAACTGAACCGTGCATCAATCACTATACCAATAATAGACACGCTTGCCTTCCTGGTACACGTTAAGGCTTCCCTAAAATGAGCATGCAATCTCTTAGCTAAATTTGACCAAACCTCATATTCAGAATCAGGATAGGTGACCAGTAATTCATCCATTCATGCCCCAGCTCGCGGATTGGTTCGCGGCCTACTACGGCCCGATAGACCTAGAGCCTGTTTGATAATCATGCCACCAAGTGCAAAGATGGGTATTGAGTCAATTGGACTATTGGAGGACACCCCGAAAAACTTCTTAAAACTGTTATGTGCCTCCCAACTTGTGAGAAGTTTTTCATCGTGTCCCTGTCGATGGCAATCCAGTAAAAACAATTCGGTACCATTCCCATATTGAAACTTAAGGTAAAATGACAAAGCATGTTTGCGTGCTCGCCCTTTTTTTTGAGCATATCTATGCTCATAATCTCTGAATCGATTTTTGAGCTTCGCGAATCCATAATTACACGAAGTTTCAATACAAAAGATGGAAGAAGGGGGTCTTCTATGGCTTAACCACGATTGGATCTGAATCTGATCGACCCCCGTTGGATCTGAGTCAAACGTGACACACCCATTGCTCAGCACCTTATAAATATTCAGAAATAATTGGATGAGTGCGGTCCAATTCATTGGTCCAACTGGGAAGGAAAAGGCTTTTTCGTCTCATGTATTACCAATCGTTCCCCCATTCCAACGAGAAAAAGACAAGCACGACCGAAGGACTTTAAGGCCTTGTTTTCATGGAGACAACGCGAGGAAACGAAGACCGAATCTTACAGCAACGTCGGTGTGAACTCCCGTGCGCATATATCGTTGCGACATTAAGACAGGAGCCGCCTGAATCCGGCCATTGACTCGGCTCTATTGCCGGTGCTTTTTTTTTTTTGGACAGGAAAAAAAAGTTTAAATCACAGCGTTTTGATGCCTTTATTTTGCAAAAATACATTGTTTGGAAAATATTTTTTTAAATATGTAAATGAATGAACGAAAAATATTTTCATCATTTACAAAAAGGCTAATCCATGAAAAACTCTAACTGGTATATCTGTGATAAATTTACAATAAACTAATTTTTTGATAACAAAAAACTCCAAATTAATACACTTGTGACAGATTTACCTTCCGTTAATTTTCGTTAAATTTTCCTATCAAATTATTGAATTGGATGATACGAGTTTCGGGTTTTACCCTCCCTTTTTCATAGGTGTACCGATTTATGATTTTCCGTGGTATTAATCCAATTTAACAGAATTATGGGAGTCTAGTTTTGGATTTTTTATAGCCAAAAAATTAGTTTGTGGTCAATTTATCACGTGTGTACCGATTTGAGATTTTTTATGATAAAAAATCAGTTTTTAGTAAATTTATCGCGGGTGTTTCGGTTTGGGATTTTTGTGATATTAACTATTCATAAAAAAATATAATGAAAATATTTTTATTGACTAATTAATTCAAACGAAATTATTTATTTGTTTATTTTCGAAACAAAAGGAGTTGTTAGGCGAGAATACTCGATGAGTCTCGAAGTTCGGCTTAAGCAACTGAAGTTTGACTCGATCTAACGCTGCCACGTGGCAAAAGATTGGTGGCAAGGCAACCTGCGTTTTGGTAAGTCCCACTTTGGCTCGGCACGAGCAACCTTGGAAAGTAGACCTCCACGTTCTTAATCAAATCACAGGCCCTCGTGACTCACGAGATCGGTGATTAAAATATCGAATTAGAAAATAAAATAATTTTAATTTTCATTGTAAACTTTTTTTTATTGGGTGCAATCGATTTCTTCTTTTCAAAAAAAAAAAAGGAGATTGGCCCGGCTTCTTTTTTCCCGGGCCGGGTCGATTCACTTCGGGCCTGAAGAGAAACAGCTTACGTTAGAGAATCACAAAAGAGAAAACCCTTTGCCGGTCCTTTTTTTTTTTTTGGTCTTTCATCGAAAGTAACATCTAATCCAAATACCAATCTCGCATTTCACGACCGTAAATCAAACCAACAAATTTTCAAAATAATGATCTCTAATCCGACACACTTGTTGATCGCGCAAGCTCTTCGAAACAACAATCGCGAATTCAAAATCGAACCCAGTAGAACAATCCTCCTTAAGATGGGTGATATGATACAGCCGCAGCATAAAACAACAAAAAAGGCTCAACCGTTCACTCGCGGGACAAAAATGTCGGGCCACCCATTACGCATTTCCGTCCATTCTCATGCAGGCTGCGTCCGATGTCAATGTTTATTGCGTGAATCAGTTTACACTTTTGACCAATCAAATGCTGCTCGCGATCAAACCATTTTAACATAAGCTTGTTGGTGAAATCACTAGAACACTTTCGCTCTTGAGATTTTATTGAAAATCAAGTCTAGGTTAAAGCAACACGAGCATTTATCACTCGTTGGCTATGATGGGCTTCTTCGTTTCTTTCGCTTGCCATTGCACTTCGGCCCACGCCTATAAAGCCCAAACGATGTTTGGCGATTACATTTTTGAATCTCTCACTTGAAATTCCCTCCCATTGCCTCTCTGGCCTACAAGCTTTCATCGGCGATGTGCTGCGGATGTTGCGCGCGACGGAAGCTTGATCGTGCGGTGACACGCATCGATTTTACTGAAAGGCGTGGAAGCAGAAGCTTCACTTTGTTTCATGTCTTCATCTCCTCAAATTTTACCATGATTAATTGTTATTGTGAAAAGTGAGCTCCGAGTTTACCTATTCATAATTATATTATTTAATTTTATGAATAATAGATACAATTATCTATTATCATAATATCTTGAACCTCTTCCGGATGCCCTTGGCCCATATGTTCATTTCAGGTATGTTTTACGATGCAACATCTATGCACAATTCATTCTCAATTAACTTTCGAATATTAGATCGGATAGGTCGATTTGAAAGGTCCGACCAGGCACTGGGTCTTTAATCTGGTTTATGGTCCCATATCACCAGTGTCGCACCAATCAAAACCAAAAGCATCGTTTGTGTCGTTTCAGATCGAAACGAGTCGGACCAATTAGCTTTAAGTGCTTCTTCAAACTTGGAAAGATATTCTAGACGGCGGTAAGCTTCAAGGGTCAAAACCCTGCCCTCATAGACCTCCAAGGACGTGAAAGAGCAACTGTCCAGTTGGTCCGACAACTTCCCAATTATTAACGTCGGCAAACCTTATTCACAGATGCTTTGCTTTTTTCCGAAAATAACTTTAAGAAGTTGATCTCCATCATACTCGAATTTACCTTCTCTGGAGCGCGCCCACACCAAATGGGTTAGGTAAAGCATTGACCTTTTCGGTTTTGTTATAAATGTACCGAATATATTCACCTTGTACTAAATCGATTTGCTTTTACCAGTTGAACCAATCAAATTGCGCGCAACGATTGATCGTGCGATATGGCGGTCCAATGCTTCTTTTATGGTCCAAGGACTGATGCACCTAGGGGACCGGTGGACTCGTTATGCGATTGGATGAAGTCAATGACGTCGGATTGAGCTCAAATTTAGTCAGCTGAAATGAAACGACGTGCTGATCAATATTCATAGCCTTTGGCTATGATTAACGATAGATTTTCGCAAATCGAGGTCGTTTAGATAGTTTTTTTAAATTATTTTAGTAATTTTCGAATTAAGAGTATTTTTGTAATTTTTGCGTTTTTTTTTCATTAGGGTTAACACCCTTTATAAACTCGTTTTTAGGGTTTTGAGAGATAGTAGTTTTTGGATGTTTTGAAAACTTATTGATTGTTAATCGATTGAGAGAACAGTTTGTTCCTCATTATTATTTCGATTTTTTTGTTTAACCTAATTTCTATCGCGTTTCGGCATCAATTGGTATCAGAGCACAGGTTGCTTGAATCAATGGCTGAACAAAATCGTGATCGTGGACGGCGAGCTCGTGGTGGCCGGGGGCGTGGAGGCATTCCTGAAGCAGACGACCAATCGCGTCTAAGAGATCTGCGAGGTGTAGAAATTGAAGAACAGAAAAGACGAATCCAGGATTTGGAGCGACAACTTGCGGAGGCGAGGTTGGGCGTTTAATCCGAAGAAGGAGCGGAATTTGAGAATTCATCCGATGATGAAGAAGAAGACATAAATCCTTTCGGGATTTTGAACCAAAGGCAGAATCGAGGAGTACAACCTGGAAATCAGCGTTCTTCTCAAAATTTCGGAATGAAGATCGAGATTCCCGAATTTAATGGTAAGGCTCATTCTGATGAGTTTGTTGATTGGTTGCATACGATAGAACGGATTTTTAATCTTAAAGACCTAACTAAGGGGCAAAAAGTGAAGTTAGTGGCTATTAGGTTGTGAAAACATGCTTCGATTTGGTGGGAACACATGAAAAAGCAATGCGTTAGAGAGGAGAAGCCAAAGGTGAATTGCTGGGAAAAGATGAAAAAGTTATTGCAGAAAATTTTTTTGCCTACCCATTATAGACAAGAAGCGTTTATCGAATATCATAATGTCAAGCAAGATGATAAAACAGTTGAGGAATTTACAGAAGAATTTGATCGCTTACGGATGCGTTGTAATGTGGTGGAGGAAGACGAGCAGACGATTGCACGATATCTAGCGGGGCTGCGATATGAGATCTCTGATATTGTCCAATTACAACAGTATTGGACATATGAGGATGTGTGTAGACTAGCCCTAAAGGTGGAGAGGTAGTTTAAAAGAAAGAGCAGCAATTCTAAGTAGTCAGGCAGCGGTTCCAAGTGGTCAGATAAAGAATTTCAAGGAAAAGCGGGAACATCAGTAGTAAATTTGACATCAATCATAGTTAAGGATGTGAGTTCTAAACCTGCATCTAACGAGGGGCAGAGTAATGCTGGAACTAGCAGGGGAGGAACTGCAGCCAAGCGGTGTTTCAAGTGTCATGGATTCGAGCATTTTGCTGCTGATTGTCCGAACCGACAAATTGTGACGCTTGTTGATAATCCGGTCTTTGATGAAGGTCCAGTTTATGATGAATCTGAAGGTGAAAAAGAGGATGCGGATGTGGAACAGGAAGGGATCATCTATGCTGATTCTGGTGAGTCTTTAGTGGTTAGAAGAATATTAAATGTTGCTGTAGCGGATGATGAATCATGGCTTAGACATAATATTTTTTCATACTAAGTGCACTAGTAGAGGAAAAGTATGCAGCGTGATAATAGATGGTGGGAGTTGTGAGAATGTGGTGTCTACGACTATAATGGAAAAGTTGGGGTTGAAAACAGAAGATCATCCTCAACCATACAAGCTGTCGTGGCTTAAAAAAGGGAACGGGATGAAGGTGAGCAAAGGGTGTCTTGTGCAATTTTGGATTGGAAAAAATTACATCGATGAGGTGTGGTGTGATGTAGTCCCAATGGATGCTTGCCATATTTTATTAGGGAGGCCGTGGCAGTTTGACAGAAAGACACAGCATGATGGTTTAAGAAATATCTATACGTTCAAGAAAGATGGCCAAATCATTACCTTAGGTCCTTCAGATTTGAGAAAGAAAGTGAACGAATAATCTGCTGTTTAGGTCAGAATTTCTAGAAGAGGCAGTGAATGCGTTTGAGCTTTTTGCTATTATGATGATGGAGCGGAATTCTGACAGTCCCGAAATTTCTACCCAAGTTCTGCCCTTGGTTGAAGAGTCTACTGATGTCATACCGAAAGAGTTACCACCTTGGTTGTCGGGTGAGCACAATGTTTTTAGAACTTTTAATGTAGCGGATTTGTCACCTTACTACCCTGAAGAGGAAGAAGGTCCTGAGGAGGAAGAAGGTCCTGAGGAGATTGATGACGACAATGAAGGCGAAGAAGATTCGAGGACGAATCTTTCTCTAGCAGGGGAGGATGATGCACTTAGGGACTGGTGGACCCATTATGCGACTGGACAAACCAGCGGGCTTGAAGTCAACGATGTCGGATTGAGCTCAAATTTAGTCGGCTGAAGCGAAACGACGTGCTGATCAATACTCATAGCCTTTGGCTATGATTAACGATAGATTTTCCCAAATCGGGATCGTTTAAATGGTTTTTTTAAATTATTTTAGTAATTTTCGAATTAAGGATATTTTTGTAATTTTTGCGTTTTTTTGTCATTAGGGTTAACACCCTTTATAAACTCATTTTTAGGGTTTTGAGAGATAGTAATTTTTGGATATTTTGAAAACTTATCGATTGTTAATCGATTGAGAGAACAGTTTGTTCCTTATTATTATTTCGATTTTTCTATTTAGCCTAATTTTTATCGCGTTTTGGTATCATAGACGAGGCCTATGCTTAAGGGGGACTCAAACCCATCATCCGTCCGAACGCTAATCAATTCCGAGTTGACTCGAAGGGGCCTGATTAGCTGTCCAATTCTAGTCCTCCAATCGCCCAGCGCTTTGACATTGGCCGTCACGTGATCGTAAACTCGTGACCCGACGAAGAAAAACGAACGTGATCTCTCCCCCTTTTGTTCATCTTTATTCTTATTTTTCTATTTCTCTCCCGTTCAGTCAGATCTCTGTATTGTTTATTGGTTCAGCGCACGTTGACTTTGCATTGGAGCGCGGGTTCGCTTAAATTCCCACTCCACCGAAGGCAACCCAGCAAAACGCAAGCTGCCACCTCCGCATTATACGGTCACTGTTCATCTCTCTCTCTCTCTCTCTCTCTCTCTCTCTCTCTCATTCATTTGATGCATGTTCTCTGGGAGCAATAGCTGGGCTTCATCTCTGCTGGGTCGTCGTCTCGCAGCGGTACTTTTCCTTCTCTGGGTGTGGCTTCGCAGCAAGTTATTCGGTTCTCGTGTGTAGTCGCAGGTGGGGTGATTGCAACTCTGTTCCTTTGCTTCTTCACTCTGTTTACGGAGTTGAGTTTGTCGTGGCAACAATGCTTGGCGTTGTTCTTTTTCCCTTTTCCGTTTGTGGGGTTGTAGGAGAAGGTGTTGGTCGCATTGGATGTAGATTGTGCGTTGTGGCTGATGTTGGGTTTGTCCCGTTCGCGGGCTGAACTGGTCCCGTGTATCGAAATGGGTGGGACTCAAAAAGTAATTTTTGATTTCCATTTGATTGTTTCCTCGGCTCACACTGGACTAGGTGTTCTTGGGAAAAGAGCGAAGATTTTTTCTTTATCCATCTTGTGATAGAATTCGCTCCGAAACAAAATCCCGAAATGGAATCTGTCGGGACATTGTTGTGCTGAAAGCCTGAAACCATACACCGTTTGCATGTGCTCATGAGAAGGACCTTCGGGTCGAGTAAGAAAGGATTCGAGTCCATTCGGTATTTCCTAATAACCTTGTTATGCTTAGTGAAGATAACGAAAATGATGGATTCTTCTCCCGCGATAGCCTGCTTACTGTTGTAATGAGTTTGTTCTTTTTCCCGCAAAACCGAACGCAGCTGTGGTTGAGCTTCTGGAATATGAACATGCATTTGGAGATTTGGTGGTCGTAGTGTGCAGTGAATTGTTTAAAATTACCAATTGCCGGAGAAACATAAAAAGGTTAACTTCTGAATATTTCAATTCCTCAGCATTCGTCTCCAGTTCTTTCTTCGTTTCTTTTTTTAATTCATCACTTGTCTGATTCGCGTCTTCAGCGAGCTCTTTGACATTCATTTCCATATCAACTCTTTGCAGAAAATATATCTGAATAGAAAATTGTCATGGAAGATAGGCAACTGAATTACAACCAGCCGCTCCTTTCTACGAGGCGGTTCCCATCGACCCCAACTATTTCAGGAGGAGCTAAAGATCAGGGCATGAGGGGCGATCCTCTTGCCAAACTCCCTCCTCTTCCTCCTGCATACAGATCAGAGCTAAAGTCAGGTCCGATAAGTAGTCCAGGAACAGTGCCATTTACGTGGGAACGGAGCCCCGGGAGGCCCAAACACGAGCGCACTATGCAGATCCAAACTCTTAGACCACCTCCTGGCAGCCCCAAGCTTTCATCGGGCAGAACAATGAATGTTAAAAAGCAGTCCTTGGACAAAGTCTGTGACAGTAACCGCAATTTTGCATCCCAAAGAGTAAATGTCGTCCCAAATGAGGCATCAAAAGGAGGAGAAGCAGCGGCATGCGAGGGCTCTAAGAAGGGTGTTTCGGAGGAAGGGGATGAGGTCTATGTCGATGCACAGGATACTCTTTCTAGGACCGAGTCATTCTTTTTTAACTGCAGTCTCAGTGGTATAAGCGGGTTGGATGGTCCAGACAATGGAGTATCTGGGAAATTCTCAACAAATCCAGAAATGCAGGATTTCATGATGGATCGTTTCTTGCCTGCAGCACAAGCAATGGCATCGGAAACGCCTCCACGTCCTACTAGGAAGCAACCTCTGAAAAGAGAGCAACCAAAGTTTGTTAACCGGGCTATAAATATGGTTAAGCAGCAGCGAGAACAGCATTACAGGCCGACTACTACATCCCATTATGCCCCTGAATTAATAGGTGTGGATAGCCGAGGTGATGGTGATGATGATGATGATGGTGAATATGATGAGCCCGAAAAGTCTTCTTTCAAAGGCTGTGGGTTGCTTCCTCGCTTTTGCCTGAAGACATTTTGTCTCTTAAACCCAGTGCCAAGTGTCAAGACACAGGCTGCAGGACATGTTTCATTAGCCCATAGGGTGCAAGCTAAGTCTTCACGTAATGTTTCTAGCAAGGAAAGAAGCAGTGAGGTATAATTCTTGGTTTTTTCATGTCGAAAATTTTCATATCGACTCTACTCCTGAAAATGTGTGTTTGATGTTGGCCATCTTCTCCATTGCAGCACGCTTGTGATTTAGTAAGCCAGCAAAGATATGTCAATCGACATCCAGTGCCTGGGATTCAAGATGATAAGCTCATGCCGAATAGCAAATCAAGCCCAATCAACAAAATTACTTGCATGAGAGAATCTCCGAGAGCAGATCGGCCATTCAACAGCAGGAATTTTCAAGGAGTCAGTAGTGTACACTTCAAGACTGAATCATCTCATCCAATTCTTCAAGAAGAGAGAAAATTTTGTGGGAATACTAGGTCAACTGAGAACTCAAGGGTGGACGACTTCGTTCCTCCAGGAAAAGCACTCCCCAGCTTTCGACAATTTCTTATTAGTGAGGATAATGCAGGGGATACTGGCTTCAGAGCTCCCTCAGTTGAGAAGACTTTGTATGTTGACCGTGTACATGTTATAAGATCTCGTAATTCAGATACAAGTTCCTCTGATAAAACAGGAATACCTGACTTCAGACGAGATGAATTGGCAGCTGATGAAATGAACTATAAAGCTCATTCTGTTGACTTTTCAGCTGAGGAAGACAAGTATTCGAGTGCTTTAGATGAAACGGAGATGGAGCATGAAAGATCGGAGTCCACCGATTCCATATCACTCTTTCCTCACCATAGATTCAATGAGGATACACAAATTGATGTCATCAGGCCCAGACAGAGCATTGATGTGAAAATAACCTATGAAGTCTGCAGTGATGGGAAGAGTGGTCAAGGAAGCCAGTTTTCTCTGAGATCTGGTGGCCATAAAAATTCTTATGACAACGGTTCAAATCTCCCCATTCCCCCACAATTGCCACAGTGTCCATCAGAGTCTTGGCTAAACCGTACCTTGCCATTTGCATCCTCTAGGAACTTGTCTACACGATTTTCCGTAGGTTTGCTTGATTCTAACGCGTCAAAAGGTTCCAACTTTTGCAATATTAGCTCCAAGTGGGAAACAACTGTCAAAAAGTCTGATCAAATGAGGGGCATTTAACTCCTCATAGGGCATTCGGTGAGCACTTCAGTCACTGTTGATAGTCATGCTTTACCGAACGCATTTTCTTGTTCATGTTCTATTCCTTATTTCATCAGGGATTACTGGAGCTTGTGCCACAAGGCTAACATTGACCTCATCTAAATTTCATGCATGTTTTGTTCAGTGCGGTCTCACTCATTGAAGACCTATTCCTGCTTTTGTCCTGCTCTGACCCATCTCTCAAGTTAGTTGCTCTGTTCCATAAAACTGTTTGAGATTTCTTCAGTTTACTATCATTCAACAATAAAATTGACATTCTATGTTTGTTTTTCCCGGCAATGCATGTTTCAAGGGGTAACTTAATGGTCATTTTTTTTGGTAAGGAACTTAATGGTCATTTTGATCTCCGAAGTTGCCATTTTTCGTTCTTTGTTAGAAATAGAGCAGAATGTACTGCCTTATTCATTTACAATATTTATTTGTACTTGCTTAGGTGAAGTGAGAAGAGTTTCAGGCCAATCCACAAAGTTTCTCTTACAGTGTTGTGTTCATCCTGCAGACTCCTCCCTGCAAAACCATCCACAGAGCTCGCCGTCCACCTTGGTTTATAAAGCCTGATGTCCACCTTGTGCAATTGAGCGCTGTTTGCCTGGAGAGAGTCGCATTCTTACAATTTACATGGTAACTTATGCAAGTAGGGCTCTGGTCTGTTGGAAGGGAACCGATTGTTCCTAAATAAAAGTGTACGTGCCCGTTATATTCTTGTGTGATTGTTTGTTAGTAGTAAAGTATCACAATCGCGAGAAATTATTGTACACAGTCATTCTTGCAAGGCAAAGCCATATAAATTATGTATCAAGAAATATTTCTGTGGTTGCAAGGCGGTGGTAGGCACTGCTCCTTTATTCGAGCTTATATTACTAGGGTTAGAAGTTTAATTCCTCTAGTATACCTATTCATTTACCTTGCGATGTAGCACTTATACGGAATCACTTAGGGCTTGTTTGGTTCAACTTTGCAAATGAGTCTTGGGGAAATACAAATACCTCTAAGTTAAAGCCCCCTGGGGAAATACAAATGACGTTTGGTAAAAAATCATTTGTGAAGCTACTTTGACCTAAGTAGTGTTTGGGAAAATTTTTTTGCAAAGGGCTTTGGGAATTTTCTTTTTTATTAAAAAAAAAAGAGCTTACCCTACCCTTCGTCAAATGGCCGCCGGCGAGTTAGATCTCGCACCAGTGGCTATCGCCCGAGGTTAGGCGACCTAGGTGGCCCTTGCCGGGGTCACGCAACATCGGGTGATGAGGCTTGAGGTCGCGCTACCTAGGTGTCGTAACCTGGGGTCAAGCGACTCATGCGGCGGTCGCCTGGGGTCAAGCGACCCACGTGGCTGTCGCCTGGGTTGGGTTGCACGACCTCAAGCCTCATTGCCCAAGGTTGCGCGACCCCGGCGAGGGCCACCTGGTTGCACAACCCTCAATCTTGACCTTGACCCACAGTAGATCCGGCGAAAATAGTGGCTTGACGGCATGCGCAACCCTCAACCTCGACAATGGGCGACTTGGACCTAGACGTGGACCTCAACAATGAGCCAGTGAGCTTGAGGAAGAAGATGAATAGTGGTCCCCACCTGCTTTGAGCTTTCAGCATCAATGCTAGCATTTAGTCAATGGGGTCCCAAAAATGCTTGCCAAACACCTCATATTTTTTTCAAGGGGCTTTAGGGGCTCAAAGCCCCTTGGGAAAGCTGAATCAAACAAAGCTATATTCCTTTTGTTAGTTTGGGGATATTTTCATACCAAAATCATAAATTAATATATTGGCTTGCACTTTTTTTGGATGTCAGAACAAATATATAAGTTGTCATCGTCGTTGCCATTCTTTATTTTCTTGAATGGTCTTACTCCTTGTATCATTCAGTTTTAGTATCTTATTATGTTTATGGTTAGGGTTTCAAAGTAGGCTTGGGGTACAGTTTGGTGATTCTAGCTTTCGGCAAACCTAGCTTCAAGATTGGTTATGACACTACTACCAGCACCAGGTTAGTTTACCTTCTAGATTGGCTCATTAACTGATATTGATGCAGAGCATGTAACTTTTGCCTTAGAGAGCTTAGACTGTCTAAGATATCAGAGGGAGAAGAACAGCAGAAGTGCCAAAACTTGTGTACGGCGCTCATTTTAGTGCTAAAAGTTTCTTTTGGAACACTTTAGTGTCAAAATTTTTGAAAAACGATCACTTAAGTGTCAACTCTGATCAGTTTGGCTAGAAATCCGATGTGGCATTTTTTATTAATTTTTGAAGTCGATGTGGCTCGCCGGAGGTTGAGTCAGCATGCTCACTTGGATTATTTCTTTCTTTTCTTTTTTCTTTTTCTTTCTTCTTCTTCTTTGGTCACCGCCGGTGACTGGAGGCCGGTCACGAGCCACGGCTGGCCGCCTGGCCTCAGCAACGGCGAGGTCGACCTCGCCATGGCCGGGCGAGGCCGACCTCGCTGTCGCTGGGCAAGGGTGTGCTCGGGCGAGGCGAGGCGAGGCTAGCCCTCGCCCAGGCCACGGCGGCCTCGCCGGGGGTCGCCGTGGCCTGGGCGAGGGTCGGCCCTGCCAGATCTAGCGAGGGCTTGCCCAGGCTCGCTGAGGTCGGCCCTCGTTAGATTCGGAGGGGCCGGCCCTCGTCCAAGCCACGGTGGCCTTGCCAGCGGTCGCCCAGGCCATAGCAACCCCTGGCAAGGCTGCATTTGGTGAGGGCCAGTCTCGCCTCACCTGGGAACGCCCTCGCCCAGCGACAGCGAGGCCAGCCCTTGCCCAGGCCACAGCGGTCGCCCGGGAGAAGGCGACCCTCGGCGAGGCCAGGCGGCCGGCCATGGCCGATGTCCAGTCACTGGCCAAATGGAGAAGAAGAAGAAAAAAAAAGAAAAGAAGGAAAAAAACAAAAAAATAATCAAAAAAATAATTCAAAATTCAAAATTTACATGTGGAAATGTCATGTAAGACTGAAAAATTCAAAATAGACATGTGGAAATGCCACATAGATTAAAATTTTAATTAAAAAAGTCACGTATTAATTTGGCCGGAATTTCTTGTCATTGGCACTTAAGTGATCGTTTTTCTCCGATTTTGACACTTAAGTGATCCGAAACAAACTTTTGGTACTAAAGTGAGCGCTGTATACAAATTTTGACACTTCTAGTGTTCTTTTCTCGATATCAAAACTGCTACAGTATGAGGGATACTGACTTGAAGAGTGTTCTCGCTCTGAACAAATGAATCCGTTTATTACACGAGCAATAAACATGTTAATCCCAGGAAGGTCGTCGAGTACCTCGGAAAACCGCCGAATTCACTTAAGCTCTAAGGATTATATAAATTAAGCTGTAGACATTAGTTTAGCCTAACAAATCAATTGGAGGGGCAAGAAGCGATGTAGAACATGCTGCGATTTAACACGACATCAAACGCAAACATTGCATGTAATGAAACTCTCCAATATTTTGGCCATTGAGTTCGAGTACTACACAAGATCTCACTCCTCTGCTCATTGACACGGTCAGATCCTGAGTACTCAACCCAAAAGCAGCCTAAAGCACGAACAGGATCGATTTGCTTTTCTTCACATATTACAGACAAATACTCTTCGATTCTTCACAGTACTTTTTGTTGACTCGACGAACATGGGGAAGCCAAGGAGAGCGAGAGAGTCGTATCTGCTTCTTTCCTTCTTAGTTCGTCTAAATTTCTGACAAATTCGTTGCGGCTGAGACTCAACTGTAGATCGGGCAGCCATTTCTTCTCTTTCGCTCTTTCCGAACACGGACTCGCATCTTCATTGTTGAGCAGCATTCTTCTCTCTTGCAATCTCCGGAACTGTTCAATCACTCGGAAACCACATTGATCAGTATATCTACATATGTAAATTGCCGAAACGAGGCACAATTTAATATTCTTATTGAGATAAAAAAAAAAAGAACTCTCCACGGCTTAACTTTAAAAGTAATCTTCACACGATGAGACTTAGAAGCACCTCATCGAAAGTATCGAAAGAACAAAATGAAGGACGAAATTACTCTCATTAATTCAAACGACAAGATATTCTTGGGTACATTAGTGTAATGCAAAAGCTTGAAAAAGTATGCACGTAGATAACCATGCCAACTAGAAGTTTATATTTTCCGAAAATATTTATTTTCCCTGGTAGTAAGACTAGCATTATGTTGTCAGAATGACAACAATAGTTGATGAATCTAGCTAACATCTACCACGATATGTGCATCTTTTTCACTGATTGTGACTAAGATGATAAACATATATGGATGTCACATATGGAGAGTATTTGAAAATTAGGAAGGACAACGAATTATTACCTCAAGCCGAGATGAGGGTTCAAGCTGAGATTTACCAACAATATCCCCAGCCGATGATGAGATGTGCATGTGAGTGCATGAATTGGTTTGGTTGAACTTGTTCATGGTGCTCCATATTGATGAAGGCTGTGCAATACTACTGTTATAAGCATCGTCCAGATAAATGTTTGAGCAACTCCTTGTTCTAGTAACATGGCTTCCAATGAATTCACGCGGAGGCCATTTCTTCTCCTCAAGAAACATGCTCGGTCTCATGAGTCCCCTCATATTATTTCTCATCAACCCATCGGCTTTCATGCTGAACAACGATGTCGTTGAACCATCCAACTTGTGCCTGTTCTTAAACGCAGCGGCTGAACTTGCAAATAGTGTAGGGCTCATCGTTTGGTCGGCCAAATTAGCCCAAGGTTGGGCATATCTAGAGGAAGGAAAGGCAAAAAGAACAAAGATGTTATTTCGATTTGTTAGCTACGTTTAACAATTTTAAGTAACGCAAAGTAAGTAACGAAGTCTTATTCTTGGTCTTGAAAAGACTAGTTGATGCTTAGAACTATGTAATGCGGAGGCTTTTGATGAGTATATACCTAGTGGAGTTTGCTTTGAAGTCGAGTGCGTGCTTCAAAAATGGCGAGAGAAAAGGGCTTCGACTGTCCTTTCGGTAGCTCTCGTGAGCACTGAATCTTCCATAGAATTCTTGAAGCTGGTGATGATCTGTTCCTTGTAGCGCGCTTGTTAGAGATAGAACTGCTTATAAGATTGAAGGATGTAAGAGAGCATTCGATCATGTACTCTACTTAAAAGATTGGTGGGAATGCAATGGTGAATGACAGATAGGAGCAGACTAGGGTAGACGCGATCTCAAGAATCGCCTAGTACTTAAACTGAACTAAAAGCTGATAGACAAAATCATTCACGATGTTAAGAATAAAGTTAATGAAGTCATGAACACAGAGTCTTTAGTAGTTCGTACATTCTGTGAACATATTTACTGAATTTAACTTAATTAAGTCAACGTTGCTATGTTTGGATAATTAGAATGATGCTGAAGGTGGAGATTGCCTTAAGGGATTTGATGATGTTATATGCTCAGACCCATAAACAAGATCACCTCGATGATTTTGTCGGTTGAAGAAGTTTGACCTCTATATTTTGCTCATACGATTAGAACGACAAAGCAGACTGTTATAGGGTAGACCTACTTTACAACACTTCTTTCATTTTATTCTCACTTCTCACTGTCCTCCAAGTTGAAAACACATCCAAGGGAAATCTTCTTCTATCTGCGGCCACTTCTGCACTATAAGCTAGAGATGAGCCTTTTTCAGGTTGAATCCTAATTCCTACCTAGATAACCATACTCATGTCGACCCACGACGTCGATATTCTTATAAATATTATGAGCTTATTTGAACATTATTTCAAAACTTCTAAAGTAAATTTCGTGCTTAACATGTATGTCTCTTCTACAAGTTCCAAAGTAAACCCTATACTATTAATTTAATAGCGACTAGATTGTACTTTCTAAGTACCATAGAACACTGACATGATAATGGTATTAAAATACAACCAACATTCAAGAAACGACTAGAACATGCAAATGTAAATCAAATAAATGAGGACAACACAGTTCGCAACATAAAGTACGACACAACCATAGCCATTTTCAGAGAGAGAGAGAGAGAGAGAGAGAGAGAGAGAGAGAGAGAGAGAGAGAGAGAGAGAGAGAGGAAACTAAGATTGAGCAAATTTGAAAGAGAATGATGCCCATGAGAATGCAATTTATGTTGCAGAAATTAAACTGCTAATCAAGTGAAGTTCCAAGTTTACCTTGCCCAGATTCGTCGAGCTTCTTACTTCGGTACATCTGAAATAAAAGGGGAAAAAAGTTGCGGGACTCGAAAGTTAAAACACCGAAAGTTGAAAATTAATATAATGCAAAATGACTTGGTTTAGGGCACGAATCAAGAAGATAAAATAGCTTCTTTTTTCCATGTCTTAGCCTTGGAGTACCTGCAAGTGACTCTTTACATGGGCAATGCTGAGTCCTCTCACGTTCATCAACTGAAGCACCAATTTTGGAGTTGCTTCTGTTCCCATCAGCACCAAGAGGGAGAAAAATGCAAATCAGGCTCCTAGGACATAGCAATGAGACAGTTTCCCATGAAGTTGCTAGGGTTTGTGCGCCTCTTTTTTGTTTTATTCACGATTGATTTGACCGTATTTAATAGTCACTTTATAATCAGACACTTAATAATGCTTCAAAAATGAAAAGGTAAAATAAGTCTAGCTGCAGGCGATTTTCTTACTACTTTGGTTCCTTTTCTTCTTTTTGGAAATGTACGATACTTAGAAGATCCTTAAAGAAGTTTATTTGACCTTATTTAACCTAAACCGATGGTGTAAAGCTCCTAATTGATAGGGCAAACTTATAAACATTAACTATAGGAAAAACAGAAAAAATTGGGCTTGCATTTTTTTCATGATCATGATTAGCTCTTTCTATCACATCAAAATTAATAGAATGATTTCATCTGATAAATTAGTGATTTCATTTAGAGTAGGGTGAAAGTCCTGGCAGTTCTATATGTTTTTACACTGAAGAACCGCACAATTGAAAACTGAAGAACTTATTAGTAATCAAAGTTGGTCAGTGCATCTGAAAAATTGTTCTCTTATTAGTGGAGTTGTTTCCCTTTGCCCCAGCTATGTGAACCCTAGCCTCCATTTGCTCTTCCTTTTTCCTATATGCGTTCCTTTTTTTTCCCCATTTAGGACTGGTATTTCCAAATTCTAGCGTTTTATTTTCAAGAATTGTGTTCCACACAAGAAGATGCACCCGTATGTGCTATCTTCCACGAAAAAGTTCAAGACCGTTCATACATGAAAATGGAAGCTAAATAAACGAGACTTACTTTCTTGGCCTCCTAGCCTTTCAACTGCATGCACAAAAGCAAGGTGGAGCTCTGGAGTCCAACGAAGCCTCGGCATTTTGGACCGCATGTATTGCCGAACCGTCGCCGTTCTCTCTTTTCCCTTGTCGCTAGAGCAGTTTTTATTACCGCACGAAGAATCAACCTTTGGTGATGCCGCCTCGTCAGGATTATTTTCTTTGTCGGACAAAGAGTCAGCATCGTCATCAGCACTGAGACCATTCTCATCATTTTCCATATCTGCAGCTTCATTCAAGTCAAATGACAAGCATTTCTGATCACAACTGTCTATTGAAGAGTTTGTTTTGTATTGAACATCACTGAATCCTCCATCACTCTTATCTTCATCTGATATTTCAATCTTATCCCGAGTCATTGTTAGATACACGTTTGATAAGTACGATTATGTATGTATAAGTGTATTTGTGGTAGAGGATCAAGGTCTAGCTTGAACCCAAGCTTCCGGGGCCAGCTATTGACCTGTTGAAAGAAACAAGTATATTAGGTGATTATATGTTTAGAACAAAATATAAATAGCAAGAGATGGTGCATAAGATAAATGTACTTAAAATTCAAAAACAGAAAAGAGATTTAAGTAGCTAGATGACCAAAGTCACTCAAGTGCATTCACTTGACAATAAGGAGGAGCTCAAACTACCAATTGGTAATCCCATAATATACTATGGCATTGCTCTACATTGTTCTCCACTGACTTCTTGTTCCGGTACTTGTATTCTTCTGCCAACTTCTCTCTTGGAGTCATTGAGTTAAAGAAGATAAGCCATTACCCTTAAAACCTCAATGCTCAATAACTTAAAGGGGCCAAGACTTTTATACCGTGTGCCCCGATGAACTTCTCTTTTGCACAAGCGGTCTTGAGATCGAGACATGTCTAGTCATCTACAAGGAAGTGTTTACTTAGCATAAAAGTGGACATTTATTTCACGATCTCAAGAACTAGTCGTGCAATCAAAATGTTAGACCGGCAGCGTTTATAAGATTAATTCTTGCTACTATCTTCCCTCTTGATATTATTTCAGTTACCTATAGCTCATTTTGTCACATCCTTATCATGGGTTTATGTGTCCATGATCAGCTAATAATACTACTTTAATGACTAGCTCAGTTTAGCACATATCTCAATGGTCTTCTCTCTCTCTCTCTCTCTCTCTCTCTCTCTCTCTCTCTCTCTCTCTCTCAACACACACACACACACACAAAGAGTTAAGGCCTTGGTTCCAAGGTACATAGGCTGAACTTGCTGAGTGAGCTAACCCCTTGGAATAATCTGATTAGTAGATATTAAAAGGTAATGGAAGGAAACAACTTACAAAATGAGCGTCAAGATCATACTTTGAAGTACCTTGACTTTATTGGGACATTTTTGAAAGCGGGGGGAAAGATGAAAATTTGATCAACACCTTTTCTTTGCTAACATGAGTTAAGGGAGGGATTAGTGAGGTTAGAAGCAATATACGGTTACTAAGTAAGGATGACTTCTACCAACTAAATCAACTATTTGCTCACAGATTAACCATTCTGTGCACACTCACTTTTGCATTTGAATTGTAAGCAAAACACTTCCTTTCTTTCTAATATAAGAAGGATCTCGTAATTAACATTTCAATTAGTCAGATGGTTGACAAACATTGATATAAGTGGTATTAAGAAATAGCCAAATGGGAGAAAATGCGCTAATCAAAATTTAGGATTTCTCAATGTTGGCAACTTCAGGATACAAATTCTTATATGATTGTTTTTGGGACAAACCATCAACATAAATTGGTTAAATAATTAATTTCTGAGAAGTTAAAAAAACTCTTAAGAACCAATTGTATTAGAGAAAAACTGACAAAGTTTTTAAAGATAGTGTTATTACAACGCCCAATCGACTTCCCAGACACTCTTGCATTCATGATAGAAAGTGAAATATCACAATGACCCAATACCTAAAAGCCCATCCAATATCAATTATCTCATTAGCAAAAGCTACCGTGTATGTATAACTTTAATGTGAAGTAGTTTCCCTTCATTTATAAGTGTAAATCAGTTCGGTAAGAATTGGAAATAGCTGTTGAAGTATGAGAGAGTAGAGAATATGAGGAAAAAAATCTCCACAGAGAGAGAGAGAGAGAAAGAGAGAGAGAGAGAGAGAGAGAGAGAGAGAGCCATCAGGATCAGAGATCATGAAGCTTTCTGGGGACTTACCCACAAAATCACTTGAGTTCCATCCAAGCAACATGCGGATCCAAATTAAGCTGGCCAGGACCCTGCACGAGAGAGAGAGAGAGAGAGAGAGAGAGAGAGAGAGAGAGAGAGAGAGAGAGAGAGAGAGAGAGAGAGAGCATGGGTATTAGAACAGCTGACACAACAACACAACTAATAAAAAGTGAAAACCCTGAATTCAAGCTTTGCTTGCAGAGAGTCAGAGACAACCCTAACACATGAAAACCAAACAAGAAACACCCCAATTCTGCAAGAACGCACACACGAGCTCAGAGAGAGAGAGAGAGAGAGAGAGAGAGAGAGAGAGAGAGAGAATTACCCTTGCGTTGGTGAGTGGAGAGATGAGAGAGAGTGTCTCCGTATGGAAATTCGAGGGTTTCTCGCAAGTCCTCAGCATTTCAAATATTCCCTGAGCTAGCTAGACACTTTAAATATGTGCAAATCACGTTCGCCAGATAAATTATTAATGGACGAAGACTATTGTCGGAAAGCACCACACAGCCCCCGCCGCCCCCCCCAAACACCCCCCCTCTCTCTCTCTCTCTCTCTCTCCATCCACCCTTCAAGTTTGACAATTACATTTACAACCACAAACCCTCTCCTCCATCTATCTGCTGGTGCGTCTGTGCGAGACAGTCGAAACTCATGTGACTTTTGAACCCTTTCTCGTTCTTATTCCTCTTTTGACAGCTCGCCCTCTCCCTCCCTATCCTTCTCTCTCTCTCTCTCTGCCTACCCATCCGTGATGATCTTTATTGGTTGACTCTTTGCATGGGACTGCTCTCCTCTTTGTTCCTTCTCACCTTATTTTAAAAACTGAGGGAATCAAGTTTAATTTTAGTAGCACCAAGTTAAAACGATGAGAATCATGCACACATGCAACGATCCTTAAAGAACTGCATGCACCCTCGGATACCGAGCTTCGGCCGACCTACATTTCTACTAATAATCTCTTCTTTTTTCTCTCTTTCATATCCGACAATCTTTTCTATTATTTTATTGCTTGTTCTTGCGATTAAATTTTAAGTTTACAGTCCTTACCAAAAAAAAAAATTATAAGTTTACCGTAAAATGAGGTGCCCGTTTTGTTGGTTAGCCAAACATACAAACTCCGAAATATAAAAGCTAGGAACAATGTCCCATATATAGGATTATGATAAAATGAAAGGATCTTTACCAAAATAAATAAATAAATAAAATGAAAGGATAGTGCAAAATGAAGGGAATTTATATGCCTTCAAAATGGGAGACACGGATGGTAGCGAATCGCTTTGTGACCGGCCTTGCAATGAATCTCCTAAAAGGGAGGTCCATTCATCCGTCAACCACCACAAGTGCTTTACCAATTATAATCCATAAATGCATCTTCAGGAAGAATTCGATGTTCCATTGATACGATTCAGAGCCAGTTTACATAGAAATCCATTTGTGGAGTAAGCTTCATTTAAGATTTTTTAATAAGCAATTGTGGAACCTTTGGGGGAAAATGTCTTTATAGCAATCCATAAGATGTATGTATGTTGTAATCCAGCTAAGATATTAGAAGGAAGAGTAATTACATGATGTATATTGGCCCTAACAAAAAAGGTGTTTTTTTGGTTTCCCGGTCTAGATAGTTTTCCCCAAAAAATGACTATTATAAAATACGCCTTCACATAATCGATACTATTGTGTAAGTCAATATGTTCATACCCCGGCAAATGAAACAATAGATTTCAAATTAGGATGAAATTACAAACC
Organism: Syzygium syzygioides; assembly: GCA_031216285.1. Taxonomy (NCBI): domain Eukaryota; kingdom Viridiplantae; phylum Streptophyta; class Magnoliopsida; order Myrtales; family Myrtaceae; genus Syzygium; species Syzygium syzygioides. The sequence goes on from CM062242.1 coordinate 21,114,628, forward strand.
TAAGTGGATCATTTCCCACGTTTCAATTAATCCACCATCATGCAGCTATCTGCGAGAAGTTCAGGATTTCATTCACTACCAACAACCGCCTACCTCTGTAATCCCACAATCAGTTCTCGACGATCTGTTCTTGTGATTCGGCCAGCACGTAGCACGTGCAAAATCTAGTTTTGAGAAATGAACTTGTTACTTTCGCTGGTTATGGTAAACCTTTAGTTTAGCAATGGCAGTTCGCATGCCATTATCAAACCTCGTGGCATCTCTTCAAATTATTAGATGACCCTTTCATGACCAGCTTTAAATTCTAATGAGCTACATAGCTAACTCGAGGGAACAGATATCTTTTATTGTTCTGCTTTTTCTTCCATAATTAATTCATTAATAAAACATCCGAAGTAGTATGTAAGATTTATCAGGTTAGGTAAACCCCTACCAAACATAGTATTAAATTTGGACGAAGCATTGGTACTGAGATTCTTTTGGAAATTCTTGATGAATGTTAGATGACCCCTATTATTCCAACTTGAGAACATACTCAACGTACGTAAGCATCTTGCCACAATGATTTAACTCCACCAAGTTCTTGCTGCTAGGAGGAGACTAATTAAGGCCAAGGAATCTTATGTTAGTGTTATACAGTCATACCTAAAAAGAATTTCTTGTTGCCCCCTAAAACACTCCTCCTTTTCTTCCACCATCTCCGGATACAACCCAACAAAAATTTTCGATTTGTTCCTGGCAATAGCTACTCTTGGTTGAAGATGGATGGAATTATTGAAGTGCATTAATAGTTTCATTCAGCTAATTGCAATTGCAGAAACACAAACACATAACATCGGGTGTTCTATCCGATTCTCGTTTCTCGCTTCATTGTTTTTCCTTTTTATTATTTTAAAGGGGAGCTCCCTGTTTGATTGATGATTTGCAATCATTCATCTATCTACTCATTTCGGATTTACATGTTTCCACTCATTAATTTATTAGCTTTTGTGTGAAGGGCACATCACGTGTTAATTTTTTATTAAGCTTTCGGAGCGTGCTATTCATGTCTTACCTCTTCGCCTTTATAACTGATGTTCCTTTTCAAATGATGCGGTACAGAAACAATGGGCAATACAGTTAGAACAGTGAAAAGGTGGAAAGTGGAAGAGAGTGCTTGAAGATGAAATTTTTAATCCCACAAGTTTCAAATTCTTGGGGGGGTTTTGTCCACTTTGACTATCCTATTTTCCTAGCTTCCAATGATTTACTTTCCAAGGCATTTCAGACAGAATTTGAATACTTTGTCCCCATGCATGAAAGGCCAATCTTTTTTCTCTCTTTGGGAAGAGAAGCAGTCCCCACGAGGAATCATATTCAAGGATTAGGTTTAGCTACAAGACACTCAAAATTGACTAGAAATCTGTGACCTCGATATTAATATATGTCAACAAAAAGTCTTTTGAGAGAGAGAGAGAGACAGAGAGATTCTAGATAGGAGGTGAAGACAAATATTCGAAGGATTAAAGTAACGATTTGGATGGGGAAGAGTACGAGAGAGAGAGAGAGAGAGAGAGAGAGAGAGAGAGAGAGAGAGAGAGAGAGAGAGAGAGAGAAGGAAATGTATGGGGTCTTGTGTATTCAAGAAAATAAGAAAACTAATAATGATGGTACGTACCATTATAATATCTTGCATGTTCTGTCTTTACTTGTGCATGGGGGTTGACATTTTCACAAATCCATGACTTTGCACCGGCGACAAAGAATCTTTCTCAGAATTAGTCCCCTCGTTGTATATCAAAGCCGGACAGTGAAGTCTTACCATAGTCTGAATTATATAATTGCATCATCCACTCTACATTCATCTACAATTACTATAGACAATGGGGTTGTTCGAACATATAATTTTGATCAGAAACCGAGAGCCAGCAAGAACCTATTGGTTCCACCCTGTGACTGTTGCGATCTCCATGTGCATCATCTCTATACTGTGGCTAGAAACTTTGTGAAGTTCACCAATGCGCTTGAAAAGGAACAAGTTGCGATTGAAGCTGTTTAAGTATCGCGAAGTTAACATCAATTTAGGAAATAGGGATTGCTTTAAGTTAATGAATCTCAATAAACGTTCCATTGGTATATGGATAGTTCAAGTTCTAAGCAAGAACATTTAGTTTATTGAAATGGGGACGAAGGAGCTATCTCTGTCTTGTTTTTTTACTTGGCAAGCAGGTTATAAAACATCTTGTTCATAGAAAGACTTTAACATGAAGCAAAGAGAAGCGTAACCCGTAAATTGATCTCAATTCACTCCTAAACAGACATCCTCAGTTTAACTCCTAGAAGCAGCGGGCACACCGGGCAATGGATGATCTAAGGTTCATAATTGTGACCCATCTCCACAGAGAGATCTTGATGCATGCTGACAACAGTGCGTCGCTGGGGTTTGATGGTCCACGGCGTTGATGTCAGCAGCGGTAAGAGGCGGAGGCCAAGCTGGCGACGGTGGCATTGTGGCCGTCCTCTGTGCTTTAGGTTATCAATAGAGGACGGCGGAGGAAAAACAGAAGCAAAACCACAAATACACGGGATAAAAGAACCCAGATAAAGCCCAGGCCTTGAAAGTTACTAGTGCTGATGTGACATCCTCTTGAGTTGGGTAAAGTGATTGGACTAACCCTAAATTGAGAGGACTTTGGTCCAACCAAATCAATGAACGTCTTTGTTATTCTTTTTTTTTTTTTTTTGGAGCTTTCTTTCTTATTCAATTGTAGAACTTTTGCAGAATCATATTGCCTCAGAGAGAACAAAAAAAATGTTGCAAGTTTCCTTGAGAGCTACCCAAGTAGGATCGTGGGTTCTACATGATTGAACCCTTTTAAGTTAAACAAAAAGAAAGCAAGGCGGTAGTAGGTTTCCTCATGCAGACTAGCGCACACATGCTCTCCTCAAGTTCATTACTCGCCAAACTAGATCTTTGAAGGAATACGTGTCAATGTATGCAAATCTAAACTAATTAATTAAGAGAATGCCATTTGTCCAAGATTTCTTCACAACGCTTTCACGCAATGCAGCAGGAGCTTTCACGCATGGAATATTCATAGCACAAGGGTTTGAAATCAGTCAAAAACTTACTACTCCACGTCAAAGAAACTGGAATTATGAGTAGGGAGTTTTTTGGGGGGCCCTATCGAGCGTAGATATTCCTCGGGAAAAGTGCCAAAAAAGTCCTAAACCTTTTGCATTAGTGCCAATTTAGTCCTAAACCTTTTTTTGTGCCAATTCAGTCCTAAACCTTTTCCATTTGTGCCAATTTAGTCCTAAACCTTTTAAATTGATGCCAATTCAGTCCAAAACCTTTTGTTTTTGTGCCAATTTAGTCATTCCGGTCAATTTTGACCGGAATTTGCTGACGTGGACGCCCGCCGGCTGGCGGCCCGTCACCGGCGCTGACGTGGCGCTGACATGGACAACTTAAATAATATTTTAATAAATTTTGAATTTTTCTGTTTTTTTTCCTTTTTTTATATTTTTTTCCACTTTTTTTCTTTGTTTTTTTTTCTTTCTCTTCCTCTGGCCGGTCGCCGGTCCGGCGACCGGCCAGAGGCCAGTGGCCGGCGAGGTCGAGCTCGCCGGCCACTGGCGAGGGCAGGCTCGCCCTCGCCGGCCACCGGCGAGGGTGGCCTCGCCCGGCGAGGTCGAGGCCTCGCCATGGTCGGGCGAGGCTCGCCCTCGCCGGTGGCCGGCGAGGGCGAGCCTGCCCTCGCCAGTGGCCGGCGAGCTCGACCTCGCCGGCCAGAGGAAGAGAAAGAAAAAAAAACAAAGAAAAAAAGTGGAAAAAAAAAAGAAAAAAAGAAAAAAAAACAGAAAAATGCAAAATTTATTAAAATATTATTTAAGTTGTCCATGTCAGCGCCACGTCAGCACCGGTCACCGATGCCGGCCAGCGAGCGTCCACGTCAGCAAATTCCGGTCAAAATTGACCGGAAGGACTAAATTGGCACAAAAATAAAAGGTTTAGGACTGAATTGGCACCAATTTAAAAGGTTTAGGACTAAATTGGCACCAAAAAAAGGTTTAGGACTAAATTGGCACAAATGGAAAAGGTTTAGGACTGAATTGGCACCAAAAAAAGGTTTAGAACTAAATTGGCACTAATGCAAAAGGTTTAGGACTTTTTTGGCACTTTTCCCAATATTCCTCATAAGGTGGTGGGGGTTGCTCAATCGCTTTCGATCGCTTCAGATGCAGAAATTGTTGTTGGTGAATTCCACTGTGTTATGTCAAATGATTAGGCGTCCTTTGCTAATTCTTATGATTAGAACATTATAAAAATGGGAGTCGGAGATCGACATGTACACCGTCTTCCGCGCACGCAAATGAAACTCTGCAGAGGGGGCACATGCTTTTCTTTTCACTTGATCGCGTAGTGTTGCCAGATGTGTGACGTACGTGAGCAGTTTGATTAAGGAGCGTTTTATCATAGGAAAAGATCAGATTTAAGGACGTTAATTTGGGACTAAAGAACTGTGTTGACTCGTTCCAATGAGGCACATGATTTTTACTTTTATTGTAGGGTTGCGAAACAGGTGAGTATAAGTATATAATGTGTGTGTATATTTATGTGATTAGATGGTTACATATGTCTCAGTTTAGGAACAAATACAGGATTGACCCCTTCCATCAACTGAGTTATTTTGTGATGACATACAATTATGATTTTTCCTGATCTATCGATGTTTATGTAACTATTTTGCTTACATGAAAATCGATGGCTCGTATGCATTGAATATAGTCAAGTGTATGAACAAGCTTTGTTTTATGCCGGGTACCGGCAATGGAAGATATCGAGAAAGTTACAAAAAAAAAGGTCATAAAACTATTGCATTGATACCAGTTCTATGTAAACCTTTTAATTTGATCAAATTAATTCTAAATATTTTCGCGTTATGCCAATTGACTTCATCCGGCCAATTTAGGCCGGAAATTGTTGACATGGACGCCGACCGTTTACGTGGCACGACTGATGTTGAAGTGGACAATTTTTTTCGAATTTTTAATTGATTTTTCTTTTTCTTTTTTTTCCTTCTATTTTCCATCCTTTTTTTTTCCATTGTGGCAGGTGAGGGTCGCCAAAACTCATTAGCCATTGGGCAAGGGCCATGAAGCCCTTGTCGGCCACGAGCGAAGGTGACCTCACTCATGGCTCGCCCACAGCCACCTTCCCGCACTCCTGGCGAGGCGACCTTGACTATGGCTACCTGACAATGGTCATGCAAGGCACAAGGGACCGTGGGCAAGGCCACCTCACTAGGGCCTCACTAGCTATGGGCAAAGGCATCCTTAGCCTCGCCAACCGTGAGCAAGATCACCTTAGCCTGTGACCGCCTACGCTTCGCCCACATCTGGGCAAGGGCCGTGACCCTCGCCGGCCATAGTGGGAAAAAAAAAGGCAAAGAAGGAAAAGAGAAGAAAAGGAAAAAGAAAAGAAAATAATAATAATAAAATAAAATTTTCGAAAAAAAATTTATTAAAAAATGTTTATGTCAGCGCTAACGTCTATGTCAGCAATTTCCATCCTAAATTGATCAGATAAACTCAATTGGCTAAACGTAAAGTAGTTTAGGACTAAATTGGTTTAATTAAAAGGTTTAAGACTGAATTGGTATCAATACAATAGGTCTATGATTATTTTGGTACTTTTCCTGGCAAATATAAAATCCGCTTCAGAAGAACAGATTACATTGAACCCTGAGTCCTTGCTTATCTCCACATGTATAGGTGAAAGCAATCCCATAGCTAAATTGCTCATGACACGGTGTTGGATACAATGCTTAAGCCAATGCGTGCATATAGAAAGCAATCTAAGTATGATATCCCCATGGCCTAAGTCTAAGAAGGGCTAGCTGAATCCAGGTCAAGGCGAATAAGGGGGCATGCCCCGCTCATCACGTCGATATAAAATCTACGAAAACAATGTCAGGACTGAACATGTGTGCGCTCGTGTTCTTCACGAGCTATCATGAGGAACGGTAAGCTAAATGCCCACGCAACCATGGAATATGGGGGTCAAATATTCCCACTGTGCAACGCAGACCCCAGAGAGAGAGACAGAGAGAGGGGGTTAATAATGATAATCATGGAGATTAGAGACTAAACCCCTGAAATGCCCAAGTAGACTTAAATGTGTTGGTATGTCGATGTGCAGATTTCAAGAGTTCGATCTGAGAGCAGAGAGAGTTTGAGAATATTCATGTAAAAATATTGATTATGATATTTGGAGTGGTTGGATTCAGTAATATGCGGTTCAAAGATCTAGACCTCTTCTCTCTCTCTCTTCTGCACTATGGCTGTGTTGGCAAAAGAGTCGCCGCGAACATAGGCAACATATGCGATCTCACTCAGTCACTGCAGGAGAGAGAGAATATGTATGCATGCGTTGTAAGGTCACATGTCCATGTTTTACGGGGGGAGGGAGGGATCTCGGGGAGCACAGTGAGAGTGGGATTTTTGGTGCCCATTTGAAGGCATATAAGAATTCTCTTCCTTTGAATCTTCATGGGGGTTTTTGTTTGTTTGCGTTTGCATGGTCCAACTCATTTGTCTAATCACCCCTTTCGCGTCTCGAAAAATTCTCCACCTTACTCAGTACCCACCCCCACCGTTGCTCTCTCTCTCTCTCTCTCTCTCTCTCTCTCTCTCTCTCTCTCTATGGTGCTTGTGCGAGTTCACTTCATGCGAGGAGAAGAATACTGTCCTAAATTTAGTTTGTGAGAATATGTTATTCGCCATCCGGAAATGGGTAAGATCCATGCTGGACCAGCTTGTAGAACAAAAGGTTTCAGACCCATACTGACAAGAGATCAACAACCCAAAATAACCCAGAAAGGAGACTGATAGCTCGAGGAAACAGGACAGAAGCTAAAACAACACCAGAATGAACAAGAAGAGCTGCGCTTGGACATCACAGAGGAAACAAGAAGCAACTAATGAGTGTCTTATCAGGCGGTCCTTTCTCTCAAGAAGCATAGCCATCTTGATTCTCGCAGCATAAAGAACAGAATGCAAAACCCTGTCCGCACAAGGAGCAGCACCATTGTGGTAGATGGATCCGTTCCAATCTAATTTCAAAAGAAAGTTAATTGTCACATCTAGGAAAGTCTAACCATCCCGTGTTCCTTTGTGGAAGTGCATGTTGATTGGTTAATCTTGCCTGTTAAGTCTTAGTCCTAGGTAAAGCTGAGGCAAGGCTGTAGCAATTGTCTCATTCCACCACCGTGATAAACTACAACAACCTCGTTTGAGATTCGTTCTGTCCAGGGGGAATAAGAATAGGACCATTGTAGCTCACACGAGAAAGCAATGGGTCACTTCTAAAGAGAACTTTTTGTGAAAAGGAGTTCGAAAACTTCTTGTGAGAACACAGCATGAATGTGCTCAATGTAAGCCAGCATAAGATTTCAATTTGGGAAATGATGTTTAAAGAGCAAGGCATTAGCCTCACCTCCATGGGCTGAAGAAGTCAACCGGGCCTCGGATTAGGAATCTCTCACAAAGACACCAAACATACATTGCCATTGACTGTTTGCTAAGTCGTCAGTTGCACATGATTTGCTCCAACCTAAATTGTTGGCTATACCATACTAGAAACTGAGGTCAGAAAATCAGAGCACATTGCTTTTATGGATACACACCACCACAAGTAGCTGGACTATTGGTTATTGACAGGTATCGATGGCCGCACAGCATTTGTCCCTACGTTTCCCAGTAAGATACAAGAAAACTCATGGTACACTGCATGAAGAAGTGCCATATATCAATGACAGGACCTTTGCACAACTGTCTCCATATCAGAGTTATCAGGGGGTCGGAATTCTTCTAACCAAGTTATATTGGAAGCCATCATCCAAAAAAACAACGAATGTTGTCGCCCCTTGTGGTTTAAAGAATGGTTGTCGGATGTGGTGTGGCCATCTCAGCATCTTTGACAAGCTTTGCAGGTCTTGCTGCAGAATAAACAACAATGGTGAGTTTTAGCGAAAGAGTCCTGTTCTGAAGTTTAAAAAAATCATGACCAATTCCCTCAATGGGGAGATCATTAAGAACAAAAATGGACATGACAAATAAGTAAAGCAATGGCGTCAAGTATTTATTCTTTCAATTTTCTCTGCTTCCAAGAAAAGTTCACAGATTGCATCCATTTCAGAGCTATCCAATAACCTCCAGATAAGGATGGCGAGTTGCATTTGTTTTAAAGCATTGTTGAGATTGTGACATTATGCTAGAATACCTCCTCAGGAATATGCTAACCATAGACATTAACATGTGCAACAAGGAATTGCAATTAACATGCCAAGCAGTAAGCACAATGTAAGACTCAAAAAGGGGATTATTTATCCCCCATGAAAAGCAGTCTTAACATGTTCAGCATCAAATTCTCAGTGAAAGCAGGACATGTTTGACGGTGAAGATGAAACTGTGAAATCTCTCTCTCTCTCTCTCTCTCTCTCTCTCTCTCTCAGCGTGTGCACACACAAGAAGCAATTCCAGCTTCACCCAGAGACATGAAGCCTAAGTAAAGAACTTGAGATTGCATGAAGGTACACTTCTCGATGGTGCCGGTATCACTGTCTATAGGTTGAGTCACGGCTGTAAGTGGAATACATAAAACTATCATCCCAAGGCTCACAAATTTGGTCACCCTTGTCACTGTTCAGTTGTTCTAACAGTGAGATGCCTCTTCGTGAAATTCTGAAGGAAAAACAAAGGCACAAACCATGTACTCTTGTAGCATATATTGATTTCGGGAAAACAAAAACGAGGGAGAAAATCAACTCCTTCAGGCAGAGCATTTTAGCATGCTCCCCATTACTTGAAGGGATAAGACGTCTGGTTTGTCTTCTTAATAGGTAGAAAGCCTAAAATACCATTCAAAACTCAAATCTTAAACAAGTAATCCCCTGCTGGCCAAAAAGTAGTCCACTTTATTGGATTAGATTATGAGTCAGAGAACCCTCACACTGCTGCTTAGGTGCAGACTCTGGTATAAAACGAAGTGTCACAACTCACTTTCTTCTCCTCCACGGACGTCTGTTGACTTCCAGACCTATCCAATGATCTCTCATGGAACTCTCTCCGTCCATACTCAAAATACGCGTTCTACTGTCCATGCAGTTCCCCCCTTTAATACATCAGGATGTAGTAACATAGATTTAACATCTAGGAGCCCATTTCCTACCCAAAACGAGAAAAAAGTGATCCAGTTAGGATAGAAAACTGCTCTAGGGTGGTACTTATCACTGTTCAATGATTGTAACTAAATCTTCTCCTTTTCTTCGAAATTTTTATCGAACATGCATTCTGTGTTACTCAGTTTACTCCTCCAATCTCCTAAAGATGAATCATGCACCCATTTTCATATATCAGATATCTGTAGTCAACAAATTACTTTTAAGTAAATCAATAAGAACAAGATGAAAAGACGAGGTCTAACTGCATGTCTGAATATAAGCATGTGTAAATTGACACACACTCAGCTCCTCTTGTGACCTCCGAAGACAATGATATCCAATAACAAACATGGAGAAAAAAAAGGTTCAAACTTGCAAGCATACTTCTAGAAGAACTTTAAAACAAGAACAAACTTAAGCAGTTAAATTGAAGATTTACACAAACACAAACCTTCCAATGGAACAACATGTGCAACTCAATCAACTGAATCACGTGAATTTACATGCATGGCCTCCTAGACAAGCTTGCTGAGCGGTCACTCCAGGATGATTGAGGATGGTGGCATGCAAAAGATTCCAATCTGCACGGGACAAAAGCAGCTACAATATGGATATGGCTCTCAAACAGCAGAGTGAGCCTGCAAATTGAAGTTATTCATCTCTTAAAGCGGGTATATTTTGTATTAAAACTAAAGAATAATAGTGAAAAACAGGCATGTAAATGCAGATTCTCACACAGAACCTATCTATTCATGTAAATGTAGATATTTGATCGGTGAAAATGACAGGCAACTAAAACTTCTTATGGATGTAAAACTGCTTCCAACCACATTGACACCCAATAAGCTTCAGCAAATAGGGAGAGGGGTGTCACCTACAACACCAGCCACGATTGTTTGGATGTATGGAGCCCAAGAAAAAATTTTTAGCTCTAAGAGCACTCGACACCTTAAATTGACCATTTCTCTTGGAATGAGCGAGAACAAAGTATCATGGATATCCTCTGAGCAGTAAAATCCAATATTTGTTCACGTCACGTGAAACTTGGTTTGTGCAAAGAAAGATTGTCGTCTCCACCTTGTATGACTAGTTATGAGAGTTCATACGAGAACACGGATAGAATTGAGTCTAACAAATATATAGAAGAAGTAAAGACGGGGACCCAAAAGATGACAGAAAAAAAACTCACCATTGCCACCAAGAAATGCGTTAGATATCAAGCTCTAGAGAGACCCACTAATGCAAAATCTTGGCAGATATCTGATTACAGAATAATACATTCTGCCAAGGGCTCTACTAAAGGAGCGGTGATGGAGCATTCCTGACAATCAGATGGATATGTTGTCGGTTTTGAAGTAAATTGCACGTTAAGCAACCTTCATCAGAATAAGCTAGAAAAGACAATACATCATCTGAGAATGCCAAAGCTTCAACACAAGTGCTCTATTCTTGTAATGTCATCATAAGAAGTTTCATAATAAAATGAAAGTCCAGCAGAGAATTGGACGTGAATAAGATTTACTATTTAAAAGAGGCCATGATCTTGCAAATTTCACTTGGACAGAGTCGCATACACAGGGTCCCTCCAGTAATCACACTCCCCGAAAACAATGTTCGACTTGTGTGCTAAGCATATAGCTAGCGTTCCTTCTAAGCCAGTATCAAACTCTTCTTTTGACTATGATTGAGCCCTGCAGTGGTAGAACCTGGTGAACCGGGCGTACTACTTCCCAACCTTCTGTTCTGTGGACCTGACACTCCTAGTCGACTGTCCCTAGAATCCTAAAAGATAAAAGCTGCAGACACACATTATTATGTGCTCAAGACATTCGTGCTCAACTTCTTCCCCAGGGTAAAAATGGTGGACTTGACCAGCTAAGTATAGAGCAAGACTTGGCTGATCTATACTGCGTGTAGTTGCCGGTTCTAGTCCAAGTTTCTACATGCAGGCAAGCATGTTAGAATATATTCCCTTCAATTCATATTAGACACACTGCCATGCTCGTGAAGTAAGTTATAGTTCATTTCTGGGAAATAGTAATTGTCATAGTACAGTAATGCATATCAACATCTAATTTTGGTCGGTAGGGAAGTCTTCAACTGAAAGATAAGGGAGAAGCGTCTATCCATCAATTGGGGGAGTGCACAAGTTGCAGGAAAATATCTTTAGTTATGTGGCCCAGCGCTAACTCTTTCGAGAGCTTCATCTGAGACAGGTCCATCGGGCGAAGATGATGCCTTGCAGATTTTGTAAAGCCTCTGTATATAATAAGGCATGATGCCTATACCAGCAGCCACACCAAATAAAACCCACAAGTCACTGCGCCAATATCACCTTCTCGAAGATCCAATCCAGCTGTGTACTTTATCGGTAACTCTTATCTAATTCTGCAAACCAAAGAGCTGCTAACTGGCCCACATTGTAGCCCTGCGATCCCGTCCAGTAATCCTGTTTAAGAGCAGCTACTGTGCATAAAAGAATTGAGTTGCACAGGCATTGAACTGGTTAACACAACACCTTATTCACCAGTTACTGTTACAGAGGCCATACTTTTCCAACTTATATAAGAACAGACCATAAGAATACAAATTTCACAAACAAAAGATTGGGACAAACTTCAAACTCAGAATATGTCATAGCAGGCAGTTCATCCACAGAAAACCCAGATTACATATCTAAGTACAATTCAGGAAGCACACCAATTTCCGGGGGATAAGTCTAACTTAAATCCCCACCCGAACAAGGGCGATCGGTCCTGCTCAAAACCAGCACCTAAAAGAAAGATCCAAAATTTTGCTGTCCTAATTCCCTGTCCATCAGTTTTTCTATCAAAGATAGTTTAACAACGAGCTTATTAACCGAAGAGGACCTGCAGAGCAGCTCAATGTGAATCCGATTCTCTGTTTCATCATCACCTCGAGAAACAAAAATCATCAGCCTTACAATAAAACTGCTGCTAAGAGTTGAAGCAGATGACAGAGTATGCGGTCTCTCGTGCCCATGCATCCAAATCAAGGCGATTACGGGAGCACGTCTACGGAGAAAATTGCACTTTAATCTAATTACACCCCTCGGTAACTAAAGGTTACTGCATGTAATTTGCTACTAATATAGCATTAGTTTGGATAATGACACGTGCGATCTACAAACTTTTTTTCAATGTTCAATATAGCCCATAAACTGTTTTTTTTTTGTGCGCTCGATCTAGCACTTGAACTTCCAAACATTCAATCAAAGTAATCGTTCTGTTAAAAGTTCCAACGTCGTTAGCTGAGGTGGCCATAGTATCTGTCAACTTAATGTGAGATTTGTCGTGTTGGAGTCCACCTAGCTTCCACGCCATATCTCCCTCGTTGTTGGGGCCCAAAAAGAAAGCGTGAATTCCTAAAAACCCCGTACTTTAGGTTAACTCCCAAATTTACCCTAAATTTTTTTTATCTGAAAAAAATCTCAAATTTTATGTTCAGTCTCAAATCTGCCCCGAACTTTATTTTTTATAAAAAAAAATCAGCAAATTTCAATTTATTGTCAAAAATATACCCCGGTGATCAAAGTTGGCACTTCTATATCACAACATATCCACATTAACAAAGTAATGAGGCGATAGATATAAATCGACGTCGCATTTCCACTTCGATAACAAATCAAACCAAATAAAAATTAAACCATTTTAGAATATGAAAGTTAGGGACGATAACAAATTTACGCTAAAAAAATTAAACCATTTTAGGTTCAGTCCAAATTTATTCCGAATTTTTCTTTGTCTAAAAAGAGCCCCATTACTTTGTTGACGTGGATTTGTTATTAACGTAGAAGTACCACGTTAAGTTGGGACTAGATCATTGGGATATATTTTTTAAAATAAATTAAATTTTGTGTTTTTTTTCACACAATCGGATTTTTTCTGAGATAAAAAAAATTCGGGATAGATTTGGGACTTGACCTAAAATTTTGGGCTTCTTAAGGAATTAGGCCCAAAAAGAAAGGAGAAACAGAAAAGAAAAGATACATTTGCTAACTCGGGAGACGACAATCCATATTACTATTTTGGTCCCATAAACGCTAACGTGATAGATCACATCAAATAAGTGCCTATGATGTGACCATATGTCTAACGAAAAGATTATACGGAGCGAATGTCTAAAAGTTCAAAAATTCAAATTAAACGGGAAAAATTCATAAATTCAAAACATCGAAGAAAAAACCAGGGATCATCTATATTGTCGCGCCGTTGCGTTTTGTGTTTTGAGTTTGACCCGTGTTTCTTAATTTGATTTTGCTCGAGGCATAACCTGGCCGACCACATTGAAGAACCTTCTTTCGTGTGGCATCAGCTCTCTCTCTCTCTCTCTCTCCGATTTCCAACTTGAAATTATTGCACTGATCTAATTGCTCGGATCATTTGACTTTCCGGGGTCTTCAATATGGAAAGTAATCATGCCCCAAACTCTGTCTAGAGCTTGTTTTGGGGACGGTTCAAACTGGGTGTGAACGCTTGATACGATATTCCCCACCCAAAGCTGGCCACCACCGACGTTAGAGACCTGCGTGATTTTCTCCATCTTCCTCTTTGGCTGCGATGAATAGTGTCCTTGGAGCGAAAACCTTATCGTCAAAAGTTGCTAACTATGGATAAATTAAAAAAGAAAAAAAAAGGATACCTGTCAATGCGTATGCTTACCATTCACTTACCAAGAGACGATGCTCAATCACGTATACAAAGTCTCTCCAATTAGATTGAATCGATGTTACGGGATTAGTTCCGCCGAAAGCGGCATCCATCCTCATTCCCAATTCTTCTCTAGCGATCCCTTGCGATTCACCGCCCGTGTTATCACGAGAATCGATTTTTCGAAACATTCTTTAACGTCTTTAACATTAGTATCTCGCACTTGAAATTCGGTCAAATAGTCAATTGCCTATTAGATCTTAACAGGTGCATGAACCGCCAGTGCGTCGCGTCACCATTATTCCATAATGGTTCATTATTTTATATAAACTACACAATCTATGGTCCCCCTATCATGGCCTAAGGCATGTTGTGTAAATATATATATTATGCCAAGAAACAATCTATGATCCCCCCATCGTGGCCGAGAAATGTTCACTAAATTTGGCCTGCACGTCACCGTCCTTTAAAGAAAACCTCAGTCCCATGAGTTGAAGTTCCAACACGGTATTTGCCAATAATCAAACCTTGCGCACGAAGCGGTCCCGTCGTTCCAGGGAGACGTCGTAGAGCCGTCCTCAACTAAACCAACAACGACAAGTCCCCGGGAATCTCTCATGCACACATGAAAATCACTAATTTAATCAGACACCCAAATAGAAACACGACATACCAAGGGTAGTTAATGTCCGAATGACAAGAACACCAGCGACATGGACGGCGAACAACTTTTCAAGAATTCAAAAGAAATAACCAACGGTCGCCCGCCGGCCTCCGGCCATCGGAGGGGGGGTCAAAACTCGGGGACGGGCAGGTCCTCGTCGGCCAGCGACCCCATCACCCACTCGCCGTCCTCGTCGAGCTCCATCCCCTTGTTCTTCGCCACCCACCACGACGGGGGCACCAAGCACTCGTCCTTCAGGAAGTCGCACGACTTGTTCACCAGGGCCAAGCTCCTCTTGACCTTGAGCTCGAACTCGCCGTCCTTGCCGTTCCAGCCCGCCACGATGTGCAGCATCGCCTGCAGGTTGTGCCAGTCGCTCGGGTTCTTCGAGTCCTTCAGGTGCGGCGACTTCCTCGTGTCGATTTCGAGCTCGACCCCGGTGTACACGTACCCCATCAGCTTGCTCGGGTAATGGGGGATGAGGTCTATGGTGTTCCTCACGTGCAGGAACTTGAGATTGGAGTAACTCTTGCACCGCTTGGCGAACGCCTTGTTCCCCACCTGGGGTAACCCGAAGACGAAGGCCGAGACGGGGATGTCCCGTACCCCGTTCTCGACGATGTCGAACGAACTCAAGATGGACAGGCTTGCGCCGAGGCTGTGGCCGGTGAAGGTGATGCTCAGATTCTCGCCCTGGTACTTTTCTCGCAGCTGGTTGATCTTGGTCAAGAGCTGCGTCCTCGCGCTCAGCTTAGTGAAGGGCGACCTCGGGTCGTCCGTCGTGTAGATGGTGTACCACCCCAGCATGACTTTCGGGACTTCCTCGTCGTCACGGTCGTCATCCTCGTCGCTGCTGCTGGAGTTGTTCTTGGCCTCCTCTTCTCCGAGTTCAATTCCGCCGTTGGTGTTCGTGCTGAGGAGCGACTCGATGGACTTGCGCTTCACGCCAAGGACGTCGATCCACTCGTAGTTCCGCGTCGTGCCCCGCCACACGATGTAGATTTCGCGGCGGCCCAGCTGTGCGCTGACCTCGTCGTTGGTTACAGCGATGTAGCCGATCCAGTTGGACTCGCGGTCCCACGCTTCCCGCGACTGCGAGTGGAACAAGAAGTTCTCCTTGGTGCTGATCCGTGCCGTTCCGTAGAGGAAGGCCACGACCTGCTCGTGCGGAACACAATAGCTATACCATTACTGTGAAGTCCTCGACTAGAGACTCTGATTCATAATCAGACTGATCAACAATCCAAGATAATATCCGACGAATCGAAAGCCTAAGATTATGAAAGAGGTTCTCGAATTCGTGTAATACCAGAGAAAGAAATCAGCAAAATGTTCCTACACAGGTCCAGTTTAATTGGCGTTTCTAATCATGTGTCGTTAGCGAGTATCAAGAGCATGGATGAACATGAACAACTTGGTCAACTATTCCTCGTGCTAAAGCTAAAGAACATCCAGCATTTGAAATCCGTCACAACCAGTTATGAAACCAAACAAGAAGGGTAATCAGGAAATCCGGGACGAAATTAACCTTACCTCGTAATCGGAACCGTTCTCCATCATGACCTTCTGGAAGAGGTTGGCCTTGCCGTAGCGGCTGCAGCCGCAGTACTTGGAGTTCTGGTCGTTGATGAAGGTGTCGTAGGTGGCCTGTATGAAGTCGCCGCACCGGAGGACGAGCTTCCGGAGCCCTAGGTCGAGCGGCTCCAGCAGCCCCTCCCAGTCCTTGCTCCCCATCAGCTCCGCCCACGTCGGCTCTCGCTCCCCCGCCTCCGCCATGGTGGTCATCCCGGCCTTCTGCTGCTGCTGCTGCTGCTGCTGGTGGTTGTGGTGGTGGTGGAAAAGGTTTTTAATGTGATCCATTGTAGTGATGAGGGAGGAGAACAGGGAATATCGCCAAGGGAAAGTGATGGAGATTGGATTGAAATTCTGCGGTGCTCTCTTTTCTAGCTATTGCGCGACCCCACCAGTGGCTAAATAGTAATTGGCCTCTCGGTCAACCGGAGGCATCCGATTGGTCGACGACCCATTGGAGTAGAGCGCGGCTTAGCAGTATTCAGACCGGTGGGGAGTAATTAAGTATATAAGATGAGCTCGGCATGCATGGAAAAGCACAGCGAAAACGAGGGCATAACACGATGAAACGGACATCTATGGTTATGTTACTGTGCTTAGGATGCTTCTGCTGCGGCCTCGGTCGTTCGATGCTGGACGGTGTTTGGGCTTCATCCGGAACGAGATGTTGACAGGTTGGGTTTCTTTTAGTGCAGGTAGGAAAAATGGCGACGACCCTTCTCGAATGCTTCACCTTCGTCCACTTTCCTCTTCGTTTTCTTTCCTCCTTTTGTGGCTGCTGAGCTGCATTTTCCATGTGGGTTCGATGGCTGTCCCACGTGAATTGAGATTCCTCCCTCTTTCGTTTTCTTCTGGGGGCATTTACTTTGTTTGATCTGCGCGTGTCCTCGTTTAATGCGTGCAATCCCTCCTCGTAACGTCTTACTTAATAATATCCGCAAAAGCAAGATCACGCGGGCGAACGCGACCCAAGAACGGTGCTCCCTCTCCTCTTTTGGATCAACTGGGTCTGGACTTCTGGCACGTCGGCAAAGCGGACGTGTAGGCTCCGGGTGGTGTTCGACCGATGAACTCTCCGCGACATACACCCGAACATTCCGTAATAGACGAGAACATGTCACGAACCCGAGTTCAATCTCCTATGCCTTTGGTGAGGGAGAGCTACTCTTACCAATAGAAGGCTAATGCTGCTAATGGTGGTGATTCGGTCCATCTTTTTGGGGATGCATTATTGTTTGTGGGTGGCTTTTTTTCCCCGGGTGGTTGGGTGAAGGGTCAACCTTGTTTGGTAAATAATACAAATTTCGTCATGCCTGACTGCATGAAAATCTGCTGCAGGATTTGGCATTAGGTTGCGGTAGTTGAGAGAGGCGACAGCAGATAAAGGCCCAAAAGAATAAAATTACCCCGGGGAAAATTATCGGGTACCGGGTGTAATCGAATCTAGTCGAATCCGACCCCAATCATGAGCTCAAGCTCAACTTTATCGGTCGGTGATTTCTGTAAGTCTAAACTCAAGTTGAGCTCGGACTTGAGTTTCGAAAATACTCTCCGGTCCAAGAAATAACACTATGCAACTCAATTTATCGAAGATAACCGAATTGGGGTGAATCCATTATCTTTTGCTGCTAACTCCATAGTTTCTTGCTTCTTTTTGGATTTCTCTTTAGCGCTGCTATGTTATTGCTCCATCAATTCGACGACCCATGCATAAACCCATCAAACAGGTGAGTTAAGCCGGATTAGGTCGGGTCGAAAATGAACCAATCCAAATAGATACATTTAGCTCTTTTTGACCTCATTTCCATGTAATGCAAAATCTAATTGCACAAACCCGACCAATATTAATAAAAATACTTATATATTTAACCAAATTTATAAAAACTTATACTCAAACTTAGATGAGAGTGCAGAGTGAGCAAACGCGAGATTGAGTAAGAGCGAGAAAGAATGAAAAGAAAGTCATAGAGATGGGTTGGGTCTAAATAAATTGTAAATTCATTTAATATCCTTATTATGTTGGTCTCTATCATTCTAAACCTATTTATGATCCAATTACTGAATATAACTAATTTATATAACAATTTAGCCCATCATATATAGTTTAAGAAATGAGCTATGACCCATTTTGACAGGTCTATCCATATATCAGTCGGAATTTTATTTTTCCATGCTTAAAATACATAATTTTTTTTTTGGTAAGGAAACATAATTTATTTTTTGCGCCTGTAAATCTCAATAATTGTGGGTATGACTTTTTTTCAGGTATCATCATATTTGTGACATTAACTACTCTAATCTAAACTTTGTAAATTAGCCATTTATGGATTATATTACCAACTTGTGTTTGGATAATTTACTAACCTTTCGATTACAAACTCTTATATGAAATTATCAGTGGCATTGTGAAGAAAGTTAAAAAAAATATAATTTGGTACAACATAAGAAAAAATATATTTTTTATCCGAGATAAGAGAATTTAGGAACTTATGAACAAAAACCAAATAAACTTTGGAAACCAACTCAAATAAGAGTTGTAATGCAAAACTAGTTGGTAACTTGATTGGAAAAAAAAAGTTGGTGATCACTCTAGTGAAGATTGTTAAATTCTCCAAATGGTTGGTAAATTAAAAAAGTTGGTAAGCAAGACAATTAAAAGTGGGAAATTGATAGAGTAGTAAAAAAGTTCATGAAAAAAAGATAAATGATTGTAAGCAAGTCAAATGAAAGTCAGTAATCAAAGTTAGTCGGTGGTTTAATTGGGAAAAGTTATAAGTCACACAAATAGTTATTGATAATTTCAGATGATAGTCAATTTATTTAAAGATAAATAAAACAATAAGCGAAGCTTTTTTTGTCAGACGGAAGAGAAGTTGATATTTAAAATAGCTGAATAAACATTATTAACTAACTCAAATCGGATTTGGTAATTTAATAAATAAAAAAAAGTTGATTTTGTCACTCTAACTAAGGTTGGTAATTTTTAAAAGGAATAGGTAAATTTAAGAAGTTGACAGATAATCAAATAAAAGTGTTAACAACTAAAGAAAAACAAACAAAAGTTGGTAATGAGTAGTTTAAACGAGAATTGGTAACCAAAAAAACTAGTTGGCAACTTATCAAAGAAAAGTGACAAGTTGCTCAAATATAAGTTTGTTTTCGAATAACAGTTGCTACATTTAGGGCATCGGTAAGAAATGTAAATAAAAACTTGTACGTGATAGATAAGTTATTCTTTGTTAGAAATAAGGGAAGTTAGTGATTACAAACCATATAAATGTTGGTGATTAACTCAAATGAGAGTTAGCAACGCAAATTTTGTTGATAACTAGGTTGATAAGTAACTTAAATAAGAGTTGATATCACAAAACTAGTTGATAAATTAATCAACTAACTCAAATAAGAGTTAGTAACGCAAATTTTGTTGATAACTAGGTTCATAAGTAATTCAAATAAGAGTTGGCATTGCGAAACTGGCCAAAAAATTAATCGGAAAGAAATTGGTAAGTCACTCAAATAAAAATTGGCATATTCATATAGAAGTCGGTAAATTTAAGTTATCGTAAGAAAGACAAATAGAAGTTAGGAAAAAGATAAGAAAAGTCGACAACTTATAAACCGTGAAAATGAGTTAGTAATCTCATAAGAATGTTGGCTGCTGTATCATTTTACCCCACATTTTTTATAACAAAATCTTGAGATCAAACTCTCAAGCGGCATTTTATATGTCTAACTCACGAGCTCTTTTTATTCGGTATGCAAAAGCTATTGACATTAATATCGAAAAGAAAAGGAGAATGAATACCAACCGCTCAATTACAAATCACCTTAAATATATTCGGGCGGATGTTATTTTATTTCTTTCATATCCTTCCTCATGCCGTCCTCTCTAGAATTTGAAAAACGAAAATACCAATTATGTTTCCAAAATTATAAAAAAGATAATAATAATGCAACTATAAAGATTTCGAATGTGTGGGATTTTGTTGGAATTAAATTCATGCTTGAGTTTTCACGAAATATGCAAAAGCTAATTAAAATAAGGAAAATTAAAAAATAAAAAAAAAGGTTAGGAAATTCGTGTTTTTTCACGAAGCAAACCGACCTTTATCCGGTGGCCTGCGCTCCGCCTTCGAGCCGAAGGTCCGAAGAAAGCATTTGCAATTTTCTCCGCAGATTCAAGCTCGCATCCCCGGCATGGCGGCCTCCGTTCGTCCCTGATCGCAGCCCCTCGCATCGAACGTATCGGGTCGTGATCGGCGAAGCCTCGATCGGAATCGGGCCCTCGCCAGGCCCCCTCGTCTCGGTAGGAAATCCGGCCACCGATCGGACCGATTCCCGGGACGATGGAGGTGGGGGAGGAGGAGGAAGGGAGGGTGAGGCGGCTGATCGAGAAGGCGACCGACACGACCGCCTCGGAGGTCGACCCTCGCCTCCTCAAGGCCATCAAGTCCGTCGTCCGGTGCTCCGATCCGGAGCTCCGCATCGCCGCGCAAACCCTCATGTCCCTCATGAAGCGGAACCACGCTCAGGTTCGCGGGACGTCGCCCGGTTGGCTTCGGTTTTTCGATTTTAGGTGTTCGATATTAGTTGCTGTGCGTGCTGCGTGTCTGTGGCGCTGTGCGGGATGGTGTGATAGGCTAAGGCGACGGAAATGGGGGGTTTTTTAGGCGTATTGCTTGCCCTGTTTGGGAATTGAATCGGTTGTTTCCTTTCGGCCGGAAGCAAATTGGCTGTTTCCTGGTTTAGTGGAAGTCTCCGAGATACTGTTTTGAGTTGGTTATTGCCTAGAGAGTTTCAATATGGCAGTAAGGAAGGTTGATATCCTGGTTAGTATGAGATTTCCGGTCTTAATCGTAAAAAAGAGCTGGATTTTTCATGAAGATGTGGGGTTTAAGTACACATTATGGGATCAGTTTGAAATTATATGTGACGCGACGGAGCTTTTGAGTGCATAATGCTCCTTTGATGGCGTAGACCCAACATGTTGGTTTATCTGGGGTCGTTTTTTCTTTTCTTATTTTTGGTCTTAGATATGTGTCTTCTGTAGATTGCGTTCTCACGTTTGGTATTTCTCAGGTGCGGTACATATCGCTGCTTATAATTGATGAACTCTTTATGCGATCAAAGCTGTTCAGAACCCTTATCGTCGAGAACTTGGATCAGTTGTTAAGCTTCAGCATGGGCTTCCGGAAGAATATGCCGCTACCAGCACCTCAAGCAGTTGCATCTCGTTTGCATTCCAAGGCCATTGAGTTTTTGGAGAAGTGGAATGCTTCTTTTGGTGTTCATTACAGACAGCTTAGATTAGGATTTGATTACTGCAAAAACAATCTTAGACTGCAGTTCCCTGATACACAGGGAAATGCAGCTAGGATTCAACAGGAGAGAAGGGAAAGGGAGATTAGAACTCAAGAAATTTTACGTAAAAAATTCGAAACTCTCAAGGAAAGTTTTCCCTTGATAAGGGAAGAAATACAATCCACGGTGAATGAGATTGAGGAATGTCTGGATATAGTTAGTAGTAAGGAGGAGCCAGTGCCACTTGTCCCCCTTGATGATGAAGATTGTGATGAGTTTCGATCTCGTGAAATCCTGCAGCTACGTCTTGCATCATTGAAAGAAGCAGAAAAGGTTCATGAGGATGTGGATAACAAAGTTTTGTTTGATGCGTTGAGGGAGCTGTACAGACTTCTAGTGACAAGGCATTTAATTTCTGTACAAGAATGGATCACTGTTGTTGTTAGAGTAGATGTGACAGATAACAGGCTGAGAGATTCGACTTTGAAGGAGTTAATCGACATTCAAAATAGGATTCAGTTAGTGAAGAGGAAATGTGAAGAACTAGTTTCTGCCTTACCAACTACTGCAAAGCATGACCGAGAAGAGGAAGAAGATATCTGGGAAGAAGGAAAGATTCAACCGAGTGATAATGGGTCTTCAACAACACTGAGAAACCAATCTGAAAATCCCTCTGTTCCATCAACGAGTGGGTTGAAAAGCATGACTTCTGAATGCAGTATTGGAGAATCCGGTGGCAATAAGGACTCCAATGAATCAGACTCTGGAAAAAATACTTCGAGGACTAAGCTCTTGTTACAAGCTCCAGTGATGAGATGGGGCTCTTACTTGGATACTTGGGGTTCGAACGGTGGTGTTCTGGCTAATCAGAGGGGATTGGATCTGGAAAGTCATTGGGGTCGGGTAGACTATGATGCTGTTATTCCAGCAGAAAAAATTGCAGAGCTGAATGTTCAGGCAACTCTATACAAAGAAGAGCAAGTAAATATCAAGCCATGCCACGCTCCTTTAAGCAGAGGGGGCCTCTGTCAGAGAAGAGATTTAAAAGTTTGCCCCTTCCATGGACCCATTATTCCTCGTGATAGTGCTGGTCATCCACTCGACCAGAATGTCTCTGCAGATGGTAGAACTTGTGGTCCAGAGACTGATGTAGTGAAGCAGTTGGCAAAACAAGCTGTGAAGAATGTGAGGACTCGAGATAGAGAAGAAATAGAGAACAGAATAAATGACAAGCAATCATTGAAACGTGCCAAGCTAGCTAAAATTCGCGAACACAATGAAGCAGTTCTTCGTGAGGCTGCATTGGCTTCCACTTCAAGATCCGCAGCTATTGCGGAAGACATTGACAGTATTGGTGCTGATAAACCATCATCCAGAAATAAGAAAGAAACACTCGCAGCCATGCTGCGCAAAAAAGTGACGACAAAAGATAGATTGTCTCAGAGACTTCTGAATGCCCATGCAACAGATGCAGCAGTCAGGCAACTGAGGTCGGATGAAGATTCATGTTACAGAGAGGCTTTCCCAAACCAGTGGTAGATGAATGTTTTTTCGTTAATTTAACGAAAGAAGTGTGGGGCCACAGTAGTGGCTTTCAGTGTATAGATGAAGACCGTAAACTTTGCATGTCTATAGTACAGCTTGTAGGCATGTCGGAGATGATTGCTTCTCATTTTTCTTTTAGTTTAGCTGAGAACTAGGAATTAGACTTAAGGAATAATTCTTCGCTCAACTTTTGTATTCTTGACACTTATGAAATATCAATAAGAAAATAGATTGTACGTTTCCCTTAACATGGTCTTTCTTTATCGAGGAACACATGCATCTATTGAATCGTTGACATGTACAGTTGGGAATACTGTTAGTGGACTCTTGCATTCACATGTTAATAACCATTCGTCTCATATGTAGCAGTGCACAGGTTTTCACTATGCAGTCTGAAATATTCTTGTTTTCATTGTACTGGGCCAAACTCACAATTTCGTTGTGCAAACTATGGTTATGTCACACCATTGCAGTGCTTGTCTTGGGATGGTTTCTTTGCTAACTAGACCAGGAAAATGGTACCTCAATCATGCATATCATCGATGGAAGAGGAATGTAAGATATTTTTATAGCAGAGTCTGTTTGATTTCTCCTTTGCAAACATACCGAAATTGTTAAGCTCTCAATAGATAATGATGGTCATTTCTGCATCCATCACCATCAAAGAAACCATCCTCCGCTCTCTTGGTCTGCAAAATAGAAGTAACTTATGGATGCAGCAGTACCGCATGATAGCTCTGCGATGCAGCCAGATTTAATCGTAACTCCCACCTGGGGAAAAAGGGAAAAGAATCTTAATCTCGTAGATTTTGATACCTCTGCTACCACTACTGGACCTAAAAATTTCATTTATCTTTCTAGATTGTTTGTTACTTTAAGAAATGGACGATTTGATGATTTGAACCCTGATCAATGAAATAGTTGACATGTGCTGGAACTTGGAGGTAAGATGTAGGATTCCTCAACGCAGGCAAACCATGGAGATGGTTGAAAAACTTCATGTGCGCTACAGGTGAAGGATAGGACAGGACAGGAAGGCTTACTGAATTTCATGTTCTCAAGGATACGATAGAACAGGAGAGGATGTGCTTGACGTGGGACTGTCTTCCAGTAGAAGAAGCTTAGCCATTCTGTTACCTGGCAATTTCTTCGCCAACAGACACTGAAAGCAGGAACGCAACCCCAAAAAAAAAGGCCGGATGAATCAGATATCCACTCCGCACCTTTTTTGCCTCATTGAGGATGAGATATCATTGGCATAAGAGAAGTAACGTGTGTCGCTCCATGCCCAGAAGTGCAGAGAACCTGTGGCTTTGACATTAACTAATTGGTCACTAGTCCTAAGATAGGATGCTGGTCCGTTCTCTCCTTTTTATCTGGTCCATTTCAATTATGCCCCTCCCAAATTTGACTGGAACGAATCTGCAAAAGCAGGCACACGAACCGACCAATTCTCGAGTTGTGTATGTATCATCTGCAGTTAGTTTTGATGGGGTAATTTTTGGGGCCTTTTTTGTCTTCGCCGGAGCTGTCGATCCTTAATCCTTATACTTTGAAGAGCTATTTCGATTTCTTGCTTCTCGTAATTGAACTGGGAATCTTTGTTTCCTGTTGAGCAAAGTGAATCAAAGAATGACTTTGTCCAGTTTATGGATATTGCATTAATACGTAAAGGATCTTCTTTAACCCACTTTGCCGTTGGGCCAAAAATGACCTTTAACCTGCTTAATTCTTGTTATATTTCTCCTGGAGCCCTCAGCACACTTACTTTGGTCTGGTTGCCATGCTTCTCTCGAAAAAATGCTGATGCTCATCCTTTTCAATCAGAAGAATTCTCCCTTTCCCTTCTTTTTTTTTGGGTTTGAAGAATAAAGTGGGTCCGGACCAGAAATGGCCGAACTAGGACTGTGCACGAGAGAACACAACACAGTAATTCCATATAGAAAGGGCTTGGATTTGGACCCCACTGAATCACTGATAGACTTTGCAAGCTCTGTTCATGCAACTCCAGAGCTTCAGTTACATCTCTGCATGGCGAGACTGAGCTTCTTTTTTTCTTTTTCCCTCTTTTTAAGTCAGGTATGAAGGGCCAATTTTGCTTTTGGTCCACTAGAATTCTGTACTTTGAGCTTCCATTTTCCTTGCGGGGGGATAAGGCTGATCACTGGCACAGGCAGCCCCGGGCAATGAGGACCAGAAGCTCTCATTGTCCACCTATTCTACTAAATTTCCCTGTATGGTCCATTCAGATTCCCTAGCTCAACCGGTCGATTTCTTTAAAGAGGAAAACCGCGTCGGCCACAGGACATCCATACCATTCATGCCCCCCCCCCCCCCCGAAAATGGAAACCGTATTTAATTTCGAGACATGGGTTTAATATACTTTTTGTGATTAGCAAATGTTGAAAAATTTGTCTATCCTCTCTGTGGATAACAATCCAGAGAATCGGCCTCAATGATGGTTCTTGGTAGGACCAAGATGCAGAGTTACTCCGAGGTCAGCTTCTATCATGGCTCAAGAATGATCTAAGAAGAAATTTGCTTTCAAAGTGGGGTCTGTGTGGGAGGGCCACTGCCATCAATTGGCCAGAAAAGAAAAGGATCCCTTTTACATTTGGTGGGGTTTTGGGGCGGAGAACTTGGACTTCTTTTACCGAAATTGGGTTCATTCCTTTCCTCTTGTTCTTTTTTGGTTTTCCCTTCATTTTCCCACCTACTTTTGAGGAAAAAAAATCCAGAGGGACATGGAATTAGGAATTTGTTGGAGGAAAACCTTCTTGCGAGTTCAAAAAGAGAAGTGGCTTTTATTAGTTCAATCGAGACGCGAAATTGCAAAAGCGATTCAATTAAATATTGGAACTTTTGACTTCGGTCTATTTTCATGATGTCGTGAGCACTTGTTCGAATTTCGAATGAAAGGATTAATTCATGAACATTGTGGAATTTCCCACTCGACTCTCATGTAGTTCGATGATTGGAACGGCCGGCTGGCCTTTGGATCTAGCCTACACAAGTATGTCCGTGCAATGCCGCGGCCGAAAACCGCTTTATGCGCTCCTGTTTTCCACGATATCGTCCACATCGTTAACAGTTAAAGACACAGCAATAATGGGCTTTTTTTTTGTGCGTTTTCGGGGTAGCACAGTGCTATCCCTTTTTTCCCCTCTCGAATGTGTAGAATAAGAAATCATCATGCCACGGAAAAGGACCCGAAACTCACCAATCTAATTTCCATAAGATTCTGTACTTAAGAGGAAGCAAAGACATGGGGATGTGGGATGCTGTCCCAAAGCTGGGTAGGCCTCGGTCCAAATCGGAAGACACATTGCTGAAAGTTGAAAGATGAAAGTAATTCCTTGTCACTCCCACCCCCAGATTCCACTCCCACTTGTCTTTGTTCAAAGTTCCTGGGAGATCGTTGAGATTGAATGTAAGCACGCCATTCGACATAGTTGCTCGAAACTTCGGTTTCACGATGACATTTCACCGTGATATTTTCAGTTAGACAATGCAATTTAGGAGGGAAAATTATTAAAAAAAGTCCTAAACCTATTAAGTGGCAGTTAATTGAGTCGTAAACCTTTCAATTGTACCAATTGAGTCATAAACTTTTCGAGAATTTGCCAATTGAGTCATGAACTTTTCGAGCATTTGCCAATTTAGTCATAAACATTTTAACAATTCGCCAATTTAAACCTGAAATCTTTTGACAATCTGTCAAGATAGCCCTTTCGGCTAATTAACCAAATTATAGGTTCAGGACTAAGTTGGCAAATTTTCAAAAGTGTTAGGACTAAATTGATACGATTGAAACGTTTATGATTAAGTTGGCAAATCTTCAAAAGTGTTAAGACTAAATTGGCACGATTGAAAAGTTTATGACTAAATTGACAAATCGCAAAAGGTTTAGGATTGATTGGCACAATTAAAAGGTGTATGATTAAATTGATTGTTATACATTAGGTTTAAGGCTTTTTATAGACAATTATCTCCGATTTAGGATAGAGGTTCTTGCCGCTTCCACATGGATTCATTCCCACTCGTTCAAATTGGCCGTGGAGATCAGTAAGATCGACGGTGGAACTTGAGAGACTGCCCAACATGCACATGAACGAGGGGCATCGTGGTACGATCACTAACATAGATTCGGACAGTTCTTGTTTAAGAAACTCTTGCAAGTCTTGATTTCAGCTGAGATCGGAACGTGGACTTTGGAGGCTGCAAAAAGGCTGGTGACACGAATTTTTCACACGGCAATATGTTAAAGGCCAATTTGGGTTCCAACCGTCCTTCTAGTCGGCTCACCTGCGTACCCTATGATCGACGCTCCCGCAATTATCACGGGAGAAAAAAAAGAAGAAGAAAGATACCCGTCGACCGACCCTACAATCATCACGCGACGGAGAAACGGCGCGTGTCAGAAAGCTCTTCCAGTAACAAGCGAGTCGATCGATGCGTCGCCCGACGTGCTCAGTTCCCTTATTAGCAGTTCGGTTACCATGTCGCACGATCGAGACGCGCCGGTTTCCACGCAGAGGAAGCGGAACCGATACATTTTACGTGCATCGTCAAAACACGTACCTCAGCGACGCTAGTAATTCCGTAAGTGACTTCTTTCCAGACGGGTCGTCTCTCCATTATCAAAACACGTCGACAATACGATGGCAGCCGGTGCCTGCGGATCGCCCGTTAACAAGACCCCGTCATCATTTTCGTTTCTTCCGCTCCATTCAAAATTAAAAAGAGGGGGAAAAGAAAAGGTGAACTTTTTGTGAGGGGGGGGCATGTTCGGGGCAATCGGGGGGCGCGATGCAGATCATGAGTACGCATTTCCCGACAGATAGATAAGAGAGATTAGAACCTCCGACCAAAAAATTAAAAAAAATAAAAAAAAAGGGGGGGGGGGGAACCGGGGAAGGGATTAGGGAGGGTTTTTTACCGATTATTTTAAATCCGATTAAAATGAATTGAAGTGATTGGGGGAAGGGGAGCGTCGTCGTCACTCTCTCCATCCCGGGCGTGGGTCTAAACCCCCTTCTCTCCTTCTCTCTCTCTCTCTCTCTCTCTCTCTCTCTCTGCCTCCTTCGCTCGCTCCCTCTTATTCCTCGTCGAGACAGAAGAGAGAGAGAGAGAGAGGGGGAGTCTCATTTCGAGAGAGAGAGAGGGAGAGAGAGAGAGTGCGAGGGAAGAAGGGAGTGCGGAAGTAGAGAGAGAGAGGGAGAGGAAGGGGGGGAGCGAGAGGGGAGTGCGCCGTGCCCGCGCGCTGTTCACATGGCCTCCATGCCCTCCTCGGGGCCTCACCACCACCACGGCCACCACCACCCGCCGCCGCCGCCGCCGCCGCCGCCGCCTCAGGCGGAGAGCGGCCCCCCGAAGCTCCCCTCGCGGCAGCATGATCCGATGGACACCGACAAGGTCTCATCTCTCCTCTCTCTCTCTCTCTCTCTCTCTCTCTCTCTCTAGGTCGCGCTGGACGCGCGGTTTCTAGCTTTTTGTAGTGGCTGGCTGCGCGTGGCGACTTTCTGAGATCGGCGATCTTGGACGATCCAGCTCGGAGCCGTCGCCGCCGCTCGAATTTTGAGCGATCTTCGCGTTTATAGGGT
Organism: Syzygium syzygioides; assembly: GCA_031216285.1. Lineage (NCBI taxonomy): Eukaryota > Viridiplantae > Streptophyta > Magnoliopsida > Myrtales > Myrtaceae > Syzygium > Syzygium syzygioides. The sequence goes on from CM062242.1 coordinate 21,143,189, forward strand.
TTCGCTTTGCTTCGCTGGAGATCTGAGCTCCCTTATCTGGGGCTTTCTGAGACTCTGCCGTTGGCGGTGGTTCGGTGCGCGCGCGTTCTAGGTCGCTCGATGTCTCCTCTTCTTGTGAATGTGTGTTCGTGTGTCGACCTTAGTTTTTGGTGATGAAGATCCGATCTGTCGGTCCAAGCCCTGCCTTTTGGGCACATTCGCTTTCCTTTGGCTCTTGGAAAGAAAACGTAAGGGAGAGTTAAAACGATTTTGGAGTCCCTTGCTGAGTGGTGTTTGATTGTGATTGAAGATGAAGAGAAGAGGCATGAAGGAGGATGACCGTGAGAGAAATCGGTTGGCGCAAGCTCTATTGAGCTGAGTTCTCATTTTTATTACTTGCTAGTTGCTAAGGACATGGCTAACTCAATGTTTACAGCTGTAAATGTTTTCACTTTGCTAGTGTTATTGGCGGCCTGAATTAGGGTTTCTCAGAAGCGATTTGCTCTTGTATTCGTACGTACTTAAATCTGTTTAAGATTCCCTAACGTTGGCTCAATTTGTTTTTCTGCCATTTGTCATGACGATCATCAGAGAATTCCCACTTTTTGATCTTGGTTAACTTGTTAAATCATCATGTGATTGGCTTTTGCTTTTTTATTTTGTTCTCAGGGTGTTTTCTTTTCATTGCTTTGGGTTGAAGATGTAGCTTGATTCGGTCTTTTAGTGCATAGGTCGAGGTGTTTGGAGATATGACCATACAAAATTGCTTCTTGAATTCTTAAATTTGAGATCATCAAACTCATCTTTATTCAGCGTCACCCCTGCAACTCCTTGTCGTTCCAGTTTTTCTTACCCCGTGGTGGTAGATTTGTTGTTGCTACCAAAGAGTTCTCAGGCATCTTGCTTTTGCTCTTTGAATGAGCTTGTCGTTTTCTGTTTGAATGTAAGCGATCCTTCAATATGTGTCAACACAAAATCAGGCGAGATCGTGGAAACTCCTTGACTCAGATGGCAATATAATGTCTTTTCATTCTTTCTGCAGAGCACGTGTTGCTTACGTGTATTCATGACCGTACACTTGTTCTTTTGTACTTCGATGGATCTGTTTGAATCTATAGTGCAAGTGTCGTGACTGCTGAAGGTTGACGGTGTACTAAAATTAAAATTTAGTGAGACTGATGTTGTTTGTAATAACTGCTTCGCCAGTGCATTTATAGTCCGTTACTCGAATTTATTGGCTGTCTTGAAATTTCCTTTTTAACCCTGCATGCCATTTTTCACTACAGGAAGCATCACCCGCTATTATCGAGAATAACAATGCCGTCACTGGTCAGATTATTTCAACCACGATCGGTGGGAAAAATGGTGAACCCAAGCAGGTAACAATAGCTGTATTTTCCATGGCTCTGGATGTATCTAGACGTAGTCTTTGCATTCTTCTTGCCGTTGAAGTAAGCTACAGCTCTTTTAAAGAGGCATCGAGTTACTTGTCCTATTAAAGCCGAGTAAAAATGCAGTCCGACTAATATCTCATGGTTTGCCTCTGAGAGGTGGTACCTACTTACTCAAGAAGATTCGCGTCAAAGTCGGGATTTGTTTCAGTTAGTCATCAAGTACCGTGTTGTCCTCCAAAACTCAAGTGTTATCCTTCAATGCTTCTTGTAGACCATCAGCTATAAGGCGGAACGTGTTGTTGGCACTGGATCTTTTGGAGTAGTTTTCCAGGTACATTGTTGGGTTCCTTAAATCAAACGCCGCCTTGTTGTTTCAACCTTGCTAATATGCTATCACTGTTCTCAGGCAAAGTGCTTGGAAACTGGAGAAATGGTTGCCATAAAGAAGGTTTTGCAGGACAGACGCTATAAAAATCGAGAGCTGCAGCTAATGCGTTTAATGGATCACCCAAATGTTGTTTCATTGAAACATTGCTTCTTCTCTACTAGCAGTAGAGAAGAGTTGTTTCTGAATTTAGTTATGGAGTACGTACCTGAAAATATGTATCGGGTTCTGAAGCATTACAGCAGTATGAACCAGAGGATGCCGCTTATTTATGTGAAACTCTATACATATCAAGTATGGACTGTTGTCTGTTTTTTTGGTAAAACTGGAAATTAGGGACTGTTATTCTTTGTTTGGCATAAATTTGAAATCTTTCCTCATTCAGTCATATTTAACAGAAACTTTTTGACAGATATTTCGAGGGCTAGCATACATTCATAATGGTCCAGGGGTTTGCCACAGAGATGTGAAGCCACAAAACCTTCTGGTATTCTGCAGCATAACTTTTATCATCTTTCAAAAAACTATAGTATTTGTCCGGACATCATTCTTATCGATACCTTGCAGGTTGATACTCTGACCCACCAAGTCAAGCTTTGTGATTTTGGGAGTGCAAAAGTTCTTGTAATTACTTTTCCTTTCTTTTTTGTCTATTCTCTTGACTTATTCAGCTTTCTTGCATGAGCTTTGCTATATTTTCTTCGCCCACTGGTCTTCTTGAGCTATATTTCTTGTCATATCATTAGCAATAATTCTTCAGTCTTACATGCCAAGACAGGCATTTGGCTTTCCAAAATAAATGCATATTATGTATCACTTTGGGATGCATGTTTCTTGTCTCGGGCCACCTCTTACAAGAATGACATGTTATTCTAAAATTGACTATTCACTGTTAAGTTTATTAAACTTCAATATGCAAACATTGGTTGCAATAGTTACATTGATTTTGTGGTTTATGCATCATTTTAAGAGTTTTAAGATTCCATCAGGTTAAGGGTGAAGGTAATATAGCATACATATGCTCTCGTTACTATCGGGCTCCAGAGCTTATATTTGGTGCGACAGAATATACGACATCGATTGACATTTGGTCAGCAGGCTGTGTTCTTGCTGAGCTTCTCCTTGGTCAGGTTAGTCATGTTTGGTGCAGAGTTATAAGTAATATATGTCAGCTTATTAATTTGCTGCTGAAAGTCGCCGCTTGATTTTTTTTTTTTTTTTTTTTTTTTGGTTGGCGGGCCCAGGGGGGTGGGGAGGTGGTTGGGGTTTCGGCCCGCGTGTTATGTTTGGGGTTAGATATATCTATTATAACTTTAACTGCTATATAATTCTTTCTAAAACGTCTTTTGCTTTTGTAGCCGTTATTTCCCGGAGAAAATGCGGTAGACCAACTTGTAGAGATTATCAAGGTGAGCCTATCCACCAATACTCATTAGATAGTCCCTCTGGTACCATTTGACCATATATTTGATGTGATGTTTCAGGTTCTCGGTACACCCACTCGAGAAGAAATTCGATGCATGAATCCAAACTACACAGACTTCAGATTTCCTCAAATCAAGGCTCATCCTTGGCACAAGGTTAGCCTTCTGATTTCATTTTATATGAGTACTGTAAATGTTATTATGTCAGCCTTCTGATTTTGTGTCTTAATTTTGGTTCAGACAGTGTTGTCTAGAATGTCTCGCTAATTTTGGTGTTGACTCAGTTGCATCTATGGTCACGTGTGCATGCTGTTTATCTTTAGTTTATTTAAAAATTATGAAGTGTGAAAGATACCTTAGAAGGCATCTGATGATAGTAATGTTGTTGAACTGGGACATCATAATCCTCTACTGAAGGAAATGCAGTTTCCGCCATTTGAAGATCAGATACTTAATGTTCATCCAATTAAAATATGACTGGTGATATTATGCATGTGGGGTTTTTTCTGATGTCTGAGATGAGGTGCCCTGTCCGCCTGGCTATCACATACTTTTAATTTTTCAATAGTACTGGCATTGTGGACTTTATTAAATAACGTCTATGATGTTGCCTTTAAGGTATTTCACAAGAGGATGCCTCCTGAAGCGATTGACCTCGCATCACGACTGCTTCAGTATTCACCTAGTCTTCGCTGTACTGCCGTGAGTGAACTGATTTCTGATCTTTGTATTAGATATATTGCGACCTTGGTCTAAGGACTCTCTGCATTAACAGAGTGAAAATGTTTAACATCTTAGCTGCAAATCTAGATTATGTTGTTTGTAGTGGCGGATTTTTCTTTTTGTCAGATGAACTGTCAATTTGTATTGTTGAATTTATTAATTTAATCTTTATGTCTTCCATCACATTATCACTGATTTCTCCTTGATTGCTCTGCAGCTGGAAGCATGTGCCCATCCTTTCTTTGATGAGTTGCGTGAGCCAAATTCACGGCTTCCTAACGGTCGCCCTCTTCCGCCTCTTTTCAACTTTAAACAAGAAGTATGCAATCGACCTTTTCTATTTTCTTAATCTACATGAGATACATGGAAACACATAATTCTTGGCTGTTCATGATTCCTGTCTATGAGAGTATAGTTGCATTTTGTTGCTCCTTTTCTGTGTGGGGACAATCATGGATTTAGTCTCACAGATGGATGGAAATATAGCTCCTCTCTCTCCTCCTCTTCTTAATGTCTAAAGAATCATTAATCAATCTAGCATCATCAACCATTTGTTCCATCTGCTGCTGCTTCACCAGAAGGGATAAAGAGACAAATGATTGCATTCATTTGCGAACTACTAATGACAAATTAAATGTGATTTGGGGTTAAATAGATGTTTATGTCACCTCCTAGAGTCACTGATTGGGAAACCTATATCTGTGTATGAATTGGGACATGGACAATGCAATGCTCGAGGATCATGAGGCAGAATGTATATCTTATATATTCCCTGGGCATCTCAAATCAATTGTCTCTCTGCCTCTTCCATGAAAGTTCTGTCTTCGTATTTTTACGGGCACTATATGATTGACTGTTGCTTGGCCTTACTTGATTTATACTAGCTCAGTTACTGTTTCTGGCCTCTCATCCTGGTCTTTTTATAGACTGACTGGTAACAACTATCAGGTTTGCTTAACTTTGATCTGTTAGTGCATTTTCACATTGGTCTGATTTTCGTATCATGGCTGTGCCTTGAATATCTTCTTGTGAAACATCCATTTATATGGGACTAGTATCGGTTGGCTCTAATAGTAGGTCTGCCTTGCTCCTACCAACTCATGACTACGTGGCATGCATGGTTTGCTCACTCGTTTCTCAAGTGGAGGGCCGATTGAATTCAAATGGCCTATTAACTGTCTTGCTTGTCCATGAAATCAGAATGAACTGTTGTTGGGTTAGCTGCATTAGATTTCTCTCGTTTGTGGTTCATATTTTATGATTTAAACTTCTTATTTTACCGCATTTGAATTATTGTTCAACAGTGTTACCGGAATTTTGTCAAATCTCCTGTCGGCTAGTTGACAAATTTTTGTTCTTGTGGAAGGTTAGTACCTAACTAAGATTGATGTGAATGTGTCTACAGTTGGCTGGGGCTTCACCTGAATTGATTAACAGGCTGATACCAGAGCATGTGAGGAGGCAGAACATTCTCAATTTCCCTCATCCAGCTAATGCATAAGCGTAGAATGTGAAACAAGGGGTCGATCATCCGGTACTTGATGGAAGTGAACATAACCGAGGACCATCTATGTGTTCTGCAGTTTCAGCCCTGCAATCAGCTTTTCGCGCCCTGCAAGTTGTGCGAATGGTGATATCTCAGCTTTTAGCATGGAAAGTGGTTGACTGTCTTCTCATGTCGTTCTAGCAAAGAAAGATAGTATTTCCTTGGATGTACATCATTTTGATCCTAAACTCTAGAAACCTTAGGAGTATAAAAAATGTGACGCTATTTATGTCTAGTTATGTAGGGGCTTTATAGACCCAAAAAGGAGCTTAAGTTGCTCATTTAAGTTAGCATGGCTTCCTTTTTTAATATGATGAAGAAGAATATGGTGTTTGTTTCCAGCTTGTGAATGGGTGCTGTACCATGGGGCATCAAGATCTCGGTCCAAGTTTGTTTAAATTGTCTTCTTTCGTGGAATTTGATGTCTCTTCTCTCCGTAGATCGAAGATAGATTGCTGATCTATCCATCCCATCAAGAGTGGATAGGTAAGCTGATAGATGCATCATTGTCGTCCCTTTCTGCAAAATTATATTTCCAGGAGGAGATTACTCAAAGAATGAAGCTGGAGGTGAGTTGAATAACTACTAGCAATCTTGCTTGGTGATTCTTGACTGATTGTTGACAGATACGGTATTGATCTTGGAACGGCGTCGCTTGATGATCCAAGCTGAATATTGTTCGTGTTATCTCAGATGCCATTGCCAACATATATTTCCCTGTGCAGTGCTCTTGATGTATGAGCTTGTGTTTCTATTTGATTGTTTAAAATAAATCATCGAACAAATTATGTTGTCTTCATGTTCTCTGGGTTTCCTCGGACTTTGATTCAAGTGAAGCGGTTAATAAGTTGTTGATGGAGTTGCGGTCGTATGTTTCTGTCGTAGACAAGGGCAAAAAGATTTTCAAGAATATTGACCACGGTTTCGACATTTAATTTAGGTTGGCTTCAAAAGGATAAAGAGATCAGCATCTGACTGAAGTGAGCAGGATCCGCAACCATTTTAAGAACAAAAGGTTTTAACATTGCAGGAGTAGCTTCTTTAACATTGCAGAGGATGAAATGAACTTTTGTCCCGAGAAAATTAAGGAACGACAACGACCGACGTTGACATCCTCATGCAAATGCTCAAAATCCACCAAACCAAAGGACAATCTGCCCAACACAAAGTTACAGCATTAGGTAGACACAATCATTTGCCAAGACTCCACCACGAACGCTTTCTCCCCAGCAAAAAAAAATCATGCTTAGGCTAGGATACAGCTTGGACCTCTGAAGAAGCCTCGTGTAACAAAATGGAGAATTTCTTCTTTATAATCTCGTATCTGGCACGTTAACTTCCCTTTGAATGATCACGTCACCCTGTGGCTTTATTCCTTAATCATGTCTATTCTTTGACATCATCACCTAACAACATGCGTGACATCCTTATAGCTTAGCCTTCATGTTTATTCATTTGGCCGTGACTCAGCTCATTAGAGCGAAAATCGAATCTCTTTTTCCATACCCACATGAAAGAAATCTCTCCCTGTTTGCTTTGATTCTCTTCATTTTCATCATCAAAATGCAGGCAAAAGGATACCATAAATGCCATAACTTTAGTATGAGTAAGCGCCATAATCGACTTTTTTGTAAGAATCACTTGAGTGCCATATCAGTTAAAAACTATTCACTTTGAGTGTTCATTACTTATCTTGCTTCCATCCAAGAGCGAGAGAGATCCATAAGAAGAAAACAGTGAGGGAATGGAATAGATGCGTTAGAGTTCGATGGATCGAGCGTGTGATGATAGCATAAGTGGTTAATCCCTCTTGTAATGGTTCGCTTAGTTAGCATAATCATTCATTGATGCTTTATTGTGTGTGCATTAATTTTGTAGTGCGTGATTAGATATGATTCTATATCTGATTATGTATGCCGGATCGATAATAAGTAATAATAACTAAGGATAGGATCCCTTTAGCGAGGTGTGCGATTTGGAAATGAACTGGGAGAAGGCTGGTGGGCTCATAATAACTCGTTCCAACGAACTAAATTACACATCAAATTGGAGGAAATTATTTCCGAGCGATATTGATTGACGGTAATGTGTGGCGGCATTAGCCGCTTGATTAATACGAGGAATGGTGTTGAGTGTGCGGGTTGAGATTCTAACGAATTTACTTTCGTGTCTTATCCATTATCCGCAACATATGTATAGTAAGAATCATGTTCTGATTCACCATATATGAGCATTACAATTTATATCTCTCTAATGGAGGCGATGGATTACTTACTCAGTCGATGATCCAGATACTCAGATGTGAGCCTGACCACCAAACAGTTCTTGCAGGTTTCATTGAATTAGGTAAAATATAGGTGGATCTTGGAAATAATCAGAGTGGCACAGCGGAAGCAAAGTAAACTTCAATTGTTTCAACACCTTTTTGTGTAACTTGTAGTACATTGGCCGGCCGGCTGACATCGACTTCCCTAATCACAGGCTCAAAATCCACCAAAACAAAAGAATAAATTTGCCCAACCCAAAGTTAGAGCATGAAGCAGACCAAATCATTTGCCGAGACTTTACCACGTCCGCTTTCACACTAGTAAAAGACATGCTTTTAGTATGCAGCTTGGACCTCTGAAGCCTTACGTAACAAAAACTGGGAAGAAGCATTCCCAGCAAAAGTTGGAAACATGAGTATAATTTGGATTTTATTTTAATGGTTCACCTGTAGCTGTAAAAGTTACAATCCCCAATTCTCACGGGGAAAAGAATGAAACTAGTCAAGAAACAACAGGGGGGCGCTCTAAATCGTGCGCATGTTATTGCCCATCTTCCTAACTGCAACGAGATGGGAACTGAAAGAAAATCTCATGACACTCATGATGACCGCAAACTACTTTATGGAGAATGCAAATCGAGAGTAGCATTATTCAAGGACTGACGTCTCCTCGATTAGGTACTAAGAAGATTTCGTGACCTCGTTGATGGCATTTGCCAGATATCCAACGTTGCCAGTGGTTACACCAGCCATACTGTAAGAAAAAGGTTCGCATGTGAGGAGAGTCGATGCACAAAAGGAGGTGATTCCCCGAAATACGTTTGTGGTGGAGTTATTACCTTATACGGCCATTACGAGTCATGTAAATGTGATATTCTTTTGTCAACCGATCAACCTGCTCTGCAGTCATCCCACTGTAGCAGAACATACCAATCTGTTTGGGGGAACAGACCATTAAGAACAGGAAATTGTGTGTAACTGATGCTAAAAAGCTTACAAAATTGGACCATACCTGTTCGGTTATGTGCTTCCATGATAAGGGTGACCCAAGCTTTTCAAGGTTTTCTCGCAAGGCAGTACGCATCCCAATGATTCGGTCAGCCATTACCTGAACAGTTGCAAGGTTGATGTCAATTTACTTCTCAACAGGGGAGGGTGATTCATGTTCATATTAATTTCTTATGCCACTTCTAAACCCAACAGATATGCAGGACATGAGAGGAGCAGCTAAAACGAAAGGAAACTTCCAAGCAACTTGGAAAGCCAACAGAACAAGCTCTGCACCATAGTTCTTTGTTTTTTTCAAACAGCAAAACTCCAAACCAGTGAAAGTAAATACAACCCAAATGATTGTTTCTTTGTCGGATTCTCAAGGAATGAGCTAAGCCAAAATTGGTAGCAAATTAGCATAAATGGGCTAAAAAAAACTACCTTAACTTCTTTGAGCCATAAACTCTTCAAGTCTGGATCATTAAGAATAGTTGACACTATGATGGCACCATGCAAAGGTGGATTGCTGTACATGGGTCTAGCAAGCTGCTGCAACTGACTTTTCACGGCAGTGGCTTGTTTTTCATCTTCACAAAGAACACTGAACAGCCACAAATAAGCAGATAAAGCATGAGTTTCTAGTCACTCCAGAATGAGTGGCAATTGAGTTTCGATTCATCGATTGTCTTGAGGATGCTTGCTCTTACAATTTCTGTAGGAAGATCTTTTCAACTATAGTTGTATTATTCTCAAAAGTTTGAAAAGGAGACTGAAGAAAACTCTATTAGCTTCATGCCCATGATAATTTCGAGGAAGATTAGAGAGAAAAGAGAAAGCATTATCTCATATCTCAAAAAAATTTCCTCCCTCTGACTCAGAGGGATCTGCAAAGGTCCCAATGAAAATACATTTCAGTTGAGAGTTTCAAGAAGAGTTCCTTTTACCAGGTAGGAAAGGTAATATTAAATAATTGGCCCTAAAACTTAACGCATCGCAAGCACAAAATTTCCATCCCCAACACCCAAGTATGCTCAAAATATCCAAAACAAATAGTACAACAGCTAAAAATGACTCTACCTCAGCCTCAGTATTAGACAAGATAATTACCTGAGGCAACCCACTCTCTGACCATACAGTCCCATGTTCTTTGCATAAGATTGAGCAATTCCAATTGTATGACCGTCCTCAAGAAAGATCCTGATCGACTTTGCATCCCTTTCTGGATCACCACTAGCAAATCCTTGATATGCCATGTCAAAGAAAGGAAAATGACCTTTGACCTGAAAATTGTGTCAAATCTCAGTCACAGAAATAATTGGTGAATGACTTTAGTCGGCATTTCCTGAAATTATACCTTAAATTGATAAGATATCTCTCTCCACTGGTCCTCTGAAGGATCCACCCCAGTAGGATTATGAGCACATGCATGAAGTAGAAAGAAGGAACCATTCGGTGCATTCTACCAATCGCCCATTGCAACCCCAGAAAACAGGTACCAAGTGTCAGCAACAAAAATATTAGACAACTAGAGCATACTCACGAAATACCATCAACAAGAGATGGAGCTGTCATCATTGGAAGAATACACTATGAGAGTCAAAATGTGCCATAGCTCACCTTGATGTCATCCATTAATGCTGCAAAATCTAAACCCTTAGATTCAGGGTGATAGTAATGATAGGTCCTCTGAGGAACGTGGGCATCTCTCCAGATGTTGTGGTGGCTGATTATGATGACAACCAAGGCTTACATTACTCACAGCGTAATTTACAACTTCAAACTCAAAAACATGTGTGTGTGTGTGTGTGTGTGTGTGAGAGAGAGAGACAGAGACAGAGACAGAGACAGAGAGAGAGAGAGGGAGGCAGCAAGCTCACTTTGCCCAGGTTGGGACAGGTATGTAAATCTGGGACTCAGGACAAAAACGCTTCTGGAAGTCAGCAAAAAGGCGGCATGCACCCGTCCCAGAAAGAGCTTGTACTGCTGCTATTCTTTTGTCTCTGATGAACTCAGAGTCGTCACCATATGCCAACTTCAATGTTTCCTCCACCATCTTCACACTACCACCCATAGGAAGGTATTCCCTGTCCAGAAAAAATCAACCAGCCCACTCCTTGAGTTCATCTTATCTAATACATGAAAAATCCTACAAGTAAGTTTGTGCAGTCAACTGCGATTACTCAATTGTATGAAAAACAAGGACATTCATTGAGGAAAATTAAAAATGTAAGCAGACTTAGGAATTATGACTGAAATTTCTTCTGGGACTACATTTATGGCTTAAACTTCAAAGCTTGCTTATAATTTAAAAAGAAAGAGAAAACGGTCTAAAAGACTATAGACTTTCTTAAGACATTCTAGTCTCCATAAATTTATTAATGAATACCACATAGTCATCAAATCCATCAAAACTAACACAAGAAGCTGCCGTTCTTCACAATGTGACTGGTTCAACTCAACCAATAAGAGGCAAGCACCACTTATTTATTTAAACTTGAATCTTCTTTCAACTTTTTGCTGGAAATTCTACTACTAGCACTCATCACAGAATAATTCTTGTCAAATAAGAGCTACAGTTTTAGATATTATGTTGAGAAACTGAATCCTGAAACTTCGATGAACGAACCCTTCATGTAGCTTGTGAACTATGAGCATCAGTTGAATTTTAAATAAAGAAAGTAATCTACTTCACAACGGTCTGGTGAAAAACAAAGATATATTTCAAAATGGTAACAGGGTAAAGCGAAAAAGTTTCTTACTCAAAAGCATTTCATCGGCATTAGTTACACCGGAATGGCATTGGCCACAACTTTTGCAATAAAAAAGCGAATTAGACATGTCAACTTTTTCTATAGCTTTTTGCTTCAGCCACTTGCACTAGTTTCCTTTGATCAGCATCAGCACAGTGATATTCACTTTATCATCCAATACATGATCCAGTAGAGTACGTAGTCTAGAGAAGGAATCGGGACCAAGTGGAAAAAGTTGAAAAGTAAGGTTATCTTCAAATGCCAACACCGAAATGGCTCCCAACGATATAGGATAAGGACTCATGGAAAGAAGAATCAAAGTGGTCAGTGGAGGATGAAGTAAAGGTGAGCTTGATGGAACACTACAATATGCTGCAACATGCTGAAAATGTCCCTTTCACGTTTTCACCATAGAAATGAGATCACATAGTGACACCGTTAAGTGAAAAATGACTACAGTCCAATAACGAAAGTCAACCCAAATTCAGCTGTTCTACAATATAAGGACTGGAAATAAACGAACTCACATGTTTAGATTCCCGGCAATTCTCCGCTCCGCTTCTCTAACGCACTCAAGAACGACCGGCTTCCCATTATCATCGCGGTAAGCACCCTTCACAGCCATGCCATTCAATACAAATCAAACGGGCATATCACCAAAACATAAACAAAAAACCGTGGCACGCAATTTGGGCTCCTAGGAAGCTGAAACACTTGAGCTCGATGACTTCGAATCAAATGAAGCCAAATCAAGCACCAATGAGCCGGCGACCGAATACCCGGTTTGGCAGTGCCAGCAACCAACTGAGCTACATAGGTAGAGCCAAAGTAAAAGACGACTGAAAAAGAACTAATTTTGTTTTTTACGTCTGCGGAGCAAGAGAGTACTCGAATTTCAAGAAAATCGCATTCCAGTCCCAGTTTTCAAGAACATGCAATAGGAGGGGGGCATTTGAATCAGCAGACCCAGTGACTCCCACCATCCACAAAAAAAAAGAAAAGAAGAAAAAAAGTCGAGCTAGTACAAGAACAGAAATCAAGCGAAACAAAGGTGCAATAGGCCAAAAGCCAAAGAACAAGAAACGAGGGAGAGCATTGGAGAGAGCTCCTGCTTACAACGCCGACGTTGACTTTGTCGGGGCTGGGGTCGGCGAGGAAAGCCTCGGTGACCCCGAGGATCGGGTCCTTCGGCGCCGGCTCCACGCTCCGCCACCACGACGACACGGATCTCGCCCCGACCACGGAGCTCCGGCTCAGGACCCGACTGGTCGCGCCGGCCCGGACCGCCATGGTGGGGGTGGGGAAGGGGAGAGCGATCGAGCGAGAAGCAGCGACGACGACGACGGAGAACAGGCGAAGCAAGAGCCGGCGGAGAGGAGGAGGAGGCGGCAGCGATTCGATTGCGTGACGCGACGAAAGTTCTCTGGCTTCTCTTCTTTTTTATAGGATGGTGCGGCGAGCGAACCTCGACCTCGGAGTGTGGCGACTCCGATCTTGCCGCCTGACGTTGCCTTTGACTCACGGCTTCTCTTCATATGTGCAGATGCTTCTGTTTTTAATTTTTATTTATTTTCCAAGGTTATTTTATGGTTTTTTTTTTTTTTGGTCAGAGCGAATTCGTTTCTGGTCGCGGGCGGGCGGCCGGATCTGGTCTCGTGCTGACCGTGTCGCCGAATGCCGGGGGCTGTCCGAATAGAAAGGCGGGCGTGGGGACCACGTCGCGTCGAAGCGCGTGGCCGGGGGTTAATTGCGCTCTCTCTCTCTCTCTCTCCAGGTGGTCCCATGCCTGTTTTGTTCGTTAAGAAAGAAGGCGGTAATTATATTTCCGGTCCCCTAACTTATGTCCGTTGTGGAATTGTGCCCCCGCGATTTTTTTAATCTGGACAAGTCGGGGCCGTTTCATCGTTGACTCTTTCATTTGCCGAGGGGACATATTGATTTTGGAAAATTTTGTGTTGTTAGAATTAAAAATAACCGATTAATTGTTTTAAGAACGCGCTGCTGCGAAGGAACGAGAAATAAGATGAATTAGAAATTGCGAGAGGAACCATGACCGTTATTAAAGGGATGGAACAAAAGGAGTTTGAGGATCCGAGACTGCTGCTGTATGTCGCTTCTACTTGTGTAGGAAATGAAGATCGCCCCCTTGATTTTCCGGTTATGTGTAGACCCGTCAAACGTGGAGGTCGGGTCGGGTCAAAATGGGGTGAAAGTGGTCCTACTCAAACAGATCATCCATTTAATTCGTTTTGATTCATATCCATATAATGCAAATCTAGTGACATATACCCGACTTGACTCATATTACTAAAACATTTCCATTCCTGACCAAATCTAAGGAAAACTAATACCCAAATTGGCAAATGAGCGCAAGATCGAATAAGAACAAGAGAGAACGAAGAGAGTCATAAAAAATGGATTGGGTCTAAGTAAGTTATAAACATATTTATGACCTATTTACTGACTATAACTAACCTATATAACAAGCTAGTTCTTCATATATGGGTTAAGAAATATGTTTACCGCACATTTTGACGGATCTAGTTTATGTACGATACATGAGAGTTAAACATGAGATTCGATTTAGGGAATTTTACTAAATTGTCCTCTCTTACCCTCCTATCAAGCATACAAGGAGCCAGTCCAAAGAAAATCGTCACCTAGTTTCTTGGGCCAAAGAGAAGAATACATGGGCCTGGGCCTCTCCAAATGGCCATCGTAGCCCACTTTCAGTGGTCATTGAAGTCCCACAAGAGCCCTCCATTAAAAACCCTGCAAGAGCCGAACCCTAGGGTTCTCTCGAGCTTTCTCCTCCCACCACCACCACCGCCGCCCATCTCTGCTGCTGCCGCCGCGGTGTGACGTTCCACAATGGTGAGCCTCTCACCTTCTCAATCCTTGTTCATTATCGCCTTCGTTTTCTGGAAGTCTCGTTGATCTCAGCAAGCTTTTTGTGTCCGCGCAAATGCCGAACCGGAGCAGGCGTCGGAGAGGAAGCTGTCGAACCCGATGAGGGAAATCAAGGTCCAGAAGCTCGTCCTCAACATCTCCGTCGGCGAGAGCGGAGATCGCCTCACCAGGGCCTCCAAGGTAAATCGTCTCATTCCGCGCGCGCACCCGAGTGGACTTCTGTGTCTGTCTGTTGCTGTTTGGTTGGATTTTGTCCCGAATCTAATCCGATGCCTGATTCCGGTCTCGCCACTTGATGGGTTCCCAGGTGTTGGAGCAGCTCAGCGGCCAGACCCCTGTTTTCTCCAAAGGTTGGTCCTTTATCCCGGTTCGCATCGGATTCGATTCTCCGACAGTTGTTTTTGTGCCTCTGATATCGATCCTAGGGATTAGGAAGATCCGAGTCCAGTAGAGTTTTATTTTCTGTGTCCTCCGTTAACAATTAAATGGATTCAGTCTGTCTGCTTGGTATATATTTTGAGCTGAATACTGACCTTGGGACGCATGTAACAAGAGCTTTTCTAACTATAGACATCGGGTGGGTGGATGCGAGCTGAAAATGCACCTGATTAATTAGGAAAAGTCGGGTCATTTTTGCTTCGACTCAGCTCTAAGCTGGGCGTGGAGAACATTTGTTAGAGTCCGTTTATCTAAAGGGTGTCCCCTAGTATTTTTCTCGGTTTCGAAACTTGCTGGAAAGAGAGAGAAAATTGAGATTTTGCTCCTGACTTTTGAGATCAGTTAATAGCTATTACTTTCTGAAGTAGAGAACTTGAAATTGCTTCCCAAGCAGTGGTATGTCCCTGATAGATGATGTAGATCTATCTGGCATGGTTATAAATATTTGGCTTGATAATTGATGTTAATGTACTCAGAAAGTCTTTGATAGTGCCTGAGAGCTTAAAAAAAAAGCTGATGCATGTGCTGAAATGGAGTCTCCACTTGAGCTGCCATGGTGGTCGTAATCCTTCAGATTGCTCTGTTACACATGTTATTGGTGTCGTCTCTCTTACTAGGGATTCAGAGGCGGCCATCTGACAACTGTGTTTTTTGAGAGTGCAAGCTACCAAAATTTTTTATGCTCTGTTTTTTTTCCTCATATGCACATGTTAATGCCTGCATGCCATATATGAAATTAATACACATTGGATGCAGTAAGCTACTTGTCCTTTATTGGGACTTTATCAATTGTTTTGTTGATTATGTGGAGTATTCATCTGTCATCTAATGTACATCTTCTGTTATCTAATGTTTTATACTATAGCTAGGTACACTGTTCGTTCTTTTGGAATCAGGCGTAATGAGAAGATTGCATGTTATGTAACTGTAAGGGGTGAAAAAGCAATGCAACTTCTGGAGAGTGGTTTGAAGGTGAAGGAATATGAATTGCTGCGAAGGAACTTCAGTGACACGGGTTGCTTCGGTTTTGGTATCCAGGAGCACATTGATCTTGGCATTAAGTAAGTCATTCCAACCCACCTAAATTTCAATTAGGAATTCATGGGAAAAGTTTCGACTTCATCATCCTCTGAAGCAATGCATAGTGTGCAATTATTATCTCAGTACGCACTCACCCAAGGAGTTTAAAACACATTACGTTAGAAAAGTAAATTAGAGTTTGCATGAGGCTCCCATCTCCTGAGTTGTAATTGTACTAGCCTCAACTTAGCAGTTAAATCTGAGTTTGCCAGCGGCCGTTCAGTTCATTCGTTCTGTTGAGCACTCTCTGCATGCTTGACCTGGTCGAGCATTAATTTATCTTGATAATTTCTCTAAATTAACTACCAAGGCATCGATAACTACTTTTATATCATGATTACTGGTCCAAACTGTTTTCCAGTTCTACTTTCTATCATAATCTGTTTCATGCCTTGCTTGCTGAATAACCTTGTTTCCTTCTTTCCTAGGTATGACCCTTCGACTGGTATTTATGGAATGGATTTCTATGTTGTGCTGGAACGACCTGGTTATAGAGTTGGCCGTCGTCGGAGGTGCAAGTCTCGTGTTGGGATCCAACACAGGGTCACCAAGGAGGATGCCATGAAGTGGTTCCAGGTTAAATACGAAGGTGTTATCCTTAACAAGTCCCAAAATATTACCGGCTAGGATCTTAGATTTCTAATAAGTCTGCTCGCTTTCCCTTTATATGTTCGAGTCGTAAATTAGGATCTTGTCTCCAGTTTTTGCTTGGAACAGATATTTTTATGTATCACTTTTGCTTGGGAAGACTAGTTTTTGTGTCACCTCTTTCATTGTTTCATGCACATTTCTGATGTAGTCCTCTTTGGTCCATGTCTAAGTGGATCTCTTTTCGCAAAACTAGAACCTGTAGCTTTGGGAAAAAGGCCTAACGAAGTATTTTTGGGTCGGGAATTGCTATATTTTTTTGTCCACGGGCGTGAAAAGTTACATTCTCAGCCAGTACGCCTGACCCTAATTCAATTACTCTATACTACAATCTACCATTGGAACGCCACCAAGTTTCATGGTAGCACTCATTTAATTGATAGTTTAAGCTATTTCCTCACACGCTAAGCAAGTTTCATGGTAGTGATCATTTACTCGATAATTGCGAGCAATTTCTTTTGATGAAGTGAATGAATCCCAACTTCCTCCCTATTAATGGAGCTGCAGCGAACTATGGAGTGGACCCAACATGGCCGAAAAGGAGCACGAGACTTTTAAAGGGAGTAATGGGAGTCTACAATTGTATATCTGTCCACGTCGAAAAGTTTATCAGCCTGTCAACCTCTCCCAAACATTTAATAGTATGGAAACCGGTCACTCCAGAACGGGACGATTGGCAACCAGTTGCTCTGTAAATGCTCCCTTTATACTTAAGCCATTAATACCGGGGTTTTTGAAGTACCTACAGTTGACCGGGCTTGAACTAAGATTGTTGAGACCAGAATCCCACAGTGAACCCTTTGCATCAGCATCTTCAAGTACCTGGTGCTAGGGGTGTGCAAAAAAACCGGGAACCGCCCGGACTGCCCGGAACTGAACCGAACCGGCCCGGAACCGGTGGTTCCTAAGGGAACCGGTCCGGTTCCCGGTTCCAATAAATTGGAACCGATGGGTACCGGTCCGGTTCCCGGTTCTAGGTGCGGACCCACCCGCCCGCCCACCCGGACCGGACCGGACCGGACCGGTAATATTATAATATATTATCTATTTATTTAAATTTTAATTACAAAAAAATAGAAATCCTAAATCAGCTCAATACCCTCCCCTCACTCTCGCACAGTCAGTGTCACACTTCTGGAATCTTCACCAAGACACCAACAGAGAAACATTCTTTCACTCTCATTGTCTCCACTAGAGACCTTGAATTCGTAGAAGCAAGAGGCGTGCAGATTGATCAAATTCGCCTGCTCGATCGGAGAGGACGACTCGAGCTTGCACCGGATCGAGAACGAGGACACCGTCTGGAGGATCGACAGAGGGGGACACCTCTCGCTAATCGGCGAGATACGGTGGATCCGAATCTCGTTGTTGGGGAACTGGAAGTCTGGAAGCCGTGGCCGTTCGCCTGGACCGCGTCCAGCTCCCCAAGGCGCACATCGCCGTGGTACACCACGGACTTGAACGCCGAACGGCTCATGGAACCTCGCTCCCACTGTAATAGCAACAGGCGCCGAACTGATCGGCCTCGACTCACGGCCTCACTCTCTCACTCTTCTCGATCAATACTCTCTCGTCTCAAGCTCTCACCATCTCATTCACATCGTCTCCGTCTCGGACGCTCTGTCTCGGACGCTCCGTCTCGAATTGACATGTACGTTTGGGTTTATATTTGAAATTTCAGCATTTTGTTTGGTATCTCTTAACTGCTGTTACTTGCTCCGTTGCTAGTGTGTAGTGTGTACTCCCATCGTTTAAGTGTCCGCGAATTGGGATTTGGGTTTCTGCATCGTTTGTGCTGTTTCATTGTACTTGTTCCGTCTGATCAATTGCTGCGAAGGATAGAATACAGTTCTAATAGCTCACTATGAGTGTTAGTTTGTGTGGAAGTTTTGATCTTTCTTCAGAAAAAAAAATTGTACTTAGTAATTAATCCAGAGATTGGATTCGGCGATAGAAGTTGATAGCTGTGAATAGCTTTGTGAGAATGGACATTCTATGTCCGGATTTCGGTGAAGAAAATCTTAGTGCTGATATTCGATCGGCATATTAAAACTTAGTTGCTTATTATGGGAGAAAAAGCAGAAGAGAACTATGTAGTTACCATATTGTCTAGCGATCTAGGATGATATGTATTTCCTTCTGATTGTCAAAGATTGTCTCTTCATTTATTTGTGTGTTACCAAGTTCATTGATTGTCAAAGATTGTCTCTTCACTTGCAGATTGATATTTCTTTGTTGTTAAAGCGTGAGGTACCGCTGGTGTATCAATATTGGATTACAAAAGAAGGAGAAAGAACCTTTGTACCCACAATTTTGTTGTGGGCATGATGTATCTAATTTGTGATTGAGTCTTTATTATTCAACACAATAATTCCCACCCTGTTGTTGTGGGCATGATGTCCCTAATTTGTGATGGAGTCTTTATATTTTAATTTCTCTGGAAAAATTTGATGTATAGAAGGAGATATTCTTGCTTTCAGTCTTGTAGTTCTCTTGTACATTGCTATTTTTATAACCATATGATCTTGTTTCAGGTTGCTGTTTAGGCAGTGATTTTCATCTTTGGAATTCCCTTTGCTTTACAGATTTCTTCTGATTAGATTATTGCTATGTTTGATTTATTCCCTGCACTTACAGGCATAACGCTTTTAAATAAGTGACGACTTGAGTAAGAGCGCTTATTATGCTTCAGCAGAATATTGCATTTTGCCACGAGAGATGGGATGAATATGATCCCTTACAAGTACATAGTTCGTAGACTTTGTAGGCATGGGTCTCAAATAATTTGATCTCTATTTGTTATTCTTTGTCCAAAACTTTTATCTGTTGATGACGCATTGCTTGATTCGAGCAAATGATCTACTAATATGTCGATGGAACTGGAGAACTCTTATGATGCGATAACGCCGATAATGGAATCAAAATCACCAGAACATGGAGACGGTGAAGATAATTTGGAAGAGGCATCTAACACAAATAAGGTATCTAGTTCTTTTCCTCCTCCTAGTAAGCGAAAATCAGCGGCTTGGCTTCATTTTCGTACAGGCACGACTAACGTGAATGGGAAACTTCAAGTTTTTTGCAATTATTGTGGGGCAAAGTATTCATACAGTGTTGAGAATGGTACTTCAAATATGTTGAAGCACTTGAAAAAGTGCAGTAAATATCCTCGCAATATTGATAAGAAGCAAAAATTGTTTGCTTCACATAGAGTAGATGGGACTCAAATGACGGGGGGAAATACTAGTACTGGGAGTGCTAGTGTTTTAACGACATAGAAGTTTGATCAAGAGAAATGTAGGCAAATGCTTGTTCGAATGATTATAATTGATGAACAACCATTTTCATTGGTTGAGCGTGTCGGATTTCGTGATTATATCAATCAATTACAACCTCTTGTCAAGAATATATCGCGATTTACGGTGGCTAGGGATTGCATGAAGTTGTATTTTTGTGAAAAAAAAAGTTTGAAGGCTTCCTTTCGTAAGCTTAATTCTAGGATCGCACTCACGACTGATACATGGAGTTCCATTCAGAATTTGAACTACTTATGTCTCACTGCACACTTTATTGATGAAAATTGGAAATTGCACAAAAGAATCATCAATTTTGTAGTGATACCTAGTCATAAGGGCAGAGATATTGGGAAAATGATTGAGAAATGCCTCTATGAGTGGGGAATAGAGAAAAAAGTGTCCACAATCACTGTGGATAATGCTAGTTCAAATGATGTAGCTATTGGTTATTTGAAAGAAAAATTTTCAAGAGATAGGCTATTGATCTTAGATGGTGAAGTTCTACACATGAGGTGCACGGCTCATATACTAAACTTGATTGTGAGGGATGGCTTGGCTGAGGTACGTGACTCTATTGCACGTATTCGAAACGTGATTAGGTATGTAAGAAGTTCCCCCATGAGAGCTAAAACATTTAAAGATTGCATTGAGAGTTCAAGGATTACTTATAAGGGTTCAGTTTGTCTTGATGTCTCCACTAGGTGGAACTCCACTTATCTAATGCTAGACACTGCTATAAAGCTTAGAAAAGCTTTTGAAAGGATGGATGAAGAGGATATTTCTTTCTCAACTGAGCTTAACTCCGACACTCCAAATAGTGTTGATTGGGAAAATGCCATTATTCTTTCCCAATTTTTGAAGAGGTTTTATGATGCCACCAACAAGATGTCTGGGACTTTGTATGTCACTTCAAGTGACTATTTTGAGGGGATAGCTTCTTTGTATAATTATCTGAAAGAAGCGGCGAAGGCTTTGGATTCTAGGGTGAGAGTTATGGGTGCGAAAATGAAAGACAAGTTTGATAAATATTATGGAAGTTTTGAAAGAGTAAATTTGATGGTGTTGATTGCGGTGACATTGGATCCTAGAAAAAAGATGAATTATGTGAGATATTGTTGTAGACTCATTTATGATAATAGTGCGAAAGCTGATGAGATGTTTGATACAGTGAAGTTTTCCCTAGAACGTTTGTTTGAATTTTACAAGAAAGCTTCTCTTGGTTCTTGTGACAAAAATTGGGGAAATGAACTTGTGAGTTCCACTAGTACCGGTAGTAGTTGTGATCCTCATTACGACGAGGGAAATCAAGGGGTAGATTGCGGTTTGCATTTCTATGTGCAAGAGCCGTCCTATGAAGCCTTTCTTATCGAGGAGAAAAAAAAGTCTGAGGGCTCTTTATCTGAGCTCGATTGGTATCTTAAAGCTGAACTTGAAGAGGCTCGTGATCTTGACATTTTGATGTGGTAGAGCAATGTTGGCCAAAAGTTTAAAATCCTATCTTTGATGGCTCGAGATATTTTATCTATTCATGTAACTACCGTTGCTTCAGAGTCGACTTTCAGTACTTCTGGTCGTGTTCTTGATGGCTTTCGAAGTTCTTTAACTCCTAAAGTCGTAGAAGCTTTGATTTGCACTCAAGATTGGTTGAGAGCGGTTCATGAGCCGATTAATATTGAAGAGTGCATCGAGAATGCAGAAAAGTTTGAGTTGGGTAAGTCCATATCTTTTCATCTTGTAATTCTTTCGTATATATAATGAGTGAATGATTTATTTAATATCTTTCTTTTTTGTTAGATATGGATCATGTTAATGCGGAGATTAACTCTACATAGAGTGTAAATTTGAAAGCATAATCCAAGGAAAATGATAAAAACATGGGCTGAAAAGGAAATGAGAAATATGATGAGGTGAGTGCTGTTCTTTTACAGTTGAATAATTTCAACTTCTGTTATTTCTTTAGCAAAAATTGATGAACAATGTGGTGCCATCATTTGAATAATGCAGTACTTGTAATTCTTTTGCCTTGCAGTGGAGACGTGTGGAGTCGGGCCCTGCTTTGAGTGATGAATTGATGATAGATTCTCTTTTGAGGTTGCCTGAAGGCTTCCTTAATCAAGGCGACTTGTCCAATGCATTTAGGACTTTCACTGTCATTAGGCTTCGTGCCTCCTCCTCCTCCTCCTCCTCTTCTTCTTCTGGCTTTAGGGATTCTCTGCCACATTCTGCATCTTCTCTTTTGCTACTGTGCACCAACCTTAAGCTGCTCCTCCAAGGGAAACATCTACACTCGCAAATTGTCTCCCTGGGTCTTCAGCATCACCCTGTTCTGGTTCCGAGGCTCGTTAGTTTTTATACGGCGTTTGATCTCCTCTCCGATGCGAGTGTTCTTGTCAGGACTTCGGATGTGTCAAGGCCTTTTGCTTGGAATCTTCTCATTTCTTGTCATGTTAGGAATGGGTCGTGTAAGGAAGCTGTATCCATCTCTAGAGAGATGCTGGGTAAGGGGATTAGAGCAAATAAATTCACTTACCCTTCCGTTCTCAAAGCTTGCGGCGAAGAGATTGATACCGATTTCGGGAAGGAAGTTCATAAATTAATTGCCGACAGTCCATTTGGTCGGGACTTGTTTGTCCAGAATGCATTGCTGTCCATGTATGGAAGGTTTGGGGAGATTGACGTTGTCCGCGACTTGTTTGAACAAATGCCAGAGAGGGATGCTGTTTCTTGGAATACCCTAATATCTGCCTATGCATTTAAGGGTATGTGGAAGATAGCATCTGAACTGTTTGAGAGCATGTGGACCGACGGTATTGAATTGACTAGTGTAACCTGGAATACTATTGATGGGGGTTGCTTATCGGTGGGTAACTACCGAGCTGCATTGGAGTTGATCTCTCAAATTAAAATTCACGATAATCATTTGGATTGTGTCGCAATGATCATTGGTTTGGTGTCACCGATGTGCACATGTAGTGCTACTAGCACATGGTAGTTTAACTAGTAGTTCAACTTGAGACCGGTTCCATGGACCCGCCCAAGAATCGGACCGGACCGGCGGTTCGGTTCTCGGGCGGGTCCATGGAACCGACGGGCGGTTCTCGGTTCCAATTTTTGGAATCGATCCTGTAGCGGGCGGTCGATGGTTCCGGGGTGGGAACCGCCCACCCGGACCATGCACACCCCTACCTGGCGCCACCATAGATAAGGCGATCTATTTCATGCCTAGCCGCTGAGGTCATAATCATGAATTCGTGAAGCGAGCGGTGTCTTCATCCACTGGTTTGTCTGCTATACTCTTACAGTGCGTTTGCTTGAGTTGTGTTCTGGTTGTGCCCATGAATGTTGGAGGATTGGTTGCGGTAAAGCAGTGGCTGGTGGCAGCCGTTTTTATTACAATGGAGGCGAGGGTCCGGAGATGGTATGGAATCACAGAAGTGGTCATTGTCGATGGTCATGGCCCGATGCTAGCTAGGAATGGAGCTCAATCTCAGCTGTTCGTACACGGTTTTCCCTAAGCAGCCTTTCCCGGAGAAGACGATGCTGTCCTCGGTGTGACCCGGACCAGGGATTTGCCCAAAGGGCCTGGCCCGGGTCCCCTTTCTTTTTGGAATTAAAAAATATATATTTTCGAGAAAAAATAAAATTAAATCAAAAATTAAAAAGAAAAATCAAATCAGAAAATGCTTAGAAATAGGCCTTTGTCGGAATTTTAAGTTTTAACACTAGATGTAGCTTAGTTTATTTAGTTAGAACGACATTTATTTTATGGGTTTTAGTGATTTCCTTTGATAAGCTTAGCCTTAGTTTAGGTAGGAAATTGAACTTGACTTGTTTGTTAGCTCATGGGAATCCTGTCTGACGGCTTACAACATAGGCATTTATATTTTTTGCCCGACTTGTATCGGGTTTTCTTTCTGCATTTACTTTAAATTCATTTCAATGTATGAGTGTTTCTTTATCGCACCACTTGAATAAATTGTTTGTTGATTTCTTTTCTAAAATGGTTAGGTCTAGCTTATGTGCATAATAAACCACCCTCGAGAATATATGCATGAACTAGTGGCTTCAACACCTTTTAGGCTCATAATTGGTAATCAAGATTGTAGAACCACTCATATAAACAAGTTAGTGGTATTGAAAGGACACTAATACAAATGTTAGCGTAATCAAGTTCTCAAGTATAAAATCTCTAGTTGCGTAGGAAATGAAGTGACTCTCTTGCGCTTCATATGGTTTCTAGCTGACTCCAAATAGCTAGTGGCGATTCCTAGAATCCTTTAGGCCTAAAAAAAAACTTAAAAAGCATATCCTAACAAAATGTAAGATACGGGCTTAGGAGAGCCTACGCTCGAAATCAATGAACCTCAAGTACATCTAAACCCCCTTTGGGAGGGTAACCCCCTTTGGAAGGGTAGAAACACCACATTCTCCCAATTCATCTACATATAGCAACGAGTCTAAGCGACTTATCTACTTCGTGCTCCAACTTATGAAAATCTTCCTTCATAGGACTAAATCACAGCACCGGGACATGTGACTTACCAACAACACAGGTGCAAGTTAAACTACCAGAGCACCACCGGGTTGCCAAGAGCAGCAAGAAACCTCCCTCTCCTCTGAATTAATGAGGACAAGATGGACTAATGAATGAAGGGAGCTCTACACAAAAAGAGCACGGCTAAAGCAAACCAAGCATATTGGGAAAAGAAAATGCTATAAATTTGGAACAAAAGGGCTAGGGCTAAGTGAAGTGGGGAAAAACAGATAATAGGGTTAAAAACAATGAGGAGGAATTCCACGGTGGTGAAGGTAAATGAGAATGTAAGGAATTGTTGTGAACTTCATGAGTGGAAGAGAGGTGAGTCAAAATAGGGCTATTCGACCTAGATCGATATTGAGAAGGAAAGTTTGCATATCAAACAAGACGCTATAAAGTACTCCAAAAACTATTCGACCTAAATTGGTATTGAGACCATAAGAGAGGGCACACGCTATATCGATGATCGCTTTAGAGCAATTTAAGAAGGATGATAAAAGACATATCGTGAGAGGAGCAATATGTTCTTCGGAAATAATTTGCTTATCAGATTTAGTGAATCTGTCAGGAAAAAGCCTCATAGAGAAAATCGAGACAAGCCAAGCGATGAAAGTGTCGGTAAACATCTATATTGAGTTCAGAATGTTTCCCAAAATGGCAAAAATCGGTAGGAGACCACGCATCTAGTAAAGTAACGGTTATTAATCCAGTCGAAAGAAAAAAATAATACAAAGAAGGATACCAGAAACAACAAGGACTATAGATAAAGTTGAGCTTAGTAGAATTAAAAGACAAGCAATAGAATTTCACGGCTAGCTTAATTTTAATTTGGCGCTAGAGTAGCCACACCTCGGTTATTAACCTCAATTACCATCAAAGGAATCACTCATCAAAGAATGGAAATGAGTTAAATAGATAATTAGGGATGGATTCAACTATATCACACATGAAATCATCGTTGATTAGGAGAACTTCCGTATAATAAAGAGGAAAACATTCAATGAATTCAAAAGGAGAAAGAAGTGATTTGAAATATGGACAAAGGATCATTTGGTATGCAACCATTATTCTATGATGTGAAAGATCATTGAAGCGCCCCAAAAACCTAGACGCTGTGTAGCCTAGGAGTTCATTACTTTTTATTTTTATTTTTGCATGTGTATGAGTAAAATATCACCATGTGTATGAATTACATATCACCACATGTCGATCATGCAAATATAAAAATAAAAAATAGTGAACTCCTATGCTAGATAGCCTTTATATAATACTCACCACTCCGCTAATAAAAGAGTTCCAATGAATTCAATACCAAAGAACATCTTGGTAGGAAGTAGTTGAACTTCCGTGAATTCTGTCACTCGTCCTAGTACATTATTAGGGCGCTTAAATGATTTTTAGCATTATGAAGAAATGGCCGCATGTCGTTAGTTTTTTTGTACATAATGATATATTAGATATCATTGACCCATACTTCAAGTCGCTTCCTTCTTTTATGAGTTCATTGAATATTATCATCGACATTATACGGAAGTTCTCTTAATCAATTATGATTTCATTTGTGATCTCATTAAATCCATCCATAATTATCGATTTTAACTCTTTTCCATCATTTGATGAACGATTTTTTCAATGGTAATTGAGGTTGATACTTTAGCACCAAGCTCAAATCAAGCCTACCTTGAAAATCCGTTGCTCATCTTTTAACTCTGCAATACTCAGCTTCATTGGTATTGGTAGTCCCAATTGTTTCTAGACTAATAACCGTTACCTTACTAGATGTGTGAACTCTTATCGATCTTTGCCGTTTTGGGCTCTTTGCCTATACTTTCATTGCTCGATTTGTCTCAACCTTCCCCCTTAAGAGACTTTTTCTTGATAGGTTCGCTAAATATAATGGGCTCAATTACTTCCAAGGAACATACTGCTTTCCTCGTTTATTGACTTTCACGATATATTTTTTATCATCATTTTTCAATTGCCTCTAAAGCATTCAATGATACAGAGTATCCCCTCTCTCATGATCTCAATATCGGTCTAGGTCAAATAATTCTTGCAATACTTTATAAAATCTTGTTTGATGTACAAACTTTCCTCTTTAGTGTATATCCTAATCTCTGCTTCTCTGTGGATTCCTCGGGGATGAACATGAATGTACTTTCATAGGCTTTTTTCTAATGAACAGCTCCCTCCACGGTCCGAAATTAGTTCTTAGTCGATCAAGTCCAATTTTACGAACTTCAGCTTTTGTTAATCGGCATGGACGATGTAGAAAATGATAATGCTTTTGATGCTATCGACATCGATATGTTCTGGAAAAGGATCTTGACTTAAGTGGACCGAGTATTAAACTTCTCAAATAGAGGAAAATTCTACATTTATGAGCTCACCAATTCAATCTTACCCAAGAATTCTTATGCCAACGATCTACTCGATGCAATTTACCTTCTTACCTCACAAGATCATTGAGAAGAAGTTGCTGTTAGCTGCCCTTTTAGAGGATTACCCATAAGACGATCCAAATAGTCCATCGAGAAGGTGAAAACTTCACATGAATTTCCAAAAGATGTTGGAATTTTTATTTAAGTTCTTAACAACCTAAGTATTTCTAGGAGCTGCCACTATCCTATTAGAATCAGTTAGAAATCATATGAGACGTAAGATCATTGTCTCGATTCTCACGGAACCAGAAATTCTAAATAGGGGGCTTGATTATGCTAATGTTTCTATTAGCACCGTTTCGATACCCAACTAGTTTGGTTGTTTCTTAAGTGGTCATTCACTCTTGATCATGCTAATTACGATCCTAAAGGCCGCGATGTCACTTGAGGGGGGTTTATTATGATCCAAAACTAGTGTTAGCCATCCTACAAAGGAAATTAACAATCAAATATTATAAGTGAACGTGAAAAATAAAACCCAATACAAGTCGAGCAAAGAATATACATAGCTTTGTTCTAAGGTTTGCGACAGTAACCCCACGAGCTAAAAGTCAAATTGAGTTTGATTTATTCTCCGAAAGATTAACTTCCTATGACTAAACTCATATTACAGGTATACACCAAAACCCCTAAACTAAAAGCTCTATCAACTAAATAAAACTAAGCTAAATTTATCATTGAAATTCAAAAACTTAATAAAGTCTATTTCTAAGCATTTTCTGATTTTATTCTTTTATTTTCGATTTTTTCATTAGAAGTTTTTAAAAAAATTGAGCATCATCGCTCATTCGTCGGAACCCGCTCCCGACCGCCACATTCGGGCGGTCGTTGTCGCCATCACCATGACCCATCTACGGCTATTGCCCTTATGGCCACTTTCGGGCCGTCGGCTATTGCACTTTCACAAACGTAAAGAGAATGAACAACAGAAAGCTAAGGGCCTTTGTCTCGAAGGGACGCCTACGTTGATGAAACACAGAGAAAAACACCCAAAGAAAAAGAAAAGGGAATGCGGTCACGTTCAAAAAGGAGAAATAAAATCATATGCCAAGTTTAAGGAAAGATTATAACTAAGTGACTGACTTATGTCAAATCGGAGGAAAATCTACATGAACTTGGTACGAACATTTTGTCAAATGAGTGGTGAGCACAGAGTGAGGAGGAGATATTGACCCTTTTTTTAGAGCTCGAAACCCAGATCTAGAGCCAAACAATCATCAGGAGATGCTCGACATCAAAGAAATCAACCCAGTCGAGCACAAAACACTCAAGAACTCCTACCCGGCTCGAAGACGACGGCTATAGGGGCGAGTTCGAACGAGTCGAACACCGGCCGGCCGCCTCTCAAGGTCTCCGAGCCGAGATCCTCGGAAAAAAAAAGAGGAACCCGAACTAAATGACTAAACGAAACTCACCGGAAATGCTGGAATCGGAAAATGGAAGTGGGCGCTGCCGGCTGGAGGTCGTCGGCCGGCAACGACGGAGGTGGCTGGTTGAGGGTCGTCGTGTGAGGCTGAGAAGATGGAACCGTGAGGAGAAGTGAGCGAGAGCCCCTTCTGCCGCCGCTTCCCATCTCCGCGAGCTGAAAACCTAGGTTTTGCTAAGGTTTTATGTGGTTGCGCGATCTCGAGGGCCGTGGGCTCAAATCCTACGGTGCTGGGTGTGGTACCGTGGGCCTGTTTGGTAACCCGTAAAATCGTGCCTGATTCTATGTCTTTATTTTCAAGAATAAGAAAAGAATAAAAATTCATTTGATAAATTTTTTATTCCTCATCGTAAATTTATTTTTAAAATCAATTTTGGAACAGAATTAAGAATCATTTGAAAATAAGAATCAGAAATGAAAAGGAAATTTTTTTCTTCTTCTTTTTTGGTCTATGGCTGGTAAGGGCGAGGCCCCTCGCCAGATCCGACAAGGGCAGCTCGTGGCCTAGGTGAGGACAGCGAGGGTCCCGCTCTCGCCCTTGCTAGCCATGGACCAAGGAAGGAGAAGAAAAAAAAGAAAAGAAAAAAAAAAGAGAAAGAAATATTAAAAATTTATATATATTATTAATAAAAAAAATTTATACAGTTACCAAACGCATTTTTATTCTTTTTCTAATTTCAGGAATAGAAATTTTGGACAATTACCAAACGTTTTCAAATACTTATAAATTATTTCCGAGAATGGAATAAAAAAATTATTTTTTAGCAGAAATTATTTTTGAGAACATAATGGTTACCAAACGCACCTTTTAAATGATGGATCAGCTGTTGAGGCTTCGTAGATTGAAATTATTTTAATGGACTTTGAGACTTCTAGTCCCTAAAAAAAATTAAAAAACATGAAATCCTAATTTTTTCAGCCAAAGGTTAAATTCTTTGGTTTGACAAAAAGTTAACCTTTGGTCATTTTTGTGAGAATTTGAAATCTAAAGGCCTAATTTCGAATCTCAAATTCTCTAACCTTGACGGTCGGAAAAATTCGGGTGTTAATAAGGCTCCTGGAGTATAACCGGTGGGACGAATATCGACTGCTCCTATTATTTTTTGAGTGTTAAGGCAACAATTATCAAGATTATCAAATATCTCCTCATCCATTTAGGCGACAACTTTTTAGGAAAAAGCTTATATCGTTTAATAGTCAGTATGCCAAGATGATTTAGTTACTTATTTCTTTTACAAATGTTGAATTTTTTCGTAATTTAGAATGTCCTTTATTACAAACGAAAAATAAAAAAAGTAAATAACAAGATCAATTTGGTTCTTAAACTTATGCCTGCGGTCTAATTGAGCCATTCAAATTTTAAACTTGCATAATTCGTGCAATCAAGTCCTTTTTATCATTGACGCCCTTAATCCCCTAGGTAGCACACTAACACTGTGATTATTGAAAAACCCAAAGAACATTTTCAACATGTATCCACGAAAAAGAAAAATAAGAGAAGCTATGGGAAAGAAGATCGACAAACAAGTGGGAAGCAAGAATGGTATTCCAGTTCCTTTCGGATGTCGAGAGGGCTACGATTTCTACAGATGAAGGAGAGTTTACAAGCGATGGAAACCTCATCCATACCTCGGTTATCGACGGAACTTCTTTTTTCATACATTATTCGTTTTCTAATTACAAACTAGCGAGAGAAATGTTTCAGGAGGCGATAAGAATAAGCCACATGATTTAAAACTGTACAGAGAAACATCTGCTCCTTATTCATTTTTTGAATTATAAAGATAATGGGAGATGAAAGTTTAGGGATGGAAAATCGATAGATTCACTACTTATCGATCGAATACGAGTCATATGGTAAAATCACGTCGCGCGACAGTCATAGACGACACATAAAATACCACATGACGAGCATTGGAACGACCATTCTCTCAAATCCGACATCAATATAGAATTTTTCACGGGCCTAAGGGAAAAATCTTGGGCCAGCAAATGGTCAAAGAAGCCCACTTGGGCATCGAACTCTGCAAGAGTCCTTCGACTAAAAAACCCTAGAAGAGCCAAATTAGGGTTCCTGGCCATTCTCAGACGCTCTCTCTCTCCATCTCCTCCACCTCCATTCCCTTTCGTTTGCCGCCGCGGTTCGTGACGTTCCAATGGTGAGTCTCTCTCGCCTTCTCGATCCGAGTTTCAGCGTTGGTCTTTAGGTGTCCGGTTGATCTCATCAAGTTCTTGCCTTTCGTTGTGTCCCTCGGGAAATGCCGGAACCGGAGCAGGCGTCGGAGCGGAAGCTGTCGAACCCGATGAGGGAAATCAAGGTCCAGAAGCTCGTCCTCAACATCTCCGTCGGCGAGAGCGGAGATCGCCTCACCAGGGCCTCCAAGGTAACTTGTCTCATTCCGCGCACGCACCCGAGTGGACTTCTGTATCTGTCTATCCGTTGCTGTCTGGCTGCGTTGTGTCCTGAATTCGTCCGTTGCTGATTCGGGTCTCGCCACTTGATGGGGCTCGCAGGTGTTGGAGCAGCTCAGCGGCCAGACCCCTGTTTTCTCCAAAGGTTGTTCCTTTATCCCGATTCGATTCGGCGTCATTTGTTTTCGTGTCCCTGATGTCGATTGTAGGAATTAGGAACATCCGGGTCCAGTGGAGTTTTGTTTTCTGTGTCCTCGGTCAAGAGTTAATGTATTGACTTTTTCCGCTTGGCTTATCTTGAGCTGGATATTGACTTTGGGAAGGATGTAACAAGAGCTGTTCTAAGTATAGATATTTGGTGGTTGGACGCTAGCTGAAGATGCCCTTGACCAATTAGGAAATGTCGGGTCGGTTTCACTTTGACTCACTTGAAGTTGGCGGAGGAGAACATTTGTTAAAGTCCTTTTATCTAAAGGGTGTCCCCGAGTTTTTTTTTGGTTTTGTTGAGAATCTCTGGAAGGAGAGAAAAAGTTGAGATTTTGCTCCTTACTTTTGATTTCAGTTATAGCTAAGGTTCTGGAGCAGAGAATTAGGAGCTGGTTCCCAAGCACTAATGCAGTTGATTTGTCCCCGATAGATGGCATGGCTATAAATTTTTGTCTTGATAATACATGTTAATTAACTCAGAAAGTCTTTGATAGCACCTGAGAGTTTTAAAAAATGCTGATGCATGTGCTGAAATGGAGATCACTTGAACTGCAATGGCGGTCCCAAACTCCTTCAGATTGCTCCATTACACTGTTATTGGTGTTATGTCTCTTATGTGTGATTCTAGAGGCAGCCCTCTGACCACTGTTTTTTGAGAGTGCAAGAACATTATTACCTTTGCTCTGTTTTTTCCCCAAATGCACATGTTAATGCATACATGTCATATGAAATTAGTGCACATTGCATGCAGTAAGCTACTTGTCCTTTATTGGTACCTTATGAATTGCTTTGTTTGCCTATTGGGAGTTTTCCCCTATGTCATCTAATGCACATTTTCTGTTGTTTGATGTTTTATTCTGTAGCTAGGTACACCGTTCGTTCTTTTGGAATCAGGCGTAATGAGAAGATCGCATGTTATGTCACTGTCAGGGGTGAAAAAGCAATGCAGCTTCTCGAGAGTGGTTTGAAGGTGAAGGAATATGAGCTGCTGCGAAGGAACTTTAGTGACACTGGTTGCTTTGGTTTTGGTATCCAGGAGCACATTGATCTTGGTATTAAGTAAGTTAATCCAACCCACCAAATTTCAATTGGGAATTTCATCTTCATCATCCTCAGAATTGCTGCATTCTGTGCGATTAACATCCCAGTGTGCGCTCATACAAGGAGTGTATAACACATTTCACGAGAAAGTAAATTAGAGTTTGCATAAGGCTTCTATCTCCTTAGTTGTCCCTGTAGTATCCGCAACTCAACAGTCAATTTTAGTCTGCCGGCTGCTGGTCAGTTCATTCAGTCTGTTGGGCACTCTCTACATGCTGCACTTGGTCGAACACTAATTTACCTCTCTAATTTCCTAAATAATCTACCAAGGAAACCATCAATAACTGCTTTTATATAATGATTACCGGTCCAGGCTGTTGCTTTTCAGTGCTTCAACTTTCCAGCATAATCTATGTCATGCCTTGCTTGCTGAACAACTGTGTTTCCTTCTTTCCTAGGTATGACCCTTCGACTGGTATTTATGGAATGGATTTCTATGTTGTGCTGGAACGGCCTGGTTACAGAGTTGGTCGCCGTCGGAGGTGCAAGTCTCGCGTCGGGATCCAGCACAGGGTCACCAAGGAGGATGCCATGAAGTGGTTCCAGGTTAAATACGAAGGTGTTATCCTTAACAAGTCCCAGAATATCACCGGCTAGGCTCTTATAGATTCTAAGAAGTCTGCTCGCTCTCCCTTTATTTGTTCAAGTCGCGAATTAAGATCCGGTCGCCATTTTTGCTCAGGAACAGGTGCTTTTATGTATCAGTTTTGCTTGTGAGGAACATGTTTTTGTGCCACCTCTTTCATAGTTTCATGCTCAGTTTCGATGGTCTAGTTTGCGCAAAATGACAACCCGTGGCTTTGGATTAAAAAGGCTGAACGAACTAACTTTGCATTGAGACCCTAATCCGACTAATTTCTGTTCTACAATTACCCAATTATACCGCACTCTACAAGTCTTGTGTTGACGCTCATTTACTCGATAATTCAAGCTATTTCCTAGCAAGCTAAGCAAGTTTTCTGTTAACCATCATTTACTTGATCAATGTGAGCAGTCCCTTTTGATGAAGCGAACAAATTCCAACTTCCTCTCTGTTATTGTAAGCTTATGGAGTGGATGCGGCATGGCCAAAATAAGATTATGGGTACTGCACTTGCAACAGATGTACATGCATCCACGATGGAAAAGTTTAATCCTTTTCTTCGTCCGCTCGCTTTCGCGCTTAAAATTCGGGAATAAATTCCAGTAAAAAATTCTAACGGGCGTGACCCAGAGTTCAATGTCGATTTATCGATCATCACGAATTACATTACTTCTCTGTTTATTACAGGAACGGGCTGTATTGCTGATGATAAGTTGGTGAAAATTCAGATAGAAATTGTGACTTGACTACTCGATTCTTGGCGAACGCTGCTCTTCCCAGTGCAACGGGCGCAACGGAGCCCGCCGATTTCCGGCCAACGATGGCCCGGCTCCCCCGACCGCCGCCAGTCCCACTCAGCGCCAGCGCACAGCAACCGATCAAGGGCACCCCCTACCCCACCGCCCCCCCCCCCGCCCGTCCGTACAGTCCACGCTCCGCTCCACACGTCGCCTTCGCGCGTGCCCGCGCGTGGTCTTTCCCGCCGCATGAAGTCTCCAACCTGGCAATTCCCCGAACGGTCGGCTCTATTTATAAACCTTATCCATTTCTCTCAGTCGAGAAGCAGTGGAAAAAAACTAGGGCGACGGCGCGGTCATCGAAACAAAATCCCCGTCTCGAGTCACCCGCGCACGGGCGTGAGGCGACGTTCGTTATCCGCAACCAATTCCGTCACGTGCTGGAAAAGATCCCAGTTGATCAGAGGAAGTTGACGGGGGCGTGCTCCTCACGTGACTTCAACACGCGGTGCTCCGCCACGTTCCCCCAAAGTTCTCGTTTTTTTTTTCTTTTGAAATATATTATTTATCGCCCGTATAAATTTGACCCCCGCTCGATTATCTCCAGAACTATAGCATCTGAGAATCAGTGAAAAGATTCATCTTTTTCTTCTCCTCCTCCTTCCCTTTGGTTCCTTTCCCACAAGAGGACGCCCCGTTACTGCGGCGTGCGGCCCCAAGATTTTCACCTCGTTTCACGAGCTCGAGTCATGCATTGGACGTTCTTGATATCGGAGGATACCGCATTGTGAAGGGGTAGGGGAGAAAGGATCCGGGGCTGTCGTTGGCTTCGAGAACCGAGGTGGGGTGCGCGTGAATTTCCCGAAGCTGTTCCTTCCCCCTTTTACGCTTTTTGAATCCCGTACGCTGCCGGTTGTCTTTGCATGACGATCGATGGGATCGCCGTGGATTTCTGTTTCTTGGCAAAGTGGGGGGCCCCGTTCTTCTGTATACGTTTTTCTCACTGTGAAAATGCAATGCGTGTGGTGGGTGGATTCCATAGCTTGCGCCGTCGTGTTTGTTTCTACTATAACGGAGAGATGTTTGATCCTCCGAATCGTGGGTTTCTGCACCCTCATGGATCCGAACTTGATGAACAGGGTCACTGTCTTGCGTGTTCTTGATCTTCCTGTACGTCGACCAGGGGTTTCTAGAATGGATAATGTCGTGCCCGCGTTTGCTGTTTATGTTGATCTAGTGCATTGGTTTTGCGAAATGTTGCTATTTCTCGATCGTATCGGTGTAAACGAGAAGTTTTTCAATCACCCACTTTGGGTTCTCGTCGCTAGCTTCTTGGCATCTTGGTTTGTCGGAGCTTGTGTTGCTCTGGCAGATGTTCAGTAAGCATTTTTGTGAGATGATTTAGGAGTTACGTGTTTTGGTTGTCCAATTTAGCTATGCTCATAAACAATGTTTGACGCGATTTACCTGTTTTTGTGTTTTAGTATCCGTCTGTCTTGCCAGCCAGGTGAAAAAGATTTGGCTTTAGGCCGTTAGGTTTGCAATCACCCAGCTTCTGATCAGACATTTTCTTTCTTATCATCAGCTGCTTCAGAAAAGGGCGACAAGATGATGTCACGGTCTTATACCAATCTCGTAGATTTAGCTACAGGGAATTTCCCCGTGATGGGAAGGGAAAAGAAGCGGTTTCCACGGGTAATGACAGTTCCCGGGAATATTGCGGAGCTTGATGATGATCAAGCATATAGCGTGACATCTGAAAACCCCTCTTCTGTTTCTTCTGATCGGATGATTATAGTAGCTAACCAGCTTCCGCTGAAAGCAACGCGAAGGCCGGATAACACAGGATGGAGCTTTAGTTGGAATGAGGATTCTTTGCTCCTGCAGCTTAAGCATGGTTTTGCAGATGATATGGAGGTTTTCTATGTCGGTTTGTTGAAAGTCAGTGTCGATCCAAGTGAGCAGGACGATGTTTCTCAGACACTGTTGGAAAAATTCAAATGTGTCCCCACGTTTCTTCCATCTGATATCTTCTCAAAATTCTATGATGGCTTCTGCAAGAGGCAGTTGTGGCCACTCTTTCATTACATGTTGCCGTTCTCAGCAGATCACGGGGACCATTTTGATCGGTCTTCATGGGAAGCCTACATTTCTGCGAATAAGTTGTTTGCCCAAAAAGTGGTTGAGGTGTTAAATCCTGATGATGATTACATCTGGATACATGACTACCATTTGATGGTGCTGCCAACATTCCTGAGAAGGCGATTCAACCGCGTAAGAATGGGGTTTTTCCTTCACAGCCCGTTCCCCTCGTCTGAGATCTATAGGACACTCCCCATGAGGGACGAGATACTGAAGGCCTTACTTAACTCTGATGTGATTGGGTTCCACACCTTCGATTATGCACGGCATTTTCTTTCTTGTTGCAGTAGGATGTTAGGTTTAGAGTACCAATCAATGAGAGGTTACATAGGACTGGAGTATTATGGGAGGACTATTGGGATCAAGATTATGCCAGTTGGCGTTCATATGGGTCGTATTGAATCACTGATGAAGCAAGCAGAAGAGGAGTATAGGGTGGAGGAGCTGAGACAGAAGTTTAATGGGAAAACAGTTTTGCTTGGCGTTGATGACCTGGATATTTTTAAAGGTGTCGACTTGAAAATTTTGGCAATGGAGCAGATGCTCAAGCAACATCCAAAGTGGAAGGGAAAGGCGGTTTTGATCCAGATTGTTAATCCTGCAAGAGGGAGAGGAATAAACATCGATCAAGTAATGGCTGAAATACAAAAAAATTGCAGGAGGATAAACAAGGAGTATGGCCAACCGGGTTATCAGCCAATCGTCTTTATCGATAGGCCTGTTCTAGCGAGTGAAAGGGTTGCTTACTATAGTATTGCTGAGTGCGTTGTTGTCACAGCTTTAAGGGATGGAATGAACCTCACTCCTTATGAGTATGTCGCATGCAGACAAGGACTGTCTGATGCAGAGTCGTTTTTAAGTTTAGATGGGCCTAAAAAGAGTATGCTGGTAATATCTGAATTTATTGGTTGCTCCCCGTCACTCAGTGGGGCAATTCGTGTCAATCCATGGAACGTTGAAGCCACTGCGGAGGCTATGAATGAGGCCATTGGAGCAAATGATTCTGAAAAGCAGTTGCGACATGAGAAGCATTATCGGTATGTTAGTAAGCATGATGTGGCTTACTGGTCCCGTAGCTTTTTGCAAGACATGGGGCGGATATGTGCTGAACATTTCAGGAAAAGATGCTGGGGAATTGGCTTTGGCTTCGGGTTCAGAGTTGTGGCACTTGATCCTAATTTCAGAAAGCTTTCAATACCCACAATACTGTCAGCTTACACTCGGGCAAAAGCTAGGGCCATATTGTTAGATTATGATGGCACAGTCAAGGCACAAAGCTCTATTATGAAGTCGCCAAGTGAAGACGAGGTATCAATTTTGAATACACTATGTGCTGACCCTAAGAATACAGTCTTTATTGTAAGTGGAAGAACCAAGGAGATCTTGAGCAAGTGGTTCTCTCCTTGTGAAAAGCTCGGTATTGCAGCAGAACATGGGTACTTCGTGAGGTATGTTCCTTGTGTTATTTCTGCTGTGTCCTTTCTCCTCTCATTTGTTACGAATTTACATGCAGAAATTTATGTCCTTATTCTTGTCTTCTGTGTATGCTCATGCCAATGCATCGATTGGCATATATACTTCTATATAGTTTTATCTTTCACTTCCAGTGCACAAGTCCAGTACGTGACTTCATACTTCGAAAGTGCAAGCTAACTAGCTGGATCTTACGTGTAAACCAGAATGCTATTTTGGTCACTTAACATGCCATATGTACCCAGTGGTGACTGCGCACTATCCCTCCTAATCATGATCCTTCATTGCAAGATGAATGAGACGGATAGAACCATTAGGAGTGTTAGTGACCTGTAATGGGAAGGTACGAATGCATACACGATACTTTCTAGCGTTGTTGATCTGCTCGGAAACTTCTAAAGTAGTTCTTCGTTTCAAGTTTGAATGTTGAAATGCAGGATGAACACTTCCTTCTTTTTGCCACTGGAAGCTTATGGGAAGTGGGCTCTTTCTTAAGTCCCTATTCCCCTTGCCTCCAATCATTTTCTTTTGTTTTCCTTTCAATGTGTTAAACCACGAGTCTTTTATTTAAATTGTTAATCTGCTGCATCGTAGGTGGTCACAGAAAGAAGAGTGGGAAGTCTGTGGACAAACCTCAGATTTTGGGTGGATGCTTATAGCTGAACCTGTAATGCAACTATATACGGAAGCCACCGATGGTTCTTCAATTGAAGCCAAAGAGAGCGCATTGGTATGGCAATACCGTGATGCAGACCCGGGATTCGGATCCTCTCAAGCGAAGGAAATGTTAGACCATCTTGAGAGTGTTCTAGCAAACGAGCCTGTGTCTGTGAAAAGTGGACATTTCATAGTGGAAGTCAAGCCACAGGTATAATATTGGAATCTAGCTTTAGCTTTTATAGTCGTTTTTCTGTTCCAATTGTTCTTGTTGCCAACAGACCGTCAACTGACAAGCACAAGTGATGATTTATTTTTTTTCTCCTCCTTTGATTTCCAGGGAGCTACTAAGGGTGCTGTAGCTGAAAAGGTATTCACAGCTATGGCTGAGAATGGAAAACAGGCCGACTTTGTTTTGTGCATTGGAGACGATCGATCGGACGAGGATATGTTTGAAATAATTGGCAGTGCGGTATCGAGAGATATTCTTTCTTCCAACACTGCGGTGTTTGCTTGCACGGTGGGTCAAAAGCCTAGCAAAGCCAGGTATTACTTAGATGACACATCTGAAGTGAGGAATATGCTAGAGTCTCTTGCCGAAGCTTCTGATCCTTCACCTACCCAAGAAGAAGAAGAGGAGGAGGAATTGGGGAGCCCTCATTGAGCTTGTTAGGATACTTGATCGTTTTGCCACAGTTTTTCTTTTTCCTTTTGTAGCTGATTCTTTTCCCTTGCAAGACGAAGCCAGGACAAATAAATTTTCTTCTTGTCCTTTGAAAGAGGAATACGGTGAAAAACGAAAAAATTTGCAAGAGATTGGACTTGGGTACTTGAACCGAAGGCAAATTACAAGAGAGCTGCGCGTTCATGAACTTGGGTAGGTCTGAGACATGGACTATATCATGATGTTCCCAGTGAGAAGCCAATTTTGTTGTAACACCAAACTCCTTTACTTGCTCATGACCTGCAACGGGGCAACTGCCGCAGGTAATGATAACGATTCCATGCTGAAATTGGTGCTCCTTGTTGCTGAAACATGTGGTTAACTGGAGGGAGTGATAGATACTCATGCACTAGAACCGCCAAGCTTTTCCATCACTTGAATACTTGAATACTCAATGCAATCGATACTCAGTGAGAATTTCTCTGATCATCACTCTGATCATCACCGACGTTCAGCTAGTGCCTTGGCAGAGGATCAGCCATCTCCTCCAGTTCAAGCACCTTGGCGAGAGTGGTGATCATGAGAGGGTCGCGCCTTCTTGGCACAATCTCAATTTTAAAACTTGAATACTTCTTATCCCAAATTCTCACTGTATATTATACGAACATTTTCTTCCCATTATATTATAAAGACCCATCGCAATCTCATATACCCTTTTAGTTTTGTATGGACTCATGTTAGCAATATAGGATCAAATTTATGCATATGAGGCTGCACGAATTATGTCAAATAAGATCATTCTAATTACATGCCTTGCAAATGGAAGTTTTCTGTAGTAATCTATTGCAGTAAATTATCGTGAATTAGGACTGTTCACCGACTTATTCTATCCGACAACCTAAGATTCTTCTGAATCCGAGGCATGGCAGACCTGTTCAGTCACTGCAGACCCGCATTAGAAGTTTGAACCAATGTTTGTGGATCATATTCCATAAATCCGGAACAAAGTTTCTGTTTGAAAAATGCATTCGATCATGAGAGGGTAGATTTCCCTTGAACAACTGATACAATTATCAGTTGAAATAGTGAGGGACAATTGAATAATGAGTAATCTATTCCAAGAAATGAATGAATAAACAAAATTGATGTTCTACCAGTAATCTCCACATGAGCATTGGCCATTCTTAAAATGATGAAATCTACTCGCATCCCGCACAATAATTTCTCGGTTTTTAATCTCCGATATGTACTTTATTGCTACGTGACAGTCACTGCAGACCCGCAAGTTTTTCATCACTCTGATTGGTGCATCTGTAGCAGTATTCATCAGAGCAAAGGCAATAGCCAACTTCTCACTATGGTGCGCCAAGCTATATTCTTTATCCTCATCATCCATATCTTGCAAAACCGAGCCCATATCGGGCACATAACCACGCAACTTCATCTCCACCGTGAGCTCTTTCAGATACGCATTTATCTCCGTCGAGTATTGATGGGATTTGTCACTCATCACGAACTGATGAACTTGATTCTTGAGCTCCACCCAACTCACTCCCGGTTCCTTCTTCACTTGCTTCTCTCTCATGGATTTTCTGACCTCGGAAACATCTTGCCATCTCTTAGCAGAAGCATGTAAGTTTGAAAGGAGCACGTAAGAAGCTGAATCCTGCGGATCAATCTTAAGAACTTCCTCTGCAGCTCTCCTTGCCATGTCTGCATTCTTGTGGATTTTGCATGCAGATAACAAAGTTTTCCATATCACGGCGTCTGCTTTGAATGGCATGGATGTAATCATCACCTCCGCTTCCTTCAGACAACCTGAACGTCCCAGGAGATCAACCATGCATGTATAATGTTCCAACCGGGGACTCAACCCATGCTTCTCCACCATAGAGTCGAAAAACTTGAGCCCCTCATCCTTCAAGCCACGATGACTGCAAGCATACAGCAAACTCAAATATGTTACATCGTTTACCTCTGCTCCTTCAATCTCCATTTGTTTAAACAACTCAATCGCTCTCTCTCCTCGGCCATGAAACCCATATGCTGCAATCATCGAGCTCCAAAGTACACCATCTGCCTCCGCATCCACGGATTCTGTGAAAGCCTTAAAAGAATCCTCTAAACACCCGCACTTTGAATACATGCTAATCAGAGAACTTATGACGCTAACTGCTGAAGTAGCCCCAGCTTTGATCACTGCCGCATGAATTTGTTGACCCTGGCCTAGTGTTGCCAGATCTGAACACGCAGTAAGCACACTCACGTAAGTGATCCTATCGGGTTTCACAGCTGCTATTCTCATCATATTGTACTGATCTAAAACTCCCTCAGGTGAACCATGTTGGGCTTTCCCTGCAATAAGAGTATTCCAAGCAACCACATTGCGAGTTGGCAACAAGCTGATTACCCCTTCGCCTTCTTCCAAGCTTCCGCACTTCATGTACATATGAGCCAATGAGCTCCCAACTACCAAATTGAGTTCAAACCCAGTTTTCCCTGCGCAAGCATGGACCTGCTGCCCAGCATGAAGAGCTCTCAAACTAGCACAGCCCCTGAGAACACTCCCCAAAGCGTACTCATCAGGAAAAAAACCCGCCTCATGCATCTCTTTGAACAAACCCAACCCGTCCTCATTATACTCAAATTTTATAAGACCAGTCACCATTGCATTCCAAGTGGCAACATTTCGCGCAGGCATTTCCTCGAACACTTTCCGGGCACCCTCCAAATCACCAATATTCAAGTACCCATTAATTAGAATGTTACGCGACATGATATTCGCCCAAGGAATATGATCGAACAACTTCAGAGCAGTCTGCAACTCTCCGCACTTGGAGTACATATTCAGCAAATGATTGGACACGAACCTGGCC
This sequence comes from Syzygium syzygioides, assembly GCA_031216285.1. Classification (NCBI taxonomy): domain Eukaryota; kingdom Viridiplantae; phylum Streptophyta; class Magnoliopsida; order Myrtales; family Myrtaceae; genus Syzygium; species Syzygium syzygioides. Next base: position 21,184,274 of record CM062242.1, read on the forward strand.
GAGCACCCAGAAGTGATCACCAGAGAATGAAGCTGTCGTCCTAAAGGAAGCGAATTTCTGGGTATGCATGCCTGGAGGAGGTGCGAAAACAAACGGGGGTCGGACCATATTTCAGATTTGAAGTTCTGGAAGGCTTCTTTGACGCGTCCGCCCGAGCAAAGAGCCACGAACTCCGCGGCCGATGGAGCGCAGTTTGTGAGCTCGAAAGTGTTCGACGACAAAAAGCGCGAGCTTGGGACTCTCCCGATGTCAAGTGAGAAGGGAAACGAGCTAAAGAATTTTCCCGTACATCTTGGTGGCATCGAGGAGCCACCTAGTTTCTGTCCAACGTATGTCCTGTCGCAGGAAGCACAAGGATCGCTCGCTTGGTCGTGTCTTCCGCTTTCAGCGCGCTTTTCTTACGAGCTTCTAACATCTAAATGTGTTCAAATTGAACTTGACGGCGTTTTGGTCGGAGTACTTGAAGTGGCTGTGGACGTGAAAACAGCACGACCCTGATAGGGATCTTGTTAAGTACTTTTTTTTTTTGGGTCAGAATTGTTAAGTACTTTGTATGAAGAAAAACCATGTCAAGAAGTGTTCCGTAGCGCTACCTAACCATAGGTCGGTGATATCAGTACATTGAAAATATATATTGTGAAAGAAAACGTGTAATTTGAAGCCGAAGGACCCCTCAAAGCAAAGGTTGTGCCGTCCTCATTACAAAGATGATGTTGACACGACAAGCGTCTGGGATCTTGCCAAGAGTCCGTGAGCAAATGAAGCAGAGAACTTCGATGTTAAGTAGCTAGGTTCCCGCCTCGGTAGTGAGGCATTGCCACGAGCGACTTGATCATTTTTCACAAGAGAAGTGCAACATCATTCAAACGGTTCACTGCATTTTTCCGAAAAAGCTCCACCTAACCAGATGAAAAAAATACACATGTTGTATACAATGGTTCATGGAATCCTATGTCACAGGTAAGCTGTTATATCTGATGCTAGAGTATACAGGTACTTAACAGATAACAACAGATTAACATATGAATCTTCTGTTGTCTTAAGCGCCAAGGTCACGATCCATGCATTAATCAGTTGAAGATGTATGACCAAAGTGTGGAGGCTGGAAACTGACTTATGCTACTTTATACAGAGACACGAGATGGAACTGAAGGAGGAGCCCGGTTCTCAACAGGGATTTCAGCAAACTCTGAGAGGATAGCACGGAACTCATCCCCGGTCATTGTTTCTTTCTCGAGGAGGACTTCCACAATCTTGTCTATGGCCTCCCGGTTATTCCTAATGTGCCTCAGTGCAATTTCATACGCACTATCTGAAAGTCTCTTCACAGCAGCATCAATGTCTTCCGCAAGCTTTTCTGACATTGAATTCCTGGCCATCATCCTCATGATGACATCACCACTCTGTGATGCGTCCATGAGCGACCATGGGCCAATGTCAGACATGCCAAATGTGGTCACCATCTGCATATGAATTAAATTCCAGTTCAATGTCACTTTCAACTAACTGAGCGTTTTACTTTTTAAGGGAGGGAAGAACTGGCGATAAAGGTAGCTTTGAGTTATGGTTTGACAATAATTAGAGCATGAAAACTGTGAAAATGACCTAAATGGAAGGTCCTCACAAGTAAGTGGGCAAAGTCTTCTGCTTTAATTCGTAAGGGACTTTGGAGCAACTCATAAATTTTAAAGACTAAATTGGAAGGCCAGTCCCCTTGACCCTTCAGAAACTGTTATTTTATCAAAACTTGAAAGGACTAACATGGATATTTATTGGCATTTCAAAAGGAAGTGTAAATGCAATGGTAAGTTGCTCAAATCACCTGTTTTGCCAAGCCAGTGATCTGCTGCAAATCGCCTGCTGCACCTGTAGTAACCTCAGGCTCCCCAAAAATCACTTCCTCAGCTGCTCTGCCACCCAATCCGCCAACAATTCTTGCAAAGAGTTGCTGCTTAGAAATCAAGGTTGGGTCATCAGAAGGAATGAACCAGGTAAGACCTCGTGCCTGACCGCGTGGTACCAGGGTGACCTTTTGAACTGCATCATGCCCTGGGGTCAAAGTACTGAAAAGAAAGAGACATCAAAGATATTAGCCAAACAAGCTGAGCTTCTTTGATATGTAGTCACAGAAATTTACATGTACACAAATATTGATACATGCATTTAGTGCAAGCCCAACTACATAGGTGACTCAAAAACCCTATTGACATTTCTGAAATATCATCAACAATGGAGCATCACTGCATGTCAATGAAAGCAAATTATAACAATATTTCAGTGATCTAAATAAACGAAAGTCAAATGCGCACTGAAATTTAAATATCATAAACAGGAGATACTCATGCAAAAAATTTGCCCAAAAGAAGATGGGAAGAATCAGAAAAAAGATTAGTTGCTGGCATTCTCACTTACCCACAAATGGCATGACCAACTTCATGGTATGCCACCAGACTCTTACTCTTTCCATCGGTCATCACGGTTCCTTCCATTCCAGCAACAATCCTGTCAATTGAATCATCAACCTCCTTAGAAGAGATTGCTGTCTTCCCACGACGGCCAGCTAATATAGCAGCCTCATTCAAGAGGTTGGCAAGATCCGCCCCGCTAAATCCAGGAGTTCTCATAGCTATAACCTCTAGAGATACGTCTGCATCAAACTTCTTATTGCTGCCATGCACCTTCAAAATTTCTGTTCTACCCCGGATATCAGGAACATCAACAGTTACCTACACCAATACTATAAATAAGCATATGCACCACAAGACTGACTGTTCCACCAACACTATCAAGACTCACTACCTGAGAATAAAACATACATACCTGTCTGTCAAATCTTCCAGGCCTAAGCAAAGCAGAGTCTAGAATGTCTGCACGGTTAGTTGCCGCAACAACAATGATACCTGTATTTCCTTCAAAACCATCCATTTCTGTCAACAGCTGATTAAGGGTCTGCTCCCTTTCATCATTTCCTCCTCCAATTCCAGTTCCTCTCTGCCGGCCCACGGCATCAATTTCATCAACGAACACAATGCAGGGAGCATTCTCTTTGGCCTTCTTGAAAAGATCACGAACTCTGGAAGCACCGACACCAACGAACATCTCAACGAACTCAGAACCTGAAATGGAGAAAAATGGAACACCTGCTTCACCAGCAATGGCCTTGGCAAGCAGCGTTTTTCCAGTTCCTGGAGGACCAATTAGAAGGACACCCTTAGGGATACGAGCCCCGACTGCAGTGAACCTCTCAGGTTTCTTTAGAAACTCCACCACTTCCATGAAGTCCTGCTTGGCCTCATCAACACCAGCAACATCATCAAATGTCACGCCGGTGTTAGGTTCCATCTGGAACTTGGCTTTGGATTGACCAAATGCGAGAGGAAAGCCAGGCCCACCAGGCCCACCCATTCCTCCAGAGGAGCGTCTCGATAGAAGAAATAAACCACCAATCAGGATCAATGGGAAGGCCAGATTTCCTATCAAGTTAAATAGTAAAGAGCCCGAGTCCTCTTGGGCATTATGGGCCGCAAAATCAATGTTCTTCTCTCTGAACTTCTGAAGGAGCTCTTGGCTCAGTCCGGGAAGCTGCACACGGACTCGTTGGACCCTGTTACCCAACTCAGGAGAAACCGCCTCAACAATAGCTATGGTCCCATTTTCAAATAAATCTACCTTTTTCACCCTGTCCTTATCCAGATATTCCAAAAACCTGGAGTAGGACATTCTTGAAGAAGAAACACCTTGCTCATCAGCCAAAGCTTTCCCACCACTCAAAAGTGCTGGTACTGTTAGTCCCATATTTCCTAGCAACTTCAGAAACTTCCTCCTGCCTCCATGTTGCTGGTCCAAAGATGCTTTTACCAAAACAGCTTTTGCCTCCTTTCTCCACAATGGAAGGGAAGACGAAGGGAGTATCCGTTGACCATAGAAGTCCTTGGTCAAATTTGACTTAGTACCGCTGGTGGTTAGACTGTTAGCCACAAGGCACGACATTGATGAAGCCATCCGACTATATTCTGTTTGCATGAATTGAAAAGGTAAATTGACCAAATTATAATATAGCGAAAAATCGCACAACGGTAGAATACATAAGTTGGTGAGTACACCACATCCAGGAAGAATCTATCTCACAAGTATCCTCAATTAGATTTAAAATGATGTAAGCATCTCACTATTCGAAGTGCAATTACCAATGAGGAGCTCAACATATGCAGGCAGTGGTACAATCCCCAATCAAGCACCACAAAAACTTCAAAAAGAAAATCAACTGATCTCAGATCACTCCCAGTAAATGCGAATCTCAAGACTCGTGCACAAGGTGAAAAGAGCGAATCTTGTCAAACGAGTTACCTTTCGCATTACCAGTAAATGCGCAGTACCGTTTGAAGTCCTAATTTAGCTGAAAATTACCAGCTTAACGAAAGGTTCCTTTAAATTCAGTTCCGGCATCAAGCTTGCAGAACAACTCGCAAGGTGAACAAACTCCAATGAAATCAAACAGAAAGAGAAAGATCCAAACTCGACGAAAAAATCGCGTTTTCCAAATTGAAAAGGACGGCGAAGAGAGAATTCGAGCTGAATTCAGGTGTAGCTCGTGAGCGAAGAGGAAAAGCTCTAATCAGCCGCGCGATAAAGCACTCGAAAACCGCTTTCGCATTCACCCAAGCCCACCTGAAAACTCGAACTCTGTCAAAATTCAATCTTTCATCTTGATGACAATAAACAGCAACAGCTAATTGCTTACAGAACGCAACCACAAGCAAAACCAAAACGACCCAGGAGCTCAGGTCCGCTCAGCACCTTCTGCCACTCCAGACGATCATGCACGACCATCGTCGAGCGAGCGAGCGAGCGAGCGAGACCCATCGTTGCAATTCAAGATGCGAACCGAAACGGCATAGAGAGCATGGGGCTTACCTCGAGCAGCAGAGGAGGATTTTGCGGTCGAATGGAGGGAGCAGAGACGAGCTCGCTCTCTGTCTATGCCGAAGAAGAAGAAGGAGAAGAAGAAGAAGAGGAGGAGGGAGTGTCAATTTTTAGAGGGAGCGGGATGTGGTTCGGGAACGGCATACGTGGCTCTGCCGCAATGGCTGCTTCCTCTTCTTCTTCGTCTCCTTCTTCCCAGATTTTTTCCCTCATTTTCTTCCTTCGATAATTTGCTTGCTCCAAGATTTTTCTTGGCTCTTCATTTTATCAATATATTATTAACCAATCACAATTTTCAATAGGTCCACGGCGTGGGCTATGATCGATTTTAGTCGAAACACTATATTCTATTTTTCTTTATCTCAATCGTCATCTGAATTGTTATATCTGATTTTAATTACTTGCATCGACCCAACATAATTAAATTTAATGAACCTAATAGAAAATCCGTTTTTTTTTTTATATATTAGACTTTCTCTTTGATCGAGCAGTGGGAAAGTGAGATTCTTTTCCTCTTCATCCTTTTGACTGGTGAGGAAAATTGGAATTGCACATGGGCCGCATGTTTCGAACCCTTTGCTTGGATCGCAATCGAACGTGCAAACTACCGTGCGCATGACTCGTGGAGCCTATACGGACACCGTGTTACGATACCCACGATGAGCAGTCATTTGTCTTTAGCTGCACAATTTGGTGGATAGTGACATTTTCCTTCACCTTCATGTAATTGTAATGTACCGAGCTCAAAGCTACGTATGTTTCCTATTTCAATGAGGAATCATCAATTTCTGCAACATTAACGCATGTTACAAAGAACTAATGACCGGTGACCACAACAACAGTGATAGTTGATCTTGAAAAGTTTTGTCCGGAGCGGGTTGTGAAAGCAATTGTTCCTCGAAGAAAGTTGCTCACCAGTTTAAACGGTAGTTCGGGAATAAAGACGAAATTATCTCGAATTTTGAGTTACAACTTTTTGGCGATTCCTTTTAAGAAAAAAATTTAATATTCATAGGCAAGATGTTGATGAAATAACGATATCAAAATCTTATGAACATGCAAATACTTGGCCCATTTCAAGCATCAAGTTCCTCGCATTAGTCATTAGCTCAAAATCATTTCATCCGAATTCATGAACTCCATAACCAGTAAATCCGAGCGAGGATATAAAGGCGCTGTCCGTGATACAGCCGCGAGTTCTCACGTATGAATACATAGAAAATGCATAAGAGATATGTTTATATGACTGCATTACTTCGTATGCATCAAATTGGTGTGCCGAGCTTTCTCCTCCATCCTTATTACCGGAACAATGTTTCAGGCACATAAAACATTGTCTCCCAGGGTTGGATTGCTGCCGGTGCAATAGGCGGTTGGGTCTGCCTCTTCCGTTCATCGAGTGAAAATCGGCAAACGGGGCACTGGCTGTGACCCTGCAGCCACGGCACGATGCAATCCTCATGGAACATATGGTTGCAAGGAGTGACCATCATCTCTTGCATAGGCTCAAAGTCGTCTAAGCATATCGCGCATCTCTTGCCATCGTCGTCGTCGTAGTGCCTGTTCTGATCTCCGAGACCGTTCCTAGTGTTTTCCCTATAGTATAGGCTCAATCTCCTAAAGAGCCTCTTTGGCCCGGGGTTGTAAATCTCCTTCTTGAGCTTGCTTAAGAACTCCTTCTGTTCATTGCCCGTCGACATGGAGTCTTGGGCAGACAAGACCTGGGCGTTAGGTTGCCCGATGGATCTCGAAAGAGGCTCGTGGACGATCACTCTGGGCCTCGCGTACGCATTCTCGAGGAGTATAAGGGGCGAGATGGGTGTTGTGAAGCTGCATACGAAGCCCACATTTCGGAATTGTCAACAAATCACAGCTCTAAGGATCACGTGTCCCTAATGCTCGACGATAACAAAGGAAACATGATCGAATGGAATTCGAAAGGTTAGTATTTGTTTTGACGGAGCATGATCTGGTATGCAAAGGAAAATGTATCTTTGTCATCATAATCATGATAATCACTTCAAAGACGCCAAAGCTAAGATGATCTATGGATTCTCCTGGTGTGCTTACCCAGCTAAACTAGAAGGAGTTGGCCGTGACATCACTCTTTCCGGGACAAACGACCGAGTCCGCGGTTGCCCCTGCATATTTCAGCACGCAAAAGACTATGAAAAGCACGAACACAACTCAGCTTCAAGCCTGTCTCAGGCGTTTACTCAAACAATAGTTGTGTGTGGCTTCAAAACACCACATTCTATGGGCACGAAGCTGGTATACCCCTTAGTTTTTTTACTTACTGGTGGAGTCGCTCGATACGAAACGGCCTGTGGAAGTGCAGCCGGACTCGTAAGAACAAAATCGAAGAAGTCGTCCCATGGAGACGGCTCAGGGTCCGGCACCGGAGGAAAATTACTTGCTCTGCCGCTCATGGCATCCGCTGACCGTCGTTCACGGCGGACTTCGATGATCCTTTGCTTGCTCACTTCACATTTGCGTGCGTGTAAGTTTATAGCTTTTGCATTCGAAACCGTGTCCAAATGCGATGGATAGAAGCTTGAGGGAATAAGTACGTAGTATTTGCTTTTGCCATCGTCAACTTTATGTCTGTGTCTAGTGTAAAAGGGCGAAGTGATTCTGTTTGCCTCCGCCATTTTTATGCTCTGCTTTTTTTTCTTGCTCGGGTGTAGCTGATGCTTTGAAGATAAAGAAGATGCAGCCAATATGAAGTAAAGAATATGTTCTAGTTTTTTTTTGTGGGGGAAAAAGGGGAAAGAGCAAGAGGAAGAATCGGATTCAATCTCTGCCCAGCCATGTTGCACGTCAACTCTCGCGAGCTTGCGGCATAAGTTAGTTGCGTCAGCAACTTCGCCAACGTTGCGGCTTCATCAGGAACCTCCTCCTTGGCTTGACAGTAGATGGATGTAAGTAAGGCATTTTTCTTAACTCGAAGGACTTCCCATCTCTGTGATGTCTTCACTGAATTGTTTATATTTTGCTCGAGAAGATAATTAAGATGTCTCCTTTGATACACATGCTATGACTAGAGCAACACTACCATCTCCAGGAATTCAATTGTGTTTCTGCATGATTGCATAAATTAAACCATAAATTCCAACCCAAACTGATTCCGTTCTTGGCTGGACGGATCCCTTAATAGTTCTGAGCTTCATTCACTGAAAGTTCACTACTTTTTGGTTAGTGCCTCGCACAAAACATACTCATTTCTCAACTTAATGAGTTTCCTTATCTCCACTTCGTTACTTCTGTCATCATCTGCATAACGTATAATCTGAAGAAAAAGCTCATATAACAACTCGTCAGCCCTTGATGACTCCTCGTTAACAACTGGTCATTTTTTTACTATGTCTGAGGGTCTGTTATGATCACCTGAGTAACGATGTGCTCCATACTGTGCTTTAATCAATCTTCACCTTGTATGTTGGTTATGCTTCTTTTCTAGTGGTCTAATAATGTAGCTACTGCAGTTGTAATTCAGCCTCTCTAAGCTCGGGATAGTCTTCATTCCTCTCTCCAACTGAGAGCAAAATCATCTTCCTTCTGGAAATTAAATTCCTTCCTCTGGCGAAACTTACATACACCATTCTAGCCAAATTTACCTATTTTTCTTCTGGAATTGAAATTATTAATGTGGTACATCTCTGAAGTTCGGTGTTGTAGCAATTTTTATTAGTAACCCGTTTTATAAACAGTTTCAGATCCATCCCAGTCAGACTTCTCCTTACTCAAATTATGGTGTTCAAAATGTTAATGAGTACATCTGATGCGTTACACATCTTGATTCAGAGATAGGATCTTTCTTTCTTTTGGAGGAACGTTTTGCTTATTGGACAACGTGTTAGTTTACGGGAATTGGAAAAGAAAAACTTGCAGTTTATGTCTCTGAGTAATATTACGCTATCTTTGATACGAATGAGGCCTGGAAACACTTCGAACAGGGGACAGATCTTTGTGGGTCAACCTGCTCCTTTGTTTGGAAATGAGAAATATCATGTACCATACTCACGACAGCAGGAAATGATCGGCGATTAACGAAAGATATCTTACAACAAAGGTTGCTTAGATGTCCATTCTGTGTTTGGATCGCAACGAGAAAGAGTGATGGAATTTAGCATTGTCTACTGCAAACTGATTTATGTTTGGAATCTTTGTTTGTACCGTGACCTTTCAACCAATTAAATGAAAATCACAAGCGACTTAGAATTACATTAAAATTATTGGATCATGAGTACGACTACTAGACAGAAAATTTACATGGCAGAAACGCCAAAAGAAGTCACCCCATCAAAGCATCGGAGTTTATGTCCAAAGCTAGTTTTGTTCACCTAGGACCTGATAACTGTGAGGCCAATAGCTGAGTAGCATCTTCGACACCACGATCGCTGTGACTGGAAGGACCTGAGAAGCTGTATCTCAATCCATCTTCTATATCAGCTGAGCCCTCCAAGCATTTAACCACTTGCGACATGGGGGGCCTCTTGCTACTATCATCCTGCAAACACCAAACTGCGATTTTCATCATCTTGACAGCTTCTTGGCCGTGTAGTTGCATGTCACCACTGGACTTATCAACCATGTCCACTAGTTGTTCTTGTTCTGCTTTGCACTTGAAAAGGGTCAACATATGCACTTCAGCACTCTGCAAAGAGCGGTCCACATTTTTCCTTCCACATAGGACTTCTAACATGACAATGCCAAAACTATACACATCTACCTTTTCCGTGATAACAGCGCTTAACCACTCCGGAGCCAGGTAACCTGGTGTTCCTCGCATGGTCGTCATAACATGGCTTTGGTCCTTATCAATTAGCTTCGACAACCCAAAATCAGCAAGCTTCGCATTGAAATGTTCATCCAAAAGTATATTTTGGGGTTTGATGTCTAAGTGAATTATTTTTGATGGCATTCCTCATGGAGATAGGCTAGTCCTTTGGCAATGTCGAGGATAATCTTTCTCCTCACTTGCCAACAGACGTCAAACTCTCGATCATTATGGAAGATCCATTTATCAAGAGAACCATTGCACATGTACTCGTAGACTAAAAGCCTATGTGATTTTTCAGCACAAAACCCAAGTAGTCTTACCAGATTGACATGATGGATAGTGCCGATGGTTCCGGCCTCGGCCAAGAATGACTTCTTTATTTGACCAAAACCATCAAGGCGCTTGACTGCAATCCTAACACCGCTGGGTAAAGTTCCTAGAAACACCGAGCCAAATCCTCCTTCCCCAAGCTTGATGTTGAAATCTCCTGTCATGGCCTTCAAGTCCTCGTAAGGGAATCTAGTTATCTGAAGCCATGGTAAGTCTGGATCCTCATCTTCGACATCGTTTCTTCTCACCTTACTTAAAATATACATCCCAAATATGCTTATTAAAAATATCGAAACTGCTCCAACAGTAGTCCCTCGGATTAACACTGTTCGTCCCCTTCTCTTTCTTCCAAAGATTGATGATGGCGTCAATCTGTTTGTACTATTGTTGACTTTGATAAATGCTAAGGTGGAATAGTATCCGGCAGGGTCGTCCATAAGGGAAAATGGCTCTGACAATAAATAGCAGTCCCTACCAGAGAAAATGGTTCGGGTACGAAATAGTGCCATAGTGCACGAGCACCCCTTCCTCAAACACGCTTCCTTACAACTCTCTGCAGTTGTGTTTGAGATGTCAGCACTAACATAATTGTTCACCAAAGCATAGTAGGTGATATTCTCAACTGCCACGAAAGTGTCATTCTGTGAATCACAAGAGATCGGTGAGCTGGGATGGCAACCGGAAGACGGATCTCTCTCTTCAATTTGCTTTGTCTCGCTTGGACACTGACACTGCAGGGCACCTGAACAAATGCCATACCTACCACATGCAAGTGGATAAGTGCAAATTTGATTCTTCAGAAGATCCATCGGGCTCCAAACATTGGAGCGTTCATCAAGAACATAATGCAACAAATGCCCATTCGTTGCTAGAGCGATTAACTGAGCCGAGGATGTTAGGGGCAATTCGAACTCACCGAAGGTTCCATTCTCGTAAAGTGCTCCAACCTGTCCATTGTCGCTCTTCATTTTGCTTACATTGCTCGTTTTGTAGTAAATTTGGGGAGAATAGGCTGCCTTTACAGATGCGACAAAGCCTATCTGATGATCAGTGGTGAACGTGTAGACCCACCTTGTCCCATCCGGCGCCCCTGATGGCGCTGTTAGTTTCATGCCGGGACGTAGCTCCTGTCCAGGAATAATTGCTCCTGCGGGGTGATCGAAAGACTGCCAAACGATGGCATCATTTCTGTCGTAGAGCACGAGATTTCCGACTTCAGTCAAGTTAAAGCCTATGACTGACTTGCCAGCGGTATTTGTGGACCACTTTTTATTTCCATCATCACCCAGTAAAACTAAATCGCCGTCCTGGGTGAGTAGTAATTGGGCAGTATCGTTCATGGGTTCCGGACTGACCCAATAAACTAGCATTGGAATGATGTTTTCCATGTCCTGTCTCGGTTGGAAAATAAACAGGCCAAAATAGCAGCTACTGCCATTAGCGCAAGCGAAGCCACATGAGAAACTTGGTCCTGAGTTGAGCCTGGAAAGCACGACCTTGAAACTGGTATTGAGATAGGTTAGATTGAAGTCGAAAGGTTTACTGGCGGTCCACGCGGCGGGAACACTGACCGATGAAGGTCCATGCATGAATTTGGCGATAGTTAGTGGGGAAAGTAGTAGAAGGAGGGGGAGGAGGAGGAGGCTCGCAAGAGGAGCGGGGAAACAAGAAGGGATTATCCGACCAGGGAGGACCATTGAGTTGTGTGCAAGAAAGGTGAGGCGTTTCGAGTGGCAACTAGAAGAAGGAATGCCTCTTATTACTAGAGAGATCTGCGAATGACGATGCCTTTTTATAAACAAGAGGTCTCTTTCCTTATACCGTGAAAAATCTCTCTTACTTCCTTATTTTTCATTTGTGATCATTTTCCATGAAAGTAACTACTTCCGGAGAATGATACAAGAGGATCACTAATAAATAATTAAATAAATACATAAAATGAAAAGACGCTTGCTGAATGCAGGAGTATTGAGAACATTGATAAGATATGCAAGTGCTCTATTTACAAATTATTCGTTGATTAATTTATGAGTTCAAATGCGTATAAAGTTAATCCCGAGGAGGTAATAAGATGTTATTTGGAAAGTTTAAATGCAACAACGGAGAGTTAAATTTCATGGATAGAGAGCAATTTTTTGTTGGATTTGAAGAATAAACATGAGAAAAAGAAAATCGTGGGTAGCGAGATTAAGCTGATTTTTTAATTCATGCGAAAATAAGTATTAACCGTTTCTTGTACTCCTAAAATAAAAATAATCAATCGATGGTATTATCTTTCACCAAAATCATTTGCATTATGAACGTTAATACGCAATACTGGATATTGTATAAGAAAATGCTAGTTAAATTAAAAAAAATTAGAAATCTTTTAATTTGTTGGCAAAATAAAGATCATTCCAAGTCTTATTCGGCTCTTTTACTACATCGACTGTTCTATTTGCCATAGACCAGCTCTATCTCCATGACGAGCTTTTTGACGAAAGTTAAAGATGGTCGTTAGGTCCTGATTTTGACAAAAACTTCGACAATCTTCCAATCAACCGAACGTGCAAATAGGGTAAGACTAATTTGTTTTGTACATGAGTAACGCGTTTTCTTAAATATGAAAAAGCTTACTTCATACAGATAATTCTAAGTGTATGAAATACAATAGACGAAGTAAATCATGAGCCCAGACTCGAAAAGGTTATTCAAGTGTGGATTTGGAAAACCGTATTTGTACCGTGTCTTTACTCCACATATACATACACTTTCTTTTATCATCATGCTAATCTCACGACTTTCGGATGAAACACGTTGAAAGCAAAATCCTAAACCAAATTGAACACGCACTAATATTAATTTGATAAGCATCGATGTGTGAACACAATCGCCAAAAAGATTGTGAGATCAAGCAAATATGAGACGAATTGAGTGATAAAACTACTCGATTTATGTAATTAGGTCATGGCCATGTTAACAAGTGCTCATTCACATTTAATACGAACTAGTTCAATTTCCAAATATCGAGTATACACGATTCAAGAAAAAGTAAACGTGTTCAAAATTATGAAAAATTTCTTGATTTATTTCTTAGTGAAACGAAGACTTAAATCAGTTAACAAAAATTCAACCTTCCCTAAGTGGGAGGCAATCCCATGCATGACGACAGTCAGACATGGTGGGGTACTGCCACGTGAGATTTCCAGCAACTTGGTCAACCTTTTTAATTGCATACCACGGTCAGGCTAAAACATGCGCAACTCTTCATGATGTTCCAAATTCTGTGTTATAAGATAACGTGTGATATTCTTAAATTATATGATTTTCATCTTCTATCAACTGGCCGACGAGATTTGACATCTATATAGAAATATTTCCCTTAATCTAAAAGGTTTAAACCTTGAAACATAAAATTTATAACGTTTTCTGAAATCTCTGATTTTGCTTAATCACTAAAGACAAGATGAGCGATTATATTTATTTCGATCCCTAATTTTCTTCATAATGAATGATAGCAAGACCATGCTCTATTGATGAGCTGGTCTATTTAATTGATCAACATTACCTGTTATCCTATGTTTTTCATTAATTAAAATTGGTTTTGTTAAATTAATGTGTAGAAGCTTATAAGCGAACCAAGTTCTGTTCACCTGAGACCTAATGATTGCTAGGCCAGCTTGGTAAATTGATCGACAATGCGATCGCTGTGATTTGAACAAAGGGAGAAGCTCAGCACTATCAAAGGGGTCTCTCCATAAAAGCGTCGGAGCTTATGTTGGACACTAAGTTTCTTCACTAAGTACTTGATAATTGCAAGGCCGATAGCTGAGTAATTTCATTAACAATCAGCTTGCTGAGACTGGACACTATAACTTGAGCTATCTGTACTAGCTAATACCTCCAAGCTTCGAAGCCATACCCAACCTTGAAGCTCAGGACCACCATGGCTAGATCTGGCTGGGCATCAAACAAGGGCCGACGAAGGCCGTTGGAGGTCCAGGCAGCTATGGGCAACGATGGACAAGCACCGAGGAGCTTTGGCTGAGTGAGATGATGGCTGGTAACTTCGATTTTTTTTCCTCTTTTTTAGTTTTTATTTTTATTTTTCAAAACCACATCAGACTTTTAATAGCAATTTATAATAGAACCTAATGGAGAGTAGGTGTGTCATTCGGGTACATATTTTGGATTTTTGGTGATATAAAAAAATTCAAGATAAATGTGTCATAATGGATATAATTTAACCTTTTTGCTTTTTTTAAAATGAAAAAGCCAGAATTCTTTTCCATTTTTCTTCAACAACATCATCTGTTAGGTTCTAATCAACTAAACGTACTAATAGGGTAAGACTAACTTGTTTTGTACGTAATGATAACGTTTTCTTGAAGTCGAAAAAGCTTGCTTTACACGGAGAATCCTAAGTCAATGAAACGCCATAAACGAAGTAAGTCATAAGTCTAGACTTAAATGGATTACCCAAATATGGAATGGGCAGATTATATTTGTGTCGTGTGCCTGTTACACTTGTGCAAGCACTTTGTTTCCTCGTTGTACTAACCTCAAGAGTTTTGGATAACATATGTTGAAAGTAGAATCAAAAACCAAATCGAATGCACATCAATAGAAACTTTATGAACATCAATGCGTGAAAATAATCGTTAAAAAGATTGTGAAGTCAAGTAAATACAAGATGAATTAAGTGATAAAATATCTTCGTTCACGAAATCTGGTCATTCTCATGTTAACAAGTGCTTATTATGCATATCTAATTCTAACCAGTTCAATTTTTAAATATTGAGCACACATGATACGAGAAAAATTAAGTGTATTCAAAATTATGAACTCTTTTTTCTTGATTTATTTCTCAATAAACGAAGGCTGAAAGCGGTCAGCAAAATTCAATCTACCCTTATGTCATTTTCTCGAAAGGAGAAGTGGGAGGCATCCCCCAATCATGGCAATAGACATCGTGGGTGGGGTACTACCCCCATGAGATTCACCGGCGATTCTATTGACCTTCTTGGAAGTGACGAGGACAAAAGCCAATCATTAAACCTTCGGATTGCGCTACTTCTATAGCGAAGCACGGAAAGGCTACAAAGTGTGCAACGCTCTCGAGTCTCTTTTCTCCCAAAAAGTGGGAGGCATCCCTCAATCACGGCAATAGACGTCGTGGGGTACCCCACGAGATTCCCGGCAATTTTATTGACGAAATCGACCTTCTTAGAAGTGATGGGGACAAAAGCCAATCTTTAAACCTTCAGGCTGCGCTATTTCCATGGCGAACCACGGAAAGGCTACAACATGCGCAACGGTCTCGTGTCTCCTTCCATGATGTTCCAAATTGCGGGTTCCAACGTCACGTGTTATTGGTTAAATTATATGGTTTTCATCTTTTATCAATTGATCAACAAAACTTGACATCTAATTAGTAAAATTTTCTCTAATCTAAACGGCTTAATCCTTGAAGCGGAAAATTCATAATTTCTTCCGAAATTTGTTAATTTTGCTAGAACTACTCATGATAAAACAAGCTGACTATATTTTACTTTTGTCCCTAATACTCTCTCTCTTCTTTTTTTTTTTTTTGTGAAGAACAATAGCAAATCTGTAAAAAATAGCAAATCTGTCCTCTACCTTTTTACCCAAAAAAAAAAAAATCTGTCCTCTACCTATGAGTATGAGCTGATGCATATAACTAATCAACATTACCTTTTATGCTATATTTTCCATTAGTAAAATTTATTTTCTCAAATTTTCGTTCTATACTAATGATCTAGGTTTTATTTTCTTCCTTTTAAGTGAATGAATATCAAGGGTCAAACTTCTTCAAAAGTAAAATCACTAGATATATCATTGGAGAAACAAGATTTGTCCTATCACATTTTATATATTTTATAGGCGAATCATATGGTAATTTTCTTGGAACCCGTGTAGAGCGATTAGACGGCTCATCTCCAACTATGTTAATTCTTGAGAACAATTGTTCAAAACCTTTTGATAGTTTCAATACACTGCATTAATGGGAATCCTGGAAAGACATTATATGATCTTCAGATCACGTAAACCAATCTCATCATCAACAACGGTCCAAATGATAATCTTAATTCATATAGTCTATAGATCATGTGATATCAGCTTGGGAATTCCATATCCCGAGATGTGCTTACTTTTCGTCCACACTGGGTTATATCCTGATGAAAAATACATAGACCCAAGATGTTGGGGGGTTTTTCTAAGGTCAAAAAGTAATATCAAACATCTTTTAATCTCTTCCTTTAAACTGAAAAGTTCTCCTTTGTGTTCCTGAAGCAGTTGATTTCCAATTTCTTGTAGGTTCTTCACAACCTGCTTTAGTCGCTGATGAAATGAACAAGAACATTGCTATCAACTGAAGGAAACTGCTCCAACAAAGAAAATGCTTCCACTATGAATGACCCCTAATGTGTTAACATGTTACGGCAATAAAATTCCCACGATGGCCCAAATGAGAAGGCAAGTAGAAGAATATGGCGGAAATGAAAGAGCCGAATGGTTGAAATATTCTAGCTGACAGTGGCCCTCTACATGCTCAACAACAAGATGTGCCGCTTAGCAGTCTCTTGTCAGCATTCCAAGTTGCCCGTCTTCGAATCAGAAGCAGAAGGGGTCCTGCTGTGATTAAGATAGCGAGCCCGAGAAACCAAGACACGACCAGAAGCAAGTGACCGACACATGTTCACAAGGCTTCAATGAAGCTGATCTGAATGGAAATCGCACAGGTCGACAAGCATCTTCAAATGACTTAACTTAGACTCTGTTGGGAAAACTCAATCCCGATCGTCTCGTCCGAAACATATTCGGAACGAATTTGATTAATGCGGAAAACGTGCCCGAGAACCATCAAACTTGTATCACCGATCGTACAGGCATATCACACAATGAACATACCCGGTATTATCATTGTCCATGCTGTTTAGCAACGTAATGCGAGCAAGGGAGTTCTTTCTTTTCCAAACAGCAAAGGCATCTTTATCCCTCTTGTGTTGGGCAGTTGTCCTGTCCTCAGGTTCTTCCATAATCTGATTAAGAGTTTCGAGTGCCTCTTGCTCTTCCAACACATATTGAATCTTGAGACTCCAAATCTCATAATTGTTGCCATTCAATTTTTCTCCCTTATTTAGTTCAGCCACTATGTTCTTAGTTGCTGAAGCCATCGTATCTGAACATTTCAGACACATACGCATGAGTTATTAAAGCCTATCTAAATGCTTCATCAGCATCATGATTATATAAATTAATCATGTTAATGAATAGTCCCCGAGAAATAGAAGACTTCAGAGGAATTGGGAGCTCTCGCCTTCCATTTTCTCCAACTTGGACACTTAGCCCCCGTTCTACATAGAGCGACGCTGGTTACCCCTTCTCTCTTGTTTGGCTGCGGGCTGTTTAGGTTTTCCTTTATTGGCCTAGTGCTCTTGCCACGTCATGGGCTCCCATCCAGCTCCGGTTGGGTTGGTTCTTTTTTTGGTATTGTTGTCTTTTCTTTAGTTGGCTGTCTGGCCTTTTGTATCTAGTTTTTGCTAGACCTCTCTTGACCTTGTATGGACACGTTCGTGTCCCAATATGGTCAGGAGTAGGTTTGAGCTTAGATTGTATTGGTATTATGAAAAGTTATACAAACATTGCCTTTACCAAAAAAAAAAATGAATAGTTTCATAAAAGGTCTTAGAGTCGAAAGTTCCTTATGTTCTCAATCATCGTCTAAAAAACCTAATTTGAAATTACCATTAACCTAATCATTTATGTAATGAAATTGATTCTTCAAAAATTATACAAACTTTGAAGAACTTTCCACATAAAACATAACACATAATATGGTAATATAAAATGAGAAATCACCAAAAATTCATAGCCATATATATATATATCATAAAACATTCACAAATGTTAACATGTACAGAATTGATTCCAAATCCTAAAAGGACAACATCAAGTGTACTAATCCAATACATAGACAGGAAATGACTCATAAAATTCTTTAGAAAGTTTTATTTTCTTCGGAACATAAACAGAGACTCCTGGAAAACCCCTAGATCCGGGACGTGGTTTGCGCCGAGACCCATTCAATGCAAGGGTTGATGTTTTTCTTGCCCCGACCCTTATGTATTCTTGCACAAAATTCTCCACAAGCATCTTATAGCTTGGATCATTTAAGGTTTCTCTAACCTTATCAATCAATCTTCCCAACTCCTCAGGAATAGTGCATTTTAGGGCTCCGACTATTACATATTCCGGCATTACAAAACCGTTCTAAATGATATCCTGTATCATTTTGTTGACTTTAATGATGTGTGTCATCATATCATCTCTAGTGTCCCATCGATAAAGAGCTAGCTTGATTTTTAGGTTCTCAAGCTTCTCCTTTTGAGCTGCCGTTCTTGAGATTATCGGAGTGCGTCTCAAATGTACCATTGTTCCTGCAACGAATGCAGAGCAAAGGATTACTTATAGTCCATGATACATTAAGATAAGGAATGCTTATTCATATATATATGATCTGACACTTGTATTTCAAAAAATACCAGAGAAAATGTCAAAGAATATACCCCTAAGTATGTGTACATAGGGTTTATCATGCATTTTCACATTCACAAGTGCAGCAAAAATGTAATATGAATGTACCATGATGTAGAGCATTCCGATACGAGCACATCGATACCAAGAACGTCCAAATCGGAGCTCAAATGAGCTTGAACGGGCCGAGAGAACACACAGGGGTCATTCTGCCGGTTTGAATCGGTCCGGTTCGACCGTTGATCGGTCAACGGTCAACGGGTCGGGTCAGGTCAACGGGTCGGGTCAGCGATCAACCGGGTCGAGTTGTCGGATCGGATCGCTCCGATGACGTCACGATGACGTCATCATCGGCGGTTGGCGCGGCAACCGACGCGCCGTTTCGCACGGCCGCACATGGGCCTCAAGTGCCATCGCGCGCAAGGCCCTTGCCGGCGCGTGCGGCGTCCTCTGGCGACGCGCCGCCCACCATTTTGCTCGTCTCGACGAGCCCTTTCTGTTTATGCAATAAAATTGAAGTTTTGATGAAAAACAAAAATCGAAACATGCATGAATAGTTCGACGACGCGACGAAAACGAACAAAAACGAGGCCAAAACGAAAAAATAAGCAGTATACATTTCAGATGATACATAAGCATAGTCGGGAAATAAGTAAATGGGGCTCTGATACCAATGTTGGGAAAACTCAATCCCGATCGTCTCGTCTGAAACGTATTCGGAACGAATTCGATTAATGCGGAAAACGTGTCCGAGAACCATCAAACTTGTATCACCGATCGTACAGGCATATCACACAATGAATATACCCGGTATTGTCACAGATTAATTGCCACTTTGCACTTGAAAGTTCTTCGATCGTTGCGTTCCGAAGAGAAACAGAGAAGACGTCGTTATTGAAAGAGTGTGTTTGCATGTATAAATATCAGGTCACTTTCCAAATTGTGCCTTTTATTATAAATAGGGAAATAACTATCTCGTGGGCCCTTGTGGCTCACGGGCCGGGTTTGGCCCATCTAGGGCGGTCCACCCATTATGTCTTTCAGACTCGTTGGGAGCTCAGTGTTTGCTTGAGAACAACATGTAGAGCAGAAAAAGAAAATGTTGCCTTTCACCATGGTTCATTATCCTCTTTTCCTTTGAGATTATGTCAGCTCCAATGTTTGGAAATCAAACTCATTTACACCATTGATATCATTATCTGACAGTGAGACTTGATACCAAAGGTTTAATTATGCAACGAGAGCGCTTAAAGAATAAATGCATAGAGCTTATGAGTGAAACCAGTTCTGTTCACCCAAGACTTGATTGCGAGGCTAGCTCGGTAAATTGATCGACAATGTGATTGCTGTGATCCAAATGAACTGAGAAGCTCAGCACAATCAAAGGGGTCTCTCCATCCAAGCGTTAGAGCTTATATCAGTAAGCTAGTTTTCTTCAAGGATGATAGCTAAGTAAATTCGTCAACAATCTGCTTGCTGTGACTAGAAGGAACTGAGAAGCTATAACTTGAGCTACCTATACTAAACTAATCCCTCCAAGCATTTAACCACTGCAGACATGGAAGGCCCCTTAATAAATCATCTTGCAAACACCATGCTAATCAAATCGTCCGTGGTTGCCACCGTTGGAGAGTGAAGCCAAATATTGTCATTAAGGGCTTTTTTGTCTTTTCTATTAATTTTGCTTTTAGGTTAAAAGCTACGCTTTATATATCAGCTATTGATAGAAGTTAGCCGTTAAGCGCTGAGAAGAAAATAGAGAATAAAGAAAAGAGAGAAGAAAAAAGTGAGTTTTTTTTTCTTTGTGAGTGTTCTCAATCTCTTTGTGCTTCGATCTTGAGAGAAGATCATAACTGTATTCCTACTTTCTTTGAAGTCTTATGGATTCGTAGAGTGCCTCTGCACGAAGATATAGCCCAAGTTTGGGTGAATTTCGATAACAAATTCTCTGGTGTGTTCTTTCGATTATGTTCTTTTATTATTATATTCTGCTAGTGAGGATCATTTGTTTGGGTTATTTTTCTGGAATTAGTGCTCGATTTCCAACAACTATTATCAAAGCTTGGTTGGTTAATCGAGAACATCGAGGGGGGTTTTCAGTGACTTTGGATTGAGAGCAAACGATATGGCAGAAGATAAAATCATGATTGATAAGTTCGAAGGGTAGGATTTCGGATGGTGGAAACTCCAAATCGAGGATTATCTTTATCAGAAAGATCTCTATGCACTACTTGAGGGTTGGAAACCTGAAATAGCGGAAGTGGATCTGACAGTAGAATCAGGATGGAAAATTCTTGATCAAAAGGCATTATGTGCGATTCGTCTAGGGTTGATGAAAAAGACAGGGTACCACATCGTGAAAGCAAAAACTGCAAAAGAAGCCATGGATATTCTTACAAATATATATGAGAAGCCATCCACATCAAATAAGGTATTTTTGCTGAAGAAGTTGGTTAATATGAAGTTATCTGATAGAGGTTCCGTAGCAGAGCATATTAATAGTTTCACGCAAGTCATAGGTCAATTGGAATCCACAGGCATAAATCTGGATATGAAGCTTCAAGCTTTATTATTTTTATGTTCTCTTCCAGAAAGCTATAACACCGTAGTGCAGGGAATTTCAAGCACCATGAAGGATGATTTGACTTTGGATGATGCTGTGAGTAGTATCATGGATGAAGAGATGCGAAGAAAAGTCTTAGGTGGAAATTAATTTTCGCCATCTACGTCTTCCACGGCACTAGCAGTGGAGAACCATGGGAGAAGTAAAAGCAGAGGAAAATTCAGCGGGCGCGATAGATCACAGTCAAGGGGAAAGAGAGAGGTCGCAAAAGATGAGTGTTGGTTTTGTCACCAGACTAGACATCGGAGGTTTCATTGTGAGGCCTACAAAAAGAAGCAGCAGGATGAGAATTAAGGAGCTAATGTGGTTAGCGATGAACCTTTGCTAGAGAACTTGTGTTTATCTGTAGGGTATGACTTGATGACAGACAAGTGGTTTGTTGACTCCGGTGCTTCTTTCCATTGCACCTCGCAAAGAGACATATTTGCTGATTATGTTAGTGGAGATTTTGGGTAAGTGGTTGTGGGAAATGGCCACATGTGTCCAATTGTTGAAAAAGGAACTGTGATTGTGAACATCTCAGGTGGAGGACGTCTAGTTTTGCACAAAACTAGACATATCCTAGAATTAAAGAAAAATTTGATCTCAATTAGTAAACTTGATCAAGAAGGTTTGGTAACAACCTTTGGATGTGGAGAGTGGAAGATAATCTTAGAGGCAAGAGTAGTAGCAAAGGGAAAACGTACAGGTACGCTTTACTTTCTCCAGGGAGACAATATCAGTGATATGGTTGCAACTACAGTGGCTACAGGTAATTTGTCTACTCTTTGGCATTATCGTTTGGGACATCTTGGTGAAAAGGGTATAAAGCAGTTACACTCAAGGAAGTTACTTCCAAGTTTGCAGAAAGTTGAATTATATTTTTGTGAGAGTTGTATTTATGGAAAACAAAAGGCAGTCAGTTTTCAATTGAATAGGCGACAAAATAAAGGTAAGAAATTAGAGTTGGTTCATACGGATGTGTGGGGACCGGCTCAGGAACTCTCTTATGGTGGTATGAGATATTTTGTCACATTCATTGATGATGCAACAAGGAAGACTTGGGTTTATGCTCTCAGAGAAAAATCAGAAGTATTCAGGATGTTCAAAATGTGGAAGGCCATGGTAGAAAAAGAGACAGGTTATCAAATTAAAGTTCTAAAATCTGATAATGGGGGTGAATACACGAGTAAGGAATTTGCAGAATATTTGAGCCGAGAAGGTATACACGGGTTGAAGACTGTTCCTAGAACTCCTCAAGAGAATGGTGTAGCTAAGAGGATGAATAGAGCCATTCTGGAACGTGCGAGATGCATGAGGCTACATGCGGGTCTTCCGCTACACTTATGGGCTGCTACAGTTGATGCAGTTGTTTATCTGATTAATAGGAGTCCATCTAGTGCGCTTGATGGAGAAATGCCGTAAGAGCAGTGGTCGGGTAAAAAGATTGATTATTCATATTTAAAAGTTTTTGGTTGTATTGCATATGCTTTAATTGATAGGGAGCATAGGAAGAAGCTTGATGCTAAATCTCAAAAGTGCGTCTTTATTGGATATGGTAGCGATGAGTATGGCTATAGGCTTTAGGATTATGAAAATAACAAAGTCATCCGCAGTCGAAATGTGGTATTCCATGAAGAAAAGATGTACAAGGATCATTAGATGGAGCATGAGAAGGCAGTAGAACCAGAATATGTTGAGCTGGACACAATACCTATGAAAATAGTTCCAGCAAATCAAAATGTACTTGAAGGGGAGGTTCAAGATGAACCTATTGTCAATGAACAGGGAGTTCAAGAGGAACGCGGTGATCCAAAACATACTGACGACCCTGAAGTACCTATCTTGAGGAGGTCTACATGAGTTAGAAAGCTAAAGGTAATTTTTGATCTATCAGCTAATATTGTTCTGAACCATGTCTTATATACAGATTTGGGAGAACCGGAGACTTATGATGAGGCAAAGAAAGACACAATGATTTGGGAGCGTGCTATGAAAGATGAGATGAGCTCGTTACTTCAGAACAAAACTTGGGAGTTAACAGAGTTGCCTGCAGGTAAAAAGGCTTTGTTAAATAAGTGGTTGTACACGATAAAAAATGAAGCAGATGGTAATATCAGATACAAAGCGAGACTTGTGGTCAAAGGCTTTTCTCAGAAAGAAGGAATTGACTACTCCGAAATATTTTCACCAGTAGTAAAGATGACATCAATAAGAGTTTTGCTGAGTATAGTTGCAGTGGAGGATCTTCATCTTGAGCAATTGGATGTGAAAACAACGTTTTTGCATAGGGACCTAGATGAAGAGTTATACATGACGCAACCTAAAGGTTTTGAGGTCAAAGGTAAAGAGCACATGGTATGTCACTTGAATAAAAGCTTGTATGGCCTGAAGCAAGCTCCGCGGCAATGGTAATTAAAGTTTGATGGTTTCATGGAAGAAAAAGGTTTTGCACACTGTGTGAAGCTGAATATTGTGTTTATTTTCGCAACTATAGCGATGGTGATATCGTATATCTATCTTTATATGTGGATGATATGCTAGTGGCTAGTTCCAATATGAAGAAACTTGTAGAAGTGAAGAAGATGTTGGCATCGCAGTTTGGTATGAAAGACTTGGGAGAGGCCAAGAATATCTTAGGCATGAAAATCATCAGAGACAGGAAAAATAAGAAATTATGGTTGTCGCATGAAGACTATGTGAAGAAGGTGTTAAAGAGATTTAACATGGATAAGGCAAAACCAGTGGCCACTCCTCTAGCGAGTCGCTTCAAACTTCCTAAGGATATATGTCTGAGTACTTAGGCTTTGAAAGATGAGATGGCGGCAATCCCATATGCATCAGCAGTGGGAAGTTTAATGTATGCCATGGTGAGCACGAGGCCAAACATTGCACAGGCAGTGGGAGTTGTGAGTCGATATTTGCAGAACCCGGCCAAAGAGCATTGGAATGCAGTAAAATGGATATTGAGATATCTAGCAGGTACATCAAATTACTCTCTTTGTTATGGGGGGACATTTCTAGAGTTGCAGGGTTATGTGGATGCAGATCATTTGGGTGATCGAGATAGTGGTAAAAGTACCACTGGATATGTCTTTATAGTTGTAGGTACAACATTGAGTTGGGTATCTCAACTACAAAAAGTAGTGGCTCTATCGATGACAGAAGTAGAGTACGTGGTGATCACGGAAGCCTCCAAGGAAATCATGTAGTTACAAGATTACATGGAGGAGCTGCATCGAAAGCAGCCAATGAGCACACTGTGGAGTGATAGTCAAAGTGCAGTACACTTAGCAAAGAATGCAGCTTATCACTCAAGAACTAGACATATCAAGAAGCGTTATCATTTCATCAGGTCAGCATTGAAAGATAATGAGTTAAAGTTATAGAAGATTGATGGCTTGAAGAATCCAGCTAATATGTTTACCAAGGTAGTAGACAGAGAGAAACTTATTCGCTGTACTACTACCATTGGTATTACTTCATGTTAATTGATGAGGAGTATCGCAGAGGCACAAGTTTAGGTTACTAGCTTTTGAAGTAAATGGATGCAAAGTTGCTTGGTGCATCGGGTGTTTTTGTCTTCAAGTGGGAGATTGTTGGAGAGTGAAGCCAAATATTGTTATTAAGGGCTTTTTTGTCTTTTCTATTAATTTTGCTTTTAGGTTAAAAGCTATGCTTTATACATTAGCTATTGATAGAAGTTAGCCGTTAAGCGCTGAGAAGAAAATAGAGAGAAAAGAAAAGAGAGAAGAAAAAAGTGAGTTTTTTTTTCTTTGTGAGTGTTCTCAATCTCTTTATGCTCCGATCTTGAGAGAAGATCATAACTGTATTCCTACTTTCTTCCAAGTCTAGTGGATTCGCAGAGTGCCTCTGTATGGAGATATAGCCCAGGTTTGGGTGAACTTCGATAACAAATTCTTGGGTGTATTCTTTCGATTATGTTCTTTTATTATTATATTCTGCTAGTGAGGATCGTTTGTTTGGGTTATTTTTTCTGGAATCGGTGCTTGATTCCCAACAGCCACTGCATATTTCAGCACACAAAAACAATGAAAAGCAAGAGGGCGTACTCGTTTTACTCATCTCTGAGTTTCTCTTAGGCATTTAATCAAACACTTGTTGTGTGTGGCTTAAAATCACCACATTCTACACGCTCCAAGCCAATATATCCCCTCGTTTCGTACCTACTGGTTGTGTCCTTCGGTACGAAACAGCACGTGGAAGCACAGTCGGTTCGGAGGAGCAACAGTAGTCCTATGGAGGCCATTCATGGTCCGGCGCCAGAGCGAAATTACTTGCGCTGCTGCTCCTGGCGTCCACCGACCGTCATTCACGGCCGATTCCAGAGATCCTTTGCTTGCTCACTTTTCTCCGATATCGCCGCTTCTTCAGGCACCTCCTCCTTGGCTTGACTGTAGATGGATGGAAGTAAGTCATTTTTCTTAACTCAAAAGGAAAATTATGACTTCCCATCTCTGTGATGTCTTCACTTAATTGTTGATTTTTTGATTGAGAAGATGATTAAAATTTTCACCTGCCATACACATGCTACGACTAGAGCAACAGTAGCATCCCCAGGACTTGGATGGTTTTGGTTCTTTTGACTCTTTTTGCATGGTTGTGTGTCTCCCTTATTGCTAAACCATGAATTCCAAATTCGGACTGATTCTGTTCTTGGCTGGACGGATCCGTCATGTTCTGAGCTCCGTTCACTGAAAGTTCACGACTTTTTGACTAGTGCCTCGCTCCAAACATACTCATTTCTCCTCAAGGTAATGAGTTTCCTTTTCTCCACTTGGTTACTTCTGTCGTTGTCTGCATAACGTATAATCTGAAGGTAGAAGCTCATGTAACAACTCCGCGAGTCAATGTCTCAGCCCTTGACAACCCCTCTTTTAACAACTGCTCAGTTTTAAACTATGTCGGATGTCTAAATGATCACCTGAGAAACAATGTGCTCCACACTGTGCTTTAAACTTCGCCCTGTTTGTTGCAAATCGTATTTTTTTAATGGTCTAATAGTGTAAACTTTCTAGCTGTAATTCAGCCATTCCAAGCTCTGGATAATCTGCATTCCTGTCTCCAATTGAGAGCAAAATCCTCTCCCCTCTAGATTTTCCTACCTTTGGCGAAATGAGCGTACGCCATTACCCATGAGGTTTCCTAAAACCATAGCTAGCCAAATTTACCTATTCTTCTTCTGGAGCAGAGATTCTCAATGTGGTACATCTCTGAAGTTGTGTGTCGTGGCAATTATGGCGCTCTTACTAGCAACCCTTTTTTATGGACGGTTTCAGATCCATCCGAGCCAGACATCTTCTTACTCGAATTATGATGTTCAAAATGTTAATGAGGACATCTGACGAGTTACACATCTTGATTAGAGAAGGGATTTTTCTTTCTTTCAGAGGAACGGTATGCTTATTTGACAATCAGTTCATTTACTAGGATTGGTATAGAAAATTTGCAGCTTACATTTCTGAGTAATCTTACGTCATCTTTGATATGAAGGAGGCCCAGAAACACTTCAAACAGGACCACGTGCTTTGTGTGTCAACCGGTTCCTTTGCTTGGAGATGAGAAAAATCATCTACCGTAGTCATGACAGCGAGAAACAGTATGGCGATTTACAAAAGGTATCCTACAAGCATCGCACCGAGAAAGAGTGATGGAACTGAGCAGTGTCTACTGCAAACTGATTTATGGTTGGAATCTTTATTCGTACCATGACCTCTCGACCTATTTACGAAAATGACAAGCTACTTAGAATTTCATTTGAATTATTGGATCTTATATACGGCTGGGAGACAAAAAATATATATGGAAGAAACGCCAAAAGAATCCACCCCACTTAAGCATCGGATTTCATATCCAAAGCTAGTCTTGTTCACCTAGGACCTGATAATTGTGAGGGTAATAACTGAGTAGCATCATCAACACTATCATCGCCGTGACTAGAAGGAACTGAAAAGCTGTAGCTCAAGCCATCTTCTATATCGACGGAGCCCTCCAAGCATTTAACCACTTGAGACATGAGCGGCCTCCTGCTACAATCATCTTGCAAACACCATGCTGCGATTTTCATCATCTTGACAACTTCTTGGCCGTGTAGTTGCATGTCACTACTGTATTTATCAACCATGTCCAGTAGTTGTTCATGCTCTGCTTTGCACTTGAAAAGGGTCAACATATGCACTTCATCACTCGGCATAGAGCGATCCACATTTTTCCTCCCACATAGGACTTCTAACATCACAATGCCAAAACTGTACACATCCACCTTTTCTGTGATAACAGAACTTAACCACTCTGGAGCAAGGTAACCCGGTGTTCCTCGCATGGTCGTCATGACATGGCTTTGGTCCTTATCAATTAGCTTCGACAACCCAAAATCAGCAAGCTTCGCATTGAAATGTTCATCCAAAAGTATATTTTGTGGTTTGATGTCTAAGTGAATTATTTTTTGATGGCATTCCTCATGGAGATAGGCTAGTCCTTTGGCAATGTCGAGGATAATCTTTCTCCTCACTTGCCAACAGACGTCAAACTCTAGATCATTATGGAAGATCCACTTATCAAGAGAACCATTGCACATGTATTCGTAGACTAAAAGCCTATGCGATTTTTCAGCACAAAATCCAAGTAGTCTTACCAGATTGACATGATGGATAGTGCCAATGGTTCCGGCCTCGGCCAAGAATGACTTTTTTATTTGACCAAAACCATCGAGGCGCTTGACTGCAATCCTAACACCTCCAGGTAAAGTTCCTAGAAACACCGAGCCAAATCCTCCTTCCCCAAGCTTGATGGTGAAATCTCCTGCCATGGCCTTCAGGTCCTCATAACAGAATCTAGTTATCTGAAGCCTCGGTAAGTCTGGATCGTCATCCTCAACATCATTTCTCCTCACCTTACTTGAAATATAAATCCCAAGTATGCTTACTAAGAACATCGAAACTGCTCCAACAGTAATCCCTAGTATTAACACAGTTCGACCCCTTCTCTTTCTTGGAAAGATTGAGAATGGCATCGGTATGTTTGAATTATTGTTGACCTTGATAAATGCTACGGTGCGATAGTCCTCGGAAGAGTGGTCCATAAGGGAAAACGAATCTGATAATAAATAGCAGTCCCCACCAGATATAATGGTTTGGTTACGAAATAGTGCCATTGTGCACGAGCACCCCTTCCTCAAACACGCTTCCTTGCAACTCTCTGCAGTTGCGTTTGAGATGTCCGCGCTAATATAATCATTCCACAAAGCAAAGAAGGTGACATTCTCAACAGCTTTGAAAGTGTTATTGAGTGAATCACAAGAGATTGGTGAGCTGCAATTGCAGCCGGAAGACGGATCCCTCTCTACAATTGGCTCTGTCTCACCGGGACACACACATTGAGGGCCATATGAACAAATGCCATAACTTCCACACACGAATGGATAAGTGCAAGCATGAACTCGATCTTCAAGAAGATCCGTCGCCTTCCAATTAAAGGGGAAGTCGTGATGAACATAAAGCTTCAAATGCCCATCACCCCCCAGAAGGATGAGCTGAGCCAATGATGTTGGGGAAAATTCAAACTCACCGAAGGTTCCATTCTTGTAAAGTGCTGCAACGTGTCCATTGTCCCTCTTCATTTTGCTTGCATCGCTCGTTTGGTAGTAAATTTGGGTAGAATTGGCTGCCCTTACAGATGCGACAAAGCCTCTCTGATCATCAGTGGTGAACGTGTAGATCCGCGCTGTCCCATCCGGCGCACTTGATGTCGCTGTTAGCTTGATGCCGGGACGTAGCTCCTGTCCAGGAAGAATTCTGTCTGCAGGGTGATCGAAAGACTGCCAAACGACGGCATCATTTCTGTCGTAGAGCACGAGATTTCCAACTTCAGTCAAGTTTAAGCCTACGACTGACTTGCCAGCGGTATTTGTGGACCACATTTTTTTTCCATCGTCACCCAGTAAAACTAAATCGCCGTCCTGGGTGAGTAGCAATTGGGCAGTGTCGTTCATGGGTTCTCGACTGACGAACCAAACAAAGAGTGAATAGATGTTTTCCATGTCTTGTGTTGGTTGGAAAAGGAACAGGCCAAAATAGCAGCGACTGCCATCGCACTTGAAGCCCAAAAAGAAACTTGGTCCTGAGTTTAGCCTGGAAAGCACGACCTTGATACCGACATCGGTTATATTGAAGTCGTAAGGTTTACTGGCGGGCCATGAGGCGGGAACACTGACCGATGAAGGTCCATTCCTGAATATGGCGATAGTTGGTGGTGGAAGTAGTAGTAGAAGGAGGAAGAGGAGGAGGCTGGGAAAAGGAGCGGGGAAACAAGAAGGGATTATCCGACCAGGGAGGACCATTGAGTCGTGTGCAAGTCAGGTCAGGTGTTTCGAGCGGGCAACTAGAAGAAGGAATGCCTCTATTACTAGAGATCTGCGAATGATAATGCCTTTTATAAACAAGACTCTTTCCTGTCGAAAGACTTCAAAGTTTGGAATAAGTCTATTCCTGCTTCATTCCGTGAAAAATCGAGGAGGTAATAAGATGTTATTTGGAAAGTTTAAATGTAACAACGGAGAGTTAAATTTCCATGGATAGGGAGCAATTTTTTTTTGGATTTGAGGAATAAAGAAAATCGTGGGTAGCAGGATTAAGCTGATTTTTGAAATTATGTGAAAATAAGTATTATCTGTTTCTTGTACTCCTAAAATAAAAATAATCAATCAAGAATATTATCTTTCACCAAAATCATTTGCATTATGAACATTAATAGGCAATACTGAGTATGATAAAAGAAATGCTAGTTAAATTTAAAAAATAATTAAGATTCTTTTTAATGTGTTAGCAAAATAAAGATCATTGCGAGTCTTATTCGGCTCATTCACTACATCGGCTCTTCTATTTACCTTAAGCCAGCTCTATCTCCATGACGACCTTTTTAACGGAAGTTGAAGGTGGTCGGTGGGATCCTGCTTTTGACAAAAACTTATACAATCTTCCAATCAACCAAGCGTGCAGATAGGGTAAGACTAACTTGTTTTATGTGTGATGAACACGTTTTCTTAAAGATGAAAAGGCTTGCTTCAGATAAATAACTCTAAATGTATGAAATACCACGGACAAAGTAAATCGTGAGTCCAGACCCGAACGGATCACTCAAATATGGATCTGGAAAATTGTATTTATGCCGTGTCTTTACTCCACACATATAAGCACCTTTCTATTATTGTTATACTAATCTCAAGATTTCAGGTAAAGCATGTTGAAAGCAGAATCTTAAACCAAATTGAACACGCACCGATATTAATTATATAAGTACCAATGTGTAAACACAATCGTTGAAAAGATTGTGAGATCAAGCAAACACAAGACGAATCAAGCGATAGAATTCCTCTATTGGGTCATGGCCACGACCTAGTTCAATTTCCGAACAATGAGTATACATGATTCCAGAAAATGTAAGTGTATTCAAAATTATGAAAAATTTCTTGATTTATTTCTTAATGAAACGAAGGCTTAAATCAGTTAACAAAAATTCAACGTTCCCTAATGTCAAAAAAGTGGGAGGCATCCCGGCATTCACGACCATCGACATGGTGGGGTTTCCGGCAACTTTATTGACGAAGTCAACCTTCTTAAAAGCAATGAGATCAAAAGCTAACCTTCAAACCTTCTTCTTTATCATACCTCATCAGATTGCACTCTCTACTGCGGACCACGGTCGGGCCAAAACATGCGCAACTCTTGTGTCTATTCTCATGATGTTCCGAATTGTATGTTGTAACATAACATGTGATTTGCTTAAATTTTATGCTTTTCATCTCTTATCAATTGACCGACGAAATTCGACATCTATATAGAAATATTTCCTGTAATCTAAACGGCTTAAATTTTGATACAGAAAATTCATGATGTCTTCTGAAATTTCTAATTTTGCTATAATCACCAAAGATAACATGACCGATTATATTTACTTCAATCTCTAATTTTTTCATTAAGAACAATAGCAAGACCATCCTCTCTTGATGAGCTGGTCCATTTAATTGATCAACATCACCTATTATGCTATGTTTTTTCATTATTACAATTGGTTTTCTTAAATTAATGTGTAGGAGCATAAGCGAACCAAATTCTGTTCACCCGGGACCTGATGATGGCGAGGTTAGCTCGGTAAATTGATCAACAATGTGATCGTTGTGATTTGAACGAAGTGAGATGCAAAGCACTATCAAAGGCATCTCTCCATAGAAGTGTCAGAGCTTATTTTGGAGACTAGTTTCTTCACCTAGACCTGATAATTTCAAGGCTTATAGATGAGTAATTTGGTCAGCAATCTTCTTGTTGTGACTGGATGCTATAACTTGAGCTATCTATACTTTACTAATCCCTCCAAGCTTCGAAGCCAGATCCGGCCTCAAAGCTTGCGGCTACCATAGCCAAATCTGGAGGGGTCAAGCAAGGGCTGACGAACGCTGCTAGAGGTCCAAGGGGTAGTGGGCAATGATGGACGAGCGGGTAAGAGCTTTGGCCTAGCGAGATGATGAACAATAATTTTGAATATTTTTCTCTTTTTTAGTTTTATATTTAATCTTTTTCTGATGTGCCACCACATTAGCGCCACGTTAGACTTTTAATGGCAATTTTTAACAGAGCCTAATGGAGGGTAGATTTGTCATTCGGATACAAATTTGGGATTTCTAGTGACAAAAACAGTTTAGAATAAATTTGTAGTGGGTACAGTTTGGGGTTTTTAGTGGCTTTTTTTTTTCAATTCCAAAAGGCAGAATTCTTTTCCATTTTCCTTCAACAACATCATCTGTTAGCAAAATAAAAATCATTGGAAATCTTATTCGGCTCCATTATTCCATCGACTCCTCTAATAACTTTAGACCAGCTCTATCTCCATCATAACTTTTTTTTGTACAAAAGTTAGACGTGGTCGGTGATCCTAATATGGACAAAAAACACAAACTATCTTCTAGTCAACTAAATGTGCAGATAGGGTAAGACTAATTTGTTTTGCACGTAATGATAATGTTTTCTTGAAGTCAAAAAAGCTTGCTTTACACGGATAACTTTAAGCCAATGCAATACCATAAATGAAGACATAAGTCCAGACCTAAATGGATTGCCCAAACATAAAATGGAAAAATCATATTCATACCGTATGTCTGTTACACTCATGAAAGCACTTTCTTCTCTCATTGTACTAATCTCAAGACTTTTGGGTAAAAGATGTTGAAAATAGAATCATAAACCAAATCGAACGCACATCAATAGTAATTATATGAACATCAATGGGAGAAAACAATCTCCGAAAAGATTGTAAAATCAAATGAATACAAGAGCTCATTATGCATATCTAATTCAAACTAGTTCAATTTTCAAATATTGAGTATACATGATACAAGAAAAATTAAGTGTATTAAAAAATATGAACTTTTTTTCTTGATTTTTTCTTAATAAACGAAGGCTTAAAGCAGTCAACAAAATTCAACGTTCCCTATATCAAAAAGTGGGAGGCATCCCCCCATCCATGACAATAGACATCGTAAGTGGGGTACTACCCCGCGAGATTCCCGGCAATTTTATTGACGGAATCGACCTTCTTGGAAGTGATGAGGACAAAAGCCAATCTTTAAACCTTCAGATTGCGCAATTTCCATTGCGAGTCCCGGCCGGCAAGGCTACAACGTGTGGAACGCTCTCGACTCTCTTCCCATGATGTTCCAAATTGCGCGTTACAACATCACGTGTGATTGGTTAAATTATATGGTTTTCATCTTTTATCAATTGGTCAACAAAACTTGACATCTGATCAATAAAATTTTCTCTAATCTAAGTAGCTTACACGTTGAAGCAGAAAATTCATAATTTCTTCTGAAATTTGTTAATTTTGCTAGACCTACTAATGATGAAACAAGCTGACTATATTTAATTTCATCCCTAATATTCTCTTTCTCTCTCTTTTTTTCCATGAAGGACAATAGCAAATCCGTCCTCTATCTATAAGCTAAAGCATTTAATTGATCAACATTACCTGTTATGCTATATTTTCCATTAGTAAAATTTATTTTCGTAATTTTTCCTTGTATACTAATGGTCCAGGTTTTATTTTCTTCCTTTTAAGTGATTGAATACCAAGGGACAAACTTCTTTGAAACTAAAATCATCATATATCTCATTAGAGGTACGAGAATTGCCCAATCACATATTATGTATTTTGCAAGCGAATCGGATGTTAATTTTCTTGAAACCTATCTAGAGTGATCAGACGGCTCATCTCTAATTGTGCGAGTTTTTGAGAACAATTGTTTATAACCTTTTGATTGTTTTGATATACTACATTAATGAAAATCCCGAAAAGATATAATATGATATTTAGACCACGTAAATAAAACTCATCATCAACAACGGTCCAAATGATAATCTTTATTCGTATGGTCTATAGATCATGCGATATCAGCTCGGGAATTCCATATCCCGAGATGTGCATACTTTTCATCAACATTGGGTTTTATCTTGATGAAAAAATATTTAGACCCAAGATGTTCGGGTTTTTCTAAGGTCAAAAAGTAATATCAAACACCTTTTAAGCTCTTCCTCTAAACTGAGAAGTTCTCCTTTGTGTTCCCGAAGCAATTAATTTGCAATTTTTTGTAGGCGCTTCACAACCTGCTTTAGTCACTGATGAAATGAACAAGAATTTAAGTAGGACTCAGTGATGATAATGGGAAAACAAATAGTAGAGAGCAGACCAACCATCAAGAACATTACTATCAACTGAAGGAAAACTGCTCAAACAAAGAAAATGCTTCCCTTATCAATGACTCCTAATGTGTTTACATGTTACGGCAATAAAAATCCCACGATGGCCCAAATGAGAAGGTAGAGTAGAAGAATATGGCGGAAATGAAAGAGCCCAATGCTGGAAATATTCTAGCTTACAGTGGCCGTCTACATGCTTAACAACAAGATGGGCCGCTTGGCAGTCTCTTGATAGAATTCCAAGTTGCCTGTCTTCGAATCAGAAGTACAAGGGGTCGTGCTGTGATTAAGATGGCAAGCCCGAGAAATCAAGGCTTGACCAGAATCAAGTGACCGAGACATTTTCACAAAGCTTCAATGAAGCTGATCTGAATGGAAATCGCACAGGTCGACAAGTATCTTCAAATAACTTAAATTAGACTCTTTGGCGGCTCAGTGTTTGCTTGAGAACAACAAACCGATGCACGTAAAGAAGAAAAAGAAAATGCTGCATTTCACCACTGTTCATTATCCTCTTTTCCTTTGAGATTTTGTCAGCTCCAATTAGTCATGGCCACGGTTTGGAACCGGTCACTACTGGTTCATGACCATGTATGAACCGAAACCGGCCGGTTCTGGTTTGGTTCCAATTCTGGGCCAGTTCCGGTTCATAATTTAAAATTTTAAAAAATAAATTATGAAATAAAAAATAATGATGAAATAATGAATTATTTAATATAAATTGTAATCAAAATGTAAATTGTAATCAAATTTGGGGACAAAAAAAGAGAAAGAGGAGGCTTGAACTTAATAAATTATCATTAAACGCCTTACAATTCTTTATAATGGTCTATAAAAAAAAAGAGCACAATATATATGCCCTAAAATGACCCCAAAACCTAAGCCTATCCGAACCCCCGCATTTTATGCGCAGGGATCACATGTCGTCGGATTATACTTTGATTTCCCTAAGCTCACGTGGGCGTGCCTGGTATGAGAAATAAGGGTCCCCGAAATATTTGCCAACTCCAACAGTTTTTTTACTCTCAGTCGTCATTACCCGTTTCGGTACCGGTACCGGTACCGGTAGTGGTGGTATATCCATCGTTAAAGAATTCGGATTCATTATTCCGATCTATCTCTTGTTGTCGGTATTGAGCCTTCGTCCAATTATCGACACAAGCTTGAGCCTTTACTGATTCTGGAACTAATCTTGAACGATATTCGTCCAAAATATTATCTCTGGTACTAAATGCTTGTTCGACCGTAACTCTAGAATAAGGGGTTGCAAAATTTTGTTTTGCAATAAGAGAGGGAATTGGGTATTGGCTTGCGTGCCTCTTCCACCAATCCAAAATTAAAAAAACCTGTACTACCTTCAAATTCAATAAATTCAAAGGAAACGATTAGATAAATCTCTAATTCAGAAATATTTCCTATTACTCTCTTTTACTTTTTTTGTCTATGTAATAAAAGTTGGTACCCTCTACTAATTTTACTTGTACTCTTACTTTGTGTCTCGGTAGATTGAGAAGATCCAATATCACCTAAATTATATTTAGTATAAAATTCATTATACAATTCTATTACTACGTTTTTAACCTCACTTAGTATGATTGTAACATTTACCGTATCATAATGTAAACATTGATAATACATATGCAAATAATCACTTAAACCATCTAATTTGCAACGCGGATAAAAAACACAAGCAACTAAATAAATAATGGGAATTTCGCTATAATAATGTAGCCACTTTATTTTCATTGTTACTATAATCTTTTGTAATTCAACACATTTTCATATTCCTCAAAAACTCCAATAATATTAATACACTCTACTAAAAATAAATGCGTAGTAGGATAATAAACACCGGACAATATATAAGTTGCATCATTAAAAACCTTTAAAATATCTAATTTTTTTTTTGCAAATACCCCACTCTTGTGGGTATAAATTAATCTGAGGTATATTATTAGAAATGAATGCACATAATAAATCTTTATATGCAAAAGATTCACTAAGCAAGTGGAAAGTATAATTCCAATGAGTTGGAACATCTCTTGAAAGTCTTTTTAGCTTTTTGTCATTTTCTTTACAAAATCTACCCCATTCTTTTATTTTTTGGGATGTTTCCACAAAAATTGAATCGCCGTTTTTATTGGTTCAAGAAAAATATCAAGAGTTTTTAAACCATCTTGTACACATAAATTTAAAACATAAGAAGCACATCTAACGTGAAAAAATTTTCCGCCAAAAGCGGGTTTACAAATATTTTTAAAATTGACAATTGAAACAGTATTTGCTGCGACATTATCAAAACCAATTGAAAAAATTTTGTTAAGCAAATAATATTCTTCTAAAATTTACCTAATTATTCTATAAATATTATTTGCCGTTTGCTTACCATTGAAAACTCTAAATGTAATAACTCTTTTTTAAATATTCCAATCGTCATCTATCCAATAACATATTATGCCCATGTAAGAATGAATTTGCCAATGATCATTCCAAATATCACTACCTATATGCACACGTCCATTAAATTGCATAAAAATGTTTTGTAAATCTTTTTTTTCATTTTTGTAAAGATCTTTAATTACTCGTTTAAGTGAATTTCTAGGAACACGTTTTACTTATGGAGTACATGCTTTTTGCACAAATTGATTAAAACCAAATCTTTCTCCAAAATTAAATGATAAATGCTAAACGGAAACAAATTTACCTAATTCTTCGTTATAAGTTTTTTCATCAAAACGAAATAAAGGAGACGTGTTAGGATTGACGTACCCGAAAATTTATTGTTGGCTGGTATCGATTCCCGCTTGGGTTGGATGTTTGCTCTTAAGATGTCGTTTGAATGTTTTATATCTTTGTCCACCTGTATATTTATATTTTTTCCCACAATGTTTACAAATTGTATCATACATTTTTTGACTAATATCAAACCTTTCCATTTTCGTGAAGTGGTCCCAAATGTCAGATGTAAGTTTCTGCTCCGCCTCCTTTGTTGTAGATATTTCAGCATGAGGATGAAGACTTTCTTGTGTTAGGACGCACTCCACATTGGAAAAAATGTTGATTTCATCATCTTGAAAATCTGCATTATCACAAAGATCAAAAGAACAATAGGATTCCGTCATGATATTCTTACATTTGCCAGTTGGCACTCGACTTTCACCTATCATTTTTCGGGTGGATTGGGAGAATTGAGCGGATTGATTGAGAGAATTAAGAGAGAATTGCGCGGATTGAGAAATATTAAGTGATAAAACTTCTCCGTTTATGTAATTGAGACATGGCCATGTTAAGAAGTGATCATGCACATTTAATACGAACTAGTTCAATTTCCAAATATTGAATGTACATCATACATGGAAAAGTAAGTATATTCAAAATTATGAAAATTTTCTTGATTTATTTCTTAATGAATGAAGGCTTAAATCAGTTAACAAAACTTCAACGTTCCCTAATGTCAAAAAAGTGGGAGGCATGCCCATGCGTGACAATCGACGTGGTGGTGGGGTACTACCACGTGAGATTTCCAGCACCTTTGTTGACGAAGTCAACCTTCTTAATTGCGGACCAAGGTCAGGCTAAAACATGCGCAAGTCTTGTGTCTACTCTCATGATGTTCCAAATTGTGTGTCATAAGATAACGTGTGATTTGCTTAACTTATATGATTTTCATCTTCTATCAATTGGCCGACGAGATTTGACATCTGTATAGAAATATTTCCCTTAATCTAAACGGCTTAAACCTCAAAACAGAAAATTCATAATGTTTTCTGAAATTTCTAATTTTGCTATAACCCCTAAAGATAAGATGTGTGTCTATATTTATTTCGATCCCTAAGTTTCTTCATAAAGAATAACAACAAGACCGTCCTCTATTGATGAGCCGGTCCATTTGATTGATCAACATTACCTGTTATGCTATGTTTTTCATTAATTAAAATTCGTTTTGTTAAATTAATGTGTAGAAGCTTCTAAGCGAACCAAGTTCTGTTCATCCATGACTTGATGATTGCTAGGCTAGCTCAGTAAATTGATTGACAATGTGATCGCTGTGATATGAACGAAGCAAGAAACTCAGCACTATCGAATGGGTATCTCCATAGAAGCGTTAGAGCTTGTATTGGAAACTAAGGGCGCATTTGGTAACGCTTCTGTTTCTCTATTTTTCTATTTTTCTGTTCCCTTGAACAAAAAAAGAACAGAAATCCGTTTGATAACGCATTTTATTTTTCTATTTCCTGGAATAGAAAAGTGGCCAAGAAATAGATTTGGAGCAGAAATAAGAAGTAGAAAAAATCTACTTCTTTGTTCCTAGAAATAGAAATAGAAATAGAAAGGTCCGGTCCTCAAGCCTTCGTCGTCTGCAAACCGTCTCAAAGCACCAGTCCGATCCATTCTCGGCAAAAATAATAAAAAAATTTAAAAAATTAATTAAATTATAAAAATTCCAAAAATTTCAAAAATTCATAAAAATTAGAAAAATTCTCAGAAAATCCATAAAAATCAGAAAAACTTAGAAAACCCATAAAAATTTGTAAAATTCCGAAATTGAAAAAATTTTAAAAAAATTCATAAAAAGCTTTCTCGAAAATAAAAAGAGACAAATTTCGGGAAAGTAAAAAGTTTTAATAAAATTTTCCCCAAAAAAATAAAAAGTAAAAAATTCACATAATGGCTTAGAATAAATTAAAAAATTCCGAAAATTCATAAAAATTAGAAAAATTTCAGAAAAATCCCATAAAAAATTAGAAAATTTAAAAATTCCCAAAATTCATATAAATCAAAAAAATTCTCAGAAGATCCATAAAAATCAGAAAAACTCAGAAAACCCTTAAATATTTGCAAAATTCCGAAATTGAAAAAATTTAAAAAATTTCATAAAAAATTTTCGGAAAAATAAAAAGAAACAATTTTAGGGAAAGTAAAAAATTTTAATAAATTTTACCACAAAAAAATATAACAAAAATTCACATAATGGCTTAGAATACCTATGGCCACCCACTTTGAATGAAATTTAAATTTTTGAGGTGCCCAAGTAGTATTTTTGAAGATTCCTTAGTTTAGGGATTAAAAGGGATTTTAAACCCCTAAAAAGGATTAGACAAACCAATAAATCATGCTTATTGATTTTTTTTTTCACTTATAAATTGCACTTATAATTAAATAAAAGATATATATTTGAATGCAAAAATTGGGAATAGAAATTTTATGCAGTTACCAAACGCATTTCTGTT
The DNA here is from genome assembly GCA_031216285.1 of Syzygium syzygioides. NCBI lineage: Eukaryota > Viridiplantae > Streptophyta > Magnoliopsida > Myrtales > Myrtaceae > Syzygium > Syzygium syzygioides. The sequence goes on from CM062242.1 coordinate 21,223,448, forward strand.
TTAGAAATAGAAGTTTTGTGCAGTTACCAAACGCATTATTTTGCTCAGAAACTCTTCCAAGAAATAGAAATAGAAAAAACTATTTCTGAAAAAAAATTGTTCCTAGAAATAGAAACGTTACCATACGCACCCTAAGTTTCTTGACCTAGGACTTGAAATTGCAAGGCTGATAGCTGAGTAATTTCTTTAACAATAAGCTTGCTGTGACTGGACGCTATAACTTGAGCTATCTATACTAACTAGTCCCTCCAAGCTTCGAAGCCAGATTCGACCTTGAAGCTCGCGATCGCCGTTGCTAGATCTAGTGGGGGTCAAGCAAAGGCCCGATGAAGGCTACTGGAGAGGTCCAGGCGACAATGGGCAATGATTGACGAGCGCGAAGAAGCTTTGGCTGAGCGAGATAATGAGCAGTAATTTCGAATTTTTTCCTATTTTTAGTTTTTATTTTTATTTTTCTGATTCATGTTAGACTTTTAACGACAATTTTTAACGGAACCTAACGGAGGGTAGGTGTGTCATTCGGGTACAAATTTTGAGTTTTTGGTGATACAAAAAAAGTTTAGGATAACCGTGTCAATATAGTTTAAGGTGTTTTTGTTGCTTTTGTCAATTAAAATAGCCAGAATTCTTTTCCATTTTCCTTCAACAACATCATCTGTTAGCAAAATAAAAATCGGTGGAAGCCTTCTATTATTCGGCTCCATTAGTACATCGACTCCTCTATTAACTTTAGACCAGCTCTATCTCCATGATGACTTTTTTTTTTGACAAAAGTTAGAGGTGGTCGGTGATCGTAATTTGGACAAAAAACACAGACTATCTTCTAATCAACTAAACGTGCAGATAGGGTAAGACTAACTTGTTTTGCACGTAATGATAATGTTTTCTTGAAGTCAAAAAAGCTCTCTTTACACGGATAACTCTAAGTCAATGAATTACTATAAACGAAATAAAGCATGAGTCTACACTTGAATGGATTGCCCAAATATGAAATACAAAGATCATATTCCTGCCGTGTGTCTGTTACACTCATGCAAGCACTTTCTTCCCTCGTTGTACTAATCTCAAGACGTTTGGGTAAAAAATGTTGAAAGTAGAATCATAAACCAAATTGAACGCAAATCAATAGTAATTATATGAACATCAATGGGAGAAATCAATCTCCGAAAATATTGTAAAATCAAATGAATACAAGAGCTTATTGGGTATATCTAATTCAAACTAGTTCAATTTTCAAATATTGAGTATACATGATATAAGAAAAATTAAGTGTATTCAAAATTATGAGCTCTTTATTTCTTAACAAACGAAGGCTTAAAGCGGTCAACAAAATTCAACGTTCCCTATGTCAAAAAGTGGGAGGCATCCCCATCCATGACAATAGACATCGTGGGGTACTACCCCGCGAGATTCCCGGCAATTTTATTGACGAAATCGACCTTCTTGGAAGTGATGAGGACAAAAGCCAATCTTTAAACCTTCAGATTGCGCTATTTCTATTGCGAACCACGGAAGGCTACAACGTGTGCAACGCTCTCGAGTCTCTTTCCATGACGGTCCAAATTGCGCGTTACAACATCACGTGTGATTGGTTAAATTATACGGTTTTCATCTTTGTCAATTGATCAACAAAACTAGACATCTAATTAGTAAAATTTTCTCTAATCTAAACAGCTCGTACCTTGAAATAGAAGATTCATAATTTCTTCTGAAAAATTTGTTAATTTTGCTAGAACCACTGATGACGAAACAAGCCGACTATATTTAATTTCCGTGAAGAACAATAGCAAATCCGTCCTCTTTCGATAAACTGATGTATTTAATTGATCGACATCACCTATTATGCTATATTTTCCACCATTAAAATTTATTTTCGTAATTTTTCCTTGTAAACTAATGGTCCAGGTTTTATTTTCTTCCTTTTAAGCGATTGAATATCAAGGGTCAAGCTTCTTGAAAACTAAAATCACCCGACATCTCATTAGAGGCACTAGAATTGTCCAATCACATATTATGTATTTTGCAAGCGTATCGGATGGTCATTTTCTTAGAACCCGTCTAGAGCAATCTGACGGCTCATCTCTAACTGTGTGAGTTCTTGAGAATAATTGTTCAAAACCTTTTGATCGTTTCGATAAACTACATTAATGGAAATCCCGAAAAGATTTTACATAGTATTTAGACCACGTAAACCAAACTCATCATCAACAATGGTCCAAATGATAATCTTAATTCATATCCTGAGATGTGCATACTTTTCATCAACATTGGGTTTTATCTTGATGAAAAAAAATTTAAACCCAAGATGTTCGGGTTTTTCTATGGTCAAAAAGTAATATCAAACACCTTTTAATCTCTTCCTTTAATTTGAAAAGTTCTCCTTTGTGTTCCTGAACCAGTTGATTGCAATTTTTTGTAGGTTCTTCACAACCCGCTTTAGTCGCTGATGAGTTGAACAAGAACATTACTATCAACTGAAGGAAACTGCTCAAACAAAGAAAATGCTTCCATTATGAACGACTCCTAATGTGTTCCCACTTCCCATGGTACGGCAATAAAAATCCCACGATGGCCCAAATGAGAAGGCAGAGTAGAAGAATATGGCGGAAATGAAAGAGCCGAATGCTTGAAATATTCTAGCTTACGGTGGCCCTCTTCATGCTCAACAACAAGATGTACCGCTTAGCAGTCTCTTGTTAGCATTCCAAGTTGCCCGTCTTCGAATCAGAAGCAGAAGGGGTCCTGCTGTGATTAAGATGGCGAGCCCGAGAAACCAAGACTCGACCAGAGGCAAGAGACCGACACATTTTCACAAGGCTTCAATGAAGCCGATCTGAATGGAAATCGCACAGGTCGACAAGGATCTTCAAATGTCTTAAATTAGGCTCGTTGGGGGCTCGGTGTTTGCTTGAGAACAACAAACAGATGCATGTAAAGCAGAAAAAGAAAATGCTGCATTTGACGATGGTTCATCATCCTCTTTTCCTTTGAGATTATGTCAGCTCCACTGTTTGGAAATGAAACTCGTTTACCCCATCGATATCATTATCTGACTGTGAGACTTGATGCCAAAGGTTTAATAATGCAACGAGAGCTCTTAAAGAATTAATGCGTAGAGCTTATAAGTGAAACCGGTTCTGTTCATCCAGGACCTGATGATTGGGAGGCTAGCTCTGTAAATTGATCGACAATGTGATTGTGTGATCCAAACGAACTGAGAAGCTGAGTACTATCAAAGGGGTCTCTCCATCGAAGCATCAGTGCTTATATTAGAAGCTAGTTTTCTTCACCTGGGACCCGACAATTGCAAGGCTGCTAGCTACGTAATTTCGTCAACAATCTGCTTGCTGCGGCAGGAAGGAACTGAGAAGCTATAACTTGAGCTACCTATACTAAACCAATCCCTCCAAGCATTTAGCCACTGCAGACATGGAAGGCCTCTAACTGAAATCATCTTGCAAACAAAAACAATGAATAGTAAGAGCGCGTACTCGTTTTACTCATCTCGGGTGTCTCGCAGGCATTTTATCAAATAATTGTTGTGTGTGGCTTAAAATCACCACATTCTATGCGCCCCAGGCCAATATATCCCATCGTTGCGTACTTACTGGTGGAGTCCTTCGGTACGAAACAGCACGTGGAAGCACAGTCGGAGTCGGTGGAGCAACATCAAAGAAGTAGTCCTGGGGAGGCGAGTCATGGTCCGGCGCAAGAGCAAAATTACCTGCGCTGCCGCTCCTGGCGTCGGCCGACCCTTGGCTGACTCCGATAATCCTTTGCTTGCTCACTTCACATTTGCGCTCGCAAAATTTTATAGCTTTTGGATTAGAAGCCGTGTCCGAATGCGATGGATATAAGCTCGAGGGAATAAGTACGCAGTATTTGCTTTTGCCATTGTCAACTTTTTGTCTGGGTCTGGTTCAAAAGAGCCAAGTGACTTTGTTTCCCTCCGCCATTTTGATGCTCTGCTTTTTTTTCTTCCTCTGGTGTAGCTGGTGCTTTCAAGATAAAGAAGATGCAGCCAATATGAAGTAAAGAATCAATTCTAGTGGTAGTGTCGTCGCAACCTTGCTGTCGTCGCGGCTTATTCAGGAACCTCCTCCTTGGCTTGAGAGTAGATGGTTGCAAGTTAAAGACATTTTTCTTAACTCAAAGGTCTTCCCATCTCTGTGATGTCTTCACTTAATTGTTCATATTTTGCTTGAGAAGATGATTAAAATGTCTCTTTTGATACACATGCTATGACTAGAGCAACAGTAACATCTCCAATAGTTCGACTGTGTTTTTGCATGATTGGGTGTCTCCCTGATTGTTAAACCATAAACTCCAAACTCAGACCGATTCCGTTCTTGGCTAGACGGATCCCTTATTATGTTCTGAGCTCCGTTGACTGAAAGTTCACTGACTTTTTTACTAGTGCCTTGCACCAAACATACTCTTTTCTTGTCAAAGGTAATGAGTTTCCTTATCTCCACTTGGTTACTTCTGTCGTCGTCTACATAACGTATACTCTGAAGGCACAAGCTCATCTAACAACTCCGCGAGTCAATCTCAGCCCTTGACGACTCCTCGTTAACAACTGTTCAGATTTTTTTTACTATGTCTGATTGTTTCTTATTGTTGGATGCGTATGTCGGGAGAATCGACTAACATGTTCGATGCACTCCAAATCAATATTTCTAGGATTATACGTTGAATCACCAGCAAACGATGAACAATTTTACTACACGTTGGTCCGAATACAATCACAAGAAAAGTATTCTTGTTCCACAGCGTTAATACCGATTGTCTTCTGAAAGTAGAAATGGAATCCTAATGTGTCGAGCTAAATTTCTCTTGTATGTTATTCATTTACCGAAGAAGTTATCTTAACTTCCATTAAGAAATTCTCCTCGCACCTCTTCAAAAGGTGTCTTTCAAACACACTTCTTATTAGAACAAATGGTGTCCCTTGGACATACACATTATGGGCAGATCGGCGAAATATAACATCTCCCACTCGCACATGATGGGCTTGATGATGCTTTATCAAGAACATAAGGCATTCAACATTCATCTACCTTAGAAACAATTCATACTGGCAAGAAAGCCGTGTGATCAATGAATACACCTGCACTTGGGAGCTCTAATTATGCACTTGTTAGGGACAACATAATGGCTACAACTCAAAAATAAATAAACAATTGATGTCTCACAGTGCCCCAGACATATTTTGTTACATCAGTCTAAGTAAACCTATCCCTTAAAGGCCATACTTGACTTTTCTCAAAAACACTATGTATTTACAATTATTTCCAAAATCCATTGAAGGCAAAATAATTGGTCGACCAGTAAACACATGTGATAGATGTAAAATAATAATAGTCTTCCTTTGCACTCATGTCTCTCTCCATTTCGGAACAACTGCTTTACTAAACACGTCCCATAAAGCCATATCTATTCATGACCGCTGGTAACATGCTAAAGTAGCAACATTGATCTTCTTTTTTGAGAATATAGTCAGAAGTAAAATAGGGCACAAAGTAAGGTAAATTATAAATTACCTTAAGGACTCACAGGATGAATAAATAGGGATAATTGTACTCATCTCCCTTATTGGTCAAATAAAGTACATGTAGTATGAATTACATGCTATAGTGGATTTCTCTTTCTATAATAGCGTATGTCATTTATTAATCATATTCACTATACAAATCTTAGCCTAAACATAGTCACATGCTTCTCACGTACTTATGTTTAGCCTGAGTGCTATATCAGCTCGCTTTCCATAGCGCCCAATTTAGTACTCGCATCCGGCTACCTTCAGGCATACATGATTGTGGGACTATCATGTTCAGTCTTATCACATACGAATAACAGACCTCATCTTGATTCCGATCAAGGCGACATTAAATCGTTTTATATACTAAACTGCTCTTCCAACATTTATAGTACATATCGTCTCATCTCAACACGCTTACTATAGCGTTTGAGGTGATTGCTCGTGTGAGTAAGCCAATCATTGCCTGGTGACATACTTTTCAACAATATATATGTGTTTGTGCTAGTCTCATAACATTGTACTAATTGATAAAACACATCAATTCATTAACAAACAATTACAATACATATACCCACATAATCCAGTAATCCTTAATGATATTACATATCATAATCACATTCTACGTAATCCTAGAGACATCCTATGAGTCAAGAACACGTCTCTTGGAACAACCTTCGTAAATGGATCAGCAACCATCCTGTTGGTTAAAATATATTGCAGAACTACTTCCTTCTGCGCTATTATATCTCTGATGAAGTTATTCTTCATGTCAATATGCTTCGTCCTACCATGGTACTTAGGATCTTTCACATAGGCAATGACTGCTTGACTATCGCAATATACTGTTACTGGTCTTGGAATATCAATGACAATGGCTAAATTTTCCAAGAAACGTTTTAGCCATACTGTTTCTTGCACTGCAGCAGAACATGCAATAAATTCTGCCTCCATTGTAAATAAAGCTATGCATGTCTGTTTCTTGCTATTCCAAGAAATTGCTCCATCATTAAGCAAAAACGCATATCTAGACGTCGATTTACGCTCATCTAGGTCTCCTCCCTAATCAGCATCAGAGTATCCTAATAAGCATAGATCACTCCCTTGATAGCAAAGTCGATAGTCCATAGTGCCTTTTAAGTATCTCAAGATCCTCTTAACTGCTTTCCAGTGTGCTAGACCGGGATTTGATTGATATCGGCTCACTAACCCTATAGCATGACATATGTCGGGTTGAGTACACATCATAGCATACATTAAACTTCCGACAGTACTAGCGTAAAGAACAGTTACCATTTCTTTCTTTTCTTCTAGAGTCTTAGGACACATTTTAGTACTCAGGCCTTCGTCTTGCATGACATGGGTATCAATGGGATTACAGTACTGCATATTAAAGCGTTCAAGAATCTTCATTATATAAGACTCTTGTGATATAGCAAGGAGTTTCTTTGATCAATCTCTTTCAATCGTAACTCCTAATATATATGCAGCTTCTCCCATGTCCTTCATTTCAAAATTGGAAGATAACCATTCTTTTATGGTTATAACCAAACCCTTGTCATTTCCAGCCAACAGAATATTATCCACATAAAGAGATAAAATCATAAATTTATCCTCAGACCGTTTAATATACACACAGTAATCTTCTTCGATCATCGTGAACCCAAAAGAAGTTATGGCTCGATCAAAACGAAAATATCACTGTCTAGACGATTGCTTAAGGCCATAAATTGAGCGATGAAATTTGCAAACTTTATGCTCTTGACCTTCGGTAATGAAACCTATCGGTTGTTTTATATAGATTTCTTCATCTAGTTCTCCATTGAGAAATGCTGTCTTTACATCCATTTAATATAATTCTAGGTCCAAATATGCAACAATGGCTAGGATAAGGCGTATGGAGGCAAACCTTACAACTAGTGAAAAAGTTTCCTCTTAGTCTACACCCTCTTGTTGAGTATAACCTTTTGCCATAAGGTGAGCCTTATACTTTTCAATGGATCCATCCACCCTTCGCTTATTCTTGAAAATCCATTTGTTTCCAATAGCCTTGCGATTGGGTAGTAGATCAATTAAGTCCTAGACGTGGTTTGTCCTCATAGACTCAATTTTGTCCCCATTCTTCCTTGTCAAGAGATGAGAAAGCCTCTTGAATTGTTTTAGGCTTCGCATCGTCTTGTGGAGCAATCATAAATGCTTCCCCTTCAATCTCAAATTGGCGACGGGGAATACTTTTACAATTACTTTTACGCAACTAAACTTCTTGAGAATTCAGTTCACCAGGCAACGCTACACTCCCACGAGATCTTGTATGTTGAGATAAATCTGTATTTCTCTCAATAACATTAGTGGGTGTGTTATCGGGATCTTCCATCTCATGTAATTGGAAGTCCTTATCGATCTCACCTCTACTAGGAAAATCGTTCTCTAAGAACGTGACATCTCGTGACTCCATTTCAGTCACACTTCCATCAGCATGTTCACCTATGAACACGTACCCTTTGGAGTGTTCAAAGTATCTAATAAAGATACACTTCTTCCGTCTAGGGCCTAATTTGCCATATTTATGGGAAGAATCATGAACATATGCTGCACACCCCCAAGGTCATAGATTACTTAGGTCTGGTTTTCTACCGGTCCACAATTCATAAGGAGTGGAAGCAACTGACTTAGAGGGCACATGATTAAGTATATAGGCAGCAGTCAATAACGCATCTCCCCAATATGAGACAGGGAAATTTGCCTGCGCCATCATAGACCTAATCATTTCCAAAAGGGTTCTATTCCTTCTTTATGCTACCCCATTTTGTTGCGAAGTACTAGGAATAGTCAATTGTCCTATAATTCCCTTTTCATCATAAAGAGCTTTGAATTGCTCAGATAGATATTCACTTCCGCGATCGGTTCTCAATGCCTTTATTGTTTTGTTCAACTGATTCTCTATCAAAGCTATAAACCGCCTAAAGCAATCCAATGCTTCGGACTTATGGGAGATCAAAAAAACATAACTGAAACGTGTGAAGTCATCTATAAAAGTGATGAAATATGAGGCTCCATGCCTCTTCCTCACATTTAAAGGACCACAAATGTCAGAATGTATAAGTTGCAATGGAAGTTCAACTCTGGTTTCTTTACCAAATGGTTTTCTAGTTGTTTTTCCCGCTAAACAATATTCACATACGGATAGTTCAACATTAGCGAGTGACCCCAAAAGGCCTTCTCTTGCTAATCGTTTAATTCTTTGTAACCCAATGTGACCCAGTCTAGCATGCCAAGTGCTTGCATCAATCTCCACGTTACTAGAAGATGCAATTAAAGAAAAACAACCATCAACATTAACTTTGTAAACATCATAGTCAATGTTTAACATCATAAAACCATTCAATATATAACTAAAACCGTAATAAACTGTTTCAAACAAAATGTCAACACAATCACTATGAAAATTAAAAACATAACCTAAGCTAAGAAGAACAACTATAGAGACCAAGTTTCGCCGAATATCTAGAGTATAAAGGACATCATGTAGGAATAGGTTTCGACCATCACAAAAGGTTAATTTACATGTGCCGATACCCTTCACTTCAACTCTTGAGTTATTTCCAACATATATCCATCTTCTTCTAGGCCGTATTCGACAATACTCCACAAATGCTCCTCGTTCTCTAGCTATGTGGTCTTGTTAACACCTAAATTTCGATCGACCATTTAATGATCATTTGTATAGAAGATTATGGATTAAATTTTAACCCCTAAACAAAAATATTAAAATTGCATAGCATATAGTTTAAGTTCTTCTAGGGTTAGTTGCATTCCGTATCGGACCAGTGGCGATGAGTAAGCTGAAAATTCATCGTGTAAACCAAGCTCGAGCACTCAGCTCACTCAAGGGATTGTAGGCCAAAAATTTACAAGTCTAAAAGGCTTTGGTTGTTTTAATTTGAGCTTAAATCAACCCGAATTAATTTAACCCATTTGAAATTAAAATAAAATTAAATGATAAATCCTAAGTCGAAGCCCATTAGGACTAGGAAGCCCGGTTAATTAACTTAGGATTGTGATATAAATATGTCGTTATGCGTCATAATCAACGGGGCTCTCATAATTTTCAAGTTCAGAAATTTCAGAGAACACACGAGTGAATCACTTGAGAGAAAAGAGCGAGAGAGAGAGTAGGAGCATGACCGATATACATAAGACAAAAAGCTCTCTTTTGGTCTTTCTTGGTGGAAACACCCCCCCGACGTTCAAACGTGGCTACTTGATCTCGATCCACCAACGACGATGGCTGCCGCTTCCTCCTCCGTTGTCGACGTTGCTGCTTCCTTGCCGTGAGACGCGATTTGGCGCTTCCTCCCTACTGCGAGGCTGCCGCCTTTGTTTTGACGGCTTATATTGCCTCCCCGCTCTATTCCTGCACGGATCGGCAGCACTCATCGAAGGTGTTCAGCTGCGGCGCAATCTCCTCCGACAACGAAGCAGTCAGCCGTGAGCATCAGCGACGACCTGTTGCTTATCTGCTACAGCATCGCGGATCACTTGGACAACATGCTCTGCCCGACCGAAACCAGACGGCCACAGCCGCAGTTTTAAAGGAGCGATCGTTAACATGCGGAGAGAAGAAAAGAACAGAAAGGGGCTCTCGATTCTTCATAGAAATTCCATCCTTAACATCCCATCATTATCTTTGTTTTATCTTCTCTTATCTCATGCCCTCGTGAGCACTTGAAAATAAAAATAAAAACAAAAGATGGAGGAGCCAATGGCAAGCACGACATATGTCAAATTAGAGAGCTTGAAGTGGTTCCTTTGATTGTGTCTAGGTTTGGCAAAGCAAGTCAGCAAGCATCGGCACATCTTCAGTCCACCAATAGCAACAAGATCAACGAGTTCATCGCAACTTATTTATACGGCTGAAGTTGAGCTTAATTTTGCAGGTTTCCCCAAGTGTCGTCGAACCAAGAAACCATCCTCGGTCCCTCCTTGGCTGAGCTCGTCGAGAACCACCGTCGGTCACCGTCCCGATTCGCAAGCGTGAGTCCGATCCGAGTTCGAATTGGAAATATCCACAAATTAGGTAAGATTCTCATCTATATTCTTAGAATATTCAATTTCCTAATCTTTCGGGTGTTTGAATATTTCGTGAATAGTGCGTGGATTGCTAGATATCTTAGGATGATGTGTGCTATATCCGCAATATTCGAAAATACCCAAAATTAGGAATCATTCCTAATTTGGCAACGTATCTGGACGACTATCTGATCTTATCTTTAAAATACGATACGCGGCGATACGGAAAATCGTTATCTTATCCATAATCACTTGGATACGATAATAGATTTTATTCGCTTTCCAAACTCGAACAATTAGCTTTCCGTCGATATCTATAACCCTATAAATATGACTGTTAGTTTGATTTCTTTGCCTTATCTAAATTTGAAGAATCTTACGGACTGTGTGGATTGTTTGAATGTAGTTATCTTTGTTTGATTGCTTTCCTTTTAAATAAAGAAAATCCAAACATATTTTAGTTAGAATTTAAATTAGAAATTTTGCATGCTTAGGGAATCTTAAATATATCCAAAAAATAAGATAATTATTTGATTTAAATTGAGATTTAGGGTAGCATATTTCCAAGTTTAAATTAGAGATTGTTTTAATCTCAGTGGATTATTTAGGATATTCAATGATTTCGAATTTTAATAAAAATCCCAAAAAAAGAATCACTTTAGGATATATCAAATCATTTTCTCTAGGATAGATTGCATGTTGATTTGAGTATTTTTAATTTCGAATTTCATTGAAAAAATACCAAAAATAAATCATTTGTCCGTTTAGATCACGTCGTCGCATGACATATAGTTCGCATGCTAAGTTGCATTAATCGCATGTCATTTTTTGCACGTCATTGCATATAAGTTAGTTTACATTTTAATAAAGCGCAAACCCTAATGAACACCTTCAGTACCTTGCTTTGTTAATTAGAAATCATATTAGGATTATCTGTGTGATTTTCTACTAACAATGCATATGCTTGTGTGGTTTTAAGGTATGTTATCCTACTATTTCTTTATTGCTTTCTTGGGTGTTAAATTAGTGGTTTGCGCACCCGCATGAACATCTTACATGTTAGTGATTAGGTAATAAAATGGATTCAAACTGCCTGCATAAATATTTTTTGAAAAAAAAAGGTACCGAAAGGGCGTTAGATTATATCTAGCGTAATCAAGTCCCCGAGCTTAGAATCTCTGATTCGTAGGAATAAAACATATTTCCCTATGTTTTATTTAGGTTTCTAATCGACCTACGACAAATAGATTAGTGGCGACTCCAAGCATGAAAACTTTTGCATACTAAAAACTTAAACCCTAAGTTGCGAATTGGTAGGGCTTGGGAGGGCTCGAGTTAAGCTTAGTCTTAATAATCCATTAGCTTGAGAAAATTTAGGTCACGACAGGTCTATTGCTCCTGAGTCTACAGTCCAAATTGGATAAGATTCAGTAAGCATGACAGTGCTAGAAACAAAAGCATTACTCAAAGTGATAGAGTAACGTGGTACCTTTTTCGGCTCAGTGCATTCACGAGCGAAATGGCCCAGTTTACCACAATTGTAGCACATTATCTTGGTCTTGTCCTTCTTCCCGCCACACTTCTTGCGTCAGAAGGTCTTGGCTCTCTTGGGTGCCTGATCAGTCTCTTTTCCTTTGTTGTTGAATTTATGGTTTCTCTTGCGCTTAAAGCTCAAAGCTTTGCCCGGATATGATTCAGCAACATAAGCATGGATAGAGGATTTTGCAGCCTTTAGGCGCTCATCTTCTAATTCCAAATGACGCACAATATCATAAAAAATGACGATATTCTCATTGTGCGTCATATTGATTTTCATATGTTCCCAGCTATCAGGAAGAGACCTTATAACAGCTTGAACTTGCTATTCGTCAGTTAAGGTATGACCTGCCGACTTCAGGTCACGTATCATATTTGACATCTCTCGAAGATACTGCCTCATTGATAGATTTGAGCGCTTCCGGTATGTGTTAAATTTGATAGCGAGTCTCCTCAACTTAGTGGTAGATGTAACTCCGAACTTATCTTTCAAGGCAATCCACATTGCTTGAGCTTTGTCATAACTTTCAAACTCACACATGAGATCATCTTGCATACAGCTCAGCAATGTGATGCGAGCAATGCTATCTTTCTTTTTCCAAGCTTGAAAAGCTTCTTGATCTCTTTTGTGTTGAGCGGAAGTTCCATGCTCAGGTTCATTCATAGTGTGGTTGAGGGTTTCCAAAACCTCTTGCTCCTCAAGGATGTATTGAACTTTTCGGTGCCAAATGTCATAATTGTCACCGTTCAGCTTTTCACCCTTATTGAGGTCAGCCACAATGGTCTTGGATGCCGAAGCCATAATCACTATCTTCTACACATTGACATAATAAACGCAGAATCAATACTAGCACATTTTCCTCATAAACACACATATTTTAATTTGGAACAAAAAACAAACTAAATTAATGATAATTCAACAAAAGACACCAAAACGAAAGTTCACGATGTTCCCAATCAGTTTCGGCCTATGATTGTTCTACTATCATTAACTTGTTTAATTTGTGCAAATTTTAAGTTCTAGGTGAGAATTTCTTCTAATTCTACCAACCTACGAACTCCCACTAGACTAGATAATTCACAAAAAATATCTAAAACAATGATCACATCCTTTTTAGCAATCATATAGCATAGCATAAAGTAAATCAACAAATAGAACATTTATGCAACAAATATAATTAACAGCGGAATTCATGACGTAAAGATCTCTAGCCATTATTTTAATATGCTCAAAATTAGGAAATTGCACGCACGTTAAACCATATAAACATGCCATCAATGAATCATGCTCTACATAATCTTTATGGGATTATTTACATGTAAGCCAGCTTCTGCATTTCCAAAAACATAGGGAAATACATGTAAAATGCAATAATACCCCAAAAATACACGTATTTAGGGTTCCGTATGCATTTTCATACCTTTAAAAGCTTAAAAAAATATAAAATAACTATACCACAATGTAGAGAATTTCAATACGAACACAACAGTACCAACCACAACCCGAACGGACCTCCCACACGCGCCGCTTAAGTATGCGGCGCGTGTGGTGCACGTGCCTGCCCATTACAGTCTTTCGAGCCGGTTCGACCGTTGACTGGTCCGACCAGTTCAACCGTTGACCGGTCACGGGTCGGGTCGACGGGTCAGGTCTCGGGTCAGTTCTCCAGTCGGGTCAAATCCACGGGTCGAGTCCCCGGTAGGGTCAGTCGTCGGTCGTCAGAGGTTGGTCGGCCGGCGGCGAGATAACGTCATCATGACGTCAGCATGTCGGTTACCGATAGTTTTGCTGACGTCATTGATGACATCAGCACGCGATGCTTGGCCGATGTGTGTGCCGTCGACGCGCTGGTAGGGCCAGTGCCTTGGGCGCGTGGCTCCCACGCGCCGTAGCTTCTAGTTGCGCATGTGGGCGTGTCCGGGGTCTTTTGACAGCGCTCGACCCACCATTCTGCTCGTCTCGACGAGTTCTTCAATTTTATGTAATAAAAAATTATTTTTTCCATAGAAAATTTTTCGAAAATCATCTGAACAAAATGGTCGCCCATAACGTTCAAACCCATTTTTCGTTTCAATTCATGTTCATCGATTCATCTTGCAATTTCCGAGCAATGAATATGTAGACAATATGAAGTTCATCATCATAATCTCCATATCAAACAACAAGCATAAAAAATCAACGGGAAAACAAGGCTGAGATCATAACCGATGCTCTAATACCAATGTTGGATGCGTGTGTCGGGAGAATCGACTAACTTATTCGATTCACTCCAAATCAAAATTTACAGGATCGTACGTTGAATCACCAGCAAACGACGAACAATTCTACTACACATTGGTTCGAATACAATCACAAGGAAAGTATTCTTGTTCCACAGCGTTAATGCCGATTGTCTTCTGAAAGTAGAAACGGAATCCTAATGCGTCGAGAGAGAGTTCTAAATTTCTCTTGTATGTTATTCATTTACCGAAGAAGTTATCTTAACTTCCATTGAGAAACTCTTCTCGCACCTCTTCAAAAGGTGTCTTTCAGACGCACTTCTTATTAGAGCAAATGGTGTTCCTTGGACACACACATCATGAGCGGACCGGCGAAATATAACACATATGATCACCTGAGTAACAATGTGCTCCATACTGTGCTTTAATCGTCATCTTGTATGTTGCCCGTCGTTCTTTTCTAATGGTCTAATGATGTAGATCCTGTAGTTGTAATTCAGCCACTCTAAGCTCAGGATGATCTTCATTCCTCTCTCCAACCGAGAGCAAAATCATCTTCCCTCTGGAAAATCCCTTCCTTCTGTGAAACTTACACACATCATTCTAGCCAAATTTGCCTATTTTTCTTCTGGGTTTGAAATTATTAATGTGGTACATCTCTGAAGTTGGGTGTTACTAGCAACCCATTTTAGAAACAGTTTCAGATCCATCCCTGTCAGACTTCTTACTCAAATTATGGTATTCAGAATTGTTAATCAGTACATCTGATGCGTTACACATCTTGATTTAGAGATAGAGGATCTTTCTTTCTTTTAGAGGAATGTTTTGCTTATTCGACAATGTGTTAGTTTATTGGGGTTGGTATGGAAAACTTGCAGTTTACATCTCTGAGTAATATTGTGCTATCTTTGATATGAATGAGGCCTAGAAACACTTCAAACGGGACACAGTGCCTTGTGTGTCAACCTGCTCCTTTGTTTGGAAATGAGAAAAATCATACACTGTAGTCATGACGTCAAGAAACAGTATGGTGATTTACAAAAGGAATCTTAAAAGAAAGGTTGCCTTGATGTCCATTCTGTGTTTGGATCGCAACGAGAAAGAGTAATGGAGTGAAGCATTGTCTACAGCAAACTGATTTATGGTTGGAATCTTTGTTTGTACCAGGACCTTTCAACCAATTAAACGAAAATGATAAGCGACTTGGAATTTCATTAAAATTATTGGATCATAAGTACGACTACGAGAAAAAAAATTGATATGACAGAAACGCCAAAAGAAGTCACCCCATCGAAGCATCGGAGTTTGTGTCCAAAGCTGGTTTTGTTCACCTAGGACCTGATAATTGTGAGGGCAATAGCCGAGTAGCATCATCAACACTACGATCGCTGTGACCAGGAGAAACTGAGAAGCTGTATCTCAAGCCATCTTCTATATCAGCTGAGCCCTCCAAGCACTTAACCACTTGCGACATGGCAGGCCTCTTGCTACTATCATCTTGCAAACACCATGCTGCGATTTTCATCATCTTGACAGCTTCTTGGCTGTGTAGTCGCATGTCACCATTGGAGTTATCTACCATGTCCATTAGTTGTTCTTGTTCTGCTTTGCACTTGAAAAGGTTCAACATATGCACTTCATCACTCGGCAAAGAGCGGTCCACATTTTTCCTCCCACATAGGACTTCTAACATCACAATGCCAAAACTGTACACATCTACCTTTTCCGTGATAACGGAGCTTAACCACTCTGGAGCAAGATAACCTGGTGTTCCTCGCATGGTTGTCATGACATGGCTTTGGTCCTTATCAATTAGTTTCGACAACCCAAAATCAGCAAGCTTTGCATTGAAATGTTCATCCAAAAGTATATTTTGGGGTTTGATGTCTAAGTGAATTATTTTTTGATGGCATTCCTCATGGAGATAGGCTAGTCCTTTGGCAATGTCGAGGATAATCTTTCTCCTCACTTGCCAACAGATGTCAAACTCTTGATCATTATGGAAGATCCACTTATCAAGAGAACCATTGCACATGTACTCATAGACTAAAAGCCTATGTGATTTTTCAGCACACAATCCAAGTAGTCTTACCAGATTGACATGATGGATAGTGCCAATGGTTCCGGCCTCGGCCAAGAATGACTTCTTTATTTGACCAAAACCATTAAGGCACTTGACTGCAATCCTATTGCCGCTAGGTAAAGTCCCTAGAAACACCGAGCCAAATCCTCCTTCCCCAAGCTTGATGTTGAAATCTTCTGTCATGGACTTCAAGTCCCTATAAGGGAATTTAGTTATGGGAAGCCTTGTTAAGTCTGGATCATCATCTTCGACCTCTTTTCTTCTCACCTTACTTGAAATAATCCCAAATACGCTTACTAAGAATATTGAAACTGCTCCAACAGTAGTCCCTAGGATTAACACCGTTCGTCTCCTTCTCGTTCTTGGAAAGATTGATGATGGCATCAATCTGTTTGTACTATTGTTGACTTTGATAAATGCTGAGGTGGGATAGTCCTCGGAAGAGTAGTCCATAAGGGAAAACGAATCTGATAATAAATAGCAGTCCCCACCAGAGAAAATGGTTTGGTTACGAAATAGTGCCATTGTGCATGAGCACCCTTTCCTCAGACACTCCTCCTTGCAACTCTCTGCAGTTGTGTTTGAGATGTCTGCACTAATATAATCGTTCCGCAAAGCAAAGAAGGTGACATTCTCAACTTCTACGAAAGTGTTGTGGTGGGAATCACAAGAGAAAGGGGAGCTGCGATTGCAACCGGAGGATGGAGCCCTCGCTTGAATTTGCTTTGTCTCCATTGGACACGCACAATCGGAGACGGATGAACAAATGCCATAGCTACCGCATACAAGTGGATAATTGCAATCGTCAATTCGACGCTCAAGAATATTCATCGGGTTCCACGAATAGGAGCGTTCATCATAAACATAATGGTCCAAATGCCCATCCGCTGCCAGATATATATACTGAGCTGAGGATGTTAGGGGCAATTCAAACTCACCGAAGGTTCCATTCTTGTAAAGTGCTCCAACCTGTCCATTGTCGCTCTTCATTTCGCTTACATTGCTCGTTCTGTAGTAAATTTGGGGAGAATAGGCTGCCCTTACAGATGCGACAAAGCCTATCTGATCATCAGTGGTGAACGTGTAGACCCACGCTGTCCCATCCGGCGCACTTGATGTCGCCGTTAGTTTCATGCCTGGACGTAGCTCCTGTCCAGGAAGAATTGTGCCTGCAGGGTGATCGAAAGACTGCCAAACGATGGCATCATTTCTGTCGTAGAGCACGAGATTTCCAACTTCGGTCAAGTTTAAGCGGACGACTGACTTGCCAGCGGTATTTGTGGACCACATTTTTTTTCCATGGTCACCCAGTAAAACTAAATCGCCCTCCTGGGTGAGTCGCAGTTGCGCAGTGTCGTTCATGAATTCTCGACTGACGAACCAAACCAAGCGTGGATAGATGTTTTCCATGTCTCGTGTCGGTTGGAAAATAAACAGGCCAAAATAGCAGCTACTGCTATCAAAGCATGCGAAGCCAAAAAAGAAACTCGGTCCCGAGTTTAGCCTGGAAAGCACGACCACGACCTTGATACCTAAATTGGTGGTTATATTGGAGTCGAAAGGTTTACTGGCGTTCCATGCGGCGGGAACACTGACCGATGATGGTTTATTCCAGAATTTGGCGAGAGTAAGTGGCGGAAGTAGTAGGAGGAGGAGGAGGAGGAGGAGGCTCGGAAGAGAAGCGGGGAAACAAGAAGGGATTATCCGACCAGGTAGGACCATTGAGTTGTGTGCAAGCAAAGGTCAGGCGTTTCGAGTGGGCAACTAGGAGGAGGAATGCCTCTTATTACAAGAGAGACCTGCGAATGATGATGCCTTTTATAAACGAGAGGTCTCTTTCCTGTTGGAAGACTTCAAAGTTTGGAATAAGTCTATTCCTGGTTCATACCGTTAAAAATGGTTAATATTGCGAAAAATCTCAAACTGACATGCCCATGATAATTTTATCAAAAACTAATTTTTTTATCACTAAAAACCTCAAACTAGTATACTTGCGATAAATTTACCTTCAGTTTATTTCCGTTAAATTTTACTGTCAAATTCTTTTGTTAAATGACACGCGGCAATTGACAGATGTACCAATTTTATATTTTACCCTCCGTTTGTTACAGGCTTGCTAGTTTATAATTTTTTGTGGTATTAATTCAATTTAATAGAAACTAACAGAGGGTAAATTTATCACAAATATACCGGTTCGGAATTTTTTATGGTAAAAAAATTAATTTGGGATAAATTTATCACATATGTACTAATTTGAGGTTTTTCATGTTCAAAAAACAACATACAAGAGGTCTTTTTCCTGTTCAAAGACTTCAATGTTTGGAATAAGTCTACTCCTGCTTCATACCGCGAAAAATCTCTCTTCCTTAATTTTCATTTGTGATCGTTCCCGTGCTAAATGAGCAACACCATGGTCCACGAAGGTAACTACTTCCGGAGAATGATACGAGAGGATCACTAATAAATAAACATAAATACATAAAAATGAAAAGAAGCTTGCTGAATGCGCAGGAGTATTGAGAACGTTGATAAGATATGTAAGTGCGCCTCTATTTACAAATTATTCATTGGTTAATTTATGAGTTCAAATGCGTATAAAGTTAATCCTGAGGAGGTGATAAGATGTTATTTGGAAAGATTAAATGCAACAACGGAGAGTTAATTTTCATGGATAGAGAGCAATTTTTTTTTTGGATTTGAAGAATAAATACGGGAGAAAGAAAATCGTGGGCAGCGAGATTAAGCTGATTTTTGAAATTATGCGAAAATAAGTATTAACTGTTTCTTGTACTCCTAAAATAAAAATAATCAATCAATAATATTATCTTTCACCAAAATCATTTGCATTATGAACGTTAATAGGCAATGCTGAACATGATAAAAGAAAATGCTAGTTGAATAATATGTGTTAGCAAAATAAAGATCATTGCAAGTCTTATTCGGCTCCTTTACTGTGTCGACTCTAAGTCTACTGAATACCGTTGATAAAGTAAATCACCAGTCCAAACCAAATGGCTAGCCCAAATATGAAATGAGAACATTAAATTCGTGTCGTGTGTTTGTTTCACGCATAGAAGCACTTTCTTTTATCGTTATACTAATTTCATGACTATCAGGTACAACATGTCGATAGCAGAATCCTAAACCAAATCAAGCACGCATCGATATTAAATATATAAGAATCACTATGTGAACACAATCCCTAAAAGATTGTGAAATCAAGCAAATACGAGACGAATTGAGTGATGAAACTTCTCCGTTTATGTAATTAAGTCATGGTCATGTTATCAAACGTTTATGCATATTTAGTATGAACTGGTCTAATTTCCAATATTGAGTATGCATGATACAAGAAAAATTAAGTGTATTCAAAATTACGAAATTTTCTTAATTTATTCTTAATCAACGAAGGGCTAAATCAATTAGCGAAAAAGCAAGTGCATCCCATACATGACAAAACACATTGTGCGGTCCTACCACGTGAGAATCCCTGCAAGTTTGTTGACGAAGGCAACCCTCTTAAGAGTAACGAGAACAGAAGCTAATCTTCAAACCTTCAGATTGCACGATTCCTATTGCGGACCCCGGAAAGGCTACGTCGTGAGTCGACGCACTCGTGGGTCACAACATCACCGGGTGATTGGATAATTCATATGGTTTTCATCTTTATCAATTGGTCAACAAAGCAAGACATCTAATTTGCGGCGGTGTCTGTTCCACACATGCAAGCACTTTCTTTCTTCGGTATACTAAACTGATGACTTCTGGGAAAGATATGTTGAAGTAAAATCATAAATCTAATCGGATGCACGCCAATAGTATTAACTGTTTCTTGTAATCCTAAAATAAAAATAATCAATCGATAATATTATCTCTCACCAAAATCATTTGCATTAGCAACGTTAATAGGCAATACTGAGTATGATAAAAGAAAATGCTAGTTAAATTAAAAAAAATAGAATTCCTTTTAATGTCACCAAAAAAAAAAATCAAGGCAAGTTGTATTCGGCTCCTTTACTACATTGACTCTAAGTCTACTGAATACCATTGACAAAGTAAATCATGTGCCCAAATCAAACGGTTAGCCCAAATATAAAATGAGAACATTAAATTTGTACCGTCTGTCTCTTCCATACATATATACACTTTCTTTTATCGTTATACTAATCTCACAACTTTTAGGTAAAACATGTTGATAGCAAAATCCTAAATCAAATCGAACACGCGCCAATATGAATCATATAAGCATCACTGTGTAAACACAATCGCCGAAAAGATTGTGACATCAAGGAATACGAGACGAATTGAGTGATAAAACTTCTCTTGTTATGTAATTGGGTCATGGCCATGTTAACAAGTGCTTATGCACATTTAATACAAACTAGTTCAATTTCCAAATATCAAGTATACATGATTCAATAGAAAGTAAGTGTTTTCAAAATTATGAAAATTTTCTCGATTTATTTCTTAATGAAACGAAGGGTTAAATCAGTTAACAAAAATTCCACGTTCCGCAATGTCAAAAAAGTTGGAGGCATTTTCCATGCTTTGACAATCGACGTACGTGGCTGTGGGGTTACTGCCGCGTGAGATTTGCAGCAACTTTATTGACGCAGTCGAACCTTCTTGAAAGCAATGAGAACAAACGCTAATCTTCAAAGCTTCTTTCTCCCTTTATTCATAATTCATCAGATTTGCATTATTTCTATTGCGGACCCCGGTCAGGCTAAAACATGCGCAACTCGTGTCTGCTCTCATGATGTTCCAAAATGTGTGTTATAACATAAAGTGTGATTTGCTTAAATTATATGGTTTTCATCTTCTATCAATTGGCCGATGAAATTTGACATCTATATAGAAATATTTCCCCTAATCTAAATGGCTTAAATCTTGATACAGAAAATTCATAATGTCTTCTGAAATTTCTAGTTTTGCTATACCAACAAAGATAAGATGAGTGATTATATTTATTTCGATCCCTAATTTTCTTCATAAAGAACAATAGCAAGACCGTCCTCTCTTGACGAGTCGGTCCTTTTAATTGATCAACATTACCTGTTATGCTATGTTTTTCATTAATTAAAATTGGTTTTCTTAAATTAATGTGTAGGAGATTATAAGCGAACCAAGTTATGTTCACCCAGGATCTGATGATTGCGAGGTGATCGATGTGATCTAAAGTGAGAAGCTCAGCACCATCGAAGGGATCTCTCCAAAGAAGCGTTAGAGCTTATATTCGAAACTGAGTTTCTTGACCTAGGACCTGATAGTTGCAAGGCTGATAGTTGGGTAATTTCGTCAACAATCTGCCTGCTGTGACCGGATGTTATAACTTGAGCTATCTATACTAACTAATCCCTCCAAGCTTTGAAGCCTAATCCGACCATGAAGCTAGCGGCCGCCATGGCCAGATTTGGCGGGGGTCAAGCAAGGGCCGACGAAGGTCGTTGGAGAGGTCCAGGCGGGAGTGGGCAACAATGGACAAGCGCAGAGAAGCTTTGGCTGAGTGAGACAATGAACTGTAATTACGAATTTTTTTCCTCTTTTTTAGTTTTTATTTTAATTTTTATGATCTACATCAGACTGTTAACTGCAATTTTTAACAGAACCTAACGGAGATTAGGTGTGTCATTCAGGTACAAACTTTGAGTTTTTAGTGATATAAAAAAAGTTTAAGATAAATG
Organism: Syzygium syzygioides; assembly: GCA_031216285.1. Classification (NCBI taxonomy): domain Eukaryota; kingdom Viridiplantae; phylum Streptophyta; class Magnoliopsida; order Myrtales; family Myrtaceae; genus Syzygium; species Syzygium syzygioides. Next base: position 21,245,580 of record CM062242.1, read on the forward strand.
TGTCAATATAGTTTAGGGTTTTTTTTTTTTGTAAACGAGGTGTCCGGGCTAGCTTGCGCACATCTCGACTATTTCTCGGGGAGACTAGCACAGCAACCCACCGTCATGGCTCCTCACTTAAATCACGAGTACTCAACTGGGGAATCAAATTTGGGACCAGTGCGCTTAACCAGACAATTCCAAGTACGCCCTAACCGAGTTACTCATGGGTGGGTTAGTTTAGGGTTTTTTGTTGCTTTTTATCAATTAAAAAAGCCAGAATTCTTTTCCATTTTTCTTCAACAACATCATCTGTTAGCAAAATAAAAATCGTTGGAAGCCTTCTATTATTCGGCTCCATTATTCCATCGATTCCTCTATTAACTCTAGACCAGCTCTATCTCCACGATGACCTATTTTTTTTACAAAAGTTAGAGGTGGTCGGTGATCCTAATTTGGACAAAAAACACAGCCATCTTCTAATCAACTAAACGTGCAGATAGGGTAAGACTAACTTCTTTTGTTCGTAATGATAATGTTTTCTTGAAGTCAAAAAAGCTTGCTTTACATGGATAACTTTAAGTCAATGAAATACCATTAACGAAGTAAAGCATAATTCCAGACCTAAACGAATTGCCCAAATATAAAATGGAAAGATGTTGAAAGTAGAATCATAAATCAAATCGAACGGACACCAATAGTAATTATATGAACATCAATGAGAGAAAACAATCGCCGAAAAGATTGTAAAATCAAGTAAATACAAAATGAATTGGGTGATAAAAATTCTTCCTTCATGTAATCCATTCATTCCCAGGTTAACAAGTGCTTATTATGCATATCTAATTCAAACTAGTTCAATTTTCAAATATTGAAGATACATGATACAAGAAAAATTAAGTGTATTCAAAATTATGAACTCTTTTTTCTTGATTTATTTCTTAAAAATGAAGACTTAAGGACGTGTTTGGTCAGCATTCCCAGAGAGCTTTGGGGGAATGCAAATACCTTTGACTCAAAGCTCATTGGGGAAATGCAAATTGCATTTGGTAAAAAATCCTTTTATGAAGCTATTTTAAGCCAAGTGGTGTTTGGCAAATTTTATTTTGGAAAGAGCTTTGGGATTTTTTTTTTATTAAAACAAAAAGCTTACCCTTCATTCAGCATTCCCAAGGAACTTTGGGGGAATGCAAATATTTTTAACTCAAAGCCCCTTGGGAAAATACAAATTGCGTTTGGTAAAAAATCCTTTATAAAGCTACTTTGAGTCAAATAATGTTTGGCAAATCTTATTTTGCAAAAAATTTTGGGATTTTTTCTATTAAGACAAAAAGCTTACCATTCATGAGAGCCGGTGATGGGCTACGACCGGCGCCGGCGCCAAATTTGGCTCGTCGACAGCCATAGCCCATTGCGCAACCCAGGCAGCCGTCGCCGGCCTCTCGCCAGTGCTTTGCCATCCCAATCTGGTCTCAGGCGGCTATGGCCGGCCGCCCTCAGCCCAAAGAAGATGAACAGTCGTGAGGGGCAAAATTGGAATATTGAAGAATTAGTGAGTGTAGCTTAGGAAGAAAAAAATTGGTTTCAGCATTCCTAATGCTGGCTTTCAGCTGAAAACTAATTGGAAATGCTCGTCAAACACCTCAGCATGTTCTCAATGGACTTTCGAGACCGAAAGCCACTTGAAAATGTCAAATTAAATGCACTCTTAGTAAGATATGTAAGTTCTCTATTTTCAAATCATTCATTGGTAAAATTATGAGTTCAAATGCATAAGTACTCTATCCTTAATTTGAAGTCCAATCCTGAAGAATGTACATAGTGAAGTTGAACATACATTGAACGTGGCATAAAGTATTTGCAACTCACATAATGCTGGTTAAAATAAAATAAAAAAAACTAGACTTCGTTTCCGTTTTCCGACGACAACATCATGTGCTAGCAAAATAAAGATCATTGCAAGCATTAATAGGCTCCTTCATTCAATCGACACCTCCATTACCTTAGTCCACCACTATCTCCATGATCACTTTTCTCACCAAAAGTTGACAAAAACACATTCTTCTAGTCCACCAAACGTGCGGTAGGTTAAGACCAACCCATGTTTTGTATTTATCTAATAACGAAAAAGCTGGATGAGGCTAATTGGCTCTTTCTAGCTTTTACGAGGAAAGTAAAAGTAGTGGGATCATATATTCATGTATAATACTGGAATCCCGTCAAGAGGCGCGGGCCACAGGTCGCACATAAAACGCTGGTTCCCACGAATATGATATCCTAAACCAAATCGAACATGCACCTATATTAATTATATAAGCATCAAAGTGTGAAAACAATCGCCGAAATGATTATGAGATCAAGCAAATGCGAGACGAATTGAGTGACGAAACTTTCCCGTTCATGTAATTGGGTTGTGGCCATTTTGACATGTGCTTATGCAAATTTGATATGAACTAGTTCACTTTCCGTTAGATTGGCAGCAATTTTGTTGACGAAGTCAACCTTCTGGAAATAATGAGAACAAAAGCTAATCTCAAACCTTCTATCTTTATTCATACTTCAGATTGCACGAATTTCTATTGCGGACCACGGTTACTAAAACCTGCAACGCGCTCTTGTACCTATTCCCGTGATGCTGCAAATTGTGTGGTTTAGCGTCACGATTGATTGGTTAGAAGGAAAAATTATTCAAAAAGTCATAAATATATTGCACGGTTACAAATTAAATCCTAAACTTTTTAGTTATGTCAATTTAATCCTAAATCTTATAACAATTTAACAATATAGTCCTCCAGGGTTAATTTTAGCCGATTGCTGACGTGGCAATTCAGTCAACATTGATTGTCCTACGTGGCATGGCGTCAGCACTAATGGGGATGTTTTTTCTAAGATTTTTTTTAAATTTCAGATTTTTTTCTATTTTTTTATTTCCTTTCTCTTTTCTCTTTTTCCCCTATTTTCCTCCACCATTCGCCGGGCTTCGGTAATGGCTAGAAGAGGCCACCGGTCATGCTGCCTCCTTCTGGCGATCAGCAGAGGGAAACAGGGGAAAAAAAGAGAAAGGAAAGAAAATAAAGAAAAGAAATTGAAAAAAGGAAAAAAATCAGAAAATTGCAAAAAAAAATTATAAAAATCGTCCACGTTAGCGTTGGCCATGCCACGTAGGACTATCAACTATCAACACTGACTAGACAGTTACGTTAGCAATTTATGGCCAAAATTAGTCAGAGGACAACATTAGAAACCAGTTTTCTTCATAGCATATGAAGCCATATAAGAAACTTGGTCCTGAGTTTAGTCTGTAAAGCACTGCCTTGATACCAGCATCGATTAGATTGAAATCGTAAGGTTCACCGGGGGTACATGCGGCGGGCACATTGACCGATGAAGGTCCATTCCAGCATTTGACAATAGTTAGTGGCGGAAGTAGAAGGAGGAGGAGGAGGAGGCGGCGGCTGGGAAAAGGAGCGGGTAAACGAGAAGGGATTATCCGACCAGGGAGGACCATTGAGGTGAGTGCAAGTAAGGTAAGGTGTTTCGAGCGGCAACTAGAAGAAGGAATGCCTCTTGTTGTAATGCCCTGGGGTCTGCCACTGTACACATATTATCCGCTTTGGGCCCCACTGGGTCCTCACGGCTTTAAATCGCATTATCGTTCCCTCTCCCAAGCCCAAAATTGTCCTCTTTGGGATGCAGGACTCACCTGTCCTATCCCCTCAAGGTTTTGTTCTCAGTACAGTGGAAGCTTGTGTAAAGCATGTTTGTACATATAGAGAATTCTGAACCTTATAAACTAGTTCAGGACTCCCCCTAGGCGATGTGGGATAAGAGAGGCTCTCCCTCCCTTCCCTGCGCACGTCCAAGGACCGAGGCGTAGGCTGTCACACTTGTAACTAGAGATCTGCAAATGATGATGCCTTTTATTAACAAGCGGTCTCTTTCAAGCAGAAAGGCTTCGAAGTCTGGACTAGCCTATTCCTGCTTCAGACTGCAAAAAATAAACACTTTGGTCCACGGAATATGAAAGGGTCATTCACGATAGCAGCTGCGGGTTGCTATTTATTTATTGAGCTCAGACTAATGGAGTATTGAGTACGTTCATAAGAACTTCGTTGAACAACCAATAAGGAATATGATGAGCACCTTCTTATCAAGTGCTTGTATAGCTGATGCGCAATCTAATCCAATTCTTATTGAGCTTTGGGATACTGTCACATATCACGCAGGCACAGAACCCATTTTTTGTCAGAACCCATTTTAGAGGGCCTCTTTTTGGGTCTATTGCAGTAACCATATCGATAGGAATTGCGGAAACAGCGTTGGTTTGATTGATTCCACTTCCAATAAGTTTTCTCTGTACAAACTAAGCTACTTAGGCACGCGTGATGCACGCGCAGATTAAAAGGACAAAAAAAAAAGGAACGTTGGAAACATAATGTCGTATTTCAAATTATTCATTGGTAAATTTTGTGAGTTCAAATGCATAAGTACCCTATTTGCATCATGAACATTACTGGGCATTACTGAGTATGGTAAAGGAGAATGCTAGTTAAATTAAAGAAGCTAGAATTCTTTTCCATTTTCCTGCAACATCATCATCCGTTGGCAAATAAAAATCACTGGTAAGTCTTGTCCGGCTCCTTTGTTCCGTCAACTCTACTATTTACCTCAGACCAGCTCCATCTCCATAAATATCTTCTTGACAAAAGTCAAAAGATGGTTGGCTATCCTGATTTGGACTAAAACACAGACCATCTCAAATGATGAATAGGCTTACTTTAGATTTAGAAAGAACACTCATAATGTTGATTTATTGATCCATTTTCTAGAATTTCCTAGATTTACTAACTACAATCTAGAGCTGGATGAAGTTTGGGTAGTAAGAGATTATGCCCCAGAATATGTCCAGCATGTAAGAAGCGCAAAATCTCTGTAACAAGTCAGAGATAATTTGGTTGAAGGCAGTGGATGATGTCACTAGAGTCGGTTGTAATTGCCTATGAGAAGGCTTGCATCTGTTCGTGTTTGAAGTGTGGGAGGAGCTCATAAATCCACATCCTTAGCTCCTCCAACATGCCTCCATCAACTATATTTGTGAAACCATTTTCCTTTATCCCAGGACCTATATCCTTGAAATTATCCTATTTTGTTCCCTTGTCCATCCTCTACCAAATACTTGTTACACATATATACATTTGCACATCACTACCGAAAACTATGAGTGACATCAAAACCATGCTTCCGCGCAATCAAATTCTCAACAGCAGAAAAAGGAAATGTTTTACTTGAATACCCCATTTAAATGCTACTTTTGACCGTCATGCATCATTCTCTTGTCCTTTGAGATTATGTCAGCACCTATGTGTTTCGAAATGAAACTCATTCACCCCATTCATACCATTATCTGACAGGAAAGACTTGATACCGAAGGTTTAATAATGCAATGAGAGCACTTAAAGAATTAATGCGTAGGAGCTTATAATAAAAACAAGTTCTGTTAACCTAGGACCCAATCATCACGAGGCTAGCTTGGTAAATTGATTGACAATGTGATTGTTGTGATCTGAACGAACTGAGAAGCCCAGCTCTATCAAAGGAGTCACTCCATCGACGCGTCAGGGCTTATCTTGGAAACTAGTTTTCTTCACCTAGGACCTGATAATTGCAAGGCTGATAGCTCAGTAATATTGTCAACAATCTCCTTGCTGTGACTAGAAGGAACTGAGAAGCTATAACTTGAACTATCTATACTAACTAAGCCCTCCAAGCATTTAACCACCGCAGACATGGAAGGCCTCTTCCTATAATCATCTAGAAGACACCATGCAGCGATTTTCATCATCTTGACAGCTTCTTGGCTGTGCAGTTGCATGTCACCACTGGACTTATCAACCATGTCCAGTAGTTGCTCTTGTTCTGCTTTGCACTTGAAAAGGGTTAACGTATGCATTTCATCACTCGGCAAAGAGCGGTCCATGTTTTTCCTCCCACATAGAATTTCTAACATCACAATGCCGAAACTGTACACATCTACCTTTTCCGTGATAACAGAGCTTAACCACTCCGGAGCAAGGTAACCTGGTGTTCCTCGCATGGTCGTCATAACATGGCTTTGGTCCTTATCAATTAGCTTTGACAACCCAAAATCGGCAAGCTTCGCATTGAAATGTTCATCCAAAAGTATATTTTGGGGTTTGATGTCTAAGTGAATTATTTTTTGATGGCATTCCTCATGGAGATAGGCTAGTCCTTTGGCAATGTCGAGGATAATCTTTCTCCTCACTTGCCAACAGATGTCAAACTCTCGATCATTATGGAAGATCCATTTATCAAGAGAACCATTGCACATGTACTCGTAGACTAAAAGCCTATGCGATTTTTCAGCACAAAACCCAAGTAGTCTTACCAGATTGACATGATGGATAGTGCCAATGGTTCCAGCCTCGGCCAAGAATGACTTCTTTATCTGAGCAAAACCATGAAGGCGCTTGACTGCAATCCTAGTGCCATTGGGTGAAGTTCCTAGAAACACCGAGCCAAATCCTCCTTCCCCTAGCTTGATGCTGAAATCTCCTGTCATGGCCTTCAAGTCCTCGTAAGGGAATCGAGTTATCTGAAGCCTTGGTAAGTCTGGATCATCATCCTCAACAGCGTTTCTTCTCACCTTATTTGAAATAATAATCCCAAATAGGCTTACTAAGAACAGGGAAACTGCTCCAGCAGTAGTCCCTAGTATTAGCACGGTTCGTGTCCTCTTCTTTCTTGGAAAGGTTGGTGATTTCTTGGTGTCTGAACTATTGGTGAATTTGATAAATGCTTTGGTGGAATAGTTCCTGTATAAGTCGTCCATAAGGGAAAACGAATCTGATAATAGATAGCAGTCTCCACCAGAGTAAATTGTTTGGTTACGAAACAGTGCCATTGTGCATGAGCACCCTTTCCTCAAACACGCTTCCTTGCATGTCTCTGCAGTTGTGTTTGGGATGTCAACACTCGTACCATTAAGCAACAAAGCAAAGTAGGTGACATCCTCAACTGCAACGAAAGTGTTATTGCGCGAATCACAAGAGATAGGTGAGGTGCGATTGCAACCGGAATATGGATCCATCTCTTCAACTTGCTTTGTCCCGCTTGGACACCTACACTGAAGGCCATGTGAACAAATGCCATAACTCCCACACGCGAGTGGATAACGGCAACCTCCAACTTGATCCGCAAGAAGATCCACTGTGTTCCAATCATTGGAGTACTCGTCGTAAACATAATGCTTCAGATGCCCATCTTTCTCCAGACGGATAAACTGAGCCAATAATGTTGAGGGAAAATCAAACTCACCGAAGCTTCCGTTCTTGTAAGGTGCTGCGACCTGTCCAACGTCGCTCGTCATTTTGTTTACATTGCCCGTTCTGTAGTAAATTTGGGTAGAATAGCTTGTAGTTACAGATGCAACAAAGCCAATGCGCTCATCAGTTGTGAACGTGTAGACCCACGCAATCCCATCCGACATGCTTGATGTCGCGGTTAGGTTCATGCCTGGACGTAGCACCTGTCCAGGAAGAATTCCGTTTGCAGGGTGATCGAAAGACTGCCAGATGATGGCATCTTTTCTGTCGTAGAGCACGACATTTCCGACTTCAGTCAAGTTTAAACCTACAGCTGACTCGCCAGCGGTATTTGTGGACCAAATCTTGTTTCCATCGTCACCCAGTAAAACTAAATCGCCCTCCTTGGTGAGTAGCACTTGGGCAGTCCTCATGGGTTCCTGACTGACGAACCAAACTAACACCGGATTGATGTTTTTCATGTCTTGCGTCGGTTGGAAAACAAACAGGCCAAAATAGCAGAGACTGCCACCATAGCATATGAAGCCATATAAGAAACTTGGTCCTGAGTTTAGCGTGCAAAGCACGGCCTTGATACCAGCATTGGCTAGATTGAAGTCGTACGGTTCACTGGCGGTCCATGAGGCGGGAACACTGACCGATGAAGGTCCATTCCAGAATTTGGCGATAGTTAGTGGCGAAAGTACCAGGAGGAGGAGGAGGCTCGGAAAATGAGCTGCGAAACAGGAAGGGATTAGCCGATCAGGTAAGACCATTGAGTTGCGTGCAGGTAAGATCAGGTGGCAACTAGAAGAAGGAATGCCTCTTTACAAGACATCCAAGAGTGACATGCCTTGTGCAAATAAGAGGTGTCTTTCCTGTAGGAAGACTTTGACGTCTGGACTTAGCCTATTCCTGCCTCAGACCGCGAGAATCTCTCTTAATCCTTATCTTCAATTGAGATGGTTCATTTTACACCTTAGCGGAGAATTTGACTTACGAAGAGCTGCCTATTCACATGGTTGACAAGAAGGATTAGGTATTGCGACGGCAAACTATTCCACAATCCAATGGCAAAATCACACGGAGAGAGGCTACTTGGGAGCTTGAGGAGCAGGGAAGACGCAAATACCAACATTTATTTGAAAGTTGAAATAAGTTCAAATTTCGTAAATTTTGAAAACGGAATTTATTTTTAAGGAGGGTGGAACGTAAGAATTGACATCAAAGGAGGGGAAAAAGCTTAAGGAAAAAAAAAATAGAAAGGAGTATAAGACTTAGGTTTCGTTCGTTTCGCAAAAAATATTACGTTTTTGGAAAATGTTTTCTAAGAAGTCATTTTCCTGGAAAATGACACAATTTTTCGGTATTCCGCTAAAATCTGAAAAATCTCGAAAAATATTTTCCGTTATTCGGTAGGAAAAGATTTTCCTCCTTGCAATACTTTTAATATTTTAATATTTTTTATTTTTTAAAAATATTTTTAATTTTCGTTTTATTCTTTTTCCTTCTTCTTCTTCTCTGGCAGGTCTTCAGCCACGGCGGCGGTCAACGACCAGCTGAGGAAGAAGAAGAAGAAGGAAAAAAAATATATTGAAAATAAATGGTGAAAGAAGAAGGAGGAGGAAAATGCTTTCGTCTTTTGAAAAAGAGGAAGTCATTTTCCTCAAAAGTGAATTGAATGTATTTTATCCATAAGAAGGAAAATATTTTCTGTGAGAAGTTATTTTTCGTGAAACGAACGTTGCCTTAATCCTGATCAATAAAGGTGGGGACAACAATATTAAATAACTTAAGAAGAAGAAGAGGAGGAGAAGAAAGAGAGAGAGAGAATGGACGACAAATTCAAGTAAAATAATATCTCAATCACAAATCGGCTCAATTAAGCTTAATTGTCTAAAGTGATTATTTAAAGCTATATGCTACACGGAGCTCGAACTCGAAATTCTAAAATTTCGCACCAATAAAGTCGTTACTTCGAATCGACTCCCCGTCAAACCACGGCTCCACTCTCCCTAATTCATGACTTACATGAAATTCCACGACTTAACAACTTCAAAATCGGGTCTCACAATTCAAAATTTACCTAACTCCAAATTTAATTTTGATTAAATGAAGGAAGAGTTTGAATCCTCATCAGGCACTAGTAAACGAAGTTGATTTGACTCGAGAGCTCGGAGCGCGCGTGCTCTCCTTTTTCCTTTCTTTTCCTTCCTTCCTGTTTCCCTCACCCTTTGATGAGAGATACGAGCAAGGGGGGGCCGTCTCTCACTCTGCGATCTGATCTCTTTTCTCTTTTCTCTTTTCTCTTTATCTCTCTCTTTCTTCTCTTCTTCTCCTGTCATTTAATTTTGCTCTCCCCTCCTTTATTGACCAAGACTAAGCAAGTCTTCCAGTCCTTTGTCCTTTCTACTTCTTTTTTTTGTCATTTTGTTTTTTCCCCCTCCTTTGACGTCAATTCTTACGGTTCACGAGTCAATAAGAAACACTTTGGTCCACGGAAAATGAAAGGGGTCATTCAAGGAAGCTGCTGCGCTGCAGCTTCCTTTTTGTTAAGTTCGCACTACTGGAGTATTGAGTACGTTCATAAGAATTTCGTTGAACCACCAATAGGGAATATGATGAGCCCCTTCTTATCAAGTGCCTGTATAGCTGCCGCGCAATCTAATCCAATTCTTACATAGAGAAAATGACGGTAGGAAACATGGAGCTTTGGGATACTGTCGCATATCACGCAGGCACAGAACACATTTTAGAGGACCTCTTTTCGGGTCTATTGCAGTAACTATACTGATAGAAATTGCAGAAACCACTCTGGTTTGATTGATTCCACTTCCAATATGTTTTTCTCTGTACAAACTAAGCTACTTAGGCACACGTGATGCGCGAAAAAAAAAAAACAGAGGAACGTTGGAAATATGATGTCATATTTCAAGTTATCCATTGGTAAATTTGTGAGTTCAAAGGAATAGGTACTCTATTTGCATCATGAACATTACTAGGCATTACTGGGTATGGTAAAAGAGAATGCTAGTTAAATAAAAGAAACTAGAATTCTTTTCCATTTTCTTTTCAACAACTTCATCCATTGGCAAAATGAAAATCACTGGTAAGTCTTGTCCGGCTCCTTTTTTCCGTCAAGTCTACTATTTGCCTCGGACCAGCTCCATTTCCATGAATATCTTTTTGATTAAAGTCAAAGATGGTCGGCTATCTTGATTTGGACTGGAACACACACCATCGTCTAGTCAACCAAACGCGTCGGTGAGGTTAAAGACTAAAGGCCCCTTTCTTAGTGAAAATTTCTATTTTTTTTTCTAAAATCAGTTTGAGAATAAAAATTCATTTGCTAAATTTTTTATGCCCGGGCATAATTTTGCAAAAAATTATTTCTTGAATCAATTTTAGAACAAAATCAAGAAGCAAAAAAAAGTAACTTCTTAATTTTGAAACAATTTTTTCATTTATGATTCTTCTGGATTTTCTTCTTTTTTCTTGGTTTATTCTTTTTCTTCTTCCCGGCTTGTCGCCGCTTGCCACCTGCCTACCTCCGGCCGATCACTGCCATTGGCCACAAGCCAAGGCCGACAATGGCGTCGCATCCCTCGCCGCCTGGGTGAGAGCATCTCACTGCTGCGACGACGAGGCCTCGCCTAGCCATGGCGACGGCGAGGTCGGCCTTGCCAAATCTGGGTGAGGTCGAGCCTCGCCTGGCCAAGGCAAGGTCGGTAGCGAGGGCCGCGACGCCCTATCCGGCCCTAGCATGTAGCCAGTCGTCAGCGCTGTTGACTAGCCATGGCCAAGGAAGGCAAGGAAAAAAAAGGAAAAAAAAGAAAGAAATATTAAAAATTTTAAAATATTATTAATAAAAAGAAATTTTGTGTAGTTATCAAATGCATTTTTGTTCTTTTGTTATTTTATGAATAAAAATTTTGGGCAGTTACCAAATACTTTTAAATGCTTAAAAATTGTTCTCTAGCATGGAATAAAAATGAATCATTTTTTAGGAGAATTTGTTCCTGGACACAGAATGATTGTCATGTATAGCCTAACTTTGTTTTGTATGTAATGAACATGTTTTCTCAATCAATGAATAGCTTATTTTAGATTTAGAAAGAACACTCGTAAGTCTATCTAATCCAAGCATTTTCTTCAATCGTTATGCTAAACTTGTAAGTTTTGGGTAAAATATGCTGAAATAGAATACTAAACTAAAGTGAAGTTTTGCCAATATTAACCATATAAACATCAATGGGTGAATTACTCGCGGAAAAGGTTGTGAAATCAAGCAAATACAATGTCAATTGAGTGATAAAATTTCTCCATTTACGTAAGTGGGCCATGGCCATGTTAACAAGTGCCTGTGCATATTTCATAGGAACTAGTTCAATTTCCATATATTGAGTCTATAGAATAAAAAAAGAATTAATTGTATTGAAAACATTTAATGTTCCCTTTTGTCATGAGAGTAAGGCATCCCCAAACGTGACAATTGACATTGCCTGGTATTGCCCTGAGAGATTTCCGGTAATTTTATTGACGAAGCAAATGACTTGATTGATCTTTAACCAGAAACTCTAAAACTTTACTGTAGGAACAATAAGTTTTAGCTCTTGATTGTATTTTATATAGATTTTAGTTATGGATATTCGGTGTACTTACTTTCTGTTGAGAGAAGGGGGTTCACCGATGACCACCGTTTCCATTACTAAAAAGGATTTAAGAAACCGTGACGAGAGATGTGTTAGAGACTCGCGATGTAATGCTGCCATTTCTCAACCTTTAGGCTCTGAATGGTGTTCTTTTTTCTTTTTCTTTTATATAGTTGATTAACTAGACATGGTGCTGTTGGCTCGATATGACTTCACTTATCCTTTCTTGCTTTCTCCTCACTACATACATTGATGTCGTGTATCAAGAAAAGTTGTCCCAGATGATAATCTTGGTTTATATAGTCTATAGGTCACGTCGTATCAGCTGAGGAATTCCATGTTTCGAGATGTACATACTTTTTACTAACATTGGGTTTTATCCTGATGAAAAAATATACTGACTTAAAACATTCGAGTCAATGTCTTTCGTATCACGTACAAATTTTTGTATGATCATGACCTACGGTGATTCTTCTACAGTCAAAAGGCAAAATCAATCAGCTCTTTATCTCTAAACTAAATTGGAGAAAATGTCGCACACTCTTTTGTGTTGATTGTTGGCCATTAAGTTCTTCCAGAAGCACTTGATTTGCAATTTTTGCAGGTTCTTCACAGCCTGCTTTAGTAGCTGATGAACTGAACAACTCAGGTAGGTCTCAGCGATGATGCTGGGGAAAAAAGAGAGTAGAGGACTAGGCAACCATCAAGGTAAAGCATGTATCAAAGTTTGGTTTCGCTTGCGTTAAGATTAAAAATTGTTAGAAAAACAAACAAGAACATTACTATCAACAGAAGGAAACTGCTCAAACAAAGAAATGGCTTCCACTATGAATGACTCCTAATGTGTTCACGCGTTACAGCAATAAAAATCCTACAATGGGCCAGATGAGAAGGGAGAATAGAAGAATATGGCAGAAATGCGAAAGCAGAATGCTCGAAATATTCTAGCTTACAGTTACATGCTTAAAATCTTGGAAAATAAGGGACAACGGCCATCCCATTGAAAGTCCATCTCACGATATGAAGATGTGCCGCTTAGCAGTCTCTTAGTGACCCTCTACATGCTTAACTTCCTGGAAAAAAAGGCAAAAACGGCCGCCCCATTGGAAGTACATCTGATTATATGAAGATGTGCGGCTTAGCAGTTTCTTGTTAGTATTCCAAGTTGCCCGTCTTCGTATCAGAAGCAATTTGGGCCTTGCTGTGATTAAAAAGGCAAGCCCAAGAAACCAAGACACAACCATTTTGCTCGAGAACAACAAACCGATGCATGTAAAGCAGAAAAAGAAAAAGGTTCACTTGAATACCCCATTTAAATGCTGCCTTTGACCATGTTCATCATCCTCTTGTCCTTTGAGATTACGTCAGCTCCTCTGTGTTTGGAAATGAAACACATTTGCCCCATTTATACCATTATCGGACGGGAAGACTTGATACCGAAGGTTTAATGATGCAATAACAGCTCTTAAAGAACTAGTATGCAGGACCTTATAAGCGAAACAAGTTCTGTTCACCTGGGTCCTGATCATTGTGAGGCTAGCTCGGTAAATTGATCACAAGGTGATCACTGTAATCTGGACAAACTGAGAAGCTCAGCACTATTAGGAGTTACTCCATCGAAGTGTCAGAGCTTATCCAGGAAACTAGTTTTCTTCACCGAGGACCTGATAATTGCAAGGCTGATAGCTCAGTAACTTCATCAACAATTTGCTTGCTGTGACCGGAAGGAACTGAGAAGCTATAACTTGAGCTATCTATACTAACCAAACCCTCCAAGCATTTAACCACTGCAGACATTGATGGCCTCGTACTATAATCATCTTGCAAACACCATGCTGCGATTTTCATCATCTTGACAACTTCTTGGCCGTGTAGTTGCATGTCACTACTGTATTTATCAACCATGTCCAGTAGTTGTTCTTGTTCTGCTTTGCACTTGAAAAGGGTCAACATATGCACTTCATCACTCGGCAAAGAGCGGTCCACATTTTTCCTCCCACATAGGATTTCTAACATAACAATGCCAAAACTGTACACATCTACCTTTTCCGTGATAACAGAGCTTAACCACTCTGGAGCAAGGTAGCCTGGTGTTCCTCGCATGGTAGTCATAACTTGGCTTTGGTCCTTATCAATTAGCTTGGACAGCCCAAAATCAGCTAGCTTCGCATTGAAACATTCATCCAGTAGTATATTTTGGGGTTTGATGTCTAAGTGCATTATTTTTTGGTGGCATTCCTCATGGAGATAGGCTAGTCCTTTGGCAATGTGGAGGATAATCTTTCTCCTCACTTGCCAAAGGATATTAAACTCTTGATCTTTATGGAAGATCCACTTATCAAGAGAACCATTGCACATGTACTCATAGACTAAAAGCCTACGTGATTTTTCAGCACAAAATCCAAGTAGTCTTACCAGATTGACATGATGGATAGTGCCAATGGTTCCGACCTCGGCCAAGAATGACTTTTTTATTTGACCAAAACCATCAAGGCGCTTGACTGCAATCCTAACGCCACTGGGTAAAGTTCCTAGAAACACCGAGCCAAATCCTCCTTCCCCAAGCTTGTTGTTGAAATCTCCTGTCATGGACTTCAAGTCCTCATAAGGGAATCGAGTTAGATGCAGCCTCTGTAAGTCTGGATCATCATCCTCGAAATCATCTGCTTTGACCTTACATCGGAGAAAAAAGCAATATATGCAAACTAAACACATCAACATGACTCCAACAGTAGTCCCTATTATGATCATAGTCCGTGCCCTTCCCCTTCTTGTCGATGATGACGTCGGATTTCCTGAAGCATTGTCGACTTTAATCAATGCTAAGGCATTAGGGGCATGGCCCATGTTAGTGTTATCCATCAACGAAAATGAATCTGATAACAAATAGCAGTCTCCACCGAAGAAAGCGGTTTCATTGTGAAATAGTGCCATTGTGCATGAGCACCCTTTACTCAAACAAGCTTCCTTGCAAATCTCTACAGTTGTGTTTGAGATATCGGCACGAATAACATCAGAAAAAGCAAAGTAGTAGATATTACTAACTGCTGCAAAAGTGTGATTCGGAGAATCGCAAGAGATAGACATGCTAGCATTGCAACCCTTGGCCGGCCGCCGCTCTTCAATTTGCTTGAAATATCCTGTCTCACTTGGACAATCACATTGAGGGCCTATAGACGTATCTGAACAAATGCCATAACTCCCACAGACCTGTGGATAACCGCAATCATTGATCCTATCCTTAAGAAGATCCTCCTTCTTCCAGTTATAGTTCCCATCGTGAACGTAATGTCTCAGATGCCCATCAGGCTCCAGCATGATAAACTGAGCCAATGATGTGGCAGGAAGATCAAACTCACCGAAGCTTTTATTTCCGTAAAGTGCTGCAACCTGTCCGATGTTGCTTGTCATTTTGCTTACATTACTCGTTCAGTAGTAAGTTTGCGAAGAACTGGGTTTTGTTACAGATGCAACAAAGCCTACATGATCCTCGACGGCGAACGTGTAGATCAGTGCCCTCCCATCTGGCACTGGCGACGTTAGTTTCATTCCGGGATGTAGTGCCTGTCCAGGAAGTAAACAATCTGCAGGGTGATCGAAAGACTGCCAAATGACAGCGTTGCTTCTATCATAGAGCACGACGTTTCCAGCTTCAGTCAAGTTTAACGCCATGGCTGACTTACGCTTAGTATCCGTGGACCAAATCTTGTTGCCATCGTCGCCCAGTAAGACTAAATCGCCCTCCTCAGTGAGTTGCAGCCGGGCGGCGTGCTTCATGGGTTTACCATGGTTAGCTGACCACACGATTACTGGCTGGATGCTTTTCATGTCCTCAATCAATTGGAAAATGAACAGGCCAAAGTAGCAGACACTTTCATAATAGCATGTGAAGCCATAAAAGAAACTTGGCCCCGAGGTTTGCCTGTAAAGCACGATCTTGATGCTTACCTGAAGGTCAGCTCGAGTCAGATTGTAGTCGTAAGGTCTACCAGCGGTCCACTCAGCAGGAAGACTAACTGATGAAGGTCCATTCCAGGATTCGGCCATACTTAGTGATGGAAGGAGGAGGAGGAGGAGGAGGAGGAGAGTGGGAGAAGGAGCACAGGAACAAGAAGAAATTATCCCACCAGAGACCATTTAGAGCTTTGTGCGAGGAATGTCTCTTGCAAGATATTATCTGCGACCGAGGGATAGTCATGAACTCAGGAACAACGGGATGATATCACTGACTGCAACTTTTTTTTCGACGTCTTCCCTTCGCTAATCTCACACGGTGTTGAATTTCTATCTTTGGGTTGTCGCCACAAATACAGAAGTGTTGAAATTTCTCGACCATAGAGTGTGGGGCATCATTGGACTCACCAAGTAGGCCAGATCTTAGAGCTGAAATTGCTCTCCCTCCCTCTCTCCCCCCCTCGTGCGTTTCATCCGTTCTTCGTCTCTTCAACTTCTGCAGTAGAGGGATTTGACCTAGATCTCTCCCTCCCCTGCCTCATTATTTTCTCGTTTAATTTCTTCTGGTTTCTTTCCTTACTCTCCCGATCTAGTTTTAGATCCGAGAGTTTTGCTCTCCTGATATTAGATATGAGAGCTTTTCTCTCCTATATAATTCTAGATCTAGGAGTTTTAATGAATAAGTACTCCGCCTCCGGTTTTAATAATGTTCACAGTAGCTTTTGTGTCAAATTTGTGCTCATTCAAAGTGTTTTTGTTAAAAGCTTTGGAGTCTCGCACTTGCTAAAGGGCTTATTTTCACAGATGTTAAATATGAGCTTATTCAACAAGTTTATATTGTCTCCGTACGGTGATGGTGTTGGAGACATCGAATCTTAGCACACACCGCCCAAAAGCAAAACCGTAACTATAGATGGAGATCCCAACGTGTGCTCATCACTGATGAAGATGTGTGATTCGGTGATCGACCGCCGATCCTTTCACTTGAACGCAGTCGCAGATATGTTCTTGAAGAACGAGCACGTGATTATCTTTGTCAATCATGCTTTGATGATGTATCTTGATTTCTGATTTTTAGTTTGTTTTGGAGTTTTACAGGCTTGTCCTATTATGGTAACTTTTGAGATTTCCTATTGATCGTTCCGTGTATCATTTTGATAATGAATAAAAATCTCTTTTGACCAAAAAAAAAAGGTAGGCTCGAAGAAATGGATAGATCAACTACCATACACTTACGACGTCTGTATATATCTAGAGAGGGTACATTTTCTTGGGAAAATTTTTAGTCATTATCCGATAAAATAATTGCAACTTTGTGAATTAAGAAAATTCCTAAAAAAGTTATAAACCTATTGCACTTGTGCCAATTCATTCGTAAACTTTTCAATTTGGCCAATTTAGTCTTAAACCTTTTGATAATTTATCAATTGAGTCTATCCGATCAATTTTGGCCGCAAATTAATGATGTGGGCGCCAGTCGTCCTACATGGCACAGGCGTGGAAAATTTTGAACTTTTTGAGTTTTTCTAAATTTTTTATTAATTTTTTTCTTTTCTTATTTCTTATTTCCTTTACTTTTCCTTTTTTTTTATTGTTGAGGCCGTCAGGGGCCCAGCAAGGGAGCTAGGCGAGGGCTCACGGCCCTTGCTCAAAGCTAGGCGAGGGCTCATGGCCCTTGCTCACAGCTGGTTGAGGCTAAGACCGTCATTGTCAGCGGTATGGACTCAATTGGCATATTATTAAAAAGTTTGGGACTAAACTGACAAAATTGAAAGTTTTAGGACTGAATTGACATAAATATAATAGATTTAGGATTTTTTGTTTTTGGTAATGTCCCCTCGTAAATCCAGTCAGCATAGGACATTCATGCCTATTAACTTCATGTCGGCTTCTAATGAAGAATAATTGATTCCACAGAAATTAATACCAAGTGCCTATGCACTAATTCCCAAGAACGATGGCAACCTCCAGTTTGCGCTATATAGTATCAATTCAAAGGACAACATAATTTTATAACTTCTCTCTTTATAGAGACAAGGAGTTAGCACAATTTTCCTCCTGTCTTTTGCTGATAATTTTCAGTATCCCCAGCGCTTCAGTTACTCAGATCGACATGGAAATACGAATCAATTTCACGGGTGCAGAGTTATCAAGTCAAGAAGGGGACGTGCTCGAACTCCAGAAGAACAGGTTCTTTCCAGTATTTATAACTATCCATTAACATCTCTGTGCGCACATTTCCAGTTGTCAGTTTCAATCCTAGCGCCTCTACTCGCTTAAGCGTGCTTCAATGATTAAAAGAATGTGAGTGTAAAGAATAACACGCTCTGGTTGTATTGTACGCCTCGCAACAACATAGGTCAATTCCACTAACATCCATCTTATTTCTTGTCGCTTTCGCATTTCAAATGGCAACTACTAACCAAAGTGTGAAATATCACGATGTACATAAGTTTTGACCGAAAATAGTGTGAAAACCTGGGTCGAGGTAAAGCATCAAAGACAATTTGCTTCACAAGAAGGAACGATTTTACATCATTAGATCAAGGAAAAAGAACGTGCTATCAAAAGAACGAAACTGTTTAAACAAAGAACCGGCTTCCACTGTACATGCCACGGAATTTGGTTCACATGTTACAGCCATAACAATCCCACGGTGGGAACAAATTAGATGGAAGAGTAAAATAAACGGAGATAATCAAATGGCAGAATGCTCGGAATAATTCTAGTATACAATGGTCGTCTTCATGCTTAACATTTAGGGCAAAAAGGCCATCCAATTTGGAATCATATCTCAAGAAATAAAGGTTTGCCGCTCAGCAGTCTTGATGCGTAGAGACAAAATCTGCCTTATGGGAAACCTCTGACAGATGCTCAAGAAAAGAGCATTGCCTTTTAATTAACTGCAGGCAATCAAACCGCAAGGATGCGCAGCCTAAGTCTTACTGACATCCCGAAATGCATATCTTCGTATCAAAAACAGACAGGGCGTTGCATATTAAAATGACCGTCGTGGAGAAACCAAACTCAACACCAGAAGTGATGAGACATTTTCACAAGCTTCAAGAAGCTGACCTGAATGAAAAAGGTACAGGTCAACAAGCGTTCCCAAGCAAATTAAACCAGTTGGTGGCTCAGTGGTTGCTTGAAAACAATAAAGCCATGGCAAGTAAGGAATCATTAGAGATGATATCACCATTACGAAGTTTTGGTAAAAACCAATGAGTTATTTGTTAAATCAAACGTGAAGAGTAAGTTGTTACGTCAAATGTGAAGCATCTCTCTCTCTCTCTCTCTCTCTCTCTCTCTCTCTCTCTCTCTCTCCATCCATCTGACTAATATGTTGTCTTTAAATTCAGCACGAGTTAAAGCGACTCTTAAAGTTCAAAATTGAAAAAGCTATTCCCTCTCTTTTTTATTGCATTTTCATGACAACTAGGATGACAGCCTTGCTTAATCATTATGTTAGTCTAATTCCCAAATAATTGAGCAAAATGGGAGTTTAAGTTCAAGTGATCAAGGTACAGCCCTACTTGACATTATTTCCACGCATGCTGACTCCAACTGTTAGTTTAATTGTAAGTTAGGCGGCAGGTCATAGTACATTCCCCTCAAGGTATTCTCAAGATACCCATGGTGGGTCCTAAGAAAGTGGCATCACCAAGAAATTTGTCATCGAGGACCCTCTTGCGTTGTTTCCTGGCAAGCATTGACCCCTCCCGTCATGTTCAAAAGGGATCAACAAATACTTCTATCCTTTCTATCAAGGGGAAATTTCAATATTCATTCCTGAATGTGGCTAAGCTTAGGTACAACGGTTAGGATGTTTCACTGTAACTTTAAGGCAAAAAGTTTAAGACACAGAATATTTGCAATGCAATGGTAAGGCTACATACTTTCACCTTAACAGACCTTTGGGTCCAATGAAGGACTTTCACAAACTTTGACAGACTTCTGGTCGACATCGATACAGATATGGAAGACTTACATAAAAGATGCTTTCTGAAAAATATGTAATTGCTATGCATCGTCATGCATTTGCAGGCAAGATTTGTAAGCATGACATCAAAGCACAGCTCCACAGATTTTATTAAGTGCAACAGACATGAGATATCAACAGCTATGGTGGGGATAAACTTACTTGAGCCGTATCAAGGGTATTAGATCATATTCCTGCAGTAATCAAGTTTCATCAGCTTGATCATCCATCTCCTCAAGAATAACATATTTTGCCGAAGCATTTGTTGCAGGTGATCCCAAATGATCATCTGCACGATGCCCTTTTTGTAGCTTTTGATATCTGCAGAATCAATGAACAAAAAAATAATTAGTGCTTAACACCACACTGGAAACAAGGAACTAAACAAGTGATTTAGCTAATAAATCGTACAAAAAGACGAGGGACTAAAAATCATAACAGTCAGTCAACAGAGGCAAAACCTCATCAGGAGACAAACTTTCACAGAATAAACTCAATTTACCATCATATTGAAGAAAGACATGTAAGAGCCAAGTAAAAACCTAGTGATGAACTAGCACAGAAAGCATTTTACCTGTGTAATTCTAGATTGCTTCTGCCAATGGACTAAGTAGTCCCCTAGTTTGCCTAAGCAAGTTAAAAACTGACAGAAAAGGCAAGCCAGAACCCTAAAGAGAATTCAAATGACTTGTGCCTCTTTGACACTATTTTGGCCTTAGAGTATCTTAAAGTTACAATAAGCAAAGTACAGATTTGTGGACTTTTTTATGCGAGTTCTAATAATTTGCATCATTGCATGGTTGATATCAAACATGGTTCTCCTAGGTATTATATGATATTATATTATGACTCATTTAAGTAACGTTGCACGCCTTGCATGGTCAGGCCATAGTAGGTCTCACGATAAGGAATTATAGACATAAGAGCATATTCAAATTTCTCGCAACAAGAAATGATAAGCTTATTCTGCTCCTCCACCTACTTTTGGCAGGTAAAAATCTGAGCTCTCAGAGTAAAATATTCTGTTTTGGGTCATTTGGCGATTATCCAAAATTAGTTTGAAACTTTGAATGTTATTACTGTCTGTTAAACAAATCGGCACCGACGTTTCATCATTAATTTTTTCTTAGTTCACATGAAATTAATATAGTAAAATGTGCACCCCAGAAGAAAAACTCTACACTATTGAGGAAAATGAACATCAAAATAATTGAAGAGCAAGAAATGCATATCCTAGTCATCTGTGTATATTCATTACGAGTGACAAAGCATTAAAGTCAAAAATTTGAAGTGATAGCAAAGAAGTGCCAAATATAACTGCATGGTTTACTTATCATGCATGAAGAAAAGAAAATTTTGAAAGAACACATACAACTGCATCTACCATGAACTTACTTGTACCAATTGAATAAACTGACGCCGACCATAATTATCAAGAGACCAAGTCCCTTTAACCAGGTAAATTCATCATGGAAATAGAACACCGCAACCTGAAAAACATCATAGAGTATGAAATAAAATGACTCTGCAACTCCACATGACTAGGGTTTACTTAATAATAACATGCAACAAAAAAATAATTAAAAACGCAAGCTAGTACACTCATAGGTAAATTCAACGCAAAGTACAACTCAACAACCCAAGGCACTGTTATTGTTATGTAAAGTGTCATTGCTAGCACTACACATCTGACAACAACAATGTAAGCGTGTGAGTGACGAAGAAACAAGATACACAGGCTCCATTTATTTCGCGGAATATGAATGATTTGGAAAACATCTTCTTAAAAATAATCGCTTGTTCGTCCACAAAAATATCAAGACATAAATTTTTGTCAATAATGCAAACAACTCTTGATGACTTATTATTTCAAGCGATACAAGCGATCGATTTTAGGAAAATGTTTTCCAAATCATCGATTTCCACAAAACAAATGGAGTTAGTAGCATTATTCTACTGGACCCAAAAAGCCTAGCCACCAATTAACTAACAAGTTGGACATAAATAATTTTCTCGTAGCTGACATCATGGAAGGCCACTCCAGACATAACTCATATAATCTTTATTGGATAAAGTACTTCAGTGTGGTCAGTACTTCCCACATAGCTAGCTAAAAACCCAGTTAGTATTTCAGTATTGAATAAACAGGAGAAGATAACAAGAGTTAAGGAAATTTTCATGTTCTTTTTCATTAATGGACATTTTACTGTAGAATTAAGTTCTCTCTGGATGACAATGAGCTTTTGCAGAAAACAGTGGAACCTTTACAGAAAATTTTAGCACATAGTTCTGAAGATATCCATATAAACTGGTAAGAATGACCTAGAGAGAAGTCCATACCAGAATGGTAACAGCTTCCTTGACAACACCAGCAATCGTAACCGT
Source organism: Syzygium syzygioides (assembly GCA_031216285.1). Lineage (NCBI taxonomy): Eukaryota > Viridiplantae > Streptophyta > Magnoliopsida > Myrtales > Myrtaceae > Syzygium > Syzygium syzygioides. The sequence continues at coordinate 21,267,851 of CM062242.1, forward strand.
AACAGCACTTGTCACTGAGACAAGAATGTACTCAGTTAAAACCTGCAACAAAAGGACAATGTGAAGACATGTCAAACCTCTAAAACAGTAGCAACTAGCAAAAAAGCCTATATAGTAGCAGCAATTAGCAACTCAACTATGTTATTACAAACCAGAAAATGGTGTTCATATACATATATAAAAATAACACACCAGCTTGAAAATGAAACAAGTTCCACCATGTACACAATGTACCTACCATGAAGAAGGCCAGTGTTCCACCCAGAAGCATCAATAAGCAACTTCGTGTGAGATGACGTGAATTATTGAAATAATTATTATTTTTAAATTCGTCCCATGGATCCAAGAAAAGAGAAAGAAAAGCAGTTGCTAACGCCATCACTGGAGCTATGTAGCTCATCAAGGTCAGTGGATCTTTTAAACCTGAAACAAAAGTCAAGAGGTGTGTGCATCATCATCTATAATTTTAAATGAATTCCAAAGACATAAAGTATAACCTTGATTAAATGGCAAGCTTGAGTAAATTCTTTTAGATAAGCTGGCTCAAATAGTAATTTTCACCCCTTTCTTTATAGAAGCTGTACAGCAGAAACTACTATCTATGTAGCAGAACAAACTCCGATTTAGAACTCCTATGTCATCAAACAAATGCCAAAAATCCACCAAAACAATTCAATAAGACCAGGCTTTCGAGAAACTTTAACACTGTCCAAATAGAACTCGCCACATCAATATCTAATGTTCTTGTACAACTATTAACATTATGTTCTGCATTTCACCGGTCATTGTGTATGAAACATTTTACTTTTACGGAGATGAATGGATCAGTATTTTCATCAGGAAAAAAAAAACTTATGCACTCAACAAACAGATAACATAGCATAGGAGCTATAGGCCATTGATGTTGTTCTACTACTGTGAGAGAAAGAAAAGAAACACTTACCATATGCCTCTTTCTTCAGATCAATAACGTCATCAGGATGCAACAGTTTTTTCATTTTTTTCAAAACAGAAATAAAGTTAGTCCAAGCAACTGGCATATCTTTGCTAGAAGAGAGGAAAGAAGCACAATGTATGTCGTACCTGAAGCAGTATTTGAGTCATGCACCAGCGAAATCCAGACATAACAGCAGCAAGCATAACAAAAATGAAACCCCAGAATTCAAATGCAGTCTCCTTCGCAACTGTGGAGCAGAAAATAAAAAAGGCCAAGGAAAAAAAGGAAATTCATGACATCCCAGAAAAAATATTAAGGCCAAGACATCTTGACTCATATATTTTAGAAACTTCCTGCAGTAACTCAAAAAAATTACTGCATCTGGCCCTTTTATGTAAGATACTGGCAAGGCATAATCCATAAATAAATAGAACAAACAAAACAGAAGTCCACTACATACCTGCTAATAAGATTCCAACAGAGATGACAGTGATTATGCCCAAGAGTTTAATGCTGGGAGACTCCAACCTTTAAACATAACATTGAGATAGAACAGGGAATGAACGAGATTTCACTAGGAGATGGATGAAGGATAAAGGAGAGGGATTTGGAATGGCAGGAGCAAATGCATAAATAATGAAACTCTGCTATTCTATGCAAAACAAATTGATCCTTCTTTGTTCTAATATCAAGGAGCAGGATTAAATCAGCCATCACTGGACAACCTAGCCAGCAGGGGTTATCATGACTCTGTGAGGATGTTGCTGTCCAAGACGACTTGGTCAAATGCAAAATTAGCTCTTAAGTATAGATTGAGATAGAACAGAGAATGACAGTGATTATACCCAAGAGTTTAATGCATAGAACAGAGAATGACAGTGATTATACCCAAGAGTTTAATGCTGGGAGACTCCAACCTTTAAACATAACATCGAGATAGAACAGGGAATGAAGGTGATTTCACTAGGACATGGATAAAGGACAAAGGAGAGGGATTTGCAATGGTATGAGCAAATGCATATATAATGAAACTCTGCTATACTATGCAAAAAAATTGATCCTTCTTTGTTCTAATATCAAGAAGCAGGATTAAATCAGCCATCACTGCACAACCTAGCTAACAGGGGATATCATGACTCTGTGAGGATGTTGCTGTCCAAGATGACTTGGTCAAACACAAAAAATTAACTCTTAGGTATAGAGGATTCCATCCCACTCCCAACAGATATTGAAGGAATGAAAAGAGAGCCAGGAGAAGAATATCAATACTTGGTATACACATACAACAATGAAAAATTTACCAGACCGAAACAGACATTCAACTAGATGACTACTAAAACAGAGAATAGTTACTAAACATCTATTCTGAAACAAGAAATTCCGATAAAATTAGGGATCTTAAAGGAGTGTGAGACACAATTATGGGCCATATAAATCATAGTGACTCTTTGAAGCAGGATGGTAATGCTAGTCCTACAACATCCTAGCAAAATTACAGAAGTTGCAGAAATTATGATGCGGTAAAGGTTAAGAAGAGAAATTCACCTGAAAGCAAAAGCAAACAATAAAAGAAATATAGGAGCTGCTGATTTACACTGCAAAAGGAAAAAAAAACAGAGTTGAACTTGACTGAGTAGCGAGAGATGATTAATAGAACTATAAATGAGCCTATGAAACATAGAATCAAGCAAACTAAGAAAGCATAAGCAAGTATCTCTAACATACAAAGGATAACAACCAACCATCGTTGCAAATGTAACAGAGATGAAAACGAGGGATTCGTTGCTGAGGTTCACATCCATGGCCGTTGCAAGGGCAGTCGGTACAACTGTGAAAGGCAAATTCCATCTGTCGCATTAGTTGATAGAAAGTTAATTAACTAATTTTTAAAAGTACTGCAGAAAGAAATGTAAATATCCAGTGATTGTGAACAAAACCAACCCTAGGAAAACTAAAGAATCAAATTGGTCGCATTTATTTCAGCAAAGAGGCCCTCATGGATATATTTCTGAAGCCAAAAATGTAAGCTTTTAAATTGGACATGCATCACGGTATCTATGCTAAACACCACTGTAACTTGGACACATTTTTAAGACATCAAGTATCTAAAAGAGATTCCATTATAATGCAAAACCAGGGCAACCTTTTATGGGAAAAAAAAAGAATTGATAGTCCGTTAGCTTACCTCTGACAAAGTAGTCTGTCCATGACATTGTAACCTTAGTTTGATATTTATGAGACCAAAACCAAGTGATGCCCTTTGATAAAACGGCTTGCATAGTGAAGTGGATAGTATTCATCAACATGGGAGCGGGGAACTTTCCCATGTCATCTCCTAGTAGAGTTTTGTTGTACCTACGCACATCATGGGGGGAATACAATGAACGAGTATGTCAACATGCCACTTAAATAAGGGAAATGGGTATTTCTCAAGATTGACTAGAAAATGGAGAGACTTACAGGGTCAAAAGGGTGCTGAAAGTGTACCATACAAGTATGAAAAACAATGTCTTCAGCACATTAGCAGCAGAGATAGAACTCTCGGAATTTGGTGCAGATACTTCATGACCACTAATAGAACTAAGGCCATCTGCACCAACATTTGAGAGATTTCTCTCACTAACGGATCCATTTTCAATATTTAGGGAAGAATACTTCTCAGATTCACTTCCTTCTCCATGTATAGAAGGATTGTCCACACTGCTTCCATTCATATGCAAAGTATCCATCTGGAACTTACTATACTGATATCTACTGTAGCCTAGAAATCCATTTCCCTGCTCGTTCTGCCGGAGAAACGGCAATTCAAAATCAGGCTCTTCGATCGATTCATCAGAGTTTTCTTTCTGGATATTCAAAAGAACTCCGCCATCCTCATTGCACCATCGTGAGAAAGAAGGCTCTCGCCGTAGATTAACGACCTGGCTTCCACTTTGAGTGCAGCTTCTAACGGTGTGTTCAACCTCTTCTGCAACCAAATCACTGCCTAACATCTCCTTCCTTCACTAGACTTGAGCCATTAACACTACAGGATATTGCCGATATCAGCTTCATTTGATTCACATCTAACAAGACAGCAAACTATACGGGTCCAGCAGCAAAACTACGAGACACACAGTCTCTCATTCAAAAAGTAGTCGATTTGGTCTGTAAGCCGACAAAACTCGGAAGAAATAAACAGTGCCTATCGTACTTCACCCTAACCAGCAACAGATACTTAAATAAGAGTTCCAACTTTTCTGCCACAGCCAATTTCCAAATGTCCGGAAAAGTTGATTCGAGCGACCTTCCCTGCTTCCAGAGAACATATGTAACACTTATGAGAACAAGTTTAACCATTCAACAACCAAAAATACATTCAAGACAATTTCCCTCGCTGTCATGAACAATCCAGGTATTGGAAGCAAAATCGACCTCAGGACATTAAACCAAACAATGAACTGGAACATTTCAACCTCTACGGCGTATCTCTGGTAATCAGAATCAAGCTAAGACAGCAGTCTGGATTCGATTTAATCAGGCAAAAAAAAAAACAGATCGATTTGACATTCTTCCCCGCGGCAATTCTCCACAGGCAAAGAATCGCCTATTCACGCAAGAAGACGCCGTACGAACGAAATCCGAAAAAAAAAACAAAAGTACCGACGCATGATTTCTACACGCTCCGAGCGTAGGGAACAACCGATCGCCATGCACAAGCTCGAGCTACACACGACGATGCAATGTCGGCAGAACCACCGCGGCCTGCCGGAGCTACCGCCATTGAATCGCGACGATCGAAATGCGCGCGAGAGGAGGAGGGAGGGAGGAGAGGCGTGGGATCGACGCTGACCTTGACGGTGCTGCCGCCGTCGACGCGCGGCGGAGAGATCCGAGATCGGGAGGCTTCGCGAATCCGACGGAGAGGCTCTTCTGGCGCGTGGAGCCGAGGCGGCGAAATTTTCCAGACGGGGAATGGCGTGTGGAGCACTTTGGTCTTTCGGCGCCTCCTTCTATTCGCGCTGAGAAATTCCGGGGTGTTTCGGTTTTGGTGTAGTTGTCTGTTGCTGCTGCGCCATCGCCTTCGTCCGTTGGTCTAAGTCGCGTAGATCTGAAGAAAAACATTCTTCCTCTTTTCTATCTTTTTTTTTTACCCCGTTAATTTATCTGCGTTCAAGTCTAATTTTATTTAATGAAAATTATGTACAAAAAAATGGGCCTTCCTCGATTTTTACTCCAGAAATATATAGAAAAAACGAAGAAGGAAATTTATGTTCAGTGCTGATTTTCAATGGAGAGCCACTGGTCATGGCGACAACAAGTCAAATTGTAAATTATTTGTTTTCCTGACATAATCAAGCATTTCTTAATATTAATATCATCAAAAATACCAAACTAATATATTTATGATATATTTACCCCAAACTAATTTTTTTGATCACAAAAAAATATAAACTAATAAATTTATAACAAATTTACCTTCTATTAGTTTTCATTAAATTTGATTAATATCACGAAAAATCATAAACCATAACAAACGAAAGGAAGGTGAAACCCAAAACTGATACGCTCGTTAACTGCCACGTGTCATTTAACTCAGTAATTTAACGGTAAAATTTAACGAAAATTAACGAAATATAAACTTATCACAAACGTAACAATTTGGGGTTTTCAGTAAATTTAACCGAACAGAAATGTATGCCATCCTTTGTCGAACAAGGGCCACGTTCAAGATTACTGCTGCGGGACTGCAGAATCTGTGCGTTTCCTAGCGACAAATGCATTATCAAACCTCTCACCACTAAGCCCTTTTCATGATCTTGGTAGTGTAAAACGTGCGACATGATCATTAGTTAGGACAGGTTGAATACATCAGTTCATACGAATACATCTCTTAACTAGTACCTAGGAGCAGATACTGTTATATCAATGGAAAGAAACAGAGGGATCGCGTATGTGGACAACCACCAAGGAAAATGAATGACCCGACAGCCCATGCAGGTGAAAAAAGGTGTAAAAAACTATGGTGTTCCTAAAGCATAAAAGATATCAACTTCTTCCTTCTGAAGCAAGGCTCCCGACATGCTTTGTGAAGTCGTTTCCGTAATGCGAGTTCCACCAGAACTTCCCGCGATTAGTTGGCTCCATAGGACTCCTGCTTCCATTCCCTTCTCTCCTTTCGGACTGCACTTCCTGAGAGTCAGTCGGGCAAGGGGCTTCGGTGAGGAACTGCTCCCAGAACACATCATTGACGGCGGTCGGCGCGCCAGGCATTTTCTCGAGAATCTGTTCTTTCAAGCTATCCACGTCGTGGACGCAGGGTGGCTCCACATTCACGTCAATCACTGATGATTTGAGGCTAATGTCCATGTTGAGACACACTGATGATGTCTCCGGGCTTTCAAAATGATCTGTACCTAGTGCTAGCTCCGGTGACGATGCCATGTCTTTCGAAGATGGAGGTGACCCAGATGACCAAGGGTGGATATGTCCGTCAGAATTGTCCGAAGATTCTTTTCTCCCGGTGAAACCAGCCGGCAAAGGCAACGATAATGCACCGAAGTCGTGCTGGTCCACGCCTATAGTATTATCAACTCCTTGAAGGAGATTTTCCAGAAGGTGCAAAGATTGCTCCAATTTCTCAACGGAGTCCATATCTATTAGAGAAAAGGGAACTCCAGAGGGATTTTCTTTCTGGAACTTCAAACTCTCTCGCTCGTTCATGTCATCCGAGTCTTGTAAATGATCCAGTTCCAGTAATCTTCTCCTTTTGTTAGGGATATCCAACTGTTGTGTAAGAAGAGAAGCAAATACCGGTTTTTGCATTAATTTAGCCAAAAAGGCCATCACGTGCGTCTGTTTTTGTTCCATGCTTTGGAATTGCTTACGTAGTAGCTGTATTTGGAAATCGACATCCGGATTCTCTCCCTGATATCTTTGAAGCTCCGACTGAAGCAAACTCTTCTCGTGCTGCAGTCTGCTGATTTCCTCCTCATACGCCTGTTTTTCCGTATCAGTCAATCGAACACTCTGCCCTGAATGGCTATGGATTGGTTTGCGTCGGTAGATATTATTCAGAAGGTGTTTCTCCCCTCTTATGAATTCTTCATTTGCAAACTCCCACTGGTCAGGATCTACCTTTCTAAAACCCTGTTCAAGAAACAAATCAAAATCAAAGAATCAGACTAGGAAATTCACATACGTGCATAAATCAAGCATCTTGCCGAAATAGCGTGCTCCGGCATTAAGACAACCCACAAACAATAACAGAAATGATGAGAGTACAGCCAACAGCAAGACGAGAGGGCAAAGTGAAACAAAGACTTGCAATCTATCAACCCAGAAAGGCATTATTCAGGTCACGGCAACCAAAGAGTGGTAGAAGAATTCCCATCAAATTTTAGTGTCATCCTTTCGACTGCATCTCCAACCAAGAAAAAAAGTTCAAAGGAAACCACTAACAACCACTGGTTTCAATTTAGCAAAATCTGCAGACTTGTTGAAAGCACTAAGACCAGATCGAGCACTCCTCATTCCCGTGGCCAAGAATCAATCGATCCGAAAGTATGTAAATACTGGAGATGGATGGAGAACCTCTAACCAGCAAATCATAACTTGATTCAGCATAAAATGTGAAACCGAGAATCTCTAGTACACCAGGTGTGATCTTTTGACTTTTGGAGAGGTCTTTAGTTTTTGTTCACAAACATAGAGAATTCAGTCAGCCACTCTAAGAAGATAAGCAGGAACATATGCAAACATCGAACCAAGTGAAGAATATTGCGGAACGAAAAAGAACCAGGAACTCGGGGGGTTCGGAATCGAATCTTACGTAAGTGTTGAGCTGCCTCACGAAGCTCGAGAAGTTGTTGTGCTTGAAGTACTTGGGGAGCAATTCCCTGGAGAACTCGGGCGGGTTCCACACCACGAAGCTGCATCCACTCTCACTCCAGGACACCAGGAACTCCGTCTGAGGATCATCGACCATCTCGTAGGTCTTGACCAGAAATGGAGCCGGAGCATTTGATTTTCCTTGCGAACCATCCATCGTTGATCGACTCTCTACCAACTTAACATCCAAAGCGCAAACCCCAAGAGCTCCAAGTCAACGAATTTCCTATCAAGCGCCCCGAATTCCGAAGATTTCGAACTCTGAACACGAGAAGTCAGCTGAATTCTCAAGAATTCGATATCGGGGGGAGATCAAGAATCGAATTCAGAAGCCAAGGAAGCTAAAACTTCAAAGCGCAGGTAACAGGACAAGCTCCCCGAATCGAATCGGATCGCCAAGATCGCGAGAAACTCGAATCCGAATTCGCAAAAGTTCCCGCACCCGGAAGCCGGATCGCCGGACCGGAAACCAACCACCTCGGATCGGATTCAGATCGAAAACGATCGGGACAAACCGCGTCGAGGTGGGCAACAGCAACGGAAAATGGCACGAAACCAACTTCCCGGGTCCAAATTCCGACAAGACCGACTCGCGAGCGACCCAATCAAGAATCCTCGGAAAAGAACACGGACGGTACGCAGTATCCTCGAGGCAGGCCAAGCTTAAAGGGCGCTCGCGGACGGGACCGATCGTGAACTTGGAGACAGAGAGGTAGAGAGAGAGAGAGAGAGAGAGAGAGAGCAAAAGGGGAAGAGGATCGGTTCAGCAAAGTTGTTCAAAGTCTGAAACTTGGAAACTTTTTTGCTGGTGGGTCGAAGAAAGAGAGAGAGAGGAAGAAAGAGAGGAGGAGTCAGAGCAAGCAAGGGAAGGAAGGAGGTTTGACTTTTATGGCCCAAAGGGCGCAAGGCTTTTTGGCGTGCATTGGCTGACCGGTTTGAATATCGTTGTTCTTCGCGTGGAATTTTGGGGATCTTTGACTGGTCTTTGTTCTCCGCCTCCGAATGAAGCCAGAGCATGTCTTGTATCATTCATTAATTAATTAATTTATTTTTATTATTTTCTCCTATTGTTCTGTGGAGGCGGAGCCGATGGACCGTCGAGGTCGAGGGGGGCCCGACGGGGTCGTGGAATTTTCCGCACCGGCGGCGGGATAAGGCAGCTCGATGGCGACGGAGTTAGGAATTTAAGTCAAGCGCACCGGAAAGAAAAAGGGGAAAAAAAATAGTAATCGAGTATATTTGTTTCTTAATAAGTACCTGTTGTTCAATGTTTAGTGTTGTATTGCGTGATGTAATTTTGTCAAGGCCTAAGAAGCTCAACGGGGTTAGGAAGGGCGCGAGCATTAAGAGCTTCGAACTTTGATTTGTTTCTCTGTCTTTCTTTATGCAAAAGGTGAGCCCCCTCCTGGTTTTTTGTTTCTAATCGTGCGAGGACGGCGTGTTGACTTGGTGAACTTCCTCGGTTTACGTTTAATTTGAACAATTCACGTTGGATGGACCATCCGTTCGCGCTCTTAAGTCATACTTTAAGAAATTCTCGATCGCTCAGCTCTTTGATTCACACGGGTTACAACGATTGTAGATTGAAAACTCTGTTCAGACCGTGCCTTCTAGAAAACTAAACTTTTGACCTTTCAGCGTGTCGCGAAAGAGGGAACGATGAATTGCGCATGCACGTTAAAACGACATGACGGGCACGTGCGAGGCGGAAGTGCAGAAACTAAACGGACATAAACACGCTCTTCAGTCTTTACATACGGTGATTTTTGATAGAGAAATATCTAGATTTTTCCCAAATCTAACATGGGTGCCAATAATTTTTCCGACGTGTCCCACGAAATTTCTGGACGAGTCCCGACAAATCCCACGTGGACAGGAAGGCGCCCGCTTTTCCGCCACGTGGACGAGAAAGTTTATCTGCTCCGCTTCGCATTGGCACTGATATTTTCTCGAGAAAATCTCTGCTGCTCCTCAGATATCTGCATCTCCATGGGTCCCACCCGCCCATCCTCCCCCCGCCACGCCATGAGCAAAATATGTGGAGCTCACTCCACAGCGTCTGCCCTTTTTATCAAAGATCGCCGTCGTCGTCTTCGTCATCGTCATCGCAAGAGATCGAGATTCGTGAGCTCCCACGGCTCGGAAAGTTGCCGGCTCTCGTTGAGGCGCGCGGGAGAGGAAGAATGGAGGGTCAAGTCGCGAGGCGCAGGATCAGCACGATCGCCGGACACTTCGTCGCCGGCGAAGAGATCTCCGCCGCCGCCCACGTCGTGCCTCTGGTGAGAGCTACAATCGATTCTCCCACGCTCGGGCTGTCGAGAATATTTAATTTGATAAGAAAAGAAGGGAACTTGGTTGGCACGTTGAGGCAAAGCTCGAATCTTTTATAAAATCTTTTTCGTGGGCTAATGTAATCGGAATTGTTGCGCATGTGAATCCGGACGATGGCGTGTTCCGATAGTTTAGGCGTAAAGAATTAAGGAATTGGCATCGCCAATGATCACATGTTGCATTCGCCGCGTTAAGTTGGACGCGCAGCTCACGGGCATCATAGAATACTCACAGGCTGATAGACCAGGACGAATTTCTTGAGTTGTATTTAATTATGTCGATGTGCGTTGTTTACTTATGGAGCTTCCAGAGATTAAGGAGGTGGCTGCTCTGTTGTTGGCATTGGAGGAGAAATTTTGACTTTTAAGACAGTTGAAAACATAATATGGGAGGGAATTGAAAAATGTGGAAGTTTCTTTGTCTAGCTTGGGGGGATCCTATGATCCCTCAAGATGCCCATTCTGCAATCACGACCTGTCGTAATCATGGCGCAGTCTGTCGAAATCCCAACACAAAATGCCTGAACGTGCAAGAACTTGAATGGTTTTCAATCATAAGGCTGTGATCCATTATCTTGATTCACCAGTTTAGTGGAACGGTTCGATTGTAGAAGAGCCCAACTATGCTAACTGACAAAATCATTGATACAGTGACATTTATGTTGATTGGTGGTGCTGGAGCCACAATTTTAGTTTAGTAAATTAGGAGTAACGGAACAATCGCCTTCTTCAATTTGGGTCCATGCAGTAGAACTTTTAGTTGTATAGGGATAAGTTTCTAGGTCATTTGATCTCTTATACAATTGAGACGACGCAACCGACTTGTCTATGGTGTCATGAATGTGAATTGATCATAAGAGTTTCTTTGCTTGTTGCTATTTTTATCCTAAACAGAAGCATATAATGGAAAACTTTGACAAGTATGTAGTTTTACATGAGAAGACGTAGTGCTGGGGATCCCATGAAACTGGAGCTACTTTCATCTTCTCATATAATTTACCTTATCTCCTGTAGTCACTGAAAGTTATTAACATTAGTAACGCTTGTAATATAATTTACCCAACAGTCTTCTGTTATGTAAAGGCTGAGTCGATACTCTCATAATTCGAAGTTAATCTCAGAAGCATTGAACTAATATCTGCATGCTAAACCGAAAAAAAACATATGAAGTTTTTATAGTTCTACTTTTAGTTTCCTGTTTTGGGTAAGGTAGTTTCAAAAGATCTCTTTTCTCTCTTTGTTCAAGATGTTCAGTCCGTTTTCTCTTCACAGAACTGCAGTGCTGGTTTAAACTCTGTGATCCGGAGATGTGACAACAGAATGCATTTTGCAAGGCAAGGGTCTAGTTCACAAGGTAGTTTCATGAGGCAGGCCTCAATAAATCAGGTATCTTCGCCCACTTAAACTGCCCCCATGACTTTCCCAGAACTTATATATGTTTGCACTCCAATTGCTAATTTTGTTTCTATTGGAATAATAACAGCAGGTGAGACCAACTCAGCCTGGCACTTGTCAGGGCTCTAGCAACGCTTTTGAGGCTCCATTATTTTCGAGGCCTTCAAGAACTGGACAAAAACTGCCAAATTTTGGCTTAGTACAACCTACAGCACAGTGTTGCAGCTTAACTGCAGCGGAACCAGCACCTAGGTTTGCTCAGCCAGACAGAAGAATGAGTAGACAAAAGCAATCCAATTTGAAGAAGAAAGTCCATCCTCCAAATTCCAGGGGTTAGTTGAGTGTCTACCCATAACTGTTCACTTTTTCTTCCTTTTGTTGAGGTGGAGATAAAAACATTGTGATATTCAGTATGCACTAAATGATGCTCATTAATTGTCTAATGGCCCTTGCTCTTGCGCTGCATCCTTTGAGCAAATCAACTGGGGAGATGACAATCGGCTTTTTGTTGGGACAGGTTCCCATTCACAGAGAAATTGCTACCATTGACGAGGAAAAGATTTCTCTAGTTGTGCCAGATGTTTTTTTTTTTTTGGTAAGGTCTAGTTGTGCCAGATGTTGTTCATTTATATCTTCAAAACTCAAGCCATAGTTGGAAAAAAACTGAATGCAAAAAGTTGCTGCACAACATATGTAACAATAGTTTGAACAATAAGCTCCATATAGGAAACATAAAATATCTATTCTAGTTCTATCATCAGCTATGGGTTTGAATCTAAAGAAATTCTATGCAGTTACTTTTTGTTTTTTGGTCGTGAATGGAGTTATGCTGTTATCAGCTAAATATCAGCTATGCTGTTATTTAGAAGCAAGAAAAATGGGCTTTAAATAGGAGAATTTGCTTTTTCGCTCTTGAATTGGATATGCATAACCTTTCTTCTCTTTCTAAATGATGTAGGGGCTAAATGGTCCCCACGAATGGATGTGGTAGAATCAGAACGCAATTATGTTCTGACTGTGGAAGTTCCTGGAGTTAGCAGCAAGGATATCAGAGTGGAAGTCAGTGACCAAAAGTAAGATAGTATTTTCCCGTTTCATGAAGCGCGAGTAGAACTTAACTTTTGTCCTGTTTGCTAGAGCAAGATAACGCCAAGTCTGTTGCAGATAGACGAACGAGATATTTAGTAGGCATACAGAATTTTGAGTCCCAATAAGTAATAACTTTTTTGATCAAACAGATTGACTGTGATGGGAATGCGTCAGGCTTGGAAAGTATCTGGCTTTTCAAATGACTCAATCATGTCGTATCACAAGAGAGAGATCACACAAGGACCCTACCAGATCACGTGGCCGCTTCCCTCCAATGTAAACAAGGATAGTGTCTCAGCAGAGTTTGTGTAAGTTATATTCTCAACCATTCGTTGTGATTTCGTGCTTGCACTTCTCTGAGGGTAAAGTATGAAGAGTATAGAGGTCAAAGAATAGTTTTACCGATACCAGAGAGAGGTAGTCTAATGCACTTCAATGTAGTTGTACATGTGACCCCGAAGTATGAATCAAGATTTGATCATAGGAACATGTAATTGCTGCATTAGTTGGATATCATTTTTTGATCCTTTGCACCTGGCATAAACTGCATTCAGCCACTCGGTTCATGTCAACAACTTGTGCTTTTCTCGGTTGCTAGTTCGGCTTCATTAGGCATTTATACCTGGACATAAACTCACTGAGCATGTTTATTCACATCTGCTTCATCTCTTTCTGTTTTGAGAATGCTCAATCTCACATTTCTTATACATTGGGAGAACAATCATCTAATGGGTTGTGGTGGTTTGGTGCAGGGAGGGATTTCTACAGATCATTGTTCCTAAGCTTTGAGAAACAGCCAGAAAGCAGCATCTAGAAGAGTAAATGACTACGTCATTATCAATACGGAGTAGCCAATATCGTCATTATCAATACTGAGCAGCCAATATTGGACAACCTTCTACACATGCTCTTCGAGTATATAATAGAAAATTTGCTAGCACTCTGAGCTTCTTGTATCACCGCATCATTCTGTTGCTGTTAGATGCCTAATTACTTCAAAATGTACGATACATGAGCTATCTCCCTATAATTCCAATCAAGTGCTCGATATACACAGGTTATCCTCCCTGTCTCTGGTGTTTCTTCCTCCCTTGCTTTCTTCTTCTTTACCATTAGGTGGTCCATGTACAGAAGATTTGGTTTTCAGGAGTCAGGAACCAAACAGGTACGAAAGGCAAATGCACAAAAAACACCTAAAGAGCCTGCTACGTACGCTGATACCCTGCTTCACTTTGATTATTGAATTAGTTCATGGAGAAACCCAGATCCGAGGTAATTTGGCATGAACGAGGAACATGGGTTTACGGTGTGACTCGATAAAGGGAGCTTTTATAAGATTTCTTCAAGCACAAGGCATTATTCCTTATGAAATACTCCCAACACCCAAGTGAACATTGTCCATTTGGTTGCTTAAAACCAAATCAACATAAACACGAGGAAGTACGGAGAAAGATGCCCTACCTAGTGTTACGGCCCTTCTGTGTTACCCACATGGCCCAAAGAAGAAAAAATAATTTGGCAGGTTCGGATCATGGAGTCAGTTTCTCTTGAATCTCTCTCTTTCCTTAAAAGCGTCATCGCCTTATACTTCGACTTCTCTCTTCCGTAGAATTCGTTCTATTGTAAGCATTTTGGACACGGTGGAAGAGAAATAGTTTTTCTCACGGACAGTCGCCGGGTATCGGGTATGGCTCGCGACAAGCCATAGGCGAGGGTCAGTGAGGGTTGATGACAAGTGGAGGTAGATGGAAAAAGAAAAATAATGAAAATAAAAATGATAAAAAAATTGTAAAAATTGTCCATGTCGGTGTTGGACGTGTCACGTAAAACAGTTAGCATTCGCCTTAACAATTTCCGTCAAAATTAGCCAGTTGTACTAAATTGACAAATTGTCAAAAGGTTTATGATTGAATTGGCATAATCAAAATGTTTAAGACTAAATTGACTCAAACACAATGCGTTTAAGACTTTTTTTTATAATTTTCTACCAAAATTCTCAACTGGTTTACTCATGCCGCAATAACTCCAAACCGATTTTCATGTCACAAAAAACTACTATGTCATATTTATCCCAAACTAATTTTTGTATCATTAAAAATCCCAAATTGGTACGCTAGTGCAACATTTATCCTAAACTATTTTTTCATCTCACAAAAAAATCTCAAATCACCAAAATCTCATATTGGAAAATTTGCTAATTTTGCCGTAAGAGCTCTCCCAAGTTAGAAAAACCTACTAAAATTTATAATTTTTTGTGACACGTATGATATATGTGTATCGGTTTGGAATTTTTTTTTAAATGAAAATTAATGTGGGATAAATGCGACACAAGTATAACAGCTTGAATTTTTTTATGATATGAAAATTAATTTGAAATAAATATGACACATATGTATCGATTTGAAATTTTTTATGGTTTCAATTAATGTATGAAATTCATCACAGTACGGTTTCTTTATATCTTCCTGGTGATTCGCTCTCTCAGATCTAAGATTCTATTTGCTGTGCAGAGGGAGTAGCGACCGTCTCATAATTATTCATAATTATTGGCTAAGGACACAGCAAAACTTGTTTAAGACTCTATTAATAAATGATCTTATTGGGATTGCGGTTGCTTCCCGCCTTCATCTTCAGCGTCAGATTCCCTTCTTAAAACTTGCTTAAGGACGACTGTCCTTTTTAGGGGATTTTAAGAAAGAGAGAGTCAAATAGCAGGTTAGTCACAAGCAGCCATGAATGACTACAACGTGGTCACGAGTAGGATTTTGTTAAGCGCACCGACAGCTTAAAGAAAAAAATGATAATAAATTGATGATAGATGACAAAAGTCGTGCCGGTGATACTGCTGAATACGACTAATATTATTCAAACGTCCACCTAAAAATCTGTCTAGTCTGTCTAATCTGTTCAGTAAATTTCCTCTCCATCTCACAACAATAGAAACATACGTCTCTTCTCCTATATAACTTCCTCTTTCCCTTTCAATTCAGCCCATTCACTTGTCTCCTTCTATTGCAGCTGTGGATTCTGGAATCTGCACGAGGACACTGTTCAATGCATGCATGCATGGAAGCTTTGTCTCGTGTAACTTGGGCTCCGCTCATCTTCGTGCTGCAGGGAGTGCATGGTGAAGATGTTGATGTTCATGACAATGTGGAGAGTAAGAAAGATCAGGAGACGGTGTGTGATGTGTTCCAAGGGAGGTGGGTTTATGATTCCTCTTATCCTCTTTACAATTCGTCCGACTGCCCTTTCCTCGAGCAGGCATTCGATTGCCAGAAGAACAGCCGACCCGACCAGTCCTACCTCAAGTATAGATGGCAACGTTCTTCCTGCAACTTGCCTAGGTATATATTCTCATTAATCATCAACAATGCTAGCTTCATTTCGTAAATCTCCTCACTCTTTTGTCAGAATTTTCCGGTATATATATGATATATACCAAGTTGCATCAAGTTCTCAGATTAGCCCTTCAATTAGCAATAAACGAAGACGGAATATATTAGTCTGGAAACGGGGTTTGTTTGGTCTGAATTAAAGTTCATGGTTTTGATGTAGGTTCAGTGGGAGAAAGTTACCGAAGAAGTTCAGAGGGAAGCGCATCATGTTTGTAGGGGACTCGATCAGCCTGAATCAAGGGCAGTCGCTTACGTGCATGCTTCATGCCTATGTCCCGAAGGCAAAATACGCCTTCTCTAGAACGGCAGATCTCTCCACTCTAACATTCCCGGTAATCAGAAAACCCCTCTTTCGCGGTCATCTCTTTACTTTTGCTCGGTCATTCTACTTTGGAGATCCTTCATTGAACTTGTGCCAGCATCGCTATTCTTGGTTCGACGTGTCTTAACAATCTCATTCCTCCGTTTTTTGTGTCTAGCTTACCAAAATAGTGTTTCGCGGTGGTGTTAATACACTCATTATCTCCTCTTCCTCATGACATCTAGTGAAGGTCTTGTCTCTGGTCATTTGTAATGTTGCCACACTCATCTTTTCTTACGTTACAAGGCCATGTGATGGAGATTTATTTCAGCTAGAACTCCTTGGATGCCTACCTGGTCTGTCCTTGTCAATCGATTGATACTTGCATTAATGAGGAGTCAAACTAGGGATTCTTGGCAGCAATTGCGCTAGCATATGGAGTTAAGTCATGTTATCACTGCATTGTAAGCCAAGAAAAACAGCACCCTGAGATCTCCATAGTAAAAAACTAGAACACAGTAATCGAGGAATAAGGGTTTGTGCACATGACTTGAAATTCATTATTCTTATAGTCTTTCACTAGTTTCATTTTATAACTATTTGTATGTGCGGTTATTTGTGCATCAAGATTAGAGAAGATACTTAATCACTATTCATAAAGTTTCAGCCATAGGCCCTCTCATTACAAATCGGGCTTTACTCGGTCCACACTTATCAGTTTCATATTAAATAAATTAATAACATTTATATCTCACCTTATTAGACTAACTCCTATAAATTGGTTAATTTCAATCTCAATCAATATAGTTCACTTCAGTAAAACTCTTAGACATGTCGTGGGATATGTTATCCATGAGAATCAGATTGGCTTGGTTGACAGAGTTCTCATAATACGAAATTCGATCATTAATAGGATTGCCAGTCTGTGTCCTGCACGAAATATATTCACGTGGTCGTTAATTCATTGCACTTGGAACTGTAAAAGCGAGCACAAATCCCAAGATTCACAGCCATTAAAGCATAACACAAATTCCAATTACGAGGCAATCTCTTCCATTCTTTATAACCACAGCATGGCTATGCAGGAGTACAACGTCTCCGTCATACTGCACCGGAGTGCATTCTTGGTGGACGCTGCGAAGGAGAAAAACGGGTGGGTCTTAGAACTGAACTCGATCAGTGGCGGGAGCTTGTGGAGAGGGATGGACGTATTGGTCTTCAACACGTGGCACTCGTGGACCCACAAGGGGAGTCAACAAATGTAAGCCTTCCATCAGTATTCTTAGTGACAAGACAGATATGATTCCCAATTCAAGTTTCTAAAGTCCAGGGAAAAATGACATGCATGATTCATGAACTCTAATTTATCGTGTAATGTGATATCTGAACTTTTAATTTATTCAATATGATCTTAATACTTTGGATACATGTTCAAACCAGCACCAGAACTATATAAAAATATTTAATGTTATCATTTCATTAATTTAAGTTTAGGGGTAATATTAAATATTTTCATATAATTTAAGGACTAATTTAAATATGTATTAAAAGTTCATGAATCATATTAAATAAATTAAAATTTTAAAATTTACGTTTAGAGATTATTTGTGTCATTATCTTAAAATTCAGTTGATTGTATTGGACATTGTTTGATTTGAGCATACTTTAGCTCATTGAAAGTTGCACTAATCATATGGTTTCCTTATCAAGACGAGAATGGTACTTATACGGATATGAATCGGCTGGTGGTTTTCGAGAAGGGTTTGACTACATGGGCGAAATGGGTAGGCTTGAATGTAGATTCCAAGGCCACCAAAGTCTTCTTCCAAGGTATCTCGCCAGCTCACACCGAGTAAAGTTCGTGCAATTATGAAGCCCCCGATTGATTTCATACGTGTTGCATTGTTAGAGCGAACGTAAGGGAAACATCCAGCACCAATTCATATTCATAAGTTTCACAACATCTTCCATCGGTAGATCAAGATATGCTCTGCCATAAAAGGAAATTAGATGACAGCAGCATCTTGAGGCTGATCGGCTAAAAGTTCATCAGGAAGCCCCGTCGAAACTTCCGGCTTGTCAAACCTAGCTAGGTAGTCATGATTTGGATTAATGACTGTTGATGTTGATATGTAACTGTAACTGTTCGAGAGAGTGGGGGGACTCGAGAGCGAAGGATTGTCGAGCGCAGACCCAGCCGCTACTTGGGTCAAGCTAGCCGGGAGGTACGAACCCAGCAGAGGCCATCGTGGAGAAGGTGCTGCGCAGAATGTCGAGGCCGGTCCAGTTGCTCAACATCACGCTGCTCTCGGCATTAAGGAAAGACGGGCATATAGGTGGTTTTAGGTATGGAGGACCCAAAGTCATAGATTGCAGCCACTGGTGTCTCCCCGGGGTCCCTGATACTTGGAACTTGCTTTTGTATGCATTTCTCATTCAAAATTAATTCAGTCGCTCAGTGGATGATTTTCGCCCGTTCTTTTAGAATGATTCATAAAGAAGCAACATAGTCTATTTGATCGTTTCTTAACAACTTTCGACGGTTAGATTTGTTTTCTTAAATTGTTATAGATGCGGGTCACATCAAGATTGGATTTACATATATTCAAAACGAGACTTGGAAAGTACCGACGGTTGGCGATACAAAATTGAATTGTAAAAGAGGAACCCCACTAGATATAATGGTAGAGGTGATCTCATATTTGAGTAGAGAATCGGAAGCTCATTGAGGTGCGACGTGTGATGTTTAACTCTAACGATATAGTTATCTCATTAATATATTGTACAGAGTGAAAATAGCGTCACCCTTTTCCCATTTTGCACTTTTGAGTGCCTAATAACAATTCAGCACAAATAATTTCGATAAACCGACGCACCCTTTTTTTTATTTTTTTTGCTAGAAGAATCAATGTACTTATTAGAAAGAATATATTATCGTAACAATTTATCACCGTGACAGATGACATATTCTACCGACAAAAAAATTCCACGATGACCAAAGTTAGAGCGCCACACCAGTCAAACCAACTCACGTGAAGTTGCATTGTCTCATGGTACGGCACACATTTGATTTTAAACATGTTTCATCATAGTGAATATGAAGCAGAACATTTGGACCAAAAGAAAAAGAATATGACGCAAGAACATGCATTTCCAATTAAAATCTTAGACTTTAGCATTGCTTCTTGGGAATTTTTACTTCTTGTTTCGATTGCCTTCTGTGACGAAGAAACATACGAATCTTGGACACCCCCAATAATGTAATACTGGACAAAAATACACTAAACCAAGAAAGACATAGATTCATTGGTAATGGAAATATTTTTGGGGAAATCGACTTCCTTTCTACAAATTCAATTGTCGGGTACCATTCATAGTCGGGACAATGAGCATTTCTTTCAGAGGTCTAGGGACCATGCATATTGTTAACTATAATCCCACATCGCTTCAATACGCAGTTGTAATAGAAGTAGAGATAACTGTTCAAAAAGTGCTAAACCTATTGTACGACTGCCGATTCAATTCTAAACATTTCAAATATGCTAATTCAGTATTAGACCTTTTGAAGATTTGCCAATTTAGTCCTCAATATTTTGGTCGTATCAATTTAATCCCAAGACTTTTGAAAATTATCAATTCAATCATAAACCTATGTTTTGATAATTGTCCGAAAGGAGTACATTGACAAATCGTTAGGACCTACACAATTGAAAAATTATGGACTAAATTGGCCACCGTATAAAAAGTTTAGGACTTTTTGAATAATTTTTTCAATAAAAATAGTCTCCCTCCACCAAATGGATGAAGATGACATTATCCCCTTCTTACGGCAACCAAAAGTTCATCAATACTAGACGGAATCCTTGAGTCATGCCAGTAAGATAGACAGAAGATAGAGAATAATTAGCCACTGATATTTACGTACGGACACTAAGCAACCCATAGTGTCTTGCAATGAGGGGTACTTAATTGGCAAGTCGGTTGCAAGACACTGTACAAAGCACAGGCCAACCAAGCAGGAGCCGAAGCTCCTCTACATCACCCCAGGCGCGAGAGACTACTATGAATACCAATTTAATGGTAACCAACCGAAGCTGACATGGAGTTTACGTTCTCCATCTGCAAGTCCTCTCAGTTCCTTTCCAATATTTTTCTTCCTAGGACATAAAGAATATGAAGAGAGCTTATAAGGAATCCCTTCTTTCTTATCTCCCCTCAAATCTTTTAAGGATCTGCTCAAATCCAGTTAGACCATCATGTATGTAACCAGAAGAGATTAATTTCTCAATGGAGATGAGATTGACATGCATACTGTGAAAAAGGGTACAAAAACACTTCCTCTTATATGATTTTTCTTGCTTTCTACACGACAATCATATCATGCTAGTGAAATGACCGGCCACTAGCTAAGAATAATCTACTTGGATTGAAATTTTCCTGGACCAGACATGTTTGAATGCCAGCTTGCAAGTGAATGATTTGTTTGTCTGTGTGTGTCTAAAAGACAACTTGGCAGGGGCATGCATGGAAGGTTCCTCTCTCTCTCTCTCTCGTACTTTGGGGGTAGAAAACATTATCACCATCATCAAAAAAGATTCAGACAGAAAGATGGACCATCCAATTTTGTCTGCATGAGGAAGACTTCTACCTAAACCCACGCGTTTTCCAAGTGCACCAAGCCGCCTCTTTACTTTCCATGCGTCCCCACACGTTCTTAGAGCTCGTCCTCTGGTTTTTTCTCTTATTGGATCCATGCATCCACATGATTATCTTTCTCTTTATGTCATTCTGGTGAATGATTGTTCTTGTGGATCGTTCAATCAAGTGGATGGATCGTGAGTTGTGTAATGTCGTGTCATATCCACGCTATAACGCGACCCTTAAGCTCAGGAGTCGTTAAATAGCAACGGTGTGTTATTTGACGAGGTTTCGTCATGCACCTCCCAAGACACCGCATAGCGAATGAACCAAGTATGGCACTCCAATCTTCACTAAATCAGCGCATCACGCGTTATGGCCCTTTAATCCTTCACCGCTCTTTCCCTCTTAATTGTTTTCGAGGATCGTGAAAAAGGGTAGGACAATCTCTCCCGGTTTCACAGGTTCGCAACTTCAGCAGTAAACAAAACAAGAGAAGACGAACAACAGGGGAGGAGAAAAGTACATGAACTCTCTCCATCCTTTCGCTCTCAATGCAGCTGGTGCATGTACTGCTCCAAAACGCGTGGTTATAGGAGGATATGTAAGGTGAGATTTTGCGTTACTTTTCTTTATGTGTGAGGAGAAAAAAATCATTATGTGGAGGACCCACAGAGTACTTAATGAATCATGCATAAGAATTTAAGAGTCCTTCATCAGACGTGGACTTTGACTGTGGAATCACTCATCAATGCATTGCTCAGCTCTAATCTTCAATACTCCATTTAGCAGCGCAGTTGGTCGCTCGTCATCTGTCGAAGAGCACAGGGATAGTATTAAGGATCGATCCACTTTAGGTCAATACAAATGCTCATCCCATAGAGAAATCCCATTCCAAGATTTAATATATATAACCAAGGCTAGCTGCAAATAAGGAAAGAAAGCATTTCATGGCTGTTGGGCCTAATGCTTTCTTTTGCCCTTTGGTCTACTCAGATGAATGGCTGAGGAATCAGTCTCGTATCATTGCCGCTCTTCGATGCACACTGGCAAAACCGATCTCTCGTCAAATAAGTCGCGACGACAAGTGGTAACCACCTTAATGGCATTATTCCCAGAACAAGCGCTTCTGGTCAAACTCTACTGTTTTCGCTTGATTCAAAGTAAAAATGACGATGATATGCCCGATCTCGACTGAATCTCATGCGGAGGTCTTTGCTTACTCATAGAGTTGGAGTTGCTCCCATTTCTCATACTCAATGTAAGATCAAACTCACAGCAATTCATAGAGAGTGCGTTGCTTTCAATGGTCAAAACATTTGGAATCGCTTACGGTGAAAGTCACAAGACAGCTGCCCGGAAATTTTATCCAGTCAACTCCACTACGCCGCAGAGCCATCGACATCATCCGCAGGATACAAATCATAACTCATCCTTTGAAAGACGAGCGCATCTTTTTCGTAGTTGTATATTTAATATACATGCATGTGTACATATATGCAGAAACATTCCAAAATTCGTGGGTCCACACCTCCTGTAACGTCAATTATATACTGTTTAGTTTCATTTTCTCGTTTGATCTTATTTGCAGAGCAAGCGAATCCCGTGGTCCTAGACAGTACGATTATTTCGTCTATTTAAACATCTTCCGATAGATTCCATCGATCTTCACTCTCTGTCTCTCTCTCTCTAGCATAGAGAGGTTAATTGGATACATACAGAGAGCTTGAGCTGAAACAGAGCATTGCAAATTTATAGGCGGGCACTTCAAATGGGTGCTGGCTTGGGGCCTCCTAAGCTGCTGATTCTTGCATGTTCCATCTGTTTGGTGGAGTTATACTTGCCTTCGACCTCGGCAATTTCGGACGCGGCGAAGCTCCACGCAACGGAAGGTAACAAAGTCGATTGTGCCTCCCTTCCTTGCTTTTTAGTTGCTAAAGAAGGTAGAAGCAGCATTGGAAGTAAAATTCAGAGTTACTAAGTAAATAGAGTGGGGTGTGTTCGTCCGTTTGCACTTTGCAGTGAAGGCATTGAGAGAGATAGGCAGGAAACTGGGCAAGACGGACTGGGACTTCGAGGAAGACCCGTGTAGTGGCCGCGGCAATTGGGTCGAGCATCCTGATGATGTCGATGATGATGGTGGTGCCGGTGCAAAAACAGGGCTCGAGAGCAATGTCACTTGCGATTGCTCCTTCAACCACAGTACCACTTGCCACGTCGTCACCATGTCTCTCTCTCTCTCTCTCTCTCTCTCTCTCTCTCTCTGAATTCATTGACAATGTTCTCTATGTTATCGCGTCAAATGCTATTGCAAGAACCGAACTTGCTTACGACTTGGGCAAAGATTCGGAATTGTTTGACGGTCCCGTACACAGTCACACTGGAGTGTCATTGATCACTATTTTGAAAGTTATCAAGGATTGATTTGATATGATCTGAAACTGACCCGCCCATGGGGACGCTGATGCAGAGCTCTGAAGGCGCAGAATCTGTCTGGAACTGTCCCGCCGGAGTTCTCCAAGCTTCACTACCTCAAGTCGCTGTGAGTAAACGCCTTGACCCACTGTTCTGTTTCTCTTCGAACAGTCTGAGATGAGCGTGATGATCTATCAAGTCTATAACGTAGCATTGAACTTGTGTGCTTCTGAAGGGACCTGAGTCGGAACTGCCTCACTGGCACAATACCTTCCCAGTGGGCTTCCATGCGCTTGGAGGAGCTGTATGTGCCTCAAAATTCGCTTCACATTCTGTGGTTGCTTTTCTGTTGTATTGTATGATCAAAGAAAGTCATGAATCCTATGCTTTTGGTGGAATTTTTTCATGCAGCTCTTTTATGGGGAACCTATTGTCCGGGCCATTTCCCGAGGCCCTCACAAGGATCACCTCCCTCAGAAATCTGTATGTGAATCTAATTCTGTTGTGTATCATGTTGGCATAGTTTGTCCATGCGCGCGAGCTCTGCCGATGCTAATTGGTTTGATGGTGGTCAGGATCTAGGCTTGCACTTGAACTGTCTAGTTGGCACTAATAGTGCTAGTTAGCAATTTACTCTAGCACCGCAGCTCAGATGTGAAATTCAATATCCCTATCCCTGTTCATCAAGATTGATAAGGACGAAATTTTGCATTGTCATTGCTTAACTTTGGTCATGATAAGGAAGAAACTAAAAGAACCAGAACACAGCAGATAAAGCAGCCAAGAAGCTGCTCAATGTTCTGTCAATATCTTAACTTTGTCTGGCCCGCAGCAGACCTTACCTATCTATGTCTGGGATATTAGTTTATTGTTAGGCCTCACCAGAAAACTGTACATAAATTTTCCAGGAGCATTGAAGGAAACAACTTTTCGGGGCCAATTCCGCCAAAAATTGGGAATTTGATCAAATTACAGAAACTGTAATTTTTTTCCTCTCCACTTTCTTTAAAGTTGTCCTTAAGCTTAGAATGTCCTTGCAGTCTCACTTGGTTATCTGAAAGGTTTGTTTTGAATTTTATTGTATTACAGCATACTATCGTCCAATGCTTTCACAGGGGAACTGCCAATAGAGCTCTCCAAGTTGACCAAATTGAACGACATGTAAGTAAGTGGGTCATTTTTTCAACCAAAAAAAAAAGTTAGTGGGTCATTTTCAATTCTGCTCGTATTTTTAGACATGCTCGAGACAACATACTGATGACTACCTTCATTTGGTCCTTTCTAAGTTGATGAAAAATTCAATTGCTGGACCGTGTCAATAATCAACACCTACCTTTCGCATGATTTATAGCATGTCTTGTTGATAGAGAGTTTCCATAGATCATAATTCAATCCTTGGATACATAATGTTGTGCTAGGGATCTAATGAATCGAACTAATATAAAGTATTTGTCTCTTTTGATCAATAGGAGGATAAATGACAATTTTTTTTCTGGAAAGATACCGGAATTCATAGGAAACTGGACAAGCATTGAGAAACTGTAAGCTTCCTACTTTTGGTGTTGAAGTCTGCTTTCTCCATGTCCATCGTCTATTATTGTGATTTCATTGTCTTTTGGGTCATAACTATGATTAAGTCCATTTCTGTCTTGACTTCGCAGACAAATGGAAGGTTGCTCTCTGGAGGGCCCTATACCTTCAAGTATCTCTGCATTGAAAAGCTTAAGTGATTTGTATGCAACTCTTTGACCATGATTAGAAGTGTTCTCAAAAAATGTTAACAGTATAGACAATGCTGTTGGTTAGGAATTTTACAACTATTTTTGGACACAGGCCTATATTGAGTAATACCAAAATTATGTGCTTTTAGAAATTTTGGGTATCCTCGAGGTATTCCCATATTTATAAATCACTGAAGCTTTTTCTGTTATTATATTCAAACAGCATTTAATATCAAATTTTCAACAGAAATCCGGAGGATAGTTTAACTTATGTGCTTTTCATCTCCTAAGAGTTGGATTAGAAGATTGATGGGGCTCTTTTCTTTCAAATTTTAGGAGGATCAGTGATCTAAAAGGCAGAATATCCTCTTTCCCGCCGTTGAACAATATGAAATCCATGAAGACCTTGTAAGTTGATTGAGTTGAATATCCTAGTTGCTGTCCATTGCCGTGGAACTACTTTATCATTGATTTTGTTTAAACTGAATGATAGCATTCGAGGATAAGAGTTTTACTGTGCTTTTGCAATACAGGATACTTAGGAAATGCTTAATTGATGGACAGATCCCTACATATATTGGTGACATGGCAAAGCTTAAACACCTGTAAGTATTTGTTCCACATACTTAGATGAGTTTTGTTTTTGTTGAAATCTCGAAGGCTGTCATATAATCAGCAAACATGAATAAGCTTATTTGAAGTTCAATGCATGCAGTCATAGACTTACAAAAATTGGCTGTTTCTTTCATACTTCAATTTATGTTGGCGTATCTCTCATTCTCCTGAATTTAATGAGTTTGAGAAAATAATTATACACTATTTCAGGCAATGACAATTTGCATACTTCATGATACGTTTGAAGTACCACTTGCATTTAAAGCTTTTGACTTTCCCTGAACAAGTCAAAATAGAAAAACAAGGGGTACTCGCATGCTAACAAAGCAGAAAAAGAGTACTCGTGTGCTAAGTTTTGTTGACTTTATAGGATTATCAGATATGCATGTTCTGAGCTTTCTTTGACCCGCATGTTGAGACTAATTTATTTATTCCACATAAATGCAGAGACTTGAGCTTCAATAATTTGACTGGCAAAATTCCATCATCGTTTGTCCATCTTACCAGAGTGGATTTCATGTAAGCAATTAACTTGACCGAATTCTAGCTTCTCAAACTCAGTTAGTCTCTATAAATAGTCACTATAACAAAAATTTTCCTTTCTCCTAGGTATCTGACTGGGAACAAGCTCACTGGTACCATTCCTTCATGGGTCCTTCAAAGAAACAAAAATGTGTATGCAGAATTTCCTTTAATCTGAACTTTCAAGATCTCTAGGTCTCCCTAAAGTAAATGGAGGTGTTGTGGATCATGTTTGATGATAGATCAAATGAACTATGTTACAATTCCAGTCATTATTGCACTCAAGTAGGGTTCATGAGTGATTATTGGTGAACAGTGAACACATCGGTCTCGAGGAACACTTACGCACCAATCAATTTATATGATGCTATCTCCTCTGGAAGTTTGGCCATATGTTGTTTGAAAGTAACTTCTACTGACTACAAAAAATTTTTGCGTTTCTCGACTTCATTTCAGGGATCTATCGTACAACAACTTCACTTGGGAAAGCTCAAGTCCCACTGAATGCCCTCGAGGGAGCGTGTAAGTATGAATGTAAGTTTTGTGTCATGTATCTACACTTGCACGTTAGGAAATTTGGACTGACAGCAGCTTTTTATTCACTTAATAGGAACTTAGTGGAAAGCTACTCTTCACCAACAAATAAACTGTAAGTAATGACAATTCATAACTGAGATCATTTGTCTATGTGGCATGGCCTGTTCCTTGTCGCTACATTTGGCTCAAGATTTTTTGTTAGTCTAGCCTCTCTTGTTCACGAGCTTGCACCTAAAAGCTTATGCACAGGCAATTCTTGTTCCATTTTCTGCAGAAATAATGTTCCTCCATGCCTAAAGAGAAACTTCCCATGTGCTGCATCAAGGAAGCAACGTAAGCAAACAATTCCAAAAAGGAATCCCTTTCAGCAATTATTGTGTGCAACGTCAAAATTATGGAAATGATATGCTATGAGACACTCTTAATATCTTAGAATCCTGCTGTATCAACATATCCTTAGAATGGTGAATGAATTTCCTGATTCCATTTTAGTTTTAATTTCTGCCTTTTACAACTGCTTCTAATGAGGTAAAAAGCAATGTGCTTTCTTGCCTTGATTGATTATTTGACAATGGAGAATTCTGCCATGACGCTTCTAATGCATGGCTAGGGCTCACTGAAGTTAAATATTGGTCTGCAAATAAATAAATTCCTCATTTTCACCTAATCATTTGGTTACACTTTGGGTTGATTTAAAACGAACCGTAAATCTTCCATTTCTTAATTTAATCTGTAGGTTTCTTTGACAGATAAATCCTCATTGTACATCAATTGTGGAGGTAAGGAAACAAATGTTGCGGGCATGACATATCAACATGATGATGAAGGGAGAGGGGCTTCAATGTTTTACTCGGGTCAGAGCTGGGCATTTAGCAGCACTGGGAACTTCATGGATAATGACATTGATTCAGATGATTACCTCGAGAGAAATACTTCTGTTCTTTCAAGCATCTCTGTTCGTGATTCAGAACTATACACAACAGCACGTGCTTCTCCTCTTTCACTCACATACTATGGGCTTTGTCTTTTCAATGGAAATTACACAGTCAGGCTCCACTTTGCAGAGATTAAGTACTTAAATGACAGCTCCTTCAACAGCCTGGGAAAGCGCATATTTGATGTCTACATCCAGGTAATGTGACTAGTTAGTGGAGAAAGAGAAAGCGGTTCCTTTTCTTTGTGGCATGTATGTAGATGAAGTTTATATTTGTATTGTTTTACCATAGGAGAAGTTGGTCCTAAAAGACTTCAACATTGAAAATGAAGCCGGTGGTACTGGCAAGGCCATTGTAAAAACATTTACAGCTGTGGTATCAAGTAACACTCTAAAGATCCACTTTTACTGGGCTGGGAGAGGTACAACAGGAATTCCAGTTAGAGGAGTTTACGGACCTCTCATATCAGCCATATCAGTAGATCCTAGTAAGTGGATCTATTTTCTTCAATGCAATTCTTGGTTTACTCTTATACGAGCATCCTAAATTTTAACACGATGTCTTGTCTAAGAGCTGCATCTATCTTCACTCTTTTGTGTAACAGTAACTTGATCCCCTTACTGTTCAAACTAAAGAAATTAATGTCTAGCTGCATGCATAAAGTGCGCATTATTTCTCCTGGCCTAAAATTATGATGCCAGGGATGTGGCTACCCATTATAACCCCTAGTTGTATGCTTTGTAATACAGTAATTAAAATGGTGTCGTCATGCCTCGGAATGCTCTTAAGCCAATCTTTTGAGCTTTTGTGGAATATGACAGGATATATGAATTGAGATTCACTAAGTCTATTGCGAGATCTGGGTTGAAATTGTGAACTTATGACGAAATTTCATTGACTGACAGAGGAGCACTGGTCCATGATTCTTTTTATGTTGAGCAATTACCGCTTCTAGTCACATTCAATGTGACATAAATTTCATATGCCTAAAATTACCCTTACTTGTGCAGATTTTAAACCTCCTTCCCTTGATGGGAAAAGGAGGTATCTTGTCGACATAGTGGCTGGATCTGCTACCACTGCTGTAGTTCTTTTGATCCTCATTCTTGGTATTATGTGGAGAAAAGGCTGGTTGGGAAGCGAGTTATCTCCCTATAAAGGTACACTGGATCTGAACTATTATTTCCTTTTACTGCAGCACTTAAAAGAAAGAAAGAAAAACTAAAAAATTAATTTCATAGTACCATTTCCCACAAAGCAAACTCTGCAAGGGTACTTAATTAAAATAGAGCACTTGATGTCCTCCGCTTTGTTATTTAATCCGTTCTTGCACTCGATTCCAGCAGCAAAGTCATTGATCTAACTTATAAATTCAGGAGAATGGTATTGGAGTATTTGGTTCACCCAAATTAGGTATGAGGTTGTATTAAGAACCACTATGACCCAGCTTGAAGTATATCTTATGATGTTTGCATTTCATATTCTCGGAAAACTATAATGTAAGTTACTTTTGTTCTCTGATAATTATAGCTTACTACTTTGGAAAGTGATATCTTAAAAGCCATTTCTATATGCTTACTCCTCATTTGTTCTTAAAAGAACCGGTGGTCTTCTACATTCCCTGTAGGAATAAGAGCAAATAAAATAGACTGTTTAGACAAGTTCAATCAGTGTGGAGATTCCAATGCTTCAGAAGATATCCAAAATCAAGAAAGCAACCTGTGCGCTGCATTTGTGACTTCACCTCTTAAGTTTGCCATAACTCATTAATATATCACAATTCTTTATAGATATCTCTGCATATTGCGGTCATAAAGTTGTCTTGAAACTGAAGATAACTGAACCGAATAATAACAGAAACTTTAGTCTAAAGGGTACTCATTAAGTGTAAGTGTATCCACCCTTGTAACATCTTATGTTGGCTTTTGCAGAACTTAAAGGTTTAGATCTACAGACAGGAGTATTTACCTTAAGACAGATCAAAGCTGCTACCAAGAACTTTGATGTTGGAAATAAAATTGGCGAGGGTGGATTTGGGACAGTCTATAAGGTAAATCCATGATCCTCCCTGGTTATGATTATTGATTTCTTTACATTCATTCTATTGTCTGATTTTTCTTACACCGTGAATATTGTAAGTCTGACCAAGTGACCGGTCTCTCTCTGTAAGACATGCTGAGCCGACAGCCAGCTCCATCTATCCTTCACTAAGGTGGCTTTTTGGGTTTTGTCAGTTTTTGTGACCTTAGTTATACATTTATTTCTATGAATAAAAGATCTAAGTGCTAGAGCAGTACTTGGCAATAGAAGAAATGTGAAAAGCATGAGTGCAACTTACATCTCTGTACACCAGTTATGATCGTCCAGTATCATATTCCATTCTTTGAAGCAATGCCAGATTTTAGAATTTAGTCCTTTGGATAAGCTATGCTTAGCTTTCTGAAAAAATGAACATGGAGTTTTCTCCTTTCTAGGTATGTGGAATTCATCACACAAAGCAAGCACAAGGTAGCTCCATTATTCCAGTTCTATCCATTTCCTGATATATCTGCATTTTGGAGTATAGGGTCAATTATCAGATGGAACTGTCATTGCGGTGAAGCAGCTCTCGTCAAAATCTAAGCAAGGAAATCGTGAGTTTGTGAATGAAATAGGCATGATCTCTGCCTTACAGCACCCAAACCTGGTAAAATTATACGGATGCTGTGTCGAAGGGAACCAGTTGTTGCTTATCTATGAGTACATGGAAAACAACTGCCTTTCTCGTGCTCTTTTCGGCGAGCTAGGTACTTTATCTGTTCAAAGATGCATTAATTCCATTATATATGGACACTGACAAATTTCTTCACTTAATTTGCTCATATTAAAGGGAAGGATGCTGCCAGCAAATTAAAATTGGACTGGCGTGCTAGATGGAAAATTTGTCTTGGCATAGCCAGAGGTTTGGCCTATCTCCATGAAGAATCAAGATTGAGGATTGTGCACAGAGATATCAAGACTAGCAATGTGCTGCTGGATAAGGATCTAAACCCTAAGATCTCTGATTTCGGCTTGGCTAAGCTCAGTGAAGATGGTAAAACCCACATCAGCACAAGAGTTGCTGGAACCATGTAAGTACCAACATGAGGAGGAAGAGCCTCAAAATTGTAGTTTTCCTTTTCCAGTTTCTGCCAGCTAGAGCTGACGCAGTGGGCCTCCAATTCTTGCAGTGGCTATATGGCTCCAGAGTATGCAATGCGCGGTTATCTAACCAACAAGGCAGATGTGTACAGTTTTGGAGTAGTTGCACTGGAAATTGTTAGTGGAAAGAGCAACACAAACTACAGGCCAAAGGAAGAATTTGTGTATCTTCTTGACTGGGTAAAAACCTCCCCTTGAGCTTCATTTTTCTCCCTCTATTTTGTTATTGTGTAGAAATGCTTTCTATTTTCTAGTGTGGTGTGCCTAAGTAATGTTAGCTTCCTCTCAATGCTATAGCATACAAGAAATTTGTCAAGGGTCATACGTACCTGATTTTCTGATTCTACTGCCAAATGTCACTATTTGATCCTTTTTAGGCATGAGTAACTTTGAATCAAATTTACATTTGTATTGTAAAATATGTCATTATCTTCTTGTTTGTTTGAATCTCCTGCTATTGACAATCTTCTCTCGACGTTGTCTCTATCTGTCCCAATTTCTTGTCTAGGCATACGTTCTGCAAGAGAGAGGGTGTCTGTTGGAGCTGGTTGATCCAGATTTGGGCTCGGACTTCTCTTGCGAGGAAGCAATGCTGATGCTCAATGTCGCACTCTTGTGCACCAACGCGTCTCCCACTCTGAGGCCCATAATGTCTCAAGTTGTAAGCATGCTCGAAGGCCGTACCGCGGTTCAGGACCTGCTCTCTGACTTAGGGATCTCAACCGTGAATGCGAAATACAGGGCCATAAGAAACCACTTCTGGCAGAACCCCAGCCAGAGCATGTCCACTAATGGTCCTTGCAGTGACTATTCCTCCATTTCAAGCATAGAAGAGACTGGTCATCTGATAAAAGTTGGCTCAAAAAGATCAAACGGTGAGCTAGATGACTGAGTTGCTTATATCTTTTTGTCCAACTGTTGAGCAAGTGTAAATATCTAGATGTGATGACGATGATGATGTTCCTGTTTCTCAGCCCCCAAATAATCATGAGTTCTTGGTTTCTTTAGTTACAAAATTCAAGCTTTACCGATTTGCATTATTCAAATCAATCATGCGGAAAAGCTTGCCTCTTATCAGTAAAAAGTAAATTTGTTGTTTAGCAATTAGGACACTAAAGTGTCTTAAAAGTCTTAAGATCTCAACAAGGGAGTCCCATCATCAGCCCTATGGTTCAAACTTTTTCTTCTCTGGTAAGGAGTCCGTAGGCAGAAAAGATGTGACTGTGATCACATCCAACGTAACTAAGGCCATCTTTGAGAGTTGTCTCTGCTTATCATTTCACTCGTGAATTTTTACATATTGCTACATTCCGGTTCTCCTCTTATAACCTGAAATTCCTCGTCAGAGAGTATTGATAGAGATATCATTAGACATGAGAGATATTATGTGATGTCATGCTATCATCTATAGTTTGCATAATTTCTTCTTCCCACAAGATCTTTTGGGAGTCACATCTATATGTTTGTAGTACTTTTTCAGTATTATCAAGTACTACACGGTTTGTCATGTTTCATAATTCGGTACCAGAGTTACGCAATTTCGTGTAATTCTCTTTTTCAATTACTAGGAACATTCCCTCTGTTAAAATTTATCATCAACATTATTCGTCTCACCAATAATGTGATGTCATACCAATTTGTGCACACCCCATCGATTCAACGTTCTCTTGATTCTCTCGTCAATGTGGTGGTGCCCTCATCCTATGCCGACTTAATTATGTCCATGTTCCGTTTGTTTTCATTCAAGGCTAGGCTCAAACTTGCATACGATTAGAAGTGTAAAACGAGGAGCTTCTACTTGAAAATACAATCACATCTATTGTGATGCTAATTAATAACATGCACATCAAGGGTTAGTGCAACTTTTGATGATATCAACGCCCAACAACAGCAACGACAATAATGTGATATGTTTAATGTTACTACGTCTAAATTTTTTTTTAAAAGGATTGGCTTACACAACGAGCGAGAGTGTTTACCCTATTCTTGCATCATATTACATTCTCGAGCGTTCAAGCATTATTAATATTCGAAAAAATATTATTTCCAAACTTAATGTTATTTCCATATTGAGTTTGATAGGATATCAAAAAATTGTGCTAAAAGTATTTATCAGGTATCACTCTTATTATTTGTAATCTCATTACCTGAATTAATCTTAAAATTTGTAGCTATGAAAAGAAGATTCCCATCAGATTAACGGCAACGCCATCTTTTAGCATCTTGAATAATTTCAATTTTCTCTTTGGTCGAACAATAATTCCAATTCAACCCCCACTTTT
Organism: Syzygium syzygioides; assembly: GCA_031216285.1. Classification (NCBI taxonomy): domain Eukaryota; kingdom Viridiplantae; phylum Streptophyta; class Magnoliopsida; order Myrtales; family Myrtaceae; genus Syzygium; species Syzygium syzygioides. The sequence continues at coordinate 21,301,016 of CM062242.1, forward strand.
CAAAAAGTAACCAAAAAAAAAAGCCGACTCAGAGAACGCGCGCGCACGCTGAAAACCCAAGCACACGTGCGCGCACGCTGAAAACCAATTCTCTCGTCGGATGTTCTCATTCCTCCCGACCTCGAAAGATCTCGCGATTCCCGGCTAGTCGATCCCTCCGCCGGCGCCGCCGTCGCCGCCGGCGCCACTGTCCCCGATCGCGATCGCGATCGCCGATCGGCGGCGACCCGGTTCCCTCCCCCCCCCCCCAACGCCCACCCTCTCCCCGCGGCCGGGGCCATCGTCGTCTCCTCCCCCGTGTTTCCGATCACCCCGGTAAGAGCTCCCTCCGGTTCTCCACCTGCGTAGCCATCGATTGGGCCGCGAGGGTCGCGCGCGCCCCTGGCCTAGGACCGAATCTGCATAGGCTGCGAACGCTGTGTCTTCCGCCGATTCATCTTTAGCCACGGGGTCGGGCCGTGTCGCGTCGTCTTTGTACGGATTTCCGGCGGTTGCGTCGTTGAGGGATTGGTGTCGGGTTTTTCTGTAGCTCAAATGAGGGACTATTTGAGGCAATGATCGTCTCTTTCTCTCTCTCTCTCTCTCTCTCTCTCTCTCTCTCTCTCTCTCTCTCTCTCTCTCTCTAGCACCGTGTGTTCCTTCAGACATGTGATACTTTGTCTTCGCTCGCACGCTCATTTCTGGTCCCCGTCTGTGCGATTTTTCGTTTTGGTCGATCGCTTATTTTTTTCGTGGTTTATGGCGCTTATTGATTCGATTCCTAGCGGCATCCGTTTTGTAAATTGATAATCGTTGTGCTTCTTACTCGACATTAGACTTTTTTTTTTTTTGGCAATGATGAAAGAGAGAATCGGTTACTTCTGGAGCTGCATTGTAGGTCCTTAATTTGTTTCATTGTTAATCTATCGTGGATAAGCAAACTCGGGAGCTCGAATTAGGGAAACCAGTTTTGATTTTTGTGTGAGGCCCAGCTTGCCGGTGTCAGGGCAATGATGTTACTTAGATTAATTCTCAAGAAATTATTGTTCTGTATAAATTAAAATAAAATTTGTGAATTTTATTGTTAATCAGTGAATTGATTCCTGTGACAAATTTTGAGTATGCAATTTGTCCCATTGTTTACTTTTGAGATTTGTAGGTCTCTCCTAATAGACATTGGAAATGTATGGCGTCTGTAATAATAATTGAAAGCACGTCATGTTTGCAGGTCCAATACCTGCGTAATTCGATTTTTATAGTCACAGCAGCTGCTCTTAAGAAGGATTACTGGAGGATATTGCATAGCTACAATGTGGGCCTATTAGTGGGTCTTTCATTTGCAGAATGAAATAGGGTTACTGATAAATTACACGATTTGATCAGATCCTTGAGTAGGCGCTATAATCGCAGTGACTTGTGGGATTTGTTCGGTGGGGTAGCTGGTATCATCTTTGCGTCATGCCATATTATATACAGAGACTTTATAACATCTGCAAGGCATCATTTTCATCAGATGGACCTGTCTCAGATGAAGCTCTTGAAAGAGTTCGTGCTATGTTAGGTGAGAAAAGATATTTACTTGTAACTTATGCTTCATTATAAGCCAATTACATGGATGGATGCTTATTTATTTTCTTTTAGCTGAAGACTTCCTTACTGACCAAATTTAGGTGTTGATTTGCATCCTCTATGCACTGTGATAATTGCCATTACCCGGAAACAAACTATGACTTACTTCTTGAGCATTGCAGAATGTCGTCACTATCTAGAGACAATTGTGGTCTGTGTTCTTATATGAACTCTCATAGTTAGTCTTATTTGCTGGAGATGACAATTTTTTTTTTGCGAAATCCAATTTGTGTGACATTATTAAGTGTTGCTCTTTACTGCTTGAGGATATCCAAGATGGTACATTTTTGCTTATTCCTAGAGGAAAGTCCTGATTTGATGTGTCAAGTGCTCTTAGAGCTCTCGACTAGTCATTTGGTTTCATACTTTCGAACAATCCTTGGTAGGCTATGTATTTGGGTCAGCTTCTACTGTAGTGCTACCTTGGTTACTTTGTTTGCAAAGCAGGTTTGTTGGTATTTAAGGTGATACCCGCCCCTCTCTATCTGCTGAAGCTTATTTTGTGTCAATGTGGTCGGGACTAGGAGCAGTTTTACATTTATAAGAAGTTTCACTTGGTTGTCATTTCATGCACAGTGGTCTTCATAGGCTAAATTTTTCATTCATTTGTTTTTCTCCTCTTCTTCCTTTCTGAGATTCACATTATTGAATTCTCTTTTTTGAATGGTAATTTCGTGGGCTTGAGTAGTTTTAGCATATTGTAAATGTGACTGCAACTTGCTGAATCTTTTCATGGATATACTTGTATGTTTAAACCAAGTTTTGTGCAATTGTGCCAATAGGAGATGTATCTTCTAATTATGATCTTGTCTCTTTTCAGATAAAATCAAGCCCTCTGATGTTGGTCTTGAGCAAGAGGCACAGTTAGTACGTGCATGGTCAGGTTCAGTGCCTGAAAGAAATGGAAGTCGTCAGTCACTTCCACCTATCAAATACCTACATTTACATGAATCTGATAGCTTCTCTGTGAGAATGTGTCCCTTATTTTCCACTAATTTTCTTTAGTTTTGCGTACGAGACCTGGCTTTTAGAGATCAATGACTTGAATTGGCAGGCTCTTATGCTTCTGATTTTAAACTGTATTTCCTTATTGTAGTTGCTTTTGTCTTGTGTAGATTGGAATCTTCTGCATGCCCCCTTCCTCAATTATACCTCTTCACAATCATCCCGGAATGACTGTGCTCAGCAAGCTTGTATATGGTTCCATGCATGTAAAATCATATGACTGGGTTGATACAATTGCACCTATTGATCCATTGCAAGGTTCGTCTTTGTGTGTATCTTCATCTTTAACTGTTTATAGTTTCCTTTTGTTGAAAATCCTTTTAGAAGTATGCTTTTAGGTATGGAACTTCCTCCATCCCGTCTGTTAATGAATATTGACCTCTTTGAAGGTTACAAGTGGAGAGATTGAGTGTCAATGTACACATGTCAATAGTTGGACTTGCATTAAAGACCTCTTGTTTTTTTTATTCTGGTTTGACTGATTTACTTTTGAAGATGGACGTGGAGGATTAAAATTCTCAAGTTAAGTATGATTAAAAAAAATGCAGTATGCATGATTTGAGAAAATTACCAGACAGGGCGAAGGTTCATTTGCAATGATAGAACAGTGATCAAAAGATTCTCACATTTATTCTCTTTTGCTAATATTGGATCACTTTTTCTCTCTTTTGGTAGACAAGGGATTTGTTTATACTTTAGCGATGGTACTATACTCTGATTAATAAATGATGAAGAGAGTTTCGTGAGAGGTCATTAGATAGGTCCTTAAAAGGTGATCTCAAAGTTGACTTTGCTTTTGATGTCACAGACTGCCCCTGATAGGTTTTTGAGGAGCTATAACACTTGATCTGACCCAACTAGCTCTTATATAATGGTCAAAATGTTCCATTGAGCACGCAACACCATTATATTATGACTGATTTCACTGATCAGTGTTTGCTAATAATTTTAAGAGCGTATTTCTGACTTTACACATTTTATGATTTGGGAGTAGTGATTTAGTTTGCAAATTCTTTCCTTAGATGTCCGGAGCTTGAGAATTGCTAAATGCACTTGCTACCTAACAGGAAATAAAACCAAAGGTCTTTGCCCTATATATTTGGTTTTTTTTTTTGGGGGGGGCGGCGGCGGGCGACGAACATGCTAAAATTGCTCTGCTTGAAAGAGTTGATTTTCTCTCTTATTTTTGTCCCTGATACTTAGCTTATACTACAAGGGTACAAGGCTTATTAAATTGTTTACCCTTACTGAATGCATCATGTAGGTGCCAAAGATGGTCTTAGTAATTCAAAAGAACAAATGAAAAAAGAAGCAGCTCCAAAACTAGTTAAGCTGAGCAAGCTAATATCTTGAGTGGTTTTAGCCTCTCTGTCTAATCGATTTGCAGATGTCGCATGGAGGCACAAGTTATTTAAGCTGTTCCTTATTGCACATGCAATGAAATCTTTCAACTTGTTATGGGATGAAAGTGTCTGGCCAGCCGAGAATTGACAATTTATCCTGCCACTAGAACGAAGATGTAACATACCTTTAGACTGTTTTGCCATTGGCCATCTTCGGCTTCTTCCTTGATAACTTGAGGTTAAGCATGTTAGTTTCTTCCTTGGGAGATGAAAATTCTTTTGTTTGGGTCTTACATATGGTATACTGCTTAGCATACTGATTGCACTACCTTATTTCACGTGTAACAAACACTTTTAATTTTTTTGATTTATGAGATGATAGTTACTGGAACCAAAACCTCAAATGGTTTTGTCGTTTGATTTGAGAACTATACAATCAGCCTCTGTGACAGTCCACTGGAACGAGGATATAACATCTCTATAGAATGTGGAACGTTGAATTGAGGATTCTATTCTGTAGAATATACATGCCAAGGTGTTAGCTAGGTCAATGGATATATATTCTTGGAGTGGCATAATGACATCATATCGCACTCTCAACATTGCTTCGAAAATGCAACTTGTTATTATCTGGAGATGATCGGATATCTTGAAATGAATGTGATTTGTGGTGCTTTTTGCAAAGCAAAGGAAATTAGAATAGTTTGTACTTAAAGTCATTGTGCCTGCTTATTTTTGCAAATAAATGCGATTTGTGAACGTGATTTGTGGTACTTAAACAATATGTTCTCAAACAACATGAATGCGATTTGTGATACTTTATTGCATAGCAGAGGAAACTGCAAAGATATATACCTAAAGTAGCTATGCCAACTTATTTCACTTTTTCTGCGAAGCAGAAGCTCCTAATGAAGTTGACGCCTTGTGCTTATTTATCATGCCACTTTTCCTTAATTATCTCCGACTCAAGGAAATTGGTCATAGCCTTTAAAGATCAGAACAGGACTTCTTTACTAAAACTAGCAGTTATTGCTTTCTGCAGCAAGACCAGCGAAGCTCGTTAAAGATGCTGAGATGGTAGCACCATGTCCAACGACCATTCTTTACCCCACAAGTGGTGGCAACATCCATTGTTTTAGAGCAATCACTCCCTGTGCTATTTTTGACATCCTGTCTCCACCTTATTCATCAGAAAATGGAAGGCACTGCACTTATTTTAGGAAATCACCGAGAAGGGATCTACCAGGTACTAATTGATATTTTCTCCGGTGCTAATTTTTCAGTGTGCATTTATTCTGATTTTAACTTTCTTTTGATTTGAAGGGGAACTTGAACTGGATGGGACAACGGTCTCCAATATAACTTGGTTAGAAGAGTTCCAACCTCCTGATAACTTTGTGATTCGAAGAGGATTGTACAAGGGTCCTGTTATTAGAACATGACAATTCTTGTTGCGGTGTACCATAGGTTTCATGAATTTGTTGTATCTTATTAGGAAATTTCAAGGCAAATGCCCTGTGGCTAGCGGTGGCCTGTCAATAATCAATAGTTCGACTACATAAGTTGAAGGCATGTGGTTTGTATATATTAAAACAATGCGGTCTGATTTTTTGACCTCAGTTTCTAGTATGGAACAGTAACTATTTAGGTTGGAGCAAATCACGTGCAACTGTCGGTTTAGCAGAGTCTCTATCAATGGCAATGAAAATTTGGTGCCTTTGTGAGAGATCCCTGAGTCCTGGTTGATTTCTTCACCCCATGGACGAGATCATAATGCATTTATACTTTTGAGCACATGATTGTGCCAATTGCATTCTTATGCTGGCCACAGGTTTCTCTTTTCTTATGTCTGAATATCTTCTGTTCTCCTGCTATTTGAATTAGTATTTTCACTACAAATACGTCAACTTATTAACATGGTATATGATTCTTCCTGGTTAATGTGAGGAATTGTGGATCAACAAATGTTAATTTCTGGGTGCCGAGAGTATCAATTGTGGATTAACAAATGTTAATTTCTGGGTGCCGAGAGTATCTGTTTCAGCTCAGTCCTTTTGCTACTGGCTGTTTTTTTTTTCTCCCTTTCGTTATCAACTTTGCTTCTGCATTTATTTCCTCTTCCAAAGGTGGCATCCTAAGCTGACTAACCAGGAGATAAGCATCATAATCTTCTGTGTACCTAGAAAGATGATGCATGTGATGGGTGCACGTAAGCCCAACATGTGGATCCCCTCTAAGCCACATGGGACCTATTAAATATAAGAGGTGTACTACATAGAACTCATACGGACCATATTAATGCTATAACCATTATAAGCTTGAAACTTCAGTAGTCAGTGCTATTCTAGTGAATGACTCTTTGCTTTCTTTGGCGGAAATATGTCATCTTATCAGAGCGGGTAGAAGGTTTCCTTGTTGGGAAAAGTGCTTTTTTTTAGTATAGGGTCAAGTATCAGATAAAACTGTCATTTCTTTGATGCAGCTCTGATCAAAATCTCAGCAAGGAAATCATGAGCTTGTGAACGATCTCTGGCTTACAGCATCAATACCTCGTGAAAGTATATGGATGTTTTGTTGAAGGGAATCAGCCATTTCTTATTTACAAGTACATGGAAAATTAACCGTCGTACTTCATGATGGTGAGCTTAATACTTTCTCTGTTTAAAGATGGACTTTTTTCCATGATAAATGGTCACTGACAAAATCTTCCATTAATTTTGATCGTAGGGAAGGATGCGACCAGCAAGTTAAAACTGGACTGTTCCCCTAGATGGATACTTTCCCTAGGTATAGCCAGTGGTTTTGCCTATCCCCATGAAGAATCAAGATTGAAGATGTGCGTAGAGATATCAAGAGTAGCAATGTTTTGCTTGATAAGGGCCTCAATGGTCAGATCTCTATTTTGGTTTGGCAAAGCTCAGTGAAGCCGGTAAATCAGCACAAGGGTTACTGCCAACTGGAATTATGTATGGACCAACACGAGGAGGTAGAGCCTCATGACTGTAGTTTTCCTGATCCCTACTTGCTAGAAAGCTAAAGTTTTCTTGCAGTGGCTATATCGCTTCAGAGTAGGAAATGTGCCGTTATCTTGGAGGAGGCAGATATGTGAAGCTTCGGAGTAGTCAAATTGGGAATGGGTCGTTGATGGAGCAACAGAAACCGCAGGGTAAAAACTCTTGTTCCTTTTCTGTCATTGTGCATATTACCTTTATGTTCCGGTGTCACGTGTCTTAGTTTCCTAGCAATGCTAAAGCTTATTGAAATTTTTTTGTTAGTTATCTTGTACCTGGTTTTCGTTTTCGTAGTTTGTAACTGTTACTACGTGATACTCTCTGAGGCATAAAGTACTATCAAATCTAATTTAAGCACTTCCATTAAAGGTTATGTTATCATCTTCTTGTTTATTCAGCTTTCCTCTTATGATCTATCTTGTCTCGGTGCGAATTGTCCGTCCTGATTCTTTTTTGTCTAGGTTGTGTTCTAGAGGAGAGAGGCTGTCTTTTGGAGCTGGTAGTAGATCCAGACTGGGCCTCAAAAATTCTAGTGCGAGAAAGCGATGTCGAAGCTAAAATGCTCCGCTCTTATGCATCTCCTACCGTGAGCCCTAGAAAATCTCAAACGGTAAGCGTGCTTGAAGCCCGAACTGCGGTTAAGGGCTTCTTCTCCGGCCGATGAATTCCAGTAGGAAATGCGAAATATAAGGGCCCTAAGTAACCTGCTCCGGACGGAACCCTAGCTAAAATGGTCCTCGCCGTGATTCCTCAAGTTTTCAAGCATGGAAGAGGAGACTGGCGATCCATAAAATGCCGGCAGGCGAGTCTTCCATGCATACCAAGCTTTTTGCTTCGCACTCCATGTGCAAAACCGGTGTCTCGACAGCAAGGAGGAGCATGAACAGGAGCATACCGAAGGGATAATTCAGGAAAAAGCCTAGTGATGACACACGTAATCGCCAAAGTGAAATTGAGACGAAAATCTCGAGTGAGTCCCATCTTGGAGAATTTCGAATCCTTTCTAGGAGTTTTTTTAAAGCGAATCGCAATACAAAATCTCCTCAATCGGAAGGAAGGTTAGAGATCCAAAGCGTGCTTGAGATAAACTGGACAGTAAGCTTGGAATTCGGAATGTGAGCAAGATAATTCCGATCACTAGCGCGATTTGTGAATTTAATTCCAGCTTCTAAAAATAGAGCAATATGTAAAAGTAGTTAATGATGACGAAGCGACAGGATAGAGTTCGACCCCGACAAAACACCGAGAAGCGAAACAAACAGTTATGACCGTACTCGCTAGTTGCCAACTCCTCGCCTACCCAAAGAACGCGTGCGGAATAATTTCTTTTCCTTTTCATACATTTTTTGTTTACTAAAATTTTCTCTTTTTTTTTCTTTTTCTTACTTTGTTACGGGGGTAAGTGCACCAAAATGTTTTGGAATTTTTAAAAAATTGAAATTCATCGAATTAGTGTAATCAAATCCTTATATTAATTCTAACTAATTCAGCTAACGAGAAATATCGATGTGGTTTTTTTATTATTTTATTTTTCCTACCATCAAACATGGCGTTAAGTTAACCGAAACATAAAGTATAAAAGATAAAGAAATTCATTTCGGCCCAAATCCTAATTTTCAATCTCGATTCTTAGTTAAATTGCATTAAATGACCGTCGTTTTACTAAGATTTGAGATAAAAAAAAGGTTTAAGGCATGAATCGAATCAATTATTATTTTACCCTTATACTCTATGTTTTGGTTAATTTAAGCCACGTCGGTATTTTCTCAGTTGTCACAATCTTTTAAAAGTTTAAGAATTCAATTATTGTCATAAGTTTTTGGAAAAATTCCAATTAAGGACCCTAAGTGGGGTCAAATTCTCAAAAAAAAGGTCCAAAGTGAATATAGTGTCGAATAAGGACTTAAAGTGCTCAATCAATCTCAAATAAGGATTCAAAGTGCCCAAAAAGTCTTAAATAAGGACCTGGGTCCCTAGCCTGCCAAAATACCTGCCGGTGGCAAAAAAAGTTACTGTTCCGACATCGAAATAGTAACTTTTTTAATTTTTTTATTATTTTCTTTCTATTTTTTTTCTTTTTCTTTTTTTTTCTTCTCTTCCTCCGCCGACCATAGCCGGGGTTGGCGGAGGTCGCTGGCCTCCGGCAAGGCCACCCTCATCGGCGTCAGGCAAGGGTCGCCCTCGTCGGCGTCAGGCAAGGGTCGCCCTCGTCGACGTCAGGCGAGGGCCGCCCTCGCCTGGGCTGGGCGAGGTCACCCTCGCCAGTTGCCGGCGAGGTTGAGCCCTCGCCAGTTGCCGACGAGATGTCGACCTCGCCGGCAACTGGCGAGGCCGACCTCAACTCAACGAGGGCTACCCTCGCCCAACGCCGGTCTTGCCCAGTCCAGGCAAGGGCGGCCCTCAGCCCAAAGCCGGCGAGGGCGACCCTCGGCCCAACGCCGGCGAGGGCGGCCCTCGCCCAACGCCGGCAAGGGCGGCCTCGCCGAAGGCTGGCGACCTCCACCGGGCCCGGCTATGGCCGGCGGAGGAAGAGAAGAAAAAGGAAAAGAAATAGAAATAAAAAAATTAAAAAGTTACTGTTCCGGTGCCGAAATAGTAACTTCTCTCATCGCCGGCAGGTATTTTGGCCAGTTGGGGACCCAGGTCCTTATTTAAGACTTTTTGAGCACTTCGAATCCTTATTTAAGATTGATTGAGCACTTCAAGTCTTTATTTGACAATATATTCACTTTAAACCCTTTTTGAGAATTTGACCGTACTTGGGTCCTTAATTGAAATTTTCCCTAAGTTTTTGGAAGAGTGCGCTTCATCTCTTTTACATATTCTTTTTTCTGTTTCTAGTAAACAGGAGAGCTCGTCCTCGTCGAGCCTCGCCGCTCACCTGATAAATGTTCTCCGCCTTCCCTTCTCGGTCGCCCACCTTCTTCATGCAATCCCCTTTGACCTCCCGGAGGATCGAGCGCCTGACCGGTTGATCGGTCCATCCCGCCGATCTCCGATCGCGTCGCCCCCGTCGGGAACCGACCGGATTCCTCTCCCTCCCGCCGGCGATCGCCGGCCTCTTGGTCCCCCAATCGCCGCCCTCCGCCGGCGCCTCCCCTCCCCCTCCCCCTCCCCCTCCGTCGCTGATCGCTCCGGTGAGCTCCGTCACACCCTCTCTTACCTCGTACGAACGTTCAATTGGCGGACCCTGCGTAGGATGATGTCGAACGTCGCCTTCGCCGATTGATGCGTGGGTGTTTCGATTGAGATATGCGTGGCGTCTGTGGTTTTCGATTGGATCGGTGTCGTGCGCGTTTCCTGCGGACCGACGGTCTTTGATTCGTTCGAATTCGAGGCTCTGTTATTGACTCCTGCGTGGTGGCCGCGGTGCCTTTTTTGCGGCTCGAAATCGAGTTGATTCAGGTTGAACTGTGGTCTGGTGATGTTCAGTAATATGTGCTCTTTTGTGTAGCTCGATGAGGTTAGAACTCGGCGGTAGGAGAACAGGATGCGAGCTCGGTAGAAACATGCCGAAGAGGAGCAAAGCTCCGTCGCTGGTCGACCTCTGCGTCAGGACCGCGATAGATAACCTCAGATATCTAGGCGACGTCGGCGAGACCGATGCTGAGCTTCTTGGGAGAATCTTGCCGCACTGTACGGTTGATCAGCTGATGCACATAGAGAAAAGTTCGAAAGTAAGGATCCTTTCGATATCTGCGATTTGATTAGGATCGCCGATGGTTTCCTTTTCCTTCTTTTTTTTCCCGATTTGGGCATGTCGTCACTGATGAATGTGGAATGATGCTTGTTCTCTTATAGGGAAGAGACTTGACTCCGGTCACCGATGATCTGTGGAAGAATTTTTACGAGAAACAATTCGGTAGTCAGAGCACTAATCTTGTCATCGAGAGGATGAAGCACAAGAAGTTTTCGTTCAGATGGTTACAATTGTATGAGGTGAATTCTCAGCTCATTAGCTAAAACATGCATTCAGATGTCGACTTTCTCAGCATGCTGCTCTCCCGTGAGCAAACAACTGGACCATCCGGCGTCCGCAATCTTACCTCAATTACGCTTGGTAATACATGTTTTTGGCATCAATATTCAGTGTTGAGTTATATTGAAGTGGGTATCGATTTTGCTCCAGGCAAAGTTGAAGGACATAGAGGAGGCTCAGAATAAGTCGCTGGATAGGATGAGGCAACTATACAAGGAAACGGTTGCCCGTGCGTTATCCGAGCTAGATAAAGATTTCTTTTCAGCCTTCTATTTAACATTGATGTTATGCTCATACCACAAACTATCTGTGCATCTGTTTGAATCACAGGATGTCTGGTCTATTAATAGGATAGAATTGATTTTATTGTCAGAAGCCATACAATCTCCGGTCTTGTTCTTAGGTAACAGAACTATGTTTTCTTGGCACTGCGGTGTGAACCGATAGATCTATATTTGCTTGCTGGCCTTGTCTTATAAATTTGAACTTGTAGCATCATCACAAAATTGGCCTTATCTGCTATTTTTTTACATCTGCAGATAAACAAAGCCGGCAAGTTCGTCTTTGCTCAAAGGTGCCACCATCAAGCAATAAGAGAAGTTTCGGTGGGTGGTAAAAACTTTGCTTTGCTCTTGCTCTCCTCTAGGTTCACTAAGAACGCAGTTTCTGGGCGCCAGTACGTTGAACTGCTGACGCACAAAAGCGGACCTGTCTAGCTCTGTCTTCTCTATTTTCCTTACAGCTGTTAATCATATCTCTAGGTTGCGGATCTTACAACGTCTCCAATCTGAAGAGCAATATAATGAAGAAGGCAAAGATAGAGACTCTTAATAGGTTAACTCCCACCGCTTTGCAGCACCTAAATTTACCATATGTTAACTTGCACGAGTCTGGACATCTTTTGAAAAGGAACCACACTTATTTTTGGCGAACCCTTTTTTCGCGTTTTCTACAGTCGAGAGGTGAAAAACATTGCAGCCATGAGGAAAAAGGCAATCCAGAGAGAATACTGGTATTCATAATCGTATGTCCACTGTCTTCGAATATTGATTTACTTCCACCGCTAACCGTGCCTCTGTCTCATCGCACAGTATTTCTCCCTTGATGAGGCCACGAGGGCCGTCCAGCGGAGACTCTGCTTCATCTTCTAAAGTGATGAAACCCATGGGGAGAAGAATTTAGAAGCTTGCTTCTGTTCAGAGGCTTTGCCAGGAACGGCAATACAGGATAGCACTCATACATGAAAGATTTGCATATCAGAATTATATCATGTTTCGCCTTCTTCACCGGCTTTGTGTGAGCCTCCGTGCCTATTCACTATCCTTCAGCCACCTCGTGTGCAACTGTATTTGCTCATGAATTATTTAAAGACATTTAGTTATGATTTGAGTGATAAAGGTTCCTTCAAGTCCGTAACTGTATTTGCTCATGAATTATTTAAAGACATTTAGTTATGATTTGAGTGATTCCTTCAAGTACACCAGGAGCGATGTCGAGCGATGTTGAATTGTGAAATAAAAGTCAGCATTTCTTCCATTCTCAGTCACTTCAAGAAGCAAAACAAGACTCTTTTCTAAGAAATGGTTATGGCCAGCGGCCATTGTGACCTGTCCTAGCAAACCAGAGATTTCCATTGTATATATTGTCCCCGACAATTGATCTGACCTCTGTAAATGGAGAGATCACGTCTCATGTGAGATTGGGCGCACAATTACGTGTGTTATCTGTTCCGACTTGACATCAATGTGTATCATATGTTGCCTGCACTTTGCATCTCTACCCAAAACTCGCAGTCCAAGAGTCATTGAAAAGCCAAAAGCAGTAACGCATATGGAATATCAGTAGATTGCTGTAGCTCACGATACGAAGGCGTCGATATGTTTCATGAATGGTAGGCATCAACTGAGACTCTGAATCGCCTCCTGTTATCAAACTAGAGTAAGGATAGGAATCTCAGGAACGGTTGGAGCCAGCATTGGTGCTTTATCCACCCTAATCCAGATAATTAGCGAAATTTGTTAAGTTTTTTTATATGCTGACAGTACGTCCGATCCTTCTGTTACGAAGACGATACCCACCGTCTTTACCTAAAAACAAAGCTGACAAGGTGCTTTCTGTTACGCATGTTCTTTAGATTCCTGAGAAGACGTTTGTCGCAAGGGATTACACCTATGTACTGCTATCCTTCAGGCAAAGGACAGGAAAAATCAACACCATGACATAAATTATTGATGGAGAACGGATCCGATTAAGTACAAGCTTAGCAGCGCACTAATAGATAAAGCCACTAGATGAACAAATACTACAGACTCGACATGATGAGGCTTTAAATCAACAAATCAAGGAGGAGAAGACGCCCAAATGAAGACTAATTATGGAGAAAGCTTTAGTCCATGGCCGCTTTGGGAAATTTTCAAGCCAAAACAATCAGTACAGCCAAATCAAATACCTGAGCAATGCAGGCAAATCAGAAAATGATATCGTCATCCTTCTCCATTGCTGCCGATAACAAATTGTGGGCTGTATTTAGTGAAACCCCTTTTTGCAAGGAAACCTTCTCAGCAAACTGCTCTTCTGCAAATCTCTTGGCAGATGCAAGCTGTCTCTCTATTTCTCTCTTCTTATATCCCTGAATCTTCTTCAGCCTAAAAAAATCTTCCCTCTCCAGTTCATCCAACTCACCCTTGATATAACTTATTGTGTTCTCCAACCTGGGCTTCACAACATTCTCCAGCGCATTCACTCTACGATTGGTGGTCTTAATAGCCTCATCAAGAGTCAGGAATGATGTTTGCAGCGAAGCAAGCTCCACAAGAACCTCAATGGCTTTCACATAAGCAGCCCGACAAAGCTGAACTTGTTGACCACCCCTGGCTAATCCGGTCAGGTCATTCTTGGTCTCCCCATCAGTAAAATATTCGAATTTAGGAAGCTTCACACCAGCAACATTCTCTTGTCGAGATCGGACTTTCAAAGAAGCATTCTGGACGTTTTCCAAAACAACGTGCTTGACGTTTTCGCCAGCAACATACTTGGCCTCAGTCAGGGCAAATGAGGATGCTTTCATAATGTCCCCCATTGATTCCTTTGTGGATACAATTTTCTTCAGGATCTGACGGAACTGCACAGTTAAAGCATCGCTCTTCTTCTTCAGTAGAGCATGGCCTCTTGTAGCACCGACAAGGCGAGCCTTCATAATTCCAAGCATCGTGACAGTAGGAACCACATTCAACCGCTGGCTCTGACCAGACATCTTTACAAAATGTACTGCAACATGAAGATAAGAAAATTTATGATTTTGGACAGAAGATTGGTCTGTATCTTCATTGGGAAGAACTAAAAGAAATATTCAGTACTAAATAAAAACCATAAAAAATATTCGTGATTTGTCACTACATGACGATGGGCTTTCATCACAGCTGCATATGAGCAATGAACAGGATAAAATGGTTATGAAGAGAGAAAAAAATAGGGATAAAAGTGAGATGGGTTTGGGAAAAGCTAAGCCCTCCCCAAACCCGTTACAGATTTTGAGGGGAATATCCCAAACCCGTCTCGTTAGAATTAGCGGGTGCCCAGTCTCATCCCAAACCAGACAAGACAACTGGTAATACATATTCATGTAAAAAAGATTCTAGTATAAAAGGATTCTGGAATATGGTTTATTCAGGTGAGGGGTGACAGCACTTTTGTTTAAAGGAAGCTTCTCAAAGTGAGGGGTCTGCTCAAGCCACATATCAGATGTATAGTTAGGAATCAAAACAAGCATCTCCTTATGGTTTGACAGTTAGGAATCAAAACAAGCATCTCCCTGTGGTCTGATAAATGGCATCCGCATAATGTCTTGCTCGATTCTTATCCTGCCAAAGTACTATACGACACCAATTAGGCATTAATGCTAGAATGGCTGCAATTATTAAAAGCAATGACTGGAAATGGGCTGCTGCTAGGTCTGACCATCTGGTTGCTTTACAAGCAGCTTTGTTTGCCTGTGTATTTTGAAATTTCGATGCAGATTATAGACTGATTTTTACAGGATCCTCTGGCGACTATTTTGGTCAAGTTGGATCTTGGCAACTTGTTAGAAGAAGAGGACTGAAAGTGGCTTGGCATCGGGTAACCTGGGTCAGTCCTAATGTACCTAAAGTAGCTTTGATCAATTGGTTAGTCTTACTAAGCAGACTTCCAACGCATCACAGAAACCCAGAAATGGCGTGATGTGAATGACGGTTGTGTTCTTTGCAAGGAGTTACCTAAATATAGAGGCAATCTGTTTCTCAGATGTTCATTCTCCAAGCAGGTTTGGACTTATATTTTGCGGCTTTGTGGCATCTCTACAGGTATTGGAGTCCAGGAGGATGACTTGCCTCGGGCTCTGCAGTGCATTAAGGCAAAGTATGAAGGATACACTCTTAAAGTTGGTGTGGAGTGGAGTGGAATGAAAGAAACAAATACATGAGGAATCTGATCCTCTTGAAAGTGGAGTCATTGCCAAGGTTCTTTTTCCGGGTGAGGATTTCCTCTGAATCCCTCACTCCAAGATGGTTGCAGGTTGATATCTACAGAGGTTGCTGAGTTGTGTCATAATCGGAGGATCCCTTGCCGATTTGGCCGGAAGGAACCAACAAATCCTAGATTTGGAGATGTACATTGTTGCTGATCAGACATCAATTTTCATTGTTTGGAGACGTCGATCTTTTCATTGTTTTGGTGGGGACATGTATAGAGGGCTAACAGGTGATTCGTTCAGAATCGGTGAGACATATGCAGAGAGAGTCTGTATGAGGGATCATCGTGGACTTGATCCTTCCACATTTTGGAGCTTCGAACTATGAGATCGTTTTCTTATCAAGGGAAGAAAATCTCAGCATCATGAACACAAATCCTACGAAGCAAAGAGCAAAATTAACGACTGAAGCTGAGAACATACGCCTCCAAATGCCACTCAGTGTACGAGCTAGTGCATATATCGATTCAATTCCGTGATCAACAACCAAATCCCACCGAAAGAAAGGAGAAGAAAAGGGGAACGGATAATACGAACCAGATCGCGACGAGATTCAGCGAGCAGAGGCAACGGAGCAGATCACGACGACGACGACGACGACGAAGGTCGCGACGACGACGGGGAGGCGACGAAGCAGCGCGGACGAGCAGCCGCGAGAGCAGCACGGATCGGAGGCGGAGCGCCGACGAGCAGCACGGGACGTACGCGGACGCGGACGCGGAAAGCGAAGGAGGCGAGGCAAAGAAGAGCGACCGACCGACGGGAAGATCAGGGCGCGAGGACGCGGACACAGCCGGTGCCGGCGACGACGGAGAGGGGCCGCGGCGGAGATCGGCGGAGATCGGCGCTAGATTTCCAGATTCCACTGAGGAGGAGGAGGAGGAAGCGAAAGGAAGGAGAGGGGAATACCAAAAGCTTGGCTTTTTGTATAAAAAAATATATATTCTTTTAGACGTCCTATAATAAATACAATGAGACAAAAGAAATTAACTGTAAGTGAATATATATATATATATATATATATATAAAGGTCATCTCATCTTTAGTTTCCAGCTCAATTTTCTTTTCTCAAAAGCTACATTAATACCTACGTCAATGTACTATTGCATTTATGTGTCGAAACTCGATAGGTAAATATATAATTGATGAGACAAGAATAGAGTATCTCGAATCGAATTAAAAGATGCTCTTTTTTTATCCGAAAAATGCAAAGATCGAAATTTTTGGATTTTTTGTTCCGCTAAAATTGTGTGATTTTTTTGTTCAGATTTCAAAGTGATTAAAATAGTAATGGGTCCATCAATTGTTGTCACTTCGAACCGTTATAGAAACTAGAAATAATGACACTACATGGTTAGTATATTTTTAAAAAAAAAAATTTATGATGAGATTGGATTAGCTATATATATCCTAGTCGATGGCTATTGGCTATAGCTTGGGAACGTGTGGTGGTTCTAAGACAAATTCTCGATTTCGCGTTCGTTTTGGCTTTGGTTCAAACTATGAGAAATTTGCCAATCCACATGTGTTGGGTGAACAACAACAGTTGTGAACACATCGATAGCTAGACATGAATAAGGGGGCATGAAATTAGTCAGATCATTCCTCTTGATAGGAAGGGGGGACATATTTGTTTTTCCATAAGCGTTCATCACATTGGGTGGGCGCGAATTTAATATCGTGTTCTCGCATTCCATTTTCGTTTGATTTCACAACGCGAGAATGAGTAGCCTCATGGCGAATGCTACAATCAAATCAACAATGGATCGAGGGCCGTGCAATTGCTTAGTTCAACCTCGTTTTCTTTTTCAAGCCCTATTCTTAAAATACTACGAAAGATTTTGCTAATACAATAGTCTTTAGATCACTATGAGACTATCAACATGTTGTGAATCGCAAATTCTTAAACGAATAGATCCCACAATAATTTATAATTATTTATTATTTAATTGTTTGTGATCCACAATAAATTATTATCCTTACAGAAAATTAAAGACTGTCATACAATCATTTCTCTATTACGAATATGCCACTGGACATATAAGGGCTCGTTTGGCAACTTGCCAAACAATGAAAATTTATGTTTTTTTATTCTCAAAATCAATTTTGAAACAGAAATCCGTTTAATAAACCTTTTGTTTTCGAGCACAAATTTACAAAAAATTATTCCCAGAATCAGTTTTGGAACAAAATCAAGAAGCAAAAACAAGTAACTTCTTGATTTTAGGAACAAGAATCGAAATTGGAAAAGAAATTTTTTTTTCTATTCTTCTTCATTATTTAGGAACTTATTGATTTTAGGAACAAAAATCAAAATTGAAAAAGAATTTTCTTCTTCTTCTTTATGTTCTTTCTATTCTTCTTCATTCTTTAAGCACCAATAAGGGCTGGTGAGGACGTCGCGGCCCTTGCCCTAGCCGCTAGCGGCAATGGCGACCCTTGCCCAGGCCACGAGCCTTAAGGGCGGCCCTCACCGACTCGGGCGAGAGTTGGAAAATGGCGACCCTCACCGAATCCGACTAAAGCGACCGTCGCCCAGCTGCAAGGGTCCAACCCTCACGAGATCCGACAAAGGCAACCCTCACCCTAGCTGCGAGGGCCACAATGCCCTCACCGGCGACCAACCCATGGCCGAGAAAAGGAGAAGAAAAAAATAAAATATTAAAATATTAAAATATTATTAATAAAAAGAAATTTTATACCGTTACTAATAGCATTTCTTCTTTTTCTATTCCAGAAATGAAAATTTTAGACCGTTACCAAAAGCCTTTAAATGTTTGGAATCAATTCCCGAACACAAAATCAAAAAGAATCATTTCTGAACATAATCGATTTCCAGATAGAATTGTTACCATGCAGACCTAACTCTTCTCAACTTTATTCACTAAAGAGATATATCAGTCATATTCATCAATAGTGTAAATCAATTATTGCGTTGCTACGAACGAGCATCTTCAAGAAATATACCGCTAGGTTTCCACACAGGTTTACATAGATACACTTGGTTATCCCTTCCAGCTTTTTAAGGAAAATCCAAGGCTCCCGGCTAATAAGCTAAACTCCCGATCCAGCCAACCTCCGCCTCGAAGCATTCGAGATAGACACCTGACCAAGCCTGTCGGCTTCGGTGGATACCGCTCTCTCTCGAAGGGGCATATAGTGCCGCAGCCACACTCCCATGTAGACCTAAATGAACAGAGATCACAAGAGTTTAATGATCGAGAAGCAGACCAGAAGAAAATTAGTAACCATACGACAAAATTGCATTAAACTGAGTTGGTTGGGACTGTCTTGATCAACACCGAAGACGAGAAAACAATCGTTAGGGTCGGAGATTATACGGCGTAAGTTGTGGAGAGAAGCTAACCTGTTGCGGTCTCATGATCTTTGTATCAGGATCATCCAGGGACTCTCGCCAGTGTGCCAAGTACCCAGCCATTCGAGGGACTGCAAATAGAACAGGGAAGAACTCTGTCGGAAATCCCATTGCCCTGCAAAAGAATTTCAGAATTAATTCATTATTCTGCCATCCTAAACCTTAAAGGCATGACAACATCACACTGACATCGACGTACCTATAGATTAATCCAGAGTAAAAGTCGACATTGGGGTACAACTTCCTCTTCACAAAATACTCATCTGACAGAGCTGCTTTCTCTAAAGCAACAGCCACCTGCAGCGAAAGTCAGAGTCGACACATCAGCATATTCCAGAATACCTATACTCCTTTCTGCAATTGTTATTTCAAAGCAATCTCGTTCCACATCAACAAATCTTTTAACCTATTCTTATCATCAAGATCATGCTGTCTCCACCTACACAATCAACTGGTCGAGAGGCGATATGAACAGCAATAAATGCTGCAAGCATAGAGTTATCTAAGTTATGAGAGCTTTAAGTTTGAAGAGAACAAACCGAAACCATGTTTTGAATGTGGAATGTGTAGGCAGTACTTAATATGTATATTTTGGAAAGCAGATGCTTCAATGACGGTTTTCTTTCCTTCTTAGAAAGAATTCACAAAAGTGTTGATCTTCAAAGAAAGACGAATTTCACTGTCAAATTACCTTTTGTCTTTACAGGTAAAAACACACTTATTTCTACTCGGTCAAAACAAATCGATCAAAGATAAAGTAGCGCATCATTAGTTAAGGACTATAATAGCAAAGATCTCTCCATACTTCATCCCTATTTGTGGAGTGAAGTGTTACAAGCAGCATAATCATAGAAAGTAACTTGAAAAACATGAACAGGTGATGAGCCCATTTTATGTACAGGAGATTGATGTAAATGATCTTTCACAACCACATAAGTGTATTCTCCTTGTTAATACCGAAAGACAGTAGCAGAAAAGGTACACATCCTTCAAGAAAGAAAATTCAGAGCAACTTACCTCTATTAAAGGGTCCCGACCAACAATGGAAAATACTTCCTCAGCCAGTTTTCTTATGACTTTAGCTCTAGGATCATAGTTTTTATACACACGATGACCAAAGCCCGACATTTTTCGTTTCCTGGAAAAAAAACCAAATTAAACAATGAACACAACTACAATGTTTTGTGCCATCTGAGATCATCAATTTCAACCATGAACTTACCGATTTTTCACACCCTCTATGAACTCTGGAATGTTCTCCACACTTCCAATTTCACTCAGCATCTTAAGCACAGCCTACAGGAATATAAGTAGCCTCAGCTGATGGCAATTCATTACTTCGTGAAACAGAAACAAAGGAAAAGTAAGTCCAAGAGAAGCGTCCAACTTGGCCGTTTCAGACTTCGGCTCTTTTTTTTTTTGGTTAAAGTGAATGTCATTACTAAAGGAGACCTTTTCAGACTTCATCATAATATAACAGATAAGATAAGTACCTCGTTTGCTCCGCCGTGAAGAGGGCCATAGAGAGCTCCAACAGCTCCAGCAAGTGCAGTGTACACATCAACACCACTACACAAGCAGTTGCAGAATATTATACATCCAATTTATGACTTAAGTTTCCTTGCAGTAAGGACTCAAAAGATGAATACCTCGATGCAAGATGCCTAGCAGCAGCGGTTGAACAATTCATTTCATGTTCAGCATGCAATATGAAGAGGATGTCTAGCACCCGTGCCAACCGGGGGTTAGGTTTGTAAGAACGATTACCCCTGAAATTCGGTAAAAATTCTCCTCTGATCAATAAGTCCCATTTTCCCTTTCTCTACCTTCACCTCTAATAAGGAACATTTATTAGTTAAAAGCGCAAAACAAACCAACACTTACAATGAATCCAGCATGTATAAGAAATTCTCTGCATAAGAAAGATTACTAGATGGGAGAACTGGAGGCCTTCCTGCCATTCTCAAGTATGCAGCAGCTGCAATAGTTGGTGCCTGCATTCACAGAATATTTTCTATTAGCCAAACATAGAGGAGTGAATCTTAGACAACTGAGGCTGAGGCTTTCGTATGCAGCACATAAGATGGAGTTAAAAGAGAAGCTATAGAAGGGCCCAGAAAAGCCAAAATAGGAGATTGAGAGCAAACCTTCCCAAGAATGCGAGCAATCTGTTTATCTCTCACTTGCTTTGATTTGTAAATATCTTGGCCCTGTAAACAGAATAATTGAATAATAGCTGTATATAACTGAAGAGCATAACTTGTATGATAATTTTGTAAATTTGATAAACTAAATCTTGTTTGTGCAGATCTTGTTCATGCAGAAAAGGTGCTCTTTGCATAGGCAAGCAAACCAAACCGCGTTCAACCCCCAACCCAACCCCCACCCCCACCACACCCTACTTTAAGAAAAAGAAAGCCCCCTAACCTATGAACATTCAGACAAAAAAAAATTTACAATAAATCGAAATATGAGTAAGGAAACGTCTGACCAGCTTATTCAAATTTAGCAAACTAATTAGATTGATATTTTGCATTGACTTTTTCAGAAACTCAAACTACAAGCTACATTTAACTGGCCTGAAGACCAAAAGCCGAACTACATGTCAATCCTAGTATCCAACAGCTTTTTTACAGGACAGACAGGGTTTTAAAAACTGGAACGTCAATGGAACTGGAAGATGGTCGAAGTTTTTAAAAACTCAAATTTTAATTGGAATGTCTAACGAAAGTCAACGGAAGAAGTTTCAACAGGCACACATACCTACCATTTTAATTTCGGAAACAATTATATCAGACACCGAATGTCACAAGCACATCAGTATTTCACGGATACACAAGGCAATATCTAGGGGTAATATCACATGATAAACACAAGATCATGATGGCAAAGCAGAGAGAGCGGAGTAATGCAAGGACTAGCATTTTCCAAAAAAAATATGCTTCCTGCAAGTAACTTACTCTAAGAGCAGGATTGGCATCGGGATGAAAGACGGAAAGAGCACTCATTGCACTGACAAGTACACCCATTGGATGTGCGTCATGTGGCATTGCGTGTATAATATCCTACATAAAGAACATGGATTAGAGTGATTCAGTGAAACATAATAATCCCACAATGAAACACAAATGAGTCACAAGCATCCCTAAGTAAGAGTTATAGCACACCCTCTTAACAAGCTTAGTCCTATAAGGACCTCGGTCAAGCTGAAAAGGGAAAAGAAACCAAGAGAACAGAGAGAGCAATTGAGGAGCTCTGTTCCATATAGTCTAAAACATTTGATGAGATCATTGCATTTTACTTGCTTTATATCAAAAGAAAAAAACGAAAGCTGGAGGTTGTTCACCCTCTAGCTCACTGCTGGAAAAGCAAAAAATATCATGTGCTTACTCTCAACCACCTAATGCAAAATAGATCTAGCCTTCTCTATTTATGGCAAGAGCCAGAGTTTTATTTCAAGAGTTCAGAAGTGGAAGGAGAAATCAGAAAGAGAGTGCCTGGAAGACATGACAAAAAATTTCATCGCTAGAAGCATGATCAACCAATCTAAAGACTGACAAAATAAAGCATATGTAGGTCTTGTTCACAATCACAATTGCCCTCTGCGCATTAAATTTTACAAAAGGTAACAAGACACTTTGAAATGAAATTGAAAAAGCATAGAGTATGAAATTTTTTATTGAACTTAAATGAACAAAAATTGCATTATCAAAACTGTTTTACTCAACGACAACATGCGCCATATTGGCACTCAAAACATTTTCCAATGTAAAAAAAAAAAAAATCCATATCACTAGCAATAGCATCACCAGCTAAATTACAGCCTACGGTTTTTTTTGTTTGGTCGGAATTACAGCCTACAGTTGAATCTTAGCATAAAACCATCAGTTTTCATATCAAAAATGATTCAGTTCCTCCTTAGCTTTTTGAGATGAAAAGGGTGAGTGGGAGAATGGAAACGACAAGGCAATGCAGGATCCACTGTGAAAGAAAAATACTACACAAATTATATTTCGTAGCACTGAACTTCCGGAAAAGGTGAGACAGAGAGAATGGGGCACAAACCAGAATTCCTTGCGGAACTGCCGAATGTTGAGTAATAGCAAACTCCCAGTCTGCTAATTGACTTTCAGAAGGCAGATTTCCATACACTGCAGTGGGAAACAGACTTAATTCTCAACCGATATAACACGATCAAAATTTCATGAAAGAAAATTCATAGTGCTCATCAAAGGGTCACAAATGAACAGACAATACATGCTTGCTGGGGGATCTTTCAGATTAGGTTTAAAAAAAATGATATTCAAGAGCAAGAAATTGCAGAAAGAACACTCACTCAATAGGTAAGCCACTTCCATGAAGGAACTACTCTCAGCCAACTCTTCGATCGGATAGCCCCTGTACCTGAGTATCCCTTCGTCCCCATCGATGTAGCAAATCGACGACCGAACAGGAGCCGTGTTCAAGTATCCAGGATCATAAAGCTTGAGCCCCTTGTCATTCTTTCCAGTTGTTATCTGTGGAATCGCCGGCAACAATCGCGACATCGGAACGTCAGGACACAACATCGGCCCAAAATAAACATGCAAAAGAACAAATGCTATAACACGAGCTGGCAACTACGTCCTGAAAAAAGCCCATCGGCAACGCGATCAGGCCCGATTTACCCGACCGAAACTTCAAATTCGCCCAAATCAAGCACTCTCAGAGCTCGGAACAAGCTCATCTCGCAACCGATAAATCCACGAATACGATCGAATCCCGCACAACATCGTAATAAGCTAACCTGCTTCAAATCGGTGGCCCTGACGGCGCCCTCCTCCGAAACCGGGACCCGGTACTTCCGGCCGGTGCGCTCGTCGACGACGGCCAGCGAGCCGCTGAGGTTCCCGGGGGGCGGGACCAGGTACTGAGCCGAGACGCGGCTCGGCTCGACGGCCGGCGCCGCGGGCTCGATCGGAGCCGCCAGGTGCGCCGAGAGGACGGCCAGCCGGCCGCGAGCCGAGAGCCGGGAATCTGCGCTCGACATCTTCCGGGAGGGAGCTAACGGCCGGTGGAAGCCACGAACTGTGGAAGCTAAAGGAAGAACAAAATGGAACGAAGGCGAAGGTGGAGGGAAGGGAGAGAAGTTGACCGCGAACCGCGGAGTTATATATATATATATATGTTGGAGTGGAGTGTGGGAAATCGATCGTGGATCGCGAGGTTTTTGTTTTAAGGGTATTTTTTTTTTTGGTCAAAAAATTTAAGTGAATTTGAGATTCAGCCTAGCAAGGAGAAAGTGAGGCTTTGAGATTAGATTCGACCTCCATATTGACCGTCCGCTCCTTTAATTACAAGAATTATTTAGAATATAAGTATATGTCACTCATAATTCCCGTCAGAATATTTTAAAGTAATCGTGAAAGCTCCAAAATCCCTCAAAATTTGGACTCGAGCTCGGCGGTCATTTTTGCCATCTCTCAGTGGATTTCAAAAATCTATAACCCGTAACTTGATATTTAAAGAGGGAAGTTTTTGATTTGCAATGTGTTGATTACATATAACATGAGAGAGATGATACATGCAATTCTTCTTCTTAAATGAGCATTCGACAAGTACTCCGAAACACTCATTAGAGAAATTATTATTACTATTATGTGTGCTAACCAAAAGAAAAGAAAACTATTATTATTCGATGAGCTGCTCTTTTAATTCGAGCTTAGCACGGTCCGGAGTTCCAACTCCAGACGGGAGAACTTTGCTTTGATAAGAAGCACGAGCCAAATGAAGCCAAAAAGGTGGACTTTAGCTCGATTTTCTAGATTGTCTTTTACTTTTAGTTCTTTGTTTTTTCGTGGTTTACAGCTCACGCAATTTCCTGTGAGGTTAATCTAAAATCATTTCAAACACGCGAATGTTGGTCTAAATTTACGTAGTATTCATTTTTTGGTATTTTCGCAATCGGCAAAAGTTTTTTCAGAAAAAAAAAAAAGCGTAAACGAATGGCCCAATATACTTGGACAGACATTTCGATCTTGCGCTGTGCAAAACTTTACCGTAATTTACCAATTTTTCAAATTAACTAATCGCGTATAATTGATTTACTTATAAACGTATTAACGAATCCCAATAATTTTTAAGAGGGGCAATTCCGTCAGCACGGGGGGATATTAATGGGTTACATTATCCTCCCCGAAAAGCCTTTAGCCCAGGAGGAGGGGCCCACACGGAGCCTAAGACCGCGAGGAAAGCTCCCTCAGCGGATGAGTCGCGTGAGGCGCCACTCGCCCTTCGACAGGCGACACGTGGGCCGAACCGCCGAAGCCATCGCCGTTCGGAGGGCGAGTATGCGGGGGCCGGTATTCGCGGCGCGTTGAGTGGCCGTCAGGAGACGTGTAGGACACAACCAAAGCGTCTCGAGAAACGCAAACGTTTATCTTCTCTGGGATCAGATGATAATGTCGGTGATGGGATGGGCACGTCGTCATGAGCGCATTTTTAGTCCCCAAGAAAATCTGATCGAAAAAAATGCCCAATTAATTCATTTAGCTTAAAAAATTAAATTAAAAAAACTATTACTATTATTACGTCACATTAAATGATATTATCATCTAATTTCGTGCACGATGGAAAGTACAGGCATCAGATTTTTCTCATGAATTTTCCATTCAACGGCTGTTTATTGTTCCAAGAGCAATAAAATTCACAATAATATCATCAGCAAGAGACCACCACCTTCGGGGCTGTACACAAATCCAGCCGTCCCTTTGACCTGGATGAATCCGAGGATGGACGACCGAGATTCGGCAAAAGTATATTGATTGCATTAGAAAAACCGAGGCATGGCGAAAACATGCACCGATCGGAAAGCATGCAATTGCGGCTTTGCCTTGTTAAATGTTAGATCTAACCGACGACGAGTGATGTCTCTGAGCTGAATCGATTTAGAATTCGTGTGGTTCTGTCAACTAATCAATCAACCATCGTATCTAGAAGAGAATGAAACTAGCTCAAAACTCGGAGAGAGGAAAAGGCAACATACCCACAGAGGAGGCACTCGGCAGCAACAATAGCAGTTGCACATGCTCTCGTAGGACGGATAGTAGTCGAAATCACTATGATCCTTCAGGACTAGTCAAGGCCAAGAGTGACTTACAAAACTCAGCAGCATCTGCTACATGCTCTATTACCAACCTTTAGTCATTCACAAGTGCACTTACATGGAAAACCCTCTCAGTATCTATTGTATCCACGATGTCCATCAAGCACCCACGACAAGTAAGATAGGATGGTGCTGCTGTAGCCTAAAATTCATTCCGCGATTGAAAAGCAGAAAACTAGAAGGATGGCATAGTAATGAAGCAAATCT
Source organism: Syzygium syzygioides (assembly GCA_031216285.1). Lineage (NCBI taxonomy): Eukaryota > Viridiplantae > Streptophyta > Magnoliopsida > Myrtales > Myrtaceae > Syzygium > Syzygium syzygioides. The sequence continues at coordinate 21,327,196 of CM062242.1, forward strand.
ATCTTCAAAGAATTTGAGAAGATCGAAGTTAAACATTACAGAAAAGATTTCCAAAACGAATTAGTGTGTGATGTGGGCAGAGAATAGGCACCTCCAAAGTGATTACGGCGTCAAACTTCCTTTGCTCTTCAACAAGCTTTTCCGTGGATTGGATGAATCACTTGAACTTTCGAGACACCTATGTGTTTTGACGGATGGAATAATAAGAATACACAATTTTGTCTACCATTATCCTTCTTTTTTCCTCCCCTTGTAAAGAAAAAGGCCAAGAGATATACATGGAGGACTCCACAAAGTACAACACTTGCGGCTAACCACCTCCAGCAGAATACATTTGAGCCATACCATGACTCTAACACCTATTCTTTTTTGGTTTATTACCTTGCGCCCTTATTACATGAGAAGTGAGCAGGCTATCATGTCATTGTGATGCAATCATGCAACTGCATGTGAGCCAAAGACTCGAAACTACACCTACCTGGAAACGTTGCAAACTGTAAGCCAAAGTCTCTGCCCAAGTACCTTATTAAGGCTATAGCACTTCTATCATTCCAATGTTATACTCACATTTAGCCCTGTGTTCTCTGCACTATCACTTTTGGATTTCTGGAATCATATGCTCCACATGTAAATCATCAGACCCTTATTTAAAATGATACATAATCCTGCTAAACGGATACTGTAACCCCAAGGATAGTGATCCAAAGACCTTAAGTTGCAAGATAGGAGAACATTGAAAAACACAAGAATCTCATCCAAAAAGAGAATGGAAGAGAATTATATGCATCTCAGTATTGATATTTTGCTGACCCCAGGACTTGCAAGAGTATGTGTGGTACATTTAGGATTGATGGCAATATAATCACCAGTTGTGATGTTATCCTCTGAAAGTTCCAGCTAGGCATTCTTAGATCAAATATTTGAACATTTTGGTCTTTACATGGACAAAAACGATAACCATGAGGGGAGTCCTATCAAGCAGTGGACAGGTTAAAAACTTGACAGAAAAATGCAGTTCTCCCATCGGAGGGACATGAGCCAACTTAAAAATGAATAGATGAATTTGATATCAATACGAATTGCAAATCCTTCGCTGATAAAGAATGTTACAAGCATCCAGATAAGACTCGAAAATCGATCTTGATCTTGAGCAAAAGTCGCTTCAGTCAACAAAGAAATTACACTTGGATCACTCATGTCCATAAGTTCATCAGGGAAAAAAATCTGTACTGAGCAATACTTAATTATGCCAACACAACAAATGTCATGGGATCATCTTACCCAGTGATTCAAATGTCAACCTCCTAAAAGGATTTGCAGCATCAACCTAGTACTTAATTATCAAGTAAAAGTATTGCAGGCTCACAGCGAACAACAGTCATATCCAAACAATCTCAGCCAGAAGAAAAACAATGATATGCAAACAAGAACAATCAGAATAACAAGAGCCATTGACAAAAGAAGAACAGAGTTCAATGTATCAGATGGAAGCCACGCTATACAAGCGAATTTTTTGCATCCTAGATGTCTATCGACCGCAATGATTGCAGAAACTGCAGTTTTGCCCCGGAGTTTTGTCTCAAGCGATTGAATTCAACCGAGCGTGGTGAACTTGAAGCCTCATCCCCATCATCAGGCATGCAGCCATCCAGTGATTAAACCACTTAGGAGCAATAAAACTTGACCATGCAAACAAGTTGCCGATAGCAGCAGAGGATCACGCTCAACATTCCCGAAATCTATTCCACATTGCTCAGCTCAAGAACACAATGTCGGATTCAAGTGGACGAAAGCAAGCGTGCCAAATCGGGGAAATTACCATTAACGAAAGATACGAATCAACGATCAACGAACGGACCATGTATCGGGATGGCGGACAACTTGCCCAGCTCGGGATCCTTCAGAGGCAAGCGAATGGACGACGAACTCTTCGCGTCATACTCGGACTTCCCGGAGCTTCCGGAGGATCGAGGACGCGGGCGAGGTGGAAGCAGGAGGAGAGTCGCCGGTCGCGGCCGCGGGAAGAGGCCGAGAAGCGGCGTCGGAGAGGAGCCTCGAAGAAGCGAACGCGGTGATGGATCGCGAGAGCGTCCGCGGATGTTTCAGACGAGCAGGGACGGCGCGGACTCGGTTCAGGTTGCCTCGCCGCCACGGCGCTCTGCCACCGCACAAGCGACTCATTGATCGGCGACGGCGAGGGACGCGGGCGGAGCGAAGGTGCGTGGGCCGTCGCGCCGATGAGAGAGAACGCGGAGGCGGAGCCGGCGGCGACGATGGACGTGTGGGGCCGGTGAGGTAATGGGCCTCATCCAGGCCCGTTTGCGTGATGGATTAGGCGGCCCAATAGGCTGTTCGATCATTGTCATGGCTCACGCAATTACGTCAAATTTGAATGCTACTATTTTGTCGAGGAAAAAGTTATAATGCCTTCAACAAATGCAGTACAGTTTCTCGAGATGTTGCAACAACTTTATGATTCGTGTTGCGAAATACACGTGCTGCTAGAGGCGAGCAACCAGACCGATTCAAGCCGAAAATTGAACCGGCCATTCATAAAAGGATCGATCCACTTTCCAATTTCAACAACTAAAGATCAGCCTTGATTGGTTCAATTCTCAATTCTATACCCCGAATTGATTGGTTTTATTTGGGAATCTGGAACTTGCAAGGCTGTTTCGGGGCAAAACCTGGAACGGAACCAGATTGTCACTAATCCTAAGAAAGTTCATTTACTCTTTTTAAAAAAAAAACATAAAATTTGATAAAATTGAATATGTTTGACATATTGTCCTTAAGCAATAAGATTTATATTCATATTTGACATATGCATATTGTACACATCATAAAACGAAACAAGGGGAAAAAAAGTCCCGGCTAAGGTCAATAGGGTCAATTCCCGGTTGCAAAAACCAAAAATCGACTATGATAAAGTACTTTTCAAGTTTTAGGTCGAAAATATACTCCACTCTTGAAAACCGATCGCCCTTACACGTCACAACACATGATGGCGTAATTGTTGCATTCCGCGGTAGCAATGAAATCGAAGCCGTACCAAATGGACATATAAAGGGGAATGGTTGCAAAAGCCAGTTAGGAACGTGCACCCTTTTTGATCAGCTATAAATGTCTCTCCGCAATTGCCTAGTCAACGAATGGAGGATCGATCTTGTTAACATGTGCTGTACTATGCTGCTAGGCAATGCGGTACCTGGCCTGTCCACGTGGGGCTTGATACACTCTGTTTTAATTGGCTCAAGAGAAGGAGGTGCGTGATAGCGACCGATTTCACTTTTATTTCTTTTAAATTTCTGCTTTTTTTTGTATTTTTTTGCTTTAATCGGGGATGGCGATGGACTTGGATGCCGTCCTAACCCCACTCGTGCGGTCATCTTTCGCTATTTCATCCCTCCTTTCTCTTATGCCCAAAGCAATTAATACAAAAGAGAAAAGGAAAATCTCAACATCTTAAAGACACTAATGTATCAATCAAGGAAGAAGAATCTGGAGATTCTAGAAATATCAATTAAAATCACGAGCTGATTCATGGAGATGCTAGAATCAAGTGATTGACAACTTTTATAATATAATGATTTTTTCAATTATTATATTCCATTGTTGTATTGTTTCCTTACAAAGTGTAACTTTTTTAATATACATATAATAAAAATCATCTCAATAATGGTACGTTAAAATCAAGAATCAAACTCATTTGTTCTTTTATGGTATCATAGCATATCTTCAAAAGAAATCGATCCGCTTCCACCAATCCTAAGTATCCATACCCCTCATCTTTGAACATTAGCAATTTTGTGTCACTGAAACTGACACAAACAAACTATTCTTATTGGAGAGCACAGATGCTTGCACTGATTGAAAGTTAAAATCTGATAGAATTCATTGATGGCAAGTATCAGATGCCGAGTCCAACAATAGCCACCCCCTTTGATTCTGGAAAAGAAGCTAGAGTCATAGAGGAAGTGGCAAATCCAGATTCTTCTTCCTCGATTGATACATGAGTGCCTTTACATCTTTCCATCACTCTCTCTTGTGGCAACACTTGTGACAACATGAAAAATGGGTGTACAACGTGTGATGGGTGTAATGTGTTGTTGTGTGACTAGACATGACCCAAGTTGTGAGCATTTACTGAGGTGTTTTTGGGGTCCTCCTTTCATGAGGTGAGAGGAGAGGAGGTTTTGAAGCCTCCTTCTCCTTTTGGGTTGTTTTTGCTCGTTTGTTGTTTTCTTTAAAGAGGAAGAGTGGGATGGATTCTCCCGAGGATGGTTGCCCACCAAGCATGCCCCATTTCTGTTCATATAATAATTACATAGTGACGCTGCACTTTGGAAGGAGATAATTACACAAATGATTACTAAACTTTAATTTAATGAGTAATGTCATACCTAAATTTTTAATTTGCCCATTATGGTCTTTGAATCTCGATCCAATGCGCAATATCGTCTGTATACTTTTAATTCATTCAATGTGGTCCATGAACTATCAATAAGCACATGATGTAATCTATAAATTATATGAAAATGTTTAAAGTTCATGGATTACACCGAATATCAGACTAATATATAGAGGACCACATTGAGCAAAGTAAAAGTTGAGAGATGATATTAAATATATTGGACCAAAATTTCAAGACTATTTGTGTCATTTTCCCATTTCGAAAGATTTGAAGTCCTCGAGGCACATGCTTTTCAGCAGATCCTGAAGCAAGAGGAGGGCTTTACATGAACAAGGGTTCGGATAAATCACGAGGGTCCTTTTGCACTCTACATGCAAGACAGTAAACAAGAAGAAATCAGATGAGACGAGACCTTTCATCCACTTTGTTTTCTTGACATTCTGTTTGAGAAAACGAGGCGATACCTTGTCATGGGGAAGAGATTTGAAACGTCAGACCGACAAAAGCTCTAGTGTTTAAGCTTGTGTCTACACTATATATATACACCACTAAAACCACATCTCTTGTAAGTAATAAGTGGCCGCCGTGATAGGATTCTGAGTGGAATGCTTTTGCTATATCCTTAACTACCTGCTTAAACCTCGTTTTTGGGCAGAGTGTAATGGCAATTATATATTCACATAGTAATCAAAATCAAGAGAGACAGAATGAAGAGGGTTTAACACCAAAAAAGTAATTGAAGTTCAATTCGAGATTTCAATAGTCTCAGCCATATTCAAGTACTCACCCAATTCCTGAAGAGTATGATGTATCAATCAACTTGTCATCTTTTATTACGTGTCGATATCATTGACTTATTAAGCATGACAAAGTACTCTTTTTTTTATAATTGCTAGAGTGACCATAAAAAATTAGTTACCAGGTAAAACTCGAGCTTGAGTGTGCCGCACGACTCAATCCGGCGCAAATTCTAACCAACTTTATGCATATATCTCAACCGGCATCACACAAAATAGCACATAGTCCATATAAGTATTTTCATTTGATGAATCCACAGAGGAGTCCAAGAGATCAGAGAGTTGATCACATTGGAAGAGAGGACAGAGAGAGCAATGCTGAGGTTGAAAAAGTACGGGTAGAATAACTACAAAAGAAGATCCCAAATGGGTGACAAAAAACGTATACAGATACTGCACTGTTGACAAAGTTGAAAGTTGAAACCTTTTTCAATGCAAAGAGTGGGTTCCAGCACTCTCTCTCTCTCTCTCTCTCTCTCTCAAGGTGTCCTTGTGCGCAGTCTCTGTGGGTAGTCTTGTTTCATCAAAGGACACTCCCCCTTCTGTTTTCCTCTTCACCTCTCCCATCTTTTCACGGATCCCCTGTCCCTCATATCGCCTGCAACTGTTGTTTTTTTTTTGGTAAGGGCCTGCAACTGTTGTTTACCGCTGGTAAATCCAAATGATCGATTTGGTCATCGAGTGCCGTTAAATTGCTTCTTAAACAACTTAAATTAGGAAGAAAACTAATGGTTGTCGACACATTTACTTTTTCCCGTGGACCCGCTACTGTTTACCAATGCTAACAAGAACACCATGATCTTTTTCGCTGAATTATGCATCTTGATTCTTGGATTCGCCGACCCTTGGAAAAGTTCATTCGGCTTTTGCACCGGTCCAAAAACGTGATCAAATTATTCGAGCTCTTGTAGGAGCCACAATCTAGGCCGATCATTGATCGAAAGACGCATCGCTTTGGATGATGGATCGCCACTGTTGCAGAGCAGGCTTCACAGGATTTTACCCCCCCCCCCCCCAACGTGAAGATGCCATTGAATCCTAGTATACACATGGTACGTAGGATCCTGTGCCTCCTTGTCTTTGGAGCTTTGGTTCCCTGGCGATGATCATGTTGCCCTGTTTCAGCAAGTAGTGCTTTGTCCATTCTTCTGATTCTTTTTTCACAACAAGACTGATCTTTTCGTTTCGCTCGTGAACATACTCTTGTAAAAGTTGTAAGCGAAATTGGAAATGCATTCGGTTTAAAAAGAAAGAACCCCCCCCCAGGGCCCAATCCATATATCTCGTTTCTAAATCCCGATTGATCACACTAATTTCGTTACCGAACTGTCTAAGAAAGTATCGAGTGAACATGTTTTGTCACAAAAACCACAAGAACACGTTAAAGAAAAGATCATTCTGGCAGCATACATCACCTGTTGATTTTTTTCTTTTATAATTTTGTGATTGTGTATTTTCTTGGTTCTTTCTAGCCCGAAATTCTAGGATTATGAACTAGCCAAGAAAACTGGAAACTGCCCGAAATTCTTTTGGAAAGAAGTTGAACCGGGGACCAGCAAAGAGACTATTTTGATTGACACGTAAGTGTGAAGGGTCGACTTTATGACAGGAGACCTCACGTCCTTCACAAGCAGTGTCAGATGATGTGTTTTTTCATTGGCATGCTCGTGTAATTTTCCAGGGATCGCATCATGGCAGACATAAAGATGTCCAGGGAAGTTTTACTTTAATCTTTTAGTTCAACTTTCGTATTGATTTCTTGCCAGCATTCAAACTCAATAAACTCCTACAATGACCTTTTGTTTTCCTAAGAAATCAAGTGCTGATAATATATGGAGTTCGTTGCGCCGTTAAGAAACGAAAGTTGTACTGATAGCCCTATCCAATGACTTAGCTGTATAAAATAGGAGATGAGGATTAGAGGACGAACTTCTCTTTCTAGTTAACGTAATCTTGCTTTCATGGATGCCGATGAAGATTACAAGAATATCAGAGTTCCTTGCATCCCCAAATATTAGATCATTGTTGGTCTGGTGTGCGATTGGCGTCGGATCGCTTGCATTGCTAAGAAACTTGTCTAAACAATGGACATAAGGAAGCATGAGATGGCCAGTCTCATTAATTCTTCCGGGCCAAGTGTAAAGTGTAAACGAAGCGCAAATTGGAAACTTTCAGGATTCCTTCCCATTCAAAATAGAATGAACTAAGATGATAATGCTTCACAAGATTGGTACTCGTATGGGCAGTACAGAAGTAAATTCTACAGTATAAATCTCTTTTTTTGGCTAAATGGAGTAGAATCTAAGTAATCTACTGCCTAACTGCCCTTCAAATTAAAATAAAACCCACTAAACGAATAAGTACAAATAAAATGGACAGAGAGAAAAGACGGAATATGAAGAGGTAACTGGGACGAATCACTAAAACCATGCTGAAAACAATACTTGGGGAATACCCAGGACACCAATAAGGTAGAACCAATCAAGAATTGGAGATGCAGCTTCAGATTGCTTCATTGGCACAATCAAAGAGCCGTTCTTGCTGGTCTTACAAACATTGACACCAATCTTGACACTGTATGCTTCGGTGGGATTCAGGCACAGCCCAGGATTGTCACTGAGATCCAAGTTCTTGCCCAACCTCTTCAAGAAGCTGGCATTAAATGGGACCACACCAGTCAACAAGTTCCTGCTCAGGTTCAAGTGGTATATGTGGGACAGAGTCCCGAACCCGACGGGGATCTCACCAGTCAGCTGGTTGTTCTGGAGAGACAACGTGCTCAAGTTCATGAGCTGAGTGAAGCTAGGAGGGATAGTCCCTGAGTACCTTGAATTGGCAAGCCTCAGCTCTTGCAATTTCACAAGCATACCGAACTCTAAGGGAAGAGGTATATCCATTGGATTGTTTTCCATGATGAAGTACTGCAAATTCTGCAGCTTTGACACTCCGGTGGGAAATTTTCCTCTCAGTCCGTTGTTGCTCAGGGCTATGAAGACCAGAGAGTTTAGCTTGTCGATGGTATCAGGAATTCTACCTGTGAGTGAATTTGAGCTCAAGTCAAGCTTTTGAAGCTGACCCAGTTGGCTAATTGTGCTCGGGATTGAGCCACCAAGTGAGTTGTAGCTCAGATCAAGGCCCACAAGGTTCTTCAGATTGCCTATTTGGAAAGGTATGGTGCCAATGAGCAGGTTGTAGCTCAAGTCAAGGTGAATTAAAGACTCCAGGCTGAACACTTCAACCGGGATGAAACTGTTGAGGCGGTTTTGGGACAGTGTGAGGACTTCTAGGGACTTGAGGGAGGATATTTGGGGTGGGATTGGACCGACGAGAGCAGGGTTCGATTTGAGACTGAGCTGTTGGAGGGAGGAATTGAGGAGCCGGTTCGGCGAAACAGAGAGGGTGGTCCTGGTGTGGGTGAAGCAGTTGAAGAAGAAGACGGATTGAATGTGAGGGAGAGAGAAGACGAGGTAAGGGAAGGTGGCTGTGGGCTTGCAGGTTGGGTTAGGAAGTGTGCCGAAGTCCAGCCTCGAGACATGGAGGTGATTGTCATTGCCGGGTTTGCATTCTATTCCACGCCAGGACGAGCCTGTCCCACATGGGTGTGGGTACGAGGCTCTCCAGTTTTGGTCCGAGGACATGGACTCCATGATCTTGAACAGGATCTCAGATTCCGAGGGAAGCATGGTGTTTGGTCCAGAGCTGGCGCTTGTATGAGAAGGTGGCGGTGGTGGCGCGGTGGTCTTTGGAGGGGCATTGATGGACAGAGAAGGGAAACAAGAAGGCAGTGAGGAGAAGAACACGACGAGGAAGGGAAGAAGAAGAGGAGAGAGTGAGGGAGACGAAAGCATGGTGGCTGAGGATTTGAACTGTGGTCGGTGGTGGTAAGCTTGACTGAATTTGGAAGCCAAAGTGGGTTTCATCTGATGGGTGAGTGACAGAGTTCAACAAGGAGAGAGAGAGAGAGAAAGAGAGAGAGAGAGAGAGAGAGAGAGATGTGACTGAAATGATAGGTGGGGCAAGTTTGATTAAAGATGGTGGGTCATATGACATGAGTGAGATTTTGAAGCCAAGGTAGCCTAGGTAGGGTCAGCACGGATGTGTAAAATTAGACACCCTTGTCTGAGGGGAGGGAGCTGGTGTTTCGAATGCGAAACTTAAAGCGCATGTCTCACTCCATCAGACACGTGAAAATGATTAAAGCCATGAGAACGTGTGTGTCTGAAACGGAGAGGGCGAGAGAGGGCGAGAGAGAGAGAGAGAGATCGTTAATGGAAGATTAAGAAAACTTTTGGGTTTCTCAGATGAACAATGCCACAGCATCATAGTCAAACTTTCGAGCACCCGGAAATTCTTTCACCCTTCTCACATTGCTTTCACTACTCACTAAAAGACCTTTTCATTTTGCCGGACTTCCGAAAGCAGATGAAGGCACATTTTTTTCTTTTGCTCTCTCTACATTGGCAAAAAGTTGAGATCATGCGTCGCCAGGGGTTTTCTGAGCGCTGAGCTTTTCCAAAATAGTAGTCAATATGGTGAAAATTCACTCCGAAACTATAGTTTTGGGAGTTATAGATCAGTTTTAGCCAATGTCTCTCTACAGCGGTTAAATTCCCATAGTCCTATTCAATATGGAATCCCTCTTCGACTTTCATGTGTAAATTACCCGGTGTTCTTTTCGCCTTATTCACTTCCGATTTCGATTTTTATTGAAAAAACTACAGCAGGAAAGGAGGGAAAAAAAAAAAAGAACTATCCGTTGATCGAGCGTACCACGGGGTCGGCACAAGCTCGACTCAAAGTTCAAAACTTCCAAATGTCCACTGTTTTTTTATTTAATATGCATGTGTGTGGCTTCTGCGTTTCTAGAAAACATATGCAAGCTAGAACGTTAGATCGCATTCTTACTTTTTTACTAGACGAACTTGAACTCAAGTGAATTACTTCCCCAGACAAATCTAGCAGAACCTGCAATGGTTACACGTTGTTGTACCACTCTCCCAGAAATGGGTCCCGTTCAACCCTCTTACAAATTCCCCATTTTTTTTTTCATAAATCCCAGTAACAATAATTTCCAGGTTTTGTGGCAGCCCGATGAAAGGAGACATACCAGGTACCTAAATTGACAGACCGCTGTGAGCAACGTCTCTCTTGAAAAACATAAAGATCACTAGTTTAGAGTTATTAATTTAGCTGTTAAGTGCAAAAATTCAAAAAATAAAGACCAAACCAAAACAATTAGACGCGAGAATGAAAAGCAATCTTTTGGTTAACCAAACCAAAAAAAAGGGAAAAAAAAACGAAAACAAAATATATCCTTCATCACTAGTTTAGAGTCTATTTATCAGAGTATGAATAGGGAAGACTGCCTTGGTCATACCTATGTTACAAATATAGCACACTACCACAACAAGCCAAGAGAAGAGCTCTGTACCGAACCTTTCTGCATGCCTTGAATATAAAACAAGTGGATGCATGCTGCTAAAGCTCCTAGAAAAAGTTTGTCTATCATTTACTAAATCAATCATAGCGGCTTATGAAAGAACGAAAAAATTAAAACAAAACTACCCTCTCAAGACTGAAACTTGAGCTTCTCCCCGGCGTTCAAATAAAGCTGATGCTGATATGGTTTATCAGCAAAAACTGTTGAAGGATCTCGACCTCAGGTATTGCACAGAACATATATAAGTCGGCCAAAACTAACTTATTGCAGACATCAGAGCGTTCACGGCTGACATCACCTCACGTTAATGTGGTTAAGAAAGTACATGAGAAGCCCCGCTCAGTCTTGTGATGCCTCCTATCAAAAATAGAAATGGGAGGGGTTAAGTCCTGCACCAAGACGGACCAAAGCAAATACGAGTAATGAAAAGAACTGTTCATATGTCATGATGGATGAAGAAGCAAAGCACCAACAACTTACTGCAATTACGGAAGATGCATTTCACACCTCCACCGCGGTGTGTGATTCCATATCGCCAGTAACATGTGACAAATGTGAGTCATCAGCCCTATCCGCTGCAATCTGGCAATGTGGATCAAGGACCTCCTTATTTCCACTGCAAAATTGCGATTCCTCAACTTCCATAGACATGGCATCGAGCTGTGATCCACCATTCTCAACTCCATGGAATGGCTCCACATCAGTGAGTTCACCAATGGTTTGAAATGGATGTTGATGATTGGCTTCTCCATCCGTAACGGCGCAGAGCTGCACATGATCGCCATCAACAGATACAAGACAAATCTGTGAATGGTCCTCTGTGTCCAAATTACATAGCTGCGAAGTGTTGTCAATTTCGGTAGGCTCTAGTGGCAATTCGTCAACTTTTACAACTGCACCATGAAACTGTGACCGATCATCGTCACTGGTTCCATCGCAGTCCATTGGTTCATCCTTGTGCTTTCGTTTCACAAAGCTCTTCCTCCTAACCTTTTCCTTACCTCGTGCCCTCTTACCAAGTTCTGTCATTGCGAGACCTGATCCAATGACCGGGGTTTCAACCTGGCCTCTCAAACATTCATGGGCAATAAACCTGATCCTTGATATTGATTCTACCTGCTGGGGATCTAGACCATCTATCGGGAATGTGTCAGCAATGTGGGCTATATCCCTTAAACCAGAATTCTGCAGATATACAGCAAATCAAGAAAGTTAAAATTCTGTTCGATGAGAATTGACTTAATGTTATTGATAGGGTCTTACTGTTCTTTGGAACTCCGATGAAAGTGAGATGGGCCTGCCCACAAATCGACGAGTAATCTTTAGGTACCACTGCATGTATTCACTCTCATCTACGCTATCAGCACCTTCCACAATACTAAGTCTGCGATTCACCCACTCGTTAAGCTCAAATTCCATCTTCCCTGATAAATCTACACCTCCATCAACTCCGCGATTTTTCCTTTGCCACTGCGGCACGTCCTCAGGAATATGCTGAGGCATTCCACATTGCCTTAAACAACGATCTGGAAGGTGTCTTTCAGCCTTGTCGAAACATAACAACATTGTCTTCGATCTTCCCAGGTTAAGATGGTTTTTGATACCTTCAGGTATTACTCTACTGTCCATATGTCTATAAGGGAGCCACTCCACCTAAAACCATGCAATTGGAATTCTCTTCACTCCATAAAATCCATTAATGATAAATTCATATAGCACAAGTTTGAGGAGGAAGAAACAAAAGTGATACTTACATCACATGCTTTCAAGGCATCCAATGCCTTTCGATAGAAAACGACATCACGGTTGGCTGTTGGACCAATTTGTTTCCCTTTCCACCTAAGTACGTAAGGAAAGCAATCATGGGCTGGATCATGTTTGAGCTTTGGTCGCCCAATATTTAAGTGGTAATAACTCCAACACTGCAAAGTCAAACTAAGAAAGGTCAAATGACCACACATGAAGTCTATGGAGAATATACATCCATGATGTAAGCAAAGCATTTATCAACAATATGAAACTGATCTCCAGCTTCACCAGCAGTTGAACCTGCCATAACACTGGAATGTGTGGTGAAATAGATGAGGAAATTACAAATAACCTGGAGAAGGGTCAAACAGCCACTGATAGTACTCTGAGAAGCAAGAGAAGCATTCCCCAGTGCTCTGTACAAGAAAGCCAGTGCCGCTGCACCCCAAGCATATTTTCCACATTGTTCAAAATCTCCGAACAATGGCAGGTACATTACGGGGACTTTGTTCCCCGTAGTAGTGGAAAATATGGTGCTTCCTACCAGATATAATAGGTATGCACGTGTATGGCGCTCAATATCTTCGAGAGGAGCATCTTCAGGACAATCAGAGAAAAACTCTTTTAACCAACTTAACTTGACCATGCCACCACTAGCATAGCCAGCTTCTGGGGTTTTCCCAAGGAATTTTTCACAGACGATACTGCAAGATGTATATGTGAAACCGATGACAGGGTCTCCATCAATTGCAAGTCCAAGCAAGAGAGCGACGTCTTTGAGAGTTACTGTCATTTCTCCAACATTCATGTGGAACGTATTTGTCTCTCTCCTCCATCTCTCAACTAAAGCAGAGATAAGCGGATTGTCCAGACTGATAGCAGGAATTAACCTCAAGTACCCAAATCCAGCCTTGTCAACTAACTCTATCTGTTTGGCGGTGAGTCTCCACTGATCCAGCTTGGATGTGTGCTCATGACATCTTAGTGCACCACGCTCCTAAATAGAAATGCAATTATACGATAAACCCACATGAAACAGAAAAATATATTATTCATAAAATGGAGCCATAGCTTCTTTGTGGATGGAATTTCTCAGGTTGCCAGCAACTATCCTTAGATTAAATTTGCTAAGACAGAGAACGAATTTTCTGATTTCTAAGTGCCAAATCCTATTGTCCGTCAATGTGCTACAAGTCTGTAAAAATTGCAACAGATGCAAGCTAAAGTTCTTCAAAGTCGATATAAGTGAGATTTATAACATCTAGAACGGAGCCTTCTAGTTAGCTTCTTTGGCATATGCTAGAAGGAGCCGATTGAAACATGACTAGCTGTGGCGTCTCCCCATGAAATACACTCGCTTCATGAAATACAGTTTTTTGGTTAAAGAGAGCCACTAAGAAACTGTGATCATAGTCTATTTCTTACAACAAATTCCTCCAAAATTGCTTTCACTTATTTTAACATCATTTGATAATGTAGCATTAGCACAATCTAGCGGACATGAGCTTTTAAAAGAACTAATTATAACTGGCAAAACATCAGGAAACTTGACATCATCAGACAGTGAAGACTATATTACGAACTACACCTGTCCATCCCAAACTGCTGATGAGACATGCTTATCTTGATCATAAAGTACAGATACATCAATCGGACCGGGGTTGATTGCACTGGGTTCCACCACCACTGCTTCCATTGATTCCATTGATTAACTTCCTGTCCAATCAGACACAGCACGTAAAGCCTATTAGTACGACTTTTAAGTTAAAGTCAACTATCCTAAGATTTTGCAACCCTCAGGAGCATGCGTGGATATAACTCACAGTTAAAATTATTAGTGCACATAAGTTCGTCTCTCCCTTGACTGGAATAACCATAAAGTTGAACTTAGAGAAATGGAGCTCAATTCTACTCCAGTGAGCAAAATAGACATGGTGCATAAGAACAAACAGAACAATCCCTCCCTCCCTCCCTCAGCAAAGCCTTTCCCTGCTCTCTACTTCATCCAAGATATCTGAAATTCCTCAAAGTCTGCCAGGGTCACAGAATTCCATCGAAGGGAAAAATTCCAAGGTCCAAGTTATCCATGCTTAAAAGCAGAATAAATTTGAAAATCCTTCATGACTAAAGGCATTAGGGCAAAGATATATTCTGCAAAAGTTTGAGTCCACAAACCTCTGTATTTCCGTCAGAAAACAAAAAATTCCTTCCACAAATCTCCTCAGGAGAAAGGGTTCATCAGAAGTTGCCACAGTTGATAGCACAAGTTGTTTGACGTCAGACAACCCTAAAGTACGGAGCAAAACTATTGAGCTACTTAAATGCATCAGAGCAAATGACCGTTGATTAGTTGAGTCTGTTGGAATCACTACAATTAAGACCCTCAATGGATGAATATCTTCGGGGGTAATACTTTACTGAAAATGGATCTTCTGTGCACTTGATGCAAAAAATAGGTACTCAAGGAAATGGTTACCCGAAGAAGATGCGCCTCCCTATCTCAATCACCTGAGCATCGATAGAAATTTGCCAATCACACATTCCTACCTCAGATCCGTCAAGTACTATGATGCCGCCGTTCGAGTCCACTATGGCAAGATCTCGGGAGCCGATGATTTAACAAGTACCGCTTCATCAAAAGCAGCTCCAAAATTGAACTTCGATCGCGCTAAACTAGCGTGGGAAACTTCAAATCTTGGTTAAAGTCGCACCCTCGAACTATCTTAGCCAAGAAAATTTTTTTACGCACGCTAAGTCATTATCAAGTCAATTATTACACATCTTAGCCTACATAATGCATGAAGCATATCCAGAATCTCCGGCAAAACGGACTCCATTCCCAAAAAAAAAAAATGCCATCTTTATTAGAGCTCCAAAAGCCCAGCACACAAACATGAAAAGGGAGGGAGTGGGGGGAGGAAAAAGGTTCGAACTTTTCGCCAACCCCAGAACCCCAGAAGAGGTAACTACTGGGAGGGACGTATGGAAAGCCAATCATTTGCACATGGGAAGCTCTGAAAAAATATGCAAATACACACACCCCCCCCCCCCCCCTTTCTGCTGGGCTCCCACTTACCCAAAACCCAATTCCAAAAGCTTTTCAAAAATCGAAATCCTAAAGCTCCACCATTCGTCCTCGTCATCCGGATGGAAATTCACCAGAGTCCCCAACAATCACCGTATCAACATGAAGTCCTTAAAAAACACAAAAAAAAATTACTTCATCGGCCAGCCCGTTTCGAGGGATTGCTATGCCTTAAGGTCCGCAAGCCCTGATTAATTAAAAAAAAAAAAACCGAGCTTTCGGGGAGGGTTCAATTCGAGCGTCCATCGTCCTTGTGCCCCCCTCCCCCCACCTGCCCCCAAAAAATCTGCAGAAACCCTAACTAAGCCTAGACAGACAGGACACGGCGCGAGGGAGCGAAGAGATGAGATTCCAACGCAAAAACGACGACGGCGACGGAGGAGTAAAATAGAAAAAAGGGGCGAAAGAGGGGATTACCTGGCTGGAATCGGATGATGTAAGAGGGGAGTTTCTTTTTTTTTTCCCTAAAAACGACGACGGAGAAGGGCCGCACCCGTCCTCGCTCGCTATGACCATGGACGAGGAGCGCAGCAGGGAAGGCTAGAGAGAGAAACCCCCCAAACACACACACCGCAAAACCAAAAGCCCCCGACTTCCTCCAAAACGACGACGATGGAGGAGACCTTTCTGATCGGGTGCGGACCGGGATTACGGTTCGCTTATGCCGAGGCCTACACGTGGAGCGATGCGACTGGGCATTGCTGATCCCCCACCACCCCCCCCGGCGGGGGGCCGCAGGCCCACGGGTCGAGATCCGGTTGCGGCCCGACCCAAAAGATCCGACGACAACCCGGGTCCGGATTGAGGTGAAAAGTCCGGGGTACCCTCGATTGAGGTGTTGAGCGCATACACTTGGGCCGTTGTGTGGGGGCGATTCGATCGTGCGAAACTTGGGAGAAAGCGGACGCCATCGAATTGCAAATGCTCCTTTCGATTTTCTCGACAATATTCTTTGGGATTTGATAATTTACCGGACCAAGAGATGGGGTTCATCTGGCGATCGTAAGTAACCGCGTGCTCGGTATCGTCGTAGTTTGTAGCGAAACGTGATGCTCCCACGGAGACGCTATCCTTAATATTCGCAATGTTCTCGATCCATGCAAACATCATCAACCGGCTAGACCGACCTGATGTTGGACTTCTACTCCCCCTGAGATTCGTTCTCGCATTAGCGATAACCACGAGCCGATGTACAATCTCTCCCGAGCACAAGCCGATGCTGCATTGGACGAGGGAAATCATTACTCTGCACAGTTCCCTCGCTGTCCAAATCCTAAGCAAAGAGAAGACAACATCGCTTGTGGGGACAAAATACAACATCGACCCAGCAAAGAATAGCAACTTTATTCGATTTTCCCATTCAAATGACCAAAGTAAAGAGAACATGATGATAGCACAAATTGT
Organism: Syzygium syzygioides; assembly: GCA_031216285.1. Taxonomy (NCBI): domain Eukaryota; kingdom Viridiplantae; phylum Streptophyta; class Magnoliopsida; order Myrtales; family Myrtaceae; genus Syzygium; species Syzygium syzygioides. The sequence goes on from CM062242.1 coordinate 21,344,085, forward strand.
TGGGCAGTAAAGACCAAAATGAAGCCATATAATTTACAAGAGACAGCCATCATCAGTACACCGACGTTTTTTTTCCACCAAACCCGCCCCGGGGACTCCGGGAGAGTTTCAAAAAAATGTAAAAAAGGGGGGCGCAAAATTTGTCAACGCATCAAGCTACAACTGCTTCCAATATAGCACCTATCTCTTCATCCGGTCAGCCTAAATGAATCGCACCTCATATACCCAGAACAAGGAGCACTTCTGCTTATACAGATTCATACTGTCCCACTCGCAGTGATCTTGCATTTATCAATCAATCAGATGCGTAGACTATGAGAACATACGGAGGAAGTTGTTTGCATATGCCATCGGCTTCACATCAGGGTGCGGCTGCAATTTTTTTCAAAGCAATCCAACAAATTAGTGAAAACAATCTCGATTTCTTTTCAGATTAATAACTTGGGGCACCTAATCTTTCTCGAGCCAGCTATGCACTGGTGAAAAAGACAAAAATCCACAGAAGGGGAAGTCAAATAAGCAACTGACCACTGCAGAAAATGTGACAATGTTGGGCTTCATGTCAGGGGCTTCAAATCGAATAAGAGCACCTTTGTTACCCATCTGATAGAAATTCAAATCAATGGTTAATAACATGTATAACTACATATGACAAACCAAGACAGACACTTTCTTCCTTTTTGGAAAATCAACAGATAGAGAAAGGCACAATGATTCAACGATTAGTTATGGCAGTACTAGAGAGATGGGACTGCCGTTCATACACTCCACTTTTGCAAACAGAACAAAGCGTAACAATTCAGAATATCCAAGTACCTGATCACAATAATTTGGAGCAGAAAATACGGTAATAAGTTTTCCATCATGCTCAATCTCATAGCCTTCGTCCTTCACTTCATGTGATCGCACAACTAAATCTGTCGAGGAGATTGGCAGTCAAGTCACTAAAATGACAAGATATCTTTGATAAGCTTAGCAAGTAGGACACGCGCAGACAAGGAAAACAGAAAACTGAAGCACGGTAAATAATACCTAAGTTGTTTTCTTGTAAAAACTTTTTGGTGACATCTCCACCAAAAGAAAGACCCACGCCTCGCTTGCTAGGACCTCTTCCAGGTAATGGTTGGGGATCGCTCCAAAGCAATTCACACATCAAACCTGACAAAATCAGATAATAACATATAAAGCAAGAAGGAATCTAAATGGCACAGTCCATCTGAAACACCTCCTATTCTACATGTGAAATAGAAGACGCTGGGTAATGATGGCTGGGGGACAGTGAGGAGGGACAGGCACTGAGACAGAGAGAGATCTGGGGCTGTGACAGACAATCCCAGCACACAGGATTGTTACTGGCTATTAAAGGTAATGAAATGTGCCAACTCACCTTCCTCAGGAGGCTCACAGAACCGATCGATTGACCTGATGTCAGCAAGCTTCACCCCGTCAACACTAAAAAGACCTCCATGAACCACGAAAATCTTCTCATTTATCACATGCGCCAAAGGAAGACAACAGAACACTTCAGCAAAGAGCTCGACGAATGTTTCACTCAACTTGGATCGAACTTCTCCCTCAAAGCCATAAATTTTGTTCATGCTCTTGCTCTCGTGATTTCCTCGGGCAAGATATATAGCTGAAAAAGTTCAAAAAGTCTTAGATCTTAAAGACAACCAAAAGGAACATGCCTTGCAGTTTGCACTGGTTATAACAGGCTTCAGTAGAGGTTAAGATGCGTAGACTAATACAATGGGTGACAGGAAACGAAGAAAACATGAAAGTGTGAGTCCATAAGAAGGTGCTTTTGTGAACAGAAACGAAATGACATAGCTACTCTTTCAGAGAAAATGATACTATTATAAATTGAAAGCATGACTAGGGAGAATTTACCTGATGGAGACATGCACTTGAAAGCAAACAAGGTAAGGATCACCTCCACAGAAAATGATCCTCGGTCCACAAAGTCACCATTAAATAGGTAAGGATTCTCTTCTGAAGGAAGTCCATTCAACTCAAAGATATTCAAAAGATCATAGAACTGCATATGAAGAATGAATTAGCACTGGTAAACCAAGTAGAAGTACAATTTTCAGCAAGGAGCAACACAGGCAATTCCAGAAGTATGAGCGATCACAGAAAAAGAGAATAAAATATCAATATTTACTCAATGTACAATTTAACTTACGATGGTAAATGAACAGTAACTTGGTACAATCTAGTAATGAAACTTACAACACAATGTTCAACATAAAGCTATCAAAGACATCATCTTGAAGATGTTACAGCACTCAAGCCACTATAACGAGGCGCAAAATCCCTCACTAAAAAAAAGGGATGAAGCTTCCAACTGCAGAAGAAGAGAGCAAAGGAGAGGAAAAGGGGGGTAGATGAAACCTTCTAATGCAAAAGCCAATAAAGTGCTGAATCAATCTTACACACTATGCACAATCAACTATCATCTCCATTCGACATAAGTACCAACTTGGGTGGAATAATAAAGCTCAATGGTTTATAAGGCATCAGAAACCTGTTCCCCAAAGCAGGTAATGATATATAAACATTATCTCCATATCCTTTCTAATGGCCGTTTGAGTACACTGTAAACTTATTCCCTACATGCCTATTTCTATCCATTTTGTTCACCAAGCACCTACATTCTCCTGCAAGTGCCTTTTCTCTACTGGTCTACTGTCAGAAATTCCTATATGTCCTACTCACTGTCAACATCACCACCATTAAGAAATGTCAGAAAGGAAGACTGTGCGTGCAGCTCAGCAAACTTCAGCGACCAAGCAATTCATGCCAACAGAGGCATGATGAGGTTCATTCACTGGCACAGAACTGCATCCGTTAGGTAAATGAGACATCAGAAACACCACCCCAGCTCTTCTCTCCCTTGCATGCTCAGGAGTAAAGTTGCCAAAGTATGTTTATGAATGCTCTACTAGCCAAAAAAATATTCATGAACTCCACCTTGTACGCTAACTTTTTGTATACAGTTTCGGCCCATCAAATCTACCAGTAAAACAAGAAAAACCCTTGTGCTGTTGACCCATATAAAACTCAGTAATTATTTTGTTCAATTAATTCAATCAACCAAGCACAAAGAACAGCGAATTAATAATTCAGCATAACGACAGTTCTCACTAGGCTGTCATTAACTCCAAAGTTCAATAGAGTAGGCGTTCTTGCTACAGTGCACTATATTGATCCTTTCTGTCAGTGATTTGTATTTTCAAATTTGACATCCCTGTAATACTAACAAGAATGATGAATTATGGGAAAATATATCATAGTTTGTTCATCCAGGCTTCATTGCGGCATTGGTGAAATCAAGAAGATTACAATTTAAGCCAGTAAATTGACAGCAATTCTGGACAAAGAGCTCCAGCACTAACTCTGAGATGTAGTTTTTACGCATGAAAGGCTAATACCTCGGCAGCTAATCACATTCAATATATGAGCATTCTCATCATAAAGTAACCACCTGGCATGCCACCAGTACTTCTGCATAATGCTTAGGTTTAGTGAGTGCTAATTCTTAAGGTTAAGGAAGCTGATGTAAAGGAAAATTACCTGACCATGTACATCACCACAAACGGTGAAGTGTTTTCCATGAGGAACATTTATATCAACAAGAGAAGGCAATGCCCGCAACATCTCTCTTGTTTGCAAGACAATCTGGAACGCATATCTGCACCATTGCAATATGCTGAGCCCAGGAAATACCGAAACAATTTTGACTAGCGATTTATTGTCGCCAAACATACCTCTTGTGTAAGCACTTTTGACTTTTAAAATCTTCAATCATCTTTTTCACAAAATCCAACGTAACGACATCTCCCTCTATTCTTGCACCAGAATACTGTGGCTCCACATCTGCATTAGAACAAACAAAAAAAGAAAAGTGGAGAAATTACACTTGTTATGTAGAATGATAGTAAAAGAGTTGCTAAAGTCTGCATCCATGAAAAAATTAATTTGCCAAATAAATTGCTTAGGACATAGGATTCATGATAATTGCATATCCAGCATATTTTGCAAAAACTCGAGACACTACAGCCAGTCATATCTTAAAAGTTGCATAATGTGAGAAAGTCAGGAAAGGAAATACATTTAAAAAGACAATTTCATGTTAAAAAATTACAGAAGTTTACATATACAGAAACATCAACAGCATAACTAAGATTTTGGAAGGACTAAATTCAGATTCACAATGAGCCATTCCAACTTTCCAGAAATCCTCGCCAATATCCAACTTTGAGGCTGAATTGATGGAGTGTCTCTTCAAAAGGAAAGGAAGGAAGAAAAGAAAACCATAAAATAATTTTTATTTGTGCTACCTGGGAGCAAGAAGCAGCTAAAAAATAAAAATAAAAACTATGAATGTCCCGAATCTCCTTTCATATGCATTTCTACTTTGGTATTAAGAATCATTTACTCAGACACTAACCTCTCCATACTGTAACAAAGCATAGGAAACCACTTTACATAAAACAAGTATCCTGTTTGCTTCACAAAAAGATACTAATTATCATAACTATCTAGTATAAAGCATATCATCCCTCTCAAAGTACGATCACACCAGAAGCCTAAAAACTGAAAAACAGGAAACATACAAGAGAATTTCCATTTGCTAATTTCAAAGAATGCTTTTTTATCCTCTAATTAACATAAAAATATGCAGATTTTTCTGTTAGAAGAATGACAGATCAGGTATTTTCAAAATTCAATGGACCCAAACCTAGGTCAACATCTGAACTCCTAGAAAAGAGGCCACCACCATAACCCCACCAATAGGCCCCTAGACACACCAGCAGCATCAGAACAACTGCAGCTGCTGCAGTTCCCACCAACACTACCACTGCCGCCACAGTTGCAACTGCTACAGAAGCTACAGCCGCTTGGGTGGGCAAAGACGATGAATTGGGGACCGTTCCTATAATGATAAAAATATTTAAAATATTTTAGTGGTACTCCTTAATGCGATTTAACAACTAAATAAATATTTCATCATTGAATTAAGGAAAGCTTTATTTATGGTCTCCTTGATACTAAGTTTCCCAGAATAGATGTTGACCATCCATTATTCATCCAAGAATTCCACAATTTTAAATAAGCTTTGCTCTTAGATGATCTTGACCGAGATAGGGTGCTTCCCCAATATTTCTTGACTGGGAAAGCTATGATTCCCCATGTTATCGAAGATTCAATCTTTAAAGGAAATATGATTCCGATAGAAACAGAATGACATTGGTAGGCGGTGAGAACTTTAAAAATGTCACTACTATGCCACCACAATGTGTTCCAGCAAACCCAAAATGTGAAACTCCCAACAATAACCTTAATGCATTCCTCATACCTTCAGAGAAACTTAGCATAATTCTCGACAACTTCTAAACCATAGAGGTTCTGAAATTGCTTCATACATAATTCTAAAGGCCTAACCCTCTCAAAGCCCCTTTTTTGGGCCAAATAGTAGGATCATACCCGTAAAGTAGTGCAGCATCCATTTGTAGATCAAAATAACTTTAATGGTGCCTTTCACCTCTTAACTTGTCAAATGACACCTAAAAAGATGACCTTTTCAATGAAATATCAGAGGAACGTTTACTTCATCTACTTCTTTTGTCCCGAAGAATCTTTACTGGGCTTCAATGGAAAAGGAGGGAAATAAGAATGTATTAAACTTAAACTACCAGGCCAACTAATCTTCTCTCCTAAGAGTCAAAGATTCAGCTAACAGTACACAAGGCAGACTTCTACATAAGTGATTTTTCAGGAGAAACTTCAAACTCCCCCAATTTAACCCTGCTCCTCATCAAAATTTTGTCTTGCTCACAAAACTATACCAATCACTAAAAAAGGACAACTAATTATTCCTAATATCTCTCCATTGCAATGGATCCCTACTTTTTAGAATTCAGTAACGCCTTCAGATGGCAAGCAGCATCACAAACATATTATATCTTTTCAATATGCAAGATGCATTCAAATATTCAAACCGGTATGAATATCCAGAGGGCTTGACCATAGAAAAAGCCCAATTTAACTTTGCAAGCCTCTATGCAATTTTCAAGGAAACTTAACCGTAAGAAAAGGCCTACTTCTTGCGAAATTAAACATGCGCAGACAAATTCAGCAGAAGGAAGAAAATAAAAACAATGGGATAAAAAATACGAATATATATATAGAGTAATTCCTTTTCAATAAGAACAGTACCTATAGAATCATAATCAATTGAATCTGCTACGGAGTGCCTCGCAGATTCTGGTACAGCAATTGCCTCTTCAAATTTGAGTTTCATTACTGCCTTTTCGCATTCCTTTAATTTCTTGCTTGCATCAGGATCATTTGGACAGAGTCTTTTAACCTAAGAAAAAAATTTGTTAATAAATGCACGACAGAAGAAACAATATATAGGTCATTAATCCTGATGATATCAACAAGGTGAACAAAAGCTTCAACAAAGGATCATTGTTGAGGGTCACTCATCCTATCTTGAATATAAAGATGGCCTTCAACTGTCAGAAATTATTTTACGACAAGATCCATCAATCACATATATATCACAAAAGCTCCAAAAATTTGTAGTGATGCAATTTTTCATCAAGTCATTGATTGTGCATGAGGGTTGCTGGATAATCTGTTCCAAGACAGGATGTGTCATAAATAACTATAATCTATAAAAAGGCAGCATAGAAAGCACCTCCGTTCTTCACAATTAAAAAAAAATGAAGAACCAATCAGTTACAACAAAATCAAGCCAAAGAGTACAAACAACCATCTACCGAACTCATATATCGTTGAGAAAGAACCTATAACGCATTCAACTGCAACATTCCCAACATGAAAAGAGGTATGGAAAAGTAAAGTCGAAAAGAGTAAAATACCTGCTGAAAATCCTTGAGCGCCTCTTTGAATTTCCCCATGGCAAGATAAGCCGCACCCCGCCTGTAATAGCCCTAAAAGTACATGAAGCCATCAGCAGAGAGAACAACAACATGTGCAATAGCAGGGGAGAACACCAAATTCTTCGATTGATGCACACCTTTGAATATCCAGGGTCGATTTCAATAGCCTTGGAAGCATCTTGTATGGCACTTCCATACTCCTCCAGTTTAGAATGAGCAAATGCCCTGTTGGCCCAGTATACAGCATTCTCACCATTCGAATCAATTGCTTGGCTATATAGATCAATAGCTTGTGCATATTTGTGGGCTACGTGTTTAAAGAAGTTGGCACAGGTCAGTATAAGTAGAGAAAAAATAGAAGCAACTTCTGACTTATTCAAACAATACAAGTTAATAATTGTGAGAGGAAAAATAAGTTTCAAAACTCGAGGAAGGTATAAAACTAGTATAAGGTTATACTAGCATAAGCATTATTTTCTTCCAGCTTTCTTTATAAGTGAAAACTCCTTTCTCTTCCAGTTGGTACCCGTTCTATCTATTACTTCATCCTCAATACTTTCTTTAGCGTTAGAATCAATAATAAATGCGAAAGACGCTTAAAATTTATTCGGATACATTCCGTTCAAGGCAGAAAACCAGAATTACTACTGGCAACCCAACATAATACACAAATCTCCTAATACAGATATTATCGATAGAAGTAAAGCGAAATGCAAGCGCAAATGCCTACCCTTGAATGCTTCATTCGCTTGAAGTTTGAGTTCTTCGGCTCTTGCAACGCTTGAATTTTGAGTTTCCATATTGGGCAAAGTATTCTTCGTCCTATGTAAAGACGGAAAGCACGCAGCTAATGAATGAAGTGTCAATTATGATCCTTTCCCCCACTCCATCTGCTCTGTGAGCCAATGATGAGAAATAGCTTATACTTACCCACTTAATAAGCCGCAACGAGTTGGTGCTATAATTTCCTCAGCATCTACTCAAAAGAAAATATGACAAGTGAATCAATTTCGGCTGGATGCATTAAATCACAGATTCTACACTTATTGTTATGCGTAAAATGTTTGAGCAGAGACAAGTGTCAGTTGATCGCGAAGGTAAGTAGCGCATAGTTTTCCACCAAAATTGGCCTAAACTGACCAGTGCATATCTCCATTTCCAGACTCTAACCACATAAGTACACAGTTTAAGCGACCAACCATGTTCAAATATTCGCGTAAACAATCCACGATCGACAACAACCACCCGAAAGTCGAAAAATTTAAACGAAAGACCAAAAGGGTTTTCCAGAATCATCACAATATCACAGGGCATCCTCCAATGGGAATACCCTCAAGCTCGAAACTTCCCCGCCTTCCCCTCAGCTCGGCGAGCTACATAACAGCGCGCTCGCCCTTCTTCGGCTGCTTGCGGAAGGCAAGGAGGAATACGGGAAACACGACCTTGCGGAGACGAGAGGGCATGCAGAAAAACACGCTCCAACTAACATCCCCGCCGTCCTTCAATCTACTTCAGCAACCCGATAACATCATCTTTCACGACGGCGCACCGCAGCGGCGCGTGGACTGCTCAAGACTTCGTCGACGGAGATGACCACACACACACACACACGCGAGAGAGAGAGAGAGATGTACCTGGAGAGAGAGAGAGACAGAGAGAGAGAGTGAACCTAATGATGCACGAAGCGACGAGATTGAAGCGACGTGATGATGAAGCCGAGACTGGAGAGAGAGGGAGAGGGGGGGGGAGGGAAGCTTAGAGGGAAGAGAGATGCAGAGAAACCCTAACTACTGGGAGAGAGAGAGCGAGAGAGAGACAGACGTAATTATTTAATTATTGGGCTTTTTATTGCTTTCTTTTGTTTATTTTTTCTTTTTCCTTTTCTTTTCTTGTACCGATCGAACTTTTTTTTGTCCTTTGACGATGTTTTTTTTTCCCCCTTTTTCTTTTTGCCATGTAATCGACTTGGAAAGTTTTCTTTAACATGTAAATTCCAGCCTTCGAGCCATATGATTGGAAGATTGCTCATTTGTGAATTGAACAAGAGTCGTCCTCCACTTTCCTTCTTCCTATTTTCTAAATCACGGGAAAGGAAATGTCTCAGCTTATTGGAAGCACGGATTCAGTCACTATCCTGATCGGATTCGCAACTCGCGTCTCGGTTCTTGCTTTCATGGTTTCAGCGCCATAGATAAGGCCATGCAGATATGGAACATCTGTTTTGTGAGGTGTTCTCGATCAATCGATATGCATTGGGATTGTCCATATCAGCTCAGCTCGATATTTTATAATCTGATTGGCCATGCATTGAACCCACCACGAAGTTTAGGGTTTTTCTCTATTCGTTCATTCAATTGTGTGGTCGGCGACCTCTTCACGTGGTGAAGGCGAAAATAGCATTGACGTTGAAAGCCCAATGGGCTTGAAGGGCCAATGGGCTTTTGATTGTCAATGTCGAGCAAGGCCCAAATCACCTATGCGGTGGGTGGGCCGGGCCGATCCTGTATGGAGAAAAAGAAAACTTCAGCATGAGGATTAAGGATGATGAGAATGATTGTACAGAGCAACGTGATTAATTTGATTTAGTGGACATATATATGTACTCTACAAGAATTCATCACATTAATCAGAAATCGATCTTTATATCTTTAGCATTACTCAGATAAAAAAACGGGAATGTCGCGATGCCGGAGAAATGCTAATTAGCCCAACGTGCGATGCACGGGAGCACTAAAGAAGTACATGGCCGAGATGAGTACTCTAAAAAAGTGTAACTCCCGCCGCTTGCCTGGATTGATTTTCCACTTCCTACTTGTTGCTTAACGTAACTCTTTCAACCCTCTAACCACGACCAAGAAAAAATACCTTCTGACAACCGATCAAAAAACAATCCTCTAACAAAATAAAAAAAAATAAAAACTCTTTCAACCCGTGAACTTTGACTATTTTTAAATATGAAACTCCAGAAACGTTCGCATGACATGTAAATTCATGTATGGTTTTTTCATAATATTCCAAAATATAAACGATACATTACGTTTTGGCATTTTTTTGCTTTTGCCCGAGTGTAAACAAATAGGTCCACGACCAACAAGGTATTTTGATAGCATCGCTTAACGAAAAAAAAAGTCATTAGCAAAGAAGAATTCGGCATGTGTTCTCGTTACTTCTCGTTGGTTTTGTGATCCGGATGGTGTCCTCCGGTCTCCGATTCGAAAGGCGTGCCACTCACATTGAGAACATAAATTTCACAGAGGACTTATCAAGTTGAATCGATAGATTGGTCCTGAGTACCCTTAATTCTCTAGCTCAATACGTACGAGCAAAGTGAATAAGATTGGTCCTGAGTACCTTAATTCTTTAGCTCAATATGTACGAGCAAAGTAAATAATAGTGATGTGAACTAAAAAGAAAAAAGAACTAAAGCAACATGAACATGTATGGAGGATATAGTTATTATATTAGAAAGTTCCTTTTCAAGTTTAAATATTCAAGCGTAGTAAATTACGCAACATGTGGAGGAATGACCTAAGTCGAGTCACCTTATGGTAGTATTTATTAGAATGGGTTTCCCTAAGTCAAGCCTCAACACACTTGATTATTAAGGTTGACCAAATAAATTGCTCAATTCATTCGAGGCTGACGCGACTCAAACTCGATCGTGATCTAGACCTTACTAATAATCGACGTTCATACAGATTGATCTTTCCATTAAGTTACTCGGTTGACTAATACAATCGCCATACCGACCCTCGACCGAGGTATATATCATATCGAGAGTTCAAACCGTGTAGCTTGGTTTCATAACTCCTACAGATGAATAGCTTCCATAACTCCTAACCAGGCTAGATGACATATCTTACATGATTAAGCAGCTTGATCGATCGAATTGATTCACAACTTTTCAAAAGAAAGCTATCTCAATTATTCTTCCAACGTGTAATTAACTTGTGAGCAAATACACCAAGTATCTATATGAGTATGCAAGTTTTTTAATAATCTCGTAATTCATGAACGATCGACACGCGTCGTCTTTAAGCTTTATTAAAGCCAACGGGTGATGCTGGTTTGACAAATCATGATTCGAGAATTGCCCCCAAGCCTTAACAACTAAAAGAGGGATAAAATTAGAACTTAATGACATTTAGTGGCTGTCTAGCATACTAGATTCCTAGGCAAAGTATGGGTGAAAACTGAAAGCAAGTGGTGGCACTAGAACTTTTTTGAGGGGAACGAAAAGGTGAAAAGGTTCTTTATTGAAAGGACTGTTAGCAATCTTACCTGACCTAACTAATCAGAATTCTCTTTGGCCAAGGAAACTGTAATAATTAACTCTTAAACCAGAATTGCCACATAATTAAAAAGAAGAAACTTTATTTAAAAGGAGGTGTGATGTAACGATAAAGAGTTATTAAAAGACCCACCCATCGGTGGCCGCGATGGTTTGCGTTCAGTTCCTTTCACGAGAGGTCCTGGGTTCAAAACTCGTAGGTGCCGGTGATTTAAGTGGAGGGTCGTGGCGGTGGGATGCTGCGCTAGCCCCCCCGAGGACTAGTCGGGCTTCACCGCTGGTTTGAGCACAAGCTCGCCGGCCGCGCGGACACCTCGGTTATCAAAAAAAAAAAAAAAAAAAGGTTAATTAATAGATAATTTGTTTTTCTTGCGTTGATAAGGCAGCCATGACTTAGGTCCTGTCCTTTTCAAATATACCGTCAATTCTTTTTTTTTTTCTAAGATCAGGCAAGCATTATGTAAAGTAGGGCAATCAATTATACATGGACTGAAGTACATCATCCATCTCAGATCTTATACATGTATAGCCCCCAAGGCAAAATGGACCCAACATGATTATTTAGGAATTAGCTGTTAAATATACGTATAATTTGAACAGGTCCTTTTATATATATATACTTAGATTGGTCTTTTGGGTGTTGTATCATTTTCTAGCATACCCAATTCTCGTTTTGATCTATTTCTCCTTAAATTTCGCATTCCAAGTAGCCAAGCGGCATTTGTCAAGAATAGAAACCTTATTCGCTTGCCGGACTGAAAAACAAGACTATCTTAACCTTGGGAGTGGGCATTATTGGTTGGGGTAGGGAATTCCAACCCAAAAATTGAATATCACCCATTTGAATCTCACTAACTATATGCAAATTACTTTGAGTCATGGTTGTTTGCATGGATTAAAGATTTATATTTAACCTGTTCATGGGTTTGCAAGCTGCTAAGTAGGAAAGATCTTCCATGGCAACTCCAAAATAAAAGTGGGATTGGGTGGGTTGGTCTGTTAGGAAATTGTTGGTACCTTACCCATTTTGTTTATTGTTTAATTTCCTCTAGTTTAGGCACATGGTGCAACAAATGGAGCAAGACACTCCTGATGGTTCTCTACTTGTACAGTTAAAAACCGAGTACATTAACCTCTAATCTCATTCCGGAGATTTAGAGCTTTCCCAATTGTCTCTCTTTGAAGGTTAATGGGCATTCAGGTAGTCAGATCTACACATCCATCTCTCTTGATTATTAAAAAAAAAAAGACTGTCCAATATACCACACTTTTTCTCTAACCTAATGATGACCGACATGGTAACATTTGCACCAACTTTTCAATCTCTCCATGGCGCCAATCCGATATGATCGTAGCCTTAGCTAGGGTGTGTGCTTTCCAACGATGATTTCTCTAAATTAGTACATACTAATCTCTACCGATCGTCGCATGTAGTACTTAATTTTTCACAAAAAAGTCCTTCCATCTCAATCAGTCGATTATGCAGCACACACCATTGAAGACCTTGTATCTTTTAAGAGCCATACTCTTGTCGCGGACCTGAAGTTCCTCCATCTCCATCAAGGCTTTTGTTTCAGCTACGCATTAAAGTATCTTAAACCTAGTTAGGTGAAGTTTGTTAAGCGACAGATTATTTTTCTTTTTCCATTTCGAAAGATTGGTCGTTAAAGTTAGAGGCATTATATATATTCTATCTTTGCTGTCTCTTCGATCTTTAAGAAAAGCTGGAGATCGTATGAAAGGAGACACTTTTACCTAACTGAAGCATCATTGCCCGATGCTTTGCTAGCAGAAAGTGAAACTCGCTCTCACTGTTTGGAGAGTTAGGCAATAACCCAATTGAGAGGAAAACGAAGAAAATGACATTTAACATAAGAATAAGGATAAGAATAAGAAAAGACAATGACGTTCAACACATAGGGAGGCACGTCGCTCTCAATTCGCCCCTCATCGAACATCATCATTTCATGCCAAATCGAACATTCACATTGGTCGAGATAGGTTCTTGTTACAAATCGAGCATTTCATGATTGAGCTCCGATCATTTCCTTTCATGCTAAATCGAACTCTATGTACATTCGACATATTCGTGAAAGACCTTACAACAACGACAATGACAAACGAGCTTCTAGACACTATTGCACTAAGTAAGGTCGGTTATACATATGGAAATTTTATTATTGGGTCATCACGCTCGACTCTTTCGTTAGCTATAGGGAAGGAATAAACCTAAATTCAGAAAGGAAAATGAGAAGAGGATGGTACCGTCCATCTCAAAAAGTGACGTGCCCATCTCAACCACACAATCATTCCACACAAACCTAACGACTTGTATACATCCAGTTGCAGAGAAAATTGGGGCAGTGCAGCTGGACCTTATACGAAACCACTGTTAGTACCAAAAAAGAAAAGATCAAAGATCAAAAAGAAGAAAGGAAAGACAAAACTAAAAACGAAAATCAACCGGTTGCATAACAACTCAACTTTAATAATCCTTTTTCTCCTAAATGGGGCTTGGACAGAGTTGGGATCTATCTAATTTATCAATAAAAAATATGCATTCTTGATAAGTTTTACCGGGTGTTCATTTTTTTTTGTCTTTTGAACTGTGATCACAAGCTTGTCAACTTCAAAACTTCACAGTCCTAATAGATGATATTTATGACTCAAATCATGCATTACTGATGCGAGGGACTTATACTAATCCCAGTATAGAGCATTTGAGTTAGCCTCTGCTCTCAACGTTTTATCCATAAAAGAAATGAAACGAGTATATTCTTCGAAAAATGTGTTATTTCTTTGATACAGTAAGCATATCTTATTAGGTTCAAATTGATGTACAATTATATAAGGTCTAAACAAAAAAGAACAAAAAAGATGGGAAATCAAACATTGGCTTGTATTTCAATTTTTTCGTTACAGAAAAATTTAGACATGGATATTGACCTATAATTGTTTCTTGATCTGTTAAAATGTACATAATATTTAAGATTTGACCGAAAAGTGAAAAAAGTTACCTTCGACTTTTGATAAATCTAGACGAACAGCCCTAATTTGAATTAACATATAAGTTAACTGATATAATTCAAATTTGTTACAAATTGCATCGCCAAATCAAAGTCGCCCAGTGCACATACTAAGCACTTCATACGCCATCAATATATATTACACGTTCAAATCAAGGAGCTTATTTTTGTTGAGAGATCAATGTGCATCATGCACTGTCTCTCATCTGGCTTCTATTGTTGAATTGACTAAGGTAAGCAGATTTTACAGGATATACATTTGGATTCCTCCACAAGTCCAACCGGTCCTTCCCCTAGTCAAAAGAGGAAGGATGACTATATCAAGAAAGAAAAATCAATGAGAAAAGGTTTTTTTTTTTCACCAGAAAGTCAAATGATATGGTTGACTTTAAGGAATGGGTCAATTGTCAAGTACAGAATTTAGGAAGGATGGGCTGTCCCCGTAGGACCATCAAAGGTGGTGCTTTCTTTGACCATCTAGAGAAGAGGGAATTCAACCTTTTTTACCCCATGAGCAAGGAGAAATCACTTTGAGAGATGTAAAAGAGCATCATCCCAAATTTCCAACCTATTCAAGATGCTCATGATGTGGTAAGCGACATTAAGATGACCACAAATTTCACTTCATTGGGTATATATATGTTTAGGGATAATGCATATATATGTACAAGTGTGCGTGCATATGCGTAGTTAAAATTTTTAGATTATAAATTGCTGAAACGCCCTAATTGCACTGGTATCACAAAGAAAACTCATCATAATTTTAGAATAGAGTAATGCCGAATCTATTGGACTGGTTTACAAAATTGATGTATTGAGCGTTGTGGCAAAACTAAAAGTGAATATTTAAACAAATGGTGCATATCTGATACTAATCGAAGTTTGGCACATCACTTTAGCATCCTAATTTTGTAAAACACTTTTATTATATCTACCATTTAAATACGATTGTAGATTGATGGCTAATTGCTTGGCTGGTTAATATAGAATTTAAGCACTTGATCATGGTCTCAAACGGTCTTGATGCTGGGATACTCATACTATTCATTTTGACACGTCACCGAGTGAATGTATTCGAGAAGTTATTGGGTCGTCTGAATTTATTAGACTACATCAACAACATCTGAAAAAAAAATTGGGTGGGATTCACACCAATTCAACAAAAACAGACATAAATTCTCACAAAAATTCAAAATTGTGGTAGATTTTATCCACTGCTTTGTCCACGGGATGAACCTAACTAAACTTTCCTTTCCTTTTGAACAATTAGTTTTGATAATTTTTTTTTATTTCCCACAATAATTCTTGGTTACATTTCTAAATAGTAATAGTCACAAGACACTAAATAATAACGGGTTGACCTACCATGCATTTGCATGTCGAGATTTTACGTCATGATATTTTCGGAGTGCGGCATATATTCAGTCTAGACTTATTTTGCCAATGTTCTGCGAAATAGTTTCTCTCTGTATGTACTTTTCAATCAGCAAAATACAAGCACACATTCACATACATGTTTGCCCTCTCGTGTGCTGCGTACCTTGATATCATCTTTTATGCATTCCATAAACACATGCTTTTGGCGGGAATCTGGGCAGCGTACGGATCATTAAATAAGTTAAACCCGATGGCTTCGGAAATAATAAATGGCGAAGGAACTAAAGTACACAGCTATAGGAGTCTAGTTAGGATGGCAGAACATCCTCGTTCCCTCCACTGGCAATTGCAAACGCAAACCCCCACTTCGAAACCATCTCCTCGGAACAGTTAAATCTAGGAATTCACGAAACAGTTGGCATTTCCAATGTCCTTTAATGCACTTTTCTTTCATCATCATCTCAGATCAAGCTAATTATGGTACTGCTCTGGAAAGTGGAACCCCTCCTGGGTGTTCTTGTAAAGGAGCATGGGTCTGTGCATGATCGAAGCAAGACACAGAAGTCGAAACGCGCTCCAGTGTGTTGGCAAAGTGCTCTGAACCTAAGCCAACTGTGCGTGGAGTAATCATAAAAGATTACTGTTCGTGTTGGTGGATTAAGATAATGGAAGGGAAAGGGAACCCATGCTTTCTGGGGAGCGCGGGGGACATATCATTTCCTATGCATAAAGCATCGTGAAGCATTGCGACAAATGAGGCTTTGGATTGGGGTCTGCATGCCTCTTCACGCTTTTACAAGTTCTAGCTTCTTCTCAGGAGTCAAACCCACACTAACTTTTGTCCATTCCTTAGCCCCCACCTCTCTCTCTCTCTCTCTCTCTCTCTCTCTCTCTCTCTCTCTCTCTCACACACACACACACACACACACACACACACACACAAACACGCGCGGGCGCGGGCGCGGGCGCGCGCACAGCACACAGATGCATATGATCTTTGTTATGTCGCCATATTATTCTCTGCTCGTGTCCGTGTTCCTTCTCCACAAAAGGACAGGTTTTTAGGCAACAAAAATTGTCTACAGATCGAACATCCATGGGAAAGAGAAGGCCAACAACTTGTAAATTTCCATCTATCAGGTCAGAGGCTGAGGCCTAGTTTGATTGTTTTCTCGTTACTCCATGAATGATCAAGACCCTGAACGGAGAAGGGACCAAGAAGATGAAACGCTGGTCTATAAATTCACATTCCATAATACAGATGTTCCGGTGCCCGCCATCGATGGTGATATTGGATGTCACCCGAGCCTCAGGGGGTTTAACGTCGAATTGCGTGATACCATATTATCTATTTATTAATTACATTGGTTGAAGTAGATGTTTCTTCTCGAAAAAGGGACAGTTTTTAAGCAAAATGGATGATCTAGAGAACATCCACAAGTAAAAAAGAAGGTGGGAGCTCAATAAAGAAAATCATAAAGCATCGGAGCCTGAAGGATCGTCATCTTCAGATACGTAACTGACTCTTTCGAACCGGAATTGCATATCACCATTGCCGCCGCCGCCGTCCACCCGCAAAGTCACGCATTCCAGAAATCAAGAACGCGCATACGCAGATCGCGCCCGACTTGACGCCGGAAGGGTTTCTCTTTTGCCACGCCCTTATGGATCACTCTGGTCACGGAAAACACATACAGAAATCAAGAACGCCCGCGTATTCACAATCCCCGAGTGAGCTCAAATCAATCTCGTGGGTCACTCATCTCTTCGACGCACGCCGTGCGCTCGAGACCCTTCACTCTTCGACCTTGATGTTCGCCTGGTGTGTGTGTCTCTCTCTCTCTCTAGAGAGACCGACACCACACATTGCTTGCAGCCTTCGTATCCATTGCCGGATATGTTATGATGCCTAATCGAAAGGAGTCGGATATGATCAAATCCTTCTTGGAACTGTCACTGCGCGCGCGCGCGCGCGCGAGAGAGAGAGAGAGAGAGAGAGAGAGAGAAGGAGAGAGAGGAGACAACAGTCTCGTTGTCTGAAGGGCAACGCAATTTCTTGGGGGGTGGTTTTCTTCTGGCTAAATTGGGTTTCAGCCTTTAACCTCTTACGTGCGAGTTGCTGGAGCGCGGGAGGGAGCCTATTGGTTTTTGGGGCTTGGTGTGTCCTTGTCTCGGTATCATCGCACGGACTGTTCATTCCTCGCGTTAGAAAAAAGAAAGTGAAAAAACAGCGATTGTCGTCCATCCCATCGATTACCTCCTTTGACAACCCACCCCACCACCCTCTCGCCTCCACGTCACGTCTGCAGGTGGTCCCACACTCGCTTGTCGGGTCCCCAGGTTCCCACGGGTACACGTGGGGGCAGCTCGGTCATTAGGTTTTTGGTGGGGAGTTGCTCAAGACACGTCGCCAAGCTTGATCGGTCCTATTCTATCTTTCACTCACAATATACATTTAGATTTGCGCCCTACCTCTTGCAGGACGTGGGCATAGAAATCCACATTTTAAACTACGTGGCCCTACCCTTACCTTCTGCGAAGATGGAGATTCAAACTCCCCATCTCCCCCTTCTCAAGTGAGAAGGGTAGCCACTTAGGAAATTATATTTTATGAATAACATCATGAAAAACCACAAACGATTATACTTGAGAGAAATTTCATCGTCACATTGCTAAATTCAATGACACATGATATTATAGATGTATCAATTTAGAGTTTACTCCCACGGGTGTATCCATAATTAACGGAGGGTAAATTTATCGCAAATGTACCAATTGTGAATTCTTGATGGTCAAAAAATTAGTTTGAAATAAATTTATTATAAATGTATCAGTTTAGAGTTTTTTATAGTAAAAAATTTAGTTTTGGATAAATTTATCATAAGTGTGCCAGTTTGGGATTTTTCAACATACTAATTCTATATTTTATTTCTTCTTATAAAAAAATGCCTATGGATTGCTTTGGGAGAAATTTACTTGTGGCTATCATTCACAACTTACAGCGCACCGATCGGAATCGTAATTGGACAAAGCTTCCATGAATTCTGAATAGAGAAATGTAGTGTCCATCTCAAGCACTAAGCTTTCACAACTCGATTTCTCCAATCTTAATTGGTCATGCTTTCCTAATCCTTAATTGGAGAACATTCCTCTTAATTACATATTCATAAGTTACAAATGTGGACATCCTCCGCCCATTCTACTGATGCGAAGCACTTTTTATGCATGCAAACTCTGCCAAAAATAAATCTAGGTGATATCTATATTTGTAAACGACCAATTATAGATTTGCTTAGACATGTTCCTTAACCAATTATAAATTTATTATACAATTCTTTTTGATAATAAATATCTTAGTAAAGAATATAAGTAATGTCATGTCTCGCATAATGAATTTCATATGCTTAACAAGTACAATCAACTTACTGTCGTGAACTATCTAAGCCATTTCATATTTCAGAATTAAAAAAGAGGATTTATGTGGATAATTTCGAATAATTTCGGTGATTGCGCCTTCATATATATTTGGAGGTTCTCTCGCAAAAAAATTCTATTACGATGGAAACATTTCTTTAGATTGAAGTCGTCAGTACAATAAAAACCCACGTTCGAGACTCTATTTGCTTCGCGAATAATAAATGATTCAAAAAAATATTTTCCTAAAAATGAACGAATTGTCGATAATGAAAATGTTTTTTATTGATCAATTGTTTTAAATGGTTGCTTTTAGGAAATATTTTTTAAATCAATTATTTGTTTTTCGGAAAGGTTGTATATAACCAGTTCAGCATAAATTGTGATGTACTTTTTTTTGTGTTTTTTTTGTTGCTAATGATGTGCTTTGTAAAGTTGGTAAAGTAGGTTGCGCTCGGCCATCGAAGTGGCCCCTCGTGAACCACACGCGCCGCGGCAAAGCGTGGGCGGGAGGACAGTCGCTTGGTTGGGGTTGACGATACAAAAGCAGTCGGAACAAAATATCCTTCGCTTCATACGACGCAGCACGTGCGCCAGATGATGCAGCACATAAATGGAAACACTCGCTCCATGAGGCAACTTGCTTATATAGCAACTTAATATTCGTTTTCGTTTTATTTATTTTTAATTTCACGGTGAATAATTGATTCGAAACAACATTTCTGCGCCGTGTACATCAAACAATTGTTATGTACGAAAGAAGTGATTTGGCGACCTTTCTATATGTACAATTTTAATTTTTGGCTAGAGTGGATCATGGTCATTCATTGTAAATAGGCAGCTATGCTTGTTAACTGCGCTCGAGGGATTGAATAATGCACGGATTATCGATTAGATTCATCCCCGATGTGACAGGAGACTTACACCATTCACTGTTAGGTGAGTGACACGCGTGTATCGAGTTAGCTCGGCGGTCAAATTATTTCGAATGTCAATAATCCAAAGTGGGAGTAAGTGGATTGTTTCTAACCCCGAAGACCGACCTGATAAAGACGCGTAAAATATTTCCTTTGGTTATGGTCTTTAGAACTATTTTTGTTGTCATTTCAATCCAAAGACTTCACTTAATGCAGTCGTCCGTAGATTGATCCACTAATTGTTGCTCCAAATTTGATTGACTAATGACCCGCGAGATATGGCCAAAAAGGAAAAGGAAAAGGAAAAGGAAAAGGAAAAGGAAAAGTAGTCACGTATTGACTTATGAATGTGCTGCGGTTGCCTAGATTAATAATGCCTCCATATATTGATATGGATGGTGTCGGTATCACTTGTTCTTCCGGATTAGTAAGTAATTCGCGATGAAAACTAGCCTTTATGCACGTGCTATCTGCGCATGTGCCATCGATTTCATGTTCTAATAAACGGTTCCCTCCATGTTCTAGTTGTTGTCGGCCTCAATTGACTGAAATCTTGGCATTAAATTTACCGAAGCCATCACTAAAACTAGACTCGATTTTAACGTAAGTGCGTGATAGTAATATACACACAGCATAGATGTTAGAGGGCTATTTACATCGATTTCATCTCGAAACACACGAGAACATTGCGAAATGAGTATTGGTTTAAAAACTTGCTTGCTTACGCGTTGGAAAAGCACAACTATCTATGGGATTAAGCCATCTTAAGTTCTGAAATGCGCTTCTTCTTCTTCTTCTTCTTGTCGAAGTTCTGAAATATGCTCAGCTTGTCAAAAGTTACGATAAACTTCCAGGAAGCGTTGAAATGTATCGCAATCATTTCACCGGTCGGATACATAAACAAAGAAAGGATTTACCGATTTGCATGATAAAAAAGTTACTTCCTGGTCACAAAAATGGTCTCCTGAGATATAATTCTTCAATCCGAACTGTCTTCTAATCTTAACAAAAGAAATTGAAATTCGCTATTTCGATAACAGTAGATATGTGGTACATAATAGGGTTAATACCATGAAAAACTCAAACTAATTTTTTACTACAAAAAATCCCGAACTGGTACACATGTAACAAATATACCCCAAATTAATTTTTTGACCACAAAAAAAAAATACCCAAAGCTAGTACATTTATAACAAATTTACCCTTTATCAGTTTCCGTTAAATTGAATTAATACCACGAAAAATCACAAACTGATACACTTATGATAAACGGAGGGTAAAATCACAAAATTATAGGAAGCGTTAGAATGTATCGTGGTCATTTCGCCACCCCCCGATATATAAACAAACAAATGATTTACCGATTTGCATGATAAAAAGGTTACTTCCATATTACAAGAGGGGTCTCCTAAAATACAATTTCTTCGTGCGAATTGTCTTATAATTTGAGCCAAAAGAGGTTGAAATTCGCTAGTTCGGTAGTAGTAGCTATAGTAGGATATAATAGGAGATTAAATCCTAATAGTTTTCGGCAGTATTCGAGAAGTAGGTTGCTCAGATTCCCTTCTGTAGTCGCAAGAACGGTAGAGGAGCCGCGCGCGAATCCGTCTATCCTACGGAGCGCGCGCCTAGCCGAGAGCGCGTGGAGGGGTTACGATCGGGGATTCGTTGCGCTAGGCTAACCGTATCTCGACACGTAATAATTAAGACATCCTTGTCCCCATCGGAAGGGACCCCCCCTAGATCTACTCCGTGCGTTTGGTACCCGCGCTGTCCCAAGATCGAAGGGTTCCCGCTTGGATGGACAGGAGAAAAAAAAAAACAAGAACAAAGACAGCATCAAATCGCACTCGACGATACGTATACCACAGTATTCTGGAAAATAGGCGAGAGCAACGATACATCGCGAATCACAAATTTTTTGAAAAAAATGGACTCGCAATAATGTCGAAGGTCCAAACCAAGCCGCCAATCTTGCAATAAATCAAAGACTGCCAAAATAAGCACCTCTCTTTCTCTCGAGAGAGAAAATCACGATAGCCCAATCCGAATTTTTAAGTTTTTAGGTGGAGGGCGATCGTAACTCGAGCGACGCGCACGCGAGATGAGCCGAGTTGGGACCCGACCCCTGGTGCCGTGTTCGGAAGCCTATCCCAAATCGGCCCAAAGCTTGACACGAGGGGGGCGGGGGAGACTGCACGTATACACGGCGAGCGTATAAAACTCCACAATCGGAGCCGTATCGAACACACACAGGTAACGTTATCGAAATAAAAAGAAAGAAAGAAAGGAAAGAGGGAGAGAGAGAAAAAGGATCTTTTCTTGGGTGGGGGGAGGGGGAGACAACTGGGGGGTGGTCCCCGGGGTACAAAAATTTGTTCCGCGGAGGATCGGCGTTTTTCGAAATGGGAGAACATTTCCAAAGGAGTTAAAATAACATTGTGAAGAGAGGAGACGGGAAGGGAAGGATGGGGGGGAAGGAAATATTTCTCTTTTTAGTTTTTTTTTTGCTTTTTTTGTTAAGGCGAGCTCTACTTTAAGAGCGGCGTTCGCCATTGGGGGGGGTCTTATAGGTCGCTGTCAGTCATAAATTAGGGGAAAGGTAAAGCTATCATCACCTCCTCTCCCACTTCTCTCTCTCTCTCTCTCTCCATCCCCTCAGGCCACAGAGCGGGAAAACAACACCTCTCCCCCCTCCTCCTCCTCCCCGCTTTCTCTCTCTCTCTCTCTCTCTCTCTACGCTCGCTCCTCCCCGCTTTCTCACTCATCGTCTGCGCATCGGGGCAAAGCGAAAGCGGGGCGCGGCGAGGACCCAAATGCTTCCTCCATTGGCGGAGGAGGAGGAGGAGGAGGAGGAGACGAAGGAGACGAAGGAGGAGGAGGAGGAGGAGAGGAGGAGGAGCCGCTCCCATGTCTCCCTCGCCCGCCCGGTTTCGCTTCCCACGTGATGGATGACCTTTGCTGTCCATCCATCTCCTTCGCCCAAGAAGAGCTAGCTCTCTCTCTTTCTCTCTCTCTCTCTTCTGTCTCTCTCTCTCTTTCGCGGGCGATTCGCCTGCGTCCTTAGCTGAGGAACCATGGCGGGTTCATTCGGAGGATTCTCCATCCGGTAAGTCTCTCTTTCTCTCTCTTCTTTCCCATGCATGATCTCTCTCTCTCTCTCTCTCTCTCTCTCTCTCTCTCCGTTTGCCTCCTAAACTTGTGGGTGGGGGGGTGTTTTTCTTGGTGCTCTAGGGAGTACGCCTTGAAGATGAGGAGCGAGGACATCGCGAAATGCTGGCCGTTCGGTAGCGGCGGCGGCGGCGGCGGCGACGGCGCGATCGCTCGGGAAGCTGCGGAGTCGCTCCTCCCACCCATGCCCGTCGCCAAGTTCCGCTGGTGGTCGCGCGAGCTCGAGATCGCCAGATCAACCCGTGAGGAACCCGACGTGCCGGCCCCGCGAGGCGCGAGTGACGCGCGCGGCTTCGTCTCCAGGGGGTCGTCCGGCCTCGAGGAGCCGCGGGGGAGCTTGGGGGAGCCGCCGAGATCGGAGATCATCACTTTCGATTGTCCGATCTGTGGCGTCCAGACGGCGGCTACGGTGAATGCCGTGAACGCGCACGTCGACGGTTGTCTCGCCAGGCAGGAGGAGAAGCGGCAGATGAAGGCGAAGGCCAAGCCGAGGGCGCCGAAGAAGCGCTCCATCGTCGAGATCTTCGCCATGTCGCCGCAGGTCCAGAGGGTTAGCGGCGGCGAGGACTCGACGGTAGTTGAAGAGGACGATGACAAGGACGAGGACGAGGAGGACGAAGAAGAAGAAGGAGAAGAAGAAGAACGGCGAGAAGACAGGTCTCGTCGTAGAGCGACGGATGCTGTGAATTTGAGGAAGAAGAAGGTGAAGAAGAAGAAGAAGAAGAATAAAAAGAACACTGTGTGGGCTCGCGTGTCAGCCGTGGGGAAGATTCATAAGAAGAAGAACAAGAATAAGAAGAAGAAGAAGTTGAAGAAGATTAGTGGGAATGGGTCAATTAAGAAGGTACGCATATTACGCCATGAAATAATGTCTATTTCGCTTAATTACGCGGTTCTGGAGGCCTTTGATCGCTTGGCATTCGATCGGTTGTGTCTACATTAGGGAAGTGATTATGGAAACAGTGAGCTGATTAGCGAATCGCAGTCTAATTTGCCACGTTCCTTTCGGTCGGGTCTCACTCGCCTTGCCCCATAAAATCACTGGCGGAAAAGCTGATCAAGGACCGTACACCGTTTCAAAGCGCGACCCAGTGGCCCTTTGTAGTCGTACTTTGGTTGCGTGAGCCGAGAAGGAATGAGGTTCGAGACAAAAGAGAAACGTTAAAAGAACCACGAGAGATGGGGTTTCTCAGGGTTTGGCGGGGGTGATTTCAGCTGGTTTTGGTAGCTGGGAGAGGGCAATGTCTGTGTTTTGCAATGTGTTTGTGTGCGTGGGTAGGTGTTCCAGCTGTATGGTACGATTTAAGCATTGAGGAGGGTGTTTTTTACGATAAGTTTAAGACGGTGTTCTCTTCCTCCTTGGATTTTGCAAGCGTATCCTTGATTGGCGATGCTGTTTTCTTCTCACCGTCACTGTTGGAGTATTTTGTGGGATATGTAATCATGGGTTCACATTTCTCTACTGTTTAAATTCTCACGAAATCATATCTTCATTTCATTCTCGGGTTGGGGATCGTATTCATCGTAGGTGGACATGCGTCTGTAGGGTGCCTTCAGGAAAGGGAAGTTCGTGTCTTTTTCAGAAATTGACACCTTGGGCAAAGATTTAATCGCTCAGTCGAGGACGTGCCAAGCATGATCCAACATATTGCAGATGGTGTTTGCATGCGATATAATCTTATTAACTAGTCAGTGAAATTGTGAGGATGGTGACACTCCGATACCGATCCTTGTTCGATCATTAAGTTCATGAAAAGCATCTACTTTTGGAGTCGGGGTTTTTCTGGTGTCGATGCCAAATAAACTGTAGATTCTCTATGATATTCTTCTTTTAGTCATCTGCTGTTTGTGTGCGTGCGTGCGTGTGTTTGAGAGAGAGAGAGAGAGAGAGAGAGAGAGAGAGAGAGAGATAGAGATTCCCCTTCGTATTGGATTATTGATGGGGATCTCGTCCGCATTCGATTGCTGAGTATTCAAGGATGTAATATTGTGTAGTCATCACCATATGAATGAGGATGGGTTAAAATAATCGATTTGATATTTGATTTCTATCATCTATATGCTTTTAAAGATGGGATGTTAGGTACAGGCTCTAGTCCAGACCATTAGGGTTCTTGCAAAAGTTATGCGATGCCCATTCATAACTAATTAGACGATACATTCACTGAATTACCTACGATGTCGATGTGTCAAAATATGCATTGCATGTTTAGGTGTAGTTGGCAAGATATCACCACTTCTTTGGCGCTTCGTCTAAGTATCATTAGCAAGATATCTTGCACTATAAGATTTTCTATGATTGTATATGAAGGATGATAATAGTGCTTTTGCGTGTTCATGTCAAAGTAGAGCGCATGAGTTCATTCTTCCTGCTAATTTTATGTGGACTTCTCTACTAGGGATAACTTGTCTGACTTTCCAGTCTAGGAATCAGGTTTCATATGCATTCAATATGCTGGAATTCTTGTTATGGTGACAACCACTTTCAATCTTTACTTTGTTATTACTGATTGCTGATTCATACCGGAGCATCTGCATCCATTTTGGAGCTTGTATTGGCTCCAATAGGATCCTTAGCTTTTCTGACTTGAATTGGTTTCTTTTCTATCGACTTTTCAGTTGCAAGTGTTATCGGGATTGTATCCAATCTAGGCTTCAATGATGGAATATCATCTTTGTTAGCTCTTATATTATAATAGCGTCCTCAAAGGAAAAAAAAGTTTTCCTTTTGGAAATATACATCCTAGAAAACAATCCACTAGTCAAATGTTTAACTTATTATTCACCATCTACTCTATCCGAAACTTTTAGTTCTGACAGAAGGCCAGTATTGATCGGAAGGTGCTGATAAAATCACCTGCAAGATACAAGAGGTTAATTTGGCCAAGATTACCTTATTTAACTCTCTATTATCTAACTTTAAATTGGCACGGAATGAAACTCACAGGAACTCTTAATATGTGGTTCTATCACTCTTAAATTGTAGAACATATGGTCTAGCATCAGCCTAAAAGTCAAGTCTGTATCGGGGCTCAACTATATGAATGGACAAGTTGAATGTCAAATTCTTCTATTTGGGCCCACCTATAAGAACTTCAGAGTGATAATTCCGGTGAATTGAGCCATTACTTAAACCTTGCCATCAACTTGCCCCCAATTGCTTCTCATGAATGTCATCTATTGACACGTCTATATACATGGAGATTACCGGTGAAAGGTGAAATTGTGTTTTACTGTGTTCTCTAAGTTTAATTGTTGGCAATGAGATCTGAGTCACTTGGAAATGAGGAAAACACACAAAGGTAGGAGGTGAAAGTTGGAGCAGACAATAGCTTGGAGAGTCATACAGCCATAATTTCTTGACTTCTTAAATGGGCGACGGTGGTGCCAGTTCCGTTGCAGATTTCATACTCCCTGATGTTCATACTTAAAAGACTTCTTTCATAGAGAATGTAGAGAACCATTTCTTCAGGACTATAAAAATTATCTGCCTTATAGGTCACTGAAAGGTTATATCTTTTTCATTCTAGCTTTATCAAAGGCTCCAAGATTCCTTCCTTTCCCAGCAGAATTGATGAAAAGAGAGATGCTTTCCTTTTGCAGGCATCCATTTGACCTTGATTGATTAGATTTCATGAGATGAGCATTTTTTATTTGGTTTTAGTTTAGAGGAACATGAGTTAGGCTTAGAATAAGGTATATGGCTTATGCCATGAATTGGACAAGTACTTGGGCAACTGATCCCGCTCCAAGGGCCTTTGAGTGATCATTTTTTTCTGGTAATGCTTTGCTGTTGAAAAATCGACATGATGGCCCAAAAATAAAGTTGGAGATTTTGTCTGATAGCCTCTTAGAAGTAGCATCTTCTATGTTTCTTTAAGCTGGAAAGTCTCCATGGCTTTAACAGCCAACATTTGTCGATCCAAGAAACTCGAAAATTGCACATGATGGAAGGAAGGGAAGGAATGTGTGATTTCTTCTGGTCTAAATAGGAGTAATAGGTGGAAATTGCTGCATCAGGTATAACTCTAGCTATCGATGAAGATTTGTTTATAGTGATGGGCTTCATCATAGTGCCACATGCATAGAAATTGACAATGCTTCCTCAGATCTTATTTTAGGCAAGATTCTATCCAACGTGCATATGGGCACATGCTTATTATCAGTTGAAGCTAAAGTGCTTCTATGCAGTATCAGTACCTAATGCCAAAAACTGAATTTCTTTTGTGGCCAAGCTCTTCTACTAAATTATGCCAGATTTGAACAGATGGAAAGTCTTTCTTTTATCGTATAGCTGAAATCTTATAAATTTGTTTCAGGAGAGTAGCCCAAAGCTCAGGCGAAAAATTGCATCCAATTTGAGCAGAAATTTAAATTGTTTATGCAACGAGAAGAATAAAAGTGACATGCTAGATGCTGCAAGCGTAAATAAGGAAAAGCCCAGTCTCAAGTCCTTATCTTCATCAAAGAAGCATAAAGCTATGGAACCATGTAAGTCTATTGCCAAGCGCCTGAAACCAGAATATCCTGTTCGCGGAATTCTCAAAAAACGCGCAAGATCTTATTCTGGGCAAGATTCTGCAGTCTGTAACAGACAGAGCAGTGCCCATGTAAATTCTCAGACTGGACTAGTTGAAAAGCATGTAAGGTTCTTGATTAAGGATGATAAGTCAGGGACCCAAGCAAAATCAAATCCTCAGGCCAGTCTTCAACAACCCGGCAGGCATCCAGGTTACACAGGCAAGGGTCCCTTGCATAGTTTAAGATTAAATTTTACTCGAGCTAAACTTTGAAAATTTGTTTTATGTACGTGCTTGATGCTCCTGCAGATGAGGACCATGGTCAGTTGATTGGAAGAGGAGGAGATCTGGTCCAAGAAATTGGAGCTGGGGACAACCTCTCTGATAGTGGGAAAGACGGATTTGAGGATCAAGTCATTACTAAAAAAGGACAATTGCCAGATACCTGTCTTCATGCTGATGTAAGAAATCATGTGAGGCCTCAAGCTAGTTGTCGGGATATTGTGAATCTTTCAGATGAATCCAATTCACCAAGTCAAATTACAAGGGTTTCCCATGAGCATTTCAAAATGTATGGTCCAATGAAGTTAGCTGTGGACGACAGCCCCCAAAATGTGGACTACTCTACAGTCCGAGAGGCAGTGAATGGAAGGGCTGCGTCATGCTCAAATGTTAGTGTAGCCAGTAGTGCTTTTAGGCCTGAAAATTCTGGTACAGAGTTGATGAAACGCTTTGTTGGTCCCAGCCATGATTTTTGTGGAAAGAAACCAATGGCAATTGCAGCTACAAGATCGTCTTCATCTTGTTTTGCGATCAACAGAAGTTTGAGTGGGAGGCTTTCCATGTCATCGGTGTCTTCAGTGGAAGATGCAGCTGACTATGCTGTACTTAAACAACCATTATGTTCTCTTCCCCCGAGGAATTTGAGTGGTAACTTGTCTCACAAGCCTGAGTGGAGTGAAAGAATAATTTCCTTAACAGGACAATCTATGGATGAGGATTTTCTGGGCTTACCTCTCAATTCACATGGTGAGCTGATTCAGCTGAACTCAAGCAGTCCTATGCCTACCCAGGTAAAGAAGTGGCACATGGTACCGGGTTCCTCAAATTTGTTGCCTAATGAGAGTCTGCTTCAATCAAAAAATACTGGAGACAGGTCAAGATTGGAAGAGAATCGTATTATAGAAAGAGCACGCGAAAAAGATCAGCTGGACTTGTTTCCCATGAACAATTTTTCTGTAGAGAACTCGAGGTTGCTCTTGCTGTCGGACCAAGGTGGCATGGAATCTCAAGACACAGCAACCAGAGCCGATGTCTTCTGGCAAAATTCTGAAAGGCATAGCAGTTCGGCTTACCTGCTTGATGCTGACATAAACCAGACAAACATCCCTGTCAATGCTTGCAGACAGTATGACCTATTTGAGAACCCAAAAGGAAAGGGAGTGATTTTCTTTAAGGAAAATGCGGATCATGTGTCGCCAACTACTACCCCAGTGACGATGCGGCTGATGGGAAAAGATGTTGCTGTTGGTAGAAGCAGCAGGGAGACACATGGATCTGAGGATGGGAAAATTTGGACTGATAAACAAATCATAATAGAGCATCATCCTTCAAGTAGTGTGAAAAACAGTTTCTCGGAGAATAATCCTCTCTTACATGACTGGTCTGCATGTTCAGCTCAGAGAAAACCAAAAGGAACTCTACACCCCGCATTTGAAAGTCAAAACGCATTTCATCTCAGATTGCCCCCAAAAGCTCCTGAATCCTTAGTTTCCAATCCCTGCGTTGGCTGGCAAAGTGATGTATTACTTCCAGATGGCAAAGTTTCAGCACAAAGAAATCCCAAGTTTGAACACCGACCATCTAATCACCATCCTTATTCTCCTTTGTTTTTCCAGTTGACTAACCTTCCTGAGCCCTTTATGGTTGGAGCTGAAACATTAAGAGCAGACTCTCAACTAGCTTCACGATCCGTTTCTCATCAGAGCTGTCAACAGATGAATAGGGGTCCAGAGCTCAAGAACCAGCAGAATCTACCTCATCCTAAAACATCAGCTCTGACTTTTCCTTTTATAAGTCCAGATTTTAGAGAACATAAGCAAATGGCACAGCAGTGGCAGTTACCAAGCTCCCATAAGGAACTACCTTCTTGGTTTACTTTCAGTCATCCAGCCCCAGATTCTAGAGAGCGTACACAGTCACAATTGAAGAGCTTCTCTAAGGATCTATCCCTGTGGAGACCAATACCAAATGCATCCGAGCGGGGAAGTGCCCCGAGTCCTCAGTATCAACCATTTTGTGACAGAGGCAGCATTCATCATTCCTATGGTACACCTGCAAACAACTTCTTCTCCACTCCACATGTGCATTATCCACCAGTTACTTCTTTTCCCTACAGTACCCTGGCTTCACAAGTGAACAATCCTCTGGTTGCGTCATCTATAGCTTGCCCACGCCCACCATTTGTGCCTGTGCTCCCACGGAGTAAGCCGACTTCTGCTGTTAGCATGAGCTATAGAAACAGAACTGATTTAGGAGATGGCACAAGGTCAAAGTCTTTCGGTGTTAAAATTCCCGCTTTTTGTAAGAAAACCAAGAAGAGGCCTGCCGTCAGAGCGGATGATCTCCAGAAGCATGATAAGCCAAACTTAAAACTGCAAAGGCATGGAGTGGAACTGCCAATATCGAGAGTGAATCCACCACCCGAGCTTGACTCAAACGGGGAAAGAGCAAGCAGCACAGTATGTCTTCAGGATCGGACTCAGAAGGATGGGTTAATAAGTTTGCCTGGTGGTCAGTCATTTAAACTGTCTGAAGCTGCCAAACCAGGTCCGACAAAACTGAGCGCTGGAGCAAAGCACATTTTGAAACCGAGTATGAATGTGGACTGTGATAACTCCGTGCCCATTCATTCAACGATCCCTTTTGCTGGAGTCTCTAGGGTTCCGGAATCTCAAGTGAAGTCGGCAAAGATATATGAGTTTTAGTGGACGAGGTTCTACTCCAACAGAATATGAAGGCCGTGCTTCATAATTGCTGATTCTCCTATTCCAGGCAATTGCTGTTTGAGTGATTGAGGAAGAACGGCTGCTATTGCCCTTCAATGGGTGACTTCATAGGTGTGTAATATCGCTGCTCCCTAGTTTTCAGGTGATTTTTGGCAAGCATTTTGGGGTGGTGAAAGCCAATTCGGGAGGCTGGTTAATTATTCCTTTAGTTTCTCTAATGTAATTGTAGCGCGTGTTTTTGGTGCCGCGTTAATTTAGTTCTGCAAACTCTTGATTTCTGTGTCGGTAATTTTTGGATTGTTTTCTCGGGTGCTTGAATTATGGAAGAACTCGTGTTTGCCACCAGAGTTAAGATGAAGTTAGAACCTTGTATTTACGGCTGCTTTAGAGCTCATAGGCTTTGCTGGGCTTTATATATTCATGTTGTGGGATCCTCCTTAGGTTTACGCGATCAATTAATCTTTTTTTAACATGATCTCAGTATTTTGCGGTTATCTTGCGTAACGATCCGGTTGGGCTTAACATTGTGGATCATGGAAGGTTTGGTTTGCTTCTGGAATTTCATTTAAAGATTTGCACGTACCAGCGTTTCGTCGCCATTGCTTGTTCCATGCACACGCATGCATGCTCCAAATTAAGAACAGCACCGTGTTTTACAGCCATAAATTGTTACATTCACGAGGGACACGGCCAACTAAACACAAAATAATCTTTTATACTGAGTTCAACATGAATATATACCATTCTCAAGTGTTCTTTACATGAAGAACTGTGCATACGAGTTCCATATATGTTTGAGTTTTCCGTGAAGTATATAAAGAAGGAACGAACTAAGATCTCGCCTCCTTCTGCTTCTTCGCTTCCTTCTCGGCCTGCACGATTATCGGCTAATTTGAGATCAAGAAGATAAAGTCTCTGTTAGAGAAAGAGAAATTGTCTTATTTATGGAAGAAAAAGAAAAAGAAATATTACCGCTTTGATGACTCGATCAAAAGCATCGGGTCCATATCTTTCGATGAAACGCTCGACAGACTTTCTTGCATCAAGGCTCATCATGAGAAGGACCTTCTTTTGGCTGTCCGAATAATGTGAGCTCACGTAATTGCCGATCTTCACGTACTTCCTCACAAAATTCTGGTAAATATATGCAGCTCCATTGAAGATTGGTAACACCAGCCACATGCAGAACACAAGCTTTACATACGGCCAGAAGGGTAGCCTGATACATACGTTGCGATCAACATTACGCACATGCTTGATATTTGCGAATGATACAGCAAGGTACTCGATTAACTAATATATAGAAGAGAATTGAACGTAACGGTACGTGCATGGGCATGCATGCATTTATTACCATGCTAGAATTTGAGAACAAGATAGCTCGAATAGCGTTATGAAGGAGTATAGGACCCAGTAGGTTAGCCACTGCTGATCATCTAGGGTTGTGGGGCTCTCTATCGCTCTCATGGATGCATACCTGCAACGATCAACCATTTGATTATCATCAGTGTTCCCGATTTCGCACTCTTCTTCGACATTATCAATTTAATGACGAAACGATAGTATTGTGCGGTAGACTTGAACTTACAGTGGAAAAACAAGCATCACTCCAGGCCTGCTGGAAAACCAACAACTTATCAGATTTGGCCAATATGATATTGCCCGACAAGATCCAAATATTTCACGTTTGCTCAAACAATAGGAAATAATATAGATATTGTGCTTCATATATGTATGATCCAATGACCATAACAGTATCTAGATTGATTGATTAGTCCATTTTGAATGACCGATCACATCCTCCTAACACACCTTAATCACGTAGATGTAGATCAAAACAAAAGCGTTCACAATATTAATCTCCCGGTATATGCATGACATGCGCTACGATATACCTACGTACCCGATGAACGCGTCCAAGCGTCTAGCGACGACTCCAATAACACCCATTATCGCTGAACTTGCGCGGATCTACAAGGTCTTGATGAATTGATCTAGACTTGGAAGAAATATTTTGAAACGGGGAATCAGACGTGCCAAGCATATAAGACGTTAAGGGGTTGATGGCATGAAGAAAAGAATGATCTCCATTGTGTGGGCAAGAAGTCTTCCTTCCTCCAACAACAAGTAAAAGGAAACACGTAGACCAAACAAAAAGAAAATATTAAATTCACACATGCATGTAAACGTGCATAGGGGGGATTCCAAAAGATTGTATCTTTCCTTCTGTGTCGCTTTATACCATTTGTTTTATCATGTTGGCGATTAATTTCGTCAAAAGTTTAAGGTTTCTTTTGTTCACTGCGAGGAATATACGTAGAAAACCCCTCTTCCTGCAGCATAAATGAAAAGTTGGAAAAGCCAAGCTTCGAGCATTCTTGTCCTTGCATTCACATTAAGTCTGGTGTTTTTTCTTGTTCTCTTTCTCCCTTTCCCCCTCTGTCAAGTGCTTGTGTGAAGCATGATTCAGCTATCGGCCTTCCTCACATGTTATGTTATGCAACGAAGGACCACTCAAAGTTGCGTCAATCATCCTAGTTTCAACCGTCTAATTATGTTTAGAGATCTTCGATCTCGTACCTACTGATTAAGTAAAGTATTATGTTTAATTAGCATCACCAGTTTGAGATTAACATAACTTATCTGGAAACCTTGAACTAGCCAGACATATGACGTTTGTATCTCCATATGCAGAAGACATTCATATGAACCATTATAGGTGATGAAAAATGCGAGCACTTGATGAATGAAGTAAGTGAGGTCTTGCGTGCGAAGTGGGAAATACACGTCAAATTTATGAAATCTAGAACATGTACTGAATTTGATAGCATGGTAGAAACTAATAAGGTGGCAGACTTTGCTAGTTTTTAGTTAATTGTTCATTTGTTTATGTGCAGATTTGAGTTTGTAGTTCTATGATTTCCTTAATCTCAAACTACAAGATAGATTCTGCATTGAGTGTCCCTCAGACCCCCAAATTATCCAAAAGAACAACTACAAGGGCTGGTGAATTCAAGTGCGAATCTATGGATTTCGCGCATATTTTCTAGTGCAACTTCTGCTATGGAAAACGATGGTCATCTCTAATAAATCAACCTTACTTGCTAATCCCATCGCTCAAGCAAGCTATGTGGCTAGGACTTATTCACTGTGCAGTCATCGTCATGACTATTTAGTTCGTCTTTTTGCCCGCTCAATATTCTTCCACGGGCATGCATTACAAGGACGGCTGCTTCTGGTTTTTTTCTGAACACACAGTACTGAAGCGCAGCACAAGAAACCGTCCCTCTTTCGGTGTTGGCCCTTTTTCTTTTCCCTGATCTCACATGAAAGGAAGAAAGAAAGAAAGAAAGAATCGCCAAAAAGCAATCCCTAAGCCACACCATATTGTTCACAAGTCATACAATCTCTAATCTCTCTCTCTTTTTGAAAACACAGCCCACATTCATCATCATCGATTTGAAATGTGATTTCTATTGACACTGTTCTAGGATTATCGCGTCCTTGGAATGAAGAAAACTAAAATTTAAGACCAGCCACAAAAAAAGTTTTAAGGAAAAACATCAGCTTTTGCGAACCTAAAGTCGTTGTTCGATTTGTCAAGATCACATGCATGAGCCATTTTCATATAATAGAAATTGCCCCCATAGGTTTGATTGACAAATTTTGTTCGATATGTAGCTTGCATCGCAGTTGCATTCTCCTGACTTTTCGCCTCTTTGGTACACCTTTTGTCTTCCGTTTTCCCCAGATTACTAGTCACTACAGGTGACTGGAAACACATTATCTTCAGTGACCCAAAACAAAGAAAGAATGAAAAATAGAAAAGACACGATCATCAACTCTTGAATGTTTATCTTCACTGATTAACCTTGCATGCATGTATCGTACACACGAATGTGTTTGGAAGACAAGGATTCTTATATGTTGAGGCATGTTTACTTGCCTAGGATAGTTTATCCCATTTAGCGATGTCTTCGATCTATCGCATTCAAACAGCGATAGTTTCTCACCGCTGAGTAATCTTGGAAACCAACATCAGTTGACCGCAAAGTGGATGATGACCAAGTGAATGGAAATGGATAGTTTGTTCTCAAGTTTAATTTGTTGAGTGAAGAAAGACTACGTTAATATAAAGCCTATTATAATCTCGTATTTAAAGGGTGGGAGAATTCTTTAGACAAATGTATAGCTGCAAAATTAATCACGGGTTTCGACCAAAAAAAAATCACGGGTGTTGTACTTCCTTTCTATTCCAGGTTACGAACTTGCCAATTCTGGACAAACCCATGCAAAATCAACCTTCATTTCCAAGTGTTTTACTCTTGTGGGTATGGACAGTATTGGCTGAGATGGGTAGGCATGGAAACAGGGGAGCTTGTCGAGGGACAGCAGTCGTTGCAAAAGTGAAAGCTTTTCCACTCTCCTTCCAAGCAAAACCCACACGGCTCGAAGCAACTGATTTTGAATTTCGATGCCATATCTTTCGACAATCAAGAAACCCAAGAGATTTGCACTGAATGCTACTATCTCAATACAATAATTTCGTTCATATATCGCATCCACTCTGAATCCCCGTGGCATCATATCCTCTCCAGGGAGGCAATGGTCTCGCTCATATGTCCTTCTTGAGTCCACAGGGAGCTCGAGACTAATTATGTCCTAAACAGTGTGAAGCATCGCTGCTTTCAAGTATTGCTTTTGATGCAAGTTACTTCTTAGAAAGGTAAAGGGAAGAAAGGAAAGCTGAATCACCGACGAGAGAATGTAATCCCCTCTTTGGTAGGAATTACAGATCATTTCTAACACTCATTGAACACAATCTGTTCCATCTAACCAGACTACTTTACATAAACGTCAAAGATTTGCATAATTCTGTATACACCGAGTGGCTGAACCTGACTATGGTGTATATACCTAGGACAATGTATCTTCATCCTTTTTCTCTCTATTATAAACAGGCTATTCTGTAACATTTGCCTAGGGCAGAGACTGAAGGCAATACCTTCTTCCCTCTGTTCCCTTCCTTGTATCTGCTCTAGTCTCCAGATAAAAAGGGCCGAGAGACATCTTTGTCCTCTTCAACCGGTTATCCTACATTTTCTAATAAACTTATCTGAGGGATTTAAGTGCCTGTACCATAAGCTCCGTACCTCAGGCGATCCGATTTCTAACCATGGCTTCGCAGGGCCACTGAAATGTATAACCGCGGCAGCTTCCACTAGCCTTTCCTGAGTGTCCGGGAACCGATGGCCCAATCCAGCCAGGTGCCATGAAGGATCAATTGGATGCACATGACCTTCAAAAGCTATCAAGGCTGGTGGAAGAACTCCAGGAATCCATAGTTCCAATCCCGAATTGAGGCTCTGTGCATAGGAAAATATGGCTATAGATTTTAAGCAAACAAAAACATGAAGGATGGACACTGAAAAAGGAAGTGCGCTGTGCTCTAATTAAAGAATTCTTTTTCAGGTACCGAATGCTACGGCACTTGGAAAAAGGAAAAACGGAACGCTACAGCAAAGAAGTCATAGTCTAGTGCATCCAATAGTGGGAGATTGATATTATGGAATCAGTCACGGCAATAACTCGACAACTATGAAACCAAAGAGGCTGCTCACCTTTTTCAGCCAGTTTAGGTAATTTCTTGTGAGGTTACTCCTCCTCCAGGCTGCCAGATCGAAAATATTAAGCCCATACAACCATGCACAACGATCCGAATCAAAGTTGGATGAGATAGTAGGGTGTGAAAAATTCAAGTAATCCTTGTACTGTCCTCCTGGGCAGCAGTCATCTCCGCACCATGAATTGACAACTGCACCGACACCTTTTCCTTTGAGATTTAATTCCCAGAGTGGAGATAAGTCACGTTGAACTATGAGATCATCGTCCAAGAACACCACCTTGTTTAGATCTGGAAACAGCTGTGACCGTGGAAATCAGCTAAAAATCAAATACAAAGTTTACAATTATTGCCATCCACTGGGGCAGCAGACTCTCTATTTAAAGAATTACCTCGGGAATGAAAACACGGAGATGATTCAAGAGGGAAAGGTTGCTGGGACTGAGAGCCTCAACATATTTTCCTTCTGCTTCACCCAAGTACTCTGCTTTCAGATTCCTGTAGAAGTGTCTCCATAAAAGACGTTGAAAAGCTATCATCTCTTTGACACGAATGTTGACCTCCTGAGACCAATCATATTGGTGCAGTCCCTTAACTTCAACCACAGCTAACCTGACTGGATTTATGGCAAACCAGGCATGCATAGCAGTATATGTTTTCTTATCGGTGACCACATGAAATACCAATTTTTCAGGTTTAGCTGAGTTTTGTACAGTAGAAGAGATCACAACCGAGGCAGCAAGGACATTATCAGTTATGAGGACAACATGATGGAAGTGAGGATCAGCAAGGTGAGGAACATATTGAGGTGGAGGTAGACGAGACCGAGCCATAGCATTGACTGCATATTCTTCAGCCAGTTTCAGGCAAAGGCAATGAAGACCTTTTGGTATACCGTGTGATGCTAAATGCCAATAAATCGACTCCTGCCGTTTGGCGGAATGAACCTTCCGCTCCATCCTTGTTAGCTGCAAAAGAGCAAGAAAATAATGACCTGAAGCAAAAGAACACCTCTATGTATCCTCTATATTGTATATGATCTATTGCCAGAAAGAAAGCATCTTACTTCCAAGAGCCTACTTATCCATGTTTTCACTCTCTTTAACAATGGAAAGAGGTTGATACAGAACATCCTAACCACAGGGATTCACAAATTGCACAAGAGAACAACTAGTCCAGTTTCCAATTTACTCGAGCATAATGTAACAGGTCGAAAATCCAGTAAGCAGGACAAGGACGTCCCTGCCCTGGATTAGCTGGGATCACATTCGGTAGAACTCGCACTATGACCGTGCTTCTAGAGGCACGATTTGGTGTTACATCTAAACCAACATTGCCGTAGCCCTTCAAGGTTGCGTGTCCAAACTAAATTAAAATTGTGCTTGAAAGTGCTTTTTTTTTTTTTGGTTAAACGCTTGAAAGTGTTGTGTGATGGGGTGTCCAACTTCAACGATTTGATGATATGCACGAAAACAAGTACGGCCATTCGACAGCACAGCAGCAGACAGACCATCAGATGTCTCTGACTCTTACCCTGGCCTTAAGGGCAATGAGTGAACGGACTTGTCACGTGAGTCATCACTCGTGAGCCTATGATGATCGCTAGTACAAATTTTGTCTACAACGACACAAACTGACCATCTCGTGATTTTTTCGGAGGAAATCTATCGACCCATAAAAACAACTTGCTAAACAAAGCGATATAAAACAAATCAACAATCCAACACAAACACACATTTTCTGAAAGAAAGATTGAAAGAAACACGATTCGGTTCGTGCATTCTCTCGTTCACTCACCATGGCCTTGGTCTTGAACGCAAATTCCTTGATGTCAGGTCTGCGGGACGTCATCTCCTTCACCAGCTCATCAAATGACTCGAGCGACGAACTCTCCATCCCCCGCTGCTCGTCGTTCACGTTGCTCTCCTTCGCCTCCAGCAGCGCTCTCGTCAGCTCCTCTCTGAGCTGCATCACAGAGCCCACAACCCCACCACGTTGATCAGTGAGACGTGGCCCCGGAACGTGCAAAAAACCGCGTTGACGTTGGACCCCCCAAACATAAAATAAGCCACACATAAATGGCTGTGACCAACTAGAGCTAATTTGACAAAAGGGGCATCCCCATTTACTACCATTACATAATCGTCCCAATATCCATTCATGGTCAGACAGACATATGGAACCGTCAGAATAGCAGCTTTTACCAATTATGATTATTTTTTTTCTTTTACTTCGACAGAGAAAAAAGAGTATAAAACGGCGAAAATGGTTCCCGCTAATCATTCAGCCTCGTGTTTCTGGGATATTATTCCAGTGAATATTATTTTTTTTTCGACTGAGTGGAGGAGAACG
Source organism: Syzygium syzygioides (assembly GCA_031216285.1). NCBI lineage: Eukaryota > Viridiplantae > Streptophyta > Magnoliopsida > Myrtales > Myrtaceae > Syzygium > Syzygium syzygioides. Next base: position 21,382,698 of record CM062242.1, read on the forward strand.
ACGGAGGGGCCGCGAACTATCGCAAGGCAACTGGCCTCTTGTGTGATGTGCCGACAGTTCTTAAAGAGCGCGCTTTATCCATGGACTGTTGCGAGCAAGCATCGTCGATTGGACTATTTCTAGATGGCCTTTTCATCACGTTGTGCACAGATTCCAGCGACCAGATGCTAAAACAAACAACGAGACAAACATGGCCGGCAACGTCTCCGGGGTCCGCCAGAATTGTCCATCTAACTTCTTCGAAAAACGGTTGCTCAATCCTCAATAACAACAAGAGCACAACCTGTGTAAGCTCGACGCATTCCCGATCCGTCGAAACATTCGAATCGCACCCCGGGCGTGCGTATTTTAACCGACATCGAATGAGGGCGTGTAATCTCGGGCCGAGCAGAAAGGAGGAGGACGGTCCAGATCAGATGATCTCGGAATCAATTCAAAGGACGGTCCTAACTCGAGAGAAGGCGACGGGCGGTGAAAAGACCGGCGTGCCTCGGAGTGAAAACAAGGATGCATGATTGGCGGAAGTTCGAGGCAATCTAGCACTCACAGCCTTAGGCAGAGATAAAAAAAAAAAAAGGAAGAAGAGAAGGAAAGGTCCGCTGGATTCACCAAACATGTAGACATATAAAATTCCTTGAACACGAGAAATTTTAGCGAAAGAAATGTCGGAGGCTAGACACGGGTCAACAGTTGACATGGGGGGGGGGGGGGGGGGGGGGGACCCTCCGTCCCTCCCTCAACAACCACTAGACCAACCTAAACAATCAGGACCGGAAACCGCGACTGGTCCCCATCAAATTGGGAAGCAACAGTGGCACGCAGAGATTGAAAAATGCAAAAAGAACGGGTAAATTTCAATGACACGGTAAATTTCAATGACCCACGAGGAAGGGAAGGAGGGCGGGTTGATTTTTGGGGGGTCGAGGCAGGTCCAGGTCGACAAGAACTTACAAGAACTGAGCCGGATCTCGATTGGCGGAGCGAATTTCGCAGGCAGAGAGAGAGAGAGAGAGAGAGAGAGAGAGAGAGCGACAGCTCGGATCTTACTAAGAGCGGGCGGCTCGGGCCGCCTCCGACGAGGAGGGGGACCGACCCGGGCGAAAGCAAGGGAGCGCATTGAATGAGTCTTACTGGAGGGAGAAGCTCTAGCGACTAGCCTCGGTCGGGTTCCTATGCGATCTAATTCGGAATTCACATCTCTTAGGCTCGTTCATCGCGTCGAGAGATGCGCTTGGGAGCACAGTAATTACGCTTTGCCCTTTCTACTACTACTACACGGCGCGAGTCCGCAGGCCTCCCGGGCCACAGCTAAGTTAAGGACGGATAAGTCGAGATTACTGTTGGGTGGGGTGTCAAGAGTCGAAAATTAGAAAGCGAAGAGGCGGGCGTGTATGGTTTGAGAGTCGTGCTTACCAGAGCCGCGTCATTCCCGCTGAAGAACCTCCAGCCAAAGCAATCTGCACAAGGAGAAAGAGCGAGTGAGTGAGTGCGCACGAGCTCGAGACCCATCAGAAACCAGTCCCGATCACACGACAACGAAGTGGAGAGCCCGGGAGTTTCAAACGCCGTCGATCGGAGCCGACGCCGTCAATCGGAGCCGCCGCCGTATCGTTGCTAGCTGAGTATTCACACTTACAGAAAACGGGCCCCATTCGATTCTCTTCCTCCCGCGGAGTCGCATCTCGAATCGAACATCCAACGGAAAACAGCAACACCGAAACGGAGGATTCGATAGGGGACGAGAGAGAATATACCGTTGGAAGAGGAGGAGGAGGAGCAAGCGGCGGCGGATTCCAGCACCAGGAACGCGACCCTGACGAACAGAAACGGCAGCGCGAGGCCGAGCACCAGCACCGCCGGCAGCACCGCGCGGCTCGCGATCCGGCGGCCCGGGTTCGCCGGAGCGGCGGCCGGACGAGGCCCCTTCCCCCCGGCGGCGCCGGAGCTGGATATGGTGAGCTTCTTAATCCCCGTCGACGCGGATATGTAAAGCCTCATGCTCCCCCGCCCCCGCTACCGCCGCTCCCTCCCCTCACCGCCGCGCAGCCCCCGCGCTCCGAAACCAAACAAACCATCACCGCTCCCGCTCCCGCTCCCTCGTCCTCGCGTGGACGGCGGCGTCATGTCCGGCGCCCGATCTTACGTCATCCGTACCAAGGCCCGTCGAACTCGAACCGACACAGATCGATCGATGGTAGGAGGCGATCGAAATTGGAGAATCTCGATCGAGAGAGAGAGAGAGAGAGAGATGGCCGCAGAGAGGTAGGACGAGGAGGACGAGGAGAAAGAAGAAGATGAAGATCACGAGCACTTTATACCCGCGGCTGCGCATATTAAATAAGCGATGGATACCATGCCACCACTGGTTCCCATTTTCAGAGAGAGAGAGAGAAAGAGAGAGAGAGAGAGGGAGAGGGAGGAGTGAAAAGCCAAAAGCGAAGCCGCGTTCAATGCCGGGGGAAATTAATAATCCAGCGTCACCGATTATTTTTTTTATTGTGTTAGACTCCATTAGGCAGTGGATAATGGAAGTCCGCCACTTCTTGATGTGTGGATGTTTTTTTTTCCTTTTTAACTGTACCTAATCGATATCGGGATAGTCGATTTAAGTCGATAGAAGGTCGGGACTGGGTCGAAAATGATCTGGCCCAAATCGACTTATTTTTAACCGGTTTCCCATGAAATATAGATCTAGCGGTCTATATTCATATCTAACACATACTGACCCGACCTGATCAGTATTACTAAAACATATTTATGTTTAACTCAATTAATATTCAAAGTGAGGTGAGAGCACGGAGTGAGCAAATAAAGGTGAGAGCGAGTGAAGAGAGAGAGAGAGTTATAGAATTTGGTTGGGTCTAAGTAAATTATAAATCTATTTAATACGCATATTATTTCGAGCTTTGCCATTCAAAATATATTTATAACTTATCTATCGAATATAATTAATTAATTTAATAATTAATTTATTAAATATGAGTTAAGAAATGTACCTGTGACCCATTTTGACTGATCTTGACGAGTTTCTTCCTATAAAATAACGAGGGAAAGAAATGTAAAAAGGAGAAAGAAAAAAATGCATATATGCCCAAAATGGGAGTGGGGGTCGGAGCGCACTCGCAACAGGGAGAAGCTGCCGCGGGGGGCTGTGGATTTGACCCTGGGCTTCCATCGTTATTACGGGCTTGACCTTGCTGTCTGGCTTTACCTCCATCTCATGCCACCGACAGATATAAGATTTAGGGTTTTGGAGTGGGGCCCACACCCACCTGGCTCATTTCTTAATCTTTCTTAATCGATCGCTCGGCCCTTTGCTTCAAAAAAAAAGCAAAAAAAGGAAAAAAAGAAAGAGAAAGAGGCATAGTTGATTTGTTTATCTGGAGTCCATGGCGTTTTGTATATATTTTCGCGCCGGATGAATGGTGCGTACATTTTGGAAATTGTTACATAGATATGTTCCCCTACGAGTCAATCAGATCTGCCGACCGTTTCCGTGACAAATCATCTATCAACCATCTAAAGGGGATAATGTAGGCTATGCCCACATCTTAGGGTAAACCCAATATTAATTCTCTTTTTCCTTTTTTCTTTTTTTCGATATCTTCTCTAATGGAACATTTCTCACATCCCTTTGTTTTTAATGAGATTCGCATTATCTCATGTCCAATGCATACACTCCTGATCTAGATATGAAAGTTTAATAAATATGCTTTTAGAGATTCGATACCCTTCTATTCTATTTGTGTATAGGTCCTCTATCACCAGCTTACAATGGGTTATTGCATGAGCTTCAGTGTCTTGCTGAACCTCGAAGATTTTGCTCTTCCAAATATTAGATATGTGTTTGTTTGGCGTGTTTTGGTTGTCTTCGTATCGCCATGGTATAGAGGAAGTCGAAGTAAGGCGCGCACCACTAATTGGCAATACTGAAATTTTTTGGAGAAGGAATTCTCGGCGTGTGCTCATAACCAAAAAAGATACAAGATTTAGCGATCGGCCGCCAATTCTAATTAACAATTCTTGTGAAATAAGTATGTGCTTGACCTTGTTGATGCTCCATTAAATCTCCTCATTTTCTGGGTTTGGCTATGCCTCGTAGTATTCCCGAATTTTGTTCCGTTTCGATTTGCTTTACCAAGAAATCTATATGTTTTGAGCGAACCCAAGAAGCTGAGTCATCGACATCATCATCCTTACTTTTTCGTGGGGGGAGTCACATGAGCGATCTCCGCATCGCCTGTCCTCTTCTTTCCTCCGAGCGAGACCCGCACGTAAACTGTTCGGATCTGCTACGCTCCATCCATCGAATGCAAGGATGAGCCGCAAAACTTCCTCATCACTGATCAAACATCCCCACATGAACCGAGGGATCCTGTGATCTTGCGATCTTTGCCTCCGGGCCATCGCCAAGAATTTCAGCGGAGGGGTGTCGGGCAACTACCGAGCAGGGATTGTTAGGAGCGTAGGCTGGAGGCCCGGCAAGATGGGGTTCGGCCTCTCTCTCTCTCTCTCTCTCTCTCTCTCTCTCTATCTTTCCACTTAATGCCCGTCGATAACAATTGGGCATCATTTCATTTCGGTCGGTTCCATCCTGTGCTAGCTTCTACCCAATTCCTTGTCCCTTCGAAACGTGATTTGTTCGAGTGGTCCTAGATCTCGGCGGATTTTTTGGCATGGCCGCTGCGCAGTAAACTTGTCTCGGTACTCGCGATGAACGGCACGGCAGAGAAAATCGAGCGGGCATCCGGGTGAGCGCGAGATTCGTGCTGAGACGACCGACTTGTACGGCCCCACTTTATCAATCGGACAACGTCGTATGGTATTAATGCGTTCACTCACCACATTTGTTTTTTTTTTCCTTTTTTGGGTTAAAGAGCATGATGTGGCGACGTGACGTCATTTTTGGAAGCAATAGCAATCTTCTTATATGGTTAGTGTTTGTTGGGTTCTCCAAATGAATCGAATCTATCTTATGCCATTGCGAAGTCACAATCATTTTTTTGGGTGCAAGCGGCTGACATTCAGTGCATGCCTCTCTGCGAGGCCACGTTGTACCGGCGATCCTCATCCTCAGATGGCTCTCTGCAAGGCCACGTTGTACCGGCGATCCTCATCCTCAGGCGGCAGGCCTTGTCATTTAGCAGCTTTTTTTTTTTTTTCGGAATGCGGTCTGTTTTCATTTTTGGGAATTTCCGATTAATTACAAATGCTTTTCATTTAATTATATTCTCCTCTGCGTTGCCATAAATGATTGCACGGATAATACCTTCGCTGCAGAACAAAAAGGGAAATTATCGAACCAAATTTATAAATTTATTATACTTTTACCAAATTAACATTAAATCTTTTAATTGTAATAATTGAATAATATATTTTTATACGTTTTGCCAATTAAGTCCATATGATTGGTTTTAACGGCATCTGATGTGGCATGGCTGATGTTGACGTGGACAATTATTTTAATACATGCAAATTTTTTGAGGGAAAAAGAATTGGTTTTGGAATGTTACCTTTGCTTTCATCTGTCGCTCTCAATGGAAAGAGGGAAAAAAGGAAAAAAAAAACAAATTAAGAAGATTATGCAAAACGACGTCATTTCGCTTAAGTTTCTTCATGTCGAATTACCAACCATGCGCACGCATCGAGTGACATGGGATGACCGGACTGTCACATCAGCAATTCTAAAGCGAAAATTGGCAACAAGAGCTACATTAGAATTTCAATCAAATGTTTAGGTCTAAATTTGAATAATTAAAAGATTTATAATTACATTGGAATCCCTATAAATAAATTTAGGTATGAAATGGTGATTTTCCCTGTTCTCGTGTATTCCATCCTTAAAAATCATTCAACTAAGAACTAAAAGTTAGGAAATTAGTGGACAATTTATGATGCTATTAATTTTGTGTTTATATATAAAATAATAATAAAAAATTGAGGCTAATTTGTTTAAATAGCACGTACCTATCAGTCCCCTTAAAGAATTATTTAACTTCTACATAGATTATGACAGAATGGCCAGTTTTCGCATGTTGATATCGCTATATATGTTCTTCAAGCTTTGATGTATTTTGATCGCTATCAACTAACAGAAATAACAAAGTTACAAGTCAATCCGACGGATGAAACTTTATTGCCTCTATTATTCTTTAAATTCACCCTCATTTTCTCTTGCGTATAATTTCTTCGGTAATTCTGCGATTCCTAGGAGGCACAATACCTTTGTAATCGTTCATCGTTGAATTGAAACATAATAAATCTCAATCGTTCAATAGATTTCAACCCGAGCGATTGTGATTTTTTCTCTAATCGATCAAACGGTGGATAATTAGGAAAACACAGGGACTGTAGACTCACCCAATTAATTCCTTCACGAAGAAAGAGCTCACGACACGTAGGCTGTCCCAGTCAAGCAACACGTCAGCAAAGTAAAGCAAAATTCCACCCTGGCGCGCAATACCGGGGAAGAAGAAGTGGATGAGGTGGAAGAGAAAATAGTGACAGAAGCAAAATGCCACGTCAGCGCACAGCCCATGTAACTCGGGCCTACTGTGGATTGTGCCGACAGTAATTAAGGGAGCTAGATTATTATAGTTTCGTCTTAAATTAAGGTTGGAAGGCTCCATAATTACGAATGGCCACGTTGGAGGAAGCTTTGATCCTCCCAGCTAATTAAATAATTCCATTTGGCGGAATTCCATGCCCCGGTGAGTTTCGTGCTCATGAGCACTTAAAGGGTATCGGCGACGAAAGTCTTTAAGGCACTTGTTAAGCATGCGAAATAAGAAATGCTATCGATTAGACACGACACGAGCTAATCATTGCATTGAAAGGCTATGAAATCACTACATTCGGTTGCTTAACAAGTGCCCGTGGGATATACGTTTAACAACATCCATAGCTCGAGGCCGAGACCCATAGCTCGAGGCCTTGCATGCCAATGCTTGGAGAGAGGGAGAGAAAGAGAGAGATGGATATTCAAGATCGAGTGCTAGTGTCGATGATGGACGGCAACGACAAGATGGCAATGTGGATAGATACGGCAGCGATGGGCAGGGGCGCGCATGCATGCATGCACAAGAAAGAGAGAAGGGGTTGGAGATTGAATGTTGGGAAGTCCAATCCTAAAGTTTCAATTGATAAGTCGAATGAGCCAACGTTTATAGAAAGAGTATATACACACGGCATTAGATATTTGTTCGATTATTTATCAAAATAAGTTTACTAATAGGAGGTAAACATGTGCTTGTAATTCTCTAGTTACGAAAGTGGGTGGACAGAGTTTCTTCCAATCAATAATGTAGGGGGAGCATCGCTTTCATAGACATTATTCCTACGAAAAGACTTTCTGGAATTGACAATAGAATATGAATCTTCATTTGAAAGTTGTTTTGTAAAGTTGCGGTCAGAAAGTGTCGAAGCAAAAACAATAGATGGAGAAAAAGGCCAATTTAAAAAAAAAACAAACGAAAGAAAGAAAAGAAATGGAGATATCGATATTTAATTGACTGAATTATTATACAAGTTGGTTTCATTAAGTAGATGGTTCATAAATAGATTTATAATGATAAAGCCAAATAATATAAGTGTTAAATGCATTTATAACTTATTTAGATTCAACCTACCTTTATGGCTCGCTCTTCGTTCTGCCGCCCATCACTTGATCTCGCGTTTGCTCACTTAGCGTCTTTACCTCAGTTTTGGTACGGATTTTCCTAAATTGTGTTAAATATAAAAGTATTTTAGTAATATAGGTTGGTTCGTGTACATGTTGGATATGATTTGGGTTAGGTATGAATTACTAAATTTGTATTATATGGAAATTGATCAAAATGGGTTAAATGGGTCAATTTGGGCCGGACCATCTTTAGCCGGCCCAAAATTGACCCAAACCCCAACTTCGACCCGGCCCAAACTTCGATCACCTGACGAATCTATTCAGGGGATGGCGGATGGCACCGAGATCGAACATCGGAGATGGTGGAGCGACTCATGCATTTTTAAATGCTAAGTTCTGTGGTTCTTGAGCAAAACCTTCGAAAACGAACAAATCTTCTTTAATCTCCCTGAAATTAAGCTCAGGTCACTATCCGTGCCCACAAGTTACAATCGATTAAGCTTTCCATAGATATGTGAAAATCTAGTCGACGGAAACATGGGTCAGACTCAAAGCGAGAGGCACATTGAACCCAGCGGGCTTAAGTGGCTCGCGTTTGCGTGAACCCACATGGTCTCTTCATGGAGTCCACATCAGCGCCGACCGAAAAAAATTGGACGGATAGATTGAATTTATACAAATGCAAAAGTTTTAGGACCTAAAAAAAATGATTAAATTGGCACAATTACAATAGGGTTAAGATTTATTTGATAATTTCCTCAGTCGAGAAAGACGAGAAGACATGATGCGAACTTTAGATATGAACCGATGGTTTTCGTGTTGGTTCGAAACGAAGAGATCGATTTCCTCCGATTCAACACAATTTTGGTCAGCCCACTGACTTTAAGCCCTAGCAATGCGCTGTTAGGGACCCGCCCAACGAATCAATTTTAAACACCGACACTTGGATTCCCATCGATCGGTCGCTCTCTGCGTCTGCCCCATGTTTCTTTTACAAATTCGCGACTTTTCCCCACCAATTTGTAATGCAACAACATGAGTCGTCAAAATCGACGGGCATCGACAATTGGATATGCACGACGGCAACGTCCGGTTGAAGCATTTGATTGGGACCTCAATGCTTGAGTAACGCACGAATCGCTTGACAGGCATTGACAATCGGGCATGAAATATCTTTCTAGAATATGGATGGATTGAGATATGAATCGACAAATTTTGCGAAAGGGTACCTTAATGATTTTGGACAAGGAAAGTAAATAACGAGAAATTTAAATGTATGAAGACAGTCGCGGTTAGCCATTTGAATTGCATGAAAGTAAAGATAAAGTTAAAAATAACTTTGCGAGAAAGTTGAGTTTTTTTTATTGATTGGGGATTTCACAAAGGGTACGCTCGGAGTATTTATAATCCTCTACCGATGGTATATACGACAGTTACATACAACGGTTACTGAAATAGAATTAACATTCTAATTCTATCGGTGGTTATGTGAAGTTACACAATATTCTATTATCTAGCAAAGCTTATCTGCAAGAAGATATATATATGAAAATGAAAATCTTGCTACGTGATAGTTACATGTCAATGTCGATGACTTCATCTTTGGTACAGGTTCTTGTCAATAACCGATATATGCAATTGATAACTTTATCAGAGAGTTATCCATTCTTTTTAAGCTGTTGATTGTCCAACTGTCCAATTCATCGATGACTTCTGTTCGCTAAACTTTTCTACTATCGACTCAGTCTGTCACTTGTTGATTATAATCAATAGTTGGTCATTTTTGGGCTTACTAAATTAATGAATTCTCAGATCTTATCTTTATATATGTCCGATTCGCTTGTTTTTAACGGGATTTTGGGTTTTCAATTCCATCAACTCTCACATTTGCATGTGATCATCTTGTCCATGTGCATCGAGTGAGGTTCTCAAGTCCCCTTAGGTGGCCAGTTTGATTCCATAAATTAGTTATTTTAAGTGAAGACATTGCGATTGGAACGCAGAATTTGGATAGGATGAACTATTTGTTCTCACTCGGCCAAACTCCGAGGACTAGAATTTGACTTCAACATCACAATTTGAAATAGCAAGAGCCGCGTACGCCCATGGGATGAGATGACACCAATCCATAAAGACCCAAATCGTCGTGTCTTATTGTCAAATGTCGATTAGATTGACTGATTTGTTGGTTTAACAATGTCAAAAGTAGGAGCTTTTGATGTTGCTGTTTTTTGGTGACAACTTCTCCTTTTGCCTTTTTCCCTCTGACCGATGAACATAGTGAAAGTATATGTTGTTCAGTTCCCACCTCTTTTTGTACTTCTCCCTTTTTTTTTTTAACTTTTCTTAGAAGGCATTTCTATTAGATTGTGGCTCGAAATGACTTCCATTTAATTTGGAATCTACACAAGCTTGTGAATTTCGGGACGTTCGGTGTGTTTGCGGGGTTATGGAAACAGAGGTGGACGATCAAAGATTAGAGGAAACGGCCCGCTTCGCACCTGGACAAACTACGTCGCCAGGCAAGCGCTCGGTCAAGGAGTGGCTGGGCTCATGGGACAGTTCGGAGTAGCTGCTGTGTTTTTCAGCGCGTTAGCCGGCGCCCGGGCCTATTTGGGCAGGCAACGGGATCCTAATGTGGCCCTGATCCAAACTTGTTGAAATCCTGTTTTCAAAATTTCTTTTCTAAAAAAAAAAATTCTTGCGAGAACCCTAGAGAGGTTTGAGAGCTATCATCCAAGAGAGTTGAAAGGGTGTGAATACTCCTCTTTTGTGATTTATTCTCGTGGGTCTACGTATATAGCACTTAATGTGAGCGTTATGAGCGATTATAATCTTCTATTTCCCGGTTATAATGGAACCATCTCATTGATCTTTTTCCCTTAAACTAGACACACTCGCAAACCGTGTAAATCGACTGTGTTCAGATTCTATTTCTGCAATTACTCGAAGCGTCTCGTTTGTCCACGCTTTTCATGATACTGAAGGCAATAAAACCTCCCAATCCCATTAAAGGGCTTTTGGTGCCACCACAATGCGTCATGTCCTCTTTGTTTACATGCTCGGCTTGCAATAGCTACTTTTCAATTTTCTAACCAGCCACGGAACCTCTAGATGGTTTTTGTGGCATACTTATCTTAACATATCATCAAATTTAAACATAATTATCAGTTTGCTTTAGTACAATTCTATGCTCCTCACCTGAGGAATTTGGAGGGCACATAGCTTGTAATCTTCTAAGTCGTTGGATATCCCACCGGCCCGTCAACAATGAGATCCAGCCCCAGCTCGCAACGTTCTTTAGGCTGACATGAACAGTCACAGCCCACCGAACGAATCCCACTTCCCATCTGAATCTTCTCCCCCAAATAAGATCTCTACAACTTCTTTTGTGTCCCGACTCGATAGATAAAAGTGGGTAACTTAAAGTCAGCAAATTGGTAGTTTAATCTGAGTAAAATGCAGTGACTTAGGTCGGTAGTTTCGTACACGAGTTAGTCAGTTTGGGGCGGTAGTAAGTTATGCAAATAAAAATTGGCAAGGTAGTGCAAAAATTGGTAGTTTACACACTATTGAGAAGAATTTGGAACTTCATAAAAGTATCGGTAAGTTTTCAAATGACCGAAATTTCTCTTCCTCGAGCCTCGAGAACCGATCCAAAATTACTCTACGAGAGGAGATTCATTCCCCTCTTTTGCTATTAACTATAATGCCATCAGCTTTTTATCTCTCATTCAAGTTTAAAATGACGAGAATCGATGATGAGTTCATGTCATATTAGTGCACTTGCATGATCCCACATGACTGTCTTCGAATAGCATTCAACAAGTTACTCCAACCCTACAGAAAGGAAATGAAAGTCGAATTAATGTCTACGTACCACAATCCATGGGAAATTCGAAACCGATAATTACCGCTAACGACATCTGACGCATGCTAAGTCACGCTAAATCGTACGCAAACGTACATGAAACAGACCACCTCAAATCCCAACTAAGGATAAGAGAGCCACCACAAAAACACTAACACATATTGCTCCGACAATCTATAATAGCCAGACAAACAGTGACGATCGGTTTCCCTTCAATTAGCCCTGGGCTTGAGACGGCCTTCGTTGGCCAGCTTGAAGAGCTGAGCTTGAGACGACGCGGCTCCGTTCGAGCCGAGAGCCGAGACGAAGCTCTGTTGGACTTGGGCGGTGGTGAAGGGAAACCTGTAGTTGACGATGGAGTTGAGCAGAGCCGCGGTCCCTTCTCGGTAGAGAGCGCCGAGCCCATCTATGCTCGTGTTAGAGAGAGCCTGAATCAGGTTTAGGGTCGCGGGGATCCCGGGGATGGTCGTGGGTACGCGGAAGGCAGTTCTCATCGGCACCCACCACCCAAACACCCCCCATACCATTCCTGGATTTGATAGCCAGTAACTGCAGTTTGTAGCAATAGACATCATCGACCGAAAGGTTAATTAATATATGTGACATCGTATACAACTATACGTGCAAAAAAGAAAACTAACAATTTACTGTACTGGATCCATGCATATTGTTCATATATTTTAAGGGGAAAATATACACTGTACTTACGATCCAGTTCTTGCAAAATCATTTACTGAAGTACTTTCTCAAGAATCGAAAGCAATTCTTTTGTGTTTCATCGAGTTGTTTCTTACGTTGTGTTGAGAGACTTTATATGTATATTAAGCTTGGAAAATATAATACTATTGCATCCCATACAAAAGCAACTATGGGTATTCCGTGCAAATTGAAAAATTTGGGCATAGTTGGAAAAATTGCACTCCTCACTTAGAGCAAAATATACCACGAGTGCGCGACATTCCTCTGCGTGATTATGAACTTTTTTTTTTGGTCGAAATATGCTTATAAACTTACGTGTAAGGGCGGGTGAAGGGATTTGGGTAAGGACCGAAACTGAAAGGAGGTGCTGGGACGGAAGGGCTGCTCGGAGTGCCGGGATCGATAGGAGTGGCTGGTGGCGTCGAAATCACCGGAGTTGGGGTACTACCGCCTCTGGAAGTCGGAGGAGATGGATAGTAACCTCCCCTTGGCGGCGGGATGGTGGTGGGAGTACTCGGGGTCCCGGGATCAATAGGAGTGGCTGGCGGGGTCAAAATGACTGGGGTCCGGGGTCTGCCTCCGGAAGTTGGAGGAGAACGGTAGTAACCTCCTCTAGGAGGTGGCGTCGACCGGGTGGGGTCGTGCGCTTGCGGCGGGTTGCCACAATATCGGGCAGGTGTTGGCGGGGTGGGATATGATGGGGTGACATGGTAGGGTGGGGGTGGCGTTCCGGTGCGCCGGTAAGGCGGTGGCGAAGTATCCCGCGGGGGACTCCCATGTCCACGGGAACCTGTCATCAGGCATGAAAGTTAAGATTGCACATAATAGAAAGGTGTAAATGGAAGGAAACGAAAAGAACAAGGAGGGGAAATAAACATGAAATGTAGGGACAATGAATTCTTGAAGTCAAGTGTTTTATCTCCAACATTTCCAAGAGACATATGGTTTATACATCATGATCGAATGAACTTCTTTGTAGGAGTCCTTCTGAGTACGTGGTATCTCTTTCATCGATCTACCAAGGATAAGCAATCAAACATAGTAGGACAAAAGTCACAAAAACTGTAAGACGTTTTCATGCCAAAACGATCACGTGACAAACATGTCAGCATTTGGAGATTTCATAGTCGTGAATGGCGAAAACGGGGTTTGACCTGAAGGAGGAGAACCAGCACGAGGGTCTGAAGGAGAGCAATAGTTCTTCTCATCCTCAAATTCAATGCCTGTAACTTCAGCAAGCAAGACACTCTGGAGAAGCAGCGACCACCCCACAACCATAACGCAACCTCCCATGAACGAAGAAACGACTTGTTCTCTTCTCGCCATGTTTCGTCACCAAAGGAACGAAAAAGGATGGAGGATACGGATTGAAGGACGCGATGAGAATATATGCTCGAGAAAGTAGGGAAGCGAGTGGAATAGTGAAGGATTCATTGGAGTCTGAGAGGAGTAAAGATGGGTTGGGGATGGCCTGATGTGGTTGGTCCATGTATTACAGTGGCATTTATGTGCTTCTCTATCTTCTAATCTGCGTATATATTTTTGCAGTGTTCGTACAAACACAGTGCTATAACTATAAGTAGGGGGAGAGCTTATTGGTCCTCATCATCAATGAAAGAACTCGCAAATCTTGGGGGATGGAAAAAGTAGCCACGTAGGACACAGCCTAATATATCTTGGTTAGAATATATAATAACCATAATCTCAATTCAAGCTACTGGAGAAAGTATTTCCAATGAATCATGTCACGAGAGAAAAATAAAAGCAAGAAATGAAACATCAAATAAGTAAGGGCGATTCACAGCTCATTAGTGTCTCGGTGTGTATCTTTTGAATAGATAACTATCACTGGATTGGTGAGGTGCAACATGGAAAGCCACCCCCTGTGTTTGCAAAGCCCCAATGGACTTCGATATGAGGTTGTAACCTTAGGTCCAAGAACCCCGGCATAGTGACCCTCAATTTGGGTTGCCCGAGGCTGGGTGTGGTGGGCGCAACCCACTCACCCTCACTATGTTCGCGGAGAGTGAGATGGGGGGCTATGGCATGACAGCGGCTATGGCATGACAACGGTAGTGACCGGAACGTGCATGTTCAAGGTGGTGACGAGAGCGCGGCTGTGGCGTAGACAAGGGAGAGGGGGAGGACGAAGATGTAGGGTTTGGGTGGACTTTTTTGGGCTGAATTCACTCATAACTAGGGTTTTTTTTTTTACTTTTTGGGGTAAACCAGCACTTCGGAGGATTTCATATCCAGGCAAAGAAACCCTTATTTGGTGCAACTTTCTTTCGTAGACCTTCTCTTTAACCTAGCACATAATACAGGAAAGCACCATGCTCCACATGTAGAGAGAGGTAAGAGCACAATAAATTAAACATGTCATACAGCTCGCCACCAACACACCATCATCAATTCATAGTTACGGTTAACTGCACCCTTTGGCTTTGGCAGACAACTTGTTGGACCATTTTCAGTCCCATTTATCTGGGTGCCTGTGGCCTGTTATCTTGTGACACAGTTTGACCATTTTCACAAACACGTGGCGTGCAGTCTGTGTTTTGTTGAGCTATCATAGTAAATGCCACCCGGTCTCGCTGCTACTGGTGAATGGTGGTGCATCGTTTCTTCAGAACGAGTCTCTAGGCAAAGCACAACCTTGTTGTTCATGAAAACTCCATAGCATCAACCTCGAAATATCTAGTTCGACGTTAGCGTTAAGAACAATGATTAAGTTTAATCACTAGCTAGTTATATTACATGAGTTATTATATGATACTAATTCGTTTTCATTTTCTCCCTGAGATAATACAGCACCCTAATCTAAATTTGTTTTTGGTCTACTCCTAGCATCAATAAAAGATGTTTCTAAAGAAGCCTTACAAGGAGAGGAAGTAAACTAAAGTTCCGTTTGTTTCACGAAAAATAAATAATTTTAAAAACGTTTTTTTTAAAAATGATCATTTATATCGTTTGAAATAATTAGCTAATAAAAAAAATTTCACCATCAACAAAAATTTATGCCTAAATATTTTAGTGAATGGTGAAAAGTTTTTTGTTCGTTTATTTTTGTAAATGATATAAACGATCGTTTTTTGGGAAAATTTTTTTCAAATTATCATTTTTCGCGAAAACAAACTGAGCCTAATAAATAATTTATGTTGCACACATTGCATATTTCAATGGAATTCTAGATAAACATTCTTGAGGAAGAAATTTTTGGAAATGTCTTTGACAATGTAAATTGAATATTGTGTATTTCCACAATCCGACAATATTGTTATGATGTATCATGATATGTATGATGAGATATCGTTTTACTCTCTCGCTAGTTTTAGTGAGGACCACAAATCCCTTGCTTGAATCTGGGTGAGGGCCCAATGCCCTGCTTGGATCTTGGCAAGGGTGGGGAGGTCCTCACTTGTGGTCAGTGAGGGCCACAATGCCCTTACCTAGACCAAGCAAGAGTTGTTGGCTCTCGCTTGTGGGTAGGGAGGTTGTAAAAAAAAATAAAGAAAAGAGAAGAAAAGGAAAGCGGAAAAAAACAAAAAAATTTACAAACATCCAAAAAGATTAAAAGTTTTAGAAAATTATCAACATCAATGTCGGTCATATATTATGTAGGACGGCCAATGTCCATATTAGAGATTTTCAGCTAAAATTAGTCAGATAAATTATATTAATAAATTCATTAAAAAATTTATAATTAAATTGATTTATTTAAAAAATTTTGTGACTGAATTAGTATTAATATAATAAATTTAAGAATTGTGGTAGTACTTTTATTATGTACCTTTCGATTTGCTAGTTCTCTCAATTCTTGTGGCTGGTAGCAGCTCTTTTTCACAAATAAAGAGAACCCACCACCATCAAGATATTACCACTTGAGTAAAGGAAGTCAGTCCATCTGTACTCAGTCTACTGTGGGATTTTTCATCAATGCCACAGATGTCAGTTCCCATCTTTCTTCCTGACACGCCAAGTCACCAATAAACAGACAAACATAATTCTTCTCAAAGATGAAAACCCTAGAACAAGATTCAGCCGGTGCATCGTATCCCTATGTCCACCCAACTTGACAAGATTCAGACGGTGCGTCAAATCATTATTCACATGCCCTCTCATTGCTTCCTCAAAATGGATTAGACCTTAGGTCCTCTCTCTCTCTCTCTGCTGTAGTGGACGACTGTAGGAGCTGTAATAGTTTCCCAAATACGAGACATAATAAGAGGAAAATGAGTCAGGTGGGTTTCTCTAAACCAGATATCTAGGGATCCTCTGGCCAATTGAATATTCAACCATGTTGACCAGGGACGGTTTAGAGAATCTGTGTAGTATCTTGCTTCCTTAAAATAAGATAGGGTTTTCCAGGTACAATATGGTGAGGAACGAGGCTGATTGAATTCTCGAAGGGTCGGTGTGGTAATGTTTAGGTACTACGCGTAAGAGCACATGCATGCCTGAGGGGTGGCGCTACTTAATCATTACTTTGGTTCGATGATCCCTTCTTAATCAAGTCAACTTAGCGAAAATGAGCTATTTCTTTGAAAAAGAATGCCCACAAACCTAATTTTGTGACATGGGGCAGGCGAAGTCGAATATATAATGCAGGAAATGGGGGCAATATTGCGTGTTTTTCTCCTGACAATAGCGCAAGCTCCACTGTATTTCGATATGATATTGAACTGTTTATTTGATTAACTGGTATGACGGAATTGAGCTGATGATTGCTTGGGCTCGTGATTGCAAGTTAAAAAAAAAAGAGCTGCATGGCGCTATGCAATGTATCTCCCGTGGACAAATTGAAACATGGTGCTATAAGATTAATAACTTATTCAGAGTGCCTCTTAGATATTAATAGTTATCTGACTTGTTGTAAGATCAACTTGTTTGATTATTTTATTACTAGTCATACTTCAACCTGTGGGGCATCACCTATATATAGAGACCCCTCATCCTTCCTATCGTCACGATAACAACACAGCAAACTATAAATTCCCTAGTTCTCAAACATAACGTCCGCACTCTTTCTTGGCCATGGAGATCAACCACTGCATTTCCTCTTGGCTCTTCCCTCTCATTTTAGCCCTAGCACCTGTGTTCCTTCTTCTCAAACTCAAGCAAAACTGTGCCAACACCAAGCGCAAACTACCCCCGGGCCGTATGGGCCTCCCTTGGCTCGGCGAAACCATGGATTTCTACAGGGCCCAGCAAGCCAACCGGCTATTCGAGGACTTTGTCCAACCTCGCATCGCGAGACATGGCAAGATCTTCAAAACTAGATTGATGGGGTCGCCGACAGTGATAGTAAGTGGAGCCGAAGCAAACCAGTTCTTCTTATCCAATGAGTTCAAGCTGGTGATAAGCTCGTGGCCTTCTTCTTCAGTTCAGCTCATGGGCAAGAACTCCATCATGGAAAAGCATGGCGAGCACCACCGCCACGTCCATGGGCTGATCGCCTCTAGCCTCGGCAGCTCCTCAGCGGAGTCTTTAGTGCCAAAGTTGAGCAAATTAGTACAACGCCACCTAGATGCACATTGGGGTGGCCAGGAGAGAATCAACCTATACCACTTCACCAAAAATTTGACCTTCCACATTGTGTTCGAATGTTTGTTAGGGATAGATGTGGAGACGGGAATGCCGGAAATATTCGAGAGGATTTTGGAGGGAGTCTTCGCGCCACCAGTAATGGTCCCCGGGACTAGTTTTTCGAGGGCAATGAGCGCGAGGAAGGAGATAGAGAGCATGTTGGTGAGGATTGTGAGGAGGAAGAAGGAGGAGTTGGAGAGAGAGAAGTCGGGAGGAGGTGGAGGCAGGAACAAGGAGGGTGAGGCAGTGCTGCTGCCACGGTACTTGGCGGCGATGCAGCAGGGTGAGATGAGCGAGGAGGAGGTGATCGATAACATCGTGTTGATGGTGTTTGCAGCTCATGACACCACCTCTTTTGCCATCGCCATGACCTTTAGAATGCTGGCTCACCACCCAGATTGTTATCAGTTGCTACTAAAAGGTGAAAATCTGTTGCATGTTTTATAACTTATTTTTTCTTGTGTCTTTGATCAGTTTATAGTATATGATTTTCATTCTAGCGAGGGTAGTCTAGGTCACAGAACTTAGGGTAATGATTGCTGATATTTGAGATGGATTTCAATCGATGACATTGCATGAAAAGTATGGACTATGTTACTAGAATTTTCTCTTGGGATTTTATATTTATTTTTTATTAAATTAGTGAGCTTTGTTCATTTGCAGAACATATGGATATCAAGAGCAGAAAAAGAGAAGGGGAGGATATCAATGGTGAAGACATTAAGAAGATGAGTTATACGTGGAAGGTTGCTCGTGAGGCCATAAGATTGTTCCCTCCCATCTTCGGCTCATTCCGGAAAGCCATCATCGATATCAAGTACAAAGGATTCATCATCCCAAAAGGATGGAAGGTACATTAACTTTTAATTCAATCGCAAACATTTCAATTTATAATCCGTGAAAATTAGAACTAATTCACTGTAAATGCATCTCTACTACTTATTCTATCTCTCAAAGCAAGGTGATGTGATGGTCAAACAAGAAAAGAGTCGATTGTCGTCACATCGGAGGCCTAGATTGAGTCTCGAAACCCTCGACACAACTCCATTTTCAATTAAAAGATTAATTAATTGGCAATGTTGCATTCCCTTCACGACCCATTAACGCCACATGCCAGTACGTTGAATAACATGGACCGAGTCCAACACCGGCCATAGTTTATTTTACTCCATATCAATTGACCTGATCATGAAAGAAAACCTTTGTACGCCGCCCGCGCTCATATGATTGAAGTTGCTTTGAAAAGAGAATGTCTATCGTCCAGGGCACATGCACGCTTGTTAATTAAATTAAAGTCGTCATGCACTCATCACAAGCATGCATGGCAACGAAGTCACCCGCATCTTCCTAAACTTGATTATTAAATGACGGTCGAAGCCGTATTAAAAATGAGCCACTTGTTCATTATTTAAATCTCTCCCTACCTAGATTTCACCATTTCGCTTAAGATATATAAATTGAGAGGCAAAGAAATTGACGATTTGAAAAAATGCCGTGCACAATTACATGATTTCAAAACACTCGTATTGACATGACGACCTAAGTCGAGAAGAATCATGATAATGTATTACATACATGTGGAATACACCGACTACATATCTTATGGAGCCATTCTAATTTCAGGTGCTGTGGACAACCTATGGGACGCATTACGACCCGGAACACTTTCAAGACCCGATGAGCTTCAACCCGGACCGGTTCAATGAAGCGAAACCGCCGTATGTGTATGTACCCTTTGGAGGAGGCCCAAGAGTCTGTGCTGGGTCCCAGTTAGCAAGAATGAGCATCCTCGTGCTGGTGCACCACGTCGTGACCCACTACGACTGGTCCTTGATCCATCCCGACGAGCCGATCACCGTGGACCCCCTCCCATTCCCCGTCCATGCGATGCCCATCCAGATTTCTCCCAAGTGATCCATCAATTGATTCAATAACGTGTTTCATTTATTTGGCGAGAGATGCAGTTGTATCGCTTTCTTTATTCAAATCAATTTTAAATGAAAGTTCTTCAACAAGTTGCTAAAACTTGCATGGCAGGTCCATCTATGAAGTCTGATGATTATAGTTTTAAAATGGACATTTTGGGAATAACGAGAGTCTACAGTGAGGAGGGTGACTCCAGGTCTAACTTTAGGTTATACCTAAGTCTATAGGGCGGTATTTCCCATGGTTTACTAAGTGTAGAGATTACTCAAACCAAGATCTGCTCTAAAAATAGATCCACAGGACTTCTCATGGTGAGACCTCTTGCATTGCTGGCATTTAGAAGTGATTCGTATAAACGTTAGTTTCGTTCCATGTAAGTGAAATTTTTGGTCCTTCTGAGCGCCCTTTCGTGATCTGTCAATGATAGACAATGGTGATTTTGTCTGGCTTTCATAAGGTTGTCTCGACCAAGGGACATGATTGAACTATCTTAGGAAAAATCTTAATCATGAATTTTTCGACGAACGGGATCGAAGAGAATGGGGTGCTTAGAAATCTGCTTATTAGTTGACAAAACAAGCTTGTTTGTCTAATTGTGTATTCTCCCGTTTAGATTGGCCTTTCGCAAGGACCGAATATGTATTTTCTTTGTCTTGGACCACAGAAAAGGCCCCCATCCATGTGACTACTACTGTCAATTAGTAATTCCAAGTTAGACATTTCTGGTCCAGCCTCTTGGACCGACTCAGAAAACTCTCAATCATTCTTATGGGCCGGTAATGCAGTAGATCATAGATCGCACAAGGTTGCATGGCAAGTAGTTTGCTCACCTAAAAGGGAAGGCGGATTGAGTTTACCAAATCTGAACAAATGGAACAAAGTATTGTTGAGCCGCATGATGTTGAACCTCATCAATCGTCTGTCTTCTCCACTTTGGAGTATATGGGTTCACAACACCAAATGCAGAGGCACTCCAATTATGCAGTTCAACATTAAGGGCAATATGGCATGGAGTTGGTGCTGCCTCTTGAAATTGCGACTTGTTCTAACCTCGATTATCCCTATCTCAAATTTAATATATCACGAACTCAGGTATGTGGGACTAGTTGTGGAGTGGTATAACCTAATTTGGTTCAGTGACATTAGTAAACACAATTTTATTGGTTGGCTAGTTTGCAAAAACACACTATCGACAGTAGAGATCGTTGCCCAATGGATGTCTTTAATCGATATCCAATGTCATTTCTGTAGGGTCGGTGTAGAAGACAAAACACATTTGTTCTTCCAGTGTGAGTGGACATGCAATATATGGCACGGTATCCTTGCACAACAAGGGATTAAGTGTCCTTAAGGAGGATAAAATGGGGAACTTCAATGGATAATTAGAGCAACAAAAGACAAAGACTTGACGACAAGACTCATCACGGTGTCCTTTCTAGCAACCATCTATTGCATTTGAATGGAACACAATAGAAGACGTTTTCAAAACAAGACTACTGATAGCCATATCATTTTGGCAAAGGTGCGTAAAAACGTAAGGGGTAAAGCCTCGCTCTATAAAAAAATTAGACCTTCCCAATCACATGTTGTATTGGCTACTATATGAAGACTTTCTATGTCCATATTTTCAAATCATTAGCTCTATTTGTAATGCTGGAGAATGCCCCTAAGCTGCTATACTTTATTGATTTTATAATACTTACATTTTACCAAAAAAAAAAGAAAAGAAAATGGGCAAAAAGACGCTTCATTGTTCTCACTTATCACTTGAGTATAATTAATTTACAATATCTCAATTCTTGCGTTCGGGAGGAAGGCCTTGAGGAAAGCACTTGAAGTCTGTGTAGAGTCTTTGGACATTGTGTTATCTTGGTGATTATTTTCCATTTGGAGTAACTGAGCTAATAGTTCTTGTTGACAGTAAGGAGATGTTAATCAGAAATTCAAAGGCATTAACATCCCGGCAAAGTTTTGGCTAGAAGAGTCGTAAGGCGGTGATGATTATGTTGGCCTTCGTATGTTATGACCACAATCGAGGGGCTTGGAATGATCTTTCGACTCGATTCTTTATCGTGCTTCCTTGGCCAGTGCACCTGTAATAACTTTTACAATTGTTGAAGTATTCAAAGAGGTTATTGGAGGACATGACGAATCATAACATTTATTATAAAATTTCATTCTAATCATTTTCCAACAAGTCGTATACTTTTAGGCTATCTTGTGCTAATGTACCTAGCTAGGCACCTTAGTAATCACACACTTTCTAAATTTAATGTCATTAATAGACTCACGCCTACTTGTACTAAATGTTCAACGATCAATCCTTAAATTCCTTCTTATATAATTCATGGTTACTTCCAATCGCGAGGGAATGGTTTCAATTATAGTTAAATGTAGGTCATATCCTATCATAATAAGAATAATCAATTCGAATACTCTTGAACGACGTAAAAACGGCGATCAAGTATTGATCCAAAGAAAGAATGAATTAATCGGATTACAACTTTTACAAAGAAGGTGAGAAGGTAGAATCCTTGTAAACAAGAAGTACCTTGGAGATCCCTACTCTAGCAAGGCGTAATATGTACATAACTAAATGAAAAATTGAGGTCATGAATTGCCAAAAAAAAAATACAATAGATAGCTACATTCAAAAGATAATTTACAAAAAGAATTGAGAAATAATCAAAATAAGTGTATTGAAGTGCACGGCACTAGCAAAAGTTAAAACGAATGTTGGAGTTTATCTTACTATCCCTTTTCTTATATAGCCAATTAGGTATATGACACTTCTAAAAATAAAAGCCTCTATTCATACCGTTCTTTTAAACTGATTTTGGCATCTTATATACCGTTCTTTTTCTTTTTTTTTTTGTTGCTTTTACGGATCTTTCTTTATATTTTCATGTGGAATGAATTAGGAGAATATGACTCGGGTCGATTTGGGTTATTATTATTATTGTTTATTTTTCAAACTCGAGATATAATTTAACAAGTGTTGTAATTAAATTATAAGACTTTGATCAATTTTACAAATAGCTTTCATACTAAAATACAGACCATTAAGGTTATCTCAATGTGAAAGTGGTGGTCTATTTACTACTCCAGCAAGACGCAATATATACATAACTAAATGCCAAATTGAGGTCATGAATTGCCCAAAAAAATGCAGTAGATAACTACATCTAAAAGATAATTTACAAAAAGAATTAAGAAATAATCAAAATAAGTGCATTGAAGTGCACGACACTAGCAAAAGTTAAAACGAATGTTGAAGTTTATCTTACTATTCCTTTTACACGATTCCCATAGAGCCAACTAGGTGTATCAAATTTCTAAAAATAAAAGCTTCTATTTATACCATTCTTTTAAACTCATTTTCGCGTCTTATATACAACTCCATCTCTTCAACCGCAAAATAAACAAGCACCCACAGCCAATAACATGTATTTGGCTGTACACTTTCAAGAGGCATTTAACATATTCCGGTCTACGGATAGTAAATATCACTCTATCCTAAAACAACAGAAGCATAAGTAAGTATTTATAATATTATGGCCCAAAATCTTTTTTTTTCTTTTATATATTTTCCTTTATGTTTTCAGGTAGAATGAATTAGGAGAATATGACCTGCGGGTCGATTCGAGTTATTATTATTATTATTTATTTTTCAAACTCAAAATATAATCTAACAAGTATTGCAATTAGATTACAAGACTTTGATTAATTTTTAAAAATAGCTCTCATACTAAAATATAGGCCATTAAGGTTATTTTAATGTGAAAGTGGTGGTCTATTTACTACTCTAGCAGGACGCAATATATATAACTAAATGCCAAATTGAGGTCATGAATTGCTCAAAAAAATGCAGTAGATAACTACATCCAAAAAGATAATTTACAAAAAAAATTAAGAAATAATCAAAATAAGTGCAATGAATAGCACGGCACTAGCAAAAGTTAAAACGAATGTTGGAGTTTATCTTATTATTCCTTTTACACGATTATCATAAAGCCAATTAGGTATATCAAATTTCTAAGAATAAAAGCCTCTCTTTGTACTGTTCTTTTAAACTTATTTTCGCGCCTTATGTACTGCTCCATCTCTTCAACCGCAAAAGCAACAAGCACCCATAGCTAATAACATGTATTTGGCTGCACGCCTTCAAGAGGCATTTAACACATTCCGATCTACGAATGGTAAATATCACGCTATCCTAAAACAACATAAGCATAAGTAAGTATTTACGATATTATTGTCCAAAATATTTTTTTTTGCTTTTACAGATTTTCCTTTATGTTTTCAGGTAGAATGAATTAGGAGAATATGACCCGCGGGTCGATTTAGGTTATTATTATTATTATTTATTTTTCAAACTCGAGATATAATTTAACAAGTATTGCAATTAAATTACAAGACTTTGATCAATTTTACAAATAGTTCTCATACTAAAATATAGACCACTAAGATTATTTCAATACGAAAGTGGTGGTCTATCTACTACTCCAACAAGACGCAATATATACATAACTAAATACCAAATTGAGGTCATGAATTGTCCAAAAAGTGCAATAGATAACCGCATCCAAAAGATAATTTACAAAAAGAATTAAGAAATAATCAAATTAAGTATATTGAAGTGCACAACACTAGCAAAAGTTAAAATGAATATTGGAGTTTATTTTACTATTCCTTTTAAACGATTCTCATAGAGCCAATTAGGTATATCAAACTTCTAAAAATAAAAACCTCTCTTTATATCGTTCTTTTAAACTCATTTTCGCGTCTTATGTACTGCTCCATCTCTTTAACCGCAAAAGCAACAAGCACCCATAGCTAATAACATGTATTTGGCTGCACGCCTTCAAGAGGCATTTAACACATTCCGATTTACAGATGGTAAATATCACGCTATCCTAAAACAATATAAATATAAGTAAGTATTTACGATATTATTGTCCAAAATCTTTTTTTTTTCTTTTTTTTGCTTTTACAGATTTTCCTT
Organism: Syzygium syzygioides; assembly: GCA_031216285.1. Lineage (NCBI taxonomy): Eukaryota > Viridiplantae > Streptophyta > Magnoliopsida > Myrtales > Myrtaceae > Syzygium > Syzygium syzygioides. The sequence goes on from CM062242.1 coordinate 21,407,406, forward strand.
TATGTTTTCAGGTAGAATAAATTAGGAGAATATGACCCGCGCGTCGATTTGGGTTATTATTATTATTATTATTTATTTTTCAAACTCGAGATATAATTTAACAAGTATTGCAATTAAATTACAAAGCTTTGATCAATTTTACAAATAGCTCTTGTACTAAAATACAAACTATTAAGGTTATTTTAATGCGAAAGTGGTGGTCTATCTACTACTCCAGCAAGACGCAATATATACACAACTAAATACCAAATTGAGGTCATAAATTGCTTAAAAAAATACGGTAGATAACTATATCCAAAAGATAATTTACAAAAAAAAAAATTAAGAAATAATCAAATTAAGTATATTGAAATGCACATCACTAGCAAAAGTTAAAACGAATGTTGGAGTTTATTTTACTATTCATTTTACACAATTCTCATAGAGCCAATTAGATATATTAAACTTCTAAAAATAAAAGCCTCTCTTTATACCATTCTTTTAAACTTATTTTCGCGTTTTATGTACTGGTCCATCTCTTCAACCGCAAAAGCAACAAGCACCCATAACTAATAATATGTATTTGGCTTCACACCTATAAGAGGCATTTAACACATTTCGGTCTACGGATCATAAATATCATGCTATCCTAAAACAACATAAGCATAAGTAAGTATTTACGATATTATTGTCAAAAATCTTTTTTTTTCTTTTTTTTTTTGCTTTTACAAATTTTCCTTTATGTTTTCAGGTAGAATGAATTAGGAGAATATGACCCGCGGGTCGATTCAAGTTATTATTATTATTATTTATTTTTCAAACTTGAGATATAATTTAACAAGTATTGCAATTAAATTACAAGACTTTAATCAATTTTACAAATAGCTCTCATACTAAAAATATAGACCATCAAAGTTATTTTAATGCGAAAGTGGTGGTCTATCTACTACTCTAGCAAGACGCAATATATACATAACTAAATACCAAATTGAGGTCATGAATTGCCCAAAAAAATATAGTAGATAACTACATCTAAAAGATAATTTACAAAAAGAATTAAGAAAATATCAAATTAAGTATATTGAAGTGCACAGCACTAGAGTTTATTTTATTATTCCTTTTACACGAATTTCATAGAGCCAATTAGGTATATCAAACTTCTAAAAATAAAAACCTTTCTTTATACAGTTCTTTTAAACTCATTTTCGCGTTTTATGTACTGCTCCATCTCTTCAACCGCAAAAGCAACAAGCACCCATAGCCAATAACATGTATTTGGCTGCACGCCTTCAAGAGGTATTTAACATATTTCGGTCTACAGATAGTAAATATCATGCTATCCTAAAACAATATAAGCATAAGTAAGTATTTACGATATTATGGTTCAAATTTTTTTGTTTCTTTTTTTTTTTGCTTTTATAGATTTTCCTTTGTGTTTTCAGGTAGAATGAATCAAGAGAATATGACCCGCGGGTTGATTCGGGTTATTATTATTATTATTTATTTTTCAAACTCGAGATATAATTTAATAAGTATTGCAATTAGATTACAAGACTTTGATCAATTTTACAAATAGCTCTTATACTAAAATACAGACCATTAAGGTTATTTCAATGTGAAAAGTGGTGGTCTATTTACTACTTCAGCAAGACGCAATATAAACATAACTAAATGCCAAATTGAGGTCATGAATTGCCCGAAAAAATGCAATAGATAACTACATCTAAAAGATAATTTACATAAAAAATTAAGAAATAATCAAAATAAGTGCATTGAAGTGCACGGCACTAGCAAAAGTTAAAACAAATGTTGGAGTTTATCTTACTATTCCTTTTACACGATTCTCATAGAGCCAACTAGGTATATCAAATTTCTAAAAATAAAAGCCTCTATTTATATCATTATTTTAAACTCATTTTCGCGTCTTATGTACAACTCCATTTCTTCAACCTCAAAAGAAACAAGCACCTACAGCTAATAACATGTATTTGGCTGTACGCCTTCAAGAGGCATTTAATACATTTCGGTTTACGGATCGTAAATATCACGTTATCCTTAAATAACAGAAGCATAAGTAAGTATTTACGATCTTATTGTTCAAAATCTTTTTTTTTCTTTTTTTTGCTTTTACATATTTTCCTTTATGTTTTCAGGTAGAATGAATTAGGAGAATATGACCCGCGGGTCGATTTGGGTTGTTATTATTTATTTTTTAAACTCAAGATATAATTTAACAAGTATTGCAATTAAATTACAAGACTTTGATCAATTTTACAGATAGCTCTTATACTAAAATACAGATCATTAAGGTTATTTCAATGTGAAAGTGGTGGTCTATTTACTACTCTTGGAGTGCTCTTTCTAAACGTTAAAGGTCGTTTTCAAAATAAAAGTGGTGGTTCTTCTTCTTCTTTTTTTTTTTAGGGTACTAGCATTGCTTTTGGAAGGTTGAACCGCTACGTGCCTGTATGGGCTTTTCAAGTTTAAGCCACCCATCTATATAAAAAAAAAATGAAAGTTGGTCAAAACACGAATTTTATTCTTAAGAGCAGGTAAATCGTACATAAATCCCATGTGATGTTACTTGTGAGTTGTATGTAAATCTTAGTTGATCGTGAATGGTACGTAAATTGCACATGAATCATAGAAGTGAAAAGCAATGCCATTAATATATTTTTTTTTATTAAAAGCAATGTAATTGAGTCCTAAATCGTTCAAAAAAATGCAATCAAGTCCTAAAACTTATCACAAAAGTGCAATCGAGTCTTAAAACTTTAAAAAAAAATGCAATTAACGAAAGAATTTGATTGGACCATTTTAAAAATTTAAGGATTTGAATGTACTTTTTGAAAGTTTTAGAATTCAATTGTACTTTCGTGACAAAAAAGTTTACTTTAGATCATCTATGATCCAAACACTTTCTTCAATATCGATAAATAATAACAAAATAATAAATAATCCGTAATTGATTATATAAACATCAATACAAGAGAGCATTGATTATAAACATAGTAACATATTGAAATTTGGCAAATTTCGGGTGTGCATGCTCTAATTTTGAAATTATAATGAGAGTAAAAATAAAATATGGTGATCGTGAGGTCTTAGATATTCGATTGATTTTTGAAGAGCACTAATGGTTGATACTCACTTTTTCACGAACACGCTACGAAGTTTTGCAAACCATTAAGGTTTACATTTGTTTTGATCCGAACCACGACTCGAACAAAATATGACCCATGGGTTGATTCGGGTCGTTTTTTTTTTCTTTTCTACTTGAACTCACTTAACAAAAGCCAAATACAAAAAATAATAATTGACAGTGTTCCTTATGTTAACCAAAAAGATAATAATCGACATTAAACTTGTATTTTCTCTATTTGTTTTTATTACTTGTATATAGCACCATAGTACATAAAGATTTTAATAAATATGTCATATTTCAATCAAACCAAAATTTCTTACAATGCCTTTGGAACAAAAAAATGCTTTTACTTGATTAATTGTCATTTGTTGATAGAAACAAAATTGTTTTCTAACAATGAAAGTCCAAAAAAGGGAATGGACTACTTTTCATTTTGTTTTTTCTGGTCTCATAAACTTAAGGAATAAATTAAATAGATAGATAGATAATATCTCTAGATCAATAGCAACTCAAGAAAAAAAAACTGTTTTCCAGTCCAAAAAAAGAGAAGTGAAAAGTGAAGATTAAAGTCATATTATTTTCATGGTAAGAGTTAATCTCTCATGCTATTTTCGTTGCCAGAGTGAATAATTAGTAGTCACATCTAGTACTTGCGAATTTAAGTATAAGATTAATTAAGCAACCAAATTTTAAACTAATGCCTCATTTATGCAATGACATATTTGAAAGACCCATAATTAGATGGGTGAAGTAGAAGTTGATATAGGAAAAACCTATATATATATATATATATATATATAGGAAAAGTCTAGTTATAAAATTTTTCTTAAAAACGATTATTGGTATTACTTATACTATTGAGGAATAATATGCGTCAAAGATTTTCGCTGATAATGAAAATATGTTTCTACGCAATTGTTGTCTACATACAATGCACCCTTGTTGATGAATTGTAAATAGGTAATGTAAGCACGCATGAGACTAGCCATTTAACAATTGCTTTTTTTTACTATGACTTGTTGTTCTTTATGCTTAATATGTAATGCATTCGAAAGTGGGGTATATTCCACGAGCATTAACCCTAGAAAAACTCTTAATAGAGAACTGCAATGTAAGATATCTAATATACAAAATATATAATTAGGGCTCAAGGAAGTCTTCAGCAAAAGTGAACTTCTACTTTAATTCTCTTTTGCCTAAAGGATAGGAATGGTTGGGCCATAAACAGGACCTTAAAAAGCTCAAGGTAGTTAAGGGAAGGAACTTCTCGGTATGATGGGGGATCTCGTAAGTTCTCTCCATATTCCTTCTCTCCTGGGAAGAAAAACACATGTGGGAACTTAGGCTGCTCAAGTGGGGAAATTTGTAAACCTAGATTGTAAATATGTAGGGAACTTAGGCGCCTCTTAGATTTATTCATATGCATGTAGCCCTTAAAAAAATTTGTATTTTATATGCCATTTAAATATTGAATTTGTCATGTTTTTTTCCATCAATCCTCTGATATTGGTGTAAGATTTTGATATTAACATAGAAGTCAAACATTGTGATATAGGAAATTGAATAGTTGGAGGAGGACATAAGACTGTGCATTGAATGGATCACACATTTGATTAAATTCCATCAGAAAAAAAAATCATGTTTAGAATGTTGTCTGCTCTTATTTGGTGATCTTCGCATATATTAGATCACTGTGTGTTATTCCTTGATAATTTTGGACATTCTTATCCTATAGGCAAAAGAGAATTAAAGTAAAGGTTCGCTTTTGCCAAACTCTCCACTCATCATCCCAAGCGTAGATAGCTACTATACTTCCCTACCCGGTGATAGCCATCATATGAATATATGATTTACATAAAAAGGAATTTGTCATGGTTGGTTGACAATCTGTCAGGTGAGTTGAGGTTTAAAGGTATATGATACACATAAATATAATTTATATAAAAAGGAATATGTCATGGTGAACTAGACCTAGCAATCAGTTATTAGGACTGATAATTTGTCATATTGATGTGTCTACATTTACTATGAATAGCCAATTGATGGAGGGAGAACCCTCACAACAATAAAATTCATCTTTTGAAATGTCCTTTAATTTTGAGAATATTGGGTTAGGCCCACCTCCTAGGTTTTGGGCCTCTTGCGTTCTTATGTTTGTTATTTTTTGTCCAAGCATTATTACGATGAATGACAAGTCTGTTCATATATTTTATTTTTGGGTCAATATCACAAAAAACTCCAAACTATATCTACTATGATACCAATAATACAAAATTTTTTGTGCCATTGAAAACCCTAACTTTTTTATTGGGACATAAATACCCAAATCATTTTCCAGTATAACAAATATACCTTAGATGAACTGAAATAGATAGTATATATGTCACATATATATATATATATATATATATATATAAGTTTGGGGTATTCGTGTCACTGTGGACATACCTTTACTTTTATTGCAATCGAAGTGACTTTTAATAACTTGTTTTGGTGGTTGGTGATTAGATAAGATCATTTTAGTGTCAAGAGTAATAGGTTTTTGCTTCCATATATTAAGTAGAACAACATCAAAGTATGATTAGTTTTAGTGTCATTCAAAGATAAAAAGTTCTCGAATACCCAAATACCTGGCTAACTTAAATTATTATTGAGAGTAACTGTCAATAAATTTGATTTTGACGATCTCCCAAAACCTTTTGCCGTGAAAGAATGCGGAGGAACCAACTTGGATAATTATTTGTCGTTGTTTAGTATTTTCAAATTGATTTGTAGCATCAATCTTTTTCAAGTCTAAAAAAAACTAATCATTTAAATAAACGTGCAATTGAGAAAGTTGACGAGTCGATGAACATGCCCAACAGGTTCCTGTCGCTCCTGTCCAAAGCCACCCGAGCCATTTGTTCCGGCTTTGCCCTTTGTTGCACGCCCCCTTGCTGATCGATGGGAAATATCGTTGTTTGAGTTGATAAACGATCTAGCTAATTTCCTAAATCATGCTCAATCAAATGCTTAATTACCTAAATTGCTTTTAGGTTAAAATCAACCCAAAAGATCATGAGACCAAAAGGACTACGTAGCATTAGGGCAAACACTACTAAAACAGGGCGAAATAGAACACAGCCTTATGACGAACAACGAAATATTCATGAGCCTACTAACTGAGAGAGTGACCGCATTCATATATGTCCAAGTAGTTCATATCTGTTCACTGGCTTCGAGCTCGTTATCAAATGAGGTATCAAAGTGATGGAATGTTGTCGATGTGGTTGAGTACCTTGGATGGGCCGAAACCCCAATCACCTTGGTTGGATTTCTTGCTATCTGGGTTGCTATGATAAGGTGCGATTTTCTTTTCGACAACACAATAAGACAAAACATTCGGCGCCACCAATCGTCACGTATGCACACGAACCCTCATCCTCTTCATGATGTTCATATTTTTGACAGGATCTTGCTTGGGAGTCTTTTCCTTCAAGAGTGAGCATCATAGTCCAATGGGCCAATGTAAAACAATTGCATGGACTCATATTGGTTGTGCAAAAAGAAAAGGACCACTTAGTTGGGTCGTCTCTTCTTATGATCCCAGCTCCAATGCACTTATTTTGACTATTTCGAAAAGAACTAAAAAGCTAAGTTGCTTCTCAACCTTAGCTTGGAGGATTCGAGACTCTATGAGTGTATTTGGTTGTTTAGACACTTCCTTTTTTATTGTTTTGACAATTTTATCTCTTGTGGGCTTACCACTTTTGCTACAATTTTATATGATCCATTTTTATTATTTGGTTAAATCTTTTTTTTTTTCAACACGGGTCCCATTTTCCTTCTTTTTCTTTCTTTCCACGCGCTCTGAATGTAGTAGTGAAACGCAAGACCAACCATTTCCACGCCCAAAACTCAAATTCACTTTCAAGAATAGATATCAAGAAATACTCAATAGAGACCGGAATGAGCATGATTCAAGACCAAGAAAACTAAAGAGGAAAAAAACAAGCTTTTGCCAAAAACATATCTCCAGTAGCGAATGAAGAGGGTGCGGATTGTTGAAGGAAGCAGTTTTTTTTGGGGATTATAGATGCAGGAGAGATTTGTGGAAGAAGAAGAAAAGGCATGGGAGGCGTGAAAAGAAAGAAGAAAAAGGAAAGCGGGATCCATATGGAAAAAAAAGAAGAAACTAATTAAAAAGAGTTATACCAAATAATAAAAAATGGATCATCTAAAATTGTAGCAAATATGATGGACCTCACAAGGGATATGATGATCAAAACAACAAAAAAGATAGTGTGTAAGCCAAAAGAGGAGTGGAAAAAGCATGGCACAATATTTTTAACTTGCATATTAGTACTTTTTATTTAGTAACATTAGGTCCACACGAAATTAATTTTAATTGGACTAGGACGGTGCAGATCAGGAAGCCCTAATCCTAATTGGATTACAAGATCAATCCCATTTAATCAAATCCTTTTTTTTTGTCAGAACCATTTAATCAAATCTTGGCCAATCCATTTTTCCTTTGCTTGACCGAATATCATGTAGGCAATATAAGTGATGTTCTGAATTTGGAAGGAAAGTGATCTAGAATGCAAATAATCTCAGTAAAATATGAAAATAGGAGAGAAATTCGGTTAAGATTGAATTATAGATTTCGAGGAGCACTAGGATTCTAAAGGCCGATTGATGATAGATCCTGAAAATCAAAAGAAAAAAAAGTGAGCTCGAATTTTAAAGGGTTAATACCACGAAAAACCCTAAACTGGTACACTTGTAACAGATTTAACCCAAACTATTTTTTTGAACATAAAAAAGCCCAAACTGGTACATCTGTGACAATTTTACCCCGAACTATTTCTTTGACCATTAAAAACCCCAAACTGATATATCTATAACAATTTTACCCCGAACTAATTTTTTAATATTATTATTTTTATTTTTTCAATTTTTTTTAGTTTTTCTTATCTTATCTTTTTCCTTTCCTTTTCTTTTTTTTTTCCCTTTATCTTTAACCTTTGGCCGGCGAGGTCGACGCCATTGGCCGACGGCAGGTCGACCTCGCTAGTTGCCGACGAGGGGTCGTCCTCGTTGTTGCTGGCGAGGCTCGACCCTGCTGCAACTAGCGAGGTCAGCCTCGCCCAAAAGTGATGAGGTCGAACCTTGCCAGCGACGGCGAGGACGACCCCTCGCCGGCAACTAGCGAGGTCGAATCTCGTCAGGGGTGGGGCAAGGCCAACCTTGCCAGTTATCGATGAGGTTGGCCTCGCTAGCGGTTGGCGAGGTCGACCTCGCCAGCCCCCGCCTTCGGCTGATCGTTGAACCGGCAACCGGCTAGAGATTGAAGATGAAGGAAAAAAAAAGGGAAGGAAAGGAAAAAGAAAAGAAAAGAAAAAAAAAACTAAAAAAATTCGAAAAAATAAAACATAATATTAAAATATTAGTTCGGGGTAAAATTATCATAAGTGTACCAGTTTAGGGTTTTTGGTGATCAAGAAAATAATTCGAGGTAAAATTATCATAGATGTACCAATTTGGGGTTTTTATGGTAAAAAAATAATTTGGGGTAAATCTATCACAAGTATACCAGTTTAGGGTTTGTCATGGTATTAACCCAATTTTAAATAGCAGAGAAGATTTACAAAGGATAATTTGGAAAGGAAGATAAAGATCCCTCTTGGAAAAAAATCTCAATATAACCTCGGGGTTCAAAGGAGGAATTCAATCGATTGCCATGTCTCTTGCTGCACGCCTACAGGAGGCCTTTCAAGCGTTTCAAGCTGCCGATGAGAACTATCATACTGCCCAAAAGAAACGGAATCCTGGGTGAGTACTTGCAATTCTTTTTGTCGAAAATATTCGTTTTTTATGGCCTCTTGATTGCCGTGTTCTTCTTCTCTCCTCAGCCCGTGCGAAGTCGCCGATGCTATGGAGGCACGCGCTGCTGCAAGGGCTGCTCTGGACCAGGTTGTCGCGGTCCTCCGACAGGAGGAAGTGCTAGTTCTCAGCACCCTGGAGCAGGCGAGGAGGTTCACGCAGTTCTTGTCACAGTTTCCTGACTACGGCCGTCTCGGCCACGTGAATATCGCTGCTAATGTCGACGAGCGAACCTCCGCGCGGATGTGCGACACTTTGAGGATGGCTGGATTCGGGGCACCCACCCAGATCTTCTATCTCCCGGACTAGTGTCCGGGGGTGATAGCTCTCTCAGTTGTGATTAGCTTTCTGAAACCAAGTATTTTATCTAGAAGTGTCGGTTTCCAGGAAACGAACAGGGTGTACGTTTGCTTTTGAACCGCGCTTAAACTCATATTCCTATCTTGTTTTTATTTATTGTATGCAGCATTGCAGCACATAATCTTGAATCCCAATTACTTTCTCACACATCAAAAAACATGAGGTAAGTTTGTCAAATGATTTTAATAAGGGTAAATACTACGAAAAACTACATCTATGATAAATTCATTACTAAAAAATCTAATTAGTATATTTATGACAAATTTACTCATCGTTAATTTCCGTTAAATTGGATTGATACCACGAAAAAATACAAATTGGTACACCTGCGACAAACGAAGGTTGAACTCCAAATTGGTGCACCTGGATGGTAAATTTACCGGTAGTTTTTGTTCATTCAGAAGCAAGTAGAATTGTTCCAAGGTTGGATTTAGAGCTTAATTGGTGCAATTCTGGATTCTAGTTGTTGGAACCGGGACCATATTTGTTCCTTAGGAATTCAATTGACCAGTTTCAAGATCGAACTTGGCGGGACGCTGGTATCTAGTCACTACCCACCCAATTGGTGTACCTAAGGGGGAAAAAGAAATGAAGTAAAGGCTAGCTAGCTATCAACCGACGCTTTGTTTTTCATTAAAACTTGTAGCTCATTTCACAGAAAGAACAAAAGAATTTGGCAATATGTACACACTAATTAATCAGGACACGTGTGCAGGAAAATCTCTTAGGTCCTCTCAAATTTCAGCTCTCAGTTCTTGCATTCGGGAGGGAGGCCTAAAAGGAAGCGCTTCAAGTCGGTGCAGTAGTTATAGATCATGAAGTTCTTCTGCACCCACTCGAGCCTCTGCCTTCCGCCGGTGCCTTCCGTCGGTGTCCAGCGCCTGAGTCTGCCATTTGTCGCTGCCGGAAGTGGTCGAGCTGGTGGTGGTCTTGGAAGCACAGGTTGACTTCCCAGCTGACCATGCACAAGCATTGGCATTGAAGTTGCGGTAGGAAGGGGTGAAAGGAGCTTGAGTCCAGTCGGTCTTGACGCGCCCCCCCATGGTGGCCCGGTCATCTGCGTTCCACAGGCTTGAGTAAATCCTCATGGCCTGTTTGTTGGGGAACGGGACGCCCATTGATTCCTTGTTGTCGAATTCTCTAATAGGCACATTGTCCACTAAGAAACTGATAGAAATTGAACAGAGCAACGTGTTAGCGTGTGTTCAGGTTTAGCTAGAGAATTTTCACTTTGATACACTAGAATGATTCTTGAACATACAGGATGCGTTGAGAGTTCCACAGTATGGAGTAGGTGTGGAAGGCCTTGGTTGGGTCGAACCAAAGATAGAACTGCTACTCCCGGTTGCCTTTGTCCTGAATGAATACGTTGGTGTGCACAATGTAGGGGTTGCCTGACAAATTTCCCAGGAACTCGAAGTCGATCTCGTCATGCGTTGGCCCTTGAGAAGACAACTGCATATATTGTGTAGCAAAAGAATGTTGTCAATCTAATGATCTCTGTCGATGCTAATTAAGTAGGATAGTATTATTTGCATGCGTACAAATTTAATGAATTAAGAAACATACATAGTAGGTGGTGACAGTGCCGGCATAAATGCGAGGGACGAGCATAAGTTGCATGTTGATGCGGCCAAAGAGGTACTCGTTCTTGGACTGAAACCCAGAGCCAGAGTACTTGTCGAGAGAGAGGGTGAGAAGCTGACCACCTTGAGATATCTTGGCTCGCTGGCCGCCCCAGGTGAGGTCGAAGTCCTGGTAGAAATTTACCGGCTTGAGCCCCCATCATCATGAGAGAGCTCATGACCAGACAGACCACTACTAAAATTACCTTCATCTTTCGACACTCTACAACAGTAAGGAGAAGAAGAAGCTTGAAACAGGGCTTTTGTGAGCGATGGATATGATGGGTGCATGGGACGAAGGTATTTATACATGCTAACCAGGAGTGCTGCTAGCGTTTAAAAAAGGTTTGACTCTAGAGAGAGAGAGAGATAGAGAGAGCGCGCGCTTCTTCCAGCTGTAGACAGAGGATATAAAACCTGACCAAATGCCGTGTTGATATATGGATGGTGCGCGCCTGGTTAACTTCTGCACGAGGTGGCTCTGCGTCTCTTGTGAGATAGAGCTCATTTTGGTGTCATTTGCACTCGCCGGGAAGCTGTCCTGAAGAGCTTAGCATAATAAACTATATCAGATCACACAATTGCCCATTCCACGTTAGCAAAGCCTGGTTTGACTTTGAATGGGTTTTCAACAATTCCGACAGCATCCTCATTATTGCAGTTGCCCCATTCATTTGGCGGTGGCCACTCTAGACTTATTTCTGCCCTAGTCTCCTTGGCTCATTGAACTCGTCCTGGTGAGCTGGCTTGGGTTGGAAATAGCGGATACGTTTAAGATGATGCACTGGATATAAAGGACTCTTGGATATTCAAACATCAACAATGCAAGTCTTCTGAAAATAAAATTGTATGCCCATTTTCACGAGAAAGCTCTATAATTATCCGTACAAGAAAATTGCTAGTATGACGATCCATAAGTTGTCTGCATCAGCGTGCCACTTAGAACGAATGGCGATGGTTGGATGCCACATCGGCAATTTTTGGCAACAATCAATTGGAAGAACTATATCTGAATTCCGCGCAAAGATTTAGAGAATTACATTAAAAAAATTAAAAAGTTTATGAATGAAATGGCTTTACACAATAGGTTTAAGATTAATTTTGTAATTATCCCCAATTAGAAAGGCGGGATAAGAAATTCGGTGACACCTTAACTCTTGAGAATTATCAACCACTATGGTTATCGATATATAGTAACAAGATCAACAAATAAGAAGAATCTTAGCGTGAGGAAGATAGAGAAGGGTTAGAGGAATTAGGTGGTGCGGCGATGTACGCACACGCCAAGAAGATATGATCTAACCCTAGTTCCTCATTGTGCGCCGATCTTCTTTTCTTTCCTTTGAGTTTTCCTTGGAGATGTGTGTGTGTGTGTGTGACAGGCTGTCGGATTAAAGTTTTGCCTTGCTTCGGTCTGCGCAGCTGCCAGATCAGGATAGGCAACCCGCACGTGCCATAAGATAACGTCACTTTCCGATGCTTTGAGCCGCATCTGCTGCTGCCAAGGGAGACAAAAACGAAAGCCACAGGAAAGAATACGTAGGAATCTCTCTCTCTCTCTCCATAAAGAATTTAGGTCTTTGTTTTCGATGAGGGTGTCTCAACACGTACGTGCACGCAGATTGAGTAGTGGTTGCATGCATGGGTTTTGCTTCTGCTTTGTTTCCAAAGGTGGAAATCTTATCTGTCTTTCCAATGGGTGGATAGACCTGGCCAGATGCATATATATCAACCACACCAAAAACCACCTTGACCCAGTTGAAATATTGCGAGCTGGCGTTTGGTTATTGCTTTGGAGGATTATCTTGTCGTGGAGCCTTCGGGGAACCAGGCATGCCACTGTTGCTATGTACCTTCATTTCCTGGCCAGAGCTTATCCCAAAATACCCGACCATACAGAAAAAAAAAAGTGCTGGGGACACTACAAGACTATTTTGTATGATCCTTTGCAATAGTTTCAACTGTGAAATTGAATGATATATATCTCAATAAGGTGTTTGACGAACAACTAGAAATTGCAACTCCTTTTACCGACCCTTTTTAACAACCGTTAGCAACAACTTTGACAACTTTTAGAAAGCGCTCCTTCTGGTTTCAATGTGGTATATTTAAAAAAACACACATTACCAAGTGGTGCTTGCAATACTTCACAGCACAGTTCCTAGGCGCATAGCACCATTACGATACAATGATGTCTATATTGTATGAACTTTGATACCGTACAAAACTGGTATGTACTAAGTGACGTAACTTGCTATTTATTAGGTGCTATTCAACATGACCGACTTTCTTAAACACCCAATTACACATCGCATTACTTGATTAAGTTACTACTTTATCTAACCCATTTTAATTATTTCGTTGAGGTTAATTGCTTTTTTCTAGCTTTATATATGAATAAAATATCAAAATGTCATTTCGCTTTATATTTACATGATTATCCAAACTTTTGATTCGACAACTTCTGACAGATGAAACAAACCATCTCAATTTATTGGAAGCACACAACAGGAACCCGAAGTTTCACATGGGTAGATTGCTAAGAGGGAGCCCAAGTCCAAATCCGTAATATATTTTGTTGGAAACGTATGCGGAAAAGCAAAAGACAGAACACCAGAAATTTACTTGGTTCGATCACGAAGTGATCTACGTCCACGGGCGAGGCAAGACAAAGTTCCACTATAATCAAAAGAGAGTACAAATTTCAGAAGTCGAAACAACGACAAAACCTCACGGCTCATCAAAAAACTCTCTGAAAGCAAAACTCTCTGTTCTACAATGAGAAAACCTATCGGCCCAACCCTTCGCGTCGCGAACAAATCTCAATTTTCTTTCCACTTTCGGGTCGCACAAAAATATGTCGGGTCGGGTCATGAACCGGACCGAGTACATTAAATTCAAGACATATTTAACATATTTAGTTAGACCCAATTTCACTCAAAAGTTCAAATCAATAAATTATGGGTCAACTAGGATTATTAACTACTCTACACCACATTAATTCTCTAGTCCTATGACTTTTTCTAACACAGCCCATATGTGCATCTCAACAATCTTCCGCTCATGGACAAGCTTAATATTAGGTCTGCTCCTCCTTAATTCAAATATCCTTCTACATCAACATGTTTCAACTTAATCTCCACTTTCCGTCATCACCGGTTCTCCAGACGAAACCATCGAAGTTGACATCAGGATTGCATTGGTATCCATGACACTCACCTTCGCCTCAGGCCTCTTTCTCTAGACCAAACAATGAAGAATGCTTGAAAACCGTGTTAATGTTGGGAGCGCACAATAAAAGCACAGTGCCTTCACCTGGGGAAATCAACAAGAAAGAGCTCAAGCTTGAACCATGTGCAACTTTTTCCTATACAATTCATATGTGCATTTCAACATATCATATTTAAAATTATTTTGAATGGAGGCCCTCGTAATTCGGAGTTTCACAAGCTGTCATTCTTGGTGGAGGGCAAATATTGATCTTCTTGTATCATCAAAGTGAGTGAGGATGAGTCTTCTTGCATGCCAATCTTCCTTCTGAGCGCGGCTGCGGTTCAATGATTATGCATCTGGGCAGGTGTGTGAAGGTATGCATTTGAAATCGACTTCCCACTTGGAAAACAATGACAACTGATAAACTCAAAGTTTGTGCACACACGCCGCCTCAAGCAGATTAGAATATTTTTGTCGGTTTACCCATTGGTCTCCCAATCAATAAGCAGACAGGTCGTTCCCGGAAGATGCTAAAGTGGAACTAATCTTTTAACATCAATTTCCTAATATAAGTAATTAACCGAACTAAAACATAGTAAGAACTTCGGCTATCATAATTTTATTAGCTCTAAATGAAATTTCAAGGGACTAATAATTTGGACTAAAGCCCTTACCAAAAAAAAATAATTTGGACTAAAGCCAAATGGGAGGAATCTTTAAGGATTAAACGTTTCTTAGAAAACCTATGGAAAAACAGAAGTACGTAGACCGGTTCCAATATCGTAATCAGAGCTTAATTGGCCCAGTCCTAGTTTCGAGCTGTTGGAACCTAGACCGAATTGGTTCCCTTCGGAATTCAATCGACGGCGCCAGTTTCAAGATCGAACTTGGCTGGACGCTTGTCTCTAGTCACTACCCACCCAACTGGTGTACCTATTAAGGGGGAAAAGGAAATGAAGTCAAGGCTAGTTAGCTATCCACCAACGATTTGTTTTTCATTGTTTCTTGTTGCTCATTTTACAGAAAGAACAAAAGAATTTGGCAATATGTACACGCTAATTAATCAAAACACGTGCAAAAAAATCTCTTGGGTACTCTCAAATTTCGGCTCTCAGTTCTTGCATTCGGGAGGGGGCCCTGTGGGAAGCGCTTCAAGTCGGTGCAGTAGTTATAGATCATGAAGTTCTTTTGTACCCACTCAAGCCTCTGCCTTCCGTTGGTGTCCAGCGCCTGAGTCTGCCATGTGTCGCCACTGGAAGTGGTCGAGCTGGTGGTGGTCATAGAACCGCAGGATGACTTTCCGGCTGACCATGCACAAGCATTTGGATTGAAGTTGCGGTAGGAAGCGGTGAAAGGAGCTTGAGTCCAGTCGGTCTTGACGCGCCCCCCCATGGTGGCCCAGTCATCTGCGTTCCACAGGCTCGAGTAAATCCTCATGGCCTGTTTGTTGGGGAACGGGACACCGATTGATTCCTTGTTGTCGAATTCTCTAATAGGCACATTGTCCACCAAGAAACTGATAGAAATTAAACAGAGCAATGCGTTAGTGTGTGTTCAGGTTTAGCGAGAGCATTTTCACTTTGGTGTAAACATTAGAATGATTCGTGAACATACAGGATGCGTTGAGGGTTCCAAAGGATGGAGTACGTGTGGAAGGCCTTTGTTGGGTCGAACCAGAGATAGAATTGCTGCTCCCGGTTGCCTTTGCCCTGAGTGAATACGTTGGTGTGCACAATGTAGGGGTTGCCTGACAGATTCCCCAGGAACTCGAAGTCAATCTCATCATGCGTTGGCCCTTGAGAAGATAACTGCATATATTGTGCAGCAAATGTTGTCAATTTTAGCTTTTAACAATTGTTCTTTGTCTAATTAAGTAGGACAGAGATCAGTATGACTAGCAAGCGTGTAAATTGAATGATTGAAGACACATACGTAGTAAGTAGTGACGGTGCCAGCGGAATTGCCGGGGACGAGCATAAGTTGCATGTCGATGCGGCCAAAGAGGTACTCGTCCTTGGACTGAAACCCGGAGCCAGAGTACTTGTCGAGGGAGAGGGTGAGAAGCTGACCACCTTGGGATATCTTGGCTCGCTGGT
Source organism: Syzygium syzygioides (assembly GCA_031216285.1). Taxonomy (NCBI): domain Eukaryota; kingdom Viridiplantae; phylum Streptophyta; class Magnoliopsida; order Myrtales; family Myrtaceae; genus Syzygium; species Syzygium syzygioides. The sequence continues at coordinate 21,423,689 of CM062242.1, forward strand.
CGCCCCAAGTGAGGTCGACGTCCTGGAAGAAATCACCTGCTTGAGCCCCCATCATCACCAGAGACCTCAGGACCAGACCGACCACTACTATAACCGCCTTCATCTTTCGACACTCTCTACAAGGAGGAGCAAGAAAAGAAGCTTGAAACAGAGGGCTTTTGCGAGTGATGGATTTGATGGATGCATGGGAAGGAGGTATTTATACATGTTAATCAGCTTTGTAAGTGTTTAAAGAGAGGTTTGACTCTAGAGAGAGAGAGAGAACTTCTTCCAGCTGTAGACGGAGGAGGATATGAATGTTTATCAAATGCCCGTGGAGTTATTTAGATACTGCGCGTCCGGTTAAATTCTACACGAGGCTGCTCTGTGTGACTTACGAGATAGAGCCAAATTATTATGTCATTTGCACTCGCCGGGAAGCTCCGTGGAGTGCTTAGCTTATTAAATTATATCAAAATCACACGATTCTACAACATTTTCACGCGCTTGGCCCCTCAAAATGGGGTCCATCTCTTAACTATATATGAGAATCAAATGCCTATCTTTTCAACAATTCCGACAGCATCCTCGTTGCAGCAGTTGCCCATTCATTAGGTGCGCCCTAGACTCCTTGGCTCATCGAACTCGTCATGGTGAGCTGGCTCGGTTTGGAAAATTAGGGTGCGTTTGGCAACGTGCCAAACAGTAAAAATTTTTGTTCTTTTATTCCCAGAAATGGTTTGGGAACAGAAATGCGTTTGGTAAACTTTTTGTTTCCGGGCACATTTTTGCCAAAATTTGTGCCGAGAAACGGTTTTGAAAGAGAAACAAGAAGTAAAAAAAAGTTGCTTCTTGTTTCTCGGCACAATTTTGAGAATCAGTTTTTTTTCTTCTTTTTCTTTTTTTTCTTTTCTTCCTTGTGTTGCTCTTTGCTGGGTTGTGGCCGGTCGCCAGCGACCGGTGGCCGGCGACCGGTCACAGCCCAGGGCCGGCGAGGGCGTCACGGCCCTTGCCGGCGAGGGCGAGGGCTGGACCCTTGCCGCCTGGGCGAGGCGGTTCGCCGTCGGGACCTAGCGAGGTCGGCCTCCCCCAGATCGGGCGAGGCTGAGCCTCGCCGTCACGACCCACGGCGAAGCCGACCTCGCCGTGGGTTGCGACGGCAAGGCTCGGCCTCGCCCAGATCTGGCGAGGCCGAGCCTCACCGTCGCGACCCACGGCGAGGTCGGCTTCGCCGTGGGTCGCGACGGTAAGGCTCGGCCTCGCTAGATCTGGGCGAGGCCGAGCCTCGCCGTCACGACCCACGGCGAGGCTCGGCCTTGCTCGATCTGGGCGAGGCCGACCTCGCCAGGTCCCGACGGCGAGCCGCCTCCCGCAGGCGGCGAGGGCCGTGACGCTCTCGCCGGCCCTGGGCTGTGGTCGGTCGCCGGCAACCAGCCATGCCCAAGGCAGAAAATGAGCTGAAAAGAAAAACCTTAAACAATTCAAAATATTATTAATAAAAAGAAATTGTGTGTAATTACCAAACGCATTTCTGTTCTTTTCTATTCCAGGAATAGAAATTTTGAACAGTTACCAAACGCCTTAAAATGCTTAGAAATTATTTCCGGGCACAGAATAAAAAAAAATCATTTCTGTTCAGAAATAGTTCTAGGGCACAGAAATGTTCTCATGCGCACCCTTACTTGAAATACTTTCTGATATTCAAACATCAACAATGGAAGCTTTCTGGTATTCGCCCACCAGAGCTCCTAACAACTTGTATGCTCATTTTTATCAGAAAGCCCTATGACAATCCATGTAAACAAATATCTCTTCGATGTAACATGGGCGACAGTTTCAGTTAGACGGGCGAGATAAGAAATTCTATAACATCTTTAACTCTCGAGATCATTATCAATACGTAGGAACAAGACGAATTTTCAGTTCCTGCATATAAGAAGAATCTTAGCATGAGGAAGTTAGAATAGTGTTTAGGCAACTAGGTTGTGCTATGTACATCCCTTCTGAGTTGTCCTCGGAGATGCGTGTCCGACAGGCTGACAGATTAGAGTTATGCTTTGCTTCGGTCTACGCTGCTGCCAGATCATGCAACCCGCACGTACCATAAAAATAATGTCGACTTCCGCATGCTTTGAGCTGCATCTGCTCCTGCCAAGGGAGACAAAAACGAAAGCGGTGATAGAGAATACGTAGGAATCTCTCTCTCTATAAAAATTTAGGTCTTTGCTTTCAAGGAGGGTGTCTCAACCCGTACGTGCACACAGCATGAGTAGTGGCTGCATGCACGGGTTTTGCTTCTGCTTTGTTTTTAGAGGTGGAAACCTTATCTATCTTGCCAATGGGTGTATAGACCTGGCCAGATGCACACAGGTCAACCTCACCAAATACTACCTTGACCCATGAAATAAAAATCAATAGGGTATTGAAACATTGCCAGCCGGTTATTGCTTTGGAGGATCATCTTGTCATGGATCCTTCGGGGAACTAGGCATACACATGTTGCTACGTACCACGATTTTCTGGTGAGAGCTTTTCCCAAAGTGTTTAACAAAAAAAAAAAAAAAACAAACAAAAGAGCTAGGGCCACTGCAAGATTTTGAGTATGACCTTTTCTTTTTGACAAACACAGTAAAATTGCCACGCTCTTAACGGGCCGTGGCCAACAGCTTCGACAACTTTTAGAAAGCTACCCCGTCTCGTTTCAATGCAATGCATGTTTAAAACATGCATAATAAGCAATTAATTAGTCACAACACTTCACGGGATAGTTTTTGCACAACTAACATAGTACTGGTCCGGTGACAACGGTACCAATTAAAACTTTGATATCAACGAACGCACTAAACTAATATGTATATGTGTTATTGAACATGACCAATTTTCTCAAACGCCAATTTCATGCCGCGTTACCAAATTAAGTTGTTACTTTTTCCACCTCCTTTCAACTGTTTTGTTGACATCAGTTACTTTTTCTGGCTCTATATATGACTATAGTGTCAAAATGTGGTTTAACTTTGTATGTGCGTGATTATCCAAACTTTTCATTCGATGTTTTGATTCGATAAATTCTCATATGCGCACAAAATCATTTCATCGTATTTAAAATTATTTTGAGCAAAAGACGTCTTGATTTAAAATTGGGAGCTTCCATACCAAGTGGAAAGTTGACTCTAAAGGATAATCTTTACTTCCACGTTGGCATCATCCATGGATGACCTGTACGCTTCCTGCTAGGGTGACAAAAGGGTAAACCGACAGGATTATCCTTATCTCCTTGAGGAGTGTGTGCACAAACTTTGAGAAAATCAATAGAATTTGCTTCCCAAGTCGAAAATTAATTTCAAAAGCATATGTATATACACCTGTCGAGATGCATATTCATTTTATCCCAACCAAGCCAAATAAGAGGATAGGCATGCATCCATGTCAGGAATCTCAACCACACCCACTTGGATGATAAAGAAGGACTCATAAATGCCCCCCGCTAGGTATGAAAGCTCCCAATTATAAATCACAACGTATTTTACTTAAAATAATTTTAAATATGATGAAATAATTTTATGCATCTATAAAAATTCATCGAATCAAAAGTTTCGATAATCATACGCAGACAAAGTTAAACCATATCTTGATACGATAGTCATATATAGAGCCAGAAAAAGTAACTAACATCAACAAAATAGTTAAAATGAGGTGGGAAAAGTAACAACTTAAATTGGTAATGTGCAGTGTAATTGACATTTGAGAAGGTTGGTCATGTTCAATAACACCTAATACATACCACTTTTGTACGTTCATTGATATCAAATTTTTAATCCGTACAATCGTCACTATACCAAGACTGTGCTAGGCATGCGAAAACTATCCTGTGAAGTGTTGTGACTAACACTTTATGATACATGTTTTAAACATGCACCTCATTGAAAATAGACGGAACGGCTTTCTAAAAGTTGTCGAAGCTGTTGGAAACAGTATGTTAAGAGCATCGCAATTTGCGGTGTTTGTCGAAAAAAGTTCATACTCAAACCGTGCAGTGCCCCTAGCTATTTCCTTGTTTGTTTAACACTTTGGGACAAGTTCTGGCCAGAAAAGTAAGGTACGTAGCAGCATGTGCATGCCTAGCTCCCCGGAGGCTCCATGACAAGATGATCCTCCAAAGAAATAACCAAACATTGACATATGTGCATCTGGCCAGGTTTACATATACACCCATTGGAAAGATTGATAAGATTTCAACCTTTGGTAGCAAAGCAGAAGCAAAACTCGTGCATGCAACCACTACTCAAGGAGAAAATATTCTACTCAAGCTGTGTGCACGTACGTGTTGAGACACCCTCATCGAAAATAAGTCCTAAATTCTTTATAGAGAAAGATTCCTACGTATTCTTTCTTGCGGCTTTCGTTCTTGTCTCCCTTGGCAGAAGCAGATGCGGCTCAAAGCATTGCAAAGTGAGATTATTTTATGGCACATGCGGGTTGCATGATCTGGCAGCTGCGTAGACAGAAGCATTGCATAACTCTTAATCTGTCGGCCTTGGCGTGTGTGTACATGGCACAACCTAATTGCCCAACCACTTCAATAACCTCCTCAAGCCAAGATTCTTCTCATATGCAGGAATTGGTAATTCATCTTGTTTCTATATATCGTTAATGATTTTGGTCAATTATTCTCGAGAGTTTAAGATTTGGTAGAATTTCTTGTCTCGCCCGTCAAATTGAAAATGTCGCCCATGTCACATCGAAGAGATATTTGTTTACGCGGATTATTCTAGGACTTTCTGACAAAAATGAGCATACTTGTTGTTATGAGCTCTAGTGGGCGAATATCAGAAAGCTTCCATTGTTGATGTATCCCCTATTTCCAAACCGAGCCAGCTCACCATGACAAGTATGAGCCAAGGAGTGTAGGGCGCCCCTAATGAATGGGCAACTGCTGTCACAAGGATGCTGTCGGAATTGTTGAAAAGATTGGCATTTGATTCTCATAAATATTTAAGAGATGGACCCCATCTTGAGGGGGGCAAGCGCGCGAAAATGTTGTAGAATCGTGTGATTTTGATATAATTTATTAAGCTAAGCACTCCACGGAGCTTCCCGGCGAGTGCAAATGACATAATAACTTAGCTCTATCTCGTAAGTCACACGGAGCAGCGTAGTGTAGAATTTACCCGGACGCGCGGTATCTAAATAAACATTCATATCCTCTGTCAACAGCTGGAAGAAGTTCTCTCTTGCTCTAGAGTCAAACCTCTTTTTAAACACTAACAAACGCTGATTAACATGTATAAATGCCTCCTTCCCATGCATCCATCACATCCATCACTCGCAAAAGCCCAGTGTTTCAAGCTTCTTCTCTTCCTTCTTCTTGTGGAAAGTGTCGAAAGATGAAGGTGGTTCTCGTAGTGGTCGGTCTGGTCCTGAGCTCTCTGGTGATGATGGGGGCTCAAGCAGGTGATTTCTTCCGGGATGTCGTGTTGAAATAATAGTTATTTTCTGCACTTTTAGCTGATGATTTGTTTCTTAGTTGTCCTAGTCTTTAGGAGTTAGTGGAGTAATTGGTTTATGCAGATCATGGGTGGTTATGGTCCTATTTTTGGTGGTGTTTCTGTCATGTATTGCCTATTTTTTGAAAGACTTCAAATTCTGAATGAACAGAGAGCCTTGGCCTCATCTCTCCTCTTCTTTATATATTTTCACGCTTCAGTTTTTTTATTATTCTTGAGTTTTCAGTGATATCAGAGCCTTGAGACCCTGAGAGTGAACACACGTGAGGCAGCAACAATTTTCTTTCATCTATTTTTCATTTATCCAATGGCCACAGATTCCAATTTTGTGCAAGCAGCCATCCCACGCTTTAATGGTCACTATGACCATTGGAGCATGCTAATGGAGAACTTTTTACGGTCAAAGGAGTATTGCTTCAAGCCTTAAGAAGGGACGGCTTTGACAGATTCCTAGAAAGCAGAACTGGAAGCTAGAAAGCTGAAGGACTTGAAAGCAACAAATTATCTCTTTCAGGCTATTGATCGTCCCATCTTGGAAACTATTCTTGGCAAAGAAACTTCCAAGGATATTTGGGATTCTATGAAGAAGAAATATCAAGGCTATGTTAGGGTGAAGCGTGCATAGCTTCAAGCCTTAAGAAGGGATTTTGAGACACTAACGATGAAGGATAGAGAATCTGTCACCAACTATTGCGCCAGAACAATGGAGATCAGCAACAAGATGTGATTCCATGGCGAGAAGATGGACAACGTCATCATTGTGGAAAAGATTTTACGTTCCCTGACACCAAAGTTTAATTATGTTGTTTGCTCAATTGAAGAGTCGAAAGACGTAGATGCACTCTCTCTTGATGAATTACAAAGCTCCTTATTGGTCCATGAATAGAAGATGAACAGAAGTTCAACAGTAGAGGAGCAAGCGTTGAAGGCTTCTACCAGTACTCATTCCAACAATTTCAGAGGAAGGGGTAGAGGTAGAGGTAGAGGAAGGGAAGATCGAGGAAATAGAGATTTAAGCAGGAATTTCTAAGCCAATAATGACCAATCTCAAGGCAAAGGCAGAGGATGGAATCTTGACAAATCCAAGGTAGAGTGCTTTAGATGTCATAAATTTGGTCATTATGCACCTGAATGTTATACTAGGCTGCCTAATGATAAAGAAAAGTACGAGAATTCAAATTTTGTCGAAAAGGAGGCAGAAACATTGTTGATGGTTATACTTATCTTACCAAAAAAAAAAACATTGTTGATGGTTTTGGCTGCTGTTTGGCCTCCTTTAGTTTGTATAGTTATTCTTGGCTCTGGTTAGGCTTTTGCCTAAGCCCTGTTAGGCTGTTTCTCTTTTAGTCGTATCACCTTCAACCCTTATGGACATTCTGTGTCCCTTATGGGTCGAGGTTTTGTGTACGACTTTTCTTGTACCCGACAGCATTGAAAAGCAATACATTATTACTGTACCAAAAAAAAAACATTGTTGATGGCTGTTCAAGATGAAAAGAAACCCGAGTCAGATATTTGGTATGTGGATACAGGTTGCAGTAACCACACGAGTGGAAGTAAGTCTTCTTTTTCTTACCTAAATGAAGATTATCATTCTATTGTGAGTTTTGGTGATCATTCTACTGTGAAAGTGATGGGAAAAGGTGATATTAAGATAAAAACCAAGAATGGTTTTGTGGAAACAATCTCCATTGTGTTGTATGTTCCTGACCTGAAAAATAACTTATTGAGTGCTAGTCAGTTACAAAAAAAGGGTTATGTTATCACTATTAAGAAGGGTGTTTGTGAAATTTATGATTCTGTTAGAGGTGCTATTGCAGTTGTTCATATGAGTTCAAACAGATTGTTTCCATTAAAGATTGAAAGTACTCGATCTTGTTTGATGGCTGAAATGAAAGATCTCTCATGATTGTGGCATTTTCGCTATGGCCACTTGAGTTTTGGTGGATTGAAGACCCTCCAACAGAAAAACATGATGACAGGTCTTCCTCAAATTACTACTCATTCCCAAGTTTGTGAAAAATGTGTTGTTAGCAAACGGCATCGTTCTGAATTTCCCAAAGGGAAGTCATGGAGAGCAAAGGAAGTTCTGCAGCTAGTGCACTCAGACATTTGTGGTCCAATAAACCAATCTTCTAATGGAGGTAAAAGATACTTAATTACCTTCATTGATGATTTTTCCAGAAAAACTTGGGTTTATTTTTTACAGGAAAAATCAGAAGCTTTCTCTACATTTAAAAGCTTCAAAGCTCATGTTGAAAATGAAGCAGGCAAAACCATTAAAACCCTTCGAACAGATCGTGATAGTGAATATTGCTCAAAAGAATTTGAAGTTTTTTGTGCAGAGCATGGCATTCGAAGAGAGCTTACAGCTGCATATACACCACAACAAAACGGTGTATCTAAGAGAAAAAATAGAACCATTCTCAACATGGTGAAAAGCTTGTTAGCAAGAGGAAGAGTTCCAAAGACTTTTTGGCAGGAAGTAGTAAACTGGAGCATTCATGTTTTGAACAGAAGTCCAATTTTTGCTGTTCAAAATATGACACCAGAAGAGGCTTGAAATGGGAGAAGACCAACCGTAGATCACTTTAGAATCTTTGGATGCAACGCGTATGCCCATGTCCCGGATGAGAAAAGGAAGGAACTTGATGACAAGGCTGAAAAATGTGTCTTTCTTGGTGTAAGTGAGGCATCCAAAGCATATAAATTATTCAATCCACTGACAAAGAAGATTGTGATCAGCAGGGATGTTGTTTTTGATGAAGAGAACATTTGGGAATGGAATAGGCAGCAGCCTACCCAAGTCCTTTATGACAATGATGTTGAACAGGAGCAAATTTCAGCACCTTGTATGCCCGAAAATTCATCGAATACAACTTCTACAGCCGCTGAAACCTCACCAACAGTTGTTGAAGTCAATGAAGAAGAGCTCAATCTCTTCGCCGTGTTAGAAGAAAGCCTGTTTGGATGGAAGATTATGAGGTAACTGGAATTGAAGATCCAATTACTCACTTTGCTTTCTTTTCAGACTGTGACCCTACAACTTTTGAGAGTGCTGTCAAAGAAGAAAAATGGCAAAAAGCGATGGATGATGAAATTGATGCCATTGAAAGAAATGATACTTGAGAGTTATCCGATCTTTCGAATGGACACAAAACCATTGGTGTAAAGTGGGTCTTTAAAACAAAGTTGAAAGAAAATGATGAAGTTGACAAGTACAAGGCACGCTTGGTAGCCAAGGGATACAAGCAACAATACGGGATTAACTATACTGAAGTTTTTTCTCCAGTTGCAAGACATGACACAATCAGATTGGTGGTTGCATTGGCGGCGCAGAATTCTTGGCCTATTTTCCAGCTAGATGTCAAATCGCCATTCTTGCATGTAGAGGTGGCCACGGGCCGGTTTTGGCCCGGAACCGGCCCGGTCAAACCCGGGACCGGCCCGTTGACCGGGCCTGCGGTTCCGAACCAGAACTGGCCCGGTTCCACAAAAAAAAAAAGGCTGCAGCAGGCGAGGCGGCCAGCAGCTCGACCTCGCCGGCAACTGGCGAGGCCGGCCTCGCCCGACGCCGGCGAGGTCGAGCCTCGCCAGATCTGGCGAGGGTTCGACCTCGCCGGCGTCGGGCGAGGCCGGCCTCGCCAGTTGCAGGCGAGGTCGAGCCTCGCCGGCGTCGGGCGAGGCCAGCCTCGCCTGCAACTGGCGAGGCCGGCCTCGCCCGACGCCGGCGAGGCTCGACCTCGCCTGCAACTGGCGAGGCCGGCCTCGCCCGACGCCGGCGAGGTCGGCCTCGCCCGACGCTGGCGAGGTCGAGCCCTCGCTCGATCTGGCGAGGCCGGCCTCGCCCAGCCCAGGCGAGGCCGGCCCTCGCCCGACGCCGGCAAGGCCGCCCTCGCCTTAGGCCGGCGACCTCCGCCGGCCCCTGCTATGGCCGGCGGAGGAAGGAAAAAAAAAATGAATTGGCCTGTTCCGGTTCATGCTTGGCCACGAACCGGAACCGGCCGGTTCCGAACCGTGGCCATGTCTACTTGCATGGGTACTTGGAGAAACAGGTATTTGTCGAACAATCCCCTGGTTATGTCAAGCTTGGAAATGAGCATAAAGTTTACAAATTGAAGAAAGCCCTTTATGGGCTAAAACAAGCCTCACAGGCTTGGTATAGTTGCATTGAGACTTATTTTCTTAAAGGTGGTTTTCGAAATGTCCCTATGAGCATACACTTTTTGTTAAGATTGGAGATAAAGGGAAAATGCTCATTGTGTGCTTGTATGTTGATGATCTTATATTTACTAGAAATTGTGATGCCATGTTTAAAGAATTCAAGAAGTCTATGATGGATGAGTTTGAAATGTCTGATCTTGGTATGATGCATTACTTTCTTGGCATAGAAGTGGTACAATCGAGTGATGCGATCGTCATTTCTCAAAAGAAATATGTGGGAGAAATTTTGGACAGGTTTCAGATGAAGGATTGTAATCCGGTAAACACTCCGGTTGAGTTTGGCATAAAGCTACACAAAGATCATGAAGGGAAGAAGGTTGACAGCACACTTTACAAACAAATTGTGGGCAGTTTGATGTATCTAACTGCAACAAGACCAGACATAATGTATTCTGTGAGTTTAATCAGTAGATATATGGAGAATCCTACAGAAATGCATTTGTTGGCTGCCAAGAGAATCCTTCGTTACTTGCAAAGAACTAGAGACTTTGGTCTATTTTACAAGAAGGGTGAAAAGTCCAATTTGCTAGGGTTTACTGACAGTGATTATGCAGGAGATCAAAATGATAGGAGGAGCACTTCGGGTTATGCTTTTATGTTTGGGATAGGTGCTATTTCGTCGTCATCCAAGAAGCAACCAATTGTGACCTTGTCAAGTACAGAAGCCGAATTTGTTGCTACTACAGCTTGTGCTTGTCAAGCTATTTGGCTAAGGAGAATTCTTGAGGAGTTGCAATTCAAGCAACCAGGAGCTACTAAAATTTTTTGTGACAATAGCTCAGTAATCAAACTCTCCAAGAATCCTGTGCTACATGGAAGAAGTAAGCATATTGATGTGAAGTTTTATTTCTTGAGAGATCTTAGCAATGATGGAACAATTGATCTAATCTACTGCAAGAGTGAAGATCAGGTTGCTGATATATTCACCAAGGCCCTCAAGATGGAGTTGTTTGTGAAGCTCAGAAGGTTACTAGGTGTCCGCACGCTGAAAATAGTCAAGGCTTTAAACTGAATGTTAGCAAACATCAATTTAAGGGAGGGATTGTTGAAATAATAGTTATTTTCTGCACGTTTAGCTGATGATTTGTTTCTTAGTTGTCCTAGTCTTTAGGAGTTAGTGGAGTAATTGGTTTATGCAGATCATGGGTGGTTATGGTCCTATTTTTGGTGGTGTTTCTGTCATGTATTGCCTATTTTTTGAAAGACTTCAAATTCTAAATGATCAGAGAGCCTTGGCCTCATCTGTCCTCTTCTTTAGATATTTTCACGCTTCAGTTTTTTATTGTTCTTGAGTTTTCACGTCGACCTCGCTTGGGGCAACCAGCGAGCCAAGATATCCCAAGGTGGTCAGCTTCTCACCCTCTCCCTCGACAAGTACTCTGGCTCCGGGTTTCAGTCCAAGGATGAGTACCTCTTTGGCCGCATAGACATGCAACTTATGCTCGTCCCCTGCAATTCTGCTGGCACCGTAACCACCTACTATGTATGTGTCTTCATTCATTCAATTTGCATGCGTGCTAATAATTCTGTCCTACTTAATTAGCATCGACAGAGATCATTAGATTGACAACATTCTTTTGCTACGCAATATATGCAGTTGTCTTCTCAAGGGCCAACGCATGACGAGATCGACTTTGAGTTCCTGGGGAATTTGTCGGGCAACCCCTACATTGTGCACACCAACGTATTCACTCAGGGCAAAGGCAACCGCGAGTAGCAGTTTTATCTCTAGTTCGACCCAACCAAGGCCTTCCACACCTACTCCATCCTCTGGAACCCTCAACGCATCCTGTATGTTCATGAATCATTCTTATGCATCAAAGTAACAACTCTCTAGCTAAACCTAAACATACACTAATGCATTGCTTTATATAATATCTATCAGTTTCTTGGTGGACAATGTGCCTATACGAGAATTCGCCAACAAAGAATCGATGGGCGTCCCATTCCCAAACAAGCAGGCCATGAGGATTTACTCGAGCCTGTGGAATGCAGACGACTGGACCACCATGGGTGGGCGCGTCAATGTTGGGTCAATAAGAAGGTCACTCAATACAAATCAAGCTCACAAGACAGAAACTATACGTAAAACAGAGGAGATTATGGAAGTGGAGGACTTTTTTATTCAGCGCACATTTTGAGAATACAAAACAGCAATAAATAGAATTCACAAAACGTAAAATCAGCAACTAAGCTAGATATGGCTCCTAAAAATCTGCTAACAATCTAATTTATTGTTGACTAAGTAACTAGCGAACTGCCTCCTAAAAATAAGGAACTCAACTTTGAATCACTTCTTAACATCCTCCCTTGATTCAAAGTTAGTTAAACCAAGTTGACTTCTAAGTTCTTCAAACCTCTCACGTGATAAAGCTTTAGTTAACACATCAGCTACCTGCTCTTCTGTCCCACAAAAATCCAGCTTAACTTCATCTCTAGCTACTAGCTCCCTCACAAAATGATGCTTAATCTCTATGTGCTTGGATCGACCATGGAAGACTGGATTTCGACTCAAAGCTATGGCTGAAGCACTATCACACTTTATAACAATGGCCTCTACTTGTTCCTGACCTAGCTCACTTAAGACCCTCCTTAACCAAATTGCCTCATAAGCTGCTCCTACTCCAGCTATGTATTCAGCTTCACAAGTGGACAAGGCAACTGTTGTTTGCTTCTTAGAACTCCACGCTACTGCTCCTGAGCCCAAGGTGAAGCAGTAACCAGATGTGCTTCTTCTATCTTCAATGCATCCAGCCCAATTACTGTCTGTATACCTCAACAACTTCAACTCAGACCCTTGCTTGTATAAAATTCCAAGATCAGTGGTGCCAGCAACATACTTAAGAATCCTCTTTACTGCTCCTAAGTGATGTTGTGAAGGATTATGCATGAACCTTGATACAACACCTACAGGAAAGGCTATATCTGGCCTAGTACGAGTGAGATAAATAAGCCCTCCTACAAGACTCCTAAACATGCTTCCATCAGCTACTGGTGAACCATCCTCCATCTGCAATTTCTCGTTCATATTCATAGAGGTTGTAGACCATTTGCAGTTACTCATGTTGAATTTGTTGAGCATATCTTTTGCATACTTTCTCCAAATTACGAATAGACCACCTTCCATTTGCTGAACTTCAATTCCCAAAAAATAATGAAAAAGGCATAGATCCGTCATCTCGAATCTACTTTTCATTGCTTGTTTAAAGTCTGAAATTGCAGTAGCATTTGACCCACAATATACTATATCATCCACATAAATACACACCACCAACAGATCTGCGACTCCATTTTTCTTCACATATAGTGCTGGTTCGCTGCAACTTCTCACAAAGCCACACTCCATGAAATATTCATGGATTTTCAGGTACCATGCTTTTGGTGCCTATTTTAAACCATATAGAGCCTTGTGAAGCTTGTACACTTTGTCCTTCTTTTCCTTTACAACAAATCCTTCAGGTTGTGTGACAAATACCTCTTCCATTAACTCGCCATTAAGAAAGGCAGATTTGACATCAAACTGATACACTTTCCATCTCATATGAGCGGCTAACGCCAGGACTAATCTTACCGTTTCAAATCTGGCTACAGGTGAGAACATCTCCTTTACATCTACACTTGGGATCTGTGAGTACCCTTTGGCCACCAACCTTGCCTTGTGCTTATGAATTCTCCCATCCACACAAAACTTTGTCTTGAAAACCCACTTTAACCCAATTGCTTGTTTTTCTTGTGGCAAATCCGTAAGTTCCCATGTGTGATTCCTCTTAATAGCTTCTAACTCTTCCTTCATTGCATCTTCCCATTCTTTTATACCAATTGCATCTTCATAAGAGCCCGGATCAACTGTAAAGAGAGCAAATGTGCAAGACTCAAAGATTTCCCTCAAGGAGCGCACCTTTTGTGGAGGTGTCTCTGAACTGGAAGTTGCTGCTTCTTCGAATCTTCTTGAGCTTCTTGTGGTCATCCTCCTTGGTGGTGTTTCATTTGAACTTGTTGTATCCGAGCTTATTGAAGATTCACCAGCACCGACACTGCCGCGTGCATGTGCACTTTCTGACTGAGTTTCATGCTCCTCATCTTCGGTACCTTCTTCATCTATCAGGTGTATCGCTTCCCTCTTCTCCTTTCCCTTCCAATTCCATCTTTCCTCCTCATTGAACTTCACATTTCTACTAATGAACACTCTTTCAGTTATAGGATTGTACAATCGGTATGCTTTACTTTCCGTACAATACCTAATGAACACACACTTTTCTGATTTTTCATCCAACTTCTTTCTATCTTGCTGATTTTTCATAACATAAGCCACACATCCAAAAATTATCAAATGACTAACAGTAGGTTTAAAGCCACACCACATTTTAAATGGGGTCTTCTTCGTCACTACCTTGGTTGGGGATACGTTGAGAATGTAGACAGCAACGTGAACTACCTCTGCCCAAAAGAGATTAGGCATGTCTCTCGATTTTAGCAAGGCCCTAGCCATCTCCACCACTGTTCTATTTTTCCTCTCCACCACACCATTTTGTTCTGGTATATAAGGTGTTGTAAGTTGCCTCTTTATGCCTGCTTCTTCACAAAAATGATTGAATTCTGTGGAAAGAAATTCACCTCCCCTATCCGATCTTACCCCTTTGATATTTTTCCCACTTTGCTTCTCAACAAAAGCTTTAAACTTCTTAAATGTTTCAAGTGCTTTAGACTTAACTTTGAGGCAAAAAACCCAACTCATTCTACTAAAATCATCAATCAACATCATGAAATACTTACTTCCACCCAATGAGGTTGTACTCATTGGTCCACAAAGATCCATGTGCACCAGCTCCAATGCATCGGTGGCTCTCCAGGCTTCTTCTTTTGGAAAGGACTTCTTGCTGTGTTTTGCAAAAATACATTCCTCACATTGCTTGTATTTGTCACCTATTGTTGGCATCCCACTGACCATTTCATCTATTGACAGCTCCTTCATACTTCTACAATTCAAGTGGCTATATCTCATGTGCCATAGTTCTGAGGAACTGATTGCTACCATACTAAGCTCTTCTATTGCTGTAACCTCAAAAGGAAACATAAGACTTTCTGTCATTGCTACTCAAGCCACCAATTGTCCTCCTTCTTTGTCTCTAATTGTGCAAGTGTTGTTGTCAAAGAGAACTATAAATCCTGACTTCAGCAATTGGCCTACACTCAACAGGTTGTGAGCCAATTGAGGTGCGTACAAGACATCCCTGATCAACTTGTTTCTTCCTTGATGTGTCTTGATAAGTATTGTGCCTTTTCCCTCCACCTGAATTTTGTAGTTGTTCCCAAGACTAATCATTCGTTTCTGAGACTCATCCAAGTCCTTGAATAGTTCTTTCACTCCGGTCATATGATTGGAGCAGCCACTGTCCACAAACCAAATGGACCTCTTGGTTTGTGTTGTCTCCTCATGTGCCATAAACAGGTAACACTCTTCTTCCTCCTCTTCTTGTTCCTCAGCATCAGCAAATTCTGCCTGGTTAACCTTTACCTTGCAATCTTTTGCAAGATGTCCTACTCTGTTACAATTGAAACATCTTCTCGTTTCTTGTTGTGCGTTTCTGCCTCTGCCTCTACCTTGCGTCCCACTTCTTCTGTTTCCTCTCCCTGAGCTTCCTGATCCTCTCCAATTTCCTCTTGAATCGCAGTTAGCTTGGAACGCCCTTTCATCAATTCTCTCTCCAGCTCTGTTGATTCTATCTTCATGAGCAAGAGGAGAACCCATCAAGGCATCGACAGACATGGTTGTTAAGTCTTTTGATTCCTCAATTGCTGCCACTACGTGATCAGATCTTATTGTCAAGCTTATGAGTATTTTGTAAACAATGGTTTCATCTGAGATCTCTTCTCCATATGATCTCATTTGATTTACCACTGTCATGCCTCTTGAAAAGAAATCTTGAATGGACTCTCCACCATTCATCTGTAATGTCTCAAAATTTCTCCTCAAGGTTTGCAGCTTCACTGCCATGACCTTGGTTGTCCCCTGAAACTCATTTCTCAAAGCCTCCCATGCTTCTTTTGCTGTTTCCGCAGCTGAAACTCTAGAGAAGATAGTTTCATGCAGCCCCTATTGGATAAAAAAAAGAGCTTTGGCATCTCTTTTTTTCAGCTCCCGCATTCTGCCCTCTTCTTCATTATTTGGCACACCAGCATCCACAATCTCCCATAGGTCTTGAGACCTAAAGAGAGTCTTCATCTTAATACTCCAAAACTCATAGTTTTCACCCTTGAAAATGGGTATCATCGATTGCTGCGAGTTAGATCCATTTGCTACCATGCTGATTTGCAGTAGAGACCTTCAACCTGGCTCTGATACCACAATGTTGGATCAATAAGAAGGTCACTCAATACAAATCAAGCTCACAAGATAGAAACTATACGTAAAACAGAGGAGATTATGGAAGTGGAGGACTTTTTTATTCGGTGCACATTTTGAGAATACAAAATAGCAATAAATAGAATTCACAAAACGTAAAATCAGCAACTAAGCCAGATATGGCTCCTAAAAATCTGCTAACAATCTAATTTATTGTTGACTAAGTAACTAGCTAACTGCCTCCTAAAAACAATGAACTCGACTTTGAATCACTTCTTAACAGTCAAGACCGACTGGACTCAAGCTCCTTTCACCGCTCCCTACCGCAACTTCAATGCCAATGCTTGTGCATGGTCAGCCGGGGGCCCGGGAAGTCATCCTGCGCTTCCATGACCACCACCAGCTCGACCACTTCTGGTGGCGACACATGGCAGACTCAGGCGCTGGACACTAGCGGAAGGTAGAGGCTCGAGTGGGTGCAGAAGAACTTCATGATCTATAACTACTGCACCGACTTGAAGCGCTTCCCTCAGGGCCTCCCTCCCGAATGCAAGAACTGAGAGCTGAAATTTGAGAGAGCCTAAGAGATTTTCTTGCACATGTGTTCTGATTAATTAGCGTGTACATTGCCAAATCGTTTCTTCTTTTTGTAAATTGAGCTACAAGAATTAATGAAAAACAAATCGTTGGTGGATAGCTGGCTAGCCTTGACTTCGTTTCTTTTCCCCCCTTAGGTAAACAAGTTGGGTGGGTGGTGACCAGAGACCAGCGTCCAGCCATGTTCGATCTTGAAACTGACGCCCTTGATTAAATACCGAAGGGAACTAATTTGGTCCCGGTTCCAACAACTCGAAACTAGGACTAGACCAATTGAGCTCTGATTCCGATCTTGGAACTGGTCTACGTACTTCTGAACAAACAGAGTTTTTCCATTGGTTTTCTTAGAAACGTTCCTCCCGTTGGGCCCTAGTCCATTAGTCTCTTAAAATCTCTTTTAGAGCTAATAAAATTATGATAGCTGAAGTTCTTACTATGTTTTAGTTCGGTTAATTACTTATATTTGGAAATTGACGTTAAAAGATTACTTCCATTTTAGCATCATCCATGAATGACCTGTCTGCTTATTGATTGGGAGACCAAAGGGTAAACCGACAAAAATATTCTAATCTGCTTGAGGCGTGTGTGCACGAACTTTATGTTAATCAGTTGTAATTGTTTCCCAAGTGGGAAGTCGATTTCAAAAGCATATCTTCACACACCGGCCCAGATGCACAATCATTGCACCACAACCACGCATAGAAGGAAGATTGGCATGCAAGAAGACTCATCCTCACCCACTTTGATGATACAAGAAGGCCAACATTTGCCACCCACCTAGAATGACAGCTCGTGAAACTCCGAATTATGACTGCCTCCTTTCAAAATAATTTTAAACATGATATGTTGAGATGCTCGCATGAATTGTATTAGAAAAGGTTCCACATGGTTCGGACTAGGACTCTCTCTCGTTGATTTCCCCAGGAGAAGGTATTGTGCTTTTGTTGTGGGCACCCAACATTAACGCAGTTTTCAGGCAGCTTTTATGGTTCGGTTTGACGAAAAGACCAAGGATGAAAGTGGCATTCAGATGTAGCAACGCAGTCTCGATGGCAACCTTCATTGTTCGGTCTAGAGAAAGAATCCCGAGGTGAAGGTGGGTGTTATGCTTACCAATGCAATCCCGATGTCAACTTTCATGGTTTGGTCTAGAGAAAAGACCAGTGATGAAGGAAAGTAGAGATTAAGTTGAGACATGTTAAATATGTCTTGAATTTATGTACTCGGTCCGGTTTATGACCCGACCCGACATATTTTTGTGCGACCCGAAAGTGGAAAGGAAATTGAGATTTGGTTCGCGACGCGAAGGGTTGGGCCCGTGAGGTTTTCTCATTGTAGAACAGAGAGAATTTATTTCAGAGAGTTTTTTGTGAGCCGTGAGGGTTTTGTCTTTGTTTTTCGACTTCTGAAATTTTGTACTCTCTCTTTGATTATAGTGGAATTTTGTCGTGCCTCGCCCGTGGACGTAGATCACTTCGTGATCGAACCACGTAAATTTCTGGTGTTCTGTCTTTTCGTTTCCGCATCCGTTTCCAACAAGACATGTAGATGCAGAAAGATACTTGAATTAAGGGGGAACGGACCTAATACTAAGCTTACATATGAGGTGGAGATTATTGAGATCCACGTATGAATTATGTTAGAAAAAGTCATAAGAATAGAGAATTGATATGGTATGGAGTAGTTGATAATCTTAGTTGATTGATAACTTATTGGATTGAGATTTTGAATAAAACTTGATCAAACTGGATATATTACGGGCTCGGAGTTGGACTTCCACTTGGCGATATCCATAAGTGGAAAATTCGGGTATTCACTACGCGCTTCCAATACAATGAGATGGTTTCTCATGTCCATCAAAATTTTTTGAATCAAAAGTTTGGATAATCATGCACATAAAAAGTTAAACCACATTTTGATATTTTAGTCATATATAAAGCTAGAAAAAAGTAATTGATCTCAACGAAATAGTTTAAATGGGTTAGAAAAAGCAGTAACTTAATCGAGTAATGCGGTGTGTAATTGGGCATTTAAGAAAGTTAGTCATGTTAAATAGCATCTAATATCACTTAGTACATACCACTTATGTATAGTATCAAAGTTCATACAATATAGACATCATTGTATCATAATTATGATATGCATCTAGGAATTGTGCTGTGACATGTTGTAAGTAATTAACCACTTGGTAATGGGTGTTTTCTTAAACATGCACCACATTGAAATTGTACGGAATGCTTTCTAAAAGTTGTTGAAACCGTTGCTAACGGTTGTTAAAAGGTGTTGCAACGAACACCTTATTGAGATATACATCGTTCAATGCCACAGTTAAAAATGCCGCAAAGGATCATGCCAAATAGTCTTGTAGTGTCCCTAGCAATTTTTTTTGTTTGGTCAGGCATTTTGGGATAAGCTCTGGCCAGGAAATGAAGGTACCTAGCAGCAGAGGCATGCCTGGTTCCCTGAAGGCTCCATGACAAGATACACCTCCAAAGCAATAACCAAATGCCGGCTGGAAATATTTCAACTGGGTCAAGGTAATTTTTGGTGTGGTCGATACATATGCATCTGGCCAGGTCCATACACCCCCTGGAAAGATGGATAAGTTTTCCACCTTTGGAAACAAAGCAGAAGCAAAACACATGCAGGCAACCGCCACTCAATCCGTGTGCACGTACGTGTTGAGACACCCTCATCGAAAATAAAGACCTAAATTTTTTATAGAGAGAGAGAGAGATTCCTACGTATTCTTTCTTGTGGCTTTCGTTTTTGTCTCCCTTGGCAGGAATAGATGCGACTCAAAGCATGGGAATGTGACGTTATCTTATGGCACGTGCGGGTTGCCTGGCACTGGCACTGGCAGCTGCCCAGACACCCAAGCAAAGCATCACTTTAATCTGACAGCGTCACACACACTCCCACATCTCCAAGGAAAACTCAATGGAAAGGAAAGAAGATCGGGGCACAATGAGGAACTAGGGTTAGATAATATCTACTTAGGCGTGTGCGTACATCGCCGCACCAGCAAATTCCTCTAACCCTTCTCTAAATTTCCCATGCTAAGATTTCTCTTATATTCACTAACTGGTGATTGATCTTTTTCGTATATATCTCGATAACGATTTTTGTCGATGAATTTCCTACCTTGTCCTTAGGAATAATTACCAAATTAATATTAAAATTACTGTGCGGATACCAATTTAGTCCTAAACTTTTCAATTTTATCAACATAGTCCTAAACTTTTGTGTGAATTCCAATGGAGTCCTTCCGGTTAATGTTGTCAAAAATTACTGATGTCCTATATGGAACACTGACGCAAATAACTTGTAGATTATCACGTTAGCGATTTTCTTACACGGATAATTACAGAGTTTTCTCATGAAAATAAGCATACATTTTATTTTCAGAAGACTTGCGTCATCGGTGTTTGAATATTCAAAGAGTCCTTTTTGTTCAATGCATCATCTTAAACGTATCCGCTATTTTCAAACCAAGCCTGCTCACCATGACGAGTTCAATGAGCCAAGGAGTGTAGGGCGGAAATAAGTCTAGAGCGGCCACCACCACACCCGAATGAATGGGGCAACTGCAATAATGAGGATGCAGTCGATGGATGAATTGTTGAAAACCCATTCAAAGTCAAACCAGCCTTTACTAACGTTGAATGGGCAATTGCGTGATCTGATATAGTTTATGAAGCTAAGCTCTTCAGGACAGCTTCCCGGCTACTGCAAATCACCGCCTCGTGCAGAAGTTAACCAGACGCGCACTATCCATATATCAACACGGCATTTGGTCAGGTTTTATATCCTCTGTCTACAGCTGGAAGAAGCTCTCTCTCTCTCTCTGTAGAGTCAAACCTTTTTTAAACACTAAGAACACTCCTGGTTAACATGTATAAATAGCTTCTTCCCATGCACCCATCATATCCATCGCTCACAAAAGCCCTGTTTCAAGCTTCTTCTTCTCCTTACTGTTGTAGAGTGCCGAAAGATGAAGGTAGTTTTATTAGCGGTCTGTCTAGTCATGAGCTCTGTCATGATGATGGGGGCTCAAGCCGGTAATCTCTACCAGGACTTCGACCTCACCTGGGGCGGCCAGCGAGCCAAGATATCTCAAGGTGGTCAGCTTCTCACCCTCTCTCTCGACAAGTACTCTGGCTCTGGGTTTCAGTCCAAGAACGAGTACCTCTTTGGCCGCATCGACATGCAACTTATGCTCGTCCCCGGCAATTCCGCTGGCACCGTCACCACCTATTATGTATGTTTCTTCAATCATTAAATTTGCACGCGTGCTAATAATTCTGTCCTACTTAATTAGCATCGACAGAGATCATTAGATTGACAACATTCTTTTGCTACGCAATATATGTAGTTGTCTTCTCAAGGGCCAACGCACGACGAGATCGACTTTGAGTTCCTGGGGAATTTGTCGGGCAACCCATACATTGTGCACACCAACATTTTCACTCAGGGCAAAGGCAACCGGGAGCAGCAGTTTTATCTCTGGTTCGACCCAACCAAGGCCTTCCACACCTACTCCATCCTCTGGAACCCTCAACGCATCTTGTATGTTCCTGAATCATTCTAATATATCATAGTAACCATTCTCTAGCTAAACCTGAACACACACTAACACATTGCTTTATCTAATGTCTGTCAGTTTCTTGGTGGACAACATGCCTATACGAGAATTCGCCAACAAAGAATCGATCGGTGTCCCATTCCCAAACAAACAGGCCATGAGGATTTACTCGAGCCTGTGGAATGCAGACGACTGGGCCACCATGGGCGGGCGCATCAAGACCGACTGGACTCAAGCTCCTTTCACCGCTTCCTACCGCAACTTCAATGCCAATGCTTGTGCATGGTCAGCCGGGAATTCATCCTGCGCTTCCATGACCACCACCAGCTCGACAACTTCTGGTGGCGGCACGTGGCAGACTCAGGCGCTGGACACTAGCGGAAGGCAGAGGCTCGAGTGGGTGCAGAAAAACTTCATGATCTATAACTACTGCACCGATTTGAAGCGCTTCCCTCAGGGCCTCCCTCCCGAATGCAAGAACTGAGAGCTGAAATTTGAGAGAACCTAAGAGATTTTTTAGCACGTGTTCTGATTAATTAGCGTGTACATATTGGCAAATTCTTTTGTTCTTTCTGTGAAATGAGCTACAACAAATAATGAAAAACAAATCGTTGTTGGATAGCTGGCTAGCCTTGACTACATTTCCTTTTCCCCTTTAATAGGTACACCGGTGGGGTGGGTAGTGACTAGAAACGAGCATCCGGCCAAGTTCGATATTGAAACTGGCGTTGTCGATTGAATTACGAAGGGAACCTATTCGGTCCAGGTTCCAACGGCTCGAAACTAGGACTGGGCCAATCAAGCTCTGATTACGACCTTGGAACCGGTCTACGTACTTCTGTTTTTCCATAGGTTATCTTAGAAACGTTTAATTCTTAGAGATTCCTCCCATTTGGCCTTAGTCCAATATTAGTCTCTTTAAATTTCATTTAGAGTTAATAAAATTATGATAACGGAAGTTCTTACTACGCAGGAAATTGACGTTGAAAGATAATTTTTACTTAGTTCCACTTTGGCGTCATCTCATCCATGGATGACCTGTCTGCTTATTGCTTGGGTGACAAAAGGGTAAACCGACAAGAATATTTAATCTGCTTGAGGCGTGTGTGCACAAACTTTGAGTTAATCAGTTGTAATTGTTTCGTAAGGAAGTCGATTTCAAAAGCATATCTACGTACAGCTGCCCAGATGCATATTCATTGCACCACAACCACGCCAAGAAGGAAGATTGGCATGCGTCTATGTCAGCAGTCTCATCCTCACCCACTTTGATGATATAAAAAAACCAATATTTGCACCCCCCCCCCCCCCCCGCCTTGGTATGAGAGCTCCTGAAACTCCGAATTACGATGCCGTCCATTCAAAATAATTTGACACATGCTACTTTGAGATGTGATGAACGTAAAAATTGCATTAGAAAAAAACCATCATCAAAAAATCGATGTGTTGTGGAGCAATGAATAATTCTAGTTGCCTCATAAGTAATTGGCTTAAATTTTTTAGCGAAGGCAAGTCTAACAGGATATATTGACGGGTTTGGAGTTGGCCTTCCCCTTGGTGATTTCCCCTTGTAAAGGTGTCAAGCTTCTGTTGCACGTTCCCAACATTGGTATTAGAGCCAATGGTTGATTGATGATCCACTCACAATGTGAGTCTAGTGAATATCTCAAAGAAGTAATTTTGTGATTAACACAATTTTTGGCAGCTTTCATGGATCGGTTTGACGAAAGAGACCAAAGATGAAGGTGACGTTGCAATGCAGCAACGCGATCCCGATGCAACCAGTAATGCCACTTGTATTTGGGAGTTTAAGAAAGTTGGTAATGTTGAATAGCACCTAATAAATAACCAGTTACATCACTTAGTGCATACCACTTTTGTTTGTAGATTGGTATAAAAGTTCATATGATATAGACGTCACTGTATCATGATTGTGCTATATATGCGCTCAAAATTTGTGCTATGAAGTGTTGTAAGTAATTAACTTCTTGGTGATACTTATTTTTGTAAACATGCACCGCATTAAAACCGGACGGAGCGCTTTCCAAAAGAGTCGAAGGGATTGCTAACGGTTGTTAAAGGCGTTGTCCTTTTGAGGTGTTTGTCGAACACCTTAATGAGATATACATCCTTATATTTAAAACTGCCATAAAGAACCATACCAAATATACTTAGTGTTCCCAGCACTTTCTTTTTTGGCCAGGCATTTTGGGAAAAGCTCTGGCCAGGAGATTAAGGTACGTAGCAACAGAGGCATGCCTGGTTCCCCTAAGGCTCCATGACAAGATAATCCTCCAAAGCAATAACCAAATGCCAGCTGGCAATATTTCATTACCGTATTAATCAATTTTAAAGGGTCAAGGTAGTTTTTAGTGAGGTTGACATATGTGCATCTGGCCAGGTCTATACATACACCCATTGGAAAGACAAATAAGATTTCCACCTTTACAAACAAAGCATAAGCAAAACCCATGCATGCAACCACTACTCAAGCTGTGTGCACGTACGTGTTGAGACACCCTCATCGAAACAAAGACCTTAATTCTTTATAGAGAAAGATTCCTACGTATTCTTTCCCTTGGCTTTCGTTTTTGTCTGCCTGGGAAGACGCAAATGCGGCTCAAAGCATTGGAAAGTGACGTTACTTTTATGGTCTGTGCGGGTTGCATGATCTGGCAGCAGCGTAGACCGAAGCAAAGCATAACTTTGATCTGTCAGCCTGTCGCACACGCATCTCCGAGGAAAACTCCAAAGGAAAAAGATAAAGATCGATGCATAATAAGGAACTAGGGTAGATCATATCTACTTGGCGTGCACAACCTAATTGCTCTAGCCCTTCTCTAACTCCATCATGCAAAGGTACTTCTCATATGCAGAAACTGGTGATTGATCTTGTTCCTATATGTCGATAATGATCATGGTAAACGATTCTCGAGAGTTAAAGATGTCGTAGAAGTTTTTTTTTTTTTGGTAAGGATTGTCGTAGAATTTTTTGTCTTGCCCTTCTAACCAAAAATGCCCCCTACGTCGCATTGAAGAGTTACTCAAATACACGGGTAGTTACAATACTTTCTCGTACAAATGAGCATACACGTTATCAGGAAACTTCCACTTTTGATGTTCGAATGTCCGAGAGTCGGTTTTATTCAGTGCAGCCTCTTAAACGCATACCCTGTTTCCAAACCGAGCCAGCTCACCACGATGAGCTCAACGAGCCAAGGAAACCAAGCCTTGAGCGGAAAATCTGGCCAATTCAATCACTCCTCGTCGGGAAAGGTCCACAGAGGCCACCACCTAATGAATGGACAATTGCCTTAATGAGGACGCAGTCGGAAATGTTGAAAACCCATGAAAAAGTCAAACCGACCTTTGCTGACGAGATAGGCATTTGATTTACATATATTTAAGAGATGAACCCTATAGGACGGTGCAAGTGCGTAGAAATATTGTTAAATTATGTGATTTGATATAATCTATTAAGCTAAACTCTTGACGACACCTTCCTGGCGAGTGCAAATGCCACTAAAGCCGACATATGATGAACATTTGATAAAAATTCATATCCTCTGTCTACAGCTGGAAGAAACCTTTTTTAAACACTAACAACGCAGATTGACATGTATAAATACCTTTTTCTCATGCATCCATCACATCCATCGCTCACGAAAGCCCTCTGTCTCAAGCTTCTTCTTCTCCTTGCTGTTGTAGAGTGTTGAAAGATGAAGGAGGTTTTAGTAGTGGTCTGTCTGGTCATGAGCTCTCTCGTGATGATGGGAGCTCAAGCCGGTGATTTCTACCAGGACTTCGACCTCACCTGGGGCGGCCAGCGAGCCAAGATATCTCAAGGTGGTCAGCTTCTCACCCTCTCTCTCGACAAGTACTCTGGCTCCGGGTTTCAGTCCAAGGACGAGTACCTCTTTGGCCGCATCGACATGCAACTCATGCTCGTCCCAGGCAATTCCGCTGGCACAGTCACCACCTACTATGTATGTGTCTTCATTCATTAGACTTGCACGAGTGCTGATAATATTATCCTACTTAATTAGCATCGACAAAGAACATTAGATTGACACCTTTCATTTGCTACACAATATATGCAGTTGTCTTCTCAAGGGCCAACGCACGACGAGATCGACTTCGAGTTCCTGGGGAATCTGTCGGGCAACCCATACATTGTGCACACCAACGTATTCACTCAGGGCAAAGGCAACCGCGAGCAACAGTTTTATCTCTGGTTCGACCCAACCAAGGCCTTCCACACCTACTCCATCCTCTGGAACCCTCAACGCATCCTGTATGTTCATGAATCATTCTAATTTATCAAAGTAACCATTCTCTAGCTAAACCTAAACACACACTAACACATGACTCTGTTTAATTTCTATCAGTTTCTTGGTGGACAATGTGCCTATTAGAGAATTCGACAACAAGGAATCGATGGGCGTCCCGTTCCCCAACAAACAGGCCATGAGGATTTACTCAAGCCTGTGGAATGCAGACAACTGGGCCACCATGGGCGGGCGCATCAAGACCGACTGGACTCAAGCTCCTTTCACTGCTTCCTACCGCAACTTCAATGCCAATGCCTGTCCATGGACAGCCAGGAAGTCATCCTGTGCTTCCACAACCACCACCAGCTCGACCACTTCCGGCGGCGACATGTGGCAGACTCAGGTGCTGGACGCCAACGGAAAGCAGAGGCTCAAGTGGGTGCAGAAGAAGTTCATGATCTATAACTACTGTAGCGACTTGAAGCGCTTCCCTCAGGGCCTCCCTCCCGAATGCAAGAAATGAGAGCTGAAATTTGACAGAACCAAAGAGATTTTCTTGCACGTGTTCTGATTAATTAGCGTGTACATATTGCCAAATTCTTTTGTTCTTTCTGTAAATTGAGCTACAAGCTAATATAAAATACAAATCGATCGTTACTCTATCAATTCCTTTTGTATTACGTAACCCAACACACGTAAAACCCCGAGGGCTTTGCCGAGTCGCCAAATCCATCGGGAAATTTCGTGTTTGATTTTGACTTGCACCATTGCTGGAAATCAAGTCACAAGAAAATAATCTCTTACGACTGTCTCTACCCCGGGGAAAACCGAAGCTGGAAGATTTTTTTCATCTTGTCCCCATAATAAGCAAGACGAGACAAAGGAACTATAGTTCCGGGTATTAACCATTTATCATTGGATTACATCAACCATTTCTGTCTTAAGTCAACCATTCACCGTCCACTGATAAAACGGAAGAACAACACGTGCGAATGATCAAACCAACATTCTATTACTCTTTTCTTTTTTAACTTTTGCGGATGTAGAAGGATTGTTTGCACGTTTAGACAAGCCCTTGTGTGAACGAAAAAATTAGTTCTATTTTTATACGTGACCTCATCAAGGTGCGCAGTCAAAAATAGTCATAGCATAGTGTCTTTTCAGATCCTCCAGATGTGAAAATCTTTTTTTTTTGGTAAGGTCTTTTCTTCTCTTAATTCAGGCTAGTCCTCCAGATGTGAAAATCTGTTGCTAAATAAAGCAAGAAGTGTTAGTTTCCACAGATAAATTAGGGAATTTGGTATCAACCTGTACACTTTCATCTTCTTTAGAGTGAAACCTTCCTGTAATTCTTATCTCTTCTTCTTGAGGCAAATCAAATTTAGCCAGCTCTATTTTTCCAAATTTCAACTCTCTTATCGCCAAAACAATCCTCCACACTTTTGTGTGTTTCTATATATATATATATATAATGTCCTCCTCTTGAATATCTGTGTACCATATGTAACATCATCTTCTAGGGCTTCCCGGATTGCGGAAAGCCTTCTGGGATTCTCGAGCTAATTATCCATTGATACGTGATTTGCAGAAGTGCCAGATATGTCTTCCCCAAGGCTTTTCCCGATTGCCTTACTTTCTTTGTTCCATTGTCTCATATCTGCCATGGCCGGGAATTTCTATCAAGACATCGATATCCTTTTTGGGGATTGGCGCTCTCAAATTCTCCAGAGAGGCGAGCTTGTCACACTCTCTCTCGATAAGGCTTCTGGGTCGGGATTCAGATCCAAGAACGAGTATCTATTTGGAAGATTCGACATGAGGATGAAATTAGTCCTGGGAGATTCCGCTGGCACGGTCACCACATTTTATGTGCGTGTACATATGCATTTCTCGTCAACCACAGTCTTTATTCATGCAATAGCAATACTATTTTACTGCTAAACCGTTCAATTTATAACCAATATTGCAGTTGTCTTCTCAAGGATCAACCCATGACGAGATCGATTTTGAGTTCTTGGGCAATTCATCAGGAGATCCATATATTGTCCACACGAACATCATCCTGCAAGGGAAAGGAGGCAAGGAACAAGAGTTCTTTCTGTGGTTCGATCCCACAAAGGACTTCCATTTGTACTCAATCGTGTGGAACCCTAAGAACATCATGTAAGATAACCTCTCTCCCTCGTACAAATCTTTTTCTTCAATAGTTCTAACATTGAAAGGATAACATATGGTTCACATATTTCTTGCTTGTACTGTATTGCCTAACCAACAATAATCAAGTTTTTTGAAGACATGAAGGCACCCAAATAATGTCAAATTCATTTGTTTGAAAAAAATGGCCAGAATTTTGGTGGATGAAGTTCCTATTAGGGTTTACAACAACTGGGGAATCAAGGGAGTCCGATATCCGACCGACCAACCAATGAGGATGTACTCGACTATATGGAGCGCCGAAGATTGGGCCACACAAGGCGGACGAGTGAAGACTGACTGGTCAAAGGCTCCGTTCACCGCCTCTTACAGGGGATACAATGCGAATGCCTGTGTCTGGCCGTCGTCGTCCTCGCATTGTCCCTCCAACTCAACGAGTCCAACGCCAGGCACTGCGTGGCAAAATCAAAAGCTCGGCGTTAAGGGCCGAAACATGCTTCGATGGGCACAAAAGAAGTACATGGTGTACAACTACTGCACGGACTTTAGGCGGTATCCTCGAGGCGTTCCTCGGGAATGCAAGAAATCGAGGTTTATGTAGGGAAAATTCGATCTATACGTGGGTTCATGAAAATGAGTTCATGGAACTGTTTGGTCGACCTTGTACCTACACTAATACAAATGCAAACAAAAATTTCGCTTCCTCCCCTATTTGTTTATATCTTATGGTGTATGTGCATAAAAAGAAAACATTTGTCTTGTTTTTGAGAACATTCGAGGATAGGAATATACGGGATTAATCACAACGGTCGGATTTTGAATGACCATGTGCCTTTTCTCTTCTTACTCAAGATGTTCTCCATGTATAGAGACAAAGAGGAGAATATGGTTCTGCTGAATAATTTCATTGATCGATGAAAAAAAATTAAGAAAAAGAAAAGTTTTGAGACAGTTATAAATGTAACTAAGAAGACTGGAAAAAATGTTTCATAAAAGAGTCATGTTAACAGTACACCATATTTAATAAAGAAACATATTCATTTCCAATGCAATGAATGCACATAAAACGAGAGAGACGTGCATTGAAAGCGACAATCTTTCTTTATTTAGAATTTGAACGTACAACTTTCCAAAAGATGTGTCTCAATTTCAACAAAATGTTAGACGAATGCTTTCGAAAATTAGATGAGCAAAAGCAGCGCAACCCTTAAACAGTCTTTCTTTCCATTTTTCATATCAAGGCCTTCCGTATTGACTCCAAAGTATGGACCCCTTTAAAACATGTGATGCCAAACGAATTTAACATCGGCACAGCTTGATCCATCACATGATCAGATCAGCACCAAACAAAAGACACTTTATCCAAATATATGCAGACTCAAATTCTATTGATGCGAGTCACGGGTTGGCGTTTGCCCCCACCGAGTCACTGACCCACGGCAACCAAACCTCCATCGCCACCCAACCCAAACGCGCATCCCTTTTGTTTTCTTCTGTCTAAGCCAAGAAATTGCCAGCTTGGCTTGAACTGGGCTGGGTGTGACCTTGACTTGAACCACATCACCTCCATTACCTTTTATTGCTTCCTGCGTTGCTTCCTCTCTCTCTCTCTCTCTCTCTCTCTCTCTCTCTCTCTCTCTTTATTCCATCTCTACTTTCACGAAGAAGACATTCGAGTTTTGCCAGCTTCACTACACACGCACACAGACCAACTTGCTTGCCTAGCTTGCATTTGCCAGCTCTCTCGCCCACCCTTTACAGCTCCTACATGCACCCATAAAATGCCCTCATCCCCCCTCCCTCTCTTCTCACCAGTCGACCCACTAAATCATCGCAACTTGACCCAAACTTCCCCATCTTTCTCCTCCAAAGCGCACACCGCTCTTTTAGTCCCTTCCGGTTTAAGTCGAGACGATGTCGCCCTCGATGAAGCTCTGCGTTTGTTTGCTTCACCTGGCCACGATCTCTGCCGTCACCTCTGCCGGCAACTTCTACAATGACTTCGACATCACCTGGGGCGACCGCCGTGCCCAGATACTCAACGGCGGCCAAGGCCTCATGCTCTCTCTCGACAAGGTTTCTGGGTCCGGTTTCCAGTCCAAGAACGAGTACCTCTTCGGAAGGATTGACATGCAGATCAAGCTCGTGGAAGGCAACTCGGCTGGCACGGTCACTGCATACTACGTAAGCCTTTTTCGTGAACCGTTCGCTCTTTGCCGTGCGTAGTAATCATGTGAGCCCTGCGTGCTTAAATTCTTTCGTTTCTCTTACATGACTCATGCAGTTGTCCTCTCAAGGACCGACGCACGACGAGATCGACTTCGAGTTCCTTGGCAATCTGTCCGGGAACCCCTACACACTGCACACCAATGTGTTCTCCCAGGGGAAAGGGAACAGAGAACAGCAATTCCACCTCTGGTTCGATCCCACCAAGGCATTTCACACCTACTCGATTGTCTGGAACGCTCGACGCATAATGTAATGTCCCAAAAGCTCATTGACGAGGACCTTTTTCCTCTCTATACAAACTTGAATACCGCACCGGTTGCTGACTAACCCGCGAATTCCTATTTCAGATTCTCGGTGGACAACATTCCCATAAGAGTGTTCAACAACTTGGAATCAATCGGCGTGCCTTTCCCAAGCAACCAGCCCATGAGGCTTTACTCTAGCCTCTGGGACGCCGATGACTGGGCGACAATGGGCGGCCGCGTCAAGACTGACTGGACGAAAGCACCTTTCACCGCTTCTTTCAGGAGCTTCAACGCCGACGCTTGTGTGGTCTCCTCCGGGTCTAGGTCCTGCACCTCGAAGTCCACCAATGGCTTACAGACGAGCGCATGGCAGGAGCAATCCCTCGACGCATCCGGCAGAAACAGGCTCCGTTGGGTGCAGCAGAAGTACATGATCTATAACTACTGCAGCGACTCCAAACGGTTCCCTCAAGGTCTACCGCCAGAGTGCAAGAGATCAAGGTTCCTCTGAAGCTGAAGCTGCATCAACTTCCGCTACCACAGTCGGTCGATTCTTTTGCGCAAGATGTGACGTAAATTAGTGAGCAAAATTCATTCATTATTCTTTCCTGTAACTACGAGTGATATCAATAATCAGGGATTTCCCCACCATTGTTGTATCCATAATCTCCTTGATGACCTCAATAATCAACATCATCTGAACGCTTGATGAATGTCGTGTAAAGTATACTTTCATGACCTGCTATGATGCCATGCTCTTTCCAAAGTATACATTCACAAGCTCGTTGTCAAAAACCTTAACCTAGAGAGTTAAAACCCAGCACCGCTGTGTTTTCAATGTCCCTT
The DNA here is from genome assembly GCA_031216285.1 of Syzygium syzygioides. Classification (NCBI taxonomy): domain Eukaryota; kingdom Viridiplantae; phylum Streptophyta; class Magnoliopsida; order Myrtales; family Myrtaceae; genus Syzygium; species Syzygium syzygioides. The sequence continues at coordinate 21,454,666 of CM062242.1, forward strand.
TCGCTAAAGCTCTGCTTTCCAAGGAGAGCAATCAAATGACAATATCACCTGGACCTGGAGAACCAATCTAGCTCCTAGTCTCTTCCAGTCAAGCTAAAAATTAAACATAAAGAAACGTTCGAATGGGTGAAAACTCCACGATAATCATCTGCCTCGACCATCATTTCTGAACTGAAAAGAACCATAGACTCAATAACTTGTACTGCACGACCTTCAGCCACGGTAGCAAAGGAGATGTAATGCATCATTCAAAATCGAAATCTATACAAAATTGTCAAGTATAGTTGATAGAGTCACAAAAAAATGACAACCCCACAAAGCACTCGGCATTTCAATTCAGTACACACACATTCAGACCATCTCGAGGGTTGTGAATCCCTCAGAGGAATTGTCGACATGATAGGGCAAATAAAATGCTCGACGGACCAACGGCTTCATTCCCTACTACATACACTACTTACTTATCTAGAACATACTCCAGGAGCACTATAGAGGATAAGAAATATAAAAACATATGCTGGTCGAGCCACTTGAAATTGCAAAGCAGAGACTACTGCCATCTCGGGACCTGTCACGCAATGAAAAAAAGCAAGTATTAGAGACATATGGACGTTAGAAGAATCAGCGTGCAAGATGCTTCTAAAGCCAAACGCAAGTGGCAAGAAAGATCCTAATAAAAATCCACATGGGCAATATCATCGTCCCTTGGTTAAATGGCTGTCGGAAGGCAGAGAGACCAGAACATACATGGAATTCGTAAGAGGAAATTGCAACTTCACTTAATGCTGCTGAAAATACCACTCAAACAAGAGGACAACTACTTCACTAACACTGGAAATCTTGTAGCTTGGGAAACTGCGACTCAACTAGCTTTTCATGGTTCCAAGTGGAAGTAAACCTCACAACAACGACTTTGATACTCGTACAATCAACAACATTGACTTACACAGGTGCATATCTCATAATTTTTAACAACTGAACAATTAACTACCAAAGCCAGATCTCATTTTTTCTACAGAATTAATCAATAAATGCAGCACTAGTTAACATCCCATGAGCTCTATCAAAGGGTCAACAGTCAATTCGTATCTTCCATTTTTCTTCCAGAACTTCATGACTCCAGTATGAATTGCCTATATTGTCCTCAAGAAAACATTATCAGAGCTCTGAAGTCAGTCATCACTTCCCTGGCCCACTTTACAAATCAAAGTAAAGTCAAGAAAGCCAAAATGTCCGTAAAAGATAGGACAAACAAACACCCAACGAGCTCCTCGATGTGTTCTCTGAACAAAGACTCTTTTAACCAAACCGCCTGATTGAATTTGGAACCTAATTACTAACAGCTCCAGTTTCCTACTTCATCAAATGGACGTCACGCGTATATACTGTCTACCTACTACATTTATCCCAGATTTCTCAGCAGAGGCCCAGCATGAACTCAATGCTTGAGTCAATTTCTACTACAAAACTTCTTAAAACAATGATGACAAAAATCACTTGAAACCACTAATTCAGGGACAATTCACAATCCCAGCAGAAGACATTCCTTCATTTGACCAGATTACAGCTGTCTCCCTAGGATTTACTACTTTACAAAGCCTAAAAGCCAACTAAACGAGCATTAACCATCAAAGGCAAGCTCAAATTTGATCTCTATTTTCCATCCCTATCATCCAGTCAACCAGGAGATGACATCATCCTTCGTTAAAATTGTTAATTACTTTCAACAACATACCGTCTCTGCACAGCAATTTCATTCTCTGCAATCTTGTCCCAGCACCGGCAAGATAACAGTTTCAAGCATTTCAAACTCACTTGACAATTTAATGAAATAGCTTGCGACATGGCATTGAAGCTTGATAAATTCAGTTTCAGAGCTCAACAACTTGTCAAACCTCATAGACCCTAGACTTTTCATGGGGTGTGTCCCAATCCGGTCCCAATTCTCAGATTTTCCATAAATAAATAGCAGTGCTACGGAAGTATCAGATACCCAACATTAATCCACACCAAGAATTTTCAGATTAACTAATGCGAGTGCCAAAGTTGAGAACTTTTTCTGCTCTCACAAACAAATAGGGGTCGAAAGCAAATGACCCTTTCCAAAAATACAAGAAAGAGAGGAACAAGAACTGAGCTTTAAACACCGCAATGAGGCTCCACAAACTGGGTAAAACTCCAGATTTCATATCACCAAACCTGAGACTTTCTTCACCGAAACCACATGCACCCAAGAGAGAGACGGGTAAAAAGCAGAAGAAAGCAAAGGAAAAATGCGTCTCTGTTTCGAAGGGAAGGAGCTCGAGAGAAGCAACCCCAGAGGCTTACCTCGGCGAAGCGAAGGGATTCTCCCAGAAAGCCATCGTCTTGCATGGGCAGGAACAGAGGCCATGGCCGCGAGCTTCGATAAATGGAGTCCCAGGAGACATGTATGAGCCCTAGGTTTATTCCCCCGGAACGACAGAGATTACTCACTGAGCTTTTCACTTTGACCCAATCGCCCCGCCTCCCCCTCCCTCTCCCTCTCTCTCTCTCTCTCTCTCTCTCTCTCTCTGTGTAAGCAGGCTGCAGGCCACAGAGGGAGTACCAAGAAGAAGACGAGGGTCTCTCAGTCCCTCCCCCTCTCTCCCTGTGCGCAGTCTGCACAGAGCAGGGGGAGTACCACGAAGACGACGACAGCGAGGGGCAGAGAGATAGAGAGAGAGAGAGAGAGTCAAAGCAAATGGATGCGGTCTTTTTTTTTTTTTTTTGGTCAGACTAGGGGTGGGTTTTGTGAGGCCACTTTCCGCAGGGTAATACGGTCTCTCTCTCTCTCTCTCTCTCTCTGTCTGGCTCTGTTCGCGCGTTGGGCTGGGCGGGTTTAAGGAGAGGTTTTCAGAACAAACCTCACGAATCGCGAGGCGAGGCGAAGGCTTTGCACGGCTCTCCCTCTTTCCGTTACTTCGCTCCGCCCTCCCCTGTTCCTGACAGGCTTTCTTTTTTTTTGTTTCTTTGATTGGTTTAGACTAATCTCTTCTCGGGCATTTACATTCAAGTCCCTCGTCTGTTGCTTATTCTGCGCGAATCCTCCAAACGTTTTGTTGGTAGCCGTTGGACTGTCAAAAGGTGATTCGTCCTCGTTGAACGGGATTAGAGGGATCGAATTTCCAATTTTTTAAACTGGGGACCGGACCACATGATCTGGTCCGACTCTAGGGTGGGTGAATGAAACCGGATGCCAACTCTCTCTCTTCTTCTTTTTCTTCTTCTTCTTTTTCTTCACCATCTTCGTTCTTCCCTCATCGAGAGCAGCACTTGCGCACGATCACGTTCTCATGCTCCCTCCACTCCAAGCTTGCTCATCGTCCCTTCTATGTAGCTCTCGATCTCAGCTCTGTCTCTCCCAGAGCTAAAGCTCGATCTCAGCTCCGTCTCTCGAGCCTCCCTCTCTCTTTGTTTCAGGGTCAATTGGGGAAGAAGGAGCGAAGGTAGCCTATACGCATTCGCTTAGTGATGGAAGCAAATGAGTCCTCCTCATCAAAGTGGGACAATGCAACGGCTTCGTCAAGTGAGGGCTAGAAGATCGGTAAAGAAGGAGGAGGAGGAGGCATGAACGAGAGGAATTACGGTTTTATTTCAGATTTGGGAAAGACTAAAGAGGCATGAAAGAGTTACGAAGATATTAGGGATTTTTCACATTTGTTGAAATAAAAAATATAATTAAAAATAAAAAATTTGATTCGGTCCAAGTGGTCTCGGTGTATAATTCCACACTTGCAACTAGGATCCAAACCGAGATTCACTGGTTCTAATTGCATGGAACCGGATCGTTGCCCCTAGGAATCACCTAAAGTCAACCGATTTGATCTGATCCGAGCGGTTCTCAATCCAAGCATTCCCCTAATCATCATGCTGCTTTTTTTTAGGAAAATGACACAAATAGTCAATAAATTTTGGTCTAATCTAATGTACAATGTCGTTCTTGAATTATAACTCAAAATGTAATATCACCCCCGAACTTTTAATTTGTTCGGGAATCATATTACACATTGGACCAAAATATAATAACCATATGTGTCATTATCCCTTTACTAGTTTAGTGTTGATATCACCAAAAAAATATAAATCAGTATACTCCTATCACATTTTTCCCAAATTCATTTTCGTACGAAGAAATTTCCAAACTTGTAACCGTGATAAATCTACAAAAATCTTATGACAAAATTGAGGCAGGATCAGGGATTTTAGCATATTCCGCAACACAAAAATTGGTTTAGGCAAATGCGGTGTGGGTTTCCCAAATTGAAATTTTTTGTGACACAAAAAATAATTTGAGATAAATATAGTACGGATGTACCTATTTATGATTTTTTGTGATGTAAAAAAATGTAGCGGGGCATACCAGTATAGGGTTATTTGTAATTAGTAACATTTTTTGAGTAAGCAAGTGAGAGGATACCTGACTAACTCCCCTCAATTTTTTTTCCTAAGAGTCACATCCACGATAAAACATTCAATATAAATCATAACTACTCAGTTCATTGTATGAGCCTATCATCGCTAAATTACCAACCTGCCAAAAGTCAAGAAATCTCATTGCATGAAAGACCTTTTACCTCCATCATTAGATAGACATTCACCCCTCATGACTATTGTAATGCCCTTTTCTTATAAATATAATAATCCTCAATGCGCTCGACTAATCTCTACGGACATATATAAATCACTTCATCCACGTGTCTCGAATAAAACTCTATCTAAAAAGTGATGTACTTCTTTCATGATTATTTTAAGCGGGAGAAATCATGATTCTAACACAGGAGTCATTATATTCTGCGATCTCCCAACTCGAACAATATTCTTAGGCGATGTATTCAGAGATGTTCATTAACAAGACAAGACTCGTTGGAGAATTAAGAAAAGCCAAGACTGGACTTGCAAAAGCGAATTCTTCTCCAAGTTCTATATTAAAGTTCAAGGTATAAACATCTAATCAATGGTAACATAAACATGATCAAAACAATCTTGGAGATCTCGAGATAATGTTCAATGAAGTGGTTTTCGTGAACCTTGGACGCCCATCTTTCTACTCAACAAATCGCCCCGGCGAATATTCAAACTTACACTAGTTATACGATTGAGAAGCAAACTTTTCTCAGTCCGATTACTTGTAAGCTTCAGCATCAATGGAGGTCTCGAGAAGAAATGGATTATCATAACAAGTAGTCAAATGGTGCTTTCTCGCAAGCATTGGACACTACATCATATAAGCATTTTTTTTTTGATAACCCAGGGAACCCCCGCACGGCCGACAGCCGGGGAGTAAACCCTGGGGGTAACACGTGCTAGCCACCACACACGTGCCACCAGTTAAGTCACCCTGCGGCACCCGAGATTCGAACACTCAACCTTTTGCGAGAAAAAGAGTGCGCGTTCTAGCAACGCCACCCAGGCGGGTGGTACTACATCATATAAGCATGTCGATTCCGTAAACCAATCTTTTACGATCCTAACATATCTCAATGGGGTTGTACGCATGATCAAGTGAGCTGCAGAAAGCACTTACAACTCGCAGCAGAGCTTACTGACGCAGGTAAAAAAGGGGTTTTTGCGAGTGTGCTGAAAGCTACAGCACATTGCATGTGAAATTCAGGACAGGACCATCACGAACCAGTGCCTCCCCTCCCTTGCTTTTACATCTGATTCCAACATTAAAAGCCGTTCTGGGTGTGTTTTTTCACCCTTTGTCAAAAAAAGTAGCAGAAATCTGTTTGCTTCTTTTGACCCCTCCATCCCCCACCAAAACTACCGCAGAGACTAATCAGACCCCCTCACCGGCTTTTGCCTCTGCACCCACCATTTGTGTTAATCAGACCAGATACTCACCATTTTTACCTTTCGCTAACGACCCAAGTTTGCTTTCTTTCCATTCTTCTTTTCACCTGTGACCGGCTTGATTACAAGAACAGGGAAGAAGAGAGGGGGAAGAAAGTCAATTTGCACAGTGTGATCTGACCCAAATGAATGAGCGCCAGCAAGCAAGAAGGGCAATAATAGATTTGGCAGAGTTCATTTTGTTCGGATCTGTGGTCAGCTCATCCCGTTTCCTCGTTAAAAACATTTACTTTTGCATCTATTTATGACAGGTTCCATTTTCGAATTCACAGTTTCTTCCGCTTTGTCACTTCTTTTGTTGTCCTCTAGTCATGTTCGGCTCTTTCTATGCGGCTTCTTTCTGTTTTCTGGTCCGTCATTTTTGGTGAATATTACATTATGGAAGGAAAATTTTCTCCCTATCGACTATAGTTAATAGTAGGGAAAATTGTCCAAAATGTCTTAAATCAATTGCATTTTTATCAATTTAGTCATAAACCTTTTTAAATTTTGTCAATTGAATTTTAAACATTTTCAGGTTTTGTCAATTAAGTCGATCCGGCCAATTTTGACCGGAAATTACCGACATAGATGCTAACCATCCTATATGGCACGGCCAGCGTAGGATGACCAACGCTAAAGTGAATAATTTTTAATATTTTTTTTTCAAATTATTTATTTATTCTTTCTTTTCCTTGTTTCTCCTCCCTTTTTCTTCCTTTAGCCGGTTGCTAAGCCTGGGCGATGCCGACGACCGGCCAAAGGCAACCAGCGGCAAGGGCGACCCTCATCGAGATTTGGCGAGGGCAACCCTCATCATTTGTTTCCTTTGGCCGAAAGCCAAGCCATCACTCATGCCTAGCGACCAGTTAGAGAAAGAAGAAAGGAGGAAAAAAAAAACAAATTAATAACAAATTCGAAAATTTATTAAAATTTGTCCACGTCAACGTCAGTCGTGCCACATAGGACGACCGGCATCTACGTCAGCAATTTCGAATCAAAATTGGCTCGATGGACTCATTTGGCAAAACGTGAAAAGGTTTAGAACTCAATTGGCAAAATTAAAAAGGTTTATGACCGAATTGATAAAAGTGCAATAGATTCATGACTTGTGGATAATTCTCCTATTCATAATGAACTATTTTCATTTTTCATGCAGTCATTATATATACTACGAGAAAAACAGCACATTAGAAATGATGAATAATAGAAACTTGTTTCTACAATTGTCGTTAATCGAAAAATGAGAAAGCGAGAGCACCAAGAAAAACTGGCCTTTGTAATTTATACAAGTTCAAACGAAAAGAAACTGGCGACTCTATACATGGCAAGTGTCTCGCGCGGCACGTATCGTAGACACATCTTCACATGCGCCCGTCCAAGAGTGAAATTCACGGTCTATAAACTTAGATCAGAAAATGTGTCTGAAATCGCCTTGATTTTAAGAAAACGGAATCCAATCTCTAATCTCTCACAAAAGTCTTTCACTTATTTCTTGTTTTGTCTTTTGAACACGGTTCGAGGTGGTCGTCAACGGTAATGGTTCTTTTTTTTTTTTTATGAATACGATTGGAGAGCCTCGATGGCCTAATGTCGAATCAAACACCATGAATTCGAACCCTCTTCGTGAACCGGACCGGAAATCGTTGACGGGTTTGATCTCAAGCCGAAAACCATTCGGCTGTGAAGACGAAGGCTGTCTCGCCCGGCGCTCACCAGCGCCGGAGGCTGCGACTGCAGGCGACAGTGACCGTGGCCGCAGCTCAACGGCGGCGATCAGGGGGGCCTATGCGTGGCTTCAAATCTCGAAACAAAACCGAGAAAGCCAAACGACATTTGTCGTCCATGGGAACGAGGTGATGGCTTGGAGTATATAAGGGCACAGGCCGGACGGACGACATAGATTCGCTATCTCTTTGGCCGCAAGCTATCAAACTTGGGACGTAGGTCGGCCCTCCTCGGCCACTGCCACATACTTTCAAACTTGGGAGAAAAAGGGTAAAGAAATGACAGAGGAAATCCAAACCCGAAGGCCGGACGAGTCGCTTAGACGAGGAGAAAAAGAAGGTGCGAACGCGAGATCAGCAAACACGAACGGGAAAACAGAGTGTCTCTTTGTCTGGTCGTTTCCGCTGCCGACCTCTTCTCCTCACAGGGTGTCGAAAAAGAAAGACCTTTCGAAGGGGTGTTTCCATCCCCATCTACCCTTCTTTCCTTCCCTTTTCGGCGACCCAAACGAAAGGACTCCGAGGCTTGCACAACCACCAGTCAATCGCTTCTCGTTTCTCCTGTTCTTTTCTCCTTATCGATCCTTCCTTTTCTATCGAATCATGCCATCGAGCTGCTCCGGAAATTGGCGAATCGCATCGTAAACGGTTCTCAATTCTTTCTGGCCGTTTCTCCTCTGCTTGGGGACTGCCATCACACAAGCATCATCAAGATCAACCACCCTTCAAAGGTGCTGCCCTCTTTCTTTCTTTCTTCCCCCATCATCGCCTGCATCACCCTCCACTGGCTCTCTCTCTCCACTCTTCTCTGCCTCCCCTGTAAAAAATTTAATATCAATATCGTTCACATCACTTCAATCCTTTCGTTATGGGCATTTAATTATCAATTTATCAATTTGCTGTATGGATCGATTCTCGCCTTTTTTGTCTTCACGATCTCAAACTCACCCACTTGGTAATTGTTTAACGTTGCAGGGGGGTTTGTGATCTGGACTCGCTCGGGAAGACAGCGAGTGGTTTCGTTGGGTCGAGCCGGTTTTTTCTTGGATCTCAATCCTCTGTCTTGGGTTGAAACTGCCAAAAGCTCCTAGAAAGAGAGAGAGGGAGGGAGAAGCTTTGTGGTGTGCTTTGATGGAGGAGGCTTCTAACGGGAAAGTGGCGGAGACGACCCTGAAGGAGGTTGCAGAAACAGGGGACGTGGGAGCTTTCGAGGAAGATAGCGAGTCCAACCACAAAGTCGAGGCCCGGTCAGTGATAGGAGCGCCGGTCGTGGATGGGAATTCGGGGGAAGCAACGGAGACCCGGCGCGAGAAGGAAGCGAAAGACTCGAGCTCGAGCAGCAGCTCGAGCAGCAGCAGTTCCGATGACGAAGAAGAAGAAGACGATAAGAAAGAGAAAAAGGAGGAAAAGATCGTTCCTTTGATGGAGGAGGAAGAGAGCGTTGCCCAAAGCGGCGCCGTTTCGGTCGAGCATGTCGTGGTCGCGGGGGAAGCACTAGCAGCGACTGAGGATTCCGAGAAGGTTGACGCTGCGGCCACCGTGGGACAGGAGGAGGAAACGGAAGCGGAGATTCCCTCTGATGATACTGCTAACGGAGTCGTGCTGCCGGCGGGAGCCGAGGAGACGGCGCCGGTAGCTGTGGACGAGAGCGACATGGCGGTCCCGGTGGTGGCAGCGGCAGCGGCAGCGGCAGCAGTGGAAGAGAGGGCGACCGAGGAGCCCGTGATGGCAGCGGAGGAGGAAGAAGTGAAGGAGGGCGATTTGACGCCGGCCGCTGCCGACGTGGCACTGAAGGAATCCTCGCCGGCGCAGCCGCCGGCCGACGTTCCGGCCATCTCCGAGGGCGGTATCGCGGCCGAGCAGGGGGTCGACAACGGAGAGATCCCCGAAAGCACCGGAAGCCCGGTGAGTGCGCACCTTTATTACCAAAGTGGTCTTTTGAGATTGAGTTCTTGGTCACTTTCAAATGAAGGAAGTATCTATCTGCGCATGAAAAATCGACTTAGAATTTCTAAATTATACGAAAGATTATTATTCTTATTCGTTCGGCACTTTCTTATCTACAGTTTATCATATTATTCTTATTCCTTTCTACCTTCCATGTGTAAGACCTTATTTTCGCCCGAAGAGTAGTGCTGAGAAGTATAAGTTGATGTGTACATTATACCAATTTGATCGTATGGTTGTCACTCGTTTAATGTATGGAAGATCAACATGGTGATGGTAGGACAATTTTTATGGCATGAGTATGAGCGTGAGCATGATTAAGTTTAATCAATTTTTTTGCAGCCGACAATGTCGGTGAGTCGACGCACCGCACCACCAACTTCTTGGAGGAGTTGCTGCGGATTGTTCGAGGTCTTGCGACGCTCTGATAGGTGACTCAAAAGGTAAGAAACTTTTCTAGAATTTATTCATTCCACACAAAAAGACTTGTGTACCACTCGCGACATTATGGCGGAACAGGACTTTCGAATATCGATTTGCAACCAACTTAACAGTGTCTAAATTGTGGTTTTTTTAATAAGCCTCTCGAGACCTTTTGAATGCCTATCCCTCTTTAAGTATGTCTCATATTCTTTAGGTTAGCTAGTTATGATCTTTGGTTGAAAAGCTAAATTAAGCGTGGGAGAGCCACAGGAGATTTGAAGAATTGTGTCAGTTTATTCCACTTGATCAAGAATCGCGCTATTTAGTAATTAGTGTTCGGAAATTAATTCGATTGCAAAACCAATTTTGTGATTCTTATGCTTATATTTTATCAGGAAGACGGCCATATTGGTGTATTCATTCATAAGTGGCTGCGAATCGCCATGTTATGGATTCTATTAGAGAAGTTATAAGGGACAATGAATTTTAATTATGTAAAGTAAAACTTATCTAATTCAATTACATTACGAAAAATAGAGTATACACCCACTCTCGCAAACAAAATCATACACGAGCGGCCTCATCCACCATTGATTTGAAAATTATAGCTATTTGCTCTTTCAAATCAATGGTGCATTAGATTAATTCTGCAAAAGTTTTTCGATGCTAACGATATGTGCTAGAGTTGCTCGCGATATTAGTAGCTACAAGAACGAACCGTCTCGTTATAGAGCATTAGAATCCTAGAATAACTAACCCGTCTTCCTTCTCTATCTTTTATGTTGCAGAATTGGAGAGAAGAAGATTGGAGTGCTATTGATTTTTTTCTTTGTGACAATTTGGCACCTTCAGGGTTGACCAAATGGATCGTGTGTTTATCTCGTCGCTTTCGCACGACCCCTCGGACGAGCCGAGGCGTGCTCTTTCATTTCTCGTTACAAAAAGATTCGGAGGGAATCCGATCGGCACAGATCTGCGACGGCTCGCGAGGATGTGCCATTTGATTAGTCCTAGAAAAGAGTTATTTTCTCAACCAGGTCGAAGCTTCTAAAGATGTCCATGGTTTTCTTCTTTCTTGTTGATTTTGAATGCTGTCGAGAGTTGTTGTATTGTCAGTGCGAATCAAAGAGCTTGCAAAACAGTGTGTTGATATATTCGTGCATTCTTTTCCCTGCAAAATTTAGTGCTGTCCCTTCTCAGATTTCCGGTATCTGTATGTAACGGAAGAGTCTAGAAGGTTTTAACACAAACGGGAAATGCAGCATCTGGTGAGTTCCCAATGTAGAACACGAACGAATTCGATGCGATTCTGCTACTCCGAGCTTCAGGAGCGTCTTCACAAAAGAACGGCTAATTGCAGACTCCCCAGTGATGGCTAAAGCCAATGGGAAATGCGCACCAGGTGTGAGGCATCCTGCAGGTTCATCAACCAATGACAACAACCTGAATGAACTTACTACTGAATTTCTTGACGAGGAAGGCGTGTTTCTGTAAATGAAGAGGCCATGTCCTTAGAAGCATGAAACCCGGTGCCCAGTGAGCTTATAATGGTGCTGATGGTTCTCAGTTATGTTCTGACAACTAACATGTGTGTGGAAGTGGAATCACTACTTTGTCTTACCAACTTAAGAAGATTGATCCCCAAGCAAGGTCCTTGATGGGAAATGAGCTGACTATGGCTGTTATATCAGAAAAAATATGAGGTTTCTAAGCCCTGCGTCAGGATATAACTTAGTTTCTTGACCACTTTCCAAGGAATGATTACTCGAAGAGCTCGGACCAGGAGTCCTCTACATGCCGAAGTAGAGCATTGAACTAACATATCCAGAAATCGCAGAAATAATGCCATTGAAACAGCCAGCCAGAGACGAAAGCAGTGGGGTATCAGAACCAAAAGGCTAGAAGAACTCACTGAATTCTCGATCCAAGTTCAAGGCAACAGCAATGGGCATGGAACATGAGCGATCACCGAAGTATATGGAAGTCAGGGGAAGCTTTACTTTACTCAATAGCTTGTAATAGCGATTCAGCTTCTGGACAGACCACATATGATATCAAACAAACAGCGAGACATCCCAAAAAAACAGAATAGAGTTAATTCGTAGGCTAAAAAAACAAAGCCTGGAAAAAAAAACTGTAGCATCTAGCAAAATTGAAACATAGAGTAGTTTCAAATCTCTGAGGCTCTTCGTTTTTCTCTCTTCCGATTCCTCCGTGCTTGCTCGTTATTTCACCGAAATCCTAGCTTTGGCGCCTGCTGTAGCAAACATAGGCCACAGCAGCTGCCAAAACAATAGCTCCTGTGGACCCTGCTGCCACGACCGGCCATTGCAGCTTCGACCCTTTGTCTTCGATCGCGTCGTCGACGATCTCTCTCCTCCCATTGATGGTCTCAGCCGTCTTGTCTTTCAATCCGCCAATCACCCTCTCTGCCTGTTCTAATTCCCTCTGCAATTCAACCAGTTTCGACTCCATCTCCTTTGCCTTCTCCTCAGATTTCTTCAACGCATCCTCCGCAACAATCTTCTCATTCTTCGAGCTCTGCAGCTCGGACCCGTCCTTCGCGATCCTCGCCTCCAAATCCCCAATCTTCTCCTTCAACCCACTAATCTCCCTCTCCTTCTCCTCAACCTTCTCTCTCAATTCCACCTCGGCCCTCACTTTCTCACTCTTCGCCTCGCTCTCCCTGACTTCCAATTCCCCAATCTTCCTCTCCAATTCCCTCACTTTGATATCGCTTTCCGCCCCACCATTCTTCAAACCCTCCAACTCTCTCTCCAACCCCTCGATTCTCCGGCCTTTCTCTTCCGCCGCGCTCCTCAACTCCGCCACCTCCTTGTTGGCCTCCCCCGCGTCGTTCATCGCCGAAATCAGGTCATGCTGCAACCTAGACACCTCAATCTCCAAATCCGCGGCCCTCGCCATGATGGACTCCATCGCCCTCTTCCCATCCTCGGCCAACTCGACTTCCCTCTCCAACTTCTCGAGCTTCGCCCTCATCACGCCCTCCCCGCTCCTCAGCTTCTCGATCTCCACCGTCAGCTCCCCAACCCTCTCCTTACTCTCATCATTCTCGCGCAACAGATTGAACTTCTCGAGCTCTAACAGCTTCAGTTTCAGGGTCGGGTCATTTACCTCGGAATCGACCCCGCGCTGATCCGCAGGGGGCCGCGGATGATTCTCCACCACCTCCGGATCGCTCACGCCATTGACAACCGCCTCGTCCGCCATGTTAATCCTGCGAAGAAGGCACACACACACACGCGCGGCTCTCAGCAAACAAAATCAGGAGGACCCAGAAAACGGGTGGGGAGGCGGCGGCGGCGGCGTCCTATCCGACAGAAGTCGCGAAAGCCGGCGATGCAAACGCGGGGATCGGCAACAAAGCCAAAGGAATCAATCGAAAGGCGAAGCCTTTAAGCCATGAAAGCATCGAGCAGGCGAAGGAAAGCAGCCGGGACTTACACGCAGTGGGTCGCCAAGCGAGGTAGACGGACGAAAGACGCGAACTTTTCGCCCTGCCCTTTTCGAGATATCTCTGCGTATGGAAAGCGAAGAAGAAGAAGAAGAAGAAGAAGAGGAGGAGGAAGGGGACAAGAAACAACAGAGACGCACCACTACTACCGGGCACCCCACGACCATCCCTCTTTTTGGAGACGGAGATGGCAGAAAAAACGAGAGAAGAGGGTTTCGTGGGGCACGGGGGGGAATGTTCCGCTGCGACGGGAGCAGGACGGACGGTCGGGCGGGCTAGGGTTACGAGGTCAACGGGGCCCCACTCTCCTCCGCTCCCGTGATCTGTGCCGCTCGTTTTTGTTGCTCCCGGCCTGCACCTTCCACGCGGCGAGATCGGACGGCCCGCTTCGGTGGCGTGATCGTGCCGGGATGTGCGCGTGCGGGACGCGACCGGCGGGAGTACGTTACGACTAATCTCGTTGATCTCGTCAAGACCAGAAGAACATCGGCGACAGACCGAGTGATCCCGCACGTGAAATTGTTCGCGTAAGCTCTATTTTCTTTTGGTGAAAAATATCGCTTCAAATAATTAATCAGCTGAAATATATTTTCGTAATCGATAATAATTCATATCTAAATATTTTCATGAATGGCGAGGATATTTCTTATCGTCCGTTCATTTTTGTAAATAATTAGAGCAATCATTTTGTAGAAGAAGGTTTTTCAAGCCATTTATGTTTCCGCGAGGCATAGGACGTCCTTAATTATAAAAGCTTTTGTTTTATTAAGCAAATGATTGCATGCAAAGCTAAAGGCAAGCGCGGGCCATACTTGGGTTTATGCATCGACAAGATCCGACGGTTGAATTTCGACTTCAATTACCATAAGCAACGAGATTAATTTCTAAAACCCATGTCCCTATCATTGTCATTTCTAGTAATTATTTATTTGGAGGATTAACATCAGCACTAGATTACGAGGATATGTTTCCAAACATGGCGAAGCTTTGTCTAATCGCTTCAGGCAAAATAGTTTCGTTTGGTTACTAGATTGAAAGGGGAGGAAAAAGGCTTGTTTGAATTAAATTTTCCTGAGACACCGGAAGTTCTCTTCTTTAATATTCAATGAGTTGGTGTCTCTCGTTTGACGTTGATAATCAGAATTGCAAAGGAAGTTACAAGATGACGGCCAAAAAGTATAGAAGCAATTCATGGATGATAAAAACAATAGGGAAAATGACATCGTGAGTACCATAACTTTCGTACGGCGCTCGCTTCGCTGATAATTTTTCTTCTCGATCACTTGAGTATCATTTTGGTAAAAAATCGATCACTTCAATATTATCAATGATTTGTGTAACTCGAAAATCCAGTGTGGCATTAATTTATTACATAATGTCCGACGTGGCTTACCTGTAAAGCTCACTAAGAAAAGTGAGTAAAATGATGCTGCTTTTCCTTATGTTTGCCCTAAATTTACTCACTAAAAAAAGTAAGTAAATTAGCCATGTTCTTCCTACCCTAACCTCCAAATTGAGGAATTGGGGCAAAATTAGCTTATGAAATTCGGACATGCAAGCAATGCTCCTGCAAAGAAAAGGAGGATGAGGCAGAGAGGCTTGAGAACGGCTTGAGTGTCTATATATATATATGGAGAGGTTGCGACAGTGCATATCCATGCATATCCCTTCTAGGATTAGGATTTCGTTTTCAAATCAATTCGGGGGAACAAAAGCGCCAAATTCATCCCATTTTTTGTCACGCAATGTTGAACTTCAATGTTCTTCTAAAAAAAGTCACTTGGGAATCAAAATTTAATTTAGTAATCCACCTAGTACATATCGCTGGAATAACAATTTAAATGATCGATTTTTTACCCCGTGATAGTTGATGATAGAAAAAAAAGGGTTTTTCCATTATGATGAGCATCGTACAAAAATTATGACGCATGTGGTGTCTTTTTTTCTTAAAATGGTTGCAGCACGGCCTTCTAATCTATTTCACTTAATCCAACTAAGATGGGCTACTCTTTCTTTGGGCCAAGCTCAGATGGGCTATTCCACATATTTGTCTTGTGGACAATAGCTTCTGTTGTTTTTAGGGAAAAAGACATAAACATTTCATGAACTTTGACAAAATGTATAATTTGATCTATAAACTTAAAATTTGTTCAATGTAATCGCTGAACTTTAACTAAATATGCAATGTGGTCCCTGAACTTTTATTTTGTTCAATGTCATCCCTGAACTTTTGGTATATATTCAATTCAGTCACTGAACTATATGAAAATATTGAATATAGTTCCTAAACTTGAATTAATGAAAATGACTATATTAAGGATTTTCATATAGTTCGGGGACTGAATTGAACATATACTAAAAGTTCAGGAATAACATTGAACAAAATAAAAGTTTAGGGACTGTATTAAATATTAACCTAAAGTTCAGGAACTACATTGAACAAATTAAAAATTTAGGGACCAAATTACTCATTAGATCAAAGTTCATAGACTGTTTGTGTCATTTTTCCTCTTTTTTATCATGTTCCAGGAAATAAAATTCCTCCTGAATGGCTTTAAAAAAAAATTCATTTTCCTTTGTTTGAGCTCATTGTTCAACGAGCTTACCTGAGTAATCCAACTGTTCAGGTGAAAAATCATGCTGCCTTTTGGAAATGGCTTGCCAGTTGCCATTAACATGGTTGCAAGTCCAGATAAAACCAAAAAAAAAAAATGCAAATTTCATCCATGGGGATGATGGTGACTCGTGGAGAAACAAGTCGCAACATCTGTCTATCAGCTGAAACTGTACGATCCATCCGCCAAAAGTTCTGCAGATAGCACATGGAAGAAAAGATGAGCTACTGCTACCTAGAGAAAAGTTACAAAAAAAGAGAGAGGAAACGATCATGCTTTTATCTCATGGAGGACCAAACATGTTATCGACGGATCAAATCCAAAGAATGCCAAAGTGACCGTGTCACTGTCATCGCATCTGTTCCGCTGGATAACAATCACCATCTATGGTCATGGCATTCAAGGCCCTACTCGCAACGAAGCTCACTTGGGGGAAAAAAACAAGGGCCCCTTCACTTTTTCTTTTCTTTTATGCCATCTGAACTATCTCTTTCCTCCTCGGAGCAAAAATGATGCTTACAACATTAGCAGATTTGGAAAAAAAAATAATTAAAAAATAAACGCAGTTTCTCTTTCAATTTGTTCAGAGCACCATCTGACCTCTCTCTCTCTCTCTCTCTCTCTCCTCCTATTCATTCCAATACCAAGCCAAGAACCAAGCGATCGAAAAGGCAACAGTAGGGCAAGTTCGCAAAATGAGGAAAAAAACAGAGAGAAAAATCTATCTTTCTTCAATATTGCAAAGAACAAAATAAATTGACAACAAGGGAGAATAAAGCCTGACTAGAAATAATTTGTCCTCCATTTTTTTTTCTTGCTTTTTTCTTTTTCCCAATCTTCCATCGTCACCATCATCCTCCAAGCTTCCTCTTCTCCTTCTCTAGGCCTTCAAAGAAGTTGGCGAGTGCTCTCATGGCTTTGACCTGGCCCTGTAAGGCCAAGATGTACCCGGCAGTCTCTTCAAACAGCTTGTCCACCCCCAAGTCCACGCCACCGGGCACAATCCTCCGCAACGCCTCGATCTTCCTCTCCACTTCGGCCTTATTGTCGTCGTCCTCGAGCGCGCCATCGTTCCCATTCGCAACCACCGCAGTCTTCTTCCGCTTCTGCTGCAACTTCTTCAAGTCCCTCCGCTTTCTCGACTTGGCCCTCGCGAGGGACCCCAGCTTCTTGCCGTGCTTGCTGCAGCTTAAAGATCGGTTTTTCGGAGCACCCATCTCGGGCTCTCGATCTGAGGACGTGGCCGTGCTGTGTTGAGTCATCTCCTTGGATAAAGAATGAAGAAACAGAGGGAGAGGGAGAGGAGAAAAGAGCGGTTGGACTTTGAGAGAGAGGGGTTGAGAATGCGAGCTGCGAATGTGTGAATGAAGTAAAGAAGGGGGGGTGGTTAAATTATTGTTGAGTTCCAGAAATGTCAATGCCAACGAAGCTTGGCCCACCTAGGTTTTTTTTGGAGGGGAGGGGGTACTTCACTTCACTAAACTCTGTTCTCCCCTTTTTTCGGTTTGGATTGGAGTGGAGGTGTAATGCTGCCCTCCAATTAAAGTGCCTGGACATGGTGAGCCTATTGCTGCTCCCATGTGCCCTTTCTTTATTTTTTTTCTCTCCCTCCTTCTCCCCCTCCCCCACTTTTAAACAAGAGAAAACCATCTCAAAAAGTACAAGGCTCGTAACCTATGATATCTCGGCCATGATGGATAAACTATGATTGATTTAATCCTATCTCAATCAACTTTTTCTCAGGCCACGGATGCTGGAAGCTAGCGCGAAGTCGCCTTTCTACCGGCGGTTCCCCTTTTATTTTATCCTGCGCATGATGACTATTCATGTGACAGCGCATTGAATATCCAACAACATCTCACATGTTTCGAGGGCTCCAACACATGAAAGACTAAAGCATAGCTACAGGGGAAGAGAGGGAGAGAGCGAGAGTAGCTCCAGCCAGCAGCAGCCCATGAAATATTTTCAGGGCATGTGGCCACTAGCTCGTGTCCTGAGATCTGTCACTGTCCCTAGTAGTGATCAAAGAAGAGCCTCACAGCTCGAGGACTCCACCGCAATCCCACGCTGCGAGACGAAACGTCGTCTCGGCGAGCACGTGCTCATCTCCGCATGCATGTGCGCGAGCGAGATGAGAGATGAGGGGGCTCGTGGCGCTGCTGCTCCTGCATCGCCGCACGATGCAAAGCGGTGCCTCGTTCGAGCAGTCCCGTCGTCTCTTTCCTCGTCTCGGGTGATGGGGAGCGCGGCTTTGTCGGGGATCAGCACCGGCGGAGCGCTCTCGATGCGTTCGATGGTGGGTGCGTGGGCTCTTGGAAGGAGGAGCGGTGCGGGGCGCGGTGGTGGTGGTGCGGGGATGGGCCCCAGCGAGCGACGCATCGCGGTAAGCGGGGCTAGGGGAAAGCGCACATGCGATCACATGATCTTCTCGAACCTAACAACGCTACGTTACAGCACAGGTGGGCCCCCACCCCCTGTCCCCCCTGGCCCCCCCTGCCACGTGGCGTGCACCCTTTTCTTTTTTTTTGGGGTGGGGGGGTGAGGCCCACCTGGAGCCCCTCAACACGGGTCTTCTTTTTTTTTTATTTAATTTCTTTTGCCCTCGTTCGTGTTTAAATTAATGGGGGGTTCCTGGCGCAACTTGATCTCACTTGCAAAAGCGTAATGATTAGATGTCATGAGTTGATGACCAGGTTCATGTTTGGACGTTAAAATGTGAGAAAAGCTCGATTAGTTTCTCAGCTGTACAAGTTGTAAAGCTGGACTACATAACACGTAGTATAGTAATAAAAAAGAGAAACGTGTCTTATGAAACGCTCTATCACCAACAGTAAGTGTAACGATAAATCTTTATTTTTCGATTTGGTCTTACACCAAGTGTCTCAAGTACATGCACTCCTGGTAAATTTCATGATCAATGCACAAAATACCACCAAATGGATGATCCTGCTTTGGCGAGAGCATGAGGTCGGGTCAATTCAATACCCGCCATTTCCCACGGCGGTGGCGGGTGGGGGCGGAGGCGGTGTTTCCGAGGAGGAAACCAGTTGGCGGAGCTGGCCCCACCGGGGAGGGATCGCGGGGGGTTAGAGATAGAGAGAGAGAGATTGGTGTTGTTGGGCATATGGGGCTCCATGTGATCAGAGCCACCCGATTCCATGTTCCTGCGGCACACTACACCCCCACCTCGTCCTCATTCTCGGACAACTTTCTTGGATCCAGATTCAATTTCCCCCCATTTTCTTTTCATTTATTTTTCCAATTGTCCTTTTCTAATTATCTTTTTTTTTTCATTTTGCTTCAACATTTGCTGGATTTTCCCCACTTGAATTCTCCGAGTCCCTGGCGTTTCCGTACTCAATTCAGGTACATTACTTCCCACACCACCCACCGCCCTCACGCAATTAGAAAAAGAATTAATACCTCGAAAAATCTTAAATTAATGTATGTGTAATAATTTTATTTTAAATTAATTTTTTGATCATAAAAAACTTCAAATTACTACACTTGTGACAAATTTACCTTTAGTTTATTTTCGTTAAATTTTACTGTCAAATTACTTTGTTAAATGACACTTAACAGTTAACTGATGTACCGATTTTATGTTTTACCCTCAATTTATTACAGATGTACCAGTTTGTATTTTTTGTTGTATTAATTTAATTTAATGAAAATTAATGGAATGTAAATTTTTTACAATATTAATTTGGGATTTTTTGTTATCAAAATATTGGTGTTTGGTAAATTTGTCATGGGTATATCAGTTTAGGATTTTTCGTGATAAAAAAATAATTTTGGAGAAAATTATTATAGATATACCAGTTTAGAGTTTTTCCTGACATTAATACTTAGAAAAACCGAGTTACAAGATTTTGTCAATCGGTGCATGGCATTCATAGTATACTTTTGTTTTATCTGTCTAAAGTATCGTTCACGTGAAGCACTCGATTGAAAAATTCAATCCTAATCTTATCCCTAAATTACAGAAGGACCCACTTGCCACTTGGCACTGTAACTCTCTCTAGGCTTAGCCTCTTTGGATCTGAGATCTGTGGGAATAGGGGGTGGTATCTTTTATCCGCTCCGATTTTGACTAGCTCGGCTTTATGACGCGCCGATCCGAGTCGCAGCCCGAGCTTTATCTGATAGGGCATCAATGGATGTGAAAGGGCAGACATGCTCAACACCCAATAAACATGAAATCGGTTCTTGGGAGCCGCGATTGACGTGCTCGACGATTAACTCGACATGGGTCGGATGCACGGGATTCGATAATTGCGAGCCAACGAGGCTCAGAGTAGAATTGAGCATGGGGATAGGGGAGGGGCGTGGGACAAACGTGGGGACCCATGTTGGCAGAGGACAGAAAATGTTAGGGGGGCGACGCAACGAGCAAATGATAGGAAAAGAGCCATGCATGATGCTGCATCCTGGCTGTTTGCATCGGATGGGATTTTATGAGCGACGCCATCTCGGGGAGACAAAACAGGTCAGACCTTGTCGCACGTCTCTCTCTCTCTCTCTCTCTATCTCTCGTCTCAGGCCAACAACTTGTTCGATCTTTTGATGCCAACCCACCCTTCCTCTGCACATCCTCAGCCGACCTGAGGCTCGGGGATCGAACCAGAAAAAACCAGGAATCGTGGAATACGACAGAGTTTGTAACAGTGTCGGGTTATCGAATCTCCTTGACTTTTTCAAGAACGTTGAGAATCTGACGCGATCGAAGGGTACCTTCTCTTTGAGGTTCTTGAATTGTGAACGATAGGCTCGTAGGGCGGCGTTGCATCAGATAGGGACAACTGAGAAACCGTGGATTGGCTTTTAGCTTTTAGTCTTTGATTTGGGGTGTGATTTGTTTATGACTTCGATGCCATGCTCATCACGTTTCTACAGCTTGTTTGGATCTTGGAAGTGCGCGTTAGCTAGCAAGTCATTTGGCAATGGGAGTTGACTATGGGGATCGACTGATAAGTCTTAGGAGTTAAACGACTGAACAAAGAAGACAACACCATGCCTTTTACTGTACATGTACTGTTTTGCCTGATCAAGAAGCTAAAGCTGACGTCGCCATTAAATGTTGCGGATGATAGTCCAGTCTTTCCCGGTATACCAGATCCTGCGACTCCTCTTTTGTTAGCCTTCTGACTCTCGAACTCGAACTCGAGCTCGAACTCTGCTGGTGGAATCGGCTGACTTGCTGGTTCTCTATCTATTTTCGCAATGCCTCTGAAGTATGGATCGGCCAATGCCTAACGGAAAATAAAAAAACAAAATTCACATTCGCGTCAGATCAAATCTAGACTATCAAAACCAGGCAAGGCAAGTCAAGCCGTTTGAACTCTAGAGCTCGCTCAATCGAGATATATGCATGATTGTCGAATTCAGTGGACGAGCGCGAGTGCAAGCATTAGTTTTGAAAGTATCCAGGCATCGAGACAAACCTCTTCAGCGGTCGGTCGATCCTTTGGATTAAAGACGAGAAGCCTCGGCAATAGCTGCAGTGCTAAAGGGTCTGCATTGGGGAATTTATGTGGAAATGGAATGGGTCGCGTCTCCCTCATACTAGTCAAGTATCTCATTGTCTTCTCATTTTTGATCTGAAAGAAACACGGACTAAGATCATATCGAAACCCAGAAAACATAGCGTATGCGCACAGTTGAGTTGTTATTTTTCAGTGATCACCTGCGAGATGATAACTAATGATGGTTCCGAGCAGATCCGTTATTAAATCTAGCTGATTTGCAACATTTTCCTCTGGAAACAATGGCTTCCTGGCAAGTAACTTGGCAAAGATGCAGCCTATGCTCCATATGTCAGTTGAAGGGCTATATTATTGTATCCAGATGCCATAACATATGATAAGGTCCACAAATCAATAGCTTTATAGATGTCTTGATAGAGGACGATAAAAGCGATGTATGTTTTTGTTGGTACCCCGGCTCTGGACACATCAACTCAGTTGTTTGCCATAACGTCAGTTTATCCACTGCAGCAGGACATGTAAAACTCATAAACCAGCTGGCTTCAAGAACTAAACGTCTGGACAAATCAAGTGAACAGAGAGGAAATGTATTATATCCGATGGTTTCGTCTCCAAATCCCTGAGTAATGAAGGAACCTTCCATGAGAAGTAGACCGACCAGGACCATTCATGAAGCATAATGCATTCTTGGCTTCTTCAAAGATATTTCAGAAGGGCTATATTTAAGTTTCCTTGGACCACCCTTTCTAGCACCTTACAAGTTATGGACATTATCCACATGCAAAATAAACTAAAAATAAAAGTGAGTGATGTCAATGTTTGTAATCCACCAGTTAGAAGGGTGACTTGGAAAAACATGGCTTGTAGTATCACTGAATAAGCTCCAAAGGAAGCATAAATGCGTAGCGCTCCATAGAAAAGCAGTTTTAATCATCTATAGCAAAAGACAGCGTAGTTACGCTTATACAAGTCCTGTATCTCTATAGCCTAAAGCTTATTATGCCACGGATCAGAAATTATTATAAAAAAAAATGCATGATAACCAATACCCAAGAGTAAAACGATCCACAAGACAGATTTCTCTGAAAGCTCTCTTAGAAGATGGTAACATTATGTGCTCAAGTTCAATGATGTTGGGATGCCTCGGCAGCCTCAGCAGCTTCATCTCTCTGAGAACTCGGATCACATCGGAGTTGTGTTCAAAAATTTTGCCCATCTTCTTTATAGCTACACGCTCTCCAGTATGAGTATCAACGGCCAAGTAAACAACCCCAAAGTTTCCTTTGTGATTTCAAACCTGTTTTTATGGCTATATTCAGAGAAATTCTTCTTCTCCACTTCATTCTGCAGCATAAAAGTTTGTCAAAAGACATTCTAATGTTAACTTATCAATCGTCGGTTTATAGCATCGCATTTGGTTTCTTTTATCTGTTTATTATCTTCTTCCCCAAAATGATCCTACACGTACTTTTCTTTTTTCCTATTTGGTCTAGCATCGGAAATACTCCTATGGAGTTGCAAGCAGAGTTACATTAAGCAGCTTTAGAGTTATGGCTCCAGAAACCTTTCATAGGGTGAAGAAGAAAGGATTCATCTTGCACAGCCAATCGCATTATAAACTGTAACAGGTAACATTCACAGTGACTTGCCCGTACGGGATTGAACTAATACATATTGCAGTGAATGGAGCATTGAAGGCTTGGAAGATTCTGAGGGTGACTTTTGATGACGACGAGTGTTTGTGTTCGACAATTTTGGCCAGGCGCATAATGTAAGTGAATGGTCGGTTCCTGAGCTAAAACAACGAACATGAGGAACTTGTAACGGTAATTTATATAATTCACCAAACCGTTTGGTAGCTTGGGAAAGAAATGGCGGGAAACGAGTCCTTTTCTTCCTTCTGCATGATGCCCATCTATCTACTTACTCACCCATAGTCCATGTACAAAGCTGATTGAAATGACGGGTATTCGATTGACGCAAGTGATAGAAGCAGCCGTGGTATCATCACTGTGACCAATGTTAGATCGCTCCTTTCACTAAGATTGTTATGGAGGTTGCAATCCAACTCGTGATTAATTGCATCTTCAGAGATCGATTTATTTATTCTGCACACCATTTCTCCAGAACACATTCAAAGGCTTCAACTCGGAGAAAGAGATCATATAATCAGCAGTATAATTCACTAACAGCATAGTTTTTTGAACGTTTGTACTTTGCCAAGTGCCTCCACGAGATGTGCACCACACCCACAATCATTTTTACGCAGCAAACGCGACACATGGAATTGGGTCATCTCTATCCTGAAAGAAGAGCCGGTCACAGGTCACTGTATTCAGACTAGTCGATACTCCGCTAACAACCTTTCTTCAGTACATTCTTGTTATACCAAACTGTACAGACCCCACCTTCTGGTGAGCTGCCGTGGTGACTGCAGCACAGCTGCAGCGCCAATCCCACCATTGTTTGTCTATTGCAGCCTGCTCCTCGCCGTTCTCTATTTTGCCCCCTCCTATCCTCGTCATAAAGAACAGATTCCCGGTGCTAACTTCGCTGCCATCCCACGGCGCAGAATCTACTTGGCAGTACGTAGGAGGCACTGCCTGCTGTCAGAAGACGGCAAGACGGTGCCTCGGATCACCCGTTCGAGGATCATCAACATCTTTGGCAATGTTCCCGTTCTCGTATGGAACGACAGGGCCCACAAGTCTTCCTGGTCTGGCTGAGGAGCAACGGTATCAGCATGAGAATTACCATTCACTGATAAATTTCCTGGATCAAGATCCATTTCCCTTTTTCAATGTTTATTTTCTCACATTTGCTGGATTTTCCACTATAATTCTCTCAGTCCTGGCGTCCCGTAATTAATTCAGGTTTCGCATCATAAACCCACCATCGCACATTTACAGCAGAACCAGACTCTTAGAAAAAATGGAAATTCAGGATAAAAGCTGAGTTAAATGATTTTGTCAATTGGACATTGCATTTATATTGTACCTTTCTTTATCTGTCCAACACTCAACTAGGAAAATAACTTGCTGTCTAAAGTGTCGTTCACGTGAAACTCTTGATTTAACATTCAATCCTATGCTCACCCCTAATCTCAAAAGGACCCAACTTGGCACTATAGCTCTCTCGAGACTTAACCTTTCTGGATCTGAGAATTGTGGAATAAGGGTGATATATTTTCAATCAAAGACACGCTTGGCTTTAAAAACGCTGTACTAATTTGAGTCGCACTGATAGAGCAACGATGACTGCAAGAGGGTGATTTCGAATCAAAGACACGCTTGACGCCCAATTAGCTGAAATGGGTGCACGAAGCTACCGCCGATATATTCCAACCGTTTTGTTCGACATGGATTGGATACATGTGATACACAAATTTCGAACCAATGAGGCTAGAAATTGAGCATGGGGGGAAGGGGAGGGGGAGGCGGGGTTAGGACTGTAAAACAATGAACTAACAAGATGAGAATGGGTGGCAATTGCCAATACGTGTTTTGTGTTTCAGTAATAGAATTTTTTGTTACATTCTTCGGCTAAGTATTGTGATGTCTTTATATAATACAAGCTAGGGTTACGGAATTAATGAAGAATAAAATCATGATCTCTTCTCTTTGGAAAGAATTGATCTTGCCTGATGAGCGAGTGGTGAAGAGATTGTAGCTGAATCAAGACACGTCATCATGCTCTTTTCTCTTTGGAAAGAATTGATCTTGCTTGATGAGCGAGTGGTGGAGAGATTGTAGCCGAATCAGGACACGTTATCGTTGCCTTTGACACCCCCTGCAAGCTGATGTGGCGGAACACACAATAAGCTTGGACTGTAGAAGTCGAAAGCGAGCCGTGGAGAGCCCTTTGGTGAAGATATCGGCAGATTGATCGGTAGTAGAGATGTACTAAACATGAAGTTGATTTTTGGCGATCTGTTCTCGCACAAAGTGGTAATCAATTTCCACGTGCTTTGTTCGAGCATGAAAGATAAGATTCCCTGTCAGATAAATGGCTGAGATGTTGTCACACCAAAGAATCGGAGGGCCTTACCAAGAAACACCAAGATCACTTAAGAGAGCCTCGATCCAAATGAGTTCAGCAATTGTGTCGGCTAAGCTTTTAGATTCGGCCTCTATGCTGGATCGAGCGACCGTCCGTTGCTTACGGGAACTCCATGAGATAAGATTTGAGCCAAGGAATATGCCAAAGTCGCCAACTAACCATCTCGTGTCATGGTCCCCTGCCCAACCTGCATCGGAAAAAGCATGGAGATGGAAATTGTAGATGTGAGTGAAGAGTATGCCATGGTGCTGCGTACCACGAATGAAGCGCAATATGCATTTGACAAACTGCCAATGGACCTCCGTGGATGCATGCATGAACTGAAAGGCAGTGTTGACAGCAAAGGCAATGTCGGGCTGAGTGAGAGTAAGATACTGCAATGCACCCACATCATTACGATAAAGTGACGGATCCGAAAACAGCTCACCACAATGAGAAGATGTAATATTCAAGACCGCTACACATGGGGTGGTGACAGGCTTCGCATCCTGCATTTTTGCTCGGGTAAAAAGGTCGGCTGCGTATTTTGTCTGGTGAAGAAGAATACGATCTGCAATGCGTTTTAGTTCGATCCCAAGAAAATAATGAAGTTCACCCAAGTCTTTGATAGCAAATTCCTTTTGTAGAGACTCCACGAGAGTAGACAATAGAGCTGTAGGGGATCCTGTAATAATGATGTCGTCGACATAGACGTGCAGGAAGATACTGTATTGGGCTGTATGTAGTATAAACAGTGTGGAGTCAGTAGTAGAAGCTACAAAACCTATGGAGACAAGAAAATTACTGAGACGTTGGTGCCAGGCACGTGGAGCTTGTTTCAAGCCATAGAGAGATCGTTTTAGGCGGTAGATATGATGAGGATGGTGGGGATCAATGAAACTAGGCGGTTGATCCATGAATATTTCTTTGGTGAGATGACCATGGAGAAAAGCATTCTTGACATCTAGTTGTCGGAGTTGCCAACTTCGAGAAAATGCAATTGCGAGGACTGTACGAACCATGACATGTTTCACCACCGGATTGAAGGTTTCATTATAGTTGATTCCCTGCCGTTGATGAAAGCCCTTTGCAACTAATCTGGCCTTGTACCGTTCAACGGAGCCATCTACACAAAGCTTGACACAAAAGACCCATTGGCAGCCAATGGGCTTACCGTGCTGAGGAGATGGTACAAGCTCCCATGTCTGATTTTTTAGCAATGTGGTGTACTCTTCGACCATAGCTACCCGCCAATGCAAGTCTTTTACCGCTTGACTGTAACAAGATGGTGCAGATGGGACGACTACCGAAGTGGTGAGTGCATACGTGTGATCCTTTTGCACATGTCGATGGGGAATGGTGCCGTCTCGAAGTCTGGTCACCATGGGGTGGGCTAGTGGCGCCTTTTGTGGTGGCGGATTGGTAGCCTGCTGGATTGTGGTCTATGTGATAGCTTCAATGGTAGGAGATGGCACTTCTGGTTGTAGTTGGAGAGATATTGAACGAGTGGTGGAGGGATTGCCATGCACAGGTGTCGACATGTGGGATGCATCAGTCCTCGACTCTTGCATATGTGAATCATCAGGTTGCAAATGCGTCAGTGGGGGAACATAAAGGGGTAACTCCAATGATGCTGGTGGGTACATATTTGATGATTTGTCGGTGACGGAAGCAGCAAATGAAAAAACATTCTCATCAAAGGTGGCATCTGCAACTGTATAGAACCGTTGTTGTGGAGAATAGCAGCAATAGCCCTTGACACCTGAGGGATATCCCAAGAAAATACATCGATGTGACCTAGGCTCTAGTTTGTGCTTGGCATAGGCTCATAGGTTCGGGTACACAGCGCAACCAAAGACCTGAAGATGCTCAATGGATGGTGCGGTAGAAAAAAGTACTTCCCAAGGGCTGCACTGCTGCAGAACGGGAGTAGGCAGTCGGTTGATAATGTGAACTGCACTTTCAAAAGCAAAATTCCAAAAATGAGAGGGAACATATGCATGGTGCATCATGGCCAAACCCGTTTCAATCACATGTCTGTGTTTGCGCTCGGCCGAACCGTTTTGAAGGGCCAGGCGAGGACAAGATGTCCGTTTATAAATGCCACACTCCTGCAATAATTTTTTAAAAGATGCAAAAAGAAATTCTCCGGCACAGTCACTTTGGATGGCTTTAACTCGGGTATTGAGTTGGTTTTCAACAAAGTTTAGAAAGACCACGAAGATATGTAAAAATTAATCACGAGAGTTGAACATATAAAGCCAAGAAAATTTGGAGTAATCGTTAATAAAACAAATATAATATTTATTATTTTGATGAGACGTTAGAGGAGCTGGCCCCCAAATGTCAAAATTAACTAATTCTAGGGGAGCCTTGGATCTATGAAAAGTGGGAGGATGACGATGACGATGACTCTTACTAGAGGCACATGCCGAGCAAGTTGGTTGAACAACTGACGACTTATTTAACATGCAAGAAATAGTAGAATATGCAGCATGGCCTAAACGATGGTGCCAACGGACAAGGGAGTTGGACTAAGATAGGTAATAAGCTGAAGGAGAAAGCTTGGATTGATCCGACATTTGATAGAGTCCCTGATTAAGGTTCCCTTGGAAGAGAATCTTACCTGTACAGTGGCACTTCACAGAAAAACAATTAGGTAAGAAAATGAAATCACAATTGTTTTCCTGTAAAAATTGACGAACGGAAAGTAAGTTTTTCTTTATAGAGGGAACAACTAGGACATTAGACAAATGAAAATTTTGAGAAACAAGAGTACCTATATGGGTTATCAGGAGGCTAGACCCATTACCTATGGTAACGTGTTGGTTGCCTATGAAGGGTTGAAGAGAGGACAATTGAGATGGATTATTTGTGACGTGGTGTGTAGCACCGGAATCTAAATACCACAAGTCCGAAAAGACTGATGGTGGTGGTGGAATTTTAGCAATGTGGAGTCGTGGTGCCGAGCCTAAAGATTGTGGTGGAGGCCTATGATCTCGACACACATTGGCTCGGTGGCCAAAACGATTATAGATTTGACATCGAACACTACCCCTCCTTTGATTTATGTAATTTCCTGCATTTGGAGAGTAATTCGGGGCTGAATTTAGAGGGCCAAAGTGTTGTCCACTTTGCGAAAATTGTTGCCCAGGCCGTGGTGACCTATCCACATGAGAAGGAAGCTGTTGAGGTGATTGGTGTGCTGTCCGCGTCATGAACGCTGCTAGAGGGGAGGTGATGGGCTCAAGCAAATCAAGTTGTGCCTCATAAGCCAAAAGCAGCCCGTGTAGAGACTCACGTGTAAGGGATTGGTACTAACTTTGAACGGAGATTAACACTGCTAAATTTTGATATTCCGCTACAAGTCCCCTGAACAGATGAGTTTGATATTCTTGTGAAGAGATGTTCTCACCAATCGAGGCAAGTTGATCAACAAGGAAGGCTGCTTGCTGTAGATATTCCGTGATTGTTTGATTTCCCTTGCAGAGAGTCTGAAGTTGTATTCGTAGATGTGTGGCGCGAGCACTGTTACGTGCTTCATATGATTGAGCCAAGAAGGACCATACAGCTGCTGAAGAGCCTAAATTGGAGAGCTGTGCAACGATATTGTCAGCTGTGGAATTGAGAATCCACCCCGAGGCAATTTGATCTCGGGTAAACCATGTTTCATATGCTGGATTTGGTGAACTTTTGGTGACACCATTCTCACTAATTTCAGTGATAGTGTGTGGAGGGCATGGTTCGGTTCCGTCCACAATTGATAGGAGTCGACTGGCCTGAAGAAAGGGGAGGAGGCGTATCTTCCATATGATGTAATTATCTCCAATTAATTTGATACCAACCGCAGGACATGTGATTGATCCAGATGAGCTCCTTGTGGGAGGGATGAGAGGACATGGTAGGATAGCATTCTTGATGAGGTCAATTAGATTAGCAAGACTTGGGATTGGGTTGCTTATTGTTTGATTGCTAGCTGCTGCATTTGGGGAAGATGGGGATGAATTTGAATTTGATTGGTTTGCCATTTATGCTTTCGCAAGATATGACTCTAATACCATGTAAAACAATAAACTAACAAGATGAGAATGGGTGGCAATTGCCAATACGTGTTTTGTGTTTCAGTAATAGAATTTTTTGTTACATTCTTTGGCTAAGTATTGTGATGTCTTTATATTAGACAAGCTAGGGTTATGGAATTAATGAAGAATAAAATCATGATCTCTTCTCTTTGGAAAGAATTGATCTTGCTTGATGAGCGAGTGGTGAAGAGATTGTAGCTAAATCAAGACACGTCATCGCGCTCTTTTCTCTTTGGAAAAAATTGATCTTGCTTGATGAGCGAGTGGTGGAGAGATTGTAGCTGAATCAGGATACATTATTGTTTCCTTTGACAGGGACAAGCATGGGGACCCATGTTGCAAGACTAAGATCGGGTGATGCAATGAGCAATGATAGGCAAACGCAAGAGCGCACACGGCAGGATGCATCATGCATTTGCCCATCTCTCTCTCTCGTTCCAGGCCAACTGGTTTGTGTTTGAATTAATCTCAGTGCATATCCCTAGCCAACTGAGAATTGAAGATGGAACGAAAAAGCATAAGAATTCGAAATTTGAGGAATGAGAAAGATTGTGTAGTATCGTGATATCAAATCTTGAACCTAACGATATCGAGGGGTTTGATAGATCCGGGGTGATCATTAATGACATATTCATCATTTTCTAAACCTTGTTTAAACTTAGGAAGTACCATGAGCTAGCAAGTCAGTTTGCTACGACAGTTGACCACTTGGATTGACTGACAACACCATGCCTTCACCGTGCATATATGTTCTACCTGATGAAGAACCTATAAGCTGAGGTTGCCTTCAAAAGTTGCGGATGGTATTCCAGTATTTCACGGTAAATCAGATCCTGCAAATCCTCTTTCGTTAGCCTTGGTCTCTCAAACTCAAACTCGGCTGATGTAATCGACTTACTTGATGGTTTTCTATCTATTTGTGCTTTGACTTAGAAGTAAAACAAAAATTAGCATTCGGATTGGATCAAATCGATACTATCAAAAGCCGGCAAGTCCAGCCATATTAACTCTAGAGCACACTCCGTCGATATATATGCATGATTGTCAAACTCAGTGGACGAGCGCAAGTGCAAACATTTTTTTGGAAGTGTACTGACATTGACACAAACATCTTCAGAGCTTGGGCGATCCTTTGGATTAAAGGCGAGAAGCCACTACAATAGCTGCGGTGCTAAGGGGTCTGCATTGGGGATTATATGTGAGAATGGAACGGTTTGCTTCTTCCTCAAACCAGTCAAGTATATACTTGCCTTCTCGTTTTTAATCTAAGGGAATGCAGAAAAAGGTCATATCAAAACCCAGAAAGCAAAGCATCTGCACATGGTTGAGTTCATAATATTTTAGTAATCACCTGCAAGATGATATCTGATGATGGTGTTCCAAGCAGATCTGTTATTAAGTCTAGCTGATGAACAGCATTTTTCCCTGGAAACAATGGCTTCCTAGCAAGTAAATCGGCAAAGATACAGCCTATGCTCCATATGTCAAACTATGGGGTATACCGAGTTGAGATGCCATAACATATTATAAGGTCCACAAACCAATAGAGTAAGAGATGTCTCAAAAATAAGAGAGAAAAAATTCGCAAGAATGATGTCCGATTTTGGTGGTACCCCGTATCAACTTGGTAGTTTGCCGTAATATCAAGTTATTCACTTTACATGACATGTAAAGCTCATAAACCAGCTTGCTTTAAGTAGACATCTGGACAAATCAAGTAAATAAAGAGAAATATATCATATCTGAAGGTTTCCATTCAAGTAGTCCTTTAGCAGTTGAGGGTGATATTCAAGGATTTCTCGGAACATTAGCTCCCGTATATCCTCCTTGGTAGCAGTTCGTCTCTCAAACTCAAATTCCATCTTTGCAATGGGCTGGCATGAAGGTTCTCTTTCAACTTTGGCTAGTTCTTTGAAATATGGATCGGCTAATGCCTACAAAAAGGTCATATTCTTTAGTACATGACAACATGACACCAAGGAAAGTACTGGCAGATAATAGGGAATCTAGTATCCCTAACCTAAAAAAAGAAGCATACTAAAATGATCAGACATAATGAGGACAGATATGATCTCAACCTCTTCAGCAGTAGGACGATCTTTTGGATCAAAGGCAAGAAGTCTTTCCAATAGCTGCAGCGCTAAAGGGTCTGCATTTGGGAATGTCAGCTCAAATGGCTTAGGCTGCTTTTTCCTCATGCAAGTTAAGTATCTTCTTGCCTTTTCATTTTGGACCTGCAGATGTTGACAATTTCTAAGGATCTGCCTTCCTCGTCTTTATCTAGGAGATATATCACTTATAAAACCCAGAATATCATAAAGAAATAATTTCATACCCTTATTATAGTATCTTGCGAAGGTGTTCCGAGGAGATCAGTCATTAGATCCAGCTGATGGACAGCATCTCTTCCAGGAAACAGTGGCTTCCCAGTCAGTAATTCAGCAAAGATGCAGCCTATACTCCATATGTCAATTGCATAAGAATACTGCATTGCAATCACATAACATTGCAGGTTCAACGCACAAAAAGTTCAATATGGAACAGAAGAGTTTAACTTTTAAGTTGCCAATGTACTTGCTAATCTTCAGAAAACATCCAACTTTGATATCTGTATTTGAGAAATACAAGTTAACAAAACTGCAAAGCATGTCCTATAGCTCAGCATCTGAGTGAAAGCATTAAAGCCACTTAGCTATGCAGGATTCAAGTTACGGTATTGTCATCTCTAGCATAGTCATGGCCCTTCCAACGTGTTATTTATGGTTATAGTCTCTTTTGGTTTCCTTCAACAAGAACTCTCCGTCAAAGTTGGAATGAATTCTCATTAACATCCAAGCAATTACTTACTTGCCAGCATTACTGGTTCCACCTCAAAGAAACAAAAGAGTCTATCCCCTATCACTTACAAGATTTTGTAGCTGCATATCTCACCCAACAAAAGAATCGCCAAGTCGATCATCACAGGTTCTGTTCGCATGCTTAATACTATCAAGTCAAATTCCCACTTTAGTCTTGTTCCAACTGTTTATCCCTCCTCTCCCAGAAATGGCAATGTGATGATAAAAGTGCTCACCACCTTTAGGAAAAGTCAACAACTTCTGCCTCGTAGGTTCAACAAACTACTTTCAGAACATGCAAAAGTTCCTAGAATCGCACAAATGAGCAAGTCAAGCTCATAAAAAACAAAAGAAATGCTGCGACACTGGGAACTTTTGTATTTTCCCAGTCGCGGAATGTGTAGTTTGCCAAAGCATTCACATGTTTGGTCTAGACTTCTAACAAGCAAATCACTCATCATGCTCTGTGAGGAACAATATAACCCAGACTGTCTCTGGTATATCAACAGAGAGCTCCACATCCCCCACGGAGAATACATTAGATAGAAAAAAAGAGAATAATGTACAGGTTCATATTAGTCGGTAAAATAGTCAAATAGTAGGTCAAGCCTCAAATTTCCGACATACTAAGTGAGAAGCAAAGTAAAGCAAACGAAACCAGCCGTTCACCATATTCTGCTCATAATGAAAGCAATACTCATAATAAAACAACAGAATAAAATGAATAGACAGAACGTGATGGCTGTAAGTCAAGGAAAATGCTTTAACAAGCCTTGCAAAAGGAGCTATAGCTATGTTGGTCCAGATAGGCACCAAGAAACATTAGGAGTCTTGGATCTTAAAATGCATGATGACAACCTCATGTCGTTAAAGATTCTAACAGGAGAAATAAGATGCATGACCACCATTACCTTGGAGGGAAATAATCCACACAGTTCTGGAGCTCTATACCAACTTGCGGCAGCGTAATCCTGTATGAAGTAGAGGGCGGAGCATTAGTGACCATCTTCCACTGACGTCAGAGACTTAAAAGTTAAACGACCGGTTAAGAAGTCGCATACAGTCCAGAATACGGTGGAAGGTGTATCATTGAACTCAACCCTTGCTAAACCAAAATCACAGATTTTGAGGTTACAATCTGCATTTGCCAATATATTCTTTGGTTTCAAATCTCGATGGAAGACATTTGCTGCAACCATATGCATAAATATCAGAAACAGTCTGTATCCACTTGAAAAGGAGATAATTCACCACCAGAAGACTATCATTCTCTAACAAGAATCAGCGGATCGGAGACATGAAAGATATAGTTTTTTTTTTTTTGCAGAAGTGAGCATCATCCACAATGGACAAATGACGGATAAAAATGGACAGATTACAGTCATAAATGTCTGACCCAAAAAAAAGAGTACATATATGATGAACAGAGTGTTTAAGATGTGACTTTTAGTAGATAGGTGCAAAAGAATAAAGATTAAACATTACCCATAATGAATGAAGTGACGAGAAAGCTAAGGGTGAGGGAATATACTTCAAAGCGCAAAGTAGCTGGTAAAAAAAAAACTGGAAAGATCCTTAAAGTCATCATTAGCTTTAATGACTTGGTGAAGATCCGACTCCATCAGCTCAAAAACAACTAAATATCCTTAAAAAATCTCTTCTGGAAGGTGGCAACATTATGTGTTATTTTAGAACTATCAGAGCCATCAAAATTTTAGTTTACTTTCTTTTGCAGAAGCGAGCATCCAAAATGGACATATGAAGCGACAAAAAAAGACTGATTAAAGTACATATAGGATGAACACACTGTTTTACATTTGATAATTAGTAGATAGGTGCAAAAGAAAAGAGATGCACATTACCTACAGTGCATGAAGTGATGAGAAAGCTAAGAGTGAGGGATACCCGTATGAATATACTTCAAAGCGCGAAGTAGCTGGTAAAGAAAATACTGGCAATGCTCCTTTGTTAAGTGATCATTTGCTTTAATGGCTTGGTGAAGATCCGACTCCATCAGCTCAAAAACAACATAAATATCCTTAAAATCTCTTCCGGATGGTGGCAACAATATGTGCTTTGTTTCAACAATGTCAGGATGCTGTAGAAGCCTCAACAGCTTGATCTCACGAAGAACTCTAGCCGCATCAGATATGTTCCCAAATATATTGCTTATCTTCCTTATTGCTACTTTTTCACCGGTATGAGTGTCAGTTGCTGAGCAGACAACCCCATGACTCCCTTTCCCGATGACATCTTGAATTTTATATCGATTTGCATCTCCATAGTCAAAGAAGAAGTCCATTTTTGCAGAATTCTGAGGCACAGAGATTTGTTCCGGCATGAAAACACCATAAAAGTCCATGTCATAGTTACTAGGAAAAGTTCAAAGTTTCAAACCAATGTCAAGGAGGAACCACCAAAGTTACACATATGAATGCAAAATCACACACAACAGGACAGGAATTCTCCTTGCAAAACAAGAGGAAATCTTGAATTGGTCGTTGCGGATTTGAAAATGCATAACAAATGGTGGCCAGAATTCGCTAGCAGGCAATGCCAAAAATAAAACTCTCTGATGATGAGATAGATGCCCGAGGCAATGATATGCTCGATATGCTCAAAAGTTGTCAATTAAATATCTCAAATGACTAGTCTACAACAACGATGACGACGACGAAAAGATTCCCCATGGTGCTTCTGCTTCCCCTTTCGACTTTGACTAATCAACAAAGACAACCGGACACTCGCGAGATTCCAAAGAGGGCGTTTTAAGATTTCAAGGGAATCCTTCACTTGCGCGAAGTTCGAGTCAAACAGTTTCCAATTAATCCATTTGGTACTTGTCAGGCCTTCACCTTTTAGATACGCACAACCTAGCTCGAACTCCTGACAGATACGATTGTCAACTTAAAATTGCGTGGTGATCCTAGATAAACAGAAGCTCACTCTGGCCCCATTTTCTACTCTCCTCTCTGGTTCTAAATCAACACACATACAATGGCATCAACCGAAGGCGAATACTCTTGAAACTGGAAATATTTTGGTTTTCTATGTCTTAACCAGCGGCGAATTCACTTACAATCCTGACCTGATTGTCCTCAGACACACTTAATGTTCCTTCGGAATAACTCTTCTCCCCTGAATCCTGGCCACGCCTTGCCTCCATCACTTCAACTCTGAAACAGATGAAACAACAGTCAGAATCAAATTTGAGCTCCAACATCGAAACCTAACTATAGGAAGCCGGCGATCCCAACAGAATTGTCAGTAAGCCCCTAACATAAGTTCAATAAAAACCTCGCAAGATCCTGAGTCTGTCGTGTCTCCTCTACTGGCAGAGCAGCAGGCGCATTTGACTGATACACAGAGGAACCGATCCTGCCGAGGCAATTGCTGCAGGCTCGAGGAGATGACGAGGCAGAAGACAAAGCAGAAAGGCACACGGGCGAGCCCGGGTTAACATTATAAAGATCATCGTTGGGAACAAAGGTCAGGAACTTGAAAACCATTCTGCACCGATCAGTCCTCAGCTTGAGCTAGAACCCAAAAAGGAGCATCAGCCAAGAAGGCAAGTACTAAGGGTCGTCGTCTATATTTTCTTCGAAATTCAAATAACCGAAAGACCGCAGATGACAACGAGAAGCGGTCTTTTCTTTTCATATGTGGAGCGTGTGGGGGTGGTGAAGTCAACGAAGGTTGCCTGTATAGGATTAAACTAATGCAACTTGCAGGGCAGGTAGAATCGAAGGTTCTGAAGACTCCGAGGGTTCGAAGACAATAAGCGTCGGCAAGTGGAGGATGCGATGGTGACTACATAATGCTAAACCGTTCGGCAGTTCGGTAAAACATGGCGGGAAACGAGTTTTCCATTTCTCCCCTCGGCATGATGCCCATCCATCTAGCCGCTCACTCATATTTCACATACAAAATTGATAGAAAGACTGCTAATTTTGACAAGCGAGGAACATCTAAGCACCCGTTTCGTACTCGCCCTCACTGTACGAGTCTATGAATCGAATCTACAGATCAATTTTTAATAGCAGTTGGCGATCATATACCATGATGACCACCGAGCGGGGTAAAAACAATGGAATACTGCTCTTGACCGGATGTCGAGAAAGATCAACCTTTGAAATGCTTGCTCATATTTTATCACACCTCTTCATAAATCAATCTTAATACCCCAAGTGGTGTGTGTTTGCGTGAGAGATATCCTTCACTGATCACTAGTTTTTTCAAGCGTTCTTCATCTCACAAGGAACGCATGCAGTATGAACGAGAATGGAAAGGAGAGTTAAAGACGGAAGTAATCGCATGAAAATACAGCCGACAAAGCTCCAATACGTATGTCTGTTTGGTTTCCAATCGAACCAAAGGGGAGTTAAACGTATATCTTGTCGAGTAATAGTTAAAAACCTACTTTACGTTATCATAAACATACTTCTTGTTCCAATTTTTCATGTTTTCGATTTCCTAAGAGGAAGAGCGTTGTACCCCCGTGCGCGCGCATGTAATAGAAGCAGCCATGGGTGGTATCACACATGTTAGTTCACTCCCTTCACTAAGATCAGTTCGGAGGGTACGATCCAACTCGTGATTAATTGCATCTTCGGACATTGATTTATTTATTCTACACAACACCATTTCTCCAGAACACAACGAGAGAGAGGGAGAGGGAGCGAGTATAGAATCAGCAGTGTAATTCACTAACAGTATAGTTTTGAACAATTGTATTTGCCAAGTGCCCACCAAGAAGCTGCCTCCTCCGCAATATGTGCACCACGCCCGCAATCATTTTTACGCAGTGAACCCGATACACAGAATTGGGTCATCTATGTCCCGATAGAAGAGCCATTCACGGGTCACTGTATTCAGAAAGCCAACCCTGCGCTAATGCCCTTTCTTCAATACATTCTTGTCATACCAAATTGTACTGACCCGACCTTCCGGTGAGCTGCAGCGTTGGCAGCAGCTGCAGCACCAATGCTGCCATATTGTGTCTTTGCCGCTAAAAAGTTGGCGTCTATTGCAGCCCGCTCCTCGGTGTTCTCCATTTTGCCCCCTCCTATCCTCGTCATAAAGAACGGATTCGCATCTATGTTTATGGCAACTTCTGGCGCTAACTTCGCTGCCATCCCACAGTGCGGAATCTGCTTGGCATGCGCAACAGCCATTTCTCTCTCGGCTTCAGTCCCATGCCGTTCTTGCTTTCCCATGCTCGCTTTATTGTAGCAGTATGCAGGAGGCACTGCCTGCGACGGGAAGACGGTGCCTCGGATCATCGTTCGAGGATCATACCCATCTTTGGCAATGTTCCTGTTCTCAAATGGAACGACTGGGCCCACAACTCTTCCCGGTTTGGCTGAGCAGTGACGATATCAGCATGAGAATCACCATTCACTGATAAAAAGCAAACGTGCATGGAAGAAGGTTATCTACCGATTGGAAGTCTCTGGGTTGCTAAGAAGTTCCTGGATGGATTCATGGAAGCTTCCTCGCCTTGAGTTGGCTGATCTTTATAGCTGTTTATTTTTGGTTGCTCCTTTGGCAAGCCTGAATTCGAATGTACTATGGTAGACCTGTAATTGCACAAGGCATGCAATGTCAACCACTAAAGACGGTTCAAAACTAAAATACAGGCACAAGACATACAACAAAGCAAGCAAAACAAAGAAGGGGGGGCAGAAGCGAAACACAAATGTACCTCGGCAAAGACACATGCTTTCTTTCTAGAGGGGCCGAAGCACCACTTTTACCACCATTTTCCTCCAGCTGTGCAAACTGCTTCCTAAATTGATCGACGGCACTGTACACAACATAGACAAAGGGAAGATCAAGGTGGAGCAACCGATGTTCCATTCATGCTGATATTGTCAGAGCAATCAGTATTGGCGTTGCCGATGTTCTTCAAGCAACAGAGAGAAATAAGAGACAGATTGACTACACCCAAAAAAATTGGTACCAACCTCGGATATAGAAAATTAGTCCTCTCAGTTCCATTCATGTAGTCCTTAAGCAGTTGAGGGTGGTATTCAAGGATTTCTCGGAAAATTAGTTCC
Source organism: Syzygium syzygioides (assembly GCA_031216285.1). Classification (NCBI taxonomy): domain Eukaryota; kingdom Viridiplantae; phylum Streptophyta; class Magnoliopsida; order Myrtales; family Myrtaceae; genus Syzygium; species Syzygium syzygioides. The sequence goes on from CM062242.1 coordinate 21,493,208, forward strand.
CGTATATCCTCCTTGGTAACCCTTCGTCTCTCAAACTCGAATTCCATCTTTGTAATGGGCTGGCATGAAGGTTCCCTTTCCATTTTGGCTAGTCCTTTGAAATATGGATCGGCTAAAGCCTGCGAAAAGGTCATATTCTTTAGTACATGAATACACGATACCATCGAAAGTACAAAAAGATAATAGGCAATCTAGTATCTCTAACCTAAAGAAGAAGCATACTAAAATCATCAGACAAAATGAGGACAGATATGATCTCGACCTCTTCAGCAGTAGGGCGATCTTTTGGATCAAAGGCAAGAAGTCTTTCCAATAACCGCAGCGCTAAAGGGTCTGCATTTGGGAATTTCAGCTCAAATGGCATGGGCTGCTTTTTCCTCATGCAAGTTAAGTATCTTCTGGCCTTGTCATTTCGGACCTGCACATGTTGATAATTTACCTTCCCCATATTTATCTAGGAGATAAATCGCTCATAAAACCCAGAACATCATAAAGAAATAATTTCATACCCTTGTAATGGTATCTAGTGAGGGCGTTCCAAGGAGATCAGTCATTAGATCCAGTTGATGGACAACATTTTTTCCAGGAAACAGTGGCTTCCCGGTCAGTACTTCAGCAAAGATGCAGCCTATACTCCATATGTCAATTGCAGGAGTATACTGCATTGCAATCACATAACATTGTAAGTTTGACAGACAAAAAGTTCAATATGAAAGAGAATTTGAGGTACACTTTTAAGTAGCCAATCTACTTGCTTATCTTCAGAAAACATCCAACTCTAATATCTCTATTGAGAAACAGAAGATAACAAAAGCGTGAAGCATATCCTATAGCTCAGCATCTCAACGAAAGCATTTAAGCCACTTAGCTATGTCGGATTCAAGTAGCCTATTTACTATTGTCATCTCTAACAGAGTCATGGCCTTTCCAACAAGTTACTTAATGGTTCCAGTCTCTTTTAGTTTCCTTCAAAAAACTCTCCCTCAAAATTGGAACAATCTCTCATTGACATCCAAGCAATTACTTACTTGGTAGCTTACTAATTCTATCTCGTAGAAACTAAAAAGTCCATCTCCTGCCACTTACAAGATTTTATAGCTGCATATCTCACCCAACAAAATGATCACCAAGCCAATCATCACAGATTTCTGCCCGTATGCATGATTGTATCAAGTCATATTCCCCTATTAGTGTTGTTCCAACTGATTTATCCCTCCTCTCTCCAAGAAATGGCAATGTGATGATTAAGGTGTTCACCACCTTTAAAAAAACTCCTCAACTTCTAGATCGACAAATTTCAGAACATATTAAAGTTCCTAGAATTGCAGAAATTTCATTTATCAGTAAGTAAAGCTCATAAAAAAAAAGTTCTACGTTCCCAGAGCCGCGGAATGGTTAAATTACCCAAAGCATTCACGTGTCTCGTCTAGACTTCAAGCAAATGACTTAAGTCATGCTCTGTTTGAAACAATATAAACCCAGACTTTCTCTAATATATCAACATAGAGCTCCACATCCCCAAACAGGGAAAATATTTAAGAAGTTGAGAACTTCCTAAAGATATGAAGAGAAGACAGAATAATGCAATAGGTTCATACTGGTCAATAAAATAGTCAAATAGAAGACATTAAAGTAGATCAAGCCTCAAATTTCCAACATATGAAGTGCAGAAGCAAAGTAAAGCAAACAAAACCAGTCATTCAATGTCTTCAGCTCAAGATGAAAGCAATTCCTGTAATAAACTGAACAGAAAGAATAGTTGTAATGTAATAGCTTTAATTTAACGGAAATGCTTTAACAAGCCTCGCAAAAGGAGCTATAGCTATGTTGGTCCAAACAGGTACAGGACACAACAGGAGTCTCTAATGTTAAAATGCATGATGATGAGCTTATGCTGTTAATAATTCTAAACAGGAGAAATAAGATGCATGACCACCATTACCTTGGAGAAAAATGATCCACACAGTTCTGGAGCTCTATACCATCTTGTAGCAACGTAATCCTATATCAAGAAAAGGGCGGAGTATTAGTGACCATCTTCCACCAATGTGAAAGAATTAAAAGTTGATGACAAATTAAGAAGATACATACAGTCCAGAACACGGTGGAAGGTGTATCATTGAACGCAACCCTTGCTAAACCAAAATCACAGATTTTGAGCTTACAATTTGCATTTGCCAATATGTTCTTTGGTTTCAAATCTCGATGGTAGACATTTGCTGCAATCATATACATAAATATCAGAAACAGTCTGTATCCACTTGAAAAGAAGGCAATTCATTACCAGAAGACTATCATGCTCCGACAATATAGATAATCAGCGGATCAGAGCCATGAAAGATATAGTTTATTCTTTTACAGAAGTGAGCATCCACAATGGACATATGAAGTGTCAGAAAAAGACCAATTAAAATACATATATGATGAACAGGGTGTTTTAAATGTGATAATTAGTAGGTAGGTGCAAAAAAAAAAAACAGAATTGGTTACCTACAGTGAATTAAGTGAGAACAAAGCTAAGAGTGAGGGATACCTGTATGAATATACTTTAAAGCACGAAGTAACTGGTAGAGAAAAAACTGGTAATGCTCCTTTGTTAAGTCATCATTAGCTTTAATGACTTGGTGAAGATCTGACTCCATCAGCTCAAAAACAACATAAATATCTTTAAAATCTCTTCTGGAAGGTGGCAACATTATGTGCTTTATTTCAACAATGTCAGGATGCCGTAGAAGCCTCAACAACTTAATTTCACGAAGAATCCTAGCCGCATCAGATATGTGCTCAAATATATCATGTATCTTCTTTATTGCCACTTTTTCACCCGTGTGAGTGTCAATTGCCGAGCAGACAACCCCATAACTCCCTTTCCCAATGACTTCTTGAATTTTATATCGACTCGCATCTCCATATTCAGAGAAGAAGTCCATTTCTGCAGAACTCTGAGACATAGAGATTTCTTTCAGCATGGAAACACTATAAAAATGTTGCAGTATATTTAACTCAAAAAAAAGTTCGAAATTTCAAAACCATCACAATGAGACAGCACCAAAGTTACACATGCGAATGCAAAATCACAAACAGCAGGACACAAATTCCCAATGCAAAACAAGAGGGAATCTTAAATTAATCAGATATGAAAATGCACAACAAACGGTGCCGAGAACTGCTTAGCAGGCGATGCCAAGAATTGGTTAGACTCTGATGACGAGATAGATGCTGTAAGCAACGAAATGCTCAATATGCTCAAAAGATGTCAATCAAATATCTCAAACGAATTGTCTACAACAACAACAACAAAAGTGATCCCCGATGGTGCTTCTGCTTCATCTTTTGACTTTGACTAATCAACAAAAACAGAACCCCCACAGTTGTGAAATTCCAAAGAAAGCCTTTTAAGATTTTAAAAGAAGCCTTCACTTACGCGAAGTTCAAGTCAAAAGTTTCCAACTCCTCATACCAGTTGATCTTATATTTCAAGCAGCTCAAAAAAAAAACATTGGCAACCAAAGTTTTAAGATAAAAGGAAGCTTCTATACTGACAAGTCTAGACTCTAGAGTCTGAAATTTTTTCACACATGAACAGGGCCTACAGGCTCATCTCCAAGCTGCAGAATAATTAATGAACCAAGCAAGGGAAAATAAAAGTGTCAAGGATTAACAATTCTATACAGTCAGAACAGTTTATTTTCTCTTTAAGGAACATATGCAAACACAGGTACCTTGCAATGTAAAAGTAAAGGCAACCAACATATGATGCCCGGAACTTTGGTCCGTGTAATTTGTTTCTAAATCGGATAGCTCCCAAGCCCCCCATAGACTAAAAATGCATAAGGAAACAGTCTTTGATTTGAATTTGATGATATATTACAGGGTCATGGACTAAAAACACGCAAGGAATTAACAAGCATTCCTGAAGTATTTATCAGGTACAGACAAGTAGACAGATATCCATCAGCTCAAATTCAACTTACTATGTCCTACTTCCAGCTAAGAAACATCCAAGATCACAGTGATCCATAAAAAACTCGGATTCGAGATGGAAGAGGTGAAGCGTGCAAAATGAAAAAGATTTCGAGACCAAGAATAGATTCCAATGACAGATAGAACAAATCAATGGAATCAAGTGAGATCAGAAAGAGATGTAAGCACATATTTCAATTTGCAATATCAATGTCAGAATAAGTATGAAACCCACCACCACCATCAAAACTAACTCCCGTTTATTTATGCTGTTTCACAGTGAAAATGTAACAGAAACCCCGGATAATTTAAGAGGCAAAGCGCTTCATAAATGTACAATGATGAGCCACCACCCGCTTATGATGAGGGAGAGAAACCAAAAGTGAATAATAAAGAATAAAATGAAAGTCAGTGTTTTTATCCTGATATAAGCCCCCCGAAATATCCCCACCGAACTGGCAAATAAGTTACCCCATCACTAAATTTGAGCAGAAAAAAAAAAGTCAAACTTTATCCACAGACGGAGAAGCACATGGACATGCACCGTGAAATCAAACTCCATAACTCCAAAGGGCATCAAGATTACCATGTCAAACCACATTGCAAATAATCTCTTCCTGTCTCATCTCAACACAATCAGATGCATTCAGCCAGTGAAACTCCCCCAGCCTCATTATACTCACAATTCATCAGAAACCAAGAAAAGAACTCGCCAAACGAAAAAAAAAAAAAGAATGAGCACAGAATCAAGAGATCGCCCAGAGCAAATCACCTTCTTCCTCTGATCCTGCTGCATCTTTTTCCCAATTCCTCCAAAAAAAAGCCTCGACCCTTAGCTCCCCAAAAAGAACCCAAATTTCCGAAACCCGAGACCAAAACAAGCAAAACCCAGATATCTTTCTACCCTCTTTCAAGAGCTCAAAACGTGCAAACAGAAACAAGCCAAATCCAGCGTCAGCCGCATTTGCCCCATCTGCCTCTGCTCCGAATCACAAGGCAAGAGTCCCACCTTATTCTCCTCCCTGAACAGTCCTTCTCCAGGCATATATCCCTCATGCACTCCCTCCTCTCCAAAAAAGCCTCAACCACCCAACAGAACACCCCTTTTCTGGGTATCATATATTTCTCCGACTACGACCGAGCAACGGCAGCAACGGCAGCACCGGCTCCCGCATATCTACCGGATCCAAAACTCCGAGCTGATTGCCACCACGGAAAGAACCCCACCACCACACCTTATTGTCTCTCTCCCACGGAATTTAAGGCATCAACCTACTCTTTCCTCCCCGTTTTTTCCTTCCCTCTGATCCAAGCCTTGAAGCCAAAGGTTCGATCTTTTTCCCCAGCAATATGTCTTCTGCCGCCTATATATTGCGAATGACGAAAAGGGGTGGTGGTAAAAAGACGCCCGAGCAAGTGTGTAGAAGCCGCAAGCAAAGATCTGAAAACAACACCGACAAAAGAGAGGCGCTGAGGGAGAGGGAGGAGAGAGAGAGAGAGAGAGAGAGAGAGTGGGAAATTTATCAGCAGGGAGGGACGAAAGCATATAAATGAGCGGTCTTGCCCCTCCTCGGGCCATGAATGACGCAACTTCACCGCATGCGGATACGTATCCGGATACGCGGGAAGTGGCGGCGTCGTACATACGCGGGCCACGGGGAGGCCGTCTCGGCGAGGTGGGTCGCTGCCTCCGGTGGCGCTCCTGCCACGGCAGCCCCCCGGCTTGCGGGATTCCGGGGTTTCTAGAATTACCGCCCCCTCCTCCCTGCCCTCTTCTTGTGAGTTCCTCAGTTAGGTACAACTGTGCCATTGGGCAATCTGTATCTGCATCCTCCATGAAAGGGGTTGGACAACTCACCGCTTCACGTGCGCCTTTCTGGTGGTGGAAGAGGCTGCGGGCGGGTCGGGCCCCGCGAGCGGAGGAGGCTCCGGGGGGGCAAATTATTGGCCCCCACCGCCCGATCACGACCTTAGCCGGTCACAGCCAGGGCCACACGAGGTCTATACGATCAACGAATGCAACGAAATTGGGTTTGAGTTCAGACGAGAAATCTCGAAAATTTTTGTGTACCTTCGGGGTATGCACCAAATACATTTGCTCGATAAAAGGTTTGCTTTTGAATGGGGCAATCCATGGATTGTACGGTTGACGTCATAACCAACTTCCCATTTCTTTAAATCGATTTTCGTATGCCACTGTAATTAGACGTGATCAAGTGCCCGACAGCTCGGTGGCCTTGGCTAGGCCGCAAAGGCCGAAGGCCACTTTTGGGCAAGCTTGGGTAAGGCCGCTCAGTACAAAGCCCGACTCAATCAGGTTGAGGCCGGCTCAAACCCATCCATTGATCACGTCTAATTACCAAGTAGAGTGAGTTCCAGTGAATTCGAATACGCCATTCAATGCCATTACCAATTTCCTCTTTCCGCCTAAGGGCACGTAATGACAATAACAATCGTCCATTCCATTTAAGTAATACCACCCATTTTCACATTCAAAACTCAGAAAATGGATGGAGCATCGTGAGTCCGATACGTCACCTCTTCTGATGTCTTTGAACGTTGGGAAGGGGCACGGCCGCACCGGGGCAGGCGGAAAAGGAAAAGAAGTAAAACACAACAGGAGCGGAATAAAAACATGGGCCGCGCGTGCCGATTGGATTGGATGTCGTTGTGCAAGACGGTTGGGCAGTAAACAAGGTGGGGGACGATGTAGCTGTTTTAACAACTGTATTCCGTCGTGTTTTCATATTGGCGCAGGCGCACAGCTCCAAACAATTCATAGTTTCCTTGCTCGTACCGATTGTCCCTGACCAGAACTTTCTTGTTCTCTTCTCTGTCTGCTAATCACTCGTGGAAGTGGAAAAAACAATGAGGGTTACGGCAATCGATCGATGCACCGAAGACGACTCGATCCAAATCATCATTGTTCTTGAGATTTATCGTGATTTCCAGGAATGATTGATGGGAAAAAAGAGTTGGCAAAGCTCAGAGTTTTTCAGTCCAATCGACTTGGGAAGATATATTCAAAACCGTGACCCTTTTTTCACTTTACGGTACCATCAAATATTGTAGATGATATTTGGTTAAATGAGCTGAATTAGCGAGCTACAAGCTAATTTTTCTCGCGGATTAGTATGTCGTGTGATCAATATGTGCGTGAATTATTCAATTGCATTGATTCTATCACATTTGAATTCTTCCGGATGAAGCCCATAATGCTTGGTGCTACACAAGAAGCGTCTTGCACGACTGTGGACAACGACGCCATGCGCCAAGTAAAAGTCGAGAAAATGAACAATCTTACCTATTTTTACCAGCGTCTATGAACCCCATTAAATGCTGAAAATCAAATTGCTGCACCACTTAGTGCCATCAAGTGCGTTTAACAATTAGTAACTACGGACAACTTAATCGATCTCCATGCAAGTATGGTAGGAAAGGCTTGTTCAATTGGGATTATAGATATCAGGGATAATTACACAAATTGTTCTTGAACTTTGATCGAATATGCAATATGATTTAGAAACTTTTAATTTATTCAATATAGTCAATGGACTTTAATCTAATATGTAATATGGTCCATGAATTTTTTGTAGATATTCAACTTCATCCCTAAACTATATGAAAATATTCAATATTATCCTTTCATTAATTCAAATTCAAGGATAATATTGAACATTTTCACGTAGTTCGAGAACTTAACTGAACGTGTATAGGACAATTCATTAACTACTTTGAAAAAATTAAAAATTAAGGAATCTCATTGGACATTAGAACGGAGTTCATGAACCATTTTTATCATTTCCCCTGGACGTTGTCATACTTTTTCCTCATTTGTCCGTGTGGTTTTCGTTTTTCCTTAGCCTAAAACAAAAAACACCCCACGCGCAACACGTGATAAACGTGCCCAAAAGTGGATGTGGGGTCAACTTTGTAATAAAACCCAGTTGATAAAGTACCCCAATCGACTCGAAATGAAATGGGCATTAAGATAACTGGACAGGATCTCAAAGTGTATCGATTAAATTAAGATTAATTAGCTGCGAGAGATCGGAACCGAAAACCCCTAGAAAAGGAGAAACATCTACGTTATACACATAACACTAAAACAATAGAAATGGACAAACCCAGTACATCTCACCAAACGCATGACGACACATCACCCACCTCGAATTGACTTTGTTTGAAACTATAATTACGAAGGCGCGACCTGAAAAAACACATTGCTAAAATCAGATCTCGTCAAGTCTTGTCTAGCGGGTGGTTGCTTGTTGTTAAGACTGTCCACCGTCCATCAGGGGGGGGGGGGGGGTGGGGGTGCAAAATGGGAACAAAAACGTGGGAACATCGCCTAAGTGTCCAGAAAAGGAATTACGTGAACAAGGGTTAAGTCGTAGATTCATTTGATATTCGACAATGATTTCATGTGTCTTGAAATGGTTCTCCACATGTGTGAAACATGCACCCTCGGACACACATCATGTGGGGCGAGTATAGATAGAATAGAGAGAGATAACTTGCGATCAATCAATTAGTCCTAATTGCAATAATGAGTAATGAACTTTGTACCAATTTGGTTTTACACAAGTATAAGCTTCCTAGTGCCAATGCATCCTCTCTCTCTCTAGCGTGCAATTTTTTAGGACAGAGGGGGAGGCAAAGAGAGAGAGATGCAGGGCGATGATCGAGTGGCGGTGACAACAATCCAACTGCAAAGAGAGAGAAAGAAGAGGGAAAAGGTGTGCTAGGGTTAGTGTTGATTTTTCTTTTCTTTTGTTATACATTTTGCAATTGGAAGTTACGTAGAGGTTACTTTTAAGTAAGCAATCTACAGTAAAAAAATGATAGGAGAGACTTTTTTAATCGGATACATAAAAGAATACGACGTAAAGAATAAATTAAGATATCTCAGGAGTTTATTTATTTGAGAGGATCCTCTCTAGGGAAATGCCAATGGGCCCATGCAGACCAAATTTATGTTGAAATTTCTGCTCTGGTCAATGAACGACTAATCTCTGTGAAAAAAACCAATTGTTAGCTGGCCAATCCCATTAAATACGGCGATTTTTAACACGAAACGGTTGAGCCGGACATACCCATTAAATACGGCGATTTTTAACACGAAACGGTTGAGCCGGACATAAAACTCGACGTGCACCCTTTTCAACTTTTGTCTTTTTGCTAAGTTGCATGGACACCGCTTTCGAAAGTTAGGTAGTAACGTAGCGATGAGTGTCGAACCACGGAGGGAAAAGAATCCTCGTTGCATATCAGCAACAGCGATTAGTCAAGCACCACGTATCCATAATTGCTAACGTATTAAGTTACGTTACATCGTATATCGTCGCGTGCTTCGTGTCCCGTACGGTTCATGCAAATGATGGAAACTCGACCTTTGGGGATCCGGTCCAAATGAGTTTGGAAGGGACGGATTTGAGCCGGCGCGACTTGTTCTAAACATGTTCCGATACAAAGTTGACCTCTCCACGGTGGGTATGGTTGATAAGAGGACAATTATTCAAAAAGTCTTAATCTATCGTAATTGTGGCAATTCAATCTTAAATTTTTTTTCTTAGTCATCGAGTCATAAACTTTTTGTATTTGTACCAATTCAGTTTATCCGGCCAATTTTGATTGGAAATCGTTGACATAGATACCGACTGTCCTACGTAACACGACCGGCGTTAACGTTGATATTTTTTTAATAATTTTTTTATATTTCTTTTCTTTTCTTTTTCTTTTTTCCTTCCTTTCTTCTTCTAGCCGAATGCCGAACCTTGGCGACCGGTTAGAGACAAGGGCCGGCGAGCTCGACCTCACCCGACCACTAGCAAGGATCGCCATTGACCTCACCGGCCCTCGCCTCTACTAGTCGCCAGTCCTTGGCAACTGGCTAGAGAAAGAAGGGAAAAAAAAAGAAATAAAAATAATAAAAATGAAAATTCGAAAAATTATTTAAAAATGTTCAGGTCATCATTGGCTGCGCTACATAGGACACCCGGCATCCATGACAATAATTCTTATCAAAATTAATCGGATTGACTGAATTGATATAATTACAATAAATTTAAAAATTTTTTAGTAATTTTTCCGATCGACGAGTGGCAAAGGGATTGAGTAGGATAGAAGGCTACTACTTTTAAAGGTATGGGTAGTGCACCTAATACGTGGCTAGAAGACTACTACTTTTAGTCGTAGTGCATCCTTGCGTGGCTCCCTCGCCTCCACGCTTCTTTTCAACCCCTTTTGAGTGTCGGTGCAAAATTTGGCTTCCCTGGTACACTGACAACATCGCACTTAAAATCATGTTTTCAACCCCAACGCCAAAAAACTCGATTAAGACGGTCCCGATAAAACTTATTTAAAAGCATGGGCCTAAAGCCCCCGCACAAAAATAGTCGGTTCCTTCGAAGTGCAGCCCGTGGAAAACGAGCAAGAAAACTACCATGCCCATAGTTTAATCCCTCCCCCCCCCCCTTTATGCCCATAAATAATATCATTGCCGGATTAATTTTACCGTATTCGGACCATTGGAAAGCGATTAATGTGTGGAGGGATGAGGTCACCGGCCATTTTTGCGAAAGCGGGCCGCGTCGCTTTCGGCCGAATGATGTTTTTTCCTTCCGCCACCGCCGGCGCCACCGCGCAATGGCGAACCATATGAAGTTTCTCCTTTTGTGGAAAGCCGAAAACTGAAAGTTTAATCGGTAATTTAGGCTGATATTAGCTGGGGGCCGTGATTAAAAAAACAGGGGGGAAGATTTTGTGCTTTTGTTGAATGATTATTAAGCCAAAAAGGACGTCTCTTTCAAGATCACGCTCTCTCTCTCTCTCGCAAAGAGCCAAAACCCCCATGACTTTAGCATAGAATAAAAAGGTTGCAGATCCCTTGTCTCTATCATTCAATCATTTTTTGGTTCATTTTTATTTCGATTACCGCGAAAGGGATGGCTTTGAAAACCGTATCCTCTGCCCTTAGTGCCGCGGCCACTCATAAATGTATCTTTAATTAATTATATTGAAGGTAATTAGGATATCAAAAGAATGCTGAGCTTCTAGTGTTAGGTTCAAAGTGCAATAAGACTTTCGGGAAAGAAACCGTCCTACTCCGGCTTGCTGATCTCGAAATCGATAAGGGCAAAGACAGTAGATTCTTTTCATCGACTCCTCAAAAGTTACTTAATGTTTTATTAGTGGATAGAATAGGGATAATAGATTGATGACGTTAAATTCGTGTATTCGGTTTTAACCCCTTTTTTCATGCCCAAAAAAGAATAAGGAGATTCTCCGTACTTCCCTTGATTGTGTAGATCAATCACGATGACAATTGATATTGTAATATCTCGTTACTTGATTTTAATTTTGAAAAATTACAATTAATCAAGTATATACACAATTAAAAAAAATGGAGAATCTTCTAATCATCTCTTAATAGGTTTTTTTACCTTTAACCATTGATTTATGGGTACTAAATCTAAACATTTTCTGTGCATTTTTTATATAGCACATTATTATTAATAACCATAAATTTTTTTTGGGCAAATACTAATAACCATAATTACAACTGTTATTTTATCACTCCCGCGTTAAAGAGTTGAGATATAAGATAGTTCATTACACTGTTTAGGTGAATAGAATTTTTTTTTTAAATTTCATTTTAATATTTGTATCAATCTCCTTTCATATATATGGGCGGTATCCCTCGCATGCCACGAGTGCTTGTATCGCAAGAGCAATAGCACGCAGAAATACACATTACACATGATGGAGATACATTAATTACATTCATCTTCCACTATCATTCGTTACATCCTACCTAAAAGGCATAGACACTTTAGGGAGAATTATCCAGAAAGTCCTCCAGCGATCAATTCAATCGTAAATCTTTCAATAGTATAAATTTAGTTTCAAACATTTTGACGATTTATGAATTTAGTCCTTTGACTAATTTTGCTAAAAAATCTCTGATTTGGACAATTTTTACAATTTTTTTATTTTTTCCTTTCCTTTTCTTATTATTTTCTCTTTTCTTTTTTTTTTCTTTGTTTTCATTTTTCCCTACGGCAAGCAAAAGAAAAGAAAAAGGAAAGGAAAGGAAAAAAAATTAAAAAATTTACCCTTTAGCACCAGTAGTGCCACATAGAATTGCTGGCATCCACATCAGTTAAAGGCTAAATTAGCATAAATTGAAAATTTTAAGACTAAATTGGCCGTCATATAATAGGTTTATAATTTTTTGGACAATTTTCCTATACAATTTATATGTTGAGTAATTCTCTCTTATTTTTGTTCTCTTAGCTAAAATAGAAATTAAAACATGTCTCTCTTATGTATATGTGATGGATCATAGTATATCATCTCCCGTAGGGCTGAGCAATTTTAGGTTCTGTACAGATTCCACCTAGAACTTGGGACTTACCCTCGAGTATAGGTTCCTCATTTTTTGGAACCTGAAATCTACCCGTCGGAATCTGGAACTTAGAACCTACCCTATCACGGGTTTCAGGGTCTAACAGATTTTTTTTTATTTCATTCAAAAAGAAAATGAACGCAATAATAATAAACAAGCTTGTCATTCACCAAAGAGATATACAAAAGACTAGTTTTTATGGCATTACGGTTCAAATAAATACACTTAAAATGAGAAGTCATTGCGTGAATTAATACTAGGGGTGAGCGACTTCATGTTCCATACAGGTTCTACCTGGAACCTACCCATGAGAATAGGTCCCTCATTTTTCGGAACTTGGAACCTATTTTATCAAGTTTCAAGTCGATTATAAGGTCTATCAAAGTTTTCACCTGTATTATTAATTGAACAATTGCAGTAAATCATCACCTTTAATGATCATAACTTATTTATGATTTACTGATCATAACTTTTATTTAGATACACAAAAAATATAAAATATTAACGAATCATAAAATAAAAATTCAGACTAGTGGTTCTAGATTAGACACTCATCATCTAAGGTCATGAAATATCGCAGGAATCATGCGAAAACATAAATCAAGAAAAAATATTAAAAACTTGTTTATATTTCAGGTTCCAGGTTGCACCTACTTAGAACTTGGAATGTACCCATTGAAACACGTTCCTCAATTTTTGGAACCTGAAATCTACCCTGCATATCTTTGAACCTTAAACCTACAAGTTCCTACCGTTTAGGTTTTCATGTTCCAAGGTAGAACCCGGAACTATGTTCACCCCTATTCGAACCTACTCTGCATATCTTGGAACCTGGAACCTACAGGTTCCCACTGATCAGGTTCTCAGGTTCTAGAGTAAAACCTGAAACCATGCTCACCCCTAATCTCTCGTGCCAATTGAGCTGCTACTTTTTTTTTATTTTTTTCCATTAATAAAGAGCATAGTTGGATAATATTTGCAAGAGATAACCGAGAGATTTCGCATATCTCTTTTGATCTTACGAATCCTTAATTCATCGTAATTGTTATTGGATATACACAATAAGAGAGTTATGGAAAATTTCATAATTATCTCTAACAAAGATAAAAACGTTCGTAAGAGAATTGTACGATCAATTACGATCAATTAAAGGAGAAATATGTACAATCAACGAAGATATAGATAATCTTCTAATCAATATATCAAAAGGATATATCTGACAAGAAAAAGAGTTACAATACTCCCTTTAACCAACAAAATACAATTTTCCGTTTAGCACGAGATTGAATTTTCCCAAGAGAAAATTCTAAAAGTAAACTTTGATGAGCAAATCTAATTTTGGATGTAATTCAGAAAAGGGAGTTTTGGGCATATGTGACCTAATAGACAGCACAACTACTTAATATAGATGTACGCTTAATTGTAATATACAAAATGAAACACGTGCTGATGAGTGATGACTTTTATATTGTACGAGTTATCCCGCACAGTCAATGGACAAAAGAAAAAAAAAAGTTGATTTACGCGTCGGTCGTCGGGATAAAATTAATGATGAGATAAAATTTATCCCATGTGGTAGGTGGGATAAATGTGTGATTAGGATTTCTTATATTCATAGTATAAAAGCCATATTTCTCGAATAACAAGCTACTTAAATTAATAAAGTTGAAATAATAATTAAATATAAATAACATTTGAATTCTAATATACATTTCAAAAAAACAAAAAATTTCGTTTTTATTTATTTCTATTTTTATTTATATATTTGAATTTCTGTCTAACCTATAATACATTTTTAATATTAATTTTTATTACATATTTCAGGTATTTTAGTATATTAGGTATATTAGTATAGTTTATTGTTTAATAAGATTTTAGTAAGAAAAAAAAGACCGCATAAATTCAAAGACTTACACAACCTCTCTCTCGTTTTAGCTCTCTTTTCTCTCAATGTTAGTGATATTAGGATATTTACTTATATATTATATTGCTGTTTTGAATTTGGGAGATGAATCCGTTCTGGTCATGTGTATATAAGCCTTTTATTATTATTATATGTTACATGAGAACAAAAAAAAATGGCCAGATAATTTGGATATATCAATGGAAAAAATAAGGATTTTGAAAACAAGACAGGGATTCTATAAAAATGACATTGTAGGCCAATTGAAAGGGGTGTAGCGCGGCTTGGTAGCGCGTTTGTTTTGGGTACAAAATGTCATGGGTTCAAATCCTGTCATCCCTACCTATCACTTATCGACTGAGCAGTAACGAGAGATTCGTTGAAATCGATTAAAATCAGGCATACATCATCTTTATTTTATTATATCGTATTCTATATAATAGTCTTATGCATACAAGATGCATTCGGGTTAGAATTGAAATACGAGGTTGCTCAATCTCAATCACTCGTGTCTCTGCTTCTTCATTATCAAGGATGCTTAAGCCACGCGAGGATGGAAAGGGTGTTTCTTCGAAGGAAGGAGGCATGAGCATCTCTGATCGTTCGGCATTTTTAATGTTTATGCGAGTGCGCTTGGATTGCTTCAATAGATTTTTTTTGTCTTTTTACTATTAGCTGCATAGTTCTCACACTTACGGCTTTATATGGATGATAGGCGGGATTTCAGGAAGAGTTACCACGAGAAGGAGTTCGGAGCTGCTTGTTAGTCTTGGAACTCTCGTCTGTCTTTACCATTTTTTAGCTTTCCATCACTAAGAATCGAGTCGATCGCATCTCTTCAGAGACCCTTTGTTGTTCTCGGATTACCTTGATGCTCTTCGGTCTTTTGGCTTACTGATGATCCCTGATATAAAAAAAATTTGCCTCGGCAGTCTCAATTCTCTCTCGGAACCATGAGCAGCTGTGCCTGAAATGACGTGCAGGTCGCAAAAGCCGGTGGTGCGAAATGGGACTCAAGCTCAATGCCCGAAGCCGTGAGATACCTCTCCTCAATGCTTTGCTTTGAAGGCCATGAAAGAAAAACACGAACTGCTATGACCACGGCAAATGCACTGCTTATGCAGGAGAAACGTCCATATGCAGGAAAAGTCTTGGAGAGGAATGCGTTTTTTTTAGGAATGTTACCAAACATGCATGTAAAAAATTTGAATGAGGTATTTTTCCTTCTTCTCAATCGGAGTTCTAGTCTGAATTCGTATTTGCTCGTGCGATGCTTTCGATAGAAAAACGCGGGCTGATGCAGTAGCTCCTTGCCGTTAGCCCCCCGCGCCAAATGCGGCATGCTTCCCCGAAACTAAGCTGAACATGCTGTCGCCATGGCCCGATGCTAGAATGCCCGACGAGGACGGAGATGAAGCGGAGCCGGCGGCATCGCCCGGAAAGATCTACTTCTAAATCAACCTCCTGAGGTCGATGACGATGAGGAAAGAGGGAGGCGGTTCTTAGAATTGCAGAAGTATCCGTCTTCGTGATCTCTTTAAGATTTCTGCTCTGTCCTTTCATTTGGGGGTACAAAAACCCAAGAGTTTTGAAAAGCGCATGATGCTGATGAAGCCCTTTGCCGCTGACGAAATAAATTCCTTAACATAATACGAAAATTGCGGAAAAACGTGCTCATTCTATACTTGAATCACCAATCGTTCGAAGCATATTACATAAACGAACATACCTCTTACGCCATAGATTAAATGCACTTATCGCAGCCTTGAGAGAGAGAACAATCCTTGAATTGTCGAACAAAGTCCCTTCTTCTTTGTCCTTTTGTGAGAATGAGTCTGTGATGGTGAAAATGCAACCACACACAACTCTTACGTGTATTCTCACCATTTTGTTTCCAGACAATAACTGCCAAGTGCAGTTGCTTTCTTTCATGGGCAGGGTTAGCCCATCATGGGTGACCTATTTTTCACAAATAAAATCCATCAGCCGCAACATTTGTTTAGTAGAAGTCGCGAGATTCTCGCAAAACGACTTTGCGAGTTCATCCGTATCTGAAAGCAGCTAGCCTGTCGCCGCGTTCGATTATCCATGCTGTGCATCCAGTGCGTTTCGAATATAGACGTGATTTAATCTGAGATTAGATGAGGCAAGAGAAAGAGTTCGAATCAAGTGATCGGCAGAGATAGCTAAACCCATCTTAAATGTATATATATTTCTCTTGGAAAAAAAAATAACGCTGTACATAGCACACGGAAATGGCCAAAAAAAAATAAATAATGAAGCATTTCATAATCTATATCGTTGGCCTATTTAAAAGCCGTGCTGTCTTTCAAGCCGGGGGGCGGTGGTCCCTTGGAATGAAGTTCGGCCGGACCCAAGCCTCTCTATAATTGGGTGGGGATGATGGTGACCGATCGAGCTCTCATCACTTCAACTTTTAACAACGCATGTACCGTCGGTCGCAGCCGGACATCTATTCCTCGCTTAATTCGTTATGGACCGAGATTCGCATCGCTCCCTCATTTCCGTGTTGGCGGTCGCTGCCGCCCGGAGGTCCCGGCCCGGCCCCGCCGGGCGACACCGCACGTGAACCGTACGCGCGAGGTACCGACGGCGTGCCCACACCCACCACGAGGAGAAGGAGGAGGAGGGGGAGGGGGGGGGGAAGGGTACGCAATAACGTGTGACTGATTCGAAGTCGTACCGAAATGGAAACGGAAGCGAACGAGAGAATCTGCTTGCCCTGCCTATGTACGTCGCGAAGCATCTTCCCACGTTCGTAAAAACTCTTTCCCTCCCCTCCATGTGATGTGACCACGTTAAGTCATCCTCAGCCTTTTACGGCCCGTTTGGCAACGTGCCAAACAGTGAAAATTTTTATTCTTTTATTTTCAGAAATAGTTTGGGAACAGAAATGCGTTTGATAAACTTTTTATTCCCGGATACATTTTTGCAAAAATTTATGCCGAGAAACAGTTTTAGAAGAGAAACAAGAAATAAAAAAAAAGTTGCTTCTTGTTTTTTGGCACAATTTTGAGAATCAGTTTTTTTTTCTTTTTTTAATTTTCTTATTTTTTTGTTGTTCTTCATTGGGCTGGGCCAGCCGCCGGTCGCCGGCCCTGGGCTATGGCCGTCCGCCGGTCGTCGGCGATCGGCCATGGCCAAAGAAGAAAATAGTTAGAAAGAAAAAAAATAAACAATTCAAAATATTATTTGGGAACAAAATTTTGTGTAGTTTACCAAACGCATTTCCATTCTTTTCTACTCTAGGTATCGAGTTCGATCGGCGCGTGATTTGGGGTGCGTCTATCAGAGGGAATGCATTTTCTCGGAATTAGATACTCGCGCGTAAAATCGGAAAAGAGTGAATTCCTAAATCTAAGCGGGTGAAAACACTTTTTTCGATAAATCTCACCATATCCCGATGAGCATAATCTCGCTCGAGGCCGGCCAGGTCGGTCCTCGCCAATGACCTTTTGGCAGTCATCGCCGTGGCCCGTCGACCGGCGAAGGATGAAGAAGGACAGGGAAAAATAAAATAAAACTATTTGAAATTTAAAATTATTTAGGAATTCTATTTCTTTTGTCCGCGATGAAATCACGAGATTTTTAAATCATTTTCCAAACGAGATCTAAACACCAGAAAAGGTTTTCGGTTACGTATCGCCAAACAAAAGAAAAGTAACCATTTTCCCGAAAAATGATTTTCCGGAAAGTATTTCTCCTTTATCGCGGATTTTTCCCACAAACAATCGCAGCCTTAGTTTAGCTACGCATTTTATTCGGAGGACGTAGTCACTCCGAGTGATTCGATCGGGTCGGTACGAGTGAGACATCGGCAGCTAGCTTTGAATCCGGAACCTTCAAAAGAACGCGTACCTGAAAAACGGGTCTATAATTTCATCCGATGTTCAATTGCATAGCGTATGATACAAGAATTTGGGCGTGCCCGGTTCTCTACGAAATTGCGCAGAGATGCAGGAACCAGGAACAAGAGGAGGAAGCTTTCACGTAAATCACTAGATGTCATTATCCTAACAATGATTAATGAATTTAATCATCCTACGCAAACTCACCTTCACGGCGGTTTCTAATCCACCTCGCCGCCGCCGGCCTATGAGCGCGCGCCACGTAATTACCGCGTTAAAAAAAAATCAACAATTAAGGGAGGTTAAACTATGCAAATTAGAAAACGCACGCGAAAACTCCCATCTCTTTCCCACGAAAGTACGCAACACTTGGGTATGCATATTCAACGTCGAGGATAATTTCACAATAACGTAAGATATATATCCGAGATTTACCTGCCTTATAAAAGACGGGAAAAAACGATTTTTTTTTTCTGTCTCTTCACTAGCGACGTTCCGGAAAATTGGAATCGATATCGTTGCCGTCGAAATTCGAAACCATTATAGGAAGCAGTGAGGGTTTCTTTAAGAGTTTCCTTTACTTTAAGGGTTAATACCACGAAAAATCCAAAACCGGTATACTCGTGACAACTTTACCCCAAACTACGGCCAACAACCCAAAACCAGTATACTTATAACAAATTTAACCTCCGTTAGTTTTAGTCAAATTAGATCAATACTGCAAAAAATCACAGATTATGACACCCATGACAAACGAAGGGTAAAATCCCAAACTGGTATACTCATCGACTGTCACAGATCATCCAACTCAGCAATTTGACGGTAAAATTTAACGAAAACTAACGGATGGTAAATTCGTCACGAGTGCACCAATTTGGGGTTTTTCGTAGTCAAAAATTTAATTTTGGGTAAAATTATCATAGGCGTATCGGTTTATAATGTTTTCGTAAGCATCGTTTGCTTCAATCGGAAAAAAAAAAAAGAAGAGGAAGAAAATTTACCGAGGCGGAGCGGTGACACTCGAGTTGTCAATTGGGCCTGGGCCCAAATGATCGGCCCAACACGTTAAGCCCCGGAGGCACTTGCCGTGTCATCTAGCGAACCCAGTCGGCAGTTTCGTGAGACTGCCGACTCCCAAGCGATTGCTTCACCTACCGAGTTTCGGGTCATTGCTTCACAATTTCTCGCTTTTCTTTTTTCTTTTGCCTTTTCTCTCCTTCTTATTCTTTTATTTTTGTTGAGCAAACGATACAAAATGAGGGCCGGCCGTTGACTTCCATCTGGGTTTGACCATAAATCGATACCTTCCTTTTTGTGCGAAGAATATCCTAAACTGGCTCGCTCGCTCGCTTTGGAATGCTTCCAAAATGGGGAATCGCCGCGCATCGCAAGAGCGCGTCGAGCTCTTGGAGCGCCCTCCGTTTTATTAAGGACTTTTAATTTCGATGCCCGCCTCAAGCGCCGTGCCCGTATTTCTCGGATTCCCGAATGATCACCGGTGTCTCTGGATTAAATCCGACGGACGCGTCGAGTAATTCAAATTCGATCGCGGGTCGACGCCGCGCATCACGAGGTGCCCGCATCAAACAGAGTTTTTACCACGGCTGCTCCGACCGGGGCGAGAATGGTGGATCACAAGTGCCCCCCTCGCCTTTCAATTCAACAAGGGTCTTATCATCATCGCGCGAGACCCGCTTTTTAGCGAGCACCGACCTTACAATTACAAGAATCGGGTTTGTTCATGACATTAACGTCCCATAGAGCTCCCAGCATTCGCCGGTTCACAATCGTTTCTTTTTGGAACCATTATGGAGAAAGGTCCTGCTCATGAAAGGAACACAAAAAAGGGCACGAAATCAATCATTCGTCCACGTCCGATGGGTGTTGTGGAATTGGTCCGAACACCCCATGGACTTTCCTTAATCGTGTCTCCACCGTGTTCCCCATCGACCCCACTTCGATTGGTTTAAGCAGATTGAATTGAGTACTCGCCGTAAACGTTAATTATCGTGCGAATCCGATTATCCACGTTTGTGCGTATAAAGACGGGACAGGACACTCGGCTTTAATAATCATTTTCATGACAGTGTCATCAAGTAGTGGGGGACTAAGTTAATCTCGATAGATAATCATCATCGCTCCTCGAAAAGGAACCTAATATGGAAAGACCGTGGAGGACCTGATTTCAGTGACCTCGCTCCGTGTTGGGTAGACGAGCACGGAGGCTATCGCAATCCCCATCGGCTTTATGGAGTCGACCATTTGAGAGCATCTACTATTCAAAAGGAGATTTTTGGAATGCGAGTGAGGGGTCTCGTCTTTCACGGGGTTGGCAAAGCATGTTGATGGGTAGAGAAGGGATTCGCCCCGTGGTCAGATTGGTGGGCGATGGAAAGAATATTAATACTCACGAGGATAAATGGCTTTCGATTGAAGTGGTCGGTGGACCAGCAAACGAAGAAGATCCTTGAATAGCGTTGGATTTTATTAATCGAGAAGATGGGGAGCTGAATGATCGGAAGATGTATGAGCTCTTTGAAGAGCAAACTGTGGAGGAAATTCTAATGATCCTACCAAGTCCTAACCACGTGGAAGATGTCTAGTGTGGACCCGGAATAAATTAGGAACTTACTCTCTGAAAACCCTAGTGTTAAAGGAGGCCTTAATGTACTACTTGACCAAGAGAGATGAACTAAAGTCTTCTACTGATGTGAGCATCGATTTGGAAATAGATAGCTTATCAGCTGTTGAATTCCTTTCGGGTACGGCTTAAAGTTCATTGGCTCCGCGAAACATCGTAGAAGTGCAAGAACCATATGGCCCGGCTAAAAGGTGTCGAAATAGTGCATCGTCCTTGTGAAACCAAAGATTTACTGGGCTTTCGAATGGTGTTTGAGAGCCACATTTATGAATTGAAAAGGTTCGAATGATCAGCTCCGCGATGCCAACTTAGGCTGAGTTTCATTCCAAGGTAGGTGCTGTTTCCGACTTCCGTACTTCTTTCCTCGGAGAAGTAGCAACGATGGCCCGGTCCCAAAAGCTATTCCTAATTCGAGATTCGATGATCCCTCCTATTTTTTAACTTATCTCTTATTAATGCGCAGGTGCCCAGACCGACGGTTTCGCTCTATTTTTTTTCGCGGACTATAATTTCTAAACTCGAATCCGATCTAATTCCTTATAAACAGTCTCACGAGAAAATTTCGAAATTTCATAAGCACTTTCCTGCCTTTCCGTGCACAAATTTTCGCGTTGCTTCGGTAATTTTTCCTCATTAATTAATATGATACCGACAGTCACGCTAGCCTTGACTTCACGGACATTTTCCAAGTGTCGATTTTTAGGGGCGCGTCCACCCAACATTTTTTTCGGCGAGTGCCGACAAATCCACGATGATCTCCCGCTAACTTTTACTTTTATTATTATTAATTACCATTATTATTATTATAAGATGATTTCCTGCTGACTTGTAAAGAAATTCCGGGGCTCGTTAGGAGACAAAACCCGAGACCGACTCGGGTGTGCCGACGCGAGGCCACGTCACGGGGAGGTCCCACTGCTCCCCCGACGCGTCGCGGGGGCCCACCACGGGGAATGGGACCGAAACGGGGGAGCGGGGGCGCGGTGGTAATTTCGCGGTGGCAATTCGGTCAATTCGGGATATCCCGATATGATATTTTAGTCTTTTCGGCACTCGATGGGCCGGGGGAGTCGTGTGAGCCGGGAGTATTGGTGTGGGGTCAACGGACGCCAAACGTGGATTCAAATGCAGTGGAATGTTCCTCCTCTTTTTCCCCCCCCCCTTTTTTTTTTTAAAAAAAATATTATTTATTTATTTATTATTTCTTTTTTTCTGGAGTAACCCAAACAAATTTTTTTTTCTAAAAGAAGCTCTACTTCATGGATATTTTTCAAGGGGGGAAATAATTACACCCTGGCCGAAGAAGGTTTCCCCTTTTGTATATTCAAAGCTCTTTTTTTTTTTTAAATTCGCTTCTTCGGAAAAGGAAAATGTATATTTTCGTGTGATTTCTGCGATCGCAATCTTTGCACTCGTTCCATGCTCCTCCCCGATAGACAATTTGCTATAATGTTTAATGTGGCGACATTCCGTAATGAATTTCGAGAAGATTGCTCCACCTAATATTAAAGACTCGCGAATTCATCCAACATATTTGCCAAGTGCATGTACCGCGCTCATAATTGAGAATAAAGCCGTAATCGCATCGGATTGACCGGTGTTTGGATTGGTTTTAGTGTTTTAAGTACGGTTTCTTCGAGCAAATTTTTTTTACTCGAAGTATGTTGTAGAAAAAAGGTAAGCCTCTTAAGTACGATTAGGACATGAATTTAGGATTTCGACGTCCGGTATCGGAAGCAAAGTCGAACGATTCATGTGCCCTACCATATTCCTCAAGTTTTATCTACCTACGTTGTCTCAAAAGAAAGGCGATCGGTACCATGATAGGAATGCTTCTTTAGGAAAGGGGAAACGGATTAATCGGGTCGTGATCGAACTTTAAAACCCATCTCTTCGAAAATCCCAGCGGACGAATGGATGCCCGAGTTGCCAGTTTCATTAGCCAACCGGAGGCAGCTCGGTCACGTCGACTCAAGACTTGCGTGAAATGGATCGGCACGCCACGAAATCGCACGTCTTCAGTAGATAACCGGTGTGATCTCGCGTCTCCAAACTTATATCATCGCCGTGCTTAATTACCATAACCGAAGTATGTGCCGCCCTTCTCTCTTTCCCCACCAAATTCCATCAGCCAACCGGTCGAGCCGGCTCAAGATTTTGCGCCAATGGATCGACAATGCCGCAAAAGTACACTACCAATAGATACATGCCCGTTTTATCTTAGATGGATAAATGGCCTGTATGACCATATTTTAATTACCGTGACTAAGAGGAAGGGGGGGAGGAATCTTCTCGTTCAAAAAACGCACACATATCCTTAAAAAACCTTGCATTTGTGCCGCCGTCGCATTGCCAAAATTTTCCACCTTCGATGATTTGATGCCGGGGGGTGTCTTCCCTTCCCTTCCAATCATGTTCTAGGCTGGGTGCCGCACCCATTCTCTCTCTCTCTCTAAAAATCCCTCCTTTCCTCCGTTTTCTCTCTCTTCCCGGAGCTCTCCGCTTCTTCACTGAATTCCTCCTCGTCCTCCTCCTTGTTCTTCGTCGTCGTCTTCGCCGTCGTCGTCGTCTCGCGGCGAGTGGGGAGAGGCCCGGCGCCCGGAAGCGTTTCGAATTCGGAAATCATCTGTGGGCTTTTTGCACGGAACTCCCTCTCCGTCTCCCGCCTTCTTGCCTCGGTCAGCGTTTTGATCCGGGACGGCTCTTCGTCCAATCGCTGAAGGGGGCTCCCTGCTATAAACTGCTGCTGCTTGGGGGCTCGAGTGAGGTGGCAGTTTCATGGTCGCGGGTTCATCCGCTTGAGTAATTCGAGGTGGGTTTTCTTTCTTTTCTTTCTTGGCCCCTTTTTGGGTGCCAGGTTTTGGTTTCTGCGTGGTTTCTTGGGTGTGATCCCGGCGATTGCATCCGGGTTGAGATGAAGCGGGCGTGCGGAAATTTCCGTTATAATGTTGATTGGGTTTTTGGTTCGGTGGTCCGAAGGTTAACGATTTTGGAGGTTGTTGGGTCGTGATGAGGAGACTGTTTGTGTTTATTGCGATGATTGGTCTTGGTCGTGAGATTTTGCGAACTCGGGAACGTTTCGTCTCTCCACTACTTTTTCCAAGCTGCCTCCTTTTGTTATTTATATCGTTTGATCGGATTCATTTGAGACTTTAGCAAAACTTAGATTGGAGACGCACATGGTTTATGGGTTCCTTTTATTGGAACTGTGTTGCTATTTGTTTTTGTTTCATAATGGTCTGGGGCTCTTTTACCGCGGAAAAAACATACAGTTACCTCATGGGGATTCCATTTGCCCCCCCCCCCCCCCCTTTTTTTTTTTTGAATTTCATGCTGACCCAGAAATCTGTTGTTGGCCAGTTTTTTATTTTCATCTTTCGCTGCAGTTAATTCATTGATTATACTGAAACCTGAAGTGTGATGCTCTTGTAAGCAGAGTTGTAGTGAAAAAGGGAAAGGCTTTAGCTCTCAGAGCTCATGAGGGTGAAAAGAAATTGTAGGTTTTAGTTGCTTGCTTCAGGCGTCGATGATATGACTGTTGAAAGTAGGGAAAGGATACAGAGTTAGAAACTAGGTCGATATCTTTTAGTGCGTGGGCACTCTATCACTCTGAGAATGTTCTTGTTGACCTTTGCGATGCTTTCTCTGGGCTGTGGTCATATCCAATTTGGCGTTGTTCCATGGACGAAAGAAGTGGAAGCAGTTCATTGTGTTTGAAAACTTTTATTAACTGCAGCTTATTCCATTGCTTTACTATTTCTGTTTTCTTACAGTCTGAATCGTTTATTTGTCCTCAGTTCTGTGCTTCTTTTCTTTGATTAAATGTCAAGTGATTTCAGGCTGCTTTGTGCTTGTCAATATACTTTGTTCAAGTCTCATCTAATTGCTTCATGACAGCAGCCAGTGGCTAAATGGAGAGGAACTCGAAGGATTTGACTTCTGGAAATTTCGAAGGTGTGATTATTTCGTTAAATTGAACATCGAATGATAACTTCAAGTTCGGTTCCATCGAATGTGTTTCCACTTATTTTGATGCGGGATTTCTATTCTCCTCTTTTCTTTCCTGGTAATTTTTGTAAGAGTATAGAAGCAATAAATGCCGCCAATTCAAGGTAAACTGATCCTTTGAGTCAGAGTTAAGTGGGTATGGATCCAAACTCGATTCTGGTTTTGGGGTTCTCTCTCCTCCTCGGGCAGCCATGGGTTGATTAAATGGTGAATCTTGAAAAAAGGTTGAATGTTTTTTTAGAAGGATATTTGCTAAATGTAAATTATGCATAATTATATATCAAAATGTATCTCCTTTCAAGTCATGTATTATGTGGACCAATATCATTCTCTTTCAGGAAAAAGGAAACTGACATGACAGATATTATTAGGAGCTCTTCTGTGTTGATACACATGATACAGGCTATATACACATGTAAACATATTTTTTGGTTAGACCCTTCGAGGATGGCCGTCTTATATCTGGCTATTATAGGCGACTTGCCTACTTTATGAATAGGAACAGTCACTTATGCAGCAAAAAAGGAGATAGTTTTTCTATTTCTGACCTGACTGGTCGGATTTGGATATTCTTCATGAACCTTTCCTTATGTTTTAAAACTCAGTTGAGGGATTCACATTTTGACTCCCTTTAGATGCAAACATGACAAGTTACTTTGTAGCTAACATTTGAAACCTCAATGACTTCTCTTGCTTTTGCTAATTCAAGTCCAACTCATCTCTTTTCTAGAAGGACCTTTTTTTGTTGGTCATTTGACTGAAACTGTCTCCGAACTGATGATGCATGGTTTGTTAGAAGCGATCTTTAATTTTCAAATTATTCATTTTTATAAAAATATTTTGTGGCTTTCAAAATTTGACTTCTATTCAATACAAAGCACCTAAAACCTTTCAAATCTATCAATATTTACATATAGAATCTTAATATCAACTTTTCATATTTCATTCCAAACAATGGGAAAATACTAGCTTTTCTAAACATGTTTGTGATGTTTGCATGTATTTTAATTATTGTCTCAGGACTTTTATCCAGCAAAGAATACCTCGCCTATTGTGTCTTATTCATAAGACTAGGTGCTTTCTTTATAGGTCCCTCCAAGGTTCCTTCAGCAAATATTCCAAGAAAAGTAGGATTTGGTGCTTGGGGGATGCCGCATGATGCACATGCCTCAAATGATACGAGCTTGTTTTCTAGCTCATTACCTGTCCTTCCTCATGAAAAGTGTAAGTATGTGCCCTTGCAATTGAACAAGACACTATTCCTACAGAGCGCTTCACAAGGATGTTACTTTGTATGTGCAGTGAACTTCACTGAGTCTGGGAAATTTGGCCATTCTATTGATGACAACTTCCCGAAACTAAGTAAGCTGAGTCATCAACTTGAAGAGACTGATCCACTTGAAGATCTTGAAAGAATCGCAATTGGAAATTTGCTTCCTGATGATGAGGATGAGCTTCTAGCTGGCATAATGGATAGCCTTGACATAGGTGGACTGCCCATTCAGCTGGATGATACAGAAGAATATGATTTATTTGGTAGTGGAGGAGGAATGGAACTGGACTACGATCCTCAGGATGGTTCAACTATTGGCTTGTCAAATATAAGCTTATCTGATGGCTTTTCAAATGGGTTTGGTCAGTATGCTCTTACAAATGGTTCCGGAACAGTGGCCGGGGAGCATCCATATGGTGAGCATCCTTCGAGGACACTGTTTGTTCGGAATATCAATAGCAATATTGAAGACTCTGAATTGAGATCTCTGTTTGAGGTAACTGCATATCTCTGCCGCTCAGTTTCAAGTCATACTGTTCCTTTTTATCATCAGATTATCATAAGTAAAAGCTTGCTTGCTTTTCTTTCATACCGTGGTATAAGTAACTTGAGTTCGGGCTATCTTCACTGAAAATGGATATATTGATGCAGTCTTTTCTCTATGGTCTTAGGTGATCGAGTGGTAGGTTTTCAAGGGAAATCTGTTTTCACTAAAATGTGAAATGTAGTATTATAGCTCATGCTATTCTACTCTTTCTTAGTCACTGTTTTTTTTGTAACTTCAATTTATCCTTTCATCGTAAGTTTTTTTATGTGGTTTTCAATGATATGGAAATGCTTACTGCTTATCGTTTGTTGATCACAAATTTTCTTCCTTTTCCCTTTTCTGGTAGCAATATGGCGATATAAGAACTCTATACACTGCATGTAAGCATCGTGGATTTGTGATGATTTCATACTATGACATTCGAGCTGCCCGCACTGCAATGCGTGCATTGCAAAATAAGCCCTTGAGACGAAGAAAACTTGATATTCATTTCTCCATACCCAAGGTACCATTAATTTCTAGTGTCTACTTGATCTGATGATTAGACTGCTGTCGAGTACTCACTATATTTGTGCGCATACAGGATAATCCATCAGAGAAGGATATAAATCAAGGAACTCTTGTAGTTTTCAATTTGGATGCTTCTGTATCAAATGATGAGCTTCGTCAAATATTTGGTGCTTATGGGGAAGTCAAAGAGGTCATTGCTTTTAGTCTCATTTTGTTTGGAGCAGTATGCTTTCTTCTACACGTCATTCTAAAATTTGTATTGTGGATTTCATTGTCCACAAATACAGATTAGGGAAACTCCCCACAAGAGACATCATAAGTTTGTAGAATTTTATGATGTGAGAGCTGCAGAGGCAGCTCTTAGAGCATTAAACAGGAGTGAAATTGCTGGGAAACGCATAAAACTCGAACCTAGCAGACCTGGTGGTGCTCGTCGAAAGTAAGTAATATATTCGCCACGTTAATATTATACTTGTGAAAGTTCGATTTTAGGTACTTGTGACTCTGATTTCTAATGCTATATGACTTGTACAGAAGCCATGAGGTACATGTTCGAAATCTCAGGACAGGCCTTTCTGTTTTGTTTGTTGTTCCAATTTGCTCTTGACAGCCTTGAATAAAAAATGGGTGTAGCCGCTGAATTTCCTTAAATTAATAGAACCGTTGGAATTTTTTTTGGCCAATTGACAAAGTAAATCGCAACCTTTGGAAGGATTTTCAATCGTATGCGCACCTTTTAATCCTATCAGTAAGATACCCAACGTTTCAAATCTGTTTCAAATCTATTCCAGATCCTTTAACACCTCTGCTGAGAGGGATTTTCTGTTGGATTCATTCTCAAATTCCAATTTTGCCTCGACTTTTATTTTTGGTTTCTTCTGTGATTTTTTCCCACTCCTCATCGTTCATTTTTATCTTTTAAGTTGGATAATATTTATATAGCTTCGTATCATCATTTTTCATTTACTATAATGTGTTAATTATTTTTGTAAATAAAAAAAATGAAAAACCAGGTTTTCTTAAACAAAATATGTCCTTAATGGAGATCCTGTAAATACATAATGCAAAAAAGGTAAAAGAGTAATTAAATTATTATAGGGAATCTAATCTTGGGATGGATTTGATATGAGTTCAAAAGGTGAGAATTTTTTTTGATAACCTAAAAAGGTGGGGATAAAATTGAAAAATGGAGGAAAAGGGAGGATTTTTATTGCAATTAGGCCTATTCTTTTACTGTTTATCTTTAACGAAGCGTTTTCAGACAAACTTTAAACTTAGTAGTTTTGTGGAATAAGGATGGGGAGAATAAGAATAGTGATTTCATTTGTTGAGTGAGTTTTTATTTAATTGGTGTCATTTAGATTGTGGTGAATCGAAAATTCAATTTCTTGCTGTAGATATCTATCTTGACTTCCTAATGTGCCAACCTTATGAGATTTCGCTCTACTTACCATGTAGTTGAAAATAAAACTATTGTACGGAAGACACTGAGATACAGTTATTGGAGTTCCATCTTAGGCTCTCCTCGTTAAGCATTGTTATGTAGCAACCTTACATGAAATTGGCTCCAGCCTCCAATGAACAGAAATAGACATACTGGAGGGCAATTAACCAATTCACATATTAGTGATTTTCCTTAAGATAGAGGTGTTTCTGGATGCTGAATATCTTGTAAAAATGTTATTTCTCTTCCACTAGCTAAGTTTCGGCTGTACCTCTCTTGTCTAGCTTGATGCAGCAACTGAGCCTAGAGCTGGAGCAGGATGAATCTCGAGCTTTCAGGCACCCAGTAGGTTCACCAATTGCCAGCTCTCCTCCTGGTTAGTATTTCAAAAAGTCAGCTAATTTCATTATGTCACTAGAATTTGCTTCTTAATCAATTAAAACACTCGAAACCCCCTGATAGGTAATTGGGTACAGTTTGCGAGTCCCATTGAGCAGAGTCCTTTGCATACTTTCAGTAAATCCCCTGGACTGGGTTCTCCTAATTCTCTACAGAGCAACCATCTGCCTGGGTTAGCTTCGATTCTTTCAGCTCACTCATCTACTTCGCCAAATTATGCAGCCATTGGCAAGGATCAAGGAAGAATTAATCATGTCAACCAGATTTATACAAACGCTGATTCTACGAAAGGAGTGACCTTCCCTCATTCTAATTCTTTTCCTGAGCATAGTCTCAGCACGAGTCCTGGACCTGCTTTTCCTTTGGGTGAATCAAGTCCAAATACATCTTCTGTTGGAACTTTATCTGGTCCTCAATTTCTTTGGGGTTCTCCCACTCCATATCCTGAGCGATCCAATTCATCTGCCTGGCCCACATCTTCAGTGGGGCGTTCATTTGTCTCCAGCAGACAGGGACAGGGATTTTCATATGCCAGTCGCAATAATGCATTCATGAGTACCCAACAATCACATCATGTGGGATCTGCTCCAACCGGTGCACCTATGGACAGGCATTTTGGATTCTTCTCTGAGTCACCAGAATCGTCATTCATGAGTTCAGTTGCCTTTGGAAGGCTGGGTCGAGCAAATGGAAATTACATGATGAACGTGGGTTCTCATGGCAATATAAATGCTGGTATAGGCCTTCCTGGAAACATAACTGAAAATGGTTCTCCTAATTTTGGAATGATGTCATTGCCTACTCATGCTCCTTCATTCTATGGAAATGGTTCATTTCCTGGGTTAGGAGAAACCAGCATTGAAGTATTAGCTGAACGCAGTCGAAGTCGGCAGACTGGTGTAAACCAGATGGACAACAAGAAGCAGTATCAACTGGATCTAGAAAAAATTATGAATGGAGAAGACGCTAGAACTACATTGATGATCAAGAACATCCCTAATAAGTAAGGAGAATGTATAAACTTGTGTGATATTGCAAAACCATTGTTGTGTGAAATTTCTCAGCATGTCTACTACTTATCTACTTCGCAGGTACACTTCAAAAATGCTGCTTGCCGCGATTGATGAAAATCACAAAGGCACATATGATTTCCTGTACTTGCCTATTGATTTTAAGGTAACTGTACTCTGGGATTCAAAAAGAAGTGGTACTTACTATCAGTCTGCTGATTTGCTGCTGATGCTGAGGTTTACTCTTATTGCAGAATAAATGCAATGTGGGTTATGCCTTCATTAATATGGTTTCGCCTTCACACATCATTCCTTTCTTTAAGGTGTATTTTGATTCCTTATTCATTGGGAACTCCTCATGGTTAAATTGTTTTTTACTTTTCAATGCATGATCTATTGGTTGAGAGATCGACTACTAATGTTCCAGTTGGGATGGGACTTTTGGTTGAGAGATCAACTACTCATACTACTTTGAGTAGTCGTAGAGTTATTGTTGTCTTGGTGCTTAAAATTTTGAATTTTGTGCAGACATTTAATGGGAAGAAGTGGGAAAAGTTTAACAGCGAAAAGGTTGCTTCACTGGCATATGCACGAATCCAGGGCAAGGTTGCACTTGTCTCTCACTTTCAGAATTCAAGCTTGATGAACGAAGATAAGCGGTGCCGTCCAATTCTGTTTCACTCGGAGGGCCAGGAGACTGAGGATCAGGTAGCTTTAGAATTTTCAATCTTTGGAAGTACGTTGGCATGAGCATAACTATTTTCTTTCTTTTCTAATGTTAGAAGAGGCTGCTTCGTTTTTATTAAACTATAAAACACCAAGTCAAGCGAGGGGAGCTGTTGAAAGTTCATTAAACTTTCATTTGTTATTTCAGTTACTGTTTGTGTTGGGAATGATTGGAGTTGTACCTATTGCTCATACAAATCAGTTGACTACGTAGTCCTTACATTTTTTTAATAAAAACTGGTCATAACTTATAGATGCTGAAATATGGAGCACTGGTCTAGATATTTTAGTAGTTTCTTCTGATATTATAGCTTTTCATTCCTTAAATCAGAGACCCTGCAAAAAGTTAGGACTGACTTTACCTCCTGCGTTTGTCATTCCCCCAGGAATCTTTACTCACTGGAAATTTGAATATTTATATTCGTCAAGCGGATGGTTCTTATGCTGGGGATTTACTGGAGAGTCCAAAGGGCAGTCTGGACGAGAAGCCCGACAGGAATTAGCAGTGCGCTACATCTCCTAGCCATGGTAAATGATGGCTTGAAGGCTAACTCCTGTATAGGTACATAACTGTACAAAATCGGAACAGAAAAGGGACAAGGTAACATAACTGTATGTATGACATGACCCAGAGTTTCAGGTGCCGGTTGAAGCTTGTAACTATCTATGAGGGGACTTTGTTGAGATGTGAAGTGGAGAGTGGCATATCACTATTCAAAGGCATAGTGAAACATGCTGCTGGAAGAGCGTATTTGCCACCGAATGGGGAAATGCGATTGTTAGCACCATGTTAATTTGTCTCTTCTTCTGGTTCTCTTTTCTAATGTATTTAGCATCTTCAGTCATTTTTTGAGGACAATTACCTGCTCATGTTGGTACATACTCTTAGGATGAGCGAGAGGTACTGTTTTCGCAAATGTACAGAAGAGAGAACATACCCTCTGTACTCTATATTTGTCGTCTGTCATTGGCATGCATCTGTAAAGAACGTATATTCCATCTTTGGATGATCAAGTGACTTTATCATATTTTGTTGTGCACAAAGTGTAGATTTCCGATGCATGATGCATCTGCAGAATCCGGTTACGAATTCTTGAAGTGCATCCATGTCTATGGTTGTGACTTGACAGTTTTCAGCCAAACCCCTTGTGTTTCCAGACCACGGGAGATGAGTCGAGTACAAAGATGTTCATCGAGCAAACTTTATTCATACCCCGTCAGTAAACCTATATGATGTTAATGTACGGTGATGTTAACGAGTGTCTTGTAGCACTTGCGAAGGCGATGAATTTTGAGGAAAACTTTAGTTTGGAAGACACTGATTAATCGTGTTATTATATTTATCTAGCGATATTGAAAACTGGTTCATATTATGTCATAAGATGAGTTCGGACAATGCATTGCATTCTTCCAAATAGCAGTTGTGACACGTTTTTCTGAGGGGCGTGAGCATGCACTCATATACACCGCTCTCGTTCCTCCATTCGTGCAGTTAAGGAAAGTTCCAGGGAGAGAAGATGCTGCATTATTCTCTGTGAACCATTGTGAGTAATGTGGTCAAATGTTCAAGTGGACAGCCAAAGCAAAATTTTAACATTTTCTAACCTCATGAAATAGAAGAAGCAAAGAATTCTAAACTTTCTATCGTATTTGAAAAAAAGCTAGATAATAATCTCACAAAGCCAACGAATAGCAAGTGCATTTTCCATGCGTGGATCCTATTTCAATGGGAATTCCAATGCCAAGAAGAATCATCACAAGCGATAGCTAAAATTGGGAATGCCCATTAATTGATCAGTACAACCTTGTGGTGGGGCGTCACATGAAACCCCCTTGTTCCAAAACACAAATAAACCAAGGTTTCTGAACTGAATTATTCAGAAACTACAACCCTCAGAAGGCCTCACAGAAATAGCGTAATTCATTCCCTGCACTCGGGAACTCTGACGTTTTGGTTCCTTTATGAAGTCTACTTAAATCTGTAAGGCGTCGGCAATGGATCCAGCAAGACTCAAAACTTCGAAAGGGGCTTGATTTCCTATGGCTTTAACCGTGTGTGGGCAAGAATCCGTTATCCAGAAGTAGGTGAATCCCTTGTCAGAGCCTTCCAAAAACAATGTCAAAATAACTGTAAGATGCCCAAGTTCACTCTGATAATTTTTAACATTTTGAAAGCATGGAAGTTAAGTAGCATACCACCATTATTGCAAGTGAACCTCTCCCAAGATCGTTTCGGGAATACCGCGTGAGTAACATACGCGCTCACCTTGGTGGCAC
Source organism: Syzygium syzygioides (assembly GCA_031216285.1). Lineage (NCBI taxonomy): Eukaryota > Viridiplantae > Streptophyta > Magnoliopsida > Myrtales > Myrtaceae > Syzygium > Syzygium syzygioides. Next base: position 21,526,188 of record CM062242.1, read on the forward strand.
CGTGAGCTGCCAAAACTTTCTGGCAGAGTAAAAGAGAGAGATATAAGGTCCAGCATAAGAAAATTGCAGTTTACATTTGATGTACTATGTAACGGGGCTAAATTGCCCCAGATTCAACCATATGACCAAGACAGACCCTCTGGCACTTGCATAACAAAATGGATGTTGGAAACAATGGCTTACAGAGGCATTTTGATATTTTTCTCCAGTAAATTAAAATGCTAGTTGCTAACTGATTGCGATATGCTTTCATCTTCGTCTATGCCATAACAAGTAGGGAAAACTATTACTTTGGGCACCATATGATTCAGTGTGAGATACATTGGTATCAATCAAAAGTCGCAGAGAATTATGATAGACACCGCTACTAGATGAAAACTCAAACAAGCCAAAATGCAACCTCTTTTTATCATCTGCCTGCACTTCAATTTTGATGAATTAGTGTAACAAACCCCAAGCATGCATGTCTAGATAGGCCTTCTACCACTGCTCTTTCTTTCAACTATTCTTGCGTTGAAGTTCTTACAATCCTGTGCATTTCTCATCGGATAATATGTTTTATTATCAATCGACAAGCATTTCTTAGGAATAAGAAACGTTTATTCCTCCACCAGCAACATGCACAGTTACGGTATATGACTCAAGGACATAAATAAATGACATTAATCGACAGTATTCAACAATGTGAAATTATGCACCGCACGGTTTATGATGCTTGACTAGCATCAGCTAAAAAATATGACAAAATGAGCTCCATATTTGTTGGAGTTCTGGAAATTAGAAGTATACAGTGCCACGTAGATGAGCAATTTGTATTTTAGAACATGAGAAAGATGATGTGCAAAAGTACCTGGCACTCAATTAGGGTTCCCCCAGACTGCACCAGATCATCAACAATAACTACATGACAGCCAGAAGCATTTCCCTCCCTAAGCCGCACTATCCTCTTGTCACCTTCACGAACCTTTGTGCACACCACCTGTTGTACACAGATATTAAGTATCCAACGTGATAAAAATACCCGTAACTAGATTCAACTGAAAGTAAGAGCAGGACTGACCACAGGAAAATTATCCAGGAGCTTGTGAAATCTCTTCCAGGCTCCATCATCAGGAAATGCGATGACAATCTGAAAAATGACTAAAAATTAAACAGGAGATTTAAAATCGAGAGGTCTGCTACACAGATCATCAATGGGGGATAGCAACAACACTCACAAATGACAATAAACAGATCTTATAAAAATGGAAACCTGGGCAATCTGCTTACTTTCTCAGACTCAGGAAGCTCGCAAAGGCGCCTCTTTAACAGAGGAATCCCTGTCTCAAACAAAGGCAAAACATGGTCCCCAAAATAAAACCTTTCCTGTGGTAAGAGAAAAACCTCAGGGTCCAATTAATACAACAAAGCTACTGGAAAACTGCAGTTGCAAACAGGCAATACGCAATGCTTTCACTATAAAAGCAAGCACTATGGTAAAAAAACAGGAGATGGAGCGCACCCCTAAATAAATAAAGCAAAAAGAAAAGAAAAGATGGAACAGCACTCTCAATAACAAACTTACTCATCAATAATGTTGCAAATATACCAACTAGATAAGTTGCTGACTCAAATGAAACATGTTTGTTTCTTTGATCATACAATTACAGTGGGCCTAAACCAAACTGGCACACATCTACCCTTTGCCACACAAGCAAAGCCAAGGTGACAAATACTTTTGATTGGAAGCACACTAACAAGGGCCTAAAAATATAGATTGTTATAAGATGTATAATGTCTCTGTCTCCAACTACTCTTAGTACTTTTGACGATGACTCAACCTCATCGAAGAGATAACTAAAAAGTTACTTCTCTAAGATATATCCTCTCTGATGATGCCTTTGTCACTTTGAACCACCCTAGACACGGATATGATAAGTTCGATATGCAGAGTTCCGGTGCATCAGTTGTGCTTCCACATACCGGTAAACTTCCAATCACAGAAAATCAAGTACATTAAACAATCTCATGCTGTTTGTACCAGCATGGATCATGTTCTCATGGTCACACTTTCGCAAAACCACTAATATAGCAGAAACAGAAGTGTCGGAGAAAATACGAATAACATCTCTTCCATCTCAATCTCATGCTGTTTCTATAAAAATTACGGCAGAATTGAAAAGGAAAAAGTCAAAGCCTTTTCTCTATAAGTAGAATTGAAGGTATATATTGTGTTCAATCGGTTCCCATGAACCATACCTGCAAAGCATGTATATCGTAGATAACTAAACTTGTTGGGCCCCCCCTTGAGATGGGAATGTTTGACAAAATTCTTGCCATGGTAAACGCTGTAGCCACATCTCCTTCCTCTTCCATTCGTTCAAAGGAGCCAGTAGGAAAATACGCCAACACCAATGTAAAGGAAGCAACAAAAAGCCGTGGCAGTGCATAAATGACCGAAAGCTGCTCGAAGATTACTGCTGGAGAACTGAAGGATGCAAGAAAAGCCACATGCTGACCACGTATATCTTGTGCATTGTTTATAAAAAGGTTTGGGAATCCATCATCAAAACTCCTGCATGTACATCAAATTTGTCATTTCTAGCCCTTAAACAAAGAGTATATTGCGGACAAATGTTTAGCAAGTCCATCGTCCAACTGTATCCACCTCAAATTACACTGTACACTATGCCCAAATGCCAAAAACAAATGAGAAGTAGGGACTAGACAAGATTTCCACATATGGATCAGAGAAGAGGGTGAAGAGCCACTTCTCCAGTTGCTTGCCGAACAATCCTAAGTCGATTCATTACAGAGTCAGTAAAATCACATGGTGGTCTAACTTACTGCAGATATTTGTTTTTTTTTTTTGGTAAGGGAACTGCAGATATTTGTTGATGTTCTCTCCTTTCAAAAATTGAATATTGCAACGTTAATCCCCTACAAATCATGTATAAGCCACAACTAGGAATGAGACTCGTTTTTTTTTTTTTTTTTTTTGGTAAGGAGGAATGAGACTCGTTAGTTCAAGAGAAACTAATAAAAAAATTGCAGCTTTGTCTCCCTATGAGGAGTAAAGGTTGCAGCTTTTGATTCCTAGCTGATAATTTCATAGTCCAACCGATTGCCGTCATCCAAAAACACATCCCCCAAGAAAAAGAATATTGAATTTCTCCCAATCTTGCTCTAAAACAAGTGCCCAGCATATCAAATTCAAAGCTCAAAGCTCACCCATGTTGCGAAAAACAAAGACTCGCTCGCCTTTGGATCACGTGATGAGGAATTTCAGTTCCGCAGGGTGTAAACACAACAGTCAACAGAGCAGAACGTGAAAGAATATAAAGGACTATGTCATGTCGTACCAATTACGGCAGTGCAAATATCATATCAGAGGTTTTCGAAAAAAGGATTCATCCGCACACCCACACCCACACCCACACACACGCCAGAAAGAGCGCAAGTCTCGCGCTTTCGCAAACGACGAAGCTCTTTGGAGCAATCGACCCCCGTATACATTAGCCCGTTTCGGGTTTCACGAAACTGTACGCAGCTCGAGAACACGCGCGTGAGAGAGAGAGAGAGAGAGAGAGAGAGAGACCTCCATTTGATGGACTGGAGGTGGATGAGGTCGGAGCGAGCGGCGACTTCGCGGGCGAGCTCTTCGGATTCCAGGCAGTGGAAGAGCAGCACTTGTTTCTTCCCCGTCTTCTCCTTCTTCTCCATTCCAACACCCACCTACCCAGCCACGAACACGCGCAGATAGAGAGAGAGAGAGAGAGAGAGAGAGGGTTTCTTGCTCTGCTCTGGACCTCTGGAGACGCGCTCGACCCAGGAGGAGTCCACGCAGAGACACAGAAGAGAGAGAGAGAGAGAGAGAGGGAGAGGGAACGTGTGCGCCGCGTTTCAGGCCGTTCTCGTTTTAATGTTTCTTGTCCCCCTTTTGAGGATTCTCTTAAAGATTTTTCTTTTGGGGATGACCACGTAAAGTGTACTTCAACCTTAGCCCAACGTATAATTCGATGCTTAAATTTTTAATTTATTTAATATAATTTCTAAATTTTAGTTTAATATTCAATTTGATCCATGAACTTTAAATCTATTCAATGTTGTCTATGGACTTTTGATGCATATTCCATTTAGTCCCCAAACTAGATGAAAATTGTTCTATTTAGTTCCTGAATTTGATGAAAATATTTAATGTGATCTTTGAACTTGAATTAATGAAATGATCATATTGAACATTTTCATATAGTTCAGGAACTAAATAGAACATGTATCAACTGTCCAAGGACCATATTGAACAAATTAAAAGTTTGGGGACCACATTGAACATTTGAAAAAAGTTCAAGGACTACATTGAACAAATTAAAAATTCAAAGACCCAATTGGATAATGGGCTAAAGTTCTGAAACTGTTTGTCATTTTCCCTTTCTTTTAAGGATTTTGTTGATGAACACATTGAGATGAGGTATTAAACAAACACACTTAAGAAATGACTAATGAAAAAACATCAGTATCTAATAAATAGTATTGTCTTTTAGTTTTTACCCAAATGTATGATAAATGTTCCTTTGAAAATAACGAGGGCGATGCTATTTCCAATTCTTCATCCCTAATCTGGACATACTTTGACTCCCGCGTCGGCGTGTCGTTGATGGCGAACAGCTCAACAATCTTTCATTAAAGAAGATGATTCCGTTTTTATGCTCTATGGTTGCTCTTCTCTTGATGCTCGCTCATAAGAGATCAAGATGAGCATCGAATCTTATCCCTGTTTTCTCAAATTGAGTGATTTTTCTTGCAACGATCAATTAAGCATGCTTAGTATTGCATAAATTGTGATATTTCAAAGTGTTTTTTCTGGGGTAAGTAAGAGATTCTCATTAATTTTAAAAGGATCACAAATACATCATTACCACAATAGCAATGATAGATTCTCATTAATTTTAAAAGGATCACTAATGCATCGTTACTACAATAGCAACGATAGTGTTTGTCACTGGGTCGATGCAGAATCGATTGGTGCAGCTTCTATTAAAAGCAAAAAATTCGATTTGCACTTAGCTTGATTGGAGCTCTTAATCTCTTAGAAGACATATCGTGTCTCATGGAACCGGTCGGTTTGGGGCCGATTCAAGACTAATTAGGTAGATTCTTGGTTTCGTTAAACTTGGAACCGGCCCTACTAAGTGGTCTCATGGTTTCAACTTCAGAACCGATAGCACTCACTTGACACATGAAAAAGTTCTCACAATGAATAAAGTCACACCACATTCGAGTTCTGACACGACCAGCCATAGCTCCTACTCCTTTTTTCACAGCACTCACCCTATGCAAGAGGCCATGTCGAATCTGAGAAATTGTAGCACGACTAGCAACAACAATGGTTGATTCATCACACTCCCACTCCCATCCCTGCAATGCCCTTCCAATCTTACATTTTTGATAAACTTATTGCCAAACCTCCGATGGCTACTGGACACTCCACGAAAAAATGATCTCTACTTTCAGGGCAACTATTGCAGAGAAACACATATCCGCTGTATTCACACATTTAGCTACTCTATCTTTAGATAGAGCCAATTCAGAATAGCTAACCAGCTTATAAAACTGTTTTGAAGTATTAGTTGCCAACCATACAAGTTTATGCGATCTTAGGAGTGTGAGTTCGAAGCTTACTCCAAGCACCGCGAATGGAGAAGCATTTTGAAGGAGCAACCACCCATCTCGCCTTGTCCTTCACACATTAGAATTTGGCATGATTGCATCACAGGGAGAAGCTTGCATGGTGATCAAATCATCTGAGACCTGCTTTATGCCCAATCCTCTACTCTTTTAGTAGACAAACATCCACCCATTTAACCTTCACGACTTTAGTTTTCGTATCTAGCCTGGCCACAAATAGCCATTACAGCATTGGTCAATCTTCTTAATAGCCTTCTTAGAAGGGAAGAAAGCTCCACATAAGAAAGAGATGATGCTGTACATAACAAAGCTGATGAGTAGAAGTCTCCCTGCAAAAGGAAAGTCTTTTGGCACTCCAAGCTTTAGTTCTACTCAGGATTCTCTCAATTAAAACAGTACAACAACAGAAAGCTTCCCTGACATCAATGCTAGCCCAAGATGCCTAACTGGCAAAGAACCAATCTTAGATCCACTAAGCTGCACCATTTCTTGAAGATTAGTATTAGAGACACCAGAAGAAGTAAATTTCAGTCTTTAAGGGGTTTAGCTTTAAACCAGACATATGGTAGAACTGCAACCCTGTTTAACAATCGAGAAAGAACTTTGATTGGGAAGATTGTAGGATTTTGAAAGTAAGGATGAAAAAGAAAAGGTATGAAGAAAGTCAATGACAGGTTTTATAACAATCCATAAACTTAAAAAGGGAAAAAAGATGGTGCCCATTGGAGGGACCGGACTAATGATGCTTTAGGAATAAAAGATGGACGGCCTCTGGTGCGGGGTCTTTGGTGTCCTATTACGATCATGATGCCCATCAATATAAAGAAGTGACCCTACAAGACAACTTGTGACATTATGCAAGTTAAAAAGCTATTGTTATTCCATTTTCACTTCCCATTTTATATTACATTTTTCACATTGTTCTCCTGATTATCAGGAAGCGGTACCACTGCAGCAGCTTGTACAGTTCGATAGCATTTTGATATGGGCCAAAAGCCCACTATAAATGGTCTTAGATTCCATCAAGCCCATAAACTTAGCTCATGCAATGTCTCAACTTTGAGGCCGGCTGAGAACATCAGATGCAATTGGAAAATAGCCAACTTCACGAAATTAATTATGGGCTCAAGAGACCACAATAAAAATAAGGAAGATGTAAAATTTTTGTGAGAGTACCGCCAACTATTTTGAAAGCTTAAACTATTACATGAACGAGCGATTTAACATTTAAACATTCTAACATTCTCCCTCATGTGTAGTCTCGGTTTTGACCTAAGAGTAAGCATGGAAATATGTTATAATGGAAGCAAATATGGGCCTAGAAAAATATGAACTCGAGGCTACTTGCTCCATGAAAGCTATTGTGGGACTACCGCTAGCTTTTGAAACAGTTGGTACAAAATCTTTCAAACATAAGAGTTATTGGAGATCAAAAGATATTATACATTGCATCTAAGAGGTTGAGGAAAGCAAAAGGAGGTGAAATGGAACTTTTCATGTGATTTCATGGTCTATGTTTTTTGCTGAATGACAATATGGGAAAACAAATGGGGAGATGAAGAACATTAACTCATATCATGTGATTTCAGGTTCTCTGGTTTTTTCCTTGAATGATCATGGGATTCTAAGCTTATAATCCACAGTAACTATTCACCCGACACGGTGCATTAAGGAACCGCTACAAGTTCTATGCAAGCATTGCACATGCAAGAGTGTAAAATCTTTACACAGAGTGCGTGCACAAGCTAAATGTACGTTGCAATACATGGAGGAAGAAACTCAGCAGCTTCCGGTGGACATTCAAAGTTCTCATTACGCGAGTTCATATCATATCTCTCCAACCAAAAAACAAATAGAAAAGAAAAAAAGATATACATGTTGCGCGACGTACGTCACCATGGATGATGTTCGTTACACAATAAGTTCAACAATAAAGAGCTGGAAAGAATAAGAAACCCTAATCACATGCACGGCATTTATCACAGACCTTGAAGGAACATCAACTCCCCATATCTTTTCTCTGGCTATAGGTGGAAAACCAAGCCTGTGCTACTCATAGGGAAGCCGTGACGAAGTATATTTAGTTTCAATCATTTTGGATCTGCACTTGCATGAACAGTTCATTAGTGCGTGACAGTTTCCATCTTTCCCTTATATTTTCGCAGAGAATACATCAATCTCCTTTTTCTTTTTTTTCTCTTCTGCGCCTTTGAAGAGTCAAAGGAACGCGAATCGGGTGTGGAGGGGTTAAGAATCTTGAATTAACCTAACGTCAGCAAGAGGAAGACATGCATGAAGAAGAACAGCATACTTCGCGAATGATTGATGTAAACCTCACCAAGACAAGTAATGAAGAAAGCATGAGCTTAGCTGCCCCATCCGAAAGAGAGTTTTAAGAAAAGTTAGGGAAGAAAAAAGAGGTCCAATCGAATTTTTTCTGTCTAGATCTGCTAATGAACATGAAATCTGCAATGATGTCGAATCAATAAATTACTCTACCGTCATCGAGAAGAAGACATGCGTGATGAGGATAGCATACTTCGCGAATGATTGAGAACCTTACCAAAACAAGTAACCAAGGAAGCATGAGCATAACTGCCCATTCGAAAGAGAGATTAAAAAAATGTTGGGGGAAAAAAATGTCCAATCAAAGTTTCTTTCTAGATCTGCTGATGAACATGAAATCTGTAATTAAAGAAAAAGTTGGCATATTTCAGTATTAAAACACGCTTTCATCTAATAACTTAAACTTTTAGAGCAGTTGACAGTGGTCTAAATCTTTCAAGATCTTTTATTTGCCTCCACTACTATATATTTCCATGCTTACATTTAAGTCAAAATTCAATCTACGTGTGAAGGGGGAATGTTAGAATATTTAAGGGATAATGACGTGAATAGTCCCGAAACTTTATTAATGTGCAATGTGTTCCTTGAATTTTTAATTTGTTCAATATGGTCTAGAAACTTTAGCCCGATGTGCAATATGATCCCATAACTTTTAATTTATTCAATGTGGTCCATGGACTTTTGGTACATGTTTAACTTAGTCCCTAAATTATATGAAAATGTTCAATGTTGTCATTCCATTAATTCGAGTTTAGGGATAACATTGAACATTTCATATAGTTTAGGGATAAATTTGAATATGTACTAAAAGTTCAGCGATCACATTGCACATTGGGCTATAGTTCAGAGACCACATCGAACAAATTAAAACTTCATGGATTACACTGCACATTGGGCCAAAATTAAGGGACCATTTGTGTCATTTTCTTGACTAAATATCCAAATCACGACATCATCTTACAGCTTCAGTTGATAGTGATCTCATGAAATCTTTCAAACATGCCGTCGACAAGACGAAAAAATGCACGGGTAAGATCACATGCTTAGCGAATGATTGAAAACCTCACCTAAACAAGTGAGGGAGGAAGCATGAGCTTAACTGCCCAATCAAAAGAAAGTTTAAGAAAAGTTGGGAAGAAAAAAAGTCCAATCGAATTTTCTTTCAGGATCTGCTAATGAACATGAAATCTGCAAAGAATTCCGCAATGCCTTCACCTACCCAACTATCACAGTTGGGCAAGGGAAGATCTAAGAAGAAACTTGTATAGAGGTCTTGTGCTTTTTGGGTGAAATGCAGTTGAGATCTCAACAACCAAACTCATGCTTGAAATCAGAAACATGGAACCACGATGCATATGTTATTCCTTAATTCCCTATGGTATTCATACAAATATCGTCATGAGAGATGTTACAGATGCACGAGAGCGAGTAATTATTGGCACTTTTTATGAAGAACCAAGTAGGATTTATATCGATTGTCCTCATATCTTTTAGTATTGAATCTTCGTATACCTCTGGCTTCATTGTAAACATAAAGATTAAATCCATCCAGTTTATCTTCTATTGTCATGCATCGGGACACATTATTCAGTGAAAATTAAATAGCTGTATCTAGCACATCATCACCAACTATCTAGTCTCCTGTATACTCCATTCACGCGTGCATGCATAAGCTTCACATAACGGAGGGCATCTACAACATCATGAACATTTTCTCTTTTATACTGTTTTTGCAATTGGACATCAAGACATTAGCCCATTTGCTATGAAATACATATGGTATTATTGGTCAACCGTTTCCATGTTCATGTCGAATTGAATTGAGGGAGGCCCCAAAAGTTTCCTTAAAAGCTCCACATGTTCTTATTCATCATTAAGCATGTTGCAGACTTGGGGAGGGAGAGAGAGATTCAAACATGACAGAGAATTTGCAAAGGCGGTCACCAACAAGCCAACCTACTATCCCTCTTTGACATACATCCGTGGAAGGGAAAGTGGTGAGGGGGAGAGACCTTGTTTTCCAAGGTAGATAACAGTATAACACATTACCAAACAAAAAATGAAGAGAAATAAATTGAAAGAAAAAGAAGAGGAAACTACTAGACTTACCAATATATATATAGAAAAATATAGCATATATATTTTGGCGGTGCTGAAGAATTTTTGCACCAGTGGATAGCTATAATCCTCAAAATTAATGGCAGATAAAGCTGTTTGTGTAAAACTTGTCGTGACGTTTTTTTTTCGTAGAAAATACAATTCGAAATTAAATGCTAGCGGTGTGGCTAACCAAATATTGCTGTGGTCAACCCCCCTCGTCGACCCCACCTTAATGGCTGCTCACTATAAATACCCTCTTCATGTCTCACACTTTTCCATAGTCCCCTCCTCCATCAACTCTCTCTCTCTCTCTCTCTATCTCTCTTTCACAAACACACACACACATTGAAGCTCAGGGAAGTCAGTAAGCCATGGTGTTCCCAATGGTGCTCCTCAAGCTAGCAGACTGGCTCCTGTGCCAGCTCCTGGCCGACTCATGCTACAGAGCAGCCATGAGAATGAAGAACTTTGGCTTCCTCATCACCAACACCAAGAACCCATCTCTCCGATCACCACCATCATCACAAGCCCAACAACAACCCCCGCCAAGTCCTTTCCCTCCCGTGACCAAGTGCTCCTTGCAAGGCAGAGAGTCTGAGACCTTGGTCTGTGACATCCATGGAGCCCTCCTGAGACCCCAGTCCTTCTTCCCTTACTTCATGCTTGTGGCCTTCGAAGGGGGTAGCATTTTCAGGGCATTGCTCTTGTTGCTTTCATGTCCCATCTTGTGGGTCTTGGACCATGAGCTCAAGCTCAGGGCCATGACCTTCATCTCCTTCTGTGGGCTCAGGGTCAGGGATATGGAGATTGTGAGCAGGGCTGTGTTGCCGAAGTTCTACCTCGAGGGACTCAATGCTCATGCGTATGAGGTCTTGGCCTCAGCTGGTCACAAGGTGGTGTTCACTAGCGTCCCTAGGGTCATGGTCGAGGGCTTCCTGAGGGAGTACTTGAGTGTCGATGATGCGGTAGGGACTGAGTTGCAGACGCTCGGGGGTTACTTCACTGGGCTTGTCTCTGGGTCTGGTTTGCTGGTGAAGCACAGGGCGCTGAAGGCGTACTTCGGAGAGAGAAAGCCTGAGATTGGGCTTGGAGGTCCGACCTTCCATGACCATCTCTTCATCTCTCTCTGCAAGGTACAGACTTTTCCTTCTCTTTAATATTCAATACATTTGACCAAACTAATCTCTCTCCACCTCCTAAAAGAGGGGGGAAAAACAATTAGCGTGTCATTTTGGGAAAGTCTGATGGTGCATGACAGTTGCACCTTTTTCCTCTTCAAGGAAAATCCGATGCACCAGAATGTACCGTATTGGTTCCTCAGGGAAAGCGCATTTGCTGCTCTGTAGCTCCTATATATGTGCATGTCCTCATTCCTTAACCATTTTCGATTATTGACCTACATGTTGGTTTGCAAATTGACAGGAGGCTTATTTGGTGACCACGGAAGAGACCAAGGGCAGCGCAGGCTCAGTGGTCTTGCCCAGGAGCAAGTACCCGAAGCCGTTGGTGTTCCACGACGGGAGGCTCGCGTTCTTGCCAACCCCGCTCGCAACCCTCTCCATGTTCCTGTGGCTTCCGCTCGGAATTCTCCTGGCCATCTTCAGGCTTTTGGTGGGCATCTATCTCCCTTACAAGCTGGCCATTTTCTTTGGAACACTGAGTGGCGTGCAGTTCTGGATAAGCGGGTCGAGACCCACGAAGTCAGACCCGAGGAAGGGAGTCCTCTACGTGTGCACCCACCGGACCCTCCTTGATCCGGTCTTCCTCAGCACATCCCTCGGACAACCTCTGACCGCAGTCACGTACAGCCTCAGCAAGATGTCTGAGATCATAGCCCCAATAAAGACGGCGAGGCTGACCCGTGACCGAGCCAAAGATGGAGAGACCATGCAGAAGCTGCTGAGTGAAGGTGACTTGGTGGTGTGTCCTGAAGGAACTACTTGTAGAGAGCCATACTTGCTCAGGTTCAGCTCACTGTTCGCCGAGCTGGCCGACGAGATCGTTCCTGTGGCGATGGACGCCCGTGTGAGCATGTTCTATGGGACTACCGCGAGCGGGCTCAAGTGCTTGGATCCCATCTTCTTCCTCATGAACCCTAGGCCCTGTTACCACGTCCAGGTCTTGGAGAAAGTGCCCCGAGAGCTCACGTGCGCCGGCGGTCTGTCGAGCCACGACGTAGCGAACAACATTCAGAAGCAACTCGCTGATGCTCTGGGGTTCGAGTGCACTAGCCTGACCCGGAGGGACAAGTACATGATGCTCGCAGGCAATGAAGGGATCGTCAAGGAGAAGAAGAAGAAATTCTAGCTAGCTTGAGATTTTTAATGTTACTTGTTTTTTTTAACCCTTCTCTCTTTCTTTGTAATAACTACCATTATATGTAGGTTTTGATCTCACGGTAAGTACTTTGGATGTGAAGTTATATTCATTTACTATGCGTTACAATTGTGGACCGCGGAATCATCATCGAATCATCATCATCATCGTTCCATGTATTAATTGATTGACTGTCAGGTTGTTCCCATCATCAGTCCACAGTTTTGCTAGCTTTTGCATGCAATGGGCAATCCATTTTCTTTTCATTTTTCCTTTAATGTATGCTTTACGAAGTCTTTTTCTTTTTTCTTTTTTTTCTGTTTCTAGTCGCTAGTCAAAGAGGCGTATTGGAAATTCATATGTTTTGCTTAGGATGGAGTGTTTGTTAGGTTGACTACTTTAAAAGGCTGAAATCTAGTTTGCCAACATTAATTATGCACAGTCAACGAGAGATCACACATTCAACCCCCACATCTCTACGCAGATAAAATCACATGGCACACTAGATTAACAATTTGCAAGTCACTGAACAAGAAATATATATTTGGCCATCCATTGGATTAAATCGAGTTGCTTCGGCGCAAATTTAATGTTACGCAAGTTATTGATAGAAAACCTCATCCATAACTTGAATATCATCTACGTTTGAAAAGAAGCAAAGGATTTGGAATTCAGAATCTCCTTCTGCAATAACTCGATCCGATGACTGTCATAATAAACATAACAATAACCATTGTGAGAGTTGCATCTGCAAACCCTAATCTTGAGAACTTAATGTTAAGCAAGTTGGCGATAGAAAACTTCATTTATAACTTGAATAACACGCACGTTCGAATAGACCAAAAAAAACACATGTTCGAGAAGAAGCAAATGATTTGAAATTCAGAATCTAGTTTCACAATGACTCGACCCGATGACCATCATAATAAAAATAACAATAACCATTGCTGGAGTTGCATCTCCAAACCCTAATCTCGAGAACTTAGCTTATCCATGAAAATAACATGAAAAGTGTATATGCATGAGGATGGGGTATGAAGAAACTTCTCTTCCTTGGATCATTCACGGGGACCCTCAATCTCTTCTCGCAGGCTTTGACTTTTTCCTTTTCTTTTTAGATTTTTGGTGGATATATTAATGTCTTCGGAGGCTCCCAAGTTCCTATACCACATTGAGAAACGTGCATGTCAACGTGGTAATCGATTGTGTGAGTTGGTCTGGCAGTGTCAATTCTTCTGCGCGATGGCAATGAATGATACGATAAGTGCCAGCGGTTCTCACGATGGAATTTAATGCTGTATGTGTGAATGGTGCTAGATGGGGACTTGCCGATCGATGATATAGCAACGGAGGCAAATCAAAATCATGACATCAGCCCTTCGATGAAGAATATGATATTTTTGCTGCAAAAAAACCGGAAAAACCAAGAAAGAAAGCAAGAAAGAAAGAAAACAGGTGCTTCCAACCACATAATTCAATCGGTTTGTTCCTAGTTTCTTTTTCACTTCTCAAGTGATGGCTCCGGAACAATAATCATTTTCTCTTTCCTTTTTTTTTTATGCTTGAATCCATAAGCTATCTTACCTATTTCATGAATTCGATAAGATGAAGTCGAACGGGATATGAAATTCTATAGAGATTATTTTGACTTCTTACGACAATGTCTTTTTCTTTTTAGAAAAATGATACAAAAAGCCCATAAACTTTGGTTCCATGTGCAATGTCATCTTTGAACTTTTAATTCGTTCAATATGGTTCTTAAACCATTCCGAAATGTTTAATCTAGTCCTCAACTTTTCGTAAAAAGGGTCAAAAGTTTTCATTATTACACTAGTGTTCGAATTTTAAATTCATTTCAAATATTATGATTGTTCCATTTACGCAAATTTTAGCTTATGATCTTCATGATAGTAAAAGTAGAACCTAATTTAGAATGGTATCATATTGATATTCTTGCAATTTTAATTTCCTAATTTATAGATTTAACTAAATTTTATTAAAGAAAACTCAAAATCAGGGTCCAAAGTAAACATGATTTCAAATAAGGGCCCGAATGGGAGCAAAGGAGGGAAGGGAGAGGGAGGAGGAGGAGGAGGAGGAAGGAAATGTACATTTCGTTTTTAACAAAAATGCCTTGTTCTAGTTGCTGAAAAAATCAAGTGCTCGTCCCTTGGTGAGCTATGCCCTTAATTGAGATTGACTTGACCAGTTCGGGTCCTTATTTGAAATAAAGTCCATTATGGGTCATCATATGAGAAAATCACTCCACTTCGGGCCATTATTTGAAATTTTCCCTTTAATTAAAGAAAACGCAAAATACAAAAACTTGAAAATTATCTATCTTAAAAATTAAGAACAAGATTTAGATTAGTAGGAGTATCTTTAGATAAATTAGTTTCGTTACTAAATATATTTATGCAAACACTTATTTACAAATCAAAAGGAATATGAATCTAATATACCTTTAAATGAGGTCATATTTTTAGAATCATAGAGATCTTAAGTTAAAATATATTTAAATGGAACTATAGTAATATATATAAAGACACAAAAGGTCCAAAAAAAGTTGTAAAAAGATGGCATATCTTTTGTTGATTTAGGAAATGGATTTAAATGAAAAAATATTCTAAATTCTGGGCAATAGTGTAATTATGAAATCTTGTGCATAGTTTCGAAGGACTAATTTGATTTTGTTATGAAAAGCGAAGGGACTAGATTGAACAAATTGAAAGTTTAGGGACTAGATTGAATATTTCTAAACATTTCAATAATAACTTTGAACGAATTAAAAGTTCAAGAATGATATATTGCATATTAAACCAAATGTTAGGAATTGTTTTTGCCATTTTCTCTCTTCTTCCCCCTTGATGTTCATTGTGTGCACCCCAAAAAATGATCATAAGCTTATCCTCTATCGTTTCCCACTACCAATAACCATTTCAAAAAAGGGAAAATACCATTAAAAATCCCAAACTATGTCACTTGTGATAAATTTATTATGAAGTTTTTTTTGTGACACGAAAAATCCCAAACTATGTCAATTGTAGCAAATTTACCTTGAATTTTTTTTTTGTGATACGAAAAATCTCAAACTATATCACTTGTGACGCATTTATCTCACAATACTTTGGCCTATGGGCATTTTCATCTTTTTCCTTCTTCGATTTTTTTTCCTTTTTTTTTTCTTTTCTTCTCCGGCGAGGGGCTAGCGTCGGGTGAGTTCGCCCGACTCAGGCGAGGGCTACCGTCGCCCGACGCTGACGAGGGTCGCCCTTCCCTGGGCGGCCGAGGACAGCCCTCGCTGGAGAAGAAAAGAAAAAAAATAGAAAAAGGAAAAAGATGAAAATGCTCATGGGCCAAAGTATTATGGGGTAAATGTGTCACAAGTGGTATAGTTTGAAATTTTTCGTGTTACAAAAAAAATTCATGGTAAATTTATCACAAGTGACATAATTTAAAATTTTTGGTAGTATTTTTCCTTTTGAAAAATGTGCCTATGGGACAAATCTAAGTCCATGATGAGGTCATAAACAGAAGTTGGCTTTTAACTCTCAAAGTTCCCATTTCGCAGACATCAGTCTATAACCATGCAAGTCGGTAAGAAATACATCTCGGTCAATCGAGTGTTCTACAAAACTTCCAGACAAAAATCAATACATGATCATGTGACCCAGAAGAAATATCAAGGCGAATTACATGAATGGTAATTCCGCTCCCCAGTAATAACTTGTGCTTACCAAATTCCCGTCTTATAGTCATTTCCAATATCGACAAACATGCTTTTCTTTCCTCACACCATGAACAATCTGAAGCTTCTACAGCTGACAACAAATTGGATCATCTCATCCCACCCTACATAATCCCCAGTTCTGATAAGGGGATTCAGTAGTCGCGAAAACAGTACAAGTCGAAAGGAGTATAATGTCAGGCATGCCGCAAGATCATCGTAGATATCTTGTAGAAATCAGCAATATATCCATTTTGTCACTCCAGAGTCACTGCAACTAAAGCTCATTGCTGTACATATGTATGGCTTGGTTAATGGATTCCAGAAGCAAAACTCAGCCAACTCAGAGTCATGACTAGAGACGCGATGTGACTCAATTGGGAAGCCGATGAAGTGGAAGGGCCTGAAGGCTCAGCGCCGAAAACTGTGGCCCCGCTAGAGTTTGTGGTGTTCAAGATTGATGAAGCTGTGCTGCAAATTTCATACAGATACATATATGTGACATACTATAGATAGCGAAGATCCCCTCACTTTTCAGTGAGAAAATCATAAAAGGAAATTCAGACAATAAAGTTGGGAAAATTCACCTCGTGGATTGATATTGACATGTAGAACTACCTGCAATCATGAGGATGAACAGAAAAAAATCAGCAAAGGGGACATTTCAAATGGGTCTTTGTCCACGTACCCGAATCAGATGATTGATTGCAGAAAATTGTACGCAATGAACGGATTAAGAAGATCAAATGGAAAACGTATGGTTCACATGAAATGTGTTATACTCTAGTGGATTCGGCTGATGGCTTTTCACAACCCACCTAGTATTCACTATCACAAAGTTGTCATCACTTTTATTTTCTTTCTTATCGGGAGAATTGCTGCCAGTGCCAGAGCAACATGCTATTTTTCTATTTGGTACACAAGACAACAGGCTGTGTTTCTTAAAATGCATGAATTGTTGTGTTATTGCATTACTTCAGTTGGGTTGGCAGGCAACTGTCTGATCCAGATTGGCTCTGTACACAATTGCTAAAACTTTTTCCCTTAGAAGGAAATTGGTATCTTTACTAGGCAAAAGGGTTAGTGCTTAATGCTGAAGTTGGTAGCCCAAGCAGCATCTTTTGGGCTTGGGCCTAAATCATCTGCACTACTTTTGCAGAATGGGGCAAGAGAGGGCTTATACTGTTGACGGGTAGGCAGGCCTGGGCTAAACATGTGGTGGTACTCTCGCATCACTAGGAGGTGCCCGTTACAGACTCGATGACAAGAGGGAAGTGACTGGCAACAACAAGAAGTAATATCATGCGAAACTCTAGGAGGGCTTCAAACTTATCCCACGAAGCCTAGTTATTAAATCACACTCAGTATAAACAAATCAACATTGCCTGAGATATAGAACTACTTATGCAAGGTTAAAAAGTAAAACTAAGAGCTTACTTGGGTCAGTGCTGGTAACAACAGCTGTTCCTCCAAAGCTGCAGCTTGTGGGAACAGGATTCTTCTGATAATACTTATTGAACGCATAAGACGCGTGATTGCGCACCGTGTTTGGGTAATAACAGCTCCCGCCGGTCTGAATTGCCGAGCAGTCGGCCCCACCGTACCCACAGGCATAGTCCAGAGCGACTTGCAGAGCAGTCTGCGACACGCTCTGGCTCGCAATGCACCAGCTGGAACTCAAGGATGGGGGCGAAGTCACCGTGGCTGTGAACGGGGTGGGGGTCATCACGGCCGGTGGGGCCAATTCGGGGTTCGATGTCGGGTTAACCACCGGATCGGCGGAAGCGAAAGGGGCTGGAATCATGGTGGGAACAGTAGTGACTGGATTTGTGATATCCTTTTGGCCGGAAGGTGAGGAGGGTTGGTACTTCTTTACCTGGGCTACTTCATTGGCGTATCCAACTGCTTCCTTCCTTGTCACAAGTGACCCTGAACCTGAAGCTGTCAACAAAAGTTAAAGTAGGGCTCTACTTTATTTCTCTTGTTTACATAACCATTCTTTGACAGTGAGATAGACAACAATACTTGTCTTGTACTGAAGTTTAGGTACAGCAACTGAATTCTGAAACACTCTCCCAGCCAAATCCCTTTTTTTTCTTTTTTATTTTTTCTTTCACATCCCTTTTTGTATACAAAATTTTCAATTGATTCTCTGATGTATCTCCTTTATTTTTCCACGGGGAATGACCGGGTTACACCCAACACAATCAAGACAATACTACTGAAACTCTAATATGGAATTACTGATCCTAGTAGGAACATGATTAACAGTCATTTAGGACCAACAGGCTAAAGGCGGAGGGGAACAAAGGGAAAAACACAAAGGGGGGGGGGGGGGGGTTCATGATTTGAATACTGCTACGATTGGGCCAAAAGGTCAAATAATCAAACGGCGCAGGGAATAGAATATTTCCTTTTTTTAAGCATTCAAAAGGGTGTGTGTAGAAACTCCAGAATTCTATGAGCACCGTAGTGTTTTCACATGACCAAGCACACGGAGACCGCCCTGAACTGAACCGAACCGAACCGACGAAACAAATCAGACCTCGCGATCCGCCGCTAATCACGTAATGCGTACCGTAAAGAGGGGACCCCCAACCGCCCTAGGCCATAAATTCCATTTGACAGCTCGATTTTACTTGGTCCCAGGAAGCTCAGAAAATTGAACTGCTCAATCTACTCCGCGAGGAAAGACAGCTAGCGAAAACGCACATGGAACAGGGACAGCGGAGCTGCGGTACGAACTGGTCCGAGCACATGGGTGTCGACCCGGACCCCAAAAAAAAAAAATCTAGGAGAGAAGCGCGAGAGGGAAAACGTGGAAGTGTCATCACCTGGGCGCAGGAAGAGATGGCACAGCAGGATTATCGCGTAGCGCACACGCTTACCACCCATATATAGCCGCCGAATCTCGCCAGCCTCTCTCTCTTCCTCCTCCTTCCCCCTCTCCTTGTATAGCACGAAGCTTCACGGCGCCTGGGACGGGAGACTTAGCGGGCGGCGTGGCTGAAAGGGAATGGCGGGCTTTATACCCTTTGGCGTAAAGATGACAACTTGAAGGGAGGGAGGGAAGGAGAGAGAGAGAGCAGGAGAAGAGAGACGCCAGGAGAGAGAGAGAGATAGAGAGAGAGAGACGGGGAGGGAAGGGGAGGAAGGTGCAAAAAGGAGGGAAAAAGTGGGGGAAGATGGAGGAAGGGGGGGTTGGGCGGTTGAAAAAAAGGGGAGAATAGTGTTTTTTTTTTACGAGGGGGATTTTAAGTTGGGTGCGTGGGATGTGCGAGTGATGATTGTAATGCGATGGTGATGATGCTTGTGTGCGTTTACCGAGCCCCCTTTTCACTTTTGTTCTCCCCTACTAATTTCGCCAATCTTGAGCTTTGCGTTTTCTTAGTTTCATAAAGACAATACGGGAGTTTAAAGATTCATGTCGTTTCTCTCGTCGTGTGATCGGGAGATTTCCGAACTTTTTTAACGAAATGATTCGTCATCGGGCTCCTCGGTTAAAAATCAAGCACCGCCGTTTTCAGTATGACATGTATCGCCAACTCGACATCATTATCTTATTTCCAACTCGAGGCAAAATACACGCGCACTCTCTCTCTCCCCTTCGCTCTCGCTCCCTCCCCAATCGCGCCTCTTGGTGTCTTGCTTTAGTGCTAACCGACGTAGTCATCGGCTCTTTCGACGTCACGCCTCTCGCCTCATCATTACCATCGCCGCTTCCCCCCTAATTCGATCCCTCGCTCCATTCGCCCAATGCCACGTTTTCTTCCGCGCTGACCATTGCGGTTGTTGGCGCCTTCGACGTCGCTCTGCCTCGCCTCCCCACCGTCGCCACAACCATCACTTCCCTAATTCAATTCCTCACTTCACTTACCAATAAAGTACCGAGACCTGTTCTGAGGTAGTGCCCGGGACCGTGCGACTCATATGCTCAGAAGAGCGCGCGCCCATACCGAGAGACAACAAAATCGAAGACGTACCAGAAAGCTTCTACTCCAATCGGCCCCGTTCACTTCAATGATATTCCCATTCCTTGGGGCACCATCATAAGGGCTAAATTTGCTTTTCTCAAAGCACTTTGTCCTGGCGTCAATCAAGTAACACTCCGTTGGGGGTAGGGAGGGGCTACTACGGAGAGCTGCCTAAGCTTTTCCTTCTTTGGGCTCCCATGTCCATCGGTTCTTTGGAGGACCCACCCACCCCTCCCACCCATCGCACCCCCGCTTTCTTTCTCCCCCTACCTTTTCTTTTGCTTTTGCGAAGAACCATCATCTTCCTTCCTGGGTCTTTTTCACTTTTTTCCACAGGTGACACTGCGACTGTGATTTGATGTATGCAGAGATTGCTCTGTCACGACCACGAGGGTTCGAGACCGGGTCCGCTAATTGTGTCGCCAGTTGACCGGACATCGATCTAAGCACGGTCACAGGTCCTCCCGTGCCTTTTTCCGAGACTAGATCTCCGACACCGCGATCTATACCGCCGGTGTAACATTACATGTGAATCTCCGCACTTCAAACTAAACCCGTCATGCTTGAAACGGTAAGGGGCGAATTCGATGTAGTTCACACATTGTGTTCGCCGTTCCTTTCGAACTCATATATAGAGAATTAGCACGGTAAGACCATATATTGAAAGGAAAATAATAAAAATGATCTATGAATTTTATCTTAATGTGCAATGTAATTTATAAACTTTAAAATTATTTATTGTAATACTTGAACTTGAGGCTAATGTCCCATGTCGTTTCTAAACTTTTAAATTGTTCAATATAATCCGTAAACTTTTAGTACATGTTCAATTTTGTTCCTAAATTATATAAAAATGTTTAATATTGTCCTTGAAATTGAATTAATTGAAGGACAACATTTGACATTTTCATATGATTCATAGACTAAATTGAACATACATTAAAAGTTCGGGGATTACATTGAGGAAATTATAAGCACATGAACCACGGTTCACATTGGAGTAAAATTTAAGAATCGCATTAAACAAATTAAAAATTTATGGACCGCATTGTACATTGACCAAAGTTCAGGGACCATTTGTGTCACTAACCCTATATCGAAGCATAACACGATACTCGCCAATCATTCCAATTTATTTATTTTACATATTCCTCTAAGTTCGCCGACCCTAATTAGCTCGAAGGTTGATGTAGAGTGAAAACGAAACACTAATCGATCGCTAACTCGTATCTCCTCAAATTAAAAGCACATACTTAGAATTTGCTAGGACCTTGCTAGGGACCGACGAGGACAGTAAGTCAAGAAAAGCCATCATTAGCAAGGCATCAGCATGCTTAACAATATATTATTAATCACCGTTATAAATACGACAAGCGTATGGTTAGACATAAAGAAATGGGATCAGTGGAGATATGGTCCTCAAAGCGGGACCGTCCGAAACCCTAAATCCCAATCAAAGCCTTCGCTTTTGACCTATGGGACAAGAAAATATACCTATGTGTACATTTATAATATTCTCCCTAGACCCCTCTTTTGTTAGCTTTAGCTAAAGGCCCTGCTAAATTCTTGCTCACGTTTCTCGTTTTTCGTAACTTTTTTGTAATTTTTTTTTGGCCAAAAGGGCATTATTGATGGAGACAGAGAAGTGTATATTATATTTCAAGAAGAGTGGGTATTCTACGACAATAATTGGATTGTATGAATGCTGCTTTTTCTCACTTTCTCCTTGGGGGACGTATCGAATCTGATGGATCGAAATCTATGATAGCATCTTTATCTTAGTGTATTGGTCGCACGAAACAGGAGTTTTTGTTTATGTTATCTTGGGCCGTTTTGGGGTCCGAAGAGGCGATTACATGGGGACAAAGACTAGCTTTAAGGATTTTTAGCCAAAAAAAGAGACTAGCTTTAAGGTTGTCGAGAAAAAAAAAGGGGGGGGGGAAATTATGCGGGGAAGCACGAAATTAGGCCCTTAATTAATCCGAAATTAAGCAGCACCTTAGCTTGTTTGAGCTAATCAAAGGGAAAAAGAAATCTCCTCAGCTTAGAAATTGTACCGTGTTTCTTGTTTAATTAAGGGAGCCGATGGAAAAAGGAGAAAAGAAAAGGAAACGATGGAATCCAAAATTGCACGGACGGTAAAATTTGGAGGTTTAAAACTATGATTAACCCTTTTTATCTTTACTCAAAAACGGAACAAAAGAGCTTCTTGACATTAGCATTTTTGGGAAAAAGCCACAAAAAACTCCAAACTTTGTCCACCGTCACACATTTATCATAAATTATTTTTTGTGACATCCAAAAATCCGAACCTGTATCTGTGTGATACATTTATCTAAACTTTACCTCAAACTTATACTCGAGTGGCATATTTATCCAAAAAAAAATTTTCGTGACAGTAAAAACTCCAAACTTTTTTCCGTGACATCAAATTTTTGAGATAAATGTGTCGCACGGATACAAGTTTGGAATTTTCAGTTTCACAAAAAGAAGTTTCGGGTAAAGGTGTCGTACTGTACAAGTGGGGTAAATATGTCACATAAATACAAATTTGGGATTTTTTGTGTCACAAAAAAAAATTTGAGGTAAATGTATTATAGTAGGCATAGTTTAGGGTTTTGATGGCTTTTACCCTTTGCATTTTAAAGATTTTTTCCTCGTGACAGAGCAATGGGAGCAATCGGGCCGATGCAATCCGAGGTAGGGACAGAACCGGCCTCACTCGACCGGTTCCAGACCGGTTCCGAGGAGAATCGGAGTGGTTCGGTTTCAAATGTTGGAACCGGCCCGGTTCGGTCATCAGGAAACCGCTGGTTCGACCGGAAAATGAAACCGCGCAGGCAGGCCGGTGGTTCCCCAGACTTCCGGAGTAAAAATACCGGTAAACCGTCGGAGTCATCGAGCCTTC
The DNA here is from genome assembly GCA_031216285.1 of Syzygium syzygioides. Classification (NCBI taxonomy): domain Eukaryota; kingdom Viridiplantae; phylum Streptophyta; class Magnoliopsida; order Myrtales; family Myrtaceae; genus Syzygium; species Syzygium syzygioides. The sequence goes on from CM062242.1 coordinate 21,549,223, forward strand.
CTCTTCTTCCACGTTGCGGCTCTTCCTCATCCATGGAGGATCCCGAACCGTGACGCCACACGGCACCAGAAGCAAGAGCAAATCCAAAATGACGCCATGGGAGACCTGCTGCCACTCCGCTTCACCCTCCACGCCCACCCTCGTCCCGGACCCGCACCACTACCTCGCCCTGCTGGACAAGCGCTGCGCCACCATGAGGGACCTCCGGATCCTCCACGCTCAGCTCGTCAAGACCGGCCTCTCGCGCCGCACCTTCCCCGCGAGCCGCGCGCTGGCCTTCTGCGCCTCCCCGTCCGGCGACATCGACTACGCCTGGAGGCTCTTCAGCCGGACCCGAAGGCCCAATCTCTTCATTTGGAACACCATGATCAGAGGGCTTTCCCGGAGCTCGACCCCGGAAGATGCCATCTCTCTGTTCATCGACATGCTCGTGGGTTCCCCAATCGAGCCGCGGAGGCTGACTTATCCTTCGGTTTTCAAGGCTTACGCTCAGCTGGGGTTGGCTCGCTCGGGAGCTCAGCTGCACGGGAGGATTGTGAAGCTGGGTCTGCAAGACGATCCGTTTATACGGAACACCGTCATTCACATGTACGCCCATTGTGGGTTCTTGGAAGAAGCGCGCCTGGTGTTTGATGGAAGCTCGGATTGCGACGTGGTTGCTTGGAATTCTATGATCATGGGCCTCGCCAAGTGGGGGGAAATCGATGAGGCTCGCAGGTTGTTCGACCAGGCACCGCTGAGGAATGCGATTACATGGAGTTCGATGACTAGTGGGTATGTTAGAAATGGGAGGTTCGTGGATGCAATGAAGCTGTTCGAGGAAATGCAGGAGAGAGGCATTGAGCCGAACGAGTTTACATTGGTTAGTCTGTTAAATGCTTCTGCCCACTTAGGAGCTCTGAAACGAGGGCAGTGGGTTCACGAGTACATAAAGAAAAGTGGGACTCAGCTAAATGCAATTGTTAACACCGCAATAATAGACATGTATTGTAGGTGTGGGAGCATTGGGAAGGCATATCAAGTGTTTCGGGCAGCAACTAAGAAAGGACTGTCATGTTGGAATTCCATGATCTTAGGACTCGCGAGGAATGGTTATGCAGAAGAAGCAATTGGCTTGTTCTCTCAGCTCGAGTCGTCCGATTTTAAGCCAGACGAAGTCAGTTTCCTTGGTGTTCTAACAGCGTGTAATCATGCTGGATTTATAGATGAAGCCACAAAGTATTTGCTGCTTATGATGGAAAGACCTGAGGTTAAACCGTCAATAAAGCATTATAGTTGCATGGTCGATCTGCTGGGACGTGCCGGTTTCCTCGAAGAAGCAGAAGAGCTGATAAGAAGCATGCCTATGGACCCGGATGCTATTATATGGGGTTCTTTGTTATCAGGCAGTGCGAATCATGGAAAGGCTGATATGGCCGAGCGGGCAGCAAAAAATATGATCAAGCTGGACCCCAACGAGAGCTGTGCTTATGTACTTATGTCCAATGTTCTAGCTGGCTCAAATCAGCATGAAGAAGCCCTGGAACCAAGGTTTTCCATGAAGATGAGGAAGATAGAGAAAGAACCTGGAGCTAGTTTGATTGAAGTTGAAGGGGAAGTTCATGAATTTGTAGCCGGTGGAAGACTACATCCAAGAGTTGAAGAGATCTACTGCTTGTTAGATGAATTAAGACTGATATTGCAAGATGTTGGATGATTCCATAATTAATAGGCTTAATGATGTAAGAGGTTTTCAGGGAAGTTACGCCATGTGGACATCATGAAGAGGAAGATGTTTATATATTTCTAGCATAAGCAGGATTCCTGAGTCCTCATCTACAAGAAGTGGACAGCATCAGTGTCCTGGATGGAATTTTACATGATTAATGTCATAAGCTGGAACTTCTATTAATTTATAGCAACAGGAACTAGAAGTCGCGGCAATTCAGCCAAGCAGAGGAGAAGCCATTTGCAAAATCTTTATCGGATTAAAAATTGTGACGGAAGCTTCACTAGGAGACCTCAGCAACGCATTGAAAGTGCCCTTCAACGTACTCCAACCGGCACCTCTGGTCTTGTACAGATAATTTCCCTGGATGAGATACAGGTCTGGACCATTTTTTATGACTCTGATCTTTATGCAGAGAGGAGGTCTTTTCAACCTTCTCCTTCTGCAATCTCTGTGTTAGTCATAAATTGCTCTCATGTTCAGTATACATCATCGAAGTCCCTGATGCTGTGACCCTGACCTACCTTAATATGGACTGATTAAAGACGAGGATACATATTTGGCACTCACCTGTCGGTCGCCATGAAGTTGCAATATGCCTGCAGAGGAGACTGATCTTTGGGCATAGATGCGGTAGTTCATAGAAGATAAGCCGGCAACAATACCTACACAGAGTTGCTTTCCGCGTGTTCCCACAACTCTAAAGTATGGATAACAAAACGGAAATGCTATTTTTGCTTATGAGACCAACTACCTTAAGCTGGCTAGGATTCCGAGAGGGTCTTGTTCAGATCTTGACTTGTGATTGTGGGCACCTAAATAAACTCACGAGTCAACAATGTTTTTCTCCTGAAGTCTATGTAGCACTACCAGTGACAGTGATTCTAGGAACACGAAAAGTAGAATCAGGAACGACTTGCCTTGGGCCACCAATTGCACTTCGGGTTTAGTGGGCTGCCATACTTACGATCTATACGCCGAAGTCCCTGAAATATTGAATTGCAAGACAATTTTGTTTCTTTGCGTACTTCACAATTTAATTTTTTTTGGTCATGCTTCATAATTTTATTAAATACTCTTATCCCCATTTTATATTGAATTGATTATACTATCCCTTGTAGGTCCCATTCTTGATTTGAGATTATTTCTTATCTTTTTTTCTTCTTTTTCTTTCATTACAATTTTACTAGGGGTTAATTACATAAATGGTCTTTGAACTTTTACCCCATGTGTAACGTGGTTTATGGACGTTTAATTTGTTTAATATGATCCCTGGACTTTTGATATATGTTCAATGTAGTCTTTAAACTACATGAAAATATTCAACGTAGTTCCTGATCTTTAATTAATGGAATGGCTATATTGAACATCAAAGGTTTATTAAGATTTTCAAATGACAAGGATTTTTAAAGATTTTCAATCTTAAATTCTCCTTCAACCTATCCCAATTCGACTCTAGACGATCAAATGCAGGCTTTCTGCGAAAGCCAAAACTGAAGCTGGATTTTGCCGGCCTCTATGGATTCTCCATCTCCAAAGAAGCCCCACTTTGAATCTGAATCCGAATCCGAATCCGATGGCAAGGTAACAAATTCACCTTATAAAGGGGCAGTTTGATTCAGCTTTGGAAAGGGGTTTTGAGCCTCGAAAGCCCCTTCTCAAAATGCTGACGTGTTTGGTTTAGCATTTGGCCAATGCTAGCATTCCAAATGCAGAAAGCCCAATGCTGGTCTGGATCAGCCTTGGGCTTTCAGTCTTTGCCAAATGCTACTGTTCATGCGTCACTGTTCATCTTCTTCGGCGAGGGAGGGCGACTGGCGCTTGGATCACGTCGACGAGAGATCGGCGAGGTCGCACGACTCAGGCGACGGCTGCTGGAGGTTGCGCGACCGCCCAAGCGCCGCTGGCCTGGGTTGTGCGACCCAGGTGACGGCCGCCTGAGGCCGCGCGACCTTAGGCGGCCGTCGCCTAGGTCGCGTGACCCCCGCGGAGGGTCGCCTGGCCTTGGGCAACCACCGACAGCGGTAGATATGGCTCGCCGGAGATCGCTCGACCTTCGGCGACGGCTGCTGGCGCCAGATCTATCTCGCTGGCAACTGTAGGCCATCGCCGGCGATTGGCTCCAGCGATGGGTAGGTTAGTTTTTTTTTTAATAAATAAGATAATTCTCAAAGTCCATTTGCAAAAAAAATTCATCAAATACTATATTTTGGCCAAAGTAGCTTTACAAAATATTTTTGCCAAACACCATTTACATTTCCCTAATGGACTTTCATCCAAAGGTATTTGCATTTCCCAAGTAGCACTTTCAGAGTTGAACCAAACAGTTTCGTTTTTGAGCATGGTTGTAGTCGCTCTCGGAAGAAGACACCTCTCTGTCTCTCTCTGCTCCCTAAAGAGGGAATGTTGTTTCATGCAGTCTAGGATTATCGAGAATTTTTAGCTGATGTCCGATATACTGTGGTTGTTTCTAGCAGCGATTCGGTCTTCTTGTGCGCAAGTATGTTTGTTCCTGTTTACCCTGAATCCATTTCCAGATTTTTGTAACTTTTTTTTTTGGCTTTTGGTGAAACTCGATCCAGGATTGGATCAGCTGTTTGCCCGAACAAGTTTTAGGCAGTATATTATCTCGATTGACATATAGGGAAGCACAAGCCACTTGTGTTCTTTCTCGGAGATGGAGGCACGTGTGTACTTCTCTGGTCACCGACCTCGATTTCGACTGGTTGGACTTATTGGAGAAGTTGGAACATAACTTCGAGTTGGCGGAAAGAGGCCAAGATATGTGGAATGGGTAGACAATGTCGTGCATTGTCAAAGTGAAGAAGAGCACACTTTATGAAGATTTGCCTTACACTTTGACTTGAATATCTCATATAAGTCTAGCATTGATCGCTGGATTAAGTTTGCTTTGGCAAAACAGGTTAAAGTGCTCGAACTAGATTCATGACCACGTGTTACGGGGATTTTAAGCCTGATTGTGACCCTTGCCATATGTGTTACAGCGTGAGATGCTTATAGATGCCGACGTTGGGTGTTCACGGCAGGCTTCAGGTCTCGGGAACTTTGGCTTGAGCCCTTCCATTTCTTGGCATGTTGGCTGTAGGTATCTTGAACAGCTCTCCCTAAATCGAGTAAATGTGAAGGGAGAACTCATTGAGCAATTGCTTGCCACTTGTCCAGTATTAGAGAAATTGGTTTTGGAATATGCTCGTGCTTTGGAATGGATTAATGTTTCTGGCCAATCACTCAAGTTGAAATACTTGTGCATAAGATGGTGTGAGGATCTTCAATACGTCGACATTTATGACACGAATCTTGTGTCCTTCACTCACAAGGGAACGAATAGAAGACCATATTCGATGGTGTTTGGTCAAGGTCCCCCGGCTCTCTGAGGCATCCATTGAAGGATTTATGTTGGAACGAGTGGGTATGATCATGTCTCTGCTTTCAAGACTTTCATGTCTGCAGATTCTTAAACTTTACTTTACCATGCGATCCCCTGTAAGAGCACTAATCTTTCCTAAGGTTTCTTAAGTTATTTCCTTATTACAATCTGTGCCGCTTTTGATTCTCTCTCTCTAATATGTAGGAAAGGCTAGGGACTTATCTACGTCAACTGCCTAAATTAACAAGCATCAAGCAATTGGAACTGAGAGTTGAAGCATTTGAAATTTTGATTCTACTTCCGTTGACTCCCTTGATCGAGGCAATTCCCTGCTTGCAGAGTTTTGTAGTAGAGGTGGTTTTCTGGCCTCATTCAAGTCCTCATCTATTTAGGCATTAAATTAGTGCGGTAGGATCGAATTTAATAATCAAGCTACTGTTGAATCCTATTCGAGTCTCTCTCATCAGTGAATTGTTGCGACATCATGTGACTAGTATCTACTAGATACGGCCATCAATACAGATAGTTTTTTACTTTGCAAGTTCTTTCTTCCACATGCATTCTCCAATGCAACATATATTATGTTGATTACTCATGTAGGGCATTCTTCTTTTGCGACGGATGATGTACCCGATGGACATAATATGCACAGAGAGAGAACTAAAGAGTTGTCAGACCTCCCCATCGGTGCCTAAAGGTGGTGGAATTTCATAATTATTACGGTCGATCTAGTGATCTCGAGCTAGTGAATTATTTTATCGACAATGACATTGCTCTGGAGAAGTTAGTGGTGAATCCCTGTGAAGAAGAACATATCATGGGCGGGGTGAAAAAAGTGAAGGAACCTGGAGAACATCGTCTGCAATAGCTCTAGGGAAAGTTACCTTCTAGAATTGAGTTGGTGATTAATTCAAGCATCATTCACGCGGCATCCACAAACGGCTGGCTTTGATTCTGCAACCTAATCCTCTTCCCCGGTTTTCTTTTTTGTCGGATTTACAATTTACGTATTGACTCTTTTGCAATTTTACCCAATATGGTAAGCGGCAGGGCCACGAATAATGGATGTTTCCGGTTTTTGGTTCAACTTCCTCTTGTGTTTTCCCCTTTTTGTTGGTGATTGAAGTGATAATGTAGTCAAAAGCAATTGTTGGTGTGTGCCTAAATGAAAAGTGCTCGCCACTTGGTACAAACGTTCGCCTGATCATATGCTACAATGCTGTGCCTGATCACCGCCCTGTCCGCACAAAGTAAATTGTGCAGGTACTTACTGCTGCATACCTATGCCAAATTACTACATAATTACAGTCTTGGTACATTGAAGATGCACGTGAGTGAATGCTACGGGTATGACATCAAGTACACCCATATAGCATATAAGATGGATCACTTTGAACCAAGAGAACGAGGGGAAGTAGACTATTATCTTCATATGCTACAAGACTGACCTCAAATTTGCTTAGCACTGGTTAATTCAGGCAGACGACGAGTTCTTAGGCATCCCAACTGTATCAAATGCACAGCGCAATGCAGGGTCATCAGCCATGAGGTGGGTGACAGGAAACATAAGAATTTAATAAAGTCTGAAAACCCGATATTGGTTGATGCTTACATGTAGTAGACATGAAAGTTCTTAGTTCGTAGTGCGACAATCCGCAGACAAGAAAGACAAGTTGAAATCCGAGACGTGATCACACGCGCGCCTTCCAAACTCTCTAACCAATGCAAAACTGAACTAGCAAGGGTACATTGTCCATACACAGCGGAATTCCTACCCCCAGGAGAATGAGATTTGTATCATAAACATGATGGAGGACGACCTAATTCTATGTGAACGGTGGTGTCCTCTTGTATTTTATTGCACTGTTGCAAAACATTATCCTCCCACTCTCTAATCTCGTGAAATAAACCAGAGCCATCGAAACCAATGTTAGTGACTAGAGTGCACAAACAGTTGCTTGGGCTTATAGAAACAGTATAACACCCATAACTTCATTCGGCATAACAACTCGCTGAATCCTTTGAGTGATCATGGACAACCCGAACATTATCTGTTAATTGTAATGTCTGCACAACTTATCTTGAATTGATACATATCATGAAATTGGCGAGATATCGTATGTAATATCTCTCATACTGATCTCCCAAGTCCTAAGTCAATTTCCATTACTTCATCATGATATCTCGCTATTCATGACAAGATCACGAGCCAAAATTAAATTAGTGGCAAAGGGATTCGGCATATCTATCGAGTCCAAGTGAAAGAAAGTCGAATAAACCAGTCGCCATTCACGGTGGCGAAGGAGCTCAATTCAGGCAGTGCAAACGGCGAGCGGTGGTGTCCACGTGCACAGCCCGCCGGTTCTCCACGTCATCGCCCCCTCGCGACCCGACCCGACCCGACCCGATCCATTCTCAAATGCTACTGTGCTGCCGCTACGTGACGCGGCTCTCCTCGTCCTCGTCCTCCTTCTTCTTCATGGCCTCCTCGCTCTCCCTCTCTCTCTCCAGGTACAGTTCTCCGATCGTCTCGCCGTTAGCTTCTTCTCCGTCACGACCTCGACCCCGCCGGCATTGACGGACGCCGGAGATTCCGTGCGACGCCTTTTCAAGCTTCGTTCCTTTCCTTCTTCTTCTTTTTTTTCGGATCGTGCCGGCATCGACTCTGCTCGGCTCGAGCAGCTTGAGCTTTGGTCTTCGCTTTGCCTTTCACCATTGCTGTGAATTTCTCCTTCGACTGTTTACCTGGGATTTTGTAGAAGGAATGCGCCTATGAACTCTTGAGGAAAACCCAATCTGGCGCTGGGAACGCCTGCAAGATAGTCTGTTCCGCGGTTGCGCGATGGTTTCTAGCGGGTACTTGGGGCCGCCCGCTCGTGGAAGGTCACGTCGTACATCGCCAGTAGAGTAGAAACTGTTCCGGTGTGCCCGAAATTAAGGAAATTGAGATTGGTCCGCATGCGAAAGTTAGATTCTTTGTCTAGTTTGGGCCGAACTTCAGGTGAAATGAGATTTTTTCAGATGATTTTCTTTCAGGCGACGCGCGGAGGAATCGAAAGACGGGTCGCCGCGGGTGGTGAGAACTGATGTTCGAGCGTTGAGTTGAGGAATCACCCCCGGCCGTGCGGATTTTTGTGCTGGTGAAGTGAAGGCAGCATGCTGGGTGAGGATGATCTTTGGACTGATGGACTCGCTTGTGCTTTTGAGCTTAGACGGGGCAGGAGGAGGATGAGCCATTCCCAACCCGGTTTCAAGTTGCAGACGGCGCCGCGAGCCGGGAGGCTGGCGACGAAGAAGTGCGAGTCGGGATGTCGACCCAATGTTGCATCCCGCGGCCGGGACGGCGGCAATAGTGACAGGTCCTTTCCGGTGAACAGGAATGATGCGTTGAGTGACCTCGATTCTGGCCATTGCCATGCTCCAGAAGAGTTTCGAGCCAGCCATCATTGGGTGCCAATTGGCTGGGTTAGGATACATGAACTCGTCCAGACCGTGCAAGCTGATTCTGGCTGGGCCTCGCAGCCCATCGTGTTTGGGGACGACGAAGATGATGTCACGGTCGCGGACATAGCGACTCCGTACCGGGAGACGCCGGTGGGCCCCACTTGGTGGTGCCATGTAGTCGCGGATCACCCATTCGTCAAATCATGGCTGAGCAATGCACAGTGGCTACATCCTGCCATAAGTATTGCTCTGCGATATGAAAGTAGGCTGATAAGTGAACGAATGAGGCACCTTCTCTATGAGGTAATTAAAAAGGGTAACGGTCGGCATATCGTTTCTTGGCCAGTTCTTTAGAAGTTGGAAGAGATTATTTGTGTGAAAGTTCGGACATTCTTAAGATGTCCGAATTACATTTGTCTTTCGCTTTAGATTGATATAAGATGGTATTTGCTTGTATTTGACTTGGTTCAATGCCTTTCATACTCTTGGTTTTCCCGCCTTTTGACTCTCGTGAAAAACAGTCACTGCGTGGACATTTTTTTAGGTCTTAAAAAAACACTTGTGACTGAACATCTGAGCCAGTAATCTTTCTTTCTGTTCAAGCATCCTTTTTCTTCATCCTAGTTTGTTTTCTTGGTGCTAACTTTGCTGCTCACATTGCTGTGAGTGTAAGCAGGAAAAAGATAGCTCAGTAAATGCCAGTCTACCGTAATCACTAAATAGACAATGCAATGCCACAACAGGTTTTGTATCCTTATTTTTCATTTCTAATAGTTCCTTGTAGAATAAGCAAGTACAAAAAAATTGGTGGTGTTACAGAATTTTCAGCCCAGTTTTGGGATAATGAAGCGAAAAATTGGTAGTTAGGCTGCCAAGATTACAATCTGTGTCATCTTGCTTAGATATGTGAACAAACAGACATGTTAAGGCAAACCTTCCATCACAGTGGAAAGAGACTGTGACTTCTGACCTAATCAAGCTAGAGCACAGACCAGGTGGGATGTCAAATTCTCAATGAGTTTCGTATGTGACTGCAGATTTAAATAATAATACAGGGTTCAAGATTGACCAGGTAGTTGAACAAAGACTATAGTGTCATGGGAACGAGTACATACAGATTTGCTGTTTTTTCCTCCTCCTCTGCTGCATAATTTGTTAAGCCTCAAACGTACGGTGTAGTGCAATTTTTGACTTCATTTCCTAACAGGTTCCGGTTAGAGTTGCTGGTGGCCTTCTATTTGAGCTGTTGGGGCAGTCAGCTGGTGATCCATGCACCGATGAAGATGACATCCCCATTGTTTTACGGTCATGGCAGGCTCAAAATTTTTTAATTACGGCATTGCACATCAAAGGGTCTGCCGCCATAATTAACATCTTGGGTATTTTGGAAGTTCAGGTTTGTCTGTCAGATTTATAATTTCTGGTGTTTTTCTCGAATATATCTTCCTGCAATTTCCTATTTCCAAATGCACCATTCATTTTCTTGTCAATCTTTATGTAGGAACTGCTTGCTGCTGGAGGTTCTAACATCCCGCAAAGCATTCACGAGGTTGTGGCACATCTTGCCTGTCGCCTAGCACGATGGGATGACAGGTGTGTATACTTTTCATCCAATTCAAACTTGCAAATGCCTTATTGACTGACAGCAGTGTTTGCTGTCAACAAATAATGCGAATCTTGATGCCCGCCTCATGAAGGTATGGTCTCCTTCTACCTCAAAAAGAATGCGGCAATTGATTTTTTGGCTTGTGGACATGGGTGACTTCTTGATGTTCACTGGTGATGTTTGTAGTCAAACTCCGAACATTCTATGTATTGGGAGTAGCAAGTTCATCACACTTCTGTAAAACTGAATGTTTGACGTGGCTACTCATTCATTCTGTCAACTTAATAAGGGAAGAGAGTTAAATTAAGCAAGCAATGTATGCGTGACCTTTCTGTTTGGCTATTCATGCAACAGAGCACACAGTTTTTTGGTTCCATAGGTTCTGGTTATAGTTCTGCAGATCCTCCTATTGTTTTTTTGAGTCCCAAAACTTGAGATACGTTGGGTTTTGCACCTGATGATTTCGTTCCTATTTGATGTTTTACCCTTTTAATGATGGAAATTAGCATATATTAAACAGGTGTTAGACAGTACTGTAATTGAATTTAAATTTTAGACTTTCACACAGCTTTACTTTAGTTAACAGAAAACTTATTACATTGCAACCGTTGTCATTTTCTCGGTTTCTCGCTAATTCATTTTTGCTGTTGCTTTTCTAGATTATTCCGCAAAAACATCTTCGGTGCAGCTGATGAAATTGAATTGATGTTTATGAGCAGGTGCTCCTTATGCTACCATCTTTTGTTAGGAGCAAAAGTAATTTAATGCATATTGTATGCATGACACGTACACTAAATGTTCCCTTTTATCCTCATGGATAGGAGAACCCTTGAAGACATGCATTTATTTACGATAATTTTAAATCAAGAGATCCGAAGGTTATCAACCCAGGTACACTTCTATTCTTCTAATGGAACAATTCCCAGCTGAATGATTGCTATCTATAAGTGTGCTTTGCTTGTCACCCTTCTAGGTTATTAGAGTAGAAAGATCATTATCCATAAGTGTGCTTGGCTTGTCGCAAGTTTAGGTTATTAGAGTGAAATGGTCACTTCATGCGAGAGAGGAAATAGTATTTGAGCTTCTTCAACACTTGAGACGGAATGCTGCTCGGACCTTGCTGGAAAGCATACAAAAGAGCACGAGGGAAATGATTGAAGAACAAGAAGCAGTTCGTGGTCGGCTATTTACAATTCAAGATGTCATGCAGAGTACAGTTCGTGCATGGTTACAGGTTTTCCAACAGTTACAATATCTTCTAGCCTTTTCTCTTCTCAATTTTATGAGCTATTACATGCAGTTATCGAGCATATAATATGCTATGTCACTGATAAGATCTCTGTTTTTTGTTAATTATAAGTTAGCATTAGTTTTGTAGATTGGTGAGTACAATTGGTGGTTGTGATACTTGGTGGTAGTGACTTTTGAAATTGCAACTTACAGCACTGTTCAACCAACTCTCTCTCGTTTCTGGGCGATTACAGCACTGTTCACCCCGCTTGGCTGAATGTCGATTCAGGGCTCCCTGATCGTGGTTTCTTGCTAATTCTTGGAGCTGGGTTTCTCCAGCAGATGTTCTATCTCTAGATGAGTGGGCTAGCCCTGGGACAGTCTCAATAATCCGGGTAAGAGCTCTCGGAAGCAAATCTCCAGCTGTTCTTCGTGCCCTATCCACCCGCTGGGTGATTTCGTCTGATTCTGTGTGATTGGGGAGTTGTATCCTTCTGTGCTCTTGGATTGGGAGTAGTCTGGTTCGTAATAGCCTCCTGCTTGAAGGATTTGTGAGTAGATAGCCTCTGGCTGCTCCGTCTGTTCTGGGCTTTCTGGGTTTCGTTGCGTTTGCGCTACAGTACACCCGCCTGACTCTTCTCGTTCTGCACTGGAGATTCTGTTGGGTAGCTTGTGCGGTGGTTCTTCGTGCTCTTCCCCTCGCAGATTGTGATTTCGGTACTCAGATCTTGCTGGCCCTATATTTGATTTCGCTCTGCCCTGTTTCATGGCTCCCTAATCTTGCTTATGGCTGGGAATCCAAACACTGGGGGTGCTATTCCTCCTTCGGAGGATACTATAGATGATGGTGAGTCCGTACAGGATAAGGGACCCTCTAAGCGTCATAAGCAACATGTTATTGCTAAATCAGGCCTTTCAAAAGCTAAGCACATCGCTGCAAGTTCTGTTGATGTAGTGACAGATATCGGCCCTGGTAATTCTAAGGCTGCTGGTAAGCATGGTGCTATTGCTCGTCCAACAAATCGCTCCCGTAGTCGTGGACGGAGCAAGCCTCCTCAAGTTGTGGAGAATATCCATACTCAGCAAGCCCAGAATCCTTCTAGGCGAAGCAGGAGTAGAGGGAGGAATGTTTTCAGAGTTCCGCCAAATGACCCTATGGGTGCTAGTGGGTCTGGTAAAGATGAAGAGAAAGCTATCCCACCTACTGTGGACCTTACACAGCGTTCTCAACGTTCGTGGGCAGCTGTTGCCAAGTCTGCAATGAAGGGATACTCCTTGTCTTACATCCCTCCGACTATGGTAGATGGTAAGCCGATGGTGAGAATTTCAGAGGAGATTCTAGAGGACACAAACCCGTTGTGGTTAGAATGCATTGTAGGTTATTTTGTAGGCAAGAAATTGCCTTTCAAACTCACTGAAAAGGCTGTCCAAAGTCTTTGGGGGCCACAGGTGACAGATATCCTAGCTAATGCGGATGGTTTTTATTTCTTCCATATTCCGGATGAAGCCTTTCGACGGAAAATTCTGGATGGTGGCCCTATCACCATCCTTCGGGTGCCGATGATTCTGCAGCAATGGCACCCATCACTGAAGCTAGAGAAAAATCAACACCAGTCCCTTCCTGTCTGGGTTAAACTCAGGAATTTTCCTTATGCTCTCTGGTCGGCCTTGGGTATTAGTGCCGTGGCAAGCCCGATTGGTAAACCGCTACACGTCGATATGCAGACGGAAAAGATGCGCATGATATCTTATGCTAGAGTTTGTGTGGAACTCAAAACTTCACAACCCCTCCTGGAGTCAGTTGAAGTTCTATTGAATGGCATAACCTGGACTATACAAGTGGAATACGAATGGCGACCCATCTCTTGCTTGTCTTGCGGAACATTTGGGCACAGGTGTCCTGATCCTGCTGAGGCATCCACAAGGAATCCCCAAGCCAGTGCTCAACCTGTTGCTGGCAAAAATAAGCCCCCTGGGGCGGAGGATGACTGGGAGACAGTTAAGAAGAAAAGGGGACTTCAAAATGCTCCCCCTGTGCCGAAGCCTCTCAAGGCATCTAGTGCTTCAGGCTCCAATCATGCGAAGGAGGATGCAAATGCCCATTCTGTTCCTGTACCTGAATCACCCTCCTTGGAACCCTCTGATGCTTCCTCTGGGTCAGGTGCGAATACAGAGGATTCAGCCAGTAGTGCTGACTATGGTTCGGAGGAGGACCTCCCTCCCCCTGTCTCAAAGAATACTATAACAGAGCCATTAAAGTCGCATGCCGGTCCGGTCCCAAGTAGCACCGCTGCAGGCATTGATGCTTCTGGCCCCTCTGATGACATCCTTTTCCAGGAAGACATGGCAAAACCTATGCCTGGTCAGACGAAAAAACCCAGCTCTTCGAGCAATATCCCTTCCTCTAAAAAAGCCAAACCGAAACCCAATCGGGGAGGCTCAAAACACCGGTAACTTCTCTCCTGTTTGCTATATGTTTTTTGGTATTTGGAACATTAGAGGCCTTGGTGATCCTATTAAGCAAGCAGAAATAAGAGCTTTAGTTAGAGCTCATAACATTTCATGTATTGGCATCATTGAGACGAAAATCAAACCGTCCCTTTTTGAGAGTATTTCTGCTGGTCTCTTACCTGATTGGAAGTGGATTGCCAATTACGATTTCTCTCCGCGTGGTAGAATCTGGATTGGGTGGAAACCCCAGGAGGTAGAACTGGCAGTCATCTCTATTTCTTCTCAAGTGATCCACGGCCATATCCGTCTTTTGCCCCTTGATAAGGCTTGCTTCTTCTCTGTGGTTTATGGAGAGCACACATTCACTGCCAGGCGTTCGCTATGGGCTGACCTTATTACATCCAGTGAGCTTTTTGCATCAGAACCCTGGCTGGTCGCAGGGGACTTCAATGCCATCCGGTACAATTCGGATAGGCTGGGTAGTTCTAACTCATGGATTCCAGCCTTTGATGAACTAAACCAGTGTCTAGATCAGGCTGGACTTGATGATCTAAGATATGTAGGCCATCGATATACCTGGGTGACTTCGTCTGGTGGTTCCCGAAAACAGAGGAAGATTGATAGAGCTTTGATCAATGATCAATGGCGTAACTCGTTCTCCTTCTCGGAAGCTACTTTCCTGGCCCGGGGAGTTTCGGATCACACCCCTATTATTGTGAGAATTGCTCGCGCTACCCCCACAAGGAAGCCGTTTAAATTCTTCAATTTTTGGATGTCTCACCCTTCATACTCGGCCATTGTCTCTCAGGTATGGGATACTCGTATTGGTGGAACACCAATGTACTCTCTATGCCAAAAACTGAAATTGCTGAAAGGGCGACTAAGACAACTCAATCGGGATTCCTTCTCGGATATATCCACACGTACTGCTCAGGCAAGGGCTGAACTAAGGTCTACCCAAGATGCTCTGGCTCTTGATCCCTCTAGTGTGAACTTGGCAATTATGGAGAAGGATCAGCTTCAGATCTTCTCCAACCTCAGACTTCAGGAGGAAAGTTTCTTTAAACAAAAATCAAGGATCAGGTGGCTAAAAGAGGGCGACATGAACTCTAAATATTTTCACCACTTTGTGAATAAGAGGCACCTTCACAACCGGATCCTTTCTGTACTAGCTGAAGATGGTTCTTTTCTCACGAACCCGAACATGATTCATAACCATATCGTCTCATATTTTGAGACCCTTTTTAAGGCTTCCCCCTCTACCATGCGGCCTTCGAGCGATGATATTCGGGCTATGGTGGGATGCACCTTAACTGAAGATCAGGCTCTCTTCCTCTCCAGAGATGTAACTGATACTGAAATTCGGGCTGCCATGTTTTCCCTTGCCAAAGGTAAAGCTCCTGGTCCTGATGGATTTAATGTTGAATTCTTCACATCTTCTTGGGAAGTTGTCGGGCCTTCAGTTATTCTGGCCATTAAGGATTTCTTTAGGTCTGGTTCACTCTTAAAGGAGCTTAATGCCACGATCCTTACCCTTGTGCCTAAGACTCATAATGCTTCGTCTATGAGTGACTTTAGACCCATTGCTTGCTGTAACACTGTTTACAAGTGCATCACGAAAATTTTGGCAACTAGAGTAGCCTCTGTTCTGCCTTCTTTAATTTCTCATTCCCAGAATGCATTTGTGAAGGGGCGGAGGATAAGTGATAACATCCTTCTTGCACAAGAACTTTTTGCGGATTTCCATCATGTGCCTTATCGACCGAAATGTGCAATTAAGGTAGACTTCCAGAAGGCTTATGACTCCTTAGACTGGGCTTTCCTGGAAATGGTTCTTCATACCTTTGGCTTCCCTCAGCGGTTTGTCAACCTAATTATGGAGTGTGTCACATCCCCTAAATTCTCCATAGCCATTAATGGAGAGCTTCA
This sequence comes from Syzygium syzygioides, assembly GCA_031216285.1. Taxonomy (NCBI): domain Eukaryota; kingdom Viridiplantae; phylum Streptophyta; class Magnoliopsida; order Myrtales; family Myrtaceae; genus Syzygium; species Syzygium syzygioides. The sequence continues at coordinate 21,564,979 of CM062242.1, forward strand.
TGGTTTTTTTCCAAATGAACGAGGTATAAGACAAGGGGACCCGTTGTCTCCCTACCTGTTTACTTTAGCGATGGAAGTGCTCTCCGGGATCCTCAATACTCAAGCAAGGAGTCCGGGTTTCAAATTTTTTTGGCGATGCAAGGCTGTTGGTTTAACCCACTTGTTCTTTGCTGATGATGTCCTTCTTTTTGCTGAGGGGAATATTCATTCAACGACCCTGTTGAAGGAAGGACTGGACCTATTCTCTAAATGGTCTGGGTTAAAGCCAAATGTAAACAAAAGTAGCCTCTTCTTCTCGGGTGGCAGGACAGACATCAGAGAACAGATCCGTAGTGTCTTCGGATTCCAGGAAGGTACTCTTCCCTTTCGTTATCTTGGAGTTCCTATCATCTCCACTAGATTAAGCAAGGCTGACTGCACTTCACTAGTGAATGCAATCACGGCACGTGCTCGGTCATGGTCCCATAGATTCCTATCTTTTGCTGGTAGACTCCAACTTATAAAATCTGTTCTTCACTCTATTCAAGTTTATTGGACGAGTGTATTCATGCTCCCACAGTCAGTCCTCTCGAGAATTGAAATGATTCTGCGACAATTCTTATGGAAGGGGCCTGACCTCGGTGTAGGTGGTGCTAGAGTACCTTGGAGTGATGTGTGCCTCCCAAAAGAAGAGGGCGGCTTGGGCATCCAGAGACTCCACGATTGCAATCTTGCAGCTTTGCTGAAACATATATGGATTCTATTTACTGATAAGGAGTCACTTTGATGTAAGTGGATTCATTCCACTTTTCTCAAGAACACGAATTTTTGGTTAGCACCGAAGCCAACTTTCTGTTTATGGTCATGGAAAAAAATACTCGACATGCGCCGGGACTTCCATATGTTTTTCAAATGGAAACTTGGGGATGGCTCTACTGTGTCTTTTTGGTTTGACTCATGGCATCCCAAAGGCCCCCTTTCGGTTTTTTTCTCTAATAGGGATATATATTGCTCGGGAATCCCTAGGGAAGCTTCTGTGCAGGATTTTTTTACTGGATCCTGGCATGCCTCAAATATACTTCAATCTTTCAATTCATGGTCGGAAAATGTCCCTGCCTTGGATGTAAACAGGCCTGATCGCTTAGTTTGGATTGGACACCCATCTGGTGTATTCTCCATGGCTTCGGCTTGGACGCAAATCCGAATCTCTAGACCTTCTGTTCATTGGTCTTCTTTTGTGTGGGATCAGAGTATTGCGCCGAGGTATGGCTTCTTACTTTGGTTGATATCCCTAAACAGACTCCCAACTCAGGTTATGTTGCTCAGTTACAACAGAATATCAGTAGGCGTGTGTGCTTTTTGCAAATGTAGACCAGATTCGGTGGACCATCTCTTCTTTGCATGTCCAGTCACGCGTTCTCTTGCATTGTTCTGGGTTGGAAAGTGTTTTCTGTCATGGAGGAATCAAGCGTGGCAGGATAATCTCCTTTGGGCCATCAATCATATAGGTGGCCATAGTTTCGACCAGAGAATTGCTCGCTCCTCTTTCGCAGCTCTTTGTCACATTATATGGACCACTCGGAATAATATTCTCTTCAGGAATCAACCCCTCTTCGTGCCGGCTCTCCGGCAACATCTTGCGAAGATCACTAGGGACAGAGGTTTGTCCTTCAAACCTGTTGAAGACAATGCTCGCAATCGCAGGATCCAAGTCAGTTGGGGCATCTCCTCTTCCATCTTCGATCACACCCCTTGAGGTTGTTCTGGTTGTTTAGTTATGTGGTCATATCTTTGGCCCTTTAGCATTTCTCTTAGTGCTCTAGCTTATAACCGACACACCCTTGAACCTGGTTAGACACTGTTTGTCACTTCAGGTTCGAGGTTTTTTTGTGTTTCGGTTCTTTATCTTGTATGGTTCGTGTTGAAAAGTCTATAAATATACTTATCTTACCAAAAAAAAAAAAAAAAAAAAACTTAGAGGTATTCTGACTAGACTCGTTCTAGAATCATTCATGTTGACTAGCATTATCAGACCATTGGTGTACCTTTATATATAAAATTAATGATGCAGTTACTCTTTTATAATATTTCCGTTCCAGTTCTCATTTTATTCTGTATTTTTGTTTGGCTTACTGCTGTGGAAGGGTTGTGAAAGTGTGATATGTTGCTTGTTCTCATTCTTATGTCTGGTGTTTGCTCACGTTTTCCTATTGTTAAATCTAGGACAAGAGCCTCACTGTTACACACAATCTAGGAGTTTTTGGAGGTTGTGGCCTTGTCCTATCTATCATCACTGGACTTTTTGGAATCAATGTAGATGGAATTCCTGGATCAGATGAGTCGCCTTATGCGTTTGCTCTATTTTCTTGCTTCCTGCTCTTTCTGGGAGCTGCATTGATCGCAATTGGTCTCCTTTATCTTGGCTTAAAGAATCCCATTGTTGAAGAGGATGTTGAGGTTAGGAAGTTGGAGCTTCAGGAGCTGGTTCGACTGTTTCAGCATGAAGCAGAATCTCATGCCCAAGTTCGCCAAAATGTTGCCAGAAAGAATGTACCTCCTGCTGCAGATCTACTCCCAAATGCTCTGGGTTATACTCTCCTCAGCTGAAAACATAACATCAAAGTATGCCCGATATATCGATAATCTATTGCTGCTCTATGAGTTGCCAAATATATTTATACAATTCATAGTCCTTATCTTTAGCAATCAACTAAATTGCTGCACTGAAGTTCATTCTTGATTGAACATGGTCATCACATATGAAAGGTCACTTTGTGCTTATACAAAAATCAGCATTAGCTCTGTGGCCTCTAGCATTCTTTGGTACATAAAGTTTGTAGTTATGGTGAGTATCAATCTTTTTTTTGCACATGCCAAGTGCTTATAGTCCTTAAGTCAGAATCCAATGCACGATTGCAGGGTTAAACTCTTAGTAGTATGTTAAAGTACAATTCTTCAATCCCAGCGGTTGAATCTCTGAACGTTCTCTATGCTGTTACGATCATTTCCTTGGTTGCACAGAAAATTTATACAAACTGATCATTCTCGACACTTCCAAGTGAAATCTAGTTGTCTGGTGCACGGCTTCATCATCTTGCTTGTGGTGCTAAGCCAACCAGCTTGTCAAACAACTTAGAAGAATCAGATGATCTAGCTCCAAATTTATCCTTCCCTTCCAGTGATATTTCACCTTGTCCTTATCCTCACCATTTTTTCATCTGTTATAATATGAAGAGGTTCTTGCTTCACAGTTTGACTCCAATTTATTCTGCTATGCAGGTATCATGATCAGAGACAACCCACAAATGGACAAATATGCCATAGATATATCTTAGATTCATGAGCTACTACTGGTAACTCTTCGCTATATGAGCCTAAACCCCAGATCCATCTCCTTGAGAAGGATTAAGGATGTCATTGCCATACGTTCTATTTTATCTAGCCTGCGTTGGCATATTGGCAGTGAATTGCCTATGCGTAGTTAGTTTCCTTTTCAACCTTCTTAGGGCAGTTTTCCCCAGTGCGATGACATGTGAAAGTGCAATTCTCCACCCTTCATTCAGAGTAGATTTTCCTCTGTGAAATTACCCATCAACTTAGAGTTTCAAGAGGAGTAGACAGGAGAGATCTGTAGCAAGCCATAACCAAATCATGTACGGGGCCTGTTACGAAGGTCCGAGATTATGCTGATTATGAAGTAGTCTGGAAATTTATCAGGCTTTTTTTTCTAGAGTTCGTCTTGTTTTTATAGCTGTTAGAAAGTATCTGCAGACTTGAAGAAAGCTAAACATGAGGAGAGTTTGTGTGTGGAATGATATGTTACTATGATTTACAAACTTAGATCTAAAAATTTGAGCAGAGAATTTCGTTGCACGGGAACATCTAACTGAATGAGGGCCTGGCTTACGTTGATGAACCATCTATTAAGGCTAAGGTTCTTATCGTAAAAGTTTGTCAAAATTAGGTTGCGATTCCTATTATTTGTGGCTAGCTAGTGAAGTGTATGGTTGGATTCCATCGGAACAGACCGGTCCTATATGACTCTTAAGATGTTAAATTTGTTCTAAGCTGAATCATTCTCTGGTGTCGATGTCAATTCGAAAACATTTCCGCCAAAGTGGCCCACATGGGGGATGATTTATCTGCATGTGATGAGATTTTCAGTGTAGGGCCAGGGTAATTTTTCAAGCTATAGGATCATAATAAACCGGCAATGAGGTCCTTTAAGCCACTTGCTGAGTATATTAGACGAGATTTTCTTTTAATAAATTCTCGCTTATTACAAACATCGCAATGAATCTTGTTTCCCTCATTTGATTGCTTAGCAAAATGCCTATCGGTGCTCGTTAATAGGTTCTTATAAGGAAGTTTGAAGCTGAATTTGCTTGTGGAGATGATCAATCACTGATAATGGCAGTTGCTGTGGCTATCTCGTATTGGCGGAGCCTATGCAGAACCCGACAACAAGCTGGCTGGTGGTGGTGGTTGGTTGCCACTTGTTGACGGTGTCGGTTGTGCGAAAAGGAAGGCAATTCCTTATGTTTTTGCACCGTCTTAGGCACGATTCTTTCTATGTCAACTCGTCGTTGATGACGAAATTAAGGTTGTGGCTTCCAAGCGATACAGGGGACTTGAGATCAATCAAAAAGCTGGCATGATGCCGAGTGCAGACGACATTAAAAGCCTAAGCTTTAGCCTTTTTCTAATTTTCCAATTTTGGTTACGAAAAGCTTTACTCATTTGATGCAATAGTCCCTGTATCATCCTGCACTTTTGAGCTCACTTTTTAAGATAAGAATCGTCACGAATGTGGCCAACAGAAGTCGCTATTTTACTCAACAAGTTAAACGCCTAGAAACCCCGCCTCAATCTATCGTGCACGACATACAGAAGCTATATAATTCATGAAGGAAGATGACTCCTTTTGCTAATAAATTAGAACCTCCTCAAAACCCAATTTGGCATTCATTAATCATTCTTGGGTCCTCACCAGTCACTGTTATATGATGTGGGACGATGTTGGATCTCGGATTAATGGTCTATAGGAGTGAGACTGGGGGAAGAGCCTAGCGTGTAATTTTCGTCGGTTTGACTTGGTTGTAATCATGTGCTGACACGTGGAACCACCTATCTATATGGCCTGGACTTTTAGGCATCAGCTCACTGAGTCACTGCGCATATAAAAAGATCATATATTTAATTTATTAATAAAGCCCATTTGTGGTTTTGATTGGGGCAATGGAGAACAATTTATTGGCCATTCATTCAATATGAACTTATCCCACATCTCCACTTCAATGTCCAAATGTGGGGTAGCAAGCATTAAATCGGGACCCAGTCCCATTGAAATAAACTAAATAAGAAAGAATCGGAAGATTACCGATTGATCGAGTTCTAAATATATCAATTTTGCCAATATAATCCTAAATTTCGCGCGGAATTCCATTGACAATGCTTCCACCCAATTGCCACCGGAAATTGATAATGTTGTGATCCGCAAGCAACGTGTCATGTAAGAAGGCCGGCGATAACTGGATGCCACCGCGTCAGCGATTTCTTGCAGCAATTGGCTGGAATGATTATATTGAAATTCCCCGCAAAAGTTTAAGACTGCATTGGCTAAAATTAAAAGTTTAGGATTGAATTGACGTTCGTATAATGAGTCTATGACTAATTCGGTAATCATCCATAAAAAAGATTGGTATTTGGGTCTCACTTATCTTGGATACTTAGGTAATAAAAATGAAAAAAAAAAGGAGAAAAAGTTTAATTCAATCAAGCAGTAGCAGGTAGTCACTTGGAAGCTGCTCATTATAGAAGAAAATGAAGCAAATGGAGCTGGAAAAATCAAGCTGGACAAAGCAGCATGCCACCCGTGAATAGTGGAGCTGCGTGTTGACAGTTTTGAGTGTTGATGCCGGAGTTGCTCCAACAACAACGGACCTTTAACGTTGACAGATCCAGTTCCTGTTGGTCAACAAAAATATCTGAGCCCTTTGCCCCTCTTTTCTTTTCCTCGCTTTGTTATTTCGTGGAAAAAAAAGAGAGAATTTTGAAAGATCTGTTCTTTGGTTTTTTGTGAAAATAAAAGTCAAAAGATGAGCAGGCAGGAAGATTGGACCCGACCCAAGATGTGAGTGAATCAGACCAAACAAAACCAGGAGCCCTTACCAAAGATCTCGAGACTTCCCACTTCATGCATTTTTCCTGAAACACTAACGCAATTTTTCCTTGGAAAATGAACTGGAAAAGTTCTTCAGATCAAGCTTTTCTCAGATTTGCATGCTTTCAGTATCTGCAGTTTGTCCAAGATTTCCAGTTGGGTCAAGCCTTCCTCACATGTAAATTCATGCGCGGCGAGGCATCAGTTGGCTTCTGTACTATTCCGACTCGACACACTCGATGACTCTATCTATCAAGTCGCGATCCACGAACCAACTATGCAAAACAACCGACTCCTCTTGATATGAGAAAACATGATATGGTATCGAACATGTCCAACGTCGACCAGCTTCGACTTGAATACATGGTTCTAAACTTCCAACTCTCTTTCCTGCATCAATTAGCTCACTGAATTTGGTAAACAATTGCCAAGACTCACAGAACCATCCTCGTCAACCAAGAGTACAATCCACCACATCCGCATCTAAAACAGAGGCTTCTTATTTCGGTGAAGAGTTCACTGTTGAAAACTGCGATTTCAGGACAGGTACTATGCAAGAAGTACGACTCCGGGAAGTTAGAAGCGATTGTGACAGGTTTGGAAGTTTAAAGCGTGATTTATTCTCTGGGGTGTCTCCTTATTTTGACTCTCAGCCCAACTACCTCTCAGAGCCATGCTTCTCCTCTGTAAATGAGTTGACTTGCAGTTGGCCCTTTCCTCATCATTTTTTATCCAAGAGGAGGAAAAAAGAATCCTCTAAAACGCCTCCAGTTTCTGGGAGTTTTAGAGTGCAGATTCACCATGGATGATGAACCTCTCCTCTCCGCACCAGGACCTGCCGAGACATCGAGCAGGTTGACGGTCCGGAGAGGTTATCCTTCAGGTTTCCTTGATCTCAACCTCGGCAACCTCGGCACGCCAAGGCGGCAATCCACGGCGCACCTCATAACAAACGATGCCATCATCCCCATAATCACAACGCCCCACTCTTCTTCCTATGTGAATCTCATTGCCAACCTGACCAAGAAGAGACAACTCGCCCACCGCTCGCACTCGGCTCCTTCCGTGCTCACCTTTCACAAGGAAACCATAATCAATGAGGAGGATCCCCGGCTGCCCCCTAAATCGCCTCTGATTGTCAGGCAAGCCTTCATCGGCTTCATCTTGTACATAATAGCCGGCATTGTGGTATACTTGACGAGCGGGAGCTTCAAAGGCACAACCACGTTCAAACCGGTCGATGCTCTGTACTTCACCACGGTCACTCTTTGCACAATTGGCTTTGGCGATATCGTGCCGGACACGACATTCACCAAGCTGTTCACTTGTGCTTTCATACTGGTGGGCTTTGGATTTGTCGATATCCTGCTCCATGGCATGGTCACCTACATCTGTGATCGGCAAGAGGCGGTTTTGCTGAGCACTGTGGATCAAAACAATTTCAATGCGATGGTCAGGACTTATATGATCGACAAAGAGAAGGGAAGGATGAGAATAAGGATGAAAGTGTGCGTGGCTTTGGCGGTTGTGGTTAGTTGCATAGCTATAGGGACTATCGGCGTGCATTTCGTAGAGGATTTGGGCTGGGTGGATAGTTTTTATCTGTCTGTTACATCGGTTACGACAGTCGGATATGGGGACTATGCATTCACAACGTTAGCAGGAAGATGTTTCGCCATAATTTGGCTACTGGTAAGCACATTGGCTGTTGCTAGGGCATTTTTGTACCTGACTGAGCTGAGGATCGACAAGAGGAATCGCAGAGTTGCGAAATGGGTTCTGCAGAGGAAGATGACCCTTGGGGATTTAGTTGCTGCAGACCTTGATAATGATGGATCTATCAGGTAATTGTTTCTGCTCGGTCTGTGAGTTTCTGCTAGACTTGTGCAATTCCAATTTTTCTCCCTGAAACTTTGCTAAGTTGGATAGTAACTCCTGTCATTATTTAGACAACTATCAACACATTGCTGTTATTGGATAAACTTTAGAACAATAGACATCATTGGAACCAAAACCATCATAATGTGCAATTAAAAAGATAATAAAAACTTCAGAACTGATGCCTTAGGAGGAGATTCTGATCAGCTTGACGAGTTGAACTTTCCAAAGATTTGGAAGATAAGTCCCTGGCCCTGCCAAAGTTCAGGAAGCATGCGCTGTTATCATCTGATAGGTGTTCATGCTCAGGGTGCTCTGTACAACCGAAGAATGCAAGTTTTTGGGTTAGTTAATGTGGAAGTGTTTGTTTTGATGTTATCATTAATAAATAGTAACGAATTCAAGTTGAAATCTCTTATAGTCGATTGAATGAGGACACAGACAAGTGTATTACTTTGAAGGCCATAAGCAATGTACTTCATATATCGTGAGTAAGCATGTCGAGAAGTATAATTGCGAGTTACTGTACACTCTTAGTAATGGAATGTGCTGGAGTAGAGCTGGTAGCCTGTTAGGAGTGAATCCAAAATCCGAATAAACAGTACGGTGAATCTAGCAATTAGATTCAGGGATAGGAAAAGACATAACTTGAGCTCTACAGAGAAATAAGCTCTGTAAATAGAAACAGATAATCTTGATGCTAAAAAGAGCTGCGTTGTTGTAGGAAAGAGAAAAAGAAAAGAATGTGATCTGGGTTATGAATGCCTGAAAGAAATTCAGTGCTACTTTCAGAGCAGATGTAAAGTAAATCAGAGAATAGCAAGATTTAATTGACGGAAACATGCTCAACAAAACCAAGTTAAAGCCAGCAAAGCGTGGCAGAGACACATCGAGCCACCTTTAAGATCACATTAGAAAGAGTATTTTAAGATAGAGTCAACATTAATGGTGCAATTAAACCTGTGGCCTTTGAATTCTTAAGAATAAAAAATGCGCCCTCGGATGCTATTATTGAAATTGAGTATTCATTTATCAACAAATGAGGCATTGGAATTTGAACTGCCTAAAATGTTGTGTCGTAGTCGGATCACATGATTTCTCATTCCTAGTTGGTATAGTACTAGTATATCATTAAGTAGTATGGAAGGCTGAAAGCGATCCAGTCTTTTCTCAGTATTAATACACCAAGGAAGACCTCGAGCACGTATCATCGTGTCTGTCCCTCCTCTGTATGCTTAGTGTACTCTAACTATATCGTCAAAAGCTAATGCCCTTCTAAAGTAGTGTATGTGGCTTCATCCTACATAGTTCATTTGTTAGTACAGATTGCTGATCTTGAACACAGAGTTGATAAATAAGCCAAATGACTATTGTCACTCTCCGGCATGGGAGGAACTGGAAGTTTCACAAAATCAAGGTCTTTCCCTTGAGAATGTTAACAGCTAAATCAGAACATAAGCCCCTGTTTAGCTTGAATGTACTATCATCAGCAAATTTTACTCTAAATCATTTTCCTGGATCGTTCTTTCATTTTTCTAGTTCAAGTGGATACCATGTCTTTAATAGTCAGTTACAACCTAAAGCATGGGTTCCAAAGGAGCTTGCCCAAAGTTGATTCTGGTTATTTTGGTTGGAGATGGACAGAAAAATGCTTTTATCAATTCATGCCTAAAAAATATGTAGTACATTCATATTCAAGATCCTTTATTACGAATGAGTAGCTCTAGAGGCGTCAACTCCTTCCTAGCAATAAACGCTTATTGAATTCATTAGATATTTAAAGTGAATATATATTACGCTATATATATATGTAGATACTATTAGCATACAAAGACATTAAGCATTGCCCTCGAAGTTGAGAACTCAAGATGTCTAAATTCCAACTTCTGCGCTTGCAAGAGGAACATGACATCAAATCTTCAGAGACAAGATCAGCATCACGGGTTCAAATGGATCATTAACCATTTTGGGAAATGAAGAAGACAGAATGGGAAAGTTGAATTAACAGGAACTTGCAGATTATATTTCATCCTCATTTATCATAACTGCAGAATGGATATCTAAACCATAGGGACAATAGGCTTATTTTGAAGCTTGTCTTCAAAACTGGGATTATTTTCATACGATGCACTGTGTTGACATACACTCCTTGCTTTCTTCAAGTTTTTTTAGCACTAAATAAATTAGCTTCAAGGAAGGAAGAAAGTCTAATGTTGATTTTGATTCCTGCAGCAAAGCTGAGTACGTCGTATACAAGCTTAAAGAGATGGGTAAAATAGCTGAAAAGGACATTGTCCAGATCTGCAACCAATTTGACATTTTAGACAACAGCAACTGCGGCAAAATCACACTCGCTGATCTCATGGAAAGTGACTGAACCCCACATCGATTAACAATCGACATAACAAATTCCTACCTTTGCGGTCCTCGAAAGCAATCCCTTACTCTTTACAACCAGAGTGCATGGAACTGAAGGTTGGGTGACCTTTATACGTCTAGTACTAGACCAGATGAAGTTGAACGAGGATTATGATTGGAGCCATTCCCCCCATTCTCAGACAAAGATGACCAGAGACCTCAAACTGGAGCCAGCTATACGATGATTGTTCCAATGGAGTCAGCTCTCAGCTCCCCATCCAGATTCAAGACCGACATATAGAGTGTATAGAGGAAAATCAACACTCAATCCGTTGTTAATTAGTTGTATATGCAATCGGTTTAGACAACTTACCTGATCTATTAGTAGACCACGTGAACAATGTCTACTGGTAGCTAATCTTTCACACAAGGAACCACACAAGATCTATTTTAGAATATCATTGCTATTTTGATTCTCATGCAATGCTCACTGAAGTATCATCTGTACGTGCCGTTTTTACAGATATGTATGTAGGAGGAGAAACTGTCCTGCGTACAAATATATGTTACTTACTCATAAATCCTCTAGTCACTTTTAAAGAACAGAACTATGAGGGAAATGATTTTGAAGAGATTTGTGCTATATAATACACAATTATCTCCCTCTCTCCAGGATGTGTCGCGTAGAGGAAACCCCAGTTCCACTAGAGAATCATGAAGCACTTCACTAGATGCAGCAGAGAAGTACAATCTAGAGACATGATTTTTCCTTATACTGCAACAAGATCTCTACGTTGCTGTTGTACTAAGTGAGGACAAGATCTTCACTCTAATTACACGAAAACAAAGTAAAGTCCTATCATCTCATTGTCACTCTACTTTTTTAATTACAGTCTTATTAGAAGTTCATTTTAAGTATAATTCACTGACACGAATTGTTGTTAGAATAAAACTTCCATGCGCTTTTCCTCTCATAATTCCAAGTAATGCACATAGTTGGATAGCTTTACCTAAAACAAGTCATTTATCATTTATTTGTCACTGCATTTTGAAAGATATGATATCCAAACTCATGAACAATCTTCCTGCTCACGTTTCCTGAAGGCTAAGTCCCAGAGTTACGTCTTGCAAATTAAAAGGCCGACTGAAAAATGAGATTGAAGTTGTCAGAGTCTTAAGGCATATTTACACGAATAGGCCTGTCATATGTTCCTCAAAGCACAACTAATGGTAACCGAGACAAACGGTTCGAATAAATGATCCTAAAAGTTACAGTATAATCTAACTAGACATCAACCTTTCACAATCTCTGTTTTCAGAACAATGAAATTGAAGCAAGAAAACAAGAAGAAAGCCATATGAATTCATGATTCATGTTGAACAATTCCAAAGGCAAACCAGCAGAAGCGACAAAGAACTCATATATGGCTAGATTAAATGAAAATAATTAGCAGTAACGTTTTTTCTTCTACAACACAGAATTATGTAATCTTGGCCATTCTCTTGAGGAGTTGTCTGAATACTATTTGATTTATCCTGATTACTACTTTATATTGCTTGAAACATAAAATATTATTGGATAGGAGGTGCAAAGTGGCATACAAACATGGAATAAAGAATTCTATTTTCTATTTAATTTCATACCAAATAATACAGCATAAAATTCATAAAACAAGAAAAAAAATTGGGACTTCATCATCCGTATTTTCAAAACAGTTACATAGCTTGTGCTTCACCATTCCTCTCTCAATTTACTTCACTACTTCCTGTCGATAATCTACATAAAAATGTATCAGTAACGATGACTAGATAATCAAAACTTACATATCCAATACACAATCACTTACCGCCAGCTGGCAAATAATCAACATAATATTTCGCAAACTATGTAGTCTCTACCTTCTGCATCATACCTGAGATCCTGTTGACCAAAGAGAGCGAGACATAAAATACTGTCTGGGATCCATAAACTACAAGCAGTAAGAAGAGGAGAACACACTAGATTAATTGATATAACTCCATGCACAGTAGAAAGTACCTCTCCCTGATGTCCCTGACACTCTCAGTAAGTTCAATTATCTGTTGCATCCTCATGTTTTGTCGATTCTCCTTGACATCTAATATTAAAGTTGAGACCATTGAGATGGTCGTGAGTTCTTCTTCGATCATCTTTAGTTGCTCGTCAAGCCCTTCCAGAAAATCATCAAAGGAAGAAATTCCATTCAACCTATTGACCACGTGATTCTCAATATTTCTACTGACACTGACATGTTCTTCAATATGGTCTGCATTATTGTCAAAAGCTCGATTTCCTTCAGGACTAAGAGAAGCATCCAAGTCCGTCCTTTCGCCATTTTCCGAAACACCAGGATCAGAACTTTCTTTCTTGTGTACAACTTCCAATATGTCCTGCTTTGGAGACACTATATGAACTGGATTCGACATATTATTACTGCCAACTTCAAGATCTGCAGCTACATTTCCAATAAGCTGAGACTCTTTAATAGATATCGCCTGGAAAAAAAATCAGTTTTACAATCACGATTCACTGGACAGGATTTGGGTTAAGTACCAGAACATGCACCAACTAACCCAATCGATTTAAAAGATAACATACATAAAGGAACGATTGACTTTAAAATGTCACGAACCAGAAAAACCAAGGTATAAGAGTGTTAAGAGTCTGATATCAACTACAAAGCTAAGACTAGAGTGACCATGCCAAGAAACCAGGAAATTAAGTGCAAACAGTAGCATACCATGAGAGACAGTGCGACTCCTTTAGCAAAAAATAAGGATCAGACTTACGCATGCATAACAGTAACGTACCTCATTTAGCTTAGTAGAGAGTTCGTCCAGCAACCGAATGCGGCTATTTGACTTCTCCAGAGCCTGCATTATTTTCTTCTTCTGAAACAGCAGTTCCCTCGCGTCATTTTCCTTCCCTGTTTGGACGTTGATGGATGCCTGTCGCCGAAGCTTCTCTGCAGCCTCGGATAACCGCAACAGCCGCAATCTCGCATTATTTGCTGAATGAAAAACCAAAATCATTCAAGACCTCCAAAATACTAAAGCATTGTATGGATGAGACTAGCAGCCAAAGGATATTATTGTTGATGTCGGGGTAACTACATTGACAAGGCAAGGAAGAACATCCTACTTCTTCATCGAGGAAAAGGAAATAGAAAGACAAGAAAGTGAATGATGTAGGTGCATGTCCTACTTACTGCATCGAGTACTCCAATCCAAAACTAGAATATTACAATGGTGGAACAAATAGATTACATCTAATAGGCAATATGCATGTTCAATGGATATATCAATGCCCTACTGTCGTGCCTAAACACCCTTGTCGTACTTGTGTCTTACAATGCAACATTATATTTCACTTTTGGCGGGATACTTAAGTAAGTTCCTCCGAGTATTCTTCTGGTCCACTGACTACTGACAAGGCAAAAAAGAACAGCAGCAGTCTGAGAACCATCTTCCCTGTATAATCAAACTTCCCTCATAGACCCAAATTCCTACCAACAATTTAGCCAACAACATTGGAAAAGAAATGGAAAACAACCCAGTTTCGCGTAAAGGGCATCAAAATTTTCCTCGAGGAAGAACTTGAAACAGCCTAGAAGCAAACTCCTTCGCCTAATTCCCCACAGCATGGCAAGTGTACTCGCCTAAAATTATCCCAATTAGCAACCCAAAAAAACAATTCGGAACTTTTCTAGCAAACATGATCGCCATCGGCAAACGGCACAGCATCGAGGCGGCTCTCCTATCAAACAAACTCCATATTCTACAAGGGCCGCGACCCAACAAAAGAAGCACTCAAGGGCAATCAACGAAGCCGAATCAAGAGCCATCCAATTCGAAATTGGGCATGAAAGACACCTTTTGCTCGTGAGAGAGAGGAGGAGAAGGAGATACCTTTGGTTCTGGTGGTTTCTGCCTCTGCGTGAAGCTGATCGAGCTGAGCGCGCAGTTGCTCCGTGTCGGTCGTGTGGGCGGAAGCGAAACACATGGGTCGTCTCGACGAAGGCCGACAGGCAACGACCATGGGCATGTTTCCGCACCGCAGCATCATCTTCCTCTGCCTTTGTTTTGGGTCTCGCAAACTGGGATTTTGCTAGAATGGGCTACTCATCTCGTTCGGACACCTCCATCAATTATCTTCCCCCACAACAAAAAAAAAAGCGAACTTTAGCTGTTTGTCCTAACGAGCAAAGTTAATAGAGAGAGAAGCTAGACAAAAAATATCAACTTGTTCTGTTTGGTAAGAGTAAAATTCACTTCTTGCGGGCCTAAAAGGTTGCCGATCTTGCAGAATGTGATGGGATGGGACAGGGGAGCCAAACATTGAGCCGCAGGTAAAACGAGGAATCGATGTTTTTCCCTCTTTTACATTGTTGCGAGAGCGCGGTTTTCCGAGATTGAACTGACTGAGGTTTGCATGCAGTTCGTGGAATGGATAGACGAGGGAGCAAAATGCCCCCATTGCGAAGGCCTCCGTCATGCAATTTGCGATGTACGTTTGAGGGGAAACAGTGGTTAAGGCGGCCTTTACAATTTTGTTCAAGTCCTTTCAGTTATACAGACTATCTTTAGATGTACAGCTCCTGCGCAGCAAGAATTACTAGCAATAGTAGACAGTATCATTGTTCAAGAAACCGAATCGCAAGTAAGACATGCCCTTCAAGAGGCGTTTGAAGCATTCGAGGCAGCAGGCGTTGAATATCAGGCTGGTCCAAAGAAAACAGAGGCGCCGATGAGCATCTACGATTCTTTCGTGCAAAATCTTTTTTATCTGTTTTGCTCTCAGGTCCATCTTCTTTTCTGTTTTCAGGTCGAGCGAACTTGAAGGTTAAAGCTGTGCGCACTACGGTACGGCTGCAGTGGCTTTGGACCGGGTGAAAATATAGTTTGCTCTCACTCGCGCGCTGTTTCTTTTTGATGGTCCATGTTCCGTCCGATGCCTGAATACTTCAAATGCCACTTGAAGGCGTACGGCCAAAGAACATGATTGTTGGCTATGGATGCTTTTTGTTTCTTTGGCTGAACAGATGGGTGGAGCCATACAGGTTGCCACACACAGTTTAAAAAGGGACGGCAAATGGTTTAATAGAGACTTGTATTTTCACGCTAGAAGAACGGCTTGCCTAAACTCGCTCCCGCTCTAAGAATGAAAATCGTGTTAAAAAGGATGATAAATGGTTTAACATAGACGCTTTTTATTTTCATGCTAGAAGAGTGAGCTAGCTAAACTCCCTCCTTCTCTTAGGATGAACATTAATGTATTTTGACTTTTGCCGGAGCATAAATGTGCCATGCGCTTACAATGATTATTTCGAGATAATCCACAAATCTCTAATGCACTTATTTTGATTATTTCTAAATCGGTCCTTCTCTTTTTGCACAACCAATGCGAGTCCATGCAATTGTTTTACATTGGCCCGTCGGACTAAGATGCTCACTCTGGAAGGAAAAGACTCCCAAGCAGGATCACGTCCAAAATATGAACATCAGAGGACGAAGGCTCGTGAGCATACGTGTAGATTGGTGGGCCGAATGTTCGGTGCTACCATGTTGTCAAAAAGAAATTATCCCCTTATTTATCCTATTGACAAACAGCGGGATTGATATTCTATTTGCAATACATTGGGACCCAAAATTGTTTTTCCTCTCCACGAAACACAAATACATATTATTTGTGAATCCTTTTCTTCGCTAACATAGTGAACATATTTAGTCTGCTAAATCCAACGAGGTTGGTTGGGCTTTAGGCCCATCCAAGTGGCCCAATCGCATCAACAACATTCCATCACTTTAATACCTCTTTGGATTACAAGCTCCCGTCAATAAGCCCGACGCTAGTAAACAGATATAGACTACCTAGACAAATATGAATGTGGTCACTCCCTTAGTTAGTAGGCTCACAAATATTTTCTTGTTCGCCATGAGCCTGTGTTCTGTTTTGCCCAATGCTTTGTAGTCTTTTTGGTCTCGTGATCTTCTGGGTTGCTTTAACCTAAAAGCAATTTAGGTAAACAAACATTTAATTGAGCACAATTTAGCCATGGCAAGGTTGACCTCACTAGCCCTCGCCTCTCGCCGGTTAGAGGAAGAAGGGAAGGAAAAAAAAAAGAAAGAGAAAGAAAAGGAAAAAAAATAATAATAAATAATTGAAAGATCTATTAAAATGTTATTTAAAGATGTCCACGTCAACACTGGCCGCGCCACGTATGACGGCTGGTGTCCATGTGGAATTCCGGTCAAAATTGACCAGATGAACTGAGTTAGCACAAATACAAAAGGTTTAGGACTTAATTGGCAAAAAAATATATATATTTAGGACTGAATTGGCATAATTGCAATAGGTTTTAAACTTTTTTAGTAATTTTCCCAACAATTTCGTATGTCTCAAATTCTCAAGATGTGTTGTAATGCTATCAACAGTTCATTTTACACTTGCTCTTTCAGCAATCATTCGGCACAAAAAATCTGTTTTTTTCAACGGGACGATAGAGCCATCCATCCCAAGTTAGAAAGAATCTGATTTAGGTTACCATCACCATCGCAATGAACACCAACAAGATCATCCTTTCCAAAGATTAAAAGGTGAATAAGAGACGTGAATGGTTTATAAAACCCCAATCTCTTTCAGACGAGCACATACCGATCGTGTCGTCTCATGGGAACATCGTACAGCATAATGGAACAAAGTTTGTACTTTTGCGCGCGGTTCTTTCGAGATGATTACTTACACTTTGTATCTTTGCCAATTGCGACGTCCCCTTTTGCACCGTTCGCGAATGGGACCAAAATCCTCAATCAATGAAGGGTTTGCGTGCGATTCCTTCCTGTCATTCGTGAGCTGATTTTGCACCCGTGGAAAGTGTGTAAAAAAACTGGAACCCGATTGTGGTAGAGTTTGTGGAAGAAGTTTGAACAATGCTACTCCGAGGTCCCAAGAGCTCCCTTAACTTTCGTATGTTAGGCAGGTGAGAAGTTGAGTGAAGCATTGAACTGCTTGATTAAGAAAACAAAGAAAACATTATTGAAAAATCATCACTAGAAAAGAGCAAATCATGGGATTGGAAAACAATACCCCTACATGCATATACATACATACATACATACATACATACATACATATATATATTCTTGTACTGTTCCCAATCTATATGATGAATTTGAGTTTTATTTAGGGTTTAGCTGGTTGGTAAAATATGACCAAATACATTTTCAAGATCCCTTTTCCGCAAGATGGTCTCATGTCATATGTACCCACCCACAAGAAAATAAAGTAAGATGTAATTAGGATCGTTTGCTAGAATCACGAGAAACAAGATGCAATCCATTGACTATGTGTCATTACGTACATTTATACATGCGTAAGTGTCCTTTACATGTGTTATTCATTTTTGGCCCTTGCCTCTGTTCGCAAAGGTCAGTAAAGCCGAAGTCATGCAAGCGATGATTGTATACTCCACTGAAAATCGTCAGGCCCACTTAACAACAATACCCGCCTTTTCGCAGAGTCAATGAATGGATGTAGGGTTCACATATTATGCGATGAGAAGAGATGTATACCCACTCCCTATCTTAAAGGAAGCCAGTACCCACTATATAAAGTTTTGCTCCGTACTCTTGTATTGTTCGAAATATCCCGTATCGCTTGGCTACGAGATTTATATACTTTTTTATGTACGCACATATCCTCTCTCCACTTATCAGTTTTAACTTTCAGACTAAGCATTCTATCATAGTATCGAAGCCAGTTGGATATTTGAATGATAAAAAATTGAAGTGATGGATTTACAGGAAAAATTATCCAAAAATTCCTAAATTTATTGCACTTTGGTTAATTCCGTCATAAACCTTTCAATTTGGCCAATGGAGTCCATTTAGCCAATGTGAACTGCTGACATGGGGGCATTGCCTAGGGCCTTCGCGGTCACCACAAAAAAAAAACAGAAATTAAAGGACAAGAAAAAATAAATATTTAAAAAAAATTATAAAAATATAAAAATTGTTCTCATTAGCAATGGCGGTGTCACGTATGACGATCGCCGTCTACATTAATGATTTCCGATCAAAACTAATCAAATGAATTCAATTGATAAATTGTCAAAAATTTAGAATTCAATTGGTAAAATTAAAATATTCGCGGCCAAATTGATTGAGGCACAACAAATTTAAGACTTTTTCGATAATACTTTTCGGGATTTGCATGTAGCTTCCGCCGGAGATCATCTATTTACTTGGCACGCGGCACGAGAATCTCCGAAAATCCGTGGGGGTGAGTGATGCGACAAGGCATCATCATAATCATCTTTCGCAGATCCCGATCGATGAACGAATCATTCATTGGAGATGTCGGGGAGCCAAGGAGAAGAAAAGGCGTGAGAGAGAAACAGGACAGACGGAGCGAGAGAGAGAGAGAAGAAGAGGAAGAAGAAGAAGGGGGAGCCTACGTGAGTGACATGCGGTCAAATGACGGTGCCCAACCCCCCACCCCAATCGTCGTCGCTCGCACCCAGCCGCAATCTCGGAATCCGAATCCCCACCATTTGGCCCCGGTCTCTCCGGTCGTAACGTGCGCCATCGTCTGTCTGTCTGTCTCTCTCTCTCTCTGTCTCTCTGCAGCCGTACTGCCCATGAAACCCTACTTCTTTTTTGTGCATTCCGCTTCGTATACCATACTCCCCCGATCCCTGCACGCAAACAGGAGGAGGCAAAACGACGTGTAATCGGTATATCTTTGTACGAGCGTATAGGCAGATGCAAGATATATACACAGGCGTACGTGATTCTAGGGCTTAGAAGATACTTGCATGAGCTGCCTAAAACAGATGGGCAAATAGTTCACCATATGTGTAGAGTTCGCCATGGTAAATTGGTTTGCTGCCTTTCGCTTGGACCACGGAACGATACTCGAGTTACAATACTTAGATATGGAGAAACGGCGTTCTGATTCACGGGCTATAAAAAGTATGATTAGTTAGCTTTGAAGAAAGTTTTCCTCGATTATAAATGATCAAGAAATATAGCCCATTAAAAATATACTTCCATATGGCCCTTTACTCGAGCCATTAAGGTCTAAATGGAGAAATAACTTAATATTGTCATATATTTAAAAAGTGAGTTGTATTCAAATATTCAATGATAATCAGGCACATCACTGTTTTAATCAATTTGAAATTCTTCAACATTATTCAAGCGATTACTTGCTTTGGACCAATTATTTGCACACCCCTCCACCTATTCTCTCTCTCTCTCTCTCTCTATCTCTCTCTCTCTCTCTCTGAGCTATCCTTTTCACTATAACAAAGACAACCTCCGCAAAAGCTCCCATCTGATGCTCCTTTCAACACTATTGCAGCTTCAACACCTCTCTCTCTCTCTCTCTCTCTCTCTCTCTCTCTCTCTCCACTCTTTCTTCTAATTCAACTCAAAATTAGCAGCTTCCGTCTTTCCCCATGTCTGAAGGCAAGAGCAATCCTTACAACAGTTTGGATCCTTTCAACTACAGTTTCTCACCCTTCCCTACTTCTGACGACAGTAACAATCCCTTCTTCCACCATAATCATACTCACCAACACCACCTGCTACAGGCAACACAAGATCATTCATCGGCTCCCTCGAACTCTACCTTCAGAGCCTTCTTAGATGGTTCCGTGGATTACAACACTCTCTCAAGAGCCTTTGACATGTCTTGTTGCTCATCCTCTGAAGTCGTTAGCACTGACGGTTCGAGAAAGAGTGCATCGATCTTGAGCGAGAATAACAACCAGTCAACCCCTAATAATTCTTCATCGGCCCTGTCTTCATCGTCCGAAGAGAAGGCGGCCGTCAGATCCAAAGACAAAGACAAGGGCAAGATCATCCAAGATGAGCGATCAACAGGATGTCGTGAAGATCATGACCAAGAAGGGAAGGCTAAAAATGGGTAAGTTTTGAGTCTGGTCCATCTCGTACTTGCTTTTCTTTAGCAGATCTAGTCCCAATTTGATACTGGGTCTGAGAAAATGTTGCACACTTTTTCAAAGCAAGGAATTCCTAATTCTTTAATCAGGGTCAGAACATCTATCTACTAATTTTTTTTCTCGCGTGTTTTCAACTGGATTTGGTCGGTAATACATGTTCACAAGAGCCAAATGAAACGAAGTTTGAAGGCTGATCTTGATTTTGTCTCTTTATTGACTATTTCATTAAAAAATGAAATAATAAATCCAATGTACGGATCTCCATCAATTTCTGCGGATCTCAAGGTGGAGAAGGACGGAAGCTATAGAAACCCTAGTTAGTATGCTCAAGCTGCTGTTTTCATGACAGCGAAAGCTGAAATGAGAATCCATCAAGAAAATTTCAAAACTTGGTCCATAGAACTCAGCAAAGTGCAACACTTGGTATATCTGATCAATTTTAGTTTGCCTAATTAACTTTGCAGGGACAAATTAAAAAAGAAAGAGAAGCGCCCAAGGCAGCCTCGGTTTGCTTTCTTGACGAAGAGCGAGATTGATAATCTTGAAGATGGATACAGGTGGAGAAAATATGGACAAAAAGCAGTAAAAAATAGCCCTTTCCCAAGGTATGATTTCCGGTCCAATTCATTTGCCGTCCTCCTACATAAACATTCATGCGCAAATCTTCGCGAACACTCATGTCTCGAACGTCATTCTTGAAAAAAACAGCCAACTTCTCTACCCTCAGTGCATAGTCGACCGTTCCTTTAGTACTTGGTTTCTGGGAAGTGCGATTAAGTTTCCAAAAATGATAATGGTTTGACAAGTTAGTAATCTTTAATGCATAAGCAAATCCTGTGTTTCTTGGTCGGCATTCATCTCTTGGATGTAGTTATCTATTGCATTTTTTCAGCAATTCATGACCTCAATTTGGCATTTGGGTATGTATATTTTCCGGCTTGCTAGAGTAGGGATCTCGAAGCAAATTAAATTGTATCTTAGGGTACTTCTTGTTTACATGGTTTCTACCTTCTCCACTTCTTTGTAAAAGCTGTAATCGATCTACATAATGAGTGCTTTCTTTGGATAAATACTTGATTGCCATTTTGAAGCCGTTGAGAAATATTCAAATTGATTATTCCTATCATGACTGGTATTCTTTTGTGTTGACTCGTTCATTGACATTAAATCTAAAATTGTGTGAGAACTAAGGTATCTAGCTGGTACTTTAGCACAAGACAGCCTAAAACTATCACTTATTGAAATATGATTAGAATGAGATTTTACAATATATGCAATGATTCGTAATGACCCTCTAATAATCTCTTTGAATTCTTCAACAATTGTAGAAGTTACTATAGGTGCACTAGCCAAGGATGCATGGTGAAGAAGCGAGTGGAGAGATCATTCCAAGACCCCTCAATCGTGATCACAACATACGAAGGCCAACATAGTCATCACAGCCCCGCGACTCTTCGGGCCGGCAACTTTGCCGATATGTTAGTGCCTCCGAATCTCCGATCAACATGTCTTATGGAGCCTCCTTACTTTCCACAAGAGCTATTGGCTCAGTTACTCCAAATGGAAAGCATTCGCCAAGACGACCCAATGTCCAAAATCTACTGCAACTTGGACCCCGAACACCAGTTCCGACTTCCTTGAGAATCTATATTTTTCTGTAGCGAGGTGCTAGTGCATCAGTCGTAGAGAGAGCACCATTGAGGACTCCTAATCTCACGTTGCTTCGTAATTCGTATGGCATTATTGTTGACATACTAATGTGCCTATATTATGCCTATGTACATTAGTTCATTGTTATATGTCCTTGAGTTGTGCTTGATATGGTGAAAGAAGCCGGTCGGCCCTTTGTCGTTCTTGATTTATCTTTGTCATGCGTATATTTGAATGCACAACTTTTCCGAGTATATTCTGTCAGATGAAAAAATGATTCTTTCATCAATGATCCAACTCACCCGATAAGTTTGGTCACTTAATCACGCCTTAATATGTTGAGGCTCCACTAATCATAAACGGGCCAAAGCAGGCGGAAAAATTTGGAATGGCTAGATAACTATTGACACGATATGCACAAACAAATGTATAGAAAAGCTATGCATAAACAGCATTAATGTGGGCTAACAAATAAATTGCTAGAGATTAGCATTACATGGATAGTTTAAGGCAATTTATGGAAAAATTTAAGGTCACAAATGAAGTTCGCATATCATACGGAGCTATTCACTGGTGCTGAATAACGGATGATCAACCACGTTATTGCAATATATGCTCTTCTTTATAATCATGCTTCATTGACATGGAAATTAATCGGTCGCCTTGATCAATCGATTGATTATATGTATATATACCTAGATACATCGCAGGAATCTTCAATTTGATGCCTAATAGTGGCCTGCTAACTGGCAGCAACATTAATTCTTTGGTCACGTAAGAAAGTACTAAACGGCCGAGGTTTAGTATTAGGAAAATTTTGACTGCGCATGATTTTGTTGGAATGCATCTTTGCAGCTCTAGAATTATAGACCAATACCCTTAAAAAGCAAGATTTCTAATCGATCAATTTGTGACGTCGCAAGTTCACATCAGTAGGAAGATATTTCTAAGTCAGTATCCACTCATAAATGGCCATCACCTTGTATGGTTGTTCGTATTCATTTTCTAAGAGTTTAATTCTCGTGAAACGAGCCAAGCCATTGCACTATCTTAGCCTGAAAAAGTCAAGTGGTCTATTGTAGACAACTTTTTTGTCAACAAAAATGCCTAACCTTATCAGCAAAGCGACATAGGCCAACAAATCCATATGCATATACATGTATATATTATGTATGCTGCCCATAAGTCAACGGACTAACTTTTATTCAACACCAACTGAAAAGAGAATGTGCTCTACATGTGCGTTGAAAATGGGAAAAACATTTGTAAGGGCAATTTGATGTACCTTGGGAAAGGATATCAAAATTATATATAGGATGAGAAAGATACGATGTATTCGTAAAATTTACGAGAATAATATGATTATTATATGGGCTTTTTTTAAAATTATTATTTTAGTATGGTCTAATAATAAAGGATGGTGCTAGCGTAATGGTTGCCGTCACCTAGAATTTCTGACGGTGGGATTTTGACCACAAGATTCAGTGAGAGATGGGCAAAAAAAGCGGTATCTTTCTAATTTATTTAAAGGAACAAATCAAAAGTGATAAGAATTAAGCAATAAATAATTTATAAGAAATTGAACTGCAACTTTTTAAGGAACGACGAATATTGTTCAATCAAATAATAACAATCTCCGTTAAATATACAAACGAGTTACATTTTTTCAATTTACATATTGAAATACAAGTGAGGTCCTAGTGTTGAAGCAAGAAAGATTCATCGATCAATCTCTTGATTTTATTGCAAGAAAGTGATGTACTGAATTTCTGTTGTTCACTTTGAAAACATTATTTTTAGAAATACAATATTCAATCCTTTTTAGATAGATGCAATGTGTATTGGAGGTAAAGTGATTGATAAAGATGATGCCGATGACGAAAATGAGACCGATTGTTAGTGAAGAAGGAACCCTAACACAAAAGATGTGGTGAAAGAAAGGGGTCAATTAAGTCAATGCGGTTATCCAACAATTGTGAGAATTCCTCTACCTGAGTCTCACGAGCCCAAAATAACAAGAGCCCCTTGCAAACCAACTTAAGTCGAGCACAAAGATTGAGGTGCCATGTAAAATACAATAATATTTTTATTAGTTAAAAAAACGACATTTCTAATTTTTCTCCGTAATTTTGAAAATTAATAAATATTTCCAATAACATTAATAATCTATTTTTAACGATATTATTTTCAGAATTCTTGTTATTTTATTTTAGCAGTTAAATTTTTTCAAATTAATTTTGTCTTCCTTTGTTTCTTTTTCTTATATATAAATCCCAACTAAGATTTTCTATTGCTGATTTTCCAAAGAAACTTAGTAAAAAAGAGTTAGTGGTGGAGAAGGCACCGTTACACTTCAAGAGTAACGGTGCCGTCAGCTCATCATTTCCCAATAATAAATGGTTATTACTCGATTTTAGTAGCCATCTACATCATTGAATTTTTCCAACAAAAGGAAAAATTTTGAGGTTAAATTGAAGGTTGCTTTTGGGATTGCCAGAGGGCTGTTGTGCGTTCCGCCACTGTCTTTTATATCATTTATTCATATAATCATATTCTACAAATATGACCGTCTCCTTCCCACATTATTAAACAAGAACCGACTCTCAGCTAGTTCATCACCTCCTGCTAATCTTAATTATAAGACGAAAGAAATAATGCCCCACATCAAACAAGCGCTTCATGAGCACCATGTCATTCAACAGCACGGTCGGGATCGCATCGCCGTCCCACGTCGCGAACCTCCGGAACGCGAGCGAGCACGAGATCAAGCTCTGCCCCGAGTTCTCCATATTCATGAACGCATCCTTGTACTTCGACCCCTCCATCATCGAGAGCGCGTCGCTGAGGTTGTTCGACGCCGCGAAGAGTGTGTCCCTGCAGACCACGAGCGCTTGCTTTACCCCGGGGGACCTGGCGGTCCGTGAGAGCTCGTCGGCGTGGTCATGGCCGTAGACAGCCTGACTGTACATGCAGAAGAGGACCGAGTACGTGAGCTCCGGAATGTACTCGGTGGGCTTCGAAGACACGCACTTCTTGCAGGCGTCGAGCTCTAGGGTTTGGCTGCACAGGTTTTGAATGAAAGACGCGGCGTTGGCTTTCACGAAAGCCGAGCGCCGAGAGAGTTGGAGGGAAAACAGGAAGAGGCAGATTGTGGTGAAGAGATGAGTAGAGTTGAAGGGAGTCATCATCTTTTCCTCTTTGAAATGGTTTGAGTTTTTACCCATTTATGTTGGAGAAGAAATGGTGGTGGGGTGGAGATTATCTTTATGAGGAAGGAGACCGGATTGAGGAAGTGATAACGTTTAATTGCTTCTTTCCAATTCAGAGTGTTGCATGAGGGAGTTCCTTGCAGGATCATTAATGAACAGCTGTTTGTTTATTAAGCTGGCATGATACAGAATTTTCTTACTTGTGATTCAATATTACCAAATTAGACAATGTCATACATAGATAGTTTAAGGATAGGGACAAACTAGGGTACAGATATCATGTTCTATTTAAGATTAATATCACGAAAAACCCCAAACTGATACACCCGTTACATATTTACCCCAGACTAATTTTTTGACTACAAAAAAGCCCAAATTGGTACATCTATAACAAATTTACCCTCTATTAGTTTTCGTTAAATTTTACTGTCAAATTGCTGAGTTAGATGACACGTAACAATTGACGGGTATGCTAGTTTCAAGTTTTACCCCTCTGTTTGTCACAGATTTACCAATTTGTGATTTTTCGTAATACTAATCCAATTTTACGGAGGGCAAATTTATCGCAAATGTATCAGTTTGGGGTTTTTGGTGATCAAAAAATTAGTTTAGGATAAATTTATCACAGGTGTATCAGTTTACAGTTTTTAGTGATCAAAAAATTAGTCCCGAGTAAATGTGTTTCGGGTGTACCGGCTTAAGATTTTTCGTGATATTAACCCTTTTATTTAAAATAATTAGATCAATACAAGAATCTCATCCATACGGTAAACTACAATCAGAGGAGCGCAAAACCCTCATTGCCCAAGCCTTAATCCCTTAACATTTCACAAATTGCTCTGCCCTTTCGGAAGTTCATTCTCACAGATGTATGCGCAGAAAATGGAGAAAAAGTGCGACATGAATCTAAATATAACTTATGAAAAATATATGGGATGAGATGAGAACCATGTTAGTTCTTCACCCTTTTATTGTTTATTTTAGTAAACATGGGTTATACTATACTTTTGAGCAAACGTGTGATGCTGTGAAGGTGCTTTAGGTACGATGAGTTCTTTCCCGGAGCGTTTGCACGGATGATTTAAGGAGATAGTAGAGGTTAGATAAGCAAAATATGACAGTACCCACATCTTTCTGCATTTCTTGGAGGTGGATTATTACCGGACTGGATTTCTAGTTTCTTTCCTTTTTGGCAATAAGTATACCAAATTTGATTGGAGATGATTTTCAGAAAAATAAAAGTAAGAGAACGGTTACATGAGCTCAACACAAACTAATCGCTTTCAAAGACTGAGTGATACAACTGTCATCTAAAATATTCTAATAAAAGTAGGAATTTGTCGTAAAATATTGCGTTGCAAGAATATAATAGAGATAATAGAGAGAGATTAAGAAGAGAAAGTAGATAAACACCAAAGATGGTAGAGAAAGTCAAGATGAGAAATTTTATTTTCACTATATATTTTCCTCTTTTATTCTCTTCTTCTGTTCTAATTTTTTACACAATGACCAAAACTAAGCTCCTATTTATTAGAAAATAAGGATGCACATATCATTAATGTCAATGTATTGAATATATACATTGAATAGGGAGATGGGCATTCATACGTAGAATGTAGGTTACGAATGTGCCATAATAGGTATATTGAATATTCATTCATGTATATAGGTTACGAATGTGCCATAATAGGTACATTGAATATAATGAATATTCATTCATGTATTTCATAACACTCCCCCTTGAATATTCATTGTATTCATGAATGTGCATTGAATGATACTGCCTCATTAAAAACCTTAAGCCGGAAAAACCCAATGGGACAAAAACCGGACAAAAGGGAAAAAGAGTACACGGCACAAATTTTATAACCTCTCCCTTTTATGGATGCATTAATTGCCTGTATTCATGAATGTGCATTGAATGATACTGCCTCATTAAAAACCTTAAGCCGGAAAAATCCAATGGAACAAAAACCGGACAAAAGGGGAAAAGAGTGCAATGCATAGTTTACAATATGTCCCCCTCAATTTGAGCTATATAGCCACTGCTGGGGCTAGTTCATCTTGCATCTTATGAACTCACCGCATACCAATGCCATATACTAATTTCTCAAAAGTTGACGTTGGTAATGATTTGGTAAAAAGATCTGCAAGATTATTTATGGATTGAATCTGCTTAACATCAATTTGTCGACTTTCTTGGAGTTCGTGAGTATAGAAAAATTACGGCGAGATATGCTTGGTCCTATCACCTTTGATATATCCTCCCCTAACTTGTGCAACACAAGCAGCATTATCTTCATAAATTATAGTGGGAGAATTCGTAACCGGTGTTCAGCAACAAGAATTGTGAATATGTGTTAGAACGGATCTTAACCAAACACACTCTCTTCCAGCTTCATATAAAGCAATAATCTCATAGTGGTTAGAAGATGTAGCTATTAGCGATTGCTTCGTAGAACGCCAAGAAATGGCGGTGCCATTATAACAAAATAAATAACCAGTTTGAGAGCGAGCTTTATGTGGATCAGATCTATATCCAGCATCAGAATATCCAACTAAACCAGAGGTAGTGGAATCCTTGGAATAATATAATCTCAAATCTATGGTTCCTCGAAGATAACGAAAAATATGTTTAATTCCATTACAGTATCTCCGAGTTGGCTCAAAACTAAAACGTGCCAATAAATTTACCGCAAAAGCGATATCTGGTCTCGTACATTGTGCCAAGTACATCAAAGCCCCAATTGCATTGAGATATGGTACTTTAGGACCAAGTATCTCTTCATCAGATTCTCTAGGATGAAACTGATCCTTTTGGGGATCTAGAGACCTTACAACCATAGGGGTGTTCAATAGGTGAGCCTTGTCCATGTTGAAGCGTTTAGGTAATCTTTTAATGTATGCTGATTGATGGACGATTATTCCATTTGCTTTATGTTCAAGCTCTAGACCAAGACGAAGTTTGGTTTTACCCAAATCTTTAACTTCAAATTCCTTTTTCAAATACTTAGCAGTTTTCACTAACTCTTCTGGAGTTCCAATTAAATTTATATCGACGACATAAACTGCTACCATAGCAAATCTGGTTTCTGATTTCTTAATAAACACGCATGGGCAGATAGGATCATTCTTGTACATTTCCTTAATTAGATACTCATTTAGGCGTTGATACCACATGCAACCGGATTGCTTTAACCCATACAAAGATCTTTGCAATTTTATTGAGAATAAGTTGCGGGGAGTGCATGCATTAGGCATTTTGAATCTCTCGGGAATTTTCATATAAATATCCGCGTCTAATGAGCCATATAGATATGCCGTCACAACGTCCATAAGACGCATTTCCAATCTTTCAAAGAGTACTAGGCTAATGAGAAAACGAAATGTAATCATATCTATCACAGGTGAATATGTCTCATCATAATCAATCCCAGGTCTCTGGGAGAATCCTTGGGCAACAAGTCAGGCTTTATACCTAATAACCTCGTTTTTCTCATTTCATTTCCGGACAAATACCCATTTATATCCAACGGGCTTTACATTATCGGGGGTGCGAGTTATGGGTCCAAAAACCTCTCATTTGGCTAGGGAAGCTAATTCAGCCTTAATGGCTTCCTCCCATTTAGACCAATCATGCCTTTGACGACATTCAATAATAGATTGTGGCTCACAATCATCTTTCATAATTTTATGAGCAACTGAGAATGCAAAAGCATCATCAATGATGATTTCATTCCAATCCCAAATCTCATTACAATATGTAATGGGATTCTCAGTATTCCTAGGGTTGGTGATCTTTTCATGGGTTTGTGCCTCTTTAGGGGCATTAAGCTCTTTAGGAGTAAGCACAGTACCAAGCTCTTTTGGAGCGGATTCTTGATTCTTTTCCCTTCGTTTTCGAGGAACAGTGTCTTTTGATCCTATCAGTCTACCAAGCTTCAAATGTGGGGGATTTTGATCCATTTTAGCTTGTCCTTCGGGAACAGCTATCCTAGCTGGAGCATTTGCAGCTGGAATATGAAACTTCGTTACCTTAGTAGTATCATTAAATGCATCAGGAAGTCTATTGGCTATAGCTTGTAAATGGATTATGCGCTACACCTGATTTTCACACTTAGGAGTTCTTGTGTCTAATTGAGATAAATTTTTCCCATTTCAGAAGAAAACCTTAACCGGTTTTTGCTTTGCAGCCATGTCAATTTTAGATGTCCCAATTGATGAAAACATAGTCTCGTTGAAATGACAATCTGCGAATCTGGCAGTAAAAAGATCACCAGTAGTCGGTTCCAAGAATTTAATGATGGACGATGAATTAAACCCAACATAAATGCCTAAACGGCGTTGGAGACCCATTTTCTTTCTTTTTGGTGGTGCTATAGACACATGTACTGCACAACCAAAGGTGCATAAATGTGAAATATCAGGTTCATAACCAAAAACCATTTGAATGGGAGATTGTAAGAGACTAGCAGTGGGGCGCAATCTTATTAGGGCTGCCGCATGCAAAACTGCATGACCCCATGCTGTATCATTGAGATTCGTTCTCAGTAATAGAGTACGGGCAATGATTTGGATATGTTTAATCAAGGATTCTGCCAATCCATTTTGAGTGTGAACATATGCGACTGGGTGCTCAACCTCGATTCCGAGTGAAGCACAATACGTATCAAAACTCTTTAATGTAAATTCACCAGCATTATCCATCATTATGCCTTTAATTAGATAATCAGGGAATTGTGCCCGGAGCTTTATAATCTGCGCAAGTCAACGTGCAAAGGTGACATTACGCGTAGATAATAGACAAACATGGGACCATCTATAGGATGCGTCCACTAATACCATAAAATATCGAAATGGTCCACTTTGTGGTTGTATTGGTCCACAAATATCACCCTGAATTCTTTGCAGGAATAAAGGGGATTCAAGATCAACCTTTGTTATAGAAGGTTTGATAATGAGTTTTCCTTGTGAACAAGCTTCACAATTATAATATTTGGACAACAATACCTTTGTATCCTTTAAAGGGTGCCCTTTTGTATTCTGGATTATTCTATGCATCATTGAAGTGCCAAGGTGACCAAGGCAATCATGCCATAATCCAAACTGATCAGGATTTACCAATCTTCAAGATATAATGGAGTAGGTTTCAACGACCTTAATCATGACATAATACAAACCCATAGAAGAAGCTTCTAACTTCTCATGGATGGTCTTCAGGCCCATCTTATAAAAGGTAATGCCAATATATTCTTTATTTTGTTCATAAATAGCCTCAATATGGTACCCATTACGGCGTACATCTTTGAAGCTAGGCAGATTCCTTTTTGATCTACTGTTTAAAAATGCATTCTCAATATGTAGGATGGTGCCTTTTGGCAAAACAATTGTGGCTTTCCCGAAACCATCAATAATAAAAATAGGACCAGATATTGTATGGACATGTGTCTTACGTAATGTCATACTCGAGAAAAAGTGTCTACTGCTAAATATGGTATGCGTTGATGCACTATCAAGCAAACAAACATCTTCTTTTTTCTCAGTGTTTTCTAGGGGTGAGCATCGATCCAAGGTCAACCCTGGACCAACCCTGGACCGGCCCAACCCTGCTAGTCCTGGTCCGGTTCCCAGGAGGACTGGGTCGGTCCTTGGTCATGATAACCTTGGACTAGTACTGTGCAAGTTGGTCCTCAGTCCAGATAGTTTAGGGTCGATCCAACCCGGACCAACCCGGACTATATATATTATATATTTAATATATATTTAATATAATAGTTATAATTTTTTTATGTAGAGAACCGGGAAGCCAATTGAAATTGTGAAATGCTGTGCAAAATTGACCAAAAAAAGAAAAGGTGGGAAACAGCTCTCACTTCTCAACCTCTCATGTGTCCAAAACCCTCAGTCCTTCTCTGGTACTCGTACTGACGACATCTTCTCTTTTAGTCTTCCTTGTAAAGTCTCTTTAGTCTTCAGAGTTCAGACTCTCCATTTTGCCAAAATCGAACAAAAAAACTTCACATTCGGTCACTCACCGCTTGCCTCTAGCCTCTCAACGCTCGACACTCGCCGCTCGCGCCGCTCGACGCTCGCCGCTCGCGCCGCTCGATGCTCACCACTCGCGCCGCTCACCGTTCGTCGCTCGAGTAGGTGAGTTTTGACTCAAAGGGTGAGTCTGGAGTTTATGGATTGAAGCGCTCGCCACTCATCGCTCGAGCGGGTGAGTCTTGACTCAAAGGGTGAGTGTGGAGTTTATGGATTGAAGCGTTCGCCACTCGCCGCGCTTGCCGCTCGCCGCTCGCCGCGCTCGCCGCTCGCCGCTTGTCGCTCGAGCGGGTGAGTCTTCACTCAAAGGATGAGTCTGGAGTTTATGGGTTGAAGCTGGTTATTTTTGAGTTGATTGTTGGAGTCATCAAGAAGTCTAGCTTCACATAGTGATCTTAAAGTTCTTACAAGTTGAAAAGGAAATGATCTCTTAAACTGGAGGATATGCTTGAGGAATCAGTTGTTTCCAGTTTATCCATCCTGCACTAAGTCTGGTATTAAAGAAGAAACCGGGAAGATAACGTGAAACACAAATGCATGCTTCTGATTTTTTTTTGGGCCAAACATGCTTGATTGACTTACAAGTTATAAGTTATAAGTAGAGAATTTTGTATATTTGAAGTGAATGTCCCTCTCATTTTATTGCCTTCCTCTTGCAGTGGCCTTCGCAGAGAAATCAGTTCTGCTGCCAGTGGGCGCCCAATACAAGATGTCATACAGACAGATGCTGCAATCAACCCTGGTAATAGTGGGGGGCTGCTACTAGACAGTTGAGGAAGTCTGATTGGAATCAACATAGCAATATTATATACTCTCCATCCGGTGCTTCCTTAGGTGTTGGATTTTCAATTCCTGTTGACACTGTGAGTTTTTGTTGGACTTTTTTTATATCCTTCAAGGCCTTTGCAGTATGCATTCTATAATTGAAGTCAATACTGGCATAATTCAATTCTCATTTGCTTTATGAGTAAGTCATTGATAAAAATTTATTGATGCATCTTGTTTCCAAATTGTATGCTTCAAAAGAGTGTGTTTTATTGTGATTGTCTACTGAATTAATCTAGATTTTGGTCGGTTCTTTCCCACACACCAAGGCTGCCAACTGAGCTGCTTCACCAGCTTTGTGATTTTGTTTGATTTTCAAACTTATATAGTTGCTGAGTTGGCTGACTTAGTTGAGATTTCCGTTCCCCTTCACCAACTTGTCCATGGCCAAATTTTGTCTGTTTGTACATCTAATGGTTTCCTTCCACCTTAGCCAAAGATTAGGCTGATTGGGTAGCTGAATAGGATATGGTGGGGAAATGAAGTTGCTTAGCAGCTTCAAATTGTGGCCAACCTCATAACGTTCTTTATAACAGGACATAAATTCTACAAAAGAGATACACCCAAATTTGATGAGAGGCAAATGCAATTAGCTCTAAATTGACATGACTTAACTATTTTATGATGCATTTGTCATCGTGATTAGAATTGCATAAGATGCACTTGTGAATTTTTACCATTTTGCTCTTATTCTATTGTTTGCTGCATATAGTTTGATAAATAGCTATTTGATGTTGCCACCTCAAAAACGAAATTTTATTTAATATTTGTTTTTTTGTCAGTGAGTGCAGTGCTGAAGCTTACACGCCGGTACTTAAATATTCAGGTGAGCTTGATGAATTTAGATAACATGTCAATTGAAGTGAATGGATGTTCCAAGATCAATCCCATGATGGAATCGCCTGCCATGGATGTGAAGAAGACTTAAAAGAGTCGAGCAAGGTATCCACTAACCATCCTTTTCTTTGTAAGAAGCAAACAGATAAATCCAAATCCATTGCTTGGGATAATTTTTCGAAAGTCAAAGATGAGAAGACCCTGAAAGCATGTTTAGTTAAGTGCATTCATCGTGGGAAGGAGTACTCATACACTATTAATAATGATACTTCAACAATGTTGAAGCACTTGAAAAGGTGCAACAAGTATCCTCCCAATATAGATAAGAGGCAAAAATTGTTTGCACCACGTGATGCAAATGTGCTTGGCAAGGCAAGGGGAGATACCGGTGTTGGTATCGATAGTGGTAATGTCTTAACTACATGGAAATTTGATCAAGACCGATCTAGGTACATGCTTGCTCGGATGATTATTGTCGATGAACAACCATTTTCTACTGTTGAACGTGTTGGGTTTCGTGATTTTGTTACTGAGATACAACCTCTCTTCACACATTTGTCACGATTTACGATGGCTAGGGATTGCATTAAGTTGTACAAGAGTGAAAGAAGTTGTTTGAAGACTTTCTTTGGTAAGCTTAGGTCAAGGATTGCACTGACGACTGATACATGGACTTCCATTCAAAATCTGAACTATTTATGTCTTACTGCACATTTTATTGATGAAGATTGGAAATTGCATAAGAGGATCATCAACTTTGTGGTGATGCATAGTCACAACGGTAGGGAGATTGGGAAAATAGTTGAAAAATGCATTTATGAATGGGGAATAGAAAAAAACGTGTCTACAATCACAGTAGATAATGCTAGTGCAAATGATGTTGCCATTGATTATTTGAAAGATAAATTTTCAAGAGATGGGTCATTGGTCTTAGCTGGTGAAGCTTTACATATGAGGTGCACTGCTCACATATTGAACTTGATTGTAAAAGATGGCTTGCTTGAAGTACGTGATTCTATTGCACGTATCCGAAACATTGTTAGATATATGAGGAGTTCTCCTGTGAGAGCTAAAGCATTCCAATCTTGCATTGAGGCTGACAGAATCACTTACAAGGGTTCGGTTTGTCTAGATGTTACCACTAGATGGAACTCCACTTATCTCATGTTAGACACGGCCATTAAGTTCAGAAAAGCTTTTGAAATGATGGCAAAAGAAAATTTGTCTTTCGAAACTGAGCTCAACAATGATTCTCCTTAAAATGAAGATTGGGAAAATGTCATTGTTCTTTCCAAATTTCTAAAACAGTTTTATGATGCTACCAATCAAATGTCAGGGAGTTTATATACTACTTCGAATGATTATTTTGAGGGGATAGCTTTTTTGTACAAGTATTTGAAAGATGCAAGTAATGCTTTGGATCCTAAGCTTAGAGCTATGAGTATGAAGATGAAGCAGAAGTTTGATAAATACTATGGGAGTTTGGATAAAGTAAACATGATGGTTTTGATTGCGGTGGCATTAGATCCTACAAAAAGTTGCATTATGTGAAGTATTGTCATGAGCAAATTTATGAGGATGAAGCAAAAATTAATGAGATGTATGATAAGGTGAAGTACATGTTGGAGCGTTTGTATGCATTTTATGAGCAATCTTTTCTTGGTCATGGTCATCGATCTTTGGGTGATCAAAGTATGACTGTTGGTAGTAGCAGTGCTTCCAATACCGATGGAAATGATGGGAGTGATGAGGTTAACATCAAAGTTTGGCGAAAAAACTTTTTCCATCAAAAGAAAAGGGGGCGTGATGACAACAAATCGGAGCTTGAACGGTATCTTGAAGAGGAATCTGAAGATATTCTTGATCTTGATATTTTGATGTGGTGGAAAAGTACTGGTTCGAAATATAAAATCTTATCTTTGATAGCTCGGGATGTTTTGTCTATTCCTATTACTACCGTTACTTCAGAGTCAGCTTTTAGTACTTCGGGCCGTGTGCTTGATGGTTTTCGAAGTTCTTTGACTCCCAAAGTAGTGGAAGCTTTAATTTGTACTCAAGACTGGTTAAGAGCTACTCACATGCCTATTAATATTGAAGAGTGCATTGAAAATGCCGAAAAGTTTGAATTGGGTAAGCTTAAATTATGCATATTTCTTTTTACTTGTTAATTCTTTTGTATATCTAATGAATGAATTCCTTTTTTTAGATATGGATTGTCTTACTGAGGAGATTACCATCAATAAATAGAGCATGCACATTGAAGTTGAATGGATATAAATGGTGAGATGTTCTATCAATAGCACTAATAGTAATTTCAATTTAAAACTTTTGTCAAGTATTAATTATGTGAGTCGTTTGTTTTTTTTCCAGGTGTTCAGAAGTTGAAGTGAATTAACAAGATGTGAAGTTGTATATTCATGGTTTATATTAAGTGTTTTGAATTTCTTATAGTTTAATTGTATTTCACTAGTAAGTTTCAGTTGCACTTTACTTTTGAGCTTGTGTGAAATGGTAGAAGTTTTTGAAGAGTAGTATTGCAGTTGCTACAATGATTTGTTAGTTAAGTGGTATGAAGCTCATTTTTTGGTTGATTGGACTCTCCTTGATCGAATGTAGGAAAACGTTTTTGTGTATGGCGTTACTAGTATTATTTTCAAATGATTACATGAACTTCCCATCTTGTTCTATATCTCTATGAGTGGTCTTATCATTTTTATGGTTTTTTACTTTTAGTAGGTGTGAAATTTCTATTGTTGCACCACCCACCTGGGTGGCGCTACTGGAACGCGCACTCTTCCTCTCGCAAAAGATTGAGTGTTTGAATCCCGGGTGCCGCAGGATAACTTAACCGGTGGCACGTGTGTGGTGGCTAGCACGCGTCTCCCCCAGGGTTTACTTCCCAGCTGTTGGCCGTGCGGAGGTTCCCTGGGTTATAAAAAAAAAATTCTATTGTTGCCTTATCTTAAATTTGTTAAATATGTAATGGTATTTATAGTTTGGTTGCCCATCGCTGCATTGTCGATGATTTGTTATTTGAAATAGTAGGTTTTCCTTTTCAAGGAGTACAAAAAATAAAACAAAAAAATTACCGGTTGGTCCCGGGTTGACCCTGGAACCGGACCGAACCCATTGGGTCGATCCGGTCCTTGGTCCCAGGCTCAATAGGGTCGGTCCTTGGTCCAAAAAATTGAGGACCAACACTATGCGGGTTGGTCCTAGGGTTAGTGGGTGGACCGGCCCAACCCGGACCATGCTCACCCCTAGTGTTTTCCATTTGCATTTATGTTGACAACTTGCAAAAATTATTTACTCAATTGGTAAATCTTAGTGCTGATAATGTGTTGTAAAATATTGTGTTGCAAGAATATAATAGAGAGAATAGAGAGAGATTAAGAAGAGAAAGTAGATAAACACCAAAGATGGTAGAGAAAGTTAGAGGAGAAATTTTATTTTCACTGTATATTTTCCTCTTTTATTCTCTTCTTCTGTTATAATTTCTTACAGAATGACCAAAACTACTTCTGTTCTAATTTCTTACACAATGACCAAAACTAAACTCCTATTTATAAGAAAACAATGATGCACATATCATTAATGTCAATGTATTGAATATATACATTGAATAGGGAGATGGGCATTCATACGTAGAATGTAGGTTACGAATGTGCCATAATAGGTACATTGAACATTCATTCATGTATATAGGTTACGAATGTGCCATAATAGGTACATTAAATATAATGAATATTCATTCATGTATTTCATAACAAAATTACAATTTTTCCCACCCTACCCGATCGGTTTCCAATCCGGTCCGGTCCCACCCTGAAAACCAAGAACTAGACCAGAAGGAACTACTCTTAATTTTTGGAATCACGAACCGGACCACCTAGTACCGGGACCGACGATCCAATTCCTGGGCAGTCCAATGGAACCAGTGGAGTACCAGCAAGCCATCCTCCTCCTCTCTGAGCTTTCATGGAAGACACTTGAGAACGTTAGCAGAACAAACCCCATCACCACTACTCTACAATCTCACTCAATGGACACTTCAGTTCAACTCAAGATTTGGTGGGCGTAGCGTGATTCATCCTCAAAGAAAGCTCTCTCTGGTGAAGCTCATCCCCACCAGCAGCTCTCAAGCAAGAAAAGATACAAGGCAGTTTTGGGTTCTAAATTTATTTTTGTGGAAAAAGGGTAATAATTCATCAAGTGGTATTTTGAGCACACACAAAAGAGATACCGCAAGCAAAGCTAGAAAAAGAAATGGATCTAGTAACGGCACACGGATATCCTCTTCCACTTCCTTCCGTCAGCCGAGACCTCCATAGCTTTACTCCTCATCACCTATTTCAATCCCCCCACTTCCAGCAAAACTCCGAAGATGACAACCTCAGCAACAACAGTGGTTTTGGCCACCGCCAGATGTGGGATCACGACGACTACTCCTCCACCTCTGCCACCACCACTTTCCCTGGTGCCGATAGGAAAGAAGCTATTGTAGGTAGGAGGAGGTAAAGAGGTGTCGAGGAGGCTAATGGGGCGGCCAACAGGTTCCAAGAACAAGCCGAAGCCCCCCATCATCATAACCTAGGACAGCCCCAACGCCCTCCGCTCCCACGTTGTGGAGGTCGCAGGCAGCGCCAACATTGTGGAGAGCATGTCGGCCTTTCGTGAGGAGCCGAGAGGGAAAGAGGGTCACTGCTGAGAGCCGAGAGGGAAAGAGGGTGACCGTGAGGAGTTGAGAGGCGAACAGGGAAAGAGCCAATTGTTAGGTTAGCACTTTTTTTTTATCGAAGTTAGGTTAACGCTTTATCTACTGCTGTTCTTTAAAAAAAAAAAAAGATCCAGTCCGGGCAGTCTGGTTAGTCCGGTTCCCACCCTAGCACCGGCAACCGGACCGCCCATAATCTGTTCTAATTTTATGGAACGAGACTGGCGTCTCTAAAAACCGCCCAAAACCGGTCAATTCAGTCCAGTCCGAGCAATTTCCGGTTTAGGTGATTTATGTTGCACACCCGTACTGATAACTATATCGCCCCACTCAAAATAGGGCAAATAAGACTCACAACCAATTGAGTTTTTGTTTTTTTTTTGTTTGGAAGAGGGTAAATAGTAGGAAGTCCCCAGTAGAGAACTTAAAGGGGAGGATGGGGCAAACTTTCCTACGCCTCATGCGAGGCAGATTGGCCATGGACATGGTCAGCCCCGTCCCACGGACTCGCCCTGCCCCCTACCCATGATTCTATGTTTAAAATATGGAGACTTCTAATATTAACCTAATTCCTTTATATATGTGGTTTTACTTTCGTTAGCTGTCCAGTGTAGCTGTCTCGCTCGGCCAAACTTATATAAAAGTCAAACTAATTCGAGTCGACTGATTAATAATCACGCTATAATCTCTCAGCAAGTAAATTCTTCAACTGCACATCGTGACGGGAGACTCAGTTCGAACCGCAACCGTCGAGAATGAGTAGACTCTTGAGCTTCGTTTATGCCTTTTCATTTTCTTTCTTTAATCCATTCTTTAAATTTCGGCCACCCAGAATTTCTGTCCGAAGTCAAATATCGCCAAAGCACCTTGATTTTGTCTCTTTATTGACTAATTCATTGAAAAAAATTGGAAAGAATAACTAATAAGTCCAAGTCCAATGTACGGATCTCCATCAATTTCTGCGGATCTCAAGGTGAAGAAGGACGGAAGCTCTAGCAAAACCTAGTTTGTGTGCTCAAGCTGCTGTTCTCATGACAGCGAAAGCTACAATGAGAATCCATCAAGAAACATCCGAAACATGGTCAGCAGAACTCAGCAAAGTGCAACACTTGGTAGATCTGATCATTTTTTGTTTGCCTAATTAACTCTACAGGGACAGATCAAAAGAGAAAGAGAAGCGCCCGAAGCAGCCTCGGTTTGCTTTCTTGACAAAGAGCGAGATCGATGGTCTTGAAGATGGATATAGGTGGAGAAATTATGGACAGAAGGCAGTAGAAAATAGCCCTTACTCAAGGTATGATTTCTGGTCCAATTCATTTGCTGTCTTCCATTATGCGAAAGTGTTAAATGTTACATTTCTATATTAACATCTGTAGGCAAATCTTCGTGAACACTCGTATGTCCTACATCATTCTTGAGAAAAAGAGCCAAGGTAACTACCTTCAGTGCATAGTCCATCGTTGCTTTGGTACTTAGTTTCTGGGAAGTACAATTAAGTTCCTTTAGCGGGCGTGAGTCTCTTTGTTGGTACTCTTTGTACTGATTCATTCAGTGGCAGTAGATTTAAAATCTGTGTGAGAACTGAGGTACCTAGCTAGGTACATGAGCACAAGACACCTTAAAACTATACCGCTTGCTGGGAAATGATTAGAATGAGATTTTACAATAAATACTATGATTCCTCACGACCCCCACAATCTCTTCGATTTCTTCAACAATTGTAGAAGTTACTACTTTAGAAATTAGACAGCCGAGTTTTGGTATTAGGAAAATCTTGACTTTGTGTGATTTTGTTTGAAGACATCTTTGCAGCCCTAGAATTATAGACCAACGCCCCTTAAAGTAAAACTTTTAATCAATCAAGCTATGACATTTCGAGTTCATATCAGTTGAGAGGGGTTTATAAGTCAGCATCCACCCTCAAGTGGTCACCACCTTATATGATTGCTCAGAATAATTTTTTAAAAGATTGATCCACGTGAAATGGGACCACCTTACATGATTACTCAGAATAATTTTTTAAGAGATTGATCCACGTGAAATGGGCCAAGTCATTGTACTATTTTAGCTTTAAAAGAAACATAAATTGACCCCTTCTAGGGAACTTTTTGTCAACAAAAGTGCCTAACTTTGTCGGTGAAGCAACATAAGCCAACAAATCCATATGCATATACATGTACATGTTATTCCGCCATGGTCAGGTTACGCAATCTTAATTGTTTGGTGATCAGAGGGCAAGTTATACCGAGTGAAGAATGATGATATCAACTCCGAGAGAGAAAAAATTGAAATTGTATAATCATATTCAACAAATTTGACGGTCCTTTCCCATAGTATTAAACAAGAACAGACTCCAGCTAGGTCATCACCTATTGTTAATCTTAATTATAAGACGAAAGAAATAATGCCCCACATCAAACAAGCGTTTCAGGAGCACCATGTCATCCAACAGCATGGTCGGGATCGCGTTGCCATCCCCCGTCACGAACCTCCAGAACACGTACTCGCACAACACCAATCTCCGCTGCGAGTTCTTCATATTCGCGAACACATCCTTGTAATCCGATCCCTCCAACATCGAGAGCGCATCACTGAGGTTGTTTGCCGCTGCCAAGAGCGTGTCCCTGCAGACCTCGAGTGCTTGCTTTTCCGCTGCGTAGGCAGCAGCCTGCGAGAGCTCATCGGCATGGTCGTGGCCGTCAACAGCCTGTGTGTACATGCAGAAGAGGACCGAGTATGTGACGTCCGGAATGTACTCGGTGGTCTCCGACGACACGCAGTTCTTGCAGGCGTCAAGCTCTACGGTTTGGCTGCACAGGTTTCGAACGAAAGACGCGGCGTTGGCTTTCACGAAAGCCGAGGGCCTCCAAGAGAGCTCGAAGGAAAACAGGAAGAGCAGAATGTGGTGAAGAGATGAGTAGAGTTGAAGGAAGTCATCGTTTTCTGCTTCGAAATCGTTTGAGCTGATGGTTCTGTTCATATATCCAAGTTGAAGGAGAAATGGTGGGGTGGAGATTATCTTTATGAGGGAAAAATCAGGTTTTGTTAGCATTAAAGAACCTGCGATTGCTTCTTTCCAGATTAGAGTGGTACATGAGGGAGTGCCTTGCATGATCATTATGAAGCGGGCTTGTGCGTTTCCTAAGATGGCGTGATACCAAAAACTTCTTACTTTACTTTCAATATGACCAAATTGGAAAATGTTTTATGTACATTATTTAAGGAAAGGGTCTAGAAACTGGGATACAGACATCATGTCCGATGTTAGAATATTTCTCGAGTTTGAGCCCGCGAACAAAATCCGACTCAAGATAAATCATTTTTTGTGGACGCCTAAATATATGCTATGGAGATCAAATTTCCTTTTATGGTGTGAGAGTGTCAGTTAGACAAGGATTTCAAGAAAGATAAATACAAAAATGAAATATACGGAATCTACTGCACAATGGACACTAGGGGTGTGCAAATAAACCAGAAACCGCCCAGACCACTTGGAATCAAACCGGACAGGCTTGGAACTGGCAGCTCCTATGGGGATCGATTCGATTCCCGGTTCCATTTACTAGAACGGTAAGTATCGGTCCAGTTCTCGATTCTAGGCATAGAACCACCCATCTACCCACCAGGACCGTACCGATAATATATGTATAACTTTGAATAAAAATTTCCAACAAAAAAAAGAAAAAAAATTTAAGAAATATGAAAACCTTAAAATCTCTAAACAGAAGCTCAACACCCATTAACTAAATACTCGTCTTGTCTCGTCCCATTTTCACCTTATATTAGTCACATCTGTATTTCTGACTCATGATTTCAACCCTCAAGCTCAACGTCCATTGACTCATTACCTAGACTCTCAACTCTCATCAACTCACAGCCGCGCCTTTGGCTGTTCATTGCCTCCCTCTCTCACACTCAATCACCTCTATTTGCGTGAAGTTTGGTGGGACCGATTCCATATACCCACCCAAAAAATGGATCGGACTAGCAGTCCGATTCTCGGGCGGATTTGTGGAACTAACGGTCGGTTCCCGATTCAAATTTTTCAAAATCGGTCCTTAATGGGCGATTCTTGGTTCCATGGTGCGAACCGTCCACCCAGATCATGCTCACCCCTATTGGACACTGCTTCAATAGAAAAGTTGTTGGCCAAAAAAAAAAAAAGGAAAGTTGACTCGTTAAGTTCTCAAAAAAGGAAGCGCTGATGCCGTTTCAGAGAAAACTTCTTTGTGGGCTTGTGATGTTGCACTTAATTGCAACAAGAGCTTCGTTAATTGCTAGCCAACAAATCTTGTGATAAAGTTGTGCAATTCCTTTATAAGATTGAGAGATTATTTTTGTAAAAAATTATGGGGCTAAACACTGCATGAATTATTAGATGTAATTGAGGTTTAGGAAACACTGAAACTGTTTGAGTGACTCGAGTGTGGTTATAATTTCCATTATATCGCTTAAAATAATAATATTGTTTCCTTCTCAAGTGATATAATATAAAATTTTTAAGCTTGGAATTGTGTAACGGGACAAGTAGGGTGGGGAAATCCGTAGACCTGCTAGGATTGGGAATGGGGTACCTAAAATTATGCCCTGCGCGGGCCACGGGGTGGGGATTTAATATTGGATGTTCATAAATAAGGTTTTTTTTTATCCCTAGAGAAGATAAATAAAGAATATTTGAGATGTTAATTTAAATTGTACATATTAAAAAATCTATGTTATTACATATTATAATGCATTCGGGAGAATTTTTCCTATTTTCTCTTCTTCTTTTTTATAAACACAAATGCGATGCACGAGTCTTTTCCTTATAAATTTTATTAGTTTTCCGCAAAAGTAGAAGTTTAAGAGAAGATAATTTCAAATCTCAATCCGCAGTCAAATATTTAGTTATACTCTAATTTTTCGTACGTGGTAAAATCGACAGTGTCTATTATTTTTTTTTCTTCTTTTTTTCTTTTCTTTTCTTTTTTCTTTTTCTTTCTTTCTTTTCCTTTTTTTTCTTCTAAGCCCGGGGAAGGTCTCCGGCCGAACCTCGCCAGTCACAAGAGAAAGTCGGTCAACCGTTGCCAACCACAGGTGACGGCCAGTGACCCTCGCCGGACTTCATAGGAAAAAAAAGGAAAGGAAGAAAGAAAAAGAAAACATAAAGAATTATAAAAAAATTGAAAAAAAATTAAAATTTATAAAAATTGACCACATCAGCGCCAACCTTCCTATCTGACACTGTCAGCTTCCAAGTTAGTGATTTCCACCCAAAATTGAACATAATAACTAAATTAGCAAATCGTCAAAAGGTCTAGGACTAAAATGGCCAAATTGAAAGACGTGTTTAATTTGGTACAAATGTAATAAGAACTTGAAGTGAAAAATCTTGTGCTGTTGAATTGGAGATAGAGGAAAGAATCTGTTGACATACAAAAACATTTCGATAGGTTTTCTTTAACCTTGGAAAGGATGTCCATGTGCCATGGATCTTGGATACCTGCCACTTTATGTACTATGAGTAGGAGTGAGCATCGGTCCAGTGTCAATCCTAGACTAACCCTGGATTGGCCCAACCTGGTTGGTCTTGGTTCGATTCCCACGGGTTCTAGGTTAGCCCTTGATCCCGGGACCCCTGGACCTTGCACTGTGCAAGTAGTGTCGTTGATTTTGGGAGTTTAGAGTTGGTCCAACCTGGGCCAACCCTATATCAATATATATTATATGCTTTTGTCTACTTTAAATCCTAGCGTCTCCTCCTATGTTCTCTTCTTTTTTATGCAATTCAGTTTGCCGTGTAAATTAGAAAGTAGAAAGAAACCCAGCCCTCATTCAACAAAAAAAAAATAGAAACCCATTTTGCTCACCTTGCTCTATTCGCTCGCTCGGCCACCTCGAACTCTCGCCTCGCATATTACTCACCTGGCTCACAGTTCGCCTCTGCTCACTTGCCTCGCCGCTCGCCTATCTTTGCTTGCCTTGCTGCTTGCCTCTGATCACTTGCCGCTCGCCTTGCTCATCTCACGAGCGTAGCTCAGCTGGACAAACATAATGTTTTATGTCACAACCCGATTTTTGGGCCTGGGTAGCCGCAGGTAAATTGTAATATCCTCAATTTCAGTCCATGGGAAATGGCTATGATTTAAGTTTGACGGTTTTCCAATCAGAACTAAACTGTTTTATCTTGTTTTGGAAAACCTAGTTTTCGAATCATTTGTACCCTTTCGATGTGTTATTTTTGGGGAGACATTTGTGATCCGAAATTCCAAATGATTTCTTCTGGAAAGTTGTTCTAAATATTTTGAAGTTTTACGTGATTTAATTTCAGAATTTTTGGAGTTGATATGAGTGGTACGATGGCCTGATTTTCAGACTGTGTGAAACTGCCCGAAATGGGTATTTCGGTGATGTTTACACCGTCTTGATTTTCTACAAGTTGTTCTGGGCCGAGTTTGGAAAAGTTTCCTCCATGAAAGTTGTTGAGAACGTCCTTTTCTATAACGTGTACAAATTTGGGAATTTTCTGAGATAATTTGGATACTGGACAGAACTTATTTTGAGAAATAAAAAGGCTGTTCCAATAAGCTATTTTTAGTCTGTCTTTGAGTGACTGAAAATGGTATTTACAGAGAGAATTAGATTTTTTGCTCTTCACAAAAAAATGTTTATTAAGGTCTTGTTTATGACATATCCGAATTTGAGAATTTTC
The DNA here is from genome assembly GCA_031216285.1 of Syzygium syzygioides. NCBI lineage: Eukaryota > Viridiplantae > Streptophyta > Magnoliopsida > Myrtales > Myrtaceae > Syzygium > Syzygium syzygioides. Next base: position 21,609,314 of record CM062242.1, read on the forward strand.
GGAGTTCTTTTACTATGATTTTAAGCCCGATTTCGTGAACAGTGCAAAACTGTTCGGTTTTGCCAGATTTCAAAGATTTAGCATTTTCTATATGAAAACGTTGGAATTTGGACTTGGTGTCTTCTGGTGATTTAAAGTACACGTTCCGAGCTTTCAAATGAGATATTTTATACTTTGATCGGAGTTCAGACCAGGGGAAAACGAAATAGAGAAGCAAGCTTGAAAATGATTGGTTAAGGATGAAGCTTGTTCAAGAAGCCACATTAATTAGTCTTGACTTTGGAGTCCTTATCATGATAACATGCATTAATGGCTTGCATTTATGATTCTTGACTTTGATGGCCTTCATGATGGCTTGTGAGGTAAGCGCTTACCTCATTGTCCCGATGACCTAAGCGCTTACCTCATCCCTTACTTTGGCCCCAAGTTTCCCCTCCCTATAAATAGAGAGAAGGGCCATTCGGCCAAGGGAGAGAGAAGGAGAGAGAGAAAGAGAAATGGAAATAGAAAGAGAGAAAACCAAGAGAGAGAAAGATGAGGGAAAGAAAAGAAAGGGGTCGACATCGTGAATTGCCGAGAGCCCGAGGCCGTTGTCTTTCCTGTCCATTTTCCACTCTCTAGTTCTTGTTTTAGATAGTGTAAGTAAACTTCCTAATATCGGGAAAGGAAGTTGTGATGCGTTGTGACACGGTTTGCTTGGACCGTTTCTCGGTCATTTGGTTGGTTATGGTTGGTTCATTTCTCGATTTACTCATGTTTTGTGTTTGAAGTTTGTTTCAGAGGTAGAATCGAGATTTGACTGGTAAAGTGCACATGTTATAGCCATGTTTGATGTTCTCTTGTATGAACTTTGCTATTGATCTGCCATTGATGCGAGTGCGGTAAGGGCCGACTTGTGCTAACGGTGATCCCCTCGTCCTTGCTTGGTATTAGTAGGTTTACTTGCTGGGTCTCCCCAACTCACCCCCCATTTTCCCACCCTCAGGATCATAGGATGGTCGAACGGACGGCGGCGTCAGGAAGAGTTCGAGCCATGTTGAAGTTCGGGGAAAGCAAGGAGCGAGAAGTCATAGTGGGGATAGGAAAACCCAAGCCACGGCAGCCTGTAATTAGAAAAGCCTTTGGAGTAGGTTTATAGATTATATGTGTTATTTGCCATGGCCCGAAGGGCTTATTAAAACATATTTGCATGCACTGTAATAATAAGGTTTACTCATGATGCTTGTCTTAATCCCACTGTTTGTTGTTATTGTGATTGTCCCAAGTATGCTTCCGCGTGTGTATAAATAAAGATAATAATGAACGGGACGTCACGTTTATGACCCCGAGGTAAGGGGCGTCACATTTTAAGTATTAATTATGTGTGTTGTTTGGTTTGTTTTCAGGTGTTCAGAAGTTGAAGCGATCATTTAAGAATGAATAAGAAATGAAGTTGTATAATCATGGGTTATATTACGTATTTTGAACTTCTTATAGTTTAATTGTATTTCACATGTTCGTTTTCATAGTATGTTGCTTTTCGCAAGTGTGAAATTTATGTTGTTGCCTTATGTTATATCTATGTTTAATATGTACTGATGTTCAATGTTTGGTTGCTCAATGTTACATTATTGATGGATATGTAATTTAAAATAGCATATTTATCCTTTCAAGGAAAACAAAAAATGGAGCAAAAAAATAATCGATTGGTCTCAAGTTGGCCCTAGAACTGGACCAGACCCAAGGGGTTGGTCCGATCCTTGGTTCCAAGCTCAACAGGGTTGGCCCTCAGTCCCAAAAATTGAGGACCAACACTGTGTGAGTTGATCCTTGGGTTAGGTGCTGAACCGGCCCTACCTAGACTATGCTCACCCCTAACTGTGAGAATTATTGCTAAAAGTTATTGGTTCTCATCATTTTTTGTGCAAATAAGCTCCGGTCAACATAGATTTGTTGAAATGTTAATTAACCATACAAAGCCGGAAAAACATGTCAAATTAATGCTCGTCATAGTCACGTAATAGCTCTTCCATTTTGATTTATGAGAGATTTGGCTAATCAAGCTTGAAAATGCAGAAGACAAATCTCTATATTCGGAAGCATAGTTGCCTAGTTTTCTTCATCCATAGAATTTTCCAAAAAATAAGTAAAAGACTCGCGCTATTTCCAACCCTTAAATAACTTTAGATACGCTTTACAATTTAAATGTTCCAGAATAGCTCTCGCGTGGACCTCATTAATGGTAAGATTGACGGAAAAAAGGGAAAATCACACCTTTAACGAGAATCAATCATTCTCATGATCAGTATCCACCTTTCCTTAGCTGCTGTTTGGTCTTCTTCTGTGTCAACTGAGAAAAGTTTACGGGTTGATTTTTATAGGAGAATCTTTTAAACAAATTAGAAGGATTCTTATGGTTTGATTTGAATTGAATAGTTTACATGAATAATCCACGCGTAACCTTTTTTTTGGTCAACCGTTCAAATGTACCAGATTGAAAGCCAAATAAGCAAATTTCGTTAAGTTGAATTAATGAAAGAACAACATCGAACATTTTCACATAATCCAGGTACTAATTTGAGCACGTACCAAAATTTTATGGATCACATTAAACAAATTAAAAATCAAGGTGCGACATTGCACATGTGGCCAAAGTTAAGAGACTATTTACGTCATTTTCTCCATTTTTTAATAAATACCAACTCTCACCATTTCGATCCGCGATTCCAATCGACCAGTCCTCTTGAGGTTGTTCTCGTCAACTCGATAAGTCACGGCATGTAACGGCCGATTCAGGGTGCGGAAGTAGCGCGAGCCGAATGAAAATATAAACTCGCTTCGGTACGGACTTTGATGGTAACTCTATCGATGAGACATTTGCTCCTCTCTATTTGCCGAATTTGAAACGGCACCAAAAAACGCAGACGTCGCAGGGTTGCATAACAACCTTTCCATCCCAGCCATCTCGCCCGGCCAAAACTCATACCGAAACCAAACTAACTCGAGTCAATTGCTTAATAATCACGCCATAATCCCTCATCAAGCAAATTCTTCAACTCCCCATCATGACGGGGGAACTCGATTCAAAATCGAAACGGCGCCAGAATGATTAGATCCCTCGCCTTTCCTTTTCCTTTTCCTTTTCCTTTGAATGCCGGGTTAGCCCGGAATTTCAGTCGGAAGCCAAACACGTGAGATCGCAAAGCAACCCGTCTTTGTCCGAAACGCCGAAAGGGCGGTGGTGGAGGAGGAGGAGGAGCGGCCCAGCTCCGGTCCAGCTCAGCTCGATGCTGTCGGACGTGGACAGTTGGCGCCTTTCCCCATGCTGTCCGCGACCAATAATTGCGGCCAAGGAGAAGATTCCCTTCCCCCCGGGGCCACGTAGGCGTGACGCCAGCAAAGGGGCCCACCCCACCCCTCCTCTTCCTATTTGCGGGATCCATTCCCGTGCAGCGTTCTCTCCTTCGCGCACGCGAAAGGACCACGCGATTGAAAAAAAAAAAGGCAACGGAGGGCGAGACACGACCGTTGTGGATGCCGCAGGGGAGGAGGGAGACGCCGAAAGTCAAAAGCTGACACCGAGTTTTCCGCAGTCACCCCCCGGCCCCCCCACGCCCTCTGACGGTTCAACTTTTGCGGCCACGTTCGTCTCCTCGAGTTCCCCGGTTCGTGATATGCCCCCACGAGAGAGAGAGAGAAAGAGGAATCACTAATCAGCCGACGAATCGTAAATCGTAACCGCCCGATGGGGGCTCCGGAGGCGGAGGCGCGGGCGGAGGGGGAGGGGCTCGGGATCCAGCAGCAGCGACGGGGCAGACGCAGATCTGAACTTGGAGAGACGGCCGGGCTCTTGGGAGAGGCGGAGACGGTGGAGAAAGAGAGAGAGAGAGAGAGAGAGAGAGCGTCTTCTCCCCCCACGAGAGCAGGTTAAGAAGAAGGCCTCCAAAATTGAAAAGAGGAGAGAGAGAAGGTGTTTTAAGCGGGATTTCAACTTTTCGCCCGTCCCTCTAAGGGCGCGCATGGAATCCATTCTACTCCAGAAATCAATTTCTTGCCAGAAATTGATTTCTGGAATTCTTGCCAGAAATTGATTTCTGGAGGAGAAATCTGGTAAAACATGACTAATTCTGCTCCAGAAATTGATTTCTGGAGGAGAAATCTGTTTGGTAAAACATGACTAATTCTGCTCCAAAAATTGATTTTTGAAAGAGAATTCTGTTTGATTAAATAAGAGGATACATGATGGGTCATTTCACAGATCTGGAAAGCGAACCTTTGCATTTCGATGGACCTTTCGTTTCCGCTTCATCGCCTCTTCATGCACTTTTCCTTTCGCTCGACGCGAAAGACTCGTGCATGATTTGGCTCCGTCGGGAATTGATTCTCGGATTGCATGGACTCCGACAGAGCCTATTTGATTGAGGTCGTTCCATTTGATGCGTGTAGGATTTAAGGTCGTGGCAGCTTCAATGGCTATTTCGTTTGAGATAAACCTGGCATGTGATAGAGCATGGTTCCTCCGCGGAAAGAGCAAAAGGGCACGGATTAGCTGGAACCCGCTCAAACTACAAGCTGCGGAAAAAAGGAGACGTCTGGAGAAAGGTCACAGCGACTTTGCCGAATTATCGCTCTGCATCGACGAACAACAGGTTTACGCAACAACAGAGCTGGGCAGCAATTGAACATAATGGCGAATCCCCTTTTAAACAATTGGGGAGAATTTAGGCCAATTTTTGAATTGAAAAGAAATCAAACATTTCAATACACAACGAATGACCAGTCAGTCAATTGCTATTCGACAATCTCATCTATATTACTCTGATACACACACCGAGCATTCTTGCAAAGTCTAGAGGTCTAGCTATCAGTCCTAGAGTTTTGCCGCAGTGGAACTTCTGCATCTTCTTCGCTACGTTTCCTCAACACATCCTCACCCTCTTTTTCATCTGCATCCAAGCCACTACTAGATGGTTTGGCGCCAGAGGTAATGAGATTCTTAAACCACGTACCCTGAAATCGAGGTGTTCCTCTGCCTGAATTGCTCGTGGTATCAGGAACAACTGGAGAACTAGATGTAGCACTCAACAGGAAACGGTACGCCACTTCGCTAGCAGAGACAATCTCTGTCTTGGCTTGTCTAAACTGAAATACAGCAGAGTAAGACAAGCCAATTAATGATGCTGAAGTATTTTTTTCTTCACAACAAACATGCTGAAGTAGCTGAACTACACTAAAAATGCAAGAGCTAACACAAAACATAAACTCTTCTGGAAATTTTTGTGCCACAAGGCAGAGACAAAAGAGAATGCGGTCAAACTGAGACAAAGCAAGCTTGTTTCACTTCTTATTTTTTCAATGCTCTATTGTTAAAGATATTAACCTTGCAACTAATAAAAGGATACAAACACCATCTTCGTAAAAGATTTCACCACTTCGTACAAAGGCATGTTTAATGCATCTGCATCATAACTAAGAGGAGAAAGCCAAGTTGAGTCGTATCATGATGAAATTGGAGGGGATAAAAAGAAGGCAACTGGCTAAGTGGTGAAAATTTGTTTAGTCGTCAACACCTAAGAAGATTTAGGCCATAGTACACTTCAAATCTTAGGACCTTTCAAATATGAAAGATTTGACTTCAGATATACCTCACGATATATCAACCACAAAGATGGGGAATTCACAGTGATAATTTCTTGATCGAATTTTAAAATTATTAACATTCATTATGGTTCTTCTAAGTTCAGGGAAAATTATCTTATCATGACAAACTAAAATTCTTTGTCATTGTGAATTTGATGATTTTGCACTTCCACAAATATTCTAAGAGATAAATAAAACCATTCAGACACTGCTAAAAAAAGTTGAAAGAAAGCTCAGTTTCACAACATTCGATGACAAGAGTTTTAACAATGAAAGACCCGAGTAAGAGTAATTCCCAAAACTTGCATGCCTAGGATAAGACTCATTATCAATATCTCCCACTTCACAGAGTGCAAATACATGCATGGAGACATAAAATCCCGTGCATCTCTAAAAATCTCTAAATCAAGAGTGACTATCAAAAGGTTTTCTTCTTAATAGAAGGGCTGATAAAATCACAAAGTAGAAATTGTAGCCAATAGCTCACCCGCAATGCTGTAGTTCCTGCTACTTCCACAGCAGTATCACCAGCATGGGCAAACCGATTAACCCAGCCTGCAATAGAAGGTGTACGTATAACTATTTGCAAAGCCGAAGAAAATTCTCTAAGCAATATGCGACAACAAGGGTAATAGGAAATAGAACAATAACAAAATATTTCAACTTCGTAAATTCCAGTCAACAAATTACCCAAAATCAAATTTCGACCAAATCGAATCCGAATTGACCTAACCCAATTCCCCCCCCCCCCCAAAATCGAATCCGAATTGACCTAGATCTCCCCGACCCAGAACCGACGACCCCCCACAAAAAAAACCGAAGGAAAAAGCTAACGAGAAGAAGTGAAACGGTTGGAGGAATCAAAGACTCACCAGGGAGAGCCAAATCGATCTCCGCCGTGTGAGGTGGTGGTTCTGGTACAAGACCAAGACCAACACCAAGACACAGTCAAAATTCTCCAACTTCGCTCCCCAAAAATCAAAAAGGCGGCATCCCCACAGGCACTAAACACAGGTAAGCCGGGACGCCCCCCCACCCCCGAGAAATAAGAGAGCAAACAAGCCAGATTAACCCTTGATCTCAGAACACTGAGATAGCCTCAGGATCCAAATCACCGAAAACCAATCCCCGACAACCATGCCCCTCCCTCCACAAAAGCAGGCCATGGCGAATCAACAGACACCCACCAAACCAAAACCCAACAACAATCGCGCCGCCGACGCCGGCGGCGGCGGCGGCGGCAGACAAGAGCAACCCCGCAGAATCTCGCAATCACCAACCAAGACAGAACAAACACGCGCGCGCAAGCTTCAACAGCTAAGCGCGAGAGAGAGACCCGAACCTGAGTGATGACGCTGGAGATGACGAGCGAGAGCGAGAGAGAGGAAGGGAGAGGAGATTTCAGCAAACTCCTTGGATCTGAACCGGGGAGCTTGATGAGGAGGAGGTTCCGATGCAGTCGCGAGAAGGGATGAGGGGAGCTGGCGGTTCCGATGCAGTCGCGAGGAGGGATGGAGGGCTCGAAGAGTTGAAGACGGAAGAAGCGAAGTGCTCGAAGAGTTGAAGACGGAAGAGAGCCAAAGAAATTAGGGCTAGAATGACCAAAGAGCGAGCAAGATGGGAGAGATAGAAAAATGGCCAGAATGTGTTCGGGAAGCGAGAAGCTACAAAAAGCAGCTTCTTTTTTTTGGGTGAAAAACTCATTCTGGAGTCAAAATGCGATTCTAGAAGTAAAACAAGAATGTGTTTTTAACAAACGTAATTTTACTCCAGAATGCAAAAATTGCTCCAGAATGCATTCCGAAAATTTTTTAACAAACACATTTCTATTCCGAAATGCATTCTGGAGCAGAAATTCTACTCCAGAATGGTTACCATGCGCGCCCTAATTTTCCGTTCTTTGTTTTTTTCCACGTCAAGTGACACGTGTCACTTTCTTAATGGGACAGATACGCCACGTAGGATAATGACACGACAGTATCATACCTTTGAATATTTTCTCAAGAGAAAGGAAGCAGAGATTAGGAATCGCTTGGAGCCGTTTCGATCCCATCTGGGTTTTTTCAAGAAACGTGCCTTGTGAAGGGAGAGATGTACTGATGGAGACTGAGCCAAGACAGTGAACTAACATTAACAGCACCTTTTTAAGGCTTACGTACTTGCCGCGAAATGGCTCGGAATGTAGTCGGCGGGTTCTGGTTTTTCGTTGCATGTTTCGATGGGATCCGTCCAGAACATGATGCGTCGGAAAGAGAACAGGATCGAGACTAAGGGCTGCAGAATCAACAGGACGCCTCACCAACAGATGGTGGAGACACAGCCGTCCTGTCATTGCGCGTGCTAATCTATCTGTGTCTGGGTCTTTGACCAGATATGACCTGTAAGACTCGTCATGGTGCCAAAAAATGGGGGCACTTGATTTAGGATATGAACAAATATTACATGAGGGAGGGGGAGGATCGCCTATGAAAGTGGAAGAGGAAACACGCATGTATTTTTGCTACCTTGCCAATGAGCGGACTTGGATGTTACACCAGTGCCCAAGAAAACCATCTGTGATCCGAAAACCAGGAAGAACAATTTCGACAAAAAGGCACTACTACGGTCGCCATCTGTACAATCCCTTTCTCTCGCTCTCTCTCAGGGGAGTCGGACGCAAATATTTCAATCATTCCATAACCGTGTCGAAGGAAGTAGCGACAAAACCAAAGTAGACATCTCAGCTTTATCAACAGAATGAACCATCCTCCACCATTGCGTATAGGAGGAGCTCGAGGCTTGCAAAGAAGAGTTTTCCAATCTCTATGTATCAATCTGTCGGAAGGCATTTCATCTAACCGGGTCAATAAGCAATTAGGAATCCATATTGTCAGCTCTACACCTGCGTTATCTCGAGCTTATGGCTCTCCAGATCAGCTTGGCTCTCCACATCAGCTGAGCCAGGAGATTCTTTTGTCAACTCAATATCCATGCTGGCTGTGCGGCTCTTTCTGTTTCTTCGATCCTTAGATGAAAAAGAAAAGTGACATCATGCTCCCAGGCCACACTTCAGATAACTTCTGAAGGATAGGCAATGTAAACGCAGTTAACAAGTAGGTGACTTCCAAAAAAACCTACACACCTCGCGAAATGGATACTCGTCGGCTTCGAGCATTCGCACAACCTGAGTCATTTTTGGTCTCTTATCTCCTTCAGGATCAACACATCTGAGTGCAACCAGCAGGGCACGCTTCAAAGCACGTGTTGCTGGTTTAACTTCAAGGGCCGGGTCCACAACCTCTTCTGCTCTCCTGGTTCCTACCATCACCTTCAGCCACTCAACGAGATTTACCTGCCACGAGCATTAGCGCATTTGAAGGGCCAATGAGTAAGCTCTCGCAATGAGCGCTCTATTACAATAAATTGACAATCACAGGAAACTACAGTAGTGGCAAACCGTAATGAAGTCTATCAGACTTATAAAGCATCAGATTTCAGCACCTATACTTGCAGTTTACCAGAGAAGGGAGAGATCTTCGGCAGAGATACAACAAGTGAATTTTTGTCGAAGATTAGGTACCTCATTAGCTGGTCGACCATAGTCCACCGGGTCCCTTCCAGTGATGGCTTCGAGCAAGAGGACGCCGAAGCTGTAAACGTCGCTCTTCTCATTCAACATTCCTGTGTTGGCATACTCTGGAGCCACATATCTGTAATTCAACGAAAGGTACAAGGTCAAAAGACCGATTCCCTGGCTGTATACTCAAACGGTCAAGACATACCCAAATGTTCCCATCACTCGGGTCGTAATGTGACTTTCTCCTGATCCCAACAGCTTAGCCAATCCAAAGTCAGACACCTTGGCATTGAATTCATCATCCATCAAAATGTTGCTCGACTTGATGTCCCGGTGAACAACCTTGGGTTCTATTGCTTCGTGCAAATACGCAAGCCTGAAAGGCAGTGCAATTTCTTTCAGTGTTCCACTAAATATTAGGCATAATTAAGCCCACAGAAAAGAGTTGAAGCATCTGTTATTGTTGAAAACTGGAGCAACTTAATGGAGGACCAATGATCCTAACAACCGACGAATCAACTTTGTCCTCATTGCGGAGGTCAATACAAAATGGCATTGCAAACCATGAAACAAACTGGTGGAAGAGGGATGATTTTGCATCCTATACTTACGCCATTGCAGTTCCGAGGATAACCTTCATGCGGGCCTCCCAGGTGAGGACACCACATTCACGCATAGCTCCATGCAGCCATTGTTCCAAGTTTCCGTTGTTCACATACTCATAAACAAGCATCCTGAAGTATAGGCACATCAAATGACATTTTTATCAGGTAAGTACTAGAAGCACGAGCAATGAGATAAAGGTAAAACCAATAATATAATGCACCGACACAGCAGATCAAGTATTTAGGACAAGCGGTAAGGACTAAAGAACAGTCTCCATCATGCAGTACAGTGAAAAAAAAGGGAAATAGCGCCATCGGCGAATAAGCAAATAAGTCTTGCCTGTGAACTCCTTCAATACAATATCCCAATAGTCGTACAAGATTTTTATGTCGAACATGACCAATTGCTTCCACTTCGACCCTGAATTCTTTCTCAGCTTGTCCTCTGTATATCCAGGTCATTAGAAAGCTGATGACATTTCTTGGAATTAAAACTTGAGAAATTGCAGGTCATCTAATTGTAAGTATACTTACAAATTATTGAGAAGCTTTTTGACAGCTACCTCAGTTCCATTAATTAGTCTGCCCTTATAAACAACTCCATAACCACCCTCGCCAAGCACGTTCTGTGGTGAAAAACGATTAGTCGCAAGCTCTAGATCCCTGAGAGTAAACCAGTGACCCCATCCAAGGTGCGAAATTTCTGGTAAGCCAATTAGAGGAGAGGCAGTAACAAGTCCAGCGTAAGGCAATGATGGATTTTTTCGAACATTCCCAGAGCTTCCATCTTCTCCTGATTGCGAACTAAATCCCCTCTCGGGGTTGTAAATAGAGCTGCACTGACTCAGGTTATCCGGATCACTTGATTTGCTTGCAGCCAAGTGGACGAGCATCTTCTCCGAGTTCTTCTCGATCGATTTGTCATTAACTGCAAGGGACACACTCTCTGGGTGATTAGGGAAATTCTGGCCGCCCACTCTGTCGACTCTGATATCCTTCGACACGTTCGGTATCTGGGAATGGGAAAAAACGTCCGTCCTTTTCGATTTTCTCCGCAATGTGACCCAGATACACAAGGCGCAGAGAATCAAAACTATGAATGAGCCTACACCGATGCCAATCAAAACCCATAACTTCACACCGAGAAAAGTTTCCGACAATTTCGAGTTCAAAGAACCCCCAGATGACATCTCTGATGCTCCAATGCTAGATTTTCTACAAACTGCTCGGTTCTTTTTTTTTTTTTATCTCTGCCACAGAATTGAAAAAATTTGCTGCATGAGGTGATTAGGCTTCAACATCATATGGTTCAACAAGTTCCCTAGCTCTCATTTGCAATAAAGAAGTCAAATTCATACTCAACCAACACAGGAGTGAAAGGCAAAATGAAACGGACAAGGACAGAACCTGATAAGAAAGAACCGTTTTCAGGCATTTAACACCGAAAGAAGAAGCGTGCAATAACGAAACATCTTATATTCATCATGGAAAAGCAAAGGGCGTTGCAAAAGTCGGTTAAAAAGGGGACCGAATGCAGAACCCAAAATAAAAGAGAGAGAAGAAGAAGAAACATATGGCAAGTCTAAATCATTGAGAGAAGAAGGAATAAATATGACAAGGCATCGCTTATGATCCAAGTAAGACACCATAAATAAAAAACAAAGAAAAAAACTGGGCAAAACGATTTGAGCAAGTGAAGCGATTCAAGGGGAGGCAGAAAAAGAAAAGGCAAATACCTTGGATGTGATCTGAGCTAACCCCTTGATCTTCCTCCTCAAAGGGCCAAAAAAAAAGTGTCTTCTTTTTCAATAACCAAACGGAGATTCAATGAGGCACAGGTACGATACGTCTTGTGTGGAGACCTGAAATCACAGACCCACTTTAGCAATGTCGCAGCAGGATGGACCCGCCTCGAGTGGGCCAAAGAGAAAGAGAGCATTCACAAGAACGGGAAAAGGGTGAGCGGCCACGGGAGGCCCAGACAAAAATCTAATCTTGAAGGCGGAATCATGAGACGGGGAGCGAGCGCAGAGTTGGGGAGACGGGGGGATTCTTGTGGGGAAGAGAGAAAGAAAAGCATGGGGTGGGTGAAATGGGGTTTGGTGTGTGCAATGTCTGATAGGGAGGAGAAGGGCCTCCTCCTATCACAGAGCTGGAAAGGACTGAAAGCTTGGTTTGCAATGGAGGAAACGAGAGAGAGAGAGAGAGAGTAAAGGGAAAGCAAGAAGAAAGAAAAGGGAAGAAGTGAACAGGGCAGGAATTTATTGCTGGTTTGATGGCTATAAAGGTAAAGAAAAAACAGGGAGCGAGAGAGAGAGAGGAGAAGATAGAGGACAGTGCGCTGGAGATGTGCGTTTGTAAGAGAGCGACCGAGAGAGAGAGAGAGTCAACCCTACCGGAGGGAAAGGGGAACTAGTCGAAACTCTGGCACGAGCTAGTGGTCTTTCTGTTCTTCGTTTGCTTATTGGGTCGAAACCAGTTCCTTCTTTTTCTTTTCTTTTCTTTTCTTTTCGTGTTGAGTTGCTGTGAAATTGAATATTTGAATTGAAGGGGAAAAAAAGAAGAAATCCACCCTTTGTCTTCCAAATTATCGAGCTCTTTACCATAAAAATCTCGTGATAAATGTCAATCATTTGATATCTCACACAGCTCGCAATTTAAAAGTATGTGATTGACAGTCCATTACCGCGACCCCCACCAAGACATTAGCAGTGCGGAGTAAGAAAGTCTCTCCACATAAGATATGCTATGACTAGGTAACACAACATATCTTTCAAATTCGCTTGCTATGTAAGAGAACCTCGTAATCTCGTGAAAGAAAAATAACTCTTTCACGTTCATGTACTCTTTGTTAGTAAATCGGTAATGTAATCTCGTTTGCTATGCATGGGTGGGGCTTGAAATCGTCGCTTTGGCTTCCATTCTGATCTCGACATCTGGGATTAGGCACACCTCCGAAAGCCGAAATAATACCCATTTTTGCTCATTCTACACACTGAAAATGATATTAGTCATCATGTATTATGTATTTGATGATCGAATGTCCATTGTTCTGGTGATCGTCACATAATAGAAGGACGAAAAATAAGATAAAATGCAAGTGCTAAACTGCTTATAACGTATGTGTTTGTTTCGACTTGTCGTTATAAAAATAGTATCCGTATACTTTAGAAGATTATGACAAGTACAGTAAAAAAATAGAAAGTCAAGCAACTATAGACACGCGGGATCTTTTTTTCCTAATAATTTCTATATGATTCAATAAACGGACTTTCTTATTTTAGAAAACCAATTACTGACCCAACTCATTTATCCAATGACATATAGATTTTCACGCGTAATCTCTCGAACTCCGTACGACCTGTTCCTAGTTTATAACTTTAAAAAAAATAATTATTTTGCGCATTTGTTCGAGTGGGAAGCTTTCAAAAGGATCAAGAGCTTTTCAAGGCGTTTTTCAGTTTTTTCTTTGTAAAAAAGACAATTTGGCAAAAAAGCGGAGTTTAAAATTTGACAAGAGAGAGCCGTGTTGTGTAACTTGCAAGCTTTCCATCACTATTCGCGTTGGAATGCGTGTTCGCTTCCATTAAAAGCTTTTTTCCAACATGACACCTTGGAGTGGAAAACAGTACATACTTAACTTGCCGATTAAGTACTCGGCATTGATTTAATTATTGGATTTATAAAAATCCCAATTTTCCATGCATTGTTGCGTGGAGCAATATCCCCATATGATCCGCATTCTTTAATTTCTTGATCCATTTTATCCTCGATGTAATTATAGAAAAAATCCACATTTGATTTGGTTTGTGACGTGTTTGGCCTCTGTGTTTATAATTTATTTTTAGCGCCCAAGAGAGAGATCTCTAGACACCACTCGAGGAAAAATCGAGTAATTCATTGTGATTTTTTCGCTTTTTTTTTGTAATGCTTTCGGGAACATTCCCAATATGTGAAATACCTCATTAACATTATGGTTCGGGTAGGATCCAAATTGCAGATTGAGTGATGAACCAAACGTACAAATCACTTGATGTTGGCTCGTTATCTTCTCATGATCAAGATAAGACTAGAATTACAGTTCAATTGGCGAATCAACCCGATGTCATGCGTCTAATCTATAAGTACAATGCGTCACCTCCTTTACAATCGAGCCAATTTTCACGTGGTAAATCCCCCGCACGATTTATGAAATGTTATCTTTGCTCGAAAAGTATATTCAAGTAAACTAAACATCCATCTAGACAAGAGAGTGATACTTATCAGGAATTAACGGTAACCCACTGTCGCACTCAACATAAGTTTCTTTGTCTTTTTATTTCTGTTTTTTAATTTTTACATGTTCCTTTTCTCGCATGAAATTCAACATGATGGTCGATGGATTCCCTTCATAAGAAGACTTGACCAAGTCTCCAAAAATAAAATAATGTTCCACATTGCATCAATTCTGATAGTGATGGCCAACATAATTTACAAATAAGCCCCACCGGTTGTTTAGGGATAATCATGTCAGAGACAATTTGACTAAACCCAACCTTCCTAAGCTTTAATTAAAAGCTGAACCCAACTTTTTAATATAAATTTAAACTCAGAAAAGACGTGCCTTTCTTGGTTATCATTATTACTATTTCCTTTCTTTTAATCTTTTCAAAAAAATAAAGTGGAAAGGAGAGAATGGAAAAGCCACCAATTAAGGAGAGTCAAGGAGTCTTTGGCTTTTGTCCGAAGCATAACTTTTGCATCACAACAAAGAAATTCTTTTCAATTTTTCCCGATATTCATTATATTTATAATATCTCTTCTTTTTTTTAGTAAGTATTATTTTATTATGGGATTTGCCAGATGGTGTGCCACTGGAAAGCTGCCAGCCTGTTGCCTAACATAATAAGCAAGCAGCAGCCGATCTGGCACCACTTGTATGGTCCCATTTGGGAGGATTAGGAAAAGTTGTAATCTAATTGAGACATTGTAAATTTTCACAAGTGGTGATAAAACGAACAATAAATAGAGTTATTATTTCTCTTGTGGACTAAGTAAGCAAATTTCACATAATTTGTAAATCCTAAAAGAGCCTACTTTCACATTAATTATGAAGTTAGGAAATGATTGTGATGATTATTAATTAGCAAATAAGCATTCACTCTCAATTGTTATCCCCTTAATAATTATCTAAAAGATTTGAGAGGCATGAATTTTTAAGTTGGTTGTTCTCAAGGAAATGTCCATGAATTTTCACTTGTTGAATATGCTTAATGAGAGAATGTTCGATTTTTAAGATATTGTTTTTACAGCATATCAAGAGAGAAAGTCCTTGTATTGAATTTATGGCATTTTTTATTTGATAACTTAAAAAATCTCGTGATCTTTCTTATTCACAAATAGCCCCATTCTACGAGCACATCTCCAACCGATCCGGATGGTAAAAATCGATTGGCTTCAAAATATTAGTCCGTCCTAAAATGAACCGAGACTCGAGAGAGCGGGTTTTGAAAGAAAAGAATTTGTTAACGATTCTTCTTGAGACACTTGTTTAATAACCCAATAGAGAGAGTTTGGCGTTTCCAATAAGCTAATTCTTGAACAATTGCAGTAAAATCATTGCTGATGTTTGAAAATTGCGTGTTTAAGTGGGCATTGTGAGCTGTGCTTTCGACCGCAATTACCAATGCCGGTGCGCGACCTTCTGTGAACATCTTTCCGAACAGATGACTGATGATATATGTGCACTTTATCCACGTGAGCAGCACGTGGAAATGCACCTTTCTTCCAAATTACAATTTCAATTAATTAAAAAAAGTATAATCTTTGTTCATGTGGACTCGAGAGGCCTTTGGGAATGAGATTTGTTTGGTCAATACAAACATCGCCTCGAAAGAGAGACCTTGAAAAGGTGTCATTGGAAGTTTAATTCGTACTTCATTGTGGAAAGAGGGTTTGGAAAAGGGACAATAATCGAGATTATTACTTCTGTTTATTTATATTTCTTTCATAAAGTTTGTCTCGGCCTGAGATAAAGTGAACAATGTTATATACGCAACAATCATGCATGTCCAAAGCCAAAGGGACCCGTTAGTTCTTTGCTGAGTAAGCGTTGGTCTTACATGGACTTTTGATTGTGAGTTATAAGAAAGGAAATCTCTTTATTTTCTTTTCCGGGATAATTGGTAATTGGACGTTCCTGAAGAATGATACATGATTTTGTCAAAATGCGTATAAGATCGGTATATTTGAAGGTATATATCTAGTCATAGATGGTTGCATCTATCGGTCACATAGGCTAATCATAGTATACACAGTACTCTTTCCCAAATGTTTTTTTTGTAGTGGAAGAAGATGTCCTATCGCCTTATGAAATGACTTTTGCATCTAACTTAGTTTTATACCTCTTTCTTTTAATGTTTTAAAATTTATGTTTATCTAATAGTGAACAGATTAGAATAGTTAGAACATTTTTTTGATTTAAATTCATACATAATTATTTTGTAATATAATGACTAACATAACCGTTTTATTTCGACGAAAAAGCCATAAATATTAAGTAGAAGTTTCAAGAATTTGCCCTTTCTCTAGAAGTTTATTGAGAAGAAACGTTGTTTGATCGTATGAATAGACTGTAACTCCTATGGACAGATAGTACTTTAAGTTCCTTGCATATACACTAGGAATCAACTTCAAATTGTATGCTGATAATTTCTCCTCGAAATTTATGCATGAATGACAACTCTTTAGCCTGTGGGTTGTACAAGAAAAACATTGTCAAAACAATAGATTCGTTTATAGAGACACTTATTAGAAAAGAGATGTTCATCTATTTAATAAACTAAATGCATTCTCCACGCTCATAGAATTTAGAATGAAAGTAACATTTACATTTGTTTCCTCCAAGCCAGTTAATCCTAAAAGAGAAGAAATTATATGCCAGAAAAAGAAAAAGACTCACTTATGTCAAGTCAGGAGCGATAAGGAAATGCTCGGTATATATAAAAAACCTGCCAATCAAAGAAAATCAAAGTTCCTTTTGAATGGATAGAGAGAAGGATGCACAGATGTACTGAGATATTTGAGAGATAAAAGAATGATTTGGAGTTGAAGGAAATGATTCTGTAAGCATCATTCTCTCAGTTAATTGGTTTGACAGATAATGGATAGGGTAGAACTGGAACTCTCATAGAGCATCCAATGCCAATTAATTTAAACACCAGAAGGACAATGCTTTTCTGAGCCTCATATTGTCACTTGCACAGGCTAATATATACAAATTATATAATGCTTCCAAGTTGGAGGCTCAGCTACCATTAAAATATTGATAGCCAGTTCATTCCGTTCCAAGAACAAACCGATGCTGTTTCTACAATTGGCCTTTTCATTCTTTTCTCACTTTGAGGGTGTCATCAGCATGACTCCAAAGACAAACAATTAGATCTTTCAGGCATTATAATATGCTTGGTAGGAATTTGTTATTCTGTTGGTTTCTCAACGTCTGTATCGATGGTCCAATGAGATGCTCCAACATTACATGCTTTGCAACAGATGGTCTGACAGTGTCATTCCAAAGTTCCCCCACCATACCCACGCCATTATATAAAAGGCTTAGTTGTTAATTGTCAGGATAACAGATCGTAATCACTCAAGTTGATGATGGTGGTGACTGGCATCTGAGACATGCAGTAAAACATTGTCTTTGGCAGGGCACAATTAGGCCAATTAGGGAAGGGGGTTTAGTTTTTTTTTTTTTTAAGGGGAAGACTCTTTGTTTGGGGACAGTTAGGTATGGTTTGTAGTGCTAGGGTAATTGGAGACAGGTTGTTTTACACGTCTTAAAAGGTTTCACAGGTCAGTCCCATCAATTATCAAGAACATGGAGGCATGATTTTCACCATTACCTTCTCTTACTGTATCTTCGGAAACTAGAAGGGATCAAGACAAAAGGAACATATAAAAGCTATTGTCATGATCTCTCCCTCTCTCTCTCTCTCTCTCTCTCTCTCAAAGGATGTTTGGAATTCTCAGATCACTCAACTAATTAACATATGTTGCTGCAATACCTTTGTTTCGCTTACACTAGACAATTAGATGAGACACAGGTTTGCATTCTTAGGTGAGTCTAAGAGATCATACAAGTGCATTGACTATAACTCAAATCTTAAATGAGGAAGATGAGCACGTCTATTCCATAAAAAAACTCCTGTGATACAAGATTGATCACATGTAAGCTCGAGCTGCTGTTAGATTGAGCTAACCTAAAAGATCAAACCCAAGCGCTTTCTCAAGCCAATGTTCAATTTCATGCCGAAACAAGAGGCTTGGTTTGAGTACACCAGATTCTTTAGGCGATTAGATCATCCACAATGCTTTAAATACAATAAGGGTATTCCAACAAGACGTGCACTTTACATGCATAAGTCACGAAACGGAGGTTTCAAAACCCGAGCGACTGAAGAGATGGTTTAATTAAATGATCAGCAAGACTTGAAATGTCTTGGGCTCTATAATTTTCATGAGGATTCTAGAATACTCCCAAGATGGGAAGTGTCTATTTGAATTCAAGATATTTCTTATATATAATGGGATATGTGGTAGTCTTGTATTTAATAGGTAGACATCAATTGAGGAGATCAGATCTCCACCGTTTGATCAAGGGATGATCAACGGTAATACTTGGAAGGTCTCATGTATAAGTAAGTATGCCCTCCTCCTCATTTGTATCATCCAACATTCAAGCAATAAAAATAAATTCTCCCCTAGACCTTTTCTCTCTAAAGTCCATGTGAGTTAGTAAGCAAGCAATCGATCTTTTTTACCAAAGGAAGCCTAAGCTGCTGCACAGCCTCGATCTCAAGTATCGGCATGTTATCAAAATGCATATAAAATCAGTATATTAATGTGTTGAATGTGACTATGACTCGATTTATTGAATGCTTAGTCATAGATGGTCGCATCTACCATAGGTTAATCTCAATGTTCACATAGTTCTTATTGAGTAGGTCACTCCCAATCGGAGAGGCCAATGGGAGGGGGAAAGAAAATCAAAAGAAATCGGGAAATAAATCAACATGATCTTCCACATCCAGAAAATCATGAGTGTTCCAGAAATAAATTACCGTGATTTTCATATCGTACAATTCCAATTGGGATTGCATTTGCTCCTATAAATGGGAGTCCTCCTCAATGGAGAGATATACAAAAAGCAAGAAGATCAGAGTATAGCAGAAGAAACAATCTTCTTCTTCCAAGAGAGTTATCTTCGAGAGAGTTATCCAGTTTGTGAGAGGTTCAGATCCATAAATTGAAGACAGTGAGAAATCTACCTTAGGGTGAAGTTGTATCCCATTATTTATCATAGTGGAAGTTTGGAGTGGACTACGGTCCCATGATTTTTCCCTTCACCTTGGAGGATTTCCACGTTAAAAGTCTGGTGTTATTTACTATTCGTCTTTACCGCTTTCATCAAATATTTTATCCTATTTAATTGTCACAGAAATAGTAGTGGGAAAATTATCCGGGCCTTTTTCCGCAAATATTGTTCTTTTTCCCAACAGTTCTTTCACAAATGTTTTTAGGGAGGACGAAGGTGTTCTATCGCCTTATGATGCCGCGACATTAATTGATGGTTGTGTGTGTGTGTGTGTTTTTTTTTTTGGTAAGGATGGTTGTGTGTTTTTGTACGGCATAAATATCAAGTACGTGCACTTAGTCTTTTAATGCTTGGGTCCATTTGAAATGACTTTTGCTACTAGCTTTGATTTCTAACTTTTGCATGTAAAGTTTTAAATTCTACTTTATTTAATAGCGAACACTTTATATAATTATTAACATTTGATGTGATTTAAATTCATACAGGATTATTTCATAATTCAATACTTAACATAATCATTTTATTTTGATGGAGAAGTTGAAAATAATAAATAGAAGTTTCGAGAAGTTGCTGTATCAACGATAAATTAATATGCAAACATTAGAGTTAGTATAGTCCTTGTCATTGCAATCACACTCATATTGATGAAGATGGCAAGTCCTCCTAATCTTCTAGATTTATGATTTTTATGGAAAATTAAATCTTCCTCAAAAACTATAAATCCGGATCTATTCGCGTGAAACTCTAGCAATTTGGGCCAAGCTTTCTCATTTGATGAAGATAGACTCGTGACTCGCAAAAAGTTCTGTCTGCATAGAGTTGCTAATGCAGCCTGCTATTACTAGTATCTATTTTTTGCCCAAGCAAAATCTCCATTTATTTCATTATTAATCATACTCATTTGATGAAGATGTCTAGTACTCATAGTACTTTGGATTTACCATTTCTGTGGAAATTAATACTTTCTTGAAAAGTATCGATAAATCCCATTCCATTCTCAAGGTTCAAGAGTTAAACTATTGCCAGGAGACTTAAAGATTTGGCCACTGGTCACTGAGATTGTCAAGAACAATCTCAAATTCAATCACCATCAAAATGTTAAAAACAAATGTAATTCGATCACACCAAGTCCCGCACATTTTTCTGTGTTAACTCTATCGCACACTTCACTTTCCAGGCACAAAGCTGGTGGCGAAAGCCCAGGCACTGTTGTTGACGGGGTCAGCAAGGTGATCAGCCAAAGTTCTCCAATGGGCCTTTCCCTGTCACGATGGCCTGGACAAAGAAGCCGAACATAAAGAACATGGCCAACCTCCCGTCTTTTATCTCCTTCACCTTCAGCTCCGCGAAAGCCTGGGGATCGTCCGCGAGGCCCAACGGGTCGAAGCTCACGCCCGGGTAGATCGGGTCGGTCACCTCTCCGAGAGGGCCCCCAGCAACCCTGTATCCTTCCACCGCACCCATTAGGATCACCTGTGTGGCCCAGATGGCCAAGATGCTCTGCGCGTGGATCAGGCTCGGGTTTCCCAAGTAGTCCAATCCGCCCTCGCTGAATATCTGTGCGCCAGCCTTAAACCAAAATGCCTCGCCGAACTTGACCCCATTGCGGGACAAGAGCTCGGGGAAGACGCACCCGAGGGCACCGAGCATGGCCCACCTCGCATGGATGACCTCAAGCTCGCGGTTCTTGGCAAAGGTCTCCGGGTCAGCCGTCAGGCCCGCAGTATCCCATCCGTAGTCGCCGGGAAATTCGCCAGTGAGGTAGGATGGCGCCTCAACAGAGAATGGGCCAAGAATTTGACGCGGTCCGGCCCATACCACGGGCTAGCGGAGGCAACGGGCTTCGTTTTGGCCACGGTTTTGCGCATGCTTACTCGTCCTTCGCCGAGCAGGTCCGAAGCAGGGGGTGCAAGCTTGACGGCTTGGCCAGCGAGCGAAGGAGAGGATAAAGCCATTGCAGGTCACAACGTTGGAGATGAGTTTTGGCTTATGGGATTGCCTGGAGATGAGGAATGTTGATGGGGTATTTATATAAGAGCGGGGTCGAGTCTCTATCTTCTAAGAAATCTATATCTGACTTCTCATTGGTGATACTGATGCGCATGATTCTGGCTTCACATCTTTCCAGTTGGCCTTCTCTTCTCCACCAATAAGCTTGGTAGTTTCTTCATTCACAATCGAAAGAAAATGTCTGGAGATAGAAGGCTCTTCCCTTATCCAACATGATTCACCCACGTGGATATAGGAATGGGCAGCCTAGAGAATAGATTAAATTTAGGAGATTAATAAATTTCTTTCGTGGACTCAGTTTTTAGGGCGAGAATCTGTCCTCACATTTGCGGGTTTGGTAGTTCAGTGAAATAATACATGTCAAAAACTTATCGCCGCGGACTGTTTTAACCGTCTCCTGTTAGAGGCTGAGCTCGGTCTTCTACTTTATCTCACGTCAACTGTCTATTAAATTGCCACAATTACCGAGCGACATATCTCACAGGCAATCAACTGAAAGGAACATAACAAAGATGGCATCAATCAGGAACAGCATTGTTCAACTTCACATCACATGTAAATTTTGGGTTTTGATGGGGTTTATGATTTTGCTTCCGTATCATAAGTCATCATCCCGAGCATCAAAATGACATAGCCAGTGATGTGCTTTCCACTCATGAGGTGTGTAGCCATCAACGTCGATAATGTCTTAAATATGAGTGTCCTAGCTCAGGCTGCATGTCTTCTGCTAAATACATATGAAAAGAACATCATAGTGAGTGGAGTACCTCAACACTCGAGACTCAGACAATTAGAGACAAATGAGCAACATTTCATTCGAGCATTTTATCTCCAACTGCAGTAATTACAGTTTTTGAGCATCCCTCAGGTTAAACTTAATCATCTATCCATCCCTTTGGCAGTGAAGATTGAAAAATGTCAAGCATCAGCGATTTCTCTTTCTTGCCTATCTTTTGAGCACGGTGGCTCCTAAAAACGCCCAGCTTGAGTGCCTCTCGTCCTTCTTCAAGGGCTCTTTTTCTCACAGCTGTCAGCAAACTAGCCCCCCGGAGAGTGGAATCGCTGTTCTCTTTCTCACCTTCAGGTTTCTTTTCAGCATTGGAACCACCATCTGCCATATCTTCGGACTTCGGTCTGCATTCTCTACCAGTTTCAGTTGCATCTATGTAATCAAAATCTCCTGGATTGCCACTTCCCCACCACTTATTTGAGGCAACTGACAAGCCATTAGAAGGAAATCCATGCTTGAATTCATCCAAGACTGTCAGACTTTTTATCAAGCTTCCACTAATTACACTTTGAATCTGGCCGCTTTGACCTTGCTTACTTTCCAGCCGCTGCGAGTTACGAGGCAGTGCCATCCCTTGCACTTTCGATGTGTTGCTACTACTTTGGTGATTAGACTTGCTGCGTCAACAATAAATTAATATGAATACATTTTTAAATTAATGTCCACCAAAACTGCGTCTCCAGAAGCAAGATATGTGTCGTGATTCAGAACAATAAACAATCAAAGGTGGGTATATCGCACCCTGTGACGGGTAATCTGGGCCTGCTTCAGAATAAAATATGGATGAAGTTACCAAATCAACACGTACCTTTGTTTACTTATCTTCGACATTATAGCAATGTCGGATTCTATATCTAGCAGCTAGATTCCCAATATGTTTGACATCCCCTGACAAAGAATCTGCAACACAAGCCGGAACTGCATCATCAAGTGAGGCAAAACCTGCCTAATATGGCCATAATCACCATAAATAAAGGCCAAAGAGAGAGAGAGAGATGGC
Source organism: Syzygium syzygioides (assembly GCA_031216285.1). Classification (NCBI taxonomy): domain Eukaryota; kingdom Viridiplantae; phylum Streptophyta; class Magnoliopsida; order Myrtales; family Myrtaceae; genus Syzygium; species Syzygium syzygioides. The sequence continues at coordinate 21,632,249 of CM062242.1, forward strand.
AGAATAGGAAACCACAATACAACAGACTGAAACGGTCAGTAAGCCAAGTAACATTGCGCAACAGCACAATCTGTAAGGCAAGTGACATTGCACAACAGTACCATTCAGTTGCATAAACACGCCAAAAGTCCTCAGCTCTAATTCCATCTATAAATGACACAACGTATAACCATTTGAGCCAAACTCTTTAAAAGGAGTGTTCGGTGTTGACAATTAAAGAAAAATGCCAAATTAATTATAAAGTCAAAAAACCTCTCAAACTCTAGATGGGACTAGAAATTTTCATAGGACTGGTGAAATCATTTTAGAATTTACTATCAACAAGTTTCTGGCTTTTATGCTCAAATTGTTGGAACATCTTTGCATTTTTGCATATACGTTGTTCAAATATTTAAATATTAGCTTATATCTAACGGTTTAAACTTTCGGATTAGACTTTCTACATTGTATCAGAACGAGCTCAAATCTTTCCAAACCCCCTATTTGCCTCCCCAATTAGGCCTAAGTTACAATATATAAATATTAAACAACGCAATTATCTATCAACTAAAGCTTTTGAATTAGACAAAAAAATAATTCCATCAAAAATACTTTGCATGTATCTATCTTCAGTCAGAAATTACAATCGAGATAGAATCAAAAAGTTGTCTCCTAATACAGCTAGAAATCGAATAAAACCATTTGCAATTAAACCATAGCTCAATCATCATCATCATCACTACTTCCATAGTTTTTGAAGTACTGACCGTAGCCCAATGCTCAGTACACTATTCTTATCTGCTCCATCTTGTTTCGTCATTTCAATTTTAGCACCAATGTCGTATGCTGGAGCAGATTTCTTTACCGCAACAGTTGGCACAGAGGAAGTAGCTTTTCTCAATGACTCTGTTGGCTTGTCCAAAAATTCCTCACAAAGTTTTCTCCTCTTGAGAGTATTTTTCACTGATTTGTCATTACTTGCAGAAGGTCGAGTCAAATCTTCCTCATCCTCAGAATCTTCATCTTCGATCCTACAAATAAATATTTACATGTATGGAATACACTTGATTTGAGAAGCGCTTCATCCTCTTCCTCCAGGCTCCAGCTTCTTTTCCTTTGCAGCAGATTTACGTTGTAGAACCACCAACATTGCATCTACGTCCACAATGGCATGTCTAGACTTCATTGATTTCAATTCATCAAGTCCGGCAAGAATACCCATCTCTCTCGTCGAATCCAGCATCTTATTCTCCGAGCACTCCATCGCGCCGCCCATCTCTTCAACCTCCCTCTTTCTTTTCTCATCCTCCGCCAACTCATCCTGCTTACGCCAGGGCTCTAAAATTTCTCGCCGCCCCTAACTCCACAACGTAACCTGAATCCTGCGGATCGGTTCCGATCATGAGCTCAGCAGAGCACTCGGCACATTTGAAGTAAAATCCAAATATCCGAAACCCCAGACACCTCTCGCCGACGGCGACCACGGCCTCCTCCCTGGAATCGAACTCGGTCCCCTCGTGGATGCAATTCCCGCAGGTGTTGCATCGGATGCTCATCGGAAGCATCAAAATCTGGCGGGTAATACGTGCTCAACACCTTTCGTTCACCCATCTTCTTCATCTTCTTCTTCATCTTCTTTCTCCCAGACTCCAGACCAAGGCAAGGCGCGCGAGCGATGAACGCGCCCTCTAAATCGATTCCACGACCTCATCAATTCGCTACCAGAATGGTCTCAAGTTCACAGATTTACTACCTCGATTAGGGTTCTACGCTCGGATCGAACCTTAAACCCCGACAAAAAAATGAAAAAAAAAAAACAACTATCCCGAAACAAAACCGAAGAGCAGGAGGAAAACACGAGGAGGCCGAAGGGAAAAAAAAAGAAGAAAAAACCCCATACAGAGACTGCTGAAGTGCGTACCGAGACGGCCCAAACAACGTAGGATTTTGACGAGGAAAACCAGTCGTAGCTTCTCTCACTTCGCGGCGCCGCCCCCCTTTGCGTAGAAGAGCTATGGAGGTGTCCCCGAGGGCCGGGCGCGCGCGCGGTGGAGGCCGGCGGCGGCGTGGCGTCTCCGGCGATCGGAGCGAGGGACAGGGGATGACGGAGTAGACGGAGAGCAAAAGCGGGAGCGGGGCTGAAGAATTTCAATCTATGCATATTTATGACACCTATCTACGTAAGGAAATAAAAATCAGACTAATTTGCCTGCTTAATTGGTAATTTCGATTAATGACTTCCTCGTGTAATTAGTAAATATGCAATTAACAAAACTATTCGAATCAATAACACGCATACGCGATCGATATCTTAATTTTTACAAAAAAATTGCAATGACTCTTTTTAATGATTTACCTTAAATTTTACAAAATTGCAATGGCTTCCTTAACGATTTTGTAAGAGCCGACTTTAGTCGATACCAGGAGCCCCGAAATTTCATTCCCTTGTTTTTGAGCTCAAGATGCCTAGTAAATTACCTGTAAATAAATTTAAATAACAATACACGATGGCTTTTTGGGTTGTTTAAGGATTCATTTATCATTGATAAATGGCCACTTACACGTAATTTACGTGGACATTGTTCTCGAGTTTTTGACTTATTTATAAATAGATCTAATCGACATAACTAATAACGGATCCGGAAGGTATATGTTATGATCTATGAATTTGTGCGCATGGGAATTCGACAATCTTGAGAAAATCGCTAGTGTGGAAAATTTGGGCGTCCAAAATTAATTGATGTCAATGCGAATTCGAAAGAAATAAGATCATGACAGAATTGAACAAACTATGGACCGCAAAACGTGCATAATACGAACCTTCTTGATATTTCAAAGTTCAAAAAATCAAATCCGACAGAACATAAAGAATCTTGCTAAAAGCATACAGCATTTAACCGAAGAACTGGGGAAGAGAAGAGGTGTCAGGGTTTAAGTATAAACAGTGAAAAGACCATCTTGATGCCACTGTAAGTGTTAGAGAGGCTGATCACGAAACCTAAGCCTCTGTGCAAGTTCATGCATGCATAATAAAGGAGGGGGAAAATCACATCCTGATGAAGGGGGGCCTCATGCTGTATTCTCTTTCCTTCCGGAGAGAATCATCGAAATCTGAAGGCCCCTGCTGAATGCCTGGTTGAAGAGGAGGCGGGTTTGGAATTCTGAAACGAACGGGAACCACGACAGGACGGCTATCGGCATGAACAGTAGCAACCCCATGGTGTATTCGTATGCCCTCGCCAGCTCCTTTAACGAATCCCGGAGTCCTAACACTTTAAGCAACGGCCTGCACGCTTGCCCAATCTGTCAAGAACAAGAGAACATCGATCTCGTTAGTTTCACGGTACTGTAAAAAGCACGTTGGAGAGGTCATGGGTGCTTAAAAATTTATGTGGGACTAATCACAATATGAACGTGACTGAGTGCTTTGTGCAAAATTAGGTAGTTTCGACTCGGGCAAGTTGAAAACAACCCACTTGATAAATAAAAGCTTCTTTTAAAATTGCACTAGTCCAGACTTACCAGAATAAGAGCCCAGCCGGTCGGTAAAAACGCAAGGACAGCAGCAAATATATCAGATACAATGAGTCCACGCACGACGAATAAGACTGTCATAACCGACATGAATCCAAGGAAAAGAAGTGCTTTCAGGATCCTAAACATGAGCTGGAAGTCTGTACCGAATCTTCGTCTTCCCATGGATACCATCTGAAAACATCGAGGGCATAATAATTTGCAAGGAGAACACGTTTGTTGCAGTTTGATTTAAGAAAAGGTAACAGAAAAGCAGCAGAAAATAATAATGGTCAACTGGACTTTGCTCAGAATAATGCGTGTGGCTAACATGCAGATCTAGGAACAAAACCTCCATATATCGTATCTGCATACCTTTAAAACTAGCAGAGCGGCTAGCAACCCCACCCAGGAAATTCCATAAATCTACGCAAGTAAAGAAGAGCCTTAGAGAATGATCCTGTGAGAACAATTCAGCAACGGAAGGAGAAAAGAGAAATTCGCAGTGAATTTTATAGATTACCAGTATACTCTTGCTGTGGCGGACTATTTCAAGATGGTAAACAATTCCATACTGGTAAATAAAGAAGCGAAATGCAAGTATTATCTCAAGGATTCTTCCCCTTATGTTTGTATACTTCAGGTGTTCCTGTTCTTCCTCCCACCATGATTCCCAACTATTATCAGGTTGAATCCCAATTCCGCTGCGATTTCCCATCCATCTCTTCCAGTCTGCCCAATCATCTACTGTCTTTTGCCAGTCAAAACCAGATGGATTGAATATGAACGGTGCAAACAACCACGAAGCAACCAAAAACCACATGGAGAAAGTGATGAACAAGTAGAGATTTGAACTGCGGTACGACTCCCCATAAACTTCATAGACGATCAACAGTATAAAGAGCTCCAGCCCTTTCACAAAGTGACTTCGTGAATAAAGCCGGTAATTATCACCAAATTTTGCATGAAAAACAACAAACCCACGACCCGTTGCTCGATATTTGGATCCTCCATGTAAGATTGTTCTTCCGTAAAAATGAGCCTTTGTTCCAAGTTGAAATGTGAAAAACACGGAAGCTAGCTGCAGCTGCATAATGACAAAATCACCGAGGGCAGTCCGAAACCCTTTTTCCAGGCCAGTTTCCATGACCATGGGCAGCACCAGTAATAATCCTAACTGAAAGACAGACTGGCTAGCCAAGGCCTCTTCAAGGGCCTTTGTCCGACGTATGTTAGGATTCTGAAGAATCTCGCTTTCCAACCCACTCATAACCATGTACAACCGTCCATACAAGAAAACATACACCGTAAGCACGGTAGCCTGAATGAAACAAGTCCAAAGCGGTAAAAAAGTAAGCTAACACAAGTTATCAATGCAAAATTCAGAAGAAAAAGAACGAGATAGAAGTCCAATTGCCTACCAACCAACATAATCCCCCCCCCTATCTCCATCCATTCAAACTGATAAATTACAGCCCAGCAAAATGATGTACTATTCCAAACTCAGAACTGATTTAGCCAGACTGAGATTTTTGTACCATTTCATTAACGAAGTGGGAATGACTTACTCATTGATCATCCAACAGGAGACACCCAAGGAGGAACTATAATCCCTTTGTTAAGGAACCACTCCATTAATTGTACTGACTCTCAAAAAGACAGACTGGACCTAGAATAACCCCGAAGATTCACAAAAATTAACTGCTTTGGTTACCAAGCATTTTACCATGTGACAGGGAACTGCAATTACAAACTATGAACCAAAAGTTCCATCGTCCTTTTTATCCCAAATTTAAAAGAACTAGGAGAGTTGCTGCAAAACGAGTAGAGGAGTGATTGGTTTACCATACTACTGAAGTAGAAACCAACGGTCGTAAAATAGAATGACAGCATTCTGTAGAAGTCAAATCGCCGCCCGAGCCGATAAACGTCACGACTAAGTGTCTGCTCACCATTTCCGTTTGCAACCTTTGCCTCAAAAAGGGATATTTGGTTCATCCCTACATCTTGCCCTTTTCCCACTTGGATATACTCATGATGCGTTATAAATCCCCCACGAAGAGTTGAATTAAACCCTGAAGCGAGAAATGGTCAGATTCTGTCCCTGCGAAATATCATATATATATGCTAGGGTTACCAGAAAAAATATCTTCGCTCAAGTTGATTATTTTTGAAGCTTTGCTTATGCCGCCCCGTGTTATGTGGAAAAGCCTGTCAAATATATCAGGATGGCCATAATGGAAACGGACCCTGCGACAAGAGAATGAGAAACACAATAGCTTTTAGATCATTCTTGGAACAAGATAATCCTCTCAGTTAATTTAAATCAGAGTTTCACTGCGAATGCACAGATAAGTTATTGCTTGAGGTGTGAATGCACAAAGAAATGGATTAGTGGTTACCACAAACATCAGATTGGTACTATCTTATTCAGTATAAAACTCAGACTCTTCGCATACCCATTTTCTTCCTTCCTTCTTTCTTTTGTTTAAGATACTAACGAGGAACCTATGTTCTTCCTTCTTTCTTTTGTTCAAGATACTAACAAGGAGTCGAGGACATTAGTCCATTTACTACACACTTTCCAGGATACTTCCAAAGCCAATTTTCGTATTGATTAGCCTCCAGATATATCTTGTCTTGCCCTATAAACACAGGTTGCAACAGCTACTACACTGAAGTTCTTAATGGTACAAAGAATGTCATATGACAGAATCAATCCCACCTAAATGCTACAAAAGCATAGACAAAGAGAGATTATTGAATCTACTAGCAATAAAGAAAGGTGAAGATTATCAAAAAAAAAAAAAAGAAAAAAGAAAGGTGAAGATTTCCTTACCAAAAAAAAAAAAGAAAGGTGAAGATTTTAAGTGACATTCCACTAAAACAAAGGTGAAGTGTCTGTTAGATTAATAGTCATGCAGTACAATGTTCATAGTTATATCACACGAAAGCAACTTACATATTATAGTTGCATGGGATGCTATAAGATACAAGAGAAATTCCACGGGTCCATGTGCACTCATTCTAGAATGTGAATCTTGCTTTAAATCAAGAAAACTCTTTGCTTCACTTGCATAGATAATAAACAATTCCTTGCATATTGAAATGTCTGCCACCACTTATTCTAAAAGTGTATTTAGCTGCATTATGGTCCTTAATTGATGGTAAGTAATAATTCCACAATCGATAGGGCTAATTAATATGAGTCGTCAACTTTATCAATATATATGAGACTTTTTCTCGTGCATGGCACAAGATAGTCTGCAAGCACTTCTAGAAATTTTTTCTTAAGAGCCTAAAATGGTGAAAAGTTGGAGTTCATTTCCTTTTCGAGAAAAAATAATGTACTTATCAAATTGGAAGACGTCCAAGAATATTCGAAACACAAGAAGAATCAAAATTCTTTCATTTAACTAGTTGCTAAAGACTTCAATATTGTATAGTAATTTTTGTTTAAAGATGCTGAATTCATAATACAATCATGCAAATCACCGAACCTACCATACTGTGGTTTTGGAAACTCCGTATTTGCCAAAATTGTACTCGCAGACAGTGGCTAGAAACAATCGATAAGACTAAAGATTTATGATCATAAAGATTTGCATTGTTTTCAATGACCACGCTTCTGATCCAAAAGTTCTTCCTGCTAGACTAATGCAATGCGCTAGCTGCAATTGTGGAGGTCAGTGAAAGTTTTTGAGCTTCTCTAAGAAACAAAGAAGAATTTGCACAAGTCCACTGAGATGTCTCTCCCATCAGCAAATGAAGTAAACATGTAAGTGTCGTGGAAAAGAGCATGTGAATCTTTATGTTTAGGCTCAAGAAGGAACAAATACCATAATCCTAAACAAAATTCAGGTTTTATGAGAAAATCTTCCTTTCGCCCATAGACAAATCTTGAGAAAAGAAAAATCAATGTATCTGGAGACGTGGACTCTGGTGGCTACAAAGATCGAGTTGACAGAAATGCATGAAGCCACAAATTCTTGGCTTACCGTAGCGGATTTGCCAAGATTCGCTGGCCGATAGTGACAAAGCTGGTCTCCTGATTTGACATGAACCAAGCTAGCGATGAAACACTGTAAAAAAAGCGAAAAAATAATCATCTAACCATTCACATTGGACGAATCTGCTCTGATCTCTCTCAAACCAGATCCTTTGAACTGGATAAAGCGGCGAATAATAGAAGATCTTTGCACATATGTATTCCAAGGTTCACCTTCCGGTAAAAATGTGCTCCCGAAGGCCCAAAATAGAAGGTTTTCTCTTCTCGCGACGTTCCTTTTGGAATTCCTCCAATACATTTCTCATCTTGAAAGCTTCTTCAAAGTAGTTATCCTAGAAGTAACGAAAGGAAAAAAAACTGAGATACTTTATCCTCCTGCATATTCAATGGAAAGACATAACGAAGCTACCTGATTCATGTCTATAGTCTGCAGTGCCTCCCCACGAGTAAAGATGATAGCATGATTTTGATTTTCTGGTTTTCCTTCTCCAATTTCCGTCGGAGGGCCTGGAAGCTTGATACGGTATATTTCCTACAAATTAAATAGATTATCCATTTGCAGAAAAAGGTCCACAGAAATCCCACCAATCAAGATTGCACCACATCCTTGTGACTCAGAAATGTGGCCACCATATTGAAATTTGTATCCTCACATCAGAAGAGACGAGTAAATTTTCTAATTCATGAACTTCTTAAAGCTTAATATCGTTATTGGACTGATTAACATATTGAATACTGACACAATCCCCATTAATACATCCAAGACAAGACGGAATTCCACATAGGCTTGACAAAGAGCTTATATTTCACTAAATTTTCTTTGCTTGATAAAAGTAACTGCTCAGATAAATTCATCCTCTCTGAGAGAAAAAGTAAACTAATGCATTTGAGACACTCTAAAGTTGCTTAACTTCAACAAACGTCATCATGCATCCTGAAACTAGTTAATTTAAAAGGTGACTAGTTGCGTATTTCAATTGTCAAACATGTTCAAGCTGCGAAAATGGTTTATTATTGACATTCAGTTAAATTTGCATGAGCAGGATTTTCGGTTGAAGAACAATAAATCAACTTTGGAAGTACCAATAAACTCAGGAAGAAGAAAATCGGAAGATGCAAAATTCTGATGAAAATGGATGTTGATTGAAGAGTCTGGAAAATTTTCAAACACTCTGGTTTTGAAGTGTTAGATAATCCTACCTATAAATATTGTTTAACAATACATAGAATTAACAAAGAAGGAGCCCCATCCACAATATAAGACCTAGGGTAGAACATGTTAGACATTCCCACCCGAAAGCTCAAGCTGTTAGGTTGGGGGACAGCACATATATATGAAGCCCAAACAAACCCTATAAACAAAAGATGTAGAATGCTTTCACAGAAAGTGCAGAAACATGCTAACAGTTGCCATGTCTTTGCATACTAGCTTTGGATGTGTCTCAAATTATCGTTTGAATAAATGCCCTACAGCCAATTTCACAGACTAAGAAAATTATACAGCATTATGGCTAGAAAACCAAAGATGTAGAATCAAACTATAGCCAAAGCAAGAAGCAAAGAATAGAAGAGTCATCTAGATTATATTCAATAAACGGGATCTCTACCCCACTCGATACCTAATATTCAACCATAAAAAAAAACTAAATTCTAACTTACCTCGTCAAGTGTTTCCCCTCCCTTCAAAAGAACAGAGTAACAAACCTTCTGAAGTCTCCCATTCACTGTCTCCTCTCTAACGTCTATGTAAGCAACCCGCAGAGAAGGATACCTAGAAAGAATTTTTAGTATCATTGATATCCATCAGCCACTTTGGAACTTTCCGTTGATTACTGTTGAAGTAACATCCTTAATACTTACATCAACATGAGGTTCAACACGTTACTGTAACAGCTTCTCTCTCTAGCATCACCGGACTTCTTTTGATTCCCATAAACTTGGCAAGAGACAACATAGGTGAACTTCAAATCAGCCAGAGCTTGTGCAAACTCTGTGACACCCCTGTCATCCTCATCAATTGAAGCTACACAGAAAAGTTGAGTCTTGGTCAGTATCCGGATGCCACTTCCTATAGCAACTTCCAAACAAAAACAAATCAAAAGCTGTAAATCTACATTCCTTTCTTTCATGTTAAATGACTAACCGTTATCTCCAGCCATTTCAAGACGGCATTGAAGTTCTAGAGCTTCCCTGTAGTACATCATCCCTCTCACTAGCAGCAAATGCACATAGTAAGTACAGTAGCAAAGCAAGGATAAATACGACTTTCAAGCATAGTGTATGCTTCCAAATAAATAAATTCTCAACCTGTCCGAGCCAGAGTCTGCCCTCTGTAAGAGACCCAAAAACGTTCCTCCTGTTCGAACTTCTCCTGCTTCTCCCTCTCTGAGAGTCCCAATTTTGGATCTTTTATCCGATCCATAAAATTGGTCCACTCATCTAGATTGAATGGCACGAGGCATCGGTCAAATTATATCAAGTGTATAAGTGAATTATAACATGCCAAAGGGCAAACTTGCCTGGATAGATCTTCTTCAGGTAGAACACAGTTGAGATTCCATCCTCATTTTCCTTATTAAGATCTTCGGTTGAATAGAGGACATCCTCTTTGTAGTATGGAGTCAAGACACTGACCAAGACGTAAAAGCAGAGGAGAGCCCAAAAGAAAATGACAAATAGGTATCTATTAAACAATCATCTGGGATATATATACATGTGTGCGCATACATATATGCAGAAAAATGGTAGAATGGAGCTTGGATGTTGAGGAGCTTCAATCCTTATATTCTTTACATTTGTTGGAGAAAATATCATAATGCCACCGAGTCAAACCTAGGATAATTCTTCATTACCATGAGTAATTAATTAAACTGGATGTGCTTTGATAAAATAGCTAATAAAACTAAATAGATCCATTAAATTTTTATTTGATTTCTCATTCAGTAGTCATACATGATTGAATTATAATATCACCATCAATTAAAATTTCGTATATGGTCGTATCCAGTCTTTTTGAGTCATCAATTAATCTATAAATATCTGTAAGCACGAACATGATTTCATCTCAAAACAACTACAAATTTTTAGAAGACAATGAAATTGGAAATGTCATATGATACTTCTTTATCTATGCCAATAAGTATCACAAAAACTGCGGGAATAGTGATTGGATTTCCAACTTTCCTTCATAATTTATAATGGCATTTGTGTTAATCTACCGCACAACAACTCCATCTATTGCAAAACCAAATAATTCTATCATCATTTATTATCAACGAGACGAAATTATAAACTTAATGCAATTACAGCAACTGAATTGAACGAACAATGTTATCTCCTTCGATGAAGCGTAGTACTTGTTCATGTAAAAACAGACCTAAAGGGCAGCATTTTGCGCACTGTCGGAGCACCTGGCATTCTCATGAATAAAGAATTAGCAAAGAAAGTGATGCGTCGACGAGCTTCCAAGTTTGAAGGCACATTGATGGCAGATTCCTTGATTGTCAGAAGTAAATGGAGCCGAAAAACCTAGAAGTCAAAGAATGAGATTTTACTTACTATTTATTATTTGTGGTTTCTCAAACAAAAATGAGTCAAGCACACCTTCTCTCTCACGATTTTGTCTCGTGCGAGGTCGATGTTGATCTTCTCAAACATCTGCTCCTTTCCATCATTCTTCTTATGGAGGAAATGAATGTTTGCCTTTTCCAGGATCCTACAAGTGGCAGAGTCGTGGACACAGAAACATTTTGTACGAACAAAAACAATGTTTGTCAGAACTTACTCATGCCCATGCTGCATGACATCCTCGATAATTATCTCCATGATGTCCTGCAGGATATTGATCATCTGGGATCTGTACACTGCTAAGTTGTCTTGGTCGCTTAGCTGCCAAAATAACAAAAGTAGTTAAGAACTGAGATATTCTTGAAACTGAGCCAATTGGAGGGAAGAAGAGAAAACAATTCAACGGTCAGTCCTCCAAGAATAATTTTATATTCATGTATTCATTGAGATTAAAACTGAAGTTAGATATAGGTGACAAAAGCACTAACCAAGACGTTCAAGAATTTCTCCAACTTACTACTGAGCAAAGGCAATTCACTCGTTTTAAATTCAGCCAAAAATCTGTGCTGTTGTATGCTCATGTCTAGTTCAGAACAGATTTGCCTTATGATCCTGTAAAAATTGAGAAAAACATGGTTTCTCAATTACCTTGACAGAAGAAAGGATGCCGCCAGTATGATACGACATATTAAATATGGAGTTACAGGCTAAAGCATATATAAATTTTTCTCACTTACATTCTGTCAGCTTCATCTTCCAGAAGGCCATATATAATGTTCCGGAGAGTCTCATAACATTCAATCACCGCTGAATGCATAAAAGGATCGTACTTTATCTTCTTAAACAATTCAGCATCCTCCTTGTCCTTGCCCTTAAAATCTTTTGCCATGTCTAGTGCTATGGGAATCTTTTGTATGAAAAAATAATGACAAGAAGCATGAATTAGAGCAAATATATGAGCAAAAATCAACTCGTCAAACTATGCATACCTTGCTAGCAAGCAAGAAAGGAGGCCATTGGACAACAGAGACATCAATTGAAGAAGATGGTACGTGGAGCAAATCTCTGTCGCTGGATTAATGGGCCAATGGAAGTGTCAGAATATCCGTTTGAGGCAGAAGACTCAAGCTTAAATTGAGGAAGTCGAATTCCTCATTATACCTGTTGCTAATTAGGTCTTCCTCTCTCATAGTCTGAATAAATTTGTTCCACATTCTTGAAAAGTTCGCCATATTTTTCCTCAGTCTGGTTTCATCCTGCCATGGAAAAGTAGAAATGCATCATAAACATGATATTATAAGAAATGTCACCCACGGAACACTAAATCAACCAACGATTGGAAATACCTGTTGCCTCGTCCTGGCTTGGTGAGCATCTGATGATAATGGCAATAGAAGGTCACTAAAAGCTTTGGGCACGGTGGGAAATCTGGACCGCAACATCCCTAGTGTTCGTATCTTGAGAAAAGCAAGAAGGTGTTATAAGCAAGGAGAAGTATGTAGGATCCTTAAGCATAAACCTAAGAGCTAAACTGTCTGTGTCATGAAAATTTAAAAGGCTTCAGGCATTCTATTCATGCATGAAGAAAGACTTGTCACTCACCTCGCCTAAATGGCTAAAAGCACCATGAATGCCACCAAAAAGACTAGAGAAAATGGCATACCAAATTTGTGTATCCATAAAATAGACCTGAAAACATATCACACAGGGCATAGTGTCATCAAATACAGCAAACCGCAAGATGGGGATCATGACAAAACTACCCAGTCTGCTTACAAGAACAATAGGGGCCCATATTGCAATAACAACTCCAATGTTATGTGTCACTGCAGCTGCAGATGAATATTAGCACAGGCTTTTTCCTTCGGTCAGAATATACTAGAAACATCACAAGAGTAAAAAAAACCTTACAATGAGGAAAAAACTCGTGCCATTGATAATTATCCAGATGCATATCCAAAATTGATTGTGTTGGTTCAACAAGTGGCAGAATCTACACACAAAATACACATGTTTAAATCTTTTTAAGAGCAAGTGGAGAGCAGAATGCAAAGGAGCTACATCTCCTGAACCACTAAAGCTAACAACATCAACAATCACAATAGCTGGACAAACAACAACCCCACAATCAACTGACTTGATAAAATTTTCCCTTTACTTTAATGGACATGCTCAAAACTATCTTGACAGAGTATTGAGGCCACGCTCAGTTATTCCACCAACAACACAAGCCTTGAAACAAGACTTGTAACCTCTTTCAGCAGGCAACTAATATGAATTTCTTGATGACACATTAAAGTTTATATAGCTTTGAAGCAAGACTTGTAGATTAGTTAACACACTTAAGTACTTACATCTCCCTGTATGTTATTATTCAAGACTTATTCATTGCCTATTCTGCCATATATGCCATCCGTCAAGTCAAAATGTCATTGTAAATTTGTGATTACTTATTTTCGAGGAAAGCAGCATCAACCATGAGGACAAGGTTGCCAGTACTTCCATCTGTGGGTATCTCTCCAATCTTTAACCTCTTTAAGGTGATTATTTGTGCATTCTACACTAAAATTCTAACACTAGAAAGGTTAAATATGTGATAAGAGAATTGATTCTAGCTCAGCTGCACCAATTTTCTTCAAGGAAGTTTAACTGTTCATTTTTACTGAGATAACAAAACCGAGAGTTACAGAACTTATATGATATTAAGTAGAAAGATCGATAATAATAGTATACATATGTTTATTCGGTTTTAGATATGCAAAAATGCTCCAACTGTTATGTACCAGCTGTAAACACAAGAAATCCCCAACTTCAGCAGTAATAAAAAACAAACCCCACATAATCCAAACAACTGTAACTTGATAGAAGATGATTACACCTCAACATAGTAGCTGAAACCCAGCTTGCAGACAAGCAGCATGATCCAAAACATGGTGTACCTAAGACACAAATAAAACAATGTATGATTAGCAAAGTCACTCGAATAAAGCAGCACATATCTTTTAACTTAGGGTGATGGGTCTATGTCCGAATACTGCAACTTAAGCACAAACTCAAGAACTAGCCACGAAGGTTCATCCTTGAAAATAAGAAAAAGAAGACAGTGCTGACATAGCAAACGCTGTTTTCAAAATTAACCCCAATCAAAGCACAAAAACACAACATATTAATCAGAACAATGATCTTCTTACTTCAGCAGTGAAAATATGTCCTCATGCATGCCTCTCCCCACATAAAGCTTTGGCTGCATAGTATAAGCATACAATTCAGGGGAAGGAAACAAGATAATGCAAATAAGTGATTAAGGCCCTTAGTAGCAAAGTGGTAGTCTAATCCATCTACTTGCCTGAGGCCACCACATAAGAACGGTAATAGGGAACATACTTGAACGCTCCATGTTCCTCCTCAAGTAAGGAACGAAGAAAAGCATAGCAGCTAAGACATTTGGCATCATATAAATAGCTATGGCATAATAAAAGAATGACTCATTCCTCCAATCTCGACCCCAGGTGCTGAAAAATTTCAGGACTCCCGTTGGATTCTGCACTAAACTAGAGTAACCAATTGGCAGAACCACGGCCCAAACAGCTGCCAGTACAAATTTCAGAATGTATCGAAGAATCTGTGTAAATCTCATGCTTTTCCAGGCACTTAGACTTAGAATTATATCCAGACTTGCTGCAGAAGAGGAAAGGAAGAAGACGGTGTCAGAAATGATTATATGCTGAGTGGCTCTTATAAAATTTGCCAATATGTATGCAAGTAGTCATAACTGGTCCAGGGTAAAGTATTACACAGCTAATTATAGAGATATATTATAAAAAGGTTTTTCCTAAAGATTGTCTCTAAGGTTGACACATAAACTTGAGATAGCTAGAAATGCCTTCTGCTTATGACAACAATTGGATTTGCTGCATTCTTCATAAAGAAAGCTGCACGGCTAAGCAAATATTCTCCTTCCTAAAGCTCAACCAGTTTTGGAAAGTCCTAATGATAAGTAGATTGCAGTATAATGAATTTTCCAGAATGTTGCACATGCAACTACACAAGCACTTGCTCTCTTTTTATAAGATATTTAATATTTGTTGACTCATAATTTCCTTATAGACTTGCCCGCATAGTACAATCTTTCAGAAAGAAGTTGACCATTATCTTCTTTTTTCATATAACTCTGATAATACCTTCTTGAATTACGCTCCATGGCTTTGATGGCTTCATGGAGCGGAGATTCTTTCAAATGTTACACGATCATGTGAGTACTCTCGCCATCTTTTCTTATTTCTTACACTAGCTATTGCAAACTTTCATTTACAGACATATCAATCCCTCTTATTTCTGTTTCTCATGCAGTTTTGTTGGAGATGATAGAGATTGGAGAGGCATCAAATGGAAAATTACTCTACAAATGGTCGAAGGTACTCCCATTCTTTTCTTTTTACTTTTTATTCTGCAAAAAAACAAATTTTGATATGAATTGGCCTCTAGAAATTTACGTCCTAAATCATAATGGCTGGCAAGTATATGATTCGAGGTAATGTATGATTGCACACTGGAGATGCCGAAGCATGTCTATAGTACGCACCAACGTTAGTCATGACAGTATAGTAGTGTCCCCCTTTGAAGGTATGAAGCACGACATTTTCCCATTTTTTGATTTGAGAAATATGAATTTGAATATGATAATTTTTTCCTGGCAAAGGAAATGTTGGAACTTTTTTCACTTACTATTATGAAAGATAATCCTATCTTTTTTTCACTTACTATTATAAAAGATAGGATATTAAAATCACTTTGTCTCATTTAAATGCCCGTCACATTTGACTAGTGATATCTGATTTAAGTGTTCTTGCTTTATGCATATGCTCTACTGCAGGTCACGTGTGGCACCAAAACAGCATTATTGCGAGAGGAGAAAAAGATTTTTGTGCCGATTTTTTATATATTATTTGTATTTAGCTAACATGTTTCTGCTTCATTTTCAATTTTTAAGTTGTGGCTTGTGGCTTGTATAAATGGATGGGCTTTACAACCTCATATATGATGATAAAAGATGATGAGAGTTTGTCTGAATTTTTTCCTTCCCATTTTTGCTTTTCTCTGATATTAATTTTTTTATGCTCATTGACATCCATAAATATGTATATCTTCTTTAATTTTATTCATTGAATCATCACTCCATCTGTTTCTAATTTTTTCGTTTTTGCAAATTCCCACTCTTGCGTTGCTGAGAGAATCGAGATATTTATGTTTTGTCAATGTCCATATGTGATGTAGACGTATCTTTATTGGTATGTATCTACTTTACAGGACAAGAGAATTCTTAGGTCCTTGTATTTCAGAGTTTGTTCTACTCCCACCTTTTAGATTGCCTCAAACTACATCTTGGATATATTATATAAATATATCAATGAGTTCCACACATTTCCATTTAATTTACGTCCACTTTTATATTGGTTATTTTCTTGATATTTCAATTAAACATTATTTTTATCATGTCATGGTTATCCCACTCAAAGCACTGGCTAATGTCTAGTCTTATTTTATATGCAGCATAAATTAGCATGTTGAGTCTACGACGACAATGGGGAAAGATACATAAAGTACAAACATCTCCATACCCCTCAGAAAGTTCAGGAAAGCGTAAGTTATGAAGATGGTCAAAACTTGTCTGAAAACGTCCTCGTCGAAGAGAGCAGTGACAGACCCGGAAGGAGTCCATGCAATAATTACCATGGCCTGAACCAAGAAAATGGAGAATACTCGCTTAAAAATCTTGCACAGAAAGTTTACAACATAATGCTACTCGACATCAAGGCTACCTGGAATGCCAATAAAAAGAATATCCACATCCGATCAAAACTTCTGTAGAGGTGCAAAAACGTACGAACTTCCACAAAGTTAGTTTTGGGTTTTGTCTTCCCGTCAGTATCCCGACTGAAATGCTGCAAAAATATGAGTATACACATCACCATGGGTTCTTTCTTTCTTTTGATCAGGATCAACATGGGTTCACAGACATGCCAATCAGAGAAGAAGATCTATCTGTAGTATTTTGTTGTGCTCCATCCCCTAATTGTTCGATTTCCTCCTATAATTTGATAAACCATGAAACTTCTAGGTTTCTTTTAGAAAAAAATCATGAATTGGATAATCTTGGTTAGTCATTAATTCCATGAACATTGTCAAAGAAGCTAGCTGACTATTCGCTCTACTAAGACTGCTCCTGATGGCTCCAGTGCCAAAAAAAGCAAAAGTCACTATAGTATGATGCACAGTGAAGTGCAAAATGGGCTCAGACTTTATAATTTCGAGATTCACTATGTCACTGGAGAGAATAAGCTACTGAAATCTATTTAGAGATTTATCAATACCAATTTGATAAGAAATGAAGGCATTCCAATCAGACAAGTGTGTTATATTCTGACGATGCTATGTTCCCCTTATGGAAATGGGAGTTTAGGACACAACCAATGCTTAAATGAGTTAACAATGCCTATTGATGGATGCCCATAAACTAGAGTAGAGATGCAATCACTTTCCTAAACTATAATTTTCAAATTCACCCGGTCAATGGAGAATATGAGCTACTAAAATCTATGTAGAGATTTTCTTAATGCCAATTCAATCAAATATACAGGGATTCCTATCAGACGAGCATGTTAATTCTAACAATGCTGTGATGCCCTTTTGGAAACGGGAAGGACACAGAACCAGTGCTTAAAGGACTTAACAATGCTTATTGCTGATTGGCCATAATCTAGCTTAGAGAAGTAATCACTTTCCCGAGCTAACCTTTTAACAAATGGAGAAAGGAGGAAAAAATCTGATGATAAAGGTATCAACGACGCAGCTAAACCAAACCAAGGTTCCAGAAAAAGAAAATTCTTCAAAAGCTTGACTGCCTGGCCAATTATCATTGCCTTGTCGAACAGGTTTAACCAAATTGGAAAGTGGTTTCTGGTAACATTTTCCTTAGTTAAATTGCAAGTCATTTATTAATGAAGAATCACAAAATTGAGAGGCATCTAATCTCCCATGGCCATAAGATGGACACAGATTGACGCAAAGAGCTGCACACGCGCGCACACACAGTAATAGAGGGAAAACAAAGAATACTGCATTTGCAGGTTGCGGATGCTCTGGTTGCACAAAGAAATCAGCTTTCATATCCAACGGCCACCCTAGCTCGAAGCACCTCTCAGACCTGAGGAAATTGAAAAGTGAATTAAATGACTAGCTTCTGCCAGAGTCATAGAATTATTCACACTCAATAGATCTTACCAGAAGTACTCGTTTAGGTCATCATAATTTCTCCATCTCGAATGGCTTGCCTTGCCTCCTCTGTTTCTCCTAGCTTCCTTTAACCGTGTAACTCAATTTTTAGATCTTGACATGGCAAACAAGAACTTGAAGCATCAACTGAAAAGGAGCATACCTTGCGAAGGACGTTGTAGATAGGGGCTATTACCTCCCTCAAAAATGACTCGTCATCAGGTGCTACCCATTGATATTCATCTCCACTAACTGGATGACCATTGCTATGCAAGATGCCATAAACTTGATCCGCCATCTTGTTCCATTGGACAAAAGGGAGGTTAATATCACATAACCAACAAGAAAAAAGACTTACTAGTACAAGCATCATATACAAGAAAGGTAGGCTTGACTTTCAAGTGTAACACTTTTCAACAGCAGAATCAACTCCGGTAAGAAAAGTTATGCCTTGTCTTTACTTCTCAAGAAAGCTACTTGATTTCTTTGCTGATCATAATGTAAGATCTGCCGCCTTTCTTCTCCAGCAGTAAGTAATACCATCAATTCAAAGATGTGATCAACAGGTAGAAAATCGATGACATGTTATTCGAATGCGATTAAAATACAAACGAAAATTTCCAAGGTTGTAGTTTTGCTCTTGACAGGTTCATTTCAATACGTTTGGCTGATTAAGCAGATTTTGCTTCAGCAAGGATTTTGCTTCAGCAAGGAAGAGATTATCAAAGTTGGGCGCGATGATATATAAGCACCACATTGAATGACCCAATTGTCCCCATGAAAATTATCCAGTAGTTAGATGGAACATAATCAGCTTTTATTCTAGCTTCAGGCTTCAAAGGGATGCATTGAAAGCCTGAAGTTTACTATCTGTCTGAAGTTAATAAGTGAAAGGCCAATCAATATCAGAAACTCGTTCATGCCAACAGCTGTGCCAACAATGTTCACAAAAATTAGTCCGAAAACATCCATTTAGGTCAGCAAACATCATCCTGAAAGTGATAGTAGGCATCACTCAAAGCAGTTTTTGGGGGGATGCCAATTCTTAGGCAGAAGATGGTACGCATAAACAAAGTTAAATTCTGCTAGTTCCACCTTATTGGAGGCTGTCTAGGCACATCAAGTAAAAGTGCACAGTGTTTTGTCAGGATCAATGGCTGAAGCTAAACAAGGCAATGGTCTACGTATCCTTTAAAATGACATGGGTTAAGTCCATTTCATGAAAGATGGGTGCACAATTTCTATTTACTGACGGTGGCTTTAATTGTGTGCATCATCTCCTCAAGCAGCGTGTGTACACACCATCCTTGTTTCTTGATTATTATTATTATTTTTTTTTTTTTTTTTTGATAACCCAGGGAACCCCCGCACGGCCGACAGCCGGGAAGTAAACCCTGGAGGCGACACGTGCTAGCCACCACACACGTGCCACCAGTTAAGTCACCCTGCAGCGCCCGGGATTCGAACACTCAACCTTTTGCGAGAGGAAGAGTGCGCGCTCCAGCAGCGCCACTCAGGCGGGTGGTTTGTTTCTTGATTATTTGTGTGGACTAAATACATTTTTCCTTTAATAGCAAAATTTCTAAAGATGTTTGAGATGACTTCTATTCATCAAGAAAACATAATATACGTGCCTTTGGATGACTAGAAGGGATATAGATATTGAGATAACCATATGACGCACCTGGTGAAAGATATAGCAGAGACATTCAGGCATAAATCGAACATTTGAAGCTTCCCCCCATATTAGAAGATAGAGCGCGGTGTAGATAAGTTGCAACTGTTGTTCGTTATAACCTAGGGGAATCCTGGAGGAGAAATTGTGGTTTGCCAAAACATTGAGCAGACTTGCAAATTGGTTATCCCATGGCATATCAGACAGTGATTGTTCCTTCTCAATTTCCAAATGCAAGATTTATGTGATAGTAAAGCAGAAAAGCTTACCCATGATTATGGTCCCGATGAAGATAATTACACCAAGATTTATAGTTCTTAAGAATTTTATTCATCAGCCGCTCAACAGTCTCATCTTTCAACTGCAGGAAGCATGTGTCCAATATTCAATCACACCTCATTTTTAAGTGAACACTGCTATTTCTATATAAACCAATGCAGAAAAATGAAGAACATACCTGAGTGTAATATTCCTCATCTCTATCCCTCCTGTCCATGTTGGCAAGTAAAAGAATTAAATGCTCCCTCTGATTTGCCACATTTCCTTTCTTCAGCAACAAGATGAGAATCCATATTTAATCAGATGACATATAATTTCCTTCATTAGAGATTCTAGAAAGCAAAGCTGACCTATGAAACTAATTAGAAAGGTCAAAAAAGTGACAAAACTTTATTCACAGGCTAAGTCCACTACATAGTGTTGACTAGGTTATAGGTAAAAATGTTCCTTTCCACATGGGGCGTGTTATTACTTCGTGTATTCAAAACAAGAATACTAGAAAAGCCATACGATCCTTCACATCATAGTTAGCCAAAATCAAATTTAAAGCCCAAAACCACTGTCATTTGCAATCTCAACTTTGATAACCTAGACCAAACTAGGATGTCAAGGTTCATATGTTTGAAGAGATACGATTAGCAAGACATTTTTGTCAGAAGCTAAGAGCAATGTGTAAAATTCCAACAAAATGTTAGATTGGTAATTCTCACATACAAGTTTGCGAAACTACTTATCATGATACAACTGTGAAGGAATGGGCCAGTTAACTCAGGCCATTCAAGTTGTTAGCAATGTTTTCAAACCATACCGGTATGAAAACCGAGAGGCTGGCAATTCACAATTCAGCCAGTGAGACCATCTGAACCGTTTGGTTTAGTTAAATTGAGTCAAATAGGTGATATAGTGAAGTAATCCCACATTTGATTTAGGTCAGAGTGAGTGCACTTTTAGCTCACA
This sequence comes from Syzygium syzygioides, assembly GCA_031216285.1. Taxonomy (NCBI): domain Eukaryota; kingdom Viridiplantae; phylum Streptophyta; class Magnoliopsida; order Myrtales; family Myrtaceae; genus Syzygium; species Syzygium syzygioides. Next base: position 21,653,500 of record CM062242.1, read on the forward strand.
GAGATCATGGGTCCAGTCTCCTCAACACCAATGGGCATTCTTTCTTTCAAGGGGTTCAGTTCTTTAGTCTATAATTATCCACACAAATAAGTTGCTTGTGCAGCTGGATAAGATCTGGGCTCACATCAATGGCAGGGCACAGGTTCAAACCCCAGCTCGGCCACATGTCCTTTACTTTTCAAAAGTACTCCAGTCTCACCCATCGTCAAGTCACCAGTTCAAACAGACCAGTCCGGTCCAGTTTCTCAAACATTGGTAGTAGGCCAAACTTGCCACATGGAAAGGTTGGACGACATCATTTCCTGATGATATTATGTTCTACTAGTTCCAACCATTACTTGAGCACCAACAAGAATTTCTATATCATTGTGAATGGTGCATATAAACAAGTGATGGAGTCAGAAATTATGCGCAGCTCTAGAATCAGCTTGCTAAAGGAGGACCTGAAGCAATATTAAGGGACAATAATGGATTCAAATGATAATAGGACATTCAAGACAAGTTTTACCTGGAACCCAAAAACAGATGAAAGCCAATCAAGTATGTCAGTGATGGACTGACTCCTCTGGTTTGGCATTACCAATTTATCATCCTCAATGTTCGGTGCCCCATGAGCTTGGGGCATTGGAAGATTGTCCACGTTGCGTATGGCCTGAAGGGCAGCCTTAATCTATACTTTTCATAAAACTTGATGAGTAATACAGCCCACTGTTGAGAAAATCCAATGCAAACCTTTCATAAATTGAAAATTTACCTCAGGAAGTTCCATAATTGCAGGTTTAACCCCTATTGCATGTAACGGTAAAATGTTATAGTGTTCAGACTGCTCTCTTATTCTCGCAACTTCTTGAGCATACCTTTTTGTCTGTAGAGCAAAAGCCAATTGTGGATACCATTATTCAGTGCTTGCCACAGAAAAGAACACAAAGATGAACACAGGCTAGGATACTAAAACTCTTTCACTGGAACCTGATCATCAATCTTTGAGGGATGCACCACGGTTTTCAGAACATCATATAATACCGTGGCAATCTTATATAGCTTTGCCATTTCTTCCCTTCAAGGGTAAAGAGCAAAAAGAAGAATCAATAACGTGAACAGGTTCTTTGGCGGTCAATCAAATGACGGTAGAGCCTCACGGTTTTTTGGTGCTGTATTGGGCATCTTTGATATTTTCTTCATAGAAAACCTGGTAATACAACTGGATTTCTTTAGGATCATTTCTGGCAAGCCGAAACTCAGTCTCTTCTTCTTCCTACAAAATTACAATTTCAGACATTAAACAGTTTGCATACGAGTTACAACTCGGTCCACGTGCTGGTTTTTCCCCCCACCAAGGCTAAATTCTGTGACATATTGTGCACATAATCTAAACATGGAAATAGGAAGAAAATAATAAAAACACTTTTCCTTACAAGCTATAACAAGAAATGGTGATCGATGACAAGGATGTAATATTATTATCAACAGCCAATATGCCTAGCAGCATTGGAGCAACAGCAGGGCCATAGACAAATCAAAAGACATTTCAAGCTACCAAGAATAGTGACATTTAGATGCTCTTTCCATTCAAATACCTTGTTAGGATGATACCTCTACATCCTCCCTCTACCTTCAAGCTGAATGATAAATGGCACCAACATATGAGGGGCCATTTATAAGTTGGCATCCCATGAAGTTGGCCTTCCAGTTGCAAGATTTAGGTTAAATACATCCAATATCATATGATTTGTCAGGATTTCCAGGAAAACTTCAGATGAGATGACATAGAAGTACATAACATTTCAAAAAAAAAAAACTGATCTCAAAGGATCAAGAACCAAATAGTGCTGACAAACTCTGGTCTGAATAGTTCAATCCCCTAATTCAGAGATCAACTAACTATAAGTGGAGCAACCCTGAAGTTCAGATCAAGTCATTGAGTCTGTAATGCATTGGACAGGAGTGGCCTAGGGACCAGGAATGGTGCAACTGTGGCTTATGATTGTCGGATAAGTGGCCATGGAAGTTTCTGGATGAAAATTATCGATGTTGAGCACTGATTGCTACTCTATGTATATGCAGTTTCAGGGGTTTTCCATAGTCTATGGTCCCTCAAAGAACCAATCCTCGAGAATTGGACGCCATTAGATCCCAAATGAATAGATCTTGGTTGTTCATTGAGAACCCTTTAAGAGTATGCGCGTTACAACCCATTGTATGGAAATTACAACAAAATACACTTGGGCATGACCGTGGACGGTCCCTCAAGGGGATCATGGAAGCCCCCACAGTTTCAGATATGGCTTAGTTACCTCTAATACCACACCGTACTTGAGATTAAGCCTTAGGAAGTTTATCAGTAAGGGTTGCAATGCAACAGCTTCATTTCTAAATCTGTCACATTTGATGTTGAAGAGATTTAAAGGGCAAATTCCAGATAGATATCTGGAGTGGTGACTAACTTTTTCTACTGATTGTTGATGTTTGTTCTCTATTGCAAAGAGAGAAGCAGCTTTTAGCTTCTTTCTTGTCTGATTCAAATTAGTGCTGGTTTTCACTGATGTTCTAAACCAAGAAACCCTCGAAAAGCATAGGAGATGAAGAGATCCATTTCATTCTTTGAAAGACCATTTTCCCAACAGCAGAAGATATGGGGATGAAAAAGCTTCATAAAACCTCACAAAGGACATGTGAGATCTTATAATGGGGCTCTTAAGAGTAAGAAAATCATAATCACTTTCCATGGAAACATAAGGAATGCTAAAGCTCCATCAAAGGTCGGTTCTCTTTTTATTTATTTTTTTTCAATTCCGAACTGCGATTCTAGATAACAATAAAAAAAAATGACAACCTGAAGCTTAGGAAAATTGAAACGGTCAATCGATTTTCTCTGCAAAAACAATTGGTACATCTGCTTATTCGGTGGTTGCTGACATTTATCACATTGTTGGATCTTTGGCAGGGATATCCTGGGTCATGCCCGATTCTGCAATAAATGCAATTGGAAGCTGGAAGGCATGTCAGTTGGTTTTGATAGAGACCTTGGAACTTAGTGACATCTTGTGTAACATGGACGACCTGGTTGGAGAAAACAGAAAGGTTTTCCAAACCTGATTGCTATTTGTTGACAAGTCAGCTGTGGAGCGATATTCTGCTTAAAGTTGCTGTTCTCTTATCTATCTATATGTGTCAATTGTATAGCTTCTTTTTTATTTTCTGATACGGTCCTATGTATACATCCAGTCTAATAGGATAATCCTTGCTTATGTCTGAGTCAACTTAAACAATCTACGACTGCAAATCCATGGTAATATCGCTCGACGTGATTTTCTGACATCTTGATAGCTTAGTAAATGTGAAAATGCAGTCTCAGGCCATCAGATCTAACAACCACTGTCACTTTTGGTAGTTTAGTTGTCACAGCATGAAAAGACAAAATTCATCACTGCTAGTTACACGATGTATAAATGAACTGAATTAATGTTTCATCATTCAGCAATGCCGCCACAACAGGCCAAGAGACCTTGTGAACTAGGAAAGATACCTTCTCAAGCCTGTGTAAGAGATAAGTCTTAAACTGGCGGACACCCCGTCCAACTGATGTTGGATCCATCTTATGAGCCTTCTCAAATGCATGAAAGCGACCTAATAGGAGAGATAAAGCAAGGAAAAGGAGAAGTTCAGCCACAGAATAGGAAGAGAACCATATTTGAAGCCCAACTGATGCAATTTCAACCTTGCCATGAAACATCATAATATTTGTAAAGAAGACACTATGAATAAGGTAGACCACTGAGAAAGATTAATGAGCATGCAGGAAAAGCATTTTAATATCTGCTCCACTCTTACAATTGATAAGACCCAACTTCCAACAACGGACAGAAGTAAACAGCATAGACAGAATTTTCATAAAAGAAAGATGACACCGTCGCTGTTCTCTTGTTAACGAACCACTAGGGCTTCCACAATGACTCAAACCAAGACAAGTTACAACTTCACATTTAATTCTCCATCAATTACAATGTTCATATCGACCATATGCTTCAGACACTCATCTTGGCTACTTTGTTGTTTGAATAGTAATCATCTGCAGCTCTAACATAGAATTCCCTGTTTTAATGGTAAAGAGAATTCCACAATTTCAAGTAGATGAGTTTGTGACCCGAAGCAACACGTAAGCAACAGAGGCACGTTCCATTTTGATACTACCTACTAGTCCAATAATCTGTTTGTATATGATCATAGTCAATTTGCACGAATCCACAATAATCTACGATTAGAAACAGATTCTCTCAGTTCAGGTGAAATATTAGGTCAATGTAGCTTTGATATGTCACTCGAACAAAAATTAAGTGGTTAAGATGCAAACAGCAATTTCAACCCACAGCTCCCCTTCAAGGCGATGCTTCATGTTCTGCAAGTAAATTGAGTGAAGTATTCGACCAAAAAAAAAAAAAATCGAGTTAATTTACCTCCTCCAACTCCTCTAAATAGACAAGACCTCAATCAATTAACAGAAAACAGGTTATAACCAAGCAGATAACAGATAGTTCTTTGCTGTTCACCAAAAAGTATTGGCTTGCAAATTTTTTTACCGTCTAAGCAAAGGGTTGAGAGTAGCAGAGAGAGAGAGAGAGAGAGAGAGAGAGAGAGAGAGAGAGAGCTATGGTCGTTAGTGATATTTAAGCAAACTAGAATGTCACATGACCTATAATTGTAAAGAGCATTTCATTTTATCAGCTCTTAAGAAGATATATCTCGGGCATAGACTCTGAAATGACTTTCTCCCAAACCTATAAAATTTATATTAGATTGATTCGGTTAGATAATCAGACACTAGATAAGAAACTAGACACTAGATATTGGATTAAGAGGGAGTTCTACTTTAAGAATACTCCGCCTATTTTCTCTATGGAAACGCATTATTTGAAAACATTAGGTAGCATATAAATAGGAACAAACATACAGCTAATATTCATCGAGTATATTAGGAAATATAACCTTGGAATGACTTCCTTCTTCCACTTCTTCACTTTGCATGCCTATATAATCCCTTTCATCTAGTTCATGTCATCAAACCCATTAAACTTTGAAAAGTAAAATCTTCAGTTAACAGCCGTTACCTGGTTTTTTTACAAAGCTGACAATGCCCATAAATAATTCTTGTTGAGAAAAACGATTCCCTCTCGGGTTAAATTTCAAGTCATTCACAGAAAAAGGTTGACAATTCAAGTCGCTTGATAAATGAAAAGGGGGAAAGAAGAAAATCAAGCACGCACGAGGTGTGTGTGAACAACAATTGAGACAAAATCAAAATTCGAGCACCTCGACTTGGACATCGACTCGCCCTGCAAGAATGCTCGTTGTCTAAGTCGGTCGTGAGAAAAGATTGAACTTTCATCGTCGAAACATAAACAACTACATGGCATGGCATTCTTGTCATCGACTCCACCAAGTCGCCTACGTAAATTTTGCCACAGAACGAACCGAGCAATGGGAAACAGCACAGGGAAGATAACAGAAATGGGACGCCGCAGAGAGAGAGAGAGACGAGGAGGAGAAGAAGAAGAAGAAGAAGAAGCTTACACAAATATGCAACCCTCGGATTGTCGTTTTCGACCTCGTTGGCCACGCGGAGGATCGGCACGATGGGGGCGATAGAAGAGGGCACCAGCTCGCTGTCGACGGCGGAGCTGTCCTCGTTCGGATGATCGACCATCATCGTCTTCTTCCTCGACAGCGACCGCGGCGGGCCGGAGCCCCGCTCCGGCTTGCTCCCGCTCGAGCTCGCCATCCGCGGCAGCCACGGCGGTTCCACACCCCCCCCCGCCCCTCCTCCTCTCTCTAGTATCGCCGGCGGCTCCGGCAGCAAGGAACTCGGGGTTTCTACCCGTGCCCCTCCCCGGCCAGCGTCCCGCGATCAGCAGCAGCAGCAGCAGCCGCCGTCCTCGTCGTCGCGGCGCGCAGCTTGTGCGGCTCTCGAAGAGTGAAGCGGACCGCACCAGTCGCCATCCTTTTCGCCGGCTATATATGCACGGAGAGAGAGAGATATACCTTGGGTGGCGAGCGGGGAAAAGGGGGAGCTTTGCTCTTGGCGCAAGAAAAGCATTAGAGGGAATGCGTGCGCGGGCGGGGAAGGAGGGACTGTTGGGTTTCAGTGGGGGGGGGGTCGCTTTTCGCTTTTTTCGCGGTCGGGGGCGATAAACTAACGGCGGCTTTCAGAGATTGAGCACTCGCTTTCGGAGAAAATATTAGGTGGGACTCGCATTCCACCGTGGCAAAAAACGAGTCCCTCAACGCGCGACACGTGTCTCCGGGCCCCACCCGATCAGACCTCCAATATTTTGAAAATATACCGCCTCTCTCCTCTCATCTCTCACACTCGCACGGAAAATTTGAAAAGCAAGACACACTCTCTCTCCTCTCTCTACCTCGCGCCCCCGCTCCCAAGTTCTCACTTCCCAGATCTGCACCCTCACTCTCCACTCACGCTCCCTTCCGACTCGCGCCTCCGTCGCCTCCGACGAACGAGGCCGACGCGGACGCCTCCGCCACGCCCTAGGCGACGCCGATGCCGACGCCGACGCCGACGCCTCCGCCTCGACTCAGATTCCGATTGTACCACTCGACGCCTCGCCCAAATTCTCTAGCCGACGCCTCCACCTCTCTGTACCTCTCGGCGCCGACGCGTCCGCCCTAGCCGACGCCAGCGCCGTCGCCCTAGCCGTAGCCGACGCCGATGCCTCCGTCCTCACCTCCGCCTCGACACGCTATGTTGTTCTCGCCGTCTCCGCCGACGCCCTAGCCGACGAAGCCTCGACTTGCTCTGTACCTCTCGACGCCGACGCCTCCGCCCTAGCCCTGGCTGACGCCTCCGCCTCGTCGCTCTGCAGCTGTCGCCGTCTCCGCCTCCGACGAACCACGTCCGCCTCCGACGAAGCCTGGAAAGGTAAATTTCAATGTGCGAGACAAGAGTGGCTAATCTCTGGACTACAACTGCTGTATTGTCTAAGCTTCCTTCTTTAGTGGAACTACGATTCCAGAAATGCTTATGTTGCCAGGACACTGGGCCGTGTGCTCCCTCTACAGTGAAAAGGCAAATCTTCTTGTTGATGAGGAAACTGGTTCAGTTCTACCGAACTATCCTTCCTACAAAGTTGTACAATCTGTTTCTCATGGCAGCACCACACACAAAGTTCTTGATGAAGTTGAGCAAGTAAGCAGCTTACTTCCTCTCATGCATTTGTCTATAGCCAATGAATTCTGGGGCAGAAATAATGGTTCGTTTAATGATACTGATGATAAATGTCAATCACTTTAAAAGAATGAATCTATTTTAACTATCATCTAGTACATGTTTGCGTACAAATGGAGAGGGAAGGCTGCAAAATGGGGTAAGACAGGGGTATGCTTTACATCAATATACCTATAGGATTTTGGGAAGTGGATTATTGTTTCTGTTTGTAGATGATGAAAGTGTTAGATTGATAACAGGGTTCTTTTGGCGGATTGTAGATCATTGACAAAGAATCGGTTTTTATGTGCGCTCAAAAGCAGAAGTTAAGGAATGGTAGTGCAACATTCAAAAAGTATGTCTCACATCATTGCTCACCTATATGCTATGAGAAATACTACAGAGAATATATGATTGTTTGTCTGCCTCATTTGGAAGTATTGGACAACCTTCCTGTCCATGAGGTGGACAAAGAAGTAGCAAAAAATGTCTTCTCGAGCCACTACGAGAACTTACCCTATGGGCGACAGCACAAAGAAAGTGTCATTGCAGTCCTACATCAACGTGAAATGGGAAAAGTGAGCTTCTACCACCCAAAATCAATTAAATTAAAGCATTCAGTTTCTCCTAGGACAGGCCAACATTTTTTCTCAAGATCTCTTAGTGCAGCAAAACTTGGATCGTCCTTGTGGCCTGTCATACAACCAGTTTCACAAATTAGCCATCTTATCAAAGAAGAAGGTACACAACTTCAACCAAGGCAGTTTGAGTACAATCCGTCAGACCCTTCTCTTATGGCTTTTGGAACTTTGGATGGCGAAATAATCATAACCAACCATGAAGGTGGAAGAATTGTCGGTTATGTCCCATCAACAGGAGTGGAAAATAGTATTTTGGGTCTCTGTTGGCTCAAGAAATATCCATCCAAGGTATCTACATTACTCGATCCTAAGGAGTAGCGAATGATATAGCATATATGAATTTATAAGCATTTGTTCCAACGTGTACAATTTAAAAGCATCAATCTGTATAAAGAAAAAGCAAACATATATTGGGATGCTGGTTAACTGCTCTCTTTAAGGCTTGCATAGCACAATTCATCTGGGACATATTCTTGAGGTAAAACATTGAACTTGAAGATGTGCTCTTTCTATACTGGTTTCATGTACAGTCAATAGTCATAGCCCACTCCTCTAAACTCTATCTGCTTAGCACTTGGCTTGGATGGATATGTGTAGATATAAAACAACCTTGTATTGACAAGGTTAGATATTTCATGTAGCAAGAGGTTTAATATTACTTCACAGCTTCTTAGTTTCATAGTACTCTTTTTCTTTCGTCATTTGATGAATTGTGGTGACTGATGGTCTTCTGTTTTTCGAACAAGTAGCTTATTGCAGGTTCTGACAATGGGTGGTTGAAGTTGTTTGACATCAACTGTATACCACCGAAAGTTCCAGACTTCTCATTCAGTTATGATGCCGTTACTTTTGATGATTTCAAGCAGTTGACCTCCGTACATGTTAATTCAATGGACGATAGGCTTCTTGTTAGTGGATACACAAGAAACATTGCTCTTTATGACATTGCCACTGGTGGACGCATGGAGTTGTTCAGGGATTTGCACTGCGAACCTATAAATGTTGCTAAATTTGCAAATCACTCTCCGTTCTTGTTTGCTACTTCATCATTCGACTGTGATGTCAAGATGTGGGATCTGAGAGAGACCCCGGTGCGACCTTGCTATACAGTTTCAAGCTCCAGAGAAAATGTAATGGTTTGCTTCTCCCCTGATGACCACTATCTACTGGTCTCCGCTGTTGATAACGAGGTATTTCACATAGACATGTCCCATTTTTTTGCGGTTTTTCATTTCTCAGCTGTTGACACCAATAAACATGTGGAATGGGCAGAGGATTTTTGCAATGAACAGACCAGACCCTTCTCATATCTAATATTTCATATAGCACAACAGACTGAAATTCTCGAGGTTGATACGCTTGAATCTTGTAAAGTCATTATTGCATACACTTTGCTGACATTACCCTTTTGATTAGGGTTGGTCCTAATCCTCAATAGCCCATTGAAGTTTTGATACGTTGCACATTTGTTTGCATGAATGTGCTTGATGGAGGTGTATGTTTTTGGTTCTTCAGGATTTTCAGGAGAATGTAGTGAAGATTGTGATGTTGGGTAAATTACAGTGTTTAAAACCTCTTGAAACCCCCACTGAGCCCCCTTTTCCAGCCCAAAAAAAAAAATTGAAATGGTTGAGTAGTTATCCTTAAGAATTATGAAGTTTTGGTGTCCTTTAACTCGATAGAAAAACAGCGGAGGCTAATTGTTGACTGCTACAGGTCAAGCAGCTTTTAGCTGGTGATGGAAGGATCCAAATGAAATTTGAGATAGCTTCAACTGGAAGTGCTCATAATTACACACGTTCATATTACATGAATGGAAGGGATTATGTCATCAGTGGAAGTTGTGATGAGCATGTAGTCCGCATCTGCTGTGCTCAAACTGGAAGGCGACTGAGGGATGTCTTCTTGGAGGTACACATCAATAATTGTTATAAGACTCCTTTGTATAAAAGGTTTGCAAGATATTGGAGTTCGTGTGCGCTAATCTATTCTTTGCAGGATGGGAACTCTGGAAATTCTATGTATGTGCAGTCTTTAAGAGGCGATCCCTTTAGGGTAAGTGTTCTCGTTGCGTAAGCTGTGTAAGAAGCACATTAACTTGTAGACTGAAAATGTTTCGCAATTCCTTTAAATAATAGCAATTGGTTCACCTATATTTGAGTCCTGCCACTAGTCTACGATGTCCAGCAATCACAAGGAACATGGGTTAGCAATGATAGAGAAACATTGTAAAAACAGTTTTGCTGACTGTGTCTTGTCCCCTAATATTTGCTATTAAACTTCTTGGAGAAAATTTTATGACACCTATATTTTTTTTTGGTCGGATTATGACACCTTCGCTTTCATCAATTTTTAATCCTAAGAGAAAGGACCCATCGAAATGGGACGGGATGTTCTAGCCCCTTTTTCAAGATGGTCGGATTTCTTTTTGTGTCAATAACTCCCAGAGTAAGAGAAAGAGCTCAAACCCATGTTGATTGCTCTTGTCGAGAGTGTTGCTCCCCTAGTCAACATGATTTCTCTATTAAACAAAGAATCAAGTAATATTTGGATGTCAATACTGTTGGCAATGTGGATAGGAGGAGTTTCAACAACAAGAAGCCCAAAGCCATACTTCTAGAAATATTCCTATATTACTTCCATAACCTAGTTTGTTATCCATACTAGTTGGATCCCCATAGGAATTGGACGGGTTCAACTTGAAGTACATTTGGTTATTAATTTGACTATGGTGATTTTAGACTTGAAGTCAATTTTCGTGTGCCAAAATTGAGTTTGAAACTATTAGTTTTATTATTATTTTTGAGTGGGGATACGTATGTTTTGTCCACTCGTATTGAGTAAATTGTCTGTAGGATCATGTGTATTTGTCAGTCCCATACAATGACAGATGATGGTTTGACCTCCTTTGTTGAAGGGATCGATTTCCTGAGATTCAAGAGTCCTAGATTGGCTTCTCAAAACAAAGGGGTCTATTTTTGTACATGAGGTGCCGTCTTCTTTTTCCCAGGACTCCTGTAGTTCTTAGGGGTTTGATTCTCTTGGAGGGCTCGAATTTCCACCTTGGATGGGCTGCCAAGGAGATTCAATTGTATGTAGGGGATGTCTGTCAGATTTCTCTGAATGCAGGTGGCGGCCATGAAATATTCCTATTCTTGTTTAGGTTTTTGAATGATTGGTGAAAAGATAGTTGCTAATTCTTATAGTTTGCTAAACTCTATCGAATATGCATTTGACAACCAAAGTTGGAATGATTTTCAGGGAACTCCTTTGACAGGGTTCATTGCAGGCTATGGCCTTTGCTAGACTGATTTTCTTGTTGTTTGATTATTCAACCATAGTTAAATTGGTTGCAAAGTAATTTGTCGGTCTCTACGACATGAACTTTGCACGTGGACGAGTTACTGTTTGATTTGCTTAGATGCTAATCATGTGCTTATTCCGTTACAGGACTTCCATTTCAGTGTTTTGGCAGCTTCGACACGGTCCAGCTCAAAGTGCAAGATCATGATGGTAATTATGGTGCTTGCTCACCGAGCAGCCTTAGCGCTTCCTTTTCTTTAAACCATATCACTTTTGGGAAAAGAAGAAATACATTTGACCTTTCATAGTAAAAGTTAAGTTGTGGTTCTTATGCAGGTCAATTTGCTTGCATCCATTGATCAAGTCAAAGATCATCCTTATAACCAAAGTTTTCGTCCTGCGTACAGTCTTGGAGGCTGATGTTTTATCGTACTTATCTGGAACCGCTAAAAACAACAAGAGTTCATGATAAGAATGTACAGTGAAGAATGCTTGTTGTATAGTGTCATTCTTGCTATTCTTGCTATATCACCCTGAAGGGAGCCAACGGTTTGCTTGGTTTTGATTGTGAAATTTTGGCACCATTGCTGTACATTCATTGAGAAGAGTTTAGAGTGTACAGGAGGTCAGGGTTTATTCAATTCTTCTTGTCGATTCACATTGCTCGCCTGGGGTATGGTGGGTGGTTGGTGGGCGTAACAAAAGCTATAGATGCTTATCGCCATCCACTGCTGCTTGTACTTGAATGCCCAAAATTAACACAGATAGAATCCTTTAGTGTGCATGTAAAGTTTACTGCATGTACATAGTTACAGTATCAATATTCAGCAGTTGTGCCAAAGTCAATTTGCTGGAATGCTCCTTGTAGTACTTTACAATGTGCGCTGGCTTTTTGTGGGATTTGGATGTTGATGTTCGGCATTGTGCTCATTCATTCTCTTGTTGGCTGAAAGATACGTGAGTCACTACATTAGTAACGGAACGAGTTTTTCTGTTTAAGCGGTAAGCTTTTATTCAGCTAGACCAAACAATTTGGTCAACAAGTGAACGATTGTTTTGATTGAGCGTTGCACCTTTTTGTTATGCGAAGTGAACTTTGAGGCACTCAGGTAGAGTTTTTCCGACCAAGAAAAAGAAAGTAGGGTTCATAATTGGCCATCAATCAAGAAAATGGGGTTAATTGAGTGACTTCTCTCACCAAATTAGACTGTAAGCATTCTCAGATGTTTCGGACAGGCCAAGAATAGAGTAATATACATTCTCGTGAGAAGGGATCATTTGAGCATATCGAAATACATATTATATTTACTTATGAATCCTTACATTGTTTCATTCTATTTGGAACTACAAATAAGCGTAATCAGACTTGCTTTTTAAATATCTCATTATTTGGGACGTTATTCAACTCTTTTAGCTTCTATTGAATTGAGAAATGGATTTGATCGTTCATATAGAAAATTTTCAAATGTCCACAACATCTCTATGGTTGAGGTTTTCCGTCTTTCGTTCCTTTCACTTGGCAAGTTTGTGTTGGAATTTGGTGGCTTTGTGTTGTTCATCCTCCATCCATATAAATAATTAGCCGAGCAAATCGATAGAGTATCAAGCTTCATATTTGTGGGTTCCAATTTCTTCCGAAACATCGTGTTCATTTTGGGGACAAAAACCATCTACCCCGCATCGATTGACAAACTGATGATCTTCCCCTCCCCCTTGCCTACCTTGTTATTAAGCATTACCCCACTCATGTGCTTCTGCCAAATTAAAATAAGCATACCAGACACATGATTTTCCTAGTTACGTTCTAGTTGCGCTCAGAGCGCTCAGAAAAAGAAATATAGTTCCATGGTATGTTCAAGATCTATGATCAAAATTGCATATATTTAGGGTATACTAGTGACAAATCAATTCAATACGCATTTAATGAAACAAGCAAAACATACTGGACACCAGCCATTTACACTTCTTTGGGATCCCTCCCTCCCTCTCTCTCTCTTTTCCTATGAATTCTAATTTTCTCCTCCTATCAAACAGTGACCGGCTGCATATGATGCCTTCGATGGTGAATCTGTTGAAGCTCCAAGCTCTTCAAAGCAACCCCACCTAGCCTCCTCTTCCACGGGCTGCCATCGCCTCCGCTGTTTCTGCTGCCTCCTTCTGCGGCCAGTTTGCTCACTTTCTTGATCACTGTACCCGGATTTGCTTGATGCTCTTTAGCTCTTCAATTCCATACTTTTGCGACTCAGCCTGTCCAATTTATAGAAATACAAAAAATATATAAAATATATGAGATATACAACTCAATATCTATGATCTCCGGAATTGACTTAATAAATGAACATGCAATATGCAAGATACACCTTTGCCTTCTGCTCCACACTGTGCTTTCCACAATAAGCCCGATGCTACAATTTGCCACCAACAGTCTTTACACTCATGAACAATCCAATATTTCGAGCACATGATGGATGAAATGTGCTCTGACAGTGACCATAATTGCACTGCAGGCCATAAGAGCCAGACTTAGTTTCATCTACTTAAAATGAACACAGAGTTCATATAATCAGAGAAAATACATTGCTTTAAGACATTAGAGAAAATAAACAGGCATGAATATGGGGTACATGTCTACAGAGACAAACAAAGCTATTAAGAAATTAATCTAGAAAACATAAAGTTTTGGATTCATTAGGGCATTACAGCAAGTTTTCAGTAAAATGAATTGGGTGAAATGCCAATCTTTGATGCCACATCTTTCACATTCACTTTTCCTCGATCAATCAACTGCAAATTGGCAAATACAAGGACAATCTCAATATTTACTATCGTTCATAAGAGGAGCATTTATAGGGCAGAGCAACATAACAATTAAAGCAACCTTTTTCAAAATAAGCACAAAGTTCAAGGAATCAGATGCATTGGCGTCTTCACAGTTACTCAAATGTATTAGCCTTACATAATCCCAGAACAAATGAATGTAGCAGTGCATAAGAATCTCGATGCCAATGCCATAGAAAAAAATGGCATAAATTCAATAAGCACAAAATGGCATAAAATCTCTAGCAAAGATGACAAATCATAGACCATTCACATTCTCAACTTCTTTATTGGGAAGGAAAGTATGAAGAGAAGCCATAAAGAAACTTGCAGATGGAACAAGATGTCCCACTACCTCTTCTGTGAAGCTATGGATGCCTCCACTATTCTCTGTTCTACAGTGACCATGAAATAAATGCATGGCAGATAACTAAAAAATTCGTGAGCAAGAAAATGAAAGTAAATTAGCAAGATTAAAAATCGAGCTCAGACCAATTTCAGCTTAGACACCAAGAGGCCATCGATTGTCCTAAGATGAATAAAGTCAAGTTCGAAAATCAACCCAGACGTAACATGTCACCGAAAGACCAGGAAACGAAATGAATCCATAGACAAAGTAGGATGACAGATCAACATGAATTCAAGAATTCCACTTTTAAAAGGCAAAAGATGTTCAAAATTTATGACAGCTTCGAATTTGAAAATTACAAAATAAATTGTATATATACCTATATATATATATATGAATGAAGATTCAGCACTCATAAGCATTCTCTATTTCATTTAAATAATCATCTCGACAGATATATGGATCAGCCGCCATATCTTCCTACTATGCAGAATGGCCTGGTGTGTATTGCTCAATTAATAAGGAGAAATGGAAGATCTCAAACTCTCTTAAGGGGTTAGCTGAACTCTCTTCTCAGAATAGCTAACCAGCCCCAATATAAATCACATAGTTAAAGAAACAAAAGGTATTATCTTAACTCCCCGATATTCTAGTGAACATCATGAGAAATAACAGGATAAGAAATATGGCTCCCTTTCTTTTTTACTTCTGGCAGGAGGACAACTCAAAAATTTCAGAGAGTACTAATGAAATCAGCAAGTTCTTGGCAAGAAAGTTAATTTGTTTATAAAGCAGAGATATTTCGGATAGCAATTCAAAAGTGCAGGATAAAGAAATCTCAGTTTAGATTGCCAAAAATTACTCATCTTTTTAATGTCTAGTCTACTTTAGATACTCTAAACCCCCTACTACTCAATAATATAGCTTCAATTACTTAAAAAGCTCTTAAAAGACCAAACACATCCATGCATGTGTCTGTCTATTAGCAAAGAGTTTTTTTTTTTTTGGGGGGGGGGGGCAGGGATAGGTAGATAAGTTTTGTGGCGCTTTTATCACTCTATAAATGATTGCGATTAACTTCCTTTAGATGAGATTAATCAAACATTGCTGCAACAAATAATATCCAAAAACACAACAAAGTTACCCTATCTCAACTAAATTGCTTTACATTCACATGTATCTACATGTTACTAGCTTTTAATTTATCTCGTATGAAACCAATCGGTACTTTATTACAGATCTTACTATCTTCAGCCAGAAAAACACCACAGCTTTTCATATCAGAACTTAGAAGCCACAGCAGAAGTCCCAATTATGCTAAGCCAGACAGAACGCAAATTCAAAATACCAATGTTTACAGAACCATTCTTCATATACACAATAAGTAAGAAAATTTTCAGTCACTCTAACTCATTATATTCCACTGTCCCAAAGGAGAGAGATTCTAGGCATGCTGAAAGCATTTAAACAACCATCTAAAAACTTATCCAAATTTGATTTGCTCATCCAAAAATAGTTTTAATGACAACGGGACAGTGATGGATGGACTAGATCAAACTTCGGTAAGCAGAGGACTCGCTATTGCAAAATTTTTTTTACCTGGAACATGTCCAAAATAACTTCCAGCCCACCAAACTCACGCACAGCACTAGCTATTGCAAACTCATCCGAGAGAACCTTGTGCGACTCCACTTACATTCACTAACTAATATTGATATAAAGAGAAATTAAGCTTGTGCAAAACAGCGAACAGAGAAATAGAAGGCCTTTGAAGTACCGGCAAGAGAGAGAATGCCAGAGGAGGTTGTGGTTGGCCATCCAGTCGTAGAGGACTTGGACGAGGGACTTCCGCCGACTGACCGAATGAGAAAGACAAAAAAGTGCTTAGTTTCGTTGGAAAAACCAACGCAAATATCATATTTACTTTCTCTCGCCCTATAAGAGGTTTAAGTTTGGGCACATAGAACCATCGACCACTCCAAATAACCACAAATTCAGCCTTTCTGAGTATGATATGCATGCATTATCATAAGAGGAATACTGAAGTGCACACATGTCGCTATCATTCATCACAATGTCAAATGTGAGAAGAAAACTTTCCATCAAGGGTTTTTCTTGCATAAATTTTATCGTGAATCACTCAATTTTTAAGTTCCTAATAGTATAATTCTAGAAGGTTCTGTCAGCAGCTCCACCATGTTCTGAGTTTCAGACAATGAAAACCAGCCTCTTCAAGTAACTTTCAGTAAATTAAGCACAACAGTGGAGTTATGTGCATGGATATATAGTCACGTCACACATTCTCGGCTTATAGGCTTGAATAAGAAAGAGAGGGACAGAGTGACAGGGGAAAGGAATGTGTAGAGAATTCACTGCATTGTCAAGGTTCGAATCCTCAATTCCTTTCTTCTCAATCATCATTTTGTTTGATGTCATTGTAAGTAGGATAGCTCCTTACTATTTGGTAATTGCATCGAATATCAAGAGAATAACAACTGCAGCCCAAACAAAAAATCTGGAGTGAAACAATTTTAGCCAAATGGTTAAGTAATAGTAGAATGTTTTTGTACGGTATATCTGCAATACTTGCTGACCTTGTATTTTTATGCCAGGCTCTGAACATAATCTCCCTCACACATTTCAAGCTGTACAAATGCATTAACAATCTATCTAATGAACAAGACACAAAAGTTAAGACCAAAGGCATTAGTTCGTCGAGAAATCCAAGTGTCTCTTGATATGTTCCTCACAATCTGATTCGTCCACGTTCTTCCCCCAACCAATGAAGAGGTCTTGGAGGAATTGCCAAGTGAAAATTTTGTCCATTAAGCAAAAGGGAGGCAAAGACCAAGAATTTTCGTCGATGAATATAGAAGGAAAAATATAATAAACTCAGTTGCTTTTCCTAGAAAGCAAGTTTAAGCTATTACCATCAGCTTAGTTGCAAATCCGCCTTCATAATTTCTCGAAGGTGGAACACCTTCCATCACTCCAGGAACCGGATTATAAGAATCACTGTCATGCATAGAAATGCAGTCACCAAAAGGATAGCCACAAAGAAAATTCATAAGATACATGATAAAAGAGTTTATAAGAACACCTAATGAAACAGCACAAAGGCATTTCACAAGATAATAACTTTCAGACTATGATACCTATAATTGAACTTAGCTGGCTGCATGAAAGCGCTCGAATGAGCCATTTTACTTTTTTATAGTTCTTATAAACCACAAACTTAAG
This sequence comes from Syzygium syzygioides, assembly GCA_031216285.1. Taxonomy (NCBI): domain Eukaryota; kingdom Viridiplantae; phylum Streptophyta; class Magnoliopsida; order Myrtales; family Myrtaceae; genus Syzygium; species Syzygium syzygioides. The sequence goes on from CM062242.1 coordinate 21,671,066, forward strand.
TATATTACATTCCTACCAAACTAAGACTGGTTTAATCTCATAATAGCAGAATACTACAGACGATAAGGGGCCTCATAATATTGTAGGTAGATGTTGAGCAAGCCTGCTGGATCACCCAATTCTAATGAGAATTGTAAGCAGATGACTGCACTTGAACTCCAGCAGATGGAAACAACGGATATTTGCAATCATAGAACAAAAGTTCAACATCAGCACAAAAGTCTTACTCGCTCTACCCCCATGAATTTGAAAAAAGTTGTTAATGAAAATATGCGAAAGGAAAAAAGACATCACGATCTGGAATGAAACTTTCAATCTGTTACCTGACCTGTAAGCATATGGGTATCTACAGCAAGCCTTGATGCAACTGGCCTTGGTGTACATGCATGCCAAGTCTGAAAAAGTCCAAATACCAAAATTGCTTAAGACTTTAAGATTTACAAACTTGTACTTTTAGTTGCTTTCTCACACCTTTGGAACTCCAGCCACAGAATGGTGTCATGCAATTACATATAAATTAACAAGCAAATTTCATGATCTATTTGGGCCAGAGGATCAAATCACGGTATAGCTACAACTTCAAGTTCTGTTGACACTTAAATCATGAAATTTCATTCTGGCCATTTGCTTCAAATTCATAAAGCAAACATAAACATAGAAAAAATGTTCTCCAATCAAATCTGAAATTGAATTCAGTCGTTCATATTCCCCTGTTTCCAGATTACATGAGATGAAAAAGCGAAGAACTCCAATGGTCGTTTGTGAGGGATGCTGATTATCTTCCCAAAGGCTAAAGACCATCTTGACTGTAATGCCAAGCCGAATCAGATTTGATCACCACGAAAGGTACATGAACAGTGTCCCAGCAGAGAAAGAGCAAGAGAGACCGAGAGAAAGGGGTAAAAAATAACGAAAGCAAAGAATGTCGTGCCTTATGGATCGTGAATACACTCGCTGATAAGACCCCGCTCGTCGGAGGCGACAGACATCGCTTGTGCGAGGCGGCGGACCTCGGGCGTCGGGGGCTAGGGCGGAGGCGGAGGCTAGGGCGTCGCTCGTCGGAGGCGGCGTCGGCGTCGGCGCGAGGAGACAGACCTCGCTCGTCAAAGGCTAGGGGTCGGCGTTGGCGCGAGGAGACGGACCTCGCTCGTCGGAGGCAGCGGACCTCCCTCGTGGGAGGCGACGGCTCGTGGGCAACAGCGGACCTCGCTCGTCGTAGGCGGCGTCGGCGTCGGCGCGAGGAGACAGACCTCGCTCGTCGGAGATAGTGGACCTCGTTCGTGGGAGGCGACGGACGTCGCTCGTGGGCAATGGCGAACCTCGCTCGTCGGAGGTGTCAGAGGCTAGGGCGGAGGCGGAGGCTAGGGCGTCACTCGCCGGAGGCGGCGTCGGCGTCGGCGTCGGCGCCGGCGCGAGGAGACGGACCTCGCTCGTCGGAGGTAGCGGACCTCGTTCGTGGATGGGGTGCCTAAGCGGGTGAGGGAGACGGAGCGCAGAGTAGAGAGAAGATGGGAAGCGCGAAAGAGAGAGAGAGTGTGTGAAGAGCAGATGGGAGCGCGAAAGAGAGAGAGGGAGTGTGGAGAGAGAGGGCTGTTTTTCAAAAATTTTCGCCCAGCTTCGGCTCAGCTCAGCTCAGCTCAGCTCAGTGGTGTGGGAGCGGAGTCTTCCTGACATGTGGGCCCTCTCGGACACGTGTCTCCATTTCAGACTTGGTATTTTTCCACGGTGGAACCCCTAGAGGTACCCAATATTTTCTCGATGGGGGGAGGCGAGATGCGAGGGGACGCGGCCCCCCGGCGGCGGCTTTTTGCTTTGTGGCTTTTGTCAGGGTGCGGGAAGGAATGCCGCGGGCTCTTTTTTGCTTTGTCGCGCGCCAAAGTGCGAACGAGGGAAGCAAGCGAGCTGCTTTTTCTCCCCCACCCCCCTAACTTCGAAACTTTTTCGGTTATGTGCGGTTTGTTTTTTGTCGTCTCGCTCTTCCTTCCTTTGCTTCCTTCTAGTCTTGGGCTCTCTTCGTGTGTTGGGGTTTGGTTTGGGCCTGGGCAGTGGATTTTAGAGCGCCTCGAGGCCCCTTTTGTCCTCGGCAAGAAGGAAAAGGATAGGAAAATGACCTTAGCAGAACTCATTCAATTCATAATACGGTAGTTGGGGAAAATGACGTAAACGGTCCTTAAACTTTGGCCCGATGTGTAATTTTCGCCCCCGAACTTTTAATTTGTTCGATGCGGTCCCTGAACTGTAACATGATGTGCAATTTTTCGGCCCTGAACTTATAATTTGTTCAATGCGGTCCCTGAAATTTTGGTAAATGTTTAAAGTTATGCTCCCATCAATTCAAGTTAACGGAATTTGCAGATTTGGCTTTCGATCCGGTACGTTTGAACGGTGGACAAAAAAGAAAGTTTCGCATGGATTGTCCACGTAAGATATTCAACTAGAAATAGAATATAACAGATCATTTTAAGCTGTTCGATTCGAAAAATTGATTATTTAAGTTGTTTGATGAAGTGGATTATTATATCGTGATTTGAGTTGAATATCTTACGTGGATAATCCATGTATAAAGTTGTTTTTTTTCTGTCAACCGTTCAAACTTACCGAATTGAAAGTCAAATTAGCAAATTCTTTGAACTTGAATTAAAAGAAAAATAACATTGAATATTATGAACTAGATTGAACATTTATTAAGAGTTCAAGGACCACATTGAACAAATTAAAAAGTTTGGAAACAATATTGCACGTTGGGTCAAAGTTTAGGAATCAATTATATAATTATTTCTACATAGTTCGACTTAAGAACTAGGTCTCTTGTCATGCTAATTATTCAATGACAACCGAATGAGGAGTTGCTGCAATCGATGAGATTAATCTGGTGGTCTAAGAAACTCGGACATCCACATCATAATGAAAAACGCACCCCCTGCACCGTATCATGTGGTAGCATTTGCCAATCAAAGAACGAGAACTAAATTTCTCCACCGCATGTTGTAGGGGTGATTAGTTTCAAAATGAGTAGGTTCCAAACCTAGACCCTTGAACCTATCGGTAGATTTTCAAATTTTGACCTTAGAAAAATCGACTCTGTTGACCCTAAAACCAACTTGGAATCGAACTGACTAGTTTTAGGACTACCCAGATAAAATTCTTTTTTTTTTTGGTCAGATGGGACTCCCCCAGAATTGGCCAGGGCTTTTTTTTTTCTCTCGTTTTATTATATATGTAGTTTGCATGTGTCAAACACGAATATGATTCTTTCTTTTGGAGGATAACATGTCAAACAAATTCAATTTCAATGTATATTTTCTGTCTTAAAAAAAGAGTAAAATTACTTATAATTAAAGGTAAACCGGTTTGATTCTAGGTTCTTTTCTTGAACCGACCTGGCAGGTTCCTGGTTCTCACGTACACCCGGCCGGCTTAAAGTACAAAATTTTGAAACTGAACCGGTCAAGGCCAATTCCTGGGTTCAAGCAGCCTTATTGCTCATCCCTGGCGTGGTGCGCCATTATCGAATTTGATTGCTGGCGTAGCTTGAAGATGAATGCGGGTCCAGACTCCAAACCTCGGATGTCTTCCAAAGAAGCCAACGGTTGTGCATATTTATTAGGCTTTTAAAGTGAATTGTTTTTCGACCAAAAAAAAAAAAAGTGAATTGTTTGGTATTGGAAATGCCATTACTGCTGGCGGACCGCATTTTCCAACGCTGTCGGCTTGTTCGGACAATGCTCAATTGATGCTACGATCACCACGATCTCGCTAATCACATTGTCTACTCGGATCCTGTGGTGTTTGCTATTGCCCTGCCCCATTTACGGTCCAAGTTTACATGTTGGGCACTACACAATTACAACACACCAATTGAAAGTGACCCCGCGAGTTCTCTGTGGCAACTTTACCGTTTTTTCTCCAATCTCCAAACCAAATGCTAAGCCGAATGTCTGAGGACAGACTGTCCTCGTTCGTCAGTTGCACAGTGCCTCGGCTATCGACCCACTGTATCCCCCAGAGGGGGGAAAAAGAGCACTGATCAATTCGTCTTCAATTTGGAACACCAACAATTACCAAAGCTGATGGCATGTGCTTCCAATGCAGAGGTCTTCCATCCGCAACTGTGTTTAAGTAGCGACAGTGCCATTACCAAACTAGCAGGCCTTGCATTAGATTTGAGAGAATCTGTCTAAAGAAAAGTTGTTCCGTAGTAACAGGTCGTCTCTTTTGACCAGCCCAGATCCAGACTGCAGACTGATGTCACGCCACATTAGCCCAACATCCTCCGAAACATGTTTTTTTCCCTCGAGTCTTGATAAAGTGTCGTAATCCACGACACCTCGTGAATGTCTGATAATTTGGTCACAGGCACTTTCTCAAAACTAGGTAAGAGAGAAATATTCTCTTACTTTGAATTTGAATAGCACAGAATGCAGGACTGACTCACAAGCAAACTTCTTTTTTTTCTTTTTGAGGGAAAAGTGGAAAATCACATTCGAGAAAAAGGGAGATTCTTTCCTCCAACGTTACTATATACACATGTATCTCCGATGTAATCATTAAAGGAGGGGGGTCGTTTTCGGATTCTCAAGAGTTGGAGAACCGTCCCGAATATGTTTGGTCTTGACACTCAGCATCAAAGCCAGAATCATGGCAGAACCCCCATTCTTGGTCCACTGGCATTTCCTTCTCGGAATTTGTCAAAGCAATGCAGAAGCGAACATCATGCCCACGTGGAACTTCCTCCTCGAGGCTGTGGAATGCGGTCAACTAATCTCCTACGTCCTGAAAGCAATGTGGAAGAGGAAAACATCAAGCAGAGGCTTTGAGCATCAATATTCTCACGCTGGAAAAACATCTTCAAAGGGTTACTAATGCAATGCTGTTCCCTAATAAGAAAATGACGTGCAAATTGACAATGTTATACTATGGCTGTATAAACTGACTTGCAGGACCAAAAACAAGTGTATTTGCACGAAGAGAGCATCAAAGAGGAATATTATGAGCTCAAAATAAGGGGGAAGCCCTCTCCTGGACTAAGGAGGAAAACACTGCAATTGAAATGTATACCCAATGGAATTTGACAAATTTTCAACCCCCAAGGCATTCTTAAGAAATACAGAATGCAAATACGTACTGTGAAGAAGACATGCATGAGGTGTTTTTAAAGAGATATTGCGAGCATAGCAACAATATAATTTTCATACTGTTGAGCTTCATATATGAGTACATTAAGAACCTCAAAGGAATAATTGACAGAGGTGGAGCACCTATTAACTGGAAGGGGGGAGAAGAAGTCCAGGTGGAGTACTGCATATGCCTCATGTTTGAAACTATCTTAAGAGACTCGCAAAAAGAACAGTTACTCAGGAAACCTGATGGACTAGCAAGCAACCTGGTTTCTTGAGCTAGTTGCAGCAGCCCACTGATTGGAAAGACGTGCACCTGTTGGACCATAACTTATAAATGTTACTGTTGCATGATCCCCTTGAGTATTTGATGTGATTGGACGCGGCAATTCTCTCATCACCCATAAGAGAAAGGCTGATGGCACTGATGAACCTGGAAACAACCCATAACATCTACTCAACTCAGCCCAGACACTGGCATCAAAGGAAACATTCAGTCTCCAGAAAAATTCAAACAAGGAAAATCAATCACAGTCCATCAGCCAGATTCTTAAACTAGCAGAATATAAAATAAAACAACGGGGAAGAACGAAGACAATGCAACTGTTAGTCCACAACTTAATACTATGCATTCCCCAAGTAACGCTTAACCAATTCTTGGTTTAACATAGCACCTCACTCCGAGCATGGGAAAGTAAAAATAAATTTGTTTTAAGTGATCAATCTGGCCTGCTTTTTGTATCCGGAAACTTCAAAGTAAACTTTTCCTCATTTCCCCCAATTTTCATTCATGCACACCAAAAAATTCTAGCCCCCACCCCCACAATCCCCTCAGGGCCACAAACACACAAGAGAGAGAACTTATACAGGTTGCGTAAAAATTTTGGTGCCTTGATTTTATTTCGAGTTATTGAGAGAAAACAAGCCAATATTATCTTAATTTACCTCAAGCACAGTTGAATTTATCAGGAATAATTCTGATGCTTCCACCAACAACTATATATCTTTCCCCAGGGGAAAAAACATTACATAGGCACCAATTTATCATAAATATTAAACAAAATCATATCCTATAAATGCAGGATAGACTTTACTTTCCTAGCAAAAATTGGAAAAGATAGACTTTACGACAGAGGAAACAAATTATATTTTCCTGATGCTGGTGTAGATTGTACAAGAGTCATAACAGTTTATGCATTGTATCATCTATTCTCAGGCATCTCTTAACAGGTAGGCAGGTTAACATAAGGGCATCAAATGTTGTACCTATAAAAAAGTAAACAATCAAAAGAAGTGGTGGCTCTACTCCTTTAATATCCCAGAGGCGCAAATTATAGAATAGCTGCAATATAATGGTGCACTGAAGTTAGGAAGCCCAGGTGAGAGAACCAATAAGAAAATTTACGTACAAGCTTAATACATACTGGAGTTTCTGTAGATAAAGCTACTGAAGCACTCGATGTAAAAGACATCATGCAGACGGCTGCCAAACCAGCCACCTGCATCCATTGACAATATTTCAGAAAAAGTTAAAAGACAGGACAGAGGATAATCTGAGCACGAGTGAAGATATAGCAGCCACAATACTAAATTAGAAAACCAAGAGAGAGCAGAAGTGCAAAGCATATGCTCACCATGAAATGGGTGCCCTATCCAACAGAAAGCACTTGAGAGGAAGAAAAGTGTGATGGACTAGTAACTTACCTTCCACATATCACATGAAGCACTCTCGGATCGTACTTTCCTCAACTTTAAGAACAAAGTGATACCTGAAATATAAATAGAGCATTGACACAAAAAGGTATAGATCTCACGATACTGAAACAGTTAATCTTGAATTTAAGCAAGCTATACCCAAAATATGCAAACAAAATGGGTGCACTTGACACAAGTGGAATGCTCCCAAAATATCCAAGATACAACTTAAACCACTACCTCGTAGGGCAAAAAAGAGGTATAGTTTCATGAGTATTTTAAGAATTTTTCTTATCTAACTGATCAGCATTTAATAGATTATCTAACTCTGAGTAATCTTAGTTATTAATGGCAAACAAGGGCAAGCATACACTGGTGGAAGTAGTTACAGCAACCAAAAAAAGAGTAGAGGTTTAGGCTATCGTAATCATAAAAATATGTCCAAAAACATACGACTCACTTGATGACAACAGATGTGTTTGACATGAGGAATGGTTTAGATTAGTGCCATATCCCACGCTCTTTTATTCTTTTGTCTTCACTTTCTATTAAGCAATAAATACGAGGTGAATAGTTAGCGCAATGTTTACCTGTAGTAGAAGCTGTAATGTCCTGTAGCTTCTTCTACTAGCAAATGTCTGCTTTAAATTTTCTAACTAAGAGCATTAAAACAACGCTTATGAGAGAAATTTACTGGTAGATGATTAAGCATGGTTTCTTGTTATTCTAACTACTTGATGAATAATCATTACCCCAATCCTGAAGCAGGAGACCAAGAGAACCAGTCTAATATTGACCTGACACCAAGGCTTCTTCAAGTGCCTATAGTAGCCTATTACTTACCATCAACCATGAGCAAATGCCCTATTTTAGTTTATACAAAATGATTTCTAGAAATGGTTCATATCAGAGGAGAGAAACAGTAGCTAGGTAATGCGAAAAGTGCATAGAAGTCAGAGGAAATTGTTGCTGTCGTACATGCATGAATAGCCCATAGTACTCGATAAAGTCAAGTTGCTTTTGTTCAATAGCTTTTAGAAAGTTCCGCAAGTGCCATCAGTCCAAATATAGTCCCATTCTCTAAATAAGATTGAAGTCAGGAAGTAGTGCATATTTGATCACTCTTGTCTCCAACAGGAAGAAAATGATTAATAAAAAGACCATTTATTTATCGCTTCTCATATGGCATAAATTAGAAGAATAAAGAACTTAGATAGACAATTTAAGTAAGCTTCACCAGAAAATTGGTGTCTCACCATAGCATACTATAGCTCCCCCAAGTAAGAGAAATGCTACTGCAATAAGCCGTGCATAGATCTGCATGACAATTGCAAGTACTAACTATAAAAAAATAGCAACAAAGCATTTGTTTACAATAAAAAGTTACTTGAGAGGAAGCCAAATTAAGTAACTCTATTTTTCTGTTCTCCTAATAATCAGCTAGTGATCCCCAGTAGGAGACCACTCCTCCCATAAACCCCCAGAGAACAGGCAATGAACATCCCCCCCCCCCCCAAACAAAACATCAACGGAACACATTTTCGTGCAGACTGCAGGGCTAGCAAAGAAGTACCACCTTGTTAAGTAACTAACTAGTAGGATGCAAAAAAATTTTCAATTGTCCAATCGATCCTAAAGCTATCGTAAGGATGCCAATTAAATTCTAAACTTTCCAATTTTGCAAATTTAGTCCCAAACCTTTGCACAAAAATGTAGTCCTTCTGACCAATTTTCACCGCATATCGTTGGTATGGCGGTGTGCCCTGTAGGACACCCAACGATGATTGAACCACCATTTCAGCGATTTCCGGTGAAAATTGACTAGAAGGACTACATTGAAATTCGGCAAAAAAGTTTAGGACTGAATTGGCAAAATTGAAAATTTTAAGACTAAATTGGCATCCGTACAATAGGTTTAGGACTGATTGGGTAATTTTCCTCTTACCCGGAAGGGAGAGGGGGGGGGGAGGAACGGGAGGGAAATAGAAGAGAACATCCTATAGCTTACCATACCTGAGCAATTGACACAGAATCAATAGGATTGTTCCCATTGCCAATCCATAGAACGCTATCATTAGGACAAATACTAGCATAATAACCTGAGGAAGGCAGATCCAAGTAAGGTGATATCCAATCAACAGAAAAATGAAGATTCAGAGTAGACAACAAACATTAATTGATAAAGATTTTTTGTTTGTAAATCCATTTTCAGAAGAAGCTAAAGCAGAAATACAATGGTACTGTATCCTGATTTGAGTAATTACTTGAAATGGGACTTTTTCATACCGCAGCAACAAATTTTTGCCGGCCTTCAACTTCTATATTTCTGAATGAGCAACATTTGCACCCATTTCCCTCATCTGATCGATCCTGTCTGATCATTGAATTTGCCAACAACGCCTGCTGCATATTATGCCCTTCATTATCTTCACCATCACCTTCATCCTTTGCCTGATGGCAAAAGTCGACCCTAAAAATCATTGCCCGTAGAAGCATATGCATAACAAACAAATTATTACTGAATCAGTTAGAGAGACATAGGTGTATGTGCAGGGAATCTTACTACTTTATTTCAGGTTTCCTTCCAAACGGACATGCTTAAATTGCGCTTTAAAAGGTGGCAAAAGTAAATTAGAGTGTTCTTTTTTCTAGGCACAAAGGAATTTGACCATGATATACTTAAGCCAAAAGGCCATCCCAACTTTCTAAGGATTGATATTAAGATCTATATTTATCAAAAAGCTTTTACCAAGAACATTTTGACAGATAGAGAGCAAAGTGAAGTTTAGACACAAAATTGAAAAGTATTACTTGGATATCCCTCCACCTTGCACATATGACAAGAATAACTAGAGAGGCAAAAACATTCTGCAAAGACACATAGGAAAGATCTGCATAGACCACAAGTACGAACTTATTCTAACAACATATAAGGCTTAATGTGTCTTCGTATATCGTATTTGCGTTGGAGATGTCTAATCATACCGACAAATCCAGTCATCAATAAATCAAGTGTAGAACAAACATCCTGACACCCTAATGCGATAACAAGATTATCTATATCAAAGTTTCTGGCATTAAACAGTGAGACATATCATAAAAACTTGAATCTTTCTGGCCTAAGCATCTAAAGATACTGAGAAACTCACCAGAAAGACAGAAGCAGAAGAAATGCTGCTAGAAATAGAATGCTTGGATAGGCTGCAGCATTATTTACACTGTTAAGATGAATGAAAACATCAAGAGAACCTCTGAAAGAGCGCCAGAGGTTATGAATTAAAGCTAGAAAATCATACCCATGAAAATAAATCCACACATACGGGACCAGCAGTACCATCCCTCACAGCTCGCAACTACCGTAAGCACAAAAAACACGAAATAACCTGCCAAAAGCCATGACAAGCTACAATTAAAAGTTAAAACATTATCTTCTTTGATACTGCAGATAAAGAATTCACAGTAGGTACATCTTCAAGTTATTATCTGAAGCAAAAGAATTCCAATTAGCAAGTGTCCTGTTCTACTGAACCCAGCCAAACTAGCTAACATACAAATAGATAGGATCAGGAAAAGGAAGCTATAGAAAGCAGTCGCCTCAATGGTCAACTGCTTATAGGCTATTTTCCAATTCGTTAACAAAAAAAAGGGGCCTCGTAGGTAGGACAACTGCTCAGTATTTGTAACCATGACCATGAAATTCCTTCTAGAGAAATTGAAAAGCACAGGTCCTAATCGGCTTGTTTTCATTCAACAGGAGGCCCTTCCATAAGAGGACCCAGAAGTGCCAGAGGACACGCTCAAGGGATTTGTGTCATATATTGACCCAGACCTACAAAGCACGCCGGGCAAGCAAGCCATGGTCAAGTGACTGAAGCGGGTGTCCATGGCAAAAGTTCTAAGCAATGTAGGCCCGAGGTGAATAGGAGTGTCAAGGGATGCCAACCAATTAATATTAATCACACGTCTTCTCTAATGCATGAAAGAATCAAAAGAAAAGATTAGGGTTGGTATTGGCAACAATATACGGTAGATCTGCATTGTTTCTATGACAAGCCAACAAATAAAGGAGAATAAAAGGATGTTTATCCTAAATATCCACATAAAAAAGAATTCATTCTCCACACATTAACCAGCTCTGTAAAGGTAGTTAAATACAAATATATGCATATGTATGGCAATAGAGTACTGCCGGGTGTTGATTATACACTAATTTTTTCGCACAAGTTGATGATTGTAGCATGAAACATAATTCCAGGTGCCAGTTGATATCCAAATATTCTACACTAGCTGATTGATTACAAAGTGAAATTCCATCGAGGAACATGATTGGACTCAAAAGTTGAATTACACTTCTTGCCAGAATTCAGTCATATTGGACAGCAGAATTGGGTGCCCAATTGGTTTTCTGTGCAGTAATGTTGGTATTTTTGCAACACAAACAATGAGTGGACTTACCCAAGTTGGATGACCCAATCATCAGGTGAAGTACCTGCAAAGAACAACTTTCCCTCTGATACAGCCCAGTACAGAAAATGAAAATAGCAAGTCCCGTACTGACATATAGATTCCATAATACAACAGTATTTGCGATGCAAAAAAGAAGTACAACTAACAGTAAAACTTAAGAGTAGCACAACGACCAAACTCCTACACTGTTCGGCAAGTATGGCAGGTCCATTGGAGCTTCTAGCCCTAGAGATATTGGGAAGTGATATAAACTAACACTTACTTTCTGACGAGTCCATCCAGCTTCCTGATCTCGTAGATGAATCCGCACGACCTGGCAATAAAGCATGTGTCACATGCCAAACAGGCTCAGGGAGAGAAGAGAGAGAGGTACAGGGATACAACCAATTCTGAGATCAGCACGTGTAAATTTAGCAAAAGCACATGTTGCAAGTTTATCCTGGATAATATCTATCCATCTATTCGTCATGAATATATCACTTTATCTGATTCTATTTGTACTTTCTTAGGTGACACTACAAAAAAACTGCATTTTAGCGACGACAATTAGCGACGAAAAAGCGCAAATTTTCGTCGCTATAATTTTTTAGCGACGACTTTTGCGACGAACCAAATTTCGTTGCGAAAAACCATGTCGCTAAAATTAGCGACGAAACAAATGGCAATTCGTCGCTAATTAGCGACAAATTGTCTCGTCGCTAACAAATCTGTCGCAAAACTCAGATATCGCAACTTAGCGACTAGACAAACCATTAGTCGCCATTTCGCGACGAACTACACCTGGCGTCGCTAATATTTTAGCGACTACAAGAGTATGATCGTCGCAAATTTTTGCGACGATATTTTTCTTGTAGTCGCAAAAATGTCCAGCATGCATGGAACTCAGTATCGCATATTTAGCGACAACAATGTCTACTGCCGTCACCAATTAGCGATAACTCTATCCCCCGTCGCTAATGACGTCCCGAATGCATATTATAGCTCTCGGCCACTTTTAGCGACAACACTGTCATCTACCGTCACTTTTGGCGACGACAATGTGTTCTTCCGTTACTAATTAGCGACGATTAGATTGTCCGTCGCTAACGTTGTCCCCGAATGCAAAATGGTATCACTCGGCCACTTTAGCGACAAGGTAGTCGCCGATTCGTCGCCATGTAGCGACAAAGGCTAATGGTCGTCGCTAAACAGCGACGATTAGATTGTCCGTCGCTAACTTTGTCCCGAATGCAATATTGTATCACTCGGCCACTTTAGCGACAAGGTAGTCGCCGATTCGTCGCCATTTAGCGACAAAGGCTAATGTTCGTCGCTAAACAGCGACGATTAGATTGTCCGTCGCTAACGTTGTCCCGAATGCAATATAGTATCACTCGGCCACTTTAGCAACAAGGTAGTCGCCGATTTGTCGCCATTTAGCGACAAAGCTAATGGTCGTCGCTAAACAGCGACGATTAGATTGTCCGTCGCTAACATTGTCCCGAATGCAAAATGGTATCACTCGGCCACTTTAGCGACAAGGTAGTCGCCGATTCGTCGCCATTTAGCGACAAAGGCTAATGTTCGTCGCTAAATCGTCCAGAATAGCGACGATAGTAGATCGTTGCGTCGCTAAAGCTGTTTGAACGATTAATATTTATTTTTTGTTTTTTGTTCAGTTCTACCTGATAAGTCATAACATTCAACGCATAACGAAATATAGAAGCAAAAAGTAAATATCTAAGAAAAGTACCCATATCAAAAAGGTTCAGCAAATGTATCTAAACAATTATCATTCGTACATATCAAAAATGTTCAGCAAATGTATCTACTCTTCATGGTCTTCATCGGGTGGGGGTGCCGGTGGAAGTCCAGTCTGCTCGGCTGCTTCATCCTCATCGTCTTGCTGCGAATGCTGACCCTGCTGTTGTCTCAATAGCATACTCAATTGTTGTTGCATGAGGCGCATTGCCTCATCTCTGGCATCTATGGCATCTAGTCTCTCCTCCATCTTCTTCATTTTTTCGTCTTTCTCTGCAAGTAGATTCTCGAGGTTTTCCACTTTTTTTTCCAGCTCACTCTCTCTTGCGCTGCGCCTTGAACTCGTTCCAGCAGAAGATGTGCCTACCGACTTCATGCTGTCCCGGGCTAACGACCCCAACCCGTACACCTTCCCTTTCTTCACTGCTGCAGATGCCTGCCACCACAGCTTCTCTTACTCGGCCTGCGACATTTTAATCGAGGGCGACGTCCCTTCTGTACCCTCGCCGCTGCCACTACCCCCGACACCCGCCGTAGATGCAAGCATTTCATCAAATTTTTCCTACGTACAGACTTTAAAAGTTACTAGGCATGCATCACAATCAACTAATCTGCTATAAAATCATCAAGTTCGAACATACCTTAACGGCCTTCGCCGTGCCACTGACGAATGATTTGTCCTTTCTCATGAAGGTCCGCTCATACGTTTGTGAGAAGCTGGGCGGCGTTCCCAACACCTTCGCCTAACATACAAAACGGACTTCCAACTAGTCATACAATCTATTAACGGAATAAATTGACAATCTGACAATACTTACCATCTTCCTTTTGTGCTCCGCAACTGTGATGGAGCCGCCGGCATACGTCCCAATCCCAGATTCTCTGGAACTGGAAGTTCGATTAACTTTATTCCTCTCGCTGGCGCGCTTATGCTCCTCACTAGCCCACTTTCTATGGATTTCCCCCCATGACTGATCGTCCATCCAAGCCGGCTGCCTCTGAGTGGTTTTCGCCTTGTTCATCACATTTCGCATGTGATCGCCGGCCTTCTTGTTTAAAATTCTTCTAACCTCGCTATCCATAGATCTGTCCCAATAGTACTTGCGCTGCAAAAAAAAAAACGCTAACTCAATTTACCAATACATTTTAGAAATGTCACTAACAAACCGATCTTACACTTACCTCGAACTCTTGCCACCATACTCTCCTATGTTCCTTCGGCGCTTGCGTAATGCATGTATATGGCCCACGCCAAAAATTGTTGACCATACGATACCAGTCCCGCAGGACTACCGTCGCTCTGTAGAAGCTGCATTTGTTAAACATAAAAAATACATAAAACATCTCAAATTCCAAAGAAAATCTAGCCTATACAGTTAATAACAAAAAATTATGCCCTTTCATCATATTATACTTACGAGTCTCCTAACGGTTCTATCCGCCTCCTCCCTTCATCATCGATGACCCAATTATCATCCGCATCTTCGGCGCTTGGCGGTGTCGACGTTTGGCCTACCGATGATCGTGCCGTGATCAAAGGCTCGCTCTCAGATTGAGTCTCCTCCGTTCCTTCGTCTTCCAACTGTTGAGGCTGCGGTTCTGTGGGGGGCGTATCGACCCAAGTGGGCGTGGGCACGAAGGTCCGTCGAGGGGGACTAGCCTCGTCGACCGGCCTGATCACGACTGCCATTGAACGCCCTCCTCTGGCCCGTCCACGTGTATAGACCGTCGGTTGATCATCAGCCTTACCCTTACCCTTGTTGTTATTTTTCTGATTTGGACGCTGGTGCACATTGGAAAAACAAACTAGTTAGAACAATTTATTTACTAACTAGAAATGATTTATAACCCAATTAAAAACTTACCATTTTTCTTGCAGTGTGTAAATATTGTTCTTCTTCCTGCATAAGGAAAACAACATTACAAAAGGTAACAACCAGCTTGCTTCAATCACTGTCTTAACAACCAAAGGTAAGCCCATGTCTTGTTGAAATGTGAATAATTTGGCAATCTATAGTGATTTCTTGGTTGTTCATAGCTTTGGCGCGAGTATTGTGCCAATTATCAAGAAAATAGAATTTTCAAAATTACAATTTTTTACTCTCAGTACTCACCTTATACACACACCAAGAAAACCCTTGAAATGCGATGTGGAAGCTTCAAGCGCATAGGATTTTCTAAGGTGCACATCGAGGGGTACGGTACTCCGAGGTTGGTACACCACTTGGTGAAATGCGATGACACACGTCTTCTATGTTGGTAAATGAAAGCGAAGAAAGAAACAACTTACTATAATTCACATTGATTTACTAGAATAAGAATGATCCATTGCCCAGAATTTCTCTGTGCAAGAATGAAAAGAGCTTGATTCAACATGTTGGCACATCAGCTCCCCAACATTAATATCCGTTTCTGAACCAACAAGGGGTCGCTATAAGGTTTTAAACACAGGTTTTCTAAGTATTTCTGCTATGATCCGGGGGTGTTCCCACATAGTCCCAAGTTCTAGTGAAAGAACGCATCAACAATAGTTAAGTAGATTACGGAGACATGTTACAGAAACCTCAAACGTCTTCAGTATCATCGAGAGAGAGAGAGAGAGAGAGAGAGAGAGACCTGAACAGTGAGGCTTCGCTTGAGCTCCGCTGCGACGCCGGCGAGGAAGCGACGCCGTGCTAGACCCACGGTTGATTTCGGACGGCGAGGGGAGAGGTGGCGACTCGCTCCTCTCTCAAGCAAGAACGGTGGCGGGCGGAGGAGCGAGCGGCGGGGAGCGGGCAGCCGAGCCGGTGGACGAGCGGCGGGGAGAGGGCAGCCGAGCGGTTGGACGAGCGGCGGGGAGCGGGCAGCCGAGCGGCTGGACGAGCGGCGGGGAGCGGGCGGACGACCGGCGGCGAGAGGCCAGACGAGCGGCGGCGGGCGATCGAGCGGCGTCGGAGGTCTGACTGGAGAGCGAGAGTAGAGGAGAGATAGAGAGAGACAGACTGGGGAAAAATCGATTTCGAACTTAGGTTATCCTGATTCAGCGACGGCATAGCCACGAATCGTCGCTAATTGGCTACAATTAATAACATCCGTCGCTAATTAGCGACGGTATAGCGACCAAGTAGTCGCTAAAACGCCTGAATCAAATCCATAATTCCGCCACATTTGGCGACCAATCAGCGACAGCATCGTCGCTAACATTTAACTTTTAGCGACGATATGATCTCCCCGTCACCAATCAGCGACGAAGATATGTGATCCGTCGCTAATGATGCCCCGAATGCAATTAAATTGAATAGCTCTCGGTAAGTTTTGCGACGACCGAGCACATCTCCGTCGCTAAAATTTCACTTTTAGCGACGATATGAGCTCCCCGTCACCAACTAGTGACGAAGATATGTGATCCGTCGCTAATGATGTCCCCAACTCCAAATTGTATAGCTCTCGGTAACTTTTGGCGACGACCGACCACGTCTCCGTCGCTAACATTTAACTTTTAGCGACGATATGATCTCCCCGTCACCAATCAGCGACGAAGATATGTGATCCGTCGCTAATGATGTCCCCGACTCCAAATTGTATAGCTCTCGGTAACTTTTGGCGACGACCGACCACGTCTCCGTCGCTAATATTTAACTTTTAGCGACGATATGATCTCCCCGTCACCAATCAGCGACGAAGATATGTGATCCGTCGCTAATGATGTCCCCGACTCCAAATTGTATAGCTCTAGGTAACTTTTGGCGACAACCGACCACGTCTCCGTCGCTAACATTTAACTTTTAGCGACGATATGATCTCCCCGTCACCAATCAGCGACGAAGATATGTGATCCGTCGCTAATGATGTCCCCGAATGCAAATTGTATAGCTCTCGGTAACTTTTGGCCACAACCGAGCACGTCTCCGTCGCTAAAATTTCACTTTTAGCGACGATATGAGCTCCCCGTCACCAAGTAGCGACGAAGATATGTGATCCGTCGCTAATGATGTCCCCGAATGCAAATAGTATGATGTCCCCGAATGCAAATAGTATAGCTCTCGGTAACTTTTGGCGACGACCGACCACGTCTCCGTCACTACTTAGCGACAAGAACAGGGTCCGTCGCTAATTAGTGACTATTGATTATGGTTTGTCGCTAAAGATGTACCCCATTGCAAATTTTATAGCTCTCGGCCTTTTTGGCGACGACATCGACAAAATTGTCGCTAATTTTTACAGAATACACCTAATTACCTTGTTATATATTTGTATATAAATACACCTGATTCATAAATAATATTATCATATATACCGTATATACTGAATATTAATTATAACACAATAAACCATAAAATACGTTATACATGTCATAAAGAAGAAAAAAAAAGTTTCAAAACCCAAAGTCGTTGTCATTGTCATCTTCGTCGTTGTCATGATAATCGTCGTCTTCTGCATCTTCACTATGATCATAAAACTCGTCTTCGTCTTCGGTGTCCTCGTTTTCCTCATCAGTGTCCTCGTCATCATCAGTGATAAATTCATCTTCTTCAACACTATGATGCAAGTTCGATTGACGTACTTCACTTGCATCAACATCGATCAATGCTCCATGTGGGTCTTGTAAAGATGGAATATTATATTCATAAGGTTCAGCTGTGTGCAGAACGACCTCTTGCTGATATGCTGTATCTTTCCAGTGTTGTTCGATCTTTTTTCGCGCTTTGATTGTACATGCTGCCAACCACTCAACTTTGTCCTGTTTCAAGCTCGGATATGATGCGTAATAGACTTGAATTGCTTGTTGTGCCAGTACAAATGGTTCGTATTTCATATATTTTCTCTTGTGATTAACTTCAACCAAATTAAACTTCGGATGCACCCTCATTCCTTTGATAGGGTCGAACCACGTGCATTTAAATAACGTAATGGCCAATGGTGGACCAGGGTACTCTACCTGTATGATAGCATCCAACAAGCCGTAAAAGGCCTCCATCAAACTGCTCCCAGATCGAACACAGACGCCACTATTCATCGTGGCCTTTCCCTTGTCATATTCTTGCGTGTGAAAATTATAACCGTTGACAAAATATGCTGGCCAAGTTCTTGCTATTGCTTTTGGACCCAATGACAGATGATATAACAACCCTTCATTCTCGATCATAGCTGGAATATTGTGAACCTAATGACACATATGAATAAGTTATTCATATATGTACGTATACATAGAGTATTGCTTAATATCAAAATTTGATGAAAACTACAAGTTAACACTGCACGTCGATCTTACATAATTTTTAAACCATGCTGCAAAATGGACATTGCACAAACGATCGAGCTCATCAGGCGATACTCCTGACATGGATGCCCGAAACATTCTGTTCGATTTGAGCCAAGAAAGAATAATTTATTAGCGAATGGTTAGACACAATATATGTGTATATACATTCACATTGTGAGGTCTAATATGAAATGCTTACTGAAAATATGGCTCCACTTCTGGACAATTCAATAAAATGTATGTGTGGGCTGCATGCATTTCTTCCCCCGTTATATAACGTAACTTACATACGCCGCTTGGTCGACCAAGATAATTGAAAATGGAGAATGAGTTACAATCCGAATCTAGCGGTCCCTCGTCGTTTCGTCCTGGTCTCCGCCTCTTGCATTGCACGTGCGACTCAAAGTAGTATGATGCAAATGTAGTCACTTCTTCAACAATGTATGCATTACAAATTGAAGCCTCCACACATGCCTTATTCTTAATTTTTTTCTTCAAATGATACAAAAACCTATATGGAAAACGACATTTTAGTTCAACATCGTTGATAGGTAGTTTCATATCTATACAAAATGAAAAACATTGTTACCTCTCAAATGGGTACATCCATCGAAATTGGACGGGACCTGCAAGTTTTGCTTCGTATGGCAAATGAACTAGTAGATGCTCCATTGAATCAAAGAACGATGGGGGGAATATCCGCTCCAAGTTACACATGATGATTGGAATATCTTTCTCCAGCTTCTCCATGTGTGATGTACGTAACATTGTCGAGCAAATATCATGAAAGAAAGTCGTCAATTCAGTAAGAGCGCCCTAGACGAAGTTTGGCAGAAATTCCTTCAACGCTATTGGAAGTAGTCGCTCCATAAAGACGTGACAGTCATGACTTTTCATACCTGACAACTTACATGCATTCAAATCAACACATCTCCCGATGTTTGAAGCATACCCATCAGGAAATCGGACAGATTTCAACCATGTTAAGACTGCACGTCGCTGCTCCTTGGTCAATGTGTACACTGCTTTTGGCTTTGGACCAATACTGCTTGGCTCCACGTCTAGAGTCGGCCGATCACAAATGTCTCGCAAGTCTTTTCTTGCATTTAGGTTGTCCTTTGTTTTGCCAGGGACGTCCATCACCGTGTTGATGACATTCTCAAAAACATTCTTCTCTATGTGCATGACGTCAAGGTTATGATGAACAAAGTGGGTCTTCCAATATGGTAAATGCCAAAATATACTGCGCTTTGTCCATTTATGCGTAGAACCATACGAATGAGGTATGCATTGCGGGGCTTCAACAACGGTCGGGAAGGTTTGGACTCGTTCCCAAAGTTCATAACCGGTCAACCTCATTGGTAGAGGTGTCCTTTCAATCCTTTTTTTGACGAACTCTTTCTTATTCATTCTAAATGGATGATTCATCGGTAAGAATTGTCTGTGGCAATCAAAGTAACACGCCTTCTTACCATGTTTTAATCGGAACGACTTTGATTTCTCCATACAAATCGGACATCCTAACAGGCCGGCTGTGCTCCACCCAGACAACATTCCATAAGCTGGGAAGTCATTTATCGTCCAAAGAAGCGCAGCCCTCAATAGAAATGTTTTATCGGTGCAAACATCATAGGTTGGAACACCAACATTCCATAGTTGTTGCAACTCTTCAATCAATGGTTGCATGTAAATGTCTATCATCTTCTTCGGGTTATGCGGACCGGGCACGATCAATGTCAGAAACATATAAGGTGTCTTCATGCACATGCCAGGAGGGAGATTGTACGGCGTTAATATGACTGGCCAGCATGAATAGTTTTTTCCGGTTTTACCAAATGGGGCAAACCCATCACTACATAGACCTAGCCTGATGTTCCGTCGCTCCATTGCGAAATCTGGGTATGTTCTATCGAAATGTTTCCAGGCGTATGCATCGGAAGGATGACACATCATATCCTCTTCAGTTTCATGGTTTGCGTGCCAACTCATGTGTTCAGCAGTAGCTCGAGACGCAAACAACCTTTGCAATCTAGGAATTAACGGCAGATGAAACAATTGCTTCACTGGTCTACGTGCATGGTTACCACCATGCCTCCTTTGAACCTTGTATCTAGGCTCACCGCAAAACTTGCAAGATTCAGCAGATTGATATTCTTTCCAATACAACATACACCCTGCGATGCAGACGTCAATCCGCTCAACCGGAAGACCCAGGTCATGCACTAACTTCTTCATATCGTAAAAGGAACTCGGCATGTTGTTATCACGGGGTAATGCTTCACGCATTATTTCCACAAAAGAATTGAAGCAGTTCTCTGACACGTTATGCTCGGCTTTAATACTTAGCATTCTTGCCGTGACCGATAGCGTTGAGTGGTTGTCACAACCTCCCCATAAAGGTTCATCCGCTGAACTCAACACGTCACGAAATTTATGGCACACACTTTCTTCAAATGTTGTGTCACCAGAATTGTCAAACTGTGATGTATGACTGGAGCTTCCATGCTCATGGGTGCTAGTTTGGTTCGTTTCCCATCCAAAATTATGAGCAGCTGCATCAAGCACCATTCTCTGATATGGATTTAATTCATCTCTAGCACTACTACATTCTTCCCGTACACAAGGCAATTGGTGAGTATTGCGATATTCCTCGGGAGACATAAATGGTTCACCATGGCAAGTCCAATTGTAGTAATTCGGAGTGAAACCGTTTCTATAAAGATGCTCTTGAACGATATCATATTCTTGGAATTTACTGTTTTTGCATTTTTTGCACGGACACCTTAACTTACTTTCGTTCATGTATTCAACTTGTGAACTAGCAAACGCCATGAATTTTTCCAACCCAGCACGAAACTCATCGGTTAATCCTCCACGCCTAGGTAAGTTCTTATTATACATCCAAGACCTATCTCCTTCCATGATGCCTACGATGAAAACCCGACTCAACAAATGTCAAGATTCATTACGGTATTTTAACAAACATATGGGGGGTGTCACATGTATCCGAGTCGTTTAACCCCATATTAGGCTTGAAATCAATCTCGTGTAAACAACAACGTATAACGGCAACACAACAACGCGTAATAGACAAAAATATCAGTCAAATTGAAAGAAGAAATAACTTACCTTGAAATTAAACAAGTTGGGACAATGGTGTATTTTTTGTGGTTTCTTCAATCGCGAATTTCTCACTCCCTTAAGCTTTTCCGATTTCTTCGCTAAAGCATACGCATCTCCACCTCCAGGTAATTTGTACTTACTCCAAGTAGGCGTCGGGCTCTCGTTTAGACAGAGAGGAAGAAGAGATCGAGTGCTGCGAAATGAATGAATCGTCTGTTTTGTTGCTGATATAAGCTATATTTAGCGACGAAATATGTTTACTTCGTCGCTAAATAGCGACTAATAAACTAAATCGTCGCTAAAGATAGTCGTTATTCAGCGACTAAACACAAGTCGTAGGTAAATATAGTAGCTATTTAGTGACGGTACTAATATCGTCGCTAATTTGAGACGAGATTGCGACAACTTAGTCGCTAAACTGTCCAGAGACCAAGAAACGTAAAATGTAACATTAGATCACATTAGCGACGAAGTAATTACGATGCGTCGCTAAACTGTGTTTTTGCGACTACCAAGTATTTTCGTAGCTACTTAGCTATGATAAAAATGCCGTCGCTGAATGTAGTCGCTATTTAGCGACAGAAAAGCGTGATCGTCGCAAATTGGCGACGACATCTTTATCTCGTGGCTATTTAGCGACGAATTAGCGACTAATTGTCTGTTGCCGTCGCTATTTTCGGTAATTGGCGACGAAATTAACTTGATCGCTAATTTCGTCGCCACTTAGCGACTATTTGCCTTTTGTTGTCGCTAATTAGCGACGATACTGTTGTCGTCGCAAATATATTGTAGCTAAATTACAGTTTTTTTGTAGTGTGAGTCTAAGAGATTATACAAGTGCAGTGACTATAACTCAAATCTTAAATGAGGAAGATGAGCACGTCTATTCCATAAAAAAACTCCTGTGATACAAGATTGATCACATGTAAGCTCGAGCTGCTGTTAGATTGAGCTAACCTAAAAGATCAAACCCAAGCGCTTTCTCAAGCCAATGTTCAATTTCATGCCGAAACAAGAGGCTTGGTTTGAGTACACCAGATTCTTTAGACGATTAGATCATCCACAATGCTTTAAATACAATAAGGGTATTCCAACAAGACGTGCACTTTACATGCATAAGTCACGGAACGGAGGTTTCAAAACCCGAGCGACTGAAGAGATGGTTTAATTAAATGATCAGCAAGACTTTAAATGTCTTGGGCTCTATAATTTTCATGAGGATTCTAGAATACTCCCAAGATGGGAAGTGTCTATTTGAATTCAAGATATTTCTTATATATAATGGGATATGTGGTAGTCTTGTATTTAATAGGTAGACATCAATTGAGGAGATCAGATCTCCACCGTTTGATCAAGGGATGATCAACGGTAATACTTGGAAGGTCTCATGTATAAGTAAGTATGCCCTCCTCCTCATTTGTATCATCCAAAATTCAAGCAATAAAAATAAATTCTCCCCTAGATCTTCTCTCTCGAAAGTCCATGTGAGTTAGTAAGCGAGCAATCGATCTTTTTTACCCAAGGAAGCCTAATTAAGCTGCTGCACAGTCTCGATCTCAAGTATCGGCATGTTATCAAAATGCATATAAAATCAGTATATTAATGTGTTGAATGTGAATATGACTCGATTTATTGAATGCTTAGTCATAGATGGTCGCATCTACCATAGGTTAATCTCAATGTTCACATAGTTCTTTCACAAATGTTTTTACAGAGGACGAAGGTGTTCTATCGACTTATGATGTCGCGACATTAATTGATGGTTGTGTGTTTTTGTACGGCATAAATATCAAGTACGTGCACTTAGTCTTTTAATGCCTGGGTCCATTTGAAATGACTTTTGCTACTAGTTTTGATTTCTAACTTTTGCATGTAGAGTTTTAAATTCTACTTTATTTAATAGCGAACACTTTATATAAGTATTAACATTTGATGTGATTTAAATTCATACAGGATTATTTCGTAATTCAATACTTAACATAATCATTTTATTTTGATGGAGAAGTCGAAAATAATAAATAGAAGTTTCGAGAAGTTGCTGCATCAACGATAAATTAATATGCAAACATTAGAGTTAGTATAGTCCTTGTCATTGCAATCACACTCATATTGATGAAGATGGCAAGTGCTCCTAATCTTCTAGATTTATGATTTTTATGGAAAATTAAATCTTCCTCGAAAACTATAAATCCGGATCTATTGGCGTGAAACTCTAGCAATTTGGGCCAAGCTTTCTCATTTGATGAAGATAGACTCGTGACTCGCAAAAAGTTCTTTCTGCATAGAGTTGCTAATGCAGCCTGCTATTACTAGTATCTATTTTTTGCCCAAGCAAAATCTCCATTTATTTCATTATTAATCATACTCATTTGATGAAGATGTCTAGTACTCATAGTACTTTAGATTTACCATTTCTATGGAAATTAATACTTTCTTGAAAAGTATCGATAAATCCCATTCCATTCTCAAGGTTTTTTTTTTTTCTCAAGCATTCTCAAGGTTCAAGAGTTAAACTATTGCCAGGAGACTCAAAGATTTGGCCACTGGTCACTGAGATTGTCAAGAACAATCTCAAATTCAATCACCATCAAAAAGTTAAAAACAAATGTAATTCGATCACACCAAGTCCCGCACATTTTTCTGTGTTAACTCTATCGCACACTTCACTTTCCAGGCACAAAGCTGGCGGCGAAAGCCCAGGCATTGTTCTTGACGGGGTCAGCAAGGTGATCAGCCAAAGTTCTCCAATGGGCCTTTCCCTGTCACGATGGCCTGGACAAAGAAGCCGAACATGGAGAACATGGCCAACCTCCCGTCTTTTATCTCCTTCACCTTCAGCTCCGCGAAAGCCTGGGGATCGTCCGCGAGGCACAGCGGGTCGAAGCTCCCGCCCGGGTAGATCGGGTTGGTCACCTCCCCGAGAGGGCCCCCAGCAACCCTGTATCCTTCCACCGCACCCGTTAGGATCAACCGTGTGGCCCAGATGGCCAAGATGCTCTGCGCGTGGATCAGGCTCGGGTTTCCGAAGTAGTCCAATCCGCCCTCGCTGAATATCTGTGCGCCAGCCTTAAACCAAACCGCCTCGCCGAACTTGACCCCATTGCGGGACAAGAGCTCGGGGAAGACGCACCCGAGGGCACCGAGCATGGCCCACCTCGCATGGATGACCTCGAGCTCGCGGTTCTTGGCAAAGGTCTCCGGGTCAGCCGTCAGGCCCGCAGTATCCCATCCGTAGTCGCCGGGAAATTCGCCAGTGAGGTAGGATGGCTCCTCAACAGAGAATGGGCCAAGAATTTGACGCGGTCCGGCCCATACCACGGGCTAGCGGAGGCAACGGGCTTCGTTTTGGCCACGGTTTTGCGCATGCTTACTCGTCCTTCGCCGAGCGGTCCGAAGCAGGGGGTGCAAGCTTGACGGCTTGGCCAGCGAGCGAAGGAGAGGATAAAGCCATTGCAGGTCACAACGTTGGAGATGAGTGAATGTTGGAGATGAGTTTTGGCTTATGGGATTGCCTGGAGATGAGGAATGTTGATGGGGTATTTATATAAGAGCGGGGTCGAGTCTCTATCTTCTAAGAAATCTATATCTGACTTCTCATTGGTGATACTGATGCGCATGATTCTGGCTTCACATCTTTCCAGTTGGCCTTCTCTTCTCCACCAATAAGCTTGGTAGTTTCTTCATTCACAATCGAAAGAAAATGTCTGGAGATAGAAGGCTCTTCCCTTATCCAACATGATTCACCCACGTGGATATAGGAATGGGCAGCCTAGAGAATAGATTCAATTTAGGAGATTAATAAATTTCTTTCGTGGACTCAGTTTTTAGGGCGAGAATCTGTCCTCAGATTTGCGGGTTTGGTAGTTCAGTGAAATAATACATGTCAAAAACTTATCGCCGCGGACTGTTTTAACCGTCTCCTGTTAGAGGCTGAGCTCGGTCTTCTACTTTATCTCACGTCAACTGTCTATTAAATTGCCACAATTACCGAGCGACATATCTCACAGGCAATCAACTGAAAGGAACATAACAAAGATGGCATCAATCAGGAACAGCATTGTTCAACTTCACATCACATGTAAATTTTGGGTTTTGATGGGGTTTATGATTTTGCTTCCATATCATAAGTCATCATCCCGAGCATCAAAATGACATAGCCAGTGATGTGCTTTCCACTCATGAGGTGTGTAGCCATCAACGTCGATAATGTCTTAAATATGAGTGTCCTAGCTCAGGCCGCATGTCTTCTGCTAAATACATATGAAAAGAACATCATAGTGAGTGGAGTACCTCAACACTCGAGACTCAGACAATTAGAGACAAATGAGCAACATTTCATTCGAGCATTTTATCTCCAACTGCAGTAATTACAGTTTTTGAGCATCCCTCAGGTTAAACTTAATCATCTATCCATCCCTTTGGCAGTGAAGATTGAAAAATGTCAAGCATCAGCGATTTCTCTTTCTTGCCTATCTTTTGAGCACGGTGGCTTCTAAAAACGCCCAGCTTGAGTGCCTCTCGTCCTTCTTCAAGGGCTCTTTTTCTCACAGCTGTCAGCAAACTAGCCCCCCGGAGAGTGGAATCGCTGTTCTCTTTCTCACCTTCAGGTTTCTTTTCAGCATTGGAACCACCATCTGCCATATCTTCGGACTTCGGTCTGCATTCTCTACCAGTTTCAGTTGCATCTATGTAATCAAAATCTCCTGGATTGCCACTTCCCCACCACTTATTTGAGGCAACTGACAAGCCATTAGAAGGAAATCCATGCTTGAATTCATCCAAGACTGTCAGACTTTTTATCAAGCTTCCACTAATTACACTTTGGATCTGGCCGCTTTGACCTTGCTTACTTTCCAGCCGCTGCGAGTTACGAGGCAGTGCCATCCCTTGCACTTTCGATGTGTTGCT
The DNA here is from genome assembly GCA_031216285.1 of Syzygium syzygioides. Lineage (NCBI taxonomy): Eukaryota > Viridiplantae > Streptophyta > Magnoliopsida > Myrtales > Myrtaceae > Syzygium > Syzygium syzygioides. Next base: position 21,697,361 of record CM062242.1, read on the forward strand.
ACTACTTTGGTGATTAGACTTGCTGCGTCAACAATAAATTAATATGAATACATTTTTAAATTAATGTCCACCAAAACTGCGTCTCCAGAAGCAAGATATGTGTCGTGATTCAGAACAATAAACAATCAAAGGTGGGTATATCGCACCCTGTGACGGGTAATCTGGGCCTGCTTCATAATAAAATATGGATGAAGTTACCAAATCAACACGTACCTTTGTTTACTTATCTTCGACATTATAGCAATGTCGGATTCTATATCTAGCAGCTAGATTCCCAATATGTTTGACATCCCCTGACAAAGAATCTGCAACACAAGCCGGAACTGCATCATCAAGTGAGGCAAAACCTGCCTAATATGGCCATAATCACCATAAATAAAGGCCAAAGAGAGAGAGAGAGAGAGATGGCAGAATAGGAAACCACAATACAACAGACTGAAACGGTCAGTAAGCCAAGTAACATTGCGCAACAGCACAATCTGTAAGGCAAGTGACATTGCACAACAGTACCATTCAGTTGCATAAACACGCCAAAAGTCCTCAGCTCTAATTCCATCTATAAATGACACAACGTATAACCATTTGAGCCAAACTCTTTAAAAGGAGTGTTCGGTGTTGACAATTAAAGAAAAATGCCAAATTAATTATAAAGTCAAAAAACCTCTCAAACTCTAGATGGGACTAGAACTTTTCATAGGACTGGTGAAATCATTTTAGAATTTACTATCAACAAGTTTCTGGCTTTTATGCTCAAATTGTTGGAACATCTTTGCATTTTTGCATATACGTTGTTCAAATATTTAAATATTAGCTTATATCTAACGGTTTAAACTTTCGGATTAGACTTTCTACATTGTATCAGAACGAGCTCAAATCTTTCCAAACCCCCTATTTGCCTCCCCAATTAGGCCTAAGTTACAATATATAAATATTAAACAACGCAATTATCTATCAACTAAAGCTTTTGAATTAGACAAAAAAATAATTCCATCAAAAATACTTTGCATGTATCTATCTTCAGTCAGAAATTACAATCGAGATAGAATCAAAAAGTTGTCTCCTAATACAGCTAGAAATCGAATAAAACCATTTGCAATTAAACCATAGCTCAATCATCATCATCATCACTACTTCCATAGTTTTTGAAGTAGTGACCGTAGCCCAATGCTCAGTACACTATTCTTATCTGCTCCATCTTGTTTCATCATTTCAATTTTAGCACTAATGTCGTATGCTGGAGCAGATTTCTTTACCGCAACAGTTGGCACAGAGGAAGTAGCTTTTCTCAATGACTCTGTTGGCTTGTCCAAAAATTCCTCACAAAGTTTTCTCCTCTTGAGAGTATTTTTCACTGATTTGTCATTACTTGCAGAAGGTGGAGTCAAATCTTCCTCATCCTCAGAATCTTCATCTTCGATCCTACAAATAAATATTTACATGTATGGAATACACTTGATTTGAGAAGCGCTTCATCCTCTTCCTCCAGCTTCTTTTCCTTTGCAGCAGATTTACGTTGTAGAACCACCAACATTGCATCTACGTCCACAATGGCATGTCTAGACTTCATTGATTTCAATTCATCAAGTCCGGCAAGAATACCCATCTCTCTCATCGAATCCAGCATCTTATTCTCCGAGCACTCCATCGCGCCGCCCATCTCTTCAACCTCCCTCTTTCTTTTCTCATCCTCCGCCAACTCATCCTGCTTACGCCAGGGCTCTAAAATTTCTCGCCGCCCCTAACTCCACAACGTAACCTGAATCCTGCGGATCGGTTCCGATCATGAGCTCAGCAGAGCACTTGGCGCATTTGAAGTAAAATCCAAATATCCGAAACCCCAGACACCTCTCGCCAACGACGACCACGACCTCCTCCCTGGAATCGAACTCGGTCCCCTCGTGGATGCAATTCCCGCAGGTGTTGCATCGGATGGTCATTGGAAGCATCAAAATCTGGCGGGTAATACGTGCTCAACACCTTTCGTTCACCCATCTTCTTCATCTTCTTTCTCCCAGACTCCAGACCAAGGCAAGGCGCGCGAGCGATGAACGCGCCCTCTAAATCGATTCCACGACCTCATCAATTCGCTACCAGAATGGTCTCAAGTTCACAGATTTACTACCTCGATTAGGGTTCTACGCTCGGATCGAACCTTAAACCCCGACAAAAAAATGAAAAAAAAAAAACAACTATCCCGAAACAAAACCGAAGAGCAGGAGGAAAACACGAGGAGGCCGAAGGGAAAAAAAAAGAAGAAAAAACCCCATACAGAGACTGCTGAAGTGCGTACCGAGACGGCCCAAACAACGTAGGATTTTGACGAGGAAAACCAGTCGTAGCTTCTCTCACTTCGCGGCGCCGCCCCCCTTTGCGTAGAAGAGCTATGGAGGTGTCCCCGAGGGCCGGGCGCGCGCGCGGTGGAGGCCGGCGGCGGCGTGGCGTCTCCGGCGATCGGAGCGAGGGACAGGGGATGACGGAGTAGACGGAGAGCAAAAGCGGGAGCGGGGCTGAAGAATTTCAATCTATGCATATTTATGACACCTATCTACGTAAGGAAATAAAAATCAGACTAATTTGCCTGCTTAATTGGTAATTTCGATTAATGACTTCCTCGTGTAATTAGTAAATATGCAATTAACAAAACTATTCGAATCAATAACACGCATACGCGATCGATATCTTAATTTTTACAAAAAAATTGCAATGACTCTTTTTAATGATTTACCTTAAATTTTACAAAATTGCAATGGCTTCCTTAACGATTTTGTAAGAGCCGACTTTAGTCGATACCAGGAGCCCCGAAATTTCATTCCCTTGTTTTTGAGCTCAAGATGCCTAGTAAATTACCTGTAAATAAATTTAAATAACAATGCACGATGGCTTTTTGGGTTGTTTAAGGATTCATTTATCATTGATAAATGGCCACTTACACGTAATTTACGTGGACATTGTTCTCGAGTTTTTGACTTATTTATAAATAGATCTAATCGACATAACTAATGACGGATCCGGAAGGTATATGTTATGATCTATGAATTTGTGCGCATGGGAATTCGACAATCTTGAGAAAATCGCTAGTGTGGAAAATTTGGGCGTCCAAAATTAATTGATGTCAATGCGAATTCGAAAGAAATAAGATCATGACAGAATTGAACAAACTATGGACCGCAAAACGTGCATAATACGAACCTTCTTGATATTTCAAAGTTCAAAAAATCAAATCCGACAGAACATAAAGAATCTTGCTAAAAGCATACAGCATTTAACCGAAGAACTGGGGAAGAGAAGAGGTGTCAGGGTTTAAGTATAAACAGTGAAAAGACCATCTTGATGCCACTGTAAGTGTTAGAGAGGCTGATCAAGAAACCTAAGCCTCTGTGCAAGTTCATGCATGCATAATAAAGGAGGGGGAAAATCACATCCTGATGAAGGGGGGCCTCATGCTGTCTTCTCTTTCCTTCCGGAGAGAATCATCGAAATCTGAAGGCCCCTGCTGAATGCCTGGTTGAAGAGAAGGCGGGTTTGGAATTCTGAAACGAACGGGAACCACGACAGGACGGCTATCGGCATGAACAGTAGCAACCCCATGGTGTATTCGTATGCCCTCGCCAGCTCCTTTAACGAATCCCGGAGTCCTAACACTTTAAGCAATGGCCTGCACGCTTGCCCAATCTGTCAAGAACAAGAGAAGATCGATCTCGTTAGTTTCACAGTAGTGTAAAAAGCACGTTGGAGAGGTCATGGGTGCTTAAAAATTTATGTGGGACTAATCACAATATGAACGTGACTGAGTGCCTTGTGCAAAATTAGGTAGTTTCGACTCGGGCAAGTTGAAAACAACCCACTTGATAAAGAAAAGCTTCTTTTAAAATTGCACTAGTCCAGACTTACCAGAATAAGAGCCCAGCCGGTCGGTAAAAACGCAAGGACAGCAGCAAATATATCAGATACAATGAGTCCACACACGACGAATAAGACTGTCATAACCGACACGAATCCAAGGAAAAGAAGTGCTTTCAGGATCCTAAACATGAGCTGGAAGTCTGTACCGAATCTTCGTCTTCCCATGGATACCATCTGAAAACATCGAGGGCATAATAATTTGCAAGGAGAACACGTTTGTTGCAGTTTGATTTAAGATAAGGTAACAGAAAAGCAGCAGAAAATAATAATGGTCAAACTGGACTTTGCTCAGAATAATGCGTGTGGCTAACATGCAGATCTAGGAACAAAACCTCCATATATCGTATCTGCATACCTTTAAAACTAGCAGAGCGGCTAGCAACCCCACCCAGGAAATTCCATAAATCTACGCAAGTAAAGAAGAGCCTTAGAGAATGATCCTGTGAGAACAATTCAGCAACAGAAGGAGAAAAGAGAAATTGGCAGTGAATTTTATAGATTACCAGTATACTCTTGCTGTGGCGAACTATTTCAAGATGGTAAACAATTCCATACTGGTAAATAAAGAAGCGAAATGCAAGTATTATCTCAAGGATTCTTCCCCTTATGTTTGTATACTTCAGGTGTTCCTGTTCTTCCTCCCACCATGATTCCCAACTTTTATCAGGTTGAATCCCAATTCCGCCGCGATTTCCCATCCATCTCTTCCAGTCTGCCCAATCATCTACTGTCTTTTGCCAGTCAAAACCAGATGGATTGAATATGAACGGTGCAAACAACCACGAAGCAACCAAAAACCACATGGAGAAAGTGATGAACAAGTAGAGATTTGAACTGCGGTACGACTCCCCATAAACTTCATAGACGATCAACAGTATAAAGAGCTCCAGCCCTTTCACAAAGTGACTTCGTGAATAAAGCCGGTAATTATCACCGAATTTTGCATGAAAAACAACAAACCCACGACCCGTTGCTCGATATTTGGATCCTCCATGTAAGATTGTTCTTCCGTAAAAATGAGCCTTTGTTCCAAGTTGAAATGTGAAAAACACGGAAGCTAGCTGCAGCTGCATAATGACAAAATCTCCGAGGGCAGTCCGAAACCCTTTTTCCAGGCCAGTTTCCATGACCATGGGCAGCACCAGTAATAATCCTAACTGAAAGACAGACTGGCTAGCCAAGGCCTCTTCAAGGGCCTTTGTCCGACGTATGTTAGGATTCTGAAGAATCTCTCTTTCCAACCCACTCATAACCATGTACAACCGTCCATACAAGAAAACATACACCGTAAGCACGGTAGCCTGAATGAAACAAGTCCAAAGCGGTAAAAAAGTAAGCTAACACAAGTTATCAATGCAAAATTCAGAAGAAAAAGAACGAGATAGAAGTCCAATTGCCTACCAACCAACATAATCCCCCACCCCCACCCCCTCCTATCTCCATCCATTCAAACTGATAAATTACAGCCCAGCAAAATGATGTACTATTCCAAATCTCAGAACTGATTTAGCCAGACTGAGATTTTTGTACCATTTCATTAACGAAGTGGAAATGACCTACTCATTGATCATCCAACAGGAGACACCCAAGGAGGAACTATAATCCCTTTGTTAAGGAACCACTCCATTAATTGTACTGACTCTCAAAAAGACAGACTGGACCTAGAATAACCCCGAAGATTCACAAAAATTAACTGCTTTGGTTACCAAGGATTTTACCACGTGACAGGGAACTGCAATTACAAACTATGAACCAAAAGTTCTATCGTTCTTTTTATCCCAAATTTAAAAGAACTAGGAGAGTTGCTGCAAAACGAGTAGAGGAGTGATTGGTTTACCATACTACTGAAGTAGAAACCGACGGTCGTAAAATAGAATGACAGCATTCTGTAGAAGTCAAATCGCCGCCCAAGCCGATAAACGTCACGACTAAGTGTCTGCTCACCATTTCCGTTTGCAACCTTTGCCTCAAAAAGGGATATTTGGTTCATCCCTACATCTCGCCCTTTTCCCACTTGGATATATTCATGATGTGTTATAAATCCCCCACGAAGAGTTGAATTAAACCCTGAAGCGAGAAATGGTCAGATTCTGTCCCTGCGAAATATCATATATATATGCTAGGGTTACCAGAAAAAATATCTTCGCTCAAGTTGATTATTTTTGAAGCTTTGCTTATGCCGCCCCGTGTTATGTGGAAAAGCCTGTCAAATATATCGGGATGGCCATAATGGAAACGGACCCTGCGACAAGAGAATGAGAAACACAATAGCCTTTAGATCATTCTTGGAACAAGATAATCCTCTCAGTTAATTTAAATCAGAGTTTCACTGCGAATGCACAGATAAGTTATTGCTTGAGGTGTGAGTGCACAAAGAAATGGATTAGTGGTTACCACAAACATCAGATTGGTACTATCTTATTCAGTATAAAACTCAGACTCTACGCATACCCATTTTCTTCCTTCCTTCTTTCTTTTGTTTAAGATACTAACGAGGAACCTATGTTCTTCCTTCTTTCTTTTGTTCAAGATACTAACAAGGAGTCGAGGACATTAGTCCATTTACTACACACTTTCCAGGATACTTCCAAAGCCAATTTTCGTATTGATTAGCCTCCAGATATATCTTGTCTTGCCCTATAAACACAGGTTGCAACAGCTACTACACTGAAGTTCTTAATGGTACAAAGAATGTCGTATGACAGAATCAATCCCACCTCAATGCTACAAAAGCATAGACAAAGAGAGATTATTGAATCTACTGGCAATAAAGAAAGGTGAAGATTTTAAGTGACATTCCACTAAAACAAAGGCGAAGTGTCTGTTAGATTAATAGACATGCAGTACAATGTTCATAGTTATATCACACGAAAGCAACTTACATATTAGAGTTGCATGGGACGCTATAAGATACAAGAGAAATTCCACGGGTCCATGTGCACTCATTCTAGAATGTGAATCTTGCTTTAAATCAAGAAAACTCTTTGCTTCACTTGCATAGATAATAAACAATTCCTTGCGTATTGAAATGTCTGCCACCACTTATTCTAAAAGTGTATTTAGCTGCATTATGGTCCTTAATTGATGGTAAGTAATAATTCCACAATCGATAGGGCTAATTAATATGAGTCGTCAACTTTATCAATATATATGAGACTTTTCTCGTGCATGGCACAAGATAGTCTGCAAGCACTTCTAGAAATTTTTTCTTAAGAGCCTAAAATGGTGAAAAGTTGGAGTTCATTTCCTTTTCAAGAAAAATAATGTACTTATCAAATTGGAAGACGTCCAAGAATATTCGAAACACAAGAAGAATCAAAATTCTTTCATTTTACTAGTTGCTAAAGACTTCAATATTGTACAGTAATTTTTGTTTAAAGATGCTGAATTCATAATACAATCATGCAAATCACCGAACCTACCATACTGTGGTTTTGGAAACTCCGTATTTGCCAAAATTGTACTCGCAGACAGTGGCTAGAGACAATCCAAAAGACTAAAGATTTATGATCATAAAGATTTGCATTGTTTTCAATGACCACTCTTCTGATCCAAAAGTTCTTCCAGCGAGACTAATGCAATGCGCTAGCTGCAATTGTGGAAGTCAGTGAAAGTTTTTGAGCTTCTCTAAGAAACAAAGAAGAATTTGCACAAGTCCACTGAGATGTCTCTCTCATCAGCAAATGAAGTAAACATGTAAGTGTCGTGGAAAAGAGCATGTGAATCTTTATGTTTAGGCTCAAGAAGGAACAAATACCATAGTCCTAAACAAAATTCAAGTTTTATGAGAAAATCTTCCTTTCGCCCATAGACAAATATTGAGAAAAGAAAAATCAATGTATCTGGAGACGTGGACTCTAGTGGCTACAAAGATCGAGTTGACAGAAATGCATGAAGCCACAAATTCTTGGCTTACCGAAGCGGATTTGCCAAGATTCGCTGGCCGATAGTGACAAAGCTGGTCTCCTGATTTGACATGAACCAAGCTAGCGATGAAACACTGTAAAAAAAGTGAAAAAATAATCATCTAACCATTCACATTGGACGAATCTGCTCTGATCTCTCTCAAACCAGATCCTTTGAACTGGATAAAGCGGCGAATAATAGAAGATCTTTGCACACATATGTATTCCAAGGTTCACCTTCCGGTAAAAATGTGCTCCCGAAGGCCCAAAATAGTAGGTTTTCTCTTCTCGCGACGTTTCTTTTGGAATTCCTCCAATACATTTCTCATCTTGAAAGCTTCTTCAAAGTAGTTATCCTAGAAGTAACGAAAGGAAAAAAAACTGAGATACTTTGTCCTCCTGCATATTCAATGGAAAGACATAATGAAGCTACCTGATTCATGTCTATAGTCTGCAGTGCCTCCCCACGAGTAAAGATGATAGCATGATTTTGATTTTCTGGTTTTCCTTCTCCAATTTCCGTCGGAGGGCCTGGAAGCTTGATACGGTATATTTCCTACAAATTAAATAGATTATCCATTTGCAGAAAAAGGTCCACAGAAATCCCACCAATCAAGATTGCACCACATCCTTGTGACTCAGAAATGTGGCCACCATATTGAAATTTGTATCCTCACATCAGAAGAGACGAGTAAATTTTCTAATTCATGTACTTCTTAAAGCTTAATATCGTTATTGGACTGATTGACATATTGAATACTGACACAATCCCCATCAATACATCCAAGACAAGACAGAATTCCACATAGGCTTGACAAAAAGCTTATATTTCACTAAATTTTCTTTGCTTGATAAAAGTAACTGCTCAGATAAATTCATCCTCTCTGAGAGAAAAAGTAAACTAATGCATTTGAGACACTCTAAAGTTGCTTAACTTCAACAAACGTCATCATGCATCCTGAAACTAGTTAATTTAAAAGGTGACTAGTTGCGTATTTCAATTGTCAAACATGTTCAAGCTGCGAAAATGGTTTATTATTGACATTCAGTCAAATTTGCATGAGCAGGATTTTCGGTTGAAGAACAATAAATCAACTTTGGAAGTACCAATAAACTCAGGAAGAAGAAATCGGAAGATGCAAAATTCTGATGAAAATGGATGTTGATTGAAGAGTCTGGAAAATTTTCAAACACTCTGGTTTTTAAGTGTTAGATAATCCTACCTATAAATATTGTTTAACAATACATAGAATTAACAAAGAAGGAGCCCCATGCACGATATAAGACCTAGGGTAGGACATGTTAGACATTCCCACCTGAAAGCTCAAGCTGTTAGGTTGGGGGACAGCACATATATATGAAGCCCAAACAAACCCTATAAACAAAAGATGTAGAATGCTTTCACAGAAAGTGCAGAAACATGCTAACAGTTGCCATGTCTTTGCATATTAGCTTTGGATGTGTCTCAAATTATCATTTGAATAAATGCCCTACAGCCAATTTCACAGACTAAGAAAATTATACAGCATTATGGCTAGAAAATCAAAGATGCAGAATCAAACTATAGCCAAAGCAAGAAGCAAAGAATAGAGGAGTCATCTAGATTATATTCAATAAACGGGATCTCTACCCCACTTGATACCTAATATTCAACCATAAAAAAAAAACTAAATTCTAACTTACCTCGTCAAGCGTATCCCCTCCCTTCACAAGAACAGAGTAACAACACTTCTGAGGTCTCCCATTCACTGTCTCCTCTCTATCGTCTATGTAAGCAACCCGCAGAGAAGGATACCTAGAAAGAATTTTTAGTATCATTGATATCCATCAGCCACTTTGGAACTTTCCGTTGATTACTGTTGAAGTAACATCCTTAATACTTACATCAACATGAGGTTCAACACGTTACTGTAACAGCTTCTCTCTCTAGCATCACTGGACTTCTTTTGATTCCCATAGAGTTGGCAAGAGACAACATAGGTGAACTTCAAATCAGCAAGAGCTTGTGCAAACTCTGTGACACCCCTGTCATCCTCATCAATTGAAGCTACACAGAAAAGTTGAGTCTTGGTCAGTATCTGGATGCCACTTCCTATAGCAACTTCCAAACAAAAACAAATCAAAAGCTGTAAATCTACATTCCTTTCTTTCATGTTAAATGACTAACCGTTATCTCCAGCCATTTCAAGACGGCATTGAAGTTCTAGAGCTTCCCTGTAGTACATCATCCCTCTCACTAGCAGCAAATGCACATAGTAAGTACAGTAGCAAAGCAAGGATAAATACGACTTTCAAGCATAGTGTATGCTTCCAAATAAATAAATTCTCAACCTGTCCGAGCCAGAGTCTGCCCTCTGTAAGAGACCCAAAAACGTTCCTCCTGTTCGAACTTCTCCTGCTTCTCCTTCTCTGAGAGTCCAGATTTTGGATCTTTTATCCGATCCATAAAATTGGTCCACTCATCTAGATTGAATGGCACAAGGCATTGGTCAAATTATATCAAGTGTATAAGTGAATTATAACACGCCAAAGGGCAAACTTGCCTGGATAGATCTTCTTCAGGTAGAACACAGTTGAGATTCCATCCTCATTTTCCTTATTAAGATCTTCGGTGGAATAGAGGACATCTTCTTTGTAGTATGGAGTCAAGACACTGACCAAGACGTAAAAGCAGAGGAGAGCCCAAAAGAAAATGACAAATAGGTATCTATTAAACAATCATCTGGGATATATATACATGTGTGCGCATACATATATACAGAAAAATGGTAGAATGGAGCTTGGAGGTTGAGGAGCTTCAATCCTTATATTCTTTACACTTGTTGGAGAAAATATCGTAATGCCACCGAGTCAAACCTAGGATAATTCTTCATTACCATGAGTAATTAATTAAACTGAATGTGTTTTGATAAAATAGCTAATAAAACTAAATAGATCCATTAAATTTTTATTTGATTTCTCATTCAGTAGTCATACATGATTGAAATATAATATCACCATCAATTAAAAATTCGTATATGGTCATATCCAGTCTTTTCGAGTCATCATTAATCTATAAATATCTGTAAGCACAAACATGATTTCATCTCAAAACAACTACAAATTTTTAGAAGACAATGAAATTAGAAATGTCATAAGATACTTCTTTATCTATGCCAATAAGTATCACAAAAACTGCAGCTATAGTGATTGGATTTCCAACTTTCCTTTATAATTTATAATGACATTTGTGTTAATCTACCGCACAACAACTCCATCTATTGCAAAACCAAATAATTCTATCATCATTTATTATCAACGAGACGAAATTATAAACTTAATGCAATTACAGCATCTGAATTGAACGAACAATGTTATCTCCTTCGATGAAGCGTAGTACTTGTTCATGTAAAAACAGACCTAAAGGGCAGCATTTTGCGCACTGTTGGAGCACCTGGCATTCTCATGAATAAAGAATTAGCAAAGAAAGTGATGCGTCGACGAGCTTCCAAGTTTGAAGGCACATTGATGGCAGATTCCTTGATTGTCAGAAGTAAATGGAGCCGAAAAACCTAGAAGTCAAAGAATGAGATTTTACTTACTATTTATTATTTGTGGTTTCTCAAACAAAAATGAGTCAAGCACACCTTCTCTCTCAAAATTTTGTCTCGTGCAAGGTCGATGTTGATCTTCTCAAACATCTGCTCCTTTCCATCATTCTTCTTATGGACGAAATCAATGTTTGCCTTTTCCAGGATCCTACAAGCGGCAGAGTCATGGACACAGAAACATTTTGTACCAACAAAAACAATGTTTGTCAGAACTTACTCACGCCCATGCTGCATGACATCCTCGATAATTATCTCCATGATGTCCTGCAGGACATTGATCATCTGGGATCTGAACACTGCTAAGTTGTCTTGGTCGCTTAGCTGCCAAAATAACAAAAGTAGTTAAGAACTGAGATATTCTTGAAACTGAGCCAATTGGAGGGAAGAAGAGAAAACAATTCAACGTTCAGTCCTCCAAGAATAATTTTATATTCATGTATTCATTGAGATTAAAACTGAAGTTAGATATAGGTGACAAAAGCACTAACCAAGATGTTCAAGAATTTCTCCAACTTAGTACTGAGCAAAGGCAATTCACTCGTTTTAAATTCAGCCAAAAATCTGTGCTGTTGTATGCTCAAGTCTAGTTCATAACAGATTTGCCTTACGATCCTGTAAAAATTGAGAAAAACATGGTTTCTCAATTACCTTGACAGAAGAAAGGATGCCGCCAGTATGATACGACATATTACATATGGAGTTACAGGCTAAAGCATATATAAGTTTTTCTCACTTACATTCTGTCAGCTTCATCTTCCAGAAGGCCATATATAATGTCCCGGAGTGTCTCATAACATTCAACCACCGCTGAATGCATAAAAGGATCGTACTTTATCTTCTTAAACAATTCAGCATCCTCCTTGTCCTTGCCCTTAAAATCTTTTGCCATGTCTAATGCTATGGGAATCTTTTGTATGAAAAAATAATGACAAGAAGCATGAATTAGAGCAAATATATGAGCAAAAATCAACTTGTCAAACTATGCATACCTTGCTAGCAAGCAAGAAAGGAGGCCATTGGACAACAGAGACATCAATTGAAGAAGATGGTACGTGGAGCAAATCTCTGTCGCTGGATTAATGGGCCAATGGAAGTGTCAGAATATCCGTTTGAGGCAGAAGACTGAAGCTTAAATTGAGGAAGTCGAATTCCTCATTATACCTGTTGCTAATTAGGTCTTCCTCTCTCATAGTCTGAATAAATTTGTTCCACATTCTTGAAAAGTTCGCAATAGTTTTCCTCAGTCTGGTTTCATCCTGCCATGGAAAAGTAGAAACGCATCATAAACATGATATTATAAGAAATGTCACCCACAGAACACTAAATCAACCAACGAATGGAAATACCTGTTGCCTTGTCCTGGCTTGGTGAGCATCTGATGATAATGGCAATAGAAGGTCACTAAAAGCTTTGGGCACGGTGGGAAATCTGGACCGCAACATCCCTAGTGTTCGTATCTTGAGAAAAGCAAGAAGGTGTTCTAAGCAAGGAGAAGTATGTAGGATCCTTAAGCATAAACCTAAGAGCTAAACTGTCTGTGTCATGAAAATTTAAAACGCTTCAGGCATTCTATTCATGCATGAAGAAAGACTTGTCACTCACCTCGCCTAAATGGCTAAAAGCACCATGAATGCCACCAAAAAGACTAGAGAAAATGGCATACCAAATTTGTGTATCCATAAAATAGACCTGAAAACATATCACACAGGGCATAGTGTCATCAAATACAGCAAACCGCAAGATGGGGATCATGACAAAACTACCCAGTCTGCTTACAAGAACAATAGGGGCCCATATTGCAATAACAACTCCAATGTTATGTGTCACTGCAGCTGCAGATGAATATTAGCACAGGCTTTTTCCTTCGGTTAGAATATACTAGAAACATCACAAGAGTTAAAAAAACCTTACAATGAGGAAAAAACTCGTGCCATTGATAATTATCCAGATGCATATCCAAAATTGATTGTGTTGGTTCAACAAGTGGCAGAATCTACACACAAAATATACATGTTTAAATCTTTTAAAGAGCAAGTGGAGAGCAGAATGCAAAGGAGCTACATCTCCTGAACCACTAAAGCTAACAACATCGACAATCACAATAGCTGGACAAACAACGACCCCACAATCAACTGACTTGATAAAATTTTCCCTTTACTTTAATGGACATGCTCAAAACTATCTTGACAGAGTATTGAGGCCACGCTCAGTTATTCCACCAACAACACAAGCCTTGAAACAAGACTTGGAACCTCTTTCAGCAGGCAACTAATATGAATTTCTTGATGACACATTAAAGTTTATATAGCTTTGAAGCAAGACTTGTAGATTAGTTAACACACTTTAGTACTTACATCTCCCTGTATGTTATTATTCAAGACTTATTCATTACCTATTCTGCCATATATGCCATCCGTCAAGTCAAAATGTCATCGTAAATTTGTGATTACTTATTTTCGAGGAAAGCAGCATCAACCATGAGGACAAGGTTGCCAGTACTTCCATCTGTGGGTATCTCTCCAATCTTTAACCTCTTTAAGGTGATTATTTGTGTATTCTACACTAAAATTCTGACACTAGAAAGGTTAAATATGTGATAAGAGAATTGATTCTAGCTCAGCTGCACCAATTTTCTTCAAGGAAGTTTAACTGTTCATTTTTACTGAGATAACAAAACCAAGAGTTACAGAACTTATATGATATTAAGTAGAAAGATCGATAATAATAGTATACATATGTTTATTCGGTTTTAGATATGCAAAAATGCTCCAACTGTTATGTACCAGCTGTAAACACAAGAAATCCCCAACTTCAGCAGTAATAAAAAACAAACCCCACATAATCCAAACAACTGTAACTTGATAGAAGATGATTACACCTCAACATAGTAGCTGAAACCCAGCTTGCAGACAAGCAGCATGATCCAAAACATGGTGTACCTAAGACACAAATAAAACAACGTATGATTAGCAAAGTCACTCAAATAAAGCAGCACATACCTTTTAACTTAGGGTGATGGGTCTATGTCCGAATACTGCAACTTAAGCACAAACTCAAGAACTAGCCACGAAGGTTCATCCTTGAAAATAAGAAAAAGGAGACAGTGCTGACATAGCAAACGCTGTTTTCAAAATTAACCCCAATCAAAGCACAAAAACACAACATATTAATCAGAACAATGATCTCCTTACTTCAGCAGTGAAAATATGTCCTCATGCATGCCTCTCCCCACATAAAGCTTTGGCTGCATAGTATAAACATACAATTCAGGGGAAGGAAACAAGATAATGCAAATAAGTGATTAAGGCCCTTAGTAGCAAAGTGGTAGTCTAATCCATCTACTTGCCTGAGGCCACCACATAAGAACAGTAATAGGGAACATACTTGAACGCTCCATGTTCCTCCTTAAGTAAGGAACGAAGAAAAGCATAGCAGCTAAGACATTTGGCATCATATAAATAGCTATGGCATAATAAAAGAATGACTCGTTCCTCCAATCTCGACCCCAGGTGCTGAAAAATTTCAGGACTCCTGTTGGATTCTGCACTAAACTAGAGTAACCAATTGGCAGAACCACGGCCCAAACAGCTGCCAGTACAAATTTCAGAATGTATCGAAGAATCTGCGTAAATCTCATGCTTTTCCAGGCACTTAGACTTAGAATTATATCCAGACTTGCTGCAGAAGAGGAAAGGAAGAAGGCGGTGTCAGAAATGATTATATGCTGAGTGGCTCTTATAAAATTTGCCAATACGTATGCAAGTAGTCATAACTGGTCCAGGGTAAAGTATTACACAGTTAATTATAGAGATATATTATAAAAAGGTTTTTCCTAAAGATTGCCTCTAAGGTTGACACATAAACTTGAGATAGCTAGAAATGCCTTCTCCTTATGACAACAATTGGATTTGCTGCATTCTTCATAAAGAAAGCTGCACGGCTAAGCAAATATTCTCTTTCCTAAAACGCAACCAGTTTTGGAAAGTCCTAATGATAAGTAGATTGCAGTATAATGAATTTTCCAGAATGTTGCACATGCAACTACACAAGCACTAGCTCTCTTTTTATAAGATATTTAATATTTGTTGACTCATAATTTCTTTATAGACTTGCCCACATAGTACAATCTTTCAGAAAGAAGTTGACCATTATCTTCTTTTTTCATATAACTCTGATAATACCTTCTTGAATTATGCTCCATGGCTTCGATGGCTTGATGGAGTGGAGATTCTTTCAAATGTTACACGATCATGTGAGTACTCTCGCCATCTTTTCTTATTTCTTACACTAGCTATTGCAAACTTTCAGTTACAGACATATCAATCCCTCTTATTTCCGGCTGCACTAGGTTGATCATGCGGATTGGATCCTGTTTCTTCCGGCTGCATTAGGTTGATCAAGTGCTTGGGCTCCTGTCTTCTTCGATGATCGGGTGCTGCTCCAGAAGTTTTGCTTGTTTTACATAGTCTGGACTGGATTGTATTTTCTTTTCTTTTTGTTTGGGCTATGTTTGCTTGTACCTAGTTGGTTGTTGGTTTTCCTGTTCCTGCTGGTCCGCTATTGACCCTGTCTGGACATCTCTGTGTCCTAATATGGTCAGGTGCTGGATTGAGCTTAGGTTGTAATTGGCTTTATGATTAGTTATACAATTTACCTTACCAAAAAAAAAAAAATCCCTCTTATTTCTGTTTCTCATGCAGTTTTGTTGGAGATGATAGAGATTGGAGAGGCATCAAATAGAAAATTACTCTACAAATGGTTGAAGGTACTCCCATTCTTTTCTTTTTACTTTTTATTCCGCAAAAAAAAAATTTTGATATGAATTGGCCTCTAGAAATTTACGTCCTAAATCATAATGGCTGGCAAGTATATGATTTGAGGTAATGTATGATTGCACACTGGAGATGCCGAAGCATGTCTATAGTACGCACCAACGTTAGACATGACAGTATAGTAGTGTCCCCCTTTGAAGGTATGAAGCACGACATTTTCCCATTTTTTGATTTGAGAAATATGAATTTGAATATGATAATTTTTTCCTGGCAAAGGAAATGTTGGAACTTTTTTCACTTACTATTATGAAAGATAATCCTATCTTTTTTTCACTTACTATTATAAAAGATAGGATATTAAAATCACTTTGTCTCATTTAAATGCCCATCACATTTGACTAGTGATATCTGATTTAAGTGTTCTTGCTTTATGCATATGCTCTACTGCAGGTCACGTGTGGCACCAAAACAGCATTATTGCGAGAGGAGAAAAGGATTTTTGTGCTGATTTTTTATATATTATTTGTATATAGCTAACATGTTTCTGCTTCATTTTCAATTTTTAAGTTGTGGCTTGTGGCTTGTATAAATGGATGGGCTTTACAAGCTCATATATGATGATAAAAGATGATGAGAGTTTGTCTGAATTTTTTCCTTCTCATTTTTGCTTTTCCCTGATATTAATTTTTTTATGCTCATTGACATCCATAAATATGTATATCTTCTTTAATTTTATTCATTGAATCATCACTCCATCTGTTTCTCATTTTTTCGTTTTTGCAAATTCCCACTCTTGCGTTGCTGAGAGAATCGAGATATATATGTTTTGTCGATGTCCATATGTGATGTAGACGTATCTTTATTGGTATGTATCTACTTTACAGGACAAGAGAATTCTTAGGTCCTTGTATTTCAGAGTTTGTTCTACTCCCACCTTTTAGATTGCCTCAAACTACATCTTGGATATATTATATAAATATATTAATGAGTTCCACACATTTCTATTTAATTTACGTCCACTTTCATATTGGTTATTTTCTTGATATTTCAATTAAACATTATTTTTATCATGTCATGGTTATCCCACACAAAGCGCTGGCTAATGTCTAGTCTTATTTTATATGCAGCATAAATTAGCATGTTGAGTCTACGACGACAATGGGTAAAGATACATAAAGTACAAACATCACCATACCCCTCAGAAAGTTCAGGAAAGCGTAAGTTATGAAGATGGTCAAAACTTGTCTGAAAACATCCTCATCGAAGAGAGCAGTGACAGACCCGGAAGGAGTCCATGCAATAATTACCATGGCCTGAACCAAGAAAATGGAGAATACTCGCTTAAAAATATTGCACAGAAAGTCTACAACATAATGCTACTCGACATCAAGGCTACCTGGAATGCCAATATAAAGAATATCCACATCCGATCAAAACTTCTGTAGAGGTGCAAAAACGTACGAACTTCCACAAAGTTAGTTTTGGGTTTTGTCTTCCCATCAGTATCCCGACTGAAATGCTGCAAAAATATGAGTATACACATCACCATGGGTTCTTTCTTTCTTTTGATCAGGATCAACATGGGTTCACAGACATGCCAATCAGAGAAGAAGATCTATCTGTAGTATGTCATTGTGCTCCATCCCCTAATTGTTCGATTTCCTCCTATAATTTGATAAACCATGAAACTTCTAGGTTTCTTTTAGAAAAAAATCATGAATTGGATAATCTTGGTTAGTCATTAATTCCATGAACATTGTCAAAGAAGCTAGCTGACTATTCGCTCTACTAAGACTGCTCCTGATGGCTCCAGTCCCAAAAAAAGCAAAAGTCACTATAGTATGATGCACAGTGAAGTGCAAAATGGGCTCAGACTTTATAATTTTGAAATTCACTATGTCAATGGAGAGAATAAGCTACTGAAATCTATTTAGAGATTTATCAATACCAATTTGATAAGAAATGAAGGCATTCCAATCAGACAAGTGTGTTATATTCTGACGATGCTATGTTCCCCTTATGGAAATGGGAGTTTAGGACACAACCAATGCTTAAATGAGTTAACAATGCCTATTGATGGATGCCCATAAACTAGAGTAGAGATGCAATCACTTTCCTAAACTATAATTTTCAAATTCACCCGGTCAATGGAGAATATGAGCTACTAAAATCTATGTAGAGATTTTCTTAATGCCAATTCAATCAAATATACAGGGATTCCTATCAGACGAGCATGTTAATTCTAACAATGCTGTGATGCCCTTTTGGAAACGGGAAGGACACAGAACCAGTGCTTAAAGGACTTAACAATGCTTATTGCTGAATGGCCATAATCTAGCTTAGAGAAGTAATCACTTTCCCGAGCTAACCTTTTAACAAATGGAGAAAGGAGGAAAAAATCTGATGATAAAGGTATCAACGACACAGCTAAACCAAACCAAGGTTCCAGAAAAAGAAAATTCTTCAAAAGCTTGACTGCCTGGCCAATTATCATTGCCTTGTCTAACAGGTTTAACCAAATTGGAAAGTGGTTTCTGGTAACATTTTCCTTAGTTAAATTGCAAGTCATTTATTAACGAAGAATCACAAAATTGAGAGACATCTAATCTCCCATGGCCATAAGATGGACACAGATTGACGCAAAGAGCTGCACACGCACGCACGCACAGTAATAGAGGGAAAACAAGGAATACTGCATTTGCAGGTTGCAGAGACTCTGGTTGCACAAAGAAATCAGCTTTCATATCCAACGGCCACCCTAGCTCGAAGCACCTCTCAGACCTGAGGAAATTGAAAAGTGAATTAACTGACTAGCTTCTGCCAGAGTCATAGAATTATTCACAATCAATAGATCTTACCAGAAGTACTCGTTTAGGTCATCATAATTTCTCCATCTCGAATGGCTTGCCTTGCCTCCTCTGTTTCTCCTAGCTTCCTTTAACCGTGTAACTCAATTTTTAGATCTTGACATGGCAAACAAGAACTTGAAGCATCAACTGAAAAGGAGCATACCTTGCGAAGGACGTTGTAGATAGGGGCTATTACCTCCCTCAAAAATGACTCATCATCAGGTGCTACCCATTGATATTCATCTCCACTAACTGGATGACCATTGCTATGCAAGATGCCATAAACTTGATCCGCCATCTTGTTCCATTGGACAAAAGGGAGGTTAATATCACATAACCAACAAGAAAAAAGACTTACTAGTACAAGCATCATATACAAGAAAGGTAGGCTTGACTTTCAAGTGTAACACTTTTCAACAGCAGAATCAACTCCAGTAAGAAAAGTTATGCCTTGTCTTTACTTCTCAAGAAAGCTACTTGATTTCTTTGCTGATCATAATGTAAGATCTGCCGCCTTTCTTCTCCAGCAGTAAGTAATACCATCAATTCAAAGATGTGATCAACAGGTAGAAAATCGATCACATGTTATTCGAATGCGATTAAAATACAAACGAAAATTTCCAAGGTTGTAGTTTTGCTCTTGACAGGTTCATTTCAATACGTTTGGCTGATTAAGCAGATTTTGCTTCAGCAAGGAAGAGATTATCAAAGTTGGGCGTGATGATATATAAGCACCACATTGAATGACCCAATTGTCCCCATGAAAATTATCCAGTAGTTAGATGGAACATAATCAGCTTTTATTCTAGCTTCAGGCTTCAAAGGGATGCATTGAAAGCCTGAAGTTTACTATCTGTCTGAAGCTAATAAGTGAAAGGCCAATCAATATCAGAAACTCGTTCATGCCAACAGCTGTGCCAACAATGTTCACAAAAATTAGTCCGAAAACATCCATTTAGGTCAGCAAACATCATCCTGAAAGTGATAGCAGGCATCACTCAAAGCAGTTTTTGGGGGGATGCCAATTCTTAGGCAGAAGATGGTACGCATAAACAAAGTTAAATTCTGCTAGTTCCACCTTATTGGAGGCTGTCTAGGCACATCAAGTAAAAATGCACAGTGTTTTGTCAGGATCAATGGCTGAAGCTAAACAAGGCAATGGTCTATGTATCCTTTAAAATGACATGGGTTAAGTCCATTTCATGAAAGATGGACGCACAATTTCTATTTACTGACGGTGGCTTTAATTGTGTGCATCATCTCCTCAAGCAGCGTGTGTACACACCATCCTTGTTTCTTGATTATTTGTGTGGGCTAAATGCATTTTTCCTTTAATAGCAAAATTTCTAAATATGTTTGAGATGACTTCTATTCATCAAGAAAACATAATAACGTGCCTTTGGATGACTAGAAGGGATAAAGATATTGAGATAACCATATGACGCACCTGGTGAAAGATATAGCAGAGACATTCAGGCATAAATCGAACATTTGAAGCTTCCCCCCATATTAGAAGATAGAGCGCGGTGTAGATAAGTTGCAACTGTTGTTCGTTATAACCTGGGGGAATCCTGGAGGAGAAATTGTGGTTTGCCAAAACATTGAGCAGACTTGCAAATTGGTTATCCCATGGCATATCAGACAGTGATTGTTCCTTCTCAATTTCCAAATGCAAGATTTATGCGATAGTAAAGCAGAAAAGCTTACCCATGATTATGGTCCTGATGAAGATAATTACACCAAGATTTATAGTTCTTAAGAATTTTATTCATCAGCCGCTCAACAGTCTCATCTTTCAACTGCAGGAAGCATGTGTCCAATATTCAATCACACCTCATTTTTAAGTGAACACTGCTCTTTCTATATAAACCAATGCATAAAAATGAAGAACATACCTGAGTGTAATATTCCTCATCTCTATCCCTCCTGTCCATGTTGGCAAGTAAAAGAATTAAATGCTCCCTCTGATTTGCCACATTTCCTTTCTTCAGCAACAAGATGAGAATCCATATTTAATCAGATGACATATAATTTCCTTCATTAGAGATTCTAGAAAGCAAAGCTGACCTATGAAACTAATTAGAAAGGTCAAAAAAGTGACAAAACTTTATTCACAGGCTAAGTCCACTACATAGTGTTGACTAGGTTATAGGTAAAAATGTTCCTTTCCACATGGGGCGTGTTATTACTTCGTGTATTCAAAACAAGAATATTCGAAAAGCCATACGATCCTTCACATCATAGTTAGCCAAAATCAAATTTAAAGCCCAAAACCACTGTCATTTGCAATCTCAACTTTGATAACCTAGACCAAACTAGGATGTCAAGGTTCATATGTTTGAAGAGATACGATTAGCAAGACATTTTTGTCAGAAGCTAACAGCAATGTGTAAAATTCCAACAAAATGTTAGATTGGTAATTCTCACATACAAGTTTGCGAAACTACTTATCATGATACAACTGTGAAGTAATGGGCCAGTTAACTCAGGCCATTCAAGTTGTTAGCAATGTTTTCAAACCATACCGGTATGAAAACCGAGAGGCTGGCAATTCACAATTCAGCCAGTGAGACCATCTGAACCGTTTGGTTTAGTTAAACTGAGTCAAATAGGTGATATAGTGAAGTAATCCCACATTTGATTTAGGTCAGAGTGAGTGCACTTTTAGCTCACAGAGATCATGGGTCCAGTCTCCTCAACACCAACGGGCATTCTTTCTTTCAAGGGGTTCAGTTCTTTAGTCTATAATTATCCACACAAATAAGTTGCTTGTGCAGCTGGATAAGATCTGGGCTCACATCAATGGCAGGGCGCAGGTTCAAACCCCAGCTCGGCCACATGTCCTTTACTTTTCAAAAGTACTCCAGTCTCACCCATCGTCAAGTCACCAGTTCAAACAGACCAGTCCGGTCCAGTTTCTCAAACATTGGTAGTAGGCCAAACTTGCCACATGGAAAGGTTGGACGACATCATTTCATGACGATATTATGTTCTACTAGTTCCAACCATTACTTGAGCACCAACAAGAATTTCTCTATCATTGTGAATGGTGCATATAAACAAGTGATGGAGTCAGAAATTATGCGCAGCTCTAGAATCAGCTTGCTAAAGAAGGACCTGAAGCAATGTTAAGGGACAATAATGGATTCAAATGATAATAGGACATTCAAGACAAGTTTTACCTGGAACCCAAAAACAGATGAAAGCCAATCAAGTATGTCAGTGATGGACTGACTCCTCTGGTTTGGCATTACCAATTTATCATCCTCAGTGTTTGGTGCCCCATGAGCTTGGGGTATTGGAAGATTGTCCATGTTGCGTATGGCCTGAAGGGCAGCCTTAATCTATACTTTTCATAAAACTTGGTGAGTAATACAGCCCACTGTTGAGAAAATCCAATGCAAACCTTTCATAAATTGAAAATTTACCTCAGGAAGTTCCATAATTGCAGGTTTAACCCCTATTGCATATAACGGTAAAATGTTATAGTGTTCAGACTGCTCTCTTATTCTCGCAACTTCTTGAGCATACCTTTTTGTCTGTAGAGCAAAAGCCAATTGTGGATACCATTATTCAGTGCTTGCCACAGAAAAGAACACAAAGATGAACACAGGCTAGGATACTAAAACTCTTTCACTGGAACCTGATCATCAATCTTTGAGGGATGCACCACGGTTTTCAGAACATCATATAATACCGTGGCCATCTGATATAGCTTTGCCATTTCTTCCCTTCAAGGGTAAAGAGCAAAAAGAAGAATCAATAACGTGAAGAGGTTCTTTGGTGGTCAATCAAATGACGGTAGAGCCTCACGGTTTTTTGGTGCTGTATTGGGCATCTTTGATATTTTCTTCATAGAAAATCTGGTAATACAACTGGATTTCTTTAGGATCACTTGTGGCAAGCCGAAACTCAGTCTCTTCTTCTTCCTACAAAATTACAATTTCAGACATTAAACAGTTTGCAAACGAGTTACAACTCGGTCCATGTGCTGGTTTTTCCCCCCACCAAGGCTAAATTCTGTGACATATTGTGCACATAATCTAAACATGGAAATAGGAAGAAAATAATAAAAACACTTTTCCTTACAAACTATAACAAGAAATGGTGATCGATGACAAGGATGTAATATTATTATCAACAGCCAATATGCCTAGCAGCATTGGAGCAACAGCAGGGCCATAGACAAATCAAAAGACATTTCAAGCTACCAAGAATAGTGACATTTAGATGCTCTTTCCATTCAAATACCTTGTTAGGATGATACCTCTACATCCTCCCTCTACCTTCAAGCTGAATGATAAATGGCACCAACATATGAGAGGCCATTTATAAGTTGGCATCCCATGAAGTTGGCCTTCCAGTTGCAAGATTTAGGTTAAATATATCCAATATCATATGATTTGTCAGGATTTCCAGGAAAACTTCAGATGAGATGACATAGAAGTACATAACATTTCAAAAAAAAAAAACTGATCTCAAAGGATCAAGAACCAAATAGTGCTGACAAACTCTGGTCTGAATAGTTCAATCCCCTATTCAGAGATCAACTAACTATAAGTGGAGCAACCCTGAAGTTCAGATCAAGTCATTGAGTCTGTAATGCATTGGACAGGAGTGGCCTAGGGACCAGGAATGGTGCAACTGTGGGTTATGATTGTCGGATAAGTGGCCACGGAGGTTTCTGGATGAAAATTATCAATGTTTAGCACTGATTGCTACTCTATGTATATGCAGTTTCAGGGGGTTTTCCATAGTCTATGGTCCCTCAAAGAACCAATCCTCGAGAATTGGACGCCATTAGATCCCAAATGAATAGAACTTGGTTGCTCATTGAGAACCCTTTAAGAGTACGCGCGTTACAACCCATTGTATGGAAATTACAACAAAATACACTTGGGCATGACCGTGGACGGTCCCTCAAGGGGACCATGGAAGCCCCCACAGTTTCAGATATGGCTTAGTTACCTCTAATACCACACCGTACTTGAGAATAAGCCTTAGGAAGTTTATCAATAAGGGTTGCATTGCAACAGCTTCATTTCTAAATCTGTCACATTTGATGTTGAAGAGATTTAAAGGGCAAATTCCAGATAGATATCTGGAGTGGTGACTAACTTTTTCTACTGATTGTTGATGTTTGTTCTCTATTGCAAAGAGAGAAGCAGCTTTTAGCTTCTTTCTTGTCTGATTCAAATTAGTGCTGGTTTTCACTGATGTTCTAAACCAAGAAACCCTCGAAAAGCATGGGAGATGAAGAGATCCATTTCATTCTTTGAAAGACCATTTTCCCAACAGCAGAAGATATGGGGATGAAAAAGCTTCATAAAACCTCACAAAGGACGTGAAATCTTATAATGGGGCTCTTAAGAGTAAGAAAATCATAATCACTTTCCATGGAAACATAAGGAATGCTAAAGCTCCATCAAAGGTCGGTTCTCTTTTTATTTATTTTTTTTCAATTCCAAACTGCGATTCTAGATAACAATAAAGAAAAATGACAACCTGAAGCTTAGGAAAATTGAAACGGTCAATCGATTTTCTCTGCAAAAACAATTGGTACATCTGCTTATTCGGTGGTTGCTGACATTTATCACATTGTTGGATCTTTGGCAGGGATATCCTGGGTCATGCCCGATTCTGCAATAAATGCAATTGGAAGCTGGAAGGCATATCAGTTGGTTTTGATAGAGACCTTGGAACCTAGTGCCATCTTGTGTAACATGGAGGATCTGGTTGGAGAAAACAGAAAGGTTTTCCAAACCTGATTGCTATTTGTTGACAAGTCAGCTGTGGAGTGATATTCTGCTTAAAGTTGCTGTTCTCTTATCTATCTATATGTGTCAATTGTATAGCTTCTTTTTTATTTTCTGATACTGTCCTATGTATACATCCAGTCTAATAGGATAATCCTTGTTTATGTCTGAGTCAACTTAAACAATCTACCACTGCAAATCCATGGTAATATCGCTCAACGTGATTTTCTGACATCCTGATAGCTTAGTAAATGTGAAAATGCAGTCTCAGACCATCAGATCTAACAACCACTGTCACTTTTGGTAGTTTAGCTGTCACAGCATGAAAAGACAAAATTCATCACTGCTAGTTACATGATGTATAAATGAACTGAATTAATGTTTCATCATTCAGCAATGCTGCCACAACAGGCCAAGAGACCTTGTGAACTAGGAAAGATACCTTCTCAAGCCTGTGTAAGAGATAAGTCTTAAACTGGCGGACACCCCGTCCAACTGATGTTGGATCCATCTTATGAGCCTTCTCAAATGCATGAAAGCGACCTAATAGGAGAGATAAAGCAAGGAAAAGGAGAAGTTCAGCTACAGAATAGGAAGAGAACCATATTTGAAGCCCAACTGATGCAATTTCAACCTTGCCATGAAACATCATAATATTTGTAAAGAAGACACTATGAATAAGGTAGACCACTGAGAAAGATTAATGAGCATGCAGGAAAAGCATTTTAATATCTGCTCCACTCTTACAATTGATAAGACCCAACTTCCAACAACGGACAGAAGTAAACAGCATAGACAGAATTTTCATAAAAGAAAGATGACACCGTCGCTGTTCTCTTGTTAACGAACCATTAGGGCTTCCACAATGACTCAAACCAAGACAAGTTACAACTTCACATTTAATTCTCCATCAATTACAATGTTCATATCGACCATATGCTTCAGACACTCATCTTGGCTACTTTGTTGTTTGAATAGTAATCATCTGCAGCTCTAACATAGAATTCCCTGTTTTAATGGTAAAGAGAATTCCACAATTTCAAGCAGATGAGTTTGTGACCCGAAGCAACACGTAAGCAACAGAAGCACGTTCCATTTTGATACTACCTACTAGTCCAATAATCTGTTTGTATATGATCATAGTCAATTTGCACGAATCCACAATAATCTACGATTAGAAACAGATTCTCTCAGTTTAGGTGAAATATTATGTGAATGTAGCTTTGATATGTCACTCGAACAAAAATTAAGTGGTTAAGATGCAAACAGCAATTTCAACCCACAGCTCCCCTTCAAGGCGATGCTTCATGTTCTGCAAGTAAATTGAGTTAAGTTTTCGACCAAAAAAAAAATCAAGTTAAGTTACCTTCTCCAACTCCTCTAAATAGACAAGACCTCAATCAATTAACAGAAAACAGGTTATAACCAAGCAGATAACAGATAGTTCTTTGCTGTTCACCAAAAAGTATTGGCTTGCAAATTTTTTTACCGTCTAAGCAAAGGGTTGAGAGTAGCAGAGAGAGAGAGAGAGAGCTATGGTCGTTAGTGATATTTAAGCAAACTAGAATGTCACATGACCTATAATTGTAAAGAGCATTTCATTTTATCAGCTCTTAAGAAGATATATCTCGGGCATAGACTCTGAAATGACTTTCTCCCAAACCTATAAAATTTATATTAGATTGATTCGGTTAGATAATCAGACACTAGATAAGAAACTAGACAGTAGATATTGGATTAAGAGGGAGTTCTACGTTAAGAATACTCCGCCTATTTTCTCTATGGAAACGCAATATTTGAAAACATTAGGTAGCATATAAATAGGAACAAACATACAGCTAATATTCATCGAGTATATTAGGAAATATAACCTTGGAATGACTTCCTTCTTCCACTTCTTCACTTTGCATGCCTATATAATCCCTTTCATCTAGTTCATGTCATCAAACCCATTAAAATTTGAAAAGTAAACTCTTCAGTTAACAGCCGTTACCTGGTTTTTTTACAAAGCTGACAATGCCCATAAATAATTCTTGTTGAGAAAAACGATTCCCTCTCGGGTTAAATTTCAAGTCATTCACAGAAAAAGGTTGACAATTCAAGTCGCTTGATAAATGAAAAGGGGGAAAGAAGAAAATCAAGCACGCACGAGGTGTGTGTGAACAACAATTGAGACAAAATCAAAATTCGAGCACCTCGACTTGGACATCGACTCGTCCTGCAAGAATGCTCGTTGTCTAAGTCGGTCGTGAGAAAAGATTGAACTTTCATCGTCGAAACATAAACAACTACATGGCATGGCATTCTTGTCATCGACTCCACCAAGTCGCCTACGTAAATTTTGCCACAGGACGAACCGAACAATGGGAAACAGCACAGGGAAGATAACAGAAATGGGACGCCAGAGAGAGAGAGAGAGAGAGACGAGGAGGAGGAGGAGAAGAAGAAGAAGAAGCTTACACAAATATGCAACCCTCGGATTGTCGTTTTCGACCTCGTTGGCCACGCGGAGGATCGGCGCGATGGGGGCGATAGAAGAGGGCACCAGCTCGCTGTCGATGGCGGAGGTGTCCTCGTTCGGATGATCGACCATCATCGTCGGCGCCCTCGTCATCTTCCTCGACAGCGACCGCGGCGGGCCGGAGCCCCGCTCCGGCTTGCTCCCGCTCGAGCTCGCCATCCGCGGCAGCCACGGCGGTTCCACACCCCCCCCCGCCCCTCCTCCTCTCTCTAGTATCGCCGGCGGCTCCGGCAGCAAGGAACTCGCGGTTTCTACCCGTGCCCCTCCCCGGCCAGCGTCCCGCGATCAGCAGCAGCAGCAGCAGCAGCCGTCCTCGTCGTCGCGGCGCGCAGCTTGTGCGGCTCTCGAAGAGTGAAGCGGACCGCACCCGTCGCCATCCTTTTCGCCGGCTATATATGCACAGAGAGAGAGATATACCTTGGGTGGCGAGCGGGGAAAAGGGGGAGCTTTGCTCTTGGCGCAAGAAAAGAATTAGGAGGGAATGCGTGCGCGTGGCGGGGAAGGAGGACTGCTGGGTTTCAGTGGGGGGGGTTGCTTTTCGCTTTTTCGCGGCGGGGGGCGATAAACTAACGGCGGCTTTCGGAGATTGAGCGCTCGCTTTCGGGGAGATGGCGGGAGGCGAGATGCGACGAGACGCGGCCCCGGCCCCCCGGCGGCGGCTTTTTGCTTTGTGGCTTTTGTCAGGGTGCGGGAAGGAATGCCGCGGGCTCTTTTTTGCTTTGTCGCGCGCCAAAGTGCGAACGACGAAGCAAGCGAGCTGCTTTTTCCTGCCCCACCCCCCTCTAACTTCGACACTTTTTCGGTTAGGTGCGGTTTGTTTTTTGTCGTCTCGCTCTTCCTTCCTTTGCTTCCTTCTTGTCTTGGGCTCTCTTCTATTGGAGGTCTGACCAGGTGGGGCCCGGCGACACGTGTCGCACGCTGGGGTACTCATTTTTTGCCACGTGGAATCCGAGTCCTACCTAATGTTTTCTCCTCTTCGCGTGTTGGGGTTTGGTTTGGGCCTGGGCAGTGGATTTTGGAGCGCCTCGAGGCCCCTTTTTCCTCGGCAAGAAGGAAAAGGATAGGAAAATGACCTTAGCAGAACTCATTCAATTCATAGTACGGTAGTTGGGAAAAATGACGTGAATGGGCCTTAAACTTTGGCCCGACGTGTAATTTTCGCCCCCGAACTTTTAATTTGTTCGATGCGGTCCCTGAACTGTAACCTGATGTGCAATTTTTCGGCCTTGAACTTATAATTTGTTTAATGCGGTCCCTGAAATTTTGGTAAATGTTTAATGTTATGCTCCCATCAATTCAAGTTAACGGAATTTGCAGATTTGGCTTTCGATCCGGTACATTTGAACGGTGGACAAAAAAGAAAGTTTCGCGCGGATTGTCCACGTAAGATATTCAACTTGAAATAGAATATGACAATCATTTTAAGCTGTTCGATTCGAAAATTTCATTATTTAAGTTGTTTGATGAAGTGGATTATTATATCGTGATTTGAGTTGAATATCTTACGTGGATAATCCATGTATAAAGTTATTTTTTTTCTGTCAACCGTTCAAACTTACCGAATTGAAAGTCAAATTAGCAAATTCTTTGAACTTGAATTAAAAGAAAAATAACATTGAATATTATGAACTAGATTGAACATTTATTAAGAGTTCAAGGACCACATTGAACAAATTAAAAAGTTTGGAAACAATATTGCACATTGGGTCAAAGTTTATGAATCAATTATATAATTATTTCTACATAGTTCGACTTAAGAACTAGGTCTCTTGTCATGCTAATTATTCAATGACAACCGAATGAGGAGTTGCTGCAATCGATGAGATTAATCTGGTGGTCTAAGAAACTCGGACATCCACATCATAATGAAAAACGCACCCCCTGCACCGTATCATGTGGTAGCATTTGCCAATCAGAGAACGAGAACTAAATTTCTCCACCGCATGTTGTAGGGGTGATTAGTTTCAAAATGAGTAGGTTCCAAACCTAGACCCTTGAACCTATCCTATCAGGGTAGATTTTCAAATTTTGACCTTAGAAAAATCGACTCTGTTGACCCTAAAACCAACTTGGAATCGAACTGACTAGTTTTAGGACTACCCAGAAATTCTTTTTTTTTTTGGTCAGATGGGACTCCCCCAGAATTGGCCAGGGCTTTTTTTTTTCTCTCGTTTTATTATATATGTACTTTGCATGTGTCAAACACGAATATGATTCTTTCTTTTGGAGGATAACATGTCAAACAAATTCAATTTCAATGTATATTTTCTGTCTTAAAAAGAGCGTAAAATTACTTATAATTAAAGGTAAACCGGTTTGATTCTAGGTTCTTTCTTGAAACCGACCTTGCAGGTTCTGGTTCTCACGTACACCCGGCCGGCTTAAAGTACAAAATTTTGAAACTGAACCGGTCAAGGCCAATTCCTGGGTTCAAGCAGCCTTATTGCTCACCCCTGGCGTGGTGCGCCATTATCGAATTTGATTGCTGGCGTAGCTTGAAGATGAAATGCGGGTCCAGACTCCAAACCTCGGATGTCTTCCAAAGAAGCCAACGGTTGTGCATATTTATTAGGCTTTTAAAGTGAATTGTTTGGTATTGGAAATGCCATTACTGCTTGCGGACCGCATTTTCCAACGCTGTCGGCTTGTTCGGACAATGCTCAATTGATGCTACGATCACCACAATCTCGCTAATCACATTGTCTACTCGGATCCTGCGGTGTTTGCTATTGCCCTGCCCCATTTCCGGTCCAAGTTTACATGTTGGGCACTACACAATTACAACACACCAATTGAAAGTGACCCCGCGAGTTCTCTGTGGCAACTTTACCGTTTTTTCTCCAATCTCCAAACCAAATGCTAAGCCGAATGTCCGAGGACAGACTGTCCTCATTCGCCAGTTGCACAGTGCCTCGGCTATCGACCCCCTGTATCCCCCAGAAAGGGGAAAAAAGAGCACTGATCAATTCGTCTTCAATTTGGAACACCAACAATTACCAAAGCTGATGGCATGTGCTTCCAATGCAGAGGTCTTCCATCCGCAACTGTGTTTAAGTAGCGACAGTGCCATTACCAACCTAGCAGGCCTTGCATTAGATTTGAGAGAATCTGTCTAAAGAAAAGTTGTTCCGTAGTAACAGGTCGTCTCTTTTGACCAGCCCAGATCCAGACTGCAGACTGATGTCACGCCACTTCAGCCCAACATCCTCCGAAACATGTTTTTTTCCCTCGAGTCTTGATAAAGTGTCGTAATCCACGACACCTCGTTTCTCAAAACTAGGTAAGAGAGAAATATTCTCTTATTTTGAATTTGAATAGCACAGAATGCAGGACTGACTCACAAGCAAACTTCTTTTTTTTCTTTTTGAGGGAAAAGTGGAAAATCACATTTGAGAAAAAGGAAGATTCTTTCCTCCAACGTTACTATATACACGTATCTCCGATGTAATCATTAAAGGAGGGGGGTCGTTTTCGGATTCTTGAGAGTTGGAGAACCGTCCCAAATATGTTTGGTCTTGACACTCAGCATCAAAGCCAGAATCATGGCAGAACCCCCATTCTTGGTCCACTGGCATTTCCTTCTCGGAATTTGTCAAAGCAATGCAGAAGCGAACATCATGCCCACGTGGAACTTCCTCCTCGAGGCTGTGGGATGCGGTCAACTAATCTCCTACGTCCTGAAAGCAATGTGGAACAGGAAAACATCAAGCAGAGGCTTTGAGCATCAATATTCTCACGCTGGAAAAACATCTTCGAAGGGTTACCAATGCAATGCTGCTCCCTAATAAGAAAACGACGTGCAAATTGACAATGTTATACTATGGCTGTATAAACCGACTTGCAGGACCAAAAACAAGTCTGTGGAAAGCATGAATGACTCTACCACAATGACTCAGTGTATTTGCACGAAGAGAGCATCAAAGAGGAATATTATGAGCTCAAAATAAGGGGGAAGCCCTCTCCTGGACTAAGGAGGAAAACACTGCAATTGAAATGTATACCCAATGGAATTTGACAAATTTTCAACCCCCAAGGCATTCTTAAGAAATACAGAATGCAAATTCGTATGTGAAGAAGACATGCATGAGGTGTTTTGAAAGAGATATTGTAAGCATAGCAACAATATAATTTTCATACTGTTGAGCTTCATATATGAGTACATTAAGAACCTCAAAGGAATAATTGACAGAGGTGGAGCACCTATTAACTGGAAGGGGGGAGAAGAAGTCCAGGTGGAGTACTGCATATGCCTCATGTTTGAAACTATCTTAAGAGACTCGCAAAAAGAACAGTTACTCAGGAAACCTGATGGACTAGCAAGCAACCTGGTTTCTTGAGCTAGTTGCAGCAGCCCACTGATTGGAAAGACGTGCACCTGTTGGACCATAACTTATAAATGTTACTGTTGCATGATCCCCTTGAGTATTTGATGTGATTGGACGCGGCAATTCTCTCATCACCCATAAGAGAAAGGCTGATGGCACCGATGAACCTGGAAACAACCCATAACATCTACTCAACTCAGCCCAGACACTGGCATCAAAGGAAACATTCAGTCTCCAGAAAAGTTCAAACAAGGAAAATCAATCGCAGTCCATCAGCCAGATTCTTAAACTAGTAGAATGTAAAATAAAACAACGGGGAAGAACGAAGACAATGCAACTGTTAGTCCACAACTTAATACTATGCATTCCCCAAGTAACGCTTAACCAATTCTTGGTTTAACATAGCACCTCGCTCTGAGCATGGGAAAGTAAAAATAAATTTGTTTTAAGTGATCAATCTGGCCTGCTTTTTGTATCTGGAAACTTCAAAGTAAATCTGGCCTGCCTTTTGTATCCGGAAATTTCAAAGTAAACTTTTCCTCATTTCCCCCAATTTTCATTCATGCACACCAAAAAATTCTTGCCCCCACCCCCACAATCCCCTCAGGGCCACAAACACACAAGAGAGAGAACTTATACAGGTTGCGTAAAAATTTTGGTGCCTTGATTTTATTTCGAGTTATTGAGAGAAAACAAGCCAATATTATCTTAATTTACCTCAAGCACAGTTGAATTTATCAGGAATAATTCTGATGCTTCCACCAACAACTATATATTTTTCCCCAGGGGAAAAAACATTACATAGGCACCAGTCTATCATAAATATTAAACAAAATCATATCCTATAAATGCAGGATAGACTTTAAGTTCCTAGCAAAAATTGGAAAAGATAGACTTTACGACAGAGGAAACAAATTATATTTTCCTGATGCTGGTGTAGATTGTACAAGAGTCATAACAGTTTATGCATTGCATCATCTATTCTCAGGCATCTCTTAACAGGTAGGCAGGTTAACATAAGGGCATCAAATGTTGTACCTATAAAAAAGTAAACAATCAAAAGAAGTGGTGGCTCTACTCCTTTAATATCCCAGAGGCGCAAACTATAGAATAGCTGCAATATAATGGTGCACTGAAGTTAGGAAGCCCAGGTGAGAGAACCAATAAGAAAATTTACGTATAAGCTCAACACATACTGGAGTTTCTGTAGATAAAGCTACTGAAGCACTCGATGTAAAAGACATCATGCAGACGGCTGCCAAACCAGCCACCTGCATCCATTGACAATATTTCAGAAAAAGTTAAAAAGACAGGACAGAGGATAATCTGAGCACGTGTGAAGATATAGCAGCCACAATACTAAATTAGAAAACCAAGAGAGAGCAGAAGTGCAAAGCATATGCTCACCATGAAATGGGTGCCCTATCCAACAGAGAGCACTTGAGAGGAAGAAAAGTGTGATGGACTAGTAACTTACCTTCCACATATCACATGAAGCACTCTCGGATCGTACTTTCCTCAACTTTAAGAACAAAGTGATACCTGAAATATAAATAGAGCATTGACACAAAAAGGTATAGATCTCACAATACTGAAACAATTAATCTTGAATTTAAGCAAGCTATACCCTAAATATGCAAACAAAATGGGTGCACTCGACACAAGTGGAATGCTCCAAAAATATCCAAGATACAACTTAAACCACTACCTCATAGGGCAAAAAAGAGGTATAGTTTCATGAGTATTTTAAGAATTTTTCTTATCTAACTGATCAGCATTTAATAGATTATCTAACTCTGAGTAATCTTAGTTATTAATGGCAAACAAGGGCAAGCATACACTGGCGGAAGTAGTTACAGTAACCAAAAAAAGAGTAGAGGTTAAAATAGTTAGGCTATCGTAATCATAAAAATATGTCCTCAAAACATATGACTCACTTGATGACAAACAGATGTGTTTGACATAAGGAATGGTTTAGATTAGTGCCATATCCCACGCTCTTTTATTCTTTTGGCTTCACTTTCTATAGAGCAATAAATACGAGATGAATAGTTAGCGCAATGTTTACCTGTAGTAGAAGCTGTAATGTCCTGTAGCTTCTTCTAAT
This sequence comes from Syzygium syzygioides, assembly GCA_031216285.1. Lineage (NCBI taxonomy): Eukaryota > Viridiplantae > Streptophyta > Magnoliopsida > Myrtales > Myrtaceae > Syzygium > Syzygium syzygioides. The sequence continues at coordinate 21,731,089 of CM062242.1, forward strand.
AGCAAATGTCTGCTTTAAATTTTCTAACTAAGAGCATTAAAACAACGCTTATGAGAGAAATTTACTGGTAGATGATTAAGCATGGTTTCTTGTTATTCTAACTACTTGATGAATAATCATTACCCCAATCCTGAAGCAGGAGACCAAGAGAACCAGTCTAATATTGACCTGACACCAAGGCTTCTTCAAGTGCCTATAGTAGCCTATTACTTACCATCAACCATGAGCAAATGCCCTATTTTAGTTTATACAAAATGATTTCTAGAAATGGTTCATATCAGAGGAGAAGCAGTAGCTAGGTAATGCGACAAGTGCATAGAAGTCGGAGGAAATTGTTGCTGTCGTACATGCATGAATAGCCCATAGTACTCGATAAAGTCAAGTTGCTTTTGTTCAATAGCTTTTAGAAAGTTTCGCAAGTGCCATCAGTCCAAACATAGTCCCATTCTCTAAATAAGATTGAAGTCAGGAAGTAGTGCATATTTGATCACTCTTGTCTCCAACAGGAAGAAAATGATTAATAAAAAGACCATTTATTTATCGCTTCTCATATGGCATAAATTAGAAGAATAAAGAACTTAGATAGACAATTTAAGTAAGCTTCACCAGAAAATTGGTGTCTCACCATAGCATACTATAGCTCCCCCAAGTAAGAGAAATGCTACTGCAATAAGCCGTGCATAGATCTGCATGACAATTGCAAGTACTGACTATAAAAAAATAGCAATAAAGCATTTGTTTACAATAAAAAGTTACTTGAGAAGGAAGCCAAATTAAGTAACTCTATTTTTCTGCTCTCCTAATAATCAGCTAGTGATCCCCAGTAGGAGACCACTCCTCCCATAAACCCCCAGAGAACAGGCAATGAACATCCCCCCCCCAAACAAAACATCAACGGAACACATTTTCGTGCAGACTGCAGGGCTAGCAAAGAAGTACCACCTTGTTAAGTAACTAACTAGTAGGATGCAAAAAAATTTTCAATTGTCCAATCGATCCTAAAGTTGTCGTAAGGATGCCAATTAAATTCTAAACTTTCCAATTTTGCAAATTTAGTCCCAAATTTTTGCACAAAAATGTAGTCCTTCCGACCAATTTTCACCGCATATCGTTGGCATGGCGGTGTGCCCTGTAGGACGGCCGACAATGACGAACCGCCATTTCAGCGATTTCCGGTGAAAATTGACTAGAAGGACTACATTGAAATTCGGCAAATAAGTTTAGGACTGAATTGGCAAAATTGAAAATTTTAAAACTGAATTGGCATCCGTACAATAGGTTTAAGACTGATTGGGTAATTTTCCCCTTACCCGGAAGGGAGAGGGGGGGGGGAGGAATGGGAGGGAAATAGAAGAGAACATCCTATAGCTTACCATACCTGAGCAATTGACACAGAATCAATAGGATTGTTCCCATTGCCAATCCAAATAATAACAGCGAACGCTATCATTAGGACAAATACTAGCATAATAACCTGAGGAAGGCAGATCCGAGTAAGGTGATATCCAATCGACAGAAAAATGAAGATTCAGAGTAGACAACAAACATTAATTGATAAAGATTTTTTGTTTGTAAATCCATTTTCAGAAGAAGCTAAAGCAGAAATACAATGGTACTGTATCCTGATTTGAGTAATTACTTGAAATGGGACTTTTTCATACCGCAGCAACAAATTTTTGCCGGCCTTCAACTTCTATATTTCTGAATGAGCAACATTTGCACCCATTTCCCTCATCTGATCGATCCTGTCTGATCATTGAATTTGCCAACAATGCCTGCTGCATATTATGCCCTTCATTATCTTCACCATCACCTTCATCCTTTGCCTGATGGCAAAAGTCGACCCTAAAAATCATTGCCCATAGAAGCATATGCATAACAAACAAATTATTACTGAATCAGTTAGAGAGACATAGGTGTATGTGCAGGGAATCTTACTACTTTATTTCAGGTTTCCTTCCAAACAGACATGCTTAAATTGCGCTTCAAAAGGTGGCAAAAGTAAATTAGAGTGTTCTTTTTTCTAGGTACAAAGGAATTTGACCATGATATACTTAAGCCAAAAGGCCATCCCAACTTTCTAAGGATTGATATTAAGATCTATATTTATCAAAAAGCTTTTACCAAGAACATTTTGACAGATAGAGAGCAAAGTGAAGTTTAGACACAAAATTGAAAAGTATTACTTGGATATCCCTCCACCTTGCACATATGACAAGAATAACTAGAGAGGCAAAAACATTCTGCAAAGACACATAGGAAAGATCTGCATAGACCACAAGTACGAACTTATTCTAACAATATATAAGGCTTAATGTGTCTTCGTATATCGTATTTGTGTTGGAGATGTCTAATCATACCGACAAATCCAGTCATCAATAAGTCAAGTGTAGAACAAACATCCTGACACCTAATGCGATAACAAGATTATCTATATCAAAGTTTCTGGCATTAAACAGTGAGACATATCATAAAAACTTGAATCTTTCTGGCCTAAACATCTAAAGATACTGAGAAACTCACCAGAAAGACAGAAGCAGAAGAAATGCTGCTAGAAATAGAATGCTTGGATAGGCTGCAGCATTATTTACACTGTTAAGATGAATGAAAACATCAAAAGAACCTCTGAAAGAGCGCCAGAGGTTATGAATTAAAGCTAGAAAATCATACCCATGAAAATAAATCCACACATACGGGACCAGCAGTACCATCTCTCACAGCTCGCAACTACCGTAAGCACAAAAAACACGAAATAACCTGTCAAAAGCCATGACAAGCTACAATTAAAAGTTAAAACATTATCTTCTTTGATACTGCGGATAAAGAATTCAGAGTACGTACATCTTCAAGTTATTATCCGAAGCAAAAGAATTCCAATTAGCAAGTGTCCTGTTCTACTGAACCCAGCCAAACTAGCTAACATACAAATAGATAGGATCAAGAAAAGGAAGCTATAGAAAGCAGTCGCCTCAATGGTCAACTGCATATAGGCTATTGTCCAATTCATTAACAAAAAAAAGGAGCCTCGTAGGTAGGACAACTGCTCAGTATTTGTAACCATGACCATGGAATTCCTTCTAGAGAAATTGAAAAGCACAGGTCCTAATCGGCTTGTTTTCATTCAACAGGAGGTCCTTCCATAAGAGGACCCAGAAGTGCCAGAGGACACGCTCAAGGGATTTATGTCATATATTGACCCAGACCTACAAAGCACACCGGGCAAGCAAGCCATGGTCAAGTGACTGAAGCGGGTGTCCATGGCAAAAGTTCTAAGCAATGTAGGCCCGAGGTGAATAGGAGTGTCAAGGGATACCAACCAATTAATATTAATCAAGCGTCTTCTCTAATGCATGAAAGGATCAAAAGAAAAGATTAGGGTTGGTATTGGCAACAATATACGGTAGATCTGCATTGTTTCTATGACAAGCCAACAAATAAAGGAGAATAAAAGGATGTTTATCCTAAATATCCACAAAAAAAAAAAGAATTCATTCTCCACACATTAACCAGCTCTGTAAAGGTAGTAAAATACAAATATATGCATATGTATGGCAATAGAGTACTGCCAGGTGTTGATTATACACTGAGTTTTTCACACAAGTTGATGATTGTAGCATGAAACATAATTCCAGGTGCCCGTTGATATCCAAATATTCTACACTAGCTGATTGATTGTAGAGTGAAATTCCATCGAGGAACATGATTGGACTCGAAAGTTGAATTACACTTCTTGCCAGAATTCAGTCATATTGGACAGCAGAATTGGGTGCCCAATTGGTTTTCTGTGCAGTAATGTTGGCATTTTTGCAACACAAACAATGGGTGGACTTACCCAAGTTGGATGACCCAATCATCAGGTGAAGTACCTGCAAAGAACAACTTTCCCTCTGATACAGCCCAGTACAGAAAATGAAAATAGCAAGTCCCGTACTGACATATAGATTCCATAATACAACAGTATTTGCGATGCAAAAAAGAAGTACAGCTAACAGTAAAACTTAAGAGTAGCATAACGACCAAACTCCTACACTGTTCGGCAAGTAACTAGCCCTAGAGATATTGGGAAGTGATATAAACTAACACTTACTTTCTGACGAGTCCATCCAGCTTCCTGATCTCGTAGATGAATCCGCACGACCTGGCAATAAAGCATGTGTCACATGCCAAACAAGCTCAGGGAGAGAAGACAGAGAGGTGCAGGGATACAACCAATTCTGAGATCAGCACGTGTAAATTTAGCGAAAGCACATGTTGCAAGTTTATCCTGGATAATATCTATCGATCTATTCGTCGTGAATATATCACTTTATCTGATTCTATCTGTACTTTCTAAAAGGCTCCAAATCAAACCATGGCCTGTACAGGTCTTCATCTAACAGTGTTTATGTTCTAATAGACAACTCCCTACAAAACAAGATCCAATCCAGACAATATATGACTGCATACATGTTTTCCCGCAGAACCACGCGGATCGAGACAGACCAAACAGAGAAAATTCTCGGGCACCTGCCCACCTGAGCACAGTGGATATCAAACCTTGCAAGAGAGCCTAGCTTAAAAAATAATCTTAAACTGATCCCTCTCTAGAGATCCGTGTACAGCCTACAGAGGGACTTTGATCCCCTCTCGAGACACCCAAAAAAACACATTTCGAGGTTTCCTCCTGCGCCACAATCGCCACGAGACAAAATTCCTCAGCATGCTCGATAACTAAAAACAACTAAAAACACATTCTGATGGTGATCCTACTGTTACTTCCTAAGAGGCACGCCGGTCCTGATCCTTCTGAGCTCACACACCCCAGGGACCAGGACCTCCAACGTCAGCGGAACTGTAGATACTCAAAAGCCATCAAAATCTAGAAGGCGAAGTTATATCGGAGAATCGGCCTCGAACGAACGCTGAAATCCCCGCGCAACGGACCGGACCGACCTGAGAGAAGGCGAGGAGAGCCAGCGCGCCGTCGACGCAGGCCAGAGCGGCAATGACGAGGAGCATCTCCAGGGAAGGGCAGCGACCGCCGGCGCCGCCTCCTACCTCCGCGAGCATCTCCAGCCCTTCCTCTCTCCTACCCGCGCTCTCTCCCTCTCTCGCTCCCGCTCCCGCTCCCTCCTCCCTTCACGAGCACCGAGCGCCGCGCGCGTGCATTGGGGGAGGGGAGGGAATCCCTCGATCGGAGTCGTCGTCGTCGGCGGCGGCGGCGGCGGCGGCGGAGGCGGAGGCGGAGGGGGAATGCAGAGGGCGATTTGATTTTCGTCGGCAGCGAAGACGACGAAAGGGTCCGGACGGGACAGGAACGAGAGATCGCACTGGGTGAGCAGGAGGAGGAGGAGGAGTAGGAGGTCGCGGGTTTTTGAACGCTCCTCGTTCTCGAGCGTGGGTGGGCCCCCGCCGAAACGCGATGTCGGTAATATATTATTGTGTATGGCTCCTTTTCGGTTGACCCGGTCATTGTCAGCGGTCGACCCGGCGGGGGGGCGGGGCCCACTCTCGAGACGCCACGTCGCCATTACCGCCATCCCGAGCGAAGCGATACGTGCGGCCAGATTTGCTCGCGGGCGGGGGGGTGTTCTTTCGTCCCGGAGCGAATCGCATCCGTCGCGCCGGCCGGCCCGCGTAATAATCCCGGGTGTGTTCATTGCTCGGAAATCGGAATCATCGTGCCATGCGCATGCGGTAATCATTGGTTTGTAATGTTTTGGTGTAATCGAGCTAGAGCAATTCGGCCCCACTCGATGAGCTCCCGACTTAGAGTCTCATCTGCCGTCCATGTTACTTGTCCCTGTAAATTTGTCTCGGTAATATTTGTACATTGCCCTTCTGTTTTGCCGTTGCTGTTTGATTTGACCCGTGTTCGAAGGAAACATTAGAAACCTTTTGAATTTTAATATGGTCATCTCGCTTTAGTTTTCAAACATTGGCTAGGTACTTGATTATTATCTTTGTTTTTCGCTAACCCGTGATCGAAACCTATGCGTCCATCAATTACCACTCCGAATAGTTTTCGAAGACTAGCTATGTACCTGCTGTTAGAATATGTTGTATAGGATTTCCTCTTTCTCTTTGGTCCCACATAGGAAGAATGCTAGGCCCCTTTACTCCTCTAAGCCTATATAGAGGCTTCTCTTGTACATTGTTTATTACACCATTATAAGAGAACAAATACCTTTCTCTTTTAATCTTTCTTTCTTATCATGGTATCAGAGCTAAGATCATTGTCTTGAAGAGTATGCTCTGCGATTGCCATCAATTGGATCTTTCGCATCAGAAAATTAAGACAATGAGCTCATTATCTTTTAAAGTATGCTCTGCGGCTGCCATAAATTGGATCTTCCGCATCAGAAATTAAGACAATGAGTTTAGGGCTTTTGGGCCATCATCCTTGCTCGTTCTAATCCGAGCTTCTTCTTTCTCGATCCTTTCGATCACCTCAATCCATATTTCTAGCTTTGCTAGTATTTTCTTTTTCTGTCATCATGGGTGATTCTAGTGACCGTATTGACGTCAAACTTGATGGTTCAAACTATTCTCTTTGGAAACCATCGGCAATGGCAGCACTTGTTTACCGCGACTTGTTTGAGCATGTTGAGGGACTTTGTCCTTGTCCTGGTGCTCTTAACAGTGAATCATCTGATGAAGTTGCGAAACGTGCCGCTGAAATTCGAGCATGGAATGTTGCTGATCGAAAGGCATGGGCTATCATTTTTGGTTCCATTGATCCTGCTCTTCGCCCACAATTTTCTAATATTGTTGTGGCGAAAAGTTTATGGGATCAGCTTGCCGAGATGTTCACCCAGACAGGGGACATTCGAGTTTATCAGTTGGAGCAAGAAATTTATAGTGCTACGCAAGGGTCTCGCTCTATTCGAGATTTCTACAATTACATGCACTCACTTTGGAGTCAGCTGGATATTCTTGCTCCTATTCTCTGCCCATCATGCCTGAACTGTACTCGATGTCCATCTACTCGACTTCAAACTCAAGATAGGCACCGTCTACATTCTTTTCTTATGAAGCTCGGCTCTCCCTATGAAGGTGTTCGCAGCCAACTTCTTCACCGCTCTCCAAGACCATCCTTGCTTGACGCTGTCAAAGAACTACAGTCTGAGGAAACTCGTCTTGGTCTTCTTGCGGTTTCTGATTCAACTGCTATTTTGGCTGCTCCATCACGTATTCCGCCTACAGTTTTGGCTGCTCCACCACGTCCTTCACCTACTCGTGGTCCTCGCCGCCTTACATGTACGTATTGTCATCGTCCTGGTCATGACGAGTCACATTGTTGGAAGAAGAGGAATGCTTCACGTCTTTCTGTATCACCACGAGTCACTACCGCATCTCCAATCTCTCAACCTATTACTCTGGTTTCTCCCTCTACGGAGGACCGTATTGCTGCTCTTGAGGCACAACTTGCCCGTTTGAGTCCTTCTTTGCCCAGATCTTTTCCCGATTCTGGTACTTCTACAACTCTCTCATCTGCTGGAAGCACCGCTGCAGCTACTCCACCTTCAGGTGATATTTCGACTACTTGGATACTTGACTCAGGAGCTGCTAGACATATGTCTACTTCCACTGTTTTTCTCACTAAGCTCTCTGAGCTCAAGCAACCAGCACATTTCTTTACTGCTAATGGTTCTCCTCTAGTAGCTACTCGACAGGGTACTCTTACCGTCTCTGAAGATTTCAATGTCCCTGATGTATTACATGTTCCCTCTTTGGCTCTCAATTTATTATCTGTTGGACAACTCACCGATGCTGGATGTACTGTAAGCTTTACAAATAGCTCTTGCTTTGTGCAGGATCGTTTGAGTGGCAAGATGATTGGCAGGGGCAGTAGACGGGATGGACTTTATATTATGCAACATCTCCATCTTCCAACTTCCTCTCTTCCTCATCCTGTGTTGGCTACCCTCGATCTTGCTCGATGGCATCAGCGTCTTGGACATATTCCGTCTTCTCGTCTCACCGTCCTTCACCAACAAGGTGCTTTGGGTCCTATTTCTTCTAGTAGTCTTCCTCCATGTTCTATCTGCCCTTTGGCCAAGCAATCTGCTAAGCCTTTTCCTGTTAGTAACTCTAGAACTAGTGCGATCTTTGATCTTGTTCATTCTGATGTTTGGGGTCCTGCCCCGCTCTCTTCCAAGAGTGGTTTCAAATATTATGTATCTTTTATTGATGATTATTCTCGTTATACATGGGTCTATCTTATGCGTCAACGAAGTGATTTCTTTACCATCTATCAGTCTTTTACTTCCATGGTTTCCACACAATTTAATACAAAAATCAAAGTTTTCCGTTCAGATTCAGGGGGAGAATATATATCTGGTGTCTTTCGTTCTCTCTTAGCTAGTGATGGTACACTTCCTCAGTTATCTTGTCCTGGGGTTCCAGCTCAAAATGGAGTTGCTGAACGCAAGCACCGTCATATTCTAGAGACCACTCGAGCTCTCTTACTTGGCACATCTGTTCCCACTGAGTTCTGGGCTGAGGCTCTTCTCACTGCTGTTCATCTAATTAATCGCCTACCCTCATCTGTTCTCCATCAAGACACCCCGTTTCAGCGTCTCTACTCTCGACCTCCTAGCTATAATCATCTTCGAGTTTTTGGATGTACTTGTTTTGTCATTCTTCCACTCACTGAACGTACAAAGCTTACCGCCCGCTCTATCTCATGTGCATTCTTGGGTTACAGCACTGAGCACAAAGGTTACCGTTGTTATGACCCAAATGCACGTCGTGTACGTATTTCTCGTGATGTTACGTTTCATGAACACATCCCTTTCTTTTCAAATACTACACCTCATGTTTCGTCTCCTATTCCATTTATGGATTTTCCTGTTGATCCTCTACCTAATCCTTCTAGTTCCTCTTCTACATCGGATCTAGATATATTACCACCTTCTCCATCTTCACCTATCCCTTGTGCTGCTCCTCCTGCTGTATCTGCCCTCGACGATTCTGCACAACTAGAGCCACGCCGTAATCCTCCTCGAGATCGGCGTCCACCTGCCCGGTATGTTGCTCCTACTTCTTATTCTACTGAGTTTGGATCCTTTTTAGCTGCTGTTCATGCTGTACAAGAACCTACTAGTTATCGCGAGGCAGTTCAGCATGTAAAATGGCGCCAGGCTATGTCTGAGGAACTCTCAGCTTTGGAGAGTACTGGTACTTGGGAGCTTGTGGCTCTCCCTCCAGGTCGCTCCCTCGTATCTTGCCGATGGATATATAAGATTAAGACTCGTTCTGATGGCAGTATTGAGCGTTACAAAGCTCGTCTGGTTGCTCGAGGTTTCTCGCAAGAGTATGGTATCGACTATGAGGAGACCTTTGCTCCCGTAGCAAAGATGACATCTGTCCGTGCTTTATTAGCTGTTGCTTCAATTCGCAATTGGCCTCTCTTTCAACTTGATGTGAAGAATGCTTTTCTTCACGGTGATCTTCAGGAAGATATCTTTATGCAACCTTCGCCTGGTCTTGCTCATATCTCTGGACAGGTTTGCCGCTTGCGACGAGCTCTTTATGGTCTCAAACAGGCTCCTCGTGCTTGGTTTGAGAAGTTCAGTACTGCTATTCAGTCTGCTGGTTTCATTCCAAGTGAGGCTGATCATGCTATGTTTGTTCATACCTCCTCTTCAGGCTGCACTATTCTTCTTCTTTATGTTGATGATATGGTCATCACCGGAGATGATCGTGACCATATTGAGCATACCAAGCGGCACCTTCAGCAACATTTTGCCATGAAGGATCTAGGACCACTACGCTATTTTCTTGGGCTTGAGATTGCTCGCAGTTCACGTGGTATTCTCATTTCTCAGCAGAAATATACCGCTGATATTCTGTCCAGGGCTGCTCTATCAGACTCACGTACTGCTGCCACTCCTATTGAGCTAAATCAAAAGTTTTGCCCAGATGATGGAGAACCCCTTTCTGATGTCACCCGCTATCGGACCTTGGTTGGCAGTCTTATTTATCTTACTATCTCCCGACCCGACATCGCCTATGCTGTTCATGTTGTCAGTCAATTTGTTGCTGCTCCTCGAACAACTCATTATGCGGCTGTTCTAAGGATTTTGCGATATCTTCGAGGCACTTTATCGCGTTCCTTATTTCTACCATCCTCTTCTGCTCTCAAGTTACGTGCATATTCTGATGTTGATTGGGCTTCCAATGTCACTGATCGTAAATCTATCACTGGTTATTGCATTTTTCTTGGCGATTCACTTATTTCTTGGCGTTCCAAGAAACAACATATTGTCTCACGCTCCTCTACAGAGTCCGAATATCGTGCTATGGCCGACACTACTGTTGAGATTGTTTGGCTTCGCCGCTTGCTTGCTGATATGAGAGTTTCACTTCCGAATCCTACTCCTCTGCATTGTGACAACAAGAGTGCCATTCATATCGGTACAAATCCAGTCTTTCATGAGCGTACAAAACATATTGAGATCGATTGTCATCTGACTCGTCATCATGTCCAAGTTCGCACTATTTCACTTCCTTTTGTTGGAACCGAGAATCAACTTGCCGATTGTTTTACGAAGGCTCTTACATCACAACGTTTTAATTTTCTTCTTTCCAAACTCTCGTTATTTGATCCACCTTGAGTTTGAGGGGGGTGTTAGAATATGTTGTATAGGATTTCCTCTTTCTCTTTGGTCCCACATAGGAAGAATGCTAGGCCCCTTTACTCCTCTAAGCCTATATAGAGGCTTCTCTTGTACATTGTTTATTACACCATTATAAGAGAACAAATACCTTTCTCTTTTAATCTTTCTTTCTTATCACCTGCAATTAATTAGCTTTTTCTTCAGTGAGCTGTGATTCAGGATTTTTGTATTCATCGATTAACATGTGACCGGTAGAGCAAGAAGCGGATTTTTCTCACATGATTAGTGTTCAAAGTTGAATTAATACAATGAATCGTCAATCATCACATTTGATACCAAGAGAAGCTCCAACTATATTTGTCTTTATTTTCATACCTTCTCAATCAATCATTTATCCTGTTCAAGTTGCCTTTTTTTTACTCGGACAATGTTGGTTGAAAGCCAAACTATTACATGGAGGAAACAGCCCTATAATGTAAAAAAGTGAAGACAATCTAATAAGGCTCTCGAAACGATGATATGGGGTATCGATTGATTTCAACTAGATAATGAGGTTAAACTTAGATTTCGACCATATGGTTCACGTTCAAATAGCAAAAGACGAAACGTATTCTGTCACTTAGCGAATTATTTCGATTGGATAGGGTTGGTAATGGTAGTATGTCTAAAAAGTTTTTCGATCTCCGATGATGAATTTGACCTCAGGAGGACAAAAATATAGTTATCTCTTTCAGCTCAACGTGGCAGGACACGCAACACCCACAAGCACCTCTTCGTAGGATTCGAGAGCTCAACCTCTCTCGTATCTCTGGCACAACATTAATAGCGATGGTGACATGATATTTTGATTGGGATTTTACTTGGGACGCGGCGTCCGTGAAAGCAACTCCTAAGTTGAAGAGGCAAAATTTCAAATAAAATTTCGAAGTGCTTGCATTTTTTTTAATAATGACTTTAAATGAATTTTATATTAAATAAAAATTTGAAGTGAATTTATATTTTTAAATAAGGACTTAAAGTAATTATAATAATTTCAAATAGAGGCCTCACCTCATCGGGTCGCCGGCCAGCCAAATTTTTTAGCTGGCCAAGAGCATTTTCGTCCAAAAATAAATTTAACATAAATTTTAGTTAAATTAGATTTAAAATTAAAAAGAAAAACAGGGGTAAGGCTAGCAACCAGTCCTCCTCGCCTATGGTCGCCACCCCATCTTCGATGGGGTGGCGGCGATGGCCGGCGAGGTCGCTAATGCCTCAACGAGGGTTGCCGGACCGTTGCCTAGACCAGGCCGAGGTCCGGTGACCCTTGCCTAGGTCTAGGAAAGGGTCGTTGACCCCACTGAGGCATCGCGCGACTCTACTGGCCATTGTCGCCGCTCCATCGGCGATGGGGCAGCGACCACAGGTGAGGCTAGCCTCCCCTTTGTTTTTTTTCTTTAACTTTAGGTTTTTTTTCATTTTTGAGTTTGTTTTTTATGGAAAAAAACTGAAAAGGAAAAAAATTTAGAAGACGAAAATACCCTTGACTCCGGTAAGGTGAGGCCTTTTTTTGAGACTAAGATAACTACCTCAAACTCTTATTTAAGATAAGATTCACTTCACGCTCTTATTTGAGAAAATGAAGGCACTTCGAGTCCTTATTTGACACATGATTCACTTTAGGCCTCTATTTGAAAAAATGAGAATACTTCGGGTTTTTATTTAGAAATTTCCCTTTTAAGAGATCGGCATTATGAGATAGCGACATTCTGATTTTTTTGGGGGGGTCACGAAGAAGGAGCGACGTGCGGGCTTTCGTTTGGGGCTTTGCTCTGGTCCGGTGATACTGCAAATGACCTTTCATGTTTGTCTAGCGTTGAGAAATGTCTTTGTTCCAAGTCCATGCCCCACTTCATATACAATGTGGTTACATCCATCGGTTTGTAGCTCACATGTAAAGCGTGGAAAATTCCAAAATAAGAGTCTAAAAAAAAAGATCAAATTAGAACTTATTTCAAATAAGAATTTAAACTGATTATATCAATGTCAAAGAAGGATCTCGTCTAACATCGCCAGTCGGTTAAATCTTTCAACCGGTCTAGGGCATTTTCGTCCAAAGATTTTTTTTTGTCTTTATTGTCTTCCCTGTTCATCTTCTTCGTCGCGTCTTCTCTTTTCCTTCTTTTCTTAGCTGGTAATGGGATAGGCCGGGGAGGCCAGAGCTTGTCGACCGCTGGATGAGACCCGGGAAGCCCTCACCGGTCGCTCGTAAGGCCATGTCGAGGCTGACCTCCTACCTGTAGCTCTATAAACCAGCTGATCTTCCGCGTCCAACTCCAAAACTTCAAGCTTGAAATGGGAGTGGACCCGATGGTCCCGGGCAAGAACCCCACAAAGATCGAAGGGTATCGTCAAACGAAGTCGGTGGGGCCGTATCAAGATAGGGAAGGCATCTCTACTCTCAGCGAATAGGGAAATGGGGAGCAATTTGGAGGGCTTTCGATTTGGGGAGGTTCGCGACGGATATCAAGAACTTCTCTTTCTCGGAGGTGTGGTCAAGGCCGCGATCGCGGACGCACTTGATGGGTGCTCGGCATCGCTCGGAGGGGGTTCGAATTGAGGCCATCGCGGCGCTTCGCCCTCAGCCGGCAATGGTCTAGGCAAGGCTAGCCTTGCTGACAGCGGGCAAGGCCGGGTGAGGGGTCGCGACCAGCGAGGGCCTCGCTGCTCTCACTCGTCGCGAGCGCCACCAATATGCTGCAATACCCAGGCTGGTTTTTCCGAATACACATGCCTAGTCTTAGAACACGTCACGCAGCTCCTCTAACCGTCGGCACGGTTATTCTTGATACTTTGGCCACTCTTCCCTGTCTATCCCCTGCTCGTCTTGCTAGACCAAGAAGATAGACAGGGAAGAAGAGAAATAAATAGATAAAATAATTATATTTGGACAAAAATGCCCTTGATCGGCTGAAATATTGGTGCAATTCTCGTTCATGCTACCATCAACGATTCGCAGCATAAAAAAACTACATAAACGTTCGTCAGTTGAATAACTTGACGCGCTAGAAGATGATTTATCCCGTCCACCTTCTCCATGATGGGCCTCGGGTTTGTTTCTTGCCATCGCCACGCTACTATTAGGCTAATATGGCTTAAGAGGCCCATCTCTTGACAGTATTTAAATCCGTGCTCCTCCATAAAAACGATACAGGTTTGCAAATTTGGGAACGGACCCGTTTCACTTGAGGGGCATGTGTTTCACTGCCTACCGTGTTTTTAATATAGCGGTGTCTGTAACTCTGCGAGCGGGCATGAAACATCAATAAGCAGTGTTTTCGATTAGCCAAGAAGGCCCCATGGCCGCCTTCCACTTGCGCAGCGACAAAGTTCTGCTCCACGTGTTGCCATGGAAGCGGGTACTGGGAATTGCCGGACGAGCCGAGAGCGATCGTTTCGCAATTCATTTCCCGGGCTGAACCGGATCTCCATTCAAGTGGCATGAGCACTGATCGAAACGTGAAGCCCTTTTCTTTTTTTACGTCATGAGGAAGAAGACAATGGCAAAGAAAATGAATGATGGCATCTGTCACCAGAGCTCAAATTACCAAATAAACGAGATTGCCATCTTATAAAGACAGTAGAACTAATGTCATGTGAAAGGTTGGCCCAATCGCCGTTGAGGAGGGGAAGGAGAAATTTAAGGATTACAGTGTCGGGTCGAGAATGTCAAAGGCCGGTGAATGAAAAAATGTCAAAAAAAAAAACCAAAACTCCAAAAAAAAACAACAACAAAACAAAAGAGAAAAGACCGAGAAATGTCAAAGGACTAACGGAAATGTTTGCTCATCATTGATCTTCGACATTTGACCACCAAAGCCACCGTGCCGTTTGAAAGAGCCGTTGGGGGAAATTTTCTAATGCTGTTGTCGTGTTCTTTCTCCTCTTTCTAGGGGAAGAAGCGTCGATTGGCATGGCACGAGTCCTACCAAATGAATTCCATCCCCCCCTCTCCGAAAAAAAACAAGAAGGACTAATCTTCGTATAGACGTGATGAAACTTCGAGAATCAAAAGTTTTCGTGCAAGAGAGAAAAAGATAAACGAGACAAAGCACGTTGGACCGGACTAAACTTACAGAAATTCAATTTTCCAGAATTAGTTGTTGGCTCTATCTCGTGCTCTGATTAAACAGCTTTGCCCAGAAAAAAAGTCTAAAAGAAATGAAGATAGGAACTGAAAATTAACATCCCGATTAAATTGCATATTGCGATCTAAAATTGTATATAAGAATACTAGATACTTTAAGTGATGCGATAGACTTTAAAGTGGAAACAATCACAAAAAAACGTAATGGCTCGTTGCATGCTTCACGGCATCAGTTTGACGAATCGATCTCAAGAGACCAACTTGCTAGCGAGGAAATTAAAAGCAGGTCAAGCGCGTATTTATGAATCCTCACATCGAACTGAAATGAAAGGAGTGAGTCATAACACTCGATTTAAATAATTGTACTATTTTGCCATGCTAGCTTAGGTGTCAAACTACAATTGGGATTTATGTCATTACATGCTCATTGGCCCACAAACACTTATCGATATTGCAAAATTGGCATCAACTTTCAAACCCCTCGAAAAAATACACAATCTTTTACCATAGTTCTAAATTGAACATGAACTTTTAAATGTTTTAAAAAAATACATAATATTTTACCCTTGTTAGTGTTTCGTCAATTCCCGTCGTCATCTCTTCAACGAGTGTAACATGACTTTATGAATTCGTATTCACATGTCTTGTTCGAATTTTGTAAGGATGTTAAGTTGCATAACTCAAAAATACCGTTTTTTTTTATAATTACACAATTAAACTTAGGCATGTTAAATTCGCGTCTAACACGTGGAAAGAATTACGGTGAGAATAGTAATTGGCAATACCATTCTATTTTTATATCAAGGGTCTTTATCAGACATAATTGATAAAAAAAAGATTTACATTTTCAATCCGTTAATTACACACAATATAAAAATGATAATCACTTGAGAATCAAAATTTTTCCTTTATATGAAATTTTTAACAAGTGTTTCGAGAATGCTTGTGTCACGGGCCGATCGATCTCGCGTTCCCTAACCCGTGCGGCCTTAGGAATTTCTTCCCAAGTCAGCCTTCCCCACACTCAACTCACAAGAACTTTTAGAGAGAGAAACTTCTAGAGAGAGAAGCTCTGGATTTCTATTACTTCTTGAAAGAATGAGGTGATACAATGAGGGGGAGGAGACCCCTTCTTATACAAGTACCGGACTGACCGTATCCGTAGATCTCTCCCCGATCTTACGGTGGAGATCGTATCTCCCCAACTACCCAACTACCTCATTAATTACAATTAATGTCCCGCCCCCAGGAGTATTCTAGAAGACATCAAGAAAACCCTAATACTAGAACACTCGGGGCCCGCCTTCTTTGTTCAAGGGTCGGTCACGGTCCATCGTCCAGGAAACCTCATGAACGATCCATTTCTCTGGACCGTGACATTCTCCCCCACCTATTCGGGCGACGCCCTCGTCGCGTCTTTGGCGTGGAAAGTATCGATATGCTTTTTGAATTGCCAAAGAGCTTCTTCAGGCTCCCAACTTGCTTCACTCTCCGGAAGACCCTTCCATCGGATTAGGTATTCTCGCTTCGGCGCACGATATCTCTTCCGTATGACTCGATCCGCCATGATGAAGTCGACGTCTCGGTCATAGGAGGTTTTTGCTCCAAGCGGCGCCCGTTGCGACTCCCCTCGATCCGGGTCCTCCTCGTCTACACGGAAAGGTTTAAGCATACTCACATGGAATACCGGATGTACCTTGAGTTTTGGTGGCAGTTCCAGTTTGTATGCGACCTTCCCAACCCGATGCAACACTCGGAATGGCCCTTCGTAGCGACGTATAAGCCCTTTATGCACGTCCTTGTATCGAAGAACCAGGTGTAGCTTGGCCAACACCAAGTCCCCGGCTTGGAACTCCACGTGCCGTCGCTTCTTATCGGCCCACTTCTTCATGCGCTTGGAGGCCTTGTGTAGGCACGTTCGTGCCAAGTCCGCTTGCTCATGCCACTCCTTGGCAAACTTGAAAGCGGATGGGCTACTCCCCTTATAGCCCGTTGCAACCGTACTCGGAGTGAGTGGTTGTTGTCCCGTCACGATCTCGAACGGACTTTGGTTCGTGGACTCGCTCTTTTGAAGATTGTAGGAGAATTGGGCTACATCGATCAACTTCGCCCAATTCACTTGCGTCGTACTTACATAGTGTCGAAGGTACAACTCCAAGAGTGCATTGACTCGCTCCGTTTGTCCGTCGGTTTGAGGATGCGAGCTCGTGGAGAAGTTGAGGTTCGACCCTAATAATTTAAAGAGTTCAGTCCAGAACCTACCCGTGAATCAAGGGTCGCGATCGCTCACGATCGTTTGTGGCACTCCCCAATATTTGACGACGTGCTTTAAGAATAGTTTGGCCGCCTCCTCGGCCGGACAATCCTTCGATGCGGGCACGAACGTCGCGTACTTGGAAAATCGATCCACCACGACCATGAGAGTCCGACAACCTTCGGACTTTGGCAAGTTGACAATGAAGTCCATGGAGACACTCTCCCATGGACGCTCCGGAATGGGAAGTGGCTCCAAGAGCCCCGCCGACGACTTTTGTTCAAGCTTGTCTTGTTGGCATACAAGACAAGTTCGGACATAGGCCTCAACGTCGTCGCGCAAGTGAGGCCAAAAGTATCGATCCTCCACAAGCGCCATAGTGCGGTGGATCCCCGGATGACCCGCCCACTTGGAATCATGGCACTCCCGTAGGATTTCCTTCCGTAGCTTCCCATATAGTGGCACGTACAATCGCCGTCCTTTGGTGTAAAGCAAGTCACCTTCACACCAAAATTGCCGGGTCTTGCCCTCCCGAGCATGGTCGATGAGTGCCTTGGCTGTTGGATCGTGTTGGAGTCCCTCCTTGATCCGTTCATCCCATGGATTCTTGGGACGACTTACGATTGACGATGCTAGCTCACTCCTTCGGCTAAGCGCATCGGCCACGGAATTTGCCTTCCCTGGCTTGTACTCGAGCACATAATCGAACTCCGCCAGGAAATCTTGCCATCGAGCTTGCTTCGGGCTTAACTTCTTTTGGGTTTGGAAGTAGCTCGTGGCCACATTGTCTGTCCTCACGACGAACCGGGATCCCAAGAGATAATGCCTCCATGTACGAAGACAATGGACCACCGCGGTCATCTCTTTCTCTTGGACCGTATACCGTCGCTCGGTATCATTCAGCTTTCTCGACTTAAACGCTACCGGATGACCATCCTGCATGAGAACACCCCCAATAGCAAAATCGGAAGCATCGGTCTCTACCTCGTAGGGTTTGGCGTGATCGGGTAGTACGAGCACCGGTTCTTCGGTCATAGCTTGCTTCAACCGATCAAACGCCTTTTGGCATCGGGTCGTCCACTCCCACGACTTCTCCTTCTTCAACATATCCGTGAGTGGCACGGTGATGCTCGAATATCCTCGGATGAACCGTCGATAGTAGTTGGTGAGGCCAAGGAATGACCTTAGATCCGTCACCTTGGTCGGCGGCTCCCAATCCACAATGGCCTTGATCTTGGCCACGTCCATCCGCACACGTCCACCCCCGACGATGTGTCCCAGGAATGGAACTTCCTGCTGTGCGAAGGCACATTTCTCCCGCTTGACATATAAGTCATTTTCCCGTAGAACTTGGAAGACTTGTTTGAGATGCTCGATGTGTTCCTCGAGCGTCCGGCTATACACCACGATATCATCAAGGTAAACCACTACAAATTGATCTAGGAATGGGTGGAGTACCTTGTTCATGAGTGTGCAAAATGTGGCCGGGGCATTTGTCAAGCCGAATGGCATGACGAGGAACTCGTACGATCCATACCGGGTTACACAAGCGGTCTTTGACTCGTCTCCTTTTGCAATCCGCACTTGATAGTATCCCGATCGAAGATCAAGTTTGGTGAACCACCGTGCTCCTCCAAGTTGATCGAACAAGTCCGCAATGAGAGGGATCGGGTACTTGTTCTTGATTGTCAGCTTATTTAGTGCCCGATAGTCGATGCACATCCGGAGTGACCCATCGTGCTTCTTTTGGAATAGAACCGGAGCACCAAACGGAGACTTTGAGGGTTGAATATACCCTGCATCGAGCAACTCCTTGAGTTGTCTTCTTAGTTCCTCCAACTCGGGCGGCGCCATGCGATAGGGTGCCATGGCGGGTGGTCGAGCGTTGGGCACGAGCTCGATTTTGTGATCCACCTCCCTTTGAGGCGGAAGCTTCTTCGGGAGTTCGGGGGGCATCACGTCCTTGAAGGAGTCGAGGACTTGAGTCACTTCCGTCGGGACATCACTTCCTTTCTCTGTTGAATATTCAACCTTCAAAGTTGCCAAGAAAGTAGCTTCCCCCTTCCTTGCTCCCTTAGTAACTTGCATTGCCGATATTATCTTTTGGTCACGACCCGACTCTCGGGTGACCGGGACCACACATTGACAACGTGCGTCCAAGATACAAATACAATCGGCAAATGGGACAATAAGAGCATCTATTCTATCAAGGAATCCCAAGCCAATGACAAAGTCATAATCGTCAAGTGGAATTACCTCGATCGTCTCTTTACTCTTCCATTGCCCGAGTTGAAACTCCACATCCTTAGCCAAGCCGTTGGTAGGGATTTCCTTGGAGTTCACCGTCTTGAGCCAACCGGCTCCCTTCTCAACCCGAAGATTGAGTTTCTTTGCGGCTTCTTCCGAGATGAATAGATCGGATGCCCCCGTATCGACGAGCGCACTCATCGTGGTTTTTCCGATCGTCACGTCCGCGAACATCAAGCCTTTAGGCTTATTTGCCTTCTTAGACTTTATGGAACTTAGGATTCGCAACGAACCGAGTCGCGTCTCCTCTCGTTCCTCTTCGTGTGCCTTGACAAGCGCCGCTAGCTTGCCTCGAGTTGGGCAATCACGAGCCATGTGCGCACCGTCGCACAAGAAACACTTGAAGATACGTCCCTTCTTGTGTTCTCCTCCGCTCGACTCCGGCTTCACCCTTGGAAGGGCCGTTGATGGTTTGCTTCCACTCGGACGGTGGAATTTGTTACGATCTCCCCCACCAACGCCCTTGTCCCTTGGTCGGGTGTCCGGCTTGTTCGCGGGAGTTGATTTGTACTCCACCAAGGCCTCGGCTATGGACATGGCCGCCGAAAGGTCCTTCGCGTTGCATCGCTTCAACTCTTGTTTAACCCATGGTTTCAAGCCACCCATGAATTGATGGTAGGCCTCCGTATCATTCATGGACGGAATTTGGAGTAGCAACTCCGAGAATTTCCGGACATAATCACGGACACCTCCTTTTTGCTCAAGACGACGAAGTTCATCGCGAGCTTCTTCTTCCGCATAAGCGGGATAGTATTGACGTCGAAATTCCTCGACGAACAATTCCCAGGTAGTGATCGGTTCACCACTCCGATCGTCACTCCTACGACGCCACCATAAGAGTGCATTATCAGACAAGTACATAGACGCGGTACTTACTCGAATCGCCCCATCGGTGATCCCCATTGCTAGGAAATACTGCTCCATGTACCATAGGAAGTTGTCCACGTCTTTGGCCACCCGTGAGCCTTTGAACTCCTTTGGCTTCGGGGCATCCACTCGTGGACTGGCTTGCACGGTGATCACCCCGTTCACGCGTGCTCCTTCCATTTCGGCGACTTTCGCCTTAAGTTCGGCCATCTCCGCGCGCATGGCCTCCACCAAGGCCTCCAAGGCATCGTCCCGTTGCTGAAGTTCGTTGGTGGTGTCGGTCAGGTTGCCTAGCATCTCCCCTCGGAGTTCTCCGAGTCCGGACTTGAGCTCCAGCACCTCGGCCTCTAGCTCCCCTGTTCCGGTCTCGCCTCCTTCGATGCGTACGGACATATCCTCAACCATCCCTTGGACGTCAGCCATGGCGATCTCCATCTTCGCCAAGCGAGTCTCCAAGTCACCAACCATATTCCTCGAACATGATCTAGCACGGTTCTTCTTTGCCTTGGCACCTTGCTTCTCGGGAGCCCTCCCACGATCATCGCCTCCACCCATCTCGGTTTGGGACGATACATCGGATCGTGGTTCCATCGCGCCTTTGGCCATCGTAGCTCTGATACCACTTGTCACGGGCCGATCGATCTCGCGTTCCCTAACCCGTGCGGCCTTAGGAATTTCTTCCCAAGTCAGCCTTCCCCACACTCAACTCACAAGAACTTTTAGAGAGAGAAACTTCTAGAGAGAGAAGCTCTGGATTTCTATTACTTCTTGAAAGAATGAGGTGATACAATGAGGGGGAGGAGACCCCTTCTTATACAAGTACCGGACTGACCGTATCCGTAGATCTCTCCCCGATCTTACGGTGGAGATCGTATCTCCCCAACTACCCAACTACCTCATTAATTACAATTAATGTCCCGCCCCCAGGAGTATTCTAGAAGACATCAAGAAAACCCTAATACTAGAACACTCGGGGCCCGCCTTCTTTGTTCAAGGGTCGGTCACGGTCCATCGTCCAGGAAACCTCATGAACGATCCATTTCTCTGGACCGTGACACTTGTCAATAATTTTTTTTGTATGAATTTGCAATATTAGTATCTTAGCCACGCCACAAAAAGACAAGTAGCCAACCGAGCTTCCCATTCATCTTATGTTATGCGACAATGGCAGAAAATTTAGTGAAAAGTCTTTTGGAAAACATTTTCCTATAAATAGCCATTCGCACCGCTTGAAATAATTAGACGATAAAAAATACTTTCATAATCAATGATAAGTAATATATGAAAAATTTCTTAAGCGATGAAAACATTTTATCGTCCATTCATTTTTATAAATGATATAAATAATTATTTAAAAAAATATATTTTTTAATTATTGACAAGATCCGTAAAATGCTAAGGCGGAAAGACGGAGTAATAACCGATCACTGTGGTGACATCATGACATGACCACGTGGTTACCGGTTGGTGGTGTTCTTCTTAGCTGTCCCGTTACCGAACTAGACTCTTCCGCTCCGCCAAATGTCGAATCTGCCCCTGCCCTTTAACCTTCCTCGGCCAGCAGGCATCGCACTCGGTCACTCTCCTCTCCTCCTTTTTGAGAAATCCAATGAAACAACGTCGTCCTTCGGGTCGTGTATATAACCGCTTCGCTGTCCTCTCGCCCGCTGTCATTCGTCCTTCTCCGCCACCGCACACAAGGATACAGCTCGAAAGAAGCTTCTAGAGAGAGGGAGAGGGAGAGGGAGAGGGAGGGAGATGGAGGGGGAGGAGATGGCGAAGAAGAAGGCGTGGTCGCTGAAGAAGGCGATGGCGGCGGCGATGAGCGGGGAGCGGCGGCGGCTGCCGTGGAAGCTGCCCGGGATCAAGAAGAGCCTGAGCCTGGGGTTCCGGGTGGCGGTCATCGACGGGGTCGTCTTCAGGATCGTGTCCGCCGTCGAGGCCGTCGTCCTCGTCTCCACGCTCTGCTTCTTCTACCTCTGCTGCGGCTGCCACTTCTGATCTCTCCCTCGTTATTTTTTCGCGTCACGTCCTTCTTCACTAATTCTGCTTTTAGCCATTCGAAGTCTTGACCGGGTTTTGGGGTTCCTTCGTCTTACGGAGTTAGATTTAGGAAAGCAATTCAACTCTTCTTTCTTTTTTCCCTTCTTTTGATTTTTGATCTGATTGAATTCTCGGGCAACTGTAATTTGGTACCCATTCTTTGTTCAAAGGTTTCATTTTGTAATCAATTCTAGCAATCGCAATTCGGCTCTTTCGCTCTGAAGAAGAACAACTAATAGAAGAGAGTAAACAGGGCCGTTTTTCTTGTGATATGTTGAGCTTCTTCCGTCAAGTCAGTTATTATTGTTAAACTTATGTATCGAGTTTGAACCATCGATTTTGTTAAAGAAAAATGGGAAAGAAATCAAAAGATTGGATTGTAATTGCCTCGTATACGTTGGGATTTGCTTCGAAAGGAAGAACAATATCCAGATTTGACCGGTTGAGCAAGGTTTGAATTTCTTCACCAAGTCGTACAATGAACGTCTCTGTGTGCTTTTCTAAGCCGCACCAGCAAGAAGGGACTCCTTTTTTTGTTTTTTGACCTTTTTTAGATTAGATCAGTCGATCGAGAGCTTCTATTATGGTTGTGAACAGGAGTTTTGAACATGTGAATTTTACACTCAAGAGTTGTTTATTCATAAATGTTGTTATCAGCCGGTGTTCTTAGTTTTACATCTTTGTTTATTTTACCCCAAAGCGAGGCTTGGGGTACGCAAAAGGTTCTTCAGGAACCACCTGCTTTGCGTTAAGCGCCCACGAAGCATTGAACGAGCAAAACATTTCCAAGTGTTTGTCTGTTATTTACGACCGTCCTAACAAGCTCGATCATCCTTGCTGATGAATAACTGGAATCTCCCGATATCTTGTCTAACAAAGTCAGCAGGATCGATTTTTTTTCCGACAAAATAGCTTCGCAGGGGATCTAAAGTCTTTTCCGATGGACCATGCCTTCCCTAAGCAAGTTTTCTAGGACATAGAAGGTTCTTTAGGAACTTCTGCATTGGGTTAACTGCCTGTGTCTGCTTTGCTAGCCAATCCTAGCTCGAGGGGCCAACTCGGGAACAAGCGTAACTCAACCTCTGCTTTCGAGTCGCTTTAGCTCCATTGAAAATATTTGATTCCCATATTATTTATATATATTTTTATTTGGTCTAGCACATATTGTCTCTATTGGCTACATAGTGTCAATTTTGTCCAAGCAGACATTTGCATACTTTATACACATTGTAAAAATTGCTGCGTCAACTGAATTAGATTAAATTTTACTCTGAAGACTTGATTAGAAAGTCAGTGAAAATCTGGAAAAAATTCGACTGGTCAATTTAATAATATCCAAACTCAATTAAAAATAGCGAAAAGGTATAAAGACGCAGAGTGTAATTTTTTTAAAAATAGAATCGGCGCTTGCATCTGCAGAAATTATTGACTGGTCGGATATGAAAAAAAAACGTAACCATATTGTCTATTTCGGGTGCCGCGGAGCAAAGCCAGTTCGATCGGGTTCGGTTCGGTTCGGTTCCGCGCGTGTCCACCCAATCTAAATCGAATGTGGGCTTGGACGAAATAGCCCACTTGACACTCAATTGGGCCGGTCAGGCCCACGTGACCGATAACTGCGAAACTGCAAGTCTGCAAAGACGACGACGACGACGACGGCAACTTTCTGACTGACACGGAAACCTCCGCAAAACGAGAGACTTCTCCGGCAGAGAAAGCATGGCTTCTCCGGCAGCGCTCCAGAGATCGCCCCTGTCTTCTTCCCCCTCGCCGTCCTCCCCTCTCCACCGCCTCTCCACCTTCAAATCCCCCACCCCTCCCGTCCCCTCCGCCTCCGCCGCCGTGGCGGCGTCGTCGTCGTCGTCGTCGTCGTCGTCCCCTCTCGACACCTTCGCCGACGACACGATCCTCTCTGCCTTCCTCTCCCCGTCCTTCTCCTCCACCACCTTCTCCTCGGCGGCCCTCTCCTCCGGCTCCCCCGCCTCCACCGCCGAGAAGCTCCACTCCGCCATCCGCCTCCTCGAGTCCCAGCTCCGGTCCGAGGTCCTCTCCCGCCACCACCACCTCCTCTCCCAGCTCTCCTCCCTCCAGTCCGCCGATCTCTCCCTCGCCTCCGTCCGCTCCTCCGTCTCCTCCCTCCAGTCCTCCCTCCGCCGCGTCCGATCCGAGCTCTCCGAGCCTCACTCCTCCATCAACGCCAAGACGCTCCAGCTCTCCAACCTCCACCGATCCACCGATCTCCTGCAGCACACCATCCGGTTCCTCCGCTTGTCCAAGAAGCTCCGCGAATCGGATTCCACGGATCCGGACAAGCTCGACCTCGGCAAGGCCGCGCAGCTCCACTGCGACATTCTCCGGTTATGCAACGAGTACGATCTGGCCGGCATCGATGTGGTTGAGGAAGAGCTGAAGTGGATCCGGGAGATCGGGGATAAGATTAGGAGCGAGGCCATGAAGGTGTTGGAGAGAGGCATGGAAGGGTTGAACCAGGCGGAGGTTGGTACTGGATTGCAGGTGTTTTACAATCTAGGCGAGTTGAAGGCCACTGTGGCGCAGTTGGTGAATAAGTATAAGGGAATGGGAGTGAAGAGTGTTAATGCCGCATTGGATATGAAGGCGATCTCGACCAGTGGAGGAGGTGGGTATAATCCGGGAGGGATCAGAGCGAGCGGGACGCCGCAGATTGGAGGTGGAGGGAAGGCGAGGGATGCGCTTTGGAAGAGGATGGAGGAGTGTATGGAGCAATTGCACTCAGTCGTGGTTGCGGTTTGGCACTTGCAGCGGGTGTTGTCGAAGAAGAGGGATCCGTTCACGCATGTATTGCTGCTCGACGACGTTATTCAGGTTAGTATGTTAGGATTTGTGGCTTGATCAATGTAGTTTGTGCTGTGATGCTTCTTGATGTTCTCTGTTGTGTTATTAGACTTCGAAGACCTTACTTTTAAATTGGTCAGCTGAAGCATTGCATCGTCAGCCGGATCAATGTTCTGGTGGGGAGATTCGGTGCAGTGATTCATCTGTTTCAAGCAAGTTATAAAATGATTTTTGCATCGCTTGCCTTTTTGTGCTGGTGCATAGTGTCAGTTGTCTAGTTTGCTTAAGGAAATGATCTCTTTGGCTGCCTGCTTCTAGATAAAAAGCTTAGTTTCTTAAGACCCGAGGAAGTATGCTAGCTCTGTCTCTTAGTCTCTGCAGTTCTCATCCTCTGAACACAATGCCATTTTGATCCTCCTTCTGCTACGTCATAATTATCCAATTTTATTTGCAATTTGGTTCTCTAAATATTACTTCCAAAACAAAAATCGAGAAAAGCATTTTGCTATCTATCAATTCTGATAACTATTGGGGGGTGGGGGGAGGGCAGGTTTTGACTTTCCGATAATTTGTGATTTCCTCTTTTTTCTCTCACCTAGACTGTATACCCTTGCTAAAGTAATTTTATTTGCTTAGGACGGTGATGCAATGTTATCAGACCGTGTATGGGAGGCACTTGTTAAGGCCTTTGCAAGCCAAATGAAATCTGCTTTCACTGGATCAAGTTTTGTGAAAGATACATTTACAGCGGGATACCCAAAGATGCTTTCCATGGTTCAGAATCTTCTAGAACGGATTTCACGCGACACCGATGTTAAGGGTGTATTGCCGGCTATCACTCCTGAAGTAAAAGATCAAATGGTTTCAGCAATAGAAATATTCCAGACTCAGTACTTGGTTCAATGCTTTAGACATCTTACAGATCTTGTCAACAATGTCTTCCCTGTGTCCACTCGTGGAAGTCTTCCCTCTAAAGAACATATCTCAAGGTTCGTGTCACGCACACAGGAAGAGATTGAAGCTGTCCAGTTGGACGGGCGTTTAACTCTGCTTGTCTTGCATGAAATTGGTAAGGCGTTGCGGCAGCTGGCAGCACGAGCTGAGAACCAGGTAATTTACTAGACATTATATGTTGCACTAAGGTCGATTTCTCTGTTCTTTTGCATGATTCTCCAGATGTAATTTGTTCAGTCCATTTGTTAGGAGGAATTGTCTTTAGAGCATATATAGGGAGCTTAACTTGCCCTTACGGCACGAGAATAAATGTTAAGTTGATTGTGGATGTGCGATTTTATTGTTTTCTCTTTCAGGTTGCATTGGTTTTCTCCTTTTTAGTTTTTTGTTCTTCACGTGGGGTTGGGGGAATTGTTAACACTGAGAATATGCACTGAAGGAAAACCGGAAAAGGGAGCTTGGTTAGAGGGGAATTTGTGGCTCAATAGCTTCATAAATGATAGACCAGCATGTAGGAAGTGGCAACTTAATTGCCTTTTCCCTCTTTATCAAAGCTAGTCAACCCTAGGAGAAGCTTTTTGCTTGGAGGGAGGTTTTGGCTATTGCTGTGATCATGTCACCTGGCTTTTCAGCGAATCAATTTCTAAACAGATGCATGCATTCAGAGATGTTGCTCATTTTTGTACGGACAAGAAAAAAATAGTTCTGTTATCCCTTTTGGGTGATGTGGTTACTAATAGCATGGCAGAGGCGAATAGTAGAACTTTCATAGTATGGAAAATGCCTTATCAACTTATATAGAATTGAAGCTAGATGGTTTGTCTATTGAAACCATGCTTTAATTTAAGTTTCTGTAAATGATCAAGTCTTTTGACCATCATAGATTGGTTAATTGCGTGGGAAATGGGATATAGGTTCTTTTGTGACTTGTAAGTGTACTTTGAAAAAGTGGTCTTCTTACAATTTGCGAGAACAAAATATTTCTTTATGCGAAGTGGTTTATCTTCACGCCAAAGTCTGTCCAGAATTTCACTTGTTGGCCATTCTCATGTGAAGTTTCGTGAGTTTGAAGAGCACACGACTGTTACTAATAATCCTAAACAATATTTGCCTTGGAATATGAACTTCATTACAATATGTATCCAGCCAGACACCGCATGCTTCATAGCAAAAGTTCCAGAAGCCATCTGTATGACAATGCTTGCCCCAAGACTCTTCCGAGTGGTTTATAGATTGAACTCCAGTTGACAATATGGACTTAAGAACGACAGTTTGGTACCCTAAATGAGCCTGCTTATTCCACTATTATACATACCATGTATGATCAAATGATCCGACAGGGTAGCCATCTCAATCTTGTAGTTGAAACAAGAGTCAATCACTTGAAATGTTTAGGATCTTTATCTTTATGCTGGATGCATTAATAAAGATCTATTTTTCATAATGAATTACATAGGTCAGTTGAGGTGTTTTTTTAAGACGGTAGGTGAATATTTATTATTGGGACATCTGTGCTTGTGTGATTCTAGCAGTAAGTTTTGTCATGGATTCTTTTTTTAGGACGAAGGGAGAACACACGATCCTAATTGTGATGGCTAGAGAAAAAACAAAGGTATTCTATTAGATACAGGGGAGACAATCGAATGTAGGTAGCCATACCATATACGGTAGCGACAGTTTCCATGATTTGAATTTGTGACATCTGGGTTAAAATGAAGTAACGTTATGATTTTTGTTTAACATAATTCTGAATGGTGGAGGGCATCTTCTATAATGCAGATATCTACTGGTCCTGAAGCACGTCAAGTGATGGGTCCTGCTACAGCAGCCCAGTTGAAGAACTTCACCATATGTCAGCATTTGCAAGAAATTCACACCCGCATATCATCTATGATCCTTGAATTCCCACCTGTTGCTGTCGATGAGCTTTCCCCTGCATTGGGTGCAATATATGAGGTCGCATGTGATGCAGTGACATCCTTATTTCAAGCGATGCTGGATCGACTGGAGTCTTGCATACTGCAAATTCATGACCAGAACATTGGTGTGCTTGGGATGGATGCTGCTATGGACAATAATGTATCACCCTACATGGAGGAGTTGCAGAAGTGCATTCTTCACTTCCGTACTGAGTTTCTAGTCAGGATGTTGCCTCCAGCTAACACAGCAACTGGAGGGACAGAAATGATATGCACTCGGCTCGTTAGAAACAGGGCTTCACGAGTTTTGATTTTCTTCATCAGACATGCTGCTCTTGTGAGGCCTTTATCAGAATCAGGGAGGCTGAGATTGGCTAGAGACATGGCCGAGCTGGAGCTGTCGGTAAGCCAGAACTTGTTCAAGGTGGAACAACTAGGTGCACCGTACCGAGCCCTTCGAGCATTTAGGCCTCTCATATTCTTGGAAACATCTCAGCTGGGAGCATCTCCTCTTCTTCAGGATCTGCCGGTCAGTGTTATACTTCACCATCTTTACACCCGTGGTCCGGATGACCTGCAATCCCCGATGCAAAGAAACAAGCTCACGCCGTTGCAGTACTCTTTGTGGATGGATTCACAAGGAGAGGATCAGATCTGGAAAGGCGTGAAAGCAACTTTGGATGATTATGCTGCGAAAGTAAGGGCAAGAGGGGACAAGGAGTTCAGTCCTGTGTATCCCCTTATGCTTCAAGTGGGGTCATCTTTGACCGATAATGCATCTGTGGCTCGGTAACCCTGAAAAGGAGCATTTAACCCTACTTCTCTTTTTTTGGGCGATGTTGCATTTGAGATGTTGAAGGCTTGTAATAGTGCTAGTCCTAGTGTCAGCCATCAATGTAAATGCACGAGGTTCATGAAATATTTTTTGGTTAAATTGTTCATAGCTCAGGATGAACTATTTGTCAAATTCGACTGGTATAATGGGTGCTGAGCCAACATCTTTCTACAGGTTGCAGCCTTCTAAGGCGGATCAATCAACCCTTTTTAATCGGATATTTTCCAAGACACATGGCTGATCTACTATTGAGTATGGCTGAATCGATCTGTTCTTCCTAATTGAACTCTGCTGGTTCATTCCCTTTCTGTCTCTTGGTCCTTTTCGTACCCGCATGTTCTTGCATCACCTTTTGCTAATAAGAGTCCACATCAGTTCTTGCAATTCGATACAATAATACTGCCTTGTCCACATTTTCCCTCTTCATCTGCAGCCAAAGGGATACTAAAATGGTAACCACGCAGCTTTCTATGGGGGCTCCACATTCATTCCATGTCCGAACCTGCAACATCTGCTGAGGTTCCTTAAATAAGGATGCTGCTATATACATATACATATATATTTAATTTAGCTAAAGCAGGTAGGTTTAGGATTAGATCATGGTTTAAGCTCGCCACTGGGAATGAAAACGACGTGCATTGCAGGTTTCAGCAAATTTTTACACTAACGTGGTTTGGCTGTAACATGGAAGGTGTGGGCTTTCTATAATAATTGATGAGGGGAGTGCCAATGGCATTAAAGACAGCCAAAGCCAAGATTGTGGATCTTGATGTGATGTAGGAAAGAGAGTGCGTATGTGCGTATATATGTGGTAGGCTAAATAGTATATAGCTCTTTTCAGACGGAATGATTTTGATGGGATGTCTGTATTTTTCTCTTCTTAGACAACGATGTATATACACGTAGTTTACTCAAATGAATCCGACCCCGCTTCGTTCGTTTTAGGAGGGGGACTAGGGAGGCGCCAAAGGGCGGGGCAGGTCGCTATGCTTTGCCATTTAAGTATTCCATCCCATCGCTTGTCGTCCCTTTCGGACCTGACTTGTATGACTGACAGCTATCTCTGCGCAGGTGACTAGGTGAGGGAAACATGAATTGAAGTCTACAGCTTCTGCGTGTTGGAGAGGCTCATGATTTGAGAAAAACAACTCAAACGGATCTCCTCTGCTCTGAATTCTGCAATTTCTGTCGAATGGGGTAGGCATGATGTTGCAGGGTACTGTGTTGGTCAAGTCTCCCAACACACGACTGAAAAAACGAAAATCGAGCCATGTTTGACCTATGGTCTCTGGCTATATCTTTGATTGAAACCAAAACAAACCTAAGTCGAATTCACGGCATAACTCATTAGATTAGATTATGGTAATATTATTACCTTTGAAAGTGCATCGAATTTTACATTCGAACCATATATTTGAGCTTTGATTTGCATCTTAATTGAACAATGAGATTAGTAGGATATTTTATGAGATCGGGATGTACCTATCTCAAATGGGTTTTCTCGTCTAATAAAAATGATGGTGCAAGAACAATTACGAAGATAATGGTAGCGACAACACTGCAATACTTATCATTGATGATTCGTCAATCGACAGACAATCAATAGGTTTGTCCATAGCCCAACTCTGATTCTTCAAGTTAAATTCTTCTTTAGCTTTTCGTTACACGCTCCAACCTAACCATACCACAGGCAACCAGGAGGCTACATGGATGTAACAGCAAGAAATCAAACAGAACAAGACAAGTTCTTGAATAGTAAGCTGCGTGCCCCAAATGCCCTCCCGCATCCCGCATCATAAACATCTACTTTATTCGCAAAAAACGCGACACGGCTTACTAATAAATTCAAGAATTCGCCACATTATTTTATGGTTGCCTAACCAGCAGGAATTGACCCCCCCACGGGCGTCAACAATCAATACAGGTACACATCGTCCCTGCAAAAAGCCAAACCTCGGCATCTATCGCTTTTAAATAATGCCCAAGATGTATTAGGGCCTTACATAGAATATTATTTACTGGGTGACGCAATAACTTTATGTTAGGCATTTAGAGAGGCCAACAACTTTAATGTCTATAGGTCTCACTTCTCTGAATTCTTTACTTGGATGCATTGTTTACCGAACTAACTTCAGCAACATAGCTTAATTATAAGGGTCATGATAATTTCTCGGTATCTCGCTTGCATGAACACTCAATTTTAAATTGAGTGATGTTGGAGATACAATTTCGTGATCTGATGTATCAATGTGTATTATGATAAATCGTAAGTGGGTATTTAAATAAACAAATCATAGACAAATTACTAGAGGGGATATGTCATGTTACTTTACAAATCAATTCTAGATTCCGGTCTTTTATCAATTTATCATGCTATTCTCTTTGAGGTAGATGCATGGTTTTGTAAATTGATAACAATTTCTCCGTATCTTGCTCATCACTTACCGATACATGCATGTCATTTCGTTGCATCTTGATCATCACTTTCCTATGTTCAATCTTGAGAAGTTGAGAGAGAGAGAGAGAGAGAGAGAGAGAGAGAGAGAGAGAGAGAGAGATTGTCATTACGTGCGTGGAAAGTTCCAATCTACAAAACCTAGTTTTATAATCAACGTCGCTTCCAGCATTCACACCATTTTAGCCGTGGCTTGTATGTGTGTTTCCACCGTCCCTCTGATCAACAACAACCCTCTTGTTCATAGCATATAACAGCTCTTATATATAACGTCCTTGGATCCTCCGCCGAAGAGCAAGGCCAAGGAGGTGATCCCTAAGCTCTTTTTGCCCCTTACCCTCTTCTATATCAGTTCCCATGGGGAAGAAGACATTAACTCTAAACCAAGCCTCCCTCAAAACATCCAAACACCAAAAGAAGCACCAACAACAGCAGCAGCAGCAGCAGCAGCAGTTCAACAGCCTGATCAATGTCCTGCGACCCAAAGTCTACATCACAGATACCTCCTGCTTCAAGAAGCTTGTGCAAGAACTCACCGGGAATGGCACAGCAAGGGAGCATGATGATCATCCTCTTCTTCGTCATGAATCTTCAAAGAAAGTGATCACGGCCCCGGAGAAAGAGGATCATCATCATCATCATCGTCATCATCATGGAGGAGATGACTCAGACCAGTATTTTTCCAACCAAACATCCTCGTCTATGTCGTCCGATGGTGTCTCGAACCGCCAAGTCTTTGATGAAACGTACTCTTTCGAGGAGGAGCTGATGACTTTGGGGCATTCGACCTCAAACAGCGACCTCATGGTCGATTCGCTCTCGCCTGGTGGAGCATCTGTCTCCAAAAGCGCAAGCTTTTCGAGTGAGGATCTTGAGTCATGGCTCCTGGATATGGAGCCAGCTGCTCCATTCTTCAACGGTTTGGCTCAGTTGGAGCCCGAGGTCAGCATATATGATTATGAGGTGTCTGGGCTATTGTGATCTGAGAGACAGACCTCGTCATCTCCATGATCCAATGATCACCTAGAGCTGCTCTATATATAAGAGCTGAACATATATGTTTCAAAGCTAATAGTTAAAACCATACATGGTTTTTGTTGTTGTGTGATCTATAGGAATCCAGAAACCATGCCTGGTTTTTACTGTGCATAGAGGGCCTTGTTCGTCCCCTAATAGAAACTTACATATGTGTGTATATGGAAGTCGACCTTGTATCTCGATTGCGCCTCCCATGTGTATCTACAATGTTAAATATGTATAAGCCTATTCTTTGTTAATTCTAGTATGTCATTTCATGAATCTACAAACTTCTTCGCATTTTCTTCGCAGAATCAATGGATAAGGATCGTGTATTCTCTTTTGCAATGTTCGAAAGTATCTGAAGTATATGTTTGAGGGAAAAAAACATCGCAATGAGTTCCAGTTCTTTCCGTATAATTTTTCCCTGAAACAAAATGAAAGGAGCTAGATCCACCCAAATGGAAGAAAATGACCAGAAACTTCCTTTCCTGCTTATTATCAGCACAAGCTGATTTCATGGTCATCCACACACAGTTTTTCATGTGTTAGTGTTACTTCCTGAATGTAATTGAACAAATTATTGCAAGTTTTCCGGTTAATAGTGGAAAAAATTTACGGAACTTGTATATAGCTCCAACAAAATGATCAGTCTTAGTTTGACATGGTTTAAACGATCGGTAGCTTAATCAGAGCCTTTATAGTTGATACTCCTGTTGCTAAAGCGCAATCCTCCATGTTTGGCATTTGAACACGAGAGAGAGAGAGAGAGAGAGAGAGAGAGAGAGAGAGAGAGAGAGAGAGAGAGAGAGAGAGAGAGAGAGAGAGAGAGAGAGAGAGAGAGAGAGAGAGAGAGAGAGAGATAATTTTGGCCTGAACTTTTTTTTATCCCGTATAAAAGCTTTAACTTTTTTTTGCCTCGTAAAAACGTACAAACTTTCATTAAAATCCGAAATTTGGTCCTCATTGACTTAAAACCATTGATTATTCAACTTGACTATTCCACCTTAGTAATAAATCTATGTGACATGCTGATTGGATTTAAAGCACTATTCATTGTCTTATTTTTTGAGCCATAGCTTGAAAAATAACAGTGAAATTGTTTGTCTCCTTCACTTTATCGGCAAGTAAAAAATATCTTCAGATTGAATCTCTCTGGCCAGACTTCATCCTTTTGTCATAATTTGAAGCTGTAGACTACCGCCCATCGATAAACGCCATGGATGAGATTCACCAGGCTGACCACCATAACCTTTTTTTTCAAAAAGTCAATGGGGGGCCATATTTGAGATCAGGGTGAAAGTTGGTGATTTTTTATGAGATAAAAAAAAGTTGGGGTCAGAATTGTCATTTGACCTAAAGTTGGTGCTTTTTTACGGCACAAAAAAAGTTCAGTTCAGAAGTGTCCCTCGACCTAAAATTGATACTTTTTTACGGGACAAAAAAAAGTTCGGGCAAAATTGGGTAGAATTGTCTCTAGATCTAAAGTTGGTGCTTATTTTTAGAATTAAGCCCACATTCTTTTGCATCTCTCTTTAGATTCTTTTTCCCCCCTTCTCTCGCATTTTCTGATTCAGGTATGAACTGTCTCTCGAGATCACAAGGTTACTTCAGTGAAGATAACAGAAGTAGACCCTGAAAATCTTGCGATCTCATCCATAAAATGTTGGTGCATCCAAGAAAAGATTGATGAAAGAGCACAACCCTCGAATGAATCTGAACACCAAAACGAGTTGTGATCGTATTCCCTCACTTGGCAAGCATGACAGTCACGATATTCTTTATTTCTCAAGACTTGACTTGGGTAAGGAGGAGCGTGTACCGTGGGTTTCAAGGTTTTTCTTCCTTTTCTTTCTTGCTTTTACACACAGGCACAAGGAGAAGACAGTTTCATGGAAACTTAAGGTCGTTAAAAAAATTGGACATTAGATGGTTTCCTTCTTCCTCCTTCCTTCAGATGCATAAGCTGAGGATTTGGGATTTTCTTTGGGAGCGTAGCCAAGATTAGAGTTCATTAGGGCCAGGGATTACGTCTTCTGAGAATCTAGAAATAATAACAAACAACGGGCGATAGGAGCACAAGTTGACTCCGTGGCCCAATGGATAAGGCGCTGGTCTACGGAACCAGAGATTCTGGGTTCGATCCCCAGCGGAGTCGTTTCTTTTTTCAACAAATTTCTTCTTCTTCTCCTTTTTTTTTTAATGTTACGAGAAATCGTATCTTATGTTATGCGCTAGATTTCTATCTGCTCCTTTAGTTTTGACTTCCAAATTATCATATTTGTCAGGAAATTGTGGTTGAAAAGCTTGTTTCTCGGGGTGTGAACCGCGGAGACCCCCCAAAAGCCAGAAAGCACAGCAAGGTGAACCAGAAAGTGACTAGAAAAAGGACTCCCCTGGGCTTGGGAATTGCCAAAGAAAGAGTTGATTGTTTCTGGGTAAGCGCACACTCACTAGCTTCGAATTTCACAAGAGGGTTCAAGTCTGGTCATCCCCGAAATGAAGGGGAAGTCCATTCAACTCTTTTCCACGGTAAACTACGCTGAGACTCCGAGATAGGAATTTGACCTTCACCTATCAACTCTTCATCCGAAGGAGTAGATACTGCAAAGATGATCATTTGCAAAGATGCTGCAAATGATCACAATTGTCAGGAAATTGGGGTTCAAAAGCCTGTTTCTTAGAGTGTGAACTGCTGAGACCCTCAAAACCAGAAAGCACAGCGAGGTTAACCAGAAAATGACTAGAAAAGGACTTCACTGGGCTTGGAAATTGCTGAAGAAAGAGCCGAACGTTTCTGCATAAGCGCACACTCGCTTTGAATTTCACAAGAGGGTTCAAGTCTGGTCATCTGCGAAATGAAGGAGAAGTCCATTCAACTCTTTTCCTTGACAAACTATGCCGAGACTCCGAGACAGGAATTTGACCTTCACCTATCAACTCCTCATCGGACAGCAGTAGATACTGCAAAGACGATCATAGGCCTGTCTATCATCGCAAACGCTCACTTAGTAGGTGAAGATACCCTCCCTCCAAGATCACCAGAAAATGACTAGAAAAGGACTTCACTGGGCTTGGAAATTGCCGAAGAAAGAGCCGACTGTTTCTGGGTATGCGCTCACTCACTAGCTTTGAATTTCACAAGAGGCTTCAAGTCTGGTCATCTGCGAAATGAAAGGGAAGTCCATTCAACTCTTTTCCTTGGCAAACTACGCCAAGACTACCAGACTGGAATTTGACCTTCGCCTATCAACTCTTCATCCGATGCAGTAGACACTGCAAAGATGATCGTAGACTTGCCTATAATCACAGACACTCAATTAAGTATTGGTAGGTGGAAATACCCTCCGTCCAAGATCACCTCGATTCTTTCCAATACGTATGACAGAAAAAAGGAAGAAGGGAAAAACTTCTAAAGCAGAAGTTTGTTCATTCTGCATTAATAGCTCCTACAAATGCTGATTTCCCATAATTTCCTTGACAACACATAGTTTACAAAACATATTCAAGACTGGTGTTGTGTTTGATGTGTGGAGTCCAGCATTAATTTCTGGTTTTGATTTTTGAATAATACCAACAGGTTCTGCAGGAGAAATTAGACCATGCTGCATGATGTGCTTATGCTAAGATGGATATTAACCAACGTCAACTTGATAATGGATTCGTGGACATGCAACTAAAGGCAAAGAGGGAAGATTTCTGTGAGACTCCGGCAAAAGTTGAGATGATAGACAATTGCATAATTGGAATAGAAGATATAAAGTGTCGACATTAGGTTTAGTTTGAACAATTCTTGAAGCATAGAGGCATCAATCACAGTCGTAGCACAACAGGTGCCCCTAGCGAATGAGTTATCGACAAAGAGAAAGCAACCTGCTTATATATGCTATTGGGGCTTCCTCTGCGGATTTTGCGTGGCTGGAAGGTGGTATAAGTTCCTCAACTATCTGCTTATGAGCTTGCTATTATGCAGAGATAGCTGAAGAACCAAATCATTGGACCACCACTGCTCTAGTCCATGGGCTTCAAGGAACTTTTGTTTTCCCTTTGACATCACAAACAGCTTCGCTGCTACATGACCATTCTCAGGTCCCAGATCTTCTTTCCTGGCATCCTTATTGGGATCAGTATAATAACAGCAAATGTAGTCGCTATTGTTCACATACAGGTGAGGTACCCATTTTTGCATCCCTGTGCTAGAATTCTTGTTCCCATAAAAGTATGAAACCCAATTGTTCAATCCTAAAACAGGATTCCTCTCTTCTGCAGCACCAATTGCCTTGTTTTCGTTTGAAGAAAACATAGATCTGCACTTCTTCCAGGCGTCCCGAGCTTTCTCTCCAATATTCCTTAGGCTCATAGCCAGCGAAAGAGGAGGAGGGTTGAATAAATGCGCATCCACATAAATGCCCTTTTTAGCCAATGCTTTCCCCACCTGAAGAGCAAACCCCGCTCCTAGAGAATGCCCTGCAACACAGACATTTCTGCTTCCGTACTTTTGGGCGACTGATTTTAACATCGCCAGTGCTATTGTATACCTTACAGAACCTTTCAAGCTTTCCAAAGCTAGGAACCGGAGGCCATCCTCAATGTCCCTACAAATTGTAGGGCTCTTGAGTAATGTCCCCCTGAGTGCCAGAACTGCTTTTGGCACTCCGCTCGGTCTAAGGAGTATAAAATCGGCTACCGCTGCAGATGTGTCCCATTCTAGTAGTGCCCCGAAAATGGATCCATCCCGCTCATCGATAAGGGTTTGAACTAGCTTGAATTTGAATGGCAACCACCAATTTGGAGCTAGAGCGTTTTCTTCTGACCGGTTCTCTTGTCTATCCAATTCCAGGAGGTACACTGACTGTATGAAGCAAGCCATGACAGTTCTTTTGTAGTTCCCATCCTTCCTGGATGCAAGAAAGAAAGTCATCAAGTCAAGACTCTCATAAGAAGATATGTCCGCCTGTAAGAAATTAACAGGGCTACTTAAGTCTGTAACAGTTTGAAGACACTGAGAAATGTTCCCTCAAGCTTTGATGAAGTCAAGTTCCATTGAAGAAATTCAACCGAAGGCACGAAGCAAAAAAGATCCGCCAGTACAGAAACAATTGTGAATTAAGCTGAAATGAAACTGGAGCGACTTAAGTACTTCAATAATTCGGTGAGTAAATAGCTGGATGCTTCTTCAAATGGAGAGCAGGTTAAATGTCTTTACGTCATGAGCAATTGCATGCACAAGTCATTATTAACCGGATCGAACTTTGTCTGATATTAAGGAGCAGTGAAATCTCGATAATCTAGTGCCACTGTCTATAGCAGAAAAACGTTCAATAACTGAATACCGGGCAATACGAGATAGAAGATATGACACTCAAATTATCAAATCAACAACATGGAGTCCTACGACCCAAATGCAAGATGCAACCCCGTTGCGAATCTCGGTTTCCAGAATGCAGATATATCAGAACAAATAGGCCATGGTTTGGTTTTGGCACCTCATCATGTTGAGAAATCGCTTAAAAAATGGGTAATGGGTCTGATTCTGAAAGCCCCTCCATGAAAACCCAAGTCCCCCCACAGTTGAAATGTACAAGCCCAGCCATATGCGCATGACTCAAGAAACTCCACAGTGACATCCAACAATTTCCCAGGGAGACACCACGCCAGTCAAATGAATCAACGAATCCAACATCTAATGCAAACATACCCCCCCGGGGGAATAAAATAAGAAAGAATCTATGGGAGCCTCGAGCCTCATGTGCTGGGCAAGGACCGAAATCCAATGAAACGGGCAAAGGTAAGAGCTTTAACCAAAAGACATGAGGAGGTGAGAGGGACAGGGACGGACCAAGCGGAGCTGATGAGGTGCCTCCAGTTGGGACAAGAGAGATGGCGAGGTCCGGACACGTGAAACGCATCGGGATGAGGCCGAGCCCGACCCTGCTTGTCGTTCGCCGGTATCTCCTCTGCACTTCTGTTCGCCATCGAAATTCGATTCATTTCAGCTCTTCCTCATCAACTCCACCCCCTCGCTTTTGCACCTTCAACTCATTCCCATATATATATACACAGAGAGAGATAGAGAGATCGACGACGAGTCTGACATCGACCGCTCGGGGTTCGCCGCTGCTTTATGCGAAGCTTGTGGAATCTGATTCGATGCCAACCATTTGCCACGGAGGGGAAAAAAGGTGGGAACGCGCTGACTCCTCCTCCTCCTCCTCCTGAGGTTAGTTTATTTTTTGAGCGCGCGCGCGCGCGCTTCCTCCCTCCCAACGGTCGCGTTTCCTTCGCGGTAGCCCTTCGGCTGGTGGGCTGCTCGAAATTACGAAACTGCCCATCGGCCAATTGGGCGTAGCGGGGGCAGCCGCGCTTCCGCTTGAGAGGGGCGTTTTGGGGAAATAGGGCACGGGCGACCGGTTCCTTAATCAATGGGGTCTTCTCCTCTTCTGCTCGTGGACTTCCTTGGACACTAAGAAAGCTTCAAAACCACCATGAGCACATGGAAATTAAATTAGTGAACAAATGAATCCATCCGCCTTTGCACTCTCTTACCCTCAATTTAAAATTCTCTTTTTTTGAGAATTTACTTTTTCTAGACCGACCCTCGTATTTCTGAGGAGTATCTATTGTTGTTCGTGATTCGCCTAACATGTCTTGCCGATCTCCTGAACAAGGTATTGGAATATGCACGGCATAATACGGTTGGCTCGAACTTCTCGTGTGGATTCAGGTGGCCTACGCATTTTCTACATGAAAAAAATCGAGAAGAGAGAGATGCGAGAAGGGGGGGGCGAGGCAAGGCATCCCACCGTTATGATCGGCCACTATCCAGCGGCGTTTGCCTCCTAATCACCGTTTAAGGCTTTAATCGTTCGAATATGGGAATAGCGTCTTTCGAATCAGAAATAGCCGGCCCACATCAAATGTTCGAACATAATATTTTTATAATACCGAAAAGCTTATAAAACCTTTTCCTTTTCAATTTATTATAGGAAAAAGCAAAAGCTACGGCATTCAAACGAGGATTATTGATCCGATCAAGCGCTAACCCCTTTATTCCAAAATTTAATTATAGAAAGGACTTGAGAAAGAAGATCCCTTTGCCGACCTCCGGCTACGGTGACACACCTACATGCATTATTCTTTATTTTCTTTTTCCTTTTCCTTTTCCCTTTCCCTTTCTCTACGCGGAGAATATAATATGTTTTTAGCCCATAAACAGAAATTGAGAAGATAATATGTTTTTAGCCCCCCAAAAAATGGAGAACATAAATATGTGGAGGACCAATTCTGTCATTTTTGAATTATTATTTTTTTTTCTGCGGGACGTCATTTTGGAATTATAAGTGGCCATAATAAATCACAACAGAAATTAAAACAGAAAAAACTTCCAAGTTCCAACTGAATTTGAGCGCCACAGGACCGGAGGCAATAATCGAGGAAAACCAGGACACGAAAATATCAGACATCGGACGGACAGACAGACAGACATGGCTTTGTATTGTCGCGCGGTTTCGCTTCACCGAGCGCCTCCCCCCGCCGCTCCGCCCCCGCCCCCGCCGCCCCTGATCCCGAAACAGAGACCTCCTCCTCCTCCTCCTCCTCCTCCTCCGCGCTTCAAGCTCTCGTCTTCGTCCGCCCTGGCGTCGCCGAGCTCCGGCGTCTCTCCTCCCTCCTGTTTCAAAGCACTCGCTCGGACCGAGAGGGCCGATGGCGGCGAGGTCGCCGAAGAGGACCCTCCTGGTTCGTCCTCTGGTATGCTTGGATCCTTTAAGTGGCAACGACCCTTTTGTTCGTTATCGCTATACCGTTATTTGCACCTGCTTGGGGGTAACTTGGTACGGTCTCAGTTGCAAGGTTGCTTCCTTTTGTTCTTTGGGTGTTTTCTTGATCGATTGAAGATAGGTGGTCGCTGCACCCAAATTAGCTAGATTCGTGTTCTTGTTTCCTGTAGTGGAAGACATTTGAAGTCTCCCGAAACTAGCAGTTTGAGAATTCTAAAATTAGAATCGTTCCGTGTACTTTGTGCATCATTAGTGCTTTGAAATGGGTCTTTTTATCTGGATGGTCTGAGATATGGAGATTAGAGCATAATCCATTGGCTACTTACCTCTTGTCATTGTTTTTTCCTTCTCTAGGATCACCCTCTTCTGCTCGTACACAACTGGATCTTCTGGAGCAACTGACTGCTTCTAGTTCGAGCACGACAGTTAACGGTGAGTGAATTTCTTTCCCTTTTAAAGGACATTCGGGAACCGTGCATTTGTTACGAATATCGGAAGGAGGAACCATTGCTATTGCTGCCGATTTAACTCTGAATTCATGTCTGGGGGACTAGGCTACAAGGGCGACGGTATCATCGGTAAACTCACCATCCGCGACCAACTTGCGCAATTGTTTGGGGACGGGGGAGGAGATTTCAGTATTCCCTTGGGTAAGAAGAACTTGAAGAAGGTGAGCGAGAAGTTCTTAACCATCTCGCAGAAGAGAAACATCAAAAGACAAGCTTACCTGGACGAAGTGTCTCAGAGGAACGATTCGGTTTTTTTCGCCACTATCGGAGCGTTTGTAATTCTTCCGCCCATCGTAATTCTAGGGATAGCTATAATAACTGGTTATGTGCAGCTTTTTCCATGAGAATTTTAATAGATCTTATACACAGATTATGGCATCCTATTCAGCACAAGGCTGTTGTTAGTTTCAGTTATTTACCGTGTCTATATGTTGCGTGTATTGAGACTGCTAGGGGTTATCGTGCACACCAAATTTTCCTGGAGATGAGGTTGAGCTTGATTCCAAAACCAGTTAAACTTGTCGCAAGAAATTTGATATGAAGGGATAGAGCTGTTGAGGATGGGGTTCCATAACTTGCATTTAGGCATCAGTAGATCACAATGCATAATCATTGCCGCTTTCTTTTTGTTTCTCGTTTGGAAAAGAGGTTGTGGTTAATCCTTGAATGCTATAATAAAAGTTCTTTTGGCGTCGAGTGTTGTGTACCAGAGTCTGTTTGAAGTTCACTAGATTTTGTGTGGAACACTGTTTCCTACGAGACTTCGGGAGAAACTTCGCACTATTACTCCAAGTGGAAATGGCCCATGATCTAAGCGGAATTGAGCGGCTTATAAACAGTTCTAAAAGATTTTTGTGTTGAATTTCGGAAGGATTCCTGATGATTTATCTGGTGAGCACTTTTGACAGAAATCGCTGTATTTTCAGTTGCAATTGTTAAAGGACGGAATCTGGAGATTTTGAAGGCATGATTACCTTCATGATTGGATGCTTGATAAAATTAAAAAGGTATTTTAGACCTTTCATTTTCATTGGAAAAAACTTTCCACATCCAATATCAACTGCAGAAGGGAGGACAGTGTAGTTCCTCTTAATAAACTTTGCACATCTATTATGTCGCTTTTCTATCCTATTCCTCACACACTCCCGACGCGGTGGTTCCAAAGAACGTGAACATTGGAGTATAAAAAAGGGACAAAAATAATCAATTGGAATGTTAATAGCACCGCGTTGAGCAAATATGAAATCTCAACCAGATTCAATCAACGACTCCTGCTTGACACCGTGAGAGGCCGTCTGGTCAATTGGTCTTGAACGTTCATTGCCCAAAATGATTCCCTGCTTTCGTATGTACTCCAACTTGTCTTGCAGCAGGTAGAAGAATGAAATGAAGGAGACCTCAACAGTAAAAAGTATCACCCAGAGCCTTATACTTCTCGACGTCTTTTTGCTGTAAGCT
Organism: Syzygium syzygioides; assembly: GCA_031216285.1. NCBI lineage: Eukaryota > Viridiplantae > Streptophyta > Magnoliopsida > Myrtales > Myrtaceae > Syzygium > Syzygium syzygioides. Next base: position 21,773,029 of record CM062242.1, read on the forward strand.
AGTAAACCTGAGTATATGTTGATCACTCCCAGCAGTGAAACTGTGGTTCCAAGTGTCCAGTGACCGAAAAACCATGGAGATCTTCCTGTGGATCCTCTGTGAGTTTAAAACAAACTTACTGAGCAAAAAACTGCACACTCGGGTAACGTTGATCAAACACAGTAGGGATTGGGCATAAAGTTCTAATCTGCAGTCAAAGTTGCGGTTGCTTTTCGGATGCCAAAGAAAACAAAGAAGGAGAAGTAGTAGTAATAGTAGTTTCATTTGCTTCTTTTGATGAAGTCTTAGTTATGCTCGTTGAGATAGAAAACTTGCGATGCTTTTTGGATGCTTTCTATGGTAATTGAAGCACTGCATTCTGCATTGTCATTTGAAGCCACTTATGGGAGCAAAAACTGAACTAATGTACAAAAACTGCTGGAACTTGCGTAAGAATAAAATGGTTCTGCTGGTTTTTCTTATTAAATTGGATTAAATTCGGCAATCATGTTTTCTGTTAAACCCAATGAAAAGGTTAGGTAGTAGTAGTACCAACATAAGTATTGAGTTCCAATGATGACAAAACTGACTGCTTACCTTACTGGGCGCAGAAAACCGGCCAGAGCTTGGAGCCATATGATCCCATATAATACTAAACCAATTCTTTGGTGATGGTTGTTAAACAAGTTGCCGAAGTTCTTGATTGACATGATAGCTCCTGCTGTGGCAAGGAGCACCGAGAGCATCTGTTCAAGAAAGAAACTGTTTAATACACTCTTAAGAAATGGAAAAGAGCGGTCATAATTGAACTATACATTCTTTTGGAGACTAATCATTCTTGACAGAAATCCAACATGGTTTATTATTTTTCTACACCTTTCTCCAATTCATAATTAGGAACGGATGCTGGAGAGTATTAAAATATCAAGTCCACTGAACAGTATGACCTAGAGATGAGTTATTTGATGACTTCTTTAGAAAATCAAGCGATCATCATACTAAGAACTGTTGATTCCGAGTGCTAAATGAAGTTCCTCCTTTTCAAATAACGGTAGCGAACATGAACTACTGGTTATGGAAAATTTTCTGTTAAGAGCAATCATTTCTTTTCATTATCGTAAAGTTGCATTGTGGGGAATCAACTTTTGATGAACCATGTGGAAAGCCTGAGTATGTTATCCTTCTCCGGGTTGGTGGAGGTTTTTTTAAGAAAAAAAATTGTTGTATTAGTCTGAAACAGTTGGAATTCAGGAATAGATTTCACAGGATTAGTCATTGAACTAGCCTGCAGAATAGCATGGGCACGAAAATAAGTCTTGAGCCTTCTTCCACGTTCCTCTCCTTTTGACATTCTAATGATAAGAACTCCTAGAGGCATCAGCAACCCCAATGAAGCCCAGAGGAGGAATCCGTGCAGCGTGATTTCGAACAACAGCCGAGAGCTCAACTGCAAACGTGAGATATTGGGGGAATTCTTTGAAAAATGAGCATTCAGAGTGCTGAGATGGAACAATTTAAGCAGGATCATGTGTTCCTTACCTTATGAGCATCCGCGTCACTGCTTGTATGACTTCCTACATTTCGTTCTTGAGAGGAGCCGGTGAACATTGGCATTGAGAAAACCACCAAAAGCATGCTCATTCGGAAACATACCTTATGAGGAACTGGCATCGCTCGTGGGTGAGACAATGCATATGCTAGAACAGACAGGGACTATATGGTAGCACTGGTGGATTGCACTGCTACTGGAGACAATCAAAACATTTGTTGGATGAATTTGCAGAGTGAAAGCTAGCTTGACTTCTTAATTTCCTTCGAGACTTTCACGAAACACCGAAATGGCCTCTCTCTCTCTCTCTCTCTCTCTCTCCCTCTCTCTCTTCAAGCCCTCTCTTTCTAGAATACCCAGTGGAAAGCAATATACTAGGCTCGTTTATATTAGGAAACAGTCATCATTGTGAGAGAGAGGAGATCCTCCAAAGTACCCATCCCTCACAAACTATTTGCTGACTACTCAAAAAAAGAGACAAGACTTGTTGGGATAGTCGCTACAAGCAAATCAGGCGAATTGCATGGAGGAGAGGGGGTCATGGACAAGATAATCAAGCCAAGTGGAGAGGGGAACAAGGCAAAGAGAGGTGATTATTCAAACGACGTGTTGTGGGGTTCGCTCGTGTTCTGTGACAGGCTGAACGTGGAGTTGCAGAGCAAAACGAATGTGGGTGGACAAAACAGAAAATTGGCAAGAGAATGCGAAGTGGAACTTTTGTGGGCAAGAGATGCTTTGTTTTCTGCCGTGACACTATCATGGGTGACCCCATATACGTGAATACATTATAATAAGGTGGTCGAGGTTTGAACGGTCTGGTCCATCACTCTAAAAAGCACGAAAGGCCATGCTTGATAAAGTGCTCCTTCCCAGTGTATGTACTCAAGTCCTAGACATGGAGAAACGAAACTGACACCTAAAAGAGTCGATGCTTATGTTGCGGTTGATTGATCCAGCATTCTCTAACGTGATCTTTAGAGAGAGAAGCTCAAGGATCTTTAAAGAGAAAAGCTCTAGAGAGAAGTTTTGAAATTATATTATTTGTGAGATGATACAAATTAGGAGTGTACATTTATAATATTACTCGTGCCTAGGAGTGTTCTAAAATACTCAAGAAAATCATGGGACTTAGAAGCCTGTTCTTCATAGATTAGCCACGGTCCTTTATACAGAAAATCTTTGGGCCGTGACACTTACATGCCAGTTACGGCTTTTTAGAGATCAACACGTTGCTGGGTTCTCCTGTTTTAAGTTGTCAATTAGCAGTAACCAAACACATCCAGCGAAAGTCAAGCTATGATCAAGGTGAGATGAGCAAGTCATGTTTATCTTGCAAACAAGAGCTTCATGAATTGCGCTTTGTGTGAGTCAGATCAGATGATGTATAAGATTCATGTGCAAGCAGAAGCAGGCACAGTGGGAGATCTCACGTATGGTATGGAAAGCAGGTGGACCGACAACGCGAGGCTCACGGCATGCAACTTTTGGCTAATGGCCCTTGTGCTGATGCATAATGCTGCTTCTGTGGTCCTCTCTCTCGTCAAACGCCCCACTTGATCAGTCCTTTAGCTATTGGTTTGGATCCTGTCTCGTGTAGCCATGTACGCATGTTGATTCCATCGATGCAACAAGTCATTGGACCTGCTACGATCCTACTTCTCCACCCGAGTTTCCCCACGCCGTAGTTTCGCGGAACCAATCTTTTCGCAGCACGGCACACTTTTCAAGTTACTGAATCAACAACCGTACTGTAATCCTGATCATGCGTCACGACGACAGTATCGGTAATTGGTTCACTAGATTGGACATGGTGTGGGCCAAACCGAAGAAATATGCAGAGGCTCCCTTCACGAGGATCCATCAAATAGCCGCGGCAATTGCAACCACCATAGCGTTGATTACATTTAAACATCATTGCCCATAATTGCGGCAAACCAAATCTAGTCCCCACGAGCTAAATCAATCCGAATGTTTGGTGAGTCGTCGCATCTAATGCCATTAAATGTCTAGCAGACACTCATAAGCCTTGAAAAAAAGCAGATGGATTTGCAACACCATGGGCTCAATTCTTAGTTAAAAGGTGGTGTGTTGCAGTCATTTAGGGAAGAGCAACTTCGTATGGGGATTGCAGAGCGAGGCATGAATTCAACCGAAAAAAAAAAGAGAGAAAGAACCAAAGCCAATCCCTTCGTTCTTTCTCCATCTCGTATCGCAATTTACAATATCTCATTTCTCAATTTCATGTCGGGTGTCTATCTAAGTTAAATAAGCCGTTTCATTATCACGATAAAACTCACATAAACAGGTAAATCCCGAATTCATGTCCAACAACCATGCTAGCCTAAATGACGACCCACGGCACGTGGACAATGGACATCCCTCAATTTGACGTCTCGTGTTTAATTCACACATCAATTGCCGAATCAGTTTCCGTGGGAGATCAACCCCCTGTACATTGTGCTCGACGAAATATATCTCTTCCTCCGAACCAATTTGAGTTATGCACAGTTTTTGACTCAGCTAATATTCCACACGTCAAATGAATGGCCAATTATACGCCTAGAACCGAATCAAATCACGCAATTCATACAAAATACGTCGACAGTTTTTACCGTATCAAAATCGGTAAGGCTATTACTGCCACGCTGTTATGGGCTCGAGGCCCATACTCGTTTGGGCCCAATTAAGCCCACAATCTGTCCAAGAGAGCCCATACATGTTTGGGCCCAATTAAGCCCAGATGCTGTCCGGCTCGGCCCAAACTTCTGCCGACGGAGAGGCTCGGTTGTCTCTAGCACATGTCCTGCTGTTTCTCGTTTCCCTCTTTCGCTCTCTCTCTCTCTCTCTCTCTCTCTCTCTCTGCAGGAGCTCTGCAACATCGCTTCGCCATTGAAGATCCTCGGAACGAGAAATCTGGTCTCTCTTCGGCCTCTCTCATCGCTCGCAGGATTCCTTCCTTCCCTCTCTCGCACCGCCTCGCGCCTCGAGCGCGCTCGATCATGGCTCCGCGCGTTCGCTCGTCCCCCGTGCTTTGATGCGCGAACCAGTCCTCGCTCTTCTGATCACTCCCGCCGCGAAAACCCCAGGTTCGCCCCCTCCTCCTCGCCCTGCCATGGCGAACGTGTCCGTCGCGGCGGAGTGGCTGCTCCTCTACAACCGCTACTACCGCAAGCCCGAGCTGTACCCGATGCGGTGGAGGCATATCGACCTCGGCCGCAACAAGGTCGCCTGCGCCCCCTTCGGCGGCCCCATCGCCGTGATCCGGGACGACTCGAAGATCGTCCAGCTGTACGCCGAGTCCGCGCTCCGGAAGCTCCGGGTTTTCAACTCCGCGGGCGTCCTGATCGCGGAGACCGTGTGGAAGCATCCCGGGGGGCGGCTGATCGGCATGTCGTGGGCCGACGACCAGACGCTCATCTGCCTCGTGCAGGACGGCACGGCTTTCAGGTACAACATCCACGCCGAGCTTCTGGAGCCCAGTATTTCCATGGGGAAGGAGTGTTTCGAGCAGAACGTTGTTGATTGCGTGTTTTGGGGCAATGGATTGGTGTGTATCACCGAGGCGAATCAATTGTTCTGCGTGTCGGATCTTAAGAATCCGCAGCCATATAAGCTGTCGGATCCTGGGCTTGAGGATTCGCCGCTATGCGTGGCGGTGATCGAGCCGCAGTATGTGATGTCGGGGAATGTGGAGGTTTTGATGGGGGTTCCAGAAGGCGGGTTGGTGGTGGTGGAGGAGGACTCGGTGCAGAGAGTGGAGCAGGTGGGAGGGGAAGTGCTGGGGCCTTTGCAGAAGATGGCGGTGTCTGGGGATGGGAAGTGGTTGGCGGCCTTTACGCATGACGGGCAGCTTTTGGTTATGCCCACAGATTTCTCAGAGATCAAGTTTTCTTGCAATTGCGAGGTGGGTTACTTTTCAAATGGTAGTGCATTCCATGAACGTTATCAATCCTAACTGGATGATTATTCATTACTTCTCTATTTAATAGAAGAATAAAATGCTATTAAACCCTGTAATTCAGGTTTAGTTGGTTTCGAAGATTATGTTTGTTATACTCCAATGCTAAGAGCTTTCTTAAGTGTGGAACATGTTTTTCAAAATAATCAAGACAGTTTAGCGTAGGCCTTAGGAAGAAGAGTTGAAGTGCGAAACTAGCTATTGTTGCAAGTGGAGTGCCAGTAATAATTGCACGAACGGTGTCAGAATGTAAAATGGAACCTAAATTAATATTTGTCTCTGTTGTACTTGAAAGATGCATGTTTCTGCTGCCAAGAAGTGCCAATGAACTGTTTGTATCTTTCTTGCTACTCGATAGATAGCATGACAATGATGTTCACACAAGGATTTTTTGGGTTGAAATTTAGCAAGACCTTTTATAATAATAAATCACTGGTTTTATGTGAGCAGTCAGCTCTGCCTCCTGAGCAGATGGCCTGGTGTGGAATGGACAGTATTGTACTTTATTGGGATGACATGCTCTTGATGGTTGGTCCTATTGGAGAACCAGTGCGCTATCTCTATGATGAGCCGGTTGTACTTATTCCGGAGTGTGATGGGGTGAGGATACTCTCCAACACTAGTATGGAATTTCTACAACGTGTTCCTGATTCCACTGTGTCTATCTTCAAAATTGGAAGTACGTCAGCAGCAGCTTTACTATATGATGCCTTGGATCACTTTGATAGGCGAAGCGCTAAGGTTAGCCGTTTTCTGTTTGCAATAAGAAGTACATCATTTATCATTGCCTAGTGTCCAAAATATTTTGAGTGTGTCTTAAGCCTGTGGGTTTGCAAATCCTTGCCGATCTTCCTTGGCTCATATCTGCTCTGCTTTCCTTGCATCCAGCGGTAGATGTGCGGCTATGTATTAGTTGATACTGCAATAAGTGTCAGTGGGTGTACAAAATGGTCATTCTTAATCATGCGAGAACATAACAGAAGAATGTTTGATGGAACTGAAGCTTCTGCTTCTACGGTTTTGAGTTTTTCTTATTACAGCTTTGGTTGTCTTCTTCTTCTTATAGGTACTTTGGCTACGGTCTTTTTGTTCTGTTTTTGTCTACTTTTAGTGCTTTAGTCAGTTACGTTATTTTTTCCTTTTTCTTTCTGCTCTTGTACATTTCTGATGGACTAGAATCTATATAGTTTGTTTTAATGTAATTTTTTCATTTTCTTTTTTCAAATTAGGGGTGGCTTCATATTTTGTTGAAAATTCTTGTGATATGAGGACATGGTAATAGATGATAGGAAGCTATTATATGACCTATTGATGGTTTGTGATGTTTCAGAGATAGAGATTATCTTTTGTTGAGAAAATGCTGATTAGTACTTCACATCAGGCGGATGAAAATTTACGGTTAATTCGGTCATCCTTGCCCGAGGCTGTTGAAGCATGCATAGATGCCGCAGGACATGAGTTTGATATGCCACGTCAACGAACACTACTGAGAGCTGCAAGCTACGGCCAAGCCTTTTGCAGGTACTCTGATTTGTTCAAGGTTTCTGACATCAGGTTCTTAATCATGACGATGATAGTGTTAATTTGAACATAGCTTCTTCCACCTGGTTTTCAATGGATTCATGTGGATATGCGGATTAATGGACTTCATGCTAAATGCATGTAGTAGTTACTTTAAGCTGAGGACTTGATTCTAAACTAATACAAAAAGAGTTTGTTCTTTGATAACCTCTGCTATTTGATCAGTGTCATCGCTTAAATGACAGCAAGCTCTTGTTTTATTAAGTGCCTGATATTCAATCCTGGAGCAAGCTTTGCTGAAAAGGGAACACGTTTAATTTGGAAAGAGGAACTTACATGAAATTAAGTAGAACAAGCGCTAGAGTAATTTTTGTAAGTAGAATATGCAACTGAGTATTTGTAAAATTAAAAACATAATTAGGAAAATGGAACTTTCGTGATATTAAGTAGAGGATGTAGGCTGACAAATCACAACAAAGAATAAATATTTAGGCTTCAGATCAAGCTTCTTAAGCATCACACTTGGGTTTCTTAAGCATCATACCTAAAAGAATAATTGCATCACACAATCCCAAAGCATAGTACTGCCAAAAAAAAAAAAACATTAACTCTATTGAAAAGAAAGAATTACCATGGTATTTGTAGACTATTTAAATTTGACTCATTGTTGAAATGGGGATCCTCTAGATGAGAAAGTAATATAGAATATGGGATCGTAATATCCTACTTAAACTGAAAAGGAAACTTTTCTTAAAATCCTAATAATACTCAAATCCAGTTGATAACTTCATTAATCAAACTTGAATTGTAATCCGGTTAGAGCTCTTCTTTTGACTGTGAATCGGCAATGATCCATCTTCACTCAACCTTAGTAAAAACATCAATCTTTGAGCAAATATCATGTTACGTAATTTTAATGGCTGCATCATGGGAATATGCAACAGAGCAATATTAACTGAAGAGTTTAGCTGAAAAAATCGTTTTTGTATTGAGTGACTTTCGTCTATAATCGGATGCTGTCTCTCGTAGAAGACCAAACGAGCAACTTCAGCGAAATTTTTATATTAATTTTAACCAGTGACATGGACATGAGTCTGATTCAGCCATAAGCACTTTAACATGAAATGTTTTTTTTTTGGTAAAGAAACTTTAACATGAAATGTTGCTGACACTATAGTGCAAGAACCATAAAACTTTTTGGTTTCCGTATAGTGCAATCAAACAGGAAAAGAATTATGACCTTTCTATTTCCTGCCATTAACATTTCATGTAAGTAGATAGGATGCAAAACAGATAGATATTAATTGGTTTCTCAAAGATTGTTCTTTCAATATACGGTTACATACTGCAACTTAGAAGAATCATAGTATTTCTTACCCCTGATTTTTGCTCTCGGTAATGATATCCAGTTGGCTTTGGCAGTCATTTTCAACGTGATCGTATTCAAGAGATGTGTAAAACTCTGCGAGCTTTGAATGCTGTGCGTAACCCTGACGTTGGAATACCTCTTAGCATTAAGCAATATAAGGTTGTTAAAGTTCAACCAAATTTATGTTTTAATTTGTGTTTCCCTTTCATACTTTTAGTCATGATTTCTGAAAATGCTTCTTGTGTATAGTTGCTCACATCATCAGTTCTGGTTAGTCGGTTGATTAATGCTCACCAACACCTACTCGCTCTTCGCATTTCAGAGTACCTGGGAATGAACCAGGTGAGTTACATTGGAGGCTTATTTCACTACTTCTTATTGGTGCACAAACCTGAAGAGACATTCTAAACTCATGAGCATCTGATGCTGAGAAATGAAATCTTGCTTGAGATATTTGTCAAAGTAGGAATGAGTTAACTTGAGATTATCACGGCACAGCCACCCTATACTTGTCTTTGGGCCAGTATTCTGGACTTCTTGACTAGTTATGGTTAGCCATTAACTCATTATCTTCCCCAGCCACAAACTTGCACTCCCATTGTTGATTGTGAGGCAAAAGTCTATCTTTGTAAGCCCTTTTATTTTTTTATTTTTTCATGAGCTACATATTTGGAAGTGTGGAAAGGAATTCAGCCAAATATGTAGCCCTTTTCAACTTGGCTCAAGCTCCACCCATGCCTTTTAGTCTAGAGATGAGCCGCTCTTCTGCTAAAACGTCTACATTCCTTCTAGTCCAACTGCAGTTGTATTTGATCATTTCATTTGGCAACATATCCTTCTGTAGATCATACCATATACAACATGAAGCATCTTTTTCAGTCGTCTATGAGACTAGCTTTAAGTTTGGTTTCTGGCTTATGGTTGGACTAAAGCAATGCTAAGTTTGCGTTCATTTTTTCCTTTCATGGTTCATATTTCTGAGTTACTTTGTCTTTGTAGGAGGTGGTGATAATGCATTGGGCATGCTCGAAAATTACAGCTTCTTTGGCAATTCCAGATGCAGCACTTCTTGAAATGTTACTTGACAAGGTTTTGAGATCTGTTTCTCATGTCTCCTGAATGTCTTGAAATCAGCTGTATAAGTAAGTATGCTGTACAATAACTGACTTGAGAATTTCTACATTTCAGCTGCAATTATGCAAAGGCATATCATATGCAGCAGTCGCTGCTCATGCAGATAAGAATGACCGACGAAAGTTAGCTGCCATGCTCATTGAACACGAACCCCGTTCATCCAAACAGGTGAGCCTCTGTGTTGATAGTTTCTTGAATGCTGTGTTTCTGCAATCTCATGCATAATGTTAAGATTATTCAAGCTGATAATTTAAATTAGTAATATGTACTCATACCTCTTCTTCATCCAGGTTCCTCTTCTGTTGAGCATAGGGGAAGAAGATACAGCTCTGATGAAGGCAACTGAAAGCGGTGATACTGACCTTGTTTATCTTGTCCTCTTCCACATCTGGCAGAAGGTACTGCTTTCTAAGAAACTAGATATTATTACTTCTGCAGTCATCGTGATACTACACGTCTAGTATCTTCTACATATCTGGAGCATAAACTGGCTTGCAAGTGCATTTCTCATAGTTCAACAATCATTCCTGTCCACTGCAGAGGCCAGCTTTAGAATTTTTTGGGATGATTCAGGCCAAACCTCTTGCGCGAGATCTGTTCACTACATATTCAAGGTATTTAATGGTTCCTTTATATACCATCTTCTCTGCCCCTCCCTCTGCGATCCGGCAGAAATTAAAATAAAAAAAAAAGAACATTGAACGAACCAGCCTGAATAAGTACTGGCTGTTGCCCTCTGTGTCCCATACTATTGAAGGCTCAAGGTGCCCCACAATGGCCAGAAATATTCTCAAGACTACTGTCAAAGCATGATGCGCCAATTAATTGAGAACCACAAATGTTAAGAAAAAGTTCAATGAGAGTGATGATGGGGGAAAGAAGGGAGTCAAGATCCAAGTTATGTCTATGATCAATACAGATTATATCTTTTGCTAAATCATTCTTCGTCGATGTGCCAAAGAGGGAAGTCGATTTGATGTCCTTAGATATTTGGTTCTCTGTAGTGAAGATGAACCTTAGGAGAGAAGAAATAAGATAGCAATGCTTTAAGCATGATTCTGAAATTTTACAGTCTCACCATTTATGGGTTTCAGTTGAAAAGGAATGCATGAGGGGTCATATGCTAGGAAGCATGGACACTCTCCAGAGGCCTCCGTGTTGTGTCAGACACTTACACTCGTCCGACACTCTTTTTTTTATTATTTATAGATTTGTGGATTTGAATCAAATTAATTTGATTCAAATAATCATAAAAATGATAATTTATCATGTATATATAAAAATATACACGTAATATACAACATGTCCCAACATGTTGGGATTCTCATTTTTTGAGAAATGACGTGTCGGCGAGTCGTGTCGTGTCGTGTCGTGTCGCGTCGCATGTCACATGTCGGTGTCGGTGCTACTTAGGTCATATGACAGCTTTAATTTTCATCTCCCATAATCATATAACTATTTGAGGATAGATGAAGAGCAGCAAGTGCGGTTGGAGTGAGGCTAATAGTATGTTGAGCATATGTTTCTGCATGGATACTGACTTATTTTTTGGTTGCAGATGTTACCAGCATGAATTTCTGAAAGATTTCTTTCTGTCAACTGGACAACTTCAAGTGAGTCTGATATTTGCTTTCATTGCCTTTTTGTGTGCATTCTCTCTGTTAGCTGAGTATAGAATGAGGGGTCAATATGGTTCAGTTTGTTAGGTTATTTATATATATCGGTCCATCCTCTTATAAATTCTGCATTCGTAAATTTATTGTGAAGTTGAAGTATGAAGTGCAGCAAAGGGGATGGTTGGCCCTATTAGCTGTTTTAACTTTATTAGGAATTAAACATCAGGAAATCTTCTGGTGCCAATAGATGGATAAGGTGGGCTGCTATAATTGTTGTAGTTCATAGTATGCGTTGATCAGCTCTGCAATTACTCAGATTTATATGTGATATCTTGATATTACTTGTATGAACCCTTGTGGACTAGATTCCAATCATTCTAGGCTTTTTCAGTTGTTTGCATGCACAACTCAGCAAAAGGGCACTGGAGCTGCACTGTGTATAAGTAATTGTATATTATTGCCATGACTTCTCCATGTGGCATTGTAGCTAACAAATAAGATGATTCTCTATAGTTTCTAAATGGTAGATTCTCCATTATCAGTTCATTCATATGTAGTTACATGCATGCTCTATAGGAGGTGGCTTTCCTTTTGTGGAAAGAATCATGGGAACTTGGCAAAAATCCAATGGCAAGTAAAGGATCTCCTCTCCATGGCCCCCGCATAAAACTTATTGAGAAGGCTCATGGTCTTTTTGCGGAGACTAAAGAACATAACTTTGAGTCAAAGGCTGCTGAGGAACATGCCAAATTGCTAAGGTTCACTCTCAATGTCATCTTATTTTCAGAGCTTTACCTTCTTGCTTAATAATGTACAAGTTTTAATCATCTAGACGCGCATTTAGTAATAAGCACAAACAATCCATTCTCCGTCACAGAATGAGCTTTTATTTATAGTTGTGTTATTCTCATTTTGCGAATAAAGCAGACAATTACTAAATAATAAGATCTTTGATTTATTTGTGAAAATGAAGAACAAAATCTTAATATAACATAATGATTTTATCAAATTTAGGTCAGTAGAGAATTTCTGCATGGTGGTTGCCTCCATTTTTCTAATAATATGTTTAGGTCTGCTACATTCTTTACATTCACGTGAAGTATGACATAGTAAGTAATGGGTTGCTTTTGCGATTGTGATAGCTATTTTCAACTTTGAAAGCATAGAATAGAGGATGTATTCTGTTTCTCATTTGCCCCGTTACGGAACAGTTAAAGGGACAGTCTGAGTAGACATGGCCATGGGCCGGTTTCGGCCCGGGTCAAACCCGGGACCAGCCCATTGACCGGGCCTGCTGTTCAGAACCTGAACCGGCCCGTGGCCTACGGGCTCGGTTCTGGTTCCAACAATTTTGGAACTGGCTTGGAACCGCCGGTTCCGGGCCCGGTCCCCAAAAAAAAAACTGCAGATAAGTGGATAAACTCTTTTTGTCCCCAAATTTGATTACAATGTACATTTTGATTACATTTTATATTGAATAATTTATTATTTCATAATTTGATAATTCATTATTTTTTTTATTTCATAATTTATTTTTTTAATTTTTACCGGCCGGTTCCGAACTGGGCCGGAATTGGAACTGGCCCGGAACCGCCAGTTCATACACGGCCATAAACCGGAACCGCCGGTTCCGAAGCATGGCCATGTCTAATTGTGAATAAATTCTGATAAAAGGGCTAATTCTTGTTGGATTTCCAGAATTTGGATGGTAACTGTAATGTGAAGTCTCTTGCAGGCGAAGAATACTTATCTAACTTTTTATGAAGTAGTTCTCATGCTTCTCGTGATTGTGACCACGACACCCAAGGCTCTTTATGGTGCTGAAAGTTGTGCATGTCCCAACCTGTGGTTATGAGCCCTCATCTTGACGTCTTTGTGGATCCTTTAAGTGGATTAAGGGAAAGAGTTATTAGATAATTTGTTTATGGTGAATGCAATCTGTGTAATGAATTTAGCTGCTAGCAAATGATGATAATCTTCCAAGAAGAGAAAATTGAAAGTGTCCTAGTTGCGTTTATCATTTTATGAATTATAATATTTTTTTCATTGAACTTTTTCCTTATTTTAAGGTTCTTCCTTGAATTATCCAGAGACTTATTGACTTATATAGTTTATCCTTTTGTCTTCTCCTTAAGATGGATGTTGTTCTTCTCTTTGTTTTGCAGAATACAACATGAGTTAGAAGTCACTACTAAGCAGCCGATCTTTGTTGACTCAAGCATCAGTGATACAATACGTACCTGTATTGTTTTGGGAAATCATAGAGCTGCAATGAAAGTGAGAACTGAATTTAAGGTCGGTATGGCAGCGTCATTGCTCTCAACAGGGGCACCAATATTTAGTTTTCTCAACATCATGAGATTACATGTTGCCCAGATGACACAGGATAGAACATATTTGACGTCCCCATTTTGTTTTTCTAACTATCAGCTCCCTTCTCTTCTAACTTCACTTTTGTCTGCAAGTTACACAATTGATATTTTAAATTTCTGTGGAACCGTCTCAGGTATCTGAAAAGAGATGGTACTGGCTGAAAGTTTTTGCACTGGCTACCATAAGAGATTGGGATGCGCTCGAGAAGTTTTCAAAGGAGAAGCGACCACCGATTGGTTAGCATATTGACTTTTTTCCTTTTTGAAATTTGAAGGTCAAAGTAAGGTTAGAAAATTGTCAGCTATTGACCGGCACAAAATACAGTGCCAATGTTTGTTTGCTGATCAGTTGACATTAGGCTGTCCAAAAAATATATGAATCTACACTGTCGTTTTTCGACATGTCCTTAGGGATATCTCAGTTTTCAGGTTGTGCATGACTAACGATGAACCCCATTGGATCATGTCGTTGAAACACAATCTGAGCCAAAAGAGTAAATGTTGGAACTGATCATACCCAAATAATAAATGTTGGAACTGATCATACCAATCACTAATGGACTCTTTACCATTTACAGCAAAGATGATATCTACTTTTGAAAACCAATTGGATGCTCTTGGTCTTGCTAAGATTATGCTTCCTCTCTGAATTTGTCTGTTGGTCTCTTTGAATAGGCTATCGACCATTTGTGGAGGCTTGTGTTGATGCTGATGAGAAGGGTGAGGCCCTCAAGTATATCCCAAAACTAGCAGATCCTCGGGAAAGAGCTGAGGTACTCTGATGTTCCTTAAGATGGTTTCCTTTTCTTTTTTCTAGAGTTCTTCTTTTTGAGCATAACAGATGAGTAGATAATCTCCTTTTCTTTTAGCGGTAGTTTTATCTGCTTTTTCTCTTCTTTTTTTTCATTCTTGTATTTTTTTTCATACTAATTTTTGCATGTCTTGTTTTCGGTAGGCTTATGCTCGAATTGGCATGGCCAAAGAAGCTGCTGATGCTGCTTCTCAGGCCAAAGATGGCGAATTGTTGGGCCGACTGAAATTAACGTTTTCACAAAATGCAGCAGCTTCATCAATTTTTGATACTCTTCGGGATAGATTGGGAGTTTCTTAATCCCACGGACACTCCCTTCTGGGCTTTATGACTTCATCCGGGGATATATGTGCATATTCAATTTGCTCTTCTTTCATTGGTATTGAATAGTGTGGCAAGGAAAGATGTCCATTCGCCTTTGGTATTTATGCATCCTTTTGCATTCCTTGATCAAGTGTGGTTCAAGATCCGCGTGATGCATTCTCTCTGCTGATCGCTTCATCTCTGATTTTGGTACTTTTTCATCCTCCTACAACAAGTCTTGAGTATTTTTTGTATTATAATTTATGTTGTTTGCCTCGTTTTATTTAGTTTTCAGGAGATTGTAATTATAAGTGTTCCTTTTTATTAGAGCACGTTGCTTGTAAACTGTCATCTCCAATTTGTGAAGAGAATGTGAGCGTAAGGTGAGCGTCCGTGTCTCTCTTGAGCATCTATCAACTGAGTACATTTTAGTTTTAAGCTGTTTGGCGAGTCTCCCTGTGCCAGCGAAATCTTATTGGGTTCATACCTCACAAAGAGACAGGTAAAATAACGGCCTTACAAACAGACGGCGGCATAATCACTACAGTGTAAATGAGATGCGTATCTGCGTTTGCTCGTCTATTCTGAAATCGTTTTCAAACTCTTAACAAGGACGACAGGTGACCTCATTGTCAAAACTAACAAAGACAACGCATGACTACATTGTCCAAGTACAAATGGAAATCAGAAGGAAAATCTTTCTTGATGCAGTCTTTTCGCACGAGACTGCAACCACAATAAATTGTTTTGATTGTCAATGGCTTGATCCAGGGCCTCGCAGCCTGCGCTACCATTCCCATGGATAGGTGCAAGTTAGGGCACGGTTCGGTGAATAACTCTACCCACTAGGGAAAAAGCGAGGTCCTACACTTCCATACAATTCCACAACTTGCAGAAATGGTCAATGATAACCAAATTAACGAGAGACCATTTAGTCAATTTGATGGGTTGAAGCTGTACCGACCTCTAGATCATGGATGCTACTGCAAGCCACCTTACATGAGGTCTGCACTCCCTCATCATAGATTATTGCCAAGTATTATCTCTTAAGCGAATGAAATGTGAATCTCTCCGGATACAACTACCCCACTAGAGGCTTACTTGAGATATACATCTTCTGATGCGACATGAAAATTTCGGTATAAGGTAACAAAGGGAAAATATCTGAAGAATCCATACAAATTTGCCAAACAATATTCAAAATTTGACGGCTACAGAAAGTCACCCATCAGTCAAAAGCCACGAAATATCTTATCTTGACTCTTCAGAAATCAATACCAGCTAACTGCATAGCTCCGAAAGGCGCAGTGCGAGATAAAAGAGTTACATAAATAGGTTGGGCCTGGAGGCCTTGTAGGTGGTCTTCAGCTTCCTCGTTGGAGGCCTAACCTTCTTGAACACCAAGGGGAATTTGATCTTGGAGTTGTGGAACTGCTTCGTGCTCTCTCTCTTGCACAACTTTGCTGGAACAGTAGCTGTCTTAATAATTTGGATGCATGGAAACCTCACTCTGTGGCGAGATGCCATTTCATTGTACATTTGCTCCACCGCCCCATTCAGAGTTGTGTCCCGGTATTCCTTGTACATGTTATGATATCCAGTACGGCTCTGATATCGCAGCCAGATACCATAATTGTTGATCTTTGTGGGATTCTTCTCAAATATCTGTGAATTGCAATTATCACAACATAAATGCATGGCATGAAGCTCTTCTCCCACAAATAAAAAGCACCAAACAGAGCTCAGGAACAGAACGAATATGAATAGAGGTATTCAGGAAGAAAAAAAAACCCAACATCAATTGACCAAAAATGGTATGCACATGCTAACCAGTAGTCTGAGACAAAATTGCAGGAAAGTGATATGCTTAGATAGACCATGAGTCCAACCAGAAATGCATTATGCTTGTTGCTATGCTAGACCCTTCTAGACTCAAAACTTAGTCATGAACCCGGATGTACATAAAAATTGTCAATGGTCATCTGAAGTGCTTCAAAAAAGCATTGGCATGATTAATCTTGGATGATGTAACCATATGATTTATTTTCAAAAAGCACAAAAAGGAAGAATGTTTGTGAAGCTGCAAATAAAGCTTTTCACTCCAGTAAGGCTACCACCTTCAGATCAAGCGACCTTAGCTAACCCAAAGAACAGCCTCTTCTTCACAGACGTGAGGTAAAGTAAAACCTAACCTAATGAAGAAAACAAATGTGAGATTATCATACTGATAACTAACGCATTCTCATCATCTTGGTGAGACGAAGGTGATAGAATTCAACCCTCGTTGCCAAAATGGTCAGCACTCTCCCAAGGTTATGTGAACTTTGTGAATTTTGCGATCCAAATGACAGTCCAGCATCCACTTAAAAAAGGTTACAGACCAACTTTTTTTTTGTTTTTGCTAAAAAGGGTACAGACTAACTTAGACTTAACCAAATGCAGATACCAAAAAGATGAAGTCATTTTCAAAACAAACATGCATTGAAGCTAAAGCCAACAATGAGCTTAGGCTTCAAAGCAAAAATACATTTGAAGAACGAATTACTCTAACCAGCAACTAATCTCTGCTACCATGAAAAGATGTGGGAAAAGTACGACCAGTACCTCGTTGATGGCCAGGACCTGTCCATTGCTTTTCTTGACCTTCTTCAGCTTCCTCAAGAAGTACCTGATTGAACCCCAAAAAGAAGTCAAGAGATCGCCCAAAAATCATTGGATCAAAGGGCCGTTTCTTCTGAATCGATCAGCAGCAAAACCCAAGGACAAAAGTTGAACTATTAAAAAATCGCCTCTTTTCGGGGTAATGCAACCCGATCAAATAGCCTCCGCCGCCACCACAATCAAGCACTTAAGAAGGTGCTCGGAAAGCATACTTTGCCTACTCTCTTCCCTCAGAAAAATGGAACAAAACTCAAAGCAAGCAACGAAATCAAGAACGAGACGTACCAGAACTTCGATTTGGCGCGGACTTCATTGGTGGCCCACAGCTTCATCCTGTAGATCTTCGGATGGTCATCCGATTCGGTCGGCAGAGCTCTCCCCACCACCTGGTACTGGTGAAACTGCGCCCACGTTCACCCGAAGACAGCGTTAAACAACAAAAGCAACCATCTTTAGCAAACTACCAAATGCACAAGCAGTTCGCAAACCAAAATCCCCGCAACACCAAGAGAAACAAGAAGCGCGGGAAACGCATGATCAGCAACAAGCTATGATCTAGCCGAACCACGGAGTTCAAGGACCGGGATACCAACCCTGAAAGTCACCATCGTCGGACGTCACGGCGGAGGCGGAGAAGCGCGGCGACAGCGAGCTCGTTCGGCTGCTCCGAGAAAACGCTCGCTCGATCGAGGAAGGATGAGGATATAAGAATCGGCGGGGACGGGAGAAAACCCTAACGCGAAAGCGCTCCACTGGGCCCGCACGAGGCCCACGAACTGCAAGGCCCAGTAACGATGTAAATTGATCCGAGTGAGAATCCATGACTGCTATCCTGACAAAACTTAACAAAGGAAGTGAGCACTGCTAATCATTTACATGAGATGATTGAAGTGCCCGATCTGCTAATCAATGTGCACATCAAATTTCGTTGAGTAAAAGCGTACGAGGATACTCTAACGTTTTCCCGATCGAGGAAAGGAGAATGCCGTTAGAATCGAGAGAGGGAGTTGATTTCTGAAGAAGGTAAATAGCCGCTCGTGAGTCCTCCTCCACAATAAGTTTGCAAATGTCCAGTGAAATGGCGAATACATGCCCCCACGGTTCTGTTTTGAGCGAAGAGCGCTACCATGATTTGCACGAACCCACCTTGCCAATTGTCCGATTCACTACGAAGAAAACCATCTATTGAAGCTGGACCCGGGGTTGCCTTTAGAGGTCAGTCGGTATCGATCTTGATCCAACCAAAAGGACAGACGGTCCAATCAAAAGGTCGTCACTAGATTTAGCATCACTCGTAGAAATAAAATTTGTATTTCATTAATACATGGATTAACAGTTTACCATTAGTGCTGTGAAGATGGTACTATAGATTCTCAATAATTTGACGAGAAAAGAAATTCTTTATCGTCTAATCCCAAAACTTAGACGCAGGAACCCCCAAAAAAAAATCTTTACAATCTTAGGGTTCTTTCCTTTCGCAAGTCAAAAAGGGAGTCATAAAATATTTTATTAAAAATGATCGCTTGTGTTGTTTATTAAAAATAAATAAACAAAAATGTATTTTCATTGTCCATGAAAATATTTAAATATTCATGTTTTATTAAATATGATCGCTTGTGTCGCTTATAAAAACGAATAAACAAAAAATACATTTACCATCCACAAATATGTTAAAACATAAATTATTATCGGTAATAAAAATAATTTTCATTATTGAGCTACGCAAACGATCAAATTTTTGAAAATATTTTTCAAATCATTTATTTTTTGCGAAACAAAGGGTTAATACCACGAAAAATCCTAAACTTTATACGCCTGTGACAAATTTGCCGAGAACTATTTTTTTGACCACAAAAAACCCCAAACTGGTACACTCGTGATAAATTTACCCCGAATGAATTTTTGACCACAAAAAACTCTACATTGGTATATCTGTGACAATTTTACCCTTGAACTAATTTTTTGGCTACCAAAAACCCCAAACTGATATACCTATGATAAATTTACCCTCCATTAGTTTCTGTTAAATTTTACTATCAAATTGCTAAGTTTAATGACACATGGTAATTGACATGTGTACCGATTTTGGGTTTTACCCCTCTATTTGTCACAAGTTTACCAATTTGTGATTTTTTGTGATATTAATATAATTTAACAGACACTAATAGAGGGTAAATTTGTCGCAAATATACTAGTTTAGGATTTTTAGAGGTCAAAAAATTAGTTCGGGGGTAAAATTGTCACAGGTGTATCAGTGTGGGGTTTTTGATGGTCAAAGAAATAGTTCAGGGTAAAATTGTCACAGGCGTACCGGTTTGGGATTTTTGATTGTTAAAAAAATAATTTGAGGTAAAATTGTCACAGGTGTACCAGTTTTGAGTTTTTTGTGATAAAAAAATAGTTTGGGGTAAATTTATTATGGGTGTACCAGTTTGAGGTTTTTCGTGGTATTAACCCCGAAACAAATGAAGTCTAATTGTTATCAATAAAGAAAACATTTTCATTGATTATTTTGTTTGAGTAATATAAGTAATTACTTTTAGGGAAACAATATTTTTTAAATTATTTATTTTTCGCGATGCATGTGATGAACTTAGCAAATGAGTTTTGTGTTGCGTGACGGTACCACTTTCCGCATATCCCATCCTAATTTGGTCGTCGATGTATTGGAATCGTTTGACCGAAGAAAGTTTCTTTGTGGGAAATATACTCGGTCTACCTTTGAGCGATTGCGACGTCGGGGAAGGAGGAGAAGAAGGCGTTGACAACAAAAGGGTTTCGTTGATGGGCGACGCAGTAATATTAGAATCAGATGGAAGGTTTTCGTTTACATTCACTAGTAGAAAATTGAGGAGGTACAATGGAAGCAACGTATATGATGATCGGACGTAGAGATTCTACATGCCCGTGATTTACCGATCTTGAAAAATCCTGTCACTTCAATTCACGAGTATCTAAGATTTTCGTTTCCAATTATTAGCACACATAGTTCTAACAAGGTGAGTTTAGAAATGACTTCGATCCACCGTGATGATCTCGCAAATTCGACGCACGTCACGTGAATGAACTTCTGAAAGTCAAAGTCGATATAGTTTAGCCGTAATATATTTTGTGCGTTAAGGCTTCCTGACTGTTAGCAGCTCCATAGATGAGATTGTAATAACGAGCTCGGCAATTTCAATCAAATTGCAACTAAATGACTCAATCCAGACACTTCGCAGCGGTATCCTTTCCTTTTCCTAGCACTAACGAACGAGGGCGGTCGGTCTGTCCATTGACTTAACTTCTTTTCTCCCACGGTACCAGCTTTCAATTGGGGCAAAGGCTAGTGGTAGTGGTCGCCTGTCATATCAATTTTTTTTGCACTACGTGCGGCGACAAGCGACTCTTTTGTTTCTGTCTCCGGCTGTCAGGTTTGGATAGGCATTGCTTGCACCAACACGCGCACATATACATATCCACATATTATAATGGACTGGAAGAGTCAATTTCAAAAGAATGATCTGTGATTATTTCGCTTGCTTGCAATGTGAATCAGAACAAGGGGCAAAGCAAAGAGAAGAAGGGAACAAGAAAGGAACCGCGCTTCGAGATTTTCCTGTCCAACCTCAACAGAGAGTGTCAAACATCACCACATCTCATGGGTGCTGCAGGGCGCATAGCCCAGCCTAGACTTCTTCATATCAAACCACATGTGAAAATCCTGCTGCAGATAGTTTCCGATTACCGAATACCCCGGGAACTTGCTCTCCCTCATCGCCAAACACGCGATCCCGTCCGGCGCGATCGGGATGAAGTAATTCTCGACGGGGAAATCCCATGCTGCCCCGTCCGCGAATTCAATTCGGAACCCGGGCATCTCGGGCTTTGACACGGCGGACACATTGTAACATGGATAAAACTGCCCGTCCTCCACCATTGGGTATGCCTTCACCTTCCTCTCGAATGCTTCCAGGATGACCTTGTAAGCAGGCCCAACAAAATAACTAAGCGAAGCTCCCGAATCTATGATCGTCCCGCCATGCCCGTCCGGCGACACTTCCCATGTCTCCTGGGGTATGTCAAGAATCTCTCCTCCGACCATGATCGATTTTATCTTGACATAGTAAAATGTGTTGTCTGGGCTTTCTTGTGCTCCGAGAAAGGAGGTGAAATTCCAATCGGGGCGGCTCGAAAGCTCGTCGGCTTCGCCAAAAACCAATCTGCTGCTCGCATTAGGATCGCTATATCTGTTCACGAGACAGTAAGAGAAAGACTGGCCATTCAGAGATTGAAACTGAGAGGCCAAAGACAGAGACCCTCTACCTAGTCCCAGCATCCCTGAAGCCCCAGAAGATAAGCCTCCGTTCCAACAACCGCAGCCGAACATCACCTCCACCCTTGCAAATTCGGAGTCACCGGCGCGTGCTGTGAGATTGACCGTGAATGTTTCAAGCGAGAAGTTGCCGGTCGTGTTCGAGCCGTCTCCATAGGGATAGAAATAAGGACAGGTTTGGTTTTCAGACCCACAACGCTGCAGAGGATCCGGGTGCGGGACCTGGAGACAACGACTGTCGCGGCAGCTTATCTCTCGATAAGAAGTGGAGTCCTCGGGATCGTAGTAGGGTCCGCTTTGCTCAAAGTAATCAGGACAAGTAGCACAGTGGATCCAACTGAGGTCACTACCAGTATCGAGTATCAGAGGGAGATGCCGAGGAGGCGTACCTATGTATACATCGATAAAGTACACTTCCAAGCCCGGAATCACTCCATATCTCAGTGTAGCCATGAGGGTGCCCGCAAGCCCGTCTGCCTCGGATTCCCGTGAAGGCGAAGCATTGATCGGCTTCAAATGCAGCTTCAGCCTATCCCTGCCCTTGCTGAGCCTTGAAATGGGGTTTCGGTGTCTGATCTCTGTCATCTTCCCATTATTGGTCTGGGCTCGGGCCGAATCCTTGGCTGCGAAGGATCCTTCGGGCTTGGTCCCGCCACTAGTTGGTCGGCGGGGGACTCGAAGCTTCACCGTTTCTCCTTCATCGGCATAAGTAAAATCACCATCACCATGACCAAGATGATCACGTCCCTCCTGTTTGGCTTGTGATAATGGGGACATGATGCTACCGGGAGTGCTTCCTGAAGAGGGAACAGAGCCGAACCTCGTGTCGCGTAACAACCCGATGCCATTTGAATTCGAGGCATCGAAGCGGTTCACGACTATGGCAACGTTGATGAAGAAGAAAGCGACGACTGCAGCAACTGCCAGAAAGAAGCAAGCTTTGCGGTTCATGGTGGTCCGCGTCTTCTCGAGTGGGTCGTGGCAGAAATTTCTAC
Source organism: Syzygium syzygioides (assembly GCA_031216285.1). Classification (NCBI taxonomy): domain Eukaryota; kingdom Viridiplantae; phylum Streptophyta; class Magnoliopsida; order Myrtales; family Myrtaceae; genus Syzygium; species Syzygium syzygioides. Next base: position 21,795,612 of record CM062242.1, read on the forward strand.
AGATTGAAGGGCATGGTGAAAGGAACGAGCTGCTTTGAATGAAACAAGACGAGACGAGTGAAAAAGGCAAAAGCAACAGCACAAGCAAAAGCCAGAAAGACAACGGAAAAAAAAGACAGAGAGGTTGTCGTGGACTTTCATTTTCAAGACTCGTCGGGCAACGCCTTACCTGGTCGCTGCTCTGCAGTTTTGTCTCATGACCCGTTGACTTCGCGTCGACTTTCTCCCCCCTTGTTCGGTTTTGAGGATTGGAAATTTTCATCTTCTGCGTCACTGGCAGTACTCCTCATCAAAGATTGCAAAAGAAGAATGACCCAAGTCAGGAGGGAACCAAATCTGGATGCGGATCTATGAGTTTCGTACCGGCTTAATCTTCCACTTAGGTTCATATTTGTTTCCGGTTGCACATACAAGACAATTCCCATGGGCCCTCTCCTATGTCCACGTCTTTCACCGATTGATAGGTACCGAGACCAATTTTGCTTGGATACCTCGGCATTTGAACAAGTGCTGTGATCAATGAATTGCTCTTATAGCAGGAGATCGTGTTACGAGCGCCTCTCCATACGTATAAACAAGGAGAGGACCAACTGCAATTGAAACTAAAGTCTCGAAGAAGTCTGCAAAGTCCCAGATACGACTGGTGTGAACAGATCCAAGGGGGGAAAGTGCTAAATTAGTTGAGCGCTTCCGTACTTTGTTTTTCTTCGATATGATACGCAAGCGACGTAAGTGCTACGACCAAAGAGATTGGACACCTGACCACCGCCCCAATCATGGTCAACTTTTTGTTCTTACTGGTCAAGAGTCCGCCGGGAGTAGGTTTGAACTTTAGTGTTTAGAAGTTCCTTCCTGTTTCGCATGCACTGAGATGCTTAACAGATGAGACACCATTTTCATCTAAAGAAAAATGGAAGTTCGAAGGGTTGATTTGGACTTTGCGAAGGAGCTACGGAACATCCTAAGCGGATCGCGAGGACCGCGATGCTGCTGCTTGGCATAAGGATGGGATTGGATGGTGACGGGCATCAACAGTCGCATTGACACTTGACGCTGTACAGAGTTGATTAATTAACAGATCTGAACAAGGATTGTTGTGTTTGGTGACAAGAAGCAGTGGCGTCATTGCGCATGAGGTTTGAAAATGGAGCTCACCTGCATCACCCGCATTCACACCTTCTGTGCTGACAAAAGAGCCCCCACCCCATTCACGCTCTTCACGTGCTAAAGCGAGGATTGTCTTGATTGACACATTCAAAGAAGAGGGCATTTGTCCTTTCCACTCTCGAGCCTCCTTGAGTTTTGCTTTGGACTATACAAGATCTCCTTGCTCAACATGCAATACATTTCAGTTTTAGGTTTCCCAAGTTGAATTTTCTCGCACAATGATCCAATGAACCAGCTCAACTCGACCGTGGTTTTTGAGATGGTTGAGGTGGGAGTGTGCATATTTCCAATACTGCCTATTGCAAATTTTATCCATGTTAAGTGACGACACTTCAAAGTTGTGGAGCATAATAACTTGAAGGGATAGTGACACAAACAGTCCCTGAACTTTGACCTAACGTGTAATTTAATCCATAAACTTTCAATTTGTTCAATATAATTCCTGAACTTTAGCCTAATATTTACCGTGGTCTCTGAACCTTTAATTTGTTCAATTTGGTTCCTAAATGTTTGCTACATGTTCAATTCAATTTCCGAACTATATGAAAATATTCAATGTAGTCCTTTTTGAATTAATTGAAGGATTACATTGAACATTTTAATATAGTTCAGGGATTGAATTGAACATATACTAAAAGTTTAAAAATGATAATGAACAAATTAAAAGTTCAAGAGTTATATTACATATTGATTTAAAATTCAGTGATAACATTGAACAAATTAAAAGTTTAATGATCAAATTGCACATTGGGCCAAAGTTCAAAGACTGTTTGTGTCATTTTTCCTAACTTGAATATGGAAAGCTCTTACTAAAGCCTTGCGACATGTTGCAATGGGAGAAATCCCTTGTGTCTCTTGATTTCTTAGCTAAAGCACTCACTGACATTCATATATATAAACAACAAAACTCCGCGCACCGAGGTGCATAGACTTTGTTCGGCAAAAAGAGAACTCTGCATTCAGTTTTAACACTGTAGTGAGGGTTGACTCTGGATCCACGCTCCATGAGAAAATTATGTAAACTTGAAGCAATCATAACCTTGAGTAGTGAGTACCTGTTATTTCATCATGTTTATGTTATAGCTACACAGATGTACCAGGTAACAGTTAAGGCAAACAGTAATAAGCTAGAAATACAGTCTTGGAGCATCCATATCTTGATTTAAGTGTCTTCTGAGAGGAGATTCATTGTTGATGGACTAGTGGGGGATGACGGCAGCCACTACTTTTTGCAATAATAGAATCAGTGGCAATTCGACATTTAGCCTGCGTATAATCGTGAAGCCGGGTTTTTTCCCCCTGCAAGGTTATGAGGAAAATCTCAGTGCACTGAACATGTCCCTGGACTGCATGGGAGGGTAAAGAATGTTTCTTCAGTATTAAGCTTAAGTACCGCAAACAGTAAATATGCAAACAAATAAACAAACTTCATAGCCTTTGAAAATCACTGCTTACATAGGATAGATCTTTATCAGCCTATTACCTGACTTCGCCTAGTTTGATGCAGCCTCAGCTGGCTTTGCAGACAGGTCTTGAAACCCACAGACCATGTTTGCAGGAACAGCCACATCAATCATCTTTGGGTAAGAGAGATTTAGATCTGCAGCACATATTATCAAAAGCCACTTCATTATCATATGAAGTATTGACAGGCAGCCTTCAACCTAAAGTAACATCTGAATGTTGATAGTTCCAATTCCAGAGGTGGTTACTTACTTTCCATAATACTCTTGAAAGTTTTCTGCAACATGAAGAAAAAATTTATCATAGTTAGAGAGAGACAGAGAGAGCGAGGGAGATTATGCATGTCACAATGATGACAAAAAAAACATATCAAAACATGAGATCAAAACCAAGCAAATGTTCCTATCCGCAGAAGCAAATTGACTTAACCGTTACAAGTCATATATCTCTATTTAGCAAATTAATAAAATCTATCATGAACTTGCTTTTCTGAAGTGCCAGAAATGAGTTAGAATATAGTTTCTCTCAGTTTGCTTGTTTCATTGGTGGATTTAATTTAGCATAAGGTCAAATTTATATCAGTAGGTCAAAAAGGAGAATCATTCAAGGCATGGAAAGAGAAAATTGTCCGTTTATTTATTCCCTCATTGATAAGATGGGGATCTTAATCTCGGTAAGGGTGGACCCCGCTGGCCTAGTCCTTGTTTCCATGGAAATAGACAATTATAATGCATCTGCAGATAACTAAGTCGCAGGTGACATCTAATGTGATGTAAAAGTATGTGAAGGTGAAAATTGCACCTCATCTTTTGAAAGCCTGGGATTGTAGAGAAGTTCCTCCCCGACAGAGCTGACCTGAATCACAAAAAAGGGACTTTCTGAGAGTGTGTCTGTGATTTTGCAACAATTTGACACTGTGGAGCTAAGGATCAGATTGTTCATACAGTGAATCCCTTGTAGTCATGAGCAGGATAGACCAATGTATCCTTGGGTAATGTGAAAATCTAAGAGAGAGAGAGAGAGAGAGAGAGAGAGAGAGAGAGAGAGAGAGAGAGTTAAGCATCAAAGAAGAAGTAACTGCTTTCCAGTAAAGGACATTCATTTGTCCAATCTCCCTACCTGTGAATGCACCGACTGGTACAACTGAAGTGAACTTCCACCCTGCAAGCACATATCAAGATTCTAATATCAAGCTTCAGACTTAAGTATGGAGGTTCCATTTTATAGAACACAAAATAGAACCATTCCCTTGCATAAAAGGGTTTCTGATTCTTGCATTGATTGACAAAGATAATAACAGCTTATCATATGCACTCTTACAAAGTATGGGGTATTTTGCAAGAAATTAAACCTGAAAATCAGTCCGCCCACACCCACGAATTAGCAAGGCATCTCCAGTGAAGGCCATCCTTGGTTGGGGTTGACCAGGTCGGTCTCCGGTAACATATGTAACACATCCTTGCGTATGTCCTGGTGTAGCCCGGACCTGCCATAGGAAGAATATAATGAAATGTCATATAACTTAAGTACACAAGTGAAGAACAAATAAAAGAAGGTACTTGATGTTAATATATGAACATACATGCAAATCCAGGTCAATGTCCTTTCTCATGACAGAGGGAGTGACTTCTGCCACTTAATGGCAGGATATGAAACTTGCAGCATTGACTGCATAGTTTTAAAAGAGTTAATCACTTCAATGCAGTCCCTTTAATATTTCGCATTGCAGAACAAATATTAGAATTCACAGCATAATCCAATCCCCAAATGCAAGAGCAAATAGTGCCTTCGGATTTTTTAGGTTGGAGCGTTTCTCATGTTAGCTAATTATCATCCAGCGTGAATTTGCAGTTATTTACGCATTATGCCAAAAGCACATCTATGTAGTTAGCTCATTTCACGAGAATCCCCAATCTCCCATTCAATAACTGGATATAGTACCAAAATCCATTGTCTTATTGGTGACATAAAAAGTATAAAAAGTTCAGGTCGTGATACCTCAAGGAATAGATTGCCAAAATGAATCTTCTCTCCTGATTTTATAAGACAGTCAGCTCTTGCATTGCTCGCCTTCGAAATGACAGATTTTACTCCAGGGACTTTCCCCTGCAAGAGAGAGTAACTATCTACTTGAGAAAGTTAAAAGCAAGGGGCACAATTGATGCATGCTGCCATATAAGGATTATAAGCTGGATCAAGAGGTACTACTGTGCGGTAGCAAGTAAGCAGATTCTGCACATGAGACAGATCGACACAGGAGATGAGCGCCCTACCTTTATCAAACCAGTCCCAGTTACATGATCAGCGTGTACATGCGTGTTCATTGCATATATCAGCTTCAACCCAAGCTCTTCCACTAAAGAGAGGTCCCTGTCAACCGTCTTATCAACTGGGTCAATTAACTGCAAGTAAGACATATACATTTCAGGATACATCTCCATGGACACACCGGCTGTGGTTAGACATGCTTCAGGATAAAGATCATAGATTAACAGCATAGTTAAATCAAAGGCAACACAAAAGAATACATGAAGATATCGAGTAGGCTATTCGCATTAACTTGCCTCCTGATAGATTATATATTAAACAACTACTTCTGATCTCTTTAAGATCCTCTCGGTCCTTCAATCCTGGACAAATTATCCTCCTAAATAACCTGATATGCTCGTCCATCTTCACATCACGGTGAACTGCTAGAAGGGTGATTTTCTACAGTTTTAGTTGTGGCTCAAAAGGTGTTCCCTTACCCTTCCATATGCTAAAGGTGGAGAAACGATGAGTATAGTTATATAAAACATTAGATTGAAATATGATTTCGGTGGCATCTCGACAGTTTGTTCAAAATATCGCCAATGCAAGATCCGCCTCGCATCTATCAACTTCACAGTTATAAGTGACTTTCTGCAGATATTAGCTAACTCCACTGTGTCCTTGTTCCCGTTTAAGCACCAAATCTCCAGAGCTTCACCATTAGGTTATCCAAGCAGTAAACCTGATCATAAGCACATTGATTAGGTACAGTCCACTCCATTTGTTTGATATGCTAATAACTGAACTTTGCTTCATTTCTGTTGATTTGTGATCAGTGGATCACGACATCGGTATGCTAAGGAGTGATTGAGACTACTAAAATGTTTTGGACACTGCCCAAGGCATTTCTAACTTTTACTTCTGGATAAGTATCCCATAAAAGCCTATGACAACAGGTCATGAAACGAGAAAAAGTTGCACACAACAATTCTGAACCCAATTTGGCCTTGGAGACAGGATGATCATCAACTTTAGCGAGACATTCAGACAAAAAAAGCTGCAACTGGTGAATTTCCGACCATCATCACACTAATCTAATCATTGCAGACTCCGTAAAACCAATGTCAAGGAGAGATATATGCTAAAACTAATCCGAAAACTCCATCGAGTTACTCTCACATAACACTCTGCAGCCCATTCGATCGAAATGTCCGAGAACGAAGCATGCGATGCAATGCAAATCCAATCAGCAGTTGCCATCGCATTCAACGGAGCCAAGTAGTGATGCGATGACGGGATGGGGAGAAACCCTAACCACGGCGGGCTTATCGGGGTGAGAAACGTCGGCGAGCAGGTAAGTGTAAGTGGACGACTCCTCCTCGAAGAGCTGACGGAAGAGGAGCTGCTTATCGCACGACGTCGTGTAGGCGCCGGCGCCCCCCATTGCTCGCCATCTGAGGCCGCAACGCCCCGCCGCCGTCCTCGTCCCGGAGATCGAGATCGCCGAGCGAGCCGGGGCTGCCGGAGAGAGGCCGCAGAGAGAGACTCGAGCCAGACCGTGGGCGCGGAGCATCCTGCCGCCGCGATTCGGCGTTCGGCGATCGGACCAAACCGCCGCGAATTCGTTAGTTTCGCCGTTGAAGGAAGGAAGGAAGGAAGGAAGGAAAGCGATGAAGATTGGTGCTCGGAGCTCTCAGCAATGGCGACGCGATCGTGGCCGTTGCTTTTTCGCGCGTCCTGGGACTGCCTGACCAATAAAAGAAAAGAAAAGAAAAGAAATAAATAGATAAAACACATTAACTGGGCATTAATATTGGCAAAAGCAAAAAGAGTAATTCGGGGATCGGACAAAATTGCCATGTCATCCAATCATCAATAAAACAAATATTTAGATATTAATTATTTCAAGGGTTGATTTTTGAAAAAATATTTTCTCAATTATCCATTTCCCGCAAAACAAAATAAGGACAAAACATTTCAAAAAAAAAATATTTATACCGCTTACAAAAATGAATGAAATGAAAAATATTTTCGTCATCAATAAAAATGTGTGAACATAAATTAATATCGATAATGAAAATCTTATCCATTAGTTAATTATTTCAAGCGATCATTTTTAAGAGAAAATGTTTTTCAAATCATCCTTTTTTCCGAAACAAACAAAACCTATTAGAATTTTTTCAAAATAGATTCTAAATGTAAGTAACCTGTATCCTCGTTCAATAAATATATTTAATTTTTTAAATAAATCAAATTACACTTTCCTTTCTCCTATTAGAATCTTTTCCTCATTTTTCGGTTGAAATCGTCTCCTCGTTTCACGCACACATAATTGCCTAGCATTTTTGCTAATACCATATAAATTAAGTGTTTCACAATAAGTTTTTTTTTTTTGGTACGTTTCATGAGTTAGATTTAACCCTAAAACTACTGAAAATTAGAATATAATTTTTCAAACTAAAAATAAGTTAATTGCAAACAAGCTTTTCATGTTGGTTGGTGACCTTTTCTATTACAAAGGTGAATTTTCTATGAGCAAAATATTAATGTTCTTGCCACGTGCTTTGTAGATTTTTCTGGAAAAAAATAAGCCAAAATCAATGCAAAAAAAAAAAATTTTAATATCATAAACAACTCTTCATTTGGAAAATAAGCTATTTTGTACCTAATTTAACCATAACTTGGCCATCTAGAAGTGTGATTAAACAAGCGGGCAACTCGCCCAAGTCCGAAAGATGATCGAACGGGTTTGGCCAGTGCTCTGACATGAAAAGCACGGCCCGCATCCTCTCAGAATTTTCCTTACCTTATGGGCTTTGACGACATATTAGGCTTGACCTTCGAGCCTGGCTTAGCCCGGTGATGGCTAGGTAATCTCGTGCCACTCTACGCAATTCATGAATTTCATAAAACGACACGTGTAGGTAAAATCAAAATTCATTACTTAGGTCACGTTCGTTTCGCGAAAAATGAATGGTTTGAGAAATATTTTACAGAAAAATGATCGCTTAAGTCGCTTATAAAAAAAATGAACGAAGAATATTTCCATCATCTATGAAAATTTCTAAATATAAATTGCTATCGATAATTAAAATATTGCTCATTATCTAATTATTTCAAACGATACGAGTAATTTTTTTTAGGAAGTTTTTTTTAAATTCGTTCATTTTTTCGAAACAAATGGAGCTTTAATTTGCTTCACATTCCCGAAAAAAAAAAGAGGATAAATAAGAAAGATTTTCTTTTTTTTAAATTAATTAATTTTAAAAAGGGTCTCGTTACCGAAAGAAACCTCATGGTTTTCACCTTTTTTTCCGGGCACCGCTTCGCGCCGCCGCCACCGTCTTCTGTAATTTCTCGGCCCCAGCCATCGTCCTCCGACGAGCTCGCAATCTCGCCTCGCGGATCGGAAACCGCGCCCGCCGTCGTCTAGGAGATCGAGGTCGCTCGCTCGCTACCGCGTCGCGCGAAGTCACGCCCCCCCCGTTCGTCAAATCATCACCTCCAGGTATGTATTCTTCTCACCGTTCTGAAGCGGTCCAGTTTTTTTCTTTTTTCTTTTTTGGTGATGCGGTGATCTGGGACTTGGGGCATTCTCATCTTCCATTGATCTGATGGTATGGTTGGTTGCGTGGTTCTGTACTGGGAATATCGAGCCGTTTCGTGGCTTTCACGCGCTTTTTTCTTTCCGTATGAAATAGGTGCGAGCTTTGCCACGACCCGCTCGACGAAATGCCTCAATAGAGCTAAAGCTAAATTCTTCAGATACTTTTTTCTTTTGAAGTGAAGCTAACATGGTTGTCCAACAAACATTTGATGCCCGTGTGTGCTTCCTAACCGTAAGATTCTTAAAGCGCGTCGTGGATTTCCGAAGGAGGCAATCTTGAAATGTTTGGTCTCTTTTCCATTGTTTTGCCTTTTGCTTTGTGCCCCCCTACCATTGGTTTTACACCTGACTTTTCTTCTATAATGGGTGCTTCCCTTCAGTCGATTGCCGTTATACCATGATATTGGTGATGATCGTGGCGCCTGTTTTTGTATGGAGTCTCTGGTGCCGCCTAGTGCTAACGTTACAAACTAGGTTCATGAGAATGTGGGTTGTAGTCTACACTAGAGGCAAGCTTGTTGCAGGCGTGATGGGTTGTAAAAGAGATGATTGCTCTTGTCAGAGGAGCTGAATGGCGGTTTACTGTAGGATATAGGAATGCTAATGATTTATATGATATGTATTAAGGTTCTAAGTAAAATTAAGCATGAAGAGCGCTTTCTGTTTGACGAGATGAGCACATATGGCATTCGATTTTTGAGAGCTTTGCATTAAAGGTTGCGACACTAGTAGCTCATAATTCCTCTGCAACTCCCAATCTATCTGCATTTATGGTTAGGTTTGTGCAAGTAGGTAGATTTGCCAGCCTTTATTATGGAGGTCACTCGATCTGTGATGATTTTATATAGCTGAATTGATGGAGACACTCTTTTTAGTTGGGATGCTCAAACTGTGCTGTTCTTGCTGCTTTTCCTTCCAATTGGGAACTTCTATCTCACTCAATAAGCAGTTAAGATTGCACAAGTGTGCCCCCTTGTAGGTTGACGAACAATTTTCCTGCTTTAAGAGTCATGAAAGCCTGGAGAAGATGATCTAAGTGCTCATCTGCAGAGTTAATATAAACTAAGATGCCATGAAGGTGGCCACTGAGAATTTTCCTAAGAAACGGTGCTAGACAAGGGCTGATCTTAAGAAAGTGACGGAAGAATTTAAAAGTCCACCGTATATGACCATGTAACAGTTTTCAGTTGAGCCTAATTGAAGCGCAACTTTCACCCTGGGATGTTTGTAATATTGTGGTTGGACATGCATTGGATGTTACATTGACTCGTATAACTTGTATTGATTTTCGGCCATGTAAACTCTACATTGGCACCGCTTGGGGGCCTCATAATAGACACCTTCACATTTTATGGATAATCATGATCTTTGCCTCAACTGTATTTATTTTTCACTTTGACTAGTTGCTAGAATGTTGTCACTTCCATGCAAAAGACTATAGTAGGTATGGCAATAATATGTTACTTGCCACTGTCTGTTGTGATGCACCCCCTTCTAGGCTATGTGATTTGTATTTTGAAAGTAAATTATCATACGGGATGACAACAAAATGCTGTTTGTTATCTGTGTTTTCGGTTCCTTCACCATAAGATTTTCTTTTTGCTAACAATATGTCTCTACAGATAAGAGACATGATAGAGAAAGAGACGACCTCTACCTTCAACAAATCAACTGGCTTGCCTAGGAAGCGATTCTACCGAGCACGAGCTCACAGCAATCCACTGAGCGATTCTCACTTTCCTGTTCCACTCTCCCCAAGTCAATTTGATTATTCTCTTCATTACCCTCAGTTGTTCCCTGCTCCGTCTGATGATGATAATCCCAAAAGGATTCAGTTTGCTGACATTGGCTGCGGCTTTGGAGGGCTACTCGTTGCTCTTTCAACCGTATTTCCCGACAAACTCATGATCGGGATGGAAATTAGGGACAAGGTGACTGAATATGTGAAGGAGCGCATATCTGCATTGAGGACAACCAATCCTGGTCAATACCAAAATGTCTCAGTTGTACGGACCAACTCTATGAAATACATTCCTAACTATTTTGAGAAGGGACAACTGACGAAGATGTTCTTCCTATTTCCGGATCCTCATTTCAAAGAGAAAAATCACCGTCGCAGGGTGATTAGCCCTCACTTGCTAGACGAGTATGCATATACCCTGGCTGTTGGGGGCATAATATACACCATCACAGATGTGGAAGAACTTGGAGAATGGATGGAGGGCTGTTTGGAGAACCACCCCATGTTTGAGGCACTAACGGAGGGAGAACTCGAGAACGACCCGGTGGTGAAGCTATTGACCAGCGCGACCGAGGAAGGCCAGAAGGTTGCCAGGAATGGTGGGCAGACATTTCAAGCAGTATACAGGCGCATTGCCCCATCTCTATGAATAGAAATCAACTAATGGCTCTAGGTCTGTGTACTAGCAGGAATTTTCTGGGACCATCTTGAGTGATCTTTCGTGCATTTTTTGGGATTCTTTGAAAGATTGAGATATTATTTAAATCACCCCAAAAAAATTGCATACCTGTAATTTTATATCTGTCTTCGTTACTTCTTCTTTTTTCTCTCTTCTTGTTCTGTAATTTAATTTTTTGGCCAACTATGTATCCACACATGATTATTACTGCATTTAAACTTCGCGATTTTAAAATTATCCCAATTTAGTTCATGAATTATATAAAAATATTTATTGTAGTCCTTCCATTGAATTCAATTCATGGACCACATTGAACATGCATCAAAAGTCTAGAGAACTTTGAACAAATTAAAAGTTCAGGGACTACATTGAACATTAGGCTAAAGTTCAAAGATTTTTTTGTACAAATTAAAAATTTAGGGACCAAATTGTACATTGAGCCAAAATTCAGGAATTGTATATGTCATTTTTCCAAAATTTAAAATTTCGTCCTTGATTTATGCAGATCATGGGTTGTCATGGGTCTTATTTTGGTAGTGTTTATGTTATGTTTTTGCCTATTTAAAGGCTTCAAAGTTCTGAATGAGATATAAAATTCAGGCTCATCTCTCCTCTCCTCTCCTTTAGATATTTTCATATCTCTATTTTATTGTTCTCGATTCTACAATGGTATTAGAGGCTTGAGACCCTGAGAGTGAAAACACGTGAGGCAACAACAAATTTCTTTCATCTATGTTTTCATTTACCCAATGACCACAGATTCCAATTTTGTGCAAGCAGTCATCCCATGCTTTGATGGTCACTATGACCATTGGAGCATGCTAATGGAGAATTTTTTATGATCAAAGGAGTATTGGCCAGTCATTGAATCTGGAATTCAAGAGCCACCAGCAAGTATGGCTTTGACAGATTCCCAGAAAGCAAAACTAGAAGCTAGAAGGCTGAAGGACCTGAAGGCAAAAAATGATCTCTTTCAAGCTATTGATCGTTCCATCTTAGAAACTATTCTTTGCAACGAAACTTTCAAGGATATTTAGGATTCTATAAAGAAGAAATATCAAGGCTCTGTTAGGGTGAAGCGTGCATAGATTTAAACCTTGAAAAGGGATTTTGAGACATTAGTGATGAAGGATGGAGAATCTGTCACCAACTATTGTGCCAGAACAATGGAGATCAACAACAAGATGTGATTCCATGGCGAGAAGATGGACAATGTCATCATTGTGGAGAAGATTTTGCATTCCGTGACACCAAAGTTTAATTATGCTGTCAGCTCAATTGAAGAGTTGAAAGACATAGATGCACTCTCTCTTGATTAATTGCAAAAGGCCTTATTGGTCCATGAACAGAAGATCAACAGTGGAGGAGCAAGCATTGAAGGCTTCTACCAATACTCATTCCAACAATTTCAGAGGAAGGGGTAGAGATAGAGGTAGAGGAAGGGGAGATCAAGGAAATAGAGATGTCAACAGGAATTTCAAAGCCAATAATGACCAATCTCAAGGTAAAGGCAGAGGATGGGATCTTGACAAATCCAAGGTAGAGTGCTTTAGATGTCATAAATTTGGTTATTATGCATCTGAATGTTATATCAGACTGCCTAATGATAAAGAAAAGGAAGAGAATTCAAATTTTGTTGAAAAGAAGAAAACAGAAATGTTGTTGATGGCTGTTCAAGATGAAAAGAAACCCGAGTTAGATATTTGGTACGTGGATACAGGCTGTAGTAACCACATAAGTGGAAGTAAGTCTTCTTTTTCTTATCTAAATGACGGCTGAAATGAAAGATCCCTTATAGTTGTGGCTTTTTCGCTATGGCCACTTAAGTTTTGGTGGATTGAAGACCTTTTAACAGAAAAACATGATAACAGGTCTACCTTAAATTATTACTCCTTCCCAAGTCCGTGAAGAATGTGTTGTTAGCAAAGAACATCATTCTCAATTTTTCAAAGGGAAGTCATGGAGAGCAAAGGTTATTTTGCAGCTGATGCATTCAGACATTTGTGGTCCAATAAGCCCATCTTCTAATGGAGGTAAAAAATACTTAATTAACTTAATTGATAATTTTTTCAGAAAAACTTGATTTTATTTTTTATAAGAAAAATCAGAAACTTTTTCTACATTTAAAAGCTTCAAAGCTCGTGTGGAAAATGATGTAGGAAAGACCATTGAGACCCTTCGAACAGATCGTGGTGGCGAATATTGCTCTAAAGAATTTGAAGTATTTTGTGCAAAGCATGGCATTTGAAGAGAGCTTACAACCGCATATACACCACAACAAAATGGTGTTTGTGAGAGGAAAAATAAAACCATTCTCAACATGGTGAGAAGCTTGTTGGCAAGAGAAAAAGTTCCAAAGACTTTTTGGCCAGAATTAGTAAACTGGAGTATTCATGTTTTGAGCAGAAGTCCAACTTTTGCTGATCAAAATACGACACCAAAAGAAGCTTGGAGTAGGAAAAGACCAGCTATAGATCACTTCAGAATCTTTGGATGCTTTGCGTATGCCCATGTCTCAGATGAGAAAAGGAAGAAACTTGATGACGAGGCTGAAAAAAGTGTCTTTCTTAGTGTAAGTGAAGCATTCAAAGCATATAAATTATTCAATCCACTAACAAAGAAGATTGTGACCAGCAGAGATGTTGTTTTTGATGAAGAGAACACTTGGGATTGGAATAGGCAGCAGCCTACCCGAGTCCTTTACGATAATGATGCTGAACAGAAGCAAATTTCAGCACCTTGTATGCCTGAAAATTCATCAAATACAACTTCTACAGCCAATGAGATCAATGAAGAAGAAGCTCGATCTCTTTGCCGAGTTAGAAGAAGGCCTGCTTGAATGGAAGATTATGAGGTAACTGGAGTTAAAGATCCAACTACTCACTTTACTTTATTTTCAAACTGCGACCCTACAACTTTTGACAGTACTGTCAAAGAAGAAAAATGGCGAAAAGTGATGGATGATGAATTGTTGCCATGGAAAGAAATGATACTTAGGAGCTATCCAATCTTCTGTATGGACATAAAACCATTGGTGTAAAGTGGGTATTCAAAACAAAGTCGAAAGAAAATGGTGAAATTGACGAGTACAAGGCACGCTTGGTAACCAAGGAATACAAGCAGCAATACGGGATTGACTATACATAAGCTTTTTCTCCAGTTGCAAGACATGACACAATCAGATTGGTGGTTGCATTGGCGGCACTGAATTCTTAGCCTAATTTCCAGCTATATGTCAAATTGGCATTCTTGCATGGGTACTTGAAAGAACAGGTATTTGTCGAACAACCGCCTAGTTATATCAAGATTGAAAATGAGCATAAAGTTTACAAATTGAAGAAAGCCATTTATGGGCTAAAACAAGCCCCACGGGCTTGGTAAAGTCACATTGAGACTTATTTTCTTAAAATTGATTTTTCAAAATGTCCTTATGAGCATACACTTTTTGTTAAGATTTGAGATAAAAGGAAAATGTTCATTATCTGCTTGTATGTTGATGATCTTATATTTACTGGAAATTGTGATGCCCTGTTTGAAGAATTCAAGAAGTCTATGATGGATGAGTTTGAAATGTCTGATCTTGGTATGATGCATTACTTTCTTGGCATAGAAGTAGTACAATCGAGTGATGGAATCTTTATTTCTCAAAAGAAATACGTGGGAGAAATTTTGGACAGGTTTCAGATGGAGGATTGTGATCCTATAAACACTCTAGTTGAGTTTGGCTTAAAGCTATACAAAGATCATGAAGGGAAGAAAGTTGACAATACACTTTACAAACAAATTGTGGACAGTTTGATGTATCTAACAGACCAAACATAATGTATTATGTGAGTTTAATTAGTAGATATGTGGAGAATCCTATAGAAATACATTTGTTAGCTGCTAAGAAAATCCTTCGTTACTTGCAAGGAACTAGAGACTTTTGGCTATTTTACAAGAAGGGTGAAAAGTCCAATTTGCTGGGATTTATTGACAGTGATTACGCAGGAGATCAACATGATAGGAGGAGCACTTCGTGTTATACTTTTATGTTTGGGATAGGTGCTATTTCGTGGTCATCCAAAAAGCAACCAATTGTCACCTTGTCAAGTATAGAAGTTGAATTTGTTGCTGCTGCAACTTGTGCTTGTCAAGCTATTTGGCTAAGGAGAATTCTTGAGGAGCTACAAGTCAAGCAACCAGAAGCTACTTAAATTTTTTGTGACAACAACTCAGCAATAAAACTCTCCTAGAATCCTGTGCTACATGAAAGAAGCAAGCACATTGATGTGAAGTTTTATTTCTTGAGAGATCTTAGCAATGATGGAACAATTGATCTAATCTACTGTAGGAGTGAAGATCAAGTTGTTGATATATTAACCAAGGCCCTCAAGATGGAGTCGTTCGTGAAGCTCATAAGGTTACTAGGTGTTCGCATGTTGAAAATAGTCAAGGCTTTAAATTGAATGTTAGCAAACATCAGTTTAAGGGAGGGATTATTGAAATAATAATTATTTCTTTTTCTGCACATTTAGCTAAGTTTTTTCTTAGTTGTCCTAGTCTTTAGGAGTTGGTGGAGTAATTGATTTATGCAAATCACGAGTTGTCATGGGTCCTATTTTGGTAGTGTTTCTGTTGTGTATTTGCCTATTTAAAGACTTCAAAACTCTGAATGAGATATGAGATTCAACTTCATCTCTCCTCTCCCGTAGATATTTTTATACCTTTGTTTTATTGTTCTCAATTCTACGGTCCTTGAGATATGAGAAAATGACACTAATAGATCTTGAACTTTGGCTTAATATGTAATTTGGTCCATGAATTTTTAATTTGTTCGATATAGTCTCTGAAGGATACATCAAACATTTTCATACAGTTCAGGGACTAAATTGAACATGTACTAAAAGTTCAAGGATTACATCAAACATTTCCATATACTCTCCAGTTTTTGCCGCAGCTGCTCTTGCATCCGAAACTTTTACCCAACGAGATAAAGGTGATATGATAGGAATATGAAATTGCATTCTTCATCTATAACAAGAGAAGCACTCAAAGAATACTATCACAGTTACCAGGATGATATTATGCTTAACTAGCCAAGTTGGGTTTTGCCACAAAGGATAAGAACATTTCTGGGAGAATTCAAGCCCTGGTCACAACTCCAAGTTGCACGTGTCTACAATTCGTTCCCTAATTGTATTGACTCTGTTGAATATAATTACACGGAATTCCAAAGGATCCTATGCCAAGAAAATTGAATATGTACTAAAAGTCCAAAGATTACATTGAACAAATTAAAAATTCATGGGCCAAATTAAATATTAGGCTAAAATTTAGAGATTATATTAATTAAATTAAAAATTTATAATTCAAATTACATATTAAACTAAAGTTTAGGTACCGTTTGTATCGTTATTTCTCGAAATATTTACCTCAAACTTTTAACTTTTTCCCGTGACATTGACACATTTACCTCCGTCAAGTTTCTGCCGGGTGTCCTCTCTTCTCCGGTCATGGCGCTCCCTCTTGGGTGCCGGCTACAGAGAGCGCTGCGGAAGCTCGGAGAGGCGGAAGCGGAGTACGCCGAAGCCGAGCATCGCATCGAGCGAGCCATAAAGGAGAAGTGAGTGTTTCATCTTCGGTTTCGCTCAAAATCACTTGCCGTCTCTCATCTCTCCGCCCCGTGCTTTCTCTTCGCCAGGCCGAACGCACCTCGCGCCGCCGCCGCCGCCGCCGCCGCCGCCGCCGCCGCCGACGAGCAAGATCGCGACGCGGCCAAGAAAAAGCTCGACGCGGCTCGAGCCAGGATGGACGTGGCGGTGGAAGAGCTGCGGGGCACCGAATGCGTCGTCCTCCACAGCATGGAGCAGGTCCGCGCGTTCCTGGAGATCCGCGGGCGGCTCGGCGGCTGCGGGCGCCTCCGCCGGGTGAGGATCGACTGCTGCGATGATCGGGCGGCGGTGCAGATGGGGCGCCTTCTCTTAGATAATGGTGGATTCGAGTAAGGTTTTCCCGCTTGGGATTTCGTGTGTTCAGATACGGCTTTTTGGAGTATCGATTCGGGTTTCACTGGTTGTATTTGTCTCGCAGCTGGATTTTCGAGCTTCCTTCAGTGACTCGAGCGGATTGATGGTACCGTGAAGTTGAGTTGGATACCGATGAGATTCTGGTAACCTGGTTCTTCCATGTTAATAGTGCGGGTTTCAATGTGGATAGTTGCATCTTAAAGTGTTTACGTGCGTAGTTGTTGTGAGCTTTGCTATGACCTGCTCGACGAAATGACTCAATGGAACTGTTGCATTTGGGAATGAGGATGCCTAATTCCCCAAACTTTTTTCTTGTGAAGCGAAGCTAACGCGATAGACCAGAAACGCTTAATTCTGAAGTTCGGGATGTCCTGTGAACTGCTCTTGATGTAACTTGTCATTAATTTCGTAGGAAGGTAATCTTGAATCGTTTGGTCTTTTTCAAACATTTCAGTGTTTTCTTTTTCCTGTTTTTGCTCCCCACTTACCTACTGTTCCGTTTTCACCGGTTTCTCTTTAATTATGGTTGCTTCCTTCAGTTGATTGCCTTTATACTATGTTATCGTCGATAATCATGGTACCTGTTTTAGTATGGAGTTTCTTCGCGTTATAAGCTAGGTTCATGAGAATTTGGGACTTAGTCTGCACTGGAGGCAAGCTGAATGCGGGCGTGATGGTTTGAAAAAGAGACGATTGCACTTGTAAGATGAGCTGTTTTTGCTAAAATGTGGAGATTCTTGTGAATGATGGTTCATGTAGAATTTAGAAATTTTAATGAATCATATGAGTTCTATTAAGGTTCGAAGTGAAATTAAGCATGAAGAGAGCTTTCTGTTTGGTGAGACAAGCATGCTCATGGACGAAACACATTTTACATTTAATTTTTGAGAGCTTTGCATTAAGGGCTGCAACACTAGTAGCTCATAATTTCGTTGCAATGCCCAATCCATCTACATTTAATAGTTAGATGGAGTTGTGCAAGAGATAGATTTGCCAGACTCTTTTACGGTGGTCACTCGATTTGTGATGCTTTTATGGAGCTGAACTTAGTTGGGATGCTCAAATTGTGGCATTTTCTTTGCTTTTCCTTACAATTGGGAACTTATACCTCATTCAGTAAGCAGTTAAGATTGCATAAGCGTTCAACTTTGTAGGTTGTCAAACAATTTTCGTGCTCTAACCGGCATGATGAAGATGATCTAAGTGCTTGTATACAGAGTTAATATAAACTGCGTGCCATCTAAGGATTTTGCTTAAGAAATGGTGCTAGACAAGGGCATAATCTTCATGGAAGTGATGGAAGAATTAAAAAGTCCATAGCAGATGACCATATGGCAGTTTTCAGGGGAGCCTAATTGAAGCGCTGACTTTCACCACGGAGTGTTCATATCATTGTAATTGAACATGCATTAGATGTTACTTTCATTCTCACAGTTTGTACAGATTTTCGGCCATGTATACTTTTCATTGATGCGGTTGAGGGCTTGATAGACACATTTTATGGATAATCATGATCTTTCCCTCAAACGTATTTATTTTTCACTTTGACAAGTTGCTAGCGTGTTGTCACTTTCGAGCAAAGGACTATAGTAAGTATGGCAATGATATCTTGCTTGCCAGTGTAAGTTTTGAGGCCCATCTTCTGGGCTACGTGATTTGCACTTTGAAAGTAAATCATCGTACTGGATGATAACAAATTGCTGTTTGATTTTCTGTGTTTTTGGTTCCCTCCATATACGGCTTGCCGAGGAAGCGATTCCTTCTAGCACGAGCTCATAACTGTTCTTTGGATTAAGTTTGAAGTACTCAATTTGTTAGGATCGCTGTCACATGGTACACCGCATGAGTTAGGTTATCAGAAATATTAGAGTTGGTAAAACAGTTCATGAGCAAGGGTATGCGAGTTGCAGTTCATGGTCATCATTAGGTCTTTGGTCATACATCTGAAAGGTGATACAAGTCCTGGTAAACTCTTAAATAACTCGAGGTCCTTTTCATGTTATGGATAATTTTGGGGGGAGGGCAACTTGAATATGCCCCCAGTGGTGGTTGGAGTTGCTATTGTGATGTGAAAAGGTCAATCATATGTCTAAGATACAGGCAATGACGAGGGAACTGTCATTATCAATTTGTTCACAAAGTTCATCCTTATTTGCTGGTTTATGCCGTGACGTTCGCTCTCACAGCAGATGGACAATTTTCCATTATCGTTTATAAGAGAAGCACAAACGCACCCAACAACTTCGTCGGCAAAGAGTGTTTTATTACTTCATACTCAGCACTCAAATATACAGCGACATGTTATGCTTCCGCTAGAAACCCCGAAACAAATGGGCAACGGCGTCCCCATTCAGGCCGATGCTGGCCCGGAAACTCGCCGGGATTCAAGTGTCTTCTCGTACTCCTCGATGGACTTGAAGAGCTCCGAGAAGTTGCCCTTCCCGAACCCTCCGCACCCGCCCTTCTGATACGGTTTCCCGTGATCGTCCTTGAGCATGCACCCCACTCTCTGTATGATCTCTATGAATATGGTCGGCCTGCAGGGTAAGGCAGCAAGAGAAACCAGATGAACAACATCAGAGGAGGACCAAAAGATACATTGGACTTGGAATTCACCGCTACACCCACTAATTACTCAAGTTGGTTTTCGGCCGAAACAGTAATCTATGGCAATTTTTGGCTGCTGACATCAAATTATAGCAACAAATTCAACCTAAATCCAAGGAAAACGTTGGGGATCTGGTCAATGATCAACAAACCCATGTTTGCAAGAACAGCCCACCCTCAACCATATGCAATTCAAGATCCATCCCCAAATTCAAAGATTCACATCTGAAGGAATTGACTTTGGCACGAAATCGATCACATACCTATCGCCCACAGGCTTGGTGAAGATCTGGAGCAGAGTCCCCTGATCGTCCCTGTCCACCAGAATCCCCAGCTCCTCGCACTCCTTGATCTGCTCGTCCGTCAGCACGTCCCCGGCCCGGCCCTTCAGGTTCCGGTAGTACGTGGGCGGCGGCGACGGCATGAACTCGAATCCGCCCACGCCGCTCCGCTTCCTCATCTCCCTCAGCGTCCGGAAGATGTCCTCGCTCATCAGCGCCAGGTGCTGCAGCCCGGCACCCTCGTTGTGCTCTAGGTAGGTCTGGATTTGGCTCTTCCTCTTCGTCCCGTACACCGGCTCGTTCATCGGGAGGAGGACCATCTCGTCGTTGTTCGCCAGCACGAGCGAGTTGAGCCCGCTCTCGTCGGTCCCGACGTCGTCCTTGGTGAACTCGGCGAACTCGTGGAAGCCCGTGAACCCCTTCACGTACGAGATCGCCGGGCCGAGCTCGGGGACGTTCCCGACGGCGTGGTCGAGCCTCCGGATTCCGAAGTCCAGCGGGAAGGAGGAGATCTCGTCCAACGGCTCGAACCGAGGCAGGAACCAGGAGTCCGGAGAAGAGCTGTCGCGATCGGAGGCCGGGGTATTGTAGCTGACGTAGCGGAGGACGACGTCGCCGTAGAGGTGGACCTCGGCGATGGCGGCGCGGCCGTCGAGGACAACCGGAGGGGAGACCGGCCTGGCGCCGTGGGCGACGCTGGTACGGAAGGCGGCGTCGGCGTCCTCGACCTCGACGGCGACGGCGCGGACGCCGAGCCCGTGCTTGGCGGCGAAGGCGACGCAGTCGGAGTAGGAGAAGGAGGGGAGGGAGGCGGTGGCGGAGGGGTCGAGGCCCTCGGAGGCGGCGATGGAGGGGGAGTAGGGGGCCGTGAAGAGGAAGCAGAGGTCGCCGGAGCGGCAGAGGTAGGAGGCGTGGGTGGCGTTGCCGGTGGAGAGGTCGGACTTGGCGACGAGGGGCATGCCGAGGCCCCAGGAGAAGCGGCGGGAGACGTTGGTGGCGTCGGTGCACCAGAACTCGACGTGGTGGAAGCGGCGGACGGGGAATCGGTCGGACCGGGGGTTGGACCGGACGAAGTTGGAGAAGCCGACGAGCTTGAAGTCGCCGGAGCCGGCGGCGACGCCTTCGTTCTGCTTGCCCATGGTTTTCCCGAAGCAGGCAGAGGGAGGAGAGAATATCAGGCGAGTTTAATACTCCAGGTCACCTATGCAGCACGCCATTCTAGAGAGGGATGGCGCGGGGACACGTGGCGAGAGGTGAGAGGAGGGAGCGCGCAATGGGGGTAGGCGAGGTTCGCGAGGTTGGGGTGACGTGGCGAGGTTATCGATGGGGGAGATAAGGATCATGGTCAGGAGGGCGGCGTGGGGGGGAGCGCAGGTGATGATGTCTTTAGGTCGGAGAAGTTCGTGCGAAACCGAAACTCTTTGTTTTAGTGGGCTGACTGACTCTGGGTCGGGCGCGATGCAGATGATGGCCCGACCTCCCTGTTTTTTTATGGGCGGCGGAAATTTCGATGGTTTTGCGATGGAAATTGACGGATGTGACCTTTTGAGATTGGACCAGTTGTTGGCGATCTTCGCGTGATCGAGGAAATAATCGGGTGGTTATGGCGAGAGCGCTGAGGTGGCGAGCATTTTCTTCCTTCCATCCACTTACAAATATTCGGCTAGTTCATTCGTGGTTTTTTGACATGGAAAATACCACTAAAAATTTCAAATTATATTATTTATAATAAATTTATTTTGAATTTTTTTTTATAATACGAAAAATCTCAAATTATGCTATTTGTGATAAATTTATCCTGAACTTTTTTTTTGTGACACGAAAAATCTCAAACTATGCCGCTCATAACATATTTATTACCCCACAGTACTTTGGTCCATAGGCATTTTCATCTTTTTCCTTTTTTTTTCTTCGCTCTTCCCTCCGTCGGCCATGGCGAAGGGAAGCCGGCAAGAGCTGCCTTCGTCGGTGTCTGGCGACCCTCACCAGCGTGGGCAAGAGTCACCCTCGCCTAGGCTGGCGAGGGTCGCCCTTGCCGGCTTCCCTCCACCATGGTCGGCGGAGGGAAGAAAGAGAAAAAAAGAAAAAAAAAGCCGAAAATGTCCATAGGTCAAAGTATTGTGGGTTAAATATGTCACAAGTGACATGGTTTTGGATTTTTCGTGTTACAAAAAACGTTTTGGGTAAATTTATTACAAGTAACATAGTTTGGAATTTTTCATGTCACAAAAAAAAATTTAGAGTATATTTATCACAAATGACATAATTTGAGGTTTTTGGTAGTATTTTCTCGTTTTGAAAATCTTCTTCTTCTTCCTCCTCCTCCATGGTGTTCCTCTCATTTACAACACTTTGGCTCTGTTCGTTTAGTGGAACATATTTTTCGGATTTTCCGTTGTTCGGGGGGCGAAAAACGTTTTCCGTGGGAAAACATTTTCCTTCCCTCTCACAAAATAGCCTAAGTATGTGGAAAATGACTTCCGCTTCTCAAAAGCGAAAGTCATTTTCCGGAGCTTCTTCTTCTTCTTCTTCAATATTTTTTTTTTCATTTTTTTCGTTCTTCTCTTTCCTCAGCGCTGTAGCAGGCGACCGGCCAGTGGCAAGGCTTGAGCTCGCCGGCCTTCGGCGACCTCGGGCGAGGCTCGAGGTCGCCAGATCTACTGATGCTTTGATTTTTTGTTTTTTGGTGTTGCTGTTCGTGGAGAGAGAGAGAGAGAGAGAGAGGGGAATCGTGGGTTCTTCTTCTTCGTATTCCGGTGTTGCTGTTCATGGGTTCTTCTTCTTCTTGTTCGTGGCTGAGGCTCCTCAGGCTGCTTGATCGCCAGCGGCGACTTGGGCCTCACTAGATCCGAAGACCTCTAGCCTTGCCCGAGGTCGCTAGACGTCGGCGAGGCTCCCGCGACCTCGGGTAAGGCTCGAGCCTCACCCAGGTCGTCGAATCTGGCTAGGTCGGGCTCGTGGGCATCGTCGGATCAAATGAGGCGGAGCGTCGCCATAGGCCGGCGAGGCTCGACCTCGTCGAAATCTGGCGAGCTCGAGCCTCATTGGCCTGGGGCGATGCTTGAGCTCGCCTCCGGCCGGTCGCCGGCCCTAGCCGTTGCCGGCGACCTGCAGGAGAAGAAGCAAAAGAAAAAGAAAAAAAAAGAAAATATTAAAAGTATTGCAAGATGGAAAATCATTTCTATACTGAACAACGGAAAATATTTTCCGAGACTTTTTCAGATTTTAGCCGAACACCAGAAAACTGTGTTCCAGGAAAACATTTTTCAGGAAAATGATTTTCGGAAAAATATTTTTCAAAAGGAGAATATTTTCTGTCAAACGAACGGAGCCTTCGTTTTGTTTCTTTTTCCTGGTATGTGTTAAGGGCTCCAATTACTCGACTTATTTGCTCTTTGGTCTGTAATCACGAGGATTTGAGTTTATCGATTCCTACTTTGCTAAAGTGAAGTCTGTATAGCCAACCCCAACCACACCCTTAAGCCTCCGCCTTCCAAAATCTGGAGTTTGTTCACCATCATCGCTTGCGGCCATGGACGGTTCCTCAAGTGGTCAGCCATGGACTGTCATTAATAAATTTGAATTTTTTTGGCAATTTTCCTCAAAATCAAATATTTCATATCAAACGGTGGAAAATATTTTCTAAATCATTTTTAGATTTCGGAAAAATATTGAAAAATATTGTCATTTTCTTGAAAAATAACTTTATGAAGAACATATTTTAAAAATGTCATATTTTTCGCGAAAACAAAAAACCTAAGAGTCATGAAAGCCTAGGAAGAGATCTAAGTTCTCGTCCGCACCATGGTAGTGACCTCTAAGGATTTGCCTAAGAAGTGGTCCTAGACAAGGGCATAATCTTCATGAATGTGATGGAAGAATTGAAAATGTCTCAGTCGTACAGACCGACACACCATGAAGTACGTTCCTAACTATTTTGAGAAAGGACAACTGAGGAAGGTGTTCTTCCTATTTTCGGATCCTCATTTCAAAGAGAAAAGTCACCGTGTCGCAGGGCGATTAGCCCTCACTTTGTTGGACGAGCATGGATATAATCTGGCTGTTGGGGGCATAATCTTCATGAATGTAATGGAAGTATTAAAAATGTCTCGGTCGTACGGACCAACTCTATGAAGTACCCTCATACCTATTTTGAGAAAGGACAACTGACGAAGGTGTTCTTCCCATTTCCAGATCCTCATTTCAAAGAGAAAAGTCACCGTGTCGCAGGGTGATTAGCCCTCACTTGCTGGATGGAGTATCGATATAATCTGCCTGTTGGGGGCATAATTTACACCATCACAGATGTTGAAGAACTTGGAGTATGGATGGAAGGCTGCTTGGAAAACCACCCCATGTTCGAGGCACTCACGGAGGCAGAACTCGAGAACGATCCGGTGGTGAAGCTTTTCACCAGTGCAACCGAGGACGGCCAGAAGGTTGCCAGGCATGGTGGGCAGACATTGCAAGCAGTGTACAGACGCATGGCCGCATCTCTGTGAATAGAAATCAACTAATGGCTCTGGGTCTGTGTACTAGCAGAAATTTCAAGCGGTGTGTTACTTATGAACCTTTTCGTAACTGTCCTTTGGAGTTTGAAGTATGGAATTTGTTAGGGTTGCTCTCACATGAAACGCCACATGAGTTAGGGTATCAGAAATATTAGAAGGGGTTCATGAATTGTGTAGTTCGCGGTCCTTATTTTTGCCCTCATCGGGGCGGTACGAATTGCTGCCCTGTGCAAATTATGCAAAAGCCAAATCTTTTGTCTTAGATTGGGACGATTATTGAAAAAGTCTTAAATCTATTACACTTTAGCCAATTCAGTCTTAAACCTGCCAATTCAATCATATACCTTTTCAAGTTTGATCAGTTGAGTCCATTAGACTGATTTTATCTGGAAATCGCAAATGTGGATGTTGGTTGTCTTACATAATGATCGGCACTAGACCAGTTAAATGGGTTTTAAAACTCATATATGACCCATTTAAAAAATAAATGGGTCATAAATGGATCGATGAAACTTTGAATAGCCCATCTTAAGTGGGTCTTAAAATTTTAAGCCTATTATAAATAGGTTGAGTGTGGAACCCATTTCCAACCCACCCATTAAGTCTATCCCTTTTTATAAAATTATTATTTTTTAAATCAAAAATTTTTTTAAAATTTTTTTCTCTTTTTTATTTTATTTTCTTTCTTTCTTCTTTATTTTCGGTCGATGGCCGGCGATCGGCCATCGGCCATGGAGGAGGAATGACCTCGCCGGATCTAGCGCCTCGCCTAAGGCTAGCGAGGCTTGGCTCGTCGGAATCGGGCAAGCTCGAGGCTCGCTTGAGGCTAGCGAGGCCTCGGCGAGCTCGAGTGTTGCTAGCCTCCGGCGAGCTTGTCCTCGCTTGTGGTTGGACATCTACGTGGCGCTTTCGGCGCCCATATCTTTCCGATTGAAATTGGCTAGATGAATTTAATTGGCAAAATTAAAAGGTTTAGAATTGAATTAATTAAAGTGTAATAAATTTATGATTATCTTGATAATTTTCCTGTCTTAGATCATATATCTGAAAGGGGATACAAGTCGTGGCTATCTCCCAAGTCACACATGAGCGATTTTCCCTGTTATGGGAAGGTTTCCGGGAGAGGGCAACATGAATGGCCCCAGTGGTGATTGGAGGGGCGATTGTGATGTTAAAAGCCTAACCATATAACTGAGATAGAGGCAGTAACGAAGGAACTATCATTATCAATCTATTCACAAAGTTCATCCTTGTTTGCTGGTTCATGCCGTGAACCAGAGGACTTTCCATTATTGTTTATCGGAGAAGTACAGACGGATCCAACTTTGTCGTCAAAGAGTGTTTATTCCGTCTTATTTAGCACGCGGATGACATATAGTGACGTATTATGCTTCCATTAGAAACCACACTTAAGGAAACGAATGGCCAAAGGCATCCATTCAGGCGGAGGCCGGCCTGGCAGCTCGTTGGGCTTCGAGCGTCTTCTCGTACTCCTCGATGGACTTGAAGAGCTCCGAGAAGTTGCCCTTCCCGAACCCTCCGCACCCGCCCTTCTGATACGGTTTCCCGTGATCTTCCTTGAGCATGCACCCCAATCTCTGTATGATCTCTAAGAATACGGTTGGCCTGCAACAATACGGCAACAAGAGCAGCCGGATGAACAACATCAAAGGAGAGGACCAGCAGACACGTTGGCCTTACAAAAGATCAATGCCATGTACCATTACTCAAGTTGATCCTCACTTAGAACCGTAATACAATGGCAATTTTTTGCTCCCGATATCAAATTAGAGTGGCAAATTCAACCGAAAATCCAAGCAAAAAATTGGGACTTAGAGTAACTTGGGTAACTAATGTAACTGAGGGACTATTATATCAAGTGCGTGCATGTCATGGTTATTCCTATCTAAAATGTCATCAAAAGTTTTTGATAGACGATCGTAGCTAATAGAGAGAGCCTGCATGAAATCGATCACGTACCTATCACCCACAGGCTTAGTGAATATCTGGAGCAGCGTCCCTTCGTCGTCCCTGTCCACCAGAATCCCCAGCTCCTCGCACTCCTTGATCTGCTCGTCGGTCAACACGTCCCCGGCTCGGTCCTGCAGGTTCTGGTAATACGTGGGCGGTGGTGGTGGCATGAACTCAAACCCGCCCACGCCGCTCCGCTTCGTCATCTCCCTCAGCGTCCTGAAGATGTCCTCGGTCATCAGCGCCAGGTGGTGCACCCCTGGGCCCTCGTTGTGCTCCAGGTATGTCTGGATTGGGCTCCTCCTCTTCGTACCGAACACCGGCTCGGTCATCGGCAGGAGGACGGTCTCGTCGTTGTTTGCCAGCACGACCGAGTTGACCCCGCTCTCATCTGTCCCGACGTCGTCCTTGGTGAACTCAGCGAACTCGTGGAAGCCAGTAAACCTCTTCATGTACGAGACCGCTGGGCCGAGCTTATGGACGCACCCGACGGCATGGTCAAGCCTCCGGATTCCGATGTCTAGCGGGAAGGAGGAGACCTCGTCCGTCGGCTCAAACCGAGGCAGGAACCAGGAGTCCGGAGAGGAGTTGTTACGATTGGAGGCTGGGGTTTTGTAGCTGACGTAGCGGAGGACGACATCGCCGTAGAGGTGGACCTCGGCGATGGTGACGGCGCCATCGACGACGACCGGCGGGGAGACAGGCTTGGCGCCCTGGGTGATGCTAATGTGGAAAGCTGCGTCCGCATCCTCAACCTCGACGGCGATGCCGCGGATGGCGAGGCCGTGCTTGGCGGCAAAGGCAACACAGGCAGAGCGGGAGAAGGTGGGGAGGGAGGCCATGGAGGGGGGGTCGAGGCCGCCGGAGGCAGAAATGGAGGGGGAGTATGGGGCGGTGAAGAGGAAGCAGAGGTCGCTGGAGCGGCAGAGATAGGAGGCGTGGGTGGCATTGCCAGTGGAGAGGTCAGACTTGGCGACTACGGGCATGCCGAGGCCCCAGGAGAAGCGGCGGGAGGCATTGGTGGCGTCGGTGCACCAGAACTCGACGTGGTGGAAGCAGCGGACAGGGAAGCAGTCGGACCGGGGGTTGGACCGGACGAAGTTGGAGTAGCCGACGAGCTTGACGTTGTCGGAGCTGGCAGTAACGTCTTTTTGCTTGCCCATGGTTTCCGTTCCGGAAGCAACGCGTCGGTTGGCTTTGGCTTGTAAAAGGTTGTCTGTCGGCAGTGACTGTGAGGAGGCAGCGGGGTGGGACTGTGAACATATGGAGCGGGGGGAAGGGAGGGGATGGAGGGACACGTGGCATCAGGCGAGTGTAGGGAACGTGCACGCGGAACAGAGGATGGTTTTTGGATTTCTCAGCTCGAGGCAGTCAAAAGTGAAACTACGCACTTCATGAGTTCATGGTGCTACTTAAAACGCTTGGCACAACGCAAAACAAAGGATGAACGAGAAATTGTGTTATGCTACATCATATGGATAATATACAGCCCTACTACTGTGTACGAAACATTTCTCCTCGTCAACTCTTCTAGCGGCGGTTTCCGCCGCGCTCATTTTAAGAGAGGATCGTCCTCGTCAGCGACGTTTTCGAGCGCCCTGATGTGTTTCTGGAAGGACGATGCAGCTTGCTCTCTCTCCTCTAGTTGCCCCAGCTTGTCAAATGTGATCGCCATTAGGTAGAATGCTTCGGCTGCCAATTCGTGATACTGCACGTCAAGCAGTACGAAGAATTAATCAAGTAAATGACTTGTCACCAATGCCCATAAGAGCATACGTTGCAGTCCCTTAATTCAATCGCAAGACCAAGTGCATATGACTTAAGTAGCACCGACACGCGACACGAGACACGACACGTCACGATACGCCAACATGTCATTTCTCAAAAAATAAAGAAATCCGACACATTAGGACACGTTATATATTTAATGTATATTTTTTTATATACATAATAAATGATCATTTTTATGATTATTTCAATTAAATTAATTTGATTCAAATTTATAAATAAATAAATGAAAGAGTGTGGTGCCAAAACGTTCTTCACGTGTCTGACATGACAAGGAAGCCCAGGACAGCGTCCGTGCTTCCTAGCACATGACAACGCAACAATTATACACCACACACGAAGACGAGGGAGACCTGGCAAGGATATTAAGCTCCGACAAGATTTGATTGCAGACAATTTAAAATGGGACAGGTGATCCTTTTGTTATTTTTTTTAATGTTGCAGGAAGAAAAGCGTGAGCATAATTTGTTGAAAAATTTGGCTAAGTTTCTATGTTGATTTGATTGCCACTGTTGACAGGCAGGATTCTTTTCGTTTTTTTAATGTCCAGATAGCAAAAGGTTAGGAGTGATGACCATTACTGAAATTCTTGCAAGGACAATTGCACGGCTTTAATAAAGGTTTCCATACGAAAAAGAGAGGGGCAAGATGCTTCGCACATGAAATTTTCGGTTTCTTCATGAACCCAGTTTTCGTAGAATCTAACAGGTCTGCAACTAGGCTGGAAGAAACTGATACAATAAGCACCGCTTACATGAAGGAGTTGACGTACCTCTAAAATTTGAAGCTCATCCGAAGCTTGCCTCAGGGAATCCAGCACGATCCCTGAAGTTTCAGGAACTGCAACCAGGATCAAAAGATAAGAAGGGTAGCATAATTGTGGATGTGTTCAAAAAAGGTAATGAATCCCTGCAACTACAGATAACACCACTCACGATGCCACAAAGCAAGAAGTTAACTGAAGGGATGTATAATATTGAATATTTGTAATGAGATGAATAAATTAGTAGCGAATGCAGCCTCCTTCAAGGATGCACCTAAAAAACAACCGGCGCTAACAGATATGGAGCTCAATGTCGTCACTGTGTTCGATGCCTTATCATCTTCTAATGCAGCATAAGTAACACATTAACGGGCCATAGCACAGAGAACTACAAAGGTATCATTAGCAATTAAAATAGAAAATACCTGAAAAACTAGCATCAGACAGATGGCATTTTGCTTCTGCAATGTGTGCACGAGCACGAAGCTCCAAACCTCCATGACCAAGAATCATAGGAAGGGCAGAGTGTATGAGGGTTAAGGCTCTTTTTGCATGGATCGATCCGAGAGACAGCCAGAGCTCAGCCAGGGTTAGAGTAGCTGAAGCTTTTAGAAGATCTAGATTGAATGACTCGCAAAACGAGAGGCTGGCCAATGCATATGGAATTCCTAAAACAGCATTGCCTGATTTCTGATAAGAGAGAAAGCTAAATGTTAATAACCAAAAGAGGACATCAAAAAGGATAATGGCATTCTTTTCATTCAACAGTGCACTATGGTTTCTAAAACAAAAACTGACATAAAATTATTAAGGGAGATCTAAGGGACCCTCCCTCCCTCCCTCTCTCTCTCTCTCTCTCTCTCTCTCTCTCTCTCTCTCTCTCTCTCTCTCTCTCTCTCAAGCAAGCTGGAATTGTTATGCACTGCTGTATCCTAAGTAGCACCGACACCAACACCGACACGCGACACGACACGACACACTGACACGTCATTTCTCAAAAAATAGAGAATTCTGACACGTTGGGCCACGTATATTAAATGTATATTTTTATATATACATGATAAATTATCATTTTTATGATTATTTCAATTAAATTAATTTGATTCAAATGCACAAATAAATAAATAATAAAAAAAGAGTGTCGGATGAGTGTCGGTGTCCAACACGTCTGACACGGAGGCCCCGGAGAGGGTCTGTGCTTCCTAGGCTGTACCTTGTGTATTTCTGCAAGCAAGAGGAGGGTACTAGCGTCCTGTACTCGCAGATTAAATTTATAACACATGCAGAAGAGTCTGTGCGCAACAGCTGCAGCCTGCAAAGACAAGTACATAAAAACAATCCATCTACATGAAAAACATAAAGACATCCATCTTTTATTTCATTTCCAGAGTTAAAATTAACAGCAACACCATGCAGACAATCCAATTACATCTAGAGTATGAAAAGACCTTTGGCAAATGACAAAGGAAACCAAACGGCAAATGTGGAGGACTGGCATATGTCATGGTTCCTTCTCTGGTAATTTATATCCACCTCATAGAAGCTAAATGAAAATCGCGTGGTAGGTAAATTGTGTTCATATGTATTCACGTAACGCACTATATAAATATCACTCGGTGGAAATCAGAAGTTGTTTAAATATGTCTAGACCTCACTGAACTGCTTGGCAGCAAGCAAAGTACGGGCATGACGAAAACTAGCTTCTGCCTTCAAATCCATATCAACGCCTGTGACAGGTGATGCAAGGACTGCAAGCTCATCACATACTTGTTGGGCCAACTTCAAGTGTCCGCTGCATCATGAGTAATTTCATAATGTCAATTTTTAACAACTAGAGGTTGAGTTAGGTAACAAAAGCACACATACCGATGTAAAGCGTGCTCGTGAAGTAGCTGCAATTTCAATACCATAATTTGTGATTTTGAAACTGATATAAACTTCTCCTCCACGGTCTTAAGAGCAGCAAAAGCAGCTAAAAGAAGTAAAATAAAAAAAAAATTAAGGAAGATGACATGAAGCGTTATACAAGCAAGCGCATAGGATATCTTCCTGTGCATCCATGAGAAGATAAGAAAGGAACGGCCTGTGGATAAAAATTTTTAGGGCAGGAGAACAATTTACGGAAATTGAAAGGATTTGACAAGAACAGCAATTTTGCTGAAAAGAAACATGGAATCAAAGTCCAATTTTCTCCAATCTTCACTCTCCATATATGAAGATCTTGCATGTAAAAGAACAAATAGAAAAATAAAGGTAAAAAGTAAAGGCAACATATAAATGTAAAACTTCACCAAATTGCAAAGCCTGATCCAACTAAATCTAATCAAGCCCTCTAGTTTCCACAATTATATAAACCACATCGATACTCAGAAAAGCACCAACCAACCTAAACATAAAGAAGATTCAAAATTAGAAGAAAAAGATGGAGTGCTAACAGATCAAGGAGTATACATGGCCTGGCTACAAAACTACTATGAACTCTCGTAAATCCTACCAACTTCCTGTTTAAGACCTTCAAAAAGAAACAGGCAGATAGCATAGTCCCTAGAAGAAAATCTTTTGATTAAAAGGACAGACTCCTATAATGGCTCTAGATCTTTTAACTCAACCTCTATATCCTTTGTATGCCGCTAAATACTGAATAAGCTTTCCGTAAGCCACTGCTGCATCAACTGAACTGAAAACATGAATAGAGTAGCAAACCTTAGGTCAAATAAGCTAGGATATTGAGAAAAGGCCTATAGAAGAGAGACATGTAAAAACATATATTTCTCAGAGATGTAAAACTTACCTGGCACAATCCAAAAAGCAAGTCGCGTAAACCAAAGCATTCATTCGAGCAAGAGGTGCACTGCAGGCAAAATAAAGGTGAAGCATCTAATTGGAAACAGAATGCCTAACGACAATTCCTTTTAAATAATTCAATAAATGACAATGATAAAAAATCATCTAGAAATTCAATCAACCAACGAAGAGTTGACTAAAAGATAAGATGCATAAGCAGCCTATGCAACTCAACACATTATTCCCCAATGTAGAACTAACCAGGTTTAAAGAAAGTTTTAATGCAAGAGAAGTTTTCTACTGCTAAGCATGAGTTCACAGACAATAAACTACCATAAACAACCAATATCTTTAACAGTGTGCAGCTTTCAGTCAAAAGAACTTTTCTCGTTGAAAAGATCTTCTCTCCTTGCTTCATGAAGCCACACAGACAGTAACAATAATATTTCATCATCATGCATAACATAATCTACCACATTTCACAAACAGAGAAGAAAAGTCCTTATTCTAAACTATATCTTCAACAGAAAAATCCAATATGCCTAGTAAAAATTTTCAATAACAGAAAGATCCAAAGAGTTCTTCATTCAAATACAACCAATAGAGAAGCCCACAGAACCCTCTGCAATACGTCTAGGCAATTGTTGATGCAATTCTCTCATTGCAAAGAGGACTCAATATGCTTAAATATTGCTCAAATTGATTAAAGATAAAAATGGACCCTCACTGTGTGCTTTATATATTAATAACAGCATAACTCAAAGAGTGAGTTTGGGAACATGATACGACAAAACAAAATCTAACAAAACCATAGATTTAGAACCCATATAATCTGGAATATCCATTAAAATACGAATCAAGAAGGATGACCACATATTTGGAAAATGAATTTACATAAAATCAAGATTGATGACTGCCCACTCAATGCCATCTTTATCCTTGAGAACAAAAACGGCACCAGACATTTGCAACACTCAGTACATGCTTTACATAGAGGGAGAAAACCTCCTAAGCAATCATGAAAACAGAAAGACCTAGACATACTTTACAACTCAACAATGGACAAGTCAATTCAAATATTTAATTAGTGCTTCCTGAGTTAAAGCTCAAAAAACGTTCTATGAAGTATTAGATAACAAGAGAGAGGGAGATATACTCAAGTGATTACATATGCACATGATAGGCTAAATGCAATAGTATTAAGATGCTGAAATCCATAGCTCACAAAGAGAAGAGCTAATAAATAAGGACATTCCTATTAACCATAAACATCTGATTTACCGAATATCTTCAACAGGTTCAACCATACACAGCATTTTAAACCATCTGTTCCGATGGCAACTTAACCTCTTAACGAAATATTACCTGCCATACATTTCCCATGCTGTGGCACGGAGCAAATATGAAGCACCAACCAGTTGCGACACAGATCCAGGAATAGAATTAGGTTGAGAAAAGAAACTGGAAGCATTAGATCTATTCCCAGGTTCAGTTTCTTCCAAAATTACTGATGAACCACTTTGTCTGTGTAAATTCTTAAGCCAAGTAGTACTCAATGAACCATCAGTTATCATCATGGAACTTTCGACGTCGAAGTCACTAATCAAATTAGAACTTAATCTCAGTTCCTGCAATAAGAATTGAAGGAAGCATGAAGCAGAATTAAGCAATTAAGAGGTAAAACAAAACCACGCGGTTTGCGGACAGGTAATAGCAATACATATTCTAAACTAAAAGACATTACCTTGCAAACATTAACTGGGCATGTTATAAGCTGCATGGAAGCTTTGGGACCAAAGGATCGCACGGGCCTTTGTACATGCTGCACATTGTACCAGAAAGTAACAAGATTACAACATATGTCTAACCCTCTCAAAGACTCCCTCCCTCCCTCTCTCCTGCACGTAAAAAAATCCACTAAAGTAGAACTGAATGACCAAAACTACAATTTGTAAAAACAGTATCACCGGCTCAAACACTCCATCAGACATTTCACTTAGTTCAGGAATCATTGCCCTTTCTCCTTAAAAGAGAGGACATGCATACAAGAATACAAGACATAAATTTATATCTCACCATTAAATGAAATTTAGCCACCGCAAGATGATTGGAAGCCACCAGTCTTTTTAACTTCAAGATTTCAGCTCTCTTTAGAGATTCTTTCAAAAGTACAAAGAGCTGCTGGTGGATTGATGATGACGTTCCCATGTTGGCAACAGGTGAATATGATGATCCAAGTAGTCCACTTGCATTTGATATACCAATTTCAGACAGCAAGTTACATATAGCTGCCAAAGTGTAGGCAAGACAGGTATCATTACTGTGCTGCACAAGGTGAAAAATTCAACCTCAGTGAGAATGTAACATTTGCAGTTTTAAAATGTGTCTTTGTGCTAAAAACCCACACAGCTTCTCTTAGGCTAGCCCATGAACAAACTGGGTCTCTTAGGCTAGCCCATGAACAAACTTAGAGCAGAACAACTGTATCTAAAACAACACTTACCATCAGAAAGGCTGCTAACTATTTCAGTCTGAAAGCCAAGAAGGCTATTGTTTTCCAGCTTATAGCTAAATTATAGACCTAGAATTTCACAGTTTGTTCTTTTATGGTGCCCTTGAGGAGAAAAGGAAAGAAGGATTAACTAAATGATGGTCAAATGTGCATTAGATGTAGCAGATTGCTATTTTATAGTAGCAATGGCAATTATTAATCTTGGACCCTTGGACCCTTAACAGTCCATCGATTATGTTTTCTGACAGTATACTTGTCAAAGTGGAAAATGAACTGTGGTTTGGAGTCAAATAGGATGCAATACTCTCATCTTTAGATACATGAACTTAAATTTTTACATAAGGTAATCTACTCAAGTTGAATGAAATAGAGACCGGGAGGTCATTTGATGATTGGTCAATCTATGCATTCTCCTCACCTCCCCCCCCCCCATGATGACCAATCACACCCAGCCTCAGCTTCTTCAAACAAAAGTGAAGCATCTGAAATCGTTCTCTTCAAGCTCCATCATAGACATCTCCAAAGTTGACAAAAATTGGCACCAATTACTTTCTAAATAAGTCTCTAATAGGCCTACTTTTGAAAGAAAGTAACCTTACTGATCTCTAATCTTAAACAGTGACAAGTTTTCCTTCCAAGTTATTTTCCAATTAATCCACAATATATGTTCAAATATTCAGAACTCCCATGAACAGCAGGTTCTGGAAAACACATGGATACTATATCATCATAAGACAGACTTACAAGTGATTGTCTTGGTCAACTATCTTGTAACATGCTCGTGACACATTCATAACTAATTTGGCCAAAAGGATATCTGGCTACACCAACACATCTGATTCATTCTTAAGGAAGAATAAATTCAATTTACTTGCCGCTAGGTTGTCACGTCAAATTTTGAAACCATATAAAATGAAAGCACTGATCAGATGCTAATATCAGTCAACAAGCTACTATTCCTATATAGATAACAGCCAAGAGAAACTTCGAACAGAAAAGAACATGAAATGAATGACAAATTTGTATTGAGGGATGAGATTATGGATTACCTGTTGGGAGACACGAACTGCTTCAGTCAAAGCCTAAACACCAAAAAAAGAAGAAAAAATAATAAACTTATAAAGCATGAAAAAGGATGCTGAACCTGATCGAATCAGACTTAAGGAAAACATGCAAACAGGGTTCGTTGCTGTTCTAGATCATATGGATGAGACTTCTCTCGCGTTCTTACCTCCACAGCTTGCTTAGGATGACCAAAGTGAAAATGCAACATCCCTGAACATAATAAAGCAATCTCATATCTTCCAATATTATTGAAGCCAGATGAGGGAGGAATACCATCAAATCCTTCTATCCCTGCACTTTTATGTTGACAACATTTAAATTAGCATATTGTCAGAGATAATTTACCGCCAAATAGTCAGAAGAAGCTTCTAAATAGATAGATAGACAGGAATCCAATGTTCAACAGAATAATAACTCAAGAAACTCAAAATTCCAATTGGGATTCTAGCTCACAATTATCACAATCCATAAGTCCTGAATCTTAAGTGATTAATTCACTCTGATTCCCTTCATGAAGCAATTTTCGGGAGTGATCAAAAATACAAGTGGACATCAAATTATTGTTTAAAGCCTGATTTTATACCAAATTAATTACATTTTTAGCTTCTTGCTAGTCCAAAAATAGAATAATAGTCGTCGTCATTAAGTCAAATTTTTTTAGGCTTTCAGCCACAACGTCTCCAATTATAACTAAAATTTCAGGATGGAGTAACATCTATATAACTAAGATGACAAATTAAATGCAGGTTATGCATGGACTAGGCTCCACAACAACTGCAGCACCATGGCATCATCATTTAATACTAGTCATCAATATTTACCTATAATCAAAATATTTATGCAGATTCTCCAAAGCAGAGGCATAGTCATCATGGTATAAGCTGTTTAAGTATCGTAAAAAGTGTACCTGAAACCAAAGCCACCACCAAATACTTCAGCTTCCAGCATAGATGTCAACAATTTTAAAGAAAGGTCGAAAATAAAAAACCAACAACATGATAACTTACACGATGTAATTCAGGTGCCAACTTTTGAAGTTGCCCGAGTATAAACTCTAAAGCATTTAAAGGGAAAGAGCTACCATGCCTGTCATTGAGATAAAATACAAAATCAAGAGCACTCTTGTTTAGAAACAAAAAAGAGAGAAGAAAGAAAGGAAAAATAGGAAAGAATTACTTCTCGATTGCATCTGTTTGCTCTAGCAGGTATCCTTGTATTTGCCAATTTGAACGCAGGAAAAAGCCATGATCAACAGCCCTAGATGAATCATCAAGTGTCATTGCATAAGAACCAGCCTCTTTCCCCTTTGCGTTCTGTTTAAACATTGGTTTGGCTGAGAGTTCGATATCTGTATGTTGAGGTTACCAATAAGTTGTTACTAGCTTGCAACCCTTCTGGGTGGACAGGTCTTCAACTACTAATAAACAGTAGAGCAACAGCACTGTAGACAAAATACACCTTTTCATCCCATAAGGTGACTCCGTGACTTGATCTCACGCAATCTCTATTGGCTTAGGCGAGCAAAAACAAGCCAAGACTTTGATAAGTCGTGCTTTCAGAAATATTTCTAAATATTTGTTAATAGCGATAATACCATGTATTGGCCTTCAAAATGTAGTTCCTACCATAGCCTTGTTCAGCAGTCTTCAGCATTTTAAGATGCTATATAAATAATTGAGCACCTATACCAAGGTGCACTCCGCACATAATTATCATGACTGCTGGTATTCTTAGAGGTGCACTCTCATAAAGCATTTAACAATTTGCATGAAATGCATTACAAATATTATAGCTCTATTGCACAGTAAAAAATGATCTTGTCAAAAATTACTTTTCTCATTCTACCCACATTCACAAGCAATTACCAAAGGCTTGCCATCTGAAGCATTCATCATCATTCAAAATTCTCTCTTAAATTACATGCAAACATCTCAAATAGTACTGCTGTCAGGAGGGCACTGCTGACGGAACATTTTTTAAGTTAAAGTTACCTTCAACCAAACCAAAGATCGGAGTGGGCACGTGAAGGTGAAAAGGAATCCGCTCTCCAGCCTTCTTCTTAGTCTCAATTTCTTCGGTAACTTTCTCAAAAACAAAATTTTCGAGGTCCATATTTTCGTACTCTGATGCTTCCATAAGATTAACACCGGAACCATCTAAGTGGGCCTCATGAGGAGCACGGCTCGAGAGGACTTCTTTACAGTACAAAGAAATATTGGTCAAAAGATGGCAAACACCCTGCACATTTAACAATTCTATTGTCAAATTAACAATAATTGCTCAGATAACATTTTCAGACTGATTATCTTTTACCCCATGTGAAAAAAGATATTTCGGGGATTCATGTGCTTGCAGGTACAAGAAAGTGAGAAAAGGAGAATTTAAGCAGCTCTAAAGGAGGGTAACTAGACTACCTCGAAGGACAGGAGATTAAATGCAAGTATGCAGCGGCGAAGAAATATTCCAAGGTTGCTATTTGGGTCCAGAATAATCTGGTCGTCTTCAACAACACCAGCATCTTGGCCAGCAAGGACTTCTGGGTAATATTTTTCATAAAGTTAGACTTACAATTTAACTTGTACTCTTGCAGAAAATTGAATCATTGGAACCAGTTCATGAGAGAACAATGCAACATGTCCAGTACCAAACTGTGAAGATGAAAAGATAAAGTAAGAATTTCCTGAGTAAAGGTTCAGCGTCTGCTAGATGAGGCACTTTCAGCAAGATTGATAACCATATAGAATACTTCAAAATGTCCAAAGTACTTATGATATTTGTAGAATCCATAATTCAAGGATGATATACTTTTATTCAATTTAGGCATAAAACCAATTGGGAAAATGAAAAATGTTCACCTAAGAGTTGAAGGATATTGTCCACAAGACTATGTAGGATTGGGATTTCTAATCGCTGTTTAGCTTCCCTCTGTTTCTGTTTTCTTAGGCTTCGCGCTTCGCTTTTAGCATCACTCATAACTTATCATTACTTAACGAAGTGAAAGATAGGTCAAGAGGTCCAAGAGAACAATGAAGCAGCATGTCATACCCCGCCCTTGAGTATTCGTGGGAGGTAAATCACCCAGCATCACACTCATTATGCAAACGCGGAGAGAAATGAATAACAATACATGAACACGAATGAACCAAACTGACCTCGCATTTCCTTGAAAAGGTTAAATAGATCATCCGGAGCAGACAGCGAGGACAGCCTACTGAGCAAGTGGTCAGCTAACCAATCGATCGACGAGTTTCCAATTTCCCTCAACTGATTTATCAGGTCATGCACCTTTGGCTCCAATATATCGTCACACGACTGCATCATAGAATCACACATCCTACCGTCAACACAAGCTCCGTACACTCACATGTGCAAAAACAGTCCCACTCAAAGCTCAACAGGAGATAGCCAATTGAGCAGCAACAATCCCCGAGCACATCAGATCGGAAATGCAGATAAGAACCTCAACCTAGGAGGAGCTCACGGAGAGTAACGGAGTACCTTGGTGAGGGCCAGCAAGAAGAGGCCGAGGCTGTTGTGCTGAGCGAAAGAGGAGAAAGGGAACGGCACGAACAGTTGATTCGGAGAGGCGTAGACCTGCAGGAGTATGCAGAGCGACACTTTGTGCGGAGTGACGTCGAACGCGCCCGGCACCTTCGCTATTCCCGCCATCGCCGTCCGCTACGCGAGCATCTGTAGGTGCTACGGATTGATCGTTGCAGGCCGACGGTTTGCGGACTATCACGGCGATGTTGACGCGCCGGAGAAGAAGGAAGAAGTCAGTGAAGATTTTTCCGGCGAAGGAACGTCGCTGGATCAGGATTTGCCGACGACGACGACGACGACGATGTTGGCGATGAAATGGTTTTTAGGGTTTTTTAGGGGATTTTCGAAAAAAGAGCCGGGAAATTGGCTCTGAATCCGGGTCGGATCATGTCGGTGTCGGGCACCCGCAACCTGCTGCTCGCAAAATTGGACCGGACCAGACCGGACCGGTCAGTTCAACCGAGAACCGATCAGGTCTCCGGCCCGGTTCATACTATATCGTGAGTGGTCAAGACCTGCCAAAGTAGGGGCAAACCGGTCATGCCGTATGGGAAAAAAACCGGAGCTTGACTTAGATGTTGACTTTGTAAAATGGAAAAATGGACATGAAATGGGAAAAATGCTCCTTAGCTCATATCATTCTGTTTCTGTCCAGAACTAATTTTTTGTTCCTAAAAATAGATTTGGAAAAGAAATCCGTTTGGTAACGAAATTCCATTTTTCTATTTCTAAAACAACTTTTTGTTCCGGAACTAGTTATGGACCAAAAATCAAAACAAAAAAAAATAGATTTTCTGTTTCTAGACGAAAAATGAAAATCATTTCTAAAAGAATCTGTCTTCTCTCTTCAAAATACATCTCTTCCTAAATTTGGTCCCGGTCTGACCTAATCAGATTAATTCGAACCGTTTCGATCTGGTTCATTCTCAGAGGGAAAATAAAAATATATATAAAAACATTAGAAAAATCAGAAAAATAAATAAAACCAGAAAATTCGAAAAAAAAATTTAGAAAATCCTGAAAATTTCTAAAAATCTCAAAAAAATTCAGAAAATTCATAAAAATTGAAAAATTCTAGAAAATAAAAAAGTAGTTAGATTTCGAGAAAATAGGATATTTGAAGAATTTTTTCAAAAAAAATCAAAAATTCAAAAATTTCGAAACTTCACAAGATGACTTAAAATACCTGTGGTCACCCACTTTGAGTGAAATTTAAATTTTTTAAGGTGTCCAAATTGTATTTTTGAAGACTCATTAGTTTAGGGATTTAAAAGGGGTTTTATCCCCTAAAAAACCCTAAAAGGGGTTTAACCCCAAAAGGTGTTCTAAAAAAATGGATTTCTATTTGGAGAAATAGAAATTTGTGTTGTTGTCAAACGAGGTTAAATTCCAAGAAATAGAAATTTTATGCTGTTATCAAATAGATTTTTGTTCCATAAATAGAAATTTTTTGTTATTATCGAACGGATTTCTTTTCTTAGAAACTTCGTCTTGGGAATATAAAATAGAAAAATCTATTTCTGTTCCAAAAATTGTTTCTGGAACATAACGGTTATCATTTGCACCCTTAACTAACAAAATTGTCTCATGGATATTTTAAGGGGCAAACATTATACTCAAGGCATGTTTATTTCGCGAAAAATAAATAATTAAAAAAATATTTTATTAAAAATAATGGCTTGTATTTCTTATAAAAATAAATCAACGAAAAATATTTTCATCATATAAGAAAAATATTTAGATATAAATTACTGTGGATAATGAAAATATTTTCCATTGATTAGTTACTTCAAGCGATATAAGCGATCATTTTTTGGAATATATTTTTCAAATTATTTATTTTTCACGAAACAAACGGAACTTTAAAGTGGATGTCGTTTATCGTT
The DNA here is from genome assembly GCA_031216285.1 of Syzygium syzygioides. Taxonomy (NCBI): domain Eukaryota; kingdom Viridiplantae; phylum Streptophyta; class Magnoliopsida; order Myrtales; family Myrtaceae; genus Syzygium; species Syzygium syzygioides. The sequence goes on from CM062242.1 coordinate 21,836,239, forward strand.
TAAAAAAAAAAGTATGTTGTTAGTACAGCGATTCGACGTCTATTCCGTCATGAGAACATTGGTAACCCATTCTTCCTATCTCTTCCAATTACGCCATGTGAAAACTTGAAAAGTACTTGTGTACTACAATTTATTCTATGCTCATTATGGCAATAATGCCCATTTTTGTGTCATCGAACCTCCAAATTCGCGCTAGTGCGACAATCTTTCAACCAAAACAATTGTAAACTTAGCTCACTATGACATCATGTTCATATCTTTTCTCTCTATTCGCCAGTATCCCAAAGTTTGTATAAGTTTGGAATTTTGACGGCGCAAAAAATGTTTGAAATATCGGTGTCATGGTGGGCAAGGTTTAGAATTCTTCGAGACACAATAAAAATTTTAGAGTATTGATACAATCTTGAAAAACACACGGGCATTTTAGAAAATAAAAAGCACTTCCCTCCCGGGGACCAGGCGCAAATAGACAAAATAAAATGAGAAAAAGAAAATGAGAAAACGAGAGACAAAGGGTAACGTAGGAAAGACATCATCATCTTCCACCTGCAAGTCCATCGAAAACCTAACAGCCTCCTTGTCGGAGCCAGACTTGAAGCTCCCTCGCTCGCTCGCTCGCTCGGCATCGACGAGGACTGTTATTTTTCCAGGCTGATTCGGCTCCCTGGAAGCCTCCGTCCGACTTCATCATGGCCACCAATGGCGCTGCGACGGTCAGTTCCGCGGCACTTCCAGCTCGTGGTCGTTCATTTTTTTTCTTTTTTATCATTTTTTTTTGTGGGGGCGAGCGAGAAGCTAACGGAATCGGGATGATCACGGTGTTTCCAGAGAGCCGCGGATGCGGAGAACAGCTTGGACAGGATCAAGAGGCAGCTCGCGTCTGGTTCCGGCAGGAACTTGTTGCAGGGCCCACTTCTCAAGCGATCCGAAACTGTATTTCTTCTTTCTTTCTCTCTCTCTCTGTCCGTATCTGTGAGATTCTTTTGCGATCTGGTCTTTGTTCTGTTGAACATCGCCTAGGTTTGGTTTCTCATTGCCGTACGGCCGCGATTTGAATTGGGGTTTCCACCCTGATCAAGCTGCTTTAATGTGGCTTATGGGTCCTTCCTTGATCACTGCGTGAATGGAAATTGCATAGTATCTGTTGCCTTTTTAGAAAAAGGGTCGCATCGTTCTTTCTTGGTCTCTCTAATTTTGCGAATGTGATTTGAATTAGTGATGTGGGGGCGGTTCAAATTAGACGAGGGCATGTGCTCGCTTATAATTTGAAAGTGAACTATTCTCGGAGTAGAATTCAGAAGGGTGATTGTGCACGGTGTACAAGAGAGCCAGTCTTTCATAGTTCGGGGGTAACGGGTGTTCTATCCGATGAATTAGTAGTAAGAACCTGTTCATCTGGTGTCATAGAGTGGCTGGAAAAGTTTGCTAGCTCTTTGCAATAGACAAAAGAAGTACTCATCGATGCAATAAAATTTCTCCATTTTGATGCCTCTCTAAAAAATTACATGACTTCCATTTTCTGGAGTCTGGTGCCCTATGGAAATTGAGAGATTTTGATCATCAGTGGCCAATTTACTCCGACAGCTCAAACTATAGATGTCCTCCGCTCTTTTTACTCTGAGGCAGTTGCCATAGGGGAGAAATGAGATCTCTGTCTTCTATTGTCAAGCAAGAAATTCAGCTTTTGGCATTTCGACTTTGAATATCTTTGAAGGTAGCTTAAGTGTTTTATACAGTTCGCTTGACTTTTGTGGAAGAAAGGCACTTAGACCTGGTCTTCCAGTTTAAAATTTATATCCATCTTACTTAGCGGCAATGGTACTAGATTATCAGCCAGGGCATGGGCACTATAAGTTTCACTATCTCCACTGATGAAAGTGTGTCTACTTAAAAGTTTTACCTTTCCCTGTCACGTGATCTGTCTGATGAAAAGATCCTGCATGCGATTTTCTCTTCTTCATAGCTAAGGAAGTGGAACGAGCGGTGGGTGATCCTAGACCCAACAACTGGAAGAATGGAATACAAGTTAGTCATTTCAAATTGGAATTTTCTGTGCTTTCATTTGTAAAAGTTTGTATTTTTATTTAAATTTCTTTGTTATTTGTTCATATCAGAATTAGGAGAAATGAGCCAGCTGTGAAGGGTACCATAATATTCGATGCTAATAGCACCATTACAGTGTCTCCTGTAAACTTCCAGTAAGATTTATTCTTTCAGAAATTGTTCTACATGAGATTTCTGTTCTTGTTCAGCTAATTTAAACTTTGCTTCATGATTTATGGATTTTAAACCTTCTATTCATCTATGTTTCAGTGGATTGCCAAAGTATGATGGCTGCTGTTTCTGTATCCTCTTGGCCTAGAACTTGATTCTGGCTGTGAGCCTGTTATCGTCAATTGTAAATCTTCAAGTTGACATGTTTAGCATACGGTTTGCTATGAATCTATGTGCTTCTTAACCTTATTTGTTAGACATTGGGACTCCCACAAAGAAAGATTACTTTCTATGTGCTGAAACTCCCGGTGCAGCCAGAGCTTGGGTATCTACTCTTCAGTAAGTTAAATCTTGCGTTCTGTTTTCATAGTTTAACAAACATTGGCTCATTTTCTCATTTGCTGTCACAGAGATTTTGAAAATTTACATGTAAAGGAAGTTTTTTAAAGGGTTCAGGAATTCTGTTACTCTGGTGATTTGATCTTAAAGCTGAATCGGGGAGAAGAGCTGAAGATTTGTCTTGGAAATAATGAGTTCTCCGCTGTTGGTGGACCTAATGTAGATTTCTTTTTTAATAGTGAATATCACAGATCTTCATAAATGTATCCATATCATCAGTAGAAATTTCTCATAATCAGTTAAAGTCAAACTATATTTTAGCCTTCGACCAAAAAAAGCTATATTTTTGCTATAGTTTTGGCAGGAGGCTTTGATATCCATCCATGAATTTGATCATCTTGATATGGATTTCTGTTGACTATATACCAAGGTCTATGAATTTATTTTTGTGATGAAGATTTATTTGTGGAGCATACACTGTGTCTTTGTATAATTTTTTTCAAGCCATAGTAGGTCTCTCTTCGCAATATTCCATTATCCCCAATTTAATTCTTCACTATTGCTACACTTTTCCTGTTGTTTTAACCTAAGAAATGCTTAGCTCTCTCTGTGACCATATCAGCTGTTATAAATCTCTCTCTCTCTCTCTTTCTCTCTCTCTCTCTCTCTCTCTCTCTCTCTCTCTCTTACGGGTCTCTATCTTTCCATCTTCCAACAATCAGTGCTACCCAGTTGGTCCTGAGGGCTCATAAAGAAGCTGTAAATTCCTTAAGTGGGAATGGTTCTGCTAAATTAGGAACAGTTGCAACTGTAGTTGCCGCAGCTAATTCAACAGCATTGGAGTGTTCCAGAGAAATTGAAGCAGCAATGCAGATTTCTATGAGAAATGCTCTGGGGATGATGACAAATAAGCCAATTGATGGTCCAGTAGATGATATGACAATCATGAAGGTACAAAATCTGAACTCCTCTAAACTTACTCTTAACGCAGTGATGACAGGGCTTTCTATGTGAATACTTGTTGGCATGACGAGATCCTTTCCTTTTGTATTCAATTGTTCCTCACTTTGGGCATTAAACATTTTGGTGCTTTGCCTTTGTAAGATACACAATTCTTTTCACGTAATGAGTGGTGATCCTTTCTCTATCTGCCAAAAGATTGGACTTTTACCCTACTCAAGGGTTATTAATTTGCATTTTATCCTATCTGTGATTATACTAAGCCCAGCCTGGTGGAAATGGTCTCAATTTTAGATCCTTATGCAGTTATCATAATTGACGGGCAATGGTAGTTTGCATGTCTTTTTATTTCTGGTGTATTTGTTGCATTATAAATGCTATAATATTTTGCAGGAGACACTTCGAGTAAAGGATGAGGAACTGCAAAATTTGGCCAGGAGTCTTCGGGCACGGGATTCAACTATTAAAGAAATAGCAGAGAAGCTTTCAGAGACTGCTGAAGCAGCTGAGGCTGCAGCATCTGCAGCTCACATAATGGACGAACAAAGAAGAATAGCTTGTGCAGAAATTGAGCGATTGATGAAAGACTATGAGATTCAGGCGGAAACATCAAAACTGAAGGTAGTTCAGTTTTCATAGCTTGGATGTTGTCCAACTGCCCTGATGAGTGTATCAAACATTGGTTATTAGGCACCAAATACGTCATAAAGGATGCATGGAAATGCCATCTAGCATAGATAGCCGAGTTCTATTTTTCTGTAGAGAGTTTTGTTTTCCTTCCAAAGATTGGTCTGCTGCTAATCTGTATTTAGCTTTGTATGTGCAGTTGAAAGAGTCTGAAGGAAAGATTATGGTTCTAAGCAGAGAAAGAGATCAACTAATAAAGCAGAGAGATTCTGCTCTTCAGGAGGCACAGTTATGGCGTTCTGAGATTGCAAAAGCTAGAGAGCGTGCTGTTATCTTGGAAGCAGCTGTTGTCAGGGCTGAGGAGAGGGCCAGAGTTGCGGAGTCAGATGCTGCTGCTAGAATAAGGGAGGCTGAGCAGAAAGAGTCAGCTGCAACAAAGGATAAACAGGAGCTTCTTGAATATGTGAATGTCCTTCAAGCGCAGCTTCAGAGGTACAATCTTTACTTTTGATGACATCCATGAAGAGTACCAGTCCCTGTTGTTTTCCTAGTTGCATCTCTTAACTGGTTGTCATGTTGACCTATTTGTAGTCTATACATGTAAATTCATCTGAACATAGATTCATTAGGAATAGTTGGAATGGTGTGGAAACCCTTTGTTATATGATGATTAGATCAGTTCTATCTTATTAATGGTAAATCCTAATTTTATTGCTGTCACTCATCTAAGGCCACTGGCTAAGTTTGGTTTTTCATTGCTGTGTGGCTGATTTGGTATTAGTGAATCGATTTGCTTTATTTGGACAGACAACACGTGGACACAAAGCAGGTTTTTGAGGAAAAAATCGAGTCTTGCTCAGATGTGGGAAGTGCCGTTCCATTGACGAAGCATGTAGATTCCTCGGAGGAGAATGTGGATAAAGCATGTCTCAGTGTCTCTCGAGCAGCATCGGCTTCCGGAGAAAATGTCATCCATGTGACTGGTGATCAAGAAAATCTCCGGCCAATTGCAGATGGGGAGTGGAATGATATTCAGGCTACAGAAGCAAGGATATCTGACGTTAGAGAAGTTGCTTCTCAGGCAGAGGGACGGAGCTTGGACATTCCTGTTGTTAGTCGACCAGTTAATAATGATCAAGGGCAAGGACAGAACTCATACCATCAGTCTTAATGTTTGGTCGTGTGAAGACACTGATTCAACAAATAAAGTAATCAACAGAATCAGGAAATGTAAACATAGGGAGTGGCGCTCTACCAGAAAAGGTGGGCTTTAAGAGAATATGAACGTCAAATCATTTGGAGTTGATTCTTTTCTCCCCTTCTGGAGTTTCAGTAATTGTTAACCTTTCCCATAGCATTGGTATTTAAGAATGTCTACCAGAGGCCATTCTGATTATTCTGCTGGGTAAGTTGGGGTCAACTATGACTCCTACGACGTACATGTAGAGCAGATGATTTGGACTGAATGTAAAATTTTCAATCAGTCTTGAGGTTGCTTGAAATAGTTAGTATCTTTGTGTTTCAGATTTTTTTAATTAAGGTATAAAGAGTTAATTTGTATATGAGACATGTTTATTAAGAAGGATTAGCATACCCCATGACAAGGCGTGTTGAGAGCTGAAACTTTTTTTTTGGTCCGATAGAGCTGAAACTTGGGTTTGCAAAAAGGGGGGCTGAATTTTTTCCTCTATTGAGTATCGTGGGGATAATACTAATGAGAGTTAAACTTAGAGAAGGCCTCTTAACAGACTAGGATCCATCCTAATCCGAACTATAGGATCCATAACTTCCCAAGGACCGATGCCCAAGAAAATTGGAAATAGTCTAGCTGATTTTACATTGGAGCCCACTACGATTGTGTCGAAAGAGTTCCCTTCGGCGATGTAGTCTCTTCAATGTTTGCACAAATTATGTTAGTTATGTTGCCTGACGGTGATTCAACCAAACACATTACCCCATGAAGTTATTCAAGAGTCTCTGACCCAAAAAAAAAAAGTTTATTCAAGGGTCAACCTTCATCGCTAGGTTACCCCCCTTCTTGGTTATGATGAAGTTCGTTTGAGCAACTTTGGCTCTGTTGGAGTTCCAGTTTCTCTACAATATCGTCTAGCTTGAGGTTCATGTCATCGTTTGCAGACAACCGGGTTCCTTGATCATCTGAAAGTAGTATAGCTACTTAAAGGCTAGAAACCCTCATAACGTCCATCTCACGACAACCCCCCACCTCACCTGGTGTCCGGACCACTTGTCGTTGTAGAGGAGATTAGATCGACGGGGATCAGCTGGGAGAAAAGTGTGCATGTTTAGTCACTGTAGTGCTGAATGGCCAAGCCCAATATGACTTACTTTTGTTCTGAATGTCAACGTGATGGTCACAAAAGAACCGCTGTTGCAAGCGTGTAGGGCCCTTGCTTTCCATGACTTTCGGTAATTGTTTGGTGGCTTGTGTTGTATTTGCTTGGACACCGAGAGATATCCAAGTCAAGTGGTTTGCCAAATATCTGCGGCATTTTTCTAATTGAGGGGGAAATAGAAAACATGCGATTGACTGAGATTCAATTCGCGCCCGTAGGAGTGGTTCTCTCCCGTCGTGTCGGTCATTTTCTCAAATATTTGCTTTGTGACTTTTGTCCCCTCATGCCGAGTCTTAGCCACCCAATGCAAAGAACCTTGCAGAACAGGGTGTCCTTGGGATAATTGTTAAGAAAGTCCTAAATTTATTGTACGGCTACCAATTCAGTCTTGAAATAACTAATAGTGTCAATTTAGTCATAGACTTTTTGATCATTTACCAATTTAGTCTTAAACTTTTTGAAAATTGACCAATTTAGTCATAAACCTATTATTTTGGATATTTGGCCGAAATGACTACATTGGCAAATCGTCAAGGGGTTTATGACTAAATTGACAAATCATCAAAAGGTTTAGGACTAAATTGGCGCAACTGAAATGTTTAAATTTGAATTGGTCTCCGCACAATTGGTTTAACATTTTTTGGACAATTTTGCCATGTGTGCTTTGTATCAAGACGTAATCAATTGAGTCAATGAATCTCTCTCTCTCTCTCTCTCTCTCTCTCTCTCTCTCTCTCTCTCTCTCTCTCTCTCTCATTAAGCATACGAAATGAAGTGGCTTAACTCATAATTGAGAAAGTAACACTAAGAGCCATCAATAGTATTAATCGAGGCTGTATGTTGTGAGGAAGTTAGACCCTTTACACAGTGTATGCCTACTTATCCCGATACAACATGATTTGGCGGAAACCACATCAAGGCTGCGTAACGGATGACTTTACTGTTATGGAAAACAATCAGTGTTTATTTAGCAGATTCTGACATTTACTTGATGCCCCTTTATCTGAGAGAAGGGCCTACGAGCTCGATCGACCAAGAAACGTTAGTTTCGGCATTTATCTCCATTCGAAAGCTTGGCAAGGGTCGATGGCGACCCGCTCAACTACTGACCTTAGCTCATCCCAGCAGTTACCGTGCATGAGAAGATCCTCTCCATTCAGATTCCAGAATCCGGAGTAGGCCGGCGCTGCAAACGGCACCTGAGATATCGAGTTCAATTGAGTGAAGAGCAGGTAGTTCCGGTCATCGAAATGGTCCATGATGACCGGCTTCGCCTCATTGTGGGTGACGACAGCCGAATCCCCGTAGCTCACGCACTGCTCAGCAGATTCAGATTCGAAGCTGCTTGTTTTGGAGCTTGAGTTAGTTGGGTTCTGCTTGAGGGTGGTGTTGTGCTCTTGCAAGTTCGGCGTGTACTTTCTGTGTGATGGGATTCTCTTGAAAATCCTGCATAGTGTCCAGACCTCCTGCAAAGCCCACCAAAGGAAGAGAATCAAATTCAGTTTTCAATTATTCTTTTGGCCATCGAAAGTCAAATACAGTAAGAACATGAGCATCAACTTTTCGTACGCATAATCTGTTTTCTGATATGAAAACGGGCCAACCATGTGTACATGGAGCAGGAACATGCATCCACAGGAAAATAAGATGGTATATGAACTCATCTTAGAAATTTCAAAATTGTACGACCGCCGATGGAATAGAATATTCTCGAGTAGACTCGTTCACATTACATTCCATGATATATTTGACCACTTTATCAATTAAAGGTAAAGACCAAGAAGATGACCCTTCAATCTGACGATGTTGGACATGCATGTAGAATGTAAAATGAAGATTGCAGTTTATTTGATAAATCTTTTGACGCTGTCTAATATGTAAGTTAGAAACAGGTTTTTATTAATTTGATCATTTCCTATCAAAAGTGAGCTAAAGACTTAATAAAAGGAATAGGGAAAAAAATATACTTAGCACAAAAAATCGGATGAAAAAGAACAATAACTTTGGATAGAAAATAAATGATGATTATGTTTCTCCTCATCATTCCCATGCAATAGTGTTGATGATCATTGCAAAACTCTAGTGGATATAATATAGAGCGTTGAGCAACACCACTGTGAAAATGGATCAAGGGAGAAAATGAATGGAGTGAGAATTCTTATTCAATTGATGGCGGAAGTGAGAAAATGAATGAAGTGAGAATTCTTACGGCTTCTTGAGCAATGTTCTTGGCGGACGAGAGACTATCATGGGCGGCTTTCCCCGACAGTGGGAGCCGGAACTCGTGCATCATCCAGTCGGTCTTCGTGCCTTTCCCGGCACTTCCGATGTAGTAGACCAAGGACTTCTTGAGGCCGATGCAGTCGTGGGGCTCTTTGGCCGCGTGTATCAGCTTGTCGATGCCGGTCGCTTTCCAAAACCCGGACCCCGTGACTCGGTTGGGCCTTATGCTGTTCCTGTACTTTCTCCCTCTCATGCAGAAGAAGTACCATTCTTTCTCCCCAACGGTGCTTACTTCTTCAAATTTTTCACAATACGACAGCGAACTTCAGTGAGATACAAGTTTGAAATTTTCTATATAGTTCACACACTCAGTATTAGGTAGAGCTCTAAATATACGTATATACGTACGTAGGTATGTAATTTTCACCGTGAAAAGAAAAAAGAAGTCCCATTTTCTCGTTTACCAGCTATAATCATCATATTTTCGAAGAAAAGGAGACTCTGTAGCTTTTCATTTTATCAGGCGATTAATCTTCCTGCTTTTCACAATGGCACGGAGATGCTCCTCATTCGGCTCCAGAAATTTTCGTACTCCGAATCTTATAGGGCTTATGCACACAAACAGCCGAATGAGGTAATCATTTTCTCGATCAAGTGTTGGAGAAAATTTCTCAACCTTTTTGATATTGGAGGAGATATAGGCGGACCGCGATTTGGAAGAAGTAAGTTCAAGGTGTTTAGTGATCATACTGTGATTCTTTCACTTACTATTCGCAGTTTCCTTAAGGTTATTACATATGAAGTAAGGAGGGATCTGTCTGAGAAGAACCATCTGATGATCAAGCCTCTAAGAAATGGATAATATATATATGCAGATAGTGATTCTGTATACCTTTCGCGTATGGTAATTAAAAATCAGTAATCTTTTTTCTGCTGAGCAAGCATGTATTACTAGAATCCTGGTGACCATCTTGTGCGCCGTCGATTGTTGCCGGCTAAATAAGTAGCTAGCTTTTATGGATAAAACATCTCCATCATAAGGTAATTCAATGAATATTAATCCTTTGGTTGCTCGAACAGATTCTCAGCTCAAACTGACCAACAAGACAGTCACATGTGCTCATCTATGCATATCGAAACCAAAAAAATTTCTTCTTTTGATATTTTCTCTAACTCAATTTTCTAGGGTCGAATCACTTTAAGGGTGCATGCTTTGAGCTGCAGAAATATTGGAGAAATCAAGATGAGACATCTTAAGGCCGTCGATGATCTACACCGATGTAATATTCCACAAATACGATTGAAAGAGGTGATTTTTCTGATCAGTTCAGTATGAAATACACAAACTGTATAAAGAAGAAGGCGAATGGATGCGAAAAAGAAACTTACTTGGAAGATCCCAAGGGTCGTACTTGTAGATATCGACGTGCTTGATGAGCTCGATGCTGAGAGGCTTCTTCTCCACTTTCCTCTTGAGGTAAAACGCGACGAGCTCTTCGTCCGTCGGGTGAAACCGGAACCCCGGAAGAGCCGTCCCGCCTCCATCTTCATCCTCCTTAATCCTCTCTCCACTACACTCGCTTATGCTCTTTTTCTGCATAACCTCCATCTCTCTCTCTCTCTCTCTCTCTCTCTCTCTCTCTTATTTCTTTCTCTAGTAATCTTTGTTGTCTCTTCGGAGTGTCCTAACTCATCATTCAGGTGTCGAAGCAGAAGCCTCTTATAGTGTGTGTGGGAGATGAGATGTTTGCATATGAGAGAGAGAGATCGATCCCGTGGTTTGGTTTTGGTCAAGAATGGACTTTGATTATTAACATAAACCATTAAATGACGATGGAGTCGCCATCCTCAAGAGAAGGTTCTTTATTTCTAGAAAAAAACGAAAATCGGTTGGCCAGGCTCGTTCCGCGACTGACATGATCGACCGATCTATTGATCACGGATTAAAGTAACGTACGGTATTCTTTCTCTATTTTTTGTAAATGCTTTTATCAAGCGCTAAATTCGCGTCCTCTCTCCTAAGTTCAACCTGTACCGATCATCGAGATAGCTCTAGATGATCATCTATACGCTACTTAAAACTTAAATAAAGAAATTACGAATGTGATCCTTACCGTTCCGTCAAGAATGATCAAAGGAGAGAGAGAGAGAGAGAGAGAGAGAGAGAGAGAATAAAATGGAAAGCCGCTCCACTGCTGATGCGGTGAGTACAATCAATTAGAGCATGGCGAATTTGTAATTTGCAAAGCCATGGCGTTTTAAGTAAACGAAATTCGGCGAACCATTTGTTTTTTTTATTATAAACGTGATTGTTATACTAGAATGAGTTTAGAACCGCCTACGTCGTGCTGATAAATATTGACTCTATCAACATGCTCACTTCAAGGTCGTAATATGTCTGGTGAAAAACCTGATGCAAAGGGCTTTTTTCTTGAACTTTTTTTGAAGTTATTATCGTTTGATTGCGTAAATCATCTGGAGAAAGTCAACCTGAGCGGCCCTGATTGTTTGACTTATTCAGGCTGAGTTCCGCCTTGCTCGTCCTCTCTGTTGGTCTAAAATATCTGAAGATTAGGGTTTCGTAGCGTGATTATATTACCTTGTTTAATTTAGATTAGATTCTGGAGGATTCAATAATCATGTCGCTTCTGACATGAAATTCCACGCCCACATAAAGAAATTATAAAAAAGAAAAAGGAAATTTGTTCAAGACCCTATTAATTAAAGTAGACTAGCTTGGCGAATTTTCTCCATTTGACTCGGAATTTGGAATGTAGTGTGCTTGCTTCCTTCTTCATGTAGTTGGTTAATATATTGATAAAGTCTCGCACACAAGCTTGTGTTAAAATACTCATTTTAATAGTGCATCGAGAAAGAAGAAAATTCAAAGTCACTGTGGACTATGTTTGCACTTGCACGTATTTAGGATTCTAGTAGCCCCTTTTTTTTTTGCATTTTTGAATTACTATCAGTTGACAGACCAATTAGATACAGAGGGAGAATCGAACTCAAGACCTCGCGCGTATTTGGGCATAAAATCCTCGTCATTTTATCGTTTAGCCAATCCCTTGAAAGTTTCTCTACCATATTAGTTTAATTGAACGTTCTATGTCTATGGTAGACACGAAACTGACAAGCAAAGCGATGAAGCGCTTTGTATCAACTTATGACTAAATTGTTGGGGGTGTAGTTCATACTCTCCATTGACAAGAATGAATACGATCTTGCTTTTTTATTGGTAGTTTGGGTTGAGCCTATGAATAGCGACTGTGCCGCCTATATAAATAATATACTTCTTTTTCAATTGAGACTTGTAACAGAGATGTGAGGGGATATTAATTATAGTAAAATCCTCTGTTGGATGTAATTCTAACTTAAGGATGAACTAGGATAAAACCTTGTATTTCGATTTTTCTTTCTCGCCTTTACTCTTCATTTCGTTGTGTTTGTGTACCTAATCCTAACATAAATGGGATGTTATTAATAGCCTCTTTTCTAGAAGGTTGTCTTTGTAGAAATTTAAGATTTATAAGCTGAATTCTTGCCAAAATCCAAAAGTATAAGCCGAATATATATATAACTATCGAGGACTTGACCTTGATTTTGCAGACAAATCAAACTTATCCCAGGAGAAAAATGAATGAGGACATTACGTACACAGAATTTTCTTCGAGGGTGCGATAAAATTCCGAGTGATGTGTGAAATTAGAGGCATAATTAAGTGATGATCTGTCGCGATCTCTCTAGTACAATCGTACCATCGAGCAATCTTCCATCTAAACATGCAATTTTTTCCATGCTTCGTGTCCTGAGACCCAATGAGTACAAGGCAGACGCAGCCATACCAACTCACGCAATAGAGAGACCGAGTGAAGCTGGACCACTTATGGCAATACGATTGACTTAGTGATTGAAAAATCAACGAGTGTGCGAGCTAAGCACACGTCATAGGTTCGATTTTTCATATCATGATCAACGAAATAATTTCATATTTGACCCACCCATCCGGATTATGGGTTGCATCTTACCTAATTCATAAGTTTAGTTGGGTATTTCTCATAGGTCGAATTCCATATAACTTGGCAAGCCTTCGATTTCTAGGACTTCCTTTGTGTTGTGATTTAGCAGGCTTTTGATTTCTCTTAAACCCAACCAATAATCTGACTGAATCTCGTTTACTGAAGTTTCGACTTATTACACACGGTCTTCCAAGTATACTTTAGTGTCTGTACTAAAGTCTGCAACTGATCGGCCGGTTAATCACGTATGCGTACTGCAGGCCATATGGCTGTATCATACTGATGCAGGTTGTATATGTACGTAAGATCCTTCTAACAAGGATGACTCGTTCTAGGCACTTGTCCCCGAGCAATGCCTAAGTCCTCATCAGGGTTGACCCAGCACCACTAATCACGAATTAATGTTGCAGGATTTTAACGGAAGACTAGGGCAAGGTCAACAAACACAGCTGCTCGACATAAATGAATTTCTTGGAAAAAATCTTGGTGAAGACCCCACCCTTTCTGCATACATCTTTCACCATTGGCGTCCATTTGGACGCGACCCCTGTCCCTTACTATATAATTATCATTGAGAGAAATAGATGCGAATGCGATCCGCGTGATAGCGTTGCCTGACATGGTCTCGTGCATATTTTGAGTTATAAACTCTTGATCGCTTCATCAATCCAGTACAGTGGATTCGTTGTGTATGTTTGGTAGACGATCTTGATTGTTAATCTCTTCTGATCATGAGCTAATGCAGATGCACGCCTCTTGTATCCGATAACGATATTCTTCATGGAGAAATGCTAAACGCTGGCATATGGGTTGTTCAGGGTTCTCATGAGCTCGCACGGATACATAACAGGTGCATACTTATACATACATGTAGAAAATTAAAGACCACAGAGTCATCATCGACACATCTCTTTCGCGTGCCGCGTCCATGTCGACCGACTAATAGTTTGAGGCCCAGATATATATTTTCCAGGATTGCTTTCTAGAGAGACCCTGGCATATGCATGGAATTATGAGGACTCCTCTCTCCATACTGAGCTTTTGTAAGTGGCCCATGCAATGGAAAAACAGTGTATACGGCCGAGAGAGAGAGAGAGAGAGAGAGAGAGAGAGAGAGAGAGAGAGATGCAGCAATGATAATGAACGGCGCAATTAGGTTTCAAGTCAATGGAGAGAGAATAGAAAAGCATATATTTTGTTTGGGGGCACGACTATGCCCCCCCCAAAAAAAAAAAGATTTGAGGAAAAGTCCAAGTTCTTGATCGATATTTTGCTTGGGTCAAGTCCTGGGCTTTTTGGCTCCAGAAACACCAAAAAAGTCCATTGAGAACCTTCTTCTTTCGTTATCCGACAGACTTGGCAATAGAAACCCTCGGTTTTCATTTATGCCCTCGCAGGAACTTGTGAAACTTGTCTATTCTGGCCCCAGCAGGAAATGCCACTCGTCTCCCACCATGACATCTTTTGATTTTAATTGTCTGTGTCGGAACTCTGTGCCATGGTGTCATTCGGCCTGATATTTTTGAAATCAAATTCTGGGAAGTTGCTGAGGATTCCACTGTGATATGATTAGAAACCAACAAAGTACATGTCCATAACAGGACAGCACCCCTTTGTTGATGTCTAAGATTATTTAATTTGTAGGAGATTTTCCATGTGTCTAAAAGGAACCAAACCTTTTGAATTGATGTTACTAGGGTTTGGCTCAGTTCACATATGATTAATTCAATATAATTTTGCACATCTCTCTCTCTCTCTCTCTCTCTCTCTCATGCAGTCAAAGGAAGACATCATACATGTTAGATCAGATTCCATTTTGTGGCTGTAAGAGCAAAATTCTCCATCTTGATTAATACATGATACAGTCATAGAACCATACAGGACGTTAGTCTGAACCCAATAATGAGGTTCGATGACTCGTGAGATGTAAGGTCTCAACGTCTCCATCAAATCATTTACTTTGTAGGAAAGTTGCTTTGAGTTCTCTGACTAAGGCTCTATTTGTTTCTTGAAAAATGAATAATTGAGAAAATATGTTCCTAAAAATCATTGCTTATATCGCATGAAATAATTAATCGATGAAAAGTGTTTTCATTTTTTATAACAATTTATGTCTAAACTATTGGGATTGCAAAGCAAAAGTTCGGATACCTTCACCTAGAGAGATCGCCAAGAGGAAGGCCAAGTCTGCACCTGTCAACATATCTAGTTTGACCCACCTTCACTTAAAAATTTAAGCCAATGAGATATGAGATAATTATGATATATTAATCACTCCACACCATACTAATTCCTCGATGTGAGATTTCCTAACACAACTCACACGTTCTTCTCGACATAAACATTTATGTAGATGATGAAACTATTTTTTTAGAAAAATATTTTTCAAATTATTCATCTTTGTAGCTCTTTGGTTAGCTTAAAAAATTCACGAAAACGGCGAGAGAGTCGAAACTCTTTATCTCCCATAGCTCTTTAGTTCACGTTAAAAGTCCACGAAAGCATCAAGAGAGTCAAGCTCCTTTTCCACCTTAACTTTGCGGTTCACATTGAAGTTTGACGAAAGTGGCAAGAGAGTCGAAGTACTATATTTTTTGGATTTACGAAGGTGAATGATCATGTTTTCTCTCTTTTACTAGAATTGGCATTCATTTGGCTGATATACGTCGTCAATAGTACTGGTGCTTGTTTACATTTCTTGTCATAATCAAGTTTGTGGTTTTGGAATGCTGCAATGAGCTTATTTGCTATTTAACATTTAGTTCGCACAACACTCTTAGATTGATTGATGGAGGTTATCTCCATTTGTGCATTTATGATTTCTTTAGCAGTGAATCATGAGATATTCTTATTATCTTTGATTGTACATTTTCGTGTTTATTTCACACTAATATGCCATGCAAACCAAAGAAGGAACAAGATAGGACATGAAAGTATCTAGCTTTATTAGTGCGATTCACCAAACAATATATAAAATATCGCAAAATCTCTCGATTTCTTTTCTTATCCTATTTAGTTTTATCCTAACTAAAAATCCAGACCACCAAATACAATCTAAGTTAATATAAAAATGAGTGATTTACAAACTATAAAAAAAGTTGGAAATTCCATACTAAGTCACCAATAAGTGAACTTCAAAAGAAGAAATCATTCGAAAGACAAAGGGCAGAAATGTTTAAACCTAGAAATAGGGGTTGTGGCTCGTGGTCTTTTTCCTTTGCCGCGCCCTAAAACCCTTAATATCCTGCTTTGATAATCTAATGAAACATTTTAACATGTCCGAAATCAAATGAGTAATTAAACGCTTAACTTGGATACAACAGATGTCGTATAACAATCACAGCTTCTAGATTCCTTGCAGGCCGCACCCGGTTTATGAGTGGAGCTTTATCCAATTCGCGTAAACCGATAGATTTAGCGAAGCCGAAAGCTTCGGATATGTACTCGTTACAACGGGAAACAAACTAATGAACTTATAAACTATATGCTGCTAGCGGCTAGCATCTAGATTGGATGAAGGAAAAACTATTATGCAACTGACTTTAAAACGAGACCAATCACAAATCAGAAAATGACAAATCCAAAAGGAAAAGTGCCGACAAGAATCACACAAAAAAACACGAAATTTGCGACGAAATTTTTTCCGTCGCAAATTTGCGATGGAAAATACATTCTGTTCGTCGCAAATTTGTGACGAAAAAAATTTCATCGCAAATTTCCGACAAATAATAATACCGTCGCAAAATCCGTCGCAAATTTGCGACGGCAATGTCAGTCCGTCGCAAATTTGCGACGAAAACACCCGTCCGTCGCAAATTCGTACTTTATTAACCTGTGACATTTCAATCACTATCTCTCTCTCGGTCTTTCTTGTTGTCTCTCTCGCTCTCTCTCGGTCTCAGTCGCTTTTCTCCCTCTTTCATATATCCGAAATCATCAAAATCCGCGCATGCACGTATTAATCTCAGCGAAGCTTTTCTACCGGTAAGTGCAAAATTGCTAGCTTCATGACTATTCGTCGTTGCATTGTAATTTCTTTTTTTAATATATGTTTATGTTTATTTTTTTCCGTATTTGCATCACCGGTGTAATGACCAGCGACCGGCAACCGACGACACCTCGCCGGCCTTCGGATGTGCAGAATGGCCACGCCGTTTTGCAACGGAACCGTTTTTCCGTCGCAAATTTGCGACGGAGAGAAAACGGTTCCGTCGCAAATTTGCGACGGAGATATTTTTCCGTCGCAAATTTTGCGACGGAAATACGGTTCCGTCTAAAATTTTGCGACGGAGAAGCCTTTCCGTCGCAAATTTGCGACGGACATGTATTTCCGTCGCAAATTTTGCGACGAAGAACTGTTTCTGTCGCAAATTTACGACGGAATTTTCATTTATTCATGACAAATTTGCGAGAGATGAATTCCGTTTCCATCGTACATTAAAAATTATTAAAAAATATTGATTCTTATTTGATTAATCTTTTTTGGGTTTATGCCTAATTGAAGGTCTCGCAATCCAAGTGGACTTTGTAATTCTCATCAAATTCATCACTTTGTCCTACCAATATTTCAGTCAAATATTTAGGTAAGTCTTCTTTACATTGTAATTTTTTCTATTTTTGCAATTTCATATTAATTGTTGCGTGAATAACAAAAATTATAATTTCCAAAATTTTATAGTTTTAATTAAGAACAATAGATATGATATTTTGAATATTTTACCAGAATTTTATATTTTAATACAGACACAATGCAAAGCGAAAGGGCTTGGATGTATAATAAGAACTTACCTGAACGTCAAGGATTGACAGATGAGTTTCGTACTGGGTTGGAACTATTTTTAGAATTTGCTAGTAGTAAATATGAGTTTATGGATGGAAATAAGTTAAGGTGTTCGTGTAAAAAGTGCGGTAATGGTAAATTTCTTGTATGTGATCAAGTTAGAGAACACCTTACTAGATTTGGGTTTACTCCGAACTATTATAATTAGACTTCCCATGGTGAACCATTTATATCTGACGAAGGATATAGAAGAAGTGACCAATTTTCAGTTATGGAAGAATGTGGTTATTATGAGCAATTGAACCCATACGAGAGGATGGTGATTGATGCAGCTAGTTATAATTTTGTCCCAGAATCAAATCATGCAAGTACTAGTTTTACTCCTACATGTGAACAAGTGGGTACTAGTCATGCTTCACAATTGGAAGATATAGGAGTAACGGGTTTTGAGGAGAATGTGTATAATGAAACTTTTCAATCTAATCAGTTCTGGGATGTGTTGAAAGCAGCAGATGAACCTCTATGGGCAGGTTGTGAGGACCACACTAAGTTATCGGTGACAGCCCGACTATTAAGTATCAAGGCAGAGCACAATATGTCTGCATATTGCTTCAACTCTTTTGTTAAAATAATGCGTGAATCATTGCCTCATGATAACAACATGCCAAGTGATTTTTATGATATGAAAAAACTGGTGGATAACTTAGGTCTTCCGGTTGTAAGAATTGATGTATGTAGTAGGGGTTGTATGATATATTGGAGAGATGATGTAAATGCAGAATCTTGCAAATTCTGTAGCCAACCTAGGCACAAGATTAACAGGAGGCCGGATCGTAATCAGAAGCGTAGACCAAGCAAGCAAATGTTTTATCTGCCATTAATCTTCAGATTGCAAAGGCTTTATACGTCTAAAGCCACTGCTGAACACATGACTTGGCATGCAAATCATGAAACAGAAGAGGGTCTAATGTGTCATCCTTCAGATGCGGAGGCATGGCAACATTTTGATAGAACATACCCTGAGTTTGCAATGGAGCCTCGGAACATTAGGTTAGGTCTATGTGCCGATGGATTTGCTCCATTTGGGAAAATAGGAAAAAGTTATTCATGCTGGCCAGTTATCTTAACGCCGTACAATCTTCCACTTGGTATGTGCATGAAGACACCTTATATGTTTTTGACATTAATCGTGACAGGGCCGCAAAATCTGAAAAGTTGATAGATATTTATATGCAACCATTGATTGAGGAGTTACAACGGCTATGGGTTGAAGGTGTCCCGACGTATGACATTTCTACCGATCAAACATTTGTAATGAAGGCTGCCCTTCTTTGGACGATAAATGACTTTCCAGCTTACGGAATGTTATCTGGATGGAGTACAGCTGGGATCTTAGGATGTCCGATATGTTTGGAGAGATCAAAGTCATTTAGATTAAAACATGGAAAGAAGTCTTGCTATTTTGACTGTCACAGACAATTTTTGCCGGCAAGTCATCCTTTCAGAAGGAATAAGAAAGAGTTCATCAAGAATAGAACTGAAAGAACGCGTCCACCATTGAGGTTGACCAGCGATCAAATTTGAGAGCGTGTGCAGGACTTTTCAACCGTTATTGAGAACCCGCACGACACGACTTTTGCGTACGGAAGTTCGCATAAGTGGACAAAACGCAGTATATTTTGAGATCTACCATATTGGAAGGCGCATCTTATTCATCATAATCTTGACGTCACGCACATAGAAAAGAATATTTTTGACAATGTCATAAATATTGTGATGGATGTCGCCGGAAAAACAAAAGACAACTTGAACGCAAGAAAAGATATGAGAGATATTTGCGATCGGCCAATACTAGCCGTGGATGCAAGCAGCAGGGGACCAAAACCGAAAGCAGTTTATACATTGGATAAGGAGCAGAGGCGAGTTGGTTGTCAATGGTTGAAATCTGTGTGGTTTCCTGATGGATATGCTTCGAACCTCGGGAAATGTGTTGATTTGAATGAATGCGAGTTGACAGGTTTGAAGAGTCATGATTGTCACATTCTGATGGAAAGACTAATTCCAATAGCTTTGAAGGAAGTTCTACCGAACTTTGTATGGGGCGCCATTACAGAATTAAGCAATTTCCTCCATGATATTTGCTCGACAATGTTAAAAGCATCGCACATGGAACAACTAGAGAGAGATATTCCAATTATTCTTTGCAACTTAGAAAGGATATTTCCTCCAGCGTTTTTTGATTCGATGGAGCATCTGTTAGTTCACTTGCCTTATGAGGCCAAAGTTGCAGGTCCCGTCCAATTTCGACGGATGTATCCATTTGAGAGGTAATATTTTTTTTTAAATACAGTTCAAATTAGTTTATCATATAATATGTTCCGATAAGCTTCTTTCTATTTCAACTAGATTCTTATATCATTTGAAGAAAAAAGTAAAGAATAAGGCACGTGTTGAAACTTCAATTTGTAATGCATATATTGTTGAAGAAGTGACAACATTTGCATCATACTATTTTGAGCCGCACGTTCAGTGCAAGAGTCGGAGAGCAGGGAGAAATGATGAGGGCCCCATTGATCCTAATTGCACGGCATTCTCTATTTTCAATTATCTGGGTCAACCAATCGGCGCATGTCGGTTTCGTTACTTATCAGGCAAAGAATTTCATGCAGCCCATACTTATATTTTACTGAACTGCCCAAAAGTTGAGCCATACTTCAAGTAAGTGTAAATTTGCAAATATATGTTTTGCGTGTCAAATATTTGCTAATAATGATATGGTTTTTAATATTAGGATTTTCCAAACTTTAATGTCTGGACTACAACAAAATGAGTTTGACCGTTTGTGCAATGAACAATTTGCAGCATGGTTCAAGACATATGTAAGTTGCCTATGGATCAAAACCAAGTTATTAAAATTATATACATCATTTAGTAAAATATATATTATTGACTTTGCATGTGTAACTTTAGGTTCACAGTAATTATGATGAATTTGGAGAGCAAGGATTGCTATATTATCTGTCATGGGGTCCACAGTTAAAAGTTCGCAGTTGGCCAGCATATTTCATAAACGGATATAATTTTCATACTCAAGAATACGGAATGGGAAAATCCACAATGAATAGTGGTGTGTCTGTTCGGTCATCCAATGGTGACAATTGGAAAGATGATTTTTATGGCTTGTTAGATGAAATCATAGAGATAGAGTATCCTGGACCATTAATGATGCGTGTTGTGTTATTTAAGTGCACGTGGTTTGACCCCGTCAAAGGAATGAAGGTGCATACGAAGTTTAATTTGATTGAAATAAATCACAAGAAAAGGTATATGAAGTATGAACCATTTGTGTTGGCACAACAAGCAATTCAAGTATGTTATGCATCATATCCTAGTTTGAAACGTGACAAAGCTGATTGATGGGCTGTATGTAAAATCAAAGCACGGAGGAAAATCGAGGAACACTGGAAGGATAGAGCCTACCAACAAGAGGAAGTGTGTAACACGGTTGAAATTGAGGAATATAACATACCAACTTTACGAGATCCGTGTGGAGCAATGATAGATGTGGATCCAACTGAAATTTGCGAATTAAATGTACAAGAATGTTATGAATCTGATTTTCAGACAGATGACGAATACGAGGACGAGGACGAAGACGAAAACGAAGACGAAGATGAAGACGAAGACGAAGATTAAAATTTTTGTCACAAAACACTACAGATGTGTAATTATTAATGCTACAAGTGCTAGTTTGGTTGTTATCATCATTGTTCTTGTTATTATTGTTATTGTGCTTTTTCATTATTGTTATTGTCTATTATTCTTGCTATTTTAATTTATCGTCCGAAATTTTGTCCCTAAATGTCGACAAGTCAAATATTATTAACGTGCCGTAACATTTCCGATATTCTAATTTCCATTGCAAAATTTGAGATGCCAAAATTTTGGACTGAAAAAAAGATGTAGCAAATTTAGAACCCTAATCAATGAGACGCTAAATTTTTGACAGCAAAAAGACGTCACAAATTTACAATGATTGTTTAGTATGTGCAAAATTGCGACGGACTCAAAACCTGTCTATCGCAAATTTTAAACGGAAAATACTGGTTCATCGGAAATTTTGCTATGGATTTTCTACCGTTTGAAATTTGCGACGGACTCAGATCTGTCTGTTGCACATTTTGTTAGGGAATATAAATTTGCGACGGACTCAGACCTGTCCGTGGCAAACTTTGCAAATTTTTATCCGTCGCAAAATTTGCAACGGACTACAAACTGATCGACGGAAATTTGCGACAGACATGCACATGTCGATCGCAAAATTTGTGACGGACACGAACATTTCCGTCGCAAATTTTGCGACGGACACGACAATGTCCTTCGCAAAATTTGCGACGGACTTAGTACTTCCGTCGCAAATTTGCGACGGACACGAACCTGTCCATCGCAAATTCGAGAGTGAATTTAAAACCGTGTGAAATTGAAATATTTGCGACGGAAGTATTTGTCCGTTGCAAATTTGCGACGGAGACACCCTGTCCGTTGCAAATTTGCGACGGACAAGTACTTCCATCGCAAATCCGTCGCAAATTTGCGACGTACAAGGCTTGCGTCGTAAATTTGCGACGGACAACCACTTCCGTTGCAAATTTGTGACGGATAAGCACGGTCCGTCACAAATTTGCGACGGACAGGGTTTCTCCGTCGCAAACTTGCGACGGACACGGGTTGTCTATCGCAAATTTGCGACGGAAGTGCTTGTCCGTCGCAAATTTGCGACGGACAAGCACTTCCGTCGCAAATTTGCCGAGGGAATTTTTCCCGCTCGAACTTTGCGACGGATTTTTAATGTCCGTCGCAATTTTTTTTTATCGAAAATTTGCGACGGACGTAGAATTTCCGTAGCAAATTTTGTCGGTGAAATATTTGCGACGGATTAGTAGGTCCATCGCAAATTTACGACGGACTTATCATGTTCGTCGCAAATTCTCGAGATTTGTACCGACCTTCTTCTTCCTTCCTTCCCCGACTCCCCCCTTCCGCGACTCCGTCCAGCAGAAAAATTGCAGACATCCGTCACCGCCCAGCCGTCGTAGCCGTCGCCGTCGCCACCCAGCCGTCGCCCGTGGCCGCCGCCGTCACAGCTCCACCGCCCAGCCGTCGCTCGTGGCCGCCGCCGTCACAGCTCCGCCACCAGCCGTCGCCCGTGGCCGCTGCCGTCACAGCTCCGCCACCCAGCCCCGCAAGGCCCCCCCGCCCGTCGCCGGTCTCCCTCGCGCCCGCCCCGCACCCCCCGCCTGTCGCCCGCCCGTCGCCGGTCGCGCCGTCGCCCCCGCCAGCCGCCCCGCCCTCGCCGTCTCCCGTCGCCCTCGCCCCCGCCCCGCCTCCGTCGCGCTCACCGACTGCCAGCCGCCGCCATGCCGCCGCCCCCGCCCTCTCCCTCGCCTCGCTCCCTGCCCTCGCTCTCGCCCTCGTCCCCACTCCGGCCAGCCCCCGCCCCCACCCCCGTCGCCCTCGCCCTCGTCCCCACTCCGGCCCGTCCCACGCCCTCGCCCCCGCCCCCGCCCCCGTCGCCCTTGCCGCCGGCCAGCCGCCACCGCCGCCGTCGTCACCACCGCCCCGCTGGCCAGCTGCTGCCGCCACCTCCGTCACCATCGTCGCCGCCGCCCTCACCGTCATCCACGCCCGTGCCGGGACCGCCACTGTTCATTCCGCCTGTTTTTTTTTGTCCTTGAACCAAGTAAGTCAACTCTCTAATTTCTCGTTAGTATAATTAGGTAATTAGTCGGATTTGGTTAGGGATTATTTAGGATTACTTTTCATTGGCTAAATTACGGGTCGATTTCACGATTGCACGTGGCTTTGATCGATAGTTGACTGGTTAATTTGATTATTATGTGGATGATTAAGCGTTACATGACGATAGAATGATTGATTAAGCGTTTTCATAGAAAATGCTTGAAAATTAAATAATTCTACAAAAAATCATGGAAAATTACGGAAAATTTAAAAAAACTGTATATGCTGACAACAAATATGAAATTTGACTGTAAAATTTTTTAAAATTTTTTAACAAACTTAAATTTCATAATATCACAAAAATGCGGAATTTAATAGTACCCACCCATTTTCAATGAAATTGAGATTTTTTAACGTTCCGGGGAAAAAATTATTAAAAAATTTAAAATTTCCATAACCTGATAAAATGGCTTAACATAAATGTGGTCACTCATTGTGAGGGAAATTTTTTGTTTGTGAAGAAAAATTACAAAAATTTAAAATATAAAAAATGCACAGAATTGCCTAGAAAACATGTGGCCATCAACTTGCAGTGAAATTTAAATTTCTTTAGATGGCAAAAAAAATTATAATTTAAAAATTTCAAAAAATTTCACGGAACGGCTTATAATACCCGTGGCTATTCACTTTTAGTTATATTTAATATTTTTAACGTGCCCTGAAAATTGTTAAAATATAGAAGGACTAAAATGTGGGAATCTTTACCTAATAGTTTAGATTACCTGTGGCCACCCAATTTTAGTATGGAATTTTATTTTTCACGGAAAAAATTTTATATTAAAATTAATAATTTAAAAATTCTTAAAATTTTAAAATTTGCAAAAATTTACAGAATGTCTTAGAATATCGGTGACTACCAACTTTTAGTAAAATTTTTTTTTAGTTCGCAAATAAAATTTAACAATAATAATAATTTTTTTTTTCTTACAAAACTTTACAGAATGACTTAGAATATTTGTGGCCATGCACTTTCAGTGAAATTTAAATTTTTGTACGTGGTAAAAAAAAATTTAATGAAAATGCAGGCGATTCAAATAGTAATGTTTGATACCTGTGGCCACCCATATCGTGCTCATACATTGATGTTTCATATGAAAATGAATGGGATTCATAGTATATTTGTTTGTAGGAAATTCCACGTCATAAGCACTCGACATTGGCTCATTTCAAGGAAACTTTTTCTCAGTCTTTCCATCAAAATGGTAAGCTTTGTCATGTACATTATTATGTGTTCGTAATACGTGTCAATAGTTTTTCACATATTCGTATAACCTTCCTACTTATCAGTTTAAACGTGGAGGTCATATGTCTAGAAGACAAGGCTCTTCCTCGTCCTTGTCCCCGTCCCTTTCCTCTACTCCTGTTCCGGCATCTAACCCTCAACCACAATATGGTCCGTCACAATATGACCACGTTGGCCCTTCATCCCACGCTCAACAACATGTTACGGGACTTCACCACATGCCAACTGAACGTTCTCCAGTTCAATCTCTTGTAGCTCCCCCTCCTTCCGTTCCACCCCAGTATTCGGCGGAACAATCGAATATTGACGGAAACAGAGGTCAAGAAGATAACCGATTCTTCATATGCCCATTTGGAGATTCGTAAGTGCTTCATTTTTATTTTAGTATATGTTATATTTAGGGCTTTAGATATTGATGTTAACTGAATTATCCATGTTGCACAATATTCATATGAATGCAGATTCACGGATGCTATGGCTGTTGTGAGGGAATTGAACAAAATAGTAAGAAACTTCTGGATGGGAGAGTATATTAATTACAGAAGTGTTCCACAAGAAGTGAAAGAAATGTGGTGGAATGAGTTCAAGGTAAGTTTTACATATTTTATTTTCTCACCAATTAAGTTTGGTGTAGTATATTGATGGTCAAGAATGATGTAAAGGGACCAGAACAGCTCTGTAGTTTTCGATACCTAAAGGACCAGATATTTTCCCCGACATGAACTTTACAAAATCTGTCTATATGTGTCTGGTGCATGGTTATGGATATGTGATTATCATAATAATTTTCAATTTGTGTTTTTATTCATTGTAGCGGAAGTTCACGTGGGATGAAGTGAAAGATAATGAAGTGAGAAGAATTTTCGATAAGAAAATAAGTGATTTTATGCGAAGTATTATGAATAGAGCGAAGAGCAAGCAAGCGAAGCCGTCTTTCTTTACAGTTGACAATTAGGTGGCAATTAACACATTTTGGGCATCTAAACAGAGTCAGCAACTCTGTGAGCAGAATAAGAAGAATCAATCTTCTAGTTCTAGTGATGGGTCAGCCACATATGCTGGGGGTTCTATCAACATTGCGGAGCATCGCAAACGACTGGTAAGTCTGTTAAATGAGTTATAAGTTAATTTAATTCAATTACTCAAGTTTACATTTTGTAGGCACATGAATTGGGGACGGAACCGACATTTGCAGCTACATTTGAACGCACATTTCAAAAGAAAGACAAGACATGGATTGGTGATCGAGCAAAAGCTGTTAAGGTATATAAGGTTATACTTTGGCTTATATATAAACTATAATGCAAAACCGTGAATGCTTTCAATATTTATGGTATATATATATTGATTTTATTTTCATCTACATTGTTAATGTAGGAAAAATATGATGATCTTTTAATGAGCAGTGCTAGTGGTAGTGATGATTGTTCTGAGTCCCGGCCACCAGTTGATAATATGGCATTATGGATGGAGGCAACGGGTGGGGCGAAAAAAGGAAAAATATTTGGGCTGGGATCATTGTCAAAGATGAACATGCGGAATAGTCCTGGAAGTTTATCATTCCCTGGGACTGGTCGAAGGAAGGCACGAACAGAGGAGCAATTGACCCATGAAGTGGATCGTCTGAATACTTTACTTGTTAAGAAGGATGAACAAATATATGACTTGCAAGAACAAATGAAAATGGTTATGCAACACCTTAACCTCCAACGCAATGATGGGCCTCCTGTACCTCCAGCCAATCCAATAGGTGATGACCAACACATTGATGCCGAGAATGCTGATGCTGATGATGCTGATGATGATGATTATTATCTCCAGTCTCCCTAGGTAAAATTTTGAGTAAGCTTGTTTCATAATGCGGGTTTTTCATAATTTCACTCATATTCATATGTAAGAATATTTATGTTCAGCCTTAAACGTATTTTGATTATTTTACACCTAGTTCCACATCCATGCTTAACGCTGCTTTTATATTTTGGACTGATTTATGTATTGACATTTCCTCAGGTCTTGACAAAGGTGACTACTTTTGGTGTCCTGCCATCGTACCAAAGCCGCCTCTTCTTCTGTATGGTTTTTTTGCGTCTTCTATGGTTGTCCCGTCTGTTAGTTCATGTTTTGAATGTATTCTAAGATTGGATATTAAATAGCATCGTGTCAGACTCTATAACTTTCCTTCTGTTATTTATTTCAATTATATGTCATTGTGGCTAATTTGTCAGAATTTATGGTTTGTTCGTTTTTCTGTTTCAATTATATGTCATTGTCTCCTTGATTGATATGGACAATAATTTATGGCCGAAATGATGTAAAATATAACGACGAATATTTTAAGCTGAATTTTGCTATTATTAAAGTTTGTCGCTAAGTTGCGATCAAATTCGCGACGAATTTTTCTGACGAAATTCGCGACGAATTTTCTGATGATTTTGCGACGAATTTTGCAACGAAATTTGTGACGAATTTTGCGACGGAATTTGCAACGGACACTATCCGTCGCAAATTTGCGACGGAATTTGCGACGAATTTCGCGACGGATACTGTCCGTCGCAAATTTACGACGGAATTTTGCGACGAATTTTGCGACAGACATGATCCGTCGCAAATTTGCGACGGAATTTGCGACGGAATTTTGCGACAAATTGTGCGACGGATTGTGTTCGTCGCAAATTTGAGACGGAATATTTGCGACGGATTTTATTTGTCGCAAATTTGCGACGAATTTGTGAATTTTCCATCGCAAAAATTTACGACGCCCGAGTAGCGACGGAATTTTTTCCGTCGCAAATTCGATTTGCGACGGATTTTTCCGAAATTTCCGTCGCAAATTTCGTCGCAAAAAATAAGTTTTTTTGTAGTGAATCTGTGCCGAAGTTAAAAATGTTTATCATGGGTGGTACTTCGATCAAATGCTTGAGTTTATCTATCACTGCTAGAACCATGTGAGCATAGATATCATGTGCTCTAACAGTTGAGATTGACATATGTAACTTCATTCAGACGTGTTAATCACTCAAATCGCCGTTTGAATCGTCGTCTCTTATGACGTTCCATTCTAACGTGTTGAGGAGTAAAGCATTTCGTTCGTCGACGTCACGTGTTTCTTACCTCGCACGCCACATCTATGACTATGAGCATTTTAATCGCGATATTGCGTATGATTATTAGATCATGTATGCAATTATCGTCTGCCACAAAGTCTTTTCGTGTGATCGAACGTTCTTGGAAATAACAAAGGGAAATCGACAAGGGTTGCTATCACAACAGGGTCCAAGCCCTAAGTTGCTGAAATCAACATGCAAGCGTAACCATCCATTGAAATGAGAGGCCATCGCTCTTTATCTAACACTCGTCTTTATGTTATGAAACACATTCCCTCTCGAAGCGAAGTCAATTTCCTGGAG
This sequence comes from Syzygium syzygioides, assembly GCA_031216285.1. Taxonomy (NCBI): domain Eukaryota; kingdom Viridiplantae; phylum Streptophyta; class Magnoliopsida; order Myrtales; family Myrtaceae; genus Syzygium; species Syzygium syzygioides. The sequence goes on from CM062242.1 coordinate 21,864,204, forward strand.
TCATCACTCGGGAAAAAAACCCTTCACAAAAAGAAGCACACAGTGCCTCAACACCTCAATTTTCTTCCTGGTCATTTTCTGAATGATTTATAGTAGGGGTGAGCAAGATGGATCACCCAAATTAAGATCGAACCAAACCGGACCGACCGATTGATCCGGTTCTCAGAAATATCAATCCGGTTCCCGGTTCCTAACATTGGAACCGGTTTCCCGGCAGTCCAGTTTCCGATTCCAATGTGAGAACTGGACCGGACCGATAAATATATATTTTTCTAATTTTTTCATATATACATAATATTTTATATATATATATGAAAAATATTTAATAATGGTCCCATTGGAACAGATTGTTCAATTTTTTCATATATTATATATATTTTCCAATTTTTTCCATGACCTTATCAAATCAAATCAAAACTACAAAGAAAAAAACGAAACAATCAGTTCTCAGTTCACAAATAATATTTAAAATTGGTCCCATTGGAACCAGACCAGACCATCCGATCCGGTCCACAGTCCCAAGACTAGTTGGTCCGATTCCCGGTCCTAAAAACTGGGAATTGGTCCTCTTGGTCCAATTCCCGGTTCTTGAGTTGGACCAGACCTAATCGAGAACTGCTCACCCCTAATTTAGAGCTAATTGTGACTAGACATGTTAAACGAATAAGTCAGGTCGGGTTTGGATCGAGTCAGGTTTAGGAGAACTCATATCTAAACTGATATGAGAGTACGAAGTGAATGAGCACAAGATTAAGTGAAGGCAAAAGAGATAAGTTGAGTTTAAATAAGTTGTAAATCCATTTACGTCCTTCGCCCGTGAACTAATTGCGATTTAATCAGTCAAGTTCATTGTCTTTAGCCATAAATCATCTTTAAAATAATGTAACACGTTGAGCAATTCTAGTCACCAGAAATGTAATTAACATAAACTTCATCGTGGGACACCTAACCATGTGCATGAACCCCCAATTTCTAATGACCCGACAACCAAAATCTGAGAGGGCCAACTTATATATTACATCATCGGACTTTAGAAATATAAACGTGCATCGTCCTTCCACTTAATAGCTCGAGTTTTTATGTTGGACCTTCTAACAAGGGGTATGAATCATTTGAGCAAATGCCAACGGTCGCAGGACATGTCTACATATTAACGGAATTGTCGTACTGGTATCGTACGATGAACGGTTCGCCTAGCATGGCGTTGTAGCACAAATCGCCAGCTTGACATCTCATCTTTATCTGGTGTTTCCGTTCGTCTTTGTCAGTATGGTGAAGTCCACATCGTGCCTTTCACAAGTATGGGCCGGCTTGTGCGCGAGAAATACCCTAGACGTAGATTCATTTGAATGTAAATTTGTTTCCTGATGGTTTGAATTTTCGGAAAAAAGCAACACGCCCGACACATATAATATTCACGGCTATGCTAACCGGTCAATTCATTTCTGTTCAGGTCGGTGTGAATTGGATCGTGGGGTTTTAACTGATGTTTTTGACCTACATGTTCATGAACGCAGAATTCGCAAGATTTCAAATGGGGCTGCTCTAGCAACTTACTTTCTATTCCTTTCTTGTCGGAGTACACAAACCGTGTGAAAATCGAGAAAACGTGCTTACCCCATTGGAAAAACCTGCGCACTGCTAAATTTCTAAGTGTGGAATCTGCTTCCAATGTACTATGTACACATTTAGAGTGATATCTTGGCCCTTTTAATGGCGAGTGGACTTACTTGCCATTAAAAGAGACCCTTTTGCTCATGACTTGACTTTTGTTGAGGCGGGACAAAACCAAAATGCCAAAGAGTAAGCTCGTGTGCTCTTCAGTTCTCATTTAGAAACGTGGGCCAAAGAGTTCTAGCTATCGCATGGATTGTATCCCAGCTGAGGAACAATCTCTTGACGTTACTGATCAATGCAATCATCGATACGCCTATCTGTCTCTTCAATTCATGATGCTACATTGTGCATGTAATATATATTGAGCAAATAAATATAGAGAGAGACTAATCGTGTGAACTATGACAAATGATAAGACTTAATCGTGGTTTGGTCGTTTAACCCAGAGAAGGAAATTCTTCAGAGCCGGATTGGCAAGTACACGATGAATTGCCATGAAAATCGAGCATAGCTTATTGTGAGACTCATATTGCTTGGGTATGGGACTAATACGAGCCTGATATGTGTGGCCACGGGACACTTATAACTTGATGGCTTAAGCTTAAGGTTTAATAATGATAACAAAGCCCGTTCAGACCTAATTTCATCTATCAACTGAAACAAGTGTTCCTTCTATTAACACAATACCCACCTGCAAGACATCAATCGTCTTTTGATTGTTTATTTGTTTGCACCTGAGAAAGGATGTTATCGTTGCCAATTAACTGGATTAATACGGACACAAGTACATGTGCACTCACTACCTCAATACACTTAAAGGTTCAATATCTGCAAAACGCTGTTGAAATATAGTGTTATTTACCATGGAGCATAGTGCTAAAAGCTCAGGATTTACCGACTTTGATGAGATAAGTTATGAAGACACGAGAGAGTAACAAGAGTAATCTGTTGTCTAGACAAGATAGAACCATGAGCAGACAAAACGGTATATTTACCATCATCCTGAGGAATAGCCATTAAGCATGAAACATATCCATGTATTAGAGTCCTTCAGCAATGCTACAGGCCGATGAATAAGCAACCATTTGCATGGCTGGTCAAGCAGTAATAGACCCATGCAAAAATTCAAGTATTTCCCCCAAAGAGACAATTTCCATCACCTGGGTACAATGCAAGCAGCTATCTAGCAGCCAAAATGGCTGAAAGCAAAGATTGCATCCAAAAATCACAAAGACGGTTGCACAGTCAAGCTAATGTTGAAGTAAAATTCAGACCTTTACTCTTCTTGATATGTCAACCACATTAATTACAAGCACATCTTGAGCATAGGCGCATAGCCAAATGAGAAGCAGGGGGAATGGATTCGCTAGAATGACATAACGGACTCCGAGTGGGCTGAATTTCGAAAATGAGATAGAGCAGTGTCACTTTCCTCATCCCTTTCAAAAGTTATTGGCATTCCTTTAGGTCGCTTCCTGGAGGCCAAGTAACATGAAAATATGGTTCAAACATTCTACAAGAAAAGCAAATAAAAGCACATGCAGGAATGGGTCTGCAATGCAAGTCAAGTCCTTGGCAAGCAAACTTTCTAGGAGAAAAATAGAAGGAGCATGAATTATCAGCAGAACAGATAAATGTGAAACTCGATGCTCAATGCAGTTCCAAAACACGTTGCTGCAGTTGATGTCTAGACCAAACATGCTCATCTTGCTGTTTATATTTCATCAAGTCCACATCAAATTGCCAAAAGCAGAACAGGCTACACGTCTACCACACCTGTTGCCATTGAAGAAAAGACCAGAACCTAGAGCATTGCAAGTTTCTTCCAGCCAAAGATTCTGACCTCCATTGCTTTCCTTATCCCTTTGTCTTTTTTACAAAGCTTTCAAGGTAAGGGTGTGCAACTGCAGTTTTAATTTCTCGGTTTTGAGTCACTACTTAAGCAAATGCCTATAATGTCGTGCCAGTTTTCAAAATATCACCATGTCAAAATGAAATTCAAAGTGTCAATAAATACCTTTGAGAGAGAGAACTTTCCTCAGACAACGCCTTTTCCAACCTTTCCTCAAATGGCGTTGCGTGCCAGCTCACCTTTTGATCCTAGGGGAAGAAAAACAACAGACTGATTGTCTCAAGGAAAAAGTTTTAAGTTAGAATCACAAAGGAACAGACAGGCCACAAAGAGATACCTCCTTATACTTGTTAGTTGAATTAGGGATCCCATTACCATCCCACCACTTTGGCAAGGTTGGAGTTTCATTTTCTTTCCAATGTGCTGCGACAAGACCGATGATTGGCCTATCACCAGGAGTACTATGAAATTGGGACTTTCTGCTAGCTACGGCTCTAAATTCGTGATCATCGTCATGCCCTTTTTTCTGAGGTGGTTTCAACCAGGAAGATAAGCTTGTTTCGACTTTTGATTCTTTTCTTGCTGAAGTTTCTTCGATGTGCGTCTCAGATTTTTTCCTTGTGCTTCCAGGTTGCTCAGAAGAGTCTTCCAACTCATCTAAAAGTAGATTACAATTAGACTCCCCATCCATTAGTGACTTCCACTGAGAGACGCTCTGTACAGGATTTAGAACTGAATACACATACTCTGACCTAATACGTGCCTTCCGAGGCGACAATTTCGCCATGTATGCAGGAAAAGCAGTTCCAGGAGTCTGCATTTCCTCTGTTAGCTTCATTGGTGTTGGATGAGGGCCAGCATTTGATGTATCCTGAATACCACGTGATTCAGATTCTTCAAAACTCCGGCTTGGAATTTCAGATGTTGAATCTCTGGACGAAGACCCATCAACGTCAAAACACACTGACTTGTTCCTACACTGAGCATTCGCAGTGGGATTGGAGGGTGAAAGTGCAGTTGCTATGCTATCATTCTGTCTCTTATGATGCTCGCTAGTTGTTTTAACTTCGAATGCCCGACTGCCCTCACTGGAGCTAATGGAAGAAGTTCCCATGTTCTGGTCGTCTAATATACAGCTGCAATAGCACAAAGGAATAAATTCCTATTTTCCTTGCCTACTGAGTCCTGATCTGATTATCAAGCATATCATGGTCAGATTATCTAACCTGCTAGCTGTATGCTCAGCAGAATTCGAACCTTTTCCCCACTTGTCAGAAAGTCTTAGAGGTGTTGGGGACAATTCATGTTGCTTATTAAGCTCCAGCTGAAGCCTCTCAATGGATGAAACTGGAAGCCATGAGTGAAACTTTGAATTTTCAGAATCCCTACCTTCAGTTGGTGAAGCCATTGGCCGGTTAGATGCTTTCCGGATTTCATTAGGGGTTTCCGGTAACGTTCCACATGCTTTAAGGAACTTACCCTGTTAAAGAGAAAAGTGAATGTCACAGAGCCTACAAACTGTCGAATATCAAGCCAAGTATTCTAAAATATAAAAATATGAATGATTTTGATATTGGAGACTGCTTCCTCTATGATGTAAACATTCCTTCTTTTCGTGTAATTACAAACACAGTAACTACGATAAACAATATTCCGTAGAATTAATTAGCTCTGACCCCAAGAATCATGATCCCAAGAAATTACCTAACAACCTTCTTGAGCTAGTTAATGATCCAACCTAAGAAATTTTAGGTCAGGACACAAAATATGTGGGTCCTGTGACAGGGTAAGTTTGAACCGGTCTAAAACTTAATTCAAAGATAGCAAATATGGAAGTCATTTGAAATCCTCTAACTCACATGAAAAAGAAGAGGTAGATTCCCACTTGAAGTGGAAGGCTAAGGCATGTAACCGTAAGACCCTGTTAACAAATGCATGGTCCTCTTCTCACTTCAGTAAGTTACACTGTCTGGCAGAAGTATGCCAAGTCCACGGCCCGAGAGAAAAAACTATCGCCGTTAAAGATTGCAAGTCTCAATAACCTCACTCTACTTCAGCCAGAAGCATCTTAATGGTGCCGAAGAATTTCTCTTTCCCTTATCGTTAATCATTAGTGGGGGTTTCCCCACTAGAATTTCCTGCCCTCTAACCATAAATATTTATTTTTGTTTGTTGAAAGATTTAAGGTCATCAATGCCAGACAAAGTCACATACTAAATGTTAAAAGAAAAAGCCAAAAAGCCACAACTCCTCCATCCAAACCCAAACTACATTTCCATTTTGCAAAGAAGTAAGACTAGAAAAAGCATGGAAAATAGAAGTTCCAGAACTACAAGTTGAAGCAGTCATTAACAGCTTAGCACTTCGAAGCAGATTGACATTTGCTACAACATCTTTAACAGTAACTAAGACAACCGTCAGGCAGCTAATTAACAGTGTAATTAACATGTGGTTTCCGAATCATCCCTTTTCTCCAAAATTTCCCAGTTTTATCTAAAGACCGCTTCTTAGCCAGAAGTTCCAAGTGTACACATGCAAAAACACAAATGGAAGATCGTGAAAAAGCATACCTCGTCTCTGAGCTCCTTGCTGATAAGTGGAGATCCATAAACAGGACTTTCACTGTCCTTGCAAGGAGAACCCTCGTTTCCTTTTCCAAATAAAGAAGCAAACCGATTGTCACTTCATCCTCGAATCAATCAAAAAGATCACCAAAAAAGAGAAAAAAACTTACCATCAGACAGAAATAGAGCTGATAAGGGGTTCCGCGAAACAGCTGCTTCCTGGGTGTGATGCACACAAGAGAAGACAGCAGTGAGCTTCAAATCAAAAACAGAATCCGCCGTTGCCGCCAAAACGCGGTAATCATACATAACAAATGCCAAGCACACACAGATTTGAGCAGTTGACTATCTCCAGCATTCTTCCCAAATTCTACACAACATAGCTAACCAATAATGACTGCAGCAGAAACTGAATTTTTGACCCGACAGGAAGCATGAGTGAGATCGCCAACCGATGAGACGACGAAGCTAGTTTCGTCCAGCTATCTTAATCAAAAGTAACAACAAACATCAAAGAAACGAACAACAAAAGAGCTCTGAGAAAATCATGAACGCAGAGGAGACGGAGGTCTCTCTTCCGCTCATCCGCTTCGAAAATCTTCTCGCGACAGCACGGGATTTCGCTAATCCGATCCACCGGTAACCATTCATCGCCTCCCGGCGAAACCATCAAATTCGAAAACAAAACTACTCACGAACGAGCAACCGCTCCGGGCACGAGTAACCGGCATCGAGAGGACGCCTTCCCCGTCGACCCACGCAAATGCGCTGAGGAGGAGGAGGAGGGGGAGGCTTACGGGGGCCTTCTGGTAGCGAACGGCGCGAGGGAGCCGGGCGCGATCGCCGTCCTCCTTCACGCGGAAGCAAGCGAAGAAGCAACCCATCGGATCCCTCTCGGCGAATCCGGAAGAGCCCCGACGGCGGCGGCGGAGGAGCCGAACCCTGCTCGGAAACCCTAGCCTCGAACGCGCATCCGCGAGAGAGAGAGAGCGTGCGCTGCGCACGGAGGGTGGGGGGTGGGCCGCCGTCCGTCGTCGTCCGTCGTCGTCGTCGTTTCGAATTTGAACGAAGGGGACGAGGGAAATGATCGTGGGCCGCCTGCAGAAATTATGGATTATCATTGCGTGTTGTCGTTGTCGTCCAACCTACGCGACGATTCCGGCGGTGGCGGGTACGCGCCAATTTTTTGGCCCCCTCTTTTCCCGGCTAATCGACGCATCGCGAGACAAATCCCATTCGGCCGGTCCATCCCCAAATCCATGTGATCCCCCTCTAATTTATAAAATCTTTAGAGATAACACACCGTTTGAAACCCTAGATTAGTATCTCGCGGCGCATTTGCCATGAAATTAATCCTTTTTTAATCTCGCGGAGAATTTCAAATCAGTATCGGCCCCCAAAATATAAACGCGTGAATATTTCACGTCATATCCGTCATTCTGTAGTCCAGACCCGTCGTTCCGCATCTGTCCACCCGCGAAGGCTAAATCGGGTCAAGGACTTGATTTTCTGCTTGACGAAGAACAATTCGAAGTAAAATGTAGACCGGCATGAAATTTTTGCTGGCATTATTCCTAAATTTCAACATCGCGTCTTTGGCTCCACGGTCTATGGGTTTTTCTAACACAGGCCACGGTCGTTCTATTTAAGTCGGGAGTTTTTTTTTTAAATTTTGACCACATATAAATGAACCTATATAATGAAAGATTATCTAGGCGCCTTGCAGGCTTGCACCCTCATTTGACTATAATTTTACTTATTATTCTCTACTGCTGCTTGACGCCCGGCCCGAGATGATGTGCCTGGCCCGCTTGGTCTCCATCGAGGCCCGAACTTGAAGCCGGCTTTCAAAGAGAATTCTATTCCTCCAGCATGAAAAATCTTTTTGGGATGATAGCACAAATAACTCCTAAATTTTGGTCAAATGTGTAATTTGTCCCTGAACTTTTAATTTATGCGATATAATTCCCGAACTTTGGCCCAATATATAATGTCGTCCTTAAACTCGTAATTCGTTCAATATGATCCGTAAACTATCGATAAATGTTCAATGCAGACCTTAAATTATATGAAAATATTTAAAAGTTTAAGAACCACATCGAACATTGGATCAAAACTCAGAGACCGCATTTAACAAATTAATAGCTCGGAGAGAACATTGTATGTTGGGTGAAAATTCATGAACCGTTTTTATTATTTTTCCAATTTTTTTGTTGTTTTTGTTTTTGGTTTTTTTGGGGGTTGGAGCAAAAGGATGATGCGAGGTTAATCAGAGCAAATCCAGCATTAGGATCAAGCTCTTGAGTCTTGAGCTCATCTTTGAGAGCCCGCAAACTATAAAGCGCTTTTCGTCTGTAGAAGACATGATTCGAATACCAATCCATAAGACAATGTACAAATTGTTGTTTTTGTGTATCTGTGTGATCATTTTGACTATTTAGCTTTTGTGCACCGCGGGTCTTAGATTAATGTGGCTGGATGTATAAAGAGTTTTGTACAGCGAATGATGTGTAACGGGTTCCGTCTATCGAGAGCCGTCCTGAGGAATGAATGAGGCAGGAAAATCCGAGATAGGTGAAATATTTGAAAGATGATATATAATTATTATGATATATTTATTGGCAATTAAAAAGGGGGAAAAAAAAAGGAGATCTTTTTCTTTAGGAAGAAGTCAAACGCAAGTGGGAGTAGGTGAATGAAATGGGCCGCCCCTACTTTCCCCGAGGATCTATTTTATAGAAATCGAATTATCAAGAGACATAAAATAACAAAAGTTATTAGAATTTAGAAAGACCAAAAGCTGCGGGGATAGACCATGCAAAACATTCTTGAAATTTTAGGGTGGAATGTAAAAATTCTCGAACTTTGAATAATTGTACAGCACTCACTTCACTTTTTTGATTCGCATGCACTCCGCACATAAAATTTAGGCATGAATTGTTATCGATAATAAAAAAAAAAATTCCCATCTACTTCAAATAACACAAACGATCACTTTTAGGAGGATGTTTTTTAAGTCATTTATTTTTTTTTACGAAATAAACGGAGCCTCAAGGAATACAACTGTAAATTCTTCTTCGAATATCACGCGGAAAAAGGGACATTATACTAAATCCCGATGATTTTGTGGATGATACTCCTTTGTCCCCTCTTAACATTTGGTTAAAAAATGTAAGCGTCCTCTACTGTTGTTATAAGAATCATCGAAACGTTCTTCCTCTAAGGATTCGTGGTTTCCTCTACATCCGCATGAACATTGACTTATAGATGAAATGGTGTCCTTCTTCTAAGGATTCTTTGTGTTTTATTTTCTCCGGAGTTGTTGTAAATTGGATTTTCTTCCGAGCTACGCAAGAGTTATACAATAGCTGAAGTTTTGGGAGGACGTGGACACACGCCATCCTCAAAAGCCGCGAGAGTTTCGTGGCCTTTTTTCTTCTTCTTCTTCTTCTTTTTTCCTGTGCGCGTGCGATGAGTTGAACATTGGAAACGCGAATGCGATTGGACGACCGCGATGAAATAAAAAAACCGAGAGACGGCTTACGGTGATAGGAAGCTAGAGGCAAAAGCGTGTTAACCCCCAAAGATTCGTGGAATTTTCACGTGAGATTCGCCGAAACCGCGCCTAACTATGAAAACACGATCAAAGTCCTTTTCGCGAGGCCACGGGGGCAACGATTCGCCGGCCAAATTCATCCATTCCACATCTTTAACAATTTTTTTTAGTCGAGACGTACATCGAGATCGCGATCAAAATTAAGGAGCATTTTAAAAAAAAGATTAATATCGCGAAAAACCTCATACTAGTGCATTTATAACAAATTTACCCTATATTAAATTAAATTAAATTAATGTCACAAAAATTCACAAATTGATACACCCGTGATAAACGGAGAGTAAAATCCGAAACTGGTATACCCATCAATTATCAAGTGTCATCCAACTCAGAAATTTGATGGTAACATTTAATAGAAATTATCAAAGGTAAAACTATCACAAATCTACAAATTTGGATTTTTTCATGATCAAAGAATCGGTTTAAGATAAATCCATTATAAATATATTAATTTAAAATTTTTCGTAATATTAATTTCAAAAAAAAAATTCATCTATTTATCAACACTCTCTTGTGAAAATCAATTCGCGTCCATAAAGGTACCCGACCCGACCCGACCCACTCCTTTTGTTCCGAAGGCCGATAACTTTTTGTCCACGTGAAGGATCCATAACCTCAGATTAAGGAAGCTGCTTTTTCCTTTTGGGCTCATTGAAAAAAATAAATGAAGAAAAAACGCAAAATAAACTGACCCTTCATTAAATCCGGAAAATCTCGCCACGTGTTTCCCATCGGGGCGAAGACGATAGACGGATCTGTCGTCGTCCCGACTCTCAAATTTTCTTCGTGAAAATATTTGCTGTTCGGTTGTTCCGATACAAGACAAAACAAAAAAAAAAGTTGAAAAAACATTAGGGAAAACCGAACGGGGAACGTGCACGGAGGCCCTCCTTCGCGAATCTGTCTAGACCGTTCGATTCGAGGGTCGATTCCACACCTTTTCTGTTTTCCGTGAAAAGAAAAGGAGCGGTGAAAAGTAATTCATCTTTTTGGAAATTAAATTTTGCCGAATTCTTGAAATCTACAAATTTTGTGTTTAAGGGCGTGTTTGTTTAGGAGAGAATTTATTGATTTTCCTTTCCTTTTTTTTTAGACTAGGAGGCATTAGTTTTCTGTTGATTAATCATTTTTAGCAAGATAAACGTACGAAAGTCTGAAAAATTAATTTGCGAAAAATTCTTTCAATCAAACAAACGCATCCTAAAATTAAAAGGCATTCCGGCCACGACTGTCGTGGCCAAAAACTAATATCCATGCACGGGCGCATGAGTACATTTGCATGACAAGAAAATGGTATGGAAATGTGATTCTACTTCTTTGCGATGAACTCTGTGAATGGTGTCTAAAACCGAACCGAAACTCGAATCTACCATTTCAACGAGAACCGCCGTTCAATTCAAGTTTTGCGATTTATAGCCTATTGGATTCACTTTCCTGCTTCTATATGTTCCTTTTTTTTTGAACTTTTTTTTTTATATCTCTAGCGACGTGGGGAGATGTATTTATGTTAGGGCTAAGCATTGGAACCGTACTGAACCAGGAACCAAATTGGCATGTTCCCGTGGGAATCGATCCACTTCCTTGTTCCAAAATTTGGAACAAGTGATTGTCAGCCTGATTCCCGATTCCAAGTGTGAAATCGAACCGTCCGGATTGGATTGATACTTTTTTATCTGCAAGTTAATCATGCTTGATCATATTTTATCACTCAATTAGCATCTTTCCACTGAGATTTTCATTAATTAAAGATCCAAAACACTAAAAAAATTAAAAATTTATACTATGCAACAACACTTGCAGTCTTGTAGGGAATATAAAAAGAGAAAGAAAGAAAGATAGATATCAACACCGGTTCCTGAACCCATCAGGGAATCGATCGGTCTAGTTCCAGGACCAAGTGCGTTGGTTCCCAATTCCAAAAATTGGATCGGTTCCTGATTCTGGGGTGGGAACCGACTCATCTTGGAATTATTCACTCCTAATTTATGTGTGCGTTTTCTTGGGAAAAATATCAATTTTTAAAGAAAATGCAAATAAAATTCGGTGCTACCTTGAATCCACGTAGAGCCAAAGCGTTTAAGGGGTTTGCCAAATGGGGAGTTTACAGGAAGAGAACCCCAACGTCGTACGTAACTACAAAATTTCCATTATAATAATCCCTTTAGTTTTCTCCAGTCCAATTCGGCACGAGTCTTCGACAACGAAATGTCCGGCCATACTGATGTTATTGTTGTCCGTGTGCAATGCACTCGCAACTCGCAAAATCAGTTCACACGTAACTTAGGCCGCTTTACTATTCCGGACGAAACGCTATCTTCGTCACGACCGATTTACAGCTTACAAGAAATGACGCGACGAGCATGACTCGCCCGTTGAATTGATCGCTCACAGTTTGATGCGCCGTTTCACTTGCCATATGGATTTTGTAAGCCGATTTAGTTATACCGAGCACTAATCTTTTTCCCTTCTTGGAAATAGTTCAGTCGTATAGACAATCTCACCCTATTAACATCTATACAATCGTTTTTTTCTCGCATGCCATAATCTAGTGATATCTGGGTCAAGAAATAAAAAAAAGGCCGAACATTAGGGTCACATGGGTGTGGTCCAGTCGGGAACATCGTCCTTGCATCCCCACCCACCTCGAGATTAGAGGAAATAAGCCTACGTTTTTTTGGCCTAACTAATGCGATAATCTTCTGTTAACAACTAGGACCAGTCCAAGATGTCGAATCCCAGGATTCCTTTGGACGCTAATTAATGCCCGAAATGGAGATCCCTGCTGCGCACGGGAAGAGAGCACCTGATGCGCGGGGAACTTGCCAAACGATGCAAGCACTGAACGGTGTCCTTCGCTCTCGACGTGGCACCGTCTTTCCAAATCGCTTTGTTTCCGTGCGCCTGGGGGATCCCAAATGACGTTCGAATGGTTTGGAGCTGCCTCGCCTTTTTTTTTAAGGACATAACATTGCGGTCTCAACTCCATGGATACTAGCGAGCATAGTTGTTCGGTTCTCGTACATCTGATAAGGCTCTACCCACCGATGATAGGTATAGCTTCGAAATCGATCTGCGTAATAGTCGTTACAATTTGATTATAAGCTATGTTTATTGTGTTATTACTATTTAAACTCGAGACGTTGCGCATTGCCAGACATGTGTAAACTGTGTGAACTTCAATCGTCACGCCATCCCCTTGATTTTCTTTTGTATTTTTTTTTTGCATAAATTGCTCTAGAAGTTCTAAATGGTGGGCCCTATGGGCAATCGAGTCTTAAAATGTTTGAATTTATGCAATCAAGCTCTTTATGTTTTTGGTTCGGTGCAATTTAGTCTTTCCGGCGATTTCACAACCAAATTTGCTGACTTGGCATGTTGGAATTTGCTTGGCGTGATTTTTAAATTTATTTTTACATGGACGGCACTGATAGAAAAAAATTAAGAAAACTAAAAACAATGAAAAAAGAACGGTGGAAATAAATCAGAAAAAAGGATTTTTTTTTTTAAAAAGAAGGAAAAACGAAGACTAGAGAGGAAGAGTGTTACACCACTAGGACTTGGCGAAGGCCTGCAACCCTCGTCGACCGCAAACAAGGACCTACGAGCCCTCATTTTGATCTTGGGCAACGGCTTGCATGCCCTCCTTGAGACCTCGACCACTTATGTATAGTTAGTTAGGGGTGAGCGATTCCAAATTTTGTATAGATTATATCTAAAATTTAAAATCTACCCGTTAGAATAGAACATACATTGCAGTTGCATACCAAACCAGCTGTCATAGGTTTTAAGATCTACTCAAATTTCACCTGTATTATTAATTGAACAGTTGCAGTATTTTGTCACATCACTTTCTTCTACAATTCACTAACCACAATTTATATTTAGACACATGAAAAATATTAAATATTAACAAAGTAAAAGTCTCAATCATAAAATAAAAGCTCAGACTAGTGATTCCATATTATACAGTCACATCTGACGCCATGGAATACCGTAAGATCACATGAAGACATAGACTAAGAAAAACACAAAAGCTTGTTCAAGGTTCCGCTTATGTAGAACCTGTAACTTACCCGTCCAAATAGGTTTCCCTATTTTTAGAACTTGGAACTTACCTTACATATCCCCGAACTTGAAACCAGATAGGTTCCCATCGATTCAGTTCCCTAATTGCAAATTTTACCCTAGAATCATACTCACTCCTATGTGTCGTGATGGTATACACACTCTCTCTCTTTCTCTCTCGCTTTGTTTCTTTAATTTTACCTTTGTTTTTTGTAATTTTCATTCTTGGATAATTTTATTTTTTCCAAAATTTTTTGCTTTCTTATTTTTTCCTTTAAAAAAAAATACGATTCTATTTTAAAATGGGAAGCCATGCATGCTAAAGAAAAAGTTAGAACGGGGTCCGGCCTCATTTGGAAGTAAGCACGTCAATAAATTTGTTCGAGCAATTGTTGAAAAAACTTAATTGTACCGGATCCTGAACGTACAAAACTTCGATTGCGCAAATTTAAACGATCAGAACTCGACCACGCATTGGACAAAAGAGTTCAAAACACTCGCATATTAAGCAAATGGAAACACCCTAGGAATTGACAATACTGAGCAAAACCACGACAGTTGTGTACGTGCGTGCAAGCCGTGTCGTGTAGTGTCGTGTGAATCAATCACGGTCCTCTTCATTCACGCACCCATTCGACGGTGCCCGTGCCTCCACACTATAGGCCCCACTTCTCGATCCCCACAATCCCATTCACAGGGCCCAATTTTCACACCCACTTGCTCCCCTCCCTCTCTCTCAAAGGGCATCTTCTAGTACCATGTCGATGCTGCTTTCACAGATGTGGCCACGCTGAAATTTGACGGAAATAAAGAAAATGTATGGAAAGAAATCTCATCGAGGCCGATATGCATCACATGTCCTCGAGGAGGGACATTGACCCAGATAATGATTCAAATTGCATCTTCTTCTGGTAACATGTTCATGCATGATGCTGCAATCTCATGTATAGATTTAAGGGCGATGTCAGTTTGGCTTGAGCTAGCTATAGTTTCTTCCTTTTTCTCATTTTGTTATGCCCCCAAAAATATAATGATAAAAGGGCGGCATCAATCTCGATCAATTAGCTCATTCAAAATTATATTGTTATTGCATTCTCCAAATCTCTTGGGGACTAAAATACTCGCCAAATAAGTTTTGCTCGGATGTGTATTTCGGATTATTTTCTCTGCAAGTAATGGTGAATTGAATCATTTGCAGCTAATCCTTGTAATTGTTTCGCTTGATTACACAAGAAAGTCAACTTTCTCGTCCCATCCATAAATTACAAACCCTATACTTAAACCGTGTCGGAATATTGCTCTTCCTATAGTGTTAGTCCGAAATATACTAGTTCATTTCTTTGCGTTCGATTGAGATGCGAAAGTTTTGAAGTGTGCGCAATACACGTATCCAAGTACAATCTAGATCGTGAAGGGAGAGACTTATCGTGTTTGGCGATGTGCATGCACCACGCTCACTCGATAAACACTCCAACCGAGGCATTGGTCGAACTCGCAAACGTTAGCCACACATGGACCAGACCAGTCCCATGTGTCAGATCAGGGTAGGCGGGGGAGCATATTCAAAAGCTACAGAGAGAGAGAGAGAGAGAGAGCGAGAGAGAGAGGGAGAGGGAGAGGGAGAGGGAGGGGGAGGCATCTCTTCATCTGTCAAAACCTTTTTGGAGTCGTCATCACTATCGTCGTCCCACTTGAGTGGAGGAAATTAGTAAAACCCACCATCGCCCATTTGCTCAAGGCTACTACTACTTTTCAAGAAACCATTCTCCTTTTCTACTTCTCCTGCTCCTCTGTACTGTTCCATTTCCACTAGAAAGTGGGTGGGCCTCGGGGAAATCTTCACCCAAGAGCAATACCCGAGTGGGAAAATACAAAGATCCATCCTTGCCCTGAACTCTGTGTGAGAGAGATGTCTGGTGTTCTTCTTTGGGTGGTTGGCCCCAAAGGGAACGGCGCGTCCCTGTTCAATCTCGAGCCCAGGACGAGCAAGAAACAGAGGAGGCCAAGATTGTGCTCGGGAGTGCGAGTGGTGAGCGTGGTCTCGGCCATTTCGACCTCGGTGGCGAGCCCGTCGAGATCTTCAGTGGAGAGGGTGTACGAGGTCGTGCTGAAGCAAGCAGCTTTGGTGAGGGAGCAGAGGACAGAGAAGGCTCTGGATGTGAAGAAGCCGGAGGAAGCAGAGGGGTTGACCGGCGGCGACTTGTTGAACGAGGCCTACGAGAGGTGTGGCGAGGTCTGCGCCGAGTATGCCAAGACGTTTTACTTGGGTAACTTTGCTCTCTCCCTGTGCGTGTGTGGTGCTACTTTTTTCTATTGAGATTTGGATAATGCGTTCATCTTTTGACTATGAATTCTAAAAAGGTTGATGTTAGTTAAAGCATAAAGAGGAAGGATATCATTATCTTGCTCAATTGATTAAAAAAAAAATGGGGTCCAGTGAAAACTGCACCTTTTCTGGCTGACCTTATCTGCTGCATTGTCTCCAAGTTAGTTCCTGGGCTTTCTTTGGATACTGGCTGCAACAAGAATGCTGCTGAGTTTAATTTTATTTCAGACCACCTCCAATTCCAACCATCTGGTTGAGGATTACTTATTGAAATGAGGATAAACTTGCATCAAATTATTTAAATGTGCTTCTGTGCATTTGGAAATTGCGTTTGGGGTCGATCTAGCTGTTCACTGCCTGTCTCCTTATGCTTAATCTGGCATATACAGGAATTTGACAATCTGAGATTCCCGGTCACTCGTTTTTCACCATGATTTTTTCTGAAATTTACTTGTTAATACCCTACATTGATTTCTGCACGAAAGATATGTGAACTGAATTTTCAAACTCGTTTTTTAAGTCATTCTGGGGTAGACTAGCTAACTCAGCTGCTTGCCTCACAAATTTTAGGTACACTACTGATGACACCGGAGCGACGAAGAGCTGTTTGGGCAATCTACGGTATTGACATGACCATTCTTTTCGAGCATGCACTTGTGACTATAGTTCGTCCATGTCCGTTTTTTATCCAATTTGTGCATTTATGTGACAGGATCAATCATATAATCCATGCATATGTAAAGCAGCAATCTTTGCGATCTTAAACATTCTGAAAAATCGCTAAAATTGCACTGCTGAATGGTCCTTGTGATAAGCGGGGTTATAGAGAAATGAATAAGCTGGATCACTGTATGTTGCAGTGTGGTGCAGGAGGACTGATGAACTCGTGGACGGACCGAACGCCGCGCACATCACTCCAAAGGCTCTGGACAGATGGGAGAAAAGACTGAATGATCTCTTCGAGGGCCGTCCTTATGACATGTACGATGCTGCTCTGGCAGACACCGTCTCGAAGTACCCCGTGGATATTCAGGTAGAAGTCCTATTGCTCTTTGAAGTCGCCACTTCGATTTTTGTCACTATGATTTTAGTTAAGTGTATCATCCACAAATCACTCGACAACTGAACCATAACTGCTTCGGTGCAGCCCTTCAAGGACATGATAGAGGGCATGAGGCTCGACTTGAGAAAATCGAGATACATGAACTTTGACGAGCTCTACCTTTATTGCTACTACGTAGCTGGGACGGTCGGGTTAATGAGTGTACCAGTCATGGGGATTGCGCCTGAATCAAAGGCATCCACAGAAAGCGTCTACAATGCTGCATTGGCACTTGGGATCGCTAATCAGCTGACCAACATACTCAGGGACGTCGGCGAAGAGTAAGGTTTTGCTACTACAGAAGAAAAACCTGCTTGAAAATGAGTACTTTCATATCGTTCTCATCGTTGGACATCTTTGCTTGGATTGTTGAAGCAATTTGAGCACCCATATAGGTGATTTTATCAAAACTCATCACACTGCAATTCAAATTGTTGACACAGTGCTAGGAGAGGAAGGGTATATCTCCCGCAGGATGAGCTCGCACGTGCCGGGCTATCAGATGAGGACATATTCCGGGGGAAAGTGACCGACAAGTGGAGGGGATTCATGAAAGAGCAGATAAAGCGGGCGAGGAAGTTCTTTGACGAGGCCGAGAAGGGCGTCATGGAGCTCAACACAGCGAGCAGGTGGCCGGTGATGGCATCGTTGCTGCTGTACAAGCAAATCCTGGACTCCATTGAAGCAAACGACTACAACAACTTCACAAAGAGAGCTTATGTGGGGAAGGCAAAGAAGCTCATATCACTGCCTGTGGCTTACGGAAAAGCACTTGTGGGGCCTTCAACAGATCCGTGAGTTGACTGACGAGAACTTGGGTTTTTGCTCCCTTTTTTTAAGTGTTGGGCTTGTAGCAAAACAGGTTGAGCTCTGTAAATTCCCATGTTATATAGATGTAGCAGTCGCGTATAAGGAGCCATAAGTGGCTAGTGAAATAAGGGTCCATGATCAGCTCAACTTTGATTATTAGTTTCTTCATTGTTTAAATTAGAAAAGGAAGACCTTACCAAAAAAAAAAATTAGAAAAGGAAGCAGTGAATGTAAAGATCACATGAAAGGACCAATTAGTTCTTGTGCAATCTCTCTCTCTCTCTCTAACACATTTGTTCTTAACACCATAATTTGGAGGGACTTTATGAACGGTAGATTGCACGCCCTTGACTGGCCTTGCGTAGTGCCTACCTGATCGGATTTTTGGTTCAGGCCTATTCTAGTTCACGCGACATTGCCGCCTAACCGAGGCTGCTTGCAACTGCTGTAGCAGTGAACAGTGAATGTTACAGCTAATTAAAATGGCAAGAATTCAAAGTAGTGATCACGAAGTTAGCACTCTGAACACTGAATGACTAATGGGCCATTGGGCCTTATCGTGAGCCACTTTACATCTCAGCTTGATGGGCCATTTCACCATGTAATTATAATTTACCAGGGCATCTTGTCGATTGGAAAGGGGTGGGTGATTACCACCTGCAGTTCATTCTGATCATTCCCACTTCTAGCCGTACAGGGTTGGTGCTGAAAGATAACCCTAAAATTAGCTACACTAAGGTTTGGTTTCAAATTCTTGTCTTGTCCTCGTACTAAATCATCTTTAGGGACATCGACAACAATATGCCACGGCATATCATTTCTCTTGAAAAGTTAATATCTCAAGAAGAAGACGAAGTAAAATAGTCTATTCGCATTTCTCGTGACATATTTAAAAACGAATCTTCCCGATGATTTCGCTCGTGTCCATCATAAATTGACCGAGATCTCACTGGCCAATATAGCACATGCTGATTTTGCGGATGCCAAGCTAGTGAGGACAGAATCTAAAGCCCTGGTTAAAGTCTAAATTTTTCTGAAGGCATCATCTTGAACCTTTGAATTATGCATGAACCAGAAGCAATCCCCACTTATGGTGTCGCAGAAAAATGTCTGCTCGCTCGGCGTGCGTATTTATAGCTCGCTTTTCCGTGACGACTTGCTTCGGTTCTCCTCTCTCTCTCTCTCTCATGGCCTCATTGGTGTCCCATGGTATCATCACGCTTCAAGAAATTTCATCCTACCCACTCATGGCGTCCAAGAACTTATTGCTTGAAACCCTAAAAAAATCGCGTGAGTTCTACCAATTCTTTTGACTCTACCACTTTGCGCGAATGACATCATCGTCCCCTCATTGGATTTATGCGGAGTTTTGTTGTGCAAGGGTCTTGATAATTCTTAAACTAAATGGAGCGACGGACGCGAGAATTTGGATTAAAAGAGTGATATAGAGAAAATTTCACGATATCTCAACTCATTTAATCGGAGGATATACGGGAATTTTGTATGATGTTGTTTAAACTGCATAATACATCTGCTAAAGATGCACACGAGGGTTGGGGAGGGGATGGCTCTCTTTAGCTCCCCTTGGTTCGTCATCGGATAAAGACGTGATGTAGTATTTTCTTACCATGATAATATCTTTGAGTGAGTTTAGTAATGTCAGACATCTCATACCATATATCTATACAAATGTCTGCTAATTAATATGATAGTTGTTTATGCTTTTGTGAAAGAAAAAATGACCCTCTGCTGTCTCCTTAATATTTGAAAAATTATACAAATTTTAAAAAAAATTATGTGTAAATATGCATGTCAAAATTTGTACATTGGGAAAGTTTTAGGTGTTACAGGGTAATAAAAAAAAGGTCAGAATGTGTTCGTCATAAGATTTTGCAGTAAAAAAATAAAAATAGAAACAAAAGGCAAAATTTTATCCAGACACGCCCTGCTCATGTTTACAGCTCGATGCACTTAGATATAGGCGAGCCGTGCTCGGTAAGCTACTCTTGGAATTATAAGTCATGTCGGGATGTTCTCCAACTCTACTACGACGATTTTTCGCCCTCTTTTTGCAAAAAGAATCGACATAAAAGATCTATGTACAAATCCAACTTTCCTGTCTAAATCACAAACCTGCTGGCATTCAATTCTGCGGGTTAGGTGCATGCATTGATGCTCCACCTATTCTTCCTCATTGATTTGAGATCTGGTGAGATTCATCCCATCTAAAGATTGCGTTGCACGAAGTGCAACCCTAAGTCCTTCGGGGTGTTGTAAATGCCACATAGCATGCAGAGATTTCTCAGAACGATCATGGAATTGACAAGGTGAGCCCTGCCCTGTCTGAACGGTGAGCTCCAGATGTTATCTAGCTAGCTTGCACTATGATCGTCTAAACCATATGATTATATATTTAATTAATTCAGAAAGGTTGAATTCTGGTTTACTGAACCAAACCTGCCAAATCTGCTTCATATCAACCCTTTGACTGCTGCTTCATCTCGAGCTGCCTTCTGGAATCAACTGCTCTATGTTCTCCATGTGGGTCGCAGTTCTAGGTCAAGGTTGAATGATTCCTTTGCCATGGACGAATGATAGGGATCTTGGCAAGACATGCGGAGATGTTTAATTAGCTTTCTCGTTTGTTGTTTCTGGTCTGAATGGAGATTCTTCTTCATTAGTCATTTGTTACTGTTATCTCGGTTCCTCTATTATATAAAAGAGCTTGTCAATTCACTTCCTCAAAGTACTCTAAATTAACTCGAGATATCAACTCAAGTACAACTGTAAAAGGATCCGATAATATATCTAACTATTCATTTATGGGTGTGTTTGATAATTACATTCAGTGATGAAGATCTAGCTTCTTGGAATATATCGATTTTTGATAACTTCTAATTACACCGAACTTAATCGATTATTTCAAGTCAAAAATGACTTAATGATCTACTTAGTTGGTTGAGTAATAAGATATTCTATCTAAATTAACATTTTACCAATTATATTGTTGAAAACCTTCCAATTAAGTTCATTGTTCCATGTTTGATTAAAAGCCGGTAGGATTTGTTATTTAATCTATTATTGGACAACTATTTATCTTCATTCCGACCCACAAAAATTTTATCTTTATTTTCAATATTTAGATACAACACTTAATATTCAATAGTTAATTTTTCTCTACTTATTTTTCAGTTTTATTAAATGAGCCCTAAGTGATCCGTGGATCCATTAATCTATACTTCTAGTTTAGCAAATATGGCCACTTCAGCCTCAAACTTTAATAGATGATTCGATGAAAATCCATGCACATATATAGAACACCCTATGACCACACATAACAATAGGTGGATACAATCGTGATTTACAATAACCAAGGTGATTGACAAGTGACTAATGAAAATCTTACCTACTCAATTTAAATCAAAATAATTGTCAAATGTTCCATCAATCTCTCCTTTTTCCTTTAATAACAATTGAAATTATACTCAACAGGTGAATGAACATCTTTACATACTAATTTGTTCTTTATTGATTTAATAACTCATTATTTCTCTTGATAGCAGCACTTGTGTTATTTTTTCTAGTGTAAAAAAAAAAAACGAAGCTTGAACCCTGCATATTCAATAACTGCAAGAACCCAAAAGTAAAATTTCTCATGTCATTTTCTTCTCTCCTCTTGCTTATCCTTTTAATCCACTGAAACCTGAGCAAATCACATGAGTTACATCGACAGGGATAAGGATGTTCTTGAGAAGATTTGTTTATCCTAGGAGATGTATATACCCTCTTGCCAATTTAAGTTTTTGGAGAAAACGATTTGCAAAACTTATCAATTAGGTTAAATTTTACGAAAGCATCGACCATTATTCAGGTACTTCACATTTGTATAGTTGTTTCTTAAAAGATTACTATGAGATTAAAGCTATTAGATATACTAAAGATGCACATCACATGAATTAGGGTTACTTTTAAGTACAACCATCTAGAAGATGCCATGAGAGAGAGGACTTGAAATTCAAGAGCAATCGTAAGCAAATGGAATGATGTAGACAAACACAGCCGTAGAAGACACAAACATTCTCAGTTTCTATTTTCCTCCGAGGACCATCGATATGATGACAAACTTTTGACATATCAAGTGATGCTCTCATTCTCTTTTACCTTTCCATACACATGCGCTCATGTATGCCAAAGTAGACATGATGATGATGGCGAGTATTTCCATATCAGATCTGCCTCTCTAGAATGAAAAGAGAAAAAAAACATTCTCCATCATGATGGAGAAAAAATGAAGCCTTCCCTATCATTACTGCAATTATGTTCGCTCTAGGAAAAATGCTGGTCGATCTATATACTTGATTCTGTATACCATGATTTGGCAGCATTTAGAAAATTGTAACGGCTTAATGCTTAGGTGACATCCTGGATTAGTTTTCGCATATTAAATCAGGTTTTACTTCTCCGGTCTGATTGAAAACAGGTCATTCGCGTTGAAAGTAAGGAAATTCGTGAGGAGTTTCTCTTTTGTGGCATGAGCCCAAGAGATTGCGCCAAGTGGGAACCGCCCCCGACGCTTCTTGCTTGACGGACTGGTCCCGTGTTAAAGTCCACAACATTTCGTCAAACCCAGAGCAATAATGAACTGTGTGCTTCTCTTGGCGTTGTCAACGGAGATAAGCACTGAACGATTAGGTTTTATACAAACTCTTACTTTTCCGGCTACCAAGCCAAACTATTACCGTCTGGCAGAAGGGGATGAAGAGGATTAATCAGACAAAAGTTTAGATGGTGGTTGGGTTGTGATTCGAAGATTAATCAAGAGAGATTTGCCAATGGCATGATGAACTAGGGAAGCTTCGTGACGGTATCAATCCTACTTTCAGCACTTTCAGATGCGTGATGAGAACGGTGGAATCAATCCCGAGGACGCACGAAAAGTTAAAATAAGCCAAAACGAGGAAGCCCAAGTTCAAAGATTCCATTTGACTAGGACAAAGATAAAGCAGCTCAGTGACAACCAATGGTTAAGCACACTCGTTCTTGATTAGGGGAAAACGGATAAAGTTTCACTCGTATAAGCGATTCTGAACACGGAAAAGTACTCGAAAGACAGGAAAGAAAGCACAAGTGAGAACAGAACCGCTACCTTTTCGTATATCAAATTATGCAAAAGCTTGTCTCGCTCTTCTTTTGTCTCGCTCTTCCGAGGGCACGTTACTCACATGCCTATTATTAAAACGCTACGGAGAAAGAGAGAGGGGTCATTGTATGCACTACGTAAAGCACGTCCTTTTCATCACCTCTTTTGTGAATTTGAGAGCATGTTCGATGAACGATGGACGCATTCAACAACGTGCATGTGAAAGCGTTCACATTTTCACACTAGCTTGTAGCATCGTAGCGGGAGACCGTATACCTAACTCTTAGGCTAACGGTCCAAATTATATGGCGGGTGTATTACATCACATGGCTTGAAAAAGCCCTTGTCATTTCTGACCAAAAAACAAGACAAAGACTCAGTCATGCAGATGATATAAATTCATTCATTTAGCAAATGTCTAAATTTGGTCTCGGGCTTCTCTCTCCCATTTGGCATCCAAAAAAGTCCTCTGTCGCCTTTTTTCAATCAAAAAAAGGTTGATGTCAATATATCTTGTCCTAGGCCTTGTTGTCATTGAGCTTCTGAGCTGAAAGGCATGACATGATTTGTCTGCAAGTTGACAGCAACAGTGTTCTTTCCAACTGTCCTCGTACCAAAATGATGCGAATTTACATCGTGATCGCTTATTCATTATAAAAAACGAATCTCTTCATTCTCGATAATACTGAAATACTCGAGTGTTGCGATACTCTGTATGAAATCACAATGAAATAAACTTGCTTATGGTGCGTTTCGCTCAGGTCCTTAGATCTTATCTCCCTCTTTGGTCGCCTATCTTCGTGACTATTTTAATACTGATGAAGTATAGGTAGATGCAGTGACTTCTTTGCTTGATGATAAATAATTTTGTGTGAACTTTCTTGCTCATTGAATTTGGGAGAAGGGTAAGTGTGGAACACGGCAACAACAAAGATTGATTAAAGTTCATATTGAGGGGTGGGTCCAAAAGTAGGCACCGTCCTTTATTGACATTGAGAGCGATAGGAGAATGATTTATATGCCTTTTCTTCTCTGTTTTTTTTTTTAAATCCACGGCCTTGACTATTCAATTCCTAGGTTGCATACAAATTCTCTCGCCAATTAATGCGGCCGATAACTTTTTATCCTTATCTTGACTTGGTTCATGGTACTGCTTTGCCATTTTTCCATGACTGATCTTTATATCCAAAGCTAGCTCACAGCCACAAAGTTATATTAGCACACAACATTGCACCTGCCCTAGGGCTTCTTTTGTTTAATTAACCTATCTTAGCCTTAAACCATGTGTGCTTAGTTGAGCGATTATACACACAAATGCTCGTCAGTGTATCGACGAAGATCTAAATCCTTTTCCTCTACATAATTTGATTAGTTGAGCAAAAGATCAAGTAGCTAGCTGTTTAGGATACAGACTAATTGAATCTTTTATGGACTTGTCAAAAAAAAATTAGTAATTGTATACACATAAGGTCATCACCGTATCGACAAAGTCACGAAGATGTAAATCTTCTTCGTTGATGTATCTCGATTAGTTGAGCAAAAGATCAAGTAGCTGCCTTATATTCAAGCTAATTGAAAGGAGTCATTCATTATATAATCACCATGAACTTATCAACTAGCTAACTTATAGTGCGTGCAGAACAAAGATGTTGATTCTTTTTTTTTTTTTTGGATTGGCCCTCATTATGTAGGTCAGTTTTTCGAGACAAATTGACTCAAATCATACATTATCGTGTTATGCCGCAGAGATCGTGCTTAGAATTTGTCGAATTTCCTTTAGAGTATTAGAACTTGACCTTTGGCGGGTACTCAACGCTAAATGTTCGTTTCCATATCAGATTTAAAATCATTAAGCTAATCAATGCGCTGAAGTTTTTTTAAATCAATCCAACCAAACTTCAGCCCTAAGACCCAATCACTGTGAAAGACAAAGCAAAGAGTCAAACTAAGAGAACCCATCTCTTTTTAGTTTTACCTATGCTCTAATAAGAGCAAGTTTCAAACGCTAGACAATATGTCCTAAGAAACAAGAAAATAACCAAAAAAGAAAAAGAGTTCAATTCAAGTTTCAAAGGAGGTGGGGCTAGCTATGCTTTGCGTCTGCAGTACGTATCGCGTGTGTTATGTAATTTCACGTACAACCATAGAATAGATAGATAATGAAGACCTTTCTGCATGTACCAAATGCTAGAAGTCTATGGTCTTAGACTGGCCCATTATTTCGCACTTAAGGTTAAGAGAGAATTCTTAAATTCGGCGTCCAAAAAGTCTTACCCGCATTTATATGCCATGTCGACCAGACTAAAGTCACTCCAAAATGAGCATTTTGCTGATCATGACGAACCCAGGTGCTGAAATGAGAAGGTCTCGGAAAAGCGAGGTCCGGCGGTACAACAAGTCCGCAGTTCCCCAGCTCCGGTGGACACCGGAGCTCCACGATCATTTTGTCGAGGCCGTGGAGCGGCTTGGAGGAAAATACAGTAAGCTTCCGAACTGTGATCTTGTCTATATGAGAGGGACTCTCCAGGAGAGGACATCATACGCATGATCGAATTTTTGCTTTCGAGGACATAAACTGAAAAGATGCAATTTGGTTTCTTTTTGTGAGTGTGTCTGTGTGTGAGAGAGAGATCGATGTAGTGATTTTTTCTTTCTGTTTCTTTTTTTTTTTTGAGCAGACGCGACACCAAAGCGAATTCTGCAGATGATGAGCGTAGAAGGACTGAAGATTTCTCATGTCAAGAGTCACCTTCAGGTATAGATTTTCTGGTTTTCCCGTTCTTTAAAAGGTTGAAAAAAAGGTAACAGTGTCATAAAGAGCCACAAGATCAGGAAAGAAAAGCTTCATCAACTGCAAAATGATTACCGATATAAGAACTTTAGGGTTCTAGAGAATTAATCATTCTCTCAACTGGTGTCAGAAAGCATGTGAACGTGGTTCCCATGGATACTTTTCTCTCTCGCCCTGAGATTGTGGTGGAACTTTTTGCTTATTACTTTTCTGATCTTTTTAGGACGACAAACGAAAGATGCATCACTTTCGAGCAGAAAAAGAAACCCTAGGGAGAGCTCATCATATATTGCATCCGCTGTTTCATTCTACGTATGCCCTACATGCTTTCTGTATCCTTTTTCGTTTAGATGCAACACATATTCTGCTCACCACTTCCAAATTTGGCGACAGTTACAAATTGACCTCATAAAAAACAGATGGAAATCGACTGCGTGAGTGGATCAATTTCATTCTCTGCACTGAAAAGTAAAAATCAGAAATAAATTCAACCGTTTTCTAGTTAATCATGTATATATATACCACTGTTAACTACATGGATCATTCGTTAGAAGCCCTAAGTTCGCATATGCCTTGTCATCATCTCATACATTACTAGTGGATATAGCCAAGAGTTAGTACTGCTAGAGAGATAACTAATATTAATTGACAAGACTTAATGCACATAAGCTTTTGTCGCCATGTATTACCTAATGTACAAAGCCCTATTTTTGTTGTATTTGCATCACAAAAAGGCATGACTCATGGTCACCATTAAGGATACATATGTTCATGTAAGTTTTTGGGAGCCAATATCAATATTGTTTAGTATTCTAGCTACTATTATACGCCCCATTTGCAACAGATTATAGCCTCAGTGCCTCAAATTTCCTCTTGTACGCTCTTCGTATGGATGGAGCTATTCTTTGTGGACATCTTCTCTCCATCTGCGAGTAGTCTACTCACTAAATTAGTGAACTTTACAAGGTTGATGAAGCACGAAAAGAAGAGGAATTCTTACTTGGTCACAAAAAAAGTATTCACAACTGTTGACGTGTAGTTCATCGTATTGTTCAATATATTTTCTTATGGTGTTTAGTCTGCTTTTTTAAGCGTTGAGGTGGTGTTTAGACTAACTTTCGTGCTCTCACTATGTTAAAAGTATAGAACTAACTAAATAAAGCAATCACACATATAAAAGTATAGAAACAACTCAGGTATATTATACTATGTAAACTTAAGCTCAACGTAGGGTAATTCACTTCTTTACATCTGTGATATCCTTTCGGATATACTTAATTTGTTTGAATGATGTGACTGCGTTTCTGTTTTCCCTCTTTTATCTTACTAAGCTTGAATACTCTCTAACAAGTGATCTTTGATTGTCGAATTTCCGATATCATCTAACTCTATCACGTGTATTCATTTATATATCTTACTAAAATGTTGCGAAATACAGAAAGAGAATCATTGGTCATTATTCGTTATGAAGGCCATGCTTGAGAATTCCCTGCAAACCCAAGAGTTCTTTAATAATGCAGTATCAAAGTTCAAAGCTCTCCTAGTTGTCGATCAAGGTTGACGAAAGTTTTTATCAGCCGTGCCTTGAAAATTCTGAGCTCCCCCTGATTTATTCAGAACTACCAAACTGTGAGAATTCCTTGGGTGGACTCATCTTTAACATTGCTTAAACCATGGATGATTTGATGATAACATAGTATTCATTGTGAGCTTCACGTGTATTTTTGTATAAAAAAAGGTTTTGACAGCAAGTAGTAATACTGGGTGGCTACTTTGAGCTGCAGTGTGGATCCAAATCTTGTTAAATTAATTTGATCCAGTTTTATTTTATATGGATTAAAATCGTTGGTGAGTATATATGAGTGACTTATATGATCGGGTTTCATTTTATATAGATTGAAATCGGTTAGAGTATTTATATCCAATGACTCTCTCTCTCTCTCTGTCTCTTAATATATGTACTGAAAAATCAATGGGGATGCAGATGTACAGAAGTTCAAGGGATGGTAGCAAAGTGGCTGGTGCAGTCCTTTGGCCATGGGAAGGCTCTTATGTTCATAGAGGAAATGATCGAGAAAATGATGAGCCTCAAATCATTTGCACCAACAGGTCAGCCTTTTTCTCTTTATTTTAATTAGTACCATCATTTCCACTTAAGTCTCCAATTATGTCTTCCATTTCTTCCAAAATCAAATGCTAAGTGCATGTATGTGTCCATTGAGTGGAATTTGCTCCATGTGCTTAGTCTCTTTCATGGGTTACAAAGAATCTTTAATCTTTCTAAACATGGTCCTTCCCTCTTAGAAAGTGACACATGTTGCTTTTTAGGGGCGGAACCCTCCCTTTCCTTTTTTTTTTTTAAAAATTAACAGATAATTATGTCCATTGCCGTGCATCTACAAACCTTAATAAGAAAAGAATTTATGTCACTCGATCACATAGACTTGCGAAGGTATAATGTGGTTACAAGTATAGTTATATTTTAAGAGTAGTATTTTTTTTTATAGCTATGTGAAAAGCACACATGTTTGCTTACTAAAGTTTAGGACTAGACCGTGGAACAAAAAAAGAAAATAAAATAAAATAAAAAACAAATTAGAAAATTTAAAAAAAAATTAAAATGTGGTTCATGTTAGTGCCAGCTATGCCACGTCAGATGACTAGCGTCCACATTAGCGATTTTTGGCTAAAATTGGTTGGAAGGACTAAATTGGCAAATCGTCAAAAAATTTAAGACTAAATTAGCAATCTTCGATAGGTTTAGGACAAATTGACACATTGAAAAATTTAGTACTAAATTGGCAAATCATCAAAAAATTTAGAACTAAATTGACACAATTGAAATGTTGAGAATTGAATTGATCGCCGTACAATAAGTTTAGGATTTTTGGACAATTATCCGCCTATATATCTTTTCACATTTTAGTAACGTTTGACCCTAAGCCAACACTAGTGGGTAGGTAAAGAATACCTAGGGGCGTGAAACAACTCTCTCTAAAAATATCAGCACAACAATGTTGAGATTAAGAAATCACATGAATTAACAAAATAATCACGATTTTTTACAATAATTTTTTTGGATAAACATGGCAAAACCTACACATGCTCGCTAAAAAAGTCGAATACATAAATTAGTTTTATATTAAAGAATGTTAGAACATGAGAGCAACTCAATCAATACGATGATAGAATTAGGGTATACGTATACGGTGAAAGATAGCCTATATAACCAAGTTAACGTATGCAACTTAATAAAGAAAATCACGCTGATAGTATTGAAGATTTCGTGATTATTGAAATAATTAAGCTACATAGTACTTTATGATATATTAAAAAACTAGTTATACCAATACAAGTTGTGCATGACTATCATATACAGGATTGTTAATGCGAGTGTGAAACTTCTGCACCAAAGGAAGTATAGAGAAAATACAGGATTAAGATGTGAGTGGATGTCAAATTTTCAAGAATGAGTATGGTGACATGAAATGCATAGATCAGTGGGATCAACCATTGATTATTTTGATACAATTGAAGTTATATAAACAACAGTCTACTTCAAAAGCTTAATCCACTAGAGTGTGGTGGGAATATACTTATATCTTAACAAGTAATTTAATATTATCTATCTAACTCATAATGACATCAAATGTCTAATATCAATTGCTGCTGAGGATACTGAGTTTGTATTTAACTCGTCAATAACTTGGCTCAAGCAAGGCCATGTGAAATATTGTCTGAGTGTTTGCTCTACTCTCTGCAGGGTGGTGGATGCAGAATGCTATGAATGGCCTTTGCAGACAGAGAAAGTGGATGACAATGAATACGAGGTTTCAGCTAGTTTCCGTGTGTGTGTGCGTGTGTGTGTGTGTGTGTGTGTTGACAATCTTTCATTATTATGCAGAGGGCTAATCTTTCTCTGTTCTTGCTACGCAGGAGGCACAGACGTCAAGGGAGGAAGATAATGGTGAGGTAAGCGAGAATTGCGAGCTCTCGCTTTCGTTCAATTCCTCGGTGACGATGCAATGTGTAGCGGCAGAAGATAAAGAGCCGTCATGGCCATTGATGGTTGACAATCACATCTTCCAGTTTGGTTCCGACGGCGGTGATCATCCTCCCGAAACCAGTCACTTGAACTTGGACTTAAACATCTGAACAATTAAGGTTTCACCCCCGCTTACCAGCCTCAGCTAGTGTTAGAAGGATATACGCATTATATTGAGACCTTTAGCTCTCGTGTTAATAATCCTTTAGAGACATTGGCCTTCATATTGAGAGTGGTGGATTTATTAATTAGCCAATGTTCCATCCGTTCCAGTATTTTGTTCTGTATGTATGTGGACGCCCAGAGTTACCTCTATTTATTGATGGACAGAAGAAGTTTTATTTGCTCCATCTCGACATCGATTGTTCATTTCATTGCGTCTCCATAACGTGCTCCGATCTCGTCTTCGGACTGGTAAAAACAAAGTAGGAAGGTACTTTATTCAAGCCACTGGGACTGAACTTGAGAGTTCAGGAATTTAGGCCTGATCTCACCTTCAAGCTTGAATGGTTCATTGCCAAAAACTACAAGGGTTAATACCACCAAAAATCTCAAACCGATACACTCGTGACAAATTTATTCCAAACTATTTTTTTGACCATGAAAAATCTTAAACTGGTACACTTGTAATAATTTTATCCCGAATTATTTTTTTGACTACCAAAAGCCCCATATTAGCACATTTGTGACAATTTTACCGCTAACTAATTTTTTGACCACAAAAAATCCTAAACTGGTACACCTGTGACAAAATTTACCTTTGTTAGTTTTCTTTAAATTTTACTGTCAAATTGCAAAGTTTGATAACACGTGATAGTTGATGAGTATACCGGTTTGAGGTTTTATCCCTTTGCTTGTCACAAGTTTACCAATTTGTGATTTTTTGTAATATTTAATTCAATTTAACGGAATACTAACAAAAGGTAAATTTGTCATAAATGTATCAGTTTGAGATTTTTAGTAGTCAAAAAATTAGTTTGGGATAAAATTATCACGCATATACCAGTTTACAGTTTTTTGTAATCAATAAATTAATTCATGGTAAGATTATCACAAGTATACAAGTATTGGATTTTTGGTGGTCAAAAAAATAATTTAGCGTAAATTTATCACAGGTGTACCAGTTTAGGGTTTTTTGAGATCAAAAAATTAATTCTGGATAAAATTATTATATATGTACTAGTTTGGGGTTTTTCGTGGTATTATTTCGTTCTGCCTCTCGCGTCCCCAACAAACGTCTTCAGGTTGCTCTCATGTCTGCTTTCACGGCCCCCCGCCACATGGGTTTCACCGTCCGCCTCCTCCTCTTCATCCTCCTGCTCTTGCTTTCGGGGTGACAGAGAACGCCCGTCGGATTCCGCTGCTGCGGACGACCGACGGAGATGAGGACAAGGAGGAGGAAGGAGACTTGGCTTTCCATGCCAGGGACGGCAGCATGAGCACGTCTCCCTCTGCCCTGCCCGACAGATGGGATGTCCTGGGCCTTGGCCAAGCCATGGTTGGTTCCCACTCTGCTTCCCCCCCTTACTTTTGGCAACCCTGTTCGACTCCAAAATCGCAATCTTAAAACAGATGAGCCTGGATTGGGACTGAACCTGAATTCGGGATTACATATTCAGCAGGTGATCTCTTAACCTTGGCCAAAGCGACGTCTACACAGGTCCGTTTGGTTCAGCATTTGAAATGCGCATTTAGGCTCTAAAGATCCTTGGCAAAATGCGAATGGTGTTTGGCAATTTTTTTTTACTCACTTTGAGGAGAAGCAATTGTATTTGAAATGCTCTCTAATGGACTTTTGGCCAATGCAAGAATTGAGGTACTTTGTAAAGTTGCATTTTCAGAATGCAACTTGCACTGTTCATCACAACCGTTCATCTTTCCCATAGATAGGTCCGGCGGCCAGTGACCGACACCTGAGAGCTAGCCCGACCCTAGCGACCACCGCCTAGGGGTCGTGCGACTCGGCGACCGCCACCGGGGTCGCCGAATCTCGAGCGTCACCGAGGCCGCACAACCCTAGGCGACGGTGGCCGACGACCATATTTGACGTTTGACGTTGGCAATTGACTGACGACCAGATTTGGCCGATGGTTAAGCTCCACCAGAGCTTTTTTTTTTTTTTTAAATATTAGCAAAAATCCTTTAATCCAAGTTGATTTTAAAAAACACTTACCAAGCACTACTTGCATTTCAAAAAACTCCTTTTAGCCCAAAAATATTTGCATTTTTCCAAATGCATTCCCCCAAGTAGAACCAAAGGGGCCCACAATCTAATCAAAATGCAGAGTCGCAGTGCCATAATTTCCACAGGGTGGACAGTATTTGGGTAAACGCACGTAAGGTTCAAGCAGAAGAACTCACCAGTAATTGCATTGATCTCCAGCAACTTCATCTCCATTCAAATCCAAATAAATAAGCATTTTACACTATATACATCTAATTCAGAAGTGGAGCTTTGGATGCAACCGAATGATTAAACTTCAGACAACGGAGATGCTGTTACAAGCAAGTCCATTATCCGAATTTCTCCATCTAACCTAAAGGGTCCTGAACTTTTTTATCTTTCCCTCCCACTTTTTTACACGAGGGACAGCCAGATATGAGTTGATTTCTCTCCAATGGCAATTGCTAGACCTGCAGAATACATTATACACCTTTTACTGCCTCTTTGCTATAGTCTTCTTCAATCCCTTGATGATCTTTCCGAACCACAATAAGTTCATCACAGTTAGCGCCAATGGTGCACCAAACACCAAGAATTTCCCAAGTGCATGCATCTCGTTGACCTGCGCATAGATGGACCATCTAGACTGATAAATGGTTTGAGAATTTTAGTATGGATATAACAAATGGCAGTCCACAACCAAGACCGCCACTATAAATATAAGATACAGAGTTTTTGAAAAAGAAAAAGAAAGGAAATTAAAGCATGTTATCTGCCAAGACATTAATTTGCAAATGCAAAGTTCTTGCAACCAATAATTTTTCCCCGGAGAAGACCAACCTTAGTGATTATTTCTAATGAAACTAAACAGATAAAGACTATGAGAGGTTATTACCTGATCTAAGTGCAAGTAGACATGGTAAAACATGTAGACAAATAGGAGAATTCTGGCGACCTGCACAGATGTAATAAGAGTGTCATGGAAGGTCAAACAATTACAAGATGCATAAAAGTTACTATAGCAAACAGAATCACTTTAACAATTTAACAGAGCAGTAGCGTGAAGTTACCAGCCAAGATAAGAATATGACAACACCGTTGATAAGATATGCTTTAGACTTCTTCATTCCAACCGTGTCAAGGTACCTGACCCAAAAAAGTGAAAGCTATAATTTAAATGAAAAAAGGCCAGAAGCATTTATCAAATTCCCATTGTTTCAAATACCATCTCAAATTGATTCCAGGGGTTGTTGTCTCAGAGATGAGAACCATAAAGGTGTAGAGTTGTCCCTCACTGGTTAACATAGCATATGCCAATGATGCTATTGATAGGAGATGATGAATTACCTGTCACAGACAGTACCAATTTATCTATCAAATGCAATAAAGATAGTCAAAACCCAAGAATTTCTTCATACATGAGAAAATTGTACATGGAAGCTATGACAAGGAGTTATCAGACTCTCAATATAAAGCTGCATCCACCCAGAAGCGGAAAACGGTTGACACCAACTTGGGAGCATCACAATGATAAATGTAGAACAGTGAAAACACTCAGAAGTCTTATATGACTTCCACCTAAATTAAGAAGATAGTTTACTTACATACTCCATGCCACCTAGTGACGGATAAAACCAGAATATCATCCCAAGGTCGGTGAGAAAGTATCCAACAGAAACCTGCAAGTAAATACATAGTAAAGCCACACGGCAACAATTCAGATTACTGAATTAAAAGGCATTGCAATAAACCTTGCAGTAGTGGATATATTTCAAAATGGCTATGTCTTTAGTTTTCATTACTGTATTGACAATACAATGGAACTGCATAGCATTAACTCCAAAGTACATGCCAGTTGCCAAGTGAACCTATTATCAGCCATATGAGCATCATTTCTTCTTCCCTACGGATTAATCCTATTGAATTAACGCTTTCCACAGTGCAGCAAAACAAGATAGAGATGCACTGTGCTAAAGAGAGAAGCCTACGAAACAGAATACCCATAAAAATGGGGAAAGAGAAAAAAGAAAGTAATCAACTTAAAAGGCTACTGACAAGCTTCCCTTTCTACAGCGTAAAATAGTAAGGTATAGTTACAGACACAACAATTTTTATGGTCAAACCAAAAGCAAACCATACATTAAGAGACTAACCACAACCAAAGTAAAACTACAGAAGAAAAATGCTAAGATATTTAAGGTTAACACTAAGGATCAAAGATTGGATGCAGTCAACTTGAATTCAATTATTTCTTCACAAGCTTTTAGTCACTGTAAATTCTAAAGCTCCAAATTTCATCCAAAGGTTTTTCACTTTATATAAAAGAAAACCTAAACCAGTTACATAGTCTCCATATTTTGAGCACTGCCTCGTATTCTACATCCCAAGTGCCCTAAGCTCATCAAAACCTGGGAAACTAACAAAAGAAGAGAGTACACTTTTAGGCATCCAACAGTCTGTAAGTTAACTTCAGCAAAAAAAGAATCTGTAACTTGATGTTGATACCCTAAAACTTTGAAGGCGCAGGCACCCTAAAACTTTGAAGGCGTAGGCTACCAGTAGGCATCCAAAATACGTCGCCGTTTATACTTGCCACACAGAAATACTCCCCAATCCTTTTGCATCAGCTACCAACATGACTCACTGAGGTTTTTTCCCCGCCAGGTAAGAAGTAGAAGGTATGGGGGCGGAAAAATGGGAGTGGAACCCGAGACTTTCCTTGATTCTTTATAAGGGTAGACTATCACTTGGTCAAACATCTGTTTCATCTATCAATACTGGTATCAAAGAGGAGACTGCAGCATCACTCACACATACTTAAGCTACACAAGAAAAGTTGCAGCCAAAAATTAACTCAAACAGCAAAAACGTTTGAAGAGGTAAAACACTGAAGGCATCCTCACCCCTAATATGGAGGTGGACAGTGAAGAACTTCGAAACGTAATGAGGTCATTGAGTTGGTAATCAGCATACATATCTGACCAGAATACCAAATATAGTGACAGAACAGTGATGAAAATCGCATGAACAGTTGATATGGCCCTGCAAAAGTTACACGTGTGAGAAACTCCGTGTTATGAAATATAAAAGAAAAGGCTGACAGAAGAAAATTATTCAATCACCGATTATTCCACTCAACGCGCTTTATGTAAGAAAGGCTTGGATAGCTCTTGAAATTCAGCGCGCTAATCAACTGGGTGAGGTCATAGACCTGATTTGAACAATCAAAACAGAACCATATTAAAAAAAGAACAAAAGATAAATAATCAAAACGAAATTTGCCAACTTTGACAATTCCTTGCCTTGGGGCAAAAACACCAGCATGATAATAATTATAAAGCAGGAAGCAACATGATGGGACTAGTACGACATGTCCCCGCATGGCAATACTAGTAAAGGAAATTGTGAACCTACCATTTTGCAAGCAAGAATCCCACCAACAACAGATGTGTAAGGAACGAAAGGATCTGCAAGCATATACTCCTTCAGCAGATGTTCAGCCTGATTTTGATAATAACTAACTGCCATTGCTCTGCTTTTTCTGTCCAGAAATGTGTCAAATTCTGTGCCGATCAGACTATCTTTGCTGTTTTATTCTTCTATCCTCTTTCTCTATGGTTCTCTGGAAAAAAAAAAGGAGGATGAGTGACAAAGAAGAAACAGCAATCAGAAGTCACTTAGATAAGTCTAACTGAAATGGTGCAAATTCTAACTCCAGCACCACTTGATCTGTCAATTGCCAGAAAAATTGATTATTGGAATCTCATGTCCAGAGGACAACAATGAACATCACAAATATCACACAGATTGGAACCAATATGGTCAACTAAGAAGAAAAGTATACACTGAACGATTTCTTCACAACATAATTCAGGCATCATATGCTAGCCTTGTTTCCATCTAAAGTATCTTCATTCCTTGAAACAGCAACAGCAATTTAAAGACACAGAATTATTGACAATTGAAATTAGGATTCCACCGCCAGTGTAAGAAAGTTTTTAAATATTCATCTTTGGAAGATAGTCATGTGTAGTTGGAGATAAAGAAATAGCTAAAATTCTTCCATACGTAAATCATCTAACGATGAATATATAACTCAGTTTTTACACTGGCAATGGACCTAATAAAAATCCATAAAATATTGATGAAATGCTTCCACACATTGCAAAAGAAGCTGAGAAAGTGCTACCATCAGAGATTTGCAAAAATTATGGACAAACCAGATTAGTTGAGTTTCTTTTTTCATGATAGTCCGCAAGTATTTGTATTGCTGGTAAATTCTTGAAACTCAGAGAAATAATAAGAGCATTATATACTAAAGCCCAACTCTGGGCATTAGGAGTACTTCCAATTGACTACTAACAAACCGCAAAATGACAGGGAAAACATGATGACAATTGACAAGGTTGCTTCCTGTCAAAAGATAAGAAAAATCAACCACGAAAGTATAATGCTTGAATCTTACCAAAAAAAAAAAGTATAATGCTTGAAGTAACCTGTCTGAACTACTCATCAATTACAGCCAGAAAAAAACAGTTCTCGTCTCAGTCTGCAGTAAGATGCTTCTAAAACTAATAAATGGATGCATCCCTGTTCCCAAGAGACTCAATTACAGTCAATTACAGAAAGAGAAGCAAACTCGGACCAACACTTCAAGCTTTGAACACCCCCGACCGCACACCACCTCTCCCCACCTCCCCCCCCAAAATAAATAGCAGGCAAAAACAGTCCAGCTTTGAAAAGCACAAAACTTGACATCTTAAAGCAATAAGTAAACATAGTTGAATACTCGCATGGTTCAATACTCTGAAAATAAGCAACAGCAAGCACACCACATTGCTCCTTCAAAAGCCAATAACCCATACCGCGCACCTCGGAACCTTGCATGTATGTCTACCGTCACGACTATCGACTCGTTACAAAGCAAACCCAATGTCCCTACGGCCATCACAGAGGAGCGAATCAATACGGCCAACGGCACACACAGCACAAGACCCCCATCCGAATGCCAAAACAAAACAGCCCCACGCACACACGAATAAAAGCTTCTCCGGGTTCCAGCCGCCCCCCGGAACGCGAAAAATTCGAAACCACAACGAGCAAGACACTGCCCACCACCATGACAGGCAAAGGAGGAGACACCAGAGCGATCACGGAGACCATCAAGCACGGCCCTTTCCCGCGACCCATCGCGCCAGGGACAGAAACGAACCTCGAAAGCACGACGGCGACCCCGTAACGGACGAACCACAACAACCAACGTGCGCGCGCCCGCGCGCGAGGAGGAGGAAAAGAGACCCCTTCGGCGATCGAGTTCTCACCGGCAATCGGAGAAGCTCCGACGGAGGGCGATCGTCGTCGTCGTCGTCGTCGTCGTCGGCGAGCGAGCGAGGGAGAAGATTCTGGGTGAGGGAGACAGCGAGGTTTCGAAGGGAGTGTGCACGCAACCCACCACCACCACCGCCACCACCATGAATGAACAAGATGCCTGCCCTTCCTTTTCCCTTCTATTTACGTTGTCCTTCCAGAAGAAGCAAAACCACCTGAAAATTCACATGGAATTCCACTGAAATTTTATAAATAAGCAGGAAAAAAAGAAGAAGAAAAAAAACAGAAAAAGGGATAAACCCTGAATTTTTTTAATAGTAATAGTAAGGACCGCAGGATCGGGGAGGTGACGTGGCGGTCAAACGCGTCGCCTCAATGTCAGACTGGCCAATCAGACGCCGACATTGGACGGCACCCGACCCCACCTCTAATGATCCCTATGCTTTGGCTCGTCGGCGATATAAACTCAAAATTTTTAATTTGTTCAATATAATCTTTAAATCTTTTAATAAATATTCAAATTAATCTCTAAATTATATAATGTTCAATGATGTTTTTTGATTGATTCAAATTTATGGATAATATTGAGCATTTTCATATACTTCATGGACTAAATTAAATATTTACCAAAATTTTAGGGATCACATCAAATAAATTGAAAGTTTAGAGACCACATTAAATATTGAGTTACAGTTCGGTGACCACATTAAATATATCAAAAGTTCATATACCAAATTACAAAATGGGTCAAAATTTAAAGACCATTTGTGTCATTTTCCATACACAAGGCATAACCTAACGTCACAAATGCGCCCAATGCCCTATTCCCTAGATATCATATATCCGACGATACACTTTATATGTAATTGTCCTTTTGTCCCCGTGTTTTTTTTAATTATATTCTCGAATTATATTTAGTGGGTGAACATAAGTTTTACTTAAATCTCGTAACAATGGGGAGAGAGCTCACGAAACGATGCAAAAATATAATTTCTGATTAACTAATATTTGAAAGGGTTTCGTTTGCGGCGATTTATATAATCTCTTGACTAGTTCGTAAAGGTTGCTTTGTTCAAAGACTTTCTTCCGTCGATTTATATAATCTCTTGACTAGTTCGTAAAGGTTGCTTTGTTCAAAGACTTTCTTCCGTGTTAAGTATTTGTTTGCCGTCGGAAGATTGGGAAAGTCATTGATTAGGTTGTTAGGAAGTCAAGAGACCAGACGGGACTGTCATACGACATTAGAATTGATTGGATCAAACAATGTTCAACAATGTAGATTGCCTTTTAAAAGCAGTTAAAGGACCATAATTTTGTTGTGTTTTCTTGTGTATAATACAAGATACTTCAGCTTGCACTAAACGTAATGGACGTCACATTCTTCTAACAAAGATTCAACTTACCTTACAAAGGATATGTCTTCCCCGTCTTCCCCAACAATTCGCAGGAATTGACAGCCGGAATCAATTTAAAACAATTGCGTGACCAAAATTTTGTTCGATGTTGGTTCTTATTATAAGATATAAAATATTGCAAAAAGAAAGAACAAAAATGCAGTCACTAGTTCCAACCATCAGTTTGCCTATGTAGCTTCGAGTCTTTGACTTTTAAAAAATATAAAAAAAAACATTCACCAAAAGCGCTTAGAAGTTGTACAATAATACACCTTGTGTCGTATCATGGTGACATGTGAATTTGCTATGCATTAATCCACTCCATACATCTCCACAAACATTAATTTTACCTTTCAAGACAGCGACGTTAGAGATTATCCGCGAGACACCGATAACAAAATCTAGCTAGATGGATTTGCTGGTACTCCTTTAATCATAATGTGATCGGGCATATATAAGCACGTGCGAGATCACGGGCCTTAAAAGAAAAAACACATAAAGAAGCATATGCAAGCCATCTAACAGACTAACACCACTAATTAGAGTAAATCTACTAAGAGGACCCGGTAGTCTTTTTGCATGAATAGGACCTCTTTGTATCAAATTGAAGTTATTTGCCTATTTTAAGATGGCCTTACTAATTATAATCAGATTTATACTTACTGGATATATTTGGTCGGCAAACTGTGTTCATTAGGTGGTTTGGTGGGCTAACCAGAAACGAAGGACTCTACCTCTTTCTGTATGCGAAAAAGTCGAGAGATATTTCAGTGCATTTCGACAGTTTCCTGCGAGATACGTAGCTAATTCATGTTTTCAACATGCGGTGTAGCAACAGCAACGTTGGTAAAAAGCTTTATAAATCATTGATCGCGTGAGACCTGCATGATCAATGACTACATAGACTGGGCTAGGTCCGGTCACGTCTCATCCGTTCATCCGGCGGACGCTGCTAAAATGAAGGGTTCCATTCAATGCGAAATCCCAAAGTACTGACAACACACTGCTTGAAAAAGGAGGTGGGAATCAATATGCAACAGTTTTCTTCCTCAGAAAAATACCAGCATCGTGTATGGAATCACCAGGTTCATGATCAAAGTTCCATATGATTCATGTACACCTCGACCTGAAAGTATTTATTAGTACAGAACATCCAACGAATTCTTATTACAAGTAACAACACATCTGAAATGCCAATCCATGGAGGACATGGACTACATCCCTTTCTGATGTAATTTGGTTCATATGAGGACAATGGCTACAATCACTATTTCTCTTCTCCAGTCATTGACATTTCCGACATAATTTACAGGGCAAGCACTGTATTGCGAGGTATGTTTGGAGTTATCGCGTTTCCACACAGGCAAAGACTATCGCTCTCCCAAATGAATGCTCTCTCTCCACTCAAATTCTTGCAAATTCCGAGGATGTACCAGCAAGAGAAGTTCACTTTTTCTTGTTCCTCTGTCTCGGAGAACATGAGGATGACGAAGCGGGGAACCGACCGGATCTCTTGTTCTCGGCCATGTCCTTGCAAACGGCCTTCTGGACCTCATCCTTCAGCTCCATGAAACGCATCTTTTTACTTCTCTTCTCTTCAGCTGTGCCTTTTTCAAGGAAGAAATCATCGGGAACCTCATCCAGAAAGTTGTCGAGAACTTCAGAGCAATGAGGGAAATAGCGACGACCCATTTCCACTGCAATCAACGAAATTTCAATGAGCAGTCGATGTTATAATGACTAACTACCTTATTTTAGTTATAGGAATCAGCAGACTAGAATTTCCAGATTGTCCCAAGGCTTCTAGTCCAGTCCACACCTACATCATCCCGCTGAACACTAACATAATCCTTCAAAGTTTAGATTTCTCAGGTAAAAAGCCTGGTGCAGAAGCTTTTAGTGCTTTTTATGGTCCTTATTGCGAAGCAAAACAGTTGTCTATTAGCATTAGCGACAGCTTACAAACTAAGAGCCACAGGCCAGAGAAATCCAGAGAAATGCTTTGGGCTGGTTCTGTTCATAAGACGTGGATATTCACATCTGTGTGAGCATATACACTGAATTCCAAATCATTTGCGTACATCATCCAGGGATTAGTAAGAAACCGATCCACAAAAAATGAACTTGAACACAGACATCTTGATACGCCTAAAATGTCAGAATTTTATTGTCAGCAATGGTGGCTTTTTAATATAATATCTGATTATGCAGTGGTAGTTGTGCAATAACATGTCAACCTAGGGACCGGTGAGTGAGCCTTTACATTGAGATGAAAAGTACAGCAGCGTTCGCAAGGCCAAATTCAAGCCATTTAGTGTCAATACATGATAAATTGGCGGATAGCCCTTAGCCTTGCTAGAAAAATGATAATCCAAGAAAAAAGATTGGCTGATATTTGAAGTACTATTGTCAAGGATCTACGATCGAAAGCATTCTCATTTGGATTACACCGCTCGTAGAGGCAGGGGAAATGGGAAGGGCCATACTTCCAGTAGAGAGACGATAAAAAAAGTTTGGTACCCGAGTAATTGAATTGAGTTTTGAAAGCTATTCGCCAAATTATCAGCAACAGCCTCATTAGTCCACTAAGACCACTCAAGTGTTGCTCTAGATCATGTCATTTAGGAAACAAAGATAGTGGACATCTTTTTAGGCTCCATATTACTCAACAATTTCATGCGTTTGTGTGAGCTTAGAACATAAAAGGTCACAAATCGACAAACCAGTTCGTACCTGTTTTACGCAGTGCTTGAAGCTTCAATTGGAGTCCGTTAGCATGGAAAGCAGGGGCTTCATTCAAATCAACCTCCTTGAAATTCCCGTGTAAGCTTTTTGATGCTAAACCTTTATACAATGAGGTCCACTCTGCATCTGCAATCTCCATAGCTAGCTTGGCTTCAGCAGGAAAAAACGTCCCCGCAAATTGCACTGCCACAATAAAACCATGAAGTGATTAAAACAAGGTAGATAGAACATCCAGTATTCTCTCAGATAACCAAATCTATATTTGCAACCCGACGACATGGGTGCCAGGGCAATGATTCACAACCGGAAGACTGCACTGAAAGTTCCACAGTGTCCATGGAGTTAGTGTTGGGCCACACACGCAAACTCAAAGAGATTTATTCTGAGTCATCTTGGAAGATAAGAGTAGCTTTTCTCTGACGAATTTGTTAAGGTATCATGCCGCTGCTATTGATAGAAAACAGGAAAACACTTATTAGGATCACAAGAAGTGAGTGGCATAGAGAAGCACATAATCCCCTCAATAAGATGCTTCCATTAAGTTGATGGCAACGACATTGAACCTAGTTTGGGTACACATTATTTTTTCATGAAGTTAGTGGGTGCAATTTATGCACCTAATATTTACCAGCATAAGGTGAGGTTCCTCAAAATCCAAAAAGGAAAGCAAAACGTGCCAAAGAAATAAAGACCAACTCGAGAAAAAATAGTAAAAAATTCTGCACTCAAGTTTTACCTCTGCTAACCAGGTACTCAAGCCTCATAAGGTCATCATGTGTTGGATCTGTTGAAACTGACTTGTAATTAGACATGTACCCAGCCTCTGAAATACGTTGCATCTCCCTTTCAAGGACATCAATGCATATTCGGTCTTTGTTAGATTCCTGCCCCTGTTTTGTCTCCTGGTTATAATCCTTGGGCCTCGTCGATCTCCGACAAATTGTAACAGCTGTTTGACCATCTGGCGTGCTTTCCATTGCACAGGCACCCTTATTCAGCAGAGGTATTAAAATATTCGGCGCCTTTCGCCTCGCAGCCACATGAAGTACTGTGTATCCTCGAGAATCCTTAAGATTAAGATTGGCAAGTCCTAGACCAAGCACCTCCTTGAAAACCTTGGGATCACAGTAAGCAGTGGCATAGTGAAGAGCAAAAGCATCATTTAGAGTGACTTTCGATTCACTTAGGAGTCGCCTGACCAATTCAACGTCATCAGAGTCCAAAGCTCTGTGGATCTGCTTGATTCTCTTTTCCAGCAAGGGATCCACTTCAGTTACCATTGGTTTAGCAGCCTCACCAAATTCGTTACGTTGTACTTTTATTTTAGTGTACATCTCGAGAGGAAGCATTTTTTCTAACACAATACTGTCCATATCAGATCTTGCAACTTTTTCGATGCAGAATAAGAGAAGATTGTTCAACTGGAAGTCGAAAGCAACCACCAGTATGGGGATGACATCTTCCGCCGCGGCCTTCTCGACAAAGTAGAAAAGACGACGCTGCAAGAATATGGGTCGACCAAGCTTGGTTAGATCTGCTAACAAACGACTGGCTGACATAGTTTCAAAAATGAATATATTCTCTGAATCCTGAATCAGTGTATTCAGCATTTGGCCTTACTTTCCTATTCTAGCCAGTCACTTGAAACTGGAGGTTTAACATATAGTTTTCAGCGTAGCTTTTGTGAATAAAACTCACTGTCACAGAACGTTCCTTATGTCAGTTCCCCAACTAATTTGTCCTGATGTACATCCAACGATATAGCCATATACCCAAGATCATCTTATTAATTTGCAATTCGTCCCTACACAAATTACCAGAAGATCTAGACATGAAATTAGCTTTCGTATAGAAGCTACTGAAGAGCGGCCTGCGCACAGATCGGTAAGACATGCTCGCAACAGTAATTAATCCAGGCAGCAAAAGATAAAAATCATTCCAGACGCCAGAAATACCTGAATAAGCATCACAAACTCTGTTATCTGAAAGGTGGCCGAGGCATACATCAACTCCACCGCATAATTAATAGCAGGGAGGCACGCGTCATGCTCGCAACGGCTGTCCATGCATGTCGACACCTCCACTGGAAATCCCTTGAGCCTTCCCGTGTACATGTAACTCAACAAAAGATTAAAAGCCTCATACCCAACATGACCATTGCTTACCAACTCCGACATTAGATACCTCGGTTTTCCTTCCCTCGCATTATCGCCGTTTCCCTCCTTGAAAAGCTCGTGAAAAAACCGACTCCGAGCTGCCAACAAGCACCTGTGGGCTCCCACAGAGATGCCCTCGACCACTATTTCCACGTCACTGTAGTTGTAATTGTCATCAACCAGTAGCTTGTCGAGACTATCGGCGAGCTTGCTCAAGCTCAGAAGATCAGGGTTATAGCCCGACTCTAGATTGATGGGCGGAGCCAACGCGTCATGATCGGTAGACCCGTTCGACAAATAAGACGAGGACGAAGATAGTTCATTCCCATTTTCCATTTCTTCAAAAACCAGCCGTCGCTAATCACTCCTTCCAACAGTCTCAACACATCCAGATCCCGAGATTTCTACCCACGAACGCCAAAAGGGTATCCGTAAAAGAACCTCTCGGAGACGCTAAGCAAACCGAGACGGCAATTTCATTTGCCCAAATTCTCCAGCGATCACGGACATCAGAAGCATCGGCGACGGACCCTTTGTCCCAACGAATCTCCTCAACGACTTAAAAACGGTTATCCGCTCATCACAAAAGAGAAAGGCCGAGCAGCGACAAGAACAGGGGAGCTCGAATCACCTACTGAAGCAAGCAACTCCACACGCTCGGCGCGCGACAGAGGTGGAGCCAAGAAACCTCCACGAAACCCCGGCGCTTCGAAACGGGAAGATCGTCCGGACCAAGGATCGGACGGAGAAACGGGAGGAAACCCAGAAACCCCGAGACGGCCGGGATTGCCGGGCACGAGCGCGTTGCTGAGGAGAGATGGGGAGACGCGAGCGCTCAAGTGGAGTGTGTGAAGAGGGAAAAAGCCAGAGAGAGAGAGAGAGGGAGATGGGAGTGGTGGTGGCGTTGGTGATTGGGGAATCAGAAGAAAGTCAAAAGA
This sequence comes from Syzygium syzygioides, assembly GCA_031216285.1. Lineage (NCBI taxonomy): Eukaryota > Viridiplantae > Streptophyta > Magnoliopsida > Myrtales > Myrtaceae > Syzygium > Syzygium syzygioides. Next base: position 21,908,857 of record CM062242.1, read on the forward strand.
AGAAGAAGGGAGGAAGAAGGGGGCATCATTCCTCTCTTTTCAGCTCTGGCGCAAACGCGCTCGACTCAAGGAGAAGAAGGAGCGAGAGAGAGAAGGAGAAGAAGAAAGAAGAAACCGACTTCGCCATCTCTACCTCGTCAAACAGGAGCAACGACCAATCAATCAGCACCAACTCCGCCCCGCTTCCCCTTTCCCTTTCTTTCACGCAACGAATTGAGGGGACACGAAAAAGGTTCGCCGTTTCGTATGAGACAAACACAATCTGGTCTGGATAATATTTTGGCACGTTGCGCAACTAAGTTCCTGAATTTTTAATTTATTTAATATAATATTTAAATTTAAATTTTATATTTAATGTGATTTTTAAATTTTTAATTTGTTCAATATAATCTCTAAATTTTATCTTAATATTCAATGTAACTCCTGAACTTTTAATACATGTTTAATTTTAGTTCATAAATTAATTTATGACCTATATTAAATATTTTCATATAACATTCAGAGAGTAAATTAAACATATATCAATAGTCTATAGACGACATTGAAGAAATTAAAAGTTGATGAATTTCATTACATATTAAACCAAAATATAGAGACTGTCCGTGTCATTATCCCAAAATAATATTATCCATAGACGGAAAAAAAAACACCCTTTTGCAAATTATATGCCATGACGGTGGCAAATTAAGAAGATGAAATTTGCAGAACTTAGAAAAGGCAAATTTCATTTGAGATGTATATCGTAGATGGGTCGTTAATTTGATTGGTTATCTCGCGTCAATTTCAAGATATATATGTGTATGTACTTAAAGTCTTTCGATCGAAGTGGCAACAGAAAAAAAAAAAATTGGCGCAAAGCGAAATCGACTGGTCTTTACATTTACAAAAGCCAACAGCCATTTCGCATTTTACAATGGTTTCTGTCTTCTTAAGACCCACCCATCCCCCGGATGATCGGTGCCGTTGAAACTCTCGTCCAGATCCGGCGGACGCGCACGATCCGTGTCTCGTCGGAGGAGGAACAGGGCCACAACAACGCGCGCGCTTCACTCTTCACGCGCGGCGCTCCCGCCCCACCGCCCCTCGCGGACGTCGGCGACGAACTCCGCCGCCACCGCCACCGCCGCCGCCTCCTCGCCCTGCCCTCCCCTCGTCGTGTCCACCACCAGCCTCGGGACGCCGCCGAGGTCGTACTCCGAGCACCCGCCGTACGCCTCCAGGAGCCTCTCCATGTCCCGCCACGTGGCCGGCTTGTGCCAGCTCCCCCCGTCGCCGCGCCGCGCCTCCAGCCGCCGCCGCCACTCGGCCTCGTCCCCCGGCCTGCACTCGACGACCGCGACCCGGGCCCCGTGGGGCGACGCCAGCCGGACCAGGCGGTCCAGGTGGGCCCGGCGGGAGAGGGGCGAGTCGACGACGACGGAGAGGCCGCCGGCGAGCTGGGTGGCGGCGACTGCGAAGACCACGTCGTAGGCGAGGTCGTTGAGGAGGCCGGGCGGTGTCTGGTGCCGCTGCTGGAGGGCGAGAGTGCAGTCGCGGACGTCGTCCTTGTCGAGGAGGGGGATCTTGAGGGCGGCGGACAGGGCGCGGGCGAGGGTGGACTTGCCGGTGCCCGGGTGCCCCTTCATGGCTACGACGATCGGCGTGCTGGGTCTGTGATTTTCTTGTTCCTCCGCCATCTTTCTTTGCTGAACCTCGATGGTGGCGTTTGTGAAGAGGAAGTTCAGTGAAGTAAATATGATCTTCACGATGGATTTGGATAAGTACGAGGAGGAGGAGGGGTTCGCAGGTCAGTGTCAGAGTGATGTGGCTCGTTGAAGGACAGAGTCAAAAAACAGGGAGCAGGAAATATTATTCCACAGAAGATATAGCTATTTTCATTTTGCCAAGGAAAAAGAATATCCATCTCGCTTACAAGAAGACGCCTCTCGCACTTCTGGGTTCGACTTCCACTTTGAGAGCGAGGGAGGGTCCATGACTTTCCATGTCGTCCAGGACATTACAGCTGAAGTAACAGTAGTAAGGGAATGCAGACATTGCATCTTGTGGTGGGGGGGCTTAAGGCTTAAGGTTATTTAGGGCCGGATTTACACCAAAAACACGTGAACACCTATACATGAAAACGTTACTTCGACTCTTTGTTTATTGGGCTTGTCCCCGGTGCTTGCCGCGCTTGTGGAGGGAACAGGGTCGGATCTAGTGTCCTTTGGAAGGCAAGGGCACGAATCGGCGGTACTCTGCGAGGGCCCAGGTGGGGAAGATGTTCCGGTAGGCCGAGTAGTGCAGCATGCAGTTCCTCATGAAGACACCCATGAGCTCCTGTCAATGTAGAAGAAGCGTGTCAGCAGTTGAACTTGAGAAAGCAGCCCCGAGGCATGAATGTCGCTGGTCTTTCCGTTCATAGTTTCTCCGTTTGTACAGTTTTAATTTAAGGAAAGGAGACGTACCTGTTGAGGGAAATCGCCATCATCTAGTTGAGCGTTGATCAGGATCTTCGCGCCCCGGTGAATAGGTGTGGGATCTCTCTCAACCTAATCAAAGCGTGGCCACATATGTCAATTTTCTTCTGGAGAACCGCAAAAAGTTTTATGACATTTCGGTAACGGTTGATCAACTGACCTGTCCAGCATGGATCAAACCCATCATGGCCAGTGACGTATGTATCAAGTTTGTGTGACCAAGAGGCTTGTAAGACTGTCGCAAAGAACAAAATGATCCAGTTAGTCAAGGAGAAGTGATGGAACAAACTGTCCGAACACTGGGAAGAGGAGAGAGAAACAGAAACACATTACTAATGTAAAGAGGAAACTGATTGAAAACCACCTTTGTGGGGCATGAAAGGTAGCTCTCTCCCCAACCGCCATCTTCAAGCTGAGTGTTAAGCAGAAATTCAACCCCTCTGCGCACAGCTTCACAGTTTTCGTAAGTCTTGCCGACAGCCTCCAGGGCAACTAGCGCAAACCAAGTGCCATAGATGAAGCAAATGCCCCAATTGCCATACCTGCATAGGGGTTTGATTCAGTTTATCCCCGTTGGACCATTTCTAACCATGAACTGGTAAAAATTTCCCACATCTAATGATCTAGAGATAACACATACCACGAACCATCGGGCTTTTGAATATCTTGAATGAACTGAGTAGCATTCACAATGAACTTGTCGATCTCCTTCTTCCTGTGCCCAGGGTGTAACTTCCTAAACAGAAGTAATGCCTGGATTGAAGATGAAGTACACTCCACGTACCTGTATCAAATTTAATTCATCATCAGAAAAAGTTTCGAAGCCAGAGACAATCTACAGAATATAGAGGTCTATATTTTACTTACTCGTATTCAATAACGAGGTCCTCAAGAAACTCCACCGGGTTAAGCCACTGAAGAAGAAACGAGTAGAAGATGGATTACTGTCTGATAGCTAGGGAACTCCAAAGAAATTTGAAAAGAAAATTTAAGAAAGTCGACCAAATACCTCTAGCCATGATCCAGCTCCTGATGGCTCCCAGGCTGACAGACCACCATTCTTGCTCTGTACGATTTGTTGATGCTTATTAGCGACACTTACACATGTCCAATGTCCTCAGACAGAGGGCAATGGAGGATGAAGCAGAATTTTCTAATTTTCACCCGTGCTCCTCCCCCTTCTTAATAATAGATCAGTTGTCTATTGTAATGTAACTCATTGATTACCTGTAAAGAGAGGATAACATTGACAGCATCATACAGCTTCTCAGGTTCCATCTTTTGTCCAACAATTTCCGGCGGCATCATAGCGAAAAGTAGGCAACACTGGAATGAAAGAGAACTTGGTTAGGAATAGCCAATTGGATGAAGTCCCGTATTCAACCTGCTGAACACTGAAGAAAAAAATGCTCACCTTCAAACTTTCTGCCGTGCAATCCGAAACTTGCCATCCATGATCTTTGTCCGAGAAAGCCCATGCTCCTTTGGAAATGTGACGGTACATTTTCTTTAAGTCGCCAGAGGGGTTTCGATCAATCTTGTCGAATTACAGACAAAAACTTTCAGTTAAATTTATGAGGAACAAGAGAAGGTGAGTAAACTCCTCAACTGGATTGAAGAAATAGCTCAAGCACTAACACACACCTGAGATTCCTTCAGAAATTCGTGTCCTTTCTTAAGGACGGGGCCAAATTCATCGATGAGATCGCTAGCAAGCACCGCTTGAAGGCTGAGACCACAATCCCACACTTGACTTCCAAAGCTCTGCAACAATTGGAAAGTGTTAAAATTCTCGACAATTTGAGTGGCTCTTTTATGTTAAGAAGCCAAAAGGCTAAAGATTTGCTTTTTTAAGGACTCGTTTTCGGTAGCTATAAAGACAAACCTGCATCTTAATTCCATCCTCTCCAACCCAGACATAATCTGCGACTCTGGATAGATGCTTCTTAAAAGCTTCCCCATGTGGATCCTCGACCCAACAAGCAAGCATCATCAATGGCTGTTCAATTCAATTGGATAGCAGAGCATTAGAAACACCATATGTGTCGTTGCGCATTAACTTATCAGAACCATTCAACTGTTTTATTCTTGGTACTGGCATTACCTTTTCCACGCAACCGATGGTAATGTATCTGCTGTTCTCATCCTCATAATGAATGTGCTCCATTGTTTTCCGAATGGCAATATCCCTAATCTTTTTGAATGGCCATCGGTTGAGAAGAGGCTCGGTGCCAAAGTAGAGAGTGTCCCACATGAGGGTCTGCAATCTCGTGTGAGGATAGTGTGCATCTTCCTGAAACAACCGTCAAGAATCCTTTCAGAACCCACGCGACTACATCACAATATGATCATTTAACAAAAAAGTGACCCGTCGAACTTACCGGTGCGCATAAGTGGCGGACTCTCCACCACGAGATTTGATCATAAGGTTCGTTGTAGATTTCTTCTCTGATTTGCTTGATGAGAGGGGTGATGGGACCGACAAACTTTCTCCCGTACAGATACGACATGGGCATGTAAGTCAGACGGCAGTAGCAGAACATTTGTGCTGCAATAGAGGTTCCGGCGCAAACAAATGTCAGAACAAGCAAGCCTTGATAGAGATTACACGACAAGCCAATTCGGCATCAAACAGAGGAAACAGAATCCTCTGGTCAGAGGTAGAGTACAAGAAAGCTCATTCGGGCATTAAGCCGAGCAAGTTGCTTACCTGGACTCATGAATGAAGGGAAGTCCCAAAACTCTGGGGGCATCGGGTGGGATCCAGCCCATTCATAACAACCAATTATCTACAAGAAAGATAACCAGAGTCCAACCGTTAATATAAAGAGCAATGCAGTTATGCATTTCGTGCGAACGGAACGAAATTGCTAACGATCTAATCGTGATCGAGCATTTGAAAGTACCGCGAGCCAAGTTTTGCCCCAGGAGGCGGTTTTGATGGCACCGCCGTGGTCGAGGATCCACTTCCTCCCTCTCTCGCAGGCATTGTCGAGTCCTCCATCGGGCCCTTCGCCGAGAAGGCGCATGCAGACGTAGTTGAGGACCGTCCCGATCATCGTACTGTGGCCTTCAATGTGGAGTCCCCAGCCACCATCTTCGTTCTGCGACACACGCACACGCACACGCACACAACCATTTTCAGCAAAACCGGCTTAACGTAGTCACACAGTCACAGCCCACATCTAACAGCTTCAACCTCGTATCGGTCTAAGGACGTCGCGACGTTACCTGATGGTAGTAAATGTAGCGGAGGATCTCCCGGCGGTGCTCGGCATGGAAGACGGTGTTCAGATGTCCGGTCACGTACAGACTCATGACCTGCAAAATCGCGAACCGCAGCTCCGATCATCACAACGTGCGATCAAAAAACGAAAGAAGAAGTACACAAAAAAAAAAAAGCTACGACGTCGCCGGCTCGAATCGGTCCGGTCTGAGAAATTCGATCCGGTCGACGGGGGTAATCACACCCACCAGGGGAGGGAAGTAGAAGGCGATGGGGCCGGCGTTCTCGGCGGGCCAGTGGCCATGGTCGGACTGCAGAACAGACCAGAAGCTGACGGACCGCCGCACGGCGGCGGTCGCCTTCTCGTAGCTGATCTCCTCGCCGTCCTCGATCTTCACCGGAGGGATCGTCTGCTTGAACTTCTTCTCCCTCAGGAACTGCAAACGGAAAAAGCAAAGAGAACAAAAAATCCCGCCAATTAAGTGGACGTTCTTTATAGGAAAAAGGAAAAAGTCAAAAAGTCAACGGGCGCACAAACGGACAAAAACAGGGGGCTCGATCCAGTTTTCTGGTGGGCCCCAGCAAAGGGCAGTCCCAGCATGAACAAACAAGAAAAAGTAAGTAGGTAATGTAACCGCAGGACCAAATCTTGACCGTCTGATGTCCTGAGATTCAACCTTAGTCCCAATAAAAAATCAAATCCTAAGCACATGAACAGCTTGGTGATCAAACGTGCAGTAAACAATCTAGAGATGTGTCCGGACTCTGGACCGTTTTTCTCGCCGCGTGCCCTTTCAGACCAAACCGATCAGGTGCCGGTTCGCGTCTTATCCAGAGCAATTGACATAGGAGGACCCATCGCTGAATATAAAAAAAAAAAAAAGGAAACCGCGCGAGGTCCGACCTGGGAATCTAATCTCAGTTCTCTAATGGCTGCACGTTCTTCCGTTGTCCCCCTGTTTCTGGGCCATGTTCAGAAGACAAGAGCATATATCCAGGAAGAGTTCAGAAGACAAGAGCATATATCCAGGAAGAACAAGGATTCCGAAAGGGTTACGGAGTTCTCGCACGAAGCGAAAACTGTCGGTTGCTGAAGAAGGGGAGAGGGGTACTTGGGTCCCTTTTTCTTTTCTTGTGAACAAGAGGCCTGCTGCAGAAAGTAAAAATGGTCGTGACGTCGGACACGGACAGGACAAAAACGTCGGACTGCCGTGCACGACAATGCTTCGCAGGAAATTGCCGAAGACACGATCCTTTTCACTTCTCGTTTTCTTAAGGATCATGGCAAAATGATCGTGGATTCAAAAGGGATGGAGCGAGGAAGTGGGTCAAGGGCTGCGACTGGTGTGACAGGTGAGCTTTTCATGCATGTTATGACTTTCGAGCAGTGTGGTGCAAAGTTGACTTTGAAAATTAGAGAACAAAGGGTTACGCGTCAAATCCACAGAGCAATTTCAATTTGACTTGTCATGCTCACTATTCATTACTGATTTCCAAAACGCATGACACGAGAAGAATGGATTAATATGATGATTTCTGGAGATATGGGTAATCGGGTTAAATACGGCTTGGCGAGCAATATAGTGTCCTTTTCTTTCCGGTTGTTTACTGATGTGGGTAAACTACTGATGGAGCGAAATTGTTTTCTTTTTACGGCCTTCGATTTTTATCTATGAGACCGTCTAGGGTTTTACGAGTCAAAATCGAAGGGTCGAATTTTTCTAAGCTGGCGTGCAGACAAAGCCCGATAGATAAAGCTTTGTGGAAAATTTTCTTGATCGCCCGGCCATATGGTCAGATTCTTCCTTTCTTCAACCCTAGTATGCATGAGCCCATCGATTTACACGGCGGTAATTTCATGCATTTCACTCAAGATTCAAACCCTAAGGAAGGACAAATTAATCGTCGCGGTAACCGAGGACCCGTAAAATAAAAAAATGGCAACGTCTCGTTGGCCGTTGCTACAGTGGTACTGTAAGCAAAGGATGCGATACGATGAGCTACACATGTATGGTAGATTTATAATTATGTCTGTGGGGGATGTTCATATTAATGCTGCGAGGAGTCCAGGCTCCGATCGACTCTCGGCCATAGAAATTTTGGGGACCTTACCTTTTATTGTTTTTCGGGCACGTTGGGGACCTAACCTGTTCAGTGAATTAATGTGGACACATAAATGAAAGGTTGTTATTGTTGTCTGAGATATCTTGGATATTTTTTTCAATAAAGTTTGGCCCTCACCGCCTATATAGCTCATGCGCGGAGCCCAACAAAATTAATGAGCTCATCTGTGTCGTCCCCCCGACTCACGCATATTGGGGCCTAGATAGATCAAGAAAAATAGAGAAGTGGTACGTGGCTCATGAACAAATAATGAGCGAGACATGTGGTTATGGTCACAATATACGAGCATTCATCATTCTAAGTCATATTTCTCCGATCTGAGACCTCTGGATCTCGTTCGATGGAGCGGATCACAAGCCCAAGAACAACAGGACAGTGAAGATAGAAAAAGGAAAGTCGAAGACGTAACCGAGGCGATCTAAAGATATGCACAAGGGTAGCTAGCTATCAAAGGTCTCGATCGTATTAACTTCTCAAGACTGGCCATGCATGTTACCATGTCGATATGCCAACAAAGAGAGAGAACGAATGAAAAGGAAACTCCGCGGGGAGGTAAGCATCAAAACAGAAGATCTCTTTAATCGGAGATTACTACTGCTTATCACGTTTCAACACTAGCGAAGAAAGTAAATTTTCCAATCATTTGATGTGATCTCGTACTAAAGAAACCAAAAGAAGGGCACAGATAAGTTGATGTGATTCACGCGGTCTGTGAAATTCTTTTCGATGCTATTAGTGAATGGAAGGAAAGATTATTCGCCGATATGCATCGCGGCGCTCAGATCGCCGTTGATGAAATGAAGGCGGCATGCGGCATGCGCACCGAGTGCCCACAAGAGAGAGAGGGAGAGAGTACATACCTGGAACCGCCAGAGGAGGTCGGAGCTGGGGCGGACCTTGAAGCGGTTGTTGTAGAAGTTCTGGCGGGCAGCCTCGACCTCGGCCCTTTCCTCGGGAGTCCCGGCCTCCGGGTCGAACTCCCAGATCTGCCTCCCCACGAAGTTGTTCAGGCTGAACAGGTAGGGGTCGTTCGCTCCCTCTCCAATCTTAAGCTTCCACATCTTCACTTCTCTTGTGCTCCCTCAAAACTTTCCCGCCTACACACAAACACTCAAAACGATCAAACGCAACGTTCTCTAACCAGCTTAAGCAAAGAGCTTCTTCATGCACTCCTCCATCTATCACGCACTTTTCTGTTTGACACACACACAGAGGATCGAACGTACGAGTGAATAAGAACTAGGGTTCCGAGTGTTCGAGCCGGAACTTGCTCTCAACACGCCAACAGGAAAACGGAGGAGGAAAGCGAAGAGAGAGAAGGAGCCCTTGGTGGGTGTTGTGTCTGTGTGCGTGTCTGTGTGAGAGAGAGAGAGAGAGAGAGAGAGAGAGAGAGAGAGAATTTGATGAGATAGCGAAGCTGGGGACGCACTCTTTATATAAGCGCGAACCACCGGGTCGAGCATCACGTGGGAAGGGCCGGCTCGGATCCCACCGGACGAGTGAGAACAGGCTATTACCAGACATGACATGGAATAAGGAGCGAACTGGCCTTTTGTCGCACTTTGGCAACTTTCGAGTTTTGTATTGAATAAAACCAAAGTATAGTAGCCTCTCGTTGAACAAAAGCTGCGATTTCAAAGAGGAAAAAAGGGTCGTTGGTGGCATCTAATAATTTGATAAAAACAAGAAAGGAACATAACGCAGGGAGTAAGAGTCACACGGAGGTTCTTGCTGTGTATGATGCATGTAATAAAAGGGTATTAGCGAGGGGAAAAAAAGCAATCTCAATCGTTTCCCCTTTCGTCATCTATTAGTCATGTCCTTCGGGCTTTATATGTGTGGGGATTTATGCTCACTAGGATTTTCTGAATGTCCTCCCGTGATTAAGTCTTTCCTGTTTAGTGCGAGTGATGCTTTTCATGTTCCGAAATCAACTCGCTTGGTGCTCGTTAGAACATCCGGCTCAAAAATTTGAGTTAACGGTCGGAGAGAGAGAGAGAGAGACCGTACATGTATGAAGAGCATATGGACCCCTGTGAATAAGTGACGTGGGATGTAACGTCATATGAACTCCACGGATAAGCCATGCGGGACATGACAACCCCTTTCTCATGTACAAGCAGGATTAAGAATGGCTCGCGCAGTTTGATCGAGCAAGAGGCCCTGTATGCATGTGAAATAAATTGAGATGAGACCTATCTCCAATTCAATAGTCGAAAGTCCGACATAAAAATTGCATTCAAATCACGTTGGTACTATTTTTCTTCTTTTTCTTAAAACTTTTCTCGGTGGCCCTTTCGCGCAGCGAGAGGCAGGCGAGCGGCACTTGCTTGGAAGCAAAGCTCGTAGATGATAGTGGACTCTACTTTAGCATATCATTCGAGACCGGAAAGGGTATCTATGTAATTGCACCCGGGACAGATATCGTATTCTGGTGTGAATACACTGATCATCTGTCGTTTTTTTTTTATTCTTTTTCTCTCCTTTTAAGCCCTCGACATATCATCAACTATACAGCCCTGTACACGCCGGCATGAATCGGGGCTGTTCGGAAATCATCTCCTTTGCATCTTCGTCCTCACGAGAAGATTTGATAGAAAAGTGAACGAAGAATTATGGGTTTGCCTAACAAGACGGCCAATAAATATCAACCGCTCGGTTTGGGCAGATAAGTGAGGCCTTTATGTGACGGCTCTCGCAACCAATCGCCCGGAAGTTCGATAAGATCGTAGCTAGGATGGTACACCATCTCGAATTAAACCGAGCGCGTCGCATGCACACCGTGAAGTTCCGGGTCACTTATCAAACCGAACGCTTTTGACGCATAAATGTATCGCTTGTCAATTTTCTCATGCGACATGCGAACATCTTGTAAGATATAACCGGCACATCCGCTTCCTAGGGTAACCTCTTCGAGTTAGGGTGAGGGGGGTTTTTAAGAACCTCGAACAGTTATTATGAGCTCAGTTTTGTCGATGGCATAAGCCGATAGAGACCAGATCTCAACATAAATTCATTTGCATGACGATAAAACCTAAAACCAAGGCAACCTTAATGCCGTAAAGAATTGCTCAAGGTTTGTCAATGGACGCATTGAAAACAGAAGTATTTCTCAATCAGCTATTCGACAAATGCCTTGGTGATACCCCATTAAAAGTTTCTTTATTTTTTAAAATTAACTACGTACAAATCTCATTTTCAGTTATAGTGACATCTAATATTTTACAATAATTGACAGAAAAAAAAAGTGTTCAAGATCGAGTGCTGATGATGGAGATGAATCTTAGGCTCTTAATTAGATGACGGATCATATTTTTCTAAATTTCTTTACTTGATGATATTTCATAAATTAAACATGACAAAATGCACACACACAAAAAAAAAATCAGGTTGGGACCGTGAAAGTAATGGCTACCCTAGTTTTTTTTTTTTTACTAAATTCACTGACAAAAAATTAGGACCACGACCATTATTATCTGTTTCCTTTACCAAAAAAAAAAAAAATTAGGACCACGAAAGTCTCCGTATGTCTAAAGTTGGAGGAAAAACATGGCCATTTGATGATCAAAGTCTTTTCTCGTTCTAAACAGGACATAAATGATAACGTATATAGGAGATTGATTCACAAAGCCAAGTGAAATATTTATGATGGGTATCGAATACGACTCACCCGTTCAAACTCTCACTTACAGTTATTATCATAACACTTTGTAAACTTCTTTTAGTATGGAGTACTATGTATATCATCACATTTTCTGGTTTATATAAGCTCTTTAAATCAGTCTTGCATGATGAAGAAAACCAATATTTGGTGCACATAATGTGGAGCCGGTCATGTTATATACTTCCTAGTCGGAACCTACCGCCCAACTGATGTTTTTCTTTCTAAAAAACAAAATTGTTTGCTCAACCATCAAATAAAAGAGTAGAGTCAACAGAAATTCTGCACTCACTTTTGGACCAAAATTTCTGATTAGAGTACCATTTTTTCCATTATTTATTATAAATCAATAAAGGTAGTTGCCTTTTAGGCTTTAGACAAGTCCCGCGCGCATTAATGTGGAGTGCTCAAAAAATTGGAGTAGTGAATAAATACAAGCATGTTAATAATAAAAAAAAATTAGACCGACTTTTATGCAATAGCTGGTCATGTGGAAATCTTATAAAATAGACTTTTATCTCCTTACCCTCGCTTTTATCTCACCTACTTTGCCAACTTGTTCTGCAATTTCAATATTTCTTCTCAAAAAAACGACAGGCGAATTTTCTAACAATAACCCAGAATGTTAGGGATTGGCTTAATGGTTAAGAAGCAAAATCATCGCATTCACCGATTAAGCATGTGATGTACGCTTGATCGTCCACCGAGAGCTAGCAATCCCTTGGTTTGGACCGCTCGCTCTATCTACAGCTCGTGTGTCTAAAGCTTATGAGGCACCATCCGGACCTTAATCTCTCGTAGATTCGAATGAAAATAAAGAAAAAACCGCTTGACAGATCAAGAGATAAAACTAGAGTACGTTCGGATCGCTCTTACTATATGTTTGGATCAACTTTTTTCCTTCTTTCTCTTGCCAGATATGCCCTCAGTTTTGTCGCAATTAAAAGGGCAGCTCCCGGTTGTTGACCACGCCCTGATTTCCTCACGAGCTCCATGCTTTGACCGCACTTATCTTTACTCTCCCCCTATCGTGCCTTGGCAGCAACTGTGAAGGGGCATAAAAATCAACTTTCTGATTCAAATGTCTGTCGTCGGATGCGCCAGCAAACTGCACCAAAGTCGTCGATGTTACGTTGGGTTTTGACTCCATACACAGATCATTGAGAGAGTGATGCTGAATAGTGAGTACCTCAGATTTGACCCCACTCTCTCTCTCTCTCTCTCTCTCTCTCTCTCTCACTAGCAGGCACGGTTGACTTGACCCGTCCCACCACCTTTTTGGTAGTGTAGTGGCGTCGCACGAATCACTTCGGAACCTCAAAGAGAGGAGTCGTATGACTGGAACAGTAAAGTTTTACCACTACGACGACGTTTACTTTGTCTTTCTTGCTCTGTTCGTCGCTGTCTTCTTCAAGCAGGTGGGGCCGACCACTGCGCCCTCCGGTCAAGATTGGACGGCGCTTTACTCGTGGAACGCAATGGTTCATATGCTAGCTCCAGTTGTGTGTGGACTTGCACTTGCCTCCATGCGATGAAATCCAAACCCTAATAAGTTATGCTTGAAAGTTTCTATTCGTTTATTCCAATCAAGACGATCCATCAACCTGAGACAGAGAGAAAAAGTCTATCCAATCAGGAGGTGTACTTGGAAGCAGCCATCCTTTAATGAGAGCGTAATAGCTTATTGTTAGGATAAATAACATAAATAATTCATGAATTTCGATACGATGCGTAATGCGATCCCCGAACTTTAAATTTATTCAATATAGTCCTTTAACTTTAGTCTAATGTGCAATCTTATTTTTGAACTTTTAATTTGATTATAGACTTTTAGTGCACGTTTAATTTAGTTATTGAACTATATAAAAATATTCAATATTATCCTGAAATTTGAATTAATGAATAGATAACATCAAGCATTTTCATATAGTCCAATAATTAAATTAAACATATATAAAAAATTCAAGAATGATATTACATATTGAGCTAAAATTCAGAGATCGCATTAAAAAAATTTAAAGTTTAAGGATCACATCATATATTGATCTAAAATACAAGAATTATTTGTATCGTTATCTCACGATGTTATTGGTGAAACCCTTGAAAAAATGATTAAATAAGTGGTGAGAGTTTTCGGGGGAAGAAACCCTTGACTGTTGTTTCATTATGCTTCTTGTGCGAAACCCTTGACCGGTGTTTCATTATGCTTCTTGTGCGCTCCGCTAGAGTAAAGTACTGTTGGTTTCCGTCGCTGACCCGCCTTGGGGTGCAACTTCGATTCTTTCTATATAGATAGGGATCATATTTGAAATCAAATCGAGCAACACTTTGAGAAGAACAGTGTGTTTGATATAAAAGAATTTGGAAACTCTTTTACTCCATTCTGCCACCCCGTCATCATCGGACGGCGGTGGGGCGAGGCAAACGACAGACGAGAAGAGGGCATATGTCACTTTGTAAATGGCTTTTTTAGCAACGATTTATCATGGAAAGAGGGGCCAGATTGGAATCTCCTCCTAATCATGTACGCCTCCACGTTTGGTGAGTAGAAAGGACGCCACTAAGACCACTCATTAGCAAGACTCAATAATGTCAAGTCATGGTCAAATTGAATGCATTAAGACCCAATTTTTTTGTCTTTTGGTTGCAAAAATCTAGTGCTGGTACCATTGAATTCCATAGATGTCATTAGTATCTTTTTTAAGATTTGCTTATGACAAGGACTTGTGAACTTGCGGTGATCACCAAACAAGATTAATGTTGATTAAGTGGGGAAGCTTTGTTCGATTGCGGAATCGCATGGTTAATTAGCCGGCCCTTCATTACTAAAGTATAGCATGAACATGATTAAATCCTACATTAGTTCACAAACAGTTTCAGGGGTTTCACTCAATTAGGAGCCTCTGTAATTCCTTCCAAGAGTTTTTTGGGGCTAAGATTCTTTGATATAAAAAAGAGAATGTGTGATTAATTATTCACAACAAGATCACAAAGGACGAAGCTAATGTATATAGCTCCAATAGGCCACTTTCGCTTTGGGATTAATTACAACGAGAAGTTTTCTTTTTTCCTTCTTTTGTTGTCGGTCACTGTGAAAAAAAAATGAAATTACATCTGTCATAAATTATGTATGTTAAGTAGGTACAAGATATGACAAAAAAAAAAGAGTAGGTACTAGGACAAATGAACCCAATGAACATTGTGGTGCCCGTACTCAGCATTGAGACAAAGATTGATGTGTTAAAACAGCTGTATTATGTCATTTCGCGCCAAAAAGTACGGGTTGTTTCCCTTTTAGATAAATTTCAGTAAATATTGTAAGTGTCGAAAAACAAATGGTGAGAAAATATGATTCGTGTAATTTGTTGGTAACTTCTCGACACGTTCATGAAATTACCAAATTTTGTTATAATTTGCAAACTAGTAATTTTTATACTAACTTACCACTTTTTGTTTGCATAGCTTATCAATGCTTCACATGTACTAACTCTATGAGAAGTTATCGACCTAAATTAGAGTGATTTACTAATTTTTTCATTAAATTAACCATTAGTTTTAGATTACCAACTTTCGTCAGAGTTAATTACCAATATTTAATTATTTTTCTAATTTACTATATTGAGTTACTAATTTTTATATGCCTTGGTTGCTAATCCTTTGTATTTACTCACTCTTTTAGAGGTTATCAACCTAAATTAGTGCGAATCACCAACTTTTCTTGTCATTTACAATCTTTTATTTGCATTTCTTAGTAACACCTTACATTTACCAACTTTTTAAAGAAATTGTTAATATTAATTAGAGTAACTTACCAACTTTTCTCATATTGAGTTATCACCAAATTTTGGGCTACTTAACTATTATTTTAGTTACTTAGCAAGTTTATTTTTCATTTAATTACCACAACTTTTCTATCTTTTACCAACTATTTACCTTTCTTAATTACATGTTATCAACTTTAATTTCAGTAATTTATCAATCAACTAATTTTGGGTTACACTCTCATTTGAATTATTTTCCAACATTTATTTACGTTTTTTTAGTTTATTAACTTTTCTATTGAGTTACTTAGTCGGAGGAAGTCACCAAATAAATGTGGCAATTTCATATAATGGTCGATAAATCTATGTTGTTGGTAAGAAAGTTAAATAATAGGTGATAAATAATAGAAGACTCTCTTGTCAAGAATAGGAGAAGTTGGTACTTTAAAAAAAGCCCAAAATAAGAGTTCGTGTAATTCAATCATAGAAAAGAGTAGTAACTAAGGCAAATAAGAATATTCACTCAATAAAAAATTAGTAATCTTATAAAACCAAATCAATGTCAGTAAACAGCGCAAATAATAGTCGATAACCAAAAACTTGTTGCTAATTTAACTAGCAAAAAGTTGGTTAAATGACACAAGGAAAGCTCACGGCTTCATCTAATAATCGGTACGTCCGAGTCGGTAACCCTAAACTTAAGAAATGACTCGATGGGGAAAAAAAACCAACTATTTTTGGCAAGACATTTTATATGACTTACTTTGATGGTATGTCGAGTGAATGAATGTGAAACCTTACTACAAAATTTATTTTTATACTAAGTGTGAACTTCAGAAAGGTTTTATTTAGTCAAGAACCTTACTAAAAATTCACACTTAAAATCTATGAAGACAAGAGAAGAAGATGCTTAAGTTTTTGTCCGCTGGCCTTCGCTCAGACCACTGACGGGGACACGAAAATTTGTCGGCGGGCAACGATGATGCGTTGAACGTCAAAAATGGAGAGCTCCTCAGAATTTTCAAGACTTGACGGCGAGACCTGCAACAACTTGTACAAAATTAGTAATTTACTCGATTTCTTCTCGCGAACAATACAATCGATCACATCATTTGCTTCGAAAAGCAGAAAATGTTTTCATTATTGTACTGCGTGTTCTTTGAGGACCGTGAATCATTTCCCCATTTCGACCGTCCGTCGTTGACGAACCGAATACGCGATGGTCCGGGGAACCTTGGAGGCATTCCGCAATGTGGGTACCTCGCCTGCCATCTGAGACGGAGGATCTTTTCTAGTAGGGAGGAGGGGAGAAGAGGAGAAGTCGAATCGACGACAAAGATGCGGGATTTAGTTACAAAGGACGAGAATCGCACAATGATTAAACATTAGCTCGATTCGAAACGAAAGAACACGTCTCTCTTCGAAATGAATCGGGCAGATCCGTCCTTACAATGAGGACAAGATGTCGCGCCGCCCCACATCACGCCACACCAAACATGCAGCCATGTGATTCGGTTTTGGGGTTTCACGACACATCAAATTTATGATAACAAAGCGGATTCTAAAGCATGAGCATGGTGTGCCGCCACTAGATATTGTATGAGCAACTTGCCTTCTGCAGTTGTGGTGTAGGTGCATGGCGTGCACAGATTAGATTCTTTCTTTACTGAAAAACGTGGTTTAATTTGTTAAATTTGGATAACCATAGAACGGTCGCATGTGGGGTTGAATGTGATGAATGCACCATCCGATATCGCCATCGTCAATCACCCTTTTTGCATGGATTAGACATGTTCGTTCCAGAAATGAGAGCATGCAACTCTGTCGAGGTTTTGCTGCGTTGCAGATCATACGATCTCTGATCTCTCCGTTGGCATTCAAAACGGCAAAATTTGACACTTTCAGACTGAAAGTCTCGACACTTCCGATACGATCTCTGATCTCAACAGCAGCGATCGGTTGAATGGGACACGGCAATCATTTTGCACATGATAACCAAATTTTAGGATGCAGATCGACAAGTTGGTAGGTTGGTACGGGGGTGGTTGAATCACAGTTTAAGAAATTTAATTAGGCTAGCGTTGACGGAGGGCGGAGGGCGTTTACTTATTATTTGAAGTTTGACCGGTACTGTCTACCGCATGTGTGATTGATTATTGGCAATTATAATCATATTAATGCCATTAAAAAGCCAAATGGATACCCCCATGACATATTCATCCAAAGCTCACCAAAAAAGATATCCCAAATTGGTACTAGATGATACATGAACTCCAAATTAACTTTCATCTCATGAAAAAATCTAAACTGGTACTGTTAACCCAGATTTACCCTCCGTTAGCATTCCGTCCAAAATCTTTTTGAGGTGCACGCATGTCAACATTCGTGGGGACGCTTGCAAGACAGATTTGATTTGGAAAATCCAAGTGTTTTGACACTTACGCATCTTAGTGGCGGGTAGATTTTGATCAGAATCATCAGGTATGGTTTTTTGTAAGATAAAAAGTAGTTTAGAGTAAATGTGTCATGGGTATCGGCTCAAGATCTCTTGTAAGTCAAATATTAGTTTGGGGTAAATGTGTCATGAGGATTTAGGTTTTTCAATGGTATTGATCCAACTATATACAATCTCTTGTTATAGTATCGTCAATCCTATCATGCACCGACCATTTAAAGGCTCGGTTCAATCATTTAGATAGAAATAACGCTCATAGAAAGTCCCACTGAAATCAAGAAGCATAGACCTATCTGCTACCGCAACAGAATAAATGGAATATTATGACTAAATGGTGCAGGAAAGTAGCCTAGAGGATCTTGTGTTAATGGGGTCAATTCCACTTTGATGTGAAAGCATCTAATCCCTTTCACTTACTAATTGTAACAAGGCTGGATAAATTGCACGCATGAAGATCTCAAGGGTACAAATACAAGTTCTGTAGATGTCAAGGTACAAGTATCCGACAAAAATAGGTACAAGTACAATGTGGGATATGCTTGTAGATCTAGAGCTCTACCAAATGTTCAATCTCCATTTCTTAATAAGGTTGGCCATGGATATCCATTTCTTTATCTTTATTGATGCCGATGATTGTTCGAGCATCTCCATGATAGGAGTGCGTATAGCTTTTTTTTATATTTGGAATAGTTGAAAATAACTTTAAGGTTGCATAGATCTCCAGCAGTTGGTATCATATCTTTCTTGGAGTTCCCCGAAACATTTTTATTCTGTTGTACATCTGCTGCATCAAGGACTAGAAGTTCCTTCGTACATGATTAACATCTAAACCGGAGGGTTAAGCCTGGCCGCAAACCCTAGTTTTGCTATCATGATGCACAAAATTTTAGATGAGCACGGGCATCTCACTAATTATCATAATCTCAGCTTGATTGCGAAAAATGACGATGCGGGAGAGGTTCAAACATCTGTAAAGATCGACATGCTAGTTCCATTTTAAGTGTAGACAGATGTAAATCATATCGATTTCGCACCATTTTAAGCATAGGTAGATGTAAATCATGTGGATTCTGCACTATCATTAATGGGGAAAGTCTTTACCTACTCCTACCGCAACTAACTTATACAATAGCAAATTCATATAGTCCATTTGATTTTTTGTCCCGCTTCATGTTCAGCTGTCGTGCCTTGAAATCTGGCCCATATTAAAGATCTAATTTCATGTAAGCACGCATATATATAATAGAGAGAGAGAGAGAGAGAGAGCCAATTAAGAACGGTTGGACTTTGGTGATTTTACTTGCTATTAAGTACACATTCGAGCAGTCCAGGTGAGGAAAAAATGGGAGGAGACTGGTGAATATCGGTGCAGAGTCATAGGCGTACAAGTTTGAACTTTGAAGTTTTGCCTCGGTGGTCGATGTCCAGCGTGCTGTCTGTGACTGCGATTGCATCATTAACCAAGACAGGTTTCATTTTCCAGTCACCTATCAGAAAACCCTAAAAACAAGGCAAAATCATATGAGATGACGCAAAATAAAAGAAACTACTGAAGCTCCATGCATCACATGCGCATGGGAATACGAAGGACTGAGCAGCTGTCAAAAGTTGCTCTCTTTCACGGGAGCCGAAGTTGACAATAGTCACCATAATTGCGTATTTAAACGATTTAATTATATCAAGTCGGAAATAATCAAGATCGGAGTCTGATGATGATGTGATTGTGATGCAAAGAACAAGCGAAAAGCGACCCATGGAGGCTGGTTCTGGGTTGTGTAATGAATGAGTTCACTGCTGTCAGTTTATTAAGGAAGAAGGTAACTAGGGTTTAGGGTTTAATGATATAAAAAGAGTGTATAAATCGTGTAAATAAGCATGCGAGATGGTTTAATCATATATTCATTTCTCTTTTTTTCTTCCTTTTCGGTGGCTAGGCAGATCGAGAATGGACTGGATATTCCATCGGTTTAAACTTGTGCAGGCAAAAGATAAATGTTGCACTTCCTTGCTTGCTTTTGCTTGCCAAGGAGACTTTGACTATTTTGAACATGGGAAGTTGGATTTGGCAAGGTTTCGAGGAGTTGGTACCAATAACGGACTATTAAAGAAGAGGTTATCGCCTGAGGAGACAAACTGAGGACTGATCAAAATGGCAAGTTTACAAAGAAAAATGAAAGAAGAATAAGAAAAAGTCAATTCATATGCTTTACTTGGCTTAACCCATTAATTAATATGTACAATTATGGACTTCCAATTTTCCGAGTTCCTTTTCATATTAATCAAGCAAACGTGTGTTGTGGGAAACTAGCACAGTTGTTGATCATTCCGATATAGTCTTATTAGTGTATATCTAAGACCGAGATCCCTGTGCAGATTAATATATTATTTTGAGCACACCGACGTGTTATTTTTAAGAAGCATTGCAGAATAAATCGGAACAGGTTCGCCATCCATGTGAAAAAGTCGATTCACATGCTTTCCTTGGCTTAACCCGTTAATTAATATGTATAATTATGGACCAAGTGTTCCCAAGCTCCTTTTCATATTAATCAAGGAAACGTGTGTTCTTGGAAACTAGCACACTTGTTGATCATTCCGATATAGTTTTCTAGTGTACATTTAAAAGGCTTTACTAATTAGCGTTAGACCAAAACCCTAGTGCAATTTGATATTATTTCGAGCATGCCGCTGCGGGGAAATTGGTAGACGCGCTGTTCTTAGGAAGTAGTGTAACATAAATCGGACCGAACGGCGGCATCATCTCTGCAAAAATCTAGTGTTGATCATTTATAAAGGGATCTTTTTTTTTTTGTCGGTCCTACTCTATCTCTCACTCACGATACATATTCAAACTTGCGCCTCACCTCTTGCAGGGCGTGGCCGTCAAAATCCACATCTTAAACTACGTGGCCCCACCCCTACCCCCTGCGGAGGTATGGATTTGAACTCCCCACCTTCCCCTTCTCAAGTAAGAAGAGTGGCTACTGGGGTAAACCCCCCGTGTGGTTATTTATAAAGGGATCTTGCGAGGTTGTTTTATTCGATTTTATTGTGAAACTTTTTAAGCCAAAGTTCTAATTTAACTTTAAAAGCTCTTCATTACTTTCCTAAACTTTCGATGTCAGTGCATATGCAAGCCAACCTTTGCTACAATGTCATATATCTGAACAAAATTTTATCTGATGGCTTTAGTACTAATAAAAGGGTTAATATCACGAAAAATCTTAAACCGGTACATCTGTAATAATTTTATCTAGAACTAATTTTTTAACCATCAAAAACCCCAAACTGGTACACCTGTAATAAATTTACCTCGAACTATTTTTTTTACCACAAAAAATATCATACTGATACACTTATGATAATTTTACCTCGAACCAATTTTTTTACCACCAAAAATCTCAAACTGGAACACCTGTGATAATTTTACCCTCAACTAATTTTTTGACCACTAAAAATCCCCAAATTGGTACATTTGTGATAAATTTACTCTCCATTAGTGTCCGTTAAATTGAATTAATATCACGAAAAGTCATAAATTAATAAACTTGTGACAAACAAAGGGGTAAAACCCTAAACTGTTACACCCGTCAACTATCACGTATCATCAAACTTGCAATTTAACAGTAAAATTTAACGAAAACTAACGGAGGGTAAATTTGTCACTGGTATACTAGTTTGAGATTTTTGATGATCAAAAAATTAATTCGGGTTAAAATTATCACAAGTGTACCAATGTGGGGTATTTTACTGTCAAAAAATAGTTGGGAATAAATTTATCACAGGTTTACTAGTTTAAGATTTTTTGTGATATTAACCCTAAAAATTTATATGAAACTTAATGTTTATGTCACGTACTCATTAATATCTTTTGACAAAAAAGAAAAATACCCAATAACAATTTAGACGATCTACAGAAAAAGATAATACAATAATTATTTTGGTTAATATCACGAAAAATCCTAAACTGGTACATCTATGACAGATTTATTTCAAACTAATCTTTTGACCGTAAAAACCTCCAAACAAATACACTTGTTATAAATTTATCCTCAAACTAATTTTTTGATCATAAAAAACTTCAAACCGGTACATTTGTGACAAATTTACCCTCTGTTAGTTTCCATTAAATTGGATTGATATCACAAAAATTACAAACTGGTACACATGTGACAAACAGAGTGTAAAACCCCAAACTAGTACACCCGTCAACTGCCACGTATCATCTAACTCGGTAATTTGACGTTACAATTTAACGGAAACTGATAAAGGATAAATTTGTTACAGATGTACCGGTTTAGAGTTTTTTATGGTCAAAAAATTAGTTTTGTATAAATTTATTACTAACGTAATTACATAATAATTAATTTTACCAATAAATTTTATATGGAACTTTTCACGTTCTCATTAGTAACTTTTGACCAAAAACAGAAAAATACGCAACAACAATTTGAGACGATCTACTAAAAAGATAATATAATATTTGTTTAATAAGATAGGCCCACAAGTATCTCGATCCTGGTGGGAGAGAATGAAGACTTTTGCGTTATGAAGTCGCCTCCTCAAACCGATTAATTTATTCACGCAAATTAGACTTGATTGAGCCAGCAATCTGCAGACTTAGATTATGTTCACACCTAAACGATTTCTTTGTGGATCCAGATCGTGTCCAACCGAACACGTCCGATAACTGTTGTTTTTCAGAGTTTTATTTTCAATTTCTCTTTTTCCAGCATGACGGTAAGGTGGTTAGGGCTAGCTTTCGCGCACTTCAACCGGCTCATCTCCCCGGACAATCTTAAGAACGCGCTCTCCCACGTTGCCCCCGGTGGATTCGTGGTTTCACTCTTCAAGTAAAGCAAATTCTGTTATGTAAAATGCATGTCGCTTGGCCAAAGAAAGATAACGCTAAATTGGTTAAAACGAGTACTAAAAACTTTCCGAGAGATCTCCTCCGGATCATTGGTATGGCTATCGAAATTGTGAGAATCGGCATGTAAAAGGTTTGGTTAAAATATGCTAGATTCAACCAAGTATACAAATGGAACCACATGCCCTCCAATTATATCTTCCAAATCGTCCATCAAATAAGTTGAAGATTTCATATAAAACAATAATTGGAAGATTCATTAAACTGTGAAACGTTACCCTGACATAATGGGGTTAATTCCAAAAAAAAAGCATCAATTTTAAGTCGAGGGACAATTCTGGCCCGAATTTTTTTTGTTTCATAAAAAATTATCAACTTTAGGTCGAGGGACAATGGCCTGAACTTTTTTTTGTCCTGTAAAAAAGCACCAACTTTAGGTTGAGAAACAATTCTGGCCTGAATTTTTCTTTGTCTCATAAAAAAGTACCAACTTTCACTTAAATCCCAAATCTGGCCCTTATTGACTTAGAACTATTGATTTTTCAACTTGACTATTCTACCTTAGCAATAAATCTACGTGACTTGCTGACTGAATTTAAAGCATTATTTATTGTCTTATTCTCTAAACCACAGCTTGAAGAATAATGGTGAAACTGTTCGTCTCCTTCACTTCACCGGCAAGTCAAAAATATCTCCAGATTGAATCTTTCTGGCCGAACTTCGTTGTTTTGTCGTAATCTGAAACTGTAGACCACCGCCTGTCGACAGATGCTATGGAAGAGATTCACTAGGCTCACCACCATAACTATTTTTCTTAAACAAGGGTAACTTCAGACAGAAAATCAATGGGGGGCCATATTTGGGATTTAAATAAAAATTGGTGCTTTTTTACGAGACAAAAAAAAGTTCAGGCCAGAATTGTCCCTCGACCTAAAGTTTGTATTTTTTTATGGAACAAAAAAAAGTTCGGGCCAGAATTGTCCCTCGACCTAAAATTTATGCTTTTTTATGGAACAAAAAAAAAAGTTCCTGCCAAAATTATCCCTCGACCTAAAATTGGTGCTTTTTTTTTTAATTAACCCGACATATAATGTGATGTGTTTCCAATGCCAGTAAAAAGTAATCCACCCAATGGTTTTCAACATCCGACCAAAAAAATATGGTATTTAACATCTGCAAAACTGCCAAATAAAATACATCCCAAGCGAAAATATCGCAAGAATCGCCTCATCCAAAACCATTGCAAGGAAAACTATATTCGAAATCTTTTTTATCTGGATGGACTCTATCCATTTATTCATTCGACCCAACTCTAAATTAATTTAATTTTTTTCTCACTAAGAATTCAAACGGAGTTTGAACTGATCATCAACAGGTCCATAAGAAGTGATCTCATTTTATTCATCGGGCCCACCCGAATCGAACCGAGAAGCTTTTGTGAGGCTATTATTATCTTGTTTTGTTCCCTAAACCTTATGGAAAAGAAGTTTTAACCTAATTAGTAGATAAATTTAAGAAAAATTAGGGCTCTTACCGTAGTAGACAACTTCCATGATCCGTTAGTAAAAGAAGTTCGAAAAAGTCCAGACCAAGAAAAGAAAGATCGACAAAATAAGCTACAGAACCACCCTTGTGTATTAATTGCTTCCACCAAAAACAAAAAGGTATTTTTAAGGAGGAAAAGTGTTTAAGTTTCTTCTACGATATCGCATTGTCTTGATAAAAGGTATATTTTAGGAGAAAAAGTGTTAAGTTTCTTCTACGATATCGCGTTGTCTTGATCAATAATTATCTACATATCGACCAAATGAGAGGCAAAGTCATCAAAAAGCCAGAAATAGAGCTCGATCATATCTGAAAGTTTTTCGCCGTCGCTGGATAGGACAAGCGCTCAGATTGCTTATGCTTGCTCATAATGTCAAAATACCCAGGGGCACGACGAGAATGGCCAGAACAATGCAAGACACGGCTCATCATACCGATTTGCAGCGTTTGCTGAAACCCGAGACGACTTCAATCTGCTAGTTCCTTCAAAAGAAAACGGGTGTGCACATACCTCATGATCGAGGTCGGAAAGCTGCCGCACTGGAAACAGTTTTCAGCATCAAATTCTGCTCTCCACCGTAACAATATAACAGGAGAGCCACCACTCAATCAAGACCCAACAGTGAGTCGACCTCAAGAAACAAGTAATCTTCCCACCGCAATCTCATGACATGAGATGGACCCTTTTCAAAAGAGGCTCATGAAAACGTTCAAACTGTCCATGAGTAAAGTCAAAATCACCTCATTTCCCACGCGCAAGGAAAAGCTAGATCTCAGCATGCAGCTATCTGTCCAGATCAAAGGAAGAAGGCAGAAATGCGCAAGAGAAAAGAAATAAAAGTCCTAACTGATCACATTCATTCACGTATTTCTGATATGATTAGAAGAAAAACTATAATTCAAGCGTAACCAACAGTCACGGACTTCATTCATCATTGACCAAAAAGAGGCAAAAAAAGAGCAGACTTCGTTCATCTATAAATAAAATCCCAGCAAAAGAAAATGATGGCACACAGTGAAAGCAAGGAACAGCAGAAGGCCCAAAGAGAAGGCACGAGCAAGAAGCCGCATGCTGAAGAGAGGTCCCAACTCAGAGTTGAAACGCAAAATTCATTACAGATGCAACCCTGCCCAGCTTTTCATTTGTTATTGGACCTCTCAAATCAGGATTGGGGCGATTTGCATCTTTCAGGTCCAATCATCTTAGTTTCGGCTGAGGTACAGAATACGACATCAACACCTGTCAGGATCTTCTGCTGTGATAGCATGTAAATAAAAGACCCGAATATGACCTATTCAAGCTTTCCATGCATCGGAAGCATTGCTAATTCAGTGGCCATCATCAATTCCATGAGTTCCACTCATTTTGCAATGCAACCAGGAGGGTCCATGCCATCAATTACTTTGCTCAAGGCACTTTTGTCCGACTCTTGATCACCACTTCAACCAGAGCCATTACCACGCTGCCTCTTAAGAGAATCTCCCCTCGGACCGTAAGGTCCATACATATTTGAGCCATAACCAACTAAAGTAGAAACTTTAGCTGGAGGTTTCGGATGCCCACTCATAGAATCTGAAGTTGAAGACTGTTGGCTATTTTGACTTGACAAGCCCTTATTTTCCTGCTTCTTCTTTGATGCAGATACCCCAGCTTTCGGACCTCTTGAACCATGGCCAACTGAAGTAGAAACTTTAGATGGAGGTTTCTCATGCCCACTTGTAGAAGCTGAAGAAAATGGTCGTTGGATATTTTGAATTGACAAGCCATTAGTATTCTGTTTTTTCCAGGATGCAGAAAACCCAGCTTTCGGCCCTTTTGGACCATGGCGCACTACAGTAGAAACTTCAGACGGAGGTTTTCCTTGCACACTCGTGGTAGCTGAAGAAAAAGGCTGCTGAATATTTTGAATTGGCAAGTCACTGTATTTCTGCTTGTCCCTGGATGCAGTATTCTGCTTTTTCCTGGATGCAGATAACCCAGGTTTCTGACCTCTTGGTCCATAGCCAACTGAAGTAGATACTTCAGATGGAGGTTTCGCTTGCACACTCGTGGAAACTGGAGAAAATGGCTGCTGAACATTTTGAATAGACAAGTCATTATAGTTCTGCTTTTCAGTGGACAGAGATAACCCAGCTTCCCAAGATCCATACGTTGAGTTATGATGTCTGTCAGGCCTCATTAACAATCTAAGAAACTCACCAGTCTTCCTCCTCTCTGGCATGAGTTCACCACTCTCATCTGCATTCACCATTGACATCAATGAGTCAGCAGGTCCTGAGGGTGACAAAATCCCTGATAAACCATCATAGGATAGGATGCATGCCGTTGCATATACATAAGCCCCAAGTACTGGAGGAAGAACCTCATGTGGATGAATGACCTATAAAACAACGTTCAATTGATCAAAATCATGAAACCAAAACGACCCAATGAAACAATCCAAGTTTAAGAATAGAAACATTTAGAAGAAAATCCCTCACCTTGAATAGGATTGCCGCAGAAAGTTGCTCTCTCAAGCAGTATATCCGCGCGATATCAAGTGCAGTGGAACCAAAGGGAAGCCATCGATCGACAACAACTGTCACTGGTGCATCGGGGCAGGACATTGTCTGTTCTCCATCTCCTCCTTGTGACTTGTCATTATTGTTTGTTGGGTTCTCATCGCTGTCTTCATCATAGTCACTTTCACCATCATCACCTTCGTCGTCGTCATTGTCAGAGTTACCAGGAGCCACAGCAATCTCAGTACCTAGCAACAAAACTGGAAGTGGCCCCACCACAGTGCAGTTTCTTATAAGAGTACCCCCATCCCCACGTGTTACCTCATCATACATGAATAAGGGCTGATCATCAGTTTTCAAGAATGATAATTTGTAGTTAATCGAATGAGGATGCAAACGAGCTCTATCACCATTAGCAGTCTCCACAAAACGTTTTCCACTTCTATGACGCGGTACTAATCTCCCAACCATTGGATATAAACCGGCAACCAGAACAGCATGAATTATACCTGGATCATGCGCATTCAAGCTACAACTAGAAACATCCTCAGGAATGAACCCATTGCGCGTCAGTTCCATTTGGAGCTGTCTTCGCATGCCTGACAACATTCTCATAGTGCTAGAGGATACAAAGAACTGAGAACAAAAGCGTGCTTCTTGACCCTTGTACTTAGCTTTCTTCCAGCACTCAAATGCTGCTACGACTGCTAGTTGATCACTCTGCCCATTGTACAATGAAGCCAGCTCGGCTTTAGCTTCTGCTGACCTTTTCTTTTCATTCGGTAACATTGGCAGCGTGAATGGGTCCCTGTAGTCCGAAGCACATGCAAGAGTCAATGCTGGGTCAAGGCAGTTCATCAATATGGCAAAGAGAAGCATCTTGCTTGTCAGTGGATGAACAGGCAGAGAACCAAGCTTCTCCCCAAGGTCCGTCAATTTTTCATCAAAAGACAAAGCGCCAATATCCTTGAGTATATTGACTGCATTCCGTATGGTTTCAGAAACTGGAGGATCCAATGTCTTCAGCAAAAAGTCCTCAAGGTTGCCATTTGGATCAAGCAACTTCACCTGCCAAAAGATATTAACGAAATAAATACAGCACTTTCTTGGGCTTGAGACAATTTTTTGGCTATCAATACCCACTCAAAACTATAAAAGCAAGGAGAAACATTATGAGCAAGTTTTGACACATTAAACTTCTTACTCTGACATTTAGGCTGGAAGTGTGATTTTTAACAGTCAGCGTTCCCTTTGACGTTCATTTAATTCTAAATACGGCAGTTAGAAGTTATAACTTCCACAATTACTATTTCACATCTTTTGTTAAGAAATTAATATAGGCTGCGACATCGATCTTTTCTCAGATACATTTCAGCTCAAAATTCAAAAATGCAAGAAAAAGCAAAAGTAAGTGGGAATAACTTTATGTTTCTGTCTTCTACATCAAAGTCTTACAGGTTGCTTTTTCAAATAGCATGGTCATTTAAAAGCTAGAAGTGAGAGGCCCTATAGACATGCTTTCCCTTATCTAAATGAACATATAGCAATTGCACAAAAATGATCACCTGGAGACAAAGTTCCTCAATTGGCATTCTTCTGATCTCAGGTACTTGGAAATCAGGCAAAGAAGCTGCTCGTAGTTTCGAATAAAGATGATAACATGTACCAGGTTGACAACGGCCTGCCCGACCCTCTCGTTGCTTTGCACTGGCTTTCGAAATCCATGAAGACTGAAGAGTTGACACGTTGTTATAGGGATCATAGCTTTTCTCTTTCATTCGACCACTATCAATAACATAAACAACATCATCTATGGTGATAGCAGTCTCAGCAATATTAGTTGACAAGATGATTTTGCGGCAACCGACGGGTGGGCGTTTGAAAACCTTTTTCTGTTCCATAGATGGGACCATGGAGTGAAGAGGTAAAATGACAAACTTAGAAGTATCTTTGAAGAAGGGGGACATAAGTAATCTACTCTTGGCTCTATTGATATCATCCCATCCTGGAAGAAAAACAAGAATTGCTCCATCTTTCGAATCAGTACATATTTTCTTCAATAACTGCTCTATAAGAACTACATCAATTAGTTCAGGATTAACTGTTGAAAGATATTTATCAAGCAACAGTTGTTCATCCACTGAATTTGAAGAGGTACTCTCCATTTGCTTTCTAATCAATTCAGCGGCTTCTTGTTGGTTTTCACGTTCAGCCCAATCCAGTGCAGTCGCACCATCTTTAGCTTTTAAGTGGCAGTCTGCACCAAAAGAGAGCAGCATGCAAACATCACCTGCCCTACCCTTACCAGCAAACACCATTAGAGGTGTCATCCCACTTAAGGAATGCTGGTAATTATAAATTTGTGGAGTTCCTTCCGAAGAAACCAAATCAAGTAGTGTGTCAAAGTCATCACTGGACCATGCCAAATTAATAGCATCGTCTAAAGCGACCTTATCTTCCTCTGTCAGCATTTGGTTTTCATCAGTAACACCAAATGCAGTGGAATCCAGGTGATTGTCTTGGACTGATTTAAGCATTGTCAGTGCATCCTCCAAGTAAAAACTCCTGACCTGAAAAGCAAAGAGCAGTATACCCATATTCAGTCTCACAGGATTACTAAACCCAAAATGAGAAAATTGAAAGCAAATCATAGTAGCCATTACAGGATAAGTGAAACCCGGAACACGAATAATTGGGCAGCCACCAAAATAGTGGGAGAATCGTTCAGCATCAAGAGTGGCACTCATGAGTATCTGTAAATAAATTATTGAGAAAATTTAGTGGATATTATGGAAGAAAAAGAAGAAAAGAAAAAGGAAGCAAATGTTCTACATTCAGAGTATTATTAACACTTATCTGTGGAGAAAAATAAGAATGTCTACGCAGGGTTATCATCCCATTATACAATGGGACAGTAGATTGTCCGTAATTAAATCGTCTAAATTTCGTTTTGATATCTTCAATGCAGAGAAGAAGGAAGAAAGGCACTAACCAGACGCAGGTATGGGTACAATGGAAGCATGTCCCTGCAAAAAATACACACACATCACCACACTAGCTAGACTAACAAAAGTAGTATGTTAACATCAAATAAGAACATCAAATTTCATCAACAGAGAGAGAATCATCCCCATTGTTTTTGCTGCCAACTCACGCAGCAGTCTTAGTCCTAGTAAACTAACAAATGAAACTAATGAACCCTCCCCAAGTTGTGCTACACGCACACACCAAAGTGTCCTGCATCAATCTCCAGCCTCCAGCAATGCCACCAGACCTTCAGCCCACCGGTGGAAACCGAATCATCAACCTTCCACACAATTCAGACCATTGCTAGCATAGTAGCAGCAGGTTTATTGAATAGGCTCGCACAACACATCTTACTGATTTTTTCTCCACACGAAGTGGACCCAATTTATGACATATATCGTACTAGTGCATGCAGACACGAAAATTGCTATTGAATTGAAGTGGTGACTGCTAGAGACTCCATATTAATCATAATTACCTTAGAATTGCCAATATAAAATCTGAGAAGCGATCCCTTTCATGAATTTCATCCTACCAAGTGAAAAGGAAACATTACCAGTTTACCAGGTAAAATGGTTTTTGTTCACCATTAAAACAAGTAAATGCTGTGATTGAAATAGTAATAGAAAATGTAGAAAACAAAGGTATAAATGGCTGGATAAAACTGGCAAATGTCAAGTTCCAACAGCACAATCTTTCTAAAACTTCTGCAACTAATACTGCCAGTCAAAGACAACTTGCCCATATAACATGGACCAATCAACGAATAGCACAGTCGTCTTCAAGATATAGCAAGATATAAACCCGTTCTCGTGATAGAAATTAAACAAATCTGACACAATATTTATGAATCCCACTGATGCCTTGCCTAGAGGGGGTGCCGTGGGGGCATGGTACCAGATGGGTTGGCTTATCACCCCGGTTGAGACCAGGATGCATGCTATAGGAATTGCTGAAGCACAAATACTGTAGCTCCCAACAACAAAGTTTCCGAACAGCTTGACTTTCATCTTTAGAAAGAAAGGTGCAAATCTTATTTTGCTGGTTTGCAGTACTTTAGAGTTCAAGTCATAGCATACAATTTCAGGTACTTATTAGGCTTGTGTTGTAACTGTCACCATGTTACTTCCAAACCAAGCTAGCACCATTTCATTGCAGACTTATGCCCCCTTAACTAGAACTTAGGTGATCAGGAACACTTAAGTACCAAAAGTTAAAGCAAAGATCCTAGATTCTGGTTCCCTCGGAAACCCTGTAAGGGATGCCAAGAAAATGACTCAAAATGCCACTCGAACCATATTGAGTTGGAACAGTCTGATTTCTCTCATATGCTAGAGCAATCAACTTCTCAGCCATCAACTGATTCAAGTATCACTAACTCAAACCAAACCGAACAAAGAGACGCTGCTAAAATCAATATTCAGAAGTCAATATTCAATTAGTACCAAAGCATAATGTACAGTATCCTAGAGCAAGGATAACTGCCCAAGACTCTGCATTTGCAATGCTGTTATTACTTAAGGGTGATAACAATTGACTGTTGTCAATTAATCCAACCAGGAAAAGTCATCCCTTATACAAGGCCTCTACTCATAGACAAGAAATAGAGAGAGGTTCATGACACAGTACCACAATTATGTGAGTTATGTCGGACAAACGATGCTTCAAGTGCCTATTGGAGGCTTCACCATTTGATCCACCGGCTCCTCTCGAAACTAACACCCTTAGTAAGACTCCATTGGTGCAAAAAACAATTGACGAGTGCTTCCCTCCCTTACTTTCCAGCCGTATCTGACATTTTGGAAGCATATAATTAATTACCGGCTACCCACAGATTCAAAAAAGTTAAACGGATATAAAATCAGAGTGTCAAAATGAGAGGAACTAGTGTTCCTTATTAATCCAATAATAGGTCCATTAAGATCTGTAACAAGTAACAAGCATTGAAATATCCAACGAAAAAAGTTAAAATTTAAGAATAGAGACACAGGCTATAGGAATTTCCAACTAATTCACAGCATCATGAGCATTGTACATTAAGCAATGCCAGGGGTTTCTTTAGGATTCAATTCAAGCTGCTCAATACAACAGTTATGTAGGAAATGAGGGTAACTAACACAAGCCGATGCTTGTCTCAGAGATAGACTCGGTCCATCTCTAGTTTACGAGAAGCTGAGTTTTGCAGCTAAACAAATGAATCTCGTCACAACTACTCTTCAGTTGACAATTCAATTGCTGTAGTTTGATGAGTTGACAAAAAAATATGATCAGCCAATTGAAGATTTTACTACATCCTAGAGTACCCCAACTACACAATATAACAGTAACCAAGAAAGGTGTAATACCTGGACAGGCCACAACCAAGCATCTATGCTTCACAAAAAATAATATCTCACCTATGCTTTACAGTATTTGACTTTTAACTTCATAAAGTCTGTTAGGTAATTGAAGTTTGAACATAGATGCACTACACTCTACTAGCCCATTGAGATATAACTGATTACCTTGTATCCAATATCATCTCCAACATTTTCTCCTCTTTCAGAAGATATTCTCTCAGCAACTATACAGAAACAGAAGACAATCAGATTTTTCACATGAAAGTCGGAGAGAGTGAGCTTTAATCAGCCTCATGAGCGCACCTGATGTTGCAGAGATTCGCCGCGGTTGGGTACAAACTATCTTACATGCCTCACCCTTAGCCCACATTGAGTCCAAAAGAAATTGAGGGACCTAAAGAATACGTGCTAATTAATTAGTCCTGAGAACGTATTAGAAATACGTGTCTTCCTTTGGCAAGGATCTGCTTCTTAAATTGTATAAGGAACTAGAACAATCGATGTATAAATAGAAGTTTGAACCACAATAATCTGAGAAACGATCTCCAGATGTTACAACTAATGATAAAAAATTATTGTATCGAAACATGTAAACCCCAATACTTTCACCATCGTAATTACCCAACCAAATCATGTAATAACAAATGCAATATACGGTTGTTTGATGTCATCTTATAAATAAAGTCAAACCACCTGGCCTCCATGCTGGACGCCAGCAATGATATCCTTCAATATTATTTAATCACCCTCAACTTAAGGTCACGTAAAGTCAGCTCTGAGATGAGCAGTTGAGATCGCCAATTCAGAATTGTTGTTTGCTTGAACAAAAGATCGAAACATGTAATACGTATGCCACAACAAAATGGTATAAGAAAGATATCCAAGGGTTATGCCATTTTAAGCAGATTCATCTTTCTAAAAGCACAGCTCCTAGAGAAAAATAGATACAAAATAAATAAACTTAAGAAAAACACTAGGGCTTTCCTATTGCCAGCATCTCTCATGAGAATGGGGAGGTGGAAGTACAACTACCCCCTCTGGATTTGGAAGGTGTGAGTATGGGGGTAGGGAATAGCCTTTGAGCTATTTGGGGCATTTAACCAGATCTTCAAGCTTTGCAAAGGATGTTATTGTACCCCAAAAAAAGGCGCCGAGTATTTGAAACTTTACAAGCTAAAACCGAATCTATAGTTTGCTAGGAACAAATGAAAATCAATCTTCAAATAAACTTCAACTAAACCATAATGTCCAAAAACTGCGCGAAAATGGTAATATTATGGCTTCCAATTCTTAAAGTATTCAGGAATGCGAGGGATGAATACGGCTTCAATTGGAAAAGCAACAGCCACACGATACCAAGCATAACTCCACAGAATATTTCAGATGGAACACGATTTATGTACCATAAAGAAAACAAAGCAAAGAGTTGGTAACCTAACCTGTGTGGTCTTTCCGCATCCAGTCTCACCAGATATAAGAACAACCTGCTTTGTATACAGAACAAGCAACAAGTCCAAGGATGAATTAAAGATTCTAGTTAAACATATGTCCAGAAAAGTCCTTGAACGACAGCATTGAAAATCAGCATACTAAAACACATGCATATGTTCTATGAGAATAACCTATAAGATATTAAGCATATGGTAAAAAATAACCTGATGACAATCAACAGATGACGTGATGACATCCCTGAAGGATGCAATTGGAAGCTTAGACCTCTCTTCAGTAATCTGCACGTGTAAAATCAGAAAAGTTTCGACATAACCATGGATCTCTTATAAACCATAGCCCGACCAATTGAAAACACCAGTAAAGACACTCCCTAACCAAGAAAAGAAATCCACGAATTGATGCGAGCAAGATAATAGATCTGGAACCTGCTTCAAGTTTGCAGCCTTCTCTAATCTAGCAGAAAGTGATTCCACCTTCTTTGTAATATCTGCCTTATCCATGGGAGGCCTGCAAAATATGTCATCTCTCTGTCTTTCCTTTCTTTGTACGCTTTTTCCCATGTGTTTTACAGCAATTTGCTCACTAATCACTCCCTCACCCGGTGGGTATCTTATGAACAGATCATTCAAAATCTCCTTAGCCTCCCGAGATAATGTCAAATAAGACATACTCCCCTTCCCTTCTGAGTTTTCCCCCTTCCCTTTGGACTTGTAAACAGAAACATGCCTTTGATTGCCATGCCTGAACCATGACCATCCAAGAAAAGGAATCCCAAAAGCAAATTATCAATATCAGTGCCCATGGTTTTTTTTTTTTTTTCAGAATAAGCTTATTCATGTATAAATCACACGAGAATGTTCATAGTGACAGGAAAAGATTACATCCTAACACTCACCCAGAGCTTTTAGATGTCATTCCCATCTTCCTGCAGACTTCATGCACTACAGCTCGTTCATGATTTGACAGGTTCTCATCAAATGTTAACACTGCATGCAATGTTCACAAAATGACAAAGGACTTTTTATTTCCTTCTAATGGCACACTCATCCAAACAAGCAAATCACATAAATAAAACGAAGAAACCCAGGAAGCAAGAATAGCCCTAAACCAGAACATCCCGGTGAATTCAACCAAGACAAAGTTTCCAAAGCTTGTTATTCATCCGGATAACCAAATTATGACGAAAGCATCGAATTCAAGATGTGTAATTAGCGCATAAACGAAAGTACTTACAAGAAGAAAGCGAATAATCATAAATAAGTTAGAGAAGAAAATTGAGATAATGATCCAGTCAATACTTCATTAACCTATCAAACGGTGGAATAAACAATATATAGCTACACTTTGCACGCATTTAATATCTCCCTAGGAAGCATTCTGACCTATTGCCATAAAACAGACTGAGATAGTTCACAACAATTGACACTAAAAATCCCACAAACAGAACCCACTGAATGCCTGTGCGTATGGGTGTAACTGGTCAGATATAAAGGGGGGAGAAAGTACTTGGACTTTGTCGGTTTATTTCTAACTTTCAGAAGTGATTCTACGTGACCGAGAACAGTTTTGGATGTTTATTAACCCATAGATCAGTTATCCATTCTAAAAGCACTGTTTTTCTCACGGAATACGACCTCTTTTGAGGCAGCTTAGGAGGGATATGACACGTTCGGAAAATGCTCTCCCGTGCTTTCCCCAGAAATTACCACCAATATCATATGAATCGCCACTTGCACATACATATGCGTCACTACAAATAATGAACAACCAGCTAAGTACACCATGCCATGTTACAACGATCCTCGAGAATCTAAAGCGTTAGGTAGTGAAGCAAATTCAGGGGTCCAATGCAGTAGAAATCCTAAAGAAAGACTGCAAAATCATTTTTTTTGGCACACGAACCGCTCAACAACATTGAGCTAGACATTCCGTCGCATCGCTCCGGACTTACTCGCTCCAAAAACCTCGGTCCAAGGTCTCCGATCAAGCGAAATCCTCATTCGCACGCACAGATCAAATTGAAAAGCCACAAAGCTCGTCATGCTCACACAGCATTCAGCAGCAACCAAGCTCAAAACACCAATCACAAACGAAAGAAATCATCGACTCCGAACGAGCTCCCTCGCGCAGCCCCTAGCCAGAAAAAAAAAGAGAGAGAGAACAAAACACGACGCGAATTATATGAGCAAACGCGGCGCCGACGACAAATGACAGACTTCTCGAGCTGACCAAGGGCGACCGGAAAAAGGAGAAAGCGCACCTTGCTGCTTGGAAGCACGGAACTTCTCGAGCCTCTCGGCTATCCGAATCCGCGTCAACTCAGCCACCTTCCGATTCGGTTTGTTCTTCGGCTGCTGCTGCTGCTTCTTCTGCTGTTGCTCTCCTTTCCTCTGCCTCTTCTTCCCCATCTCTGCCCCCGGTCTCTCTGCTCCTCCCCGCCGCTCGTAGGCGCGGGAACCGCTAGAGCGCGGAGGAGATCGAACGGCACCGGCGGAGGCTCAGAAGCTCCCGTCGCCGGCGAGTCCCCGGGGCGGCGGCGGCGGCGGCGGCGAGGAGGAGGAGGAGGAGGAGGAGGAGGAGGGAGAAGGGAATGCGTGCAGTTCCGGCGTCGCTGCGGGCGTCGCGGGGGTGGGAGGCGGAGGCGAGGGAGAGCAGATGCGTTTTTCGTTTGTGCCTTCGCCGATCGCGTGAACCGAAGGTCACCCCAGTGTTTTTGAACGGCAATTTATCTTCTTCTTTTTTTTTTTACCTTCACCGCCTGTTATTTACAATTTTTTGTCAAATTCGCTCCCGGTCCAAATAATAATTTTGCATTAAATCCCGTTACAAAATTAACTCCAAATGCACCCGCCGCTCCCGAACCGATGAACGGGTGCACGTGTATTCTTTCTTTCTTTATTTAACATACGGTGGATTCGGAATTTTTACTTTCGACGAGCACCACGGGTCCAGCCCGACCTTGGATGTTAAGGATGCAAATGGTAACTATTCTGCTCCAAAAATCAAATTCTTGCCAGAAATTAATTTCTAGAGGAGAAATCTATTTGGTAAAACATAATCAATTCTGCTTCAGAAATTGATTTCTGAAATAGAAATTTTTTTTTTATTTTTTTATTTTTTTGAGCACCTCAAAAAAATAAATTTCACTCAAAGTGGATGCCTAAAGGTATTCTAAGCCATTTTGTGAAGTTTTAAAATTTATGATTTTTGATTTTTTTGGGCATCTCAAAAAAGTTCAATTTCACTCAAAGTGGGTGCCCAAGGATATTCTAAGCCATTTTGCGAAGTTTTGAAATTTTTAATTTTTTTAATTTTTTTGAGCACCTCAAAAAAATTAAATTTCACTCAAAGTGGGTGCCCAAAGGTATTCTAAGACATTTTGTGAAGTTTTGAAATTTTTTTATTTTTTTATTTTTTTTGGCACCTCAAAAAATTTGAATTTCAGTCAAAGTAGATATCCAAACGTATTATAAGCCATTATGTGAAATTTCGAAATTTTTGATTTTTTATATTTAAAAAAATCATCAAATTTCCTATTTTCCCGAAATCTTGACTTTTTTTATTTTCTGGAAATTTTTATGAATTTTTCTAGAATTTTTCAAATTTTATGCATTTTTTGAAAAAAAACATTAGTGAGAAAAAGAGAGAAAATAGGGAGAATGCATTCTGGAAAAAATAAGCTATAAAAAGTACTTTCTCTTTTTCTTGCCTAAAACTCATTCTGGAATTAAAAACGCATTCTGGAATCAAGAATGCATTCTGAAATCAAGTATTTTTAACAAACGCACTTTTATTTCAGAATGTGAAAATTGCTCCAAAATACATTCCGGAAATTTTTTAACAAACGCATTTTTATTCCGGAATCCATTCTAGAACAGAATTTCTATTCCGGAATGGATTCCATGCGCGCCCTAAAGTGTCGTCCGAGTTCGTCCACCGTGTCCTCATTTTAAAAGAATCAAGAGTATCGTATGACTTTAAAAGCGATAAGAGGCGCGTGGAGGGTGGCTATTAAAGATTCTAAGCCCGCCGTCGGATTGGGTGATTGTTCATTGAAGATATATGGGATAATGACACGAATGGTCCATGAAACTTGGATCAAAAGTACACTATTGTCCTTGAATTTTTAACTGCTTTGATGTGATTTATGGACTTCATGTCAATATCCAACATCATTCCCGAACTTTTAATTTGTTCAATATGATTCCTGAACTTTTGACACATGTTTAATTTAGTCCATAAACTATATAAAAATATTCACATAGCTTAGGAATTAAATTGAACATAAACTCAAAAGGACAAAAACGGCCATATTTCCTAGATTTTCCAGATTTGTTAGTTTCGCGGAGTCAACTTTGTGTGCTCGGCTCTCGCCGTATGAAAAATCAAATCAATGAGATTTCACGTCGCCAGAAAAGATCTCGTGTACGGCACGAGCACATAACGAAGATCGACCCTAGAACTAATTGGAAAGAATACCACCCATTCGCATAACGTTGAGTTGTGCCAGCTAGAGGCGAAGGGAAAATGTTCGC
Organism: Syzygium syzygioides; assembly: GCA_031216285.1. NCBI lineage: Eukaryota > Viridiplantae > Streptophyta > Magnoliopsida > Myrtales > Myrtaceae > Syzygium > Syzygium syzygioides. The sequence continues at coordinate 21,946,810 of CM062242.1, forward strand.
TCGGGCCATAAACGTCGCTTGGATATTCGTCGGGTGTGTCACCAAAAGAAGATTGAACAGTAGCTTAGTTAGGAACTTGTAATTTAACTTGGAAACTTAAAAAGCTCTAAAAGTTTGAGTCGCATAACGAGATGAGTCGCATATCGAGATGGGTCACAATCAAAGCAGTTTTTCAATGACAAAAGGTGCTCTCGAACGAGAGAATTACAAAAAAAGTCATAAATTTATTGCAATCGTGTCAATTCAATTTTAAACATTTTTTATTACCCAATTAAGTCATGAATCTTTTATATTTCTGCTAATTCAATTCATCTTCCCAATTTTAGTCGGGCGGTGCTGATGTGGATACCAGCCGCCCTACAGGACGCGACCAGCGCTGACGTGAACATTTTAAAATAAATTTTTAATATTTCTATGTATTTATTATTTTCTTTTTCCTTTTTTTTCCTTTCTTTCTCTTTATTTTTATTTTCTTCTTCCTTGCTACTTCCTCCGGACAATTGCCGAGGTTCGACAACCGGCTAGAGGCGAGGGTCGGGGAGGCTGACCTCGCCATTTTTGGGTGAGCTCTTGCCATCGTTGGGCGAGGTCTCCAGCCCTTAGCTTCGGCTGGCTGGAGGAAGAAGAAAGGGAAGAAAACCAAAAAAAAATAAATTTAAAAATTCGAAAAAATATTAAAATATTATTAAAAATGCCCATATCATGACGAACCTTTTAAAGTTGGCCGAATTAACTGAATTGGCACAACTACAAAAAATTTACGATTCAATTAGTAAAAAAAACATTTAAGGTTAAATTGACATAATTATAACAAATTTATGATTTTTTTGTATGGACGGGCCTTGCACTTTCAGTTGCCGCCTCCCCTGATGCCCTCCTGCCTCTCTAGTTGGTTTTGTGTGAAGAGTGTAGTATTGGTCCCACCATTGATAGGACCAGAGACCGTCCTAGAATCAAGTTACTGCTTGATTGCCCCCCCATTTGCCTTCTTGATCCTTGTCCAGAAGAATCGTTTCCTTCTTTTCCCATTCTTTTTTGCTTTTTATTTATTTTTATTTTTTTGGGTATTATCCTATTTATTTTTGTTTTTCTAAAAGTCCATCTTTTAAAGATGGATGAATTCAAAAAAAAAAAAAACTCACAACTTTAGGTCAAGTTTCAAACCTACCCCGAACTTTTTTTGTCTCGGCAAAAACTCCAAACTTTAGGTCCAGTTCCAAATATGTCCCGAATATTTTTTGTCTTAGAAAAAACCCCAGGCTTTAATTTCAGTCCCAAATCTACCATGAATTTTGTTTTGTGTAAAAAAATCAACAAATTTTATTTATTTTCAAAAATATACCCCTGTTATCCAGTCTCAACTTCACGTGACATTTTGACGTCAATAACAAATACACATCATCAAAGTAATAAGGCGATAGGTATAGGCTGACGTCGTATTTCCACTTCGATAACAAATCCAACCCAATAAAAATTATTGACCGATTTAGGATATGAAAGTTATGGACAACAATAAATCCACCCCAAAAAACTTTTTTCAATATAAAAAAACCCAATTTTTAGGTTGAGTCCAAATTTGCCTCGAACTTTTCTTTCTCTAAAAAAAGCCTAATTACTTTGTTAATGTGGATTTACTATCGACGTGGAAATGCTACATCAAGTTGAGATTGGATTACGGGGTATATTTTTTAAAATAAATTGAATTTTGATATTTTTTTACGGAAAACAAAATTTAGTGTAAATTTGGGACTAGACTTAAAATTTGGGATTTTCTGTGAGATAAAAAAAATTCGGGGCATATTTGGAACCGGACCTAAAGTTTGAGGTTTTTTTTAGATAAAAAAAATTCATGGTAGATTTGAAACTTGATCTAAAATTGAGATTTTTTAAGAAAATTAGGCCTTTTAAAGATAAATAAAAACCAGGTAACTTCTCACATCGGCTGTATCGGACGGCGCAAAGACCATTCACTGTCTTTCCACATCATCTAAGGTACTACCACCTAACTTAAGGCCCAAGTTGTTGACTCTTTTTGGTTGGAAAGAATGCCAAAGTGTCAGCTAAAGGTGGTCTTCGAAAAGTAAAATCCATGATGTAAAACGTAACTTTGGCCAAAACATTTTTTAACCGGCGTAATCAGGAGATCTGTTTTGGATTCTTAATTCGTGGTTACATCGATTATCTTATCAAATAATGGATTGTTTTCAATTAATATAAAGTATTTGCGCTTATCCATTATTCTTAATTTAATATACTTTCTGCTCCTCGTAATCCTCTCTCTATTTTTGTCTTTCTTAATATGAGGGAATACCCTCTAGGTGCTTTACATTTTAGGGATGTCGAGATCCGCATGAAACCTCGGACGAAGCAGTTTTACCTCATGCTTAGGAGGGAAAAAAAAATCTCGATACGAGAAGGATGAACTCGTTACAAGTATACCTTACTTAGATGGTTCACATAAATAAAATTATAATCTTCGCAACGTTGAGTAATGTTAGAGAACTAAATCTTTTCGGTACGGACCTATGTCAACACTAAGGGTGACAAAATGGGTCATGGACCCCTATTTCAACTCATATTCAATAGCTTAACTAAAATACGGAATATAGGTGGACACGAGTCTAATAAACCAAAGATCGATTCACAATGGGCTCAAGTGGGTTTGGAAGAACCCACTTTCGACCCATTTAATTAAAAAGTAATGCTAAGAGCATTTTGCTCCCGCGCTCTCTAGTATAATAAAAAAGAAAACAAGCCATGTTAATTTCCTCAATAATACGTAGGCGCAAAACATACATACCCATTGGGATACCAAATATAAATTAAACTGCTTTTTTAATAATTAATTTTTTTAGAATAAATACAGGAACACTCAATTATACCAAAAAAAAAGAGGAAGAAAAGGACTTGTTAATGTTACAAACTTTTTGCGTACATTAAGCTAAAGTGATAATGGTCTGGGTCTTTAACTTTCGCTTCAATAATGAGATTAATATTATTCTTTAATTTTTGGGCCCATTGGGCTCTGCTTGCGCACCGTGACCATGGCAACTTCTGATTTTCCTGCTTTTTTTTTTTTTTCATCTCCGATTTTTGGAAGAGAAAAATATGTTGATGACGAAAAAGAAGACTCGCGTTCGATACGCGAAAACAGAAGGAATGCTCTTTGGAAGTTTTACGTCATGGTGATCCCGAGGTCCGGATAAAAATCGAGATGAAACCTTTTAAGGATACACTTAAGTTCAGAAAAGAAGACGTGCTTGACGCGCGAAAATATCTGGTAGTGACCAAAGCGATTGCTACGGCTAATCCATCGCCCGCGATGTCGCTGAGTGGTCCAAATTTGCAATGATCGCAACGTTGCAGATCTTTGGGAATTTCCACATCGGCAATGTTACTCTTTTTGTTTTGTTTGACTATTTGTTAAGCTTTCGAAATTTTTTAGGCAAAAAAAAAATAACACCTTTGAATTTTTCTTGATTTTATTTTTTCATAAATTAATTTTTACATTTGCTAATTTGTCACGCGACACCGAGATAGCGGCAATAGAATGGGGTGATGACGATAGTTAGGGGCGAGTACCGGGTCTAGCTCGACTTGAGAATTAGACCGAACTGAGCCTATTTGACACCGAGATGAAAGCGAACTGGTTAACGTGAACGAGAGCATCATCAGTCATTGGGCAAGATCCACCATTTTTTTGCCTCCCCCCCACCGCCATGGCCCATGCCACAACCCAATCGGGGAACCCATCCAGCGGGTGTTCTTATCCGTTAGCGCACGACGTTCATCCACGTCTCCACGCAGCTCGTGTGCCGCGCGAAGTCCCGAAAACCGGAGTCCGGATTGGGTCGGACATGGGCGATAAAATCGTACGGCGTGAAAATGGGTTAAATGGATCGGGCAGAGAGCGGGTCGGACAATTTCAAACCCGACCCAAAATCCGTCTTGACCTACCCGTCTGACGGGCCTAATTACCATGTCGTGCGAACACTACTCGGCCCAAAAACAACCCCAGATTCGACCAATCGGTGCTGTCACATTTCAAACTCAATTAGAACTTAAATCAAGTGGATGACACGATAATCACACGACGTCCGACTCAAAGGGGGGAAAAAATATAAAACCACCGGGATCCCATCTCAAGATACTCGAATCCGAACACCCTTTCCCAAACCCGGCCCAGATCACTTTTTCTGCAGCTCGGTCCACGAATCTCGACCCGGAGCCCCCTTTTTTTTCACGGGAGCCCAACGTAAGACCCACGCAAGAAGGCCCAGCCCAATGACGAATAGCGCCAGCCCAAGGGCCCAGGGCCCACTCCCCGACCGCCTCTCCTCGTCCCTCGTCCCATCGCATCATCATCAAGGAGCCGCTGCTCTCCCACGCCCTCTGGCAAAACGCCCACACGCAAATGTGAAAAAACAAAAAAACCTATAACTACTGAGTTGGTTCCCTGCACGCCAAGACAGCACCACAGCTCCAAGAAAACTTCTGCTCACATCTCTCTCTCTCTCTCTCTCTCTCCCCTCTTCCTCTCTCTCCTCTTCCTCGCTCACCTTTAGCAAAGGTACCTATCATCGAGTTCCTTCTCTCTCTCTCTCTCTCTCTCTCTTTTCTATCCTTCATTGCCCCCGTACGAGCGCGAAGGGGGGGAGGAGGATCGTATGTTTAGGACCCCGTCGGCCGCTTCTGTTGAACTTGCTGGGTGCCCCAAATCGTGCGATTCGCGGAAGTTCCTCTCTCGGCTTTAAATTAAATGCCCCCATCATCATCGTCATCGTCCCCATTAGTATTGCCTGCTGTGTTTTTATCTGGGGAGCGAAAGTCCCTCCTCCCACCTCCATCGACGCCGCCGTTTAATTTAATCCGGTGCGTCGCGTGTGCTGACGAGTTTGGATTAAAAAAAATGATGGTGGAGGGGAGGGGGGGGAGGGGTTGTGCTCCTCGTCTGAGACCCTGCGCGCATCTTGCCTTTTCCCTGCCCCCGCCCCCTCCCATCCCCCAACGCTGCCTGACGGTTTGCTTGGCTGATTCGCCATCTGCCCACGTTTCCGGGTTCCCGTTCTTTCCCCTGATCTGAATCGGGTTCTGTGCCTTGCGTGGTCGGTCGCTTCTTGGGTATTCGAGATTTTTCTGCCTTCGGTTTCTTGATTCCTGATGGTTTTTTTTCTGGGCTTGTGGGTCGATCGTGTTTTTCTCGCCTGCGATGATGGTGGTTTTCTTGTCTAGCTGCGTGGTATTTTTCGGTGAGCCCTGGGTTTAGTTGGACCGGACATGGTTTGTCGTCGTCGTCGTTTTGATGCGGTAGTGAGTCTGAGTTTGGGGATTTGTTCAATCAGTGGTTGGTATGGCCAGATTCTTCATTTGTTCCTAGCTGTTATGATGCTTGTTTCGAGTTAAAAAAAAAGTGAATATAGACTGTAAATCTGTGGTGCGCGGTTTTTTGATTCTCATTTCTCGCTCCTTAGCCGGATGGCATCCATCAATGTCGGGTTCGCTTGTACAAAATTGTAACTTGATGACTCAATGTTTCTTTAGGAGGATCTAAGCCATCCAGGGGGCGGACGATTTGGATTCGAGTAAATGGGAAAGAATGTACTAGCGTACTGCCATATGACTTGAGATTTATCCTGCAATCCAACACTCGACATTTAGGAAGAGCAAAACTACTTTACTAATCTGAGGGGATGGTTGAGGTTCACATTGTTTTATTTACTGTAACACCGGCAGTTCCTCTGTGGGTGTTATCAGTAGGTAATTTGCCTTATGCTTTTGATGTGCAGATTTGTTGAGATTCTTGAGAACTTTCGTAATTGAAAGTTTTATGCTCCTGAACATGCCTGTTCCCAATAAATGTCGTTTCTTGAACCTTGAAGTCCCAAATGGTATTAAAGTTGTTCACAAGGCCAACCTTAAAACCCAGCACAACTACGAAATACAAACTGAGAAAGTTTCACAAGCGTAGTTTCGTTATATACCCGTGATGCCTTCTTGTATGGAAATTTTCCTTTTGTAGGATCTATTCACAGTAGGTGGTTCCATTTTGTAAAAGTTTCTTAAAGTAAGGATATTGCCGACTCATGTTTATGGGTGGTGGTGGAATTGGTAATGGTACGAGTCAGAAGGAAAGAAGCTTAACCATTTGAGTTGAGAATAATTATAATTAACCAATGGAACTGAAGTGGAAGCATAGGTTGGATTCTTCTTTGATTTTCTTTTTGGGTGAAAAATAGGCTGCTTTTCATTATCGATGGTTTGTTTTTGCTGGGCTTTTGTGGTAATGCAACTTCGACGTGAACTGGCTGTTCTTACGTTGTGTGTTCTACTGTAAAGTAGTCTCTTATATCACTTCAAGAATGTTCTGTGAGGTCTTTTAATTCCCTCAGACTTCTTAGATTGGTGATTTTCCCTAGACAGATGGCAATGATGATTTGCATTTTCTTGTTAAGGCCAGAGGATTGTTCAATTCTTGTGAAAGCAAAATGGAGCATTTCATCTGACCTTGGCTCGACTCTTCTTGTTGTTTAGGGCTGTGTTATCAAATGGCTCTGGTGGATAGTAGGTGAAGAGTTCATAACCCGAAACCCTGCCCATTCTACAGCAGCCAGCATTCTCCTTACTCTATCTCCTTGAGTCCATGATGATGTCAAGTTAATTTGGCTATTTTGCTTCAACTATGCATTCTAGTATTCCTTATATGACACGACTATGTTCATTTTGCCAATGATGAGGGATGGCATACTGATAACCTGGCTTGTTCTTAGGTTCCAAGTTCGACCACTCAACAAAAGACGCTTGTTCTTGGTGTTATCAGTGTTATAGTTTGTGCTGTATGTATACCTATGATATCAAAATCTAAATGTTCTCTCTTTGAGTGTCTAAGGGTAGACTGGTGAACCCGGTTCTTATCCGGTTTAAACTAAAATAAATATCTGTTTTGAGCATAATCTGAAGATTAGTTCCAGTGGCTGCTAATAATGTTGGAGTTGGTATCTGCATTTCACTGCCAATCAAAAGTTTTTAGTGCCAAGCTTATGAAGCTTATCATACTTCTTCAGAAAGTTCAGAACTTTTTACTTTGGCTAAGGAACAATTGTTTTAGATGCAGATCATTAAATAGAATTCACAAATCTTTAAAAAGTGACCATGATGTTATCCAGTCAAGGGGAAGTGCTGAAGGTGACTCTGTGATGGATGCTATCTTCAGATCCATCCCTTATACAGTGAGCCTGGGAAGAATTTTGTTGTATCCTTGAAAAAGAACTCGGGGAAAATGCTGCATACATTAATACAGATGATCAGCTGACGAGATTGTTGTTGAATTCAAATTTCTTCGCTGCACCAATCATTTATTTGTTTAGCTTTGCATTGTTGTAGTGAAGACATATCTGGAAAGGTTCTTTTTTCTCCTACGGATGCCAAATCTTAGATTATGCAATGCTTTCTTTTGCTTTTTTTGTGCAGGGAGAAGCCAACAGCAACTTGTCCATTACTTTGGATCATAAACTTCTCCTGAGATCTGGCCTTTTACAAGCTCGAAACTATATGGGCTGAGGTGCACTTTTCATGGGAGGTGTTGAGGATGAGAGTGAACCAGCCTCAAAACGCATGAAGCTATCATCCAGAGTTTTGAGAGGTCTTGCAAACGGTTCATCTCATACAGAGCCTGTAGCTGGCTCTTCGCTAGATTTAATGGCTCGGCCCCTACCAATCGAAGGGGGCGAAGAAGTTATTGGTTCAAAGGGTGTGATCAAAAGAGTTGAATTTGTACGAATTATAGCGAAGGCATTATATTCCCTTGGTTATGAAAAGAGTGGTGCTCGCTTGGAGGAAGAGTCTGGGATACCGTTGCATTCCTCTGTGGTAAACACGTTCACGCAACAGATACATGATGGACTTTGGGATGAAAGCGTGGTGACATTACATAAAATTGGTCTCTCAGATGAAACTTTAGTGAAGTCAGCCTCTTTCTTGATATTGGAGCAGAAATTCTTAGAACTTCTGGATCAGGAAAAAGTCATGGATGCTCTGAAGACATTAAGGACGGAGATCACACCTCTTTGCATAAAAAATAGCAGGGTACGTGAGCTCTCGTCGTGCATTGTCTCTCCATCATCACGTGGGCCCCTAAATCAAAGTAAAGCAAATAGTGCAAGAGCAAGGTCCCGTTCAGATCTTCTGGAGGAATTGCAAAAATTACTTCCTCCAACAGTTATGATCCCAGAAAGAAGGTTGGAACATTTAGTGGAGCAGGCCCTTGTCCTGCAAAGGGATGCATGTGTGTTTCATAACTCTATCGATAAGGAAATGTCACTGTACACTGATCATCAATGTGGTAAAGATCAAATCCCCTGTCGAACTTTGCAGGTTAGTGCATCAGAACATTTTATGCAATGGTTGTATTTCAATTTAATTGACTTCTTGTTGAAAGCTTAAAATAGTGTTTGTTTCCTATTATTTGTCGGGAATTTTTACTGAGAGCTTACTATATATAACTATTTTTTTTTGGAACAGATTTTACAATCACATAATGATGAAGTTTGGCTTGTGCAATTTTCACATAATGGGAAATATTTAGCTTCTGCATCCAATGATCGATCGGCAATCATTTGGGAGGTAATATTGCATGCTTTGAGTTCATTTGTTTTTTTTTTTTGGGGGGGGGCGGGGAGGGGGAAGAGTGCTTTTTAATAACCGTGCTTGAAGTCAAATTTCTATCCATCCACCTTTACCTAATTTGGCTCATCATCATGCAATCTGATAATCGATTGGATCGAATTAAGTTCTGTCTAGTTGCTAAGCGTTTGTCATTTGTAACCACATTCAGTTACATTCTTGATGTAAAATTTTCATCTACTGATGTGAAGCTATCATTTTTGGTAATCTTTTTACCATATCAAAATTTCTGATCTTTTTCTCATTTCTTGTGCTGATAATTTTTGCTTATCTGATGTGGTAAATTTAGAATTCTTGCTTAGCACCCAACCTCATCTGGCAGGCCGATGTTTTGTAGTATTGGGCTTATAGAAGATTGTATTTCTTTGAATATAGTGCTTTCTTCACATTCATGAGTGGAGGAAGGGCTCTTTAACTTAAAAAAACTCCCACTGTATTGGAAAAGAATATGGGTCTCATCTCAAGAGACTGGAATCTGGAATGATATTTCATGAAATGATTATCGTGAAACGTTCGAATTAATGATTTTTATGAAAATTCGAGCATGTTTATTCTCTGAAGAGCAAGTATGACTGAGGATATCTGGTTTCTTTTGGTAAGCGACTGACATTGTGTTTTTTGGCTAAATTTTCAGTCTCCAGCTCCTTTGTCACTATGAACTCCTTTGTGATTGTGAATGGTGTTATTATTGTAGGTTGATGAGAATGGCATCGTCTCATTGAAGCATAAATTGACTGGCCACCAGAAGCCGGTTTCTTCTGTCTGTTGGAGTCCAGATGACCGACAGCTTCTCACTTGTGGAGTTGGGGAGACAGTGAGACGCTGGGATGTCTCTTCTGGTGAATGCCTCCATGTTTACGAGAAAGCTGGCCATGGCCTCATATCATGTGCGTGGTTTCCAGATGGAAAATGGATATGTTATGGTGTTAGTGATCGGAGCATATGCATGTGCGACTTGGAGGGAAAAGAGATTGAATGCTGGAAAGGGCAGAGAACTCTTAGTATTTCTGATTTGGAAATTACTAGCGATGGAAAGCTGATCATAAGTATTTGTAGAGAAACTGCAATACTTTTACTTGACCGGGAAGCGAAATATGAAAGATTGATAGAAGAACAACAAACGATAACTTCTTTCTCATTGTCGAAGGATAATAGATACTTGCTTGTTAATCTCTTGAACCAAGAGATCCATCTTTGGGATATACAAGGGGATCTCAAGCTGGTTGCAAAATACAAAGGTCTTAAGCGCAGTCGGTTTGTAATCAGGTCTTGCTTTGGTGGACTCAATCAGGCCTTTGTTGCCAGTGGTAGTGAAGACTCACAGGTGTGTATTTTCCATTTGATTTTAGTTATAAAGATACAAGGCGTACGCTTGCTCTTGGTGGCACAAAAGCACATATTCATGTCTCTTGCTTCCATGAAACTACTTATGCCTGGAGCTCATTAGGCGACTCTTTCATATCTGAGTATTTTGGTCTGACTCAATAGACAATTGTGCTTTTAGAGTTTGGGAAATAGCAGACTACGTGGGTGCATTACCTCAGTTTTTCTTTCTCAAAAGCGGTTAAGTTTTTAACAGCACTGCCTTGTACATTTGCATAAATTAAGCAATGACAGCATGTCATTGTAAATCCTACTTAAGAGGTCTTGTGCTTACTGTTCACTTCAATAGATCTGTATTGGCAATGCTGTTGATGAGGAGTCTTGTGGGTTTTTGCTCTCTCTCTCTCTCTCTCTCTCTCTCTTTGGGACATTATTCGCTCAATCATCGATTCATGTTGTTCAAGTTTAATGGAGAATGCAGTCTCGAGTCATGACTTGAATATCAACTCCCTGTAGCGGCACTATGTTATGCTGTTTATATCTTTTGTTGATTATAACTTGCCTTATTTTGGAGTTCCTGTAATTGGCTTGTTACACAGTTTAGGCCACTGCAAATGTTCAATAATTGCTGTCCATTATCAGTGGCAAGATTGTGAGTCAAGTCTTTTCCCTTCAGAATGCTCATGATGTTTTCTCTAATCATATGCACTGTGTGCATGTGCATGCAACAGCGGGAGAAGGTTTGGTAGGAAGTTTTAGAAACTTTTCAATTGAAAGTCCGATAGTGATACTTTATTGTGGGTTGGATTCTTTTCCCTTTTATTTCTTATAGTCACCAGTTCGGTATGACAGAGAGGATATTATGGAGGTCAAAATAATTAATTTTGTGTGTTGAAGGTGTTTTTTCGAATCCTTATCTGTGGTACCCTCTAGTAATGATGAAGTTTACTGTTGTCATGTGTTTAGGTTTACATTTGGCACAAAGGCTTGTCCGAGCTGATCGAGCCATTGCCGGGTCACTCGGGAGCTGTAAATTGTGTGAGCTGGAACCCAGCAAACCACCACATGTTGGCGTCGGCCAGTGATGACCGTACCATTCGGATATGGGGCTTGAATGAGCTAAAAACGAGGCACAAGGGTGCACGCTCCAACGGTGTCCACTACTGTAATGGCAATGGCACCAGCTGAAGAAGAAGAAGAAAGATGCATGGCCCATCAGTCGCTGATACTGCTTTCTTAGCCGTTGCTTTGGTGTAAATACTCGTATGTTCATCTAAAAAGCAGACAGAACAAGCATGTGAATCTTCAGCCAACTTCCTGGTAATAAATTTTTACTGTTTCATCATAACTTGTGGGCATCGGGTGATAGAGCATCGATCTCTCAGGCTGTACTCTGATCGTACACATTATAATCCATTTCTTGATTTTGTTTTCATATCAGATTAACATGCTGCTTGCTCAGGCAGATATTGAACTGGTACTTGTCTGTAGGCTTACCATTATCTGGTTATCGCAAGTTCCAAATGTAAAAAAATCTGCAGCCTTTCTTTTACATCAATTCTTTTGTGGGCTAAATTAGTGCATTGGTTGGTTTTCTATTGTAAGTTGTATACTTCTGGTAGCCGGGGTTGAAAGTAAGAAACAAGAAGTACGGAAAAAGGCCTTTCACTTCGACTGGGAACTACTTTCTCATTCTTCCATCTCATTGTGAGATCGTGTTCCTTTTAAGGCCTGTCTTCTTGCTATGGTTTAGATCATTGTTTCAGGATCTGAGCTGTCTAGTGCTGGACCTAGTGGCCATTTCCGCATGTATTTCGGCATTGGCTTCTGGTACTCTTGTTATGCCATTGTAGTTTCCTTCTGGACGGGGAGTGAACGTTTTCTTTCGGAAGAAATGTAGGATGACATTTTGTAGCTTCGCTATAGCCAAGTGATCTTTTTCGTTGCCGAAGTCACTTGTAACAACGACAAGGGCGGAATGTTGTTGCCTTAAATTTCTTCATGAAAGACCAATTTGAAAGTCGGGCACTGAAGGAACAAATTTGTTGCGAAAAGATCTATCTAGCTCGTAATCTTCACCGACGAGCATATGAAATTGTTGCTTTAGGATGTTATCTACGGCAACAGATGTTTTGTTCTGTCTTGTGTTGTCTATGGATCACTTTTCTTGTAGTGTACAGGTTAGAGCAAAGTACAAGAAAAGGGTTATGATAGGTAAAATGAAATAACCAAAAAAGAAGACTGAGATTGAGAAAATAGGGTAGCAATATAATACTTTAGGGGGAGAAGTAGGGGTCGTTTGGCAACTTGCCAAACAGTGAAAATTTTTATTTTTTTATTCTCAGAATCAGTTTGGGAACAGAAATCTGTTTGTTTACTTTTTTCTTCCTGGGCATAAATTTGCAAAAAATTGTTTCCAAAATCAATTTTAGAACAGAATAAAAAAGCAAACAAAAAATAGCTTCTTGATTTTGGGATTAATTTTTCCATTTATTCTTCTTCTTGATTTTCTTCTTCCTTCTTGGTTTGTTCTTCTTCTTCCTGGCCTGTCGCTGGCCGGCCATTGGCCATAGGCCAAGGCTGGCGAGGGCGTCGCGGCCCTCGCTGCTTGGGTGAGGGTGGCTCGTGGCTGCGACTGCGTGACCTCGCTCGTCCATGGCAAGGCCGACCTCGCTGTCGCGACCTAGGTGAGGCAAATGGGTCGGAACAACGAGGTTCGGTCTCGCTAGATCTAGGCAAGGTTGAGCCTTGCCCAGTCAAGGCGACGCCAACCTCGTCATCGCAACCTAGGCAAGGGAGATGGGTCGCGGTGGTGAGGGCCGCGACGCCCTTGTCGGCCTTGGCCTGTGGCTGATCACCGGCAACTGGCTATTAGGGGTGAGCGATTCCCGATCCGGTTCGATCCCACCCAAGAACCGGGAACCTGATCGGGAAAACTGGTTCCCAATTTCTAGGAATGAGGATCGGACCGGATCATCGTTCTGGTTTGGTTTGGTCCAATACTCTCGAGAACCGGACCAAACTGGCTGGTCCGATCCTAGTTTGGGCGGTCCATCATGCTCACCCCTACTGGCCATGGCAAAGGAAGGGAAGGGAAAGAAAGGAAAAACAAAGAAAAAAAGAGAAAAAAATTCAATATATTATTAAAATATTATTAATAAAAAGAAATTTTGTGTAGTTACCAAATGCGTTTTTATTTTTTTTCTATTTTAAGAATATAAATTTTGGATAGTTATCAAGCGCCTTCAAATGTTTAAAAATTATTCACGGGCACAGAATAAAAAAGAACCATTTTTGAATAGAATCAGTTCTCAGGCACAAAATCGTTGCCATGCTTATCCTAGATGTCACTTAAAAGATAAAAAAGAAAAAAAGAAAAAAAGAAAAAAAATTTCTCTACTTGATATTTGGACCGCATGTATCATGTCACTCTAACGCTTTTACAATTTGTCGAATCACCTTTTCGCATGATTACTAACAGTTTTAGGTTACTAGCTGTTATTGAACCATTTACGAGCATTTCATTTTCGAATTGTCAATTTTTTCTAGTAACTTATGAACTTTTATTGAAGTTATCGATCTTCGTATCAAAGTACGCAACGACTTTTTTCTAATGAAATTGCTAACTAATTATAGGATACAAGCTGTTATTTGAGCTAACTATCACTTGTTTAATAACTTACCCAACTTCTCTTAACATACTAATTCTTGTACGGAGTTACCGATTGCTTACGAACTTTTTCTATAATAAAAATACCGACTAATTATAGGTCAGCAACTCCACACCCTTTTTGAGCCAACCTTCCCAATTACCAACTCTAGTACGTTTTCACCTTTGGCGCGAAGGCTCAGGACCAGCACATAAGAGAGAGTCCATCAGATTCGAGACGAGGATAGAGAAGCGTGGAGGCTATCCGATCGATCGTCACCATCCTGATAGGCCTTCAACCTTCTAATCTCAGTCGCCAGCGACGCGAGTTTTCGAAACCGCTTTTCTATCGATGGAAGTGCTTGGGTTCGGCTGTTCCAAACCTCATGGGAAAAAGATACGAAAAGCTTGTTCATGAGGATTCTACCCTCATATCACGAAATGTTTCTTGAAGTGGTAGGAACACGAAAAGCTTGTCCAAGATTTCAATGGATATGGATGATTCACGCGGCCGCACGCTTTTTTTCTCACAAGAAGAAGATTTTATGCCTTGAAAATGTTTAATATCAACGAGGTTTTCTTGATTCAACTTCCTCAATATGATTACTAATCTCTGGAACTCCATAAGCAAAAACAAGATGGGGGCAAACCCAAGGTGGGATTCATACACTGGAGACTGATTGATTTACAAGCTAGAGCCCTCGTCGCAGACGATCTTTAAGCCACGCTGAATGAGCTCGCGGTGCTCTCGACATACTTTCTGGCTCCCTTGAACCATCTCTTGTCGCCCGCTTGAGCCTTGCAGATGTACAGCTTCCCGTCCTTGACGGTGGCAGTAATCAGCTGGTGCTTCCCTCCCTCGTCCCCATCGGCGGTCCTCGTCAACACCGACAAGAAGTAGTATTTCTTGCCGCTGACCTCGGGGGTGGACGTCTCTAAGATATTAGCTGTTGCCACGGCATCTCTCTCAAAACCGCCCTGCACACCAGATATTTTAGGTTTGCATTGGGAAAAATACGTCATTCAACGCGACCCGCTTGAGTTGAGGAGGAGGTCATGCATGCTAACAGCGCAACAACAAAAGATGGATGGACGAGAATCGACATCACGACCTTTAAAGGCGAGTGCGAGCGGGATTCTTATTTAAGTCGCAAGGAATTTTCCCAATGTCTTAACTATAAGTGAGGTATCCACCCCTTAATCATCTTCTATGGGGCTTCAGAAGACTCGCAATTCGTATGATACAAAGGACTTGTTTCTAAGGTTTGAGTAGTGATTGAAATGGTAATGTGGAACTGAAGATTACCTCAGCGTCAGTCTTGCCAGAGTAAGCCTGCTTGCCCAGCAAATAGTTGACCTGCAAAGAGACGAGAGGCGTTGTTATTAGCTCCTCCTGTGCTCATCTAAGACGTTTCAGATGACTCTCGAGAGACGGAAGCGTTTAGAGCTTTACTTCGGTGAGGAAGTCTTCGGGAGAGCCGTAGTCGGTGATGGATTTCTTCTCGGTGGGAGTGACAATGACGGTGACGTAGCTGGTGGAGTCGAAGTTGTCCTCATACCGGAGGACCTGGCCGGCGTACTCCACCTCTTTGCTCGGGTTCCACTTGGACGGGATCGACAGCTTGAACCCGTTTCCGGTGTACGGCGAGAAGTCCGTGTTGCCTTTTGGCTTCCCAAACACATTGGCTGCAATGTTTCACACCCAAAGATCCGAATCAGGCTCTTTGCGAATGCCAGTGCGCAATTCCGAAACTCAAGACAGTACCGGTTTGTTAAACACCGCGGGCAAGTTTGCGCGGGGCGGTTCGCGCGATTCTTTTCACTTAAATGAGCGAGTGCTAAGACACAAAAATTTATCATCGTTACTCAAGACTTCAAATGGTATCTGAGCTTCGAGGGCGCCCCCTCGAGTCGAGCTCCTCCCAACGCATCGCGCGTACGAAACACTCCTTTCATCCACACATGTAAACTACACAACTTCAGCTTTCATCATCTTGATCAGTGCCGATTTCTAACAGCTTGACCATGGAGTGAGTAAACGATCAAGCGCTCAGATCGAGACTAACCATGGATATCTTGACATCTAGTAACCAACCTATCGGATATAATTCTACCCTCGAACAGCAAGCAGCTACTCTTAAATATATATAAGCTTGTGAAGAACGGGTGCACCAAGCAATAACAATCCAGTAAGAAACCGATCAGCAGAAAAGGCAAGGGGAAAATCGCATCTGTACCGGCTTCACCGTAGGCGGCATCGGCAGGGGACACCTTGGACCCGACCGCCGCGGCGCCGATGAGCACTGTCAGGGCCAGGCGGCGCGACACGGCGGCGGCGGCGGCGCCGCTCCTCTCTTCCTCGCCGGCGGCCTGCTTCTGGGCCCGGCTGCAGGCTACCTGGGCGGTGGGGGGCTTGAAGCTCGGGGCGAAGCGCTGGGACGGGGTCCTGGCGGGAGTGGTGAGCGCATTGTGGTGGAAGAAGCATGTGGTGGACGCCATCGTTCTTCTCCTCCGCTATCTATCTCTCTCTCTCTCTCTCTCTCTCTCGCGCGCGCGCGCTCGCTTCCGAACACTTCTTTCGGTATCGTTCGTATGGAACGCGACGACGAGTGATGTGCTAAAGAAGCGCGTTCGGATTTAGCCGGGGGGGGGGGAAACATGTGAAGGGAAATGGCCGAGTTCGGATATGGGATGTCGTGTGGGGGTGGGGAGAACTGGATGACGAGGAGATTTCATTATTGGATGCGGGATAAGGCTGCGGCGGCTCTCATTGGTGCCACGTGGCTCCGAAGACCGCCACGTCAGCTGCGCGGAGGCATCGTGGGCTCTTCTCCTCCATAAGGTTGAAAACGAAGCCGCGCGCGCACGCACGAGACGGGTCGAAAGCGCACTCGGCACGTGTGGGGGGAGGCCCAATTGGTGAAACTGGGCTCGCATCTCAATAGACCCGTTAAATGGGTGGGTCGGGTCGGGTTTGGGTCGGGTCATAAATGGTCCGACCCATTAACCCATTTATGACCCATTTATTCATAGTGTAAATATCTCGACCCATACCCGACCCATACCCGATCCATATTGCTAAAACACTTTTATATAAACCTAATTTAGGAATACTTGTTTCTTATGATTTTTTTTTTAAAATTATATTGCTAAAACATTTTATGCAATACAAAGCTAGTGAAAAATTTTATAATTTTTTTAAAATTGAGGTTCTGTTTGTTTTACGAAAAATGTGACATTTTTAGAAAATATTTTCCATAAAGTCATTATCCAAGAAAATAAAAAAAAATTAATATTTTTTTTATTTTAAAAATCGAATTTTTAATTATTTTTTATTTTTCCTTTATTTTTGGCCGATCACCGGCCACGGCGGCCGGCGACCGACCACAGGCGAGGCCGAAGCCTCGCTAGCCTCAGGCGAGGCTCGAGCCTCGCCGATCTGGCGAGACTCAAGCTCGCCGGCCTCGGGCGAGCTCGACCTTGCCAGATCCGGCGAGGTCGAGCTCGCCCGAGGCCGGTGAGCTCGAGGCTCGCCCGAGGTCGGCGAGGCTCGAGCCTCGCCCGAGGCCGGCGAGCTCAAGCTTCGCCGGCCTCCGGCGAGGTCGTTCGCCCCGGTGGCCGGTCGCCATGGCCAACCACCGGCCGAAAAAAAAAAAGAAAAAGAAAGAAGAGAAAAGAAAAAAGAAAAAATAAAAGAAAAAGATAAAAAATAAAAATAATTACATTTCGATTTTTTTAAAACATTTTTGTAAAGAGGGAGAGAGAGTGTGGATGGGTCTAGCAGGTGGATTGGACATGGGTTCCAAACTCAACCCATTTAGACCCATTTATCTTTAAGTTTTAAAATTTAAAACCCATTTAAGTTTGACTCTTTAAAATTAAAGTGACCCATATATGACCCATTTATTTTTAAATGGGTCATATATGGATTTATGACCCATTTTGACACCTCTGCATCTCAATTAGCACCGACAGGAAATTGCCCGCTTACTTTTCGATGGCTCCACTTTTTTTTTTTTCTCTTTTCTGGGCTACCTATCTCTATTGCGGTGCTCGTTTCGAGCTGGAAATTCGATGTCTCGATCAAATTCCGTGCCACCTGATTTCCAATGGAGGGTAGATAATCTACGGCGATATTATTTATCCTTGACTCGATCTCGACAGGGTTAGAGTATGTAATTATGAATGTTTTTCGAGGCTCGAATGCCATCTTGAAGCTGGGTACGGCATGATTTCCTTTTGTTGTGGGAATGTTTCGTCCAACGTGATGTCAAGCGCGGCCGATCCTTTACTGAATCTTGTTAAGCATAACTTGACGCAAGGGAAGTTCATTGTTTGGTAGTCCAGTCTCTCGGGGAACGGAACTTTAGAAGTCACTCCAGCTAAGCCTGAGGATGGCCGGAATCCAATTGCATTTTTTTTTTACACTTAATTGAAGCTTCGGAAGACGGTGCATTACATGTCACTTATAGTCGCATCCGTTCTGTGCGATAGGATCTTGTTAGCTCGATCGATCTGCCGAACAATATAGGCATCTTTGACCTGGACGCGTGATGAAATAAGCTTCTTCCTTTTGGACCTGAACAAGTCCAACTTAAAAGGTTTCATCTCGATTCTCGTTCGGATTTCAACATAACCATAATATAAAATTTCAAGAAGGTATTTCCTCTTACTAGAGAAGGAGGAGGAATTGGTGATGCGAGATGTGCCGCACCGGTATGTTAAAATAATTAACACATTCGTAGAGTCCGTTCCACAGGATGAGGATGAGCTACGGAGGCTTTGGCAGGAGCGAAAGCTCAATTTCTTCGATGAGGTTAACTCTTAACCGAACACCAAGAATCCGAGCAGAGCCCTTGGTTTTAACAATAAGCTAATGCCGAATAAGCTTCTTCTTTTAATTGTTCTTTTTACAGTTTTCAAATGCCGAGCATGGTTTTCTTTTTCCCCGATACTCAGCCGTGTAGACTCGACAGCAGCCGCGTTTTAAACTCAAGTAGACGCCTGCCAAGGAAATTCGGGAAAATCCGAGCCTCGGAAGGCAAGATGTCAAGATCGATTTCTAAAGCTGAACAGTGGACAGATCCCTCAACAATCCACAGAATTCATGATCCAGGCTTGTGAAGTGGTGAACAATGCCCTCAATCTGGTTCAAGAATGGTAGGCGAGGAAGAACACAAGGCCCTTCTTCCCCTTTACAGGGTCACGTGCCTCGACAGGATTTACGACATAATGGACAAAAAACCATTCTCCCATTATCGTAATGCGAAAACACGCCTTTCTCCGGAAAAAAAGTTAATTCCTGACCTGCTCTTATGTACTAAAATTATAAAGAAAAGGGTCGAAAGTGTTTGCTGAGTATCTTTTTTGAGTAATTCGACCATATTCTATCGAGAACAACTCCGGCACGGCATGGCTCGACACGTCGCGATCCATTTGTTGCCAGGAACGGCTTCTTCATCGGGCCGATTAACGCGACACGAGCCGATCCCCGGCTCGGACCGGGGTGGTATTGGTGTTCGAGCGCATGTTTTGATTGATGTGGCCCGACCCCATATGTTTTGCAACTACTTCTTATGGCAAAGCTAATGGAGAGTTGATTAATTTGACTATGCTACCTACTAACCAAACCGTGCTACCATGAGAAGCGTGGATAGGCCACACCATTGGCATAGCATTGCGGCACAATTGTGGGCTATCGGCAATCGGGACCGGATCTCTAATTAGCTTGCCATTTCACTCGATAAATAAATAGAAAAATCAGTACAGAATGCAAGGAATTCCTTGTTACAGTACATACATCATTGTGCTTGTTGTGCTTGTGCGTGAGAATAGCTCACCCGTAAAATTTGTTAGTCAAAGTAAATATAAGGTAACTTAACCAAGAATAAGGGCGTGAATGATAACTATTCTCTTTCCTAGCCCTATTTCAAGCTCTATTCCCTGCACGGATCTTTGAGTAAAAAGTAGCGTTTGATAACGATACAAGTATGTTCCTAGAGTGGAAGTTCGTTTGATAGGTTATTCTTAAATTTATATATTCGGTGGTCGATAGGCGGGCGGCGAGCATTGGCAGGCAAGGGCGGACGAACAATTAATGAAAAAAATAGTGTTTCTAAGCTTGGAAAAAAAATATGAAGAACATTTTAAAAAGGCATATAAGGTAGTCATACTGGGTAAATGACACGAATATACCCTGAACTTCGACCCAATGTACAATGTCGTCCATGAACTTTTTATTTGTTCAATGCGATCCTTGGACTTTGACTCACTGTGCAATGTCATCTAGGAACATTTAATTTATTTAATGTGATCCACGGGCTTTCAAAGCATGTTCAATTTAGTCCCTGGAACGTATGGGAATATTTCGTATTAAAGGACAACATTAAACAAATTAAAATTTCAAAAATAATATTGGACATCTTGCCAAAGTTGAGGGACCATATCGAACAAGCGAAATTTCGGTACCGTTCGTGTTATTATTATCCTATTCGATATCGGAGAAAAAAAAAGGCGAAAAGGAAAATCGGAATTCGGTAAACTCGTTTTAATTTTCCCCGGAGAGAGAGGGAGGGAAAAAAAACGGCAAATAAAAATAATTTCAAAAGGAGTCAAATCGAGTCGAGCGGCCCCCGCAGGCAAAAAAAATATCTTCGTTTCTTCTTCTTTTTATTATTTGCAATTAAAAAAAAAGAGGGCGAGAAAAACTCGAGCGGAGGACGATAATGACGAAACTGGTCACGACTAATCAACCTGTCTTATCACACTAAACAGAATCCGAAACCTCCATGATGCTCGCGAGCTGCTTTCCCCTCACCTACTGCTACTGATCTTCAACCACACAGCATCAACAACACGAAGAAGAAGACGAAGCAGAAGAAGAAGAAGAGCAGCGGTGGCTCTTTCGTCATCCGGTTTGTGACCTTGCCAGCTCTTCCGATTCGCCGTCTTTGCTCCTTCGTTTCTCCCCGCTCTCCCCCCCGCCCGGTTTCCGCTTCGTGTCCCGCGATTTCCCCGAGATTCGGTTCGCCGGTATGCACGGCGGCTCGATCGGTGCCGCATTGATTGCGCCCCCGCGTTCCCCTTCCGCTCGCTAAGTGAAATTCGCTGGGCCTGTTTATGCGATCGTTCCCCTTGCCGTACGTCGTTTTTTTTTCTCCTTCTTTTCTTTTTCGGTTTCCTTTTTTGTGATCTGAGCTAGCGGCTGCACGATTTCCTTGGTCTTGCGTGTTTTGCTTCGGCTGGCGTTTTCTTTCTTTTCCGGCGTCTTGAGTGAATGTACGCCGCGGCGTTTCGTCGTGCGCGCGCGACGAGCGTGCTGGTTTTCGGGGGACGGGATTTGACCGTAGGGATGAGGTGGTCTTCGCGCGAAACGCCGCTTGTTGTACTCGGACGCCGATCGGCGGTGGTCATGCGCGTTTCTGCCCCCCCGTTTGGAAGTGGCCTCGGAGCGGTAGCTCCGCTAAGACGAGGGGAGTGTGTGTTATAATTGGCTCGTGTGGGAGCTTGCTATTCAGACCTGGGGCACGGCAATGGCATCTCATCTTCCGCGAGCATTTTGTCGAGAGTATCGTTGATTCTTGTTATTGACGGTTGGCTTTCCACGGTTTGTTGATGCCGATATCTGCTGTGCATGGCGGCGGGATTTGATTAACCGCTACGAGTCCCGGACCATCTAAGCTGCTCTGATGTCAGCTCACGGCCGTGATTTTTAATTTTTTTTTCTCGAAATTGTACAATTGGTGGATCCGATGTTTAGGTTTATAGGTCCAATTCCGTGGAATTCCAGAAATCGAAAAATAACGCGGCACCGTGGCGCTTCAGAATTGATATGGTGCAGCTGATGGTCAAGGATTTGAACTGTCGAATCTTTTGCCGTTGGAGCTAAAACTTTGGCTGGTTTATAATGTGAATAGGATTGCCTCTACATATAGAATTAACTTCGGGAATAAGTTAACAAAGTTGTGCGTGATTTTCACATGATATTGCTCTCTACCGTCTCATGAGGATTAGGACTTATGCATTCTCTTGCGTGACCTAAATGTCCGAAAGGTTTGCTTCATTGAATTCCAGGAAAAATGCCTGAGAAAATAACAGCTGAGAATTTACTCGACGAGATCGTGGAAACAATTGCTGAAAATGTTCCTAAGCAGAAGTCTGTTTCATTCCTCGAGGGGGACAAGTCCGAGACAGTTACATCTCAATTTAATAGGCTCTTTGGACGCCAGAAGCCGCTTCACCGTCTCTTTGGGGGTGGAAAGTGTACGATATCCTGATTAGTTTTGTTAATTTGGTGAAGTCGTGGTGCTTTTTGAACCTATACCTGACCAAATTGTGCAGCTGCTGATGTGTTACTGTGGAGGAACAAGAAGATCTCAGCAAGTGTCTTAGCTGGTGCAACTGTTATATGGGTGCTTTTTGAATGGCTTGAATACCACTTTCTGACGCTTGTATGTTTCGCTGTGGTCCTTGCCATGCTAGCTCAGTTTCTGTGGTCAAATGCTTCTGGCTTATTGAGCAGGTTAACAAATTCGTACATATGTTCTTCCCTTTTTCTTGATTCAATAGATATATTTTAATACCGCTAGGTTCTAGATGAATTTTTTCTTCTGTGGCAGGTCAGCATCCAAACCCCCTCGTCTTGTGGTGCCTAATGATCTGTTTGTTAACATCGGGAAAACAGTAGGAGTTGAGGTTAACCAAGCTTTGGAATTCATCCAGGATGTTGCTCTCGGAGGAAACTTGAAACAATTCCTCATTGTGAGTTCAGTTTTTCCTCTTTCTTTTTTTGGGTTTTGTCATTGAATGTGTACGATATAATGTCCTTTGAAAGTAGTCCTTTTCTTCTTTTATTGTTGCGCGCAGCAGGGCAGTTGGTTGTCAAACATCTAATGTTTGTGTGTATCATATTTGGAGCATGGAGCTGATGGGCGAAAGAATATGGCATTAGCATCATGATTATTACTGTGGCTGTGATATGTGATTGACTTTGTTTAAGATATCGAATTGGACTACACTGTATCGACATTCTAAAATTGGTGTACCTTGTATACAAGTTTTTAGGTATCATGAGAATCTCTTGATGGTGGGTGATGTCTCTGCTGGATAATTTGGGTAGATGGGGAGTATCTTGTTGTTAATTTTCGATCAAGGGTGTTTCACGTCATATATATCAAATCACCGCTAATTGCACCGTGACTACATGGAAATTCTCAGGTCACTGACTGTGGATGAATAAGCTATCATATGCCATGAGTGCAAAAATCAAATTATAGTATGAGAGAACTTTCTCTAATGTGCATATGATATGACATTGCATTAGCAGAAGCAGCATAGCTTATCGACCCACAACAGCCTTTGCCACATTTAAAATCTCCTCTCTTCTTAGATGTGAGTTTTTGATTTCCTTGTTTGTTGTGCGATGTTTTTGCAAGCCTAATTTGGACATCAGCGAGTTGATGTTGCCATTTCAAATGTTTTGTGACATTTAAATTTCCGCTGATAGCACACTGATAGTTTTTAATTCAACAATTAGTCCTTAGTTAAGCAATACAAGATATTTCGTGCTCGGCTTCTAATGCTTTTCTGATGTAAGAAACTCAATTCTGTTTGCAAGTCACAACAAGCTTAGTAGTCAGCTTGTCTTGGCAATGTTTGCTCTGATGATGATATGCTTTGCAGGTCGTGGGGTGCCTATGGGCAGCAGCTATAATAGGGAGCTGGTGCAGTTTTATAACAGTGCTGTACATTGGTGAGAAGATTTTTACATGAAAATATATTCCTCCACCAGTGGTATTATTTTAGCTAGCAGTCTGGAGTCCGATAGCATGCTGCCTGTGTCTATCTTGATGGCTTCCTTAATTTCATATGAAATCAGCATCACTGATCCTGACAATGAGCTAAATCTTGGAGCACACAATGTGTTTCATGTTAATGATCGGGGAGGAAGAATGATCAACACTTACATGGTTCCTTCCATCATAAAATCCTGGAAATTTTCAACTTTCTGCGGGAGTGCACCATTTGTGCTGTTATACACTATTTTCTAGAAAGCAGATTGATGGTGGGGGTTTATGTAATTTTCAGGAACTTCAAAGAATTGATAAAGATAGAATAATCTCAGGGATAAAATCAATCACAATCAGGACCTTCACTCAAGCACAATATTCTGCTGCTTTAGAGATATTTATAGGATTATAACCAGTAATTAATGGAAGAGAGCTGTTTTCTTCTTCCACGGCCATAGACTGAGTTTTTAGTGCGTAAGCTAATTCATTGCAGTAAATAGTAAAAAAATGTTGCAGGATCATGTCACTCGTATCTGCTCATGGTTCATACTTCTTTTCAGTGAACTATATGGCTAAAATGTTCCTTCTTGCTGAAGGTTTTGTTGCTGCTCACACATTACCTGTTCTGTATGAGCGACACGAAGATCAAGTTGACAGCTTCGGCCACCAGGTCCTGGACCAGCTTCAGCATCACTATCGGAAATTGGATACTGGTTTTCTCAGCAAGATCCCCAAAGGGAAGATCAGGGTCAAGAAGTTCGAATAGATTCTCCTAAGAAAGTGCATGAGATTGATTAATACATCTGCTTATCATTTCTCATGCCTGCCATTCATGCGCCTCGGGCAGATGTAGTTATATGAATAGTTTCGAACATGGTCATGTTAAGGCTGCACAAAGTCATTCTCGTCCCTTGAACTATGGCTTATGTTAATGAGTATTCCCCATTCTGATACGCGCTAGCTGACAATGGAGTGCGAGAACTAGAAGAAAAAGGGTTCAAAGGCAGGCATTTGTTCGTTCACTGGTCGGTGTTTTCTTTCTGCTCATTCGTTTCCTCTGGTAAGTTGCTCATGGTAAGACTGGAAATTCATGGTCGAGATTTCAAAGTCGA
This sequence comes from Syzygium syzygioides, assembly GCA_031216285.1. Lineage (NCBI taxonomy): Eukaryota > Viridiplantae > Streptophyta > Magnoliopsida > Myrtales > Myrtaceae > Syzygium > Syzygium syzygioides. The sequence continues at coordinate 21,971,361 of CM062242.1, forward strand.
TTTGATCGAGACACGATGATAGCGAGGCGTCTTTCTTCAGGAAGGAAGTGCTAGTGCTGCTTCCCTGAAATAACTTTACCTCTCATAATTTGAGCAGTCGTTGCTAATAACATGGAGAAGATCTCACTGAATACTACATGAATACCTATTATTGGCATCTAACTTCTGCTCCTCAAAGGTTTCATTTGCATTCAAGAAATTTGGGGTTTGTATGTGCCAATAATGTTAGAATTTAAATATATTACCCATGATGACCTGCCATATCACGTATGAACAGAGAGATTGTAAGACTTCAATGGTTGGCTAACCGCCAAAGCCTTAGCACCAGAATTTAGGCCACTATGATATTCTTTCTGTTATGGCAGATTCACTAGAAATCTTCCAAGATTGGTGAACGTCTCTTTCTGAACAAGACCAGACTGCCTTTTCTTGTTCTTACAGGACTTCAATCGAGTGGTCTGGGTTCTCCATCAGTTTTTCATCGGCAGTCTAGAAGATTTGGAAGAACTCAAAAGAAAAGAGTTCTTCGAGAGAAAAATGTTGCTCTTGTAAAAGAAAAGATCCGGGCGAGCATTTCAAGGAGATGCTAAAGCTGTTCTATGCCGTAGGAGCACACCCAAGTCTCACACCGATTCCAAAGCAGATTGCTACAGGATCTTTCTAGAACAAAAGAGTTGTAGATGCTACAATCAAAGAAATCCAGCAAGCAATTTGTATTGCCATGGAAGAAATATGCCTTCGAAGGAAAGAAATTAACGATCCTTCCTGCACATACTCCAGGAAGAAGAAGAGGCGTTTCAGGAAATATCAATTCAAAATCCTCCAAACGACGAAAAGGGAAAATGGATATTTCTTCGCAAAAGGAGATCCCCAGGCAACGAGAAAAAGGACAGATTGTTTTATCTGTGGACACAAATGACACTTCGCCGAAAACTGTTCTCGACCTAAAAAGAAAGGCATGCATATGCTGTAAAAAATTGAAAAGAAGACAAGAACGTCCTTCCAAGAAGATGATATTGAATCAGTCTTCTCTTTTTAAGATGAGCTTTCTGATAAAACTATCTGTTCCATTCAAATATTCGCAAAAATTAGTGATACCGACGGTCCGGTGAACCAAATCCGGATGATGGTTTGTACTTCTTCTCACAAGACCCAAAAACCTTAGATATCCAAAACATTTGTAAAATCTCCCGTGGTCCTGAGCCTTATATTCCCATTCATATCTTCCCTTCTAGATATGACAAGCCCATCTCAGCAGTTACTCTCATACACACACGAGCCAGCGCTTTCATTCTTGATCCTAAAATCCTTCCCCAAGAATTTACGGAGGCATACCCAAGGTATTTTACCTCAGCCTCTGGGAAAGCATTTGCCACTAAAGTAAGTAGCAAACCCTTTGAGATTCAACTCTTTTTTCTCAATACTCCATTACTACCAAAATCATTGGTTCACCATCCCCGCACATAGATGTCATTATTGGTTGGGATATTCTCTAACAAACTTCCCTTCACAAAACCGAAAGACTTTGTTTTTTGGTATTTCCAATGCCAATATATATTCCAAATTCGATTTAAAGACAGGATTTTAGCAACTTAGTATTCACCCTAAAGATAGATACAAAACGACCTTTTACATCCCAAATCAGCATTTCTAGTGGACAGTCCTTCAATTTGGTCTCACAATTGCGCCATCACTATTCCATAAGGCTATGTGCAACATAGTTAAACCTATTGCTGCCAGTTCCCGAATATAAATTGCTAATATTCTCCTCTACAATCCTAATGAGGAGCATGGTTGCAAACTACTCATTTAGTTTGTTGATCTGGTCAAACAATATGGCATTAAGGGTGAGCATGGTTCCAATTTAGAACCTCGAACTGGGGAACTGGACAGGTGGAAACCTATTCAGTTCCAGGTTCTAAGGTATGCAAGGTAGGTTCTGAGTTCTAAAAATTAGGGAGATTTTTTCGACGTGTAAGCTCTAAGTTATAGGTTTAGAACCTGAAACCTAAAACAAGTTTTTGTATTTTTTTCGATCTATGTCTTCGCTCGATCTTACGGTATTCCATAGAGTCTGATGATGAGTGTATAATGCGAAACCACTAGTCTGAGCTTCCATTTTATGATTGAGATTTTTACTTTATTAATATTTCATATTATTCGTGTGTCTAAATATTAATTGTGGTCAGTGGATTGTAGTAGCGGGTGGTAGTTATAAAAGGCGATGATTGATTGCAATCGTTTAATTAATAATATAAATGGAACCTAAGTAGGCCTTGGAACCGATCTTGAACCATAAGTTCATGGCCCCATTCTTCTCCATAGACCATGTTTTCTCATTCTCTGTGACGGAAGAGTCCATATCTATCCTAGTGACGCTGGAATCTCGGAGCTTGAACGTGCATATCCTAGTGCAAGGGTTTGTAGGACATTTGAATGTAGCATTGCAGACGTTCCACGTGAATTCAAGGAAATCCGGAGAGTTCTCTGCGAAAGAAATCATATAATTCCAAAGTCTATTTAGCCCTGTGCTTATGAGAAGTCCTGGGGGGTTACGGATTACTCCCAAGATTGTGGAATCGACTAGGGAAGTCGTCCAGTAAGCTCTAGCAGATTTCAGAGCAACCCAGCCAACGCACTTCCGAAGATCGATTCTATAATTGTCCTTCAATCCTGTAAAGCATCTTGAAGTTGCATGTGAGTATGACAGTGTCTTTGACTTGTCGTACTATGTTTGTATTATTAGGGTGTAAAAAGTCTGCATTACCCTTGGCTCCGCCTATATAAGGGTAATTTCTCAAAAAAAAAAAAACAAAAAATGGATGAGATCAGAGATTGAGAAATTCTGGAGTTCATATACATTCTCTATGGCTTTCTAAATACTTTCTTCTCTTCCTCAAAGTTTGATGTCTAAAAAAGGTTAGGGTTGTATTGTTAGTTCAATAAAATGAGTTAATTATGCAAGTATACTCTCCACTTACCATTGTATGAATCTTGTGAGTCAGAAAACTTCTGAGACCTGAGAGCCTTATAGTATAAATTAATGATTCATAAAGACTTAATGGTAGTCCCTTTGAAAGATAGAGAGAGGGACGTGTGTCACGGGACGTCATAACTGTCTCAGATAAATATTACTTTATACCAAAGACCTATCATGGTATTGGAATTTTCATTGCATTTTCTCACATTTACCAATTAGAAACATTGTAGGTTTATGATCATTGACCAAACATATAAAATGACTATCGTCAAATTGGTCGAAGCTCGTGAATCCTTCCATTCGTATCGAAATTGCACCTTTCTCACGCTGATCATTTCTCAAGCTATAATTAAGCTAAGCGAGGCCTCGTTAGGACCTAAAAGGCATGGCCATCATCTTCCCATGTGCGAGGCTTGGCCCACGGCTGAGCCAGGGGGCTCGTGTAAGCCTCCCTCATTCTTGTGCTTTGCCGTGCATGACGCAGGGGCATCTCGTTCTCGACACGATCCCCTTGCCATTCTCATTCCAAAACTGCAAGCACTAGAACCATTTGTAGCCTCTAATTGCAGACCCTTCATGTTGCAGCACAAACAAAGTGAGATCAACCCAGGCAACTGCCAAATCTTCAACCTAATATTGTTGGCGAATTACCAATTTCATATAGTCCGGAGTCGAGCGATTTCATGAAGATTAGGCTCATCATTCTGACAATGGAAATAACCCTAGAAGCTAGAGAGATATTCTGGGCACCAAGAATTTTCTAGCATGACATCAACTCGACATGTTCCCGAGTCACATGGTCAAGACGTTGCGTCTTCTCTTCATGAGCCTGATATTTAGCCAAGGACACTACTGACTTGTATGAAACCGCCCATAAGAGAGATAATCATCACTTTGGAACCCCTGGGATAGTCATATTTAATCTTAGTCATTGTTGTTTTTTTTTTTGGCTACAAAATGAAACTTAAAGGAATGAAGGAGGAGATTTTCTCCTCCATGTGATTGTTAGTGAATTTATATAAAATCAGACACATCTAAGCGAATGTTATCCACTTAAACAAATATTCTTAAAAAACACACTAATGTGTCTATAATTACAGAGCTATCATGACTTGCATAAAATGTCTTTCAAGCAGTAACTATCTTATCGGTTTACGTCATATCTGGCGCGCTAGAATTGAAATGAGTGATCGATATTATAAGTGGAAAACGCCTAATTCTTTGAACCACGAAATATCTCTTTGATCATTTGATTGTGCCACGTGTCAATGATGGAACAAGTCAGATAGTATCCGAATCACAACATATCCTCTCCCATGGGGGAGCTCTTTGACCCAAAGCTAGAAACCTCTATGAGACCGTGCAGGTTCCATGCTGTCAATGCACCTGCACGTGAAAACGTAGCCAAGGAGTGTGCATGGATTGACGCCTCCATGTGTGGAATGTGCACAACAGGCACCTTCCATGAGCTCAACTCATGTATGAGTGCCCCACATGCATTTGGGGGCAAAGTGTGTGGAAAGTTGCTTGACCATGTCACCTCTCACGCCCTTTCACCCACAGATTTGCGTTCTAAATTCTCACCATATTTCCCATATTAGTATTTTTTTCTCTTAAAGTGAAAAGAGAGTGGGGGAGAGAGAAAGAGAGAGAAAAGGACGGCAACATGAGAATTGACCCATGTGTGTGTCTGAGGAGATTTTTGAATGCACTGAAAATGCCACTGTGTATTTCATATTCAGCTATATAAATTCAAGGCTTTGTGGCTTCATTTTGTTCATTGCACATTGCTTGGTTTAGACTTGTTTAAGGAAAGTGCTCACACACAACACAAATCTTCATTTACGTTATGGTGGTTGTCAACAGCAAACAACCTGGTTTGGCCTGCAATATGTTGGTCGTCAAATGCTTCCCGGTTTCGGTTAATGTGACCTACATCATTCACTTCAGAGAAAATGATGGTGATGATGATGATGACGATGATGACGATGGCGGGGTTGCACCAGCAGCTTAGATATTGCACCGCTGCCCGGAGATTCGCTACTACAAGTACTAGGGTTTACATTCATCAAGGAGAAGAATCAGCTACACCCATAATATGTATGCTAGGGGAAATTGCTGATTGAGGCCTCATAAGTTTGATGCTCACTCTGACAAAAAAAAAAACAGTTTGATGCGCACCAGCAGCTGCTTGGCAACATGAAGCTGGTACAACCACCTGATATAATTCTAGTCATGTAAGCTTTTTGGTTACTGTTGAGTTCATCTATGGTAATCCTATTTAATTAGTTAGTAGTTGCCAATATTGGTGTACCTGTTAGTCGTGATACCAATAAAACTTGCATAATTTAGCAGGCCTAGTTGATTTGGGAGTTAAGGTTACCTCTCTCTCTCTCTCTCTCTCTCTCTCTCTCTCTCTCTCTCTCTCTCTCTCTCTCTCTCATCTTGAGGTATTCGAAGGGAATTGGAGTTCACAATTTCACGCTTGTCTGTGACTGGATGCTTTTCAGATGAAGTTTGCATCTTGATTATACCATCACATGCAGGTTGAAAGAAAGGGAAATATAAGATTAATTTTGAAAGCTTCTACTCCAGATTAAATTTGCAGGAACTGCTTCACTCGAGGCTGTCCAATAATAATAGTGGTTGCTGTAATTGTAGCTTCGACTCAAATGTATTTGTAGTTAATAATAGATGGATAAATATGTCTATCAGTTGAAAGCTTTACCAATAGATACAAGAAAAATCTCCATCTTATTGCATATGAATGTCATATCGAATGGATCGGTAAAATATAAAGTAACCAATGCTTGGCGATTTCATGCTCCTAGACTCAATGCTTCTGGCGAATGCTTTTCCCCACTGCAAAAAGAAGAAATCCTGATCAATTTTGTTAACACTAGCACATGCAAGAAGGCATTAAGAAACTAAGTGGCTAGTGTTCGCAAAATAAAGAAGTTATTGACATTTGATCTTTGAAGTTAATAAAAAATATTTATCTGGAAGCCTAAATAACTTCTAGTTGATTCTTTTGAAGTGCCATCATCGATGCCCCTATTAATTATTATTTATCTTAAAGGAGTTTCAAGGCCGGTACTTTTTGACGTTGTTGGGTGTACTGAACTCTTTGGCTTGAGAGAGAGAGAGAGAGAGAGAGAGAGAGAGAGAGAGAGAGAGAGAGAGAGAGAGAGAGAGAGAGAGGAGAAAAGAATTTCTGTTCATTATGAAAATCACCTCTATGAAACTGTTTTCCACAAACAACATGCTCAGTACACAATGTGCATATGCGCATTTGATTTTGCTACATAACACCATCCTAACTATGTAAATTGCGAATGAGACTCGGGGAGATGCAAAGAACATTGTCTTTCCAAATGTGTGTACGAAATGATTAATATGATTCGGTTTCTTCCTTGTGAAACTTGGCTGGTGTTCAGCACTATTCTGTTATGGAAATCTTTCTCATGACTTCAGCCCTAGCCAGATGTTAATTCTCTCCCTAAGATGATTTGGCATGAGCTACAAGTCATGTTGACGGTACTGCTAATCAAAAAGGGCGGCCGCTGGGAAACTGCCAGATAGTTGATAGTCGTTGGCATGGCAAGTCAACATCTTTTTATGAATAATCACACTGACCGGACCGACAGAATGTCACGGGAGCGAGAACTAGCTTGCAATCCTATATGAAACTGTCGATGCTATACATGAAAGCCTAACTTTTGGACAGCTTATTAATCTGTGAAGCTCGTCCTTGCATTCATACCAATATGTTACACTCGAGAAGTACTTGGGTTTAACACAATGTGTATATTTGGCTGAGGCCATAGATTCTCGCAAAAGAGCGACAGGAAACAAATTCATCGTTACAACCATGGAATGTGTCCTTAGTCTTATCTAGTCCTTTCGCAGGTTCGTGAATCACGACCTGACTCGGAATGGAGCATGTAGAGATGCCTAAATCAAATTGCGATCCGATGAACTCCATCAGATGCACGTTGTCATGAAATTGCCAACTGAGGCGAGCATTCGATCATCTGATTTCCCCTGGTATAGGGTTTTACCGGTTTAATGAACCCTTATATTCATCAGACCCGAGAGCAGCAGTTTGGCCTCTCTCTATTGATTGAGTGGACGCATCATTCATCGCACTCAGTTTTAAAAAATTTACTCTTCAAACATATATTAATATGTAGTAATTACGTTAAATGACAAAGTTGATCTTAATAAAACTTAGGGCTAATACCACGAAAAACCCTAAACTGGTACACTTGTGACAATTTTACCCCAAACTATTTTTTTGACCATAAAAAACCCTAAACTGGTACACTTGTGACAAATCTACCCCGAACTATTATTTTGACCACCAAAAACCCCAAACTGATATACATGTGATAATTTTACCCTGAACTAATATTTTGATATTATTTTTTATTTTTCAAAATTTTTTATTAATTTTTTATAGTTTCTTTACTTTTTTTTTTCTTTTCTCTTCAACCTCCGGCCGGTCGCTGGACCGGCGATCGGCCGGAGGCCGAAGCTGGTGAGGTCGACCCCACCGACCGCTGGTGAGGCTCGACCTCGCCGGCGTTGGGCGAGGTCGGTCTCGCCCCGCAACGCCGAGGGCCCGGCCCCGTCGGTTGCTGGCGAGGCTCGACCTCGCCGGCATTGGGCGAGGTCGGCCTCGCCCTGCAACGGCGAGGTCGAGCCTCGCCAGATCTGGCGAGGGCCCGGCCCCGCCGGCCGCTGGCGAGGCACGACCTCGCCGGCGTTGGGCGAGGCGGGCCTCGCCGTTGCCAAGACGAGGCCAACCTCGCCCAATGCCGGCGAGGTCGTGCCTCGCCAGCGACCGGCGGGGCCGGGCCCTCGCCGTTGCGGGGCGAGGCCGACCTCGCCCAACGCCGGCGAGGTCGAGCCTCGCCAGCGGTCGGCGGGGCCGACCTCGCCGGCTTTGGCCTCCGGTCGGTCGCCGGTCCGGCGACCAGCCGGAGGTTAAAGAGAAAAGAAAAAAAAAGTAAAGAAAAAAGAAAAAATAAATAAATAAATTCGAAAAATAAAAAATAATATTAAAAAATTATTTCGGGGTAAAATTGTCACATGTATACTAGTTTGGGATTTTTGGTGGTCAAAAAAATAGTTCGAAGTAAAATTGTCACAAGTGTACCAGTTTGGGGTTTTTTATGGTCAAAAAAATAGTTTTGGGTAAAATTATCACAAGTGTACCAGTTTAGGGTTTTTCGTGGTATTAACCCTAAAACTTAACATGCCCAAGTTACGACAAAAAAAGTGTCTACATTATAAATCCACTCAACTGTTTAAATATGAGTAAAGATTGATCTTATTATCTTCGACCTGTTACGACCATAGTCTCTAACTTTCATCAGCGTTGAAGTTTGATTTTTTATTCTCGCGCTTCATAAATTATAGGGCTAATACCACGAAAAACCCTAAACTGGTACACTTGTGACAATTTTACCCTAAACTATTTTTTTGACCATAAAAACCCTAAACTGGTACACTTGTGACAAATCTACCCCGAACTATTTTTTTGACCATCAAAAACCCTAAACTGGTATACATGTGACAATTTTACCCTGAACTAATCTTTTAATATTATTTTTTATTTTTCAAAATTTTTTATTAATTTTTTATATTTTCTTTACTTTTTTTTCTTTTCTCTTCAACCTCCGGCTGGTCGCCGGCGAGGTCGACCCCGCTGACCGCTGGCGAGGCTCAACCTCGCCGGCGTTGGGCAAGGTCGGCCTCACCCCGCAACGGCGAGGTCAAGCCTCGCCAGATCTGGCGAGGGCCCGGCCCCGTCGGCCGCTGGCGAGGCTCGACCTCGCCGGCGTTGGGCGAGGCCGGCCTCGCCGGCGTTGGGCGAGGCCGGCCTCGCCGGCGTTGGGCGAGGCCGGCCTCGCCGGCGTTGGGCGAGGCCGGCCTCGCCGGCGTTGGGCGAGGCCGGCCTTGCCGTTGCAAGACGAGGCCGACCTCGCCCAACGCCGACGAGGTCGAGCCTCGCCAGCGGCCGGCGGGGCCGAGCCCTTGCCAGATTTGGCGAGGCTCGACCTCGCCGTTGCGGGGCGAGGCCGACCTCGCCCAACGCCGGCGAGGTCGAGCCTCGCCAGCGGTCGGCGGGGCCGACCTCGCCGGCTTTGGCCTCCGGTCGTTCGCCGGTCCGGCGACCAGCCGGAGGTTAAAGAGAAAAGAAAAAAAAAGTAAAGAAAAAATAAAAAATTAATAAAAAAATTCGAAAAATAAAAAATAATATTAAAAAATTAGTTCGGGGTAAAATTGTCACATGTATACTAGTTTGGGATTTTTGGTGGTCAAAAGAATAGTTCAGGGTAAAATTGTCACAAGTGTACCAGTTTGGGGTTTTTTATGGTCAAAAAAATAGTTTGGGGTAAAATTGTCACAAGTGTACCAGTTTAGGGTTTTTCGTGGTATTAACCCTAAATTATAAAGATATTTTCTGATCAAAAAAAATTATAAAGACATTTCAAGTTACTTTGTGATTTATTGGCATATAATTTTGGTTGACATACTTACTTGAGATGCTTGAGTTCTAAGGATATTCTTTGAACTCTTTTGGGCCATTTAGTATCGACTAAGTAAGTTGCATACGTCCTTGGTTACAATGTGTGCGAATTATGGCAAATGTTCAATGCAAATGTCCGAAGGTCGCGGTCCAAAATCAATGTTCATCGCAGCACCATCTAAGGGAAAAATTATCCAAAAAGTCTTAAACCTATTGCACTTTAGCCAATTTAGTCACAAACTTTTCAATTTTGCCAATTAAGTCTTAAATATTTTCACAATTTACCAATTGAGTCTATTCGGCCAATTTCAGTTGGACATTGATGACATGGTCGCTGGTGATACTACGTGATACACTAGCGTTGATGTGGACATTTTAAAATATTTTTAAAATAATTTTTTTTATTATTTATTTTCTTTTCTTTTTGGCCTGAGGACCAGCAAGGGTCGCTGGCATTGAGTGAGGGCCGCGACGCCGTCGCTTGATCTAGGCATCGCATCCCCCCCAAACCTGCTAGGGCCGCGACACCCTTGCCAGATCCGTGCGAGGCTGCGTGCCCTCGCTTTGGCCTGGGCAAGGGTTGCAAGGGCATTGTGGCCCTCGCTTGTGGTTGGCGACCCTTGTTGGCAAAAAGAAAAAAAAGAAAAAGAAACCAAAATAATTATTAAACTTTTTAAAAAATCATACAAAAATATCCACGTTAGCACCAATCGTACTACATGGGACTGCTGACAGCCATGTCATCAACTTCTGGCCAAAATTGGCCTAATGGACTCAATTGGCAAAACGTGAAAATGTTTATAACTGAATTGGCCAAAGTGCAATAAATTTGAGATTTTTTGGACAATTTTTTCCAAAAATGCGAGTTGATTTTGAGTCTTTATCAACTCAGTTTCGTGCATTTTCTTATTAGATGCCACGTTTATTTGAGCATCTAGGCATTTTATTTTGAATTTTTTTAAACACTATAGCATAAACTTACGTATCATAAATGTCATTAGATTGATGATTTCTCCCGGTGAAATTATTTTTAGTGTCGGCATTAAATTCGAAAATGTTGCGCAACCTGATCGTCCATATGGAATTGTACTATACTATGAACAGTGTCTAATGCAGATCAGAAATGCAAATCAACGAGCAACAACCCGAAAGTAATTTGCATAAGGGAATGTGAAAAGAAGTAGTCTTTCGTTTCAAAAGTACAGAAACATTAATGATGATTTTAAATACTAATCTCCAAAAGGGAAAAAGTCATAAAAAAACCCCAAATTATATGATACGCATTGTGATACATTTATTAAATTTTTTTTGTAATACAAAATTCTAAACTTGTACTTGTGTAACACATTTGCTCAAACTTTCTTTTAACTTGTACTCGTGTAAAACAATTGCCCTAAACCATTTTTTGTGATAGCCACAAGTATGTATCCGTGTGGCACATTTACTCTTTTTCAAATTTTGTCAACGGGCACCATTATAATTTTATGTGGCTGTCTACATGAACAGTAAAAGGCAAAAGATGCTGAGTGGCATCTACGTGGCAAAAATATGCAAACTCATTATATGTTTTTCTTTTCTCTTTTTCTTTCTCTTCTTTCTTTGTTTTTTTCCCTTCATCCCACCTCTTCTTCCTTGATTTACACTAAGGGTGTATAAAGGAGCCATGAATTGCCTGGAACTGGACCGAATCAGCCCGTAACCAACGATTTTCATGGGGACCAGTCTAGTTTAGGTTCCAAACATCAATGAGTATCGGTTTGGTCCTCGGTTCTAGGCGTGGAACAGCCCACTTGCCCACCTAGATCAGACCTGTATATATATATTTAAAAAAAATTCCAGCTCACTGTCAGTGAAAGTGAGTCTTTCTTGCCTGTCTTTTGCCATTTACTCTACAGTTCTACTCGCGTCTTGTGGTCCTCAAAATAGAACGCACAATATGCTGCCATTTACCCTACGGTCTTTCTTGTTCCCCTCACTAGTGTCTCCATCAAGATTAACGTCTCCTACTTGGATGCCACTTTTCTCGATGTGAGCCTCTCTCTATTTCTCTCCCTTGCCACTTACTGACAAATGCATCTCTTTGAACATCCAGTCACAGCTACTGAGCATTAATGTGTACATCCTATTTTGGTTGACTCAATATGATATTTGAAGCTAGAATATGCACATCACTTGAGACTGTGATGATAGATTTAAGCTGAAACAAATGGTTATTTAAAGTCTATTTGGCTTTCTGTCAAATGATAAGCAAGAGATGGGAGCCAAATGTTCAAATGAAAGCATTCATCCTAAAATCAAAGTATTATTTCGTGTTTGATAAGTAAGACCCTCATGTAGATTTCTTTATTATTCTTACCTTTCCTTTACAAAGAAGTACCCACATAGAAACTAAGTTCAGCGTGGTATAGACTGATGAAGGCAATTTTGTAGGGATTGAGAATTGGTTCCATAGCCCCAGCCAAGAATGAGACAGAACTAGTGGTCCTGCTCCTTGGTGGTTCCCGGTTCCAATTTTTTGGAAACGGCCCTTAGTGGGCGGTTTTTGGTCTAGGGTAGGAATTGCCCATCCGGATTATGGTGTGACATTCCGATTTTCGACCCATTTTTGGGATTTATAAAACGTGTAATTCGTCAGCGTGATTATAGTAAAATCTCACCCGGGAACTGATCACTCTCGGTTATTTTAAATCTTTAAATTAGAGATTTCGCTAGAAACGCACTCGATCGAATTTGGCCGTTATTTAGAGCCCGAACTTTGGTGTCGAATTTCTCGGAATTCCGGAATGAATTTAATTGGACGGTGTCGATAATATTGTGGCCAACCTCGATATTGCCCGGAAAATGTGAAAAGTGAATTTTTGACCGGGTACGAATTTGGACTGGTAAACCACCCTCGCAGTGTGATTTTATTAACACAATTTTACCCAAATCCTAAAATTATTAATTAGGAATTTTTTTTGAGACCGTCGGATAGTTTTCGGATTTAAACCGTGTCCGTTGGATCGCGATTATTGCGATTGGACTTCTCTCTCTCTCTATCTCCTTTTCCCCCATTTCCCGCCGGTCTTCCCCCTCCCTTGCGTCTGACATGCCCCTCCCCCACCTACCCCACTAGCCTCCATCATTTCCCTTATTTTCTCTTTCTTTTCTTCTTTTTTTTTTCTTCTCCTTTCTCTTCTTCCTCCTTTGTTGGCTCCCCCGACGCCTTGCTTCTGGTCTTCCTCTGCCCCTCGCCGGACCAGCCCGGCCGCTCACCGTGCGCTGCCTTCTCGCCGACGACTAGCCCGCCACCGTGCGCGCCGTCCAGCCGCCACGCCTCGCCCCTTGGCCGTCGTCACGCTGTCCGTCACCCCAAAAATTCCCGTCGCCGGTTCGCCCAAGCCGCGCACGAGTCGTGTCACTCGCCGGAGGCCCGCCGCTCGTCGTCGCCGCTCACCGCCGCCGCCCCAGCCCGTCCTAGCCGCGCCGCGCCGTCTCTGACCGCCATCCCGGTCGTCACCGTCGTTCACCGCAGGCACGCTCGCCGGACCGAGCTCGCCCCGCCTAGCTCCGATCGTTGCCGGGACCGGCTCTGCCGTCCACCTCCGACCGTCGCCGCCGCGGTCCTAGTCGCCGGAGCAGCCCCGGACCAGCCAACACAGCGGCTGTCCTTCGCCGTTCGCCGTTGTCCGTCGGCCGCCGAGTCCGAACCGGAGCCACCGCGGACCGCCCTCGCCGCCACCATCGTTCCCGCGCCTTCGCCGGTGTTAACTAGGTAAGTTAACCCCTAATCCCTCGTTTAGGGTGTTAAACTTGCTTAGGGTAGTTTAAGTAGTGATTAGGTTAGTATTAAGTTTGTTTAGTTAGGTTTATGTGTAATTATGGATTAGTGTTTAATTAATGGTGATTAGGTTATAAATTATTGTTTAGTTTATTGTTATTGATTATTATTATTAAATTATATATTTTCAAAATTTTAAATATTATTTTATTAGTTAATATATTAATTCCGAATTAAATATCATTTTATTATTTTCGGAATTAAATATTATTATTTTATTATTAAATAATTAATTTCCGAAAATTAAATATTATTATTTTCGGAAAATTTTCTAACGTCAATTATGATGCCAATGTTGGATTTTTCCGTATAAATTGACGTATTTAGAAAATGATTTGAATTATTTCGATTCGAGAAGATATTTTGAATTTTGGAAAGATAAATTATTTTCGGATATTAGTAATTAATTAATTCCGAATTTATTTATTATTATTTCGGAAAATTTATAATTGCAAATTATGATTTCTAACTTGAAATTTGGCATTTATGCCGTGGATTGTCGTATTAAATTGATTTTATGGCAAATTGTTTGATCGAAAGTTTCTGTGGAAAATTTATGAGACTTTTGGAATTAAATTATTTGATTCTGTTATGACAAGTAATGTCATGATACTTTGTGATTGATATTTGGGTTTGGCATCGAAGTTTGCATTAATTGATAGACTGTTTGCATGTGTGACCACTTGGTTTGTTATGTTGCATTGTGTGAGCACTATTCATGAACGCATGGGCTAATTGAAAAGATAATAATTGGCCGGAATGCTTATGTGCTCGTGTGGTCACACGTCGGAGCCGTCTTGCTGTAGATCGCTTGACGATGCCTGATTTATCGGGGTCTTGCTGTAGATCGCTTGACAATACTCGATTTATCGGATGCCTGGGGATAATTTGGAGTGCCGATACCCCGGTTGCTTTGTCGCGGCTCGAGGTCGGACTTGATGCTCCTTACGGGATACCATCTTACTGTAGATCGTTTGATGTTGCCGTATTGGAATGCCGTCTTACTGTAGATCGTTTGACGTAGCCGTGCCCGACGGAGCGGGACGGAGCCCAGTTATACCGGTAGACTGCCATCCTGCTGCAGATCGCTTGATGTGTAGTGGCCCGAGGGGGCGTAATAATTGGAATACGTGTGATGCATAGTGCTTGATTATGGGGTAGAAACTGCTAGGCATGGTATGGGACGTGCCCAAGCGGGTTTTGCCTTATAATCGAGACACGCGCGACTGTGTTGCATTAATGCATGGAAAATCTCGTTAAATGTTTCGAGTATGTTACATATGCATATAATCAACGTGTGTATCAAGGCGAGGTAATGATGCCTATGGTTGTTTATTAATGTGCTGTTGAGGTTATGTTGCCTGATTAGGGACCCCCGTGCGAGTAGGCCTCCTAAGCGGGGCTTAGGCGTTAACTTATTGAGACATTCGTCTCATTGTTGTTGTTAACCCCCTTTTTCAGGCCCTTAGCGTGTTGGCGCACCCAGTTTGGTTCAGGTCGTTTGGAAGCTGGTTTTTGGAGTTCGGCCTGTTGATGAAGTAGATTAACCCTGGCCTTGTCTTTTGCTGGCTTTTTGTGGAAATGCCCGGAGTGGGCTTGTAAACTTGTTCCCAGGGATTAATCAAGTGAATATTAAAAATGGCTTCTGTTATGTCTGGTTTTTCCTTTGCTATCCCTATTTGTTATTTGTCCGGGGATTGTTGTGTTCGTTTCCGCATGCGTAATTAAAAGATAAAATGAAGGGTCGGCGACGAGTCCTGGGACGTCGCATCATAACGACCATAGCGGGGTGTCGAGCGCCCATGGGGTTCGGGGCGTGACATCACCCTACCGAATTGGTATCAGAGCAAGGACAGCTCGATTTGAGTTTGGTCGAGACCTGGAGTGATAAGGTGCGATGGATTTTGGGATAGTGAGTTAGGAAGACACTAAATGCCTGTGCTTGATTGTTAGATTTCTTGTTTTTCAGTGGGTTGTTCAGAAATTCTAATTCCTTGTTGGAATTGGAAGGCGGGTTTCTATAAAGATCCTGCGAGATGGACAATCCTGAACCGAGATCCCCTAGGAGGAGGGCCGAGCCAGGTCAGGCTGGTGCCAGAAGGAGAGCACCAGGGGATGCTAGATTGGACCAGATCCTGCAGGCCTTAGAGACCTTAATAGGGCAGCAGGCTCAGAATCAAGCCGCTGCCGCTGCCGCTGCCGTGCCTGCACCTGTACCTGTGCCTATAGATGTTCCGTTAGCTGGTAATGGAAATGGGAATCAGCCCATGCATAAGTTGGTGGAGCAATTTCTGAAACTTAAGCCACCCAAGTTCACTGGCGCGGGTGATCCTGAGGCTGCAACCCTTTAGATCAGAGAGTTGGAAAAAGTTTTTGCCTTGCTGAGATGTACAGATGAAGATAAGGTGACACTGGCAGTCTATCAGTTGCAAGGTAATGCCAGTACTTGGTGGGAAGCTACCCAAAGGAGGGTATTTCCCGAAGGTATGGCCCGGGTGTGGGGTGCCTTCGTGGAAGCTTTTTATAACAAGTATTTTTCGGACTGCGCTCGAGAGCAGAAGATGAATGAGTTTCAGCATCTCCGACAGAACCAGCTGTCGGTAGACCAATATGAGGCAAGGTTTGCTGAGCTATCCCAGTATGCCCCAAGGTTGATTGAAGACCCGGTAGATAAGGCAAGGAGGTTTAGGGATGGGCTGAAACCTGAAATTAAGGACCAACTGGTGCCCCTGAATCTGAAGGACTATGATGAGCTATATGAGAGGGCACAACTGATAGAGAGGAACTTGGCTGAGAAGACAGCCGCGTCTGGATCGCGGTTTGTGCCAAACAAGGATAATCATCGGCTTGGAAAGAAACCGATGGCGGGAGGCAAATTTTCCATTCCTCCTAACAAGAAAGGTGGAGTGAGGAAACCGGTGTACAACAACAACAATGGCTCCTGTCGCTTTTGTGGAAGGCGCCATGGATCATTCCCGTGTCCTGCTAGGACAGGTGCTTACTTTAGTTGCGGCCAGCATGGCCATCATATCAGAGACTGTCCACGCCAAGCAGCGGGAGCGCAAAGACCAATACAGCAGGTAGGACAACCTGCAAGTAGTGCCCCGCCGAACCAGTTCAACCGACCCCAAGTGCAAGGAAGGGTCTATGCTGTCACAAGGAAAGAGGCGGAGGACTCGCCTACCGTCATTACAGGTACGGTTTCATTACACGACCATGCTGCCTATGCTTTGTTTGATCCTGGAGCTACGCATTTGTTTGTGGCTAAGCAGTTTGTAGAATTAGCGGGGTTAAGTCCGATACCACTGGGAGTAGTCTATAGTATTTCTACACCTTTAAAGGATAGCATAATGTCTGCAGTAGGCTGTACTGGTTGCAAGTTATCTGTTGGTGGTAGCGAGGACAGTATAGACTTGATTGTTTTGGCGATGTTTGATTTTGACGTGATTATTGGGATGGATTGGCTCACCAAGCAACGAGCCACGGTAAACTGCTATCGTAAGACGATACAGTTCGAGCCAGTAGGGAGTGTCGGTTTTGAGTTTGTCGGGAATCGAGGAGGACCTTCGATCCCTTTAATCTCATCACTGGAAGTTACTCGGTTATTGGATGAGGGTTGCCAAGGCTATTTGGCGACTGTAGTTGACACTTTGGTAGAGGAACCAATGATGCAAGACATTGCTGTGGTGTGAGAATTTTCGGACGTTTTCCCTGAAGAATTGCCTGGATTGCCCCTAGAAAGGGAAATAGAGTTTGTGATCGAGTTAACCCCTGAAACAGAACCGATTTCTACAGCACCTTACAGAATGGCATTATTGGAATTGAAGGAGTTAAAGGTTCAGATGCAGGAATTGTTGGACAAAGGATTTATTCGTCCTAGTGCATCACCTTAGGGAGCGCCAGTCCTATTTGTAAGGAAGAAGGATGGGTCGTTACGACTTTGCATCGACTATCGACAACTCAATCAAGTGACAGTTAAGAATAAGTATCCGTTGCCCAGGATAGATGATTTGTTCGACCAACTTCAAGGAGCTTCGGTATTCTCGAAGATAGACCTGAGGACAGGTTATCACCAGTTGAGGATTCGAAAAGAGGATATACCGAAGACGGCATTTAGAACGCGCTATGGACACTATGAATTCACCGTGATGCCGTTTGGTCTCACAAATGCGCCTGCAGCTTTTATGGACTTGATGAACAGGGTGTTCAAGGAGTATTTGGACAAATTTGTGATCGTGTTCATTGATGACATTTTGGTGTATTCGAGGAGTTTAGAGGAACACCAACAACATTTGAGGATAGTGCTGCAAACTCTTCGAGATCATAAACTGTATGCTAAGTTTAGTAAATGTGAGTTTTGGTTAACTCGAGTAGCTTTTCTTGGACACGTGATTTCTGGGGAAGAAATTTCAGTTGACCCGGCTAAAATTGAGGCGGTTACGAATTGGCCTAGACCAACGACGGTAACTGAAGTTCGGAGTTTCTTGGGATTGGCTGGCTATTATAGGAGATTTGTGGGAAGGTTTTCTGCTATAGCCATGCCCTTGACGCGATTACTGAAAAAGGACACGAAGTTCGAATGGACAGATAAGTGCGAACGTAGTTTTCAAGAGCTTAAGCGGAAGCTAACTACTGCGCCTGTTTTAACCTTACCATCTGGCTCAGGAGGATATGAGATCTACAGCGATGCGTCGTACAAAGGATTGGGATGTGTTTTAATGCAACATGGGAGAGTTGTGGCATATGCATCCCGACAGTTAAGGCCACACGAATTGAATTACCCGACGCACGACTTGAAATTGGCTACTATCATATTCGCGCTTAAGATTTGGAGGCATTATCTGTGCGGAGAAAGGTTTCATATCTACACGGATCATCAGAGTCTAAAGTATCTGTTTTCGCAAAAAGAGTTGAATATGAGACAGCGTAGATGGATGGAGCTGCTTAAGGACTATGATTGTGACATTTTGTATCATCCGGGTAAGGCTAATAAGGTAGCTGACGCGTTGAGTCAAAAGTCCTCAATTGCGCACATGATGGTTCAAGAATGGATTTTGCTTGAAGGAATTCGGGACTCGGATTTCAAGTTCGAAGTGAGTCACCTCTCGAGTTTAATGGCTACTCTTAGAATTGAGCTTGAAGTGCAAACCAGAATTAAAGCAGCGCAACCTTCGGATCCTGAATTGCAAAAGATTCTGCAAATGGACGCAAGTAAGAGAAAACCTGACTTTCAAGTATCCGAGGATGGGATCTTGAAGTTTCGTGGACGGTTGTGTGTGCCCAATGATGAAAGACTGAAGGAGGAAATTTTAGCGGAAGCTCATCGCAGTAACTACAGTATTCACCCGGGCAGCACAAAGATGTATCAGAATCTTCGTCAATATTATTGGTGGAATGGCATGAAAGGAGATATTGCCAAGCATGTGGCTAGATGTTTAACGTGTCAACAAGTGAAGGCTCAACACTGTAAACCTGGTGGACTATTGCAACCGCTGGAAATACCAGAATGGAAATGGGAGCATATCACGATGGACTTCGTGATGGGTCTACCGAGGAGTCAAAGAGGTAATGATTCCATCTGGGTCGTGGTAGATAGACTCACAAAGTCTGCTCATTTTATTCCGGTGCAGAAGGATTTTGCCATGGACAAGTATGCTGAGTTGTATGTAAGGCACATAGTTTGTCTTCATGGTGTGCCGGTGACAATCACGTCAGATCGAGATCCCAAGTTCACCGCCACATTTTGGAAGAGTCTTCAAGGCGCCATGGAAACAAGGCTGCAGTACAGCACTGCTTTTCATCCGCAGACAGATGGACAATCCGAGAGAACGATTCAGACTCTCGAGGATATGCTGCGAGCCTGTGTTCTGGATTTCAGAGGGAGTTGGGAAGAACAATTACATCTTGTTGAGTTCGCGTACAACAACAGTTATCAGCAGAGTATCAAAATGGCACCTTTCGAAGCACTTTATGGCAGACCCTGTAGGACTCCAGTTTGTTGGAACGAAGTTGGAGAACGAAAAATTTCGGGACCCGAATTGGTGCAACAATCGTCGGATGCTGTCAAAGTCATCAGGGATAGGCTAAAAACTGCTCAAAGTCGCCAAAAGAATTATGCAGACCGGAGACGTAGGCCCTTGGAATTTCAAGTGGGAGATCACGTTTTCCTCAAAGTGTCACCGATGAGAGGAATATCACGGTTTGGCAAGAAAGGAAAGTTGAGCCCGAGGTACGTGGGTCCATTCGAGGTTTTAGAGAGAATCGGTACTTTGGCCTACCGTCTCGCACTGCCACCGAATTTATCTCGGGTGCACAATGTGTTCCATGTGTCTATGCTAAGGAAGTACGAACCGGATCCTACTCACGTGCTGAATCATGATGTAATAGAAGTGGATGAAAGAGTGTCGTACGTGGAAAGGCCGGTCAGGATTGATGACAGAATGGAATGAGTGTTACGGAACAAGACAATTCCGATGGTCAAGGTAATTTGGGAGCACCATGGGACCGAAGGTGCAACGTGGGAAAGCGAGGAGTTGATGCGACACCAATACCCCCATTTGTTTGAGTAATTGGGTTATATTGTAAATTTCGAGGACGAAATTTTTATAAGGGGGGAAGAGTTGTGACATTCCGATTTTCGACCCATTTTTGGGATTTATAAAACGTGTAATTCGTCAGTGTGATTATAGTAAAATCTCGCCCGGGAACTTATCACTCTCGGTTATTTTAAATCTTTAAATTAGAGATTTCGCTAGAAACGCACTCGATCGAATTTGACCGTTATTTAGAGCCCGAACTTTGGTGTCGAATTTCTCGGAATTCCGGAATGAATTTAATTGGACGGTGTCGATAATATTGTGGCCAACCTCGATATTGCCCGGAAAATGTGAAAAGTGAATTTTTGACCGGGTACGAATTTGGACTGGTAAACCACCCTCGCAGTGTGTTTTTATTAACACAATTTTACCCAAATCCTAAAATTATTAATTAGGAATTTTTTTTGGGACCGTCGGATAGTTTTCGGATTTAAACCGTGTCCGTTGGATCGCGATTATTGCGATTGGACTTCTCTCTCTCTCTCTATCTCCTTTTCCCCCATTTCCCGCCGGTCTTGCCCCTCCCTTGCGTCTGACATGCCCTTCCCCCACCTACCCCACTAGCCTCCATCATTTCCCTTATTTTCTCTTTCTTTTCTTCTTTTTTTTTTCTTCTCCTTTCTCTTCTTCCTCCTTTGTTGGCTCCCCCGACGCCTTGCTTCTGGTCTTCCTCTGCCCCTCGCCGGACCAGCCCGGCCGCTCACCGTGCGCTGCCTTCTCGCCGACGACTAGCCCGCCACCGTGCGCGCCGTCCAGCCGCCACGCCTCGCCCCTTGGCCGTCGTCGCGCTGTCCGTCACCCTAAAAATTCCCGTCGCCGGTTCGCCCAAGCCGCGCACGAGTCGTGTCACTCGCCGGAGGCCCGCCGCTCGTCGTCGCCGCTCACCGCCGCCGCCCCAGCCCGTCCTAGCCGCGCCGCGCCGTCTCTGACCGCCATCTCGGTCGTCACCGTCGTTCACCGCGGGCACGCTCGCCGGACCGAGCTCGCCTCGCCTAGCTCCGATCGTTGCCGGGACCGGCTCTGCCGTCCACCTCCAACCATCGCCGCCGCGGTCCTAGCCGCCGGAGCAGCCCCGGACCAGCCAACACAGCGGCTGTCCTTCGCCGTTCGCCGTTGTCCGCCGGCCGCCGAGTCCGAACCGGAGCCACCGCGGACCGCCCTCGCCGCCGCCGTCGTTCCCGCGCCTTCGCCGGCGTTAACTAGGTAAGTTAACCCCTAATCCCTCGTTTAGGGTGTTAAACTTGCTTAGGGTAGTTTAAGTAGTGATTAGGTTTATGTGTAATTATGGATTAGTGTTTAATTAATGGTGATTAGGTTATAAATTATTGTTTAGTTTATTGTTATTGATTATTATTATTAAATTATATATTTTCGAAATTTTAAATATTATTTTATTATTAAATAATTAATTTCCGAAAATTAAATATTATTATTTTCGGAAAATTTTCTAACGTCAATTATGATGCCAATGTTGGATTTTGCCGTATAAATTGACGTATTTAGAAAATGATTTGAATTATTTCGATTCGAGAAGATATTTTGAATTTTGGAAAGATAAATTATTTTCGGATATTAGTAATTAATTAATTCCGAATTTATTTATTATTATTTCGGAAAATTTATAATTGCAAATTATGATTTCTAACTTGAAATTTGGCATTTATGCCGTGGATTGTCGTATTAAATTGATTTTATGGCAAATTGTTTGATCGAAAGTTTCTGTGGAAAATTTATGAGACTTTTGGAATTAAATTATTTGATTCTGTTATGACAAGTAATGTCATGATACTTTGTGATTGATATTTGGGTTTGGCATCGAAGTTTGCATTAATTGATAGACTGTTTGCATGTGTGACCACTTGGTTTGTTATGTTGCATTGTATGAGCACTATTCATGAACGCATGGGCTAATTGAAAAGATAATAATTGGCCGGAATGCTTATGTGCTCGTGTGGTCACACGTCGGAGCCGTCTTGCTGTAGATCGCTTGACGATGCCTGATTTATCGGGGTCTTGCTGTAGATCGCTTGACAATACTCGATTTATCGGATGCCTGGGGATAATCTGGAGTGCCGATACCCCGGTTGCCTTTTCGCGGCTCGAGGTCGGACTTGATGCTCCTTACGGGATACCATCTTATTGTAGATCGTTTGATGTTGCCGTATTGGAATGCCGTCTTACTGTAGATCGTTTGACGTAGCCGTGCCCGACGGAGCGGGACGGAGCCCGGTTATACCGGTAGACTGCCATCCTGTTGCAGATCGCTTGATGTGTAGTGGCCCGAGGGGGCGTAATAATTGGAATACGTGTGATGCATAGTGCTTGATTATAGGGTAGAAACTGCTAGGCATGGTATGGGACGTGCCCAAGTGGGTTTTGCCTTATAATCGAGACACGCGCGACTGTGTTGCATTAATGTATGGAAAATCTCGTTAAATGTTTCGAGTATGTTACATATGCATTTCATCAACGTGTGTATCAAGGCGAGGTAATGATGCCTATGGTTGTTTATTAATGTGCTGTTGAGGTTATGTTGCCTGATTAGGGACCCCCGTGCGAGTAGGCCTCCTAAGCGGGGCTTAGGCGTTAACTTATTGAGACATTCGTCTCATTGTTGTTGTTAACCCCCTTTTTCAGGCCCTTAGCGTGTTGGCGCACCCAGTTTGGTTCAAGTCGTTTGGAAGCTGGTTTTTGGAGTTCGGCCTGTTGATGAAGTAGATTAACCCTGGCCCTTGTCTTTTGCTGGCTTTTTGTGGAAATGCCCGGAGTGGGCTTGTAAACTTGTTCCCAGGGATTAATCAAGTGAATATTAAAAATGGCTTCTGTTATGTCTGGTTTTTCCTTTGCTATCCCTATTTGTTATTTGTCCGGGGATTGTTGTGTTCGTTTCCGCATGCGTAATTAAAAGATAAAATGAAGGGTCGGCGACGAGTCCTGGGACGTCGCATCATAACGACCATAGCGGGGTGTCGCGCGCCCATGGGGTTCGGGGCGTGACATATGGTCATCTCTAGTTTACACCTGACGAACGTATCCACCGCCACCACCCTTGTCATTGTCAATGCCAATGAGTTTGCTGCATAGAAATGGAAAAAGGATGAAGGACAAAAAGAAACAGGAAAATTAAAAACATATGATGAGTCAACAAATTTTTGCCATGTTAGCACGGTTTACCTTTCATCGTTCATGTAGGTAGCTATGTAAGATTTTTAACGGTGCTCGTTAACGGATAGTAAATGCGTCATATAAGTACAAGTTTAGGATTTTTGGTGTTATAAAAAAATTGAGATAAATGTGTCACAATAGGCATAGTTTGGCGTTGTAGGTGACTTTTTCCCTATCCAAAATTCTAATAATATTAAATGCTTCCAAAAAAAATAAAAAAGCTATTATATTACAAAATGAAAAAAAAAGAAGAGAGAATCATCTATGTATTACCTAAATTTGAGTGTAATATAACATCGCATCATATGGTTAAAGGCACATAATGTTTTTTTTAGGGACAAGCTCGATTAGCATCGCGTTTAAGAATCTATAATAACATCCTTACCCATATCCTTAATAATTCACATTAGTGTTTTATGCTTTGTCTCGCCATAAGTCTATTTTCCAACTTAGATACGATAAACATCGATGTTATATAGTATTGAAAATTGAGAGATCGACACGAAGATCAATCGTGATATTTTCACAAAGATTGATATACCATTTTCATCGCAGTTTTTAATGGGAAAACTGTCAAAAAACTTCTAAATCTGTTGTACTTTTGCTAATTCAGTCCTAAACCTTACAATTTTGACAATTCAGCCCTAAACCTTTTCACTTTTTGCCAATTCAGTCCATCTGGCCAATTTTTACCGGCCGGCACTGACGTGGCAATTTTTAAATATTTTTTTTCTTTTTTTTCTTCTACACTTCTTCCTTTTTGGCTTGTAGCCGAATCGGCCAAAGGCGCAGGCCGACTAGGCTTTGTTGACTTCTGGCGAAGCTTGCCCACCACTGCCTGGGCAAGATCGAGGCCAACCTCGCTGTCGTTGGGGGAGAGAGGCCGACTTGTGACAGTGCTAGCCGGTCTCACCTTGGTTGGGTGAGGCCGACTTGCCGTCGCTGGGCGAGGTGGAACCTAGTGACGGTGAGGTCTACCTCACCATGGTTGGTCGACCTGCGATGGCGCTGGCTGGCCTCACCTTAGCTAGACGAGGCCAACCTCGCCCAGCAACAGCGAGGTTGGCCTCGATCTCACCCGAGAAGTGATGGGCGAGCTCACCCTCGCCAGAGGTCGACGGGGGCAAGCTTCACCAGAGGCCAGCGAGGCCAACCTCATCAGCTGGCGCCTTTGGCCAATTGTCGGACCGGCTAGAGAGGAAGAAGTGCAGAAGAAAAAAAAGTAAAAAATTTTTAAAAAAATTGAAACAAAATTATTTTAAAATTGCCACGTCGGTGTTGGTTAGACGGCTGGCCGCCAAGTCAGTGTCGGCCGGCCAAAATTGGCTGGATGGATTGAATTGACAAGAAGTGAAAATGTTTAGGACTAAATTGGTAATATTGAAAGGTTTAAGACTAAATTGGCAAAAGTGCAATAGGTTTAGGACTTTTTTGATAAATTTCCCAGTTTTTAACCATACTGTAAAAGCAGTTCCCCTACGCTCTCAATGTACATAACATTTTAACTTTATAAACCGTCTAGTATTTTGATCAATTTTGAGGGTCAAAGTCACTTACCCTCTTAATAAGTACTTTTCTAGGGCAAAATTATCTAAACAATCCTAAGCTTATTGTACAACGACCAATTTAGTCTTGAATTTTTTAATTTGACCAATTCAATCCTAAGCCTATCGTACAACATCGATGACTTAGAGAGAGAAACAAAAGAAGAAGAAGAAGAAGAAGAAGAAGCAAGCTCTGCAGATTGAGAGATTGGACCTCGAATAGAACACGATCGAGGAAAAGGAATTCAAGAGTTATCCTCGAGCGTAGAGTTATTGGAGAAGGCCTCGCAATGGAGGCGATTCCCGCCATTTCTAATCCAAAGGTTGAAGATGAAAAGGAAAAAAAAAAGAAAAGGAAAATTCAAAAAATTTGGAAAAAAAGATTGTATAAATCGGCCATACTATATCTTGTCAAGAAATTAAAAAAACAATAAATTAAATTAAGGGCACTTGCTAAACACCTAATTAAAAATAACTTTGCCGCTCTCAACGCAATGTCCTTCTCTAGGAGACGCTCGTTACCCAAACCCACAAAAAATTGACCATAATTTTTCAGTGCCTTGGTTTTTTCTCATCGCATCAATAACAATCCATACATTTCTAATCCAATAATTTTTATGACTTAAGTTAGAAATGCTTGGAATGCACGCATTGTGTAACCATGAAATGCGGGGGAGTCATCATATAGTTGACAGCTCAAAATCGATGAGATCGACGAAGTGGGCATTTGGAACCAAAATAAGACATAACTAAAATTATCACTTTCGTTTACTTCTAGCACAACTCGCCCGATTGATACAAATTAGTAAGAACAAACGCATCAATTTACATCATTATGTATCGACCCCAAAAAAATAAAAATTTACATCATTACGTCACGAAAAATATATAAAATAAAAGAATAGGGAGATTTTTGGGGAAAAAGAAAAGGAAGGAAAAAATAAATAAAGAAATGGACTTTTCCAGTGATTTGACAATTATAACCTTCCAACTCCATTTACTTACGGAGTTTCCGACTTCCCCGGTCAAAATTTTTTGTCAATCTAACAACAAGCAACCCGCGTCGACTCCACAAGATTGACTTGACGCGTGAAATTCCCGGAACACCCTCGTCGCCCGCCCGGCCATCACCAGCCCTGGACCGGCCATCTCCGATCGGGATCCGGCAGCCACGACGAGCGCTTCTTGATCGCCTTCGCCGCCCCGCACCCCTCCGCCTCCCGCCCCCCGTCGTGGCCGGCGGCGGGGGCTCTCACGAAGCTGAGGACCCTGGTGAGGAACGACGCCACCCTGCCCCGCGCCCTCCCGCCGTGGCGGAGCCCGAAGCCGGCGGGGTCGGTGCTGAGCCTCGTGGACTCCGACAGCCGCTCGTAGCCGGCGGCCCTGGCGCACTCGGCGGTGATGGACTCCGACAGGAGGAGGGAGCTGTTGGGCCTGCCCAGCTTCGAGAAGGGCCGCCCTCCTTGCAGCCTGAAGCTTCCACCGAGCTCCATCATCAGATCTCAGAGAGAGAGAGAGAGAGAGGGAGATAGAACTTTCGAGGCTTGGCTTTCATTCACGCGAGGAATGACGTGGAGGTGATTATTTAAAGTCATTGATGGGATTACTGTTTTTGCAACTGGGATTAGTTTAAGGATTAATGGATGGGTTGCAGCAAGACGTTGACGAAAGTAGACATGGAATTCTGGGAGACATGGATTAAGGATTATTTAAAGTCAAAAACAGTAATCCCATCAATGACTTAAACTAATCCTCGCGTGAATGAACTAATCCTTAAACTAATCCATTAATCCCATCAATTCCTGTCTTGTTTTGGGGTCCATATAAAACTTCTGACACAATGAAAACTGGATTGAAAATGAAATCACAGTAGACTTATTTATTACACCCTAAATATGTGTGCATAGGATACAGTATCGTCGTCTTGTAAATGTGTATACTAATACCGTAATATATTGCGATCTTAGGTTTAATATCGTGTAACATATAATGTGACGGACGGAACCAACTAACATAGAGCATTAAGGCCGTCTAAATTCTTTTCCCGGGAAGTATGAGCCACGAGGTCATCTGAGCACAATGTGAGATATCGAGTGGGAGAGAGTGCGGAAGGCCTGTAGAGGTGAGGGAGGGTCAAGAGCAGCGACGATAAAGACGGCGGTCGGAGTTGGCGGGACGATCGTTAGTAACGGCGGGCGGAGAGGCTAGGATTTGTGATGGTAGGATTTTGCGAGATAAACTGGGATAAGGGGCTACAATTTGAATAGATGGCAATCCTTTCATCTTTTTTTTTTTCGCAGGTATGGTTTTCTCCTTTAATGTATTTTTTTCGCAAAACCTTCTGGCTGGTGCTTCGATCTTTATTCAACGCGGAACACCTTAAACCTTTCAAATTGTACAAATGTTGACATGGAGATTAATCTTTCATAAAAAGTCGACATTTGGACTACAAAACTAGTGAATAATGTTTTGTTTAAAATAGCTAAAAAAAAAAGGGGAACGCAAAATGCGAAAACTAAATTTGCTAAGTCTGCAAAGTAAGTGACCTGCCTATCCTAAGAAATGGTGGCCTTGATTTTAGAGCCCCTGAACTGACTAATCAAGAGGTTCATGATAAAACTAGCATGGGGGCTCATAAGAAGCCTAATAGTCTTTAGGCACGGGCTCATAAGGTTTCTCCGGCTAACCGCTCATAAGCGACCATTGATCAATGAATTGAATACGTCCCGTAATTTAGGAAGTATTGCTTGAAATGTGAATTCCATGTAGAAGCAACTTGCATGTTTTACACGATTGTCCAATTGCTTATAGAATATGGCTTGAGATTGTCTCGCAACATCCCTTGGAAGAATTCTTCTCGATGAATTTGTCGTGATGGTTCAAAGTAAATCTTACTGCCAAAGGGCAATCAAGTTTTCGTCATGACTGGAACATGACTTTTGAAGTAATTACGCGGCCTTTTTTTTTGGCAAAGGCGGAACAAGTCGCTTTTCCAAGATAATTTTGTTTTTCTTTTGAATTCTACAAAAGTCATTCGGTCACACATGAAGGAAATCACTGACGCCTCATTCGTGGACAACTTCTTGTTAAGTGGACCACATTCTTCTCTCATTTTGGTCAACTGAGATCCTCCACCTGCATGATGTATTAAAATGAATACGGATGGGGCTTCTAAGGGTAACCTCGAATTCGCACGCGCGGGAGGATTATTCAGAAATAAAGGGAGTGATAGGCTTGGAGGTTTTGCCTCTTTTCTTGGAATATGTTCACCGTTGTAAGCTGAACTTTGAGCACTGTGGTTAGGACTCAACTTCACCAGGAAACATGATTTTCACAATCTCATCATTGAGATGGACTCGAAAGTTATTATTGGCCTTATCAACAAAGAGACCATGGTGGTAACATTGGGCATGCCCTGCTGAAGGACATTAGAAGAATGTCGATCTCTCATTTCGAATTTAAAGTATAGCATAACTTTTGAGAACGAAAATCATCATGCTGATTAGCTTGCTAATCTTAGAAGAAAAAAGCGCTCTCATTGCCTCCTAGAGAGTTGTTTCATGCTTTATTAGGTGATAAAGTAAGAACGGTAGATTCTAGATGTTAAATTGGTATTTAGATTTTTATTTACCAAAAAAAAATCCTAGTCAAAACTTCCCACTTTGCCAAAACAAATATTATGAGAAGAATTTATTTATTGGTGCAATTATTTGCTTAAATCATGGGGGCCTCGTCAGGGGTAATTAGGTCGATATCCCCCAAATGATGCTCCCTATTTTATATTATATGATTTATATTTGATTGCGTGCTTCCATGAACTGTCCAAGTCATTTCCTAACTTTACGCAATCACGATATAAAAATAATATATATATATATATATATATATATATATATATATATATATTCACGAGCCCGTAGTTCCCTGTTTTTCTTAATTATTTATTGGCAATATTTATTTTACAGCAAGACCAGTATCCACATGGTTGGATTCAGTTATAGTTTCTGACAACGCGGTGCTCGACACTTCAGTAAATCTTTTGAATTTTATTTTTTTAAGGAAACTTCGATCACATTCCTAAAATCGAGTGGATTATGGGTTACGGAATTTGGGCCTGGAGCCAACAATGTCGTTGAGTCGAAATCCGGTTTAAGGAATCCCAGCGTGTCTCTAACAGGCCATTAACCATAATGTCCAATCGACAATACATTTTCCTTGAATTCATTACTCTTTTGGAGGTGATCGGTTCTAATATAGGCTAGTTCCAATCAGAAAGGCTGGTTCCGAGTTTTCCGATTCTCAATTTGTGGGACCAGAAACTAGTCCACTCAATTTTGGAACCTGATTGGATCGAGCTGACCGGTTTGCTTTTCAGGCGAGTCACTAGAAATGGCTCCTTCTACTTTTTGTTTTCCTTGATGAATTTTGAAAGCAAACTTGACCGACCAAGTAACAACCACAACTTGCAGAGCATCGCTAGCTAACTCGGAAACAACATGGCAATTTCAACCCTATAGATCCCAATTGTGATGAAAAGTGAAAATGCAATGCTTACTGTTGAGCTATTAAAATTTACAAATTTGGATACTCTCGGAAGATATAAATAGAATTGTGGTTGAGAGAGGCGAAAGAGAGGCGTCAACGGTGGAGCGGTGGCGTCAAGGTGAGGCCACGAAAAGGCATAAGTCGTGAACAAGAGAGGTGTCATGTGACTGAGAGAGTTTGTGAACGAGAGGCAAAATTTATCCGTTTGGGTTTGTGAAGTTGTGAACAAGAGAGGTGGTTTGTTAACAAGAAAGGGAAAATCTATTTGATTAGGGTTTGTAAGAATTTTAAAAAAAATTGATCCGATCCGGGTGGCTTGGGTGGATGGGTCGAGAGTCAAGAACCAGATTGATATTCATTGGTTCCGATTTTATGGAACCGAACTGGCTCTTGTGGGTATTTCCAGGAACCAACTAGCTTGGTCCGATCTGGGCGATTCTGATTCAGGTGGATCCTTTTGCTTATCCCTAGTTCTTTCACCACTCTAATTTGATCCTTGAACTTTGGCTTAACGTGCAATTTGGTTCATGAACTTTTAATTTGTTCAATGTAATCCATGAATTTTGGCTCAAAGTGTGATGTGGTCTCTAAACTTTCAATTTGTCCAATGTGGTTTCTGAATTATATAAAAATGTTCAATGTAGTCATTCCCCCTGAATTATATAAAAATATTCAATGTAGTCATGACTACATTGAATATTTTTATATAATTCAGGGATTGAATTGGACATGTATCAAAAGTTTAGGGACGACATTGAGCAAATTAAAAGTTTATGAACAATATTGCACATTGGGTTAAAGTTCAGAAACTGTTTGTATCATTATCCCCTTTTCTTAAATTAGGCTCCGTTTGTTTTGTAAAAAGTGAATGATTTTGGAAACATTTTCCTAAAAAGAATTGCTTGATATAATTAGCCTACGTAAAATGTTTTCATGCCCTATAACAATTTATGTGTAAATATCTTCGTGAACGATGAAAATATTTTTATTTCATACATTTTCGTAAGTGATACGAGCGATCGGTTTTAGGAAAATGTTTTCAAAATTATTTATTTTCTATGAACAAAAAATACAACTCCATCTATTTTGCGAAAAATTAATTATTTAGATAACATTTTCCTAAAAACAATTGTTTATATCACTTGAAATAAATAGTCAATAAAAAATATCTCATTGTCAGCAACAATTTAGGTTTAAATATTTTTATGAATGAGAAAAAATATTTTTTACCCTCTCATTTTCATAGGTGACTCAAGTGATCATTTATAGAGAAATATTTTCCAAATCATTTATTTTTTGTAAAATAAATACATCCTTTATTAACTAAAAATTTGAGGTTATTTAGACCAAGAAAATAAATTAGCCTATTTTTAAGTATTAAGTTGTGATTACACATTGAAATGACTTACTTCTGCAGTAAAAAATCAAAATGTAAGGGGGTAATCTATAACTTTTCAAAATTTGCGATCTACTGTAAAATGATGCTGAAGTTTAGGGGAAATTTGTAAGCTTTCAAAGTTCCCAGGCTATTGGGCCAACGGTTGTGGGGATTTAAGCAATCATCCTAATCAATGTCGAAAGGAGTAATGACATAAACGGTCCTTGAAATTTGATTTAATTTGCAATATGATCCATGAACTTTAGCCTAATATATAATGTGGTCGTTAAACTTTTAATTTGTTCGATATAGTCTCTAGACTTTCATTACATATTCAATTTAGTCCTTGGACTTTCATGTTTAATACCTTCATTCCATTAATTCAAGTTCAAGGGCAACATTAAACATTAAATTGAATATTTACTAAAAATTCAAATGCCGCATTGAACAAATTAAATATTTAAATAAATTGCGCATAAGCTAAAATTCAGTAACTGCATCGAATAAAGTAAAATTTTATAGACCATATTATATTTCGGGGCAAATCATGGACCATTTCGTGCCATCTTCCCATTTTTTAAAAAGCCATCATTCGGAGGAACGAAATCTTTTATGCACGGGGAAGGTCATGCCCTCCACGTCTCGACAAATCTCGACCGTTAAAAATAATCTCAAAATTTATAAATCAAGCAAGCAAAAAGTGAGTCCGACGTGGACCGCGCGAAGACCACGCTTCCTCCCTCTCTCTTCTTCACGACACTTGTCTGAACACTCTGCTCTGTTTCGTCTCTCTCTCTCTCTCTTTCTCTCTCTCTCTCTCTCTCCCTCTCTTTGCATTCTCCGTTTATCTTTCTGTGTCTGGTCGAGTTCGGCTATCAAGATTCCGAGACCCCATCGGTTTTCTCGCCTCCGCTCGCGACAGGAAGAGAGAAAGGAGGCATCTTTCGCTTCGGCGGAGTCTCGGCCGAAGAGGAGGGTCGGTTGGTTGGAGTTGAAGGAGGGGGATTGCCATGGCTCTGCACCTGAGCAGCGCCGCGCCGGCGTGCTTCGCGGTCGCCGACCGCGCGAGGAGCCGCAGGGTGAGGGCCGTCGCGCCGGGGGACTTCGCCACCTTGAAGGCGACGGAGGAGGAGGGGGAGGAGAAGGTGAAGCTGGGGGGTTCCGATTTGAAGGTGACGAGGCTCGGGATCGGGGCCTGGTCTTGGGGGGACACCAGCTACTGGAACAACTTCCAATGGGATGGTAATTGAGCTCGCCGTACATGGCCATGACGGGTTCCTTTTTTTTTTCTGTTCTGAGTATTGATGAATTCCTTCCTTGATGTTTGGTGCTTTATTATGTCGAACAATTCCATTCTTGCTGACTCTTTGATCACGATACATTACAAGCCTGGTTAAGAGCTCTAAATTATATTCAACTTGTTTACAAGTTAGTGGAGCGCTCTTTTCTTTCTTTTTTTTTTTTGGTAAGAGTGGAGCGCTCTTTTCTTTTTTTTTTTGGTAAGGGAGGAGCGCTCTTTTCTTTCTCTTTCTTTTTTTCAAGATTTCTTTTGAAGCAAAATTTTTTCTTTCGTAAAGTTGGTATGATATTGTTATTAAGTTGCGAGTAATATGAAGCAGCAGTATCATCCTTAGTTGTTACGATAATGCTGATGATCTGGGTTGCTATTGAAATGCTACTTGAGTGAGGCCTTGCCTATTAAGTGAAAGAAGTGACTGTTGAGAATGTTTGTTGAAGCTGTTGGGTCTTAGAGTGGTATGTACATTGCAGTTCATTTGGTCGGGAATCTCCACATGAATGTTAAATTCGGTGGATGTGATTGATTTGCTGCTTCAATTCTAGCCTTTTGTTTTCTAACACGAAGATTTGTGGTCCGTCATCCCAATTTTCATTGTGTTGTAAAGTGTCGACGCTTGTTTGAACAAGGCCATTTTATTGCTCTATCCTTGAATCATCTATCTCCAAGTACACTCACCCTGTAATTAGTTTTACCACTAACTATGTAAATTGTGAGACACAATCCCTGAACTGTGCGTGTGCCTAAGGTACGTGGTCCGAGGACCCTATCCACGAACTTCAAGCTTTACAAACAATGATTGGGCTTTATGATTTTTCGGAACTGCAGAGATGCCCAAATTTCAGCTACCCTATTTTTGGCTTTCTATTTCTGCATTTTTTTCCGAAATACAATCTGAAGCGAAAGCCATGATGCTGTGCCTTAAACTTTGACTCGTACCTCTCTAATTCCTTTTTGGGGGATCATCTTTTAGTACTGTTAGGTTCTTCTTTGCCTAGTCTCTCTCGAAGGATGAAACTCAAAGTGAACAAAAAATAAAGTGGTCATTGTTAACCTTTTTTGGCAAATGTAAGTTTGTAGCAAGTTAGTGGCTCCTCATTTAAAGGAAGTCCTCCGCTTCACTGAGAGCACTTACTAAGATACCTTTTCCGCTTCTTCTCAATCATGTCGTAGTTTCACTATTGTTTTCAGATTATCCCTTGAGATAATTCATGTTGAAACTTTATCTTGTGATTTGATGTCAGATAGGAAGATGAAGGCTGCAAAGGGCGCTTTTGACAGCAGTATTGATAGTGGAATAACCCTGTTTGATACTGCTGAGGTTTATGGGTCGAGGGTGAGAAGTGAATCCAGATTGCTCTGTTTGTTTGATAAATTTATGGAAATTCTTTAATCCAAGAGAACATACATCACTGTAGTCATGTTTTTGCAGATGTCATTTGGTGCTATAAACTCAGAAACTCTACTGGGCAGGTATTAGCATATTCTGGGTTGTGTAGAGTTTCATCTAGTCATTCTGACATGAGTTGTGATTGTTGCTGTTTGAATTCTTGAAGATTCATCAAGGAAAGGAAAGAAAAGGATCCAGAAACTGAGGTTGCTGTTGCGACGAAGTTTGCAGCATTGCCATGGAGACTGGGCCGTCAGAGTGTCATTACTGCCCTCAAAGATTCTCTTTGTCGCCTAGGACTCGATTCAGTGGACCTATACCAATTGCACTGGTCTGCGCCTTTGGGCCTTGTGTAATACTTGCCTACGTTCATCCTATTATAAATATTAAGAAAAGTGACTAATGAAAGAAATCTGTTGTTTCTCAGGCCGGGAGTATGGGGAAATGAAGGTTGTCTATGTGTAACACATTTTGTTCCGTTGGGCACTCTCATTGGGCACTCTTTGAGATAGCTAAGACAAGTTTGCTGATATATTTTATTGTCAGGGTACATTGATGGTCTTGGAGATGCAGTTGAGCAAGGTCTTGTGAAGGCAGTTGGAGTTTCCAACTACAGTGGTATATTCCTTGTTTCCAAAGCATGCTTATAGATACTGTTTCACGGCAACTTGCTACCCTCTTTTTTTTCCCATTTTTAGAGAGATAAGGTATCTTATTATGAGGTTTAAATCCTCTGTCCACTATTACTTCATAAATAAGCATATTCTGATATGTTCACTAATGCCCAGAAAGGAGACTTCGTGATGCCTATGAGAAGCTTAAGCAGAGAGGGATACCACTAGCTTCAAACCAAGTAAACTACAGCCTTATATACAGATCACCTGAGGAGAATGGTGTGAAGGCTACCAGCGATGAACTTGGGATCACTTTGATTGCATATTCACCAATAGCTCAAGGTAAGTGCCAATCGCTTTTGTCTACCGGGAAAAGTCAATGAAGCTATTGTTAAGGACGACGATAGGGTAAGGATCTGTTCCGCTTTGGCAGTCGTGGAGAAGCTGCCTCTCCAGTTTTGCAATCTTTTGAATTTAATAATTTGGAATTTTTAGGCCAGTCATCATAACATCTTAATAACTTATTATTTTCCGGACAATGATACACAATGAGTAGATGGAAACTGCATAAAGAGTATGAGAAACCACTAAAGTAGCTTTCTGCACCTTTTTAGGTTCTTTGGTTATGCTTTAACTTGAAATGAAAGAGTGAATTGGCCCACCCTGAACATGTTATTGGTAAAGCAAGCAATGTTTCATTACTTTGAAAAAAGATTTATGGTCTTTAGTGACAATGAGAAGTGCTTAGGAGGGAGCTAATTTATAATGCTTTCATTATGTAAACTGCTTGGCCTAGTTAGTGTGAGTCAAGTTGGGAATTAAAAAGACTGGGAACCTTGATTCGTATTTCAACTTTCCATTTCGTTATTGTCAAACACGTAATTAGGCGAGTACTATAGTTTGTTGATTATTCATCTCTAGTTTCCTCTGTTCTCAAATGGGCTTTGAAGATTGACATGGTGGTTCAACTTATGCAGGTGCTCTTACTGGAAAATATACCCCAGAAAATCCACCAAGTGGCCCCCGTGGTCAGATCTACACCCCTGACTTTCTCACTAGGGTAAACCATTCGCTATATATTAATTACTTTCATCCGTCAATTCCTGTGATTCATTCTTGAAGATTTCTCAATGCTTGCAGCTACAACCTCTGCTGAACAGAATAAATGAAATAGGAGACAGCTACAAGAAAACTCCAACACAGGTAGCTATACTCCTTTCTTCTAAAAAGGTACTGCAAACTAAGCAATCACCACATGTTAAGAGTGCAGAAAATGAGCAGTAGACAAAGCAGTTTGCTTATATTTGCATTGCATCAGTGTCGTCTTCCTTATTCTTGCACTCAAATTGCACCAAGACACTCGTCAAACCATACACAGCATCACTGCATCATACCACGTGTACGGTCCCTTCATGTTTTTGTTTGGCATTCCATGTATGTGTCTTATAACGAGCTCCTCATGGAAAAGACTAGTTAATACGTGCCTTCTGTCTTGGTAGGTTGTCCTGAATTGGCTCATAGCACAAGGTAACGTAGTCCCCATTCCCGGAGCCAAAAATGCTGAGCAGGCAAGTGAATTCGGGGGTGCACTTGGGTGGAGACTCACTGGTGAAGAGGTCGATGAGCTGCGGTCACTGGCCTCAGACATAAGACCCGTTGTAGGCTTCCCGGTTGAGAACTTGTGAAGCCGGTGTCATTTACTGTGGGTCCCCACCATTATATAACTACAGATTTCTCATTGCCAATTGATATCAAAATACCGGTATAGTAATTTACCGCAAGTCCGCAGCAATCAGAAGTGGGCGTTATGATCCTGAGGAAGCAAAGAGGCGGTCTCTTTCATCGCATCTTTTGACATAGGAAGTCATTGGAAAATTCTCTGTTCACGAACATTCCAATATAAAATTCCTTGAAAGGGCATCAATACGGCATTGCTATCTTACTGAAAACCTACAGCTTTCGCCGAGTTACGGTGGCTGTCGAATCATTTATTTTATCAGAGGAGATAAAATTTACGGTTCCCATAATAGTGTCGCCTGGAGAGCACCACCATGGCTATGAATAGGCGGCCTTTTGCACAACCTTGAGTTTCATACCGTGATGGGGACTTATTTGAAAAGAAAAATCCTCTAGCCAGGAGTAAGCAAATAAATTAAAACAAGTGTGATTTAATTATTATATCAGCTGCGATAGGGGTGCATATGGTTAAAGTAGCTATGCAAAATTAGAGAAGCTAATACGTTGTCATTGGAAACTTATTATTGCACATGAGATGTGGAATGATCAGTGAGACATCTTATGTAGTTCCTGTCACGTTTGATAACGAAGTCTGTGCAACCAAAAACGAGTTTATAGGACTCCTTAATCAGCTGTGTGTGAACAGAGAAAAGAACTTCTCCCTTGAACTGTTTTGAGGATCAAATTTCTGTCTTTTAAAGGGGTGAGTCTCAAATAAGGTGATCTGAAGGGAGATTAAGGATCTTAATGACCTTACCGGCATTTTCCATTCCCCGAAATTGTCTACTATCGTCGCTCATTACCAAGCGACTCCGCGAAATTTGCAATCGCGTCGACTCCGCGAAATTTGCAATCGCGTCAACTTGTCGCGTGATATAATCAAATCATTGAGCAATTAAGTTAATCAAGAGATTAATATGTTCGTGTCAATCAAATCGGTCCATCTTTCAAATGGTTGGGTCCATCTTTCTTGGGACACAATGTCAAATTCCTTGACAAAGAATCTGGCAATCTTATGGGGCCATCCTCTTTCCCTTCCTTATCCACATTTAATCAGATGCGTCTGAATCTGAACATCTCTTCTTTTTTATTCCTTTCTGTTTCCCTTCACTCTCATATGCTTTTTGCTTCTCTTCCATCTTCTGGGCCATATGAGAGCTTCGAGCTTCTCTGAGAAAGGTCTTCAGCATAATATAAAATGCAATGCTCCAATCAAAAATGCCGAGATAGTGATTCCCAGAGATTTGCTCGAAATCGACTTGGATTCCATCGCAGGAATGGATCGAATTATGTTGGGTTTCAACCCGGCGTAAACTCTCGAGACTAGGTTAAGACGAAGTGAATTCTCTAGGATTTCCGAGTTTATAGCATGGATGGCCTGTCTTTAACTGGAAATCATAAATGAGGGGGATGGACATAGACGCAGAGTTGGCCCAGCCAGATGATGTGAAACAGAACATCATAGTGAGGCTGCGAAATGGGTGGATACAATGATCTTGCCGAGTGATTATTCTCTTCTGGTGCAAGATGTAAACCATGAAGATGATTGGGACATTTAATGACCTCCTATCCCCAACAATTCCTTCTCAAGAAAAACAAAATTTTTATAGCTCAGAAATGCATGCCCATCTAAAAGCGGTGCCATCTTTGGGCAAAGCAGTGTGATCCCCTACTTTCATATGAAAAATGGACCAACGGGGTCCAAATCATTTGTTTTCCATGTGTTTTTCCCCCCTCGAGTTCGAGAGATGACGAAGTTCATGAATCTCTTCTTTCTTGAAGGTGGTCCCTTCCCTGGTGTATGGACCACACCCGATATATTTTGCTCCAAGACTCCATAATTCATGATGTTTTGCTGCATTATTATACATGAAATAATAGAGAATCTCGATCTCTGATTTTGCAGGGACCAGAAAGTTATGGAAATACCTGGTGGCTTGGACGTTGAGTTGACCCTAGATAAGCCAGCAGAGATAATGAAGATTCCAAAGTAACGAATTCGACTATAAACTAGCATGACAAATACATCTGATTATGATACTTTCACAATATATTTTGTGAATTTCATGTCGTTACAAATCATTAAATGAACAATAATCTTACTTTCTATGTAAAAACTCGTACAGCTGTCAAGCCTATATAAGAATCTTCATGATCAAAATCTTCTCGGCTTCTGTTCACTTCACAATGTTTTCCTCATTCATTTTCAGTCACTGATCCTTTCTTTCCGCAAAGTAATATCAAGGACCTAAGCTTTATACCAAGTTGCCTTGATGCTATACAACTAATTTGTTTTGCCGCCCCCCCCCCTCCAAAAGAGAATGAAATCGTCATCATCTTTGTTCCCCCAATTGCTGCTCAGCCACCCTTATCGTCTTCCTGATAAGAACAAACGAGCATTGCCACCCAATGTCCCCTTACGTGTGTACACACGATGAAACCTGGCTCTGAAAACCTTAAAATAAGCTAATATAAAAGGGTTAAAGTAATCCATCTTTATATGCGTTATTTATGCATGTGAGCATCAGAAATTCATTTTCTTGAATCTGCAATTACCCTCTCCATTTGTCCAACATGGCTTGTCCGGATGAACAAGTCTCCCTAGATTTGAGCCTAGTTTTTTCTGTATTAACCATGAATCATGAGTTATCGCAAGTTTCTCAGAAATCTTTTTTCCTGACAATCCTTTCCCTTATCATGACCAATAAAATAACAATGGCAACTGCACACGTGGCACCACTCTTGTGCATCTTCAGATTGCACCTCCCATGGGTGAGAAGAAGTAGATTTCCCAAGCTAGATCAGCCCCAAAAAAAAGCCAAAACAAGAAAAAAAAGAAATACTAAACCACTGTGGTCCCTTGTGCACAGTTTTCTTTGTTTTGTTCGGTTATTCTTTTGGCATTTTGGGGGGTGACTAAATTCAATGCTGTGTGGAAGGTCATTGTGCGCTACAGTACACAATTTATTGCATAATCCTAACCCTCCATCCCCTCTTGACTCTCTCTACGCTGTCCTTTTCTTTCTAACTGGAGTTAAAAGTCTCTGGTCTTCCTTGTTCTCTCATTTTTCTCACTACTTAATCATTTTGTAACTGCTGTTCTTGGTCTCTCTGAGTGAGAGAGAGAGAGAGAGAGAGAGAGAGAGAGAGACAGTATTGGAACTTGCAAGACTCGTAGGTTGTTCTTTCTTTTTAACCTGTTGAGAACAAGTCAAAGATTGGCTCTGGTCAGGTTCGTTTGATTTCAATTCCCAGTTTTCCATTTTGGGTGTCTGACAAAATTCCTCCTTTCTGAAGTCTAGTTTGTTCCCTCGAATTTCTCTTTGTTTTCTGGTTTGAAGTTTTCTACTGGTTCATGGGCGTCTCACGTCTTGTTGGTTTAGGACAGGATGGATCATATCTTTTCCAAATATTTAATCAATTTCTTAATTGCAGCACAGTGGGTGTTCGATAGCTTCAGCTCCTGTGTTTCATGGCTCTTTCTTTCTCTTTCTAGAAATTTTTGTTTCTTTAATCGTTCTTTTCTCTGTTTGAAGAAACGGGTAGATTGTGGATGTTTGATATCTTTTTGTCTTTCGTTGTCAAATTAACAATTGAGTAAAAGGGACTGTTGCTGAATTAAGAATAATATCATTGTCTTAAACTTCAGTTAAGTGGGTTGCCGATTAAGTAATTGTTCCCCTCTTGCTTTTTCTCATGCGTTGATTGCTGTACTTCCCAAAATGGCGGTGATCCTTTTTTGCTGTTTCGGTTTCGTGTCCCAGTCAACCATTTAAGAATCAGTTAATTAAATTAATTAAGGTCCCTAAACGGCATAATCTATAAATTAACTGCTCTGCTCAGTTTTGTTTAAAGCTCCTTTTGTTCATTCTCCTTTTTTATGTGTCTCTGCAGAAACTTTTTGTATCTGGTGGTCAGCTATGAATCCTTGCCTTCCTGATTGGAACTTTGAGTATGATCTCCCTTTAACCAACCAGAAGAAAAACATTGGGTACTCTCTCTCTCTCTCTCTCTCTCACACACACACACACACACACACACACACACACAAAGGACACCCTCTATTTCTATGTCAGTTTGGATTGATTCAGTTTCATTGATGAATTGGTCAGGTCTGACCCGGAGCTGGTGGAGCTACTATGGCAGAATGGCCAGGTTGTTATGCACAGTCAAAACCATCGAAAGCTGAGCTCAAACCAGCACGAGAGCAGTCAATTGCAGAAACATGATCAGCCGATTATGAGAGGCGGTGGGTCTTATGGGAATTCTAGCAATTTGATTCAAGATGACGAGGCAGTCTCATGGATCCATTATCCTGTTGAAGATTCTTTTGAAAAGGAATTCTGTTTGAACTTCTTCAATGAATTACCGGTGCCTCATCCAATGGAGATCGATAAGGCAGTCAGGCAAGTCGAAGCAGAGAAGATCGTGAAATTAGGCAGTTCGGATGATGTCCTAAATACAAGTAACCAGCAATCCACCATTAAGGGTACACTTGTTCCTGAAATTTCTGGGAACCAAATGCCGCCTCCACGAGTTCAGTTCGCCAAATCCGCTCAACAAAACAATGTCTCTGGAAACCTGGGAAAGGTTGTGAACTTTTCTCAATTTGCAGTTCCTGTCAAGGGTGATCCGAGACCTTCTAGTCTTCACTTTGGAGGCGATGCTCGAGAGTGTTCGGTTATGACAGTTGGGTCTAGCCACTGTGGAAGCAACCAAATTGTCAATGACCCAGATTTTAGTAGGGCATCAAGCAATGCTGCTGGCACAGCTGGCTTTTCTGCCGGGACTTTTAAGGAAGATGTCCATAAAAGCGTAGTTTCTCAGAGTGAGGGGAGGAAAACAGAGACACTTGAGCCGACTCTTACTTCATCTTCCGGTGGATCAGATAGTAGTTTTGGTGGAACCCTCAAGGAATCCGCTGGTGCGAGCAGCCACAAGAGGAAGGGCAGAGATAATGAGGAATCTGAGTGCCAAAGCGAAGTAATGATCCCTCTTTCTTCTTTTTCGATAAATTTCATCTTGTTGAACCTAACATTGGAATTATTCAGGCTGCTGAACCAGAAGCTGCTAGTGGAAAGAAGCCAGCAACGAGGTCGGGATCAACCCGCAGGAGCCGTGCTGCCGAAGTGCATAACCTCTCTGAAAGGGTGTGGACGCAATTCCATGAACATTCCTTGTCTGTTAAACCAAATTACTCTGCAATTTTATTGGGCATAACTGTTGGGACGTTAATGCAGAGGAGGAGGGATAGGATCAATAAGAAGATGAAGGCATTGCAAGAGCTTATACCTCACTGTAACAAGGTCTTCCTTTGTTCTATTAACACTATTTGATAATTTTTTGATTCTCTCGGAATCTGTAAATCATTGCTTCTGTTGAATATTAAATTCCATTTTCTTTGTTGCTCTTTCAATTTGTGCTGGGATTGATAGTCTTTTGCATGTCAAGACACATAATTTCCATGAGTAACCAGCTAAGTGACGATAAATCGGCCCACAAACATATTTCTAGATACAAAAATGGCTCATACTGTATTATAAGAGAAGGTAGTAGCAAAAATTGTACTTGAGATGCTCATAAGTGGGTTGATTTGTTTTGGCAGACGGACAAAGCATCAATGCTTGATGAAGCTATTGAATACTTGAAGTCTCTTCAGCTGCAGCTGCAGGTATGTGGTACTTTCTGGAGCCATGGAACAGAAAACATTTAGATAAGCAGTCCAGCTCAATATGAGGGAGGTCATATGTCTTCCCTTTCATTGTCGAGTGAAATCTTTTTCCTTTTATGGCTGCTTTTAGAAAAAGCACTTACTGTTTGGAGAATTAAGTGGTTAGCCTCATATTCGTTGTGGTTGAAGTTACATTTTGACCATAAAACTCGGGAAAAAGCAGCACCTAATCATTTCATGGATATCTCAAAACCCTTGGGTTCTCGGTGTTTTAGATAATGTGGATGGGAGGTGGGATGGCTCCAATGATGTTTCCCGGAGTACAGCATTATATGTCCTCGATGGGTATGACGATGTGCCCATCGCCTTTGCCCACTGTATCCAACAATATGCATTTGCCTCAAGTCCCGGTAGTTGATCAATCAATCCCAATGGCTCCAAACCCGAATCAGTCAGTAATTTGCCATACTCCAGTTCTGAATCCCATGAATTTTCAGAATCAGATGCAAAATCCCTCATTTCCCGAGCAATTCGCGCGTTACATGGGCATCCACCACATGCAAGCCGCATCACAGGTTTGAAGGTCCTTATGCAATAGAAATATTTTGTGGCGCTTTGAGGTTGATTATGGTCCCTTGATCATGTATCGAACTTTTCTTGTAGCCCATGAATATGTTCAAGTTCAGCCCTCAGACTGTACAACAGATTCAAACAAATACACTGCCTGGCAATAACAATGGACAATATAGTGGAGGAGCTGCAAATGATGCTTTAAGTGGCAAAATGGGTTAGTCACTTTGTCATTTGTCCTCCCAGATATGTAATGAACTAGGAAATCCCTTGGTTATTACTTTGCAACAGTTTAGGAGTTAGGACAAGATGTGTACTTTAAGGTTGAGAAAATCCTATAAGAAATGCTGTAAAAGATACATGGGTAAATCTAATCCTGTCTTGTTAAAATAATGGCAGGTTAACAAGTGGCCATGCTCTTTGGAAGCTTGTATTTCCACTAATATCAGATGGTAAGGGGTCATACTCTTCAGTGGGAAGACATTGAATGGCTGCTCGATCCGTGTCTGGCTAATTGGTGATTTATGTACTCATCTCATTGATGAGTTTACTACTACAACTACTATGAGGGTTTAACGAGTATGGATGAAGCTGGCTCCATTACTTATGTTGAATCTGCCGTAATTGGCCTGATAAGAAGATCACCCTCTCGGTCCTTGAGATTTTTTGTTTGCAATTTTCAGTAGTTACATGGTCAATTTACTATTCTTCCCAAGTACGCTTGTAAATTTCTGTACATTGCGTATTATAAGTGGAAGAACCGGAGCTAACACCATTAGAAGCGCAGAATTGATGGTATTGATGGAGGTGAGATTTGTAATGGGAAAGGGTTCATAGTGGGACTACAATTATACATATTTTGTTTCTTTAGACTTTCTGTTCTTTTAGTCCTGTTAATTTAAATTCTTCAATTATGTCTCAGGAAATGGTCCGTTTTTTCTTATTAACTATTTGCTCTACAACATTCACCGATGAATTCGAGCTT
The DNA here is from genome assembly GCA_031216285.1 of Syzygium syzygioides. Taxonomy (NCBI): domain Eukaryota; kingdom Viridiplantae; phylum Streptophyta; class Magnoliopsida; order Myrtales; family Myrtaceae; genus Syzygium; species Syzygium syzygioides. The sequence goes on from CM062242.1 coordinate 22,014,191, forward strand.
TTCGTTTACACAATCCGGTTTATTGTTGGCATCTAATTGAAGTTAGCAGTCATCACATTCCAATGGACTTCTCTAGAACAGACAATTTTGAGCTGCTCCATTTGATCCCCCACCATTGAAATAAACTCGCATAATTTTCGGCATTTTTCAGGATGGCGGTCTTTACTTTGAGAAGAGAGTGAAGAAAATTTGAAATTCTTGGTTGATGTTCATAATCTACAACAGAATCAATTCAAATGCCGAGTGTTGATGACATATCTTCAAGTACCTTCCCCAAGAATTCTGCGCAAGATCGAGTTGATCGTTCTCCATCCACTGAGTTCCTCTATGCAAATAGGAACTGCTTTACAACATCCTGAAGCTCTTATAGTCCACAATCCTATGTTAATGGCTGCTTATTCCTACTTCCAATAGCAGAAACATGTCGAGCCGACCGAATTGTAGTCCCTGCTACTTGAACAAAAAGGACCCATGATTCGGTCTATAAGTGCGTCGCACGCCTTGCATCCTAGGTTGTCAATGCCTACGCCAAGAGCGAGCTTTGTTGCTCCTTATCTGCTCCATGTTCTATCAAGCACTGAGTGAAAGCAACTTCCTCTCTTCCAACGACTTTCCAGCACTAAAGCAAAGACAAGATGCTCATTGACACTGTTCATGGCGTCACTGATGCAAAATAGCACGGAAATGGCTGTGGTTCTGTCAAGTCTCATCGAATTCTTCAGTCGGGATTGGTGGGGAAGTGCTGATGAGTAGTACTTCACTAGGGTGTGCTAATGCTCATTCCGTGTGTGCAAGTTGTGCTTGTTTTGCATATGTCAACTAATAAATCATACCCTAAACAAGAGTGAAAGAGCACTGCCATTCAATGATGCTTAGAACCCGTTTTGTTCGGCTTTAAGAATGCTCATTTGGCGAATACAAATACCTTTAGGTGAAAGACACTTGAAAAAATGCAAATGGCGTTGGTAAAAAATTATTTGAAAGCCACTTGGGGAAATGCAATTATTTTTGGTTATTTTTTTTTTACAAATGAGCTTTGGGAGCTTTTTTTTATTATTATTTTTAAAAGTATCCTTCGCTGGCTCCGACGAAGAGCTATGGCTGTCGGTGACTGTCGCCTGGGGTTGCGAGACCCCAGGTGGCTGTCGCCTGAGGTCACATGACCTAGGCAGCGACGGTTGCGTGACCTAGGCAGCAAGGGTCGCGCGACCCAAGCGACGGCGCCTGGGCGGTTGCGCGACTCCAAGTGGCTGTCGCCTGAGGTCGTGCGAACACAGGCGGCAACGGCCTGGGTCAAGCGACCCCAGGCGGCCGTCGTTCGACCTAGGCCATCGCCGCCTAGGGTCGCGTGACCTCAGGCGACGGCTGCTTGGGATTGGGTGATCGTCCAAGCGCCGTCGCCTGGGTCGCGCGACCCTCGAGTGGCGACGGCCGTCTGGGGTCGCTCGACCCAGGCGGCTCGCTTGACCCAGGCCGTTGTCGCCTGGGGTCGCGCGACTCAGGCGACGGTGCCTGGGCGATTGCCCGACCCTAGGCGGCCGTCACCAGGATCGCGTGATCTCACCGGCGGCGCTCGCCCCTCGCCGACCGCCCTAGCCGACCATGCTTTGCTGAAGAAGAATTTTTTTTTTTTTATGGGAACAGTCAGCATTCCAAATGCCATTAAATTAGCATTTGGAACTCCAATGCTGAACCAAATGGGGCCTTACATGAAAAAACACGCGATGATAAACTTCAGTTTTCGTCACATGAAGTCAGGGAAAATCGACCAAGACATCTTTTCTATCATATATTCCGGTGAAGTAGCATCAAATAGGAAATAAAAACATGACATCGATTCAACTCGCCTGCTAAAAACCTCATCGATGTCGCTACGGAAATGTCGAAGCTTTTGAAATGTTGGTCCATCTCGACCTACATAGGATGCCACTAAGGATGAGCTAATAGACTTTGGCACAATTGCGGGATAGACGAGATGTCCTAGGAGTCTTCTTGTTGCTTTGTGGAAGTCAATATCAGCATTAATTCACCGATCAGGTACTACTGACTGGACCCTAAGACAGCATGGTCATCGTTGCCCTACAAATCTTCGAAGGGATCTTGATACCATACAAGAAGGGTCACCATTCCAGTCATTTAGGAGGCAAACCATTTGTTTAAATTTATCCTATGATGTATGATCAGTGCAAAGCGCAAGAAACTATCTCGCGTGTTTTTGACATGGCGGACGTGATGAAACAAGCAAAATCATTTTTCGATAGAGCGGGGACGTCCTACTGCAAGGGGGAGATAGAACTTTGTTTCTTGAAATTTGATCTAGGACGCAGACTGTTACGCCACACGACATATTCCAAGCCAAGACATCCCCCGTGTGGTCACAGGAAGATTTTTGTTCGGCAACTTTTCTTAGCACAAGTGGAGCGGTGCAAAAATGCCTTCATCGTCGTCATCACCATCATCTCAGCTGTGATATTCTCAGTAAGCATCATAGTGCTCTCTTCTACTTTAATATGTCCATTCTCTCTCTCTCTCTCTCTCTCTCTCTCTCTCTCTCTCTCTTCTCTGAGTTGCAAAAGATCCTGGTTCTATCTTTTCCTCACATAGTTGCATGTTGGAGAGAGAGAGAGAGAGAGAGAGAGAGAGAGAGAGAGAGTTTTTGGAAATAATCTTTCTGAGAGGATAGCTATAACATGAGTAAACTAGGTGATATTATATCAACGTTATGATACGAAAGTTGGCTATTATTAGGAAAGTATCCACTGATTCTATACATATAAGATTGTCTTTGACTGTAAACATGTGAGACAATGCCACGCCAAATAAAAATAAATTGGACTCCGACGGCATATGTTAATACAATAATTGGACTTTGACAAAAAAAAAATTCAATCATCGGACAAAACGAGCACCACATGAATTTAACGTACATAAGTTTCATAGCATAGTTAACAGAAAATATGGATGACATAACTCCATACAATTACGAGATCAGAATATGACACGTGAACACGAATTGCCAGCATCGAGAAAATATCAAGAGAAATTTAAATTTAAGTAAGCCGAATCGAAACTAATACAATTTGACTCATAAATTTAGACTGTAGTTTGAAAAGTTTGAGTCACCCACGCGAATACAACGATATTTGATATTTGTCGACCTATATATTTAGAGGGGGGGGCCGTAGGGTATGTTTTGTATGGATGCAAAGAGAATATATTCAAGTGGAGCCACATAGAAGACAGTGGTGCAGATAGCTCTGGATTGTTCCCACATATCCCTTCGCATATATCCTTCTTTTTGACGTTGGAAACTCGAAAGCGAGAGATGTCCCCAAATTTATGGGGACCCCCCCACCCCCCCTCTTTGTCCCAATCTATTAGCCCATGTTTCATGTCCACAAGCTGGGACTTCGTTTTGGAGAAGATTGATGCCCCATCAGCATCGCACCATCCAGCACAACACCAACTTACACATCCTCTTAAATGCCCACTAACCCGCCACTTCACATCAATCCCCGTGTTGATGTGAAATCTAGGGGGAAAAGTTTCGCTTTCACAGACTGTCTAATCTAGGGTTTTGTTCAGTTTTGTAATCTCAATCTAGGGTTTTGTTTAGTGTTGTTAGCAGTCGATGGGACAATGCATCATTATGCAGTTGCACATCTCTCTGCATTATTATGATGTTTCTTCAATCATTCCCACGATCGGAACATGGCATAGCTTTTGTTGTTGTCGTGGGTCGAGTAGAAAGTACAAACATAGTGTGAATTACAATGTTGAAGAGAACATTGGAGGGTCTTGAAAGACCTAGAAAGGACAACAGGGGACTTACTCTATCAATCACACGGTAAACATATGCGTAATACGCGTTTGTGGTGGCGATGAGGAGACAAGTTTTAGTTAACTACGTTTGCATTTGTTATCTTTAGCAGCTGCGATGGAGAGGGATGCGAGGTTATCTTTCAATTCATCGTGGAGCTGCATCCGTTCGGTTACAATATCGCATAGCTTGTCGTGGTTGCATTTACCAATTATCTGTGAGAAAAACATGAAATAAGATCTGTGAAGAACAAAAAGAGGGAATAATAACACAAAGTTTATTTGCCTCGAGAATTTGAGGGAAAAGAATGAAGCGTGATTGTTCTAAGTACCGTAGTTAAAAATTTTCGCGTATCTACCGTTTTGACTCGCAGACGACAATATAGGCACAAATTTAAAAATATGCGTACACTATCGTCGACCATGATTATCTATGATCAATTGAGATGATCGATTGTCTATTGGATCTGTCCTTCCTCCAACAGGGTTGTTCTAGCTTAAATTGTCACCGCCTAGCTGGTGGAACAATTGAATCTCTTCAGATATGCAAGGTATAGACTCCATTTATACCTATACAATTGATGATACATATGTATGCTCTAAGATGAACAGACCAATGATAAGCTACAAAACTGGATGCATCAACAAGGTCCAACGTACTAAACGCACATTCCAGAAAGAGACCTCTAGAGGAGACCCATCTTCCATACCTATCCGAAATGGTATTTTGCCTGCTACATAATACGATACTCGTGTGCTATATCAGTAGATACACGTAATTAGATTAGCCGAAAATCGAGCGCAGCCATTTCTCATCCTAATATTATGGTCGGAAATCCTACCGTCGTCATCTAAAATGAACTTTACCTACAGAAACGATCATACCAAAACAACTAGTGAGCTGAAATCACCTGATTGAGAATTGCAGGGTTGTCCTTGGCGGCACCACGTTCTTCTTGCCTGCAAGCTTCTGCGTCATTCCGTCTCGGTTGCTCTTGTGACATCTTCTCTTCTCTTTGTTCCTACAATCTTTCTTCACAATAAGAACTTCACGCAACAGGAATCGAACATTTAAAAGACATGGAGATCTCCGAATTCAGCGGATGCGGGCGGCGATGCGTGCATGATGCGTGTCGCGAGCACATCCGATTGTGTACCGTGTCTCAAGGGAGTCAAACCTACGTGCTACCAAGCACGTAGATGTAGGGATGAAATTTGGGGAGAAGGATGAGCGGAAGATGTTCAAAAGAAGAGGGCACATTGAGGCCCATCAAAGGCAAAAGCCCATTTTTGGCCCAACAGATTCGAGAGAGACTGTATAAGATTGGAGCTGAATCATGGACAAGGGAGTTGTCCCGAGTACGAGATTGTTTCAACTTTGATCGTGTGAGAGATTAGATTAGTGGTATGTACACAAACCCATCACTAATCAGTAACAATTTGCTAATTATATTGAGTTACTGTCACTTGTCGGGCTGATTCCACTAACTATGTAGGACTTGTCTAGGCTCCATTTGTTTTGCGGAAATTTGAAAACGTTTTTTCTTAAAAGTGATCGCTTATATCGCTTACAAAAATGAATAAACGAAAAATATATTCACCATCCATGAAATATTTAGATGTAAATTATTGTCGATAATGAAAATATTTTTATTGGCTAATTATTTCAATTTTTATTTTTTTTAAATCATTAATTTTTCGCGAAATAAACAGACTTGCCTCGACAAGCATATTGGCCCAGAAAACTCCAACCAAGAATCACCTCACCCCTGCAGGATCTTTCCCACCATACATTCACAGCATTCATCCCTGTTTCACCACGAAAATATCTAGACATAAATTATTGTTAATAATGAAAATATTTTTCATTGGCTAATTATTTCAAGTGATTTTTTTTTCAAATTATTATTTTTTTGCAAAACAAATGGACCTGTCTCGCCAAGCATGTTTGCCCAGAAAAACTCCAACCAAGAATCACCTCACCCCTATAGGATCTTTTCCCCCATGCACTCATAGCATTCATCTATGTCTCGCCACGAAAATATTTAGATATAAATTGTTATCGATAATGAAAGCATTTTTCATTGGCTAATTATTTCAAGTGATTGTATTTTTTTTCAAATCATTAATTTTTCACGAAATAAATGGACTTGTCTCGCCAAGCGTGTTTGCCCAGAGAAACTCCAATCAAGAATCACCTCACCCCTATAGGATCTTTTCGCCCATGCACTCATAGCATTCAACCCTATCTCACTGCGAAAATATTTAGATATAAATTGTTGGTGATAATGAAAGTATTTTTCATTGACTAATTATTTTAAGTGATTATTTTTTTAAAATTATTAATTTTTCACGAAATAAATGAACTTGTCTCACCAAGCATGTTGGCCTAGAAAAACTCCAATCAAGAATCACCTCACCTGTGAAGGATCTTTTCAGCCATGAATTCATAGCATTCATTAATTATTGATGTCCCCCACAAAAGCAGCTCAATTAATGAGATCGTACGTACGTGACATTAACAACTCGTACCTGGCTAATGCGGTATCGCCAATTCAATTGGGTGCTCTTATTTTCAGGATATGTTCATTGGTCAGCGTGCCATATTTGCAATTTGCAAGAAACATTCGAGTTGATCAGTGGTATCAAATTAGCACATCACTTGATAAAGCGTCATATAATATAATTTCTCATGATTTGAAAGGAGAAATATCATTTATCGCCCTATGGAATTGCAAACTTAGTTTGCTAATGAAAAGTAATAAATCTCCTAACTGGTTCTTATAAAACCATTAAAATCTCTATTGTGTAGTTATTTTTATCCCTGGATTATGGAACCAATGCAAATGTTAATTAGCCTAGTGGAAACCATCTAATCCGCAATTCTACCTTGACTTTTAGTTTATGCGTGTAGGAGAAAACGCGAGTCCTCTTGTATGTGTACGAACCTAAAAGATATGACCGTAGACCATAGTTGGGTCCCCTCTAATGAAAGCAACATGAGCTGACTATTCACATGTCATATCACATAGTAATTTATCTGAGGTTATAAGACACAATCTAGCGCTACAAAATTAGGGGCGTCAAAAAGATCCAAGTCAATCCTGTTTCGCCGAAAAGTTATCGACAAAAACCTTTTTCAAAATGTGGAACGATGTGGAATTCGATAAAAGGATGTGAAAAGTCCCCTAGCAATTTTGGACAATAAAATAATTGACAAACAATTTAAATGTGCGGAGACCGGAGACAATCGCATGCACTCATGTAAATTGCGAGAAAGTAAAGATAAAAATAAATCTGCAGAAAAATGTTAAATTCTGTTATTGATAGGGAGTTCGGCTTTACAAAAAGTACACTTGGGGTATACATAACCCATAATCGACAGTTACACAAACGGCTACAACCATGATTGTTGACTCCACTATTTGATGGTTATCGACTATACTAACCCACTGTTATTGACTCAACTACTCGACAGTTATGTCGCCTTCACTTCCTTGATGGTTACCTCTATGCCGATTGCATCCAAAAATGTCAACATAACGCTTGAACATTTGTTTGTGTCAACATATGCCCACTTTTAAAAGAATTGAATGATTTATCGATCATTCAATTGTTTTGAATTAGATAATCTTCGACCAAAAAAAAATTAGATAATTAATTTCATCTTGGTCACATTCATCATCTGACTCATATCTTTCCACTAAAGCCATGTTTCATAGAAACCCTTCATGCGCCCCTTTTATCTATGTCTTTAAACAGTTGCTCATACTTAGACACTCTCATTATTGATTAAAATAAATCGGCCTTTAAATCTTTCTCTTCAATTAAATTCAATACATTAAATGCCAAATATATAAATTCTTTTTCAGAGAGTGAAGTGAGGCATATTATTCTTAGCCTTCTTAAACCGAGCAATAAAGTCGTTGACTAACCCATTGCTATGTTGATAAAGTCTAGCCAGTTCAGCAATTGATACCTCATGTATTGTTTAATAAATTTGAGAATGAAATAGTCTTTTCATCTCTGCCCAATTACACATCGAATCAAGTAATAAATTAGTATACCAAGTGAAATAAGATTTCGACAAGGACAAAAGAAATAACATAAGTCTTGAAAATTCATTCGTTTCTTCTTCACTACATTGCACTAAAAATTGATCGACATGTTCAATGATCAATTATTCATCTTTGCCAATGAAGATGGTAAAGTTGAGAATTTTAAAACCTCTACGAAAATGTTAATTATCAACCCATTCTTAATAAGATTTCCTATAAACAAGCCTAACAATTTTCCTATTTAAACCCAATTCTTATCTAACTTCTTTGGCAAATTGTGTTGGATTTAATTGAGGATTTAGTTGGTCATCTTGCCTCTTAAGCGGTGATGCTGGTATCGCTGGATTATTTATATTGACATTGATTAGTAAGTTCGGCCTAACAAGGGTGCTGGCATTTGGTAGTGCCATAACAACAAGGGCTTGATATTTTCAACTTTTGGCATTTAACTGATCTGTCGGCCAATCTAGTTTGCCGATTTGTTATTACCGACTAGATTATTTTAATCAACATTGTTTCCATTGTTAAAAACAAAGCAACTAAGAACATACATTGATACCATCGGATTGGCTTTGAATGTTGGTAGTTGATTAGACGATCTTGGCCTCAATAGAGCATCACTAACAATATTGATGACCATTGACTTGATCGCATGCGACGTGTGGCTCACGATGTAATTAGCCATATCATTTCTCTGCTCATTGAGCAATCTTCTCATGGTTGACATCATACTGAGAGTCGGAGCAAATTACCCCAGCGGATCTTCACTGAGGTGCCCTAGGACATCTTCCTGTCAATTACCCTCAGCCATGCACTCTTCCAGCAGCTGAGGACTCAGAATGTGCGGCATCCCCATTACCAATTTATGTGCGGAATCCCCATTACCAATTTATGGAAATGGGTTGTTGTTGTCGATAGCATTTTCGCACTCTTGTTGATTTCTCGATCTTGCCATTTTAGTTGCCTTGAATCAACAAATTGCGTCCACCAAAATTAGACCTGTTAAACGGGTGGGTCGGGTTGGGTTTGGGTCGGGTCGTAAATGGTCCGACCCAAATTGACCCATTAACCTGTTTATGACCCATTTATTCATAGTGTAAATATCTCGACCCATACCCAACCCAACTCAAACCCAACCCATACCCGATCTGACCCATATTGCTAAAAAACTTTAACATAATATTGGAATGTTTTCTATGATTTTTTTTAAAATTATACTGCTAAAACATTTTATACAATACAAAGCTAGTAAAAAATTTTTATAATTTTTTTTAAGATTGAGGTTCTATTTGTTTTACGAAAAATGCGATATTTCTAGAAAATATTTTCCATAAAGTCATTATCCAAGAAAAAAATTAATATTTTTTTATTTTTAAAATCGAATTTTTAATAATTTTTTATTTTTATTTTCAATTTTTTCTTTTTCCAAAGGGTGCAACTGTACTGCTCTTCTACGCTTATTATTTTCATTTTTTTTTTCTTTTTACGCTTTGGTTTTCATGGTTATGTAGAGAAGGGTTGTTTCATTCTTGAGTTTTGTTTGGCGCAGTACGAAGATATTGTGCAACTGGAATGGCTGTCGACCTTTGTGGAGGAGTCCTTCTCGGGAGGGAGCCTCACGATGAGCAAAGACCAGGTCTCCAATGGCAACAGCAAGGACTCGTCCCAGCAATTCCAGACCCTGAGCCCGGTCTCGGTCCTCGAGAGCAGCAACTCCTGCTCGGCCGACAACAATCTCGGGCCACGCAGCCCCAAGACCATCAACCCGGCCCGGTGCGGTAGGGCTTGCAGCAAGCGGCCCCGGCCGGCGACGTTCAATCCCCGCCTGGCGATGCAACTCGTCGCCCAGCAGTCCTCGGGCGAAGCTCTAGCTCACCGGCCTCGGGCGAGGCTCCACCTCGCCTGATCCGGCGAGGTCGAGCTCGCCTAAGGCCGGCGAGCCTCGAGGTCGCCGGAATTGGGCGAGCTCGAGGCTCGCCAGATCGGCGAGGCTTGAGCCTCGCCCGAGGTCGGTGAGCTAGAGCTTCGCCGGCCTCCGGCGAGGTCGTCCTGCCTCGGTGGCCGGTCGCCGTGGCCAACCACCGGCCAGAATAAAAAAAAAGAAAAAGAAGGAAGAGAAAATAAAAAATAAAAGAAAAGGAGAAAAAATAAAAATAATTAAATTTCAACTTTTTTAAATATTTTTGTAAATAGGGAGAGAGTATGTGGATGGGTCTAGTAGATGGGTTGGTTATGGGTTTCAAACTCAACCCACTTAGACCCATTTATCTTTATACTTTAAAATTAAAAACCCATTTAAGCTGAACTCTTTAAAATTAAAGTGATCCATATATGACCCATTTATTTTTAAATGAGTCATATATGGGTTTAAGACCTATTTTGACACCTCTAACCAAAATGATGTTTCACAAAATGTTACTGGCGAAAAACTTTTCAAAATGCGAATCGATGTGGAAATCGACAAAGGATGTGAATAGCCCGTTGTTGATTTTGGACAGAAAAATAAATAACGGGAAATTAAAGGTATGGAGATTGGAAATAATCGTGTCCAGCCATGTAAATTGTAGAAAAGTAAAGAGAAAATATAAATTTATAGAAGAATGTTGAGTTCTGTGATTGATTAGGGATTAGGCTTCACAAAAAGTGTGCTTGAAGTATTTATAATCCACAATCAACGATTACCCAATCGGCTACAACCATGATTATCGACTTCGTTACTCGGCAGTTATGTCGTCTCTATTTCCTTGAAGGTTACCTCTTTTTGTCGATTGCATCCAAAAGTGTTGACTGAACACTTGGGACAATTTTTGGTGTCGACAGGCTCAAATCGAAAATTCCAAGTCTTTTTTGGGGCCGAGCCTACTTCTGATTTGGATGACAGATTGAGAAAAACAGGTATTGTGACTGGTTCAGGTTCAAGATCAAATAGAGAATCATCATATGTCCTGTCTCTCTATTTGTCTCCCTTTTTTATACTTACTAAAGCATATGACTATAAGGGTCGAGCGTGGATGGAGGTTTTTAGTCTGGCAGGTGAGATGTGAAACGCAAGCCCGAGAGATTGGGATAGGAATAGGTGAGGGATTCGATTTTAAATGGAATAATAACACAAATAGTTTATGAACTTTGATCCAAAATGTAGTCCCTGAACTTTACCTTAAGATTAAATATAATCCATGAACTTTTAATTCATTCAATGTGGTTTTTGAATATTTGGTACATATTCAATTTAGTCCTGAACTATATGAAAATTTTCAATGTAGTCCCTTAACTTGAATTAATAGAAAGACTACATTGAACATTTTCATATAGTTTAGGAATTGAATTGAACAAGTACAAAAAATTCAAGGATGATATTGAATAAGTTAAAAGTTCAGGGATCACATTGCACATTAAATTAAAGTTCAAAAACTAAATTGAATAAATTAAAAGTTTAAAAATTCAATTGTATATTAGATCAAAGTTCAGGAACCCTTTATGTCATTTTTCCATTTAAATGTAGTGCGAATACAACGCTGTAGCTTCAGGCCAACGGGCGACCCAACCTTAACGTCCTTTCAGACAAAAGCAAAGGCCCAACCGAAATCAAAGTCATTTTCTATCTTTTCCGGCCACTATCGCTTCCCATTTTCCTTTATTTTTAATCTTTTTTTCCTCGATCGGCGAGTTTGCTTTTTATTGCTCGACACATCTGTGGCAAATTGTGATGGATTTATTGAGGATTTGGTTGGTCATCTTGCTCCTGAGCGGTGATGTTGGCATTGTTAGGTTATTTATATCGGCATTTATCGGTAAGTTCGATCTAAAGGAGATGTTGGCATAAGGAGATGTTGGCATTTGGCGGTGCCATAACAGCCATTGGCTTGACATTTTCGACTTTTAGCACTTGACTAATTTGTCGACCAATCTGGTCTACCGATTTGTTCTTACCAACTAGATTATTTTAACCAACACCGTTTCCATTATTGAAAGTAAAGGAACTAAGAACATAGCTTGATACCATCATATTGGCTTCGAATGTTGCTAGTTGATTGGACGATCTTAGCATCGATAGAGTGTCATTCACAATATTAATGATTATTGTATCCAACATGTGGCTCACGATAAAATTAGCCACATCATTCGCTACTCTTTAAGCAATCTTTTCATCGTCAACATCATATTGGGAGTTGGTGCAAATTCCCATAACGGATCTTCACTAAGGTGCCTTGGAAGATTGACATCTCTTTGTCAATTACCCCAAATCACTCTTCCAGCAGCCGAGGACTCAGAATGTGCGGCATCCTCATTACCAGTTTATGGAAATGGGTTGTTGTTGCTGCCAGACTCTTGTTAATTTTTCGTTCTTGCCATTTTAATTGCCTTGAATCAACAAATTGGGTCCCACCAAAAAGATGTTTCACAAAATGTTTCCGACGAAATTTTTTTCAAAAAGTGGATCAATGTGGAAATCAACAAAGGATGTGAATAGTCTGTTGTTGATTTTGGACAGGAAAATTAAATGACAGAAAATTTAAAAGTATGGAAATCGGAGATAATCGTGTTCAGCCATGTAGATTTCAGAAAAGTAAAAAGAAATATAATTTATAGAAGAATGTTGAGTTCTGTGATTAATTGGAGATTAGGCTTTACAAAAAGTCGCTTGGGGGTATTTATAATCCACGTTTGACGATTACTCAATCGTATACAACCAAGATTATCGACTCCGTTACTCGACGGTTACGTCACCTCTACTTCCTTGACAGTTACCTCTTTTTGTCAATTACATCCAAAAGTGTCAACTGGACGCTCGAGACAATTTTTGTTATCGACAGGCTCAAATTGAAAATTTCGAGTCTTTTCTGGGATCGAGCCTACTCTCAGTTCGGATGACAGGTTAAGAAAGACAAGTATTATGACGGGTCCGGGTTCGGGAGCCAATAGAGAATCATCATATATCCAGTTTCTCTATTATGTATCCCTTTTTTTTTTTTTGGCATGCTAAAATCATATGACTATAAGAAGATCGAGTGTGGATGGATGTTTTTGTCATAATTTATGTTCCACATGTGGACAAAGAAAGAGGTTCCCGTTAGTCCTACAGCTACAGGTAAAGATCGGAAACGCGAGGCCCAGAGATTGGGCGAGCAACAAGGGATTCGATTTTATTTGCGAGTACGAACACGACAGCAAAGCTTCGGGCCATGGCTGGCTGCTGTGACCCAATCTCAACGTCCTCTCGGCCGAAAGCGAAGTCCCAACGGAAACCGTCAAGTCATTTTCTATCTTTTCCGGCCAGCATCGATTCTCGTTTTCCTCTTTTTTCTGTCTCCCTATTTTTTCTTTCCTTGATCGGCGAGTCTGCTTTTTATTGCTCAACACGTGAATTGAAAACCCTAGCCAGGGTGGCTCGACCCCAGGCGACGGGGCCTAGGGTTGCGCGTGCGACCTCGCCGGCCCCTCGCAAACCTTTTGCTGGCCCGATCTAGCCCCATCGGCCCTCGTCAGCCGTCCTCGCACAAAAGAAGATGAATAATAATAACGATAAGCAAAACCCAAAAATTATAGAATTGGTAGGGTAATTTTGGAGAAAAAAGGAGAAGCTAGTTCAACATTTAGCCAGATGCTGAAACCTAATCAGCATTAGACTTTCCGCTTTCCCAAGTCCAATACTTGGCCGAAAGCCCATTGGGAAAGCTTGCCAAACACTCTAAGCATTTTCCCCAAGGGTCTTTAAAGGCCGAAAGCTCCTTAAGAAAGCTGAACCAAACGCACCCTAATTCCCCCGAAGCAAATCTGTAAATAGGAGTGAATGTTAGATGCAATTTGAAATGGAATGGAAAAATTCAGAAGTCAATGGTAAGTTTTCAAAACTCAGGATGGGAATCCATATGAAGATGATATAAATGGATGCTTTTTTTCGAAACTTTTCTTATGAATTGATACTTAATCAATGAGATCGTATGCACGTGACATTAACAACTTGTACCTTGTTGATGCGATATCGCGATATCGCGATATCGCCAATTCTATCGAGTGTTCTTATTTTCGGGATTTGTTCATTGGTTAGAGTGCCATATGTGCCGTTTGCAAGAAACATTCAATTGATTAGCAATATCAAGCTAGCTCGTCACATGATAAAGTGTTATATGATATATTTTCTCATGATTCCAAAGGAGAGAAATATCATTTATGACCCTATGGAATTGCAAGCTTAGTTTGGTAATGAAAAAGTTATAAATCTCCAATCATACTCATATAAAACCTTTAAAATCTCTTTTGTACAGTTATTTTTATCCCTAGATTATAGATCAATGCAAATGTTAATTAGCCAGGTGGAAACCATTGAATCCACAATTTCACCTCGAGTTTCAATTTATGCGTGTAGGAGAAAACGCGGGTCCTCTTGTACATGTACGACCCTGAAAGACATGACCCGTAGACCATAGTTGGGTCCCCTCTAATGAAAGCAACACGAGCTGACAATTCACATATCATACCACATAGTAATTTATCTGAGCTTACAAGGCACAATCCTAACCATACAAAGTTAGTGGCATCAAAAAGATCCGAGCCAACCCTGTTTTGCCGAAAAGTTACCGACAATGTAATTAGCCATATCATTTTGCTGCTCTTCGAGCAATTCTCTCGTGGTTGACATTGTACTAGGAGTTGGTGCAAATTCCCCCAACGGATCTTCACTAAGATGCTGAGGACTCACATTGCGCGGCAATTGGGGTTGTTGTTGCTAACACCCTTGGCGGACTCTTGTTGATTTCTTGCTGTTGCAATTGTAGTCGCCTTGAATCAACAGAACGTGTTCCCCCAAAAAGATGTTTCACCAAAAAGTTATTGACGAAAATCCTTTCCAAATGCGGATTATTGTGGAAATCGACAAATGATGTGAATAGTCTGCTGTTGATTTTGGACAAGGAAATAAATGACAAGAAATTTAAGTGTAGGGAGACTAGAGATAATCATGTACGGCCGCATAAATTACACAAAAAAAAAGAGAAACATAAATTTGCAGAAGAATGTTGAGTTCTGTGATGCATTGGGGGTTAGGCTTTGCAAAAAGTATACTTGGGGTATTTATAATCCACAACTGACGATTGCACAAACGGTTACAATCATGATTATCGACTCCACTACTTGACGGTCGTGTTGTCTCCACTTCCTTGATAGTTACCTCTCTGTCAGCTGAATTCGAAAAGGTCGATTGGATACTTTCGACAAATTTGGGTGTCGACCGACTCGAACCGAAAAATGCGAGTCCTTAGCCTACTCCCGATTCGGATGACCTGTCAAGAAAAACAGGCATCGTGATGGTTCGGGTTCGGGAGAATAGAGAACCATCACATATCCTTTTGCTCTTTTGTGTCTCCCCCCCTTTTTTTTTTTCTGCTTACTTTAATGAGCTCGAGTCGGGAGTTAATTTTCCATATATGGACAAAGAAACGCAAGACCCATGGATTGGGCGAGCAACACGTGAGTGATTCGATTTTACACGTGGTACGTACGAACGAACGAACGCGACATCAAAGCTTCGGGCCATGCCTGGCTGAGGTTGACCCCAATCATAACGTCCTTTCAGTCGAAAGCGAAGGCCCCAACCGATATCATCAAAGTCACTGTCTTTTTCTTTTCTTTCTCGATCGGCGAGTTTTTTTTTTTAATTATTATTGCTCGACAGAAATGCATTTTGGGAGACTATTAATTCCCCCCCCCCCTGCAAATCTGTAAATAGGAGCGAAGGTCAGATGCAATTTGAAATGGAATGGCAAAATCGAGGATGTCTGATGGCGAGGTTTCAATACTCGGGATGCGATTCGTGAGAAGATGAAATATGAGGATGTTTTTCGAAACTCTTCTTATGAATTGGCAATTTTTGCCGAAATAATAAGGCTAAAAGCCACAAAGCTCTTTTCTCGTGACATAAAAAATCCTAAATTTGTACGTTTGCGACATTTGTACGCTCCTCCGTCAAAGTTTTATCAATGAGAATAGTTGAAAATCTGCCTACATAGACACTATAAATAATAAAAACGACGTTGTTTGATTAAAAAGTTATCTAACGGATTCTTAACAAAGGGTAAATATATCACATATTTATAAATTTGAGGTATTTTATATCACGAGAAAAAGTTTTGGATAAATATATTATAGCACACATAGTTTTAGTTATTTATGAGTTTTTCTCTAATCATAATTAAATTGAATGGAGAGTCACTTGGTTACAAAATTTGAATTTGTTTTTTATTTTCTGCAACCAATTCGTTCTGGACACGTGGACTGAAAAGTGGGGAGTTTAGTTACTCTGGAGACGTTTTCCATGTGACGCGCCAAATGGACGTTCTAGATATTTTCGCTTTTTCTCGAAGGGGCCCCCGTTTCGTGGTGGTCCACAAAACGTGGTCGGTCGGCGTGACCGGTCACAAGCGGGGCAGCGATCTTGTCGTTTTCACCATGGAAAAAGCCCACGTGTGTTGTTGCGTTTCGGTCCCCGTCGGAGTTCTACTTTCATCGTGGGATAGCTAATAACCGGCAAACAGTACTTAATTCTATTTTTTTATTCTCAAATACAAAAAAAAAAAGATTGTTTAGTAAATTTTTTTATTTTCGGATATAAATTTATTCTCACAATCGGTTTTGAAACAAAATGAGAATCAAGAACGCTGGAAACAAAAATCAGAAATGGAAAATAATTTTTTTCTTCTTCTTTTTCTTTCCTAGCTTGTGGCCGGTGGCCAGCAGCTGGCCATAGGCCAAGGCCGACGAGGGCGAGAACTGGACCCTCATGGTCTGGGCGAGAGCCGCTCTTGTTGGATTTGGCAAAGGCATCGCGAGGGTTTCGCCCTCGCCCTCGCCCTCGCCCTCGCCCTCGCCCTCACCTTCGCCAGCAAGGGTGGCCCTTGCCTGTGGTGGGTGAGGGTTGCGACACCCTTGTTGGCCCTGGCCAGTGGCCGATCGTCGACGCCAGCGACTTGACTATAGGCTAAGGAAAGAGAGGAAGAAAAAAAGAAAGAAATATTAAAAAATTCAAAATATTATTAATAAAAATAAATTTTATGTAGTTACCAAATGCATTTCTGTTCTTTTTTTATTCTGCGAATAGAAATTTTGGGCAGTTACCAAATGCTTTCAAATGCTTAAAAATTATTTCCGGGAACAGAATGGTTACCAAGCGCACCCTTAGCCTTCGATTGCATCCTTTTTCTACATCTCGTTAATGTATGAACCAAAGTAATCCCTTAAACTGTTTTGTACAACTCGGGGTTTCTCATCAATTTAGAGATTAGGCGTGCAGACACTGGCACGTTAAAAAAATGAATGCAATCCTGACAGCTCATTAGGTGTATTCACCTAGACAAGCTGGGCGATCCCAATCGGAAGTTTAGGCTTTCTCTACTTTGGTGAGGTACTTTCGGTAACCTCCACCGAATATTCAAAGCAGGCTCCTAGTTAATGAGATAATTAGTCTTCGATTGCATCTGATTTCTATGTCTCATTGATGTCCGGATTGTGATTTTGATTTTGATTTTCACGTGTTAGAAAAAAAGGACTTTTAAAACAGTGCTACTGTAGACTCACAAGGGGGGATGACTATCTAATTTACATGTGTGCATCAGTAGGGGAAGAATAATTAGCTTTCTTTATTCAAACATGCCCGCCTATGGAAAATTGATTAGCCTATTCTATTTTTCCATTGACAATGTCCCCTCCTTGAATTTAAGTTGGGTCACATGTTGAAATTTCCATTAATTGTTATCTTATTCCTCTATCATCATCTTATGTGAATTTCAAAGTTCCGTGTTTTACTTACCAGGGGTGAGCCAAAAATGTTTAAACTATCGGATCAAACCAAACTGAACCAAATTATATTTCATGGTAAGGTATGGTACAGTTTGATTTAACTTTTCTCGAAACCAAAACAGAATCGTATCGAAACCCAATTATTTCTTATTAACTGTCTTTATATTCTGTATCTGAAGTAGTTTATATCTTTGAATTTGAAGTAACATCGATTTCATTTCGCGTGAATTTATGAATTGTTATGAGCGGTAGAGTCAATACTTTTTCGTGAAATAAGTACTCTTTCTAAGCTATTTTAGTGAGCTTAGCCAGCATTTGGCGATCCTCACCGTGCTCATGCTGAGGGCGTCCACTGCCTTTTAGAAAGAGAGAGAGAGAGAGTCTACTCGTGATGCTGACAAGCCGAGCCCCCACCTCTGATTGGCCATGTGACTCGCCGCTACGAGCACCATTAAAAGGCGAAGTCGTAGTGCTCGAAGCACGGAGTGATGGCCATGCTCCCTCTCCCTCTCGGCGCTGGCAGTGGCCTCCCTGGCCTAAGCGCAATAATTGCGGTGGACTCGAGGCTCAGCTCTGTGAGGGCCAACGGCCACCGCCGGTGGACCACCGCCGGTGGCCTAGGCCCTCCTCCTTTCTTTCTCTCTGTCTCTCTCCTCCTCTCTCTTACCTATATTTATTTTTAATTTTTTTTTTTGTATTTTCTGTTTCGTTTCGCTATTTTGATAGACTTGTTAAACGGATGGGTCGGGTTGGGTTTGGGTCGGGCCATAAATGGTCCGACTCAAATTGACTCATTAACCTGTTTATGACCCATTTATTCATAGTGTAAATATCTCGATCCATACTAGACCCGACCCAACCCATATTGCTAAAACACTTTTTATATTTAACCTAATCTAGGAATACTTGTTTCTTATGATTTTTTCTAATTATACTGCTAAAACATTTTATGCAATACAAAGTTAGTGAAAATTTTTTATAATTTTTTTTGAAAATTGAGGTTCTGTTTGTTTTATGAAAAATGCGACATTTCTAGAAAATATTTTCCATAAAGCCATTATCCAAGAAAATAAAAAAATTAATATTTTTTTATTTTTTAAATCAAATTTTTAATTATTTTTCTTTTTCCTTTATTTTTGTCCGATCGCCGGCCGCCATGGCATGCGATCGACCATAAGCGAGGACGAGCTTGTCGAAGGCCGGCGAAGCTCGTTCTTGCCGGCCTCAGGCAAAGCTAGAGCCTCGTCGGGATCAGGTGAGCCTCGAGGTCGCCGGAATCGGGCGAGCTCGAGGCTCGCCAGATCAGCAAGGCTCAAGCCTCGCCCGAGGCCGGCGACCTCGAGCTTTGCTAGCCTCCGGCGAGGTCGTCCCGCCCCAGTAGCCGATCGCCATGGCCAACCGCCGGTCGGAATTAAAAAAAAAAGAAAAAGAAAGAAGAGAAAAGAAAAAAAGAAAAAAAAACAAATTTCGATTTTTTAAAAATATTTTTGTAAAGAGGGAGAGAGTGTGTGGATGGGTTTAGTAGGTAGGTTGGACAAGGGTTCCAAACTCAACCCATTTAGACCCATTTATTTATAAGCTTTAAAATTTAAAACCCATTTAAGGTTGACTCTTTAAAATTAAAGTGACCCATATATGACTAATTTATTTTTAAATGGGTCATATATGGGTTTAAGACCCATTTTGACACCTCTATATTTTGGATCTAGTCTGCGCATACACGGCAATGTAAGTCAACATATTCTTATGTGTATTGAAATCTTAAGGACCACTGCCGATAAAAAAAGAAGAAGAAGAACATAGTTAGGGCTTGATCTTGTGAAAGAATAAAAAATACAAAAACATGATTAAATATTCGGTGAAGTTTTATTAGTTATATAGGTCTTTATTTATAAGGATAAGTGCATTATAAATCCTAAAACTTATCATCAAAGTGTAATTGAGTCTTAAAAGTTTTAAAAAGTGCAATTAAGTTTTGAAACTTATCACAAAAATGTAATCTAGTCCAAATTCTTTTTTAAAAAGTGCAATCAAGAAAATGACTTGATTATACAAATTTGATAAGTTTTATGACATTTTTAAACATTTTTGAAAGTTTTAAGACTAAGTTACATTTTTATGATAAGATTTAGGACTAAATCACACTATCATGATAAATTTTAAGATTTTAAATGCACTTATCCCTTACATATACTTAAAACAATCCATGTGCCCCCTTGAAATGTATTTTTTTCTAAATAATATATAACAATCGATCCCACCTAAGGATGGTGTGATCACTGTACTTTTCAGATGACGCACCAGTCACTACAAAAGTTTTCTGGCTTTTTAAAAGCTTGGACTGCCTTTTCAGATTTCCAACCAAAAGAAAAGGGGTAAATTTTATTTTATTTTTCGGTTTAGTGTAGTAAACTGTAAAAGTGACCGATGACGTCATTATTGTCTAAAGTCCAACGTAATGTTGGGGCTCAGTTACATTCCATCCATCACTGGTGATAAGGGGGAATCGCTAAGTCATGGGGTAATCTTCGACCAAAAATAAAAAAATAAAATAAAATTCATGGGGTTGTCCGCTAATTCACTAATTTCCTGACTTTCGGGACATGTAAAATCTATAATCGGGCCTATGTAAATCCTTGATGTTGGTTACAGAGTTATCTCGTAAAAGTGTAGGATGCAGAAGCTTCTGATTTGGGCTACCTCACCTATACACCTGACAGATTGACAGGTCTGCGTTCCTTATTTTAACGTGTCGGTGCCCGCAATTTAGTTTTCAAGTTGGAAGAAAGTTTTTCTTCTCTCACCCCATAGGATACCCTCAATTTTTAACATCACATAATTCAGACAAAACAATTTTAGGACTTACTCATGTCCAATTTCCTGATTTTCGGGACATGTAAAATTTGTGATATCAAATTTACACGACTTATGAGGCCCGATTGGAAGATTGCATTCCTATATAGTCCATGCATTGTCACGCGAGACTTATAATTGTCCGTTAACGCTAATTTTATAAGGCGAAAAGACAAGAACAACGAATTGAGGGACAGTTTTGCATAGGCGTATCGTGTTACTAGTAAGATCGGCACAAGTATAGCATAGGCATACCATCGCGCTAGTAGCATGGGTACGTGCACTCCTATTTCGCAAAGCAAGTAGGACCGCACGTCTTACGCAAGTTCGATACCATATATATTATTATCACACGAGTTCTGGAATAGGCTCGTTCGCATGTTTTTTCCGGTTACTTCACCGGTTTGTTAAACCTTGTATGGGTCAATGATTCACCGTAATTGGAGAGAGAGAGAGAGAGAGAGAGAGAGAGAGAGAGAGAGAGAGAGAGTATTTGAGTATAGTGACATACATTCGGGCGCAACGAATTTCACTAGTAACCAATTTTTGAAATTTGTCTTGCACGCAAGCTGCAGTACGGACATAGGATATTCCCATACAACACAAGAGTTTCATTCTACTAGATATGTAAATCCGAGAATAATTATATTCTCGTAGATATGCAAATCCGAGAATAATTATATTCTAGTAGATACGTAATGGTCATCCAATTCCATATTACATTTAAATTAGAGCATCAATTTTTTTGAATGATGAGAATAATTATATTCTCTGTTCATCTTTATCTTGTAAAACCTAATCAAGTTCAATGAATAATATGTAAACGTGGTCGCAGTCTTCATCTAAAAACAAAAAAAAATTTCATTTAAGGAAACTTAAATGGAGTGATGTTCTTGTGCACCGCACGGGTTTCATTCTAGTAGACATGTAAATCCCGCCTATACGAAAGCCTTGTATTCCCCATTTGCGGCTAGCGATTAGCGAAAGCGATGTCAATTCCCTATAATTAGTGACACTATACTTAGATATAAGCTGCCTTAAATTAAAAATCATGGACTCATCAGCACATCTTAAAGAATCGATCCCGTCATTCCACGATCTATTTACTAATATTTTTTGGAAAAACTAGTGGAAGTGCGAGAGAGAATGCAAGTCCAACGAGCAGCATAACTAACATAAAAACAGAAGAAAAATCAGTTTTAGATTGTGCTCTTTTCGTTTGGTTGGAGAAGCATCTCCATCCATAAGCTTAAAGGGTCAATACACTAAGATTAAAAAAAGGTAATCAGCAATTGATAAGTCTTCTCCTTGTAACGTTGGACGCATTGCGTTCCCTGATTAAGACCCGCAACAAGCAAAACTATTGAAATGTGGGTGATTAGGTGTCTCCCATAGCCACGTTAAACACTCCATAGGTCGGTCTGAATTATATATATATTTTTTATGTTATCTTTGACTATGCGCGCGTGTCAATTTGAATAAATGCTTGTGAAATTACGAATGTAATTTGGGGTTTCTATGCATTGAGTAATCGAATTTTTTTACGGGATTTTATTTAACCGATGAATTTCGGGCAAATTAGGGGTGATCGGTTCCTAGTTTCTAAAATTGAAATCAGGGATCGGATCTAATGGAACTGGTCACTTTTTTTTTCCCATTACTTATAATTGTGTTCTCCATGCCGATTACACATAATCACAGCCACCGATTCCACTTTTAGGAACTAGGAATCGGACCGACATTCTAGGGAACCGGACCTAACCGGCCAATTCGATTTGATCCGGATGGTTCCTGGTTTGGGAGGTCCATTTTGCACACGCTTAATACATACGTCCGTGAAGTGTTGAGGTTAGGTAGGTTTGTTCCTAGAGCGGAGGAATTAAAATTATATTCTATGCGCATTGGCAATTGCTTAATCTTTTTGGCCATGAAAAAAATAATATTTAAAAAAAAAATTCAAGCTGACGATTAGGCATGAAAAATCAAAGAGGAACTCTTACTTAGAAGGTTGCTTGTGCCTATGGTTTTTTCTCTTCACGAAAGCCTTCAAATTTGGTAAATCAATCCTTTGAGTCACATAGCATGAAAAAGGTGACAAACTGCCTTTGCCCCCAAAGTTATCTTAGCTTAGCTAACCTTCTCAAGCCACGTTTTTCATGTAGCCAAGACAAAAGCAAGTCGATCGATCTGGGTAGGCCGCGCCCTTAAGATCGTATGGAGAGATGGCTTAATCGAGGCGTGCAAAAACTGATTCGAACATGACTTGACCGCTAAAATTCAAAGAGAACTCGATTGTTGATGAGAGCATCGCGAGAAATCACCGCCTTTCCAGCAAGATTAGCATGCTAGAAGTTAATACAAAATCAAAGCCATGTGTCCATCTACTAGGGTTTCGCTCGACCTATCGAGATAATATGTTTTCAATAAAGATCGCAAATTGCCCGATTAGTCTATCGATGACTCATGAATACCTTATCCCGGTACTTACCCAAACGAGCGTATCGAGAGCCAAATTGATAACGCGGTGTATTTGCGCTGATAAGATACGATATAATTACTTTCTAGATATTTCTTTTTGAGAGGAGTCAAGTCAACATGGGATCAAGTCATCAATGTATTGATTTCCACCCTTAGGCATTCACAGAAAAAATAAAATAAAATTAATAACACTACTAATTACGCGTAGAAAATTAGTTGCCAAATCAAATTTTTTATACTTGGCAAGGAAATCGTGGCTTAATTAATCGCCGTGCGATTTCGTTTTTGGGACGCGAAATCGACTCGTGATTCCCTTGGATTCCAACAATTGTCACGAATATTTGTCGTGACGTTTAACGTTAATCAATCAAATCTTTGGCCTTTAATCCTGCTCGAAGATTTCTTACCGCTCGTACATAGCTTAGCTCGCCGTAATTCCGCGGGAAATATCAACCGACCGGGGGGACCGAAATTACCGAAACGCCCCCCCAGCCCCCGTCCCCCCGCTCCACGTGTCGGGTTCCTAGAGGACGGCCCAATTTGGTTCCGTGCGGGCGCGCCCACGCGCTTTCCCCCCACCACACCCCTGTCGTCCCGGCAGGGGCTAAGAGAGAGAGAGAGAGAGAGAGAAATTCTATAAAGGCAAGTTGCGAACGCGAATTTAGCGAGAACGCGCTCGCCGATCTCTCTCTAGAACCTTCTCCCCTCCCCCTCTCTACTGCGTCTCGCCACCCTTCCGCCTTCGATCGGTCGGTCGATCGAACGGACGAATCCGCGGCGATCGCCTGCGATTTGGACTTGATCGGGAGCCCGGAGTCCGCGGGGGGGCGGGGGGAAAGTTCCTCCGCCGATCGCCAATCAATCGGTTCAAGTTGCGAGAATCCATCTCGATCGAACCTCGGGAAATTTCATATTGATTGAGAGAGAGAGAGAGGGAGAGAGAGAGAGAGATTGAATTCGGTGGGGAAAAATTCGAAGCGCATGAGCTGGTTGGGGAAGCTGGGTATCCTGAATTCGAACTCGAACCACTTCATCACCTGCCTCCTGATCTTCATCCTCCATTTCTCGCCCCAATTGCCTCCTTGCCTCTTCAAATTCGAGAACAAGTCGCTGCTGGACCCTTTATTAAGGCCGTCGAGTTCGATTCGCTCCGGTAGTTGTAGCAGCGGTAGCAGCAGTAGAAGCGGCGATCATCGTCGTTGTCGGGCATCGTCTCGGTATGGAGTCTGGGAACAGGAGTAATCGCCGATTGGGCTCAGGTTGGTGCCCGGGGTTGAATTTACGGACATTCTGAGTCGATTTCCTCGTTGGGTTATAATGTTTATGGTGTTTAATCAGTTCGTCGGTGGATGCTTTCTTCTTTTGTTGTTTTCAATTTAGTTCCGTTTTTTGGCCCCGGTTTTTGAGCTTTATTTGAACTGATTTTGAGGAAAAGGACGGCCTTTATGCCAAAGCGACCTTTTTTTTTCTTTTTTTAAAATCTCTCTCTCCCTCTGTTTTTTTTTTTTGCTTGATTTTATTTACTCTTTCTTAGAAACAGAGTGCTTAGACTTTGGATGGGGAACGTTTTGAGGCAGTTTTTTCGCCTGAAAGCTACTGGTTTTTTTATCATTATTTGCTGTATTGTTTTCTAGTGATTGAATGCTGAAACTGGCAGCTGCAAGTCTTCCTTTTTATGTGAATAACTTGCATAAATTATTTTGACCCAGTCGCTTTTGCGACGATCAGGCTTGCGTTGCCCGAAATGGGTATGAGCCATGTCGATCATGTGCTTATAACTTGTGAGTGCAGCTTCAACTCTGATTCAAATACTTAAAAAAATTCTTCTTTAGCCTAATGCTTAGAATGGCAATACATGGGGGTCGATGCTTTAGTCTGGAGACTGCATTCTTGATGTTAGAATGTCGTACGAATACTCGAGGCTTAACTTAGGACCGTGCAAAGGCTTTTGGTTGCTGTCATTTTTCTCTGGTGTAGGTATAAAATGTAAACTGGCTTTTTTTTAATTGGGTAATTTATGGGATTTCTTTTTATTCAGATTCACTATAGCAACAGTTTAGCGATTCAAGTAGGGTAGCTCTTAATTTATGCAACAGTTAAGTTCTCAGTTTGCTGATTCCGTACTATTTGGCGCTGGTATTCATGTTAGTTTTGTTTTTGCACCAATACATGATATCAGGAAGTGAATTGATCAGAGGAACTTCCAATGTTGCTTATTGCTTGTACTGATGAGTGATGAATAGGCGAAATTTGTAATGTCATATGCGAATACGTTATATGTTTGCTTTCTTTCATTCTGTAAATGATTGTTTGAAGATCAACTACCATTTTGAGAGGATACGTCATGCAGAATTTGCAAATCTGAGAATAGTCAAAGTGCATCGTTGAGATGGGTTTTTTCTTGCATTATGTGATTTCACGTGTTAACTTCTAATCCGGACAAATTATCTAGATTGGGGATTATTCACCCAGATTACTAATTGGAGTTCAATATGTTGTTATGTAGCTTTGTGCTATTCATCTAGTACAAATGGAAGACAGGCTAGGTCACCGTCAGTTATTGTAATAGGAGGTGGCATTGCTGGACTAGCCGCCGCTCGTGCCCTTTCTGACGCCTCATTTCAGGTAACGAAAGATGAGAATACAGTCGAAGAGTATTTCTAGTTCTACCTACGATTCTGAACATGGAAGTCTCTGTCTCTGTCTCTGTCTCTGTCTCTGTGTCTCTCTCTCTCTACAGGTGTAATATTACTATGTTTCCTGATAATTTGCCAATCATGCCCAACGTCAAAGCATAATGAGAGAGTTTGTAGGTTTATGCAATTAAAATCAGGACCAATGGTCTTAAATATGGCCTTAAATATTGTTGATAAAAGTACCATTTTTGTTATGTAATATAGATATCATAGCATTGCAAACTAGTCTCATCATTTGCTTGTGTCTGTTTATTTTGTAATTATGGCCAAATATGTTCTTCTGGAGTTAGCTACACCACTTTTGGTGCTTAGAGCTGCATGACTTTGTTCAGATATTGTAAAGTAAATATCTTCCACAACTACATGTGAGACTGTTAGATCTGCTCTTGCTAATTCCTTCTTATTCATCTAACCAGAAGTGTCTTTATGCCTTGTCACTAGTTATGTCACTGCTTGATGGTTAACTTTTCTGATTACAAACATGTTGAGATTATTGCATTAGACTTGATTATGATATGTGACTGTTCTGCAAGTGGTGCAATAACACCAAATTTCTGGTTCTTATAATAGTCAAGTCTCCTTTTCCAATGTCCAGACAACAAGCAGTTTATTTGTAATGGAGCTTATGGTTTGGCCTCATGAGTTCTCTGGTCATGATAGCATTTGCCGCCAGGGAATTCACATGAAAGGGAATAAATGATCCCGCTTTAGTCTGAACTTTGACTTTTAGAAAGCGATTTTTTTTTCTGTTTCACTCAACAAGTTTCCCATAACTTTTACGAGCTCCCACGGTGTTTGCATGTTGATAATCTTTTCTAATAGACCCCTTCCTGTATTTTCCTGAAAGTAACTAATTTAGATGTATTGATTTTGACAGTAAGTCTTTCCTCCCCTCTGAACTGAGTTCTCTTTTTGATTAGGTCCTTTTGCTGGAGTCACGTGACAGACTTGGTGGTCGAGTTCATACTGACTACTCTTGCGGCTTTCCTGTGGATCTTGGGGCCTCATGGTAAATTATTTGTGCTTCTCGTGCAAGTATAATGTGAGAGTATGATGAGTCTGATGTTATCTTGATCTTTCAGGTTGCATGGAGTGTGCGAAGAGAATCCTTTGGCCCCATTGATTGGGAGACTGGGATTACCTCTGTACCGAACCAGCGGTGATAACTCTGTCTTGTATGACCATGACTTGGAGAGGTACATCTGTTGATAGTGTGCTATCTTTCGTGTTGGTTTGTGCGCTTTTGCTGTCTCTTTGCTTTTTACATCTTTTCATATATCTTTCCCTTTCCTAGCATGTGTGAAGTGTTTCCAAATAGAATAAGTTTCTGGTGTGAGTTCTAATATCATGGTTAGTGGAATCTTTTTAGTGCTTATTGATTTCAGAATCATTGATTTAATCTTAGCTCTCTATATCGCAGTTGTGGAAATTAGGCATTCGACTCTTCTGTTTGCAGCTGCTCTATAGTCATGCTTGCTCTGGATAGGAATTCCCCTCTTGTTATGTTCCTATGGCAAAGTAATGATTATAAGAAGTAGGTTTTTTCAGTTATAGGGCTAGAAATACTCTACTGGCAGTTTGTGTTTTAATATATTGAGTTTCCATCAATCATTGACATGTTTCTGTTCAGTCAAGTTAAAGGGCTTCGTTTTGCAAAGGTTGAATTTACTATTTTACCTTAAGAGAAATCATTTATTGACCAGAACTTATATTTCTTGCAGTTATGCACTCTTTGATACGGATGGCAAGCAAGTTCCTCCAGAATTGGTCATTGAAGTTGGCAAAACATTTGAGAGTATCTTGAAAGAGGTATAGCTTCTTGAGGATCTCGTTTCCCATTTTCCATTATAGGTTGCAATTTCTTCATTGCAAGTTCTGCAAATATGTATGCCTGATAGGCTGTGAAATTTGAAAATCAGCCCGTAAACGATATTGTGCTGTTTCTTTATGTTCTCCTTTACTTTTAATTGACTGCAGGCGAACAAAGTAAGGCAAGAGTACAGTGAAGACATGTCCATACAACGGGCTTTCTCTCTAGTTTTTGAACGGAGGCCAGATTTAAGGTTTGCCGCAGAATCCTTGATTAGCGGTGTTTCAATTTTGTTTCTTTACGTTTATTTGATCTGTAACATGGCTTACAGGTTGGAAGGGCTTGACTTCAAGGTACTGCAGTGGTATCTTTGCAGAATGGAAGGCTGGTTTGCTACAGATGCTGACAACATCTCGCTGAAATGCTGGGATCAGGTTAAGTTACTGTCTAGCCTATTAATTCATTGCTTGTGATACTGTTGCTACATGATGAGTTTCTTGGAAGGGTTTATCAGTTTGTTTTTAGACTGTATATGCCATATCGTAACAGTTATTCCATTTGTTGACATGTGGTACTGGATACAGGAAGAATTGCTACCTGGTGGACATGGATTGATGGTTAGGGGTTATCTCCCTGTTATAAACACCCTTGCTAAAGGTCTCAATGTCCGCTTGGGCCACAGGTCTATATTTGTCCTGGAAATTTAGAAGTTCAGATTAGGTGTCTGCTGTAACATTCTTACCTCTAATTATTGATTCGTACTGTAGAGTTACCAACATTGTGAGGCGTTACAATGGAGTGAAGGTAACTGTAGAAGACGGGAGAACATTTGCTGCGGATGCTGCAATTGTCGCTGTGCCTCTTGGTGTACTGAAATCACAAAGCATTAGGTTTGAGCCTAAGTTGCCTGATTGGAAGGAAGCAGCAATTGCAGATCTCGGAGTTGGGATTGAGAACAAGATTGTGTTGCATTTTGAAAAGGTGTTTTGGCCCAATGTGGAATTTCTGGGAGTGGTTGCTGATTCATCTTATGGGTGCAGCTACTTTCTAAATCTTCACAAGGCAACGGGTCATTCTGTTCTTGTTTATATGCCTGCTGGGCAGCTGGCTAAAGACATTGAGAAGATGGCTGATGAAGCCGCTGCTAATTTTGCTTTCATGCAACTAAAGAAGATCCTTCCTGATGCTTCTTCCCCGGTATCTTCTGCAGGCCTTATATTGTATTTTAAAACCTAGGCTATATACTCTTCAGTTTTTTACGATAGCCCTTCTTTCTCCTCTCCAATCTTCTTTCGATTGGTTAAGGTTGGCCCATTGTTGGGGCAGCAATGCATACCTGGTTGTTAGAGGATTCTAACAAGTATGTTTGAATGGTGCAGATCCGTTATCTCGTGTCTCATTGGGGTACAGATATTAACTCACTCGGGTCATATACCTATTGTGAGGCGGGGAAGCCCAATGATCTCTATGAAAAGCTAAGAATCCCCGTGGATAACCTATTCTTTGCTGGAGAGGCAACAAGTATGAGCTACCAAGGATCTGTGCATGGCGCATTCTCTACTGGTCTGATGGCTGCGGAAGATTGCCGAATGCGGGTTTTGGAGCGGTATGGGGAACTGGATCTCTTCCACCCAGTAATGGGTGAGGAGGCTTCCATCTCTGTCCCTCTCTTGATCTCCCGTATGTAATTCCGGGGCCACCTCTCTTTTCTTAACTATGAGCGTGTCGTGTCTGTATTTGTGTCTGTGGGATATGGCTAACGCATTGTTACCAATTTGATTGGCTTAGTGGGAAATGTCGAGGAAAATCAGCGTTTTCCATTACTTTGATCAATCCCACTCGTCGCTAAGGTGTAGTGGCTTCTTTTATGTAGTATTGACTCTGGAGATATAATGAATAAAGGAAGGCTTTTAGTAATTGGAATATCGTACATTGTCGAACTTGTTTATCATATGTGCATGCTTTTAGGATTTCAAATTCGAGAGATCAAACCAGTGGCGCTTGTTCGTGTAGATGTACTTGGAATGATAATTTTGCCCTCAAGAATCGATGCTCGTTTCTGTTACAGGAAACGACGTTTAACTTGTGATGTCACGGAAGGAGTTCAATATATCATAAGAATCCGATAACGTTTTGCCTGTTAAATTTCGATAATGCAATCAGGTCATTCTGAAGTTGTTTATCAGTGACTAGTTTTTCAGGTTTTCCTTGTACTATTGACAAAATATTAACATCGTACAAATTCTCCTTCTCAATATGATTTGATGAGATGAAAAAAGTCCGAGCAGAAAACGCATCCAATAGCAGTTCATGTCGATTTGAAATAGTTCTAAACTATCATCCTCATTCTATTCCAATGTTCTAAATTCCGGATAACCAAATCATTAAGAGGGAAACAACAGTGAGATTGCCAGGGTTATTTTCAGTCTTTATAGTGAAGGCTGACAAGAATCTAGATAGAACATCTATTTGTCAAACTTGAGACTCAGGAGACCAAGGATGCAGGGGATTCACTATAAATGCCACAATTTGGATTATGTAATGAAAAAAAAATATACAATTGATACATGAGGAACCCTCATAATGAAAATGAATAATCTTAATTCGCCGCCAAGCCCAATTGCCCAGTGAAAACAGCACAATAATTTACATATCTGAGCAAGAATGGCAAAAATCAATCAAGAGTAACAAAAATATCCTCCAGACTAAGTCCTCTATGATCCTATATAGTCGACTCATGCCGTTCCTTTCCTTCTTTTTTCTCGTTGATAGTATTTTACGCCCACGCTTCCCTTTCCATTTCTTGCTCTCTTCCTCAAGGAGTGGGGTCACGGAAGATCAATGACCTTTAAATGAGTAGCCAGCCAAAATGTGTCCTTAAGTTAATCCCACTCCAAATCTGAAGAGGTATCCGCTACATTGATAAATGTCGCACAGGCTGCATTGTAGAGATGATTCACTATGGTCAATTCATCAAATGTGTCAGCAGTACATTGAAGATTAAAAAAAAAAAATCCAACCTGTGATGGAAACATCGATCACACCACAGAGTTGAAGGTTTCCACTGGGTCGGATTCTTCCAGCATAGAGGCTGCCTGAAAGCAATCTGTAGCATCAGCCATGCGACCATCATCCTTGTGAACCAGACCCAAGTAATACCAAGCCAGTCGGTTGGTAGGTTCTATCCTTAATGCATCTGCAAGTAAACCTCTTGCAACAGGCGAGGCCACTGGGCCCATCTTCAATAAGAGGCCGCTGATCAAGATCTTACAAGGGACAAAGCACGGTTCCAATAAAAGAGCGCTGATGTAGGCAGACAAAGCTTCATGAATTTGTCCTTGTTTCTCATACATTATACCTGGTACAAAACCCCAGACAAAACCATTATGGAGAATCAAAGTCCTAGTTTCTAGCTTTGCAAGATCATCCATAAGAAAAATCCCCATAAGATCTTCAGTCTTCCCTTCATGACATAAGTTATTAGACACCTTTCAGATAGATTATAGAAAAGCATCACCTATCATTTATCGTAAGTATAAACACCAAGCTAATCCACATTTCAGCGACTGGTTTACAAGATTATAATTTTCCCTCAAACTGAGTTTCAACTACTAAGGCCAGGAACAATCCAGTAGAATTAGTAACCCACGGTATTTTTCCAGAAATAGTCTGAAACTGTCCCCAATTAACCCTAACAGAATGTTCCACCGGGGCTCATCAATAAAGAAGCAGCACTCAGGAATGAAACCAATGACATTGTGAAAATAGAGCATGCTCTGGCCATTTCCGCGGCGTAAGCTACTGCCTATTTGAGAAGGCAGCAAAATATTCTGTCACAATAGCATGAGCTGAATCTCATGGTATATGTTACCTAGGGGTTTTTTTTCGAAAGCATGCAAACCAGTCAGGGCCTAATTATAAAACAATTCTCCAAGAGCAAAACTTCAGAATTATTTGAGAAGCTATATTCAAAGTAACTTGCTTCCCTGATCTTGTGGAACTAATATTTCATAAAAGAGACAAAGCGATGACCAGATTTTTCACTGTTGCCTTAGATGCTGTATAAACCAAGTCTACTAATCTTTGTGCTTCTCTTTTTGCTAAATAATCTTTATGCTTCTCGGAAACAAAGAAAAGCTCAAAATAAAGCTGGAAAAGAATCAATTCAGTATCCATTTGGGTGTGAATCTCATCACAATGCATTCAATATATATTAGCAAAGTGAATGAACATATAGCAACATAGCGGCGGGTTTTCAAGCTGATGTAAAATGTAGCATGTCTGAGGTGCAATGGAATAATTCATTGTCCACTTCCAGAAAACGCTTTATGAGCAATGCTATCTTGTGCCAGCTAATGCAAAATTAATTTAACATTCCAACTGATCTTTTGTTTTGTTATACAAGATGGATGTTTTCATCATCCCTAAGGGATTCTTGCAAGCAAAGTTACATAATGCTGCCATTATGTGCAAATTAGAACATAATGGTGCTGCTAGCACATTCAATACATAAGACGTCAAAATAAAATACATTGAACCTGCAGAAGGATCTGTATACCTTCAGTCTGTAGAGCTTCAGCTGAATATGCTTTTGACTCTCTGGCTTTTGCCAAGCATATCTCTGCATCCTTCCAATGTGAAAGGCTAGAATACAAATTCGCAAGACCATGCCAAACTTCAAACTCATTATCCCTGTCATCCTCTGCCTACCAAGCAAGATGAATTACAGAATAAGAATATTAAAAGAAAAAAAACGAAATGTGCACCCATCCTATTCTTCCATTAATCTAAATGCAGGAAAAAAAGAGAGAATTGGCACACACTAATCTGGAAAAGGCAACTTTACCTGCTGAATCAAGAAATGCAAAAGCAAATCAATCACTCTAACCCTCAAACTACCATTATAATTTAGAACATAAATTAGATAAAGAAAAGATGATTTGGTGTCTGTCCCAGTGAGATTAATAGCTTGACTCAAGCCTCTAACACACTGCACAATGCACATTATAGCAGATACACCTAGGCGGAAGGATCATTCACTTCCCAATACCTATCAAATACAAACAGATCATATCCCATGACACTGTTTTACTTCTGCCAAGATGTCTGTTTTGTTCTTCTTTTTTTTTGGTCAAAACCAGGATGTCTGTTTCAGGCAGTAAATAACTGTCTATTCTGAAAAAAGAGGCCGGGTATTTGCGAAATACAAAATTTTACCTGAGAAATACTTCTTACAGGCCCAAAAGATTTCCTTTGAGCTTGAACCAAGGCAAGAAGGTATTTGTATGTCTCAATAGCATCCAATGGTAGTGATTGGGAGATTCTAAGCTTTGCCTTCAATCGAAGCAAGGGCCCCTGTTCCCATTTTGCAGTCTCATCCAAAGCAGCATCAGTGACCACTTCAGCCTCAGAAAACCTCTGTTGAGCAGATAAAACTAGAGCAAGTAATCTCCAACCCTTCAATAATGAACCTCCAGTTGCATCAACAAACAGCTTGGCAAAGCGCAATGCTGTATCCAGATTACGATGCTCTGCATATTGAACTCCTAACTCAAAAATCAAATCTGTGTTGTTAGGCTCTAACACTAAAGCAGCCTCCAAAGATTTTAGAGCTTCAGATTGAAGACGAGATCTCTCAAAATCAGAGGAAGACACTTTGGCTTGCCTTCCCAAACAAAGACCTAGAACCCGCAGGCCCACACCTTTCAAATGCTCTTCCTCTCCCTTAGAAGCAGTAACTGCCCTTTGCGCATATCCAACTCCCTCAGCAGCAAGCAAGGAATCATCAGAGCAGATTTTGGCAGCCAACAATAATGCTGTTAGGTCATCCGGTTGTTCATGTTTGTGTAGTGATTTCCTCAACAGATTCAAGGCAACTCTGTTCTGTCCTGCCCCACTGTAACAAAGAGCCAGAGTTTTCCAACGATCTATGCGATGGAATACTCCAGGCATGATTTCTTCAACTTGCTTAGCCAAGACAGAAGTTTGGCCGCATAGAGACAGTGCAAAAGTGAGGTGCTCCATAACTGAAGGATCCCACTGGACAATACCTAGGTAGAACTTTCTCATCAGAATCATCAAGAGTAGAATGGCCTCTTCCAAATTATTCTTAGGGACATAGGATCCATCAATTTGAACAGCTAGACTAGGTGGGCCAGCCTCCACTCCACTGTACAGCAGAAAGACTGCAAATGCTTTCTGAATTCTTGCACAACGGTCATTGTCAAGGTTCCACTGGCTAAGAAGGGCACGTCTATAAGATAACATTGCTTCAGGATAGCACCCAGCCTGTTTCCACAGCTCCGGGAGAAGCTCCACAGCATGGCTTACTGTCTCCTGTAATTTAATGTCCACCTGCACATCAGGTATTCCCTGATGGAAGATCCTCTCAACAGCATCAAGAACACTTTTACATTCATTTGCAGCCTCTGTGAAATAGAAAGGGGAAAAAAGGCCGTTTTACCTCATGGTTACAAAAAGATCAGGAAGAAGCAAGACAATTATAATTCTGGAAGCCCGCAAGGCAAAAACTGCTGACAAAGGACTTTACCACTCAATCTGCCAAGCTTTTGTAAAGACTTTGCTTTCAAATATATGGCTTCGAGGACCAAGCTAGCAGCATGCTGTGAAACCACATGTGGTGATTCTGTTCGACAGCGGCCCTTTCTGGAAGTTTGCTTCTCAGCAGCAAAAGGTTGCAGCCGCTGTATAGCTGCCTGGAGATCAATGCCTTCAAACACACGAAGAGCACCCTCTACATTTCCTCTTTGATATTCCAGCCTCCCAAGAAGAGCCCTAGCTTCCTGAAAAATTTAGGGAGAAAAACCATGTAGCAACAGTCTAACATGACATCAAATACTGAAAACAGCTCAAAAGGACAACTACCGTTTCGCTTACCTGTACATGCAGCAAATACAATTATGACACACAAAGCTCTTGTCCAGAAAAAAAAAATCAATTCATATAAAAAAAATCTAGAAACTGAAGATATAGATAAATAATGCATTCTAATGGAAGAATCATTACATTCCAAGTTCATTCCCATTGAAAATCTGCAATCAACGGAGGCTACAAAAGGACTAGTACATTAGTAATTATTCAAGGAGTGATGGGCTTTTGATTGAACTCAAATTCTATCAACAACAAATTGCAAAAGGTCAGCTGTTACGTCCCTAGCCATACCATTAATCCATTCATGATTGACATCCATGAACACTGTGACACACTTTTCATTCAGAAAACTCACTAGGGAGATGTTCTAAGGTTAGTGTTACAAGAATTACGAGAGAGGATATTACCTTCAAGGTATATGACAGCACAAGTAGAATAACCTCTACCAAGCAAGCAAGAGTCACTTTACTTATAATTACAAAACTTACATTTCAAATTATTCCATAAAACTGAACAATTTGATAAACAAAGGAAGATTTTAAACTACCAGAAGAGATTCCCTGTAGCAACCGATTACATGCACACCATACACTCAAGCAATCACTTATCTCGGCCCGAGCAGGATGGTTTTCAGTGCAGTCAACACCTTATTACCATGTTTATATCAAAAAAGTAGTTTGTAGGTAAATCAATGCCAAAAGTGAGAGAGAATTTTCTAGGTCAACAGTTATGAGTAAACAAGCATGTTTGTATCGAAAAATCGGCATTTGAGATAAAGAGAGAGAGAGAGAGATGAATGACTGTGAAACGCTCTGATTGAAGTTCAAATTGTTATACTACATGTACACATTTTATCAGTTAGCTCAATAAATTTTGTTTTAGTGATAAGCCAAATTCCATTAAAATGATGCCAATGGGTGTATTGCCTGCCCCTATGTAAAATGGCTTCAGCAGGGAAGACATCCTTATAAAAAATTATGCCCAAGCTATTGTTTCTAACATTGCCAACAAACTAGTCGTATTGGGTTGCAGTGTAAGAAAGCTCTCAAGTTAATTATCGTCAAAAAAGAGAAAATAGACCTTGATGCGAGCAATCCCTGATCAGCCAGCAAAACTAATGAAAATTTTTAGAGACTCACCTCAAAATTAAGCGACAAGCCCTCACGTAACGACGATTCTGCCTCTTGAATATTTCCCTCATCAAGTTTTGCTTCAACTTCTGTAGTTTTCATGCAAAGCCCATTGGCACGGACTTCACGAACTGATGAATCATCCCCATGCTCACTGAACTCTGTGGATTGGTGGCTCCGTGGCATCTGTACTTTCAACAACCTCTACGCATTTCACTCTCTTCCACTCCTTTGTTTCCCTAATACTTCAGCTTCAACAAAGCTTCTTCTCTTTTCACGTATAAAGAGTAAGGAATTTCAGCTCAAGTATACTCAATAACCTAAGATAATAGCTAATGATGCAGCAAGCTCAATTAGCCTGACTTGCAAACGAACTAGACACACATTTCCATAATGGCACCATGATTACTGAGTCTAAAAACAGAAAGGTATGAACAGTAATGCGACAGTTATCATAAAGCACATAGTTGAAGGCCACGCCAGGCCAGGCCAGGCAGACAGGCATTGTCAGTAACATACAAAATTTAAATTTGCTCACATGCGCTAAACTTCCAATTTAAATCCATGAACATCTAGCATGGCTTCCATGACAATATAGAGTGAAATTGGCTTGAATTGTTATAAGAGTGTCCCCGAGGGACTAATTCAGCTTCATCTGATACGCGTTCCAAAGGCAAAAAGGTAAAATTTTTGCATGCGCTAGTTTCCAGTGATGCGAAACGCTCGCACTCTAGCAATTGACTCATCTACAGTGTCTCAAAAAATCTCAATTTCTATAACTATCCATACTCATCTAGTGTCTCGAGGGCTGGCTAACAAAACACTCAAAGAATAAGTCAAACCCGAGGACGTTCAACTTCTATTCAGCCAAAACCATCGGGAAATTCACCACTCAACCGGAATAGCAAGCCGAACCAGCCATTGCTTCCAACTAAAACACGAATCCAACCCCATTTCCTGTTCTTTTCCAGCTACATTGACAATCCACCCGACACATGAACGGGAAATCGTCTCTTAAGATCCAATCACGTCATGAACACAAAAACACAAAAAAATTTGGGATTTTTTTTCCTCCCCAGAGCTAGAATCGTTAAATAATGTGGCACCCAGAAAGTCAAATCGCCCGCTCCTCCTCGCGAAATTCCAAATTACAAATCCCACAAAGTCATCAGGAACGACGCCGACAGATCGCAATTAAGGCCACCCGCTCGGGGGCGACTTTCAATCAAAACATTCTCTGACCTGAACGAGCGAATCCCCCCTCGGTGGGGGGGGGGGGTGAAAAACAGGCGATCGCGAGCCCGCCGAGCGAACTAAGGATCAACGAAACGCGACGGCGGCCCTCCGTCCGATTCCGAAGCAGCCAGGCCCAGGAACGAGGGATGGAGGCCGCCCTTCGTGGGCGAAAAAGGAGCGACCTTTCCCCTTCAATTGTGCGGGAGAAACCGCAGGCGGAAGAGACAGAGAGAGAGAGAGGGAGCAATGGATCTGAGAATGGAGAGGCGGGTGGGCGTAAAGGTTCGATCTTGAATGCGCACAGATTGTTAATGGCGACGAGTGAGGGGGGAGGGGAACGAGGTGAGAGAGAGAGAGAGAGAGAGGGGAGGGGTGGTGATCCTGTACACTTGCCTCCTCCCGTGGGCTCTGCTGTCCCGCCCCCCGGAGCCACGTCGCTCGAAGGGCAAACGGGGGTCAAAAATGTAATTTCGCACGTACCCCGTTTTCTCAGATGTGGGCACGCCGTTCGGCCGGCCGTCGCCTTCAATTCATTTCGCGGGTCATTTGTAAGGGGCGTAGAAAAGGAGAGGTCTTTAATCCGCGTCACGTTCCTTTAAAGTCTATCGGCAAGTCTCGGATGTCGACGAAGTGTCCGTGCTCGTAAATCGACGGTTGAGATTCACCCGCCGTACGGGACAGGGGATCCACGCAGAGTGTCTCGTGACCGAGAGCACGAGTCGCTGGTGGTCTGGTGTTCCGCCAAAGCAGCATGATGGCACGCAAAATAAATGAGCGGCCAGCCCAGCTTTGTCCATCAATGAATCTGTCATTAATGGGTATGATTATTGCTGTCGTGTTTGCAGTTACGCAACACAGATAGGTGTCCTTAGATGGCCAGACATGATACCCCCCAGAGTCCACTAAAATGACCGCATTTCGAACTGAACAGGGGCCAGCATGAAGAATGATCCCCTGCGACTTGGTCTCTCAGCCTGTCTTACCGTTTTTGCTGTTCTTTCAAGTTTCTTATCGCAACAGGGATGGATGGGAGGAGGAATTCCGCGGATTGTTCCGGATCAGCGGTAACCGATCGTGTGCCCTTCTTTAAGTCCACAGGCTGAGGGGTCGTAAATCATCGGACACGGGCATTTGTAATGACACCGTATCTAAGTGGAGCGGATAATCAGTTCCGATGTTCGATCGTTCCGTAACATATTGGTTAATCGTACAAAGAGGAAGCCAGCAGAAAGTACTCTTTCTACTCGTGCTTTCCCATGTTATCAGCTGAGTGTCGTGCATCTGATGTTCTTGGAGATACTGAGCAGAACGGAACGATATCTGATTATCACTCGTGGCGCAACAGTTCGGCCCTGTGGTTCAGTAGAAAACATTCAAAAAGAGGTGTACTGGACGAACCTGCAGAAAACTTTTGAAAAGACATATGGCCTGCAGTAAGTTGACGCCGCACGTTGTCATCTACATGATGAAGACATCCAGTTAGTTGTTGTCCTCCAGTCTTGAGCAATACCATGTACATTGATCGGGTCGTCAAACGGATACATCTTGGCCTGGGATTGGGAATCCTTGTGCTTTCTGTGTTGGAACCAAAAGAAAAAATGATAACTTTGGAAATTTGGAACTCACGAATAAAGACCGGATGGGGAACTTCTTATTGAAATGCAAATGCTTTTGCTTCAGGTGTGTCTACAGATATGAACTTCGCAACCTTGGTTGGAGGCGCACAACTGACAATCGTAAATGAAGCAACACGAAAGTCGGCAAAGTTAACAAAAAGCACACAAACAAAGTCAATACAATAAACGCATCTGAAGACATGCGTAACAACAATACGTGGCGAACTCTTCGATGACCAGTCTTCATGCTTCAGTAGCTCTCCTTCATTAAATGCTTGTAACTTCTCTGTCTTCGATCTTCTTCAAGCACCAACCATGAATCATGCTTCACCAATTCGTTTTCGTTCTTCTTCCAGCACCCACCGTAAATCAATGAATTCTTTGAAGAATGCTCAAATCTTCAACAATCAATTTGATACTATTCTAACAGTCTGATCAGTTAGTGATTTGGAATATTAATGGCTGTCAGGATCGGTTCCTCCTTTTTTTTTTTTTTTGGTCGAAAGGATCGGTTCCTTCAGACGGGCTAGTTTTCCTCTTGTTATGTTTAGGGATGGTAGAAATGTGAAATGGCCGGATGAGAGTTAGTTAGAGCGCAATGCACCTCTCTGTTTCCCAACCAAGTCTCGTCCGTCTCACTCTGCTGTTGTGTTCACACGATCCGCGGCCTTTTCGACCTAAGAAAGCAAATTCATTCAGTATATGCCATATTCGGGAAATGATGGAAATGTGAGGTAATGCGAAGCTGGAATCACCTCCTTGGTCCAATTTGTTCTTGCAGTCAATATGATCAAGGTTGCTGTTTGCAGGATAACCCCAATGATCATTCCCCACCAGATTCCCTGAAGAACGAAAAGCATTTGAGAGAGAGAGAGAGAGAGAGAGAGAGAGAGAGAGAGAGAGAGAGAGAGAGAGATTGTTGATTTACCGCCACTTCTAAACTAGTTTTGAAACCGAGAACACATCCGATCGGGAGACCGATGATGTAGTAAGCAGTCAAGTTTACATATGCCACCACGGCTTGCCACCCGCTTCCAATTGCCACACCTGCAGATTCATGAAGCATGAATTGTAATCTGGCATTGATTCGAGTAGTCAACACATCAAATGTCAGGCCTCACAATGTTTCCCATGACCGAATTAGAGAGCACAAACATAAAACAGTCTAGAAAAACGTTAGGACAGAGAAAACTTTCATATGACATTGATTGTTTAACCGAAAAATTTGGACACAGATTGCTGTACTTCTTAAGAATGTACTGGTTTGTTATTTGAATGAATTGGAACCATAAAAAACGTGGGACATGAATCGACAAGGCATGCTAGCAATTACAATTATATATCATGCCTGATACAACATCAGTTACCTGACAGTATGGGTTGAATGCCATTCAGGAAGACAGAGATGGCCAGCAGAGGAGTTATTTCAGAAACAGCATTAATGACTTCTTCATCACTTGTGAAGAGTTTGCTCAAACCAACCCGGAATATGAGAACAATCGCAGTGAACACTATACTAAGGAGAATACTGGTCGCATTCACTACCACAACTGCAAATTTCGCAACTCTTGGATGACCTGCCCCCAACTCGTTACCGACCCGGATACTGCAATCAGTCACCAAATCATCTGTAAGCTGACAAAGGTACAACAGGGATCATACTAAACCATCAACTGTCATAACTTTAATAGCAGTTTAATAGCAGTTTATGGAGATAAGAACACCACAAGTGTCATAACTTTCGTACGATACTCACTTAAGTGCTATAACTTTTTTTTTCGACCACGTGAATGCTATAACTTCTTAAAAACGTTCATTTTATAGCCATAACTTTCAATCGATCACTTGAGTATCAAAACTTTTTAAAAACATCCACCTAAGTTTCAGAAATCTGACGTTGCATAGCATTTGTGATAAACGTTTTCAAATAAATATGACACTTAAGTGATCAATTAAATAGTTATATGGTACTCAAATGATTGGAAAAAAAGTTATAGCACTTCAATAAACGTCATATAATAGTTATGACACTCAAGTGATCAAAAAAAGAGTTACGACACTCAAGTAAGCACTATATGAAAGTTATGACACTTGTGGTGTTCTTTCCCACAGTTTGTGTGGCCAAAAAAAGAGTAGGCAATGATACTAGCCAAAATTAAGGAGACTATCAACCAAAATTATAAAGGAACATTATTCAACTATCTAAAATGTCATTCAACAATCTGTGACTTTTGAAGTGACAGACCTGGCTCCTGCACTTAGCCCCAGCATGAACTGCATATCCCAATTCCAGTAATTAATGCTGAAAATGAGGGTAAACATCAAGTTAGGAGGATGAAGGTAGCATGTCCAATAGAAGAAAGATGATTAGCTGACATACCAGATGGACATCGTGTCCAATTCTATTGTAGCATTGGAGAGGAAACCTGCCAGGAACACCAGTCCATTGAAGTACCATATTTCCAAGCTGCATTCAGATAGAACTAAGGTCACTTTTGCGACAGTTAGGCATTTGGGCACGTTCAATCCACACAGCCAACTGGAACCATCCTTGAAGTGTCGGTTTTTCTATTTTAAGAAAAGATGAGTTTTCAATCTTTCATTTTCCGAAAGCTGTCCTTTTGGCTGCTTTTTAAGGATCTCACTTTCAAATTTAAGCAAAGCTTCCAGATAGTACTTTTTTCATAGAAAGAAGAAACTTCTTTCCAAATTGAACACAGGATCAACGGGGGGCAGTAAACCACGCTCGCTAGCACACATGACCTCAGAGCTTCTAATCAGTCCTAAACTATCGAAAGGTCTCACTTTTTCATTCTTTAGGGTAAATTCCTTTTCTTTAGGGTAAATTCCTTTCCAAAAGTCCTACAAGGATCAGAAAACATCGACAAATAATTCCTTTAGGAAAACAATAGGTTTCTTGATAGAACCTACAACTGACCCCAGACTAGAAGTGTATGTAACGACGTTCAAGCTTTGGAAATGGTTCCATGGGGGTACGTTGCAAATTTTCGTCTTGAGAACTGCCCACCTAAACCTTGCTCAACCGTGGCAATGTAAAAGACTGAATGAGTGCACTAACCAGTTATGCAACAAACACGTACCAAAGCATTACAGCAGAAGCAACCGTAAGCTTGAAGTAAGGCCAAACTCCTGTTAAAGCCCTGATCGACAAGCCGGTCCAGGTTTCTTTGCAAGAGGGGCTCAAGACAATGTAAAGCACATTGATGAGGACAAGAATCCACCACGAGAGGCTCAGAGTCAGGGCCGCCCCTAGGAGGCCGTAGTCCAAGACATAGACCACAATCCATGTGAGGAGGGTGTGCAAGAGGAAGACACCCACGGACATGTAAGCCAGAGGGTTCACTATGTTCTGTGCCTGAAGGAACCTCTGCAACGGGCAGGCGAGGGCGAATGCATATAGCTGAGGGATCAATCCCCGCGTGAATAACTGGCCCGGCTCGGTGATGCTCTCAGATTCTCCAATCGCTAGGAGTATGTCGCCGGAGAACCAGTATACAAAGCTGAGCAGGACAGCTGCCCCCAAGTGCAGAACTATAGCTCTTTGGCAAATGATGCCCATTTCCGAGTACCTCTTTGCCCCATAAGCCTGGCCACAGACAGTTTGCACCGCGCTGGCCATGCCCAACTGTGTGATATCGGAACACAAGGAAAGTTTATAAATTGTTTTACATGCTTCGTGAATCAATGGAACATAACACCGGCATTATGGCTCGATACGTTAGTAAAATTTCCAACGATGAGACTGGATAATATGCTTGTGATCTTAGACAATTCAGATAAGTGAATGCAACTATTAGCATAACCAAATTATGAGCATTTAAACTGTGGTGGGCATTAATTATGATCATAACCAAATTATGATCATTGGACTGGCAGCCATAAATTGAATGAACTTTTAAGAGTGGTGGGCAAATACCATAATGCCATAAGCAAGACCTTGGATGCACACGCTAGCCATGGAGGCTCCCGCAAGTTCCTCCGCGCCCAAATGCCCAACAAACATGAGCGACACGAAACTGAGCATGTAGTTGAAGATGGACACGATGATGGATGAGCCAGATAAGAGCCAGAGCAGCCTCGACTCCCAGGCCACCAGACGCGCCCACCATCGGAGCGGGACCGGATGCTCGAGGATCTCCTCGATCGTGCCAGACGACAAGTCGGAGATGGGACCGTGAGGGTCTAGTCGGAGCAGTAACGGCTGTTGCTCTGGCTCTGCTGACCCCATGTTCCCTTCGTGGCGAAGAGAACTCGATAGCGCAAGCTGTCGAGTCGGAGAGACCCAGAGCCCGTTTGGTCAAAGAGGCGTTCCGAAGCTTCTTTAAGTAGGCGGCGAATTGAGGTTGAAGGATAACTACCCGTCTTTTCTGCCGAGACACACACAGTTCATCCTCTCGTGGAACAGACGGAAAATTTGTTAGATAGAGCTAACACCGCAAATTTGTCGCCCTAAAGAAACATCTGAAGCAGATGATATGTCCATACTGTTAAAAACGTTTGCCTACAGGATGTGCAATGTCTTTTTATAGTGACATGTGTCGTCCTTCATCTACCGATTTAAATTTTTTGCTTGGACATTTTAATACGATGTCAAAACTGGTTCGATATACTTCTCGTGGGCAGCCTCGAGCAAGAAGATTGTTATCATATATGGCCCGCCTTCTGTACGATTTTTCAGAAATAAAAATATTCGATCAGATCGTTCGAAAATAAAATCCTTATTTTCGTCCAACTAGATCCAAAGACTAATAATTCCTATAATTTTTCCTTTCTTTTCAAGGTTCTACATTTTTTCCATATTTATTAGAAATAAAAACTGTCTTTTTGTATCATAAATTCCCACCCTCGGAGCTAGCTCCAAAAAAGAACCTTTCGATCTAATGAGGAGGCTGTAGAGAGAAAATATTAGAGGACCTTGTCGCTTGGACCACCTTCAGTAAATGAGCTGAGCGTGAGTCCACAGATCGTGCCAACTACCGGCTTCCGAGGGCGTGCTCTTTGAAAGGCAAGTTGGGGAGTGGGAGTGGCCAGCTGGTGGCCGACGATTCTTCTCCTTACCAGGTCAAGCCGCCCAGTTTGACAGCAATCGGGGTGGAGAAAACACCAAATCAAATCGAACGAGTTCAAAACGACGATGCTGCGTGAATCTGGATTCAAGGATTTTTCATTTTCGTCCATGGAATAGTTTGATCAGTCACTTGAAAAGTTGGTCTTAAACATCAAAGCGCATATGATTTCATGAGCAATGGAAGTACAAGGCGATCCGCAATGGAAGTACAAGATCTCGTGGTCCGGCAATTGAGGTACGAGGCGATCGTTATCTGCTGCCCAGAGCCGAAGTTAATTTAGGGTCCCACTGCATTCCGGACAGGACGTACCGGACGCCGCCTTTGAACAAGAAAAAGAGTTAAGAGAGAAAAGAAGGAAACTGCTGCAGTTTGCCCGAACACTAGCATATTCGTAGCTTTGGATTCTTGGAACGTGAACGAAAATCATTCTCTTTCGCGGCTTAATTTCTGGCTTATTTCTACTCTTTGATCGAATTTATGAGTGAAAAGTAATATTTGATAATAACATAAAATTTCAGTTGTCGAAATAAAAACTCGTTTGATGAGTTATTCTTAAATGTTTATTCCCGGCGATCGGAGGCCGGCCACCGGTGGTGAGGGCAG
The DNA here is from genome assembly GCA_031216285.1 of Syzygium syzygioides. Lineage (NCBI taxonomy): Eukaryota > Viridiplantae > Streptophyta > Magnoliopsida > Myrtales > Myrtaceae > Syzygium > Syzygium syzygioides. The sequence goes on from CM062242.1 coordinate 22,058,263, forward strand.
CGTTGAGCGACGAGGGCGAGTGGTAAAAAAAGTTGTTATTTTTGTTTCTATTCCAAAAAAAAAAGTTTAAAAAAATTTACTTCTCATTTCTATTCCAAACTTATTTCCAAGCTAAAAACTTATCTCGGAAATAAAAAAATGAAGTTACGTTATCAAACGGATTTTTATTCTAAAGTGGTTCCCGGGAACATATTAATAGAAAAATAGGAAACAAAATGGTTACATTCGCGCCCTTATATGCCGAATGGTTCATGAATTTTTAATATAATGTGTAATGTTGTCCCTTAATTTATAATTTGTTCAAAGTAGTTAATAAACTATTCATAAATATTCAATCTGTTCCATAAATTATATGGAAAATGCTAAATATTATTCTTAAGGTAATTCAAGTTAACAAGATTCATTGATGTGGCTTGCAATCCGTTAAGTTTGAATGGTGGATAACAAGAAAAAGTTACACGTGAATCATTCAAGTAAGACATTCATATAAAATTGGGCCATAATAATTAACGTTATCAAATAACGATAGTCATGTTAACAGCCTAATTTTGTTTTCCGCCTTTCTAAAGTAGATAGATAAAAAGATAGACATGTTGATTCATCATTTTAAAAATTCAACTTAGCATATAATAATCCATGCCCTTAAATAATGTTTGATTTGTTATTTGAGCAAAACGGAATGACTATATTAAACGTTTACTAATAGTTAAAGGGGCCATATTGAATAACTAAAATCTTAGGGACGACGTTGCACATTGGATTAAAGTTAAAGGACCATTTGTGTCATTTTTTCAATGTAAATCGACTTTTTTGATGTGGGGGTTGACTTGTTGGTGGGATGATGTTGTTAGTTTACTAGAAACTTGTTCAAAAAGTTCTAAACCTATTACACTTTGGTCAATCAGTCTTAAATTTATCAATTGAGTTCTAAACCTTTTTTATATTTTGTCTATTAAATCTATTCAGCTAATTTTAATTAGAGATTGCTGACGTGGATGTCGATAGCGCCACGTAGGAGGCCGACGCTGACATTGACATTTTTTTTAAAAAAATTATGTCTATAATTTTTTATTTCTTATCTTTTTTTCTCTTTCTTTCTTTCTTTCTTTTACTTTTTTTTCCTACCAAGTCTAGCGAGGGCCACGACTCTCACCTGCGACTAGCAAGAGCTTTGAGGCTGACGAGGGTTAGACGGGCCTTGCCCTATGACTTGCAAGGGTCGGCCAGCCCTCACGGGTCTTGGAGTAAAAAGGAAAAAGAAAGAAAAAAAAAGGGAAAAGAAGACAAATCATAATAAATTAAAAAATTAAAAAATATTATAAAAATTATCTATGTTAGCACCGGTCATGCCACACGTAAGATGATCAATGTCACGCCCCGCACCCCATGAAGCGCAAGCATCCCACGTGAGGTCAAATTTGTTGCGACGTCCCAGGACGCGTCGTCGACCCAGCGTGCAGCAATCAGAGATCATACACAAGCGGAAGAACGTATATAAATATATATACACCCGTACAATAAACAAGACAACAACAGATAGCGCAACAACGAAAACCATTATGATTAAAAACAACTTTTGCATTACCGTAAAATATTTACAATATTCATTACAGAGAAAACAAACTACAAACAAAAAGATCAATGACTACAATATCACGGGTCTCAAAATGTGCCTCACCCACGTCTATCCAAACTAAAGAGTAATATCTAAAATACATTTCCTTGCTCCCTAAGGGGTAAACTGATATCGTCTCCTCGAGCTGATGGGGAATCCCACAACGCGTTAGCACCTCTGGCATCCTCAGGGCCGGGGTTATGAAATGTCGGTTTCCAACAACCGTGAGATAATTCTCAGCAAATAACAACCCCTAAACCTAAACTAGGCTAACATGCACCTCCTGACAGACGAACAAAACAAACAATACAACATTACAGACAATTGACCTAGGCCTTCGGGCCCAGATCGAGCATACAATTTACCCTGCAAGTTAGGCATTTATAATGATAGTCACAGCACATACGTGTACTCACGGTCACACGTACGTCATACGTGTGTCCATGCCCATTAATGTTATTCTCACATACAAATCACCGATACGCACAATGGCCATCACACTTCGACACCCTAATGCCATGCTCATGATTTGGCTAAACAATGCACTCTGGCATGCGATTCATCTTTGCAATTATACATCGACCTGTAGGCCACAATTATACCAACCTGAAGGCCAACGATTGCAATCCGACCCAAAGGCCAATAAGTATTCCGACCGAAGGCCACAAAGATGTTCCGATCAAATAGGCATGCTTGCACACATTTCAACCTCATGCCCGTTCAGCATGCGAATGCTCAATCATAAAATATTCGCACTCAGGCAATATGCCATGCACAATGAATGCCAAATTTCTCGAGAACACATAATCATCAAATGGCCAAATCAACGTGCCATTCAATATATCCAATCAATTCAACAGTTCAGCCACGACATACTCATTTATGTCATTTAATACATTGCAACACGACATATCGATCGAACTATTAGTGCACACAAACTTGCACATTCTAGGACCGCCATTACCCAATCATTCTCGGCCATCCAGCATACACGTGGCTTCATGCATCATATCCCAATTACACCAATTAATCATGAAACCACTCAAATCAAGCAATCAAGGCCATAATTAAATTAAACCCCAAATTTAGCCAAATTATTGAAATTCGGTTCTACCTAAGGCAGCCACATAACAGCCTAATCCAAGGCATTAATCCACCTCTAAAACACTCTATTAAGTCCCAAACATACCTCATAATCATTGGGTATTCAATAATCCACAATTAGAACAATTTCTAATCTAATTAAACCCCAAATTCACCTATTTAGAAAATGCAACTTAGACTAATTAGGGTTTAGGGATTTAATACTCGCCTAATCTAACTCAAGTCGACGGGAACGGGCGGCCAATCGCAGATGAACGGCAAGATTGGCAGCGGTGTTCCGGCGGTACGGACGGCGGCGTATGGACACCGTACAAACGGCGTCCCACGACTGAGTTGGTGGTGAGGCAAGGTCAGGCGGTGCCGGCGACCAGCGGCTCCGGCGAAGACTTGTCGAGAGAGAGAGAGAGAGAGAGAGAGAGAGAGAGAGAGAGAGAGAGAGAGAGAGAGAGAGAGAGAGAAGAGTTCTAGCCGAACGATGGCTGGAAGGGAGAGATATGGGTCAAAGCTGGTCAAAAGTATGGGCTGGTGGAGGACACGTGTCGCCGATCTACGCGATTTGACCAAAATACCCTTGATCCAACGGTCTTGGTTGATCTTATCCAAATAATTGAGGGGCAATATGGTCTTTGGCCTCAATAATTGAGCTGAATTATCCAAATAATTATCCCCAAAATTTTTCCAAAATTCGGAACTAAAATGTGTGTGGCCAACATAATATGGCGTCCAAATGTGGTCTTTGGCCTAGGGGCAAAATGGTCATTTTTCTAGTCTCGGGTTGAAATTTCATTTTTCGTCCGTACCTATCCCAAATGTGTGTGGCCAACATAATATGGCGTCAGAATCGCGAAATTCATCGCACAAGTCCTTGAAAATAGCCATCGAAGCCCAGGGGCAAAAACGTAAATATTTTTTCGATTTCAGTAGAATTGCCCGTTTTCAACTGTACTAGCCTAGAATGTGTGTGGCCACACTAAAATGACATTGACCACGAAAAATAACCACATACGGCTCCGGAAATCAACTTCAAAGTCTAAAGGGGTAAAACTGTAATTTTTCACTTTCGGGTTGCAATCTCATTTTTCGACCATACACACTCCAAACATATGTGGCCACTCTAAAATGATGTCGGCCTTGCAAAATAATCATATATGACCTCGAAAATTGATACTCTAGTCCGGGTCAAATTTTCACGATCAAAATCGCTCAATTTCAAATTTTAAAGTCTTTGACTAATAGGCGGTTGTTTGGGGGTTACGCGTATCGATCTATGGATACTTGAGTCATGACGGCCTCGATGATCGGAAAAACTTGAGAATTTATCACTAGTGCCAGAGGTTACGATCGGTCGGTTTAAGTTCGGGATTTGTTCGCCACGTGTACTTTCGATCGTGCGAAATCACTCGCGATCCGATCGTACATCGTTGGCCAAATCATATCCGTCACCTTCCTAGCATCAGCCCACATAAGCCCAAACTATTTTCTCGCCGTTTCTCGGAATCGGTGCTCAATTTACGATTGGGTCTCTGGTCCACGTACTGTTTCCTAAGGGTCTGCATAGTAACGTTTTTGTTCCCAGAAACAATCTTTGATCAGAAATAGTTTTTTCTATTTCTATTTCTTGGAACAGTTTCTGAGCAAAAAATAGCGTTTAGTAACTGCATAAAATTTCTATTCCTGGAATAGAAAAAAAAATAGAAACACGTTTAGGATGCGAATGATCCATTTCTATTCCATGGACGAGTTTTTCCCCTTTGGGCTACCGGCGGAGGATAGCGGGTGGCGGTGGGGGGGCGGAGGACGATGGTCGGCGGTGGCAGAAGATGGCGGCTGGCGGTGGGAGGCAGTGGAGCACGGCGGTCAACGGTAGAGCACGATGGTGTCGGGCGGCAGTGATGGTTGCGGGGGGCGGCGGCGGGAGGTGGCCGGCGGCAGAGGGTGGCTATCGTCGGTCGATAAAGCACGGCAGCTGGTGGTGAAGGATGGCGGCCGATGGTGGGTGACCGCCGACGTCAGGTGTCCAGAGGTGGGAGGCGGCTGGCGGTTGAGGGCAGCCAACGCCGGGTGGTGGCCGGTATCGGGCGGTGGAGCACAATGGCCAGTGACGGAGGATGGCGGCCGGTGGTGGGTGGTCGGCGGCGGCGGAGGACGGCGACCAGTGGTGGGTGATCGCCGGCGTTGGGTGGTTCGCGGGGGAGGTGGCCAGCGCCGGGTGACAGCCAGCGTCGGGCGATGGAGCATGGTGGCTAGCGGTGGAGGACGGCGGCCGGTGGCGGGTGGCGACAAGTGTCGAGCGGCGGAAAATAGTGGTTGACGACAAGAGGTGGCCAGTGGGCGTGAGGTAGCCGGCACCGGCGGAAGGCAGGCGATAGGTGGCGGTGAAGGATGGCAAGAGGCGGCGGTGGCGGGTTTCGGCCGATGCATTGTTTCTTATTTTTGGAGAATTCTAGAAAAAAAATTGTTTCTTTTTTCTTGTTCTAGAACAAGAATCAGATTTTTTTGCTTTTTGTTTCTGTTCCAAATTTATTTCTGGAGCACTTTTTTGTTCTAGAAACAAAAAAATAGATTTTTTTTTACTAAACGGATTTCTGTTCTTTTTCTGTTTCGGGAAACAAAAGAACAGAAAAACAAAGAAACAGAAACGTTACTAAACAGACCCTAATTAGCCCTTTCCTTTCGGTTAGTATCCCGAGAGTGATCAATTCCGAGCGAGACTTACCAAAGTGAAATGAGAAATAATATCTACTTTATTGATCCCGAAAATGGGTCGAAATTCGGATTGTTATAATCAGCGTCCACGTCAGTAATTTCTGGCTAAAATTAGTCGGATGGACTCAATTGGTAAAACGTGAAAAGGTTTAGGATCCAATTGAAAAGATTGAAAAATTTGAGACTGAATTAATCAAAGTGCCATAGATTTAGGACATTTTGGACAATTTCCCATGAACTAACAACGTCCATCCACCAACAAGTGGACTTCCCATTGATGTTACCGGTCTAATGTTCCTTTCAATTGCTTCGGGAACGACGGTGCTAAAATTGGTGAGGAAGTTCATCTTTGCATCTTGTATTGTTAGCTCGCTAGATTACATCCTTGCTTTAAGTTGAGGAACATAGTGTTGGATATTCCACTCATGCGTGATCAGCTAATGTCCTTGCGAGATTAGCCGTCAAAGCAACGAACAAATCTGATTACGTCGTTCTTATTGAAACTATCTATTCCATAGTTGCTTTAATTGTGTTCACAATCTAGTAATTTCTTCGAGCAACAGAGCATCTGCTTCCTCGGCAAAGATAACAATGGGACTGCAGAAAAGCAAACCGAATATTCAAGCACATTGATGACGGCATGAACGAAGGAAGTGTTGGTTTCTAATCTGCAGATGGGTGTGGCCGACAGTTCGGGTTCGACGCAGACAATCTCTTCAGCTTGTGAAAAGGACGTGCGCAGGAATTCGACTGCTTATCAATGGATGAACCAGCTCAGTAAGTGCATTAACCAAATTTTCTAGCCGGACTATTGATTTTTTTGCGCATTTGCGGTCAATCCTTTAGCATCTCATCGTTTGGATACTTTTAGATATGATTGTGAAACTTGTTCATTTCTTTCTGTAAGAGTAATTTCATCCTATTGGATTGGAATTACGTTTCGGGTGCTCGACACTCTCTAAATGGCACATCGAAAAGACTGGTTTCTCTCATATGGCATCGATTTTTCATCATCTAGTAGGAGTCTGCACATGCCTCCTGGCCCGAATCATTTGCTTTTGAATTTTTCCCCATTCTGCACAAGTGAACAATAAAAATGTCCAGAACAAATGCAGTATGTAGTGAACAAGCGTTCCTGGGTTTCGTCGAGTGAAAGCACAGTGACGAGCGAAATGGAGTTTTCATCAGCATTCCTCAGGCCCATGTCCTGATTTCCGCAATGCGGATGATTGAAATATGTGAAGGCTCTTTATCACAAGCGTTGCCGGTTACAAGAAAATGGTTCCCTTCCCTCTTCAAAATCTGGGCTCATATATACACGATAAGAGAAAAATGATAAAGAACAGCCTATCTAGATATTTCACCCGTCTATTCTCTCACATTGTGAGAAAAATGCAGGACCTGCAATCTAAACGCTGGAAACCGAATGGAGATTAAATAAGCAACCGTTATACGTCATCAACCAGGTCTAATGTCTCCACATTCGCCGAACTCTTCAAGCGAGTAACAGCCTTTTCGACCTGAGACAGACAGAGAATTAGGTATCAGAGTCCATCTCTGACATGAAACCAGATGAGATGAACAATTCAGAACTACAGCTACCTCAGCAGTCCAATTTGTTCTAGCAGTCAATATCATGAGGGCTGCTGTTTGTAGAAGAACCCCAACAATCATTCCCCACCAGATACCCTGAAATGAAGAGCACTTATCATGAGTACGTGTGTGTATATGAGAGAGAGAGAGAGAGAGAGAGAGAGAGAGTTGATTTTACCGCCGCTCCTAAGCTAGTTTTGAAACCAAGAACGCATCCGATGGGGAGACCAATTATATAGTAAGTGGCTAGATTGATGTAGGCCACCACGGCTTGCCACCCGCTTCCAATTGCCACACCTGCAAATCAAGTGCAATAGCAGTTAAATATCATTACATAATGAGGGATCATCGACCGCTTCACTAACAGCTATTACAGCATTCACAGCAATAGTTACCTGAGAGTATCGGCTGAATTCCATTGAGGAAAACAGAGATGGCCAACAGAGGAGTTATCGCAGAAACTGCGTCGATAACTTCAGTATCGCTCGTGAAGAGTTTGCTCAATCCTACCTTGAATATCAGGACAATTGCTGAGAACACTATACTAATGAGAATGCTGGTTCCAGTCACCACCAAGACCGAAAACTTCGCCACACTAGGATGACCTGCCCCAAGCTCATTGCTTACACGGACACTGCAGTGAACAGCCAAATTCATTAGCAAGCTGACATAATTACCGTAACTTGATACCACGATGCACTGTTATATAGCTTATTGTTGCAAAGAGTGCAAATGTGATGGTCATAATTGTGGCAAGCGCCTCTCCATATTATTACTACTATTTGGAATTATGTTTGGAGTGACAAACCTGGCGGCCGCAGCTAGCCCTAGCATAAATTGCATGTCCCAGTTCAAGTAGTTCATACTGAAAGTGAAAGCGTCATCGAGTCAAGAAAAAAGCAAATTTGGATGACCACGACAAAGGAAGAAACATTTTTGCCAGCATTACCAAATTGATATGGAGTCCAATGATACGGTGGGATCGGAGAGGAGACCTGAAATGAGCACAAGACCTTGGAAGTACCATATTTCCAAGCTACATGAAGAAGAAAAAAACGTCAGGTCATGGTGGATCAAGACTTAATGAACATGGTGACCAGTCCTACTCACGTACCAAAGCATGATGGCAGAAGCCACAGTGAGCTTGAAGTAAGGCCAGATTCCCTGGAATGCTTTCATTGACAGGCCGGTCCAGGTTTCTTTACAAGAAGGGCTCAGGATGATGTAAAGCCCGTTTACGATGACGAGGAGCCACCAGGAGAAGCTCAAGGTCAGAGCTGCCCCCATGAGGCCGTAGTCCAACACATAGACAACAATCCATGTGAGAAGGACGTGCAAGAGGAATACCCCAACAGACATGTAAGCCAGAGGGTTTACTATGTTCTGTGCCTGGAGGAACCTCTGTATTGGACACGCGATTGCGAACGCATACAGCTGGAGGATTAGGCCCCTTGCGAAAATCTGGCCTTGCTCGGCGATGCTCTCCGATTGGCCCATCAATGTGAGTGCCGCACCGGAGAACCAGTACAAGAATGTGAGCAGGAAAGCTGCTCCGATGTGCAGGACTATGGCTCTTTGGCAAATGATGCCCATCGATGCGTACTTCTTTGCACCATAGGCTTGGCCACAGACGGTTTGCACGGCACTAGCCATTCCCAACTGTCCATTGGAATCACAAACAAACCTGGGTAAGTGTTCTGTAAATGGGAGAGCTTATTGCCAGTACTCATTTGGATATGTACTTAACCTATCACATTTAGGACTCATCTAAAGCCAATGAACAGAACATAGACAAGGCTGAGAGACCAAGGTCAAGATTTTTACTGAATTAAGCAATCGTAAGTGGGCTCAGCACTAGGCCTATTTTGTTTCTACATTCCGTGAACGAGTCTTAACTCCATAACTTCTCGGCAAGTCTCCACCTGATATACGCACAATTGTTTACTATATTTACGGCATCGATCGAATCATAACTATCTATCGACTTTCCCAAAGAAGGCATGGAAGGGGCAGAGCGGTACAAAATGGTGCACATGCCAGATGTGCAGGCAAAAGAGTTTGATACAGCATCATCATCCTAATACATAACCCAAGAACAAACAAAAAGATTTCGACTTCTGATTGTCACCGACTAAAGAATTGGAACTCGAATTGTGATATCGCGAGCAGACATGGATTTCCATCACTGTAACTCCGGTACGTAAACTGCACAAGTTAAAAAAATGAAAGGACACATATACATTACCATGATCCCGTAGGCAAGGCCTTGAATGCCCACGCTGGCAATGGAAGCTCCCGCAAGCTCCAGCGCACCCAAGTGCCCAGTGAACATGAGGGTCACGAAGCTGAGCATGTAGTTGAAGATGGACGTCACAATGGACGAGCCCGAGAGCAGCCATAGCAGCCTCGACTCCCACGCCACGAGGCGCGGCCACCACCGGAGTGCAACGGGGCGGTGCTCAAGGAACTCCTCGATCGCCACCGATGACAGGTCCGGTATCCGGCTGTGAGAGTCGAGCCCAAGCAACAATGGCTGATACTCCGCCGACCCCATGTCCCTCTGTTTTTGTGTTCCTCAGACCCGATTTAGGCGATGCTAATGGACAATTCAGCGGACCACAAGCGCACACGCAAGCCTCAAGCTAGAGTGTCCTATGTGAGCGCTCGAGTTTAAGGAGTGAGTGTGCGGGCGATAAGAGTAGTGGTTATCAAGGAACAGAGTTTTAACTTTGTAACTACCGTTCCAGTTCCTGGAGAAGTAGACCAAGCAGCTTAGGGTGTTAGGTTTTATTGCACTCGGCATTTGCGTTTGAATGTGGGTGTCTGAGAGGAGAATGTTGGGGATTGTGTTAGATAAATCTAACACCCCACGAGGTCAACCTAACACCTCGGTCGGGATTTTCAAACGGACCTTGAATTCATACAATATTACTAAAGGACAGAAATTTTTTTGCTATCTAATATGGGTTTCATTAAAGAATTATGACGTTGATCTTTGTTTCTCTATGGAACTTTCTCAGGGCAGATGATTCCTGCCCGTGCCGGTAAGCTGTCCAGATTAATGTACTTAATTTTTAAACTATTCCTAGAATTTAGGGTAGTCTGTGATCATACGCATATATATAATAATAATGATAATTGAAAGTTGGAATTACCAACAGTAATAATGATAATTGAAAGTTGGAATTACCAACTCGACTGTTTTTGCTCATGGAAGACCCTAAAAATCTGTCAAAAGAAATTCTCAGTAAATTGGTAAGAATATCAAAATTTCCATCATACCTTGTTCCTTACACTTTTGGATAAATTTTTTTTGTTCAATTTTTTTTCGAACGCAAAGCGTGTGTGCTTTTGCTAGTACGATTGAAGGGTCATTCAAAAAAAAAAAAAGAAGAAAAGAAGAGAAAGACAGATAAGGGCCAATGCTCCAAATTAAAACTCCATCGTTCAATTTCTGTCGGATGAAGTGCGGAGCAAATCTCACGGGGTCCTCGCAACCCAAAGTCAAGAGGAGTGAATGCAACATTTTCATAGCATTCATGGAGCTACTAACGTAGCTAGGGTTTTAAAAAGTTTTCTGAAGATAAATTAACAACAACCGTTGCTAATTACAATGTTTTCAGACGATGAATTAACAACTATTGCTAGCGTGGGAAGGACGTAGTTTAGCAAAGATTCTGCCCCGTTTCTTGATTTGAAAAACAAGGTTTTAACTTTTGAGGTCGATGGTTCTTGTCAATTCGACTAACTCCAATGAAGGTGAGGAAGGACAGGAGTGTTCGTTTTGCAAGGGGGGTTAGGTCAAAGCACGTGCAAAGCTAACCTCCATCTTGGCACTGGTGTACCACTTTCTTGATTTAGCGTCGACCCATCACCATGCTGCAGAAAAAAATCTGCATTAGGGCATGAAGGGGTAGCTTTCTAGGCAATCCCGTCCAACCAAACATGTCGATGCATGCCACCACCACAAGTTTGAGAATTCGATAAACTATGATTTGAAAGAGGACTTTGGTTTCAAACTCAGGGATGGGAAGTCTCGTTTCTCTCTATCTACCTACACGTGAAACCCAACTTCTTGGCGGAAGACATCAACTCATAGCATGCGAGTGATCCTTTGTTTGACCACCATCATTTTTTTTTTCTATTTTTAGTTGGATCCGGAGTAAGTCACCCGTTGCGACACCCGTGTTCGATCTTGCGAAAGAACCCCCAAAGAACGCTAATTAAACATATTCTTTTTTATCATGATTATTTCTGCTTGTCAAGTAAACGACAGAAAAATCTCATTTATGGTATCTTGTCGGTCTCTTCAAGTCACGATGGATGACTAATTAGCGCATGCGCAACACATAAATGATGATACTTGCAAACGGCAAATTCAGTGAGCAGCGCTTGTTAGCATCTTCATCTGTTTATTTCACTACGTCCTTTTTCTGAAAGTGATGTGGGATAGGAGTGTATCTACAAAATTTTGCATTTTGTTTCTCATTTTCTTGTTGAACTTTTGGATTTTGCCTCGTCGAGCCCAAACACCATGTAATCTCACTACTTATTCTTTGTGGAACCAAGAAAAGTGTAACAAATAAGTTACCCCGCTTAGTAAAACTAACCGACAGTCAGTCTCCATGCATCCTCATCCATTCCCCTCCAGTACCAAAATTACTGCTCACTTTCTCTCTTGAATTTAATTTTTTTTATCTTTATAAATATCTATTCAACTTCTATTTTTATTTAGTGATCAAGTGGTGTTTGGATCAATTTTTCCGCCACTCGATTAGTTCACCTCTCCAAGCAATTTTAAGGGAGCACACCCCTGATTGGGTTGGGAATTCAGGATTGGAAAACTAACATAGATGGTCCAATGTGCAATGTTTTTCCTTATTTTAAATTTGTTCCATATGATTCCGGAACTATTGATAATGTATTCATCATATTTGTTCAAACTACAAATCAGGCGTTATTTAATGACGTTGATTATTCTATGCTGAGTTGGGTTTTTAAAAATGACGAGTTAGCAAGTTTATCTTTTTATTGATTTTGAAAAAAGACAAAAACAAATTAATGACTTCAAATATCCTACGCGGAAATTTCTTCTCCTAATTTGAGATGAATATGTTATGTAGATAATCCATACATTGTTTTTCTTTTGTCCACCATTCATTCATAACGGATTGAAAGTCACGCCAGCAGATTCCGTCAACTTGAATTAATGAAATGATGACATTAAACATTTTCATACAATTTGAGGACTAAATTAAACATTTATTAATAGTTTATGGATCATATTGAACAAATTAAAAGTGCATGAACGACATTGTATATTGAACCAAACTTTAGGGGCCATTTGTATCATTTTTCCTTTAGGATTTTAAATTTAACGTACTTCAACAAGATTTGAACCCAAGACCATAAGGAAAGAAGCAAACTTCCTTACCGTTTAGGCCAACACTTAGTTAATCATGCCTATTCAACTTCGCACACGGGTGGTACATGCATAATACAAGTGTAAATAAAGGGAACAATGATTCTTCTTACTATCATAGATTGATCAAATTTCAAAATAGTATTTTTTCAACATCATCATATTTTCAAATAATATTGATTTTTCATTGCAATTAAAATATTGTTAAATAATTTGGGTTACTTTATGTTAATATAGTATGTCTTGTACTTTATCATTATCACAATATAATAGTAACCTAAAGTACATAATCCATAAGTAACTATATTACATATTCATAGCTGTTCATAAATAATCATCTGAACATTAGTAAAACCATTATATTGTTTGCGATTTATCGACCACACTGTATCATTTCCAAGAGATTGACATGTTGATATATTCGTGACACGCGTATAAAGTTATCATAGTTACAGATGTCGGCAATAACTATTTACATATTATAAGAAGTTCATCCATAAACAATTAAACATTAGTATTTTCATCATAATGTTGTTTAAGTCACAAACTACATTTGTAAAGTTAATAATATACAAATTCTTTTGCTCGTTGGTGAATTCACCATGGTATACTAAACAAACTTGCAATTCATTAATAATAGGGATGGTAATTTTGCTAATCACGATTACAAAATTTCAAAAAAACTGGTTTCTCACCAACTTATTGAGATGTCGGGGTGAGTTCTTCTTAGCATTGGTAGTTTACCAACCACAAGTGTAGATGTGAAAGGAGTTGGTAATTTACTAATTTATTTAGACGTCAGTAAACTCGTCATGAATTTGTATTTTGCAGGCTACGTACTTGTAAAATCCGAAAGGAGTTTGATACTTTGCTAATTTATTTGAAATGTCAATAGATCCTCTATAGTGTGGGTGGTTACCGACCACACTCATAAAATTTCAACGAAGATAGTAATTCACTAATTTCACGAAAATGTCGGTAAATTCCTGATAAGGTTGGTATTTTACGTAAATTGAAAAAAAAAATTGTTAAGTTTCTTTGACTTATCCCATATTCACCGACGCTGACGCGCCTACTTAAATATGGCTCTGTTCTTCAGAGCACGAAAGCTAACAGTCATTGCATGGAGCTCGTTCTGAAGGACCATTCTTGACGCGCAAGCTATTGCAGCAGAGCTAGTTGAGGACCACTCGCAAGCAGTGCAGTTATTCTACGAGTCTGCGCGCGGTTTATCTATGGTGTCACGAGGAGGGGGACTTCGACCAAATTTCCAAGATCGCCCAGTTGGGTCGATCAGCCCGAGTTGAAGAAGCCATTTTAGCGTCTTCTCCGATATGACCCGGAAGAACGCTGTGACGTTCGACTCCGGGATCTCTGTTTATGCCGACGACGGGAGGTTCCGTGATGAGCGGAAGCTGCTCGACGGAATGCCGCTTCGGAACTTGGTTTCTTGGAACACCATGATTGCTGGGTACCTGCGTAATGATCGGATCGAGGAAGCTTATCGGTTGTTTGAGAAAATGTGTAGCAGGAGATGTCATTCGTGGGCTTTGATTATAACGTGCTTTATGCAGAGTGGGCAGCTAGAGAGCGCGAGGAAGCTATTTGATTTGGTAAGATGTAGTTTTATGGAATGCCATGACAGCGGGTTATGCAAAGAAGGGCAAAATCAACGTAGCTGAGCTACTTTTTCATGGGACGCCAGTTAAGAATTTTGTTTCATGAAATTCAATGCTTGCTGGGTTTTCAAAGAATTGTAGAGTGCGATTGGCATTACAAATTTTTGATGAAATGGTGGACCGAGACATTGTGTCATGGAATTTAATGCTAGATAAATTTGTTCAGCTGGGTGACATAGACTCTGCTTGGGACTTCTTTAGAAGGATTCCAGATCCCCGGTGACTATTTTGCGTGGGTTGATGCCAAATGGAAGGTTCTTGGAGGCCAAGAGACTCTTTCACGAGATGCCTAGGAGGAATGCGGTATCTGGGAACGCGATGATTGCAGGGCATATTACTAACTGTCAAATGGACGATGGCATCAGCATGTTTATGGAAATGCCAGAAAGGGATTTCGTGTCATGGACTACTGTGATAAATGGATATATTCGAATTGGTAATCTTGATGAAGCAAGAGACCTTTTGGAACAAATTCTTAAAAAACATTGCAGCCCAAACAACAATGATAAGCGACAACAGCAATGGCATATGGATGCGTGGAAAATCAGAGAATGGATGAAGCCAGGCAACTAGTCCATCGGATTGAAATTTGTGTTGTTGTTTGTTGGAATACCATGTTTGCAGGATATGCTCAAGTTGGAAGGATGGACAAAGACTTAGACCTGTTCAATCAACTGTCAAAGAAAGATGCAGTAACATGGAGTACTATGATTGCGGGTTATGCTCAAGCTTGACAAAGGATAGTGCAGTTGCAATATTTAGGGAGATGAAAGAGAAAAACATAGTTTCATGGAATTCTTTAATAGCAGGCTTCCTTCAAACTGTTAATATTTGGATACTCTGAAGAGTTTCTTGTGCATGTGCAAAACGGGAATATTACCTGATCATTCAATTTGCGCATGTGGGCTCACTGCTTGTGCCCATCTTGCTACAGTACAGACGGGCAAGCAACTTCACCAAATTGTAATAAAAAGCGGTTATGTTAGAGATGTGTTTGTTTGAAATTCCTTGATCATCATGTATTCTAGATGTGTTTCTAGATGCTTTTGGTAACCATTCTATTTTCTAAAATAATTTTTACTAAAAAATAATTTTTTATTCAATTTCCGGAAAAAATTTTTTATGCATTTGAATGCGTTTAGTAATTGCACAAAATTTCTTTTATTAATAATATTTTGATTTTTTAATATTTCTTTCTTTTTATTTTTTCTTTTTTTTTCTTCTTCCCCTTCCTTGACCCATGGCCAGGTCACCGGCGCTGATGATCGGCCACAGGCAAGGGCAGCTCACGGCTTGGGCGAGTGTGGCCCCTGCGAGTGCCGCCCTCGTCGGATCTGGCAAGGGCTGGACCCTCACCGCTGCCAAGAAAGGGGAAGAAGAAGGAAAAAAAAGAAAAACAAAGGAAAAATAAAAATAAAGAAATATTAAAAAATTCAAAATATTATTAATAAAAAGAAATTTTGTGCAGTTATCATACGCATTTCTGTTCTTTTTTTATTCTAGAAATAGAAATTTTGAGCAGTTATCAAACATATTCAAATACTTATAAATTGTTTTCAGAAATAGAATAAAAACTAATCATTTCTGAGCAAAAATTATTTTTGGTGCATAGAATGATTACCAAACTTATCCCAAACGCAGCCTAAATGTGGACAGATGCTGTATGCTCAACCCATGTTTGACACTACGGACAATCCTGATGTTATCTCTTGGAATTCCCTGATCATCGCATTTGGTCGCGGAAATGAGGCTGGTGCACTCTTCAAGCAGATGCTTCTGAAAGGGTTTACTCTCGACGAGGTGACCTTTATCAGAGTTTTGTCTGCTTGTAGTCATGGTGGCCTGATTGGTCAGAGAACAAAATACTTCAGAAAAATGACGGAAGTGTACACCATCAAACCTCTAGCTGAACACTATTCTTGCAAGGTGGATTGTCCTCTAAAGCAGGAAAATTTGAAGGAGCATTTGAAATTGCTAGTGACACAGACTAAAGAAAATCTGAATTGTGGGTGCTCTGCTTAGAGCTTGTGGGATGCACCAGAATCTAACACTTGCCAAATTAGCATTTGAGAAGCTTACAGAACTTGAATCTGATGAAACCTCGAATTATGTACTCTCATTTGATGTAAATGCTGAAGTAGGCAATTGGGATGAAGCGGTGAAAGCAAGGATATCAGTAATGGGGAGTGGAGCAGAAAAGCAAGCTGGCTGTAGCTGGATTGAATTGGGAAATAGGGTTCATATATTTATATCCGATCAAGCGCTGCCGAAACCGCAAGATATCTACATCGAACTCTTTAGCTGCTAAGACTTTCGTCACATGCATGGCATAAAAAGCATAATCCTTCAAATTTTCCTTAACTCAGGAAAATGGATTATTGATCATTCTGTTGCTTATCGTTATTAACATCCCATAATTGGCAAACTGTATAGTACTTTACTAACTTGCACATCTGCAAGTGTTTTATTTTTTAGCCAGATTGGACATTTGCAAGTATGTTTGTTAGGACAATCTCTTTTTTGTCTGTCTTGAAAGAAATGGAATGCTTCGTGGGGAACACCAGAGCATATGAAGGTAAGAGGATATGGTATTAATCTGTTAGTTGTTACTCATGAGATGCAAATGGTTCGACTTCAAAACATGATTCTACTATAGTATCTACGCCAAAGTCTCTCATATTAAAACTGTACTCCTCCGAGGGATCGAAGAGGCGAGTCTCAGCCGAAATGGTTTCAAGAATTGAGCGGACTTTGGAGCCCATCCTTGACATTCTTATTCCCTCGAGTTCCACGGTGATTTCCTTCATGGTGGGTTGCCTTTCTCTGCTCACGTTCAAGCATCTTTCTGTGAGGTAAGCAACAGCACCAATCTCCTTTCTTGGCTTCATCAACAACCCATGGATCGATGATGTCGATAAGTCCATCTCTTCATCTTAGCAATGCAGTATGTCACTAGACTCCTGTCCTCTCCTGACCTTGTCAAACAGATTAGCTTTTAACCAGTTAACAATTCTGCAAGAACTATGCCAAAGCTATATACATCACTCTTCTCAGTGAATTGGCTGGATCAGAAGAACTCGGGATCTAGATAACCAAAAGTGCCATGTACTAGTGTCGCCAGGTGAGTGTGGTTGATGGCCACTGATTTTGAAGTCCCGAAATCAGCTACTTTTGCCCTGTACTTCTCATCTAAGAAAATGTTTGTAGACTTTCTATCTTGGTGATAAACAGGTATTGAAGCTGCAGAATGTAAGTAAGAAAGAGCACCTGCAATTGCAACTTCAACAGCGATTTGCAATTGCATGTTCCACGTTACAGGAAGCTCTTCACTTTAGTTATGAATGTATTGGGAAAGGGTTCCATTGGGGATGAATTTATAGACAAGCAAAGGAACTTCTGTTTCCAAACATTACCCCAACAACTTAACCACATTCCGTGGTTGATTTGTGAGAGAATGATGACTTCATTGATGAATTATTCAACCTTCTCTTCTTAGACTAACTTTGACTTCTTAACTGCGACAATTCTTCCGTCTGCTAACATTCCCTTGTACCCTGTACCTTGGCTAACTTGACCGAGTATTCTATTCTCATTGAAATGTTCTGTGGCTTTCTCCAGCTCCTTCGCACTGAACAACCTGGTTTTCTCGACATTGCATTCCCCTGAATATAGTTGCTGCTGTAATAAAAGCCGACCATTCTTGAAGAAATTTTCCTTGAGTTTGATTATCTTTCTCTTGATTACTATGCAAAGTTTGTAAGCATAAACGAACAGGAACAGCAGTCCAAGGGCCAGTAATTATGGTCTTCACATTCATTTACATCCAACAGACAGTGACAAGGTAAGTCAACAAATGTCTAAAAGATGTGACTATGTAGATTAAATGTACCATAAAATGGCTCGACACGATTCTCTATATACTTTAAAACATCTGCTATCACTCTGAAATCATATGTTTCACCGAAAACGTCCCTTTAAACAATTTTGTTTTTTTTAATGTGAAGGATATACCAGTACCGGTAAAGATTACCTTGGCATCCATCTGTAAGGGATGGATTTCCCCTATAGCCATAGTAGCAGGCACATTGAGCGGTCAAGTATTCATTGAACAGATAAGATGGGGAGTCAGACGGAAAGCCGCAACGGTAAGCCAGGGAAGGAGAACCCGATCTAGGATAGTATGTCAATCCAAGCAAATTGAGAGCAGTTGTGTTCCATCCCTAGTCCAGAACAATGGGGACATATTCCAAGTCTGGTTATAATGTCAGTGGGTCTGTCATGTTGGCCACGAACCACTGTCTGTCGATGAGAAAAGCATATTTGCAACCTTCTTCACCTTTTACTGGGATTGATGCTCCCTATACTGACATTGAAGATCTTGAGGTCCAAAGGAATTGTGGTGTGGCAGCAGTTAATGCCAGAGCAATTGCTGAAGTTATACATGGATGTACTGATTAAATTACCATTATATGAGCAAGCTACACATAGTTTGCTTGAAATAATTATGGTATAGTCATGCATGAGCTTGACATGTTCTACATGATGAAAAAAACCTTATAATAAGGTGGTAACAGTGCACGAATTTAAATTCAGTTAGCCAAATATTCAGGGTAAATAGTTCGCTGTGGCTAGACTCTTCCAGAAAAAATAGTTGCAACTAGGTCGGCTTGCATGGGTTGCTTCTTTTTGTCGCCAGCCTAGTCAAATGAGCGAAGCTATACACATTTTCCTTTCCAACTTTAGATTATTTCCAATCATCCCTCTAGCCATACTTCAGGACTTAAATTGGCACACAATTACTTTGATTCCTTCAGATTTATCACGAATCCTAATAATCCTGTTAAGTAATTCTAGCAAGTTAAATTGGTCAAAACTACATGCATTTCATATAACTTGATATCGTTGTACCAAGAGCTTTTCCTTGAATATCTATTAATTTCTGTAAGAAGGACCAAAAAGCCTGACTCTATGTACCTTCATTGCAAATGGACTTTCAACCGATAACCATTGGCGCCAGTTACTCAGGAAGGCGAGATTATTACAACCGCCTGCAGCAAAGCCGTTCTTGGTCTAAGAAAACGCATGGACTTCCTTCCAAGCTAACAGAAAGGTTGCCATTTCCCCTGCCACTGCAGTTTGAGCATATGATTGGAGATTTGACGGGAATGAAGCTGTCTTTGTACCAGAAAGTTGCGAGAGTGATCTCCAGAACCTCCAAGCTGACACTAGTCAGTATGTTGAAGATATGTTGCCCCAACTGATTCTAATTGATCTCAATACTGATCCTAATTGATCTCGATTATTTCATTGATGGGAAACTAGAATATTGTGTATTAGGAATTGATTTTTTTCCTTTATTCTGTATATTTTTTTCCTTAATTAGTTCGACCCTATGTACTATAAATAGGGCTGTGATTGTACAATGTTGACATGAGAAAGCAATACAACCTTTCGTACACTCTACCACTTACTCTACTGCTTTCCATCATCTTCTGACACAGTAACTGGCGGAAAATACTGCTGCATTTGATCTCGAACCTTCTGTTGAAACAACAGTTCTCTCCAATTCCAAACGGAAAAGGAATCGCGGCAATTTTACTGGATTATTGGCAACCGGGCTTTGCTAGAGACACCGTTGCTTTAGCTGCTGCATTGTTCAGTAGGGATGTCAGCAGAGAATGAAGAAGAAAAGCAAATGGACCATCCTCAGTTCTCTCTGTTGTTTGTGATCTGCTCGTTGCTCAAGGCACTATAGTTTGTATAGAGAAAGTTCTTCTGGCACCGTTCTATAGAAAGAAGACACTAAATATTATCCTCACTAAGTTATGAGATTGAAGACCAATCAGATGGCAGAGGAGAGAAGTACGTTCAAGATTGACTTATCAAGGGTTGTTTAATTTTGGCAGCCCGAACAAGATGTTTTGCTGGATTCCTTTTAGATATCGCAAAGAAATTAGCAAGTTGTGGTAAGACATTGTGGAGCTTCCACCATTAATTCTTTTATGTTAATAAATCATGCTTCACAATTGGAGGTAAAAGACATGAATGGATGACTTCAATCAGACAAGACAGGAGGTTGTTAATACACTACCGAAATATATGCTCTGAATATTTCAGAAATGACTCTCGTTCTGCGTATAATATCACTTTCTTCATCTGAAAAATAAAGTGTTAAAAGAGTTGAGGCGAGAAGCCCATAAACTTGAATTTCAGATTCAATGTATGTCATTAAGCAAAACACCTTGGCAGTGCTTGTTTAGAAGAATACTTGGTTTCTGTTATTATCACATTCATTCATTAATTAATGATTCACTAACCATTTTTTTGTTGGTCTCTCATGTCTCAAATGATGTAGAATAACAGAGACCTGTGGCCTCATCACCAGAGATGCCAATAACCTAATATTTATATGTGAGTCCATAGCTATTGTTGCAAGGTAGTTCAGTTGAGCATGCAAAACTGTTACACCGGGAGATTTTCTACTTTTGCTGTGGAAGATTAATGAAATTTCAAATGTATGCACAGAGTTCTTTTGTGTTTTTGTTGATACTTGTCATAAGTTTGAGTTATTTACCTGATATCACGAGGTCTAGCTAAATGACTTTTTCTTGAGTTTTACCAATAGAAGTCTGCAGATCATGGATAGTTAGGTCGTGGATGAAAATGAAAGCACTTGGAATACTGTTGTCAAAAGGCATGGAAGTGTTATCTACAAAAACATAATCATTATCTTTTAAGGAGTTGGTGGCTGTGTTGAAAGAAATTGCACGCTTTGTGGTGGCAACAGAAGCATATCGAGGTAACACAATGAAGTTCTATTCTCAAAACATCATTACTAACATATCTCATGATACGTGCTATGAATTGGATAAATGAACAAACGGAACAAAACAAAATGAATACCATGCTCTGTCAGCATTGCAAAATCCGTTCGTTATTCCTAATAAGATGTGAATGGTTAGACTTTGGAAAACGAAGCCACTCCAGTATCTAGGCCAAAGTCCTCTGAATCAAAAGCATACTTTTCTGAAGCATCGATGAGGTCAGTCTCATCTGAATCGATTTCATCATGAAACGAGTTAGCACTGGACCCCATTCTTGACATTCTTATTCCCTCGAGTTCAACTGTGACTTCTTTCATGGTGGGTCGCCTTCTTCCGCTCAAGTTCAAGCACCTTTTTATGAGGTAAGCAACTGCAGTAATCTCTTCTTTGTTAGCTTCATCAATGACCTGTGGATCAATGGTGCCGAAAAATCTGTTCTCGTTCATCGCAGCAATGAAGAATGCAACTAGACCCCTATGCTCTTCTGATCTAGTTGAGCAAATTGGCTTTTGACCAGTTAACAATTCCGCAAGAACTACTCCAAAGCTATAAACATCACTCTTCTCGGTGAACTGGGTGAACTGGCTAGATCGGAAGTACTCAGGATCTAAATAACCAAAAGTGCCACGTACTAGTGTCGTCAGGTGAGTTTGGTCAATGGCCACTGATCTTTGAGTCCCGAAATCGGCTTTCTTTGACCTGTACTTCTCGTCTAGAAGAATGTTTGTAGACTTTATATATCGGTGATAAATGGGAATTGAAGCTGCAGAATGTAAGTAACAAAGGGCACCTGCAACTTCAACAGCAATTTGCAATCACATATCCCATGTTAACGGAAACTTGTCGCTTTGGTTAAGAATGCATTGGGAAAGGGTTCCATTGGGGATGAATTCATAAACAAGTAAAGGAACTTCTGTTTCCAAACAACTCCCCAACAACTTAACCACAGATCTGTGAGAGAATGACGACTTCATTGATGAATTGCACAACCTGTCCTTCATCAACCACCTTTGATTTCTTGATTGCCACGATTCTTCCATCTGCCAACATTCGTTTATAGACGGTGCCTTGGCCACCTTGACCGAGTATTCTCTTCTCATTGAACTTATCCGTAGCTTTCTCCAGCTCCTCAACTTTGAACAATGTGGTTTTCTCAACATTGTGTTCCCCTGAATATAGTCGCTGCTGTAATAAAGGCCCACCGTTCCTTGATTTTCTTTTTCCTCATGAAAACTTCGTACAGTCTGCAAGTGTAAATTGGCAGAAACAGTAGTCCAAGGGCTATGCCAACTCCTGATTCACAGAGGATGGAAGAACGTTTGCTTGGTAAAATGAGAATTCCCGTACGAGATTTTAGATGTTGAACTTGTTGTATGCTCAATAGAATTATGGGTGTTTTTCCTCTATCAAAGAAATTAATGCAAATCAAGATTTCCTGCAATATGCTACTGAGGTTTTAACTTTTTAATCTCAGGCTCATATGCACATTAGCTTTACAAATGACTGCAATGCAAGATGTGTTTGTGCGACATAGAAAACATATAGTGAAATGCTGTGACATTTATTTTCCTTAAGTCATGAGAAACAGAGTCGAAAAATTACCTATAATGATGAACCTGGCCCGAATGCTTCCTCGAAATCCGCATGTGTTGCTCCCACGAATGTTCTCACATGTTCCTGGCAGTGAGCAGGGTATCCACTTTCATTTATATCTAGTAGATCATGACTACTCGGAGTAGAGGTAACAGACAATGACATAAAAATATCTGCAATCACTCCGCGATGATGTCTTCCAAGCAACGTAAACCAATATCTTAGGATTTGATTAAGGAAATACTAATATTGGGAAAGATTACCTTTGCATCCATTTGCAAGGTAAGGATTTCCGTTATAGCCATAGTAGCAAGCACATTGTGTGGTTGAGTTTTCATATTTCATGTATGACAAGTTGGAGGTAAGGCCACAATAGTAGGATGTAAAGTCGGCATGATCGTTTCTCTGTCCGAGTGCATCGAGAGCAACTTTGTTCAATCCCCAATCCAGAACCACAGGAACATTTTCCATGTACGGCGAGGTCAGTGGGTCGGTCATGTTGGACACCAACCACTCGCTCAAGACCAGAAAAGCATATTTGCAACCTTCTTCGTCTTTGCCAGGACCGATGCTACCTATGCTCACGTTGAAGATCTTGAGATCCACAGGGATTTTGTCCTGGCAGCGGTTTTTCCCAGAGCAACTGCTGAAGTTTGTTTTTGTTCTACCTGGTGGAATTGTTGCTCGATGAAAACATACATCTTTTCTGGGATAGACTATTATATAGTCATGCTCGCGGTTAACATGATCGATTCTTGCTAAATCCTAGGATGGATTTGCTGATGGAACACGAGCCTCAGTAGGCGTGTTTCAGCAATGGAATGAGTTTGGCTATGCATTCACGCCAAGTATATATAGGGTGTGTTTGTTTTGTGGAAAATGAACAATTTGTAAAATATTTTCCGAAAAATAATCACTTATATTATTTACAAAAATAAATAAATGAAAATTTTTTCATTGCCCACGAAAATAGTTAGGCATAGATTGTTATCGATAATGAAAACAATTTCCGTTGACTAATTTTTGTAAACAATATAAGTAATCATTTTTCGAAAATTATTCTCCAAATCACTCAATTTCTATGAAATGAACCCACCCTAATTATTGACATGTGGTCCCCTCTTTCAGTGACAAGCAACTCATGTTTAAAATCGAGTTTAAAATCTGCAAGCGATGTAATAGGACAGATGAAATTCGCATTTTCATATATTTCTCCAAAACATATTTTTAATTCATGCGCAATCGCCATTAAAGTATGCAATTTCAATTGAAATAATAAAGAGAATTCTATTATCCTTCACCACTAATTTGATTGTCTTCACAAATCACGGTTGTCGGTGAATTTTGTACATTGAAACTATCTAACCCTTCGTGAGATTTGTGTCCTTGGAATGCAGGCAATCAAAGAGTGTAACACAATACATCCACATTATGTTATTCCAAAAGCTAGCGTCAAATTAACCAAAAGAAGAATTAGGGGAATGTAATTCAATGTCGGGACGTGTTTGTTTCTGGAAAAATTTCATGATAAAAGGACGTGTTTTTCAGAAAAATCATTTTTCAGGAAAATATTCTCCTTTTCCGGTTGTGGAATTCATTTCCCTAACTTTAAGAATGCCTATTTTCTTTGACTGTAAGTCCTGTTGGCTAATCCTTTCCAGCAAGCTCAACGTGTGAAAGTCCAGAAAACCCAATTCGTGGAAAATTGTTTCACTCAAACAAACACACCATTCCGACCCAAAAAAAAGACAAAGAAAAAACAAACACACCCTAGTCAAAGAAAATAGACTTGCTTAAAGTTAGGAAAATGAATTCCTAACCTAAAAAGGGAAAAACATTTTCATCAAAAAGGATTTCTCAGAAAGCGTTTTATTTTATCACGAAATTTTCACCGAAACAAACACACCCTTATATGAACCAAGCACAACAAACATTATAATCCATACTGCATTTTGATTTCTTCCTCATTTCATGCTAAATCATTTAAATCACCGCTAAAGTAACGAGTCTAAATCATTATCCTTTCATTAATTCGATTCGTAGAGATTTTCCAGACGCTTGCTTGAAGCATAAATTATTCGTTCACAGTAAAAGGTCTCTCAGTGCATCGCGGAGGCTTCTTGACTAGTTTATCGAGAGTTAGTCGAGTCTCGATTTATGTTGAGAGTTCACCTCGGACAATTACTTATATCCCTAGGTAGGAGGGACAAAATGCCGAATTGGCATACCTCCTTTGCAAACCGACTCGCACCCAGTAACCGTCGACTCCGCGCCCCTCAGCAATGCGCGCGTATTGCGGCCCACCGCGCCGAAGCGGTTCTTGGTCTGGGAGAACACAAATGGACTTCCTTCCAAGCTAACCGAAGCATTGGTGGTTCCCACACCGCTGCAGTTCAAGTATATGATCGGAGATTGGACGCGAATGATGCCCGGTTTTTCTTCATAAGTCGCTAGAGTTATCTGCAGGACGTCCAACCCCACACTCGCCAGGGACGGGCGCTCAGACTCGCATTTGATCTCGAACCATTTGTTAAGATGACAGGTTTCTCTGATTCCAAACGGGAAAGGAATCACAACGTTTCCGCAGTATTGGGAGCAGCCGGGCTTTGCTAGAGATGCCGTCGTTTGTGCTGCTGCTTTGTGCAGAAGGGATGTCAGCAAGAGAATGGAGTGGAAAAGCCAAGGGACCACCATTGCCAGAGGCACACATACATGAGTTACGTCTCCAGCACCATCATCATGTAGAAAGAAGGGACTCCATACAATACTTGCGCAGATGGGGGCTCGGAGACGGGATTCCGGCGGCAGACGGCATATTAGATTATTAAGATCGGACTGATCAGTCCCCGAACATGTTGAAAACTCCATGCTCCGCAACAAAATTGATCCTTCGTAGTTAAGGGAAAATTTGACGTTAAGACAGGTGTTGAGCGAGACCCAATTGGAATATCTATGGTCAACATCTTTCGACGACCGGCGTCTCAATAGATTAATAATGTTGAAGAATTGAAATTTAGTACTCTTAGCCATGGTCAAGCCAGCTTATAACAGTCCACGGCACTTGCATTCGTATATGAGAGTATAGATAAATAGATATAGGTGCAGCATAGGTTTTAGTGAAATTTCCACCGTGCCAACGTGTGATGAATCCTTGACTCGCCAAGGGCTCGGCCAGGGTCTGTTTTTTTCGACGTGTTTCTGATCTTTATTTTCAACATCATATGTCAATCTAGTTATGCCTTCTTGGGGAACGTTGTGTTTTTTTTATTGTTGGCGATCTAACCCTTAGATCTCGTTACATCTTGCACTTAAAAGATTCGTACATTTTTATCACAAAGACCCGAATATGACTACAAAGTATTCGGTGGTTGCTAAGTGTCACGTCATAGGCTGACGTGGCATGCTTTTTCGGCGAAATCCAATCATAAATTGACACGTGGCAGTGACGCGGACAAATGTAAGAAAAAAAATAAAAATTTGTCTAGATTTTTTTCTCTCTTCCTTTCCTCCTCCTTTCACGGCGAGCTCTCCTCCATCCACAATGGCGCGCTCAGTCCTCCACCGCCGAATCCATCTAGGGCGCTCGAACTCCTCGTTGAAAAGCATGATAGTATTTTGCCGGTCTTCAATTTGTTTGTAACCTCTTGTGGGCTCATGGATTTGAAGCGGTTTACCTTCCGTGGTAAGGGCAGCGGTTGCAGTAAAGCTTCCCACTGCATGAAGCAGCCTTCGCTCGCGGCCAAGACTCCGTTGTCGGCGTCAATAGACGAGCGTCGGCGATTTCCAGATCTGTGTAGAGTAAACCAACCTTGGTTCACGGCCAAGGTTTCAGACCTAGATGGCGCCGATGACGGAAGCTTGGCCTCGAGCGCCTAGATTTCCAGACCTGTATTTGCGCGCTGCTCCAGATCTAGCCGAACGACACCCATGGACGAGCGTCGGCGTCGCTTGCGAGATTGGCTCGTCCATGGCCTTAAAAAGCGAAAAGAAAAACAATAGAGGCAGCCCGCCAGCGGTCCATCGCCGCCGGAGACTGGATGCTCAAAAAGCACAAATAAATAAAAAAAAGCAGAGGCAGGTCGTCGGAGGTCCATGGCTGCCGGCGATGTGTGTGAACGCACGGGTGTGGCTGAAGGAGAGCTCGCCTTGAATGGAGGAGGAGAGGAAGAGAGAGACAAATCTGTACATATTTTTAATTTTTTTTTACATTTGTCCAGTCATTGCCATGTGTTAATTTATGATTGGGTTAAAAAAAATACATGTCACGTCAGCCTATGACATGGCACTAAGTGACCACCGAATACTTTCTCGAATATGACACCGTAGTCAAAATATTTTGAAAAAAATTTCCTTGAATGCAATCTGCGAATGACGAGTCTAACATGGATGACGATAGATCGATCCATTGTAATGCAAGGTGCGGACATTTTGCACGGACTTTTTTTTCCATATATCCATCGTTTGAGACCTAATATGAAACTTAATTAGTGCGATAATTTTGAATAACTTAAATGGAATACAATCTGTTCATGATGAGTCTAATGCAGTTAAGGGTTGATCTGTCATAAAGCAAGGTACATATACAATATGTCACTTGGACTTGTATATAGTTCACGACCCACTATGATGAAAGATAAGTTATGATGAGGTCATTGTAATATATAAATAAACTTAAAAGCTGAGTCATGTTTATGTATTTGATCTATTGAGTTTACACAATAAGTATATAAGAACTGTCATAAAAGTATATAAATTAAATGCGTAAATTTTATATCTACTTTAGGGAAGAAAAAAAAGGGATTGCGATTTATTAAAAGTAACGCGTCCTATTTTCTTGATATAATAGTTTAGATAAATGAGCAATTTTTTCCAAAAGTAAGGAGGATTTTGGGGAAAAAAACATCGGAAAAAGGAATAAGTACGAGAGAATACCGGGAGCAGAAAAGAGATGAAAATGTGTTGCGAAAAGTAGGATACCGTTTATTTGAAAAATGTAATGATCAAGTCAAACCATGTTACGATTTTTAAGATATTTTATGAAATTAAATCTATGTAAGGAGGATCTTTAGATGGACAATTAAACAACATAAAGGAAAGACATTCGCAACCATTATAAAATATCATGCACACGTGGAAATTGCAATCTAGTCCATGCACTGGACAACACGACGCAAATAGTTTGCTCTAAATATATGTAAACATTCTTTAAATGCATAAGTAAATGGAAAAAAATCGATAATCTTGGATAATTACATGCTGATTAAATTTTGACTCAAAGAGATCTAATAAAATTTTATCACATGTCGTAACTTTTACTCGAGAATATAATGGGCCAAAGCTATTTTGTGAACTGTTCAAACGCACCCGATGAGAATAGCATAATATGAACTTAAATAGTTAAATTTTTTTGAAAAACTTATAATGAATACAATATGTCCATGATGAGTCCAATATGGATATTGGAACGCAAGGCACAGGTAGAAGATGTCTCTTGAACTTATATATAGTTCCTGACCGAATATAAATTTGGGTAAAACATGATGAGGCCACCACTTATAAACTCGATTCGCATTTAAGTAAATGATCTATTGGGCTTACACTGTAAGTATACAATAATCATCGTAAGAATAAAAGAAACACACGTGACAAATTTGTGTTTGTTATATTCTAAGCAAACCATTACAGATGCATTAAAATGAGTGAATCTACTCATAAATCTAATGGCGGACATGCACTAGGGAACTTGAGCTCGTTGATGGAGTAGGTAAAAAGCAAATGTAAAGTACTTTTAATGTACAATAAGTTTTTTTTTGGTAAGGTACAATAAGTTTTTTTTATGGGTTAATATCACGAAAAATTACAAATTAGTACGTTTGTAACAAATTTTCCCTCCGTTAAATTGAATTAATATCACGAAAAATCATAAATTAGTAAACATGTGACAAACGGAGAGATAAAACCCAAACTGGTACACCTGTCAACTGTTATATGTCATCCAAATCAGCAATTTGACGGTAAAATTTGGTGAAATTAACGGAAGGTAAATTTATTGTTGGTGTATCAATTTAGGGTTTTTGGTGGTCAAAAAATTAGTTTGGGGTAAATTTATTACATGTATGCATGTTTGAGGTTTTTTGTTATATTAACTCTTTTTTAATCAGAAATAAACTTAGCTATTAATAAGTGGACATATTACAAGACCGATGAAATTGAGTTTGGGAGCAGCCAAATACAACAAGCAGACGAAAGAAATCAGTTGAAGTAGTATGAAGTACAATTGTCGTAATAATCAAATCAACATTTTTCTTGTAAAAGCCATATAAACATATTCCATATGCTCATTGATTCACACGGACCAGTAAAAGTGCACACACCTCGCGTTTATATAGAAATCGACATTAGAAGTAATTTTTGTTAATACGACTTATTGCAAAATATTTGGATTAATAATTATTGATGCAATACGAAGAAATGGGAAGCCCACATACGTGGAATGAGGACCAATATTTCAAGATTGAAGTACATGGCTGATAAAGCATTGTTAGAATATTTCTAAAACAATTAATTAGGCGTATTTTGGTAAGGGGGCTATTTTCTTGATATGATAGTAAAACCCAGTGAAAAGCTAAAGCAAACTAACAAGAAATTAAAAAGAGATAATATAGTCATCACTGTTGCAAGAGATACAAAGAGTACATCAAAAGGGTTCTTCTATACTTGCCTACCCGGTTGTAGCTAGCCGAAACTAACGTGAAGTCTTCCTTCTCCGCCCAAGAGGTCTCCAATTCTCTTCCTATCTTTGTCTTCTTGGGAGAGAGGGAATATGAAGAGAACATACAGGGAGATCCATATACCATACCGGGAAATTCCTTCCCTTGTCTCTCCTTGCAAACTAACAAGAAATTAAAGAGAGATAATATAGTCATCATTGATACAAGAGATACAAAAAATACATCGAAAGGGTTCATGAACCTTGCATATTGTTTCTGGGCACTTCTTAGTACATTCAGCATTATTCTGCAACTCACGTGTAAAAGCAAATAAAGAGATTGCAATGCCTCATATCACATAAATTTGGACAGAGACAACCATATGCATCTTCATCTCGACGATAAGAGCAAATGATCCTCCTTGATTGAAGTCAGCTCCACTTCTGCTTCCGATCGCATCAACGCGGAGATCGCACCTGAACCACAAATAGATTTAGTTCTAATGCGATCGATCTCTTCTTCATTTTGCCAGACGACAATAGGATTTCGTAGTGATCGTACTCGCTCCAATTCCATTGCCACTTCCTTCATTGTAGGCCTGTACCTTCCATGAAGTCTTAAGCATCTTTTCGCCAAGCTGGACACCACAATAATTTCTTCTTTCTCGCCATGATCCAATACCTCCTTATCAAGAACATTGAATAAGCGGTTCTCCTCCATCGAAAAGACGAAGTACGAGGCTAGATTTCTACCCTCTTCTGCCCTCAGTTGAGAAATTGGCTTTTCTCCGATTAGTAGCTCCACAAGAACAACCCCAAAACTATAGACATCGCTCTTGTCCGTAAATTGACTTGTTTGGTAGTACTCAGGGCCCAAGTATCTGAAGGTTCCTCGCACCATTGTGGTCAAGTGTGTTTGGTCGATGGTAATCGACTTGGAAGCTCCAAAATCCGCCACTTTGGTTGATAGTTTTTGTCCAAAAGTATATTCGATGACTTAATATCTCGATGATAAATTGGTATGGCTACAGCAAAGTGCAAATACGAAAGAGCCCCAGCAACTTCATTGGCAATTCTTAACCGCGTTTCCCATGAGAGTGGAAATTCCTTGTCTGGATCATGGAGATAGTGGTAGAGACTTCCATTGGGGACAAATTCATATACTAGAAGAGAGGACTTCACTCTCTAGACAGAATCCTAATAGCTTGGCCACATTTCTGTGATTTATTTCAGAGAGAATAATGGCCTCATTGATGACTGTTCGATTTATTTCAGATATTAAAAATCAGCTTATATCTGTTTTAACTGCTATAGTTTTTGGAAATATAGCACCTCTTAAAAGCTAGAAGCGAGGGTTGAAAAGTCCTCTCAAACACCTCTGAAGACTTCAATTTTATTTTACCTTTTGATTTTGCGTGTTGGCTGTAAGAAACTGCAAAAAAGATGATCATCTTGTTGGTTCCTTGATTAACATGCTGGTCTCTGAATTTGCAGATGAATTCTCACGGACCTGATTATATATTGAATGTCGGAATATTCAGTTTACATCGTTTTGTGGTGACATTGGGTTGGGTTGGGTTAGCCATCTCTTTCACTGCATAAGAGTGAGAGGAGAGAGAACTTTAAGGTTTGTTTCCTCTTGGGTAAGTGAAGAAAGACCTTGTTAAGGTCTATTGGTTACTTGGACATACCAGTGAGTCTTCTACTATGGTTCTACCAACCCAAACATCTGTGCACATCTCTTCTTATCTTCCTCTGGCAATCTTTGAGAGGTATCTTCTGGAATTGATAGCTACAATAGGAGCCATCCATCCTACTCAATGTTGAAACATACTTTCCCCTAATTGGCTTCTGATTTAACCCAAGCAGCATCTTGTTCTTGTTTCTTCATCTGGGGCACTCTTTTTTCGGGGAATAAAGATTGTGATTTCTGTGGATTTTGCTAAGTGTTCCTCCTTTCTTGACTTGTAGTTGTGAAGGCTCTCACTACACCCGAGTCAATGGTGAAACTTCCACTGACAGCAGAGAATGTTGAGAGTGTGCTTGATGAAATCCGACCCTATCTAATTTCCACGAACAGTCGTCAATGAGGCCATTATTCTCTCTAAAATAAATCATAGAAATGTGGCCAAGCTATTAGGATTCTGTCTAGAGAGTGAAGTCCTCTCTTATGGTATATGAATTTGTCCCAGTGGAACTCTCTACCACTATCTCCATGATCCAAACAAGGAATTTCCAGTTTCATGGGAAATGCGGTTAAGAATTGCCAACGAAGTTGCTGGGGCTCTTTCATATTTGCACTTTGTTGCGACAATACCGGTTTATCATCGGGATATTAAGTCATCGAATATACTTTTGGACAAAAACTATCGACCAAAGTAGCGGATTTTGGAGCTTCCAAATCGATTACTATCGACCAAACACACTTGACCACAATGGTGCGAGGAACCTTCGGATACTTGGGCCCTGAGTACTACCAAACAAGTCAATTTACGGACAAGAGCGATGTCTATAGTTTTGGGGTTGTTCTTGTGGAGCTACTAATCGGAGAAAAGCCAATTTCTCAACTGAGGGCAGAAGAGGGTAGAAATCTAGCCTCGTACTTCGTCTTTTCAATGGAGGAGAACCGCTTATTCGATGTTCTTGATAAGGAGGTATTAGATCATGGCGAGAAAGAAGAAATTATTGCGGTGTCCAGCTTGGCGAAAAGATGCTTAAGACTTCATGGAAGGTACAGGCCTACAATGAAGGAAGTGGCAATGGAATTGGAGCGAGTATGATCACTACGAATTCCTATTGTCGTTTGGCAAAATGAAGAAGAGATCGATCGCATTAGAACTATATCTATTTGTGATTCAGGTGTGATCTCCGCGTTGATGCGATCGGAAGCAGAAGTGGAGCTGACTTCAATCGAGGAGGATCATTTGCTCTTATCGTCGGAAGCAGAAGTGGAGTTGACTTCAATCTATTTGTGATTCAGGTGTGATCTCCGCATTGATGCCAAAATTAGAAGCTTGGCGTGAGGAGATGGACCTTGCTCGTCGGAGGCAGTAGACCTTGCTCGTGGGAGGCTACGAACCACGAGGGGCGGACCACACTCATCGGAGGCGTCATCGGCATCGGAGGCTAGGGTGGAGGCGGAGGCTAGGGCCTCACTCGTCGGAGGCGGCGTGGGCGTGGGCGTGGTGCAAGCAAGACGGAGTGCAGAGCAAATGTCAATGGGGAGTGCGCGAGCGTGTGCGTGGGCGCGCGCGCACGCGAGAGAGAGAGAGAGAGAGAGAGAGAGAGAGAGAAGAGAGAGAGAGAGAGAGAGGGCGCTTGATTTTTTTCAAAAATTTTCAGCTCAGCTGCTTTGAGCTCGTTGCCGCGATATGACGGAGGGTTAACGAAGGATGGAAGAAAGAAGGGAAAGAGTCAGATTTTTTAATAAATCTGATTTGTGGGCCCGCTTGTCACGTGTCACGCACCCAATGGAGTTGTGTATTGCTGATGGGGAGTATTCCACTCATGCAATATTTTCTTCCACTGTTGTTGCGGTTGTCGCCATTGCGCCGACATTGCAGCCCTCGACGCTGCCATTGCGCGTCGACTTTGCTCTATGCGCTTTGATTTTTTTCCGTCACTGCAATCATTTGTGGAGTTTGCATGCGTAGCCGTTTATTATTCATATGGCTATTTCTTACCAAATATCGTTGTAAATTTTTTAGATAGTCGCCGTCCTAAGAATGCCAAAACTCTCGTATTAGTGTATTTGCATCCATAAAGTAATATTAACTTAATAAAAGTCATTTGACATATGGATGAATCACAATATATTGATCACTATATTTTACTTGTTCTTAACGAAGTTAGTGAATTTTAGGTTGCCCCGACTTCTATCTTGTTATCCCTCTAAAGAATTTCCATCAATTTTCTAATTTTGAAATAAATTATGGATGTGATAAGATTAAACCACTGCTCTAGCATTAATGTACGGGAAAATTGTTTTAAGCAAAAAAGAAGACAAATTACCTCGGAAGATTAAGTTCTTTGGTGTATTTATGATACGGTGTTCTAACATTAAATCGGGTGTACACCATTCATTCAATTAGATATGTTTGATACAATTGTTAGCATAAATAAGATCTTCCCTTGAGTTCATTGATTTCGTTCTGTGTCATACATGATTTAAATATGGATTTTTTATATATTATAAAATATTAAATGCCAATGGACATAATCCTAAAACCTTACCAGAGTAAGAATATATTAAGAACTACAACTGCTGCGTCTTCCTTGAACTTGGTTTGTGCTGCCAACAACTTAAATTTTTGCGAGATTTGAAATCTTTTCAAGATTTTTTGTGTTGGAGAGATATATTAGTATGGAATTTTTAATTTACGCATTTGTTCATCAATAGAATATGGAAAAAATGACTAATCAAGGATATTTTGGGAAAGAAAAAAGAAAAGATTGTGGTCTCTTAAAAGTAACAGGTCTTATTTACAGGATATAATTCTAAAAGTGAATGAGGATATTTCCGCGAACAAAATTAATTAACGGAAGAAGGAATTAAGTTGGCACCGTCGTAGGAAGAGATACTGGAAACGGAATTGAAGCAATAATTATCTGAAGACTGTATTCATCAAACCACATCATGTTGCGACTTTTTGAGATATTATGTTGCAGATTAAATCTGAGTGAGGAGGATCTTTAGATGAACAATTAAACAACATAAAGGAAAAGCATACATAACCATTATAAAATATCATAATAACGTGGGAATGCAAATCATTCCATGCACTGAACATTAGGACCCAGATATTATTCTCCAAATATATGTAAGCAAACCTCTAAATCCAAATGTAACAAAAAAAATCGATAATCTTGGATATATACACACTAATTTAATTTCTGATTCCTCTTCTGTTGGAGCGTGCTTCCCGCGGCTCCCATTAATGGTCACAGATTCGGTGAACTGATGTCGAAAGTCGGGGAGTCTATATATATTGCAGGTGCTTGATTGTCACTGTGTCGAAAGCAAAAGGACAGATCAAGGGATAGAATTACGAATGGACATTTCGACATAAAATCAAGTTCATTAGATAAGCGCACCAACATGGTAAGTATTATTGAGAAAAACTCCTATTGATTTTGAAGTTGACAAAACATTCCATATTTTTGTAAATCTGATACTTATTCTGAATTATTTTATTCCAGGTATGTATATATTTTGGAAGCTCAGAAGGAAGTTTATCAGACTTTACAAACTGGTTCACGTCTTATTGAAGACCCACATAATCTAAGTTTTGAGATTCAGACGCTGAAATTATTCAGACACAGACGGAGAAATTTTTCAGAAGCAAACGCAGACGCAGAAATTCTTCATGACGCAGAACTCAAAATGAAAAACAACAGCTAATGATCTGGTATGGATTTCACAGAAGGAAAATTTTGATTGTATCACTCTCAATCAAATTGACAATCAAACATTACAACAAGTATGCATTATAACGGACAAAACTCTATTTATGGAAACCAAGATTCTGATTGTATGGGCTACCAGAATCAGCGGGATTCAGAATCTATCATTCAGCGGCTACTCAATCATTTCTACACAAATCTGTTCAAAGTGAAGATTGGAAGATGATCCTCTGAAAGCTGTCCAACGGCTAGCTTAGAAGCAGAGGAGTATTTAAGGAGATCAACGAGTAGTAGAAAGAACAACAGATTCAAGAATCAACAAGTCGAAAGTCTGAGCATACTCCAATCATTTTCTCTTGTTGTTCTGAGCCAAAAATTAAGATCTTGAGGGTTACTATGTAAGAGTAATTGTGTGAGATAGAGAGTCCTCTCATACACGATAGTGCTATCACTTGGAATCTGTAAATTTTTCTTAATTATATAGTGAAATCCAACCGGTAGGTTATAAGCATGGGAGAGTGGACTTAGGCTTGCTATAAGCCGAACCACTATAAACTTGTGTGTAGTTTTTCTATCCCTTATTTCTTTATTCATATTCTGCACATCAAGAGCACTGTCTATATAATCTGCTTGAATCTGAATTTTATTCAGACTTAACTATGTTCTTTCATTTTCGCATAAATTATCAAAAATTATTAAGATCACCTATTCACCCCCTCTAGGTGATCCTTGCTAGCTACATTAATTGGTATCAGAGCGAGGTTACTCATTTATTAAAGTGTTTTACTTCTGAGCTAACGATCTACATGGCTAGCTTTGGTGCTCCAGGGCTCATTGAGGAAAGAGTAACAACAGACCATCATATTTTGATGGCAAGGAATATAGTATGTGGATGAATAAGACGAAGGCATTCATAAAGTTGATTGGTCACATGCAATGGGATGTTATCATCAGAGGAGTTAATCCAAAATCTTCTGATTAAAAAAAAAAGGCAGGCGGAAGCAAAGCAGTAGATCCTCCATTATTTCAAACTGAAATGTCTAAAAGAGAAACCTTAGATTCCAAAGCAATTTATTCTCTCTATTGTGCTTTATCTCCCATTAAATATAAAAAATTGTTTCTTATGAATCAGCTAAGGAAATCTAGGATACTCTTCACACTACTTATGAAGGAATGGATCGAGCTAAGGAAACTCAAATTAATTTGTTGCTTGGTCAATATGAATCCTTCAAAATGAAGCTTGAAGAATCAGTTGTTGATATGTATAACAGGTTTGCTGACATAGTAAGCGGTCTTGTATATCAAGGACAACCAGTCTCAGACGCTATGAAAGTCAACAAACTTTTGAAAGGTTTGACAAATAAGTGGGAGAATATCAAAACATCTTTTCGAGAGACACAAAGGATTAAGCCTCTATCAGTGAATGAGTTAATTGGAACTCTTCAATCATATGAGACTAAAAAACGGAATGAGGAGAATGAATCCAGAGGTAATAAGTCAATTGCATTAAAGACTAACATTGATTCTGATGTAGATTCTGAAGATGAAGATGTTGACGATGAAGAACCAGCTCTCTTCATAAAGAAGTATAAGAAGATTAAAATCAAGGGAAGAAACCTCAAAGGGAAGAAGCCCTTTGAGAAGAAAAAGTCCTTCGATGAATCAGAAAGATCAAAAGATATAATATGCTTTCACTGTAGGAAACATGGACATATCAAGTCCAATTGTCCACTTTTGAAAAAGAAGACCAAATTTGAGAAAGCAAAGAAAGCCTTAAAAGCAGAAACCTATAGTGATAGAGAGTGCGAAGACAGTGATGAAGATATCTCAAATTTCTATCTAATGGCAAAGTCAGATTCAGACTCAGATTTAGATTCTGATCCTAAAGTGGAAATTGAGGTAAAGCATTTTGAAATGCCTATTGAAGTATCGAATTACATCGATAAATTATGCTTTGAATTTAAGGTTGCTCTTAAAAGAATCTCTTTTTTGAAAAAGGAAAATTCATCACTAAGGCAACAAGATGTTTCACAAAAAGAAAAAATCAATTTTCTTCAAAAAGAATTTCATCAAGTCAAGGAAAGTCGAGATTTTCTTTTCAAAGAAAATGCTGTTTTGAAAAAGGAAGTTTTAGAAATTACTTCCAAGTTTTCAAAAGGTTTAGAAACCTTGAAGCATATCATTTCTATCCAAATTCCTTGCTATAACAAATCTGGTCTCGGATTTGTGAAGAAAAGTGATAGCTTGATTGATTTTCCAAAGGTCAAGGAGAGATTAAGACAAAGATCTCCTCAACAAGTTTATAAAAACCATTTCAAAAAGAATTTTGTAAAACTTGTTGGTCGAATTACACTTAGATGCTCAAAATGTGGAGATCCATAATATTTTAAGAATGAATATCCTAAGGTCTGGAGACCTGTTTGAAGAGATTTTATTAAGACAGCCTATATTAATGCTTAAGGACTCAAACAAATTTGGGTACCAAAGAAAACTTGAGATGTTGTGATTTTTGCAGGTTACTACAAAGAGAAAAAGAAAGTGGTACCTAGACAGTGGATGCTCTAGACACATGACCAGAGATCCAAGCATATTCGTTGATCTACATAGTCTGAATGGTGAAAAAGTTTCCTTTGGAGGAAATACCAAAGGAAAAATCGTTGACAAAGGAACGGTTGAAATTGGAGGACTTACAATCAATGATGTTTCTTTGGTAAAAGGACTGAACTATAACTTGATAAGTATAAGCCAGTTATGTGATATAGGTTTTAGAATCATCTTTCAAGAAAATTCATGCTCAGGAACAAGCAGAGATTCTTCTCAAACTTTCACAGGAAAAAGACATGGCAATATTTATCTTCTAGATATTAATCCAAACTCTGCTCATTGCTTGATCTCAATAAAAGAAGATGAAGATTTGTAGCATAGAAGATTAGGGCATATCAGTATGAAACAAATCTCAAAGATCTCAAACAAGAAATTGGTTCGAGGTCTGCCAGATTTGAAATACAAGAAAACAGAATTATGTAATGTCTACACTCTAGGAAAACAAGTAAAAAGCTGTTTTAAGTCTATACATTATGTTTCCATTAATCGTGCTTTGCAGCTTCTTCATATGGATTTGTTTAAACTAACAAGAATACAAAGTATTGGTGATAAGAAGTACTATTTAGTTATTGTTGATGACTTCATAAGATTTACTTGGGTGTTCTTTCTAACACATAAAAATGAAGCATTTTCATATTTTTCAAAATTTTCAAAAAGAGTTCAGAATGAAAAGGGCTATACCATCTCCTGTATTAAAACTGACCATGGAGGAGAATTTGAAAATCAAAGTTTTTCAGATTTCTGTGAGGAAAATGTCTTTCAACATAATTTTTCTACTCCATATACACCAAAACAAAATGGTGTTGTGAAAAGAAAAAATTGTTCTTTGCAAGAAATGGCAAGAACTTTATTGATTGAAAGCAAAATTCCTTATCAATTCTGGGCAGATGCATTTTTTACAGTATGTTATATCATCAACAGAGTTTTTCTCAGATCCATTCTTAAGAAAACCCCTTATGAGCTTTTCAAAGGGAGAAAGCCCAATATATCATATTTTCGTGTGTTTGGTTATAAATGTCACGCCTCGAACTCCTCAAAGCGTGATCATCCCATGTACTGGTCGATTCCAATGCAACGCTCCCAGGATGCGTCGCCGACCCAACATCCAATCAAAGATAAGGCACATGCGAAAACAACGTATATAATTATATATATACACCCGTACAAAAATAAACATGTGAGACCAAGGTAGAACAACCATCACACAGAAATACATTTTGTATTATTATAGGAAAAACCTTTTTACAATATCCATTTGCACAACAAAAAGGGAACAACATTAGTAATTAACAGCCATTAGATTAAAAAGGTACTATGGCTGAGGAAATGTGGGGTCAACTACAGGGAAGATCGCAGTCAAAAAGTTACTAACTTTACTATAAAGAGTTAGGCCCTAAGTTAGGGCTCCCAATCCGAATCCGACGATTTTGAGGACTCCCCTACTGAACTCTCTTGAGGCTTGGACTCTTCGAAATCCATATCCGTTGCTGTTGCCTCTTCGTCTTCAGTATCCGGCTCAAGCTCGGGGTCAAGATAAAGTCCTAACTCATCATCGGGTCCCATCTCTACGTCCGACCCTACCTCCGCTACCTCCTCGTAGTCTTCATTAGAATCTAGATCCATGTCCTCCGGCTCGTCTTCTTCCTCGGCATCTTGGTCTTGATCTTCAGCTATCACCTATGGCTCCTGTGGCTCCCCCTCCACAGGCTCATCAACGCCATTTACATCGTAAACATCCTGAGGATTGATCACCTCGCCATCCGCATATATTGGTTCCATCAATCCATCTTGACCAATTGGCACATCAAAAGTCCTAAGGGGTCTCCCTAGGTTTCCGTCGGCATCCCTCAAGCACCATGCCACATATTCCTGAGTTTGATAGAAATATTCACCCACATTTACAAACACCACCGATCGGTATCTTACATGCGATTCCCCATTTCCTGTGAGGTATGTACTTGTATACTGATGTATTTGTACAAGTATTCTAAAAAGCGGTGGATTCGACATTCTTATGACTAAGGGTCTGAAAAGGTGGGTTATTACAACTGTGAGACAAATCTCATTGAGTATAACCCCTAAACCTAGGCTAGGCTAACATGCAATCTTCTGACGGGCAAAACAACATAATATAGAAACCATAACCTAGACCTTCGGGCTCAAATAGAACATAAAAAATTACTCTGCCGGTTAAGCAGTTCATTAAAATTCTCAATATATGTGCGCGAATACAATGGTCACACGGGCGCCACACACACGCGCTTATGTTCATAGTGTTTATCTTGCATGTCGGGTCGTGCATTCTATGCATGTGATGTTAATGTTATGTCATGCTCTCATTTCGGTTCACCCAACACACTGTTTCAATTATTTATTACGACTCGAGTCAACACAATTCACGGCCCGGTGTGTCTAGCCTGCTTCAAAGTGCATGAGGCACAACACCGATCTGGCCCCAGTGTATCTAGCCTGCTTCAAAGTGCATGAGGCATAACTCTGATCTCCCCACGAATCAGAGCTCGTGTAAAACGCATCAGGATGGTTGTCTTCCGGATATATCGGGCATCGTCCTGCTTCAAAGTGCATGAGGACGGCAAACCCCGCGTAACATGCATCAGGGCGAATTGTGATCACACATACACACATTGTCAGTTATTATTTGAACCCCACGTAAAACGCATCAGGATATATTAGGTGATCACATGCTCATGGCAGATACGCATCCTCGCACAATTTCAATTTATGCTTCATACTCTACATATGCAATGTGTGTCTATGTAATGTCACACCATGCACTATGAGTATCAAACAATAATTCAAGCACCCAATCAATTCAATGCCATAACCACGTGCTCAATTGGCCTATTTAATACCGTGTGGCCCAGTACACAAATCTAAATTCAACATTCAACTCAAGCTACAATTGGCCAATCACATACCGCACTATTCAGCCACACGTGCATGCAATATGACATTTCACAATTAAGCGTAATTAATTACCAATTAATCAACAGCCAATCACTTTGGTAATCCCGGCCATTCAGCTAACAATTCTTACTGTCCGATAAAATCTGGTACATTCCTCAAAATACAGCCAACTACTATTTCCTCAATCCAGGTCCAATAATTATCTATAATAATTCCACTAAATTTCTCAAATTTTATTCCCACCAAATAATCTTCAATTCAGTCCGAATTATACACTGACACTACCTAAGCTAGTTCAAAATACACCGATAATACATAAGCCAGTTCAGAAAAATGCACTATCAGTCCTAATCCGGATTTAGGAGGTATACTCATTTAATTCTAGACCACAGCGACGAGGAACGGCGGCCAATCACCGATGAACAGTGAAACCGATAGTGGTGTTCCCAACGACGGCGTACGGACACCCGTACGGACGCTGTACGGACATCGCGTATGGGGCGACGTATGGCGACATACAGCGCAGCTGGAGATCACGGCGGTAGCAGCTCGCCCGATTGAGCTTCGGCGCGACGGTGGCTTGCTCCAACCGTCTTTTGGCCGGATAGGAAGAGAGAGAGAGAGAGAGAGAGAGAGAACAGGGACAAGGGAAAGAGGGGACGGACGGGGTGAGGGTGAGGCTAGGCGATGCCGGCGTCCAACAGCTCCGGCGAACGGCGGCTCTGGCGGTGCTGCGGCAAAATGGCCGAGAGAGAGAGAGAGAGAGAGAGAGAGAACAGCGGAGGAGGGGGCTGCTTGGTGGTGTTATGGCCGAATGGGAGCTAGGAGGAGAGACAAATAGGTCTAAGCTGGTCAAATATTGGGGGCTAGAGCGTCACGTGTCGCAAATCCGACGGTTTTGACCAAAATGCCCCTAATCTAACGGTCCTAATTTAACCCTATCCAATAATTGAGAGGTAAAAGGGTAATTGGGTCAATAATTGAGCTGATAAACTCTTAATAATTATCTAAAAAATTTCTCAAAATTCGAAATCCAAAAATAGCCCAGGTAGAGATGGCCACGGTTCGGAACCGACCGGTTCCGGTTCGTGGCCAAGAATGAACCAGAACAGCTAGA
The DNA here is from genome assembly GCA_031216285.1 of Syzygium syzygioides. NCBI lineage: Eukaryota > Viridiplantae > Streptophyta > Magnoliopsida > Myrtales > Myrtaceae > Syzygium > Syzygium syzygioides. The sequence goes on from CM062242.1 coordinate 22,099,560, forward strand.
GGCGGTTCCGGTTCGGAACCGGCTGGCCCTCGCCAGACGAGCGCGAGCCTCGCCAGTGTTAGGCGAGGCTCGCCTGAGGGTGGGCGAGCGAGGCGAGCCTCGCCCGACGCCGGCGAGGCTCGCCCTCGCGGCCTCGCCAGATCCAGGTGAGGGCGAGCCTCGCTGGCGTCGGGCGAGGCTCACCTCGCTCGTCCACCCTCAGGCGAGCCTCGCCCGACGCCGGCGAGGCTCGCCCTCGCCAGATCCAGGCGACGGCGAGCCTCGCCGGCGTCGGGCGAGGCTCGCCCTCGCCTGGGCGAGCGATGGTGTGGCCGTGGCGAGCCTCGCCCAGTCGCCCGACGCCGGCGAGGCTCGCCTGAGGCCGGCGACCTCCGCCTGCCTTAGTCGGCGCTGGCGGAGGAAGACAACAAAAAAAAAGGAAAAAGAAAAAAAACAGAAAAGAAAAAAAATTAAATATAAATTGTAATTAAAATGTAAATTGTAATTAAATTTGGGGATAAAAAGACATGACTTGAACTTAATAAATTATCATTAAGCACATTACAATTCGTTACAACGATCTATAAAAAAAAGGAGTACAATATATATGCCCTAAAATGATTTCAAAACCTAAACATTCCGTACACACTGCACAGGAGATCAGAGGTCACATGTCGTCGGATTATACTTGGGTTTTCCTAAGCTCATATGGGCGTACCCGATATGAGAAACAAGGGTTCCCGAAATATTTGCCAACTCCAATAGTTCTTTTACCCTCAATCGTCACTACCCGTTCCAGTACCGGTAGCGGTAGTATCTCCATCGTTAAAGAATTCGGATTCAGTATTGCGATCTATCTCTTGTTGCCGGTATTGAGCCTTCGTCCAATCAGCAACACAAGCTTGCATCTGCACTGATTCTGGATCTAATCTTGAACGATGTTCATCCAAAATATTACCTCTGGCACTAAATGCTTGTTCAACCGCAACTGTGGAATAAGGGGTTGAAAAAATCTGTTTTGCAATAAGAGAAAGGATTGGGTATCGGCTTGCGTGCCCCTTCCACCAATCCAAAATTAAAAAATATGTACCACATTCAGTAATCTCAAATGAAACGCTTAGATAATCTCAAATGAAACGCTTAGATAACTCTCTAATTCAGAAATATTTCCTATTACTCCCTTTTATTTTTTTTGTCTATGTAATAAAAGTTGGTACCCTCTACTAATTTTACTTGTACCGTCATTTTGTATCTCCATAGATTGAGAAGATCCAGTATCACCTAAATTATATTTAGTATAAAATTCATTATATAATTCTATTACTATGTTTTTAATATTACGTACTAAAGTTGTAACATTTATCTCATCACAATGTAAACATTGATAATACACACGCAAAAAATCATTTAAGCCATCCAATTTGCAACGCGGATCAAAAACACAAGCAACTAAATAAATAATGGGAATTTCCCTATAATAATGTAGCCACTTCATTTTCATTGCAAGTATAATATGTTGTAATTCAATATCATTTTCACATTCATCAAAAATTCCGACAATATTAATACACTCTACTAAAAATAAATGTGTAGTAGGATAATAAACACCGGACAAAGTATAAGTTGCATCATTAAAAACCTTTAAAACATCTAAAATTTTTTGGCAAATATCCCACTCTTGTGGGTATAAATTAATTTGAGGTACATTATTAGAAATGAATACACATAATAAATCTTTATATGCTAAAGATTCAGTAAGCAAGTGGAAAGTAGAATTCCAACGAGTTGGAACATCTTTTGAAAATCTTTTTGGCCTTCTGCTATTTTCTCTACAAAATTTACCCCATTCTCTCATTTTTTGGGGATGTTTCCATAAAAATTGAATCGCTATTTTTATTGGTTGAAGAAAAATATCGAGAGTTTTCAAACCATCTTGTACATATAAATTTAAAACATGAGGAGCACATCTAACGTGAAAAAAGTTTCCGCCAAAAGCGGGTTTACAAATATTTTCTAACTCGACAATTGAAGCGATATTTGCTGCAGCATTATCAAAACCAATTGAAAAAATTTTGTTAAGCAAATAATATTCTTCTAAAATTTGCCTAATTAATCTATAAATATTATTTGCCGTATGATTATCATCGAAAACTCTAAATGCAATGACTCTTTTTTGAATACTCCACTCGTCATCTATCCAATGACATGTTATGCCCATGTGAGAATGACTTTGCCAAGGATCACTCCAAATGTCACTACCTATATGCACGCATCCATTAAATTGCATAAAAAAGTTTTGTAAATCTTTTTTTCCTTTTTTGTAAAGATCTTTAATTGCTCGTTTAACTGAATTTCTAGAAACACGTTTTGCTTGTGGAGCACATGCATTTTGTACAAATTCATTAAAACCAAATCTTTCTCCAAAATTAAATGCTAAATGCTCAACGGAAATAAATTTGCCTAATTCTTCCTTATAAGTTTTGTCATTAAAACGAAATAAAGGGGAAGTGTTAGGATTGACGTACTCGGAAATTTGTTGTTGCCCGATATCGATTCCCGTTTCGGTTGGATGTTTGCTTCTAAGATGTCGTTTAAATGTTCCATATCCTCATCCACCTGTATATTTATATATTTTCCCACAATATTTACAAATTATATCATATCTTTTTTCACCAATATCAAACCTTTCCATTTTCGTGAAGTGATTCCAAATGTCAGATGTAAATTCTCGTTCCGCTTCCTTTGTTGTAGATATTTCTCTAGGAGGATTAAAACTTTCTTGAGTCGGGACGCGCTCCATATCGGGAAAAATGTTGATTTCATCATCTTGAAAATCTGCATATTCACGAGGATCAAAAGAATGATGGGATTCCGTCGCGATATTCTTACCTTTGCCAGATGGCACTCAACTTCCACTTGCCATTTTTTGAGTGGATTGAGAGAATTGAGCGGATTAATTGGGAGAATTAAGAAAGAATTGCGTGGATTGAGAATTGGAAGAATTTAAGAGAATTGGCAATTGGAGAGAATTTCGAGTATTGAGAAAATTTAAGACTTGATAGAAGAGAATTTGAGAGAATTGTGTGGGTATTTATAAGAAAAAATTGAGAAGAAAATTTTTTTTTAAAAAAAGAGAAGATAATAACCGTTGCAATTTTGCAACGGTTATTATTATTTTTTTGTACGTTTTTACCCGTTGGCCCGTTGCCAAACGGGCAAAAGTGAAATTTGCCCGTTTGGCAACGGGCCGCAAGGCGGGCCCGCTGGGGCGCTGCCCGCAGCAGGGCCTGCAGACGTGCAGGCTCTGCTGCCTGCAGTGCAAATTTTTTTTTTTTCCCGTTAGGCCGTCGTTGCCCAACGGGCTCCGGGCGCCGAGGATGGCGAGGAGGCGCTCGCCGCTTGCAGCAGACGACCGAGGTGGCCGGCCGCCGGCCTCAGGCGAGGCCGCCCTCGCCGGCCTCAGGCGAGGCCACCCTCGCCGGCCTCGCCAGTTGCAGGCGAGGTCGACCCTCGCCGGCGTCGGGCGAGGCCGGCCTCGCCGGACGCCGGCGACGCCTCCGCGCTTCGCCTGCAGTTTTTTTTTTTTGGAACCGGGCCCGGAACCGGCGGTTCCGGGCCGGTTCCATAATTTCGGGAACCGGAACCGGGTACGTAGGGCACGGGTCAGTTCTGGTTCAGAAGTGCGGGCCCGATCAACGGGCTGGGCCCAGGTTTGACCGGGCCAAAACCGGCCCGTGGCCATGTCTAAGCCCACGAGCAAAACGGTCATTTTTCCGGTCCCGGGGTGAAATTTCAATTTTTGGCTATACTAACCTCAAATAGGTGTAGCCAACATAATATGGTGTCGGAATCGCGAAAATAGCTTATTAAGCCCTTGAAAATCAACTGCCAAGTTTTGGGAATAAAATAATATTATTTTTCACTTCCGAGCCAAAATTTCAATTTTTGACCGAAACAACTCTAAATGTGCGTGGCCACCCCAAAATGATATCGGTTTCGAAAAATAACCTCATACGGCCTCAAAATCCAAGTCAGTATCCCGAGGGGCAAAATCGTAATTTTTCACCATCGAATAGAAATTCCAATTTTCAACCATACTAACTCAAAATATGCGTGGCCAGCATAATATGACGTCAGATTCCCAAAAATAGTCTCTTAAGCCGTCGAAAATTGGCATCGAAATCCGGGCTCAATTTTGTGATCATAACTCGTTCGATTTCAAATTTTAGGGTCTCTCACTAACGGGTGGCTATTTAAAGGTTACGCATATCGACCTAGGGTTATCCGAGTCATGACAGTCCTGATCATTGAGAGAATGAGAAATTATCACTAGTCTTAGAGATCACGATCGTCCGGTTTAAGTTCAGAACTAGTTGGTCACGTGCACTCTCGGTCATGCAGAATCACTTGTGATTCGATTGTATATCGTTGGCCTTGGCCAAGCCAAATCCGTTACCTCTCCTAAGATCGACCCACATTGGTTCAAAATATTATCTCATCATTTCTCGTGATCGGTGTCCGCTTCGCGATCAGGTCCTTGGTCCACGTATCGCTTCCTAATTAGCCATACCATATTAGTTAGTATCCTGAGAGTGATCAGCTCTGGGCGAAACTTACTAAAATGAAATGCGAAATAATGTCAATTTTATTGATCTCGAAATTACATCGAAATTCAGGCTGTTACAATAAATGTTTTATACTAAAAAATCCAAATGACCGCTCTGGCAAGTTTGATGAGAAAGCAGATGAAGGATTCTTTCTTGGATATTCTACTACAAGTAAAGCATACAGAGTCTTCAACAAGCATTCTCAGACCGTGGAAGAAACAATGAATGTAAGGTTTGATGAAAATATTCAGACTCACAAAAATGAATCTGAACTATCTGCCAACACTCAAGAGTTATCAGAAGCTCAACAATCAGAATCTCCAAAGATCATCGAATCCGTAGAAAAAGGAAAAGAAGATACTATCCAGACTCAATCAGAACCTTCAGAGTCTGACGATATTCATAAAGAAAAATTTGACAGAAACTGAAAGCATAAATCCAATCATCCGAAGAACTTCATCATTGGAGAAATAGAAGATGGTATCAAGACCAGATCTAAGCATAAGGAGAACATCAGCAACTTGGCGTTGATATAAAAAATAGTACCAAAAGAAGTTAGTGAAGCATTATTAGATGAAAGCTGGATCAAAACTATGCAAGAAAAACTTCAGCAGTTCAGAATCAATCAAGTATGGGAGCTTGTGTTAAGACCCAAAAATCATTCCGTAATTGGAACAAAATGGATATTCAAAAACAAACTGGATGACAAAGGGAAAGTCATAAGAAACAAAGCAAGACTGGTAGCAAAAGGTTATTCTCAAGAAGAAGGCATAGATTATGATGAAACATATGCACTAGTTGCCAGGTTAGAAGCCATCATGCTACTATTAGCTTATGCTTGTTTTCATAACTTTAAATTGTTTCATATGGATGTGAAAAGTGTCTTTCTGAATGGATATATCAAAGAAGAAGTATATGTGAAACAACTATTTGGTTTCGAAGAACCAAGGAAGACTGATTATATTTACAGACTCAAAAAGACCCTTTACGGTTTGAAACAAGCACCTAGAGCTTGGTACGAAAGGTTAAGTAACTTCTTTTTGCAAAATGATTTCACCAAAGTTAAGGTTGATATAACTTTATTCGTTAAGAGAAAAGGTAAGGATTTTCTACATGTTCAAATTTATGTTGATGATATAATCTTTGGATCCTCTAACGAATTGCTTTGCAAGGAATTCTCTAAGAATATACAGAATGAGTTCGAGATGAGTATAATGGGAGAATTAACATTCTTTCTTGGCCTACAAGTGAAACAAATAAAAGATGGTACATTCATTTGCCAAGAGAACTATGCCAAGGAGATTGTCAAGAAATTTGGATTGCAAAATTGCAAGAAGACAGACATTCCCATGTCTCAATCATCTAAGCTAGACAAAGATGAAAATGGTAAAAAGGTTGATAAGAAGATATATATAGAAGCATGATAGGATCATTATTATATTTTACTGCATCTAGACTTGATATTCTTTTTAGTGTTTATATGTGCGCAAGATTTCAATCATACCTAAGGGAATCTCATTTTTCTGCAGTAAAGAGAATAATCAAATCCATTAGAACTTATCCAATGTTAGGTCTTTGGTATTCCACAGATTCAGATTTTACTCTTACTGGTTATTCAGATGCTGGTTTAGTTGGATGTAAAGTGGACAGGAAAAGTACTACAAGGATATGTCAATTGCTTGGGAATAGGTTGGTATCATGGTACTCAAAGAAGCAAAATACAGTTGCACTTTCCACAGCAAAAGCAGAATTGTAGCTTTGGAAAGTTGCTGTGCACAAATTCTGTAGATGAAGCAACAGTTACAAGACTTTGCTATTGAAGAATCAAGTGTTGCTATCAAATGTGACAACACAAGTGCAATCAATTTGATAAAGAACCCCATTCTTCATTCTCGAGGTAAGCATGTTGAAATCAAGCGTCATTTTATTCGAGATCACGTTTAAAATGGTGATGTAAATATTCAATTCATTAATTCTAAAAATCAATTAGCTGATATATTCACAAAACCTCTTGATAAATCTTCATTTGAGTTCATAAGAAACAAACTGTGCATTACTTATCCGTTTCCTTGAAGTGTTTGATAGACAGAAATTTTTCAGACACAAATGTTCTCAGTCTAAACATTTTTCAGACTCACAAAGAAAGGTACGGCCTTTATTCAAATTTTGGCGGGTATATTTCTGGCATTTTAGACAAGATATTTTCATAATCGCTATTTTAGGAAGCAAATCATGTGCGTATTCTGATTTATCTGATTAATTATGCTTAATATATTGTTATAATGTTATCATGTTTGGTTGTGCTTCAAAAAGTATATTTCCTTCCTACATATTTGGGATTTCTTTTTATATTTTCCAAGAGTAAATTTTCCTTCCAAAACCTGTCCTCTTTCTTATAAACCCGTCCTTCTCTTTTTCAAACCCTATCGTACGAACTTTTTCTCTCCAAAATCCTCTCGATACTCAGAGTCGTCTTCTCTTCTTCCTTCTCCAAAGATCAAATCTTTCCACTCCAAAAGTGATAAAAATGCTTTTCAAGAGAAGATCTTTACGGATTCTCAACCAAGACTCCAAGTCTACAGAATCTGCGGAGTATATGGAAATCTTAGACTCAGAATCTGATCAGCATCAAAGACCCTTCAGAGGTGACTCCACCTCAACGATCGTCGCCACCTAAAACATCTGGTAAAACAGATTTTCATTTTAAGAGCATCAAGCTTGTATGGAAAGCTTATCAGAGGTTGAAGAGTAGCAATGCCTCTGCATCGATTCTACGTGACTTGTCTAAAAGACAATGGATTCATCTCTGAAGAACACCTTACGCAAAACTACTCTAAGGCTTGCACTAACACTGCCAATGTTCCGGCTAGCTCTACACCAAAAGAGCCCTCTTCCAAAAAAGGCAAAAAAAAAGTCGGAGAATCATCAACACCCTCTGACAAGAAATTTGCTCAAATCAGCCCTAAAACCACCAGTGCAATCAAGTTTGTTATTCCTGATGATGATGGTAAATTCTTTGATATTTTTCAAATGAAAGTTGGGATTGAATCTAGTATGCTAGGAACTGGAGGCTTATTTAGAAGCAATGAGCACAATATGTTTTATAAGTTGCTGCTTGCTAGAGGAGTCATGAACCATCGGACCATAAATTTTGATTATCTTGAAAAGCTGGAATTTTAGTAAATCATTTGTTTACGAAATTGGGTATTTGAGTTTTGTTTGCAGTCTGCAAATGTCTATGCTAAACTGACTGCATACTGTTACTCTAATCTTTCAATTTTGTCACCCAACTGGATTCAATTCACTGTTGATGACAAAAAGTTTGATTTAAAAGTAGATGTGTTGGCAAGGATAATTGGAGCAAAACATTCCAAATTTACTCCACTGGAAATAAGGCTCGAAGATGCTTGCAAGGTGGCCTTAGAGAATGCAAACTTTGCTCAGGGTTCTAAAAGGCATCTTTCCTATTCAGATTTGTCCAGAAGATCTGTGATTTTACACAAGATCGTTATCAACTGTCTGAAGCCCAAAGCAGCATCCAAGACTGACTTATCCAAGTCAGAAATTAAGCTTATCTAGGCAATCCTGAAAGGTCAATCCTTTTCTCTTTCCCATATCATCATTTTTCATATGTATAGAGCATTACAGAAGGACAAGGGGCAACTTCCATATGAGGCTCTTATCTCATGAATCTTCATGTTCCTCAAGATATCCATTCCTGATGAGATAAGGAAAAATCTTGTTCCTTGTATGTATGTTAGAAAAAGAATGCTTTAAAAAATGAAGCAATTTGATGATTTAAGGGAAAGAATAAAAGGAAAGGATACTCAATCATCTGAAGCTAATCTGTTGGGAAGTCAATTGAGAAAGGGTAGAGAAGGGCAGGATTAGCAAGCAAGCAGGCTGAATCTCCAACCCTACTAAAGGTATATAGAAAGAAATGAAAATTTTTTTTGCATGATGAAAGTGATAAAGCAGAAGTAGAGCACCATGAATCAGGCCATAATGATGGTCTAGAACATGTTTTTGATCCAACTCCAAAGGTTTTAGAATCAATTCCTACATAACATGTTTATGAAGATCATGTACCTGATCAGGGGGAGATTCCAGAAGCAGTAATAGCAATAAGGTTCAATCAGACTAAACAAGAAAATGTCTAGGAACAACCCTCAGATAATGTGACCATTCTCTCTCTTCTGCTCGAGATCAAGGACAAGCAAGCTGAACTTGAGCAAGATGTGAAAAATCTACACAAAATTATTGAGGAAAACCACAAAACTCAACATCTTCAGGCAGCTAAAGAAAAAGCAAAACTTGAAAAGGCTATTGCTCTATGTTCAACCAACATGGACAAAGCTGTGGGAGAATGCACTTTGAAGATCGAGGAAGCTGTTTCTATTCTGGAAAATTTTCAACTAATTCGAACCTCTTCAAAACGATAGCCTGTTTTTCAACATTTCTCCTAAAACCATCTATTTTTTATATGGTCTGTAATATTTCTAACAAAGCTTGTTAAACTGTTTGATTGCTTAATATCATTGATTTATTCTCTCTATTATTTTTTTTGTTGTTGACAAAAAGGGGGAGAAATTATATGCATATGCAGATTTGCCATACTAACATTAAATATGTAGATCATATGCAGGTTATATACAGATGAAGAAAAAGACACAGATTTCAATAGAGTTTGCTCTTTCAACTTCAATCTATGTTTCATGCGCTTAATATATTGATTAAATCTACAAGGAAGTTTTGCCATCGTAAAAAAGGGAGAGATTGTTGAGGAAAACTCCTATTGATTTTGAAGTTGACAAAAATTTCACATTTTTGTAAATGTGATACTTATTGTGAACTGTTTTATTCCGGGTATGTATATATTCTGGAAGCTTAGAATGAAGTTTATCAAACTTTACAAACTGGTTCATGTCTTATTGAAGACCCACATAATCTAAGTTCTGATATTCAGATGTTGAAATTATTCAAACGTAGACGTAGAAATTCTTTAGACGCAGAACTCAAAACGAAAAACAACATCTAGTGATATGGTATGGATTTCACAGAAGAAAAGTTTTGATTGTATCAATATCAATCAAATTGACAATCAAACATTACGACAAGTATGGATTACAACGGACAAAACTTTACTTATGGAAACCAAGATTTTGATTGTATGGACGATCAGAATCAGCGGGATTCGGAATCTGTCATCCAACGGCTACTCAATCCTTTCTATACACATCTGTCCAAAGTGAAGATTGAAAGATGATCCTTTGAAAGCTGTCCAACAGCTAGCTTGGAAGTAGAGGAGTATTTAAGGAGATCAACGAGCAGCAGAACGTACAATAGATTCAAAAATCAACAAGTCCAAAGTCTGAGCATACTCCAATCATTTTCTCTTGTCGTTTTGAGCCAAAAATTAAGATCTTGAGGATTACTTTATAAGAGTGATTGTGTGAGATAGAGAGTCCTATCATACACGAGAGTGCTATTACTCAGAATTTGTAAATTTCTCTTGATTATATAGTGAAATCCAGTCGATAGGCTATAAGTGTGGAAGAGTGGACGTAGGCTTGCTATAAGCCGAATCACTATAAACTTGTGTGTAGTTTTTCTATCCCTTATCTCTTTATTCACATTCTACACATCAAGAGCACTGTCTATATAATCTGCTTGAATCTGAATTTTATTCAGACTCAACTGTATTCTTTCATTTCCGCATAAATTATCAAAAATTGTTAATATCACTTATTCACTCCCCCTTTAGGTGATCTTTGCTAGTTACATCAAGTAGAAGATGAGGAAATGAGAGCAATCGGAGCTGGAGAAAGTTAAAGGAGGGGTGAGATGTTGAGGAAGTTTTAGGAATTAGAAACTGAAACTTGGTAGTAAGAACGGGTTCTCTCTCTCCTTTAATTATGGGAAGAAAAGATGTATACCTCGAAACAATTGTCAGCATTGAGTAGGAAAAATCTTCCTTGTAGTGTAGATATTGTGTAAGTTTTGAATTAGAAAGACGGAACTCCATATAATACTTGTGCAGTTATGAGCTTGAAGACGGAATTCAGGCAGCAGACGACAGAGTTACATTACAAGACTGGGCTATTCAAATGGTTGTTAACCAAAACACCATGATGGCCCAGTGACAATGGCAATTGACCCTAAATTTTACCTTAAGAAGCTAGGGATAGAGTGCCATATCAGAGGGGAAAAAACATAAGACATGAGAAAACAGATGTCCTGGAAAATGGCAAATACTAGGCATCAATTCTTAAAAATCTTCCTTGACAATAGAAAGAACTAAATAATTCTTCTGATCAAGCACAAGCTGGCACTAGCTATTCAGCACCTAAATTCCACCTCATTAGCCACGCATAGGACATTCGCCAAAAAAAAATTCCGAATCAATGGAATACAAGTGAATTTCTACTTTCAACCAATAATAGAACTTTATTTCTTCCTAAAACTAACCACAATGACCTTAACGCTGGCAAAAAGACAATCTAGGCATACTGTCCACGAGCGCTAGATTCAATATCCAGAAGTGGATGAACATCTGGAAATGATATTAGATCCACATCTAGATCTGACCTCATGGATGTCCAAACATCATCCCAGCTGGTGTTGTTACTCGAAATGTCAATGCACTACAAAAAAAACGGATTTTTGCCACGAAAATTTTCCAACGAAAAATTTTTCGTTGGAAATTTGCGACAAATTTTCCAACGAATGGGAAAATTCGTTGGAAATTTCCAACGACAATTTTTTCGTTGGAAAATTTGTTGGAAATTTCCAACGAAAATATTTTCGCTGGAAAATTCGTTGGAAATTTCCAACGAAAATTTTTCGTTGGAAAAGTCGTTGGGAATTTCCAACGAAAAATTTTTCGTTGGAAATTTCCAACAAATTTTCCAACGATTTAAAAAAAAATTAATTTTATTTGGCATTTTTCATATTCGTTGGAAAATTCGTTGGAAATTTCCAACGAAATTTCCAACGAATTTCAATTTTCGGCAATTTTTTCGTAGTGTACAATTTTCGTTGGAAAATTCGTTGGAAATTTCCAACGAAAATGTTTTCGTTGGAAATTTCCAACGAATTTTCCAACGATTTAAAAAAAAATTAATTTTATTTGGCATTTTTTATATTCGTTGGAAAATTTGTTGGAAATTTCCAACGAATTTTCCAACGAATTTGAATTTTCGGCAATTTTTTCATGGTGTACAATTTTCGTTGGAAAATTTGTTGGAAATTTCCAAGGAAAATGTTTTCATTGGAAATTTCCAACGAATTTTTCAACGATTTAAAAAAAAAATTAATTTTATTTGGCATTTTTTATATTCGTTGGAAAAATTCGTTGGAAATTTCCAATGAAATTTCCAACAAATTTCAATTTTTGGCAATTTTTTTCATGTTGTACAATTTTCGTTGGAAAATTCGTTGGAAATTTCCAACGAATTTTCCAACGATTTAAAAAAAATTAATTTTATTTGGCATTTTTTATATTCGTTGGCAAATTCGTTGGAAATTTCCAACGAAATTTCCAACGAATTTTAATTTTCGGCAATTTTTTCATGATGTACAATTTTTGTTGGAAAATTCGTTGGAAATTTCCAACGAATTTTCCAACGATTTAAAGAAAACATTAATTTTATTCACATTTTTTATATTCATTGGAAAATTCGTTGGAAATTTCCAACGAAATTTCCAACGAATTTTAATTTTCGGTAATTTTTTCATACTTTAAAATTTTCGTTGGAAAATTCGTTGGAAATTTCCAACGAAAAAATTTTTCGTTGGAAATTGCCAACAAATTTTCCAACGATTTAAAAAAACATTAATTTTATTCTACATTTTTTATATTCATTGGAAAATTCGTTGGAAATTTCCAACGAAATTTCCAACGAATTTTAATTTTCGGTAATTTTTTCATACTTTAAAATTTTCGTTGGAAAATTCGTTGGAAATTTCCAACGAAAAAATTTTTCGTTGGAAATTGCCAACGAATTTTCCAACGATTTAAAAAAAACATTAATTTTATTCTACATTTTTATATTCATTGGAAAATTCGTTGGAAATTTCCAACGAAATTTCCAACGAATTTTAATTTTCGGTAATTTTTTCATACTTTAAAATTTTCGTTGGAAAATTCGTTGGAAATGTCCAACGAAAAAATTTTTCGTTGGAAATTTCCAACGAATTTTCCAACGAATTCAAAAAAACCCGGTACTATTAGGCATTTTTTATATTCGTGGGAAAATTCGTTGGAAAATTCCAACGAATTTTCCAACGAATTTTAATTTCCCGGGCAATTATTTTAATGTGTACAATTTTTCAACAAATTTTGCAACGAAAAATCTTACTACATTTTCGCGCTCGTTTAATTTCAAATTTCATTCTCTCTCTCTCTCTCTCTCTCTCTCTCTCTCTCTCTCTCTCTCTCTCTCTCTCCTTTACCCTCTGTCTCCCCCTCCGCCTCCTCCCTCGCTGCCCCCTTCTCCTTCTCCTTCTCCCTCTGTCTCCCCCTGCATTCTCTCCCCCGCTGCCCCCTTCTCCTTATCCTTCTCCCTCTGTCTCCCCCTCCACCTCCTCCCCCGCTGCCCCCCCTCCTCCTCCGGCTCCGGCTTCGGCTCCGGCGCCATGGACACCAAGACTCCGCCGCCCCCCTCCTCCTCCGCGACGTCAGCTCCCTCCCCAAAGGCGCCGCCGCGGCCACCAGGGCCGCCCCCGACGCCCCCGACGCCCTCTGTCTCCCCCTCCGCCTCCTCCCCCGCTGCCCCCCTCTTCCTCCGTCTCCGGCTTCGGCTCCGGCGCCATGGACACCAAGACTCCGCCGCCCCCCCACCTCCTCCGCGACGTCAGCTCCCTCCCCAAAGCGCCGCCGCGGCCATCCAGGGCCGCCCCCGACGCCCCCGACGCACCCAACGCCCCCGACATCCCCGAGGCCACCATGGGCCGCCCCCGACGCCACCAAGCCTCGTCGCCGGCGAGGGTCGAGCTCGCCCAGATCTGGGCGAGCTCGAGCTCGTCGCCGGCGAGGGCCGAGCTCGCCCAGATCTGGGCGAGCTCGAGCTCGTCGCCGGCGAGGGCCGAGCTCGCCCAGATCTGGGCGAGCTCGAGCTCGTCGCCGGCGAGGGGCGAGCTCGCCCAGATCTGGGCGAGCTCGGCCCTCGCCGGCGACGAGCTGGCCCCCGCCGGCCATGGCGAGGGCCGAGCTCGCCATGGCCGGCGAGCTCGAGCTCGCCGGCGACGATGCTGGCCCTCGCCGGCGGCGAGGGCGATTTTTTGAAATAAAAATCCGAAAAAAAATGCGAAAAAAATACAAAAAAAAATTTCGAAAAAAAAAATCCGAAAAAAAAATTTCGAAAAAAAAAATTCGTTGGAAAAAAATTTCCACGATTTTTCGAACAAAAAAAATTTTGTAATTTTTCCAACGAAAAATTTTTCGTTGGAAAAAAAAATTCTACGATTTTTCGACCAAAAATTTTTTTTTTGTAATTTTTCCAACGAAAAATTTTTGTTGGAAAAAATATTTCAACGCTTTTTCGACCAAAAAATTTTTTTTTTGTAATTTTTCCAACGAATTTAGTCACGAGTTTTCCAACAAATTTTCCAACGAAATAAAATTCGTCACAAATTTCCAACGAAAATTGAAATTTTTCCAACGAAAAATTTCCAACAACCTATTACCAACGAATTTTTTTTCGTTGGAAAATTCGTTGGAAATTCCCTTTCCAACGAATTTTCCAGAATTTTCGTTGGAAATTTTCGTTGGAAAAAGCGTGTTTTTTTGTAGTGATGTCACTGTGGTTTTGCACATTACGGGAAGGATTTCTCAACATTCCCATCCTCTCTAGCTCCATAACTACTTCCTTCATTGAAGGTCGTCTCTTCCCCTTGAGGTCTAGGCATCTCTTTGCAAGGTAAGCAACTGCCAAGATCTCTTCTTCCTTACCTTGCTTCAAGACTTCAGAATCAACAATATCAACTAAATGGTTCTCCTCCATGGAAAGTACAAAGTATGTTGCCAAACCTCTGTACTCTTCAGGCCTAACTATGGAGATTGGCATTTGACCAGTCAAGAGCTCCGCAAGGACGACACCAAAACTGTAAACATCACTTTTGTCGGTAAACTGACATGTCTGGAAGTATTCTGGATCAAGGTACCCGAAGGTTCCTCGCACTTGCGTCGTCACATGGGTTTGGTCGATCGCAACAAATTTGGAAATCCCAAAGTCCGCTATCTTTGCCCTGTACTTGTCGTCCAACATTATATTGGTTGACTTGATGTCTCGATGGTAAATTGGTATTGATGCAGAAGAATGCAAGTAAGAAAGAGCCCCGGCAACTTCAGCAGCAATTCTCAAGCGCATCTCCCATGAAAGCACAAGCTCGTTTTTTTGGTCATGGAGATAGTGACTAAGTGTCTTGTTGGGGATAAATTCATAGACAAGAAGAGGTAGTTGCGTCTCCAGACAATAACCCAATAACTTGACCACATTTCGATGATTAACCTGCGACAGGATGACCAGTTCATTAATGAATTGCTCCACTTTCCCCACATCGGTGACCATTCCACATGATCTCTTGACGGCAACAATTCTTCCATCCTCTAGCATTCCTTTGTAAACAGTTCCTTGACCACCTTGTCCAAGTATCCTCTCATTACTAAAATTGTTGGTAGCCTTCTCTAATTCCTTAGAGTTGAACAGTTTTCCACTTTTTACATGATTGCCGCCTTCACTGGAAGAAAGTTGCTGTTTCAGTAAGATACCACCATTTCGCTTGAAGAATCTTTCCTTTTGCTTTCGCCTCTTCCTCCTCTTCGTTACTCTGCATAACCTCCATAGAAGAAGAAGCAAAGCTATCGCAACGAGGCCCACGCCTATGCCTTATTTTGGAGCAAAGAATCTTTAGTCAGTCAAAATCTTCACTCGCCCCAAATTGTCAAAAGCTACAAGATTCATGAGAACTGTTCCTTTTTATCCTTTTTTTTAGTGCTCAACTATTTTATCATTTTGAGTAATGCACGAAATTACAAAACATTCCATCTCCGTCTCAATTTAGTTAAAACTTGGAAAACTTTTTCCTATTATTTTTACATTTCTAGGATAGCAGTTCTTTTTTTTGGAAAAGGTAAGTGTAAAGGATAGCAGTTCTTACATTCTTTACCAAAAAAAAAAAGGATAGCAGTTCTTTTTTTTTTGGTAAAGGTAAGTGTAAAGGATAGCAGTTCTTTTTTTTTTTGGTAAGGATAAAGGATAGCAGTTCTTTATATCCTAAGAAGTAAAGAATGAAAGAGCCTATGTTTTCCTAGATCTCTTGTTGTCCATTGCAGAGTGCCCGAATTTTGTTCTATTTTAATGACAAAATGCAATACACCTATTAAAGGACTATACAGAAGGATTTTAAAAGTTTGTAGTATGCGATGGAATACCGATTGTGACAAATCTAACCATCCAGTCACGATCCACACATTCATAGGACCCTGGCCGATTCTCACACATCCAAGGGCAATTGTTCAGTCTTGGATCTTCGCATTCGTCAACATCTGCACAATGAAAATTCTGGTTGCTCATCGACATGCCCTAACAGGACAACATCAGTTTTGCTACAAAAGATTTACTCCGACAGAAGGCCACGCCTTTTTAAAGGTTAGTTAGCTTTTGTTTTTAATGTCTATGCTCTTGCAGATTAATACTAAACAGTGCAAATAAGCCATGCTTCTTGTTGTTTCAAGAATCAACTCTTGAAAATGTGTATTGGTTGGGGCATAAGCCCACACGAAACACCAGTCAACACGATTCACAGATTGTTGTTTGCACAACTTTTACACGGCAACCTTCATCCATTGTTTCCACCAGACCATTGAAAAAGACTAACCAAATCATTTAGAAATCATGAAATATCATCACATGAACATTAGAATTTGCATATCTTCTATTTTCACTCGGTTGAAAGACTAAACTCTTCCAATTAGAAGCAAACTCACCGGTCAGATTGAGTGCGATCAGAGACATGTAGATTCAATGATGTATGATGTATTAATAATCAAAGTTGCTTTACCTTGACAATCTGCAAGGTACGCATTCCCGACGTAACCAGACCTGCAATAACACCGGTATAATTTTGGCAACCATTCACTCTCCGGTTTGCCATAATTCTCGCAAATATATGAATCGCTTCCACCCAATCCGATCACACTCGTCATCTCTTTCGGAATCCCCCACTCCAGCACTCCAGGCACATACTCCATCTCTCTCAGCATCCTCAGATCCTTCGATTCATTAAACTCTAACCATTGCTTATCCGCCAGGAACGCGAGCCTACATTCCTCTCCGACGGCAACAGTGTCATGGTCGCTGATCCACTTGAACTTGACATCGAACTCCCGGAGCCCCGACGGGATTGAGGTCCTGCAGCAGCCGACACCGGAGCAGTTGCTGAAGTTCCCGAGGCCACCTCTGTCACAGTGGGAGGCGCATCCGACGAAGGCGGAGGCGGTCTCCGCCATCACGGCAAGGTTGTTGCATCCAACAGCGGCGAAGAAGTTGCCGGGCTGGGAGAAGGAGTACGGGCTGGAGCGCAAACTCACGTTTGGAGGAGACGGCCTGGCGCCATCGCATTGGTGTCGGACGATTGGGAGGTTTACTTTGACCGTGCCGTCATGGAGGCCGTAGGTGGTCTCCGACGCGGCAGTGGAGTTGGCAGTGTAGTAGGCCGGGAGGGAAATGTTGAGGACCCGTAAGTCGATCTTCCGGAGGACCGGTACAGTGGCATTCTGGTCACAGCCGATCTCGAACCACTCGTCGAGGAAGCATCCGACCGGGCCGAGCCCGAAGGGGAAGGGTATGGTCACGTTCCCGCACTTGGGCTTGCATCCGGGGTTCGCAGATTGAAATGTCGGTGTGCCGAAGGTAGATATCGGCAAGAGAAACGAACAAACGATGACGGTTCGAATCAATTGATGATGCATGCTTTTTATATTCCTATGGAGACGATGATCAGCACCAGTGGTTATTCGTCAGCCTGATCGAAGCGTGAAAACGGCAAGGCCTCTCATGCTAGCAAGTGCGGCGAGGTTTTTTGTTGGATTCCTACTCGATGTATTCATTCGTGGTGATATCACAAGCAATTCCTCTAAAATCTCTTAAATCTCGATGCGTATACCCTATATTTGACCCGGTTCAGATTGATCGGTTTGATGTTGATGTGCAAAAGCCAACGTTAAATAAACCTATCTTGTGGAAAATAAACTATACTTCTAGATGCCATGTCTACGTCTAGAAGGTCAAGCCAAAGAAAGTTCCACTTTGATTAAAGGGTATTTGTCACTGGTGATTTTGCTTTTTTTTCTGTTTTATAAGTTAAGGGAAAGATTGACGTTTAGACATTGGAGTACGAATGGTCAGCATCTTTCCATGACCGGTACTCAATAGATTAATGCTGAAGACTTGAAATTATTACGGTTAGCCATAGTCAAGCATGCACTTCCAAAAACCTATATGAGAAAAGGTGCTGAGAAAGAAAGTACCTAGCACTTGCGTTCGTATGCGACAGGATAGACAAACAGAAAAATGGAGAGATAGATATATGCAAAGTAGAGGTTTCAACGAAGCTTTTGCCGTGCCGACACGTGGCGAATCCTTGAGCTGCCTAAGGGGCTTAGGTATGGTCCGTTCTTTCGACAAGTCTTGATCTATTTTCAACATTATGTGTCAATCTAAACGTGCCTTCTAGAGAAGCTATGTTTTCTTGCGATCTACCTTTCTATTCTTGTTACATTTTTCACTTAAAAAAAAATTCATATGGATTCATAGTTTTTTTTAAAAAAAAAAACTTGTATTGAACACAATCTGCTCATTATGAGCTAACGAGATGACGATAGATTTGTTGTAATGCAAGGTGCGGACATTTTTCACCTTAAACATTGTTGAGACCTAATATGAAACAGTCCAAAAATTTTGAAAAGATTATGTCGAGCACAATCTGTCCATGATGAATCTAATACGGATCAAGATCGATATATCATAATGCAAGGTACAAATACAATACGTCTCTCAGACTTGTATATAGTTCATGACCCGATATAAAGTAAGATAAATCATGAATGAGCCCACATATTTATATTGCCTTTTTCTATGAACCCTTTAAATATAACAGATATCTAAATTGGCGAAAGAAAGAAATCAGTTGAAGTACTATGAAGTACTGTTGTTTAGTCGGCGACGCGGTGGAAGTGAATCATAACTTTGTAATTAAGTCGAGAATTATAGAAACGATAGAGAAATAAAACGAGGAACTATAAAAAAAAAAAAAAAAGACACGCGAAATTTATGTGGTTCGGTCCGAATGTCGGAACTTACGTCCATAGGGAGAATCAGCGAATAATTCACTAATAAATTGGAGAACGACAGGGTTACAATTACCCACACACTCGAGTATTTTCCAGCCGTAGTATATGCCCAATACCCATAGTGTTTAATAACTCAACTCGATGATTTCACTCTCGACACAAATCTCTTCGTCTCTAGAGAGCTCTCTCCTTCGTTTCGTCCTTGGAGCTCTCTGGAGTCTGTCTTTCTCTCTTCTTCCGTCTCTTGCTTTTACAGAAGCGGGGAGGAATTTCAAGAGAGAAGAAAAGAATGCCCCCATAATCTATGAACATAATCGTAAGAAGGGTTGGGTTGCCGTCTTCATAGATCTTGTTCATTGACGTTCAGCTTCTTCAATTAATGCGCACATGGAAGCTTCATTGTTCTTTTCTTTTGTCGGACTCGGCTGAATGAACAAACAGAGAAAAGAGACCAAAGGAAGTCAACGAACAAAGACAAAACAAACCCACAACTTTTACTTTTTTTGCCTTCGTCTTCAACGTCCATTATTGGGCATGCGGGCACATGTGCATGCATTTAAAGAAGTCGGAAATTGAAGGACTTGAAAGACGTGCACATCTTTGACAAATATACGCATGTGTAGAGGACGTTCATGCTTTGCTTCTTGATTGTCAATTTTGCGCGAAACTTTGAGCAATAAATGATCTACGTGTGTATCAGGTCTCATATATGAGTTCAAACTCGAGACATAATTTAATAATTCTTCACCTCAGCTCGACATTTGTAGCCAAGTCATAGTGCCCATTATTCATACACATTCCGTGCATTAGCCGTGAATGGATCGTGCACATCTTCTAGAAGAGTTATTGATTAAGGTTTAAAGAGATTTTTCCATCTAAATGTCTAGTTTGGACTTAGATTAGGATTATGATTTTCAAGACTTATCTTGATGTTAAGATGAAATTTCAATAAAAAGAAAAGTCCTCTGTAGCCTTTAAAAAAAAATATCATACCCCGTGTGTCTAGTCGTGAAAAAAAAAGTAAAAAGAGCGAGGCTCCTATAAACTATTGAAACCATAGACGTGATCGCCCTTTTAAGCTGCACTCTAATACCTCATTATCAAGAATATCAAACAAGCGGTTCTCCTCCATTGAAAGGATGAAATACGTGCAAGTCCCATGCACATTCCATGCATTAGCCGTGCATGGACCATGCACTTCTTCTAGAATGGTTCTTGATTAAGGTTAAGGTGAAGCTTCGTTAAGGTGAAGCTTCAATAAAAACACAAGTCCTATGGCTGCCGGGTTGGTCGAAGGCCATAATACGGGGGTGAAGGAACCCAGAACTAAGGAGACCTGGCTGATAGCCATTTTGAGAGGGTAAAAAGGAAAAGGGACCAAGATCACTAGGAAACAAAACCGACATGTAATAGCCCGAATTTTGATATAATTCCGAGATTAATAAAATTGTCAATATTTCGCACTTTATTTTAGTAAGTCTCACCCAGAGCTAATCATTCTCGGGATACTAACCCATATAGGGTATGGTTAATTAAGAAAATGGTACGTGGACCAGGGACCCGATTGTAAATCGGGCACCAATCACAAGAAACGATGAGGGAATATTTTGGGCCAATGTGGGCCGATCTTAGGAAAGGTGATAGATTTGGTTTGGCCAAGGCCAATGATGTACAATTGGATCGCAGGTGATTCTGCACGTCCGAAAGTGCACGTGGCCAATCAGTCCTGAACCTAAACCGAACAATCGCGACCTCTGGGACTAGTGATAATTTCTTATTCTCTCAATAATCGAGACCATCATGACTCGGATAATCCTAAGTCGATACGCGTAACCCCTAAACAGCCGACCGTTAGTGAGAGATCTTGAAATTTGAAAATTAGCGAGTTTTGATCACGAAATTGAACCCGAACTTCGATATCGATTTTCAAAGGGTTGTGTGACTATTTTCACGATTCTGACGTCATATTATACTGGCCACTCATATTTAGAGCTAGTCCGATCGAAAAATGGAATTTCGACCCAGAAGTCAAAAATTATGATTTTGCCCCTCTAGACCCCGATACTGATTCTGAGGCCGTATGAGATTATTTTTTGAGGTCGATGCCATTTTAGGATGGCCACACACATTTAGAAGTATTATGATAAAAAATTAGAATTTTGGCTCGGAAGTGAAAAAAATATTATTTTATTCCCAGGACTCTGCAGTTAATTTTCAAGGGCTTAAAGGGCTGTTTTTGCGATTCCGACGCCATATTATGTTGGCCACACCCATTTGTAGTTGATCTAGCCAAAAATTGAAATTTCATCCCGAGACCGGAAAAATGACCATTTTGCCCATGGACCGTTTTTAATTTTGAATTTTGGAAAAATTATTTGGGATAATTAAGAGTATTATCAGCTCAATTAATAGGGCCATAGACTATATTGCCCCTCAATTATTTGATCCTATCTCCTTAGAACCGTTGGATTAGGGATATTTTGGTCAAAACTCCCGGATCGGCGACACATGGCACAATTGGGTTTCTATATTTGACCAGATCAGACCAGTCTCTCTCTCCTCTCTCGTTTTTTTTTTTCGGTTAGTAGCCCCAGAATAGCCCCTCCTCCTTCGTTTTCCTCCTCCGCCGGTTTTCCTCGCCGGCCGTGGGAGTTTGTCGCCGCCGCACGCGCCACCGCTTGTCCAGCCGTGCCGCCGTGCTGTCGCCTCAGCCTCAGCCTCATCCCGACTATCCTTTCTCTCTCTCTCCCTCTCCTGCATCTGTACAATCCGTACGGTGTCCGTATGGCAACCGTACGGCTGCCCGCGCCAACCACTACCGCCTCACCGGCCACCATCCCCCCGGTCCGTACAAGTCTGTACGGCGTCCATACGGTCCGTACAGTATCTGTGCGGTGACCGTATGTCGTCCGCCCGAGAACGCCGCCGCCGGTTTCACTGTTCATCGCTGATCGGCCGCCGTTCCTTGTCGTCGTGGTCCAAGATTAAGTGAGTATACCTCCTAGACCCGGATTAGGACTGATAGTGCGTATTCTGAACTGGTTTAAGTATTATCAGTGTATTCTGGACTGGTTTGGGTAGTAGCAGTGTATAATCTAGATTGGATTGAGGACTGATTAGTGGAAATAAAATCCGAGGAATTTAGTGAGATTATTATGGATAATTGTTGGACCCAGATTGAGGAAATAGTGTTGTCCGCATTTTTTAGGAATGTACTGGATTATGTCGGGCAGTAAAAATTGTTAGTTGGATGACCGGGATTACCCGAGGTGATTGGTTGTTGACTGATTGGTGCTTAATTATGAAATGTTATGTTGTGTGCTCATGTGGCTAAATCGTGCGGAATGTGATTGGCCAATTGATGGCTTGAATTGTGTATTTGAAATGGGGCCGCATGGTATTAATTGACCAAGTGAGCATGCTATTTGTGAATTGGGCACTGTGTGGTAATTTTGATTTGACTGAGTGCCTGTGGTTTATTGATGTTCATGTTGCATTATGTTGCATTTCATGGACAGGCATTGGGTGTGCCGAGAATGAGGCGTGTAACAAAATTATGCGAGAATGCGTGTTTGACATGAGCATGTGATCACCTAATATGCCCTGATGCGTTTTACGCGGGGCCTAGATAAAATTGACGATGTGCCGTGTGATCACTTAAGGGCCTTTGGGTCGATACCGTCCTCATACACTTTGTAGCAGGTTAGAGACACTGGGTCAGATCTGTGTTGCGCCTCATGCACTTTGTAGCAGGCTAGACACACAGGGCCGGGAATTGTGTGGACTCGAGTCGTAATAAATATTAATAACCAAGTTGGAGTGCATTGTGAATCAAAATGAGAATATGGCATGAGCATGTGTGTGTGGCACATGTGACTAGTGTATCCGTGCATGTGCCTTGAGGATTTCAATGAACTGCCTAACCTGCAAGGTAATTATTATGTTTTCTTTGGGCTGAGGGCCTAGGTCATTATTTGGTATTGCTTTTGCCTGTCAGGAGAATGCATGTTAGCCTAGCCTAGGTTTAGGGGTTATACTCACTGAGATTCGTCTCACGGTTGTAATAATCCACATTTTCAAACCCCTAGCTATAAAGATGCCAATTTCGCCGCTTTTTGGAATACCTATATATGTACATCAGTATACCAGTACATAACCCGCAGGAAACGGGGAATCTTATGTGAGATACCGATCCGTGGTGTTTGTGAACGTGGGAGAGTATTTTCATCAAACGCAAGAGTACGTGGCTTGGTACTTGCGAGATGCCGACGGAAACCTCTGGCAACCCCTTAGGACTTTTGATGTGCCGGTTGGCCAAGATGGATTGATGATCCCACATATGGCTGATAGTGAGATAGTCAACCCTCAGGATGTGTATGACGTAGATGGCGTTGATGAGCCCATGAATGAGGAGCCTCAAGTAATCGCCGAGGATTCTGATGAGCTCGAAGACGAGGAAGAGGAATTCGAAGACATGGACATAAATGATGAGGAAGAAATTGGGGAGATCGCTAAGGTAGGGTCAGATGTGGAGATAAGAGCTGCGGAAGATGACGAGTTAGGTCTTTACTTGGATCCGGAATTAGAGCTTGATTCAGAGGATGAGAGGATCACGGCAGAGGCTTGGATTCTGAGGAGTCTGAGGTTCAGGAGGGTTCTTCCGAGGAGTCTTCAGAGTCATTACTTAGATGGACAACTATACTAAATTACAAGCACCAAAAGGACGCTAATTAGATGATTGGCGTAATCAAATCCCCAAACTTAGTTAATCTCTGGCTGCGTAGAAAATGAGACAAAACCCTCATGTCTTGTTTGGTTCCTAGCAGACCCCTATTTGACTGTTTAGTTTCTTCGATACATTTTTTGAGGAAAATTATTCACAAATGAGTGATTATAATATTGATACCTTGGGCTCAACTATTAAGCCTCTAGAAATAATTGGGTTTATGAGTCCTAATGAAATTTGCCTATGTTGATTAATCCATAAGGACCCCCATCCCCCCAGGCTCATTCACGCCAACAAAGAGAGTATTTTCGTCCTTGCATAGGAAAATATGATAGGATAATGCCCATGTCCTTCGAAGGGGGACGGAAGAAAGGGGAGCAGGGACTGCTTTCCCTCGCCTTCCCGAGAAAACAAAAGGAAGCTCCATCGTCGCCTGAAAAGGAAGTTGTTTGAAACAGAGTAGCGATCGAAGTGGACGCTGGAAATGAGGACTCATCGTGGAGTCGCTGCAAAGAAAGTTCTCTGCTTGGCGTGTTTGGTGTCGATCAAACTACTTTTACCAATTATGATCCTAAAGGCCATGTGATGTTGCTACGTGCTCATGCAATTGTTCTTTTAGGGTTTATTATGTTCCTAAGGGTTATCCTAACCAATCTAAAAATAAAAGAGCACTCAATGTGTTGAAAGTGCGGAATTAAACACTCATTAATTATTGAAATGCTTGAAATAGAGGTGAGAAAATGAAAACCCGATACTTGTCGGGCAAAGAATATTACACCTCATTGTTATAAGTCTCGGGACATAAATCTCCATAAGCTTGATATTAGAGACTAAACCTAATTCCTAAATCAAAGTGAGCGTAAATTCTACTTATTTTATTAAGAAATGGTGATGAGACTAATCTAGGCTAAGCTATTCATTTATTAGGAAAATGATTTTAAGTCTAATTGGTTTTTATTTTTTCTAGGTAGACTATATCAACTAAAGTCTAAATTATTAATTCCTAAGTTTATAAACTAAACTAGCCTAATGAATTCTAAGCTAGATTAATGAACCTAAGTCTAATCGTCGCCTCGGACCACGACCATGGAACTTGGCCACCAATCTCCATTATCGATTCCATTCAAACAGTCAACCATGCAACCACTCAATTCAAGCATTAGAAAGCTCACACAAATCAATCGGGAAATCAAGAACCTCGAGTTAGGTTCAGTAATTTGATATTAATCATGCAATTCGATTTCACATTTACCTCACAAAGCTAGGGGTTGATTAATACTAAAGTGATAATTAAACTCCACTTGCATTTCACAAAGCAGTAGGCTAAGTCACTAGCACCTAATTAGAATCTAATCCCTTTTCCTAAATTACTCACTGAAGAATCATGCATTGCTAAACGAAATTGAAGCCAATCAATCATCAATTCAATCATGGGCAAGGTCAATCAAGCGTGTAATTAGGCTAATCAGCCTTAGAAATCAAGAAATCAATTAGTTGCCCAAAATGGCAACTAGGTAAGTGTAGATTGGAGTAGAACAAAGCCACGAGAATAGGAAAAACTTTGTCTTTCATAGAAGAGAAGAATTTCGATTGAAGATTTTCAAATAACTCAATGATAAAAATGTCGTGAGTGTTCCTTACCAAAAAAAAAATGTCGTGAGTGTCCAGATAATCAAAATCAACAAAGCGATGAGGAATGGGTCCACAAGTTAGGAACGATTGAAAAGCATTTGCACGACCATGGCTCCAAAAGAGATTGGAGTCAATAGTTTCATTGAGATGAAAACCTACAGTGGGTTCGAAATATTGAAATACCCGGTCGTTGTCGTCTTCTCTACACTTGTCAATGGGAGCATCCTCAGTTTCAGTACGCCAGTCAATTGGCTCGGTTGGTTCAGGTTGATCACCGGTTGGGGCTTCTTGAGTGGGTGCCATTATTTGTTGGGTTGGTTCTTCAAGGGGTTGCTCTATCAGCAAATCTTCGATATCTCTAGGATTTTCTTCTTAGCTGTCTGTAGAGGATTCTTCAGGATTTTCCTTTTCCGGATTCGGGCGAGAAGATTCGCTGGCTTCAGTAGGAACAGGTGGAAATGCTGGAACTACAGGAGTTGCACTTTCCTTGGCAGTAGGAAGAGGAAAGCTCTTCGCTTTCAGGAATTCCTCAAACAGTTGTTGTAGGGTGGCATGGGTTGAGGTGGTAAAGCACTGGCTTGAACAGCTTCACTTAGAGTCAGTGTGGGAATGGTTGGTGCCGAGATAATTTCCCTTCCTTGTTGAAAACGCGATTCAGGTTTTTTCGCGATTGGAGTCAAAATATGTGAGGGTGGAGCGGTGCTGGCGCTTGCAAATTCGCCAGGTTCTCCAACAATTTGTGTAGCTGGGACACTTTAGCTTTGCGTGTCCTCAGAAGTTCCCTCAGGCTGTCGAGTCAAGTCGATTTCTGAAGGGCCACTGGGGGCTCGAGATAGAATAGTAGCAATTCTTGTGGATTTTCCGCTTCAATAGATTGGCGAGTGGTGCGAGATTTGGGTGCCATTTGAAGATGGAGAAGAGAGAATGTGGAAGATGAAAGATCGTGAGAGAGTTAAATGAGAGTGAGAGTTTTAAAGAGAGAAGGATTGAGAGAGAGAGAGAGAGAGAGAGAGAGGCAACTAAGTAAGCGACATGCCCATATAAATAGGAGTAGTAACCATGATAAGAAGTTCTCTGCCGATAACTTCCTATTCAATTTTAATGATTTTAAGAAAATAAATTGAATTACAGGCCGTAAAATCATTTCAAAACGATAATAAAATTCGTAGGTAATTAATACAGTCAATCAATGTCAGAATGGGCAAAATAGTGAGAGGCAATTCGTACTGTAACAGTAATTTTTACAATAATAATACATACCTAATTTTCGTAGGTTTGGCAATTTATGGTTTTTGATAAAATTTCCATAGACTCACACCAAATTTCTTTGGTCTTCGTTAAATTGATCACACTTGTGTTATCACACATAATAGGAATGCTTGAATTTTGTTCTCCAAAGTCACTGAGTTATTGTTTCATCCAAATGAGTTAAGCACAGTCATGTACTCAGCTTTAGCGGTTGAAAGAGCTATTGATTTTGCTTCTTTGATGACATGAAGCTAGCATACATCCCATTAGTTGACATGTGCTAGAGGTGCTTTTCCTGTCAATCTTCACCCTGCAAAGCCAACATCCAAATATCTCAATAATAAAAAGTCCAAATGTTGAGGATACCATGACCTAAATTTAGAAATGATCCAATATTTCTTATAATCCGCTTCACAACAGTTAAATGACATTCCTTTGTATCAGAATGAAAATGAGTACGCAGGCACGCACTAAACAGGATATTGGGTCTAGATGCTGTTAAGTATAATAGAGATCTTATCATACTTACATATAACTTGGAGTCAATAGACTTAACATTTTTCATCCTTGTCAAGCTTGGCGGTAGTAGACATGGGTGCATCCAATTTCTTGTAGTTTTCCAATCGGAATTTCCTTACCAATTCCTAGTCAAATTTTTCTTGATATATAAAAGTGTCAACTTTTGTTTGCTTGATTTGTAGTCCAAGAAAGAAGTTGAGTTTACCTATCATGCTCATTGCAAACTCACTTTTCATGATATCAACCAATTCTTTGCACAGTGTCTTATTAGTAGATCCAAAGATAATATCATCCACATTAGTTTGAATTAGTATAATGTCATACCTTTTCTCTTAAGTAATATCGATGTATCCACCTTAACTTTTTTGGATATCATGTTCAACTAGAAATGTGCTTAGTTTCTCATACCAAGCCCTAGGTGCTTGTTTGAGTACATAGAGCGTCTTCTTCAACTGATAAATATTGTCGATCTTATTTGGGTCCTTGAAACATGACGGTTATGCTACAAACACTTGCTCTTTGATGTGACCATTTAAAAAAGCACTCTTGGCGTCTATTTGATCTAATTTGATATAATGAAAACAATCAAAAGCTAATAACAGTTTTCTTGCTTGTTTGTTTTTTCTTTCCGCAAATGCTTATATAAGCCTTCGGTTTGTAACAAAGAGGGTAGAATCTAGCCTCCAGAAATAAAATGTGTGGTTATTCCATGAGCCCCTAAAAGCTTTCTTTCTTTCCTCGAAACCTGGTATGATTCTCTAAAATAGAAAACCGCATATTATGGTCAATCCCAGTAATATGCTTTGCACTTGCCAC
The DNA here is from genome assembly GCA_031216285.1 of Syzygium syzygioides. Classification (NCBI taxonomy): domain Eukaryota; kingdom Viridiplantae; phylum Streptophyta; class Magnoliopsida; order Myrtales; family Myrtaceae; genus Syzygium; species Syzygium syzygioides. Next base: position 22,127,440 of record CM062242.1, read on the forward strand.
TATGAAGAAGATCTATGGTGTGAAATAAAACTCGAAAAGGAATCTGATGACTAAGAGGTAGTCCCTATTGAAGGCGAAGAAATTCATGTGTGTTAGATAATCTGCCATAGATTCTGTCTTCGTTTTCTCTTATTCATATCATAGGTCTTCTTTATGGAATGAAGTGACATTTTAACATCATTCTTTTGAAATACTCCATTGCACCAAAAAAAAAAACCGACAAAGTCAGTTGTTGAGTTTACAGGATAGATTTCAGGTTTCAAAAACTAGGAACCAGTCCTAACAGGATAGTTTCCAAGCCTCGGGTCTAGAATCTAAATCATACTATATTGATCACTAAATATTACTCGTTCTTTACAAGATCACTAAATTTCAAATTGCTCCGATTCAACTTTTCTTGTCCCTCTAAAGAATTTCAACTAGTTTTCTGATTTTAAAATATCTTATGGATGTGATTAAATTACCCCACCACCTCGAGCATCAATGAACAGAAAAATTGTTAAAAAAAAAGAAGAAGAATAAAAAATTACCCCTTAACTCTTGCTTTAGAGTTTGTAAGATATGGACTTCCAACATTAAGTCGAGCTCCCCTTTATTCAATTAGATATATTTGATACAATAGTTAGTAAGTTCTTCAATTTTATTTTTTTTGGTCGGAAAAGTTCTTCAATTGAATGTATTGATTTTCTTCAATTTCATATGTGATTTAAATTTTAAGTTGTCATAAATTATAAGAGTCACACATATAAGCCCGGCGGAAGCTTGGATACGCTTTTTCTTTCTCAATTTTACATCTTTGTATTTCATTAAATTTGCCATGCTTTTTACTCGGTTTTCCACCTTTTTCTCTACTCATTCTATTTTATCCATGCATTCTCTTTATGTAAATACTTCTTCTTTTTTTCTTTTCCATCCTTTCTGTTACAGAATTGAACTTTTTCCTTTTTATTTTTTTTTCCTATCGAATCATTACGAATACTTTTGCGTTACTACTTTCCAATTTGCTTTAATTTTTTTTCGTTATTGTTCGTTTTAAAAATATATGTCATCACTTCAAAATACAATTGAATCATGGATTTTTTCCATATCAAATTATTTTTAGAATTTTATATTTAATCTACAATTTTCGCATGCTTTGCCTAATTCTTTTTAGATGTTACATTGAAATTAAAAGTTTTACATGGAGTATTAGTCAATGAACCCAAACTAAATTGACCTCATAATACATGAGGGAGTATGTGTATTGTTTTTTCCCCTACTTAGAAAGCCTAGATTTTCAATAGAAACTTTCTCTTCTTAAAAAGACATGAGATGATTCATTTTTGCCACAGAAAAGTATCAGTGGATGCAATTATCAGTGAAAAAATTCGAATTTGACGGGCATTTTCTTCATTGTCTCACATATATGCGATTTGTAAAACTCCAAACGAAGAGCACCTTCGTTTTGTGACGGCAGCATCGGGGTCCCAGAACCCGTTTGAGTCAAAGATGGTGGGAAGATGTCTAAAGCTGTTGATAAAGGTGCGAGTTGCAGAGTTTCAGCAACAGCAGGGTATAGAAGTCGAGATGGTGGTGCGGGTTGTCACTAATGACCTCAGTAACAGGTTAGAGAAATTTCAGGATGAACCCCATTGGCTTCCAGATGAAATGCAGTAATCACTCTTTTTAATTTTCCCGCCATTCTATATGGCTCAACTCTGACTGTTAGCATGCCGCTACCATTTTGATGATTGGTTTCATGTGTTTACGTCCATTTCTTGTCGGACGCCTTCACCAGTATTGGACCTGACGAATGAGGATGCAAACTAGCCACCGTTGACCCGACGTATGATGATGCAAATACCAAGTGGATGACTACGATGACGATGATGCAAACTGTAAATCATGTTCCAATGGACGACGATGCAGAGTACCCTGTGGACCCGACGGATGATGAGGCAAACTACCCGGCAAACTACAGCGTGTACGGGGATGGATGATGGTGGTAGTAAGAGCTACCCTGCAGACCATGTTGTAGAACATTCTGTTCCACTGTTTTAAGTTGCCACTGTCTTCATTTCGGCAAAGACCGAATTTCATTTGAATTAACGAGAATCAGACCGGCAAGATGCTATAGAATTCTTTCAGACCGTGAAATAAGCAGAATTGTCCTGTAATGTAGAGATGGCCACGGTTCGGAACCAACCGGTTCCGGTTCGTGGCCAAGAATGAACCGGAACCGGAACAGCCAGAGGCGGTTCCGGTTCCGGTTTCGAACCGGAACCGGTTCGGAACCGGCTGGCCCTCGCCAGACGAAGGCGAGCCTCGCCGGCGTCAGGCGAGGCTCGCCTGAGGGTGGGCGAGCGAGGCGAGCCTCGCCCGACGCCGGCAAGGCTCGCCCTCGCGGCCTCGCCAGATCCAGGCGAGGGCGAGGCTCGCCGGCGTCGGGCGAGGCTCGCCGGCGTCGGGCGAGGCTCGCCCTTGCCTGGGCGAGCAATGGCGTGGCCGTACGTGGCGAGCCTCGCCCAGTCGCTCGACGCCGGCGAGGCTCGCCTGAGGCCGGCGACCTCCGCCGGCCCTAGCCGGTGCCGGCGAAGGAAGACAACAAAAAAAAAAAGGAAAAAGAAAAAAAAACAAAAAAGGAAAAACAGAAAAGAAAAAAAATTAAATATAAATTGTAATTAAAATGTAAATTGTAATTAAATTTGGGGATAAAAAGACATGACTTGAACTTAATAAATTATCATTAAGCACATTACAATTCGTTACAACGATCTATAAAAAAAAAGGAGCATAATATATATGTCCTAAAATGATCCTAAAACCTAAACATTCCGTGCATACTGTACAGGGGATCAGAGGTCACATGTCGTCGGATTATACTTGGGTTTCCCTAAGCTCATATTGGCGTACCCAATATGAAAAACAAGGGTTCCCGAAATATTTGCCAACTCCAATAGTTCTTTTACCCTCAATCGTCACTACCCGTTCCAGTACCGGTAGCGGTAGTATCTCCATCATTAAAGAATTCGAATTCAGTATTGCGATCTATCTCTTGTTGCCGGTATTGAGCCTTCGTCCAATCAGCAACACAAGCTTGCATCTACACTGATTCTGGATCTAATCTTGAACGATGTTCATCCAAAATATTACCTCCGGCACTAAATGCTTGTTCGACCGTAACTGTGGAACAAAGGGTTGAAAAAATCTATTTTGCAATAAAAGAAAGGATTGGGTATCGGCTTGCGCGCCCCTTCCACCAATCCAAAATTAAAAAATCTGTACCACATTCAGTAATCTCAAATGAAACGCTTAGATAACTCTCTAATTCAGAAATATTTCCTATTACTCCCTTTTGTTTTTTTTGCCTATGTAATAAAAGTTGATACCCTCTATTAATTTTACCTTTACCGTCATTTTGTATCTCCATAGATTGAGAAGATCTAGTATCACCTAAATTATATTTAGTATAAAATTCATTATATAATTCTATTACTACGTTTTTAATATTACGTACTAAAGTTGTAACATTTATCTCATCACAATGTAAACATTGATAATACACACGCAAAAAATCATTTAAGCCATCCAATTTGCAACGCGGATCAAAAACACAAGCAACTAAATAAATAATGGGAATTTCCCTATAATAATGTAGCCACTTCATTTTCATTGCAAGTATAGTATGTTGTAATTCAACATCATTTTCACATTCATCAAAAATTCCGACAATATTAATACACTCTACTAAAAATAAATGTGTAGTAGGATAATAAACACCGGACAAAGTATAAGTTACATCATTAAAAACCTTTAAAACATCTAAAATTTTTTGGCAAATATCCTACTCTTGTGGGTAAAAATTAATCTGAGGTACATTATTAGAAATGAATGCACATAATAAATCTTTATATGCTAAAGATTCAGTAAGCAAGTGGAAAGTAGAATTCCAACGAGTTGGAACATCTTTTGGAAATCTTTTTGGCCTTCTGCCATTTTCTCTACAAAATTTACCCCATTCTCTCATTTTTTGGGGATGTTTCCATAAAAATTGAATCGCCATTTTTATTGGTTGAAGAAAAATATCGAGAGTTTTCAAACCATCTTGTACACATAAATTTAAAACATGACAAGCACATCTAACGTGAAAAAATTTTTCGCCAAAAGCGGGTTTACAAATATTTTCTAACTCGACAATTGAAGCGGTATTTGCTGCAGCATTATCAAAACCAATTGAAAAAATTTTGTTAAGCAAATAATATTCTTCTAAAATTTGCCTAATTAATCTATAAATATTATTTGCCGTATGATTATCATCGAAAACTCTAAATGCAATGACTCTTTTTTGAATACTCCACTCGTCATCTATCCAATGACGTGTTATGCCCATGTAAGAATGACTTTGCCAAGGATCACTCCAAATGTCACTACCTATATGCACGCATCCATTAAATTGCATAAAAAAGTTTTGTAAATCTTTTTTTCCTTTTTTGTAAAGATCTTTAATTGCTCGTTTAACTGAATTTCTAGAAACACGTTTTGCTTGTGGAGCACATGCATTTTGTACAAATTCATTAAAACCAAATCTTTCTCCAAAATTAAATGCTAAATACTCAACGGAAATAAATTTGCCTAATTTTTCCTTATAAGTTTTGTCATTAAAACGAAATAAAGGGGAAGTGTTAGGATTGACGTACCCGGAAATTTGTTGTTGCCCGATATCGATTCCCGTTTCGGTTGGATGTTTGCTTCTAAGATGTCGTTTAAATGTTTCATATCCTTGTCCACCTGTATATTTATATATTTTCCCACAATATTTACAAATTATATCATACCTTTTTTCACCAATATCAAACCTTTCCGTTTTCGTGAAATAATTCCAAATGTCAGATGTAAATTCTCGTTCCGGCTTCCTTTTTTGTAGATATTTCTCCAGGAGGATTAAAACTTTTTTGAGTCGGGACGCGCTCCATATCGGGAAAAATGTTGATTTCATCATCTTGAAAATCTGCATATTCACGAGGATCAAAAGAATGATGGGATTCCGTCGCGATATTCTTACCTTTGCCAGATGGCACTCGACTTCCACTTGCCATTTTTCGAGTGGATTGAGAGAATTGAGCGGATTAATTGGGAGAATTAAGAAAGAATTGCGTGGATTGAGAAATGGAAGAATTTAAGAGAATTGGCAATTGGAAAGAATTTCGAGTATTGAGAAAATTTAAGACTTGAGATAAGAGAATTTGAGAGAATTGTGTGAGTATTTATAAGAAAAAATTGAGAAGAAAATTTTTTTAAAAAAAAAGAGAAGATAATAACCGTTGCAATTTTGCAACGGTTATTATTTTTTTTTTGTACGTTTTTGCCCGTTGGCCCGTTGCCAAACGGGCAAAAGTGAAATTTGCCCGTTTGGCAATGGGCCGCAAGGCGGGCCCGCTGGGGCGCTGCCCGCAGCAGGGCCTGCAGACGTGCAAGCCCTGCTGCCTGCAGTGCAAATTTTTTTTTTTTCCCGTTGGGCCGTCGTTGCCCAACGGGCGCCGGGCGCCGAGGACGGCGAGGAGGTGCTCGCCGCTTGCAGCAGACGACCGAGGTGGCCGGTCGCCGGCCTCAGGCGAGGCCGCCCTCGCCGGCGTCAGGCGAGGGCTGGCCTCGCCCGATGCTGGCGACGCCTCCGCGCTCCGCCTGCAAATTTTTTTTTTTTTTTGGAACCGGAACCGGGCCCGTAGGGCACGGGCCGGTTCCAGTTCAGAACTGCGGGCCCGGTCAACGGGCCGGGCCCGGGTTTGATCGGGCCAGTTCCGGGCCAAAACCGGCCCGTGGCCATGTCTAATGAAGAGAATACAAAACAGCTGCGTGTGAATTGAGGAGAAATATATAGTAACAGAAGCACAGTGACTTATCAAAAAATTTTACACCTATGTTGACAAATGATCTAGCTAGTAACCATTACCTATCATGGCCGCGTTATTGTTGTCGCCTACACAGACATATGAACCAGGTCGGTTCACACACTTCACCGGGCAAAAGGTGGCATTTGGGATTAAGCACTCATTTATATCTGCCAACGATCAAAAAGGTTACGAACAACATTCTTAGAACACTGTTAAAAACAATAAACAACCCTTTCTATAGTAATATGCGCACGAGTAGTTTACTCCTTAATGGACCAAGCACACCTGTAGTAGTTAGACTACATTAAGCGGACCAAGCTTAGACAAGAAAAGAAGGGCGTACAACATACAGAAGAACTAGCCTGGTTCACTGTCTATATTCTAACCCATCTTACTAGCTTGGGTATGAAAATTAACCAAACTCATTAGTGACAAGAAATAACGGGTTGCCTCACCTTTGCATCCATCCGTTATATAGGGATTACCAGCTTAGCCGGACATGCAACGGCATTGCATGTAAGGCCTGGGGTTATCAGAACCGTATAAAAAGCTTTCGTAGTGGCTGCACCAGTAACTGGACCCAACAACGTGACTTTGAAGCATGCCCCGTGAAATCGTCATTTTGACGAACGTTTCATTGGAGATACCCCATTCAAGAGCCACAGGCACAGGCGATGGTAAGGCTCGTGCATCGGTCATGTTGCTAGAGAAATTGTACTGCGATTGATCCACTAAGAAAGCGTACCTGCATTTGTGTGGACGGTTCTTGGGATTAATTTTGACTCAATTGTTCCAAAAGGCCTTCATATGAAGAACCAACAGGAGCTAAGTGACTTCAACCCCCAATGGTAATAATATTTCCTGATCAGGTAATCCTAATGTACTAATCTTACTAAGAATACAAATTTTAATTTCATGACAGCTAATTGCAAACATTTTTTTTTTACAAGAAATTCAACCTTAGCCGAGTTAATTCCGGATCAACTGAATATTTGACTAACCTCACGCTGGAGACATCATAACCCCGAATTGAAGTCCAAGCAGGGTTGCTCAACAATAAGATCATTTTTTCGCATAATGGTGTGAGGATCAAACTGTCATCGTATGCATAAATCAGGGATTCAAAACTTTCAATTCAGTAAAGCCTTAACATTACCTGCACAATCCGTCGGTGACTGTCAATGAACCATCGTCTGTCTTGAAATCCAAGCCATATGCCTGGAGTCCGAAGGGGATCGTGTTTATGCAGCAACCGATCCCATTCACACAGTCTTCATGGCTGCCAGTCCTGTTGCCGGCACATGTCGACCTGCATCCAACAACTGCCGACTTCATGCTGCGTTTGACCATGAACGCCAGGTTGTTGCACCCTCCAGACACAAACATGTTCTTCGTCTGCGAGTCCATGTAGGGACTCCCCATCAAGTTTAACGACGCCGAGATGTTGCCGCTCACTGCTCTGCCCGTGCAGTTCAGCAGGTTCGGGTGGGAGTAGAAGACTGGCTGAGAGACCTCAATGAATCCATCGGGGCCTCCAGAGTTGTCCGGCACCAGTAGGGAAATGTTGAGCACTGTTACATTCATGAGGTTCTTCAGCGTGGCAACAGGGGTGCTGGTGCCGCCGCTGTGGCACTCGATCTCATAGAGTTCATCCAGGAAGCAGCCAGACCCGATCCCAAATGGGTATGGAACCGTCAAGTTGCCACATGTGGTGGCACAGTTGGGCAGGGCCACCGGGGGAGGTGGGTCCAGTATTTCATCAGCGGCTGCTGCCACAGTGATCGGCAGCAGCAGAAAGAGAAGGCAATAAACAGCGACAAGTTTGAACGCCACTCGCAGTATCATCATGATCATCCTTACGTTTTTGTTTTGATTTGTCGGTGGGTGTGATTTGCTCCAAACGTGATTTCAGTTTGAAGCTGAGAAAAAGAACGAGAGGATTGGTCTTTATATACATAAACACAGGATGCACGACTGAGAGCACTTCCATTGTTGACGGGGTCGATAACTTGCAGATTCTAGCTTCCTCAACCACTGTGGTAGGCATTTGCTGCGTAAAAGTTTCTAAGCGGTCGAAGCCTGACTTCTCCGTGAGCCCAAGCCAATGTTGACGAATTCGCGGGAGTTGCTTTCCTTCTGACCGTGACGACTGGATCTCCAACAACTCCTATTCTTAACGTGTGTTCCGTTGAATTCCCTCTCCTATCTCAGCACCATGACCTTTTCCAGACCAGGACATGCGATTTCCTAAGAAGATTTGATCAGACATCGTAGAACAGGCATGAAACCCGCGATGAATACCCAAAATGAATACTAGACACCCTGATAAGCTGACTGTTTTTTCCTCTGGACAAGTCTCGGCCATCTACCCAGTTCGTAGATGTCGGTTTTTCTGTTATGCCTCTGGCCACTGTGCCCTGTGTCAGGCTGTAGTGAATAAGTTCATATTTTTCCAATACAAAGTGTCATAAATTGCAATCACTGTTATTTTAGACTCGTTTCATTAAGGAGATGTTAAGTTTTTTTTTTTTGGTAAGGTAGGAGATGTTAAGTTTCTTCCCCCAAAAACGTAGAATGTCGTAAATCACAAAGGATTTATCATCTAGTCGCTGACAACTCTTCACGTTGGAATACGACGAGGGCATGGTGTCCCTACGGTACCATAGAAGTCTACATGTCTCCCCCACTTCATGGTAAAAACATGATGAAAAATCACCAGCCATTATCTTTGCAAATGGCAGAGATTTTTGGTGGCTTAAGTTGGTGAAGTTGGGCTATAAATATGCTCAAATGTTCAATTCTTCGAAGTACATACCAACTCCAAGAAAGCTCATCCACTCTTAGCGTGTGTTTGTTTGGCCGAAAATGGACCATTTCTGGAAAATACTTTCCAGGAAATCATTTTCCAAGAAAATGAGTTTATTTTTTGGTATTTGACTCAAACCTAAAAAAGACTTGGAAAGTATTTTCATTTATTTGGTAAGGAAAATCTGATAATGAAAATTATGAAAAAATTTTGTATTTTTTAAATTATTTCTAATTATTTGTTATTTTTAAATTATTTTTATATAGAAAGAAAATATATGAATGTTTTCTAGAAAGAAAAGAAAAGAAAAGAAAAAATATTAACAAATGCAATTCCGGAAAGTATTTTCACCTTCTTAGATTAGGAAATTTACTTTTCTAAAATTAAACATGATATTTGTGTTGATCGGAAAGTATTTTCCGTTGACCAAATCATTTTCGGAGAATCAAACGGATGAACGTCCGGAAAACACTTTCCGGCAAAATACTCTCACCAAAACACACCCTAAGCCTTTGCAACTCACGAGCAATCTAATAAGAATTCCTTTGTGTCTTTGTTGTTCCTTTGCCATAAAAAGCCCACACACACTCGCATATTAACTCACTTGCAAGATCGAGGAATAAGTCGCGGGCATATTTACCAAAGCGCTACTGCAAGTCGAGCTTGAGATGCTACGAAGCACGCCCGGAGTATCGCGAAAATTAATCAGGGATGAGTGTCGAAATATGGTCCATATCTAAGCTTTGTAGAATAGCCTACAATCCTCTGTTTAGTGGTGATGGGTAAATTATGTGACCGAAGTTACGTGGGGCAGCAGACAATGCAAGAAGAGGAAAAAATCACCGGAGAGTGATTAAGAGAAGTTTTAAGCACCACGTCTCTAAGGTCAATAGTGGCCCAACGCATCGTACTTGTGCTGCAATTCTCTGTACGACTTTTCATTCCCCCACCACGTTGAACGTCTTATTTTCACACCTAAAGCTTGAACCAACATGTCTCCGCACAAAACCAGGGAAGGGAAGAAAGATCATTATACAGAGAGTGGTCAAGAGAAGCTTCTGCTTGCAATAATTTCAGACAGATAGTCGTTGGGACTTAAACCCAAAATGCGCAGTGTTTCGTCCCAAACTATCAAGCTTTCCTTCGGATCATCTGCAAGGCCCGACATCCTTCCTGGCTTACACTGGCTATAGTATGCAAAGTTCTCGGTGGTGTTGCGCGGTACATCAGCTCCGACAGAGCAAAATAGGACGTTTCTGGCCCCTACCCAACAAGAATGTGTAGCAAGATATTATGTTGCTATTGAGCAGTGGCCAAATGAAAATTACCTAAAGAAATGCGCATCTTTCTCGAGGATTACACTGTTCTATTAGATGTTTTATTCTTCTTGTAGTGTACTGCAGAAAACTGCCCGTGTCTGTCGATAACTTTTTATTCCCCCTCCTTTTTCTGGGTAAGCAGTCTATGACTCGATTCCATAATGAATAGAAATGAACGGAGTAAGTTTGTTCTGTTATACCAGAAAAAAGAATTATCTTTCCTCCAACAAATATCGAAAGGAAGGCAGAGGATCAGATGGTTCGTGTTGACAATTGTTCCTCTATTTTCATGTGTTTGGTCGGCAATTTGTACTGAATCTCTGGTTCATGTCCTCTTTGATTTTTCAGCTATTTGTAACCGGCTCTTAGATTTATCTCAGTAGCCCTAATCTGCTAGATCCGCATTTTATATTCTCGGAAAAGGTAATTTTTATGCAAGAGAACTCAATCACGTGCAAAAGAAGAAAAAGGAGACCTAAAGAGCATGATGCCATAATCATAAGTATAGGAAACAAGTTTTATTTACCTTCGGAAGGATCCAACATCCAAAATCCTCTCATCCTGCCATCTGACAGCTGCAAGAAAGCATCGAAAAGCCAACCCTGGTCATTCCACAATTTCGTGTGGAACAAAAAGCTAAGATTAATAAACCGGGTCGACAGATTACCAAGTTTGATTCGACGATTCCAGGGTGCACGGCTACACATAGTACCGAAGTCTTTGCCATACTTACGAGCTTCGTGCTTAGAGCCTTCAGAAACATGAGCTGCACGTCGAAAAATATGTTGCGGGGAAAATTTTGCCTCACAGTGGACTGTTGTGTTCTGTTTTTGACCAAATTCAAGTTTACGTACATACCTGGGCTAGTTTGCTCGATCCATAGGACGTTATGCTGCTGACCTTACGTTCTTCCTTGGCACCCACTTTCCAGGACTTGGGTTCCACAGCTCCCCAGTGATGTCCCTAGGTTTTCTCTAAGCTTAGTATTAGTTCAGCAAACCATCTGGATTTTTTTCATGGCTAATTCTTTTGAAGTTCCAAAACGATCTTCCTATCTCAGAGACAACAGTTACCACGGAATTGACGTTAACAATGCGAGCAGAGTTGGCTTTGAGCATTGAAGGGAGCAGAAGAAGGGTGAGCAGCGAGGTCGCAACGTGGTTAACTTGAATATGCTTCTCAAGTCCATCCTCCGAAAATTGCGTCGGCTCTGCCATCGAAAGTAAAAAGTGGAAGAAGAATATGCATTCCGTGAGTCTTTTATCTGGCTCTAACTCTATGCAATGATAGAAGGAACTGACTGAGCGCATACGTAGATGAGCAAAAGTATAAGAGAACATGATGCGACCCGGCAGCAGAAAATTATACCCCCCAGGAGAAGAATCCCAGCATTGTTGATGAGAATATGAAGGGGCTTTCCACTTTGATCCCACTGAGTTGCGAATTGCCTGACTGAGCTAAGGGACAATAAGTCCAGTTCCATCACCTGCATTTGGATCATTTCTCATATTATGGCTATAGTCAGAGACAATCAACGATTCAAACGTCTGGAAGAGTATCCTCAGTCCAGTCCAAATGTCCTTTAAACCATCCAGGGTCAGTCGAGAAGACAACTACCCTCAGTGAAGGTCCATGGCAAAATGCTCCCTTCCAAAATTTTACTTTTAAGGTCTTTTGCCACTATAGAGAACTTCATTAACTGAAAGCTTTGCTCAGTTTGATCTAACTCATTTATCAGGACCCATGATGACGCCTGTGCTAAACTTGGGCGATGAAAATTGGCATTGGTGATGAGGTGGTTAAATGCAGATCATGGATGCTCGCTTGCATAGCTGTCAAGATTCACAGTTTCGCTATTTTACCTCGACATGCAGGGTCTTGCTATTATTTGCGTCTTCTTTCCACCTTTCGGCAATCTTCTTTGCCGCATCAACTCTCCGGCAAGCCATTATCACACATGCACCGGCGAAAGCAAGTTGTCTGCAGAAAACATCAGTCAAACCATTTCGGGCAATTAGATATCATCCTCAACAGTCCTTTCCATTACCTCGTTCATTCAAGTTGAGATTTCATTCTAAAGAAACATACAAGCTACCGTTTCTTACTGCAGTTGATCCCCTTTTCGTCCGCTGATTCAAATATCATTGGTTTGCTTCAGAATCATAGCGGCCCTTCATTTTGAAATCGCACGACAATAGGGAGAACTCTGAGTTAGAGAGAAAGAGAGAGAGAGAGACCTGGCTGTGTGATAACCAATGCCATTGGTGGTGCCCGTGACGATCACGCACAGACCATCCAACTGATTTGGAATGAGAAGAGCTGCAGAACGGAGCTGGTATGACATGATGATCCTCTGCAACGTAATTTCCTTTGCAGTCTCCCATATAGCCTTCACCATCATCATCATCCTCTCTCTCTCTCTCTCTCTCTCTCTCTCTCTCTCTCTCTCTCTCTCTCTCTCTCGCTTCTTGCTCTTTCTAATCAGTCATTGCATACTTAATCTCGATCACATCGATCGCGTTGATCTGCACAATTATTTGATACCTTTCCATGTGACGTAGAGTTGACGTGCTTTGCACTTAACCTCACAGACTTTGAAATAATTTAATTCACCGGTAAATTTTTATCAGCTTGTGAAGGGGAAGTCCCCTGATGTCTTATTTCGCGAAGTCATCATTCAAACAGAGTCCAAACCAATTCCAATTAAATACGCAGGCCTTCTGATACAGTTCTGCCTTAAACAAGTCATTAATAGCAAAGGAAAGACGCTACCAGCTCGTTGATGCGTTAAAATTGGTGGAAGAACTCATCCCAAAAAATTAGTTTGCCAAGGAAGGAAGCCCGACCCGTTATAAGCCCCAAAATTTCTCATTTGCCAGTATGATCCCCTCTTCAAGAATTCTGCGACCTCACAGAACGGGGCCTCGGGTCACCACCCCCACCACCAAGGACGGCAGCCCCGAGCATTAAGTGCCAGAAGGTGGGTGCCCAAGGAGTGGCTAGATTGGAAGAGCGTTTGATGTGTCCGTGGAAAAAGAACCTTGGGATAGAAAAACTGATAACTAAGATAAAGAACTTACAGGTTTCCTTTTTTTTTATTAGAACTTACAGGTTCACCACTAACGAATTGGATAAAGACCCGAAAGAATCACTGACCGGAGAGAAAATTTCTTGTATTATTAACCCACAAATCTTTTCTTATACAAATGAGAGTTCTCTTATTTATAGAGGGACTTAAACCAAAAACCTTAAAACTAAGATACACAAAAATAGGAAACCTTAAACTAGAAAGGGAAAATGCTACCAAAAACATCAAACTTTGTCATTTGTAATAAATTTACCTTCAACTTTTTTTTTAGACGGCCCTTGCCGGTGTTGGACTGAAGCGAGGGTTGCCCTCGCCGAATCTGGTGAGGGCGACCCTCACGAGCGTGGAGCGAGAGTCGTCGCTTGAGTCCCTCACCCGTCTCAAGCGAAGGCAGCCATCGCCTAGGTGGGTGAGGGCTGCTCTCGCCCGACTCAGGCAAGGCTCGCCCTCACTAGATCAGGCCAGGGTGGCCCTCGCCCGACGCCGGCGAGGGATTCAAGCGAAGGTTACCCTCGCCCGCCCAGGCAAGAGCGACTCTCGCCCGACACCGGCAAGGGCAACCCTCGCCCAACTCCAGTGCTGGCAAGGGTTGTCCTCGTCGGCTTCCCTCTGCCATGGCCGGTAGAGGGAAGAGAGAAGAAAGGAAAAAAATAGAAAAAGGAAAAAAACCAAAATGCCCTTGGGCCAAAGTATTGTGGAGGTAAATGTGTCCACGAATACAAATTTAGAGTTTTTTGTGTTACATAAGAAAATTTTGGGTAAATGTGTCACAAGTCTCTCTTACCTATGTTTCTTTTTAATTTTTTTTTTGTATTTTCTATTTCGTTTCGCTATTTTGGATCTAGCCTGTGCATACAAGGCAATGTAAGTCGACATATTCTTATTTGTATTGAAATCTTAAGGACCACTACCGATAAAAAAAAAAAAAAGAAGACCATAGTTAGGGCTTGATTTTGTGAAAGAATAAAAAATACAAAAACTTGATTAAATATTCGATGAAAGTTTATTAATTACATAGGTCTTTATTTATAAGAATAAGTGCATTATAAATCCTAAAACTTATCGTCAAAGTGTAATTGAGTCTTAAAAGTTTTAAAAAGTGCAATTAAATCCTGAAACTTATCACAAAAATGTAATCTAGTCCAAATTTTTTTTTTTAAAAAGTGCAATCAAGAAAATGACTTGATTATACAAATTTTACATGTTTTAGAACCTTTTTAAACATTTTTGAAAGTTTTAGGATTAAGTTACATTTTTATGATAAATTTTAGGACTAAATCACACTATTATGATAAATTTTAAGTTTTAAATGCACTTATCCCTTATACATACTTAAAACAATCCACGCGCCCCCTTGAAATGCATTTTTTTTTAATAATATATAACAATCAATCCCACCTGAAGATGGTGTGTTCACTATATTTTTCAGATGACGCGTCAGTCACTGCAAAAGTTTTATGGCTTTTTAAAAGCTTGCACTGCCTTTTCAGATTCCCACCCAAAAGTAAAGAGATAAATTTTATTTTATTTTTCGGTTTAGTGTAGTAAACTGTAAAAGTGACCGATGACGTCATCATTGTCCAAAGTCCAACGTAATGTTGGCGCTCAGTAGTTCCATTCCCTCCATCATTGGTGATAAGGGGGAATCGCTAAGTCACGGGGTAATCTTCGACCAGAAATAAAAAATAAAATAAAATAAAATTCATGGGGTTGTCCACTAATTCACTAATTTCCTCAACCACTGTGGTTGGGATTTTCCGCGTCAAAGTTTCTTGGCCGTCCAAAGTCTCACTCTTCCGTGAGCCCGAGGCAATGTTGACGAATTCGCAGGAGTTGCTTTCCTTCTTGCCGTGACGACAGGGTCTCCAACAACTCCGATTCTTAACGTGTGTTCCGACGAATTCCCTCTCCTATCTCAGCACCATGTCCTTTTCCAGACCAGGACACGCGATTTCCTAAGAAGATTTGATCAGACATCGTAGAACAGGCATGAAACCCGAGGTGAATACCCAAGATGAATACTAGACACCCTGATAAGCTGACTGTTTTTTCCTCTTGACAAGTCTCGGCCATCTACCCAGTTCGTAGATGTCGGTTTTTCTGTTATGCCTCTGGCCACTGTGCCCTGTGTCACAGGCTGTAGTGAATAAGCTCATATTTTTCCAATACAAAGTGTCATAAATTGCAATCACTGTTATTTTACACTCGTTATAAGCCCCAAAATTTCTCGTTTGCCAGTATGATCCCCTCTTCAAGAATTCTGCGACCTCACAGAACGGGGCCTCGGGTCACCACCACCCCCACCACCAAGGACGGCAGCCCCGAGCATTAAGTGCCAGAAGGTGGGTGCCCAAGGAGTGGCTAGATTGGAAGAGCGTTTGATGTGTCCGTGGAAAAAGAACTTTGGGATAGAAAAACTGATAACCAAGATAAAGAACTTACAGGTTTCCTTTGTTTTTTTTTTTTTAAACTTATAGGTTCATCACTGACGAATTGGATAAAGACCCGAAAGAATCACTCACTTGAGAGAAAATTTCATGTATTGTTAACCCACAAATCTTTTCTTATACAAATGAGAGTTTTCTTATTTATAGAGGGACTTAAACCAAAAACCTTAAACTAAGATACACAAAAATAGGAAACCTTAAACTAGAAAGGGAAAATACTTCCAAAAACCTCAAACTATACCATTTATGATAAACTTACTCTCAACTCTTTTTTTAGGCAGCCCTCGCCAGCGTTGAAGTGGGGCGAGAGCTGCCCTCGCCGAATCTGGCGAGGGCGACCCTCGCCAACATTGGGCGAGAGTCGCCCTCGCTTGAGTCCCTCGCCCGTCTCAAGCGAAGGCAACCCTCGCTAGCGTCAGGCGAGGGCTGCCCTCGCCTTGGTGGGTGAGGGCTACCCTCGTTCGACTCAGGCGATGGTCGCCATCGCTAGATCGGGCAAGGGTGGCCCTCCCCTGACGCCGGCGAGGGACTCAAGCAAAAGTTACCCTTGCCCACCCAGGCAAGGGCGACTCTCGCCCAACACCGGCAAGAGCAGCCCTCGCCCAACTCCAATGCCGGCAAGGGTTGCCCTCGTCGGCTTCCCTCCGTCATGGTCGGCGGAGGGAAGAGAGAAGAAAGGAAAAAAAAATAGAAAAAGGAAAAAAAAACCAAAATACCCTTGGGCCAAAGTATTATGGAGGTCAATATGTCACACGAGTATAAGTTTAGGGTTTTTTGTGTCACATAAGAAAATTTGAGACAAATGTGCCACAAGTCTCTCTTACCTATGTTTCTTTTTAAATTTTTTATTTTTGTATTTTCTGTTTCGTTTCGCTATTTTGGATCTATTCTATGCATACACGGCAATGTAAGTCAACATATTCTTATGTGTATTGAAATCTTAATGACCACTAACAATAAAAAAAAAAAAAGACCATGGTTAGGGCTTGATTTTGTGAAAGAATAAAAAATACAAAAACTTGATTAAATATTCGATGAAAGTTTATTAATTACATAGGTCTTTATTTATAAGAATAAGTGCATTATAAATCTTAAAACTTATCATCAAAGTGTAATTGAATCTTAAAAGTTTCAAAAATTACAATTAAGTCCTGAAACTTATCACAAGAATGTAATCTAGTCCAAATTTTTTTTAAAAAAAGTGCAATTAAGAAAATGGCTTGGTTATACAAATTTGACAAGTTTTATAACCTTTTTAAACATTTTTTAAAGTTTTAGTTTTTGAAAGTTTTACAACTAAGTTACATTTTTATGATAAGTTTTAGGACTAAATCACACTATTATGATAAATTTTAAGTTTTAAATGCACTTATACCTTATATATACTTAAAACAATCCACGCGCCCCCTTGAAATGCATTTTTTTCAATAATATATAACAATCGATCCCACTTGGAAATGGTGTTGTCACTGTACCTTTCAGATGACGCGTCAGCCACTGCAAAAGTTTTATGGCTTTTTAAAAGCTTGCACTGCCTTTTCAGATTCCCAGCCAAAAGCAATGAGACAAATTTTATTTTATTTTTCGGTTTAGTGTAGTAAACTGTAAAAGTGACCGATGACGTCATTATTGTCCAAAGTCCATCGTAATGTTGGCGCTCAGTAGTTCCATTCCCTCCATCATTGGTGATAAGGGGGAATCGCTAAGTCACGGGGTAATCTTCGACCAGAAATAAAAAATAAAATAAAATAAAATTCATGGGGTTGTCCACTAATTCACTAATTTCCTCAACCACTGTGGTTGGGATTTTCTGCGTTAAAGTTTCTTGGCCGTCCAAAGTCTCACTCTTCCGTGAGCCCGAGGCAATGTTGACGAATTCGCAGGAGTTGCTTTCCTTCTTTCCGTGACGACAGGATCTCCAACAACTCCGATTCTTAACGTGTGTTCCGATGAATTCCCTCTCCTATCTCAGCACCACGTCCTTTTCCAGACCAGGACACGCGATTTCCTAAGAAGATTTGATCAGACATCGTAGAACAGGCATGAAACCCGAGGTGAATACCCAAGATGAATACTAGACACCCTGATAAGCTGACTGTTTTTTACTCTTGACAAGTCTCGGCCATCTACCCAGTTCGTAGATGTCGGTTTTTCTGTTATGCCTCTGGCCACTGTGCCCTGTGTCACAGGCTGTAGTGAATAAGTTCATATTTTTCCAATACAAAGTGTCATAAATAGCAATCACTGTTATTTTACACTCGTTTCGTTGAGAAGATGTTAAGTTTCTTCCATCAAAAACGTAGAATGTCGTAAATCACAAAGGATTTATCATCTAGTTGCTGACAACACTTCACGTTGGAATACGACGAGGGCATGGTGTCCCTACGGTACCATAGAAGTCTACATGTCTCCCCCACTTCAGGGTAAAAACATGATGAAAAATCACCAGCCATTACCTTTGCAAATGGCAGAGATATTTGGTGGCTCAAGTCGGTGAAGTTGGGCTATAAATATACTCAAATGTTCAATTCTTCGAAGTACATACCAGCTCCAAGAAAGCTCATCCACTCTTAGCGTGTGTTTGTTTGGCTGAAAATGGACCATTTCTGGAAAATACTTTCTAGGAAATCATTTTTCAAGAAAATGAGTTTATTTTTTGGTATTTGACTCAAACCTAAAAAAGACTTGAAAAGTATTTTCAGTTATTTGCTAAGGAAAATGAAAATTATCAAAAAATTTTGTATTTTTTAAATTATTTCAAATTATTTGTTATTTTTAAATTATTTTTATTGAGAAAAGAAAATATATGAATGTTTTCTTTCTTAGAAAGAAAAGAAAAAATATTAACAAATGCAATTTCAGAAAGTATTTTCACCTTCTTAGATTAGGAAATTCACTTTTCTAAAATTAAACATGATATTTGTGTTGATCGGAAAGTATTTTCCGTTGACCAAATCATTTTCGGAGAATCAAACGGATGAACGTCCGGAAAACACTTTCCGGCAAAATACTCTCACCAAAACACACCCTAAGCCTTTGCAACTCACTAGCAATCTAATAAGAATTCCTTTGTGTCTTTGTTGTTCCTTTGCCATAAAAAGCCCACACACACTCGCATATTAACTCACTTGCAAGATCGAGGACTAAGTCGCGGGCATATTTACCAAAGCGCTACTGCAAGTCGAGCTTGAGATGCTATGAAGCACGCCCGGAGTATCGCGAAAATTAATCACGGATGAGTGTTGAAATATGGTCCATATCTAAGCTTTGTAGGATAGCCTACAATCCTCTGTTTAGTGGTGATGGGTAAATTATGTGACCGAAGTTACGTGGGGCAGCAGACAATGCAAGAAGAGATAAAAATCACCGGAGAGTGATTAAGAGAAGTTTTAAGCACCACGTCTCTAAGGTCAATAGTGGCCCAACGCATCATACTTGTGCTGCAATTCTCTGTGCAACTTTTCATTCCCCCACCACGTTGAACGTCTTGTTTTCACACCTAAAGCTTGAACCAACATGTCTCCGCACAACACCAGGGAAGGGAAGAAAGATCATTATACAGAGAGTGGTCAAGAGAAGCTTCTGCTTGCAATAATTTCAGACAGATAGTCGTTGGGACTTAAACCCAAAATGCGCAGTGTTTCCTCCCAAACTATCAAGCATTCCTTCGGATCATCTGCAAGGCCCGACATCCTTCCTGGCTTACACTGGCTATAGTATGCAAAGTTCTCGGTGGTGTTGCGCGGTACATCAGCTCCGACAGAGCAAAATAGGACGTTTCTGGCCCCTACCCAACAAGAATGTGTAGCAAGATATTATGTTGCTATTGAGCAGTGGCCAAATGAAAATTACCTAAAGAAATGCGCATCTTTCTCGAGGATTACACTGTTCTATTAGATGTTTTATTCTTCTTGTAGTGTACTGCAGAAAACTGCCCGTGTCTGTCGATAACTTTTTATTCCCCCTCCTTTTTCTGGGTAAGCAGTCTATGACTCGATTCCATAACGAATAGAAATGAACGGAGTAAGTTTGTTCTGTTATACCAGAAAACCGAATTATCTTTCCTCCAACAAATATCGAAAGGAAGGCAGAGGATCAGATGGTTCGTGTTGACAATTGTTCCTCTATTTTCATGTGTTTGGTCGGCAATTTGTACTGAATCTCCGGTTCATGTCCTCTTTGATTTTTCAGCTATTTGTAACCGACTCTTAGATTTATCTCAGTAGCCCTAATCTGCTAGATCCACATTTTATATTCTCGGAAAAGGTAATTTTTATGCAAGAGAACTCAATCACGTGCAAAAGAAGAAAAAGGAGACCTAAAGAGCATGATGCCATAATCATAAGTATAGGAAACAAGTTTTATTTACCTTCGGAAGGATCCAACATCCAAAATCCTCTCATCCTGCCATCTGACAGCTGCAAGAAAGCATCGAAAAGCCAACCCTGGTCATTCCACAATTTCGTGTGGAACAAAAAGCTAAGATTAATAAACCGGGTCGACAGATTACCAAGTTTGATTCGACGATTCCAGGGTGCACGGCTACACATAGTACCGAAGTCTTTGCCATACTTACGAGCTTCGTGCTTAGAGCCTTCAGAAACATGAGCTGCACGTCGAAAAATATGTTGCGGGGAAAATTTTGCCTCACAGTGGACTGTTCTGTTCTGTTTTTGACCAAATTCAAGTTTACGTACATACCTGGGCTAGTTTGCTCGATCCATAGGACGTTATGCTGCTGACCTTACGTTCTTCCTTGGCACCCACTTTCCAGGACTCGGGTTCCACAGCTCCCCAGTGATGTCCCTAGGTTTTCTCTAAGCTTAGTATTAGTTCAGCAAACCATCTGGATTTTTTTCATGGGTAATTCTTTTGATGTTTCAAAACCATCTTCTTATCTCAGAGACAACAGTTACCACGGAATTGACGTTAACAATGCGAGCAGAGTTGGCTTTGAGCATTGAAGGGAGCAGAAGAAGGGTGAGCAGCGAGGTCGCAACGTGGTTAACTTGAATATGCTTCTCAAGTCCATCCTCCGAAAATTGCGTCGGCTCTGCCCACGAAAGTAAAAAGTGGAAGAAGAATATGCATTCCGTGAGTCTTTTCTCTGGCTCTTAGTCTATGCAATGATAGAAGGGACTGACTGAACGCATACGTAGATGAGCAAAAGTATAAGAGAACATGATGCGACCCGGCAGCAGAAATTATACCTCCCAGGAGAAGAATCCCAGCATTGTTGATGAGAATATGAAGGGGCTTTCCACTTTGATCCCACTGAGCAGCGAATTGCCTGACCGAGCTAAGGGACAATAAGTCCAGTTCCATCACCTGCATTTGGATCATTGCTCATATTATGGCTATAGTCAGAGACAATCAACGATTCAAACGTCTGGAAGAGTATCCTCAGTCCAGTCCAAATGTCCTTTAAACCATCCAGGGTCAGTCGAGAAGACAACTACCCTCAGTGAAGGTCCATGGCAAACTGCTCCCTTCCAAAATTTTACTTTTAAGGTCTTTTGCCACTATAGAGAACTTCATTAACTGAAAGCTTTGCTCAGTTTGATCTAACTCATTTATCAGGACCCATGATGAAACCCTGTGCTAAACTTGGGCGATTAAAATTGGCATTGGTGATGAGGTGGTTAAATGCAGATCATGGATGCTCGCTTGCATAGCTGTCAAGATTCACAGTTTCGCTATTTTACCTCGACATGCAGGGTCTTGCTATTATTTGCGTCTTCTTTCCACCTTTCAGCAATCTTCTTTGCCGCATCAACTCTCCGGCAAGCCATTATCACACATGCACCGGCGAAAGCAAGTTGTCTGCAGAAAACATCAGTCAAACCATTTCGGGCAATTAGATATCCTCCTCAACAGTCCTTTCCATTACCTCGTTCATTCAAGTTGAGATTCCATTCTAAAGAAACATACAAGCTACGGTTTCTTACTGCAGTTGATCAGCTTTTCGTCCTCTGATTCAAATATCAGTGGTTTGCTTCAGAATCATAGCGGCCCTTCATTTTGAAATCACGCGACGATAGGGAGAACCCTGAGTTATAGAGAAAGAGAGAGAGAGACCTGGCTGTGTGATAACCAATGCCATTGGTGGAGCCCGTGACGATCACGCACAGACCATCCAACTGATTTGGAATGAGAAGAGCTGCAGAACGGAGCTGGTATGACATGATGATCCTCTGCAACGTAATTTCCTTTGCAGTCTCCCATATAGCCTTCACCATCATCATCATCCTCTCTCTCTCTCTCTCTCTCTCTCTCTCTCTCTCTCTCTCTCGCTTCTTGCTCTTTCTAATCAGTCATTGCATACTTAATCTCGATCACATCGATCGCCTTGATCTGCACAATTATTTGATACCTTTCCATGTGACGTAGAGTTGACGTGCTTTGCACTTAACCTCACAGACTTTGAAATAATTTAATTCACCGGTAAATTTTTATCAGCTTGTGAAGGGGAAGTCCCCTGTTGTCTTACTTCGCGAAGTCATTATTCAAACAGAGTCCAAACCAATTCCAATTAAATATGCAGGCCTTCTGATACAGTTCTGCCTTAAACAAGTCATTAATAGCAAAGGAAAGACGCTACAGCTGGTTGATGCGTTAAAATTGGTGGAAGAACTCATCCCAAAAATTTAGTTTGCCAAGGAAGGAAGCCCGACCCGTTATAAGCCCCAAAATTTCTCGTTTGCTAGTATGATCCCCTCTTCAAGAATTCTGCGACCTCACAGAACGGGGCCTCGGGTCACCACCACCGCCACCACCAAGGACGGCTGCCCCGAGCATTAAGTGCCAGAAGGTGGGTGCCCAAGGAGTGGCTAGATTGGAAGAGCGTTTGATGTGTCCGTGGAAAAAGAACTTTGGGATGGAAAAACTGATAACCAAGATAAAGAACTTACAGGTTTCCTTTTTTTTTTTAGAACTTATAGGTTCACCACTAAAGAATTGGATAAAGATCCGAAAGAAGCACTCACTTGAGAGAAAATTTCATGTATTATTAACCCACAAATCTTTTCTTATACAAATGAGAGTTCTCTTATTTATAGGGGGACTGAAACCAAAAACCTTAAACTAAGATGCACAAAAATAGGAAACCTTAAACTAGAAAGGGAAAAGACTACCAAAAACCTAAAACTATGTCATTTGTGATAAATTTACTTTGAACTTTTTTTTCAGGCAGCCCTCACCGGCGTTGGAGTGGGGCGAGGGCTGCCCTAGGATGGCGACCCTCGCCGGATCTGGCGGATGCGAGTCGCCCTCGCTTGAGTCCCTCACCCGTCTCAAGCAAAGGTAGCCCTCACTTGAGTGGGTGAGGGCTGCCCTCGCCCGACTCAGGCGAGGGTCGCCCTCACTAGGTCGGGCAAGGGTGGCCCTCGCCTGACGCTGGCGAAGGACTCAAGCGAAGGTTACCCTTGCCCGCCCAGGCGAGGGCGACTCTCTCCCAACACCGGCGAGGGTTGCCCTCTCCCAACTCCAATGCCAGCGAGGGTTGCCCTCGTTGGCTTCCCTCTGCCATGGCCGACGAAGGAAGGGAGAAGAAAGGAAAAAAAATAGAAGAAGGAAAAAAATTAAAATGCCCTTTGACCAAAGTATTGTGGGGGTAAATGTGTCACACGAATACAAGTTTAAGATTTTTTGTGTCACATAAGAAATTTGGGGTAAATGTGTCGCAATTGGTATAATTATGAGTTTTTAGTGTAACAAAAAAAGTATAAGGTAACCACCGCCCGCAGCGGCTACGTTGGCTTGCGCTCTTGTCCCCTCACGAAGGGATCAGAGTTCGAACCCCCGCCTAATCGTTAGGGATTCTTAAGTGTAGCGCCGTGATGGTAGGTACTACGTTAGCGTCACCCCAGGTCTATCCCTCTGGCTGTAGGCCGTGTAGGGGGTTGTTGGGTTATCAAAAAAAAAACAGTATAAGGTAAATTTGTCACAAATTGCATAGTTTGGAATTTTTATATTACAAAAAAAAATTGACATAAATTTATCACAAGTGACATAGTTGGGGTTTTTTGTAATATTTTCCTATCTAGAAAATATAATTTGGCAAAAAAAAGACTTGCGCTATTTTCAAGGACCTGATACGCCCCTATCACATTAAATTGAGTAAACATCATCCCTTGCATGTTCTGCTCTTGATTTGATATTATTTCTTGCATTCTTTTCTTCTTTTTTCCTTTTCTTTTTCCATTTGGAACAAAATTGGTGTCCCACTTTTCCAAAAATTTGGTAGATAGCTAACTAGATATTCTGTTAATGAGTTACATATTTCTCTTTTTTTTTGTTCTAGAAAAATTTAGCAAAAGTAAGAGTGACAAGGGCCATCGACCAGTTATAATATGCATTTCATTAACTATAATTTTAATATGGGTCATTACATTGTAGTCTATGTATTTTAACTACTCGACTTTAATTTTATTCGGTGAATCTAATCATCCAAATTTTTTATTTATTTTTTCAAGCCATCATTGCATGATGTTTTAAAAGATACTTTCAAAAAATAAAAATATGACAAAATTAAGTACATAAAAAATTCTAAATATCCATTATTATTACATAGAATACTATCTTTGCCTTGATTGCATGGTATAATTAACTGTTGACAAAAAATTATGGCAAATGTAATGGCATTATAAGGCAGCACATTCAAATCATTTGCAAATACATATATTTTTGTCAATTCTAAACACATCAGAATTTTCATAGAATCATAGTGAAAAGAAAATTATCCTCAAAGTACAAATGTAATGCAATAATAGCAAGTTCATATGCAACTTAACTAAAGATATGGATTCTGACCAAAAAAAAAACACTAAAGATATGATTTGTTCAACTGCTTGGCTCTCCTTAAAAAAGGTTGCTCTCTCAAAAAAATATTTTTACTAGAATCGGACAATAAAATTTTTCAATTACGTCAATAAGAGAGTCATTGTTCATTTAAAACAAATATATATCAAAGAATAATTTCAAAGGTTGACATGATTGATTGATGTTCTCCATCCGCAGTTTCATCATCAATAGATAGATTAGACAATTTGAGTCCTCTTTAATACTATTTTCCCAGTGATTGCACTACAAAAACAATAAAATGAAATATGGGCAAATTCTATATAATACATTCATCAACCACAATATTCAATCTATGAGTAAATTCTAATAAATTTGTACCTAAAATCAAAGTCAAATAATTCATGATCATGAGGATTATCTAGGGACGTAAAGCTAACAATTGGCAGAATAAGTTTACAAGAAGACAAACAAGGAAAAGTTGAAATATAATGGGTGTGAAAGAAGCAGATCGGGTTAAAAAAAGTTGTTTGATAAGGATGTGGACAGTTTTGCCTTTTAATAAAATTGAAACACAAGAAAAAAATAGGAAATAATCTTAAATCAAAAGTGAGACCCGCAAATGATAACCGAGTCAATTCAATGTGACAGGGATTTCTATAAGAGGTGGAAATAACGTGAGCCAAAAAAACCCTAGGAAATATAAAATTAGGAAATCTCAAACTAAGAAACATTGGAATTAGAAAACCTTAACAAGGAAACCTATGGAAAAGTAGAAAACCAACTTGAAATTGAAAACCTATTCAAATTAGGAAACTCAATCAAATAGGAAACAACCGTCCAGTGACTCAGCTGAATGAGCCTTTATTCTTCAATCTTCTAAAATTTCATCAAGGATGCCTTCTCCTCATTGGACCCTTAGATCATCTTGTCAACGAAATCTCCGTATACTTGAATGAATATTAAATAAGTTTGGTCGAATAACGAGAAATAAATGGGACTTGTGAGTTGTTTGTCTTCAATAGAACTACCGAGCCCTAACTACTTTCCGAGCTCACATGCTCCGATATCACTAGTGACCTTAGATACAGTGCTTCAGTTGTCGACAAGTCACGTGATTTGATGTTGCTGTTTGCTCGATTTTGAACATCATAACACATGCGCCACGCTATAGAGAGCAGCCAAGATAAGAAAGATTTAACAATTGGAACAGAGTCCCAGTCACCAGTAATACGATGTTGAAGTAATCATGATCAGCCAACTGATGCAACTTTGGCTTGAATAAGGATGCAAATTCCACTGTTAAAATCCTGTGGCACTCAAAAGCTGGGCAGTGGATCTCCTACGAAGGGAGTAATTTAGTTCGCATTTCATGAAAATGTCCGGTACAGGCACAAATAGCATATAGCAGCAAATAAATTACAGGAATGTCGATGTCATTCTCTTCAATGATCCGTGATGTTAAGATTTACAGTTATAAAGCAAACCTTGAGAATAGACTTACCATGTCACTACATCTCTCGAAGCAAATATATTACTACAACTCTTTATCGCATAGGTAACCACTACAACACGGTCAAACGCCTCTTGGAAGCCATGTCTGTTTCTTACGCGAAAGGGCTTGGCTTCAAGTAGTCCAGCCACCCCCATCATCTGCCTATCCCAAAGCTCAGATTGGTCAACTCTTGTCAACCAAACATGCCCATCAAATATGGTGATGCGCTCACAGAGCCTGTCTCGGGACAGAATTTGCAGGGTTGATGCCTTCTTTGCCCAGTCGTTTTACTTCATGAGGAGAAAGAATCTTGATATACCACACATTGTTGACGAACTCCCTAGAGAAAGGCATTAGTTTCCCCATTAGCAAATCAAAGGCTCAGCGACTAAATTACAAGACAAGCACCAGCGTACAATTTCTGGTGAATTCATAGAACGCTCACAGCACAATCCCACACGAACTGTCGATGCAAATTGCAAACCCAATCGCACAGGCTGAATAGGCAAATCAAAAGCTGAACTACTAAACTTCCCAAAGAGATGCTCACTCAATAAAAAGAAATAAGAAAACCCGTAGGGAAAGAACTCGTTCCTAGCATCTTTCACCGAGCCAATAATCCATATGTTATATTAAGATTTACTCGCTTGGACATCCATCAAAAGTACCAAGAGAACATAACATCCATCAAAAGCAAAAACACAAAAGATTCAGACAAGCCTTTCAAAGCACATATTTTGCCACATAATTCAACAAAAAGCCATAATCAATTGCCAGCAATGAAAAATCTTAAAGCACACATTACCATCACCCTATACCTATCATGGAAAAGGAGAAGCACACTTACTGCCAAGGGTCATCACCCAGGAGAAGGATATCATTCTCCCGGTCTACAAATACAAGCTGCCAGCCTGATCTCTGAGGGTCCTCCAATTGGCCTTCAAGGCCAAACATACGAGCGAGCTCACTGCGCAGCTCATCATAGCTGCTGAATTTTGAAATATCCAGTGACCGCCCAAAGGTCCCCAATTTGTGAACCTGTCAAATTATGTCATCAGCGCAAAAGTTTAACGCCTATTATCTGAAAACGTAGTAATAGGGACGATGAAATTATCAGGTAGGAGCAGATGAATAATTAAATAACTAAGAGACAAAATCGACCAAGAAGCATAGTCATGCTTTTCATACATAATTAACAATGTGGAACGTAAGGAGAAAAGAGTAATTTTGGTGTGAACTTTGCCTCCGAAAGAAGATTTGGGGTTATTCGGGAGATACTCAAAACAAGCCAAGAAGGAGACGACTTCTCGCAAAACCATAATATAGAATCACCCATTATATATACATCAGAAATGGACTCATAACCATATTACCACCAGTACATAGGTTATGTGGCCTTCACACATAGGAGGGTTAGCAAACTGTCTTTTCAGAAAGGTATATCGAGAAACACTTGATTGCATATTAACTCTATACTATATGTCATCCTCAGCCCATCACCAGGGAAAGGGATCACAACTCATAAACCATCTACTTTCTGTGAGATTCCCCAGTGTGCTAAATGCTATCATCCCAAGGCCATTATGAACTAGGGTGAACAAAGTATGAGTAAATCACAAGATCTACATCCTTTGAGGACGATAACATGGCAATCACATGGAAGCCTCTGATTTGCATGCATGCTAGTCAAAATTCAACTAAACCATGCTTCAATCGGATTCATCTGTCCCTTACTCTAACAAAAAGGCAAATTCCTCCTTTTGCAGAAACAAGTTGATGATACAGGAAACTTGCACGACTACATAAGGAAACACATTACACTTAGAACTGGTTACAAGTAGTTTGATGATCATTGAACATAATACAAATTGAAGTGTGTGTAGCATGTCCTTTCAGATAGTGAAGCACAATACTCAAGGAAAACACTCGGGCAGTCTTGATTCTGAGATCTTGAAAAAGCAATTTAACCATGAAAAACCAGTAATCAGACACAAGAACTCTGAATAGTTCCTCAGCGATTAAACAAAACCAATAGGCGTCAAAGGAAATACGAATCAAATTCACCTTCACAAAGGTTCTGATCGGTGGGTTTACTTGGTCCGCATTTTCTGAAGACTGCAAGAAACCCGATTCATCCACGCAACTTGACGTTGCCATGTCTGAATTATGTGGAAATTCTGTGCCAGCAACACTACCAAAATTTGAAGTACCAAATGGCACAGACAAGGAATCATGTTCACTGCCAATATTCCTCAGATGCTGCATCCCATTTTGCAGCATAAGAGATGTGGAATCAATGTTAACACCAAATAAAAGACTACTTTGCGCGTCAGTGGCACCCGGATATGCAGAATATTCTCTTCCAGCAAATGGAGGTAAATAGTTTGCATATTCAGAGACGTTGGTGTGTGTTGTAGCCAATTCCACCTGAGGCAGAATGCAGTGAGCAGCTTCAGAAAGAAGATGTGGTTCTACTGAATTTTGCTTCTTCAACAATGACGATGATATCACAGAGTCAGAACCATTCACACTGAGTAACTGTGATGCCCCATCACGGGAAATTGAACCTAAAATGCTTTGCATAGGCGAAACATCAGATGCAACTACAGGGTTCTCCACTCCATCAGAAAAGATATTCTGCTGGGACTGTGAAATGGCCGGCAGAGATGATGACTGGGATTGACCAATAGATCCGTACTGGGGAAGAGTAGTGATGATGTTCGGCATCTGTTGCTGAAGAGACGCGTGGTTGAATTGTTGGGACTGTTGAGGTTGCTGTTGATGCTGCTGCTGTTGTTGGCGCTGATCATTATAAGAGGGGTGCTGCAAAACCTGACCTTGAGCTGGGGCCTGATTTTCCTGGAAGCCCTGAAGAAGGGTACTTTGAGATTGAGACTGCTGCAACATCTGCCTCTGGATGATAGAAGCTTGCCCCATAGGGACATTTTGAGAATGCTGAAGAGGCAGAAGAGACTGAGAGGCACATTTTGAAGGGTCCACTGTCCTCATATCCTGCAGTGCTGCACTTGCCATTGCCTGGTACACATCAGTTTGTAAAGCAGTCATTGAAGTGTCATATCTTGGCTGGAGCCATGGAGTCATCCCAAATCCCTGGAAGTTTAAAGATTGAACTCCGTGATCCCCAACACCTTGAAGCCACATCAGTGAAGAACTGATACTCATATCACCATCCCTAAGAGCTGAAATCAGTCAAATAACTAGACTTATTAGGAAGAAAAATGTTAGAATTCTTCTAACATAGGTAAGAGGTACTTCTTTGGCTTCCCGGTAATAAGCATTTCTAATTTGGTAACAGTAACTTCAAGTATACCATGAAATGAAGGAAGTCCAGATGGCCATGGTCTCTTCAGTCTGAGGGGGAATGGAGAAGGATACATTGGGAATGTTGTTAGTGGCTCAATTTCCCACAAGGATACTCTTGGCTGCCTCTCACCTGC
The DNA here is from genome assembly GCA_031216285.1 of Syzygium syzygioides. Classification (NCBI taxonomy): domain Eukaryota; kingdom Viridiplantae; phylum Streptophyta; class Magnoliopsida; order Myrtales; family Myrtaceae; genus Syzygium; species Syzygium syzygioides. The sequence goes on from CM062242.1 coordinate 22,156,722, forward strand.
AGTTGACTCATCCCATCCAACCTGTTTACACTACTTAAGTTTACTTATACAATTTTCAGTTGGTTAGAAAATCAGCATGGTTTCACCTAGAAACTGGAAAAGATATGCCTCAGGGCTAGACAAAAGGTACCAAAAACCACTAAAATCAACCTTTACTGAACGCCAATGTGAGTTTGGCCAGCGAACAGGATCCAGATCACTAATGCCTGTTATCGTCCCCATGTATCTGGAACAAGAAAATCCAGTAAGATAAGTTCCACATCATATTTATGGAATGCTTTGTTCACGCAAGAAAATGGAAATAAGAACAGTGAAGAGGCATTAATCATCATTAGCAGCTTATTTGAAATACATAGCGGTTTTAAACAAGAAGACTCATGCATACACCTTGTCTCTTATTGTCTCTTATTAAGTAGATAATGTCATCCAAGGCAAGGGTATTGACAAATTGAGCTGCATTAGTATGAGTTGCAAAATTTTTGGTTTAGCAATGACAAGGAAATAGAAGAATGATGACTTGCTGCAAACTAAGCTTGTGTGTGGTTAGATAAAGATAGGTTGGTGTACTACTGCAGAAGTAGTGCTCACGGAGCAAATGAAGCAGCAAACCAACAGGTAAGCTCAAATGCTAGTTAGTGATTCTTTTGGAGGAAAGCATTCTAACCACAATGCTGCAGAGACAGAAAAGTAGAATAGCGAAGAGTAGAGCATTTCAAATCAGAAGATACAAATCAGAAGTTCATAGCCAATTTGTTTTAGGAGAATCAAACACCAAGTCGATTTTTCAATCATTAAATCCCAGGAAATTTCGGGACCCACCTACGAACACTTGACTCTTCTGTCTCAAATAGCATTCTGAACCGCATGCCAACAGATACCCTTGTGTGATAGACTGCTTTCACATACTTTGCCAGAGGTATGACAAACTCTGATGGACTAGCCCTGCATACAAGCAACAAGTGGATGAATCTCACAGTTATTTTAACTAGACCTGCTTCCAGTCATTCTACCTTGGATTGTAAAAGATTGTAAAGCGGCTGTTTGTGGCAGCAGCATGAGCTGCTGCTGCAAGAAGGCCAATATGCATGCTGTCACTTGATAAAACTGATGAAGGCATAACAGTCTGTGGACGATTTGCCCGTCGAATACCAAGAAGCAATTGATTCTTTTCATTCCTGAAAAACACCAGGAGTGTGTAAAACCTTAGAAAATAAATAGAACCAAATGCTTTTAGAAAGAATCATGTATACAGAGACTCTATAAAAGAAAGAAGGGGAACATGGAAGACTTGGGCTTATGCAGCGACAAGGGCACCAGTAAATTAAAAGCAGAGAGCACTTTTCAAGAAGTATTTATGTAGCACACTATCAATTAGGACACTAAAAAAATCTTCATGAATGTCAATCATCTTCTGTGGGAAAAATCCACCAATTAATTCCGAGTTACAGTTCCATGATATGTAAGTAAGAGAATTCAAGTTGAACCTTCCAAACACAAACTCTAGCACAATAATTTGAGAAGCAATAAATATGACTATAAATGAACCATCCTACCAGATAAAAAGAACAGAATCTCCAGCAACAAGTCTTTTCGCACTAACAAATACACTCCAGCCTGTTGTGAGAAGATGCCTCTTGGGTTGACCTGCATGTGCATATCAAAGGTTGCTTAAATTTTTGCAACATCAATTTCAAAAACCTCAGCTCTTATATTTTACGAAGCAAAATGAATGACCAGCTTAAGATGCCTCGCACACTAATTTGTCAACTTTGTCAGAAAAATAACACTTATGCACTAGAAGCAATAGCCTATATGAAACTATAGAAAATCAGATAAAGGATTGCCACTTATGAATAGACACTCCAAATCTGAGAGGGCAAACTGTGTCTCCATCCCAGAGGGGTGCCGCTAAGAGTAAACATTCAGAATGTCTTCGCACTCTTTTCCCACAAACAATCTCCTTAAGAAACCCATATTCATAAGCATGCTTCTTTATAGCGAAGACAAAGCAAAAAAAGTTTGCCTACTGGAAGACAGCCTTGGGTTAAAGCCGATTTTCAATCCTAAACAGGAAGCCACAGACTTTCAGTCAGGCAAAAGAAACACAAAAATCCAGATGTTACAAAGGTTGCTACTTAATCTTAATCACGGGTTCAAGTAAGAAGTGCCTTCCTACTAAGCACCTTCGATACTGGCATAAAAAGAAGACGCACCTTCAAGAGCAAATGCATACACGTACATCACCCAACGACTGGCAGAATAGAAGGGTTTGACCAGGATACACAAACTGTGACACAATTCCATTCTCAATACCACCAATTGCAGAAGTCAATTGACCAACTCCCAGCAAATACAACCATGTAGAAATGAATACAAGGGTGAAGAGCCAAGCATGACAATTTATAGTTAATTGAGTCAGCAGACTGGGCAATGAAATTACTCTCTTGATGCCAATCTGTAATAACTTCCAGACACGAACAGATGTCCTTCCAAGTTGGCCAGGTAGAAAGCTTTAAGGTGCCAAAATGTGCTATGCCCAAAAAAATGGCACCACCCTTTGGAAAAATAGTTTTTCAACTGTGTGGGTTTTAAAGCAGGTGGGAAATCCTCTTTCTTTGACTATGCTATTAATAAACATACTAGTCTATAAAAGAGAAATTGCAGGGGTCTGTAGTTTATTGGTACTTAGTTGGCAAGCAAAGTTCCTTCACGATGAATCCAGCCAACTTTTTTCATGGGATGTGAGTTCGCAAAGACTTGCGAGCCACCCAGAGATTATTGAGAACATTGGAACATTTGACATGGAGATGAACAAACTACATTTATTTCAAACTGGCAGATAAGCAACCGAATCACATCGTGAAAATTCATACGAAAAAAATCTGATGATGAACCACAGCAATCGATACCCTCCAACCCTGGAAACATCTAAAGAAATATAGAGCACGTGTCTGTTATCTTTGTTATCTGAGGAGAAGCTATGAACAAATAATAAAGCACAAAAAATTAGAAGTTTTGAAGTTAAGCGTGCAACTTCTTCTCCAGGTTTGAGGGTGCAAGTATGCCTTTGTAACTAACAGAAATTGGCGAAGTTTATCGTAATGCCAGTTGGAGTTATTATTAGGTTTCTTCACCATACCATGGCACGTCTATTGAAAGAGGTTTCGATCATGCATTTGAAATAAAGAAAACATACCCCGAAAAATATGTCTAAATTTCCATTCATTATCATGAAGATCCCTGGCTATTAACTCTTGAGCTGGAGGCTGCTGTGAGTAATCCTGATCAAACAACAAAGATACCAGCAGATGAAAAATATGTTTCGGCAGGTTCCCGGAATCGTTTTTCTGAAGAACAAATTTAGAACCATTTGAACTCAAGTCTGACGTACAAGAGGAGGGAAGACTTTTTCTGCCGCTCGACGAGGTACAGAGAATCCTCCATGAGTACTGGTATCACTTGCAGTCAATGTTTTGCAGAAGTAGTTTGTTGGCTGTTTACTGGGAGTTCCCAATTCTGCGGGCAGTAGATATAGATCCTTTTGCTCTTGCTAAAAATAGTCCACGTCAGTCTTGTATAAAATCAAGCAACGATAGAATAAAAGAAGTCAGTCTCTAGATTTAACAATGTAGGTACCGGACTTAGAGGCTGGAGGGTCATTTGAGCATACACTTCATCCGTCTCCACATCTGCCTGTTATTTACAAGAAATTATACTCAAAACTGCAACTCAAGATAAGGTCAATCAGCAGAAACCATCGGTAGATGGGACACTCACGTGCATGGTAACATTATGAAGCTGACAGATGAGCTGTGGGGATAAGTTGGGATAATTAGGGATATGAGCATCTACTTCCTTATTGGTAGAAGCAGCCACCTGCAGAGGCATGGTCACAGGGAAACTAATCAAATATATTAATTAATGCACACTCGGAATACAACAACAGTACAGCAGTAGGCAACAATTTCACCACTTGGATGAACTGGAAAGCAGAACTCAGCAAGGAAAAAGCAATGACTGCGAAGAATTTAACTGAGATCAAATTAGATAATCATTAAATGGTTCCTCTATAAGTTCTATCTTCATATGTTACGCATGCAATTTCCATTTGTTCAGAACATAAGCAACGACATGTTTGAGCACCAGTGACTGTAATGAGCAATCCCCAGTAACAATTAGAGCAATTAACATCTGAGAGTTCCAGCTGATAACACGAAAGCAAGATAATAGTATTGCTGCTCGAGATCACAAGACAAGAACTGATGATGTTGGTTAAAGCAAAGAGAATGGAAGATGTACGGTGGTACAGACCTGCTCACTATGTCCTTGAGGAAAGTAGACTACTCTGCTTCCAACAGGAGGCAATGACACAAGAGGACCAGCACACGCATGCCATAGCTCAGAGTTCAAACATTTCTTCTCCCCTGCATTTGAGGCTAGCAAGGAACAATTCACTTGACATTAGTAAAGCCCCAACAATTATTTCTATACAAACGTACTCAGAAACATTGGCAAACATCAACCGTGACACATGGTACAACACGCAAGTGATCCATAGATGTGTCTACAGCACCCGTCACCTCATGTCTTATGCCCAATACCTAACCCAACGAAAGCAAACAACGAGCCTCATGACGTCGTTTTGTCATCTCATGATGGTTCAGAGCTTATGTAAATTGAAGACACATAATATAGCAATGGCTTAAAGAACAGTTCGCTGCCGTCCTCGATCTTTCTTGGACCACAGCAGTACAAGTTCCCCGCTTGCGCAAGCAAAAAGAACACGCTCAAGTAGCTTATGATCATCGGCAAGACAAGAAGAAGCTCGAACATCCACATATGTAGCTCCGAAAGGCAAGAGCGGTCAAATCCAATTTCCAGATGCTCACGGCCTCGTCGAAAACATGAGCAAGATACGCATGCCTCACGCCTCCAGCTTTCAGGGTTTAAAATTCACTTCATCCACACAGCAAGAATTGACAATTGGCCTCGCACGACCGGACGAAGCCGAACCGACACACGAAAACCAGCAAAACGACCGCATTTCCGCGCTTAAAAAACAGATTTACCTTCCGGCGACTGAGGGTTAAAGCCCGACGACGAGAGTCTCATTCTTCAGCACAAGCTCCACTTTTCCGTCTCTCGACTCACAAACCCCCCCCCCCCAAAAAAAAAGCCTCCTTTCCTCTCCTCGAACGAACCGCTCCTCCTCCTCCCTCCCTCCCTCCCTCCCCCTACGCGAACACATCCATCCCGCGTGCCCCAAAAAAAGAACCGACCTTTCACCGCGCGCAAACTCCAAAGGCCCCCCACCACCCGCCCGCCGCCCGCCCGTTCCCCCCCCCCCACCCACCCACCCCCCAAAGAAGAGAAAAACGAACCCCGGGGGAAAAAGCTTCAACCGAAATCGATGCCGATACAGTAGACGAAATCCCTAACCATCATAGGCTGTCCCTAGATCTTCTCCCCACTCAACACCCCGGCTCCGAACCAAAGCGCATTCAGGCGGAGAGCTCCCCGAGCAGAGCCGGACGCATGGCGGGGCCGAGCCCGCGAAAACCCTAATCTACGCAGATCTCGAAGCTGAGCTCACATTAAAGCTCGCGCGTGGGAAGAACAAGGCGCGGGAAGCGAAGCAGAAGCAGAAGCAGAAGCAGTACGGCCGAGAGAGAGAGAGAGAGAGACAGGGGACGAGTGGAGGACGGAGGAGGAGGATGCAGTAGGGGAGTGGAGGAGGGGGAAAGAAGGGAAGCAAAGCAGAGGCTGGGGGAAGTGACGGTTTTGTGTGAAGCGGATGTTTCGGGGATTTTCAGAGAGAGAGAGAAAAAGCAAAGGGGTCGGGGGGTGTGGGGGGAGGGGCACGGTGAAGTAGCTTCTCTCTGTAGCTCTCCGTAGTGTTGCTGTAGCTCAGTAATTGCAAGAGCGAAGTCTTCCTCCGGTCCTCTCTCTCTCCTCTCTCCCTCTCTCTCTCCCTCACCCCCCGCCCCCCTTCCCACCGGAAAAAAAACCCAACCGGAAAATCAATTTTGTAAATCGAACTGAGCTGCGCTGGTTAATTTATCTTTGTTCGGGTGCGCGCGGAGACGAGGCTCGCGTTCGCGACACGGGCTCGACGCCCACGGGGTCTTTCAATTCAGCGACTCGCCCTGCTTTGGATCGGCGAAATTAGCGAGTGTTCGGCGTCGAGACCTTTTAAGAACCGCGGATCTTCGGTTCCGGATCCCCTTTGTCCTAAACGGGAACCGAAGCCGAACCGAGAGACCCGCGGAGCATGAGCGACCAAACCCAATGTGGACTAGTCCCGAATCGAGGCGGCTTGTAAGTTCGGTACCCGTGCGCGTCTTTGGCTTCGTATCTCACTTTATTCGCGGTAGAAATTAGTAGGTATTTTTTTTTCTCTCTTTTTTTTCATATTTTGGGGGATGTGCCTTGGACGGGAGTTGAATTGAATGAATGAGCGAATGAAAGCGAGAGGACAGGAGGGGCCCACCGGGGCGGGGGGGGGGGAGTATTCTGACACCACGTTGAAGCTGGGGGCCGTGTGCTTTTACCCATATATCCCTGGATTCTCTCGTGTCCGCTTTTTCGGGCAGCCCCTTCTCTCTCCCTCTCTCTCTCTAGGACACGAGCCCGGAACCCAATTGATTGTGAGAGAAGCCCGTAAAAAAAAACCCCGGAATTTCCGAAAAGAAAGGACGGTAAAAAAGCGGGAGATTGGCGTTGGATTTTCTCCCCTTTTTTCGGTGAGAGAAAAAGTCGCTGTATCGGTCGCTTTTTGATTGATTTAATTTGGCCGTCAATTTTTTAAAGGAAAAGAAATTTCTCTATATTTTGACTCAATGCCTAATATACCGTCATGAATTAAAATTCAAAGTTCACGTTATGTATTAGGTTGGGTGTGAAACGAGGGAGCAGCCAAAAAGTCGCTATATTGATTGCTTTTTTATTTAGTTTGACTGTCAATTTTTCAGGAAAATCGACTCTTCAGATTTTGACCCGACTTAACATGTGTCACGCGAGGCTAAAAGTTTAGGATTCATATTAAATAAATTAAAATTTTAAGAACTGCATTATACGTAAGGTCAAAATTTATGAATTATTTATCGATATCCCTGATTTATTCATCTCCTTATGTTTTAAGGAAAAAAACATCATCGAGATTAACAAATTGTGTGTAAATATCAACGTTCACGCCACTTAAGAACTTGTCATCCTAGTTTGTCCCGAAAATCGAGTTATACGAATGGGGCTCACTAGAACATATGGCTAAAACAGAACGTGGAGGTCGAATTATTAGCAAATTGCAGGCTAATCTGCCGTGATTTAAATATAACAGTGACGAGATCTAACTTCCGGACCTCCCTTAACACATGCATACGAAATCCGAGCAGGCGTTTGCCTTTCACGGTTTGACGTCTCCATTTTCAGTTCTCTCTATCTGGGTTTAAGGTTGACTGCGCGTTGAATCAAAGACGCAGAATGTCGTGTGCCTACATAATTTTCCTTTTCCCTTTTCTTTTTCTTTCCTTTCTTTCTTTGGCTGCCACTGCCACTGTTCATCCAACAGTGCCTCGTCCTGTTGGTCCTTCCCGTCTTTTTGCCAGGCTTTAGGAGTGCGAACGCGACTGGGCCGCCACCGACATCATTCCTTTGATGAAAGAAAGATGGTCATAATAATCAACCGGACCATTGACCAACTCCCCCTCTCCTCCCTTCCCTCCTGCTCCTGCTGCTGCTGCTCTTTTCAACTCCATTTTCTGCTGTCGTTTTCCCACTTTTCTCTCGTTTACCCCTTCTCTCTCCTCCCATGCGGGGAGAAGCTAACGGGGTACGGCCAGGACATCTGATGAGGCTTGCTCCACGCCGCGTTGAAAGCTTTGTACGGGGACGGTCGAGTCCCGAATGATGAGGAGCTTGGATACGAATTCTTGCGGCCTCGGTCAGCATGGCGCGTTTGGAGGATGTGTCCGGAGCTTGGACTCCCGAGTGGATGGGATTCGAGGATGTGTCCGGAGCGTGCGGATTAGCTTGGAGGGCACGGGGACGAGATTCGGTATGTTCGGAATCGTGTTGGGGAGGTCCAAAATGGAGCAGAAGAGGGGGCCAGAGCTGCCGCGGGTCCGAAGGCTTTTTCTCGGTCCCCAGAACAAAAGACCATAGGCCTGGTCGGACCTAGTTGTAGGAGTGCCACTCGGGCATTTGGTCGCTGTTGAATCGGACATCCAACTTGGTCTGGATTACGCGTCGAATAAATTTGAACATTTGGCTCACCTGCAGTAGACATTAGAACGTGCGCGGGATCGAAAATAAAATATGTGATGCGATATATTTCCCTTATTGGGTCAGACCTAATTTAGAGAGAGCTGTCGAGAGAAAGCTATTGCGAGTGACTTTCTTGATTGATTAACGTGGGGCTTTATATGGACATAACCGGGTCCGAAAATACTTGTAAACAGATGTAATTGAGTGACTTGTAATGTTATCTCTGCCAATTATAATGGAACCATCTCGTCGATCTCTCTATCTAGAGCAAGCATGCCACTAAACCGCGTAAATATGCTACATCTAGCCTACTCTTCTGCAGTTATTTCCTGCTCGAATCGTTTTGGTTTTGTTTACACTTCCAAGGCAACTTAGTTGCTTGGTCTTTTTACCGTAATTCGCCGAGCCAATGGAACTTGTACCACCGTTCATAACATCTTAGGCAACTCACAGCATATAAATAAGCTCCTTTTCAACCTCGGGACCGTCCCCGTTTTCTCTTATTTTCTGTTCGAAGCCTTATTCATCTTAGGTTGGTTAACGATGACGGTCTTGGCGAATAATCAGTAATGTGGAAATGCGCAGACATCCAATCCGATGCCTGTCGCACACCGAGTACGAGCATTGTCTACGTGCCCCTGTTGCACCTAGGAGGTTGCAAGATGACTTGCTTTTGACGGAACTGGACAAATGGATTTAGGTTGGTGCACGGAAAATCGTCGAGAAATTAGGATACCGTCTTCCACCTACAAACCAACAAGACCGATTTCGAATTTTTATGTTTGGCTGTCTAATCTTATTAATCCGGACCGTGGGAGCTCTGGATTTAATGTGCTGATTGGTCACGGGGATTTTTAGGCCTTATTATGTGAAACTTCTTTTCGGGGCCACGCTTCGCGACGAGTCGAGTGATGTTTTTACCTTTGATGATTGCTTGCTTTTTTCTCCAAACAATTGTCAGTTTTCACGTTGATTGATGAGTCAACCACTGATTTTTGTCACTTTGCAATGGGAAGGTGACAAGGAAAGGGTCTCTTTAGCTCGAGTGTCTTGACCCGTCCGTAAAGTTTTAGTGGGTGACTTGTCTGCTAATCCATCAAATCCCACTTTCGAGCGATGCACACGTCCTTACCTTGCGTATTGAACTTGTACTAGAACACAGCCATTGAGAAGAAGACAACAAGAATGTTCTTGGATTGGATTTGATTGATTTGTTTGAAACATAGGTTTTTCAAACCCGATGAGTTTCGAGCAAATGATAGCGAATTTTGTGCATGTAGACCAAATGCATGGCATAAACTCGAATTCTTGTACCACAAGCGTGTGCAGAACTTTTAAAATATTTCACTTGCTTATGTGTAGGGATGAGCATGATAGACGATCAGAATTGGACCGGCTGATTTGGTCTGGTTCTTGAGAATATCGGTTCGGTTGACAGTTCCTAAAAATGAAATCGATTTCCGCGCGGTCCGGTTCCCGATTCTAAGGTGGGAACCGGACCGGATCGATAAATATATATTTATTTTTTAAATTTTTTGAAGAAAAAAGAAAGCTTAATCTATTCCCTCTTGCCTTTACCAATTTTTTTAAGGATTGGTTCAATTGGAAAATGAAATTGGTTCCATTAGAACGTGATTGGTTCCATTTGAAAATAGAAAAATAAATACATTTATTTATTTAAAATAGAAATCCTAGTTTAAAAGTACGTGATTGGTTCCATTGGAACCAAACCGAACTATCGGTCCAGTCCGATCCACGGTCCTAGGATTAGCCGGTCTGATCCTCGGTCCTAGAAAATGGGAACCGGTCCTCCTGGTTCGGTCCTTGCTTCTTGGGTGGAACCGGATTGGATCGGGAACCGCTCACCCCAACTTAGGTGTGGGATTTCAAAAATCTCTCTCCGACTAATTGGGGGTGAGCATTAAACCAAACCAAACTGAGAACGGGTTGGGTTCCCAATTCCTAAAATTTTAGAACTAGTAATAAGCAATTCAATTCTAGGTTCTAGGTGTGGATTGGATCTAATCGATATATATATTTGATATATTTATAATTCTTATTATTACAAAACATTTCTTGGTAGATGATTGGGGGTTGCGAGAATGCGGAGTTACTTGAAAGATTCTTTCTCGTTTCCCTTCTTCGCAAAATTTTGGGGGATGCCAATGCATTGCGATAAAGGACTGAGAATCTTGTTACCTGTCCTCACGAAGATCGATGTTTTAACTTTAGTTGCACTATGTAGACATTGATATGATAACTATGTGCAGGAGATTTGTAACTTGTACAAAAACAATGTTCATATTTGCAGAGAGGAGACACACTTGCAATATTGCATGGAATTGAAAAGAAAGAAAGAAATAAAGAAATCACCACCGATTCGTAGACCCACGTGGAAACCGGATCGGATCGGTTGATCCAATTCCAAGACCGGATAGGTAGATTCCCGATTCCATGAATAGGAAACTGATTCTACTGGTCCGGATTTAGGTTCCAAGGTAAGAACCGATTTATCCTTAAACCAATCACCCTTACGATTGATGGGCTTTTTGGTTCGATAATTAAATTCGATACTAGTGTCGAATTCCGACCTAATTTGTTTCGCATGTGTGGCTTCTTGTTTATCTATTCTCGACTCATTCTTGCTTGCTAAAAATAGTTTTCCTCCGAAAAACATTTTCGGAAGTCTTTTTTTGGGGAAATCTAAGTTGTCAATAGAAAATGGCTTTTTTCTTTTTTGGCCCGAAATAGGCTGCATTACTTCTCCGGCTCATTGTACTCCTTTCCAAACACGACAAAACTAATTCCTTAAAGCAATGTTTCTTCGGGACACAGGAAAGGTAATTCATCTGTCCTAAAACGACCAGCGATGAAACAGGAGAGGGACTGTGCAGCAGAGACGTGGTTGAATCAGAGTGGGCTGGGCTCGACCGGCTTGAAACCCAACTCGATTGACCTCGAGTCCCATCCGAAGAAAGATTTGACCCAGCAAAAAAATTTTGAATGATTAGATTCAACAGCTCGGGTGGAAAAGAGATGACCAGAAATCTCGGGGGATTCCTCGATAATACTTAGCCTCGGAATTGTCAATCATCATCCTCCAGTAGCGTCATACTCATCGCGCTCATCTCGTGTCACTCAACTTGTATATAGTATTCACCACTCATTGGCAGGAGGTGGTTCGCTCGGATCCCTGCTCTTCTTCTTCACTAGCCTGTCAAAACAAAGGGCTTTTTCACGCTTTCCTGGGCCGTCATGGGCGCGTTTAGATCGGCGGTCGCCGACGGGGTCCTGACTTTCATGTGGGTGTTCTCCGCGTCGACCCTGGGGGCCGCGACGACGGCGGTGGCGGCGGCGCTCGGGCTCGGGGATGCCGTCCTGCCGTGGGTGTCGCTGTTGATCACCACCTCGCTCTTCTTTGTCCTGGTGCTGGTGTTTGACCTGATCGGGAGCGCGCTGGGCGGCGCGAGCTTCAACCCGACGGCCACCGCGTCCTTCTACGCCGCCGGCGTCGGCTCCGACGACCTCCTCTCCATGGCTCTGCGGTTTCCTGCTCAGGTAAAATACACTGCAATGTACTCGAATTTCGCTCTATCCGGTAACATCTTTTTGGATCTGTTGGAGATAATCTGTTTTGCTTTTGTGGGTATACGAGTAATGGGACAGTCGGGTCAAATTCTGCCGTTTGCGAACGGTTTTGTCATAAAAAAGATGAGATTTTGTATAAAGTTCACTTTTTTTTTTTTGCGGGATCGGAGAAGGGTACTTTAAGAGAAACGACACTACTCAAATCGCTACCGCGAGAACCGCCACGCTCCTCCTCCTTTTTATTTTTCTTTTTTTCCAATTTTGTGGTTGTTTTGGTGTGTGCGTGGATTGATGAATGTTGCTTTGACAGGCAGCTGGTGCTGTTGGTGGAGCTCTTGCGATCATGGAGGTGATGCCTTCACAATACAAGCACATGTTGGAAGGGCCATCTTTGAAGGTGGACTTGCATACAGGAGCTATTGCAGAGGGCGTTTTGACCTTTTTGATCACCTTCCTCGTCCTTCTCATTGTGCTCAGAGGGCCTCGGAGCTCCTTCGTGAAGACCTGGTTGCTGGCCACGGTGACGGTTGCCTTGGTAGTCGCGGGGTCTTCCTACACTGGGCCATCCATGAATCCAGCCAACGTGAGTACATTATCTCTGTCGATCCCGAGCTTCCATCTGCCTGCATGATGTTTGCTTATTGCTGATTGATCTTACATCCACAGTTAAACAATATGAAAATATTGTTCTTGTTGCACATTTAGAGCTCAAATAAGACGATTTGTATAGTGGTTGGACCGAGTCAGCTAATTATCTTATTGTTGGTGTGATGGAGCTTTTCTTTTTTTCGAATTGTCCCTCGTGAGTATGGATCTTGCCTGCATCAGATGATTGCTCTTTCTACTAAATTACTTATCATCTCTTCCCAGTGTTTGGTTATTTAAAACCCCTTTGTTGCCTTTTTATTATAAATTCATTGATGTTGCAGAGTTGACTGCTTAAGGCAATTCTTCATGAATTCAATGTCACTTCCCCGTGTTCTATCTCTCCTCTTTATTTGTTGGTCCCAAACACTATTGACAGCACCGAATCAGCTCCAGCCCAACCTTTTAAACTAGCAACAAGTCGTATAATCCTCATTTCATAGACTGAATCTCATGCTCAACTATCTCAATCGTGAAAGTACATACGACCTAATAATGCAAATTGGTGTCAGGAAAAATTGTAGTTGTAACTGGTGGATATAAAATAAGGTGTGATCTTGGTAAGGTTTTGTATTTTTAAATTGAGTTTGCTTTACAGTAATTTTTCTTCTCGATATTATGTGGATCCGATCTCATGCAATTACATCTTGACAGCGATTGCTCTCTTCAATGCATGACTTATTTGTTGATACCAATGTGCATTATCGTTAGAGCGAATCTGTTCAACTATCATGTGCAAGGTTTGGATGCATTCATATAACAAATAGTGAGTCCAATTCTCGAAAGTTTGCTTCTCAGGTTACACATATGAGATGTACATCTATTGTTCTCGTATGTATTAGATGTATAGCCCGGTCTAGAAACTCTGTCACTCTTCCTTATCTTCTCAAAAATCAAAAGAACCCTTTTCTGTTTCGCGAGCTCCAATTATAGTCTGTTGGATGAGGTTTTGCGACAGCTTCCCCACTTTGACAAGATATTCCTTTCTCCGTTGAGTATATGAAGGATCTGTTCCCTAGTCAGAGGAGAGATTCTTCACTAGGTGGCGGGGATACTCTTTTCCATCGTGATGCTATTCATTGCTTTAATGGATGTGCGGTGTGTGAAAAGATACAGCTGTATCAGATGGACTTCAATTTTCTCTCTTCTAGACCTCTCTGCTAGACAAGTTGGTGGAGAGTGCTTGTTCAAGGATATTTTCCGTGTCTAGTTGCAAGCAAGCATCATTATAGAATCTGTTTTATGATAGGTTTTTGTTCCTGATATTCCAGTGAAAAAGTTATTGCCATTTTCATGGTTTGCAACTACAAGTATGCCATTTTCTTCCCATCTCTGCCCCTCTTTGTCAGTCATGTTTCCTGTCTCTTTCAATTGGCTTTGTTGTTTGATTCAGCCAGGGTGTGCGCAATTCAGCAAATGTTTACTGCCAGGATAGTTTAGCAATGGTATTTATACGGCTTTAGAGGACAAGCTTTTCTCCTATTTAGGACTGATTTGTTTCGATATGCAAATGTTAAGGTAGTCAACTATTATTTCAGTTCAGAAAGTATAAGCATCTGGCTTTCATCTAAAATTTTCCTGTTTCCCACTGCTACCCGGTGATCATCCTCCCAACTTCCCATTGAATTCATCCAATCCTTGTCGACCGACTGATTAATCTCCTCTCTCTCTTTCTCCCCCCTTTCTTTGTCTGTATGTATGTGTATTCTTGGTCCACTGTCTTTCTCGGCACCGGCCTTCCCTTGGCATGACAAGTTTTCAGGAGAGCATGCATTAACATGTGTTATTGTGTCTTTGCAGGCTTTCGGGTGGGCATATGTGAACAATTGGCACAACACATGGGAACAGTTCTACGTCTATTGGATCTGCCCTTTTGTTGGAGCGATATTAGCGGCTTGGGTCTTCCGGGTCCTCTTCCCCCCGCCCGTCAAGCAGAAGAAAGCCTGAGAAAGCAACCTAGCTTCCTTCCCTTCTGGGTGTCGGACAGCCTCGTCCTCGAACTTGCTCGCCCGCTCTGTTTTTCTTTTTGTTCTAATTTACAGTGGTAGGCCTACTTTCATTCATCGATGTAGATCTTGGACATGGATAGCTACAATGCTCGTAATAAAAGAAAATAGACAGTCGGTAACATTCCATCCAAGCTCCTCTTGCGTCGGCCGGGCGTCACCGTTATACACGGAGTGAAGTTGGCATCGGGCGAGGACTAGTTGGAGCGTCTCTCTTCGCGGTCGGCAATGCCGGTGTAGGAAATCCTGGGTGTTAATGTTCCTCCCGCTTTAGTGTATCTTCAAATCAGGTAAGGTTCCGGGGCGTCGAGATCATGAAATGTCGGTCGGACTCGTGGATGTATAGATCGGAGTTAGTCGTGAACTCGGTCCACATCTCACACATAAATGATCTGACCCATATCGACTAGATCCGTGCATATACATGCCCCTAATAATAGTACGAGGATTGATATAAAAGCTACTCCAATTGAACTTTACAAGAAAACGTTACATGTTCCATACTCCGCTGAATATGATACGGACTATATTGTTAAAAGAAAAATCTCACGAAAATCACTAATTTTTTTTAAATGAAGAAAAAAAATTAAAAAAAGTCGTTGCCAATTTTTTTCCCCCATATTTGCCCCCTCCGCTCGTCGCAGTTACAGACGCGTCGCGGCGCTTGCTTGGTCCGTCTCATCACCCCCCCCCTCTCCCTCTCTCTCTCTCTCCCTCTCCCTCTCCCTCTCTTTCTCTCTCTAGGATTCCGGTGGACGGAGAGATCGCGCCGGAGCTCTCCTTCTTCACTCCCTCCGCCGATGCTCTGATCGGTCTCCGTCGATTGGAACCGGCGTTGTCGCGGTCCGACACCGTTCCGTCGGATCCTCTCCGCTCGATTCCGCCGGCGGAGGATTCCGGCGATCGGAGGTTCCTTCCCCCCGCCGGTTGCGGTGCGTACACACGCGCGCGCGCGCACGCATAACACGCGCTTGGCGACCGGGGTGCTGAGGAGGGAGAGCTGGAGCCGATACAGGAAGCGCAGTCCCTGAAGGCCCCCGCCACCGCCGCCGCCGGGAACGGCCAGATCCGGTACAGATCCCCTTCCTCCGCCGAGCTCTTCGACGGCGCCGCCGCCCTCAACCCGAACTCCCCGCCGTCGGACCAGCAGCTCCACCACCAGCACGAGCTGGACAAGATGATGAAGCGGCCCCCGGGGCGGTTCCACGAGGACAAGATCCAGAAGTACCGGGGCGTCATACTGGTGATCTCCGTGCCTCTCTTGCTCATTGGATTTGTGCTCTTCTTGATGCCTTCTGGATCTCCTTCCGAGTCGTTTGAGGAGTACACGCTCGCGCACCGCAAGGCCTCTCCGGGTTCGAAGTCCAGGACTTATGCGGTTATCTTCGACGCGGGTAGCTCCGGGAGTCGCGTGCATGTGTTTTGTTTCGATCAGTACCTGGATCTCGTTCCCATGGGAAAGGAACTCGAGCTCTTTGTTCAGGTTACCTTTCCTTCGTCGCTTTTCTTATGTTTGTAATGTCAGGTGATTGTGGCTAATGCTGGTTGAATTGGATGTTTACGCTTGACATTTGTTTGATTTGTGTTTATAGATTAAGCCGGGTTTAAGCGCGTATGCGAAAAATCCCAGACAGGCTGCGGACTCGTTGCTTTCTCTTCTTGATAAAGCAGAAAGTGTTGTTCCTAAAGAGCTCCGCGGCAAGACTCCGGTTAAAGTCGGGGTGAGTTAATGACGCAAACGCTGGAATGGAGTTCTTGTCCCGGCATCTGACGTTTGTTTACTCATTTTCTGCATTTGGCTCTGATGTTTCACTAGGCAACGGCTGGCTTGAGGGCATTGGAAGGCGATGCATCTGATAGGATTCTAGATGCGGTAATGCTTTCTTTTATTGGACCATTAAATGAAGTTTCTTAGGTTTGAATTGGAAAACTAACTTTTGGGTTTCGATATTGCTGTATTTTGTACATGTGGACATCCCTTTAGGTTCGGGAGCTTTTGAAAGATAGAAGCAGCCTTAAATCTGAGTCTGGGTGGGTTAGTGTTTTGGATGGAACACAGGAAGGTGCTTATCAGTGGGTATGTTTGCTTACCTTTTTTTTATGCATGTATAAAGTTGGATTTTAATTTGGGAACTGTTGCTATAATTGGTTCTCGAGTGTTAGATGTGTTATATAGTTTAAAGAATTGTACTGATGATGTGGTTTAACATTGAATATATCACCCCCTGTTGGCTTGGGAAGCAATAAAAAGAAATGTTGATCATTGCCTTTGGTTGTTCTATCAGCAACTTGTGTTAAATGGCACTATAATACTATAATACGAGCATTGCCTTTTCACTACACGACTTGCCCAGCCACCCTCCCTACTTAACGCGCCTTCTCAAAGTTACCCTTGGCCTTCCCAAGCTTGTGGAAAGCATTTGGAACCAGTTACTAGCAATGACCTACTGAGGAAATGACGACCTTTGTCTGTTGAATGTTGTACTCCTCAATTTATCACCATACATTTGAGAAATTGTGTTTAATTACAGTGCAGAATATGTAGGTTATGTTGCCTTTACTTCAAGATTGAATGGAGGTTTGTAATTGAGCAGCAGTTAATGTAGGCTGTGTAATTTAATTGAAGTTTAAACCTAAATTTTTTTATAATGTTTTTTGTTTTTCCACAGTTTTATTAATTTATGAGACAGTAACTTAAGTTATTGAAGAAGAAAGGTGAAAGATAAGGAATTAAGAAGAAAGAGAACGTGATGCTTGGACATGAATCCACATTATAGGTGTCTATGGTTCATCAGCAATGAGATGGAAGTTCTGAGACCTAAGTTAAAGTATGATGGTATTCCCTAACTGCCAGGGCAATTGCTTACAGTCTAATGGTAATGTTGCACTCACTCTGCTAGGATTGAGTAAGTCAATAACTTACTTGGCGCTTCTCAGGTGACAATAAACTATCTGTTAGGATATTTGGGAAAGCAATATTCCGATACGGTTGGAGTTGTTGATCTTGGAGGGGGCTCAGTTCAGATGGCATATGCTATATCGGAAGAAGATGCTGTGAAGGCGCCCAGGGTCTCAAATGGAGAGGATGAGTATGTCAAAGAAATGTTTCTCAAAGGAAGAAAATACCACCTCTATGTTCATAGGTCTCTTTCTCAGTCCGAATTCTTTATGATATTCAACAGTGATTACATCCCTGTCATTGTGTATATGGTGCTTTACTTCCTTTTCAGCAGAGCTCTGGACTACTGTTACTTATTGGATTTGTGTATGACTGTACAGTTACTTGCGCTATGGTCTACTAGCAGCTCGGGCGGAAATTTTGAAGGTTTCTGGTGACTCAGGCAACCCTTGCATCTTGGAAGGTTACGAGGGTATGTAAACTACTCACTTTTTCAAGTCCTTTAGACTTAGATCCATTTCTTTTTATACAATGGATTCTCTTACTGTTATAAACTTGTTAAGAGTTGTGAGCTTCACTGGTCCTATGCCTTCTGTTGGAGGGTGAGTGATGGTAGCTGTTTAGACTCTTAACAACGTGGCTTTAGCAATAGCATGACCACTCAAGCACTTCAAAACATTTTGCCAGGCCTATAGAAACAATGCATTTCTGATGCGCAAATTTGGAAGCAAGAGCAAATTTTGCGTTCTTTAGTTGATCCTTGTCATAACCTATTTCCTTAGAACTTCCATTGGATAGCAAATGGTGCATTAATGATTGACCATCTGCCTCGACTATATTTAGGGTCTTATCAATATGGTGGTGTGAACTACGAAGTATCAGCTTCTTCATCTGGTTCAAACATGAATGAGTGCAGAAGGATTGCTTTGAAAGCCCTCAAAGTTAATGAAGCAACATGTACGCACATGAAATGCACATTCGGTGGTGTTTGGAATGGTGGAGGAGGGGATGGACAGAAGAATCTATTCGTTGCTTCATTTTTCTTTGACAGGGCTGCTGAGGTAGTTATATCTCAAATTTTTGAAGTTGAAGGCTTCTCACGATATATATGAAGCATAATTTATGCAGAGTATCTTATCAATGTAGGCTGGCTTTGTGGACCCAAAAAAACCTGTTGCCAAGGTCAGTGCTGCGGAGTTTGAGGAGGCAGCTAAACGTGCTTGCCAAACTAAACTGGAAGATGCAAAATCTATATATCCTCGTGTAGAAGACAGTAATCTGCCGTTTTTATGCATGGATCTCGTTTACCAATATACATTGCTTGTAGATGGATTTGGTAAGTGTGCATTCCAGTCAGTTTCTTCTGTATAATTCCTGGCTTTTGCTGTATGTCTAAAGGGTGCTGATTAGTCTTTTGCTTATAAATAGGAGTGATTGAGCAATTTCGATATTTGTATGGTATTCTAATTCATCCAGCACTTGTTTCTCATGCTTCCATTTTACAGCTATTGATCCCTGGCAAAAGATTACTCTGGTGAAGAAGGTTAAGTATCGCAATGCCTTCGTTGAAGCAGCATGGCCATTAGGCAGTGCCATAGAGGCTGTATCGGCGCAAAGATAACTGCAGATTATCTCATATTAGCTTGGCATTCTAAGAGGCACTTGGTTCTGTGATTCTCAGAGGAGGCTGAAGGAAAAAGTAATTGAATGTTAAAAGTTGACATCAGGTTAGTACTGAATTCGAATTTTGCGGTCAATATATTCAGAATAATGAGGGGAAGAGCATTGATTTATTATTGCCATGTAATTATCTCAGTTCCAATATTCTTTTGATGCCTGCCTGTGGAGATGATTTTGACCCTGTCACATTCTTTTACTTTGCATGTGAACATTTGAGATTGTAATACAGGTGCTCTGTGGTTTTAAGCTTCCCTTTTGTTTGGCATTTCATCCTGTTTTTTACTTGTTGGGTCTGGTTGGTGTATAGAAAATGGATGAGACACGAAGGGCCGTGTGTCTGTCAGAGTCGGATCTATACATCACAGTTCACCCGGAGTACGTCTGCTACCAATTGAAGAAATTGAAAGAGTCTGATAACCGCTATAGCTCCATGCAATTTCGACAGCTTTATTGATTTAGTTGCATTCAAGGATGAAAAGCATTCATTAAACTCTGCCCGATCCTCGGCCGTAAAACCTGAGATTCTGATTTCCCTCCATCAACCGATCATGATAACGCCCGGTTACCTTCGTCAACTAATTACAGGTGCCGATGGGCTCTTTCTTGATTGAATATGCCTTTTATTTGCCAAATAGGAATTCATAACCAAATGTGTTTTTGTTCCAACCACCCCGTCAAACAACCGTCAGTTATATTTCTCTTTTTCAAGAAATCAAAGAAGCTATATGTGGGCTTTGTTGAGCGTGCTCATTTGGTACTTGTGGTATCTAAATTAAGTAATTCCATGACACCAGTGCGGTTTCGGGTCTATCTGGTTAAGCTAGTACCCTAATTCTTGAAATTCTATGTGAATTAAGATTGAGAAAAGAAAGTTTTCCAATTAATGACCCAAACTCATTGTCAATCCCTCTTAGCCGAATATGGAAGTACTAATGGCAGAATGAGTCAATCTAGTCTTTCACAATAAAGTATTAGATGGAATTGCCATCAAAAAACTTATTAGCAAATTAATAGATCACTTTGAAGTGGCACATAAATCACATTCTAGATCAAGTAAAAATTGAAGTTTTTTTTTTGTCGTGAAAAAAAAAACTCTAGGTTTCGAGCAAGACATTGCTACATCAGGCTAATCTTTCCTGATAGTTCACATCAACGGGAAGGTTTGGCATGTTTGGCATGTTGATGTCGGCTCTCTGCCTCTTGGCGCTATAGTATGTTCCAATGGTTGGCTGTTTACCTATTAAAGTGGTACTTGAGCTGGTTCGGAAAGTGGTCTTCGTAATAGAAGAAACATTTGGCGATAAGCCTATACTTGTTTGGAGAGATCATCTTAAATTATTGAAGTGTGTCGTTCATGAAACATAATATATTCAGCGAGAAGTGCTTTTGTATAAGGAGCGAGGGATAGTAAGGTAACTTGGGAATCCGCCATTTCGCCTTGCACAATAATGTATGCCATAGCCTCCTTTCCCAGAAAGTTTTCACTATCTGATAAGATGCTTTTTCACCAATAGCTACATAAACACATATTACATTTTGACCTTGTTGATTGAGAATTGTAATTGTGGCTATTGCTGCTTTATGGGTTTGTCTATCCCCAATAATTAATTTTCGCTGACCACGACCTGCAGGGATCATCGAATCAATAGCAAGAAGTCCAATTTGTAAAGGCTCGTACGCGAAATGTCTTGAAATAATGTCTGGAGTGTGAGATCAATTAATCGAGATTCAGAAGCGTAAATTCACCTCGACCATCAATAGGTTTGGCTAGGGTATTTATAACATGACCCAAATAATCCTCACTTACCTGAACAATTCTTCCCGTTTCTTTTACATAATTTCCCTTATAGTAATTATAATTATAAAAAAAAGCGGAAAACTTGTTTACATTTATTATAATGAATAATGATAAGTCTGTCTCTTGAATTGCCAACTATTCCTATTTCCCATTATTCCAATCAAATCTATTTTAAAAATTAGAAATCAACAAACAAATCAACAAGTAAGTGGACCTAACTCATTGAATCATGACTCTATCCACTATTCTGATATTCAAATTCGATAGAGATTAAATTCTAAGGGTGGATTTTTTTTATTTCCTATTTGTTTAGACTCCGCAAGAATATGTCAGACATCTCTGATTCCATTTTCTTGTTTGTAGGATATTGAAGAGGATTCCTTCACAAAGAAAGGTTTACCAAAAGTCACAACACAAGAGCCTTTTTCAATATCTTTCTTTAATTTCAGAACACAAGATCCACTTCTGTAGATAAGATAGATCTATCGGATCATATCTTCGTGTTTTAAATCCAAATATTTGGATACCGATTACATACGATTTCTCTTTTTCAACAATAGGATGGTGAAGAATGGATGTGAGAAACATACATTCATTTTGAGCCTTCTTTCTTTTAATTGTATTTTCTTTCAAAAATAGAAAATTCACTTTTCATTTTTTTTCCGACAGATACCAATTGAATTAATAGAAAAATATTTAAATTGAATTTTTTGCTTCGAAACTTCGGAGCTCAACTATTCATGTCAAATAAAGAATACCAGAACTAAATGCTTCTCGAGAGATAACCTCCAGATCATTAGCATGGCTATCGAAATCGCGAGCATCAGCACGTGGGTTCTAGGTCCAAGTGGTAATATCAGGGCCCTTAGCTATTGTTCTTGAGAAGCGATCCGGTTTGGCCCATGCGGATTATCAACGCCTAGAGAGAAAGACCCCATGAAAACTTTACTATTCCTAGGGATTGACTATGGCCCTTTCCTACGCAGCTTAAGTGGAAAGAGAAGAAGGCCTCCTTTCGAGGGTGCCCTACTCGTCGTATTGGATTTGATATCGAAATGGTGAGTATCAACACATAGGTTTTAGATCCAAGTGGCTCTTAGCTATTGTTTTTGAGAAATGACTCAGTTTGGCCCATTCGGATGGCCTACTACACCGAGACAGAAAAGACCCTATGAAGATTGTTCCCTGGGATAGAAATTGGGCCTTTCCTGCGTAGCTTTGGTGGAAGACGAAGAAGGCCGCCTTCCGAGGGGGCCTACTCGTTAGGGCATCAACGGTTCGGTTCGATTCGGTTTTATTGAAAAACCGAACCGAACCGAACCAAACTGACAGGAGTGCACCCTTAAACCAAATTGAATATTGCTCGAACTGAACCGAATTTTGCTCGAACCGAACCGAAAAATCAATTTCGGTTCGATTTGGTTCGGCTCGATTTTCGCTTTCTTTCTCTTTAACTTTTTTTTGCTTTTTTATTTGGTTAGGCAGAATCTTAGCTGAATCCACTCTCTTTCTGATCTGACCACACCCACTCTCTCTCTCTCTACAGTCCCCACAAACTGAACCCAACTGTTCCTCCGTCGCCATCGCCGTCACTCTCTACCCTCGTCCTCTTGGTGGCCGCCCTCCTCGTCCTTCGCCGCCGTCGCCGGAGTCGGGACTTCACCGACAATGCCAAGACCCAGAGATTCGACGCCATGAACGGTGATTTGCCGGGCAATGCCGAGGCGAACGCTCGCGCTCGCATGCAGAGGAGGACCTCTGGAACCAACTCCGAGTTCCTCTACTTGGGGACCATGGTGAACTCTCGTGGGATCGAGGAGCCGCTCGGCAATGGAGGAGGCGGAACGGCTCGCCGCGGCGGTGGCGGAGGAGGTCTAGACCTGAGGAAGATGGGCTCTCTGGAGCTCCAGTAGGAAATCGATGAATCAGCAATGAAGAAGAAGCATAATCTCTCGTCATCACTCGCTCGGACCACAATCCAATCTCACAAACCTCAACACCCCTTTCCTCTCCGTCCCCATCTCCATCCTCCAACCTCCCCTCTTCCCACCTTGCACCTTCCGCTCTCCCCTCCAGATCTGCCACCCCCTCAGCCCCCGCCGCTCTTTCCCCAGCGAGATCTGACCCCACGCGCCGCCATAGCAGCTGTCGGGACCATGGTCATCTCCGGGAGGCCGATGAAGCGCATGAAGAGGCGAGTCACGGCCAACCTCTTGGACTTCCTTACCTTGCCCTCCTCGTCCATCGGAGGGGCAGGGGGTCTCTTCAGGGTGAGGGTGAAGGAGTTTCTGTCCAGGCATGCAGCGCCGCCGCCGCCGCTGCAGTCGGTGTTCGACAGACGACGTGCAATTGCTGTTCCGGGTGGGGGACGTGGTGACGGCCGGGGGCCCTGAACCGTCGCTGGTAGTGGTGTGCCTGGACGTGTGGAGGAGGAAATTTCCAGAGTTTTTGGGTTTTTGGGAGTGGTGAGAGCGTCGAGCATGGATTTTTAACTTTTTCTGGTTCGGTTCGGTTCGGTTCATTAATCGAACCGAACTGAAATAATTCGAACCGATAAAAAAAAAAGATGGTTATTTATCATTACTCGAACCGAAATCGAAATCGAATCAAAATGTACGAAATTTTCGATTCGGTTCGGTTCAATTCGAATTGTATCTCGATTCGATTTTTCGGTTCGGATTTGATACTCCTACTACTTGTCTTATTAGGTTTGATATTGCGACCGCGCGCGGCTTTGAGAGCCATAATGATACTACCGAGGAGCGTCTTTACTAGAATATTTTCGCTTCTCACTACAGGCAATTAACAATAATTTTTCTTTGGACATAACTCTTTTAATTGATCATTTTGGCTCCGCTCATCCAAGATAAACAGAAAGATTAATTTCACTTAAAACCCAAAACTAGTATATTTGTGATAAATTTATCTTAAATTAATTTTTTGACCAAAAAAAATTCCAAGTCGGTACACCCGTGATAAATATAACTCAAACTAATTTCTTTTTTTGGTAAAGACCAAACCCAAACTAATTTTTTGACTACAAAAAACTCTAGATTGATACACTTGTAACAAATTTACTCTCTGTTAAATTGAATTAATATCACAAAAAATCACAAATCGGTAAACCTGTGATAAACAAAGGTGCAAAACCCTAAACTGTTACATCCATCAATTACTGCGTGTTATCTAACTCAGTAATTTGACAGTAAAATTTAACGAAAACTAATGGAGGGTAAATTTATCACAAGTGTATTAGTTTGAGATTTTTGATGATCAGAAAATTAATTTTGAATAAATTTATCATATATATATATATACCACTTTAGTTTATGATTTTTTTATGGTATTAGCCCTAAAAAGAAAGAAGTATACTCCATATTTGAGAATTTCAATGGTTATCGAAAGAGAATAAAAGTAACGAACGAGGCAGTCCGTTAGATAGTTCACTCTATTATTGTCCGTTGACGAGGCGGTCAAAGTTTTTGCTTCGGTACTTTTATCAAACACTTGCCATGCATGCGAGACTCCTTCGCTTCGCGTCAGCATGATGAGGAGATTCTCGCTAGGCGCCTTCGTTCTGCTTCGCCGCCATTGCAGTTCTGCTCGAATCGGTCCGTCGAGCCGCGCCCTCCTCCCGCCGGCGTTCGCCCCTGCGTCGTCTGCTTCGGCCGATTCCGACCGCGCGGGTCCCCCGGTCTCTGTCTCCGAGGTTTTGTCTCCTGCTCGTGCTTACTCCGACCACGCGTCTCCGGCGGCTCCCGGGCGTTTTGCAGCTCGCGATGATCATGGCGGCAGCTCTCGCGACGGAGAAGAAGACGAGGACGGCGGCGGAGTCTCGGATTGCGAGGCTGATTTCCGGGAGCGGAAGGTGGTGAGCGAGGCTCTCGCTCGCGATGCCAAGTCCGTCGTGGACGTGTTACGCGAGACGGCGTCCAGACTCGATAGGTGTGGAGTTGCCGCGTCGTCGGAATTGGTGGTGGAGGTTCTTTCGCAGGTCCGGAATGACTGGGAATCGGCATTCGCCTTCTTCCTGTGGGCTGGGAACCAACGGGACTACTCCCATTCGGTCCGTGAATATCACTCCATGATCTCTATTTTGGCGAAGATGAAGAAGTTCGACACTGCCTGGGCATTGATCGACGAAATGAGAGGAGGCAAGGATCGTCCCTGCCTCATCACCCCTCAGACTCTGCTGATCATGATCAGACGATACTGTGCAGTGCACAACGTTGGTAAGGCCATCAATACCTTCTACGCGCATAGAAGATATAATTTCGATGTCGGGATTGAGGAGTTTCAGGGTCTCCTCTCTGCGCTTTGTCGGTACAAGAACGTGCAAGACGCGGAGCACTTGCTCTTCTGTAACAAGAGTGTTTTCCCTCTCGATACAAAGAGCTTGAATATAATCCTCAATGGCTGGTGTAATGTGATCATTAGTCCTCGGCAGGGGGAGAGAATTTGGAAAGAGATGAGCAAGAGAGGTATAGCGCATGATGTTGTCTCGTATGCTTGTCTCATATCTTGCTATTCGAAGTCCAGGAACATCAACATGGTGCTTAAGCTCTTTAACCGGATGAAGGAGTTGGAGATTGCTCCGGATAGGAAAGTTTACAATGCAGTCATTTATGCTCTTGCAAAGGGTAGACTTGTGAAGGAAGCTGTGAATCTTATGAGAACGATGGATGATAAAGGTATTGCACCCAATGCTGTTACTTACAATTCGTTGATCAAGCCTCTTTGTAATGCCCGGAATGTCGATGGAGCTAAAAAGGTCTTTGAGGAGATGCTGCAGCGGGGGCTTCACCCTAGCATTCGAACTTACAATGCCTTTTTACGTATTCTTAGGACATGGGAAGAAGTTTTTGAGCTCTTAACAAAAATGAAGGAGATGGGATGCCATCCAAATTATGATACCTACATCATGTTGATCCGAAAGTTTTGTCGATGGCGCCAACTTGATAATGTCTTTGAGCTGTGGAAGGCAATGACTGAGAATGGATTGAGTCCTGATCGCAGCTCTTATATTGTGTTGATTCATGGACTCTTTCTGAATGGAAAGTTGGAGGAAGCGCACAGATATTATTTGGAGATGAAGGACAAGCAGTTTTTGCCCGAACCTAAAATTGATGAGATGCTTCAAGCGTGGCTGTCTGGGAAACAAGTAACAGAGATTAGTATGGTGGAGAATCAGCCACCTTTTAATCATTTGGATCAAGCTTCCTCTAGAAAACTCAATCGCGAATCAGATTTCCTTCGTCAACCTGAGTCGAGAAGAGTTGTAAGAGAGTGGGGATATTCTTTTTGGGAGCACTAGGATAGGGTATCTTCGGTCATGCTGTCAATGCATTGTATACAGACATTTCTAAAGGTAGTCTACAAACTTCATCTTTTAGACACTTCGGAAGATACTAAGAATTCTATGAGGCATACTATTTGTTATTAAGAGTTTATGCAGTTGATTGTACATTCCTCATTTTTGAATTTTGCATGATTACCATTAGTGAAGGCCAAAAGCAAGTTAGTCCTTCTGGTGCTTATGCTCTAACTGATAGTATTCATGTATGTATTTCCCCTCGAATCCCATATTCTTTTGGCAATTACCCTGCAACAAGTACTGGATATAAGAAATTCCAAATGTTTGATGTGTTGTGTCCCCTTGTGTTTACATAAGCCCATGTGACACAGCGAGGCATCTTCCTCCATAATTGCTGTTATTGGAACTTTAGATGCTCTGCATGGGACTTCCTTTTTCCATTGCAAAATTTGGTCTGCAACATGCATGTCAAGGTACCATGGAAGTTCATGCTTGATTCACCACAACATTTGTTTAGGGAAAACTTGTTTGGAGCTAGTCATGTTCTTCAGAACGAATTAAGGTGCAGTAAACCTGAAGCTGTGTCTTTTTTTTTTTCCCTCAATGTTATCTCTGGTTAATCGTGTAATGTATACCCCCTTGACAAAATAGCAAGTTAAAATGGGAATAATTTCCTAGCCTCTGGTGATTGTCATCAAGTCAGGGAGACTTACTGTCATGACTATTTTTGTGAGCATGAAAATGTTGGATCTCTGAGGCGTGGATGTTGCCTTATATGTGATGGATGCACTAGAAGGAAATCATTTAATTTTATGAAAAATGGGATCTGGTGGTGTGTTGTGTGAATGTATCACTCTTTATTTGCTGCATTCCATCTACTTTTGTTGGTCTTGCTGAAAACATCTGAACACAGAAGAGACTGAGAACGGGCAAACGTGAGCCAAATATTGGCAGAGCTGTAAAACTGAGATGGGTAGAGTGATCCCAAGCATAATATGGGTCTCGGTAGGATTTGAGTGAACCTCATGTTTAGTTTTGCTTCTTAAATCTCTCAAATCCAATTTCAAGTTTTTTAAGAGAACCTGAATAACTGAGCTTATAAGGCCTAGCTGAATAATTATTTTGTACTTTTTGTAGTTACATACAATAGGCTTAAAATTGTAATTAGATCACAGCTATCATTTTTAGGAAATTTTTTGCCAAATCATTCATTTTCTGCGAAACAAACAGAGCCTTAATGAAATGAATATAAGAGTATATCGATGCTGGAACCACCGAATAGAACAGGCTTTTGGTTTGCCTTTCTCTCAGTGAACAGTGTTTGGTTTGGTGTGACCTAGTAAGGTGAGCCAAATATTGGCAGAGCTGTAAAACTGAGATGGGCAGAGTGATCCCAAGCAAAATATGGGTCTCAGTAGGATTTGAGTGAATCTCATGTTTACTTTTGCTTCTTAAATGTCTTAAATCCAGTTTCAAGTTTTTTAAGAGAACCTGAATAACTGAGCTTATAACGCCTAGCTGAATAATTATTTTGTACTTTTTGTAGTTACATGCAATAAGCTTAAAATTGTAATTAGATCACAATCATCATTTTTAGGAAAAGATTTTCCAAATCATTCATTTTCCGCGAAACAAATGGAGCCATAATAAAATGAATATAAGAGTATATTGATGCTGAAACCACCAAATAGAACAGGCCTTTTGGTCCACCTTTCTTTCAGTGAATAGTGTTTGGTTCAGGGTGATCTAGTAATGGCTAATGGGAGTTCAGAAATGAATAGGGTTCCTTTCATGTTTTTCGCAAACCTGAGCCCAACTGACCTTCTGTCACCCTGAATGGTGTGTGCGTGGCTGACATTAACATGTGCATGTAACATGGAATGTAGAGGATGGTAGAAGCACTGTTAATTATTCCACCCAATGTTTTAGTAGTCTGGTGAGCATTAAACTCAGATGAATTCACTGTGCATTGCACTTGAAGCACACGACGTTGAACTTTGGATGATGCTTGTCAAGTGTCATGGGCACTGGTTAATACTTATGTGCAGGTGTACCTCTTGCAGATATCTAGTGAGACTTTTCTCTAATGGAGTTCTGATTGTTATTACGGTTTAATGGTTTCATTGCCCTCTTGCTGCATGATAAAAAGCCTTTTCCCTGAGGACAACAACTCTGAGAATTTTTCAGCTTCTTGTTAAGCAAGTGCACTGTCTGAGCAATTGTTGTCCTCTTCAGGCATAGTGAAGAACCAGAACAATTCAAGCTCTAGAAGTGGGACCTGTCTTGAGGTTTATAAACTGCCCATTGACCAAAGGTAACTGTGATTGATCCAATATGCCTATCATCTTCAAATACTTTTCCTCTTAAATTTAATGGATGCTAGACCATTGTTTGTAATGGGAAAAAAATACCATCTGGATGAGAGCGATGCGTGGTTTCCATTTCCAGAGCATGATAAGTAGACCATTAAACCAAACAGTTATTTTAAGGAGATCGACCTATAGCCTTTCATTCCTTTGAAGAAGAAATCATTAATATCTTATCAATTGGAAAATGTTTTATGAGTATCAGAGTATTTAAAAAGGCTAAATCTCCATTCAACGTATAAACAACTTGTGGGATGTCAGGTCTGAGAACTAATGCAGGTAACATCCGTCAGTTTCATTCAAATTCCCAGGCGTGACTGTTCTGTCCATATTTCTCGGAATGAATTGGTAGATTCGATACCAAAAGGGACGCCTGGAAGTAAAAACAGATTGCAACGATTTTGAAGACAACAACGGTTTACTTATCCCAGCAAGTGGTGGGGGTAGTGTAATGATGGCAAGTTAATTGGCCCAAAGTAGTGACGAACAGTCGTCAGCAATAAGTCTACAATAACATGTGCTCGGATGCAAGACTACAGTATGAAAATTAACTCATCCTTTTGAAATCGGAAAATTTTCTAAAATGCTAAATTCAAGCATTTCACCGCTGACAAAGAAATCTTTTCTGTTGACTAGTTTCCTTTGATTGTGCTAAGCAAGACGAAACCAGAAATAATGCACCACACCTGCACTGCACGTGTGTGTACATATATGTTGACAACCTCTACTCTTTGCCATCCCCACCAATCGGATATTTCATCACTATTTGCTGGTGGGCTTTGAGCTACTGACTAGTCCGCCGCCATCAGTTCACCATTTTCAAATTAGGATCAAACTTATTTTGTTCCTTGTTTGCGCTGAATAATGGACTTCTTTTTGAGGGAAAAAAAATTTGATCTAGCTAAACTTCTTACCAGATGAAAATGGTTCTCTTCCAAATAGGTGATAAAGCCGGAGAAGATCTTTTGTTTGTTTGCTGCTATAGATTGCTCTACTTTCGGAACATGAGTCTTGTGTGAAGAAAGAATTGTTCCTTCGTCAGCCCTCAGGAAGAAATCAGTTTTGTGGCAGAATTGTGATGATTTTACCGTCCTTAGAAAGAATTAACCCAAGATCTCAATTCTCTCAATCTTTTAGGTGACGAGTTTCTATACTGTCATTCATGCCATTGGTTGTGTCATGAGAATATGTTGCTATCAGAGGCTGGAAGAGATGAGGATGATTCATTGGGAGCCCTTGAGATAACATCAAGGTTAGGTCAAAATCACAATTTCCTGTGCACCTCAAGGGCGAAAGCAGGTGCATCACCATTTGACATTGGATAACTACTAGCCACTAGATTAGGTGAACCACACGTGGAAAACTACTGGATGTCATAATCGAGACTTTTTGGGCTATTTGAAATCAAAAGCTCATATTCCTGGGCTACTATTGTATGCTTTGACTGGTCTAACTACGTGGTGATAAACACAAGTTCTGCCACCGATCCTGTAACTATCAAGACAGCATGCGAGGCCGGTTTAGGAGTTCAATGCCATCATGGCCCTGATAGTGCATGTCTTGGCTCTAACTTTAGAATTGTGGAAAGATTCTGAGAACTACATGTTGGGGTGACTAGAGGTTTCAGTTTTTTTCGTCCTTTTCCTTTGGTAATTTCTGCTTTTTAAGCAAGAAAAGTGGGTTGATAGTGTGGTGACAAAGTTGGTTCTTCATGGGGCCAATTTTCAATCTAGAGATAGGTAAAGGGTTTGAGACAAAGGAGACAGTAATGCATCTTTGTTATGATTTTCAATTTAGTTTTGTCCTTAGTGCATCTTTAACCCGGTAAGGCTTAAAAAAATAAAGAAGAGAAAAAAGTCAAGTTTCCCACAACTAAGTGGAGAGCCTTCTTTTGACCAATTTAGCATCACTTTTATCAAATATCTCGAGCTGTTTTGCTAAAGTCTTCATGTTCCTTTCCATGTACAGGTGGTTGTCTGAGTTTGTTTTTCTTCTCGGTTCTTCTCTCCTCCTTTGATTATGCCTGAGAAGCTGGACCGCAGACGAAAAGGGCCCCGGACTTCGTGCTCTGTCATTGCAACAACAATAATAGAATAAAACTCCGGATATCCATCACGTGTTCCATTCTTGAAACCCAACCTCAACAAGCTACCTGGTGCATGGGAAAAGAAGGCGAGGTGGCGTGAACAACCTGTGGAATTTCCAAGGTACATTGCATCACTCATGACATTATCCTAATCTTATATATCTAAATATATATTTTGCAGGGGAGTAGAATACGTCAAAGACGAGGGTAATCAACGCAGAGTAAAGCCTCTTGGACCTAACCGAAAGAGAATCCAGGACTGGATAATCGCCAAAGTCCAAGAAGTTATGGATAATCATCAACCTTTCTTGTTCTCCCTTCTCATTCGTGCGTGCATGCGTGCGAAGGTAGCTGTCGTTCTTTTCAGCAGATGCTCCATCGGCCACTTCACCACACCCTCGTTTGTCCTTTCCCTTCTTCCCCCATCTTTGCTTTGTCGGATCCCGCGAGCTTACACCGTTGGTTAACCGCCACGCTTGGCGTTATCGGCCCGTCGCTAGTCCTCCCCTCACCCTGTGGAAATTCAAGGATTGTGTTCGTTACACAAATTGGAAGCCCGATGAAAAGAATATTCCCACTTTGGAAAAGTTATATGCCATGTCTTTGAAATGCTGCCCAAGATCAATTTTTTATATGTTTTTTGTGTCCTATTCCTTAGTTGTTAAGTCAGAATATTCTTCGAGGTGATTGGCATGGTATACCTGGTCCGTATAACCCGTCATTTCTCGTGCCGCATTTTCCTCTTTTTATCTTTTCCTTTTCGCGCAAAACAAACGGGCACCTTTATTCTGTCTCGTTTTATTTTTTGGGCCGATGGGAGCTTTAGGTATCCGTGTACAGCTGAAATGGATTCATTTCGACAGTACAAAAGATATGGTTTTTCCATGTTTTAAATGTTTTGGTGATGTGCAATGCAATTGTAGATTTACCGAATCGCATTGTTCAGGGAATACAAGTTTTTGGCTACAATTACAGCAATGCTTACCGATACCCTTTTACTCTTTACTTTCTTTTCACGGTTTGGAATCAAGTTATTTGGAACCAGATAGGGTGCAGGCTATTGCAGCTCATGTTTCTAATTTAGGACGCCAAGTTCAGTACCGTCTTGTTTCTATCAAATCGACTGTCTACGCATTTCATATCAGTTGTAAGTTAAGCTTTTATGTCCGTCATAATCTTCAGCGAGTAAAGTGCGTATAGTTTCTTAGCAATTCGTTATGTTGTTTTCTTTGATAAATTATAAGGGTGATTGGTTTCAGGGTGGAAAGACTCTACACCTAAAATTGAACCTACCCGATCGGCGTCAGTTCCCAATTTTAGGAATCAGGAACCAATCCTGTTGGTTCTATAATTGGCAGGGAACCAAACCGGCCATTCTAGGGTCAATTTAGCGAAAATTACCAAAAAAGTCCTAAATATATTACATTTGTATTAATTTAGTCTTAAATTTTTCAATTGTGTCAATTTAGTCCTCAATATTTTTAACTATTTGTCAATGTAGTCCTTTTTGACCAATTTTGATTGGAAAACACTGATGTAGTGATTCAGTCAGTGCCGACCATCCTATGTGATGTGGTCGGCGTTGAAATGACTTTTAAATTTTTTCTGAACTTTTCTCTTTGTTCCTTTTTCTATTTTTTCTTTCCTTATCGTTGGTGGCCGATCTCTGGCGATGGCTAATGAGGGCTAGGCAAGGCCGTCCTTGCGAGCCATAGGCGAGGGTCGCCTCGCCTGCGACCAAGGAGGGCTTGGATGAGACAATCCTCGCCGGCCACAATAAAAAATAGAAAAAGAAAAAATTCAAAGAAAATTCAAAGAAAATTGGAATAATTGTCCACGTTCGCAGAGGCAGGACGGTTAGCATTTACGTCAACGATTTTCAGCCAAAATTAGCTAGATAACTATATTAGCAAATTGTCAAAATGTATAGGACTAAATTGGCCAAATTAAAAGGGTTATGACTAAATTGGCACAAGCGCAATAGGTTTAGGACTTTTTTGGTAATTTCCCCAGTCAACTTAAGTACCAATCAATTCCTTTTTTTTCTTCTTTTATTTGTTTCATTTTATATTGTATCAAACATGAATATTGTTCTTTCTGTTTGAGATTAATATGTCAAACGTATTCAATTTCAACATATATTTTTTGCTTTCAGAAAAAAGTAAAAGAACTTACTTACGGTTAGGGATAAATCTATTCAAACCGATTGGGTTTCAAGTTACTAGATAGAATCGGTCAATCGGGGTATAAATTCGGAATTCGAACTGGTCAAACTCCGGTTCTCTGTTTTTGAAAGAAGAAACCGGGGACTGGTTTCCTTGTGAATCGGCCTTGAATTCCAGTTTCCCGATTAAACCAATCCAGTCACTCACCCCTAATAAATATTTGGTTTTTAGGGGTTTTCTTATACCGTGTGGACTTTGAATTGGGATAATATATGGTTTGGAGTGAATTGTATGCGGATCTGGGTCTTTGCTTCGTGGACTTTTCCAGGACTTTAAGCACAAAACCACTATGGACAGAATAGGATGGACCTAACATCCCAATAGATTAATATTATAATCCTGAAAAGGAGGAACAGTATCTCAGTTCGAGACGCCTCCATGATTGCGAGCGATTGGTTGGTGCGTGGACGCGCATGCGCTTGGAAAATAACATAAAGACACGGAGAATAGGAACCCCATTTGTTTTCGCACTTCTTTTCCTTGAGTTTGGCTGAGTCGCGAAGGAAGAAGTGTGTGAGGAACGGCAAAGTCCCGCAGGCGCACATGAGGACTTTTTCGGATTGCATGGAGCGAGGTGGGGAGAGATTCTTTATTTCACATCTAATTATTTGACTAACTCCACATTCGCCGCGAAGGAGAAAACGCACGTACTTTCCCAATCCACGTAGCATGAGAATTGAGAACCCAGTTCATTGATTGACCATCTTTTTTATAGCGTCGTTATCCCTTGCTATCTGTGGGAGAATCTCTCTTCGAACCTCCATCTCTCAAATTGAGAAAAGCAGATGAAAGAAGAGAGGGAATTGAACAGTGACACGGTCGTGCGCTTTGGACCATGATATTTAGTCCCACATGTGGTTGTTCAATCGAAGACAAATTCCTACATGTAGTTTAGAACTTCTGATGGCTATTGTCAATACGGAAGCAACAAATGGTCATCGGATTTGAGTTTCTTCTATTCGGTTTGTGGGTAGTCGTAAGTGTTCACGAAAGGAAGCTTCGCGATTTAGTTCTTGTTGCTTTCTAGGGGAAATTTTCGCTCGATGTGTCGGAGATTTTCAGATGTTGTGCATATGCACGGAAGAGCCTCGTGCGTTATAGATATGCGCTCGAAAGAGAAAAGCCTAGCACTTCTCCTTAATCTTTACTAAATGAATGTGCGGCTTGGCTACACGTCTCGGCATGCTGGTCTTGGAATGTAACTTGACCAAGGGAAGAAAAGGGTATGCCAACTTTTGCCATCTTTTTATGCGGCACATGACCATAATTTTGCTTGCCACTCTACATATAACATAGGGATAAGGTCCAACTATAATTGTATGCAGATAATGCACAACAATAGCCCCGTAACCTTGCAGAGCATTAGCCACCATACATCCCCCCTTGCAAGAAGAATTGCCAAACTCATGTCCTTTTATTTGTCCCTTTATCAGTGTCTCCTATCTTTCCTATTCTCGGCACCCAATTCAAATACATATTTGCTTTTTTCATACATCGTGTACCATCCTATTGTGATTTTACGTGACTATCGTGAACACGCTAAACTATTACAACGAACGAATGGAAAAAGTTTTAATTGAGATAAGATCGTCAGAACATATCACATTATAAGTGCGTCTATCACAGAAGATTCTATTCTGCGCGACACGTGTCCCGAATATATAATGATTTAACCGCGAATACCACACAATGAAAAAGAGAGGCACGAGTAGACGGCAAGATGACGGGGACTGCCACAAAGGCTCTCGGCTCACAATGTGGACAAACTGGGGAGGTGCACGTGTCAAGTGTCCATCTCCTTTAAGATGATGTCAGGAGGCTGGACCTCATCCTAAATTCTTTTATTTGGTCGCAGTAACCTCATCCTAAGTTCAGCCGCCATCTTTTCTACGACCGAATTAACAACATTGTGCGAGATAGAAAGACAAAAGTTAAAAAAAGGAAACTTAACCCAACACACAACCCAAACACCCTCCAAGACAAGAGAATAATTACTTGGCACCACAGCATGCAGCTGAATTTCTTCTTCCTGGTAGCCCCACCTTGCTTTGGTCTCATCCCGCGTCTCTCTTTCTCTCTGCCTTTCTTTTCACACGTGACGACAAATTAACTCAACCATAAAATGGGCTCCAATCTCCCCCATTCCAAAATTTCATTCCTCTCTCCAGTCTTCTTCTTGAGAAAGTCACTTGGAGAAGATTTCCCCTTAAATCATTCCCAAATCACCCAGACAACCCCCCTATCTAAGGGTTTGGTTTGATTGTGAGCCTCTTTCCTTTTTCTTTTGAACGTTGTTTTAGAAGAAAGGCTTGAGCTTTAGCATGATCATGAAGAACCCACAATCAACCTTGCCACCAGGATTTAGGTTCCACCCAACTGATGAGGAACTCATCCTCCATTACCTCAGAAGGAAGGTCGCATCTTCACCTCTCCCTGTTTCCATCATAGCAGAGGTGGATATCTACAAGCTTAACCCTTGGGACTTACCAGGTATCTGGTACTCTTTAATCACTTCTTTCTATACCCACCCTCCATGCATTAATATATATCGAAGAGACTAATCTTGGGGTTGTATTTTTCTGATTGTCTTTGGACCAGCTAAAGCAGCTTTTGGTGAGAAAGAATGGTACTTCTTCAGCCCTAGGGATAGGAAGTACCCAAATGGAGCAAGGCCCAATAGAGCAGCTGCTTCAGGGTACTGGAAGGCCACTGGCACAGACAAAGTGATTGTGGCTTCTTCTGCAGCATCTGCACATCAGTACCATGAGAAACTCGGCGTGAAGAAGGCGCTGGTCTTCTACAAGGGAAAGCCTCCCAAGGGAGTCAAGACGAATTGGATCATGCACGAGTACCGCCTCGCCGAGTCGCCCGCTTATAACAGTCGCCCCAATACCAACCCCTCGAAGCTTAAAGACTCTTCCATGAGGGTGAGCCTTCTCATGCAAGTGCACTTAAATAGATAATTCAGATAAGCAGATCAGTTTTTTATAGTTAAAATAGTGAGACTTAGATTAATTTCACATGAGAAGAAATTTTTTCTTTCATTGTCAACCTAATTCTATTGTGCATAATCTGTTCTCATGAGTCTGTCCAATACATTTTGCTGGACCCATCAAGTCCTAGAAAAAGCTGTGCTATTTGTCGACAAGCTTCCTCCATAACACTGAAGTTGATCTCCAATTATTAACTATAACCCGAAAGTTGTGCTTCTAGTGGACAAACCCTCTTTGTACTTGTGAAGTCGATCTCAGTTTATTGGTGCTTAGCCTAATCCGAAAGTGTTCTTTGTTCTTACTCTTTATGGAAAGGTGATGTCCTTTGTATTGCCAAAGAAGGCTTTACAGTGATCTAATAGCTGTAGGTTTGGAAAAAAGTCGTCAATTTACAAGAATCCTGAGAAATTAGGCGTGCGAGAAAACAACAAAAAGCGAAAGGCTTGAGAGCCGTTGTTTTCCAGTTTGTGTGCTGTTGACATTTCCTCTCTCTCTCTCTCTCTCTCTCTCTCTCTCTCTCTCTCTCTCTCTTCTCTGCTTTTCACACTCATTTTAGGTGAGAATCTGGCATCCTGACTTTACTGAAATTCTAACTTTCAATTATTTGGCTCCAGTTGGACGATTGGGTTCTGTGTCGGATTTACAAGAAGACCAACGTGTCACCTCCCGCTACAGCTTCAGTGGCCACACCTGATCAAGATCAAGAAGAAGAAGAAGAAGGCCTCAGTAGTTTTCACCAAAACGAAACGTTGAAACCGTTAACAGATATCCCCGTTAATAATGGTCAAAACAATGGTGGCCTCATGCCTCAGAAGTCCTCTTCATTCTCCAATTTATTGGATGCCTTGGACTACTCCGTGCTCAGTAGCTTTCTATCTGACAGCAACCCCCAACTGGTCAACATACCCGGGTTTGACCAGTCAGCCTCATTGATTCCAAATAACAATAATTATGTGGAGATGAATGATCAGCACATGTTCATCAATGGGACTTGTAATAATGGAAGCAACAGTTGCTTTGCCCAGAAGCTGCCCCAGCTCAGCCCTTCGTCATCGGCTCCATTCGTGGAGGAGAACAGGCTCAAGCGTCACCGTCCGATTGCGACGGCAGATGCCGACACGGCGGCGTATCAGCCGAAGAGGCTCCTCGGTCACTGCAGCTTCACCAACACCACAAGCCAAGTGGCCGACTTCCCGCAGTATAACTTGATCAATAGCTACCCATTCTTGAATCAGCAGTTGCTGCTAGGTCCAAATAACTCCAGTCATTTTCATGGATAAACGGATGGCGCAAAGGCGGATTAAAAAAAAGGAAGAGATGATTATTTATGTTCGAGCCAGACACGAGTGAAGTAGGGATTTTAGGGAAGTAATATATGGATGTGCATGCATGATTCTTCTCTCCCTTGACAACGAGGGAAATTGGAAATGTAATCCACGACTGTAAGGACCCAGAAGAAATGTGAATGAATTGAACGGGAGTCTATGCTGATGAAAACTTAATCAGTTTACGTACATGGGAAGTGAAATGAGTAAAATCATTTCAAGAAACTGAGTTATTTCGTGGAGAAGCATATCTCAAAATAGAGGATTGCGAACGCTTGAGTTAAAGCTAAAGTCGTAGGAGATACCTCATGTCATGATATCATTCCTAAGAACATTAATCATTACGAGGTCAATCTGACTTTTCAAAAGAAGTGCAAGACTATTCACATCTGGACCCACAGAAGAGTTAAAACAGTGCAGCCACTAGCGATACTTCCATAAAAACTATGCGCTGCTGCTGCTTCATATCCATATGAACTACATCAGTCCATCGCACAAGAACTTTGTTCTTTTCTGGAAATATGTCAATATGTACCGTAAACAAGAATTGTATCAACTACCTCAACCTAGCTAGTCAGGGAAGACTTTAGTATTGTAGATAACTAAGCGACTGATAGTCTTCGAACCATCGTTCTTGACTGATAATCGTCCCTCTACTATTTTTTTTTTCATTAATGTATTTTTGTACTTTTTAAAAGTATTCACCTTTAGCTTTTTTTCTGCCGGGTTGATTCGCCGGAATGCTAACTTGGACGTCGAAATACATGTCCGGGGGGGACTCTGTGCAACAAAAGGTTGGAGAATGTGCAAGTGATGCTTAAATAGTTCATAGCAATATACTCCTTGAAAGTCATGAGGAAATAAGGAAAGACTAGAAAATTATATATAACTGGTTATTGTACCCTGTATATCAATGCTTGTAGCAAGGGAAAATTGTCCAAAAAATCTAAACCTATTGACTTTGGCCAATTCAATCCTAAATTTTTCAATTTGGCAAATTGATTCATAAACCTTTTTGTGTTTTGCCAATTAAATTCATCCGGCCAATTTTAGCCGAAAATCGTTGACGTTGACAGCAGCTGCTCTACGTGGCACAATTAGCCACCCAACCTTGAGCCCTGTTATTTGGAGGTCACATCTGGTATTAGCAGTACTTTAACTTTGAGAATAAAGACAGGAAAAAAAAGGAACAAGAAATTTGATAACAATTGCATACGCATCTTAACCTTTACTAGTCTAGTCCTCTCGCCAAAAAAAAAAAACGTTTAGCTACAGCAGTCCACAAAATAAGCATATGGGCTTCAGATGATGTAGCTCCGATGTTGTAAACAAGGGGCCCAATGAAAGGGTCCAAGTGTTCTTCCTCGGTCTTTAGCCCTTTAAATTTAATTGGACTAAACCTCTAAGTTTCTTGATGGATTTTTGCCTGCTTTAATCCTATAAGTAATCAAGAATTTTGCATACATTTCAGCAGTTGAAAAAGACAAATGGTTGAATATGCATCTAGAGCATTACATTGCTATCAGTCTATTTGATTTCGAGTTTCTCTACTCTCTGCATTTGACCGGTGGTTTGAAAGCCGACGTACATATATGTGATGTCTAATGGATAACAAGTTACGCCGGAACTCTATGGGACAGAGTCTTAGGTAATCTGCTACTTAGTTTGGGATTACTATATGCATCTTCTATCAATCCGATGAAAGTGCGTATAGGTTTGATAGTGAACTTCGGGCTCTATTTCTTTGTCTTGATTGTTTTCTCACGTCTGGTGTTATTTCTGATTTGCCAAAAAGACATATAGAAACTGTCAGGTGAATGCCACAAAGCACACGTTGGGCAAAACATGGTCTCGGACTTGCCTACCTCAGTGTCGGCTGTCCTTGTAAAATCTGTCTTTGCTCATTGTTCACTTATTCCTCGCCAAGTTGCACATGAGAAACCAGATAAAGCAATTTGAATCTCTATGTATCCAAGAGACATTGACGGACAGCAACGTGGACCATCAATCATCGACGGATCGGTCACAGAAGTCGAGATGTTGACTGTAAGGAACGCATGTTTCATTTATGGATTGTAAGATCATTGCTTTTAATAATGTCTTTATGTAGGTGGGGAAAAGATTGAGTAGTCACCTTGTTAAATACCAGACCCAAACTTAGTGCCTAAAAGTAGAGAATTTAATGGACCAAATCGGGCCATGACAATACACTTGATCCATTGATCCATAAGGACCGATCGCTAGAATGCTTGACAAGTTCATAGATCAATAAGTTGACATGCAAGACCCATCCATGGAATGGCTAATGATCAAGAATTTTCACTTGGCAAAGTTTAAGTGAAGTACATGACACGTAGCGACGATCAATTAACTTGAAGCATGTACAAAACCGAGTCAAGGAGGATCCATCAATCAGGGAATTGTCATAGCTAAGGAATCAGCAACAGTTACAAATCATCCCTATATTAATGCGCAAGTCAAGACAATTAAAGATTCTTGCAATGAAAGATTGGAACGGAAAACGGAATGAACCATTGAAAGATACATCAAGAATCAAGAAAGACGTACACTCACAAGCAATCAAGACATATCAAAAATCACAAACAGTGCATCAGATTTTGACTCTAAAAACTTGAAGATGCGAAGATCATTTGTAACGAATTGATTGTGATTAGATTTTGCCTTTGTTTGAATTACTTTCGAGTAAAAAAGCTTTCCATTCGTATTTCCTAAGCTTTCTACTTTCTCTACACACTCCAGTCATCTTCATTAGCAGTTCATGTTCAGCTTCAGTCATCGAGCAGGCAAGGCTTCCACGAATGAAGCCTTTCGGTGTAATTTAATTAAATGTCATGCAATTTCCTTCTCATTTCCAATCTACCGCTCACGCATAATTTAGTAATTTGAGGTTTGCATAATCCTTGAGATTTCAAGGCATATTAGAATCCCACTACTTTTAATTCGAAGTCAAATTTAACAATTTAATCGGTTATCGATCATTCTTGATTGAACTTTAGTCACTAAGTGAAAACCATCGAATTTCCTGGGGACCGCAATCTTACGAAAGTCTACGCAACACCTCTCTTATTATATCCTCATTGGATTTGCCATGACAACTGTTGTGGAAGAAACATGAGGATCCGTCATGCGTGCTCGGTCCATCTCTTATGTCAAAATATCTACCAAAATATTCCACAACGTGGGCAGCTCAAAGCATCTTCCCATTGCCATCCATTTTTCACTTAGGAGCATCATCTGATTTGCATGATAAAAGATGAAGTTCAAAGAAAGGAGGAACATGAATTCATGGATGCTGTGGAGAAGACCAGATGTTTCATCAAACACTTAACATTGTATTGTCCTAATGAAGGAGCATTCGAGACTCTTAACGCCCAATTGATTTTGTCCTAGACATTGGTTTGTATTTTCGAAATGACCCGGAATGCACATCCGATAGCTACTTGCATTTTGTTAAGACGATAGGACCCTTATTCGATTGTCGGATTCGACGCTCTGATAAGTTTCGTTCCACTCATACATGTCCTACTCCTTCGAAGTATAATTACGAAAGGACGATGCACATAAAAACAATAAGACACACGAAGATAAAGCAATATTAAAGTGTCTCGAGTATTACGTTGAAAAAAAAAGGAAGGGCTTAATTCAAAGATATTTTGTTAAAATAACCATATTAAAAATTTATTATTTTTAATACAATAAACTAACAATGTCTTTAGCGATATGTATAATTAATTACACTATATTATAAGTAATTATTATATGGAATATGCTTAACAAGTGGCCACCAAAAGTTTTTAAGGGTAAATTCCGCTCATCGAATCAAAATTAGCCTTTTCAGATGGAAAACGCTTGTCCGAACCCGATTCAGCAGATCAAATTAAATTGGTGCTGTGGAGAAATTCATCCTCAAATAGCGCTACAAAATTCTATAAAAAGGTAAAAAAGGAAAAAAAGGACATGTGCATCTGAAGTCCTAAAAATTATCATGAAAATGCATTTAAGTCATAAAACTTGTAAAAAGTACAATCAAGACCTAAAATTTGTCAAATTGATTCAATAGAGTTCTTTCATTAACTCCATCCAATTTGGCTAACTGAAATGATGATGCGTTTTTTTTTTCTCTTTTTTATGTAACGAGAATGTGGCTAAATTGATGTCATTTTTGTTCAAATTTGATTTTTAATATAAATTTTATTTAAAATAAACTAAATTAATAAAATAAATAAAAGAGGGAGATAGGGGGTGAGGGGTCGCCGTCCCACCCTCGCCTTCTCGGTGAGGGGGGATGGCCAACGGAGGTCGCCAGGACCTAGTCAAGGGCCAATGACCCCTACTGACCACAAGCAAGGGCTTGACTGGGCAAGGGTTGCGCCCTACCCATATCGGACGAGGGTCGCTGGTCCTTATCCAGGCTAGCCGAGAATCGGTGACCCTTGCCTAGATCCTCGTCTACAATTGATGAGGGTGAGGCGGTGGTGGTGGCAAGGGCTGTAGCCCTCCTCAATTGTCTCCCTCCTTCTTTTTTAAAATATAACTTATTTTTTAATTGAATTTAAATAAATTTTATATTAAAAATCATATTTGGCCCAAAATGACGTTGTTTTAGTCTTATGTCTCATAATTTAGCCAAGTTATCACCATGTAAAAGAAACAAATGTTAAAAAAAGCCATGTCAGTAATGTCCAATAGCCAAGTTGAATTGAGTTAATGGAAGGATTTGATCATACCAATTTGATAAGTTTTTTAATTTGATTGCACTTTTTATAAGTTTTAAGACTTCATTACGCTTTTATAACAAGTTTTGGGTTAATACCACGAAAAACCCTAAACTAGCATATTTGTGATAAATTTACCCTTTGTTAGTTTCCGTTCAATTTTACCGTCAAATTGCTAAGTTGGATGATACGTGGTAGTTAATGGGTATACGAGTTTGGGGTTTTACCCTTCGTTTATCACAAATTTACCAATTTGTAATTTTTCATGATAATATTCCAATTTAACGAAGAGTAAATTTGTTACAGAAATACTATGATCTCCCCTTTGCTAGAGGAGCGATACCTTACAGAATTGTTGATTTCTGTTACTTTGACCATCGTTGAATATGCATACACCATTTCTTTCTAATCTTGGATTTGTAAAATTCTATACAATCTTAAACCTGTATATCTTGCACTCACTGCCTATTTCTATTCGAATGTTGCATTCCTCTATCCAAATCATCTTCGATCCACTATTTGTGATGTTTTTTATGATTTTAATGTGGAGGAGTTAGCTAAAATCATCGGTGCACAATATTCTCAATTTACACGTATTGCTACTATCCCTAAACAATCCTACCAAAATCCCATTGAATATTATAACTTCACTAGATAACTTAAATCTCATGTTTATCAAAGTAGTCTTTTTCTTACATACGAAGATGGAAAAGAAAAAGTTATAGAATTCCCTACTCCTAGTGTGGTTGAAATTAGAACTACTTCTAGTGAGAATGAAAATTGTCCCAAAGGGAAGAAAGATAAAGATGAGGAAGACTACAATAGTTTAGCTACAGCAGTTCTAATATCTCTTTTTTATTGGCCATAGAAGTTGAAGCTCGTAATAGAAATCAATAATTCCGCAAAGCATCGCTCCTTTGTCATGCTCCTA
The DNA here is from genome assembly GCA_031216285.1 of Syzygium syzygioides. Taxonomy (NCBI): domain Eukaryota; kingdom Viridiplantae; phylum Streptophyta; class Magnoliopsida; order Myrtales; family Myrtaceae; genus Syzygium; species Syzygium syzygioides. The sequence goes on from CM062242.1 coordinate 22,199,576, forward strand.
GCGTGGTTGAAATTGGAATTGCTGTACTTGAACTCCAATTGCTACTTTTAGCGAGGATGAAAATTGTACTAAAGAGAAGAAAGACAAAGACGATGAAAAGTTTTTTGACAAATTTGAGATAAACCTTGATTTTGTTGCCATATTGTTGACACCTAAATTTTGATTATTCATTTAATGTTTCATTGCATAGAAAATTAGGAATTAATTTTTAACCTCTAAACAAAAATAATTCTCATTAAATTGCATAATATTTAGGCACTAGGTGCATTTGTATTAATATAATTTAGTAGAACATATTTTCCCTTTTCAAAGTATTACTAAACTTTTTTCCCAAAAAAAAAAGAAAAAAAAAGGGGAAAAGACAAAAGGGGAGCTCTTCCCCATGGACTGACCCGGAGCGGGTGTCTTCTCCCTCCTTCTCTATTCACAGTTTCACAAAAGAAGCAAAAGGAAGGGAACTCTATTCACAGTTTCACAAAAGAAGCAAAAGGAAGGGAAATGACAAGTCAAAAAGAAAATGACAAAAAAAGAAGAAGCTTCTTTCTTTGACTGACATGAAGGGCTCTCTCTCTTTGACCGTGTAGTCTATTATTCATCAAAAGGGGACGCTCTGCACATACTTAAAAAGGGCAGAGGGGTGAAGCAGAGAGGGTGGTGAGTTTTTAAGAAAAGGAGGGGGAGAGATAGAGAGAGGGGGAAGGCGAGAGACAGACGGGAGTTAGAGCGAGAGAGAAAGGGCGAGAAAATCCATCCCGCTTGCTGGATTCGCTGTGAGTTTGTCGGAGATCCACCTACTGGCCGCCATTTGTCGCCAAAAAGCCTCACGAACCATGTAAGCTCCAAAAACGCTCTGTTTTTCCCCTGCCTCTCGGGAGCCAAAGACGCCGGATCTGTTCGGTGATCTTCGGGTTCTTTCAATGGAAGTTTATAGTCGTGTGATACTGATTGAGGTCAACCTGAACATCGTATGTCGAAAAAATTCCTTGAACCTTGTTAAAGTCGGACTTGTAGCTCCATTTCCGAGTCGCCTCCCTTGTGTTCGACAAAATGCCTCACTGAAACCGTGCTAGCTTAGAATGTCAAATCTGGTCGTGTCGATTTTTAGAGTTTCTTTGTAAACTGGAGCAGCTTTGTGGTAAGGTATGGTTGTTTATTGCTTTACACATCACGTTTGAGCCAAAAATCACGTTCAAGACCAGTCTTAAGTCTTTGTTCGGCCCGCCTACCACCTGTTCGATAAAATGCCTAAACGAAGCTGAGAATCTGTTTTTGCGAAACCGACACCGCAAAGCAGGGGTGTTAGAATTAAACCGAAAAATCGAACCGCGATACGAACCGAACTGAACCGAAAATTTCATGCATTTCAGTTCGATTTCGATTTTAATTCCGATAATCAAAATTAACCGATTTTTTTATTTCAATTCGATTCGTTCCAGTTCGGTTCGGATAAGTTTGGATCGAACCGAACTGAAATAAACAATTCGGTTTTAGCCCTAAAAAGCCCTATCTCGCCCAGTCACCCTATCTCGCGCTTGCATCTCCCTCTCTCCCTCTCCCTCTCCTCCTCGCTGCTCCGCCTCCGAAATTCGCGACTCCCCCCTCCGGCTCCGCCGCCTCCAACGGCCGCAGCTCCCGCCGGGATCACGGGCCCGAGCCGGGCGTTTTCCTCCGCCGGTCCGCGCGACCGAGCCCTACCGAGACGAGATCGCGACCGAGCCCCGCCACCGTCACCTTTTCCGTTCCTCGGTTCCCCGTCGTCGGCGGCGGCTCTTGGTGCAAGGGCACCGGCGGTATCATCCCCATCACCGAAGGATACCTGTTCGCGCCTGTTCGACAAAGCTCCAATTTTGCTGCACGATTCCGAAGCTAATTCGCGGCCGCGACAAACCCAGAGAGTTCTCGAGTGTTCTCCTTTGGGGTGAAAGGTTAGGGCTTCGATGTTTTTGTTGTTCTGGTATGTGTTTGATAGTGTGGATTGGCTGATTGTGTTATACGTGGATTATGACAGTTTCAGAGAATTGGAATGTGTTGAACGGAGTACCCTGCGCTGCTGTTGTTCTATGCTTGCTCAATAAAATCATGAATTAAGTTAATGGTTCAGTGCAGCTTTTGCTATCTGATTTTCGCTTTTGCTTTAGATCGGTTTATATTCTTATGTTGCAGTTATGGAAATATGGTGGGTGAAATGTATGCTTTTCAATTTAGTGGAGTTTCGCTATCTGAATTCCACTTTTGCTTTACCTGGGATCGGTTTAGATTCTTATCTTGCTGTGGGGAAGCATGGTGGGTGAAATGTATGCTTTTTAATTCGTACAATTTCATATGTTCTACTTGTCATAGAAATCCATTCTAAAGTGAGCTACCCTTGGGGCACTGTTGTGGCATTTTAACCATTTACACGAGGTGAATTGTCAAAACTAGTTTGGAGACTGGGCTAACGTTTGTCCCTCATTTCTCCATATGAGATTGCATCAAGCGCCTTTTAGTGAATATGACCATCGTATAGATTGACTATGAGAAATGAGATCACTTGGAACTGGAGAAGAGCGAGCCCTGTATTCTGTTGCAATTCGGAAATCTCATTAAACGAATGGGAAGCGCTTGATGAACTTTTTATCCTTGTTTATATGTAGACAGATTTCTAGATGGGATCTGATAATTATGCATCTTGTGCGTGACTTGTTCCTGGATAAACTGTTGATTTGTGGAGAAGGGACTGTTGCGAAGTAATGGGAGATTAGGAACTAAACCCTTTTATAGTCAGGCAGGGGATACAGTTGAACATTTTTGCAGGATCTGATTCTATATAAGTTAGCGGGGGTGTTTAATGTGGCTCTGAGTACCTGTGGAGGGCTTAGGTGCTTGACAACATGTTAATTGGAATCTTCAAATCATGTTTTCTTTTTTTCTTATTCCTTTCACCTGTTTTTTTCTGTTGATATCTTGTTACGTAACATGTAAAGAGGATCCTTGTCGCTGAGCCTACTTATTGGCTAAGGCCCAGCTGTTGTTATTGTTACATTCCCCAATCCCATATAATATATTTAATGATCATCATGTATTTTCTGCATTGCTATCCATGTTTAACCTCAATATTGTTCAATTATTGATGTTGACCGTCAAGTTACTGTCAAATACTACTCAATGCTGATGCATCATCTTGCTTCACTGTACCCATTCCTCGCTTTGGCAAAGATCTATTAAGGCCAATGAACTCACCCAATGTGGCTTGTCTTGGACAAATTAAGAAAACATTATAGAGTAGTTAATACGGTTTAGCTTGAATGCCAATATACTGAATGCTCAGTTATGCTTATATTGCAGGAGATCACTAAGTTTTCATGAAGTGTATGTCGCATTGTGTTGTTTACTGGGCAATGGATGTTTGTGGGCTTCCTAGAGTATTGTAGGCAGGTTGCATTCACATCAAGGGCCCTTTGAGGAAGCAGAGCAATGCCTCTGGCATGAATGACTTTATTTTGGACTTTCATTCTATTCATCTTGTAATGGAACGAAAGTCCCTATGTATTTAATTGAAAATTTAATTTCTCTTGTGATCGTCAAATTTAAATACTTTTTTTCCTGGTCGCTCATGGTTATTTTGTGGAATTGTCCATTATGAAAAATAGTTTTGTGAAAGAATTCCTAGAAAAAAAATTGTAATGATATACAATACCTTTGCGATATTTGGTTATCACAAATGCAATTTCATGAAAATAGATTTTATATGATATGTGAGAGACAATTGAAAATACGTTCGAATCACAATCCTAAAAGGAAGGAATTTATACCTTTCGAAGAGTATGGTAACTTACCGACAAAAAAAAAAGAATATGGTAATTTTTCGCATTAGTATTAGGTGAATTCGACAACCAATTGTTACAGCACTACCGGCCCTACCAATTGTTATTGTCGTTGAACCTCTCTATCTAAGGTCGACTTGAGATCGTGATGGCTTGGACCAAATCAGGCCATGAACAACGAACGGACCGGCAACTCCGCCGCTAGCGACACGGCGAGGGGCAACTCCAATGAAGCACAAAAACCATTTCTTTTTACTTTATTTCATTCCACACCAGCAGTCACTTGTCAACTTTTTACCAGTTGCGAGAAAAAACATCCACCACATCATATTATAATATGATAGCAAACCACCGAATATTTTCTCCGTAGAATGTAGAACAGAGTCTCGGGTTTTCTACTACTTAATTTGTGATTCCTTTATGCATGTTTCATCGATCTGATAAAAAGTAGGTGGAGGTTTGATAGTGAACTTCGGGCACTATTGTCTTTGTCTTGACTGTTTTCTCCTCTCATAAACCGTCCCTTCACAAAATATAGAGGAGAGAGAGAGAGTGATGGCGTTATTTCTTATCTGCCAGAAAGACACATTGAAGTTGTCGAGTGAATTCCACAAAGCACAGATTAGGCAAATGATCATCATGGTCTTTGAACTTGCCTACCTCGGTTTTAACTGTCCTGGTAAAAACCTGTCTTTGCTCATTGTTCACTCATACCTCCCCAAGTTGCATGAGAAACCAGATACACCAATCCGAGTCTCTTTTGTATCCAAGGGAAATTGACAGAGAGCACGTGGACCATCGACCGTCAAAGGATCGCTCACACAAGTCGAAATGGGGTTGGAGACCTTGGGCGCCTGAAACTTGCGCGTTGACTATAAGGAACGCATGTTTCATTTATGAATTGAAAGGTTATTGCTTTTAACAATGTCTTCACGGAGGTAGAGAAAAGATTGAGTTGTCATCTTGTTGACTCCAGACCCAAACACAGTGCCTAAAAGAAAAGAAATTAATGGACCAAATCAGGCCATGACATTTTGATCTGTCAAACGAATAGATTGAGTCGGGATTGGTCTAACATAAATCAATCCATTTAACCCGTTTTGACCTATTTATATGCAATGCAAATCTAATAATTTATTTTAAGCAATTTTTCTCCTTAAATTGTTGCCTCTGAATAATGGTGGCTCCATGGACTGACTCATTGTGTTAGTGAGGGAGTGGTGGGGTTATGAACAAGGGCGCGATGAAGGTGGTGGTGAAAGTTCAGCCCAGGCCATCCGTAAATCATGAAGTGGGTTCAGGATTTGGTTTTGGGACAGTATAAATTTATTGTTAACCTCGCAAGCAATCTCTGTTGAGGAAAACAAACCAATATATAAAAAGAAGAGTTCTATTTAAGCAGATCAATATTCAGCCTTTTTTTTTTGATAACCCAGGGAACTCCCGCACGGTCGACAGCCGGGGAGTAAACCCTGGGGGTTTGGAGTACAAGCAAATCAAAATTACTAGCATTAAACCCCATTCTCATGCTTTAAGCTTAAAGTATCTATATTCTATTAGTTATAAATTGTAACATTGTCCAATCTCAATTCCAGGAGAAATACACTGTTCAAGCATTTCATCAACCAAGTAGCAGGCAACTGTTCCTGAACTTCTCTTCCTACATACCTTTCATTTCTGTACGGTTTGAAAGTTTCTTTATCGAAGAAAATCAAAGTCACATGAACAAAACATACCGTTGCCCGAGACCAAGAAACATACAATGCAATCGCTAAGCAATAGAAACACTACCAATAAGAACTTGCGATCCTAATAACTTGTATGACGTAAGGGCAACAACTGGTACTGAACATCCAAACTAATCCAAAATTGCATCTCCCACTCAGTTTGCGCACATTGACCCACTAATTACTCTTTGATTTAGAGCTCGTTGCTATGTGGAAGAGGGGGCAGAAGAGGATGGAGATGGAGAATGACAGCTACGGCCATAGGGAGAGGCGGCAACGGCGGTCAGCGTCTGCAGTTGCGGCAAGAGGAGGGACTATTTGAGATGAGTTGAGTATGAATAAATTGTGAAACCATTTTAACTTCCATACTTTTGTTAACTTTATCGTTCTAAATCTGTTTATAATCCATTTACTAAATATAACCAACCTATATAACCACTACACCTAGATTATAACCTATTTTAATAGGTTTGACAATACATTTGATCCATTAATTCATAAGACCCGATCTTTGGAATGCTTGACAAGCTTATCGATTGTGAATGTCATAATAATAAAGTTGAGCCGCAAAACCCATCGATGGAATGCCTAATGAGCTCTTTTTTTATGAACTTTCAATGGGCAGAGTTTAAGTGAAGTACATGACGTTTGGTGACTACTAATTAACTCGAAGCATGAAGAAGTTGAAGACTGAGTCGAGCAGGATTCATCGATTGGGAAATAATTGTAGCTAAGGAAGTGCGGTTACAAATCATCCCTCGAGTACCGTGCAAATCAAGACAATTAAATATTTTTACAGACGGTTATCAGTACGAGAAACGATTTGACCCATTTAAAGACATATGAAAGATTAAGAAAGAAAAGAATTCGCAAGCAATCAAGGCCTATCAGAAATCACAAGTGCATCGGATTTTTCACTCTAAAAACATAAAGGTACGGATTATCTTTGATCTTTGATTAGATTTTGCCTTAATCCGAATTATCTTTGATCTTTTTTTTTTGGCCTGATATCTTTGATCATAAAAGCTTTCCATTTGCATTTCCTAAGCTTTTTACTTTCTCTACACACTCCAGTTTTCTTCATGAGCCGTTTATGTCCAGCTTCAGTTATCGACCAAGCAATGCTTCCAATAATGTAAGCCTTTTGGTCTAATAAAATATCCCGCAATTTCCTTCTTGTTTCCAATCTATCGCTCACGCACTGTTTAGTAATTTGAGGTCCAGTCACTTTTGATTTGTCGAATTTAACAATTTAATCAGCGATGGATCATTCTGGATTGAACTTTAACCGCTAATTTGTTTTTTGGTCAGAAACTTTGATCGTTAATTGAATCCATTGAATTTCCGGCGACCATAACCTTACAAAAGCCCATAGAACACCTCCCTTATTATATATGCCCATTGAATTTGCCATGACAACTGTGTGGAAGAAAGATGAGAGGGTGCATCATGCGTGCTTGGTCCATCTCTATGTCCAAATATCAATATTTTATGTGGTGTTTGGCTCCACAACTTGGACGGCTCAGAGCATATTCCCATCGCCCTCCATCTTTTACACTTAGGAGCGAGAATGTAGAGATATAATTGGGGTTGATATAATCTTTTTCCCATTGCCCTGGTTATCACCCTTGTGCCAAGAGGCCCCGATTGGGGGAGGTGGCCAATTAGGGTTTTGATTATGATATTTTGTCGGTAAGAAAATCAATTGTTAAAGCATCTATGAAGACAAAGGAGAAGTTTTACGAGGATTAGTTAGATGATGATGTGATTGTGAAAAGGAGCACCATCTGATTTGTATGATGAAATTTGTAGTTGGGAGGGGAGGATGCATTCATGCATGTGTGTTATGCAGAAGACCATATGTTTCAGTAAACACAAGACATTCTATTGTCCGAGTAAAGGAGCACAACTGATTGATTTTGTCCTAGACATTGGTTTGTATCTTCGAAATGACCCGGAAGGCACATCTAATAGCTACTTGCATTTTGTTAAGATGAGAATACTATTGCTTCTGTATTATCTTTTCGACGCATGCGTACTTTTGTATATACATATAAAGAGAAACTACATTTCGCACATGATAATTTCTCGCGGAGAGAGGGATTCTTATTCAATTGTTGGATTCGACGGTTGTCGTTCCCCTTATGCCCTCCCCAGTCCTTGAGAGTATAATTAGGAGACGCCGATGGTCGTAACATATTAGGACATGCAAAGACAAGCAAATTCAAAGTATCACAAGTGTTACACGGAGAAATAAAGAGCTTAATTCAAGAATATTTTCTAAAGCATTTGCTAAATAACCATAATAAAAATGCACCGTTTTTATACACTAAAATAATGATGTATTTCGCGATACGTATAATTGGCTGCGTTAAATTATAAGCGATGCTTACATGGAATGTGCTTAACGAGTGGCTCAACCGCGTGTTGATTATTGTGCAATACCAAAAGCTCGAATGACAAGTTCCGCTCATCGAATCAAAATCAGCCTCTTGGTAGAAAAAATGTTTATTCAAATCTAATTCGATGGATCCAACAAATTACAACCGTTGATCACCTGAGATTCACACGAGGGCGATTAATTCATATGAATTTTTTTTTTATCGGAGATTAATTCATATGATATGAAGGGAGAAATTCCTCCTCGGAAAGTGCTACAATATTTTGTAACTTTTGCAAATCCCCCGAAAAAAAGTTAAAAACAAGAAAAAGAATCTGCGCAAAGCAAGGGCATTTTCTCACGCGCTCGGATGCTCAAGCCTCAGACAATCGACTGCTGTTCAGACATCAGAAGCTCTCCGCCTTGAGCGACCGTTCGAGAGAGATCGGAGGGATCGACGCCGACCCCGACGGAAATGGAGTTCCCATTCGGTCACCACGCCCACGGGCACCACCGGAGAGACGACGACGACGACGACGAATCAAGAAACCGGCCCTACCCGCCGCCCGGATCCTTCCTCCCACCCGACGTCTACGGCCAGCCTCCCCCTCCGCGCCCGCCCTTCTACGGCGGCGGCGGCGACGACTTCGCCCCGCCCCCGCACCCGCCGTCCGGCGCGTACCACACCTCGCACTCGGCTCCCCCGCCCGCTTACCCTCCGCGTCGGGACGATCTCGCCTCCGGCTACTCCTCCCCCTACCCTCCGCCGCCTGAGAAATTTTCTCAGGGACCGACCGACTACCCGCCGGCGGCGACCGTCGAGCACGTGGGTCACGATTTCGATGGGCGGATCGAGACCCACCATTCTTATCACCCCCATCTGCCTTCTTTCCTCCATCATCACACCCAGCACCAGTCTGACTATGATCCCGCTGCTGTTGCTTCCGGTGGTGGAGCTCTTGGCTCTTATTTCGCCAACAAGCGCACTTACAAAGTTTATTGCAAGGCCGAGCCCAATTATTCTCTGACCATTAGGGACTCAAAAGTCATTCTTGCACCCTCCGACTCCGGCGATCCTTATCAAGTATGTTGTTTTGCATTGCTTTCGCCTGTCACCCCCGATTCTTGATCTTTGGTTCCGTTGGATGTTTTCAAGTTGATGGCTTTTTGATGGGGTTTGGTTTGATCTGCCTCATTTGAGCGTTGTGTGAGTGATGGTTTTTTGTTCGTTAATTCTTTTAATGATGTGAAGTGGCTTGTATGATTTGATTTGTTCAGAAATGGTACAAGGATGAGAAGTTCAGCACCAGAGTTAAGGATGAAGAGGGGTTTCCCTGCTTTTCTCTGGTCAACAAGGCCACTGGTGAGGCCATCAAGCACTCTGCTGGAGCCTCTCACCCGGTAACTTTGTATCTCTAGATATTCGATCTGAAACCTCTGCAATTATAGGATATCCGTTTGAGCTGCAATTAGGATAGGAAAAATGATCTATTTGCATAATCTGGCTGTAGAGTAGGAAAAAAGGCTTGTGACACTACTCGTAAGCCAAATATCACTTGTGTGCGAGTTATATTTTGGTGACCATGATACTTTAGCTAATAAGAACGTGGTCAATCTCATCGGTCAACAGAGCTCTCATGTTTGTTCTCCTTGTGCGAGCAAAAGAAGATTGCGGTCTTCCAATTATTATCGGCTCCGCTAGCCAGGAGTCATTTGCTTTAGCTGCTGTATAACTTCTGAATTGTAATTTTTCTGAACTTGTCTAGATTCTGTGAGTGACTTTGCGAACAGAATAGTTTTTGAATGACATAGAAACTGAGGTTAGTCTCAAAATGGCTCACTGTAAGCTATGTCTGAACAGTTGTTTATCTTCTGTTCGACTGTTGTCACCACGATCCTCTGCTTTGGTTTCGGTTTTGGTAGCTAATAGTTAGACTGGCCATGGTTCCAAAAGAATTCTTCTTGTGGCGTAAGTCCGTTTTTTCTCCTGGCTACCATTTTAGTACCTTTTTTACTGCCTAATCATTGGCTTGTGCTTTTGCCTTTTACGAGTGCTAACTTGGACACTGCTGAAAAGGTCGACCACAGTCTAACAGTTGTGTGTTTCAGCTTTTGTAAAAAAGCTTGTTTGCACTGAGCCTTCACTTTCGTTGCCTCAACTTGAGCTTCATCTCTCGACATGTGTATTTTTGAGCCAATTGGTGGGTTTGGTTCAACTATTAGAGATTCCCATGATTTGTTCATGATGCATGCTTGCTCACCAGAAAACGGACAAAGAGTTGATATATATTTTTCACTAGGATATAGCACCTTGTAGCCATTCATTAGCGATGGGTAGACCCACTTTGAAGTCCGAGGAACAGCTTAATTTAAGCCTTAGTTCTCTGAAATATTGTTGTTATCAGAGCTGCAGATATTCGTCAGATCTAAGATTTGCACTTTTCGTAATCTTCAGGTACAGCTGGTACCCTATAATCCAGAGCAGCTTGATGCATCTGTTCTGTGGACAGAGAGCAAGGACCTCGGCGATGCTTACAGAACCGTAAGGATGGTTAACAATGTTCGCCTTAATCTGGATGCTTTTCATGGTGACAAGCAATCCGGAGGTGTCCGTGATGGCACAACTATTGTGCTCTGGCAGTGGAACCACGGAGATAATCAGAGATGGAAGATCACCCCATATTGTAAGTTTCTTAGACGCAGAGGAGAGGAATAACCTTCTTTCGACTGCCACTTGTTTCGTCTTTCACTTCTGAACTATTTTGTGCTCTAATCTATTTCAGCGCCTTACAGAATCGTGGCCATTTTTCTAAATCAATATATCGTTTAATGGTTGATGCAGGATACATGGGGGCAGGGTTCCTGAATTTGGAGGTTGTCTTATTTGCAGGATATGCGGTTTGGTGGATTCTTATGCTTCCATGTGAGTTTGTGCTGTGATCTCGAATATTGCTTGTATCTCCATGCATGATTAAGACTCGACTACTATCGTGTGTTACTTTTACTTTGGATGTTATGGTGTTATCGTTCTGTGTGTTATCACACCGTGGACTATATATATGCCTGGTAGATTGGTAAATCCTCTGCATCGAGCTGTTACAGATCGCAAAGATAGATATACTATGTCATGTATGTCTTACGAGTGCGAGAAGAGCATGTTCTCGTATATCCATGCGCCGCTCCACCGCAAAGCGGCAAGCTGAAGCGACAAATATGACAGGAGCAGCAGTTAATTTTACAGCTGTTATCCTTTTTGTCTTAAATCAATCATGTCAAGCATTTTGCTCAGCTGACTCGATCATCTCACGTGTTTACATACCTGATCGCCCACGACAGTTTTGAGTTCCTCTGAACTTGATTTTGTTTCGGAAGTGGGTCGAGATCAGTTAAAGATTAGCCCTTTCGAGCATTGATTCTGGGAGCTGGACATCATGGGTTCCAGGTCTCCCGGAGCTCCGTCTCTGGCAGATTATGTTACTTCAATTCTCGTTCCTCAGTAGTTCCGAGGACAGATTCGTCGGCCATAATTAGAGGCTGCGTGTCCGTTAGGTGAGTTAGGAAGTCCATAGCTCCTGTTGCTAAGGCAGAGGGAAGCTTTCCTTGGACGTCTCAACCGGGCCGAACTGTGCAAGTCCGAGGTCAAGGCCCTAAGAGAAATTTCTGGGTCCTAATCCTCAACCAAAGACTGAGCACGAGATAAGTACACAGCCTCTCTCTCTCTCTCTCTCTCTCTCTCTCTCTCTCTCTCTCTCCTCCTCTCGTACGATCACTTGACACATCTTGATGTATTTTCAGTATAAATCAAAGTCGAAGTGACGTTTTCAATGGCAAGAAATGATAGGAACTATTACTCGAATTTCGAATGAAATTATGCTTGAACTCATCGGGCACTAGGGCACGTCAGACCCTATGAAATTTGGCTTGTCATGACATGTTCTTGTCGACATTCCTAAATAAGACGACATTCCTAAATAAGATGCGAGCGCTGGTCGTGGCCTCACCTCTGCCTCCGATTCTCGAATGGTTCTTAATTATCAAGGAAATGTTTTGTTTCGTATAATTTACATACTTCACATTTCAATTATAAAAATTTGCCTCACCCCCTCCATCAATTGCAAAATACTCGATCTACCACGAGTGGAGGTTCAGTTCCATTGAACTAAGGCTGCGTTTGATCAGCTTTCCCAAGAGCTTTGGACTTCCAAAGTCCATCGTAAAAAATTTAGAGCATTCGGTGAATTTTTTTTGGGCCACTTTGGGGATATGCCAGTATCGGCAAAGCTGAAAGCCTAAGATAGGAGGGGGACCTACCGTGGGCTTTTAGCATTTTCAGAAGGCAAGTTTTAGGGTTAATGAATTTTTATTCTTCTAAAATTACTCTCTCCGAAATTTCATTTTCTAGTCTCGCCCTCATAAAATCGTATCAGAATCCCCAAATTGGAAACCCTAGAATTTCCACTCGTGGGTACTGACGTGAGGACTTGCACGACGCCGGCATACCTCGACAAGTAGTCGTAGCCGTAGTGTTGCACAGTGGCCGATCGTCAGTCGTAGGAGCCGAGGAGCGACACCCAGAAGTAGCACCACGGCTTATCGAAGGCGGCGTCCGCGACTTAGTTGCTCGGGTCCCGGTCCGGCCGAGGGGACCACCAGTCGTTGGAGGGCCTAGGAACGGCATTTAAAAGCAGCACCGCCCTGGGCGAAGGTAGTGTCCACGGCTTCGTCACTGGTGGACGGGAGAGAGATGCTGTAAAACGCAGCCCTCTCTTCAACAAAAGAGACGATGAGCAGTGCCCTTTGTTTGTCTTTTCTTTTTTTATAAAATTTCAAATTACTTTGCAAAGAACTACACCAACACTCACTAACCAAATTTGCTTTGAGCAAAATACAGTTGAGCCAAAGATTTCCCCAAAACTCAACCAAATACAATTTGTAATAGTTCTTCGTCTCTGAGTATCATATCAGTTGGATTTTCTGTGAAGTAATATTATGTCTAATGTTGGGAGACCATGCCCTGATTGACATACCGATCCCAAGAGCATCTCAAACAATACTCAGATTCCTTTCTTCTTTCCATCTCTCCGTGTTCAGCGCCGAGATTCCCACGACACTGTGGTTGATTCTCGAGCGCAATCATTGTCACTATTGTATCACTAACTTAACATGCAAAAACACAGTTCATGCGCTGACATGAACAGATTCGCACTCTTCTCAGGGCTCAAAAAACAATGCTGCTGCTATTGTGCTGCTATTCATCAGAGCCTCAAACACCAGCGATGCAAAGGCTTGCTCTAGACTCATAAAAGGACCAATTAGCATTCAGGATTCAGTGCTGGACTCGAGTTGAAAATTGCGTGGCCACTTTGACAAATGTTTGTTTCTGCATGTGCAACAATTAATGCTGTTCGTCCCGGCTTTAAGCAATCTGACTGTAATCCACCGGAGCTGCAATATTTCCTGCTCTGAATATCAACTCTACAAGCTAGCAAATTTTTTCTCTTTCTTTGGGAAAATAATTCATGGTTATCTTCAATTTTACGAAGATGAATTATATAAACAATGGTGCTGCAAACTGGCATTACTGACGGTAGCATGTTCTTCCAGATGCTCTTTGGGCATGAATCTAGCCATTTTCAATTGTCTGTATAGGTTTTTATTTATAATTTTCATGCGCTCTCAAAAACAGCCTCACGAATCAAATTTTGCTTTGTAATGTGAAACATGATAACCAAGAACAGGAGTAAAACAAAATTTTCACTCTTCTTCTCGAATGTTAGCTTTTTAGAGACTTATGCCGCCATGTGTACGCCCTTTGAGCTCTAGTTAGTGGGTATTTCATATGCATAGTATTGACGCGATTCTTCGAAAGTGGGAACCACATCATCGGCACGCGTCCTGAACTCCATACTAGGGTCCCTAATTCACTCGTTCACTTGAGATCCAAATTACGCCGGAATATGTTGATTACATCAAGGACCGTAAACCCTGTTTCCATCTCTCCTGCTCTAATCCGATTAACCAAGAACTACTTGATGTACGCATATGATGTCCGCAAAGTTACCAAATAAGAAAAAGAAAAGTTAGATGTGAAGAAGGGGGAACAGTTAGATCTAGAATTGGCTTCGGTCGTGGAGGTGGTGAAAAGTGAACTAGCCAGCATCATAACCACTTGATAACACCTTTATTTTAGGACATCAATCCACTAATTAATCTGTCTTTTTATCTTGTCTTTACTGCAACATGCCATTCGCACTCTCACTTTGTCAACGTGCATGGGAAAAGGGTTGTGGCCTTTAAGTACGCGCACGTCTTTAACATTATAGATGAGGTCCAATTCCACTTTGTCAGTCCGTTAGTTGGTATCAGTTAGGGCAGTTAGGGGTGGCACAGAACGAGAGGAAGGTTAGAATGAGAAAAATAAGGAAAAAAAGAGCCCCCCTCGAGGACTCTAACGTTTTACCAAATCGAAAGCGAAAAGTCAAGGGTGTTGACATTTTAACGCGAACCCAACCTTTAGATTAGTGGCTTTTGAATGGAGATTATAGAGGGGGCAAAGGGCCGAAAAAAAAAGGTTATCTTTTGGAGGTGACAAGTGATCACTTGCATGAGAGGCTACTTGGTCCAAATTTAATCTTATCTTACGTGTCTCGATGGCGGCCAACTGTCTCGTCCCTTGGAACGGTCGTTAAAAGCCGAGCGCCTCAATGTAATTTTCTTCCATTCACAAAAGGGTCTTGTTAACCGAGTGTCCATAGGACAATTTCTAAGCATACTTAACGAAGAAATATTCGATTTTCAGAGCACTAATCGTGCATATTACGAGAACGATTGGTGTATTTGAAATTGTAACGCTGTCTTACTTAGCTGTTCATCGAGCGTTCTCTTGGTGCACCGTCGAATCAAAATCCTGTAAGAGGGCTACATTAAATTAGAGCACCTGCACCCACTTGAACCCCAAGTCAACACTTTACTATATGATTAAGGGGATTAAGGTTTAAGATTCCCATTTGATTAAATTTACTTAAAAAGGAAATGCAAGATTGCCAAATGATAGTGATGCTCCAACTTGCATAGTATATAACGTGGCTTTAGAGAGGGTCATGTGTATGTGACTCCAGAGGGATGGCCAATGACGTCATTATCTGCCCATCCAACGGTTTTGATGGTTAGAGTGATGCCGTCGTGGGCATCATACGGTTGGACTGACTTTATTTTGGACTTTTATTTTATTCATTTTGTTTTACTTAATCGAACAAAAGATCCTATTATTTAGTGGAAAAACTAATTTCGCTCGTTATCTTCTAATTTAAATAAGTCTCGGTCGCTCACGGTGATTTTGTGGAATTGTCGAGATGAGTGTTACTTAGACAACTTATGAACAATAGTTTTGTGAAAGAAATCTCGGAAAGAAAATTGTACCGATATAAAATACCTTTGCGGATATCCGGTTATCACAATTGCAGTTTCGTGCAAATGGACTTCATTCGAAAGACAATTGAAAATAGATCGAATCACAATCCTAAAAGTAATTTATACCTTTTGAAGAGTATGGTAATTTTTCGCATTACTATTAGGTGAACTGGGGAGAGAGAGAGAAAGAGAGAGATGGTTTGGAGACTGGGGATGTGCCCAGTGTCATTGCAGGCGGCAACAGAGACAACTACCAAGCATAAATCTTGTACACGATCGCATGATGGAACGAGACAGAGTACCGCAACATCGAGTATACAGAGAAAAGAAAAGAGGGAGGGAAAGGGGGCGGCAAGACTGCTGTTGAATTTGCTTTCACCTTTTCGCGCGCGCTTGTATTCCGTATGTCAAGTTCATACGTGTGTCGCATTTAAGCATGAAAACCAACTCACTAAAATCAACCGGAGGAAGTTTTATCTAATCAAGAAACGAGGAAAACATGAATGTCCCCCCTCCCCCTCTTTTCTTGTTATGAGTTTTGTGCATCTTAGGGTAATGTTTGGGCGCGCGTGGTCCCGGCTTCCGGACCGCCAGATGGGGGAGATCGACGCGCGGGGGGGGGGGGGTGTGGGGAGAGGCGCGTGCGTCATCGGTCGTCACCGCCTTTTCCGAGGTGGGGCCCCCCCCACCTCCCCCGCGGGGGGGGGGCGAGGGAAGGGCGGTGGCGGCGTCGGGGGGGGGGGTGGGGAGGCGCGCCTCGCTGCTTCGCTTCGCAGTGTCGTTTTGGACGAAAGTCGAGATTGGGGACGACGCTTTCTCGGGCGGTGGGGCCCCCACGCGGTTCTTTTGTGCGGGTAATGATTCCCCCCTCCACCGCACACGTGTCGTCCAATAATTTATTTACTAAAATTATTCTACGCAGCGCTCGGTAAATTCCCCACCCCCCACCGCGGGATTCCTTCCGGATCCTCCGCCGCCGTCCTTACTCCCACCATTCTCAATTTCTTCCCTCTTCTCCACAAAAAAAAAAATAAAAAAAAGAAGAAAAAAAAAGAAATCTGATTTTCTCGACTTAACCAAAGTAGGCGAAATCGAGATTCTAGAAGAGGATTAGTCAGTACCGCTAAAAAAAATCCCAAGCCGGTGTACTCTCACGATAGGTCTACTGTCCGTTAGGTCCGGCGCAACCGTCCCTCGTTAAATATCCGTAGTGGAAGCGCGCGCGGCTATTCGGCGCGAGGTGGATCCGACTCGGGGATTCAACACGAACGGGTCCCGCGAGCGAAGCCTTCTCTGGGAAGCCGAACCCCTGAGAAAACGAACCGGGGATCGGGAAAGTTGTCGGAGCCCGCCAATTTCGTCCCGGGATGCTCCCTCGCGTGTTCGGAAACCCGCTAAAATCCCCGGAATTCGCCTCAACTTCGCCGATCAATTCTTCACGAGCGAAGCCCTCCAAGATGTTGCTGTGACGTAAAAGTAATACGGGAGAACCGCGACACGAGCATTTTCTCGCGACCGGAGCATTAGTTTACGACGAATTTGACACGGGTTTCAGGTTTTTTGTTTTTTTTTTGGGTGCCAATCATGTTTACAATTAACGGAAAGAAAGAAAAAAAAAAAGGGATGGTTGTTTTTAATGAGGGTGGGGGTGAGGCGGACCTCAATGATGAAAGGCGGAGCCAAGATCGGAAGCGAAATCCCACGAGACGAGGCACGGATTGAGTAACATCCAGCTCCGGACATCATCGCCGTCGCCGACACGTGGATCGGATTCGGATTGGGCCCCGCCCAATAATCATCGACGCGCATTAAAACCCGATTAAATCTCCTCACCCTGTCCAACTTCACTTAATCAACGGATGGGACTTTTCCCCGAAAAAAAAAAAAGCGAAATACATAGTTGCTAATTATTGGTTTCGAGAAGATCGGAGTCGCGTTATCATCATCATTAGAATGCAAGATTAGCATTAATTGTATTTTTAGCATTATTCGTAACATAAGCTGCGGCGCGGCCGGCTTCGTGGCCACGCCGCTGGTAAGTTTCTCCGTCGCTGGTGTCGGAATGTTTCGTTTTTCGCCTCCTTTTGTTTTTTTATCTTTTTGTCTTCGGATATAAATTGTTTTGTTTATTCAATTATTTATTTACTTATTCCTCGGACCGTGTCAGCTTCTCCGCGTATGTTTTGTGTTGGGGGGCACTGATCAGAATGTGCAGCTCGCTAGGCCGCCAACGGATTGGCATTTTCTCTCTTTTTTTTTTTTCCTTCTTCTTTTTCTTCTTGTGTTTTTTTCTTTTTTTTGCGCGAGCTAATTAACATATTGGAAATTGGGAGAAGGGGGATTTACATGCTCTCTATATATAATTAATAGCAGTTACTTACGTAGCGTTTGGTATTATTGACCTAATGAACAGCTCAGAGTAAATGTAGAGATTAGGAATTCTTGTCCGGCCCCGTCCATGACCGGAAATGTCGAAACCTCCTTCGAAGAAAGATCCGGCCAAGGCAGGCTCGGGTTCGCGAAAGATGTGATTTCTCCAGCTGTCCGAATTTCGATTGCAATCTTGTTTTCTCGGTAAATAGAAAGGTGTTTGCCATAATAAGGGCATGCTTTCTAGAAAGAATGATATGGCTATCTTTCAAAGTCAAGATACGCGTACTTTTGTCTACCCTTATGATGTTTATATTGAATCGATCCGCTAGTCCGCCAATTAAACTCTATTGATGTGTGGATCTAAATGATTCAATTGGATAAATTATATTTCAGGTTTGGCCTCTCGAATGCAGCATCTATTGAAATTTATGCGGCGACATCTGCTACGAGATAGGCAGAAATTCCCGCGTGAAGGACATAACCACTAGGACAAACACTTTGACCCATTTCAAGCAATCTCCGACGTGTATGATTAAAAATGGAAAAAAGAAAAAAAGCAGCTGCTAAAATGAAGTTTTGCCGGTCTGAATTCGCCAAAGTAGCTTTTATCACATTGGTGAACCCCAGCAGCCCATTCATCTATTGATTGCATGTGTCTCGTGTATGCACTTACATCTATCGGCACGGCAAAGCAAACTCGAATGCCAATTTTCGATCGCGGGTTCTTACCAAATGCTTCCAAGGAAGTCTACGCGGTACATTCCGAATGACGGACAAGATCAAGCCCAAAAGGCATAATAAGTACGTCCCGTTTATTCTCGATCTGAATTAATTCTTCATTGTCACGCAATAACTCATATATTAAAAACCCAAATAAAATCCGTCCTTCTTTTTCCTTTATTCCCCCCCCCCCCCCCCGCGCATGATAATATGTGCGTCAAGTTTGAGAGATAGAGGGAGAACAAGGCACCACTCCACATATATTCTATTCTAACTTCAAAGTATGGTCGGCCTATAGTTTAATGCATGACTTAGCTTAGCAATATTGTATAGTTAGCGCGGGTGCGGAAAACCCTAAAAACCAGAATGATCCTTTCGGAGAAGGCAAACCGCGAAGGATCGAACGAGATCGTTTCGGTGCTCCGCAAAAGAAGCTGGTTTTTTGTTCGGTTTGCAATGGCTTCGTATTGAAGGGAGAGGAACGGAAAGTGGTCAAGACATCACACGGCCTAATATGGTCCTTTCCTGCGCGTTTGTTATTTTGATGAAGTCAATATTCCCAACTTGAACAAAAAACATTAAAATAAAAAAAAAAAACTTACCAAATTTGGCGAATTAGGCAATATGAGGGCAGTCTCCCTAACACCTTCCGAGTAGGCTCTTCCCAAGATGCTCTTGATCTTTGGTCCCCTCCTTTTCCTTTTCTTTTTCATTGGAGCACGCTAAAGATCTTCAGAATAAAGCGACTTCGCCGCGTCTGACCGATTCATCCTTTTAAACGGCAATGGAAGACCCGATTCGCACGATCGGTTTATCTGGGTGTCGAGCTACGTGCTCGGAGACAGGGCTTGCTCAAATTTGCGGTGGCTCGGTGTGCTGTGGCTTGACGGATTCACGGACGCTAATCGGTCTCCCGAGTTTCATCGTCGTCCTCGATGAGGATCAAATTATTTGTACATGAATTGAACCGGCAGGCCCCCAAGATTTTTGCAAATCGGGGGTACTAACGGTGGCACCATCGTAGAAAACAAGAAACTTTTGTTAATTTATTACTCAAGCTAAGTCAAACAAAACAGCAATATGGAAAAAGGGTAAAAAGATAAAAAAGAGAAGGAACAGGAAATGGGGAAAAGTAAAAACCCATGATAAACCCGTTTTAGGAGGACAAAAGTTAGGCATGTTGAACATAATATGCGTTATCATATTATCGTAAGTGAGGTTTAAAATATGATTTTTCAGTTGCTTGGTCAATTAAATTAAAAAAAATAAGATTAATTAACGATTTTTCCGTGGGGGTGTTGGGATAGATTTGTTGGATTTGAGAGGATAATTAAGGCCAAAAAAAAAACCAATTTTTTTATTAATGTTTTTTTTTTCCAACTGTGCTGTTTTCTCTTGATGTGAAGGTACACAGGAACATGGGTCCGCCCCAGCGTGTTTGAAGACAAGTGGGGAGAAAGGAGAAGAAGAAAACTTTAATTCGCCATTAATTTCGTTTATCTTATTCACGTTGGTTTTCAACAAAAGGACAGATTGCAATTAAATATGCAAGAACAAAAGAAATAATAAATAAATAAATAAATAAAGCAAATGAACTGTTCAACGAGAGGGAGGCTTCATCAGCAAGCGCCTTAACCTCTACGGATCTTGTGGACTCGTGTGAGCTGTGGAAGACGACGACGAAGAAGTAAGAAGACGAGAAGGTGAGGGCGAAGGTGAAGGTGGTGATCTCTATTTAAGCCCTTCTCTTTCTCACCTTTTCCTCCTTTCTAAAACAGCTTCTCCTCTCCAAAATCCTTCCCTCCAATCTTTCTGATCAGCAGTGGTTTTTCATTCGCATCAGCTTCTTTCTTTCTTTTTGCTTCGAAAGTTGGTGGCCATGGAAGAAGAAGGGATGGTGGTGAACCAAGCAAGGGAGCATCAGGAGCTGATAGATTTGCCCCCGGGCTTCAGGTTCCACCCCACGGACGAGGAGATCATATCTCACTACCTCACTCCCAAGGTCCTGAACAGCTCCTTCTCCGCCAGTGCAATCTCAGAAGTAGATCTCAACAAGTGCGAGCCTTGGGACATGCCAAGTTAGTAAATAGACCCTTCACTGATCCTCTTTCGACAAGCCTTTTTTCGGTTTTCAGTCTGGAGAACCTTTTGATTTCTCTATATTCATTCCGGGTTTTGGTTTTTTTTTTTTTTTTAATTTTCCTTTCCTTCGCCTTTAATTTTCAGAGAAAGCCAAGATGGGTGAAAAAGAGTGGTACTTCTTTTGCCAGAAAGATAGAAAGTACCCGACAGGGACTAGGACCAATAGAGCCACGGAGTCTGGGTATTGGAAGGCCACAGGCAAAGATAAGGAGATTTACAAAGGAAGAGGCAGGCTTGTGGGGATGAAGAAGACCCTTGTTTTCTACAGGGGTCGAGCTCCCAAGGGAGAGAAGACCAACTGGGTCATGCATGAGTACAGGTTGGAGGGAAAATTGGCTTACTACAATCTCTCCAGGGCCGCCAAGGTATAAGATATATGTACATATGCATGATCGCTATATATGTTTTCTCTACCGTTCTATACCTTTCTTATGATTCTTTTTTTCTTTTCATGAAAAGGGAAAGATAAGAAGGAATTTCATTTTGATGTGGCTTTTGAGATTGAATCCTCCTGCTTTTTCCTTGTTCAGTTTTATTATAATTTCCCCCTTTTGTTCATGTGGGTTGCTTTTGCTTTAGTTGTGAGGATATCTTGGCAAAAAAGCTGAAGGGCTTTTTGTGATGATGTTCGTATGATTGCAGGATGAATGGGTGGTGAGTAGGGTTTTCCACAAGAGCACATGCATCAAGAAAGCTCCATCTCCAGGCCTGCTCACAAGAATCAATTCTTATGTTGATGACTTGTTGGATATGTCTTCGCCTCCGCCGCCTCTCATGGAGCCTTCTTCGAGCAGACCGAGCTCTAGCTTCACCGATGGAGAAAATGAACTGAAGGGCGTGATCAATTCGGTCCCAAGAGTGCCGGATGGGAGCACCGGTTACTTTTATTTTCCGGCAAATTCGACCAAAGACCAGCACCAAGTACTACTGCAGCAACAACAAGATCGTATGAGTTGTTATAATATGATGAACCCAAGTATCGATGCAAGTCACTACCCTCCACAATTGTCAAATTATCCTCCTCTCTTTCCCTCTCATGGGTCTACGAATCCTGATGAGTTCTTGCTCCAAGGAAGAAGCGACATGATATCAAGCTTTGGCGGTGCGGGTCTTAGCCCCGGGAGTGCCGATCATGCTCTTCTAATAGCAATAAGGGCAAATTTGGAGACATCGAACCTTCAGCATAACAAGCGGTGCAAAGTGGAGCAGTTTTCATCTAATCATTCTATGGTTAGTCTATCTCAGGACACCGGGCACAGCACGGATGTTAACAATGAGACATCATCTGTAGCCATCTCCAAGCGAGAGGTGGGAAGCGGCGATACATTTGAAGACCTCGAGGGTTTATCATCAGTAGGCCCAATTCAAGATTTTGATTTTTGGGACTTCTGATCAAGATGGCGAAACATAGACAGCATCATATAGAGATGATTAATTTAGAACTATGATCCACTAGGTATTATTTAGTTTTTCAGGTTCATGGATCCTTATATTCCTGTGCATAAAATATTCCCAATGTCCAACACCTTTTAGATTCTTCTTTTATTGATGGATCACAGGGAACGTGTTACGTGATTACAATCTTATGGACCTTTTATGTAAATTATTATTTCCCTTATTGTGATTTTGCAGCTCTATATTAGTGCATTCGTTCTGCTTTCTTTTGCTCTCTCTCTCTCTCTCTCTCTCTTTCCTGCTACATTCTGTTAATGAATCCTACGCGTGTTATTCTACGGAGCATTAGCTGGCTGATTTTACCATGAAATTACAGACGAGGGATACTTTGGTCAAAGTGTGCAAACTTTGGGGTCAAGTTCAACGTAGAAAGTTTACAAACTATTAAGTTGAAAAGGTCCTTCTAACCGGGGAAAAAGGAAGATAAAGCCTGATAAAGTCATTAGAATTTAAGAAGAGGATGGGGTGATCTTTTCAGCTGAGAGCACTATGATGGCATATCAATCCAGGTCCACTGAATGTGAAATGTAGATTCAGGGACAAGCCTGGGGGATCAGCAAATGGGAGTTAAAGGCTTCATTAACACAGCTGAAGGAGGGAATCTCCTCAAGTTCATCACACCCATCTTCTGATCGATCTGATTCATGTGTGCACAGCTTAACAACCCATTTAATTAAAAGAGAATTGAATTCGGAAGGGAATGACATCATGTGCAAGTCCTTAATGCTTGGACAGGTGGATAATACACTTCAATGAGCAACCTTCTCTGTAGAGAAAGAGATTTCCAAAAGAGAAGAAAAAAGGGAAAAGAAAAGGTCCTGGATCACATGAATCATTCCCAGGATTCTAGCAGCAGATGCCTCTCTCTCTCTCTCTCTCTCTCTCATCGATCTAACTAAACGATTTTAATCGAGACATCAAGTAACAAAAGAACAAGTGTTTCCTTCACTTTTTTTTTTTCATCAAAATAGAATGAATTGAAAAGACAACGAAAAAGGGTATGTTCTATGGATAACATGGGAAGGTCTCAACTACAAGACTTGCTCTCTTTCAGTGGTCTTTTCCCTCCTTCCATTCCTCTCTCTCTCTCTCTCTCTCTCTCTCTCTCTCTCTCTCTCTCTCTCTCTCTCTCTGAGATGAATCAACAATTGACAGTATTCTTCCTTTTTTGTTTTTTATCCTGAAATGTTATACGTTTCTCCCTGGTCTGGTTCCTGCACGAAAATCATCTGCAAACGTAGAAAGGGGTGGGCCACGAACGCAAGTTCAATCGATGGAGTAAACCACTTCTTAATTTGCCCGATATTAATTTCAACAAGAACAAAAGCAATAACAGCAACAAGATGAACCCTTCAGGGAGGGAGAGAAAGAGAGAGCTTCCGTTCTGGCCCATCAATGTGTCATTTTACTTTCTATGCAAGGCAAAGGAGGAAGAGTTGGTTTGAGACTTGCGGGGGAATTAACCGCGCATTTCAGGCCGTTCACTCGTTTTCATTCCCTTTTTGGACATGGAACCAAGAATTGTCGCGCTAAAGCATTCTTGGTCCGAAGCAAATGAAGAGGAAGCAAACAAAAACAAGAACAGCGTACGCAACACGACCGTAAAGAGGCTGATGATCACTAAAGCCATCTTCTCGGCTCTCTCTCTTCTCTCCGCCCCCTATCTTCCTTGTGAATTACAGAAAAAGGCCTGATTTGCTGCATGAAAAAATGGACGGCGCCACCAACCGGTCACGAGGCCAGACCACACACTCTCCCTGCGCTTCAAAATTACTACATCTCTCTCTCTCTCTCTCTCTCTCTCTCTCTCTCTCTCTCTCTCTCTCTCTCTCTCTCTCTCTCTTACCTCATTTGCTTGTCATCACTCGGCTGATTTTTTATTAGGAAGCATTTGTGCCAATCTTTCATTTGGGTTTCGATTTCCGAAAGTTAATTCATCGAAAATCAATATAATCCCTAATTAAGTTATCTGACAAGTGTTTTGAAATCGATCGCTGATGGAAACTCTGTTTAGTACGCGTGTTGCTTGCATACAAAAGGCATAACGTGTCTTCATCACTCACACCGATAGATCGCTCAAAATTAGAGTTTTTATCCATCACTTAATTTGCAGATACTAAGAAAATTAAATGCCACAAGCACATGCAAGGGATAATGTGCTTGCTATCTTTTCTTTGTTAAAGTACAATACGAATGGATTTATTATATGCCAGCAGAAGCTTAACTAACATTCATTGTAATTACAGAAAAATCCAAATGGGCAAGGAGAAAAACATATTTATATACTAATTGGCCCCATAATTGGAAGGAGCAGATTGCAATTTCAACCTTGTTTTTATACGCAAATCATTGAATATCAGACTATCTTACCGCGCGGGGATGCTGAACAGTTTCTTTCTCGTCCTTTGAATCCATTCGGATCATGCTTTAATCTTTGGTTGATGACTCCACTAACGCGCCTAAATCAATCGTCGTTGACTTCGTTTTTCTATGACTTCCAAAAGTAAACGTACCTTCTCAATTTAAACGTTCTCTTAATTAAGCATGATTAACAAAGAGAAAGCTTCAGATCTTGACACTGTCTCATGCATCGCAAGAAAAAGATCCGTACCTTCTTAATTTAAACGTTTCTTTTTTGGGTTTGGTAACTTTATTTTATTAAATTCTTGAGGGTACTTGTAAACAAGAATCATTTCATAAATATAAGGAGAAATTCACGCCCGAGAGAGGTAAAGACAAATCGAGATGGTTCGATAGATCATTCATTGAGCTTCATTTCATGCCTTTTATATTCTTGTGTAGCAATCAAAAAAATTGTTTGAAAAATCCCTGATAGCAGCTACAATAGTTCTTTACATGAAAAAGAAATTAGAAACCCTCCTAATCACGTCCTTTCATCCGTACTCTAAATCTCCATCGAAACATCAGTGAAAACGAATTTTCGTGCTTATAATATAGGGAAATGGTGACCCAAGAGAGAGAAATTATTTATCTATGTATGTATATACATACACATGTGTGTGTGTGCGTGTAAGTTTTGTCAATTTCTTCGTCTTTGGACGTACGTGGATGATGCCGATCCGTCGTGGAATCAATTGATATATTGCCAGTCTAGCAAGGGTCTTGCACAGTGAATTGTGGAGGAAATTTCACGCCCGTTGGTTTTTGTAGTGATATTCTTGACTTTTCCTTTTTGTTCGAATAACCTAATCTTCTTTTATTTTTTTGGTCCGTCATTTCATTCGAAAGAGAACGCGTAAAACGAAGGGCTAAGTGTCTTCTTGTTCATGGAACCGGTGAAAAGCATCGAATCATCAACTTCCGGAATGGTTCTCGTTCTAGACTCCAGTGCCAACATTTTCCCACGAATGCACAAGTAAAGTCTAGGTATTCGCATGGACATGCACGGCATGTAAATGTCTCCTTGTCGTTGCAAAAACTAGAAGGTATCGGGTCTTCTATCAAAGACCCGTATCATAAATCGCTCGTCAACACTACCGTGCCAATGAATGTCACGAGTAATGTCGATGTGAGGAGGGCGAAACGTGAAATTTGAGGAGCAATGAGGAACTTTATGATGTCCTGGATATGTGCCGTGTGTGTGTTTGTTGGTGTTGATAAGTATGTCCGGCGTAAGTCACACGCTAGTATTGCTCCGCAAAATGTTGAAACAAGTCTTGCCTCCTGCTTTCGATCATCATGTTAATCTCGATTTTGCGTTTGTTGCCGACACTGATATCAAGAATCACCTCATAATATGTGATGGGCTACAGTTTTTGAATTCGAGATCTAACGCCGTTCGAGACAAAACGTACCAATTGTCCTATTAATTGAAGACACACGATACTCGACTCGCATCGTTCAATCTTCGATCAACTTATTTTTATATTTTCTTACCATATGAGAGCAATGCCGACATTAAGTTTGTCGGTATGAATCGGTCGGTACGCGTATCACGTTTAAAGAACAGTGTCTACTGGGTTAATCACATGTGAAAAGAAGAAGAATGAGAATCCATAAATCTAGAACGCTTGATGAGGGTGTGTCGACCGATGGGAAATTTCAAGGAAATTTCTCCAAGGAAAGCACCAAATCCACTAGCATCGTCAATTCCCCCTCCAAGATATATCATATTTGTCACAGCTTGAACAACAATCTAAAACGACATAAAAGCCATTGATGTGGATGTGTTTAGGTTTTTACATTTCTGTCGAGAAGCCTTTTAGGTTCGAGAGACTTCTCTGGCGGGTGTGCGTGTGGTTGAAATTTCATTGGTTTTGCAATCATGTGTATCCCTGCATCCACATTAGGCAAAATAAGATGCTCATTCCCTTTTTGGGTCATTTCGAATATCGAATTCACAGTTACGAGGAAGATGTGCATCTGTTGGACTTTGGTGATTTTCCCAATGCAAAGACTCTTTATGCGTAAGCAGTGGGCACTGCATTGAAAATCAAAACATTTCCTTATTAGGTATATTTAACGAGTGCTTTGATGGAATTTGTTACCTAAACCCTTACAGTAATTTAAGAGAGAGTACATACCGATGCGACATTAAACTATGTGAGTATGCACCTAGGGTGAGATTAATTATCTTACTTAAAATAATTGGCCACTTTCGTTCATTAAATAACTTGATGAGATTTCTTAGAATGCCTTAGCAAATCAAACTTTCAAAGTCTCCTCTAGAAAAAGCTATAAGAGAAATGTTCCTCTATTAGGTCTACGTAACCTAACTTAATTAATTCAGGATTGGATTTTGTATATCGACGGAAAATTATCTGAATGATAACGGAGTTATGTCGTTTCTATGAGCAGTTCATTTAATTACGATCGCTAAAGTCGAGGAGAATTCGCGAAATTTCGTTTCATCTGCAGAATTAATTCTTCATTGTTCGGTTTCTAGAAAAGGAAATAAACAAAGACTACTTTTTCTGTAGAGGGAAGGTGTCAATTCGTACTTCTTGGAGAAGTAGCAAAAACAATCTGTTTCTTTAAGACAAATTGAAAAATTAAAAAATCGAATACATGCCAGTAAGCGAGTCGATTGAGAC
Organism: Syzygium syzygioides; assembly: GCA_031216285.1. Classification (NCBI taxonomy): domain Eukaryota; kingdom Viridiplantae; phylum Streptophyta; class Magnoliopsida; order Myrtales; family Myrtaceae; genus Syzygium; species Syzygium syzygioides. The sequence continues at coordinate 22,226,640 of CM062242.1, forward strand.
TTGGTACCGCAAAGTGATAAATTCGTCGGACAAAAGTCGATATGTCGCACAAATTTAGGTTGGCGAATTCTAAAAAGCTTTAGTAAATATGAGGGATTGCTAACCGTGGCAAATAAAAGTTGATAACTCAATAGAAAAAGCTAGCACGCTGAAAAAAAAAATTTAAGTGTTCATAAGTAAACAAGATCCAAGTTGCTAACTTAATGTTAGCAGGTAATTACGTTTGAAAAAAGCTAGTAAGCCTCTCTACTTTAGGTTTGTAATTTGATATAAGAATTGGTGAGTTTGGAACCATGGTAAGTCATACTAACAAAAATTAGTAAGAACGAAATTGGGTGCAAATCTACCAAAATAGTGGTAAATCTGAAAAAATACTCCCATCATGTCATTAGGTACACATTCCTACTGAACCGCAGTATTACCCTTTCTTCTAAAATGCACGCATCTCATAATCACCTGATTACTCTATACATTCGCAAATCAATATCAAGTCTTTTCAGACGGCGTGCAGAATATATGTTGTTAAGGGCGAATTTTCTTTATAATCCTACTTCTAAACGCGATAACAACTTCCGTTGCGGTCAGCTCCGGTCATCTTGATTTTTTTCTAATCAGCATAGTCATCTTGATAATTACATATACCTTCAGTTTAGAAAGCTGGATTATTATTATTATTATTATGTTAAGGTCTTAGTTTGGGTGCTGACCAGCTCAGTCACACATGAGGCCATGGTGACAGAGATGTGCAGAGGCGTGGGTCTTACACGTCCTACAACGTGGCTGGAATCGACGAGGCAGTTATATCCTCCGCGGGATCCATGACGCAGCGTTTGACTTTAACCATGTCGCTCGGATTAGGGTTGCGGGGTCATTCCCCATCTCTATCTGATTGTCTTGCCACATCTGGTTGGATTGACCCGTGTGGAAAACAGAAAAAAAGGAGTGGAATGCGATGACAGTTTCGGGTTGCAGCTCGGAAAGTTCCTAGAGAGTTTGTCTTCCCCCCTGCTGGTCCATTCAAAAACGCGCATGCAGTGCAGTCTGAGTCAAGATCGAAACTTCGTGTGAAAGAACCCCAGAAAGCAACGAGAGAGAGAGAGAGAGAGAGACAGACAGACAGAACGAGGCTACGTACATTCATATCATGGACTAGACCGAGGACCCATTGAAGAAAAGCATTCCCTGAGACTAATGTGATGGTTTTAACCATGAAAAGGAGTTTGCTCTCAATGCCGTCGATGGTGTTCGTCACTCATGTGACGGATCATGCGCACAGCAATGCGTGTTCTCTGAAATTTTGAACAGCTTCGTGTGGAAATACACGAGAAGTATTATCGTTCAGGGGGTTTCCAAAGCAGGCCGCGATCAGGAAACTTGTTCCAAAGGAGTGTTATCATATTCCAATGCCGACATCGTTGGCCGAAGTTTTCCGAACAACATTGTTGCAACCATCAAAATCACCGACAGCTGTCAAGATGACTGCCGCCACAAATGCTGGCGTCGCTCCACCCAATCCCCATCCTTTGCTCTTCGCTGCTCTCTTCTTTCTCTCTCTCAACTTGATTCGTCAGCCGTGGCCAGAAGATGAAAGAAGGGAAAAAAGAAGAAAAAGGAAAAATTGAACAATAGGAGAACACACCTAAGTCATCAAATAGTTAATACACTATTATGTTCTTCTCTGAAAAGGGAAATCTCAGGATGTAAATTTATCCGCTAATTTAGTGTATCGAAATCCTAATGCACCCTATAGCTAATTCGCACTTCCGATTGTAACAAAATTGGAGATAATAGTCCAAAAAGTTTTAATACGATAGACAATTCATTCTTAAACTTTTCAATTATGTTAATTTAGTTATAAATCTTTTAACTATTTGTCGATTTAGTTCTTTCGGCCAATTTTGGCAAGAAATCACTGATATGGACGACTATCAGCTGCCGGCCACCCTACATATGGCCGGCACCAATGTAGATAATTTTTCCATTTTTTAAAACTTTTTCTGAATTTTTATTCTTTTTTTATTCTTTCTTTCCGTTTTCATTTTTCTATTTTTTTTGCCTGTGGCCGGTGACTGATCACAGGTGAAAGCGTTGCATTTTTCCATTTTTTAAAATTTTTTCTGAATTTTTATTCTTTTTTTATTCTTTCTTTCCTTTTCATTTTTCTATTTTTTTTGCCTGTGGCCGGTGACTGGTCACAGGTGAAAGCGTTGCAACCCTCCCGAACCACATGTGAGAGTCACCCTCACCAAATCTAGTGAGGGCGCGACCTTCACGTCCTCTAGTGAGAGCGACCCATGCCTATGACCTGCCATCAGGCATGGCCAAATACCAGCCACAAGCAAAAGGAAAAGAAAATACAAATAAAAAAGGAAGGAAAAAAACAAAACGGAAAAATTCAGATTTCTTTTTTAAAAAATACAAAAATTATATGCACCAACGTCAGGCACGCCACATAGGTCAATCAACGTCCACGTCAACGATTTTTGGCCAAAATGGGCCAGAAGAACTATATTAGCAAATCATCAAAATGTTCAAGATTAAATTGATATAATTGAAAGGTCTAGAATTAAATTGGTGAATCGTCAAGAAATTTATGATTAAATTGGTACAATTTAAAAAAATTGGCACAATTGGAAGGTTAATTTTCCCAGCAAAATCATGATAAATCATAATGCTAAGTAATCATTAGTGTTTGGTTAAATGGACCACCAAGGATCAGCTACTTAGCATTATGGTTTATCATAATGCCTATGAGGGCTTCCACGGCCCCACGTGGGGGGCTCCACAAATGCGTTCATTAATTTTACATGTTGGTGCCCTTATACCTGACACCCCCAGTTCTCCATATATCTCTGTCTTTACTAGGGAGAGGGAATACTCTCTACAAGATTTACATCCTATAATCCCGAGATCCAGACGAGGATCGAGATGGAGACTTTTAAGGACCTACTCAGGCCCATCGAACTTATATTTTTTGCTATCAGATTTAGTGAAGATAATATAGGACCATAAGCTGACAAGGAAAAATGTAGAGATTTCATTAAGTGATGTCATAGTCGGAAATTCATACCATCAAACCTCCCAAATAATATAGGTGATAGCTACCTAGTTTATGACTGAACTTCCAAGGAAGCAATATCGAGAATGGATCTTATAGGTACAATTTGGAGATTATACGTGTACATTGATAGTCCTATAACTCTCGAGGCTTGATTGAAAGTCCATGTCTAATGTACACGTCAAGATCAATAACGTGGGCAGGAGTTCCAAGAAGTCACTCAATATCGTCCTGGCAAATTGTGGTCCATATATCCCAAAAAACATCAGAAGTTGCTCTGGCTCTTCCTTGTCACTTCTCTTTGCAATTTGTTTTGGTCCTGGAAGGAAATAAAAAACAAATAGCAAAAGGAACGCTGATCAACATGTCGTCACTCGGTGGGGCGATAGGGTTAGCGGCATTGATAGGGGAAGTTTAAAGGAAAACCCTATGCGTTCGCGAATGCTTATGGTACGAAGCTTGCACTTTAACATAAGGTAGCGAGATTAGGCGTTACAACGTTAAGTATCGAAGTAGGGTCTGGGAACATTAGGAAGAAGAATTGTAAGTACAGAATTCAAATAAATGGGACATGTCCAATCGCCCAATTTCTTTCTCTAAATTGACTTACGATCTCGTGTGTCGTGTTAATCGTGCTCGACACCAAATATTCTAAATTAAGAGAGGGGGCGCTGTGGATGGAATTGCGATTTTTGAATCCTTTTTGGGGGTGACTTTGCTAATAAGTTAAAATCTTCCGTTAAGACGCCTTGCACTTTATTGGGAAACGGGAGAACGTGTGCGGCCGGCTCAATTGAAGAAGATTGCGACGGTGGAGAAAGCAACGATTTTGGGGTTGATTTGTAAAAATTTTCTTTTTTTGGTGGGGTGGGGCGCAAAGAAGAAGTGGAAGTCGTCGAGTGTCGACATACGATGAGCAAAGAGTTCAAAGAAGTTTGGTTGGCCAATCGTTGTTTTTGCCCGAAAGGGATTGATGGCCTAATCGTTAAGTGGCTTTCCACTTATGCAACCTCACCATTTTGTTTTGCCTCGACGTAGACTCGGAGCTCCAATTGATTGGTGATGTGGTTAGGGGAATTTGGCAACAATTTCGTCGAGAAGTGCCCGAGACGTTTGTTTAAGTGTAGCACTAATTTTCGGAACGTTAATTGCACATATCACGAGCTTAGTCGGTACACTGCAAATTACTGGACTCTTCTATCTAGTTATTTAAGAGGTGTTCCAAGAAGGGTATTTCGCTAGAATGCATTTATTAAGTCCGCTATTCCCTGCGTGCATATGTTCAGAAAAAAATTTCTCGTTAGAGTTATGGGGCGAAACATGATCTAATCCGATTTAATTTTCTTTTTATTGGTGTTACAAAATGACCGTCCAGTGCTCCTTGTGAACCAAGAGGGAGCGTTCCACATAAATTTTTACTCTAGACACGATGATTTCTTCCTTTTTGAAAAAACGAGAGATGCCGTGTAGGTAAAAATTCGTATTCCGTCTTTTTAGTTGATTTGCTTGTTTCTTTACAAGTAAAAGGGTAAAAAGGGATGATCAGCGCTAGGAATCCCTTATAAGCATTATCGTGAGGATCTCACACCCACTACAAAATGTTTAAATTAAGTCATAACTACTTCCCACTATCCATGACTTGAATTATTGAGGTCGGTGAGCCCATCTTCGTAACCCCATCTAGATGCTAACAATCGAGAAATCTTTTCACGCGAAATATACATCGGCTAGGCTACGCAACGAGACCCGTTTAAAAGGTTCACAGACGATATGAATCGAACTCGTCCCCTCATAGAAGACAAGCGACTGTTCATCACCATGGCTTACCTTGGAGAGGTCCATTCGATTTCACAAAAAAACGAGGAAACGTGGAGTGTTGAACTAATGGACCAATTGACGGAATCCAATTCCTTCAACCCAGAAACGTAGCCATACAACCATTGGGCTACAAACTAAGCCCAGACATTAGCAATGGGCTCACAAAATCCAGACTCCCTTTCAACAATTAGCTGAGATTGATCTTCCCCCTGTTTCTCACAGATTTCTCAAGTAAAGCTTGTGTCCAACGGGATTTGCCAACAAAATTTCTCATTCATGAACGGTGGTGTGTTTTTTAGGCCATCAAATAACTTTACAATCCTTACTTTTTCATCTCTTCCAAGTATTATTCCTGATCGTTAATCTGGCAGGGCATCAGCCCCTTGCGCCACAACAGCTCGAAAGCACTTTCAGGCAAATCTAGACGACGGCATGTAATCATAAAGCCCGGCCTGGTATGGCTCAAGCCTCAAGTCAAGCTTGCCCAATCAGCATAACTTTGATATATTTTCTATGGATGGGCGAGTCTAAGCAACATTTTAGGCTCAATCCACGGATTCAGGTTTGTCTGTTGATAACCTCTATCATCTATGAATTCAAATTAAAAGGTGAAACTCTTTTCAGAGTGTGCAAAGAAAGCAAAACACTCACATAATCAAGTCCTTTAGGTAACAATTTACATGATCACAAAAAAACTCAATGGTTTCAATAGTTAACGCAAAATCGAGGATGGTCGATGGCAAATTGATACATTAAATATTACTTCATATCGAAAGTAGATGAATCCTAGATGCCTCGAAATCTCGAGAATTCCTGAAAAATAAAATTCAAGTCATCATATATGATGAACAAAAAGCAAAATCAACATAGAAAGTCAGTAATCACTCAATGGAAACTGTTGTTACTCGATGGAGAGATAATAAGTTTAAAAAAAAAAAAGAGGAAAACTCAAACTACAAATCATAACCTTTATTGATTTGCATTTCTCTCAGTTCTCATTCCCTCTCTTTTCGCCTCCGGCCCACCACCGCGGCCTCGCCGGTCGGTTGCCGTCCACGGCCACGGTCTCGCGTCCCGCCATCTCGTCGCCGTGCGCCGCCCCAGCTTCGCGCTCGAGGTAGCGCTGCTCCCGTTTTCGCCTCGATTTCGTTTGTGGGTTTGCCTCCTTTGATTTCGCCGTGCGGCTCCTGTTCTGGTTCTTGGGTCTCGGTCACCGAGACTGTTCGTTCTTGTTTGCGCAAATTTGCTTCCTCATGGCCGTGATTCTCTGTCGATTGCTGTTGTGTTGTCTGCGTGATTTTTTTTTTGTTGGGTTTTGTTTGGTGGCCGGTGGGAGCTTTCAGCTTCCCTTTTGTGCTTGCCTTGAAAGTGTAGGGTATGGTGTGACAGTCAGCGGTCCCAGGACCAGGTGGGCCGGTCCCGGTTCCATAGGGTGGGACCGACCCTACCCGGTCAGGTTCCGGGTTCCAGGTTCTAGGGTGGGAACCAATCACCCCTATAATAATGATGTTGTGATCTCAGAGTAGCGATGATCAGGTTCTGTATGGTTGTAGAAGTTCTTGCTGGGCATCTATCCACTCTGTGTCGTCTTTGCATCGGTAATGTTGCTTCATAAAATCAACGTTGTAGCTTTAGGCTCTGTAAATGTGCTGGTCCATGAACTTATGGGGGATTTGCCTGCCTGGTGTTTGATTAAAGTGCTTAGAAGGAACTAGTCAATGAAGTTCTGTCCCATCAGTGAGTTAACCTGGCAGTTGCACTGATATCTTGAAATATCTACTATGCAGCCATTAAGTAAAATATGTCTATGGTCAACTAATTGGTGATCTTCGCCCTGGGGAATGATCCACTTGATGTCCATTTGACGCATTCAATATGGTTAATGGGTTACCCCACTTACCGTGAATAGGTTCAGGTTTGGCCTCAAAAGTGTGTTTCTGTGTACAGGAAAAATTAGTCCCCTTGTCAGGTGTTCGGATCAAAAAGTCCATTGTTAGGATACGATAACCATACTTCTTACGCATTTTTCTCAAGAGACTTCTGCAAATTCCATGGGCATTAGTTATGTTTTGCATTGGCACACTTATGTTCAAAATATATTTCACTGACCAGTTTTGATAGTGTTGCTGTTGGCATTCTATGTGGCATCTTATGAAATGTTCAAAAAGTACCTCATTATAGAATATAGGCAAAAATTTAGCTTTTTTTTTTTTTTGGTCAGAAGGCAAAAATTTAGCTTATGGAGCTGCAAAAGTGATTCTAGCTAGTTAATGGTCAGAAAAAGGAACGGTCTTTATCATCATCTGATTACAATGATTTGACAATTGCCTCACGCGGCTACAATAAGTTAGTTTTCTACTACTTCTTATACCAGGGAAGCAAAATATGGATGGCGTTCCTTCTTCTCAAGCATCCTTCAATGTTTTTTCTTATCCCTGTGGTCTTCAACATGGGCAAGGATTGCTATCATATTCATCAATAGCAGACTCAATTGTTACGCTTATGATTCGTCACCTTCCTGAAGCCATTCCCCAAGAGACGCTCTCTAGACTTCTCTCACATTACGGTGCTTCAACTGTTCGTCCCTGCACTTCAGAGAGGTAACTGCTCACAATCTCTTGATGTTAAGAGTAGCCTAGCTCAGTTGGGTAACAAATTAAGTGTGCATGCCTGATATGAGGGGTTCGATCCCTGTGGTGCCAGCTCTCCGGATTACATTTATATCTAAAGACTGGTCAAAGATTCAGTCAAACCGCTGACTGTTTCATTGGGTTTACTGGTTGAACTGAGTCAACGTCTGGCTTGACCGATTCTTGACCACTCCAACTCTTAAGTAAAAACAGGACCGGCCGTCCAGGTCTAAAGTAGTCAAAAGTAGTTTCATTAGTGCTTCCGGGTTGTTATAGTCCATCGGCAACATTAAAGTTTGTTCTTGTTTTTGACCAGATTGAAGAATTGTGCATTTGTGGATTTCAAAAGTGAAGCACTTGCTTATCAAGCACAGTGCCAGTTGAATGGGTAATTGCATTTTCTTCCATGTTCTGGTAACAGAACATGTGGCCTGTCATAGCAGTTTGTGTTGACTGTTGAAATGGACGTGTTGCTTTTCATTGGCTAGGCTAAGGTTTCTTGGTAGAGTTTTGAAAGTGGAAAGAGCCAGTAATGAAACCAAGGATAACAAGATTCAAGGTAAAGGCGCTTCATCTGCAAATGATATAACTGCACCTTCCACTGTGACAAAGGAGGCTGGACTGCCTGGGGATCGTAATGAAAGTCCAACTTATGGTTTTGCTACTGCTAATGAGCCCATTGCTCCAAAACTTGGTGTAGACTATCCCTTCCCTCCTCATCTTGAGTAAGTTTCATCTAGTCTTTTCAGAGCTGCTTAGACTTTACTTAAGCTCTTTTTTAAGTGTGAGAGCATATATTGTAGACTGATTAAAAATGTCCCTCAGCTGATGGTAGTTTGCACATGACATAATGAGGAGATACCAATACTAAATGCTGAGAGAACCCATAACTAAAAGATTCAACAAATTTGACCTATTGCAACGATATAATCTCTTAATCATTTTGGGATATTGGATAGAATTTGTAAATTATAGTCTCTCATTTTTAGGATAAATTATCACGGATATTTACGATCATGGCGTGTAACCATATTAAGGAAGAAAAGGCACGAAGTTTGGTGTTAATGAAAAGACTTCAGGTTTCAGGGATAAAATGTACTTTGCGTCTCATCTAACCAAAGACACGAAGTTTGTAGCACCTACAAAAGTATCACTGTTGGTGGGTCTTTGATAAGCTGTAGTTCCATGTTTTATTTTCCCCCTTCTCTCTCAAATAAGTGAATGTGTTCCATAACATATTAGGTTCTGCCACATATTCATTGATGGAGGATGATCAACGGAAAGACCTGATCCAGCTTTCTGTTTGTTTAGTGTCCTTTTTGTTTCTGTTGCTGTGTGGACATCATATATCCTTTGGATACGTGGTTTTTGGTCAATAAACTGCAACCTTTAGGTCAAATTGGATGCACCCTTCCTATGATATGATTATGATCTCTTCATTTTGTTTTCATATACGAAATGTTCACCATCTGTGGTAAGGGTGATAACATTCAATGAGTTGGACCGTCTTTTCATATACTTAGGAACTCTTGGCTTTCTGTGTTGAGTTCTAGAAGTCATTTGCGTAGTGATTATTATTTTTTCTTTGACACAGTTTTGCCATATCTGGCAGTTGATTGGATTTAGGTGGTTTATCCAATAACTTGCTTCTGTTACAGGTATGCCTACCCCCCACCTGATGGAAATATCCTCATCAATATTGTGAATGCTCTTATTGCCGTTCCTCGATTTTACACTCAGGTGGGTGTTGTGTATCTTTACAGATATATGACAACAATGTGTGCATGGGAGACGTTGAATAATTTCTTGCAATTTGTTTTTAGGTGTTGCACTTGATGAACAAAATGAACATTCCAGCGCCATTTCGTATGGCATTACCCACTCCACCACTACCACCATCAGCAGCTGTACCACCTCCACCTCCTCCCCCTCCTATAACTGCAAAGCCCTTGGTGGCAGACCTATCCAGTGAAGAGTCCGAGTTTGAGTCTTCAGAAGAGGTAATATCTTTCTTCCAAATAGTTTAATTCCTTTGAGACACATCAAGCTGTTTGTATCCGTACTCGTGTAACTGATTAGTAACCCAGCAGAATATTTAAGGCACTAAGTTTAGTTGTGGAATAAATTTGTAGCTTTCTATTGCCAATGTGTGATGTTGTGTTCCTTTTCAATCTGTATCATTACATGCTTTTGAAAAGAGAGACATTTTTTTCTAGTTTTCGGTTTCAAACAATGAGGAACGTATCTCCGTTTTTTAGGAGGTTGATGACAAAGCCCGTTCTCTTGGATCTTCAAGAGTTAAATCTGGTAAGAAGCGTGCCAGAAAAGAAGCTATTGTAGGTCCTGCAATAGACAAAGATGTGGCTCATGAGTCTGTGGGTGTGAAACCTGCCGCCTTGGTCCCGAAAGAAATCCCAATGATTAAGAAGAAGAACCCTGTTTTGCAGGTAGTATTCAGAAGCAATAATTACCAGTTGAGCTTTGTTTTGGCCTGTTTCTAAGCTTTTCATTTTGAATCATCTTAGATAAAAATTACTCCAAATCCAAAAGTTTCAGCGGTTGACGAGCATAAAGATGACAGCACAGCGAATGACATAGAAGAGCCAGATCAAGAGAAATTGGAGAAGAAACAATTTGCAACTCAAGAAGAACTGGAGAGGGGAAGGTTGCCTCCTGAAGAAATACTATCTCTTCCAATGTTCAAGGTATAGTGCATGCTAAATTGCAAGCTTATAGGTCAATTGATTCTCTGAGATGAACAGATGACAATTCGCTAAGTCACGCTCAATTAAAAATTATGATTACTGGCCACTGTTTGTCAATTTGGACTTTTTATTACCATCAAGCATAAAAAGTGAAGTTCTCTTCTCTAATGTTGCAGAACTATGCTCCTGGAAATCCTGCACCGGTCTTGTACATAAAGAATTTGGCCAAAGATGTTATTATGGATGACTTTTACTTTATATTTGGTAAGTATTTTGAGGATGGATGCTCTCAACAATTTTGTTTTGGTCAGGATTGATTGGTGAGAAGGGTAATTTTTAAAATATTCTTTGAAGTATTTTGTTGCTTCATATCATATGAGAGGAGTAGAAGATCAAGTCTTAAATTGTGGATTTCGAAGTCAGTTACCCCTTATTCTTGGATGAGCCTGTGTTACTCATAAGTGAATGGTTTTGTGAAAAATGTCTCTGGTTCTTATTTCTTGCTTGAAATTCTATGAAGGTTCTTTGTTTGGAAGTGCGGATGATGCTAAATCCACTCTGAATGTAAAGCTAATGCAGGTAAATAAAGGATCAATGCCTTATCCTTTAACATATTCTATTCTGTTTTGTTTTTTAATTAAATAGAGTATATGTATTGACGAGACAGTAATTGTTGTGGTGCATTCTCATGGTTGGAACCTCTCTAGGGTCTAATTTTAAAGGTCAAGTTCATTCCTCTTAGAAACCAAGCATTTGTCCAGTATACCTTTCAATTTCTTTGGCCAGTGAACCATTCAAACTTGGAGTACCTATTCAAGCATCTCTTTTATGCTTTTGAAGTTCAAATTTTTCCTGCTTGCAGTAATCAATAGAGTGCCAGCCTGCCAGGTCTTGCTGGAATAACCAACTGCAGAACATTAGGAAATTTCATTCTATCCCTGTTAGTTCTGTTTTCTAATGGTTTTAGACATGAGTCAAGAGCTGCATCGACCCTCTGTAAAGGGTGTTGCAATAGACTAGCATTCTTATAGAATTTATATGGGTCATCATTATCATTGTTATTGAACTTACCGAATTTTAGGAAGGGAGAATGAGGGGCCAAGCTTTTGTGACGTTTCCATCCATCGAAGTTGCGCAACGTGCTTTGGTATGTATTACTATGGATTTTAAATTTTTAGCTCTTCAGCCAGATTCTGCTATAAATTTTTAAAATTCTGAAGCAATGATGGTATCTTCAATGCAGAATATAGTGAATGGATATGTATTCAAAGGCAAGCCAATGATTATCCAGTTTGGCCGAAACCCCTCTGCATCTAAAACTAATTAGATGGCTCGCTGTCATGTGAAACAAGCTTGTGGAGTGATTGCCCAACAAAATAGGACTATCATATGTCTTCATCTGACGTCTAAGCAACTATGATGGTGGCCGAGACTTTGGTTGATTACTTATAAACAGGTTTTATTGGGGGGGCAAGGATCCGCTTTGACCCTAGGAAAGAAGGAATCCGACGACACCTATGGCCACTATGTCGTCGTTCAATCTTCAATGCCTAGCTCCTTCAGCATGTGCAGAACTTGAAACTACAAATGAGCTCACTGAGCAGATATGCGGAAGGCTGTCCTGATGTGGGATTCAAAGTTCATTGGGGGTTTCATGCATTAGCAAACTTGCTCTCACCCGCATGTCGTTCCATTGAACATTCTGTTACATATATAGACCCGGCAAGGAACCCGGTTTGCCAGTACATCAATTGTCAAATGAGAAATGCGTATTCTGGACCTATAGTTGGTAATTAGTTTGCCAAGTGAAAAAATTGCGGTTCCTAACATTGTTCGGCAGGAATGGGTAGGGGGAGCTGTATAGCTTGTGACATCAATTTTGTATGGACATCACTCGTATTGCTTCACAATTCCTTGATTAACGCAAGTAGCAGTTGCTGTTCTTGTTTCGGGTCTTTCCTTATCTGTGGTGGACTCCACTTTCAGCTGCTGCTCTGCATATGAAGTTCGTCTCTAATCCTCTGTACGAAGCACAAAGTAACAAAGATGATCCCAAGTACCAAAATTTATTAAACCGGCTCGGACGAGTCTGACTGAGGTGACACTGCTTTTTCTAGCTGATGATACGACCATGTTTTTCCGAGAAAAATAAGAGCAGATGTGAGAAGAAGAAGAAGAATTGGAAATTAGGAGAACGATGCTAGCCAGAAAATTTACCATCATAGCTGCTCCCATTTACACTTGCCCAATATACACGGTCGGTTCATTAAAATGCGTTCGTTAAAACTTATAGATGGATCTTTTCTCTCTTATTTGTGCTTAGCTTTTTTTTAGAATAATGGTTTGCTACTACAAAATAAAAATAAAAATGAAAAAGAAATATACAACTCATTAATAAAATAATTATCTGTCAAATGCACCATTTTTTTTGGAAAAGTAGGACGACAATTTTGTGCCAAATGGGAAAAAACAGTAAAATGAATAAACCAGAAAGGAAGGAAACAAATGTAAGCATTATTCTTAAATAAAGAGTGGCCCAAAATTTGACCTCGGTGTTTGTCATTTGAGAGGAATATGAATAGTTTTTTCTTTTAGTAAAATTGAAACGGAGCAAAAAGAAGAAGAAAAAAAGTAGGAAATATTCTTAAATCATGAGTGGGATTTACAATGGATAATATAGCCAATTTATGGCAATATGGGTGTTAGAAGCCAAAAATAGGGTAGAAAAAGCGCGAGCCAAGATAATTTATGGCGATAATAAAAAATGGCCAGCAATTGCATAATTTGGAGTGATGGCAAACCTATGAAAATTTCAATTTTTTTCTCTTGAGAAAAATAAGTTACTGAAAATCAATCAGAGCACGTTAGAGGATGAATTACTAGTGATTGATTCCTACCCAGGAACCGGGAATCGAACCGGTGTCCCTCGAAACCGGACCCGACTAGTCCGGTCCGGATCTAGGGTGGGCCAATGGAACCGGTGACATATTCAGTATTTTTTTTTTTTTACTTAGGTTGAATACGTTATCGATAATTTAGGCTTTTCTGCAATTACGCTTGACATTGCAGGCTTCACAGATTCAATTCGCGGCAAAATTTAATTAGAACGAGCAACCGTTGCTGCCATTTTGATCACATAAGTATATGTAATTGCTTCAGTCATGAAAGCCGCTCCTCTATGAAACGGGAGATAGATTAGGATTTTTTTAGAGATTTTTAAGAAATAAAAATAATAGTAAATTAAGAAAAAAATCTATCCGATCCGAAGGTGGGGCCCCCCGAAATCGAGCGATGAGGTGGCACCGTCGCCGCCTTTTATCCAGAACGATATCCACTTCCTTCCTTCTTCCTCTGTACCCCTCTTTTTCCGACTATCGTGCGCAGTCAGACGACGCCACGTGTACGATAGCGCGCAGCTCACGTGCACCGCACCTCCACCGTGTGAAAACCCCCCCTCCACCCCGGCTTTCGTACGACGACCCCCACGGGCCCCACCCGCCCATCAGCCGCGCCACGCCACGTGCCACGCGCTAAACAGCCAAACGAGCTTCATCCGATTCGTCCGCGCCGCCTCGGCCGTCCGATTTCATCACGACCGGTCCCCCCGGCCATCACGAAAATCCCACGGCCAGCATCAAATCGAGCCCCCGACCGCTGCTCTGGAATCATCCGGTACCGTCGGCCCCACCGAGCCTCACCGTGTTCTTCTTCGTCTCCGCCAGGATAAAGGAGTAGCGTCCTTCCCCAGCTTTACGCTCGTCGATGTCGGAAAAACGAATCGAAAAGCTTTGTCGAAGCGGGCGAGGAAGTTTCTGTCGAGAGCCTCCCTTTCTCTTCCCCGTGACGAGCAGAGGGTGATCGGAGAACGGTTTCGAGCTTCGTTGCGGTCGTAGGCTTTTTTTGTTGGATGCGAAGAGCTCGTCATGGCCGTGGTCACCAGCGAAACGAGCTTGCTGTGTTCGAATCGCCGAGCCAGGGGGGGCGAGGATGGCGTGCCCGGATTTTCCAGGGGCTGCGAGGACGGCGAGAGGTTCGCGAGATCGCATGTGAGCCTGAGTTGTTCTCCTGCTTCGTTGAGATCGAAGCAGCCGGTGCTTAGATGGGCGTCGATTTCGTGGCCGAGGAGTAATCTCCACGGCAGCAGGGTCGCCGCGCGCCGGATCGAAGCCGTGCCCAGAAGAGGTGCTGCTCTGGGGTTTCGCATCAATTCGCAGCAGGTGAGAGCGGACTCAAAAGTTCGTCCCTTTTCGCGTTTAACTCGTTGTTTTGGGATCTGGGTTCACCTCTCTGCAATCTTTTTTTTTCTTTTGTTCTTTTTTTGGGTAATTAGTCGGAAAGTTGGCTTATTGATTCGTGGGTTGACGGTGAATTTTAATTTTTTTTTTCCCGCAGGGTGGTCTTCGAATTGGGAAAGCTCATAGGTGGTGGGAAAAGGGCGTGCAGCCAAACATGAAGGAGGTGAAAGGGGCGCAAGATCTTGTGGACTCGTTGCTGAATGCAGGGGACAAGCTGGTCATCGTTGATTTCTTCTCGCCGGGTTGTGGTGGGTGCAAGGCCCTGCATCCCAAGATATGCCAGTTTGCGGAGATGAACCCGGACGTTCAGTTCCTCCAGGTGAACTATGAGGAGCACAAGTCCATGTGCTACAGCCTCAATGTCCATGTCCTGCCCTTCTTTCGGTTCTATCGAGGGGCTCACGGGCGGCTCTGCAGCTTCAGCTGCACCAATGCCACGGTTAGTTTCTGAACCCATCCGATTGGTGATAGTTGTAATCCTTTCTATGTAAAAGGATCGAATATGTTAGGTATGTTGTAGCTTTAGAGCAACGAGGTCTCGAGCCTGTGGTGCGTTTAGTCTCGCCGTAAACGGGTTTAAATGGTTAGCGATTCGCTGTGCGGATGGTTGTTCGGTGCATAGTGGTTCTGATGTTTGAATTGATTCTCTTGCTTGTGTTTGCCAGAAATAGGACTTTGGTTGTGTAGTATCGTGTGACTTGGTAGTTTTCATTAGAGCTGATAAATAACTGGAGTCTAGATTGGTTGGTCCTGCACAAATCTTTTCGAAATTTTCAGGACCCGTCTTGTTGAAACCAGTAGATTCGTCGATGGGTGCTCCGGAAGTAGACTATTAGTAGATTGTCGTGGAACAATAGGCCCAATTGCGTTTCTCGGGTTGTTATGATTGGATCTTCGGTTCACCTGTGTTTGGTTTGCTGTTTTGATACTCATTTCATTTATCAATCCACAGATCAAGAAGTTCAAAGATGCATTGGCCAAGCACACCCCAGAGCGGTGTAGCCTCGGGCCGACCAAAGGTCTGGAAGAGAAGGAGCTTCTCGCGCTTGCGGCCAACAGAGAGTTGTCCTTCAACTACACACCGAAACCAGTTCAACCTACGCCGTCACCTGCGGAAGAAATTACCGTAGAGCCAACACCGTCCCATCCGGGCTTTCCTCTCCCTCTTCCATTGAGCGCTCCCACGTCTGCTCAAGACATGGATGAGAAATCTCTGGTCACATCCGGGAGATAATGAGTTCAGCTTATTAAGCGACCAAATTCTCTCGCTTGGCCTCTCCCAATGTACAGTCCCCTCTTTATGCCACCCGTAGTGTATCTAAGCTAAGCGTATGTAGTGTTCCAAGGATTTGCGGGGTGTCTGGATCTGGTTTTTGCAATCCTAGCCCCTGCTGTTGTTCCAGCGAGAGCTTGATGAGTTTGTTGTCTTCTTCCTCCTCCTGTATAGAAGATAAGGGATTACTGTTTTGTCTCATCCGGTAGTGATTCACACTCTGATATATGGGAGTAATTTGGTCAGCATCTGAAATTTACGTTCACATTGTTCAGTCATTTTCTCGAAATGGTATAACTTCACCGTACGACTCCGTTAGTTTCATAAAAAAATAAATAATTTAAAAAATATTATCTTTAAACATAATTGCTTATATATATTGAAATGATTAGTCAATGAAAATAATTTTCGTTATTAATTATAATTTATGTTAAAAAAAATTGTGAATAATAAAAATATTATTTATTTATTTTTGTAAGTGGTATGATTTTTTTAAGAGGAATATTTTTTTAATTTATTTATAATTTTTGCAGAATAAATAGAGCCTAAATCGTGGAACCGCTCCTATCTTGACTATGTTATTTCCAACTTGACTTTGTGGCTTGTGTTAGTAGTGTCAATAAACAACATGGTGATTTAAGTATTCTAAAACCTTATCAAAACGGATCAAATGTAATCCCAGAAAAGCTGGTACGTGGGGCCGCCGATCTCCGCCCTTGATGTCGGGTATAAATCCATCTCTTATTTCTTAGGGGGAAAGCAATTCAAGCCAGGGGTGGGACCATTGGAAAAGACTGAAAATAATGGTAAACACCGCTACTTGTGCAATGATTCGTGTTGCATCTGGCGGACAAGAAAGCCCTTGTCGATGAAAGGCTCATCAAATTTCAATTCAACGTGGCCTCTCTTGCACTACACAAGGACAAGCCGTGGGCCAAGGAAAGACACATACGAAACATTGCTCCAACGAAGAAAGAGGCGCCACCTGTCCACCGCAATTCTGCGAAGACAGATGGACACGTGGGTATCTTCGCTTTATGGAGAGATGGATAAGTTTAACGGGACCTGGGTGACTTTTGACCTGCTGTAGATGTCATCTGCGCAATGATGGACGTTTGCTTTCAATCACAGCGGAGGAATTACAGATTATTATTGTCTCCCAGTGCAGGATTAGGTAACCCGAAGATCTATGGAGCGATAAGGTATCGTGTTTAATCCCTGCTTGACAAAGTTGCTTGGAGCCGGTTCTAGCAGAAAGTGATTCCTTGTGAATTCCCTGATTTTCACATGGATGATGTGGCTTTGCACGGATCGGAAAGGTGGACTCGGTCTGGCCCGTGAAAACTAACTTAGGATATCGCCTGATCGACATTGTCATTTTGTTGATGCCTTATTGCTACGAGACAACTTTTCTGTTGTTTTTTGCTGCTGGAACTTGATAGAAAGAGAACTTATAAAGGGCTCGAGTAAAGAGATACGAAAGGCCTCAAATTAAGATGTTATCAACTCTCTGGCTTGCTTTTTTGCGCAAGAAAGAAACTTGGTTTATTTTATGAAATGGCGGTAGCCCAGTGGGCCAAAATTGGACTAGTGGATCTTTATTTAGCACCAATAAACAGCCATAAGACTGCCTTTTCCAAGGCCCGTTGTTCATACGTTTTTTGGCCCATCACTATTTGTAGATTGGATAATGCTATTAAGGATGTAAATAATAACATAAATGATCCCTGAACTTTAGCCCAGTGTGCAATATGATTCTTGAACTTCTAATTTGTTCAATATGGTTTCCGAACTTTAGCTCGATGTCCCTGAACTTTAAATTTGTTCAATTTGGTCAATAAATTTTTGATATATGTTCAAACTTTTGGGACAATATTGAACATTTTTATATAATTTAAGAACTAGTTTGAACATGCACCGAAAGTTCAAGGATCACGTGAACAAATTTAAAGTTTCGAGACCACATTGTATATCAGGATAAATTTTGGGAAACACATTGAACAAATTAAAAGTTCATGAACCACAATATACATTGAGTTGAAGTTCATAAATTATTTTTGTTATTTTCCTTTAAGGATATGGACACTTGGTTTCAAAAATATATTTCTCGATTTCTAATTGATTCGGAGGGATTGAATATGTATGTATTGATTCGAAGCATCTTAATGTCTTTCCAATGCGTGGAGAAGAAAGACACCTTCAAGCCCAAAATTTACGAGACTTTGTGCTCGAAGGGAGTATTTGATCTCATTGCCTGACGTATCAAATCTACCTTATGCAATTTACGGTCTCTTTAAAAAGGTACTTTTTCTTTTTTTTAGGAGAATTCTTAAATTGCAACCGAATCATCTGACAACTGCAATCAAATTGTTTCTCATTTTAGAGCTCTAATCACGTTTGAAGGCACGATTTTTATACGGTGCACCGTACTTGATTTACCACTTATGCCTCCGCACAGTATGGATGGAGATCGATTCCCCTGACAGTTTTTTCATAATATCTGTACGTATTTTCTTTCATGTAATCTTTAGTTGAATCATTACATACGACTTAAAAAGAGCATGAAGTTTCGTTGCTGAAAATGCTTGTAATTGAATAATCAAGACAAAGTCCTTGCATCCATCGAGTCACAAGTGCATCGACCCTTCAAGAATGTCTCGACCCGTCACGGGAATTGATCGACGTTGTCTTTTATCACAAATGAAAAAAATAAATAGAAAGAACAAAAACGATCGAAATTAGGAGGGATTAAGAAAAAAATGCTGTCGTGTGGGGGGAGGGGCATTACCGAGAAAGCGTCCCCGTGACATCCCTATCCAGTACGACACAACGAACAGGATTCCTTGGCAGCATTAGCGGGGGAGGTTCAATAATTAAAGTGCTGTTCATCATTACACGGGCAAGATTCCAGTAATGATAGACTCCAATTCCCCTCAAATTTTAAAGAACTGCTCGACCCTTTTCAGGTTATACGATTATTGTTCTAATCAGACCCCTTTTCGGGTATACCTACGCATGCATACCTTGTTGATTGGCGACCATAATTTGGCAATCATAATGTATAAATAATTTGATCTGATTGAGTGGTGCATTCGGGGCCGTCGCCATCACCGGCTCTGCTTTTGGCACCCCCTGTTCCTCCTTTTGTCTCATTTTCCACGCCGAGGAAAAGCAGAAGGGAGAGGAGGAGGAGGAAAGGAAAAAAAAAAGGAGGAAAAGGGAATATTTTTTTTGCAAGTATATGTCAATGGCAGCCGAATCAGGGGACCCTTTTTAGGGTTCTCGTTTCTCTGCCTTTTCTCCTCCGGTTTTCAGGGGTGGTTGCTGGTTTTGTCGTGTTCGGATTCAGAGGTATGCTCTCTGCAGATTTTCTTGTTTTTGTTCGGGCTGCACTCGTTTTCCTTCTTCCAATCTGAGGCTTTCTGGGTTTTTTTTTTTATGTGGAGTGGTTTGTCATTCCTGCAGCTGGACATGGCTTTCGTGGGCTTTTTTGTGATGTTGTCGATTGTTCACGGATTTGTGTTTTTTTTTAAAGTGGATTCTGGTATGTGCCTGTACATTCTTGAAAATTGTTGGCTGTTGGTTTTGCTGCTGATGTTTTCGGGCTTCGTTGATGAATTATGTTGTCACTTTGGGGTAGTTGTTGCGGGTGTGCTTCAATTGGCCTGTCAGTTTGTATGAAAGCCTGAGCTTTTAGCAATTCTAGCAAGTCCTTGTTCCATGTCGTGAGCATGGGGGAGCTCAAATGAATGTGGTGGGGTGTTATTTTCAGAAGATTACAATCGTACGAGCTGAAGAAGGTTGAATAGGGGCAGGAAAGAATCCCGTGGCATTCGGTTTAGATACTCCCTTCTGGGACTTTCGTCTTTTTACCTTTTGTATGAAGATTTTCTTTTAATGCTAATTCATCTAAACTCAACTTACCTTACCTTTTTCTTAATTATAGTCGGTGCATCTATCGTTGTTTTCAGTTAGTAGTCAGCCCAAATTCTGAGGGAAAATGCTGCGTGTGGTCAGGTTGGACTGGAGTTGTAAATTTTGGTGTTGTGAAAATATGTTTCTTGGGACAAGTCGATCTGGTAACTAATCTAAGCTATCTTAAGCTTAACGAACGGTGGTATACTCATTTCTGATATGTGAAAATGTTCACTTGAATGCCTTTTTGGGGGTGACTGGTCCAAGTAGTTGTTTGTCAACTGTGGTTGGGTAGAAGTGAGTCTCAGAAATGGCTAAAGATATTACTACTCTTGAATCTCATAAGGGAGCATTTCATCTTATCAGCTAGGGGAATCTACGGTGGCCCCGCTAGTATACTATCATTTTTATGGATATCCATATTTCCAAGATTTGCACCTTTCCCTAAAAGCTTGGATATTATACATTCATACTTGTAGAGCTATTTGATCGATCCAAATCCATCTAGATGGAGCGGAACTACTCTTCATTTGATCAATGTTTTCCTAAAAATAGTATGATTTAGCCATTTAACGATTCTAACAGGGTTGGTTGCTATATCTGGTATGCATTCTAATTTAAAGCAACAACGAGAATGAGGCTTTTACATACTAAGTGAGGCCATCTAAGATGAAGCGGAACTACTCTTCATTTGATCAATGTTTTCCTAAAAGTAGTATGATTTAGCTATTTAACAATTCTAACAGGGGTGGTCGGTATATCTGGTATACATTCTAATTTAAAGCAACAACGAGAATAAGGCTTTTACATACTAAGTGAGGCCGGCTACTTGCATCAGTGTGGACCATTGTGCTCTGTTTTGTACCAAGCTGCGTCTAACTAATCAAGGCCATTCTTCCAATTTCCAAATATCTACCCATGTCACTCTAGGAGGCAAGCAAATTAAGGAACACGTTCACTACGAGCTGACTAGCTGGCATAACAGTCTCGTAATGATAGCACTGTCTCCTCTTGGCTCTTGTCCAGCATCTGCAACTAAAGAGCTGCATCTTCTGACTGAGCATCAAATTTTTACGTTAAATATTAGAATAGCAAGGTTTAGCCGTCCTTTCCTTACCTCATGTTTGATATCATGCGAACTCTGTCTTCTGGAAGTGTCTTTTCACTTGATATACTTCTATATTGCGTTAACTTCTGAGAGAGGGGCTCTTCCGTGCTGCTAACCTTATTAAACTCCTATGAGATTCTCATCTTTTCTACAATACCTGGTGCAGCTTCAAGAGAGGAGGACATAGATTTAAACAAGTGAGAAGCATGGTCAACCAGCTTAAGTGTAAAGCCAGAATTTCATTGGACTATTCTCTGTTGAATCTTGCTTCAACTCCTATGAGGCACATGTTAAACACTATATTGATACTTTGAAATGAGAGTTGCCTATGCTTCTGCTTAACCGTGGCACCGTTTAGTCCCACTTAGCATCTGGAAAATTTGCAATCTGACTTTCTTTCTTCATTCTTGGCCATTAACGTGAATGCTGCCTATCCTTTTAGGCAGTGCAAAGTATAACCAAGACGGGTGCGCTTTGTTGTGTGGCCGCTGGGCCACATGGATCAAAACCGGGCACAGAATCAGGAGTTGGTGATAACTCCACAGATAGAGTTGAACCATATTGGCGGAGAAATTCTAGCTTCTCACCTCCTCCGTCAAGGATATGGGATTGTAGATTGCAATCAGATGTGCTACCTCGAGGTTATGGAATTAACAGGTTATCATTTTCCTCAAACCGCAAGAAACGCAGAAGCAGGTTGGGTAGTAATAGGATTACGAGCCATCACCATTCGGTGTCTGATGGTGCACTTTCTTATAACGATAGCCCTTCAAATAGTGCTCAGGCATCTAGGCGGTGGACTTCACCAGTACAAAAATTCAAAGTGGGCGAGATGGCTGGCCCTTCAGTCAGAGGTAATCTTTTATATGTTCTTTAGCGGTTACTCTAATTTCTTTCAAGTGGTTTTTTTTTTTTTGGTTGCTATGTGAATGATTAAACATCTATTTTCGCTTAGGTTAGACTGTGTAAAAATTTGGATGCCCTTTCAATTTCAACAGACAGTTTTCTTATTATTCTTCTTCTTGCTTGTACACAATTGTAAAAATTCGTTGTCTTTTCCTTTGCTGCATATAGTATGAATCTTGACCGCAGATGCACCGTAGGAGGTCTCAACAATGCATAGCGCATATGTGCTGGTGATGTGGAATTGCTTAAATTTAATTTGATGAACTGAGACTTAAGGATAAGAAACATTTCTTTCTTATGTACCTTGTAGAGGCACTTTTTTCTTTTGGCCAAGTGATAAACAGGTCCGTGATTGAAGCTGTATTTTGAGCACCCCAAGCTTGAGGAGAACCTGAAATGACAATACAGATTTTGTTAATTAAAGCAGATAAGACATGTATGTTAAGTGTACGTATCCCTAGGATTATAAATCAGTGTATGAGGTTTGCATGGAAAGTTGACTTCAGAATCAATTATGTTTCGTGCACTCTTCTTATCAATTCTATCGTGCATACATTTTCCTTAGATCGATGTCATTCTCTCTATCATCATCATCATCATCATCATTAGCATGTGTAATCGACAAGACAGTCTTAATTCGTGTGTTGGTTTGAAGAACTATGCCAACTTTCTCTTCTGCTGGATTAGATGGAAAGATGTTATTACTTGTTACTTCCATTTGTTCTTCTGATTGAGTTTGGTTTTTCCTAATGATCATTGCTGTATTTTCCTTGATCAGGATCAAGGTCTGAAACATCCCCATATCCCCCTCGCGCTGAGGTGACTGATACTTTCACCTTCTGAACTATGTTACCTTCATTGTGAATTAGTACTGAATCCTATGTGCATTTCTGTTCAGAGGTATCTTGCTGTGAAAGCAGCTGCAGTGTCCCCCAGTTTTGGCTCCCCATCATCATTGTCAGAGTTTGACACCTGGGAGTCAACGCGACAGCAACCGTACTTTCTTCCTGGCCGTCATTCTAGACGCTCTCATGTGTCAAAAGCTGTTTACCCAATGTTGTTTCACAATCCAGTGTCTGACTTCGAGACCTTTGATGATGCCAAGGCCAGCAGCCTCGGCAGGTTGACTCCTGGTGAGGATTGTATCTCGCCGTCTTACTGGCACGAAGATGGTCTGTCTAGAGAGGACAAATTTTACAGAGCTCTTGCTGAGCTTCGAAAGTTAGAGGCATCTCCAGATCTCAACACAAGCTCAAGAAGAGAAGGATTTAGGTGGAGTAATGCCAGTAGTTACGATCTAGGGTTTGATGTAGAACGGTGTGCTATTGCAGAAAACACGGACAGGGAGGAAATTACATCACCTTATGGCCCTGGAATGGATCAGAAATGTGGGATTTGTGGAAAATTGCTACAGCAGAAGTCACCGTGGAGTTCCCATCGGATTTTACGTGGCAATGACATGCCGATTGCCGGGGTACTTCCTTGCAGCCACGTCTTTCATGCAGATTGCTTGGAGCACATGACCCCCAAAACCCAAATTCATGACCCTCCATGTCCTTTGTGCCTGAAGTATCTTGGACCTACCTCGGAATCTCCATTTGTGAAAGAGTCGTTGCAGATGGCATTAAGATCTTTAAGGAGGAGTCGAGGGGTTGTGATAGATGAGGGCCCACCTGATCAAAATGACAAAGCCTCAGCACACACTAAGGATAGATTAAAGAGAAAGTGGCCTCGGGTTGTTCAGCGTTGGAATATTGGTGGTTCTTCTTTTGGGAATCGGCTAAAAAGGCATCTACTGTTTAAGGGGAGCGGCAGTAAAGATCTTTGCCACAAAAGAGTCTCCGACAAGGCCAGTTCATCCTCTAGCAAGCTGCCAGTCGTGGACCATGTATCTTCCGGTAGTCCTGTTTCTTCTAGTTAAGGTGATGTAGCATGTGCCTCCATACTTGATCAAGATTCTAATTATCCACAGATTCTTCTCATATTCTGATCCTGGTTGACTTGCTTCGACTTTCAGGTAGGCATTCTTGTATAATAGCCCGGGGTCGGATGCATTGTTGTCACACGTTTTCCTGGACCTTTGCAATTTCTCAAGTGAGATGAGTTGGAGAGCTATAATTGTACACAAAGGATTGAAAAGTCCATCTGAACAAACTTGGACGTAGATTTGGTCAGGCACATTTTTTTGCATACATTCACTCTGAAGGTTTTTTGTGCTTGCCATGAACAAAATCGCTTAGTGAAAGACCGGTTCCTCAAAAGTATAAATATTGGAAGTTCTGAGACTTCATATGCTGAGACTTGATAAAAGGAAAGACGTCGGTGTTATGGAATATTGCCAGTGGAGATTTTCATGAAATTACTGATGTCTTGCTAATTCGATCCACTTTGTGCTGCATTAATTTATTATCTGTCCTCACACAAGGCTCTCAATTTGAGAAACCAAGGTGGATATGGTTTCAAGTTCACATATTCTTTACGGTGGAACTAAGACCACCGCATATAGCAGCTCATGCTGGTCGCTTGGTTGCCACCTGAGCAGTTCTCGCATGATTGTGCGGATAGGCGGTACTAAGCAGTTGCTGCACTTGCAATGGCTAATGGCAGAGGTTCTGAGAGCCTGAGCATTTAGCTATTGCTCGTGCATTTTGTCGACACGCGTTAATGCATTTTGTTCCATACTACTTTTGAGATTTGGGTGAAGGAAGGTACACTCATCTGGACTGAAATTGGGTACCTGTTCTTCACCAAATGGAGCTGCAGCTTTCGATTCTCAGTGGTTGATAAGCAAAGGAGAGGGAAGCTTTGGCCGATCAATCCTACCTTGTGCCATGAGCATGCCCATGTACAAGGTTGGGTACCTTTTTCGGTTATTGCGCCCCTCGAGTGATTGTAACATTAGAGGAATCGCTTCTTTATGGATAAACCACCGTTGCAAATCAGAGATTTTCTCTATTTTCCAGCTTTCCATATTCAATGTCAGCATGTAGATCCTTCCCCACTTATTGATGCGGCACTCTTATTATATTTATCCAAGTCACTGAGGTTTTCAGATTAAAGACATAATATGAAAACAGAAACCCATACAAGAACATGAAATTAGGTAACTACTCAGCCACAAGATTGTTTTATTACAAATTTGTCAAACAGGGAAAGCCGTACTGATCTTGATGATCATAACTATGAACGTTTCCAACGACAAGAGAGCCAAACTCCACAAGATACAACTCCAGTTTCCCATTAAGCCAGAATCACCTTCTCATCACTCTGGACAACACTTGCTCAAGTATGTTCCATTCATGCGCACATTCGCCAGGAGGCCATTATGCAACACATAGCCCTCAGCAGCTCATCAGCTCGAGCAGCTGCTTCTGCATCAAATCCAACTTCCTTCAGCCTCAGCCTTAACGCAGCAAAGATGCCTTCTCAACACTAGCGGCGTGGGCTGACATACCAAGCTCCAATGCGATCAGCAACCACCTATTTCAAGACAAATCTACGAGACAAACAAGACAAATCAACGAGTCAACTAGCTCAAATGCATGAGTACTTGATCATTCCAGCACCTGTAAACCAAGGTTTCCGCTTACATAACACTCGCATTATACCCATGTTCATATAGCCCTTAAGAGTTCACCTACTACAATACATTACTATGTAGTTTCCAAGCTAGCGTTCCTGCACAAGTTCAATGCCAAGCTAGTGTTCCTGCACAAGTCCAATGACAAAAATATTGCAGCTCCTCCAAAAAATACTAGCTCCAAACACAATTACATCTGTTGCTTGAGTTGCTCCTTGAGTTACCAAACTCAATTCATTTCACCCGCATTCAGCAATAAAATTACCGGGGGAAATAGCTTTATGAGAAGCGTAAACGTTGGTTCTGAGAAAAAAGAACTGAGTGAAGAGTTTCGCATTCCTGTCCAACCGATGACATTTTCACAAACACCTAGAGTGCTCGCCTAAAGTCTCAATCTTTAAGCGCGGGATCTCTCTCGAAACCCACAAGCAGAAACCGCGCGACATTTTCCAGTTGACTAGTACATCATACATCCATACATATATGCAAACATACATGCAAATGAAGAAATGAAATCGTGCAGATTGACCATGTATGTGGGAGAGCCCGCGCGGCCATCACTGCCCAATCGAATATATCGGAGAGAGGCTCTGACCGCGGGCTGTCTTCATCGCAGGACGGGACAGACCGAAGCGACGGAGAGCCGCCGGCAGCCCAAAGCGGCAGCGGCGGCGGCGGTGGCGGCGGAGGGAGGGCGGCTCAGCCGCCGTCCGAGAGTCCTCGCTCCCCTGCTCGGATAAGATCAAGTAGTGTGCCTTCTCTAGCTAGGGTTCTTCCCCATTTATATCACTCCGTCATGGGAAACAACACCGAGGATAATTATTTTAGCAAAAAAAAAAAAACACCAAGGGTAATTAATCACAAAAATAGACAATTGCAATGCAAAATAAAATAAAATTTTGTAAATTTGAGCGAAATAACTACTAAGTACATAAGTTTTAGGATGTAGTGAATCTCTCCATATTATAAATCAAATCCAAGACATCTTTTTAATCCCAAACTTTCACAAAAGAAAAAAAAAATCCAATAAAACAAATTTGGAGTGGGAAATAACCTTTATCGAATAAAACCCTTTGTGCTTCACAGGATACAATCCCTTCGTAAAAATATTTAATTAAGAAATATAAATAAAATAGTACGAGAGAAACTGGAGATTGGGGAAAATGAAATTAAAAAAAAGAAGAAGAAGATAGATGGATAGCTAAATATCAGGAGGGAAAATGAGTTTAGCACATTCAAGAGTAAACAATAGAGATGGTAACCTTCTAATGAAATAAACGTAGAAGAATGCAAGAGAAACAAAACCGGTATGTTGCAAAATTTACCGGCACTTTCTTACAATTTAATATTAAGTGTCTACTTCGACCCAATTAAACCAAGATTGCATTCAAACATCACATCAAAGTTGGTGAGTTCTTATACAAAGCGTTCGTGACCCGGCTAATCCCTCTATCAGTTAAGCATGGAGTCTATCCCATGAGTATCGTTTTTTATTGGCCATGGCATCGTGTTAGAATAGATCACATCTTACCACATTCTGCATGTTTTTATTGGGCTATTTGGGTCATACTTTGACAACTAGTTTGTCCCCACTGGTTTTATTCCTTTTCTTGGGCAGCCTTCGCAAGCATACATATATAGAGAGAGCTATCCGAACAGACCGTGGTCGGGGACAACCTTATAGTCTCAACCTTGTAGCCTTGGCCTTCTCTTCCTCATTTGCTTTAGTTCTTCTTTGCTGGTCAGGTTGTTAGACAGAGATATTGCTAAAATGGAAGATTATGGGGTGGTCAGTCACTGGTGTTACGTCTGCTCTCAGACAGTAAACCCATTGACTGAAGCTGAGATCAAATGCCCTCAATGTGAGAGCAAGTTCTTGCAAGAAATGCACGGCCCGAGAATCAACAGCCACAACACTATGCCAAATCCGGAGGACAGAGTTCCAATTTGGTCTCCCGTACTTTTGGGCTTGATAGGTCCAGCCGGAGATGAGGACTCTTCTCCCAATTCGATCACCTCAGCGGCGGCGCACATCGGTTTGGATGTGGATCAAGCTGAGGAACATGCTGCGGAAGGGTTCATTGAGCTCACGTTTCAAAGGAACTCACATGGTGATCTTTCCTCCGAGAGTGAGTCGATGGACTTGGAAGACGACTGGAAGAGCAGCAGCGAAGGGATTTTGCTCGAGGACCTACTGTACAGCGGCTCGGTCTTCCAAGGTCAGAGTCGCACCGCACATGAAGAGGCTCACAGCCCCTTGGCCGACTATTTCCTAGGAACCGACTTGGATGTACTTCAACAGCATTTACTGGGGGTGGACCGACATTCTCGCTTCTATGACAGCATGCAGGCTCGAAAGGCGGTTGAGGCCATGCCAATGGTAACCATCAAGGAGATTACGCAATGCTCGATCTGTTTGGAGGATTTCGAGATGGGAGAGAAAGCGAAGGAGACGGGATGTAAGCATATATTCCATGGGTGGTGTATCTTTCCGTGGTTGGAGCTTCATGGTGCTTGCCCACTTTGCAGATGCAGAATACCTCCCGACTATGCAAAAATCGAAAAACTTGGGATTATGGACGGTAGAGGTGGAACTCGAGGAGGAGAGCAGCGAACACGGAATGCCTCGAGGCGTTTGCTTCTTATAGGATAGTCATGACAAATTTGTCCTGTGACTGTACTCTCAGAGTTCTGAAAGGCCAAACAAAAATACCATCATATGCACATTGTTAAGTCTAGTCTACTAGTACATGTATCTATGTTTTTTTCTTGTATCGAACGCCACGTTTGTCCAAAAGCATAACAAAAGAAGAACTAGAAAGTGTGGAATTTTGTATTATGGTGTGAATATACATGTCAGGAATCAATAAGTTCTCCTATCATAGTTGTGACATTCGAGCAGTGAGCACCAGAGTTAGTGAAACGATGGATATACAAGTTAGACCAGACAACCTGACATCTTTCTAACGGGACGTGCACATTCATCTAAAGAACTCTTCACATCCGAGATCCTTATAGACGCAGACTTATTATATAGATGATTTAGTAATTCATCTGCTTCATTCAACACTTGAAATCTCCAAGGCGCCAAAACACAAGACTGCATACGAAGCAGTGGCCTAATATAAACAGAGCAGCTCAGTTAAAACCAGTTCTCACCATGACTAGACTTAATTCACCAAGTGAAAGATGGAGCCGCAATAATCTCCTTCATAGTTGCCCTTGAGTTCCCCAGAAACAAATATGAATGGCTCATACGGGATGAAGCATTTGAATGTAGAATTGGGCAGTTCAATTTTTATGTCGATTCATCCTTCTATCCCAATGCTCTTACTGACAACCCGTACAACGAAGGGAGATGTAAGTATAAACGTTAGGCGATTGTAACAGGTGTGTTTATTCAGGTATCAAGCCAATTGAGTCGGTGATGGTAAAACAGTGAGGAAGAGATCCAATTTGCTTCTAGCGTATGGAATGAGGTGCAAAGGACATCATACACAAAGTGATCAAAATGCAAAAGATGAAGCTTTGGCATGTAAGTTAACATTTGAGTTGATCAATAAATGCAAAGTTGATGGAACAATTTCCCGAAAGCTTATCGAACCTGCACAGACAAACTAACTCTCTTCCTCTGTCCCAAGCACCCCATGCAGAGGCAAATTAGAGAAGGAGCTGGTGTAATATTTACAGGGTAGATGAAGTTCTTGACTTGTGCATTTTATCATCTTGAGAAGCTGAAGGAGGCAATGGAGAGGAGGCAGCCACATGATAAGATGAAGACACAAGTTGGGCTACAGCAGGCACCGCACCACCTGCATGTTCCACATAAGACCATTCACTTTAAGATGCTTGCACACTCAATATAGCAACATAACAAAAAAATAGGCTCAGTTCCTCAACTTTATTTTCTCCTCTAAATAATATTTGAATTGAAAATCTCTTGGAAGTTAAGTAAATTATAGAAATCAATACTGTACTATCCTCTTAAATTGAGTCGAATATGAAATTAGACCCTCAACTTCCTCATTTCAAGGTTCAAGAACTGTTTAGATTTAAACATCACGGGAATCATAGTGATTGCTTAATGTGCCATCTTGGTCACTGAGCACAGACCAAAAGACAAATTGATTCCTTGCTTATTAAGGTAATTGAATAACGATAGAGGCTTATATAAGATTGATCATGGAGGCCCTAAACATGTGATTTTTGTAAGAAAAGGTCATTTCAATTGCTAGCCATAGTCATCAGACTCCTGTTCACCACATCATAATCACAAAACCTGACTTTCCTTAATAGACTTGGGGAAGAAATACGAAAGCATACCGTTAGTCATCCGTGAAAAAGAAATAAATATGAACTGACAATGAATTTAGGAAACAGAGAAAATAAAGAAGAGAAGAAACCTGCCAATCCTGCACAAGCTGAAGAGAACACTATCACTGGAGGTGCCTGCATTGCAAAAGTTTCAGTCACCAGACTCAACTGAGCAATAAAAAAAAAAGAGAGAGAGCATTTCCATGCAAAAGAAACTTATAAATTTGTAATACATATTAAAAGGAGAATAAAAATCAGTTATGTCTGTCTGAGAGATCAAATCGCCCGCTGGATTGATTCTAAAAGTAGAATCTTCAATAATCCGATGCCTTTCCAGAAAGAGGAGGAATATGCATTTCATCCTAGAAATTATGCTCTCAAGTGTTCTACAGAAGGAGTCACTAGCAGGAACAAGCATTTCAAAAAGCACATATCCCTGCAATCACTCATTAAACAGCAGAATCCGAAGTACTATGGTCTAAAAATGAAAAGTCAATAATGGTAAGAACACAGAACAACGTAGAGTACCAGAAAAGGTAAAATGTTGTAGCAGATGAACATAAACAGCTATAGCTAAGAAACTAATAGAGAAACAAGAAGCATAAGAAACTTACGCCAATAAGGAAATGCAACCACATCGGCCCTTTTACCCATCTCCGGACAATTGGCATCACTACAACGGCAAACAAATAGACAAATAAACGATTAGGAAACAAAAGGTAACACATGACGCTTGCCTTACCGTACATTCAACTTCACTAGTCAACATTCAACATCTCAAGTCAACCGCACAATTTGCCATCTCCTTATTAGGAAGATAACTTGGAGCAAAGCCGATCTGATTCAGACGTTCGATTGAAGCTTTCATCTTTTGAATTCAGACTTCATCGAGTGAAAGATGTTATGAAATTGCGATAAAGAGCATCCACTGGAAGATCAAAATTCAGGAATCAAGCTTGTTACAAGAGGGAAAGGCCGCGGAGACAATGAGAAAGCTTCTCTCAGTAGATACTACAAAAATTATGCAGCATTTGACTTTCTGCAAATTTCAGAACACCACGAAACAGGTTGGGGGATTTCCCCTTAAGTCAAAAAGAGGCAACTTTTTCCAATTTTGTTTAAACGAGACTACCCTTTCGTTACAAATAATTCGCGAGAAATCAAAACTACCATAACAAGAGTGCTATAAACACGTCCTTCCCCAATACAGGTAAACAATTGAAAGGGCAAAAATGGCCTGGCCGGAGTGACTCCAATTAGCACGTGGATATCAGTTACCGCCGATGACAAACGGAAAGTTAAAGAAACCGTGTTCCCAAAGCCAAACCGACTACGCCGATAAAATCTAGGACACACGGCTCCCTGAATTCACATAAGCCCTAGTCAGCCTGAAGCACATGAGCATGCGAATTTCACGTCGCGTATTGAATCACATCAATTGCCGTAAGAATCAATCGAATCCACGTCGCGGGCCAAATCGGGCGAGGAAGCACGGAAACAAGAGAGAGAAACAGGGGGCATGCGCATCCATACCATGGTTGAATCCATAGAAAGCGCTGGCCGTACCACCCACAGCTGAACCGATCTGAAAACCAAGCAACGCCCGGAAACAAGATCAGAGAGCGGCAACGGGATCGCAGGACACGATCGCGGCGTGCGGAGGAAACAAACCCGCTGCCTACGACGACCGCCTCGAGACTACGAGCAGACGGAATCTGAGAGCGAATCGCGGAGCGAGCGAGATGCGAAAACAAAGGAGAAGCGGGGATAGAGGGATCACCATGGAGAAGCTGTCCCTGATCAGGGGAGACACGTTCCAATCGCTGGTCTCCTGAGGCCATCGAGCGCACATCGAGCGACCATTAGAACTTCCAAAACCATAGAGAGAGAGAGAGAGAGAGAGAGAGAGGAGGGAGATACCATGGCCTTGGAAAGAGGACCTGCGCAGTGATGACATGTGAAGCCGCCGCCTCCACGGCTCGGATCCGCCATTGCCGCCGTCCTTCGCAAAAACCCTCTCTAAAGCCCTCCCCCCGACACGGAGCAAGCGATCTCGCTGCGTCTTACTGGTTTTCCTTTTTCTCGTTTTAGATTTTTTATTACAGTGGAACTGTTTTTTTTTTCCCTTCTACTTCTTTTCATCTATTTTTTCTTTATTAAAGCGGTGGGCAGTTGCTCAGGAGCAGGAGTGATTGGTTTCCGGTCCGATTTTCCAAAATTGAGAATAGGGGACTGGACCGATTGATCCTAAGACCGGGAACTCCGGTCCAGTCCAATGGAACCGTTCGCTATTTCTTTTTTCCCACGACTTGATACCATATATTTTGAAATTGGAATTGTGCTCCTCATGCCGAATACACAGAATCACAAAAACAAGATGACAAATTGTGTTCCCCATGCCGACTACACATATGTTCTGAAATTAAAATTGTATTCCCCGTGCCGACTACAGATAATCATAAAAAAAAAGTATATGTAATCGGTCTGGTTCACCTTGTAACCGGGAACTCACCAATTTCACTTTTAGAAATGGGGAACCGGACTGACGTTCCCATAAATCGGATCAAACCGACCGGTTCGGGCGATTCTTGGTTTGGGTGGTCCGTTTGTACACCCTCACTTAGGAGAACGATCCTGAATAAACGATTTGGATCTTGTAAACTATAACAACATGAAAAAATTAATTTCAATATACATTAAAAAAAATTAAAGATATATCCTTCTTATACCACACGATTAACAAACTCCTCACAATACTTACTACCGGGGAAAAGTGCCAAAAAAATCTTAAATCTTTTGCATTAGTGCCAATTTAGTCATAAACCTTTTTTTGTGTCAATTCAGTCCTAAACTTTTTATATTGGTGCCAATTCAGTCTTAAACATTTTATTTTTGTGCCAATTCAGTTCTTCCGGCCAATTCTAGCCAAATTTTGCTGACATGGACGCTGGCTGGCCAGCGGCCGGACACTAGTGCTGACGTTGACAAATTTAATAATATTTTAATATATTTTTTGAATTTTCATTAATTTTTTTCTTTTTTTCTCTTCTTTTTTTTTCCCTCTCCCCTCCCTCCTTCCTCCAGTTGATCGTCGGACCAGCGACCGGCCAGAAGCCAGAGCTTAGCGAGGCTCGATCTCACCGACGGCTGGGCAAGGCTCGCCTTTGTCATCGCTAGTGAGGGCGAGCCTCGCCGATGCCAGCAACCGGTTGGAGGAAGGAGGGAAGGGAGGGGGAAAAGAAAAGAAAAAAAGAAAAAATTTAATAAAAATTCAAAAAAATATTAAAATATTATTAAAGTTGTCTACGTTAGTGCTGGTGACCAGTCGCCAGCCAGCCGGCATCCACATCAGCAAAATCCAATCAAAATTGATCGGAAGGACTGAATTGGCATAAAAACAAAAGATTTAAAAATGAATTGATACCAATACAAAAGGTTTAAGACCGAATTGGCACAAAAAAGATTTAGGATTGAATTGACACTAATGCAAAAGATTTATAGACTGAATTGGCACAAAAAAAAGATTTATGACTAAATTGGTATCAATGCAAAAGGTTTAGGACTTTTTTGACACTTTTTCCCATTTTACTGACATATTAAGTGATGTTGCGGATTTTTTTTATTATAAATATTTCTAAATACCCGGTTACAATCCGCTATGCCATATTATATCACGAGTAATGTTGCGACTTGCATTACTTTTACTATTGAAGTTACAAACGAATGGATGAAAACGGTGGATTTGACGCTTCTCAAGCCCGAGAGTCGACGATCCACCTTAGCATTTCATTGATTAAGTTTGAGAGAACGGGATAGGAACGATTGAATGGTGGGAAATCAATATCGAATGTGTTGTTTGGGATTGAGTCGTGAGTGTGCGTGCTTCTTGACTTTGTCTACTCACGAATGTTTGTCCAAAAAACAACCAAAAATCCATGGGCTCGAGTTTAAAAGCGAACGCGTTGGACTAGGATCTAATCGAAAGAGGTTTAAGGCTTTGAAGTGTTTGATAATGTAATCAACCTCGGACAATATCAAGGCAGGCCAAGTCCTGCGCTGCACTTCTTTTCTCTCCCAATTCACATTGCCTAATTTTCGACAAGTTAAGTCAAATCATTCTGTCATTCAAACATATAGAACTAAACGTAAAAGAAAGCGTAGAACTCATGAACCCGGCTTCTACAATCCTGTGACCTCTTCAGCAGATCAACCTGAACTCCGAAATCCAATCGACCCCATTCCGATTTCATCGCGACGCATTCAATCAACGTCGCAATGCATCTCTACTCGTCTACACTACTGCAGATCCTCGGTGCCCGCCTCTTAAGGATTTCAGTATCCCTTTTGAAGACATGGTCCTCGTTTCTGTGGGTGATGCTCAAGTATGCAGATGAACCGGTACCTGATCATATAAGCATACAAAAACCGAAAAAAAAAGAGGAACTTTTGGATCAGCTTTCCGCACAGAACTGAAAAGTGCATATGTTCCTTAAACCTGAAAGAATGGATATAGAGGCCGATAAGAAAGGCAAGATGCAGTAGGACCATACAGCACAGGTGCGGCGTACTCGGTATTCTTGGATTAGATCTCGGCTAACAAACAAAT
Source organism: Syzygium syzygioides (assembly GCA_031216285.1). Taxonomy (NCBI): domain Eukaryota; kingdom Viridiplantae; phylum Streptophyta; class Magnoliopsida; order Myrtales; family Myrtaceae; genus Syzygium; species Syzygium syzygioides. The sequence goes on from CM062242.1 coordinate 22,260,848, forward strand.
GAATGGTGGGGGAGGGGGGAATATATGCATGAAATGGACACTTCGCTCCAGAATGAATCCTGTAAAGGAAGCAAAACTATCATGACCTCGTCTTGTACTTTAAAATTTGGATTGATTCGAGAATGGAAAAGGGATAAAACGCACGGTTGGAAGGGATTGCTTTGCAAAGGGCATTCCTCATTCTAGGCACAAAAGCAGACGAGGCACTTTTTCCGTCATTATAAGCGTGTAGTGCTTAGACACGATTGTCAGATTTCTATAGTTTAACATGGCATCCGAGATTTGCTTGTTTCCACTTACATAGAAATGAAAATCATTGGACTAGAAGAATCGTTAGACACCAGAGGTTTTGGCAAGTAGAAGTCTTTAGGATTGGCTTACTGTGTTTGACTAGAGGAAAACCGATTAAATTACCAAATGCAGAAAAACGGAACACAGTTGCACTTCCCCTTGTGATGTGTTCATCTAGAAGAATACACGGAGCTAAGCACGTCAACTTTAAGTCTAATAACCCCACATCGCAACTCTAAAAGTCAATTACTCTTTTGAAGCTAACGTGCGGAGCTCTGTAAATTCTTGTTTGTCTCAGCGGGATCGATCACAAGAAGAATAATCACACTGAACAGTTTTGAGGCATGAAATATGGATAGTTCGACATGCTGGCGCTCTCGCCGCTTGACCACAACAGATGCAAGGATGCAAGCAAGTGCCAAACCTAATTTCCGAGAGACTTTGCAGACAAGCACACCTATATATTCCTGCAAGTTGAATTCAACAAGCAAGTTGCTCAAGAGAATGGCTGAGACATGTATACTCGGGGATCCCTGTATGTCACATTGGGCTTATCAAATTTCAAATCTCTTTTTGCAGTGATATTCCAGTAATATGAAAATATAATGACAAAATAGCAATCGTAATTTTTGAACAGCATCAGACTGATTAGCTAAAAGGAGCATATACGTAAGCATCCATTCTTAGTAGCTTTCAGAAGAAACGAATAATCATATTCTTAACTTGAGAATATGGCTCATGCATTTCGGTTTGAGTTAAGATCCTTACATTCGATTTCAACGGAATCTGTATGCTTTTATCTTCCTTCCCCTCCTCCAACTTTTTCTCCACTGGGAGTGGCTTTCCTGTGGCCATTTCTCACTTTCCTTTTTGGCTAATGCATTGGCGTTTCACAAAACGGATAAGCACCAATAACAATTTTGCGATGTCATTGTTTATGATAGACTGATTCTGAGAGCCGATGATGATGATTCACTTTTCAGAACCAGGCCATACCTGCAGAATAAGTTTTCCAATGATAAAATATCTACAAAAGCAAATCCAAGTACAAAGAACATTTCCTCTATAATGCATAAGAAAACCTAGAGGATAAGCTTCTACAGATGGTAATAATAATTCGAGAATGCTCCCTCCTTTACTCTGCGCAAGATGAAAATGGCTTCATCCAGGTGGAAGAGACCAAATTAAGGCCTTCACGACAACATCAAGCAAAAGCAAATACTTTCCAAGTACCTGTCACCAATCAGATATGTGAGCAGGAGAAAGTAATAGCACTAGCCATTCTTACCAAAAGAAAATAAAATATGACACTATCATGCACCTATTTCAACTTCATATGATTTTCTTTAATATTAATTTGGCATAATCATGCAAGTGTGAAGCTACAGAAGCCTGATCCCTCTGCAGAAGCATAAGTTATCAGCGGACCTTTTTAATCAGCAAGAAAAAACTAGAGCAGAAAGAAAATATCCGCAAGTAATAGACTACACTTTGGTGAAGTACCACCGTTAACTCTCGGCATTTAACTGTTCAGTGTGAGATATGCTTCAAATGTCCTTTGACTTGACTCAAAACTCTCTGGTGCCGATAATAAACCACAACAAAAGAAAATCAGTGTGTGCTGAAATTGACTATAGAGGGCATGAGCATTTGTTCTGTTTTCTTGTGAAGACCAAATGACGTTTGAGTTATTTATTCCATCAACATGCCAACAAACTTTGTCATTTTGGTAGCAGCCTCCACTTCATCAAGTCTTCAAGATAGCATAACATATTCTCCTACCAAATTGATTGATCTCTGCTGCAGAACTAATGTAATTTCACCATTACAAGGAATGCATCCATGATTCTGGAGCTCCACTCTGATCTACAGTTTGCAGTGTTTGTTCTGACATCACCAAAATGCACTAAATGGTTCTGTTGATTGACCATGTCTTCACCGATTGATAAATTATAGATCACTGCCGTGAGGGTAATTAGATAGTGAACTAGCAGCTTGTGTCTTTCTGGACCCACGTACGAATTTATTCTGCATAAGCTGCGGATTTTACAGCATCATAGATATTATTCTTTCTGAATATAATATAGGTAGGTAAGGTTGCATAACATGACCAGACAACCACCGCTCTTGGACTGATGCACATTAAGCAAATTAATGTATAGTGGTCTTAACTGCTTTGTACTGGTTTTGATGTACATTTCTGCTATAGAATTTTTTTTTTTTTTTTGGTAAGGAATTCTGCTATAGCATTCATCATTCTATATTGCAGATTTTATTCACTCTATATCACACGGGTATACAAATTTATTCCACATTAGATGTTGATCGTATAGAAGCATAGATGATATTCTTTCCAGTTATCCTATAGGTACTAAGGTAGGTACAATTAATTAGTCTCACTACGCAACCATGGCTCCACTGGATTTGCAAATTAAACAAATTAATCTTTCAGACATGACTACAGTTACACTGATACCAATGAACTGTCTTTCCGCTATAGCATCCATCACCCTCGTTTGCGGATTCATCACTTTATATATCAGACAGGAATAGTTCCACTATAATACTTATCACCATAAACCACAGTTGTCAACTTGTCATTACAATACACACTGCCATTTACAAATTGAAACTGCTTTGACCTAAAGGCTTAATGTACATACTATTCAGTCATAGATGGGTGTCAAACTGTCAGTGCCCACAGAAAATACCTGGATGGAAAGTACAATAACCAGCATTAGTATGTATAATGTACTTAACCGCAGATGCCAATTCTAGCATTATTTCTCTCTTTAACTTATGAACATATCAGTGTGAATAATTGCACACAAAAGTTTTCTTTAACTGCATCCAGCAACAAACTCTTTTTATGTTTGTGAATCTTCCAAGAAGCATCTTGTATATAGAAAACAAGAAAACAATTTGAAAGAAGGAAACTGCAAATTGGGGCAAGCGAATTAGATATTTAAAGCAGGATGAGTCAAGGGCAAGGTAGGTGGTCCACTCTAGGCACTATTGTCCTTTAATTTACCAATAAAAGTCTGGAAGCAAGTACAGTCCTCCTTTTGTTTTCTCACTGGTTCCTGCGGCTTAGGATGCATAGATTCGCTGGGGCTAGACCAGCTGTCTTATGCCAACTAAAAAACTAAAAGAAATCTGGAACCACTTTTTGTTTATTCCCCAACAGCTGAATAAGTACTAAACTTCTGATGGAGAGAAAGTGGAATTTATTCCTTGCCTTCTAAACTCCAAGGAGGAGGAGCCCCCTTTGCCTTTTTGCAGTGTCTCTTATACAAAGGCCTCGAATGACCCAGACAATAGAATCTTCTCCTACATACTCCAAATGTAACTAACAAAGACATTCTTTGGTGTCTACATCTACAACCTTTAATATGAATTGCCAGGCAGAAATGAACCAATTCATTTTCCTTCATTTTTACTATTAGTTAAGGTAATTGTCTTGGAAAAACAAAATTCCTACTACTCTAAGTTCAGGCAGAGGCTTCGAGATCCTGAAAATCCACTCTTAAAACAAAAATGTGTTATGATTTTGAAGTTGTCAAGACAACAAAACCAGTGGACTCTTTTAATCCGAGTCAGAGAATACCTCCATGAATGGGAATATGATTCCAACCTTTGCCAAGCAGACGAATAAGAAAGAAACGCATCAATCACGGAAGCACAATGAACATATTTGCACGTGTAGATTAATTTATGCCTCTTGCCAAATGAGTAAGACTATCTGAGATAGGAAACTGAAGATGGATATTAGGGATTGTAGTTAGCAAAGCAGAACAAACAATTTTTTCTTTCCAGTCACTGTAGATATTGGATTGGGTCCACTGCTTTTGCTGTGACAAATATTCTATGCTTCAATGACCACAATACCTTCACAACCTCTCAAAACAGTGAAATTAGAAAGCCCTATAAATCAATGCACAAGCATGCCTTTCATTCAAGAGAGACCTACAAGACAATATAAGAAAGAGCACTTGAAAGAAAGTCTCCTTAATGCAGTGAACCAGACCAAGAGCTCTTCAGCAACAACGTAACTGCACCAACTTCCAGATATCAGGAGCGGCATATTTGGACAGAGAAAAGGTAATCGCATATAACTGACCTCAAGCCAGATTTGGTTTTGAACAGCTCTTCTGGTTAAGTTTCATATTGGTTACATTCTCTTCGTCATAGATAATGCAAAATTATAGTCTATACGGAGGAAAGAACTTCCACCCTTCTTCAAGGATGTCCATCCTTTCAGAAAGGCATCTGCTGCTGCAAGCTGCAAATGGCCCTGGAGATTCGGCACTTATACTCTCAACTGATGCTAAGCCCAGGCTAAAATGGACCGCAGACCTCCATAAAAGGTTTGTGGAAGCAGTCAATCAGCTTGGAGGAGCAGATAGTGAGTATGGAAGACGAGAGACAAATTTAAAGTTTTTCATAATTACATTGCCAAAGTATGCTAATTTCATGATGTAATTTTTCAGAGGCTACTCCAAAATCAATTTTGAAAGTTATGGGGATTCAAGGACTTACCTTATACCATTTAAAGAGCCATCTTCAGGTAAACTTGCCTCATAGTCCCGCAGAGCTTATAATTTTTCAACACGAGATTTGCAGAGACACAAATTAGGTTATGGCAACCGGCTGCACAAATCGCTATTTTGTCTCTGACTTGACAGCCATGAGCATAAACTTGTATAATAAATCCTAGCATCATACCTTTGTGGCAGAAATACAGGCTTAGCAAGAATCTGCATGGACAAGCAACTAATGGGACAAACAGAGCTGGTAAAACAAACTCTGTTCTCTTTAATTGTTCTTTTTTTATACCTAATTCACTGAGCACTCAGCACCTAACAATTAAGAAACCAATTTTCTTACTGTATGTAACCAGTGGCAGAAGTAAAAGCGTCAGAAGCAAATGGACCTCATATGAACAATTCAAGCATTGCAATACAAGTGAACAAGTAAGAACACAAAAGAATTTCTATTTTCACTCATCTGCCTAAGTTGGCATGTGCAATATTTGCAGAGCAATTCAGACTCTGAAAGTGAACTTCTTGAATGCAGAAACTTACACATAAGCGAAGCATTTCAGGTCCAAATTGAAGTGCAGAGACGGCTTCATGAGCAAATGGAGGTACAGTATTTGTTCAAAATTCATGTAGAGTCAAAATGAATGGACCATTACCCAACAAGATCGAGAACTACTCAACTGAGACGATGTGCATATGAATATGTCGGGAAAAAACATTCAAATGATGCTAAAGAAGGAACTCTCGTGTGCTTAAGTGCAGAAGTAAGACCAATATACACACTAATTAGAAACATTCGAAAATCGACTAAACCATGACATACTACAATCCCATAGAAAAGAGAAACACGAAATGATTTATAGAAAAGATTTCATCTGTTGATACACATCTCTGGAAAGGGAATTTACAATCATGTTCATATACAAAACTGCTCCGAGCATTCAGATATATTAATAATAAGAAGTCCGATGCCGAAAGCATGAAAATGAAGACCGCTTACGAAGCTTTTCTTAACAGTTGAGGCCAAAAACAACTTATTCTGAACATAACATACCAACCCCGAAAACTTTTTCGACTGACTATAAGCCTCCGATTCGATGTTGAGTACGTGGATTTTCCTAGCTCGTTACTTCTGCATCGTTCAGAAATTGGTGACTCTGAAGCACACACTGAGAATCTGTGCGCCAAACTTAAGCAGGTGCAGAGACACATGCAGCTGCATATAGAAGCACAGGGAAAATATCTCCAGGCTGTGCTGGAGAAAGCTCAGGAGACTCTCGGAAGACACGACTTAGGCTCCGTCGGACTCGAGGCAGCCAAAAATCAACTCTCCGAGCTGGTCTCTAAAGTGTCCGCCGATAGCCTGAGCTCCGCATTTCCCAACTCGATGGATCTCCATCTTCACCAGCTGCAAACGAACCAGAATACCGATTGTTCGCTCGACAGTTGCCTGACGTGCGAACGGCCTCAAATGGACCGGAAGATGGTCGTCGACGGATCGCGATCGAGGGACCATCATCCTAACCCGTTTCTGCTCTCGTCGGACATCGCAGACGATCACAGAAGCCGGCAGACTGCTCGCGAAGACGCGGAAGCGAGAGTGAAGAGGGCGATTTGTGATTTATCCACGAATTGCGGTCACCGGAGCTCCTCCGAGGGGACGAACAGACGGATCGACGAGGAAATCAAGCTCACGAGTCCCAGACGAACCGGCGACTGCGAGACGGACTCGACCGAGGCGGAACAGCGCGAGGGACCGTCGCTCGACTGCGGACGTTCTCGCCTTCGATCGAAGCTGGACCTGAACGCTCGCGATGAAGGCAGAGACGCTTCGAGCCGCCGCGAGCCGCTCGATCTGAACGGTTTCAGCTGGAGCTGAGAGGCGGGCGCTCAACGGCGAGCTTGCGCGACGAGGACGACGAGAGTTCGCACCGCCGAGTTCCGCCGGAGCTGCCTCCGGTCCGGAGTTCGAGCGCCGGGGGACATCTGTCGACTTCGTAGCACACGGTCTGCAGCGGGAAAGTGAGAAAAAAAGGATATTTTTTTCCCATTTTCTTTTCAATTAATATTTTTAGGAAGGTTTTTTTTTTTGTTCTTTTTTTTTATCATGAGGTTTTTTTTTTGTTCGGATAATAAGGTTTTGATAAGCGGGGAGATGTTTTATGTGGCATGTGGGACGTGAACGAACGAAAAAAATATAGTGTAACTTGACGCAAAGGAAAAATAGTTGCAAAACAATAAACCATGTGTTTTGTAATTTGAAAAATAAATAAAAAAGTACAAAGGTTATTTCATCCGAAATTTCTCCAGCGAAATATTCAAAATCAAAGTGTACACTCTTCGGAATATGCACTTCTTGAAATATGTTATATATAAGGAACAGGGATAATTATGTCCACCTTGTAATTCGATAATCTCGTAGAGTTTTTAAGGGAAAAAATGCGGATATAACACTATATAATTTGAATATGTTGCGAAGGTTTCATCGCAAACTAGGTTAATATATTAAGCCAAAAAATCAAGGAACTCAGACTTCGTTTGTTTCGTGAAAACCATATTTTTAAGAAGTATTTCCTTCATTTTCCGACGTTTCATTTCTTTGGGAAAAAGAGTCTAGGAAAAATATTTTCCAAATATATTACTAGGTATTGGCATTTAAACCCAAAACTCTACACTTGAGCATGGAATGCTAGTTCTCAAATCCCGGCGTACAAGATCAGGTCTCTGACACTCGGGCTTGGGTCCATCAAGGTCAAGCCTTGGACCCAGTGCTCTAGTACCCACACTTGTGTCCACTGAGGTTGAGCCCAAAGCCTTGATGACCGTTGGGGGTTGTGCAAAAGAATTAGGAATTGCCCGAAATCGGACTAAACTAGCCCAAGACCGGTTCATTCATTTTCATTCATAAGCAATACAAGAGATCGTTTTTCGGAAAATATTTTCTAAATCGTTAATTTTCCAAAGGCTTAATTTGTTTCGTGATAAGCATTTTCCTCATTTCCGGCATTTGGGTTGCTTAGGGCGAGAATAACAACATTTCTCTTCCCTAGTTTTATTTCTCTTTCTTTGATGAGTTTCTGAGTAGAAATAGTGTTTGACAATGACACAAAATTTCTATTCTCGAAATAAAAATTCGTTTGATATTATGCAAAATTTCTATTCCCGTTAGCCAATGAGCGGCATTGACGGCGAGCGGCGGCGACAGACGATCGGCGAAAGGCCGCGGACTGCGGGTGGAAGCAGACAGCAGGCGATGGGCAGTGAGTGGGCGGCAAGGGTGAGCAATAAGAAAAAGTTGTTATTTCTGTTTTTGTTATAGAAATTGAAAAGTATAAAATTTTAACTTTTCATTTATATTCAAAATCTATTTCTGAGCCAAAATTTATCTCAGAAATAAAAAAATGAAATCATTTTACGAGACGGATTTCTATTTCAAACCTTTTCCTAGGTACAAAAAAATAGAAAAACAAAAAAATAAAATAGTTATCATTCATGCCTTTGGAAAATGAGTCAATGGAAAACGTTTTCCTTACCAAAACTTAAATTCAAGGAAAAAAATTTCTCGCAAATAAATCAGAAATCATTTTCCAAATATACGACTAGGTATTGATGCTCGGATTAAAAACTTTACGCTTGCGTACGGGAACCCTAATGCTTGTTTCTTGACCCTTGGCAATGGGGTCGGGTCCCCATCTTCTTGGCCTAGGACCCTAATGCCCTGGCCTGGTCCATTTAGGCCGTGCCCAATACCCCGGCCACCACGCCTAAGTCCATCAAGGTCGGGCCCATAACATCGATGCTCATGCTCAGGACACAGGGTCCAAGAATATCAAGATCGAGCCTAGGTCCTCGACACCGTGCTCGGGTCCATTGAGGCCAATTTTTTTAAAATTTTTTTCTTTTCTTTTTTCTCGTTCCTCTACTGATCACTAGGCCTTGATGACGACTAGCAATTGACCACAAAGCGTGGGCCGACAAGGGCCAACCTCAAATGAGGCTCCACTTCGCCCAATCAGGCGAGCTCGAGCCTCCGGCGAGACTTGACCTCGCCTGAGGTTTGACGACCGACTAGGAAGAAGGAAAGAAAAGATTAAAAAGAAAAAAAATGATTTAAAAATCAATTTGTTAAGAAAAATTATAGAAATTTTCCATATCCGTGGGACTGTACCATGCAAGACGGTTGCCCGTTCACATGAGTAATTCCCAAGCAAATGAGATTTTCCTTACTAAACAACGGAAAATATTTTGCGGTTCATTTTCAGGTCTTAGCCAAATGCTGGAAAAAAATTATCATTTCCCTGTAAAACGACTTTCTAAAAGATATTTTCTGCGAGACAAACGGAGTTTTAAAATAATGAAAAATTCTTTCACGAGTTCTAAAAATAGTAGTTTATTGCGATAGTACTGGAAAAAAGGCCAACAAGTTCAGGCTTTTCACAAACTTGCCCCAGCTCCATGGCAGGCAGAAGCCAACCTTCTTCAAGTACAAGCCCAGCCCGTTGACTCGGTTGGGTTCGAGCCCCGAACGCCAGACTCAGTCACTCTCTCTCTCTCTCTCTCTCTCTCTCTCTTCTTCATTGCAGTTGCAGAGCGCATAGAAGACGACCCTAGGCACAGACACAATCTCTACTGAAACCCATCGCCATCGCCATCACGAACGATCTCCTTCGCTGGTATCTCTCTGCGCTCGCGCGACGAACTCACGCCATGGGAGCGAGCCGAAAGCTTCAGGGAGAGATCGACCGGGTGCTGAAGAAGGTCCAGGAGGGCGTCGACGTCTTCGACAGCATCTGGAACAAGGTGAGCTGGGGTTTTTTCCTCTTCCGCGCCGAGTTCCCCCTGACGCTGAGGGGTGGATGCGGGCTCTGTTCTGATCGATCGCCGTGTCTGTCTCTCTCTGTCGCTTCCAGGTCTACGATACGGACAATGCTAACCAGAAGGAGAAGTTCGAGGCCGAATTGAAGAAGGAGATTAAGAAGCTGCAGAGGTACAGGGACCAGATCAAGACGTGGATACAGTCCAGCGAAATCAAGGACAAGAAGGTGGTTCCCCCGTTTGGCTCTCTCGGCGTGGTGTGCGGTTCGGAGTTTGCCGGAAGTTTTTCTCGTCCGCTCATCGTTTCTTTTGTCTGCCGTTATGTTCTCTGTATAATCAGTTCTTCGACTGCTTGTGTCGTGCATGGGGGTTCCATGAAGTTGCGGTTTTTCTAGTTATCGCTTCGTTTAATCATCTGCAGTCCACAGTGTTGTTAGAATGTTGTCGGTGTCAATGTAGGGTTGGCAACTGTGAATACGGTTCGATTACATGGCCCGGTTAGGGAGATAGTCCTCCTGGGCACGAGCATCAGAAGGTTAAATAGATAGACACACGAGTGTAAGACAGCACGAACGACACACTCGACTAAAATTATTCTAAAAAAAAAAAGGGTCGATAATGATGATTTCGATTTATCAGTTTAATTTCTAATTTTGGGTTGAGTAAAAATTGGGTTATCAGTTGTTTTTTTCAGTCTATCAGTTTGGAGAACCGATGTCCCGGGCTGCATCATAATTGGTTGGTTCTTGTTTTAGCTTGAATGATCGGTAGATATTAGACTGAGAATTTAAAGGTTTGCTCAAGTTGGAGCTGAAAAGAACTTTCAGTTCTGAGAAATTAAATTGGTCCAAATGCTTAATCTGATGAGGTTGAACACTTCCAATCGTTAAATGTAGTTATAGTCGTGTGCAAATTTTGTCTGGTTTGGGTTACATGTCTGTGGTTTGTTTTGGTTTTGTTGAAACTTTCAGACCAAAATTATTAGTTGGAACGAAGTTAGTGGCCACAGCAACCTAGACCGAATAGTAAATACCCATAAGTCGACTCAAAAGTTAAAGTGACATGAGTTAGCATGTTTTGACTCCCTTTGTGTTGGAAAACGTACTTTGGATATTAGTTATACATGAGATATTTTAGCAATGGCAAAAGTTGTTGGTCTGACCACAATGGCGTGACATGCATGGTGACAGATCATCTATTAGCATCTATGATATTGAAGTTTGAATTTCATCCTTTAACATTGATGCTAATGTGTGGGTAGATTCTATGCTCAGTGCATGTGAAATCAATCGTATTTCATTGCACCAGTAGTTTAGTTTTTGCTGGTCCACTGTTGATGGAATCAAGACCATGACTTCATTATCAACCTTTTGATAGGCACCTGTTTTGAAGTTTCACTTATCCATGGATTATGACAGGTGGTTTTTCCCCCTTTTTTGGGTAAGCCATAGCAGAATGGGCAAATATACCTAGTCCTGGAGTTAGCCATGCCATGGTGGTTAAATTAACTCTTTCCATGTAATGAGTTGATGATTGTATTCAACCACAAATTAAGCTCTTGCGAATTGGTGTTTTACTTGATTTTCCAACTGCCATGCAAAAATATGTTACCTGAGAGACCCTAAAAACTGGCACGATTCATGTTCTTTTAGTATGCACTACTTTTGGGAATCAGGTTATATTGAACTCCTAAGTTGCTCTAACATTGTGATAGTCTAAACATTAAAAAACATGCTTATTGATTCTAAGCTCAATAAGTCCTTTTGAACAGATAGAACAGATAGCCAGTCATGTTTATTGATGACTGCCAAACCACTAGGTACTTCAATAAGTCCTTTTCTATCTGTTCTTTAGGTGGTGCATGCTCACACATAATTGGATATCATGGATGAATTATTGCTTCATCTGCTGTTAAGAAGAAGTCATTAGCATCTATATTTGGAGGAAATGTCCCTTACCTTTCTAGTGTAGTTGTAGTTTCCCTTCTACTGGTGGGAAAAGGAAAAGAACAGAAATTAGATGTTGTCACACACCCAGTCATCGAGAAATGCAGTGTGTGATGACCTATAAAACCATACCATCTGAAAGTCTATTGCAGCCCGTGTTCCAAATTAGAAGTGGCAAGGGTTCGTTGCTTTGCTGGCACTCTGAGGTTGATTAGCATGCGCCATATCAGTCTCTGGTGTGTGTGACAACTAAAATTATATTCTCTTCCGTAAGGGACATTCAGGGAGGGCATTGGTAAGATAAAAGAGATAATAGCTAGTCTGGCAGCAAATATTAGGACTGCTAAACTGGCTTATGTATTTGTAATATTTGTAATCAACTCTATGTCCATTTGCGGATCAAGCATGTGAAAATAATGTAGTGTTGTAAAAGGTAACGTCTCTCTTGTTTCATTGAAATGGATTGTGGAGACGAGATAACCTTTGTTTTCTTTTTCTCTTTCCCTTTTCTTTTCCTCTTGTTACTCATGATAACTCTTGTTGACATAGTGGTTCTTGGTTTATGTGTGTAAATGCATGTTTTCTCTCCGATGTGGCGTGTATAAATGTATTTTTGTTATTATGGTGTAGGTAATGATCCGTATATCCTTGCAGTTTGCAATGCTTTGTGTATTCGATTCTCCCTGAACTCTGTTTTCTGGTAGAGCACTCTGAGTGTTGTTGGTCACACATGTCACTAGGGTCTCTCTCTCTCTCTCTCTCTCTCTCTGCGTATAATATCGAGTTCATCTCATGTTGTTTCCTGATATTTTCTTCGTGTCAGTTTCATGTTTTGATTGTTTGTTTCTGGATCTGGAGATAACAATTAATATGTCTTCTTTTGCTTATATGTTGACATAGGTTAGTGCCTCTTATGAGCAGGCTCTGGTGGATGCACGCAAGCTTATTGAGCGTGAAATGGAGAGATTTAAGATCTGCGAAAAGGAGACTAAAACAAAAGCATTTTCTAAGGAAGGGCTGGGTCAACAACCAAAAACTGTAAGACATGCAACCTTGCTGGCCTTGTTCTCTTGACAGGTTATGTCAGTAGCGGAAAGTAGGATTAGATGAATTCAAATCGAACACTGTGGTCAATGGAGTGATTGATTTGAGAACACCTTTTCTTCTTTTAGTTTGTGTGTACTTATCATTGCTTTCAGTTTCCCATGCTGTCATTTTAAGATTTGGCTTTCTGCATTTTTGGTTAAGGTAAGCCGCTGTTCTGTGCCTTGTTTGACGTATGTATCACATGTACATCTTTTAGTGACATCGTACACATTTCCCGTGCATCCTTTCATGAAATCAGCTCTATCACTCAAGTAGTCGCATATTTTTGTGGCTACTTTTACTGCTTGTGGTTTATGTATAAACCCATAATGTGTCTTCTCGTTCAGGACCCAAAAGAGAAGGCTAAATCAGAGACTAGGGACTGGTTGAACACCGTGGTATGAAAATGGATCATTTGCTCATCTATCTTATTTTTCATAGAATGCTTGTTGTTAAAACATTTGCTTGACTGATTTGACCTTGTGCGGAATGAGTAGGTTGGGGAGTTGGAAACCCAGATTGATGTCTTCGAAGCTGAGATTGAGGGGCTATCTGTCAAGAAAGGAAAGACAAAGCCTCCCAGATTGGTATCTAGTGTGAAAAGGCGCTTCATTTGACATGTTAGTTTGCTTGTCCAATGGTCTTTATATTGACTTTGGTTTTATTTTGCAGACACATTTAGAGACATCTATTGTCCGGCACAAGGCTCATATAATAAAGTTGGAACTGATTTTGAGACTTTTGGATAATGATGAATTGAGTCCTGAGCAGGTCAATGATGTTAAGGAGTTCTTGGACGATTATGTTGAACGTAATCAGGTTGATCTCAATAAAAATCAAATTGCTATTCCTTTTTTATCCCCTTGCATGTGGGTTGTAAAATTTACACACACAAGGCAATCGAAGTATTTGGCCCTCTTAGTGTTGGTTTTCTGATTTGTCTTTTGTACCGCATGCCTCTAGATCATTTCATTGTGTATGCTGATCTTTGTTCAAACTATGATAACTGCAGGAAGATTTTGAGGAATTCAGTGATGTTGACGATCTCTATAGCACATTACCATTAGATAAGGTTGAATCTCTTGAAGAATTGGTAACCATTGGTCCTCCTGGTCTCATCAAGGTAATTCTTTTAAAAAGAAACGCGTCTTGCTTCTTGTAATTTATCGGATGCAGAGAACAATCTCCGTTTTGAGTGATCTTTTTTTCCCCATTCTCTTGTGGGTTGCCTGGTGAGAACGGCAGTAAAGTACAGATTGGTGGCATCAAACCTGCCCTTCTTTTGGTATTTCTGAAGGTAGCTTTGTCCTATGTCGTGTAGACATTATGGTTTTGTCATTCTGAGAACTTTAGAAGAACATTGTATCACTTTAGATTTTGTTTAACAGTTCCAACTGCCTTACCGCTACTTTCTTTGATAAAATATTTCATTCAATCATTTATTTGCGAAATGGGGATGGTGGAGTGCATTAGGACTTGTAGCTTCGTTTCTTAAGCCTTCTTTTCCAAATTGTGGAATTGATCAAGCTTATCTTGAAAACTTTGGTTGCTGAGGAAGCATCAATACCCTTTTTGTGATGATTGCTCTGAAGGTACCTATTTTCTTGGTGTCCATATGCCCACAATATATTTTGGGTTGTTAGCTTATGGTTTAGTTGTGGCATCGATACTGTTTGGCTTCTGTTGAGACATTTGCAAAACGGTTAAGCTGAATTTTCTACTCTCTTTTGTCTGATCCCTAAAGCCCGAGTAATTCGAGTTTCTGGCTACTGCCCTTAACATGACTGAAAAAACATTCTCACATCCGTTGGCAGGGCACACCCCTAGGCTTAAAGACTTCTCTGACTGCAATAGCATCTCAACCAACGGTAGGGTTAGGTTGTTTTATGTCATTACATATACTTCATTGTAAGAATAGTCATAGAAACATTCGGTAAATATTTATAACGAAAATTTTTACTAGGCCACTGCCACTGCCACTGCTAGTCAACAACAAGTTACACCAGCCCCGGAACAAGTCGAGGAGGCAAGCTCTAATGATGGCAGTTCTGATGTTCCTACAAAAATGCCACCTGCCAAAATTAATGTAGTGGTCTCTCCATCAGCAGCAGCTGCCAGTCATGCCATACCTGTTGCATCCAATATTCCTTCTCATAGCATGGCGGGGGCATCAACTGTGTCAGCAGGTGTAACTTCTGTTCGAGGTGCTTCCGAAATTGCAGGCACTCCTAGTTCATCAACTGGAAGCCTTGCTAGTCCTATCAAAGAAGAGGAAAATGGGAGCCATCCAGCTCGTCGATCATCTCCGGCTTTAGCTGATGCTGGACTTGTTAGAGGAAAGGGTGCTCTATCCAGCCCAACGTTATCCAATCTTCCTCTTTCAAGTAGTTCTGTATCTAGCAATGCAGCCCTTGGTGCAGTTCCTTCTGCTTCTGACATAGCAAAGAGGAATATTTTAGGAGTTGATGATAGACTCGGTAGCAGTGGCTTGGTGCAGCCTCCAGTATCCCCGTTTGGTAATAGACAGGTTTTGCCACAAAGCATGAAGGCTAATGATGGAAGTGCCTTGGTTGATCCTGCTAGTGCTGTTGATAACACGGCAATAGCTGGCCGGGTATTTTCGCCTCCTGTAGTGTCCAGTATGCCGTGGAGGCCTGGAAGTTCCTTTCCCCAGAATGAAGCGGTATATCATTGTTACTCTGGTTTAGTGACAGTTCAATTTTCTCCTTCTGTATTTTGCTTTGAGTCTTTCTTGGATGCTATTTCAGTAGCAGGTGAAAGCTGCATAAAGAAGCATCAAGTGTAGGTGTTTGAACACAGTCTCTTTTGTTTTAGTGGGGTCCACTTTGAGCCTCCAATACAATGCCAGTCTTATGCGATAGTCAATATATTTCTGTAAAGGCCACATAGTTATTGGTCCTTCAGGAACCTTAGTGCAAAGTTGATGTCGTCTTAGAGTTGGGTAATTTGCACATTTGTACGAGTGTTATTTGCTTTCTATCATGTGCTTTCTAGGATTTTATTTTGTTTAAGCTTCTATTTGGAGGCAGCCGTGTTCTTTTTGATTTTTAATTTATTTCCCACGGTATTAAGTTTAGCTTTTTCTTTAGCAGTATCTTCTTTAGATGTTTCTACATCCAGGTTATACTTGTAGTATTTCCAGAATCATAATGTTTGCTTTGTTCTGCATGTGATGCTTTGTTATTGTGTTGTTTAGATCAGTGTCATACTCCCTTATTGGATATACTTTATGTGTGTCATATCCCAGGTGCAGTTGCGAGGGAGAACTGAAATAGCACCTGACCAGAGGGAGAAATTTTTGCAACGGCTCCAACAAGTGCAACAGCAGGGACACAGCAACCTTCTGGGCATGCCTCCGCTGGCAGGAGGAAACCATAAGCAGTTCTCTCCGCAGCAGCAAAACCCACTCTTGCCACAGGTTCTCTATGTGTGAGTGTGTAGTGGTTGTGGGTTGGGGCATGGGAAGGTGTTGAGCACGCTGCTATACTGAAATAGGTGGACATGCTGCTCTTAAGAAGCAGTGCTAGAGCATATGGTTGGGGGGGGGGGGTTGCAGCGACATCCAATTCTATTTTACTTGTATATTTTGCTGAACTCCTGGAGATGGCATTAGGATTTCTTGCAACTTGGGATGAAGAAGAAAAATAAGTTGATGATGTGTCATAAACCGGATGAACCATGACTACTGTTTAGGTGGCATGTCTGTGGTCAACACAAAAATTTAGGATGTCAGATGTTACAGTCAATTTAAGGAATTTTATCTAGTTGATACCATCACAACTGTTCTGCATGTTCTGTGCATGACGCGGCACACCTAAACATAGGATGTTAAATGGTAATTGAAATTTTGGCAAGTGGATCTCACTGGTATGGTCATATCTTTTCATCACTGTTCTGTGCATGACACGGCTCTCAATTCAGTACACAGATATAGATAGATTGGCATTTTTGGCAATACATAACATCATCTTGGCCTAAAAGAATTTTTATTACTACATGCTAAGATGTGCTAATAGATTGTCTTATACTTGCCTGCTGTAATGCTATCACGGCATCTGCTGTCCAAAACTCCTGCCCCAATAGCTTCTATCCGCTGCATTCTTGTTATGTTTTCTCTGCTATGCCCCATACTTTTATATCATTGCATTGTCACTTTCTAAGATAAAGTCAATGTGCGGGGGGTGAAGATAAAGAGTTCCTCCTCACCTTTCATATATGAAGGGACTCTTTGGAAGAGCCCAATTTAGACATACAGAGTTGAACTCAAACAGCTGGCCCGGTAGCTTGAACCATTCCTTAATTTTGGTTGAGTCGATCCACAAACACTTTTTAGAATTTTGAAGAGCATCTTGTACTTCTTGAGACAAACTTCAAGCTGATTGTTTCGGTTGAGATTCTGGTGTAAGTTTGCTTTGGTGCGTCATGCCTATAAGCTTGAATTGATTCCTGATGTAATGTGAACAGCAATGGACCAAAAGTTTTGGCACTAGCGAGATTATTGAAAAATGTGCATCTAGTTTACAATGAATTTGAGACCGTCCTTACATAATCAGGCTAACCTGGTATAACATTTAAGAATGCTTTTATAAGCTAGGGCGATAGTTTTCGCGCTTTGTAGCTGGAACCATTTCTCGTGAACTGTCACATGGTTTGTATAACATCTGATTTCAGCTTTGATTTTTTTTTAATGATATTTTCATCTTTTTTTATGTAGTTAGTTATTCAACTGAGACACGTCATTTTTGTAGTTCAATGCTCCAACCGCATCGGGTGCTCCTCAAGGTGGTCTTGGATTAGGATTACAGACACCGGGAGTTAATGGTGCAGTGGCTGCCACTATTCAACAGCCAAGTCCCATCCAACAGTCTAGTCCACAAGGTTGACATTCACTAATCCAACAGATCATTTTTGATTTCGGAGTTGCATTCTGCATTGGTGATTTTATGATTGTGATGTATATTGTTGAAATTGGGGGGAGGCATATCAGTGGGTGTGGCTTTGGATTATTTTATTTCTGCTAGGGGTGTTTATTGGATATCACTGAGCAACTAATTTCTTTTCCACAGGAGGAAGAGAGTTAATCCTTTCATTCTGTTGGCGCTCATTTATGATATCTCTTTTGTGCTTCTGTAGGTTACTGTATGGCTAGAATGTTGTTTTTCTTCTAATGTTCCTAAATTTGTGATGTTCTCATAAAGATAAGATTTTAGAACAAGGATTGAGTTTTATCTTTTAGCATTTAAATTGGTGGATTGTCTTTTATTTTTTCGTATTATGGTAGATGCAACAATGGATGGTGAAGATATCTCCATAAAAATTTACAGTCATTCATAGCTTTGACTCTATCGTGACTGCATGTTGGACCGAACTGTTTATTTGCAGGAACTGGCCTTGCTAAATTGGAGGAGCAGCAGCAACAGCAGAATATGCCCGATGATTCAATTGCCGAGTCTGCTGCTGTTACTGGAATTGGCAAGAGCACAAATGATGATGATTTGAAATCTCCACGCCCATTAGATGCTTCTGTACGTGAGATTATTATTCACTTAATTAAAGTATCAAATAGTCTTTCATTATCTCTATGACACAAATGGTCCCTGAACTTTGGCCCAATGTGCAATTTGGTCCCTGAACTTTACCTTAATGTTCAATTTAGTCCCTGAACTATATGAAAATGTTCAATATAGTCCCTGAACTTGAATTAATAGAATGATTACATTGAACATTTTCATATAGTTCAGGGATTAAATTGAACATGCACTAAAAGTCCAAGGACCACATTGAACAAATTAAAAGTTTAGGGATCAAATTGGACATTCGGCTAAAGTTGAGGGACTACATTGAACAAATTAAAAGGTCAGGGACCAAATTGCACATTGAGCCAAAGTCCAGGGACTATTTATGTCATTTTTCCTATCTATTTTGTTCTGTTTATATACTGTAAGGTGCAATTAATTAATAATTTTTTACACATATGACTAATTTGCGCTGATTTTAATCTAATGGATAAATGTCAGTGGTCAATTTTAAAGCCATCTTCATCACCATTTTTATTATATAGATTTCACGGTGGGATGGAAACTTAACTCAATAGGTTAAAGGTATCATTATATGTGTTTATTGCGTAAGATGGGTAATCATTTAGATTTTCAGATAACCCAGGTAGTTTAGATTATTGTCTTTGCTTTAATATGAGTGAACTATTTCCTATGTACCATGCAAGCTGATGGCCTTTGCTTTGCTTTTCCACTCTTCTTGGCCCCTTTCTTGGATATAAAGCTTCTATACAGTGCTATATCAGATAACCCAATCAGGGTTTATATGGGTTTATATGGGGACAGCGGCTTGACTTCGCAATAAGCTCTTTCCAGTTTTATCTTTTTCATTTTTGAGGGTAATTTTACTTATATTCACCAAATCCTAGAAGTAATGGCTTGTGGGCTATTTGTGAGAGAATCATCTAGTGCCATAATTGTCTTTTTAGGAACTACGAAACAAGATCACATGGATTTGTTTGGTGAAAAAATTCTCCTATAGAAGGAAATATCAACTGTTTGATGGGGATGTTGGTTGATAAAAAGGGCAGCCTATGCATGAAGCTCCCACGTGGCACGGGTCCGGGTTAGGGTTCATATAATATCAGAGAAGTTTCGGTTGAAGTGCATAACTAATGTAAGGATTCGGTGTACCATCGCTAGATCTGCTTTATGTGGATTGGGTCTAAATTTACATCATGAATCTGGATGTGATTCATTAATTTATATATGGCAGGAGTGGAGTGGGGTTTTTTTTCAACACAATTTGCTAGTTTACATGCTTTTGATGGGCCCATCCTCGCTTAGTCTGATGATTGATCTAGTTTGAATGTAATTAAATTTAAGTGGAGCTCTACAAGGGTGGCTGAAAAAAAATTGTATTTAGATGATTGATAACCAAAGAGAAAAATGTAGAGGATTGAACCTCAGTGAGCCTCATGAGGTCGGTTGCAATATCTTATTCTGATGTCATTTAACTAGTTTGGGATTCAAGATGGAGCAAAAGCAATTGATTTCTACGAGACAGTGATGAAACTATAGAAAGAGAATAGTTCTTATTGTTAGTGTTTACTATTATACAGGCTGGAGCAGTTGCTTCTTTCACTGAGCCTTCTCAAGTGCCTAGGGATACTGACCTATCTCCTGGACAACCTCTGCTGTCCGCTCAACCTTCTGCAAGCCTTGGTGTCATTGGGCGGAAGAGTGTTTCTGATCTTGGTGCTATAGGAGATTATCTCAGTGGATCAACTATTAGTACCAATAGCGGAGGAATGCAAGATCAGTTATACAATCTCCAGATGCTTGAGGCTGCATATCACAGACTTCCTCAACCGAAGGACTCTGAACGGATGAGGAGCTATGTTCCGGTATGATCCCTTCTAATTTTTTTACTTTTGCACAACATCTTGTACTACAGCATCTTAGACAGGTTTGCCATTTGTCTCGTCCTATTTCAAATGTTTCTTTCTTTCAGAGGCACCCTGCTATCACGCCTCCTAGCTTTCCTCAAGTACAGGCACCAATTGTCAATAACCCTCTCTTTTGGGAAAGATTAAGTCCTGATTCGCTCTTCTTTGCATTTTACTATCAGCAGGTGATTTGCCTCTATATAATTTGAAGGATTTTTTCCTTTTACTATGATATAGTCACTCCTAGGGCATGACATATACAAATAATTATCTGCAGAACACCTATCAACAATATTTAGCTGCAAAAGAGTTGAAAAAGCAATCGTGGAGATACCACAAGAAATACAATACATGGTTTCAGCGGCATGAGGAGCCACAGATTGCGACTGATGAATACGAACAAGGAACTTATGTCTATTTTGATTTCCATGTTTCAAATGATGACCTAAAACATGGATGGTATGTTTGATCAACTTCCCCTTCATAATCTGTGCTCTATCTCATTTAAGAGTTGCTATTTTGATGTGTCTGAATTTTATCCAATGTATAGAACTCTGAATTATGAGGGGAGGGAATACTTGCCTGACTTATTTCCTGAACCAATATGAGTTTTTCTTATTCAAAATGGTGGTTCATTGGAGGACAGGTTGAGAAACACACTTACACTTACACTCCAGCAGCATAGACTCTAGTGTGGGGAAGGTGTAGATGAGTTTTGATAGAAACAATTAGAATGAAACTATATACCCATAGAATGGAGCTGAAGAAACACAAACTACCACTGACTGTATCACATGGCCTCTCAAGCAAGACATTCCAGAAGGAAATCCTCCAATTTAAAAGAATCTTCTCTTCTAGAAATTTTCCATGCTTCCTTCCTCTTAGACCGTAGTACCCAAAGTAATTCTTCTCACTAACTGATTTGGTGTGATTTCTTTACAAGCACAAACTGAATATGAGTAGTATGTCTAACAATTTCTCCGCTCAAATTGACATTTTTCCCTCTGAAATCTTTTTCCTCTGTTTGAATCAGTTCTTTTATTATTTCACAGCTCATCGAAGGATGATCTTTATGATAGTTCTTTGTGTTGTTGATTTAGTATGTGTTCCATCAAAAGTTACTTGATTCTTGGTTCTATTGATGGCTGAGATTCTGGAAGTACGCTATTTCATGGTCTTGCTGAAAATTCCTTGCTTTCAACAAAAGAAAAAAAAAAGGTTGACTGCTTTAATGCATAGGTAGTTTGCATGTTTGAATTGTTAATTAGTTAATGCATTTACATTTGTTTCCTGTAAGTTAGGACAAGGTCTTTTGTGGTTTCTTCATCTTGGGAAAGGTACGTCTGTCTTTTATTGTGACCTTGCTTTATTTGATTGGGTCTCAGGTGTCAGAGAATCAAGACCGAGTTCAGATTCGAGTATAACTACCTTGAAGATGAACTGATGCCATAAACAGTCATGTATAAGATGTTGCCCTACCGCTAACGCAATCCGTAGTTATGGTTTATTATCCAACTCCCTTGGTAAATATCCATTTCGTGGCAGCTCTCTTGTATAATGCACCTCTTAGTTTTATATGCTCTATGAATTCCTCTTTCTTTCGATATACCAGTTTTTGGAGTATGTCTCATTTGCTAGAACAGTCTTATCAGTGGAAGCACTTTGCATATCTATTGGCTTGTCCTCATGGATTTGAGCCTTTGATCTGTTTTTTATTCCCAAGTTACTGACTCATGGTTGGTCGAAAAGTTAAGCTCAGTCGCCCAAATTTATGTTGGGTCCATCCCTGTCTAACCAGGGACAGACAGTTCATTCTCATTAAAGACCATATTAATCTTAATGCAGTGGTGTGGGATGTAGGGACAATCACATTTTTTGTTGTGTAGAATGGGGATAACTATGCATTACGTACCGTTTTTACAGAATTGGCACTTAGCATCATTTGTTTGCATACACACAATCGTACTTGTAGCTTTGGTTTATTGCATGTGCATTTTTAGAAAATTATGAGGTATTATTATAGGATCAGCCATGGTAAATGTCACGGGTCGATGTTCTACCATGGATTTCTCGGGCCTATGTTGCTGTGAAGCACACCACACCTTGACCGGGCCGCACCCAATCAAGCGGAAGCACACACGATAACGAACACACTCCACGGGTCAGACCACATACAGCACGATGATGTGACGTGGGCATGTACTATCTGAGCCTGCCCTTTGGTCGCTTTCACAGCACCCTTGCACTAAAATTAGGCATATGATGCACGCATTGGCCGGCACACCCAATCACACTTATGACCGGTTTACGAACACTGGATTAATCACTACTCGTCCTAACCAGTTTGCGAGGTTGTAGATGATTCAAAAGTACCTAGGTTTATATAAAAGACACATCAGGACTGAATATAGGGGTGGGAAATGCCCAGACGCTAAGGCACACCAAATGTTCGATGAAATGCACCAGATGCCGGAGCACGACCAGCGGTTTTTTGTCTTATTCAAACATGAATGCTCACACTTGTTTGAGCCTTTATCACAATGATAGAAACATGCGTACACCGGTCTTGACACGCCCCAGATTCGTATATACACACAAAGCAGTTGCACGAGCCCATCCAAACATTTATGAGTGTACGACGGTTACAAGCGGTTCCGAGATATCCTACAAGAATATCTCGATCTTATTCGCTGCTCCATCCGAAGCCATCCTTGTGGTTGGAGCACATGCTTGATCACGTGCTTATTAGTTGGCAGATGGCTCGAGTCACAGCCAGTCAGCCACGGCGTGGCCCATGTGCTGGGCCAAATCACAGGCACCGATAATTTCGTGACGCTACTGATTCCTGATCGGCCGTTGCCTTGCTCGAGCATGCTCAGCCTGTGCTTGTGATCCATGCTTAGCACGAGTTCAGGGGAAAGTGTCAAAAAAATCCTAAATTTTTTGCATTTGTGCCAATTTAGTCATAAACCGCTTTTTGGTGCCAATTCAGTCTTAAATCTTTTGCATCGGTGCCAATTGAGTCCCAAACCTTTTTTGTGCTAATTTGGTCCTAAATTTTTTGCATTAGTGCCAATTCAGTCCTAAACTTTTTTTTTTGCGCCAATTTAGTCATAAACTTTTTGCATCGGTATCAATTTAGTCATAAACCTTTTGCATTTGTGCCAATTCAGTCATTCGACACGTGAATAGCTATTAGCCGGAATGAATGAATTGTCACAAATGCAAAATGTTTAGGACTGAATTGATGCTAAAAAAAGGTTTAGCACTGAATTGGCAACAATGCAAAAGGTTTATGACTAAAATTGGCACAAATGCAAAAGGTTTAGGAATGAATTGGCACCAACAAAAGGTTTAGGACTACATTGGCACCAATGCAAAAGGTTTATGACTTTTTTGACACTTTTCTCTGAGTTCAGGGTTGTAGCGCTAGCCGTAGCTCTTGCCAAGCTGAGACACCGATTCAAGGATCTAACAGTAATCTACATTGGCAAATAGCAACCTCATAGCCATATGATCGGTCAGGGAGGGGTTCGTGCTTCGGTTGGTTTTGAAATAGAGGAGAGATGCTGACGAGAGAATCAATGGCTGTTCAAATGGATGGCTGGTAAGGGCGGAGAAGCGATTCCATTGTTACGTTAACAGAGAAATTGGCTGCATCTTCAGTCTTCGTATCGTCTGCTACTCCCAAACCAAGAACAGTGTGCCAAATTGACTAGAGTTCGGGGGATCAATCATCATTTTAAGCATAACATAAACGCGGGATCTTGAGATTCTATACCTCACATTAAAACGGGCTTTTCCATGGACCATTGGCGGACAATTCGCCGGTTCGGTTTCTTGATCGACGTTATAACATGTGAGAAGGAAATTACTCCGAATGGAACGAACGAAAAGATTTTACCGTTGACCAAAAAGTTGCAGTTGTTCCTTAGAACTGAAGAGTTCGATTCTTTTGATGAGTCTCGTTTCAGAAGCCCGTGTGTACTCTTCAAAAGTGACAATTGGAAGTGACTTCCACTCCTTCCCTTTTCTCTCTCTCTCTCTCTCGAATTTCTTTTTGGTTGTTATATTCGCAGCTCCATTTTTTCATCACACAAGAAAACTTCTAGCAAAGACACAACATAAAAGCCCCACAAAAAATCG
This sequence comes from Syzygium syzygioides, assembly GCA_031216285.1. Classification (NCBI taxonomy): domain Eukaryota; kingdom Viridiplantae; phylum Streptophyta; class Magnoliopsida; order Myrtales; family Myrtaceae; genus Syzygium; species Syzygium syzygioides. The sequence goes on from CM062242.1 coordinate 22,285,138, forward strand.
TTAATGCTTGGTCGACGATGCGCGTCGTACGCTTTTTAATTTCTTCATTCCTTCATTTGCATCGTCGCCGCGAATATCCTAAGATGTGAATGTAGATCATTAGCTCGGGGATATCGAGTTCGAAAATACTATCCAATTTGCTCCGTCACTCCTCATGATACGTAGTAATCATCGCGTGCCTACACGCCTGATAACCGCGCTCGCTCGATGTCGGGGTTTCCCCGAGGCTTTTAACTTTTTTTCCAACAGGGTGCCTAACCCTGATCTCTAAACGAGAAAGTTCCCAGAGGGCAAAGACGTCAGAGGGCAAAGCCCCACCATTCTGGTCTATTTTCACAAAATGGAAGCCAAACCTAATCTCCATAGGAGGACAGATCCAGGCACATGCTTTGAATAATTCTATATATTCAAGTTCAGTATACGGTGTGACTATAGGCAGTGGCAGTTGAACAGATCAAATGATTTAGATAATTATTAATTAGATTAATATGTCTACTAATTAATCAATTTGTTTTGTCGGCCCAAAACCTCCCCAAGGCCAGAGAAGCCAGACGAGTTCAAATGCTACCGCACCTTCTTTTGAATGCCCGGTTTTTCTTTAATGTTATTTCGAGGGTTATTAACAAACGAAAAGATGAAAGTTTATCAACCCTTGAGAACACTCCTCACTTGCCAAGATTTGAATCTGAAAAACCCCTGATTTTTTTTATCTCCAAGAATCTAGGGTTTCGATCTCAATAATCCCCCCGCCCGCTGCTTCCACTGACAGTGGGTGCTTAAAAATTAAAATTTTTTTTTGAGGAGCTAGTACACATTTATAGTTTAAAATTAATTTTGATTAATGGGCATGTTTCCATCTTAGTATTGGCCGAGACCATTGAAATCGAAAAGTTACGTAAATCGCTATGTGCACATGCCCAATTCTCCATTCTGTGGACAAGATTGCACCGTGCGCATCTATCTCGTTTTAGACATTTTACGAGACTCGGCCGGCTCCTACCTTTGTCGGCCGTCTCATTAGCGGCGATACCGAAAACATGTATTTTTTCCGGTTATTCAAGAGCTCCGCCCGCCTAACATCGCCCTTATCTTTTGTTACATGCCGATTATTAATCTCCTCTATTATGAACTTGACCTAAATTTAACTTGACCTAAATTTTCTTTATTGGAAACACGGTGCTGATGACCTACCGATTGGAATATTGGCAAAAAAATAAAGACAACAGAATGCATGCCTTTTGCCACGTCTTGTATAGCAGAAAGAGGAGGAGTTGCCAACATGACAGAAGCAACAGCATTCAGGCGAGGATTATGTTACAATCGAAATGACAAAGCACGTCGGAAAGTTTAGCTTACTATAGCTTTGTCAGCTTCGAAAGTTCTGGCACGGGCCAATCTTTTAGCCCCATTCTTTCTTCATCAATACGCATTGGAAATTAATTTAAGTCGCAATCCAGTGACACGGTCCACCGAATAATGTCGATCCGCGATGTGTATGAGTGCGAGTTAACAAGGTTCAAACGCTGACATGTTTTTCAGTATGAAATGCAAACAAGTTACGTGTCAACAAAAGCCGCCGACGGCCGGCGTTTCCCCATACTCAATGAATCCCATTGGAAGTTCATTCCTCGAGCCGCTTTTCAGCTGACGGGATCGAATGTCTAATCTGTGTTTGACCTCGTGATTCAGATTGTCTTGCCGTCCTTAAAGAATGTGTCGTTGAATTCGTGCGCACAAATCTATCGTCATGAGCCAAATAATACGGCCATGATATATTCTCGAGGAACGGTATATGACAAAGCTCGACCGGACAATCATCCGTGGTTTGTTCTATCCGCAACCGCATCTCTAATTATTCAATCGCTGGATTCGGGTACGGAAAGAATGTTACGCGAATGCGAAATTTTACTACATTTAGCTAGTACTCATGAATATTTTGTATAATCAAAATAATTCCCAGGAGTGATCGATTTCTAGGGGGTCCGATTCTCACCCCAGAAACTGGACCAGAGGGACCGGTTCCCATTTTTTGGAACAGAGAATCAAACCAGTGCCGCTTGGAATTGGACCAAGCAGTCCAATCCGGTTCCCGAGTGGGCCAATGGAACCGGTGGTATATTCAGTTTTTCTTTAATTTGTCGTTAATGTTCAAGATGCTATTGAAAATGCTTTTAATAATCAAAGTGTTTTTACAATCAGTGGGCTATGAGTAAAATCTTATGTTTCATAGAGAATTTCCAAATTGTGGAGAATTTTGGTTGGAATGAGCGATTACTGTTGCGTTTTGATTTGTTCTTGTCATTTTACTCACGTATATAAGTAAACGCAGTTGTTTCAGCCTTGAAAGGCCTTCCTTTGTAAAATGGGAGATAAATTAGAGTTCTTCTTTTTTTATAGATTTTTAAGAAATAAAAAAAATTAAAAAAAAATCGGTCCGATCTAGATGGTCCGGGACCTTAAACGAGGAATCAAAACGAAATTCGCCGGTTCTAATTTTATGAAACCGGAAACCGGAACGTGCACCTAGGAACCGCCTAGAACTGCCGTTCCGGTTCGGGCCACGTGGTTCCTTTTGCTCATCCCGAGCAATTCCCCGTGTTTTAGTCGCAAACACGGCTCGCCGTTTCAACCCATCATTTTCTGGGATTTTGGGAAACAAACAAAAAAAATGAGCTGAGCGAGCATCTACCTCTTGGGAAGTTAGCTGTTTTCACACGGGGGGAGGGATCGAATTGATTCGGAAAAGGGGAGGAGAAATGTTCGAACGTGATGGTTTTGTCGTTGGAGGGAACGTACCCATCCTTATCCGTCAGTATATTCTTGGACTAGCAAACGATGAATCCACACCCACTTGTTTTCTCAAAGGAAAAAAGAAAAAACGAAAAAGTCACTCCCTTTTTTCTTCCTCTTTTTTTGCCAAGTGTTTTTTTTATATTTCTTGATAATATAGAGTGCCTTTTTTTTTTTCTCCCTCTTTTCATTAAAACCTTTTCAAGGATTAGTCCAAAGGAAGAAGTTTCGAGAAAAGATTAAAAAGAAATGGATAAATGCATCGAAAGTCCTAAAACTTGTTATTAAGGTGCAATTGAGTCCTAAAACTTTCAGAAAGTATAATCAAGCTTCCATTAACTCCGTCTAATTTGACAAATGAAAAATACTAACAGATTTTAAGACTTGATTGCATTTTTTTTAAGGTTTTAAGACTCAATAGCACTTTTTTGATAAATTTTAAGACTTGATTGCATTTTCTAAAAGTTTTAGGAGTCAATTACACCTTCTCGACAAGTTTTAGGACTTTTAGTATACTTATTCAAAAGAAATCAAGAATTGTTTTCAAGGGGATAAAATGCTCCGTGTATTAAAACAGTCTAAAATATTTTTTTAGTGGTTTTGACTCATAAATTTGTTTGGTTTTATTTAAATGTGAATTGGACAGGTGCAAGTTCAACTGCGCTGGCCAAATTAAGGCATATGATAAAAAAAAAGCGAAAAAAGGAGGAAATTTTATTGCATTTGTTTATTAGGTGTGGTCGCCATGTCACTTACCTACCAAAATGCCATTTTCAAAATGCAATCGAGTTTCTAGCATAATCTCTCTCTCTCTTAAGGTGAGTGAAAAACGAGATAAAGTCTAAATGCTTAATGTAAACCATCTCATCGGAATGGAAATGAAAAATAGTGATTCCTTTTCCATGTTTGTTCCCATCTCTCTACTTTAATCGAGATGATATGATGAAGAACGGGTCTAGTTTGATACCAATTGATCGAGAATCGATGAAGCTCTTATACCAATTGATGAAGAGCGGAAGCATGCACTAAATATGGATTTAGAGTCATAGAAAAGGGGAGAACTATCATAGAGCAAGAAGGGGAGGACAGCAAGTAGAGAAAGTCAAAAGTAGAAAAAGGGGAGCCAGGTCAATTCAGACGGTGGAAGTAGCCAAATAGATAATTTACAATAATCAAATCATCATTTAGGCTTATGAAACAATAAATAGACAAACTTTAAATAAAAACTTTAGTAAAAATAGGTTAAGATATATCTATTTCCTAAATCCTACGCAACGGTAAAATAACTAAATCATATATAGACAAGTTGATAAAGTAGTTGTAGAATCATTTTCTGCATCACGATGTATATTAGTAAATTTATCGAGAGCAATAGTTACTCTTAGAAGATGTATTTCAGCTTCGACAACCCGGTTTGACAAATATTTGGAAGATGAAAGCACCTCGATAACCGAAGCACCTCTCCGTCGCCTCGCGGGAAGTCGCTTTCCAAATACTTCAGCGCCTTGTTGCTTCAAAACATATATCATCATGCATATTTGAGTCTCGCCCACATCATAATTACAGTACGACATGACGACATTGTTGATGTTAATACCACCAAATGGACTCTTCAAAGTTTTTTTTTAATCAAAGATAAATTCAAACCTATGTTTATTTGCTCTTGGTAACAAATTCATTCTCTCTCTCTCTCTCTCTAAATATACAAATAACGGACAAGTCAATCCGTCTCCAAACTTAAACTTTGTTGGGCGTCATTTTCCGGTGGCACATTCCTTCCGAACCCTAAAGAAGCAAAAATCGAACTGTAGACCTCGCACATCTTTTGAGGGCATACATGGTGTAATCTCTCGGATAACACCGTGATGCATGATGACTCAACTGCCCTTTCCCTAATCACGAAGAGCAGTTTCTTGCGCCTTAACCTCTCAGCGGAAGCGTGCTCGTGTGGCAAACTCTTCTCTTATGCAATGCGTCGGTCACCGACCAACAAGCAGAATTTTCGAAAACTCCAACATTTCCAGCAGGATAAAGTATAATGCGAATCACATGTACTGAAGAAAAGGTAGATCCCACAGACAGTGAGCCCACTTTGTTTGGACAAAAACATTGGGGGGTGGGGGGCGGGGCGGGGGCGGGGCCGGTGGTGGTTCGTCTTTGTGCGGAAAGTGCAGTTGGAGAGATTAGTGGACCACCTCGCAGCCTCGAATCACATTGTCAACCATATAATCTATACTGATCTTGGAGTTTATGCTGGTGGTGATTTGATTCATTGAAAAGGCCATGACCCCATTATTATCTTCATTTTAGCGGTCCCTAACACCTTCCAGAATCGTGGATCATAAGAGAGAGAGAGAGAGAGAGAGAGAGAGAGAGAGAGAGAGAGAGAGAGAGGGGGACAGGTGAAAGTAGAGATTTGCAGAGTCTGTTTTTTTCTTATTTTCATATGAAAGTGAAAAGATGCTTACAGAAAATATAACAATAAATGGTCTAAAATAGAGCTCTCATCTGTTTCAAGTTATCTATTTCTTTATCCTTTGGATTGTGTTTTGATAGGAGTGAGTCATATACGGTGTCTTGACTATCGTATTCTCGTTAAGTCATTGGAATCCATAAGATGTGTGGGCATTGCGTGAGATGTTAAGCCATTTGGAGAGAAGAAGATTAGATGAAGTTATTAAAATGAAGGTTGCCTAGGTATTTGAAGAAAGAAGTGTATGAAAATCAAGTGCAAATATCATTAGTCGGATTTCCTTTTGCCCTTCTCTTACCCTATGGACGAGGCTAGTTGGACACTCTGTTCATGGAGAGGTTGTAAAAGAAGTAGGAAAAAGGGTCCACGTAATGGAAATCTACACAAAAGAAAACTTTACAAATCCCATCTGACATTATTTCTCAACTTGTCGACTTGAAAGATTAATTTTTTTAGTTATCTACTGTTAGCGTTAGTTGATCCCCCACTCTCTCTGTCTCTGTCTCTGTCTCTCTCTCCACACGATAAGGATTCGTGCTAATTTAATTCGACGGATACTCAAATTTTGTGCCTTAATCTCGCTGCTACTGCAGCAGTGTAAGAGTTCTCACCATTCCCAACTTCATTACCGCCTCTCTCTCTCTCTCTCTCTCTCTCATCTTCTTCTTCTTCTTTCTGCTTCTCTTCACGCTCAGCCCCTGCTTTCTTCCAGCTCGTTGCTCTGTTTCTGGGACCTCCTCTGTTTTTGAGCTCGTTCATGCTTTTCCTTCTCGGTTTGAATCTTTACCTTCTTGAAATACCTACTTGAACTTTAAATTTTACAATACCCATCCTTCTTCTCTGTCTGATCACCGTTCTCTTCGCTTGATACTGCTCAAAGCTCTCATTTTTTTGTTTCTGGGTCTCCCCTGGTGATATCTTCCCACTCTAGGTTTTATCAAGTTCCAATATTGCTAATCCACCTATTGCACTCATTCACCGATTATCTGTGGGCTTTTCTTTTGGCCAATAAACACGGATGCCCACCTTTTTTCCCTGAGATTCAGAGAATTCCTTTTCCTCCTTTTCTTTCTCTTCCTTTATCCTTGTATTGCTTTCTGATCTAATTCTTACAATATCTTGCGTTTTACCTTTTAAAAGAGCGAATATCTTCACGTCCTCAATTCCCTGTGGGTGGAAATCGCTGTCATCAGTCGTCCCACCTTCAAAAAACCGTTGCTTCCCTCTCTCTCTCTCTCTCTCTCTCTCTCTCTCTCTCTCTCTCTCTCTCTCTCTCAGAGTAGTGAGATACAGAGAGATATAATCAGCAGGAGCGTAGCTTTTTCATATTCCTCACTCTTTCATTGAGAACCCCTTATTTACTCGGGGGGATTGAAAAGAAAGAAACAATTTTGGGAAAATAAGGAAAAGGATGAATTTTTCCAAGTGGGTTTTATGTTTGGGGCTGTTGGGTTGTTCCATTTTTGTTGTTCTCGTGGAGGGTCTTGGTGTGAACTGGGGCACGATGGCTACTCACGAGTTGCCCCCGAAGACAGTAGTGCAAATGTTGCAGGACAATGGGATCGAGAAGGTGAAGCTTTTCGATGCCGATCAGTCCACCTTGGGTGCCCTCGCGGGAACCAACATTGAGGTCATGGTCGCGATTCCGAACAACCAGCTCGCCGCCATGAACAGCTATGACCAGGCGAAGCAGTGGGTGCAGCGCAACGTCACCCGGTACAACTTCAATGGAGGAGTCAACATCAAGTAAGTTTGGTGTACGAGCTGGTGTGGTTTTTTCATTGCATAGTCTTCAAATATCTGGGTCAATTTGGTTGATGGAGTGTGGTTTTACTAGGGGTTATTGATCCAATGAGCTTCTTGGTGCCTCTTGATTTAGACCAAATTGTTCAGAATTGCTCTGTCGCAAGGTTTGCATGAATGGAAGAATACGTTGTTAGCTTAGCTAATGCAGTAGTTTACAAGAAAAGAGCCTATTCGACAGTTCTTTATGATTAAAGTTGGTAGTTGTTGGGATCTGCTCGTCTGTTGACTTTCCGAATCTGTCTGAAATTTGTTGGCAGCTAGAGTTGTTTATTTCTTGTGTATAAAGTTTGTTAACGCCTAAATCTGATGTTCAATCAATGCTTGTGTTGTCCCAAGATGTTATTAAAAGAAGAATCTGGAAGACTTGATTCTAAGGGAAGTCGTTGGCATCTTCTTCTGGAGTTTAGTTCTCTATGTTTAAGTCGTAATTTCTTGCTGATTTGCAAGGATTCAGCATTTACTGTTTTGACAGTGTCCGTCCTACATTACCAGTTTGATCTTAGTTGCCTGAGTCCTTCTATGCGGTCGGATTGAAGATAGAAACATTGCAAAATAAACCCCCTGTGACATCTTTCTTCTAGTAAACCGGTTCTTTGATCACGTAATTGCAGCCTTCTAATAGCATTGTGACTTAGTTTTAGGAACTCGAAATTTCTTTGCCATGGTTAGCTATGGAGTCAAACGGGAGTTAAGAACCAATACAAGCTAGCAACACATTGCTCTAGAAGTTGTGGATTCGTGACTCGCCTCTTGAGAAGTCACTACTATGTCCATCTCATATAAGGTGGAATTTGTTCGTAAGTCGGACCAGAGGAAACTTCCCTTCATGATTTGGCAGGTGAGATGTGCGCAGTAGAAAGTAGCAATCAACGAGCTTGGGTGATCTGTCGTTGGTAGGTTAGAAACATCCGTCGATTAGATTAAACCGTGATACCTTTTTGGGAGCTGTAACAACCGCTGAGCAAAAAGGCCTTTTCTTTTCATCCCATACTCGTGCCTTGATATACTCCACACAGGATGGAATTTGATTGAAGCAGAAGATTATGGTGAGAAATTGACACTTAAAAAACAAATGAAGTGATTTCCTTTGTCTCCTGCGGTAACTGTTCTTCTCACAACTTCCTGAACGCTCTTGCTTTGTGTGGTAGATTGTTGTATTGCGGTGAAATTACTTGGAACAGAATGACTGAAAATTTCTCAGTTGGGTGAGAATGTGAGTCACAATCTCGCAAATGCATGTATTTATGTCTAGTCAATATCTCACTCGGAACTTGCTGTTTCACAGAATATAGTCATTGATGAAGTACTTTGTTCTTGTCACAGATATGTAGCAGTTGGAAATGAGCCATTTCTCTCATCCTACAACGGCTCATTCCTAAATGTCACCCTCCCAGCACTTCAGAACATCCAAAATGCCCTAAATGAGGCAGGGGTCGGGGACACTGTTAAGGCCACCATACCGGTGAATGCTGATGTGTACAACTCCCCCGCCAGCAATCCCGTACCATCCGCCGGGAGGTTTAGGAGCGACATCAGCGATCTCATGACCCAAATTGTCGAGTTCCTAGCGAAGAACAGGGCGCCTCTCACGGTCAACATTTATCCATTCCTGAGTCTCTACGGTAACGACAACTTCCCCGTCAACTACGCCTTCTTCGATGGGGCCACCCCAGTCGTGGACAATGGTATACAATACACGAACGTGTTCGATGCCAACTTTGACACTCTAGTGTCGGCCCTTAAAGCAGTGGGCCTCGGGGACTTGACCCTCATGGTGGGTGAGGTGGGATGGCCTACAGATGGTGACAAGAATGCCAATATAGCTAATGCAGTTAGATTCTACAACGGGCTTATGCCGAGGCTCGCAGCCAATAAAGGGACCCCACTTCGGCCTGGTTACATTGAAGTATACCTTTTTGGCCTTATTGATGAGGATGCGAAGAGCATTGCCCCAGGAAGTTTCGAGCGGCATTGGGGAATATTCCGCTATGACGGGCAGCCCAAGTTCCCATTAGATCTATCTGGCCAGAATCAGAACAAGTTCCTTGTTGCCGCTAAGAACGTGGAGTATCTTCCTCGGCAGTGGTGCGTGCTGAATCCTAATGTGAACGATCTGAGCAAACTCGGGACGAACATAAACTACGCTTGCACCTTTTCAGATTGCACAGCTCTAGGATATGGATCGTCGTGTAACAACTTAGACGCCAATGGCAATGCTTCGTACGCGTTCAACATGTACTACCAGGCTCAGAATCAGAACCCTCTCAGCTGCAACTTTGAAGGCTTGGCCACTGTCACGACACAGAATATATCGCAAGGCACGTGCGACTTTATCATCCAGATCGCTGCTTCCTCTTCATTGGGGCCTTCTTTGGTTGCTCTAGTGCTATCGATGGTATTTGCATTCCTTTTCCTATAGCCTTTTGTCCTCGTAGATAACTCCCATGTATTATCTCTTACTTTTTGGTTTTCGATACTCTCTTGTATCCTCATTTTGTTTTTTCCATTGCTGAACCTAAAAAAGTTACGGAGAGTTCATTTTTAGTTAAGATTAACAATGTGACGATAGTTCAATGGTTGCATTGTGCATACTTTGAATTCGTATAGTTATTTCAGTGCATATATGTTTGACACGAACTCGGTAGGTCAAAAATTTTGTATATATTCGCTCATTAATCACGTGAAGCGTCATGATTCACCAGGCGCGATCAGCTGAAAATGCCTGAGCTCCATTGTGTTAAGGATCTGACAGAGTAAAAGCAAGGCTTGTTAGGGCTGTGAATTGTCAACTTCATTACCATGACTATACGAATGTTGAACCTGCCCAATAATTATCGAATGTAATATGTGATTTCATTCGGCAGTATCCCAAGTTCGAGGTAGAGAACAGGCGAAAAATTCAAATGGATTTGTCTCGAAAACAGTTGGTTTAGATAGCTGTAGCCGTGGTTCGGAGCTGCAAACTCAGAGGCTCCTCTCTAGACCGCCATCCATTCAGTGTTGTCTCAAGACCAAAGCAATCACATTGAAAGAACGTAGCACAGGAGAATAGGAACAGCATCGCCGGACAAACGGAAGCAGACCAAGCAGAGAAGGCGTCATCAGGATTCGAAACCGGGATCAAGGCTTTGATGTCATATTCGGAAAGCTGAACCGCAGTCCTCGCATCATCCTAGAATCCACAAGATGGATATCTTGTCATTTTGAAGGAAAGCCCCCCAAGCTGATCAGAACGTACAAGTCCGGCTCCCCATGCTGGGATGCCCTCGCCCAGGCGATGGTCGGCCGGGCCTCACCTATGACGGGCAAAGGTGGCCTCGCCTCCAACCCCGCCATGGCTGGGGTGACTGGTCATCGGAAAAGGTTGAAGAAAGAAAAAGAAGAGAAGGAAAAAATAAAAAAAAAATCAAAAAATATAATTAAAAAATCAAAAAAAATATTAAAAATTTATTAAAAATTGTCCACGTCAACGCCGGTGTCCACGTCACCAACATCTGGCCAAAATTAACCGGAAGGACTGAATTGACGTAAAGACAAAAGGTTTAGGACTAAATTGGCACCGATGCAAAATGTTTAGGACTTTTTCAACACTTTTCCTGGCCAACTTCTACTTACTTATTCAGAGCGAAAGAGAGGCATATCTTGGACAAACACGAGCTTAAGTAGCCAATCACGCCACTTTATAAAACCAGAACAATTGTCCGTGAGCCACTTTCAGTACCGCCTGAAGCAGCCAACAAGCAAGTTCACAATCCACAATTTCAATGTCAGGTTGAACCGAAACCAAATCAGGAAGATTTAGATAACAGCTGTGTCGTGAACCGCCAACAGACAATAACTATAGCTTGATGAGCGGTTATTAACTACGGGGAAGTAACACAACTCGCGAAGGGTGGACTCGACTCTTTTTGCACAAATTTTTTCCATTATGATTGATTCTATGCACCATATTTCACAAAACGAGCGAGGTAATATCTTAGATTGACTGGCTCAATTAGTTGAGTCCAATGTCATTATCGTCGATGTCCACTAGGTCGTTTCGCAGAAGCAAGGGCCCACGAATTTATAAGCGAGAGATCCTTGGTCGCGTACATGTGCTGGACTGCATGTAGCCTATAATGCTCCAGAAGAGAATTGGAAGAGGACCCGAAACGGGAGAAACATCGAACTTCTCTTTCGTGTTCTTATTGGCAAGCCTCGGAACTTTTCCAATGCGCGAATTCGGTTCGAGTTTCACCTGTGGTTAGGCATCAGACCGGCAAGCCAGCAAAATTTTTAGTTTCTGAATTTCGCTCTGTGACAGGAAATTTGCCAAGAAAGACCTCGGGCCTGAATTTTTATGTTATGAACACACCTATACAAACTCTTGTTTTCAAATTCATGTTCGCTTTAGGAACCTTAAACCGAAACGAATTGGGCGAGGTCTCGAGTATTTGAGAAAATTCTTGCACCATCCTGAAGCGTGGAATGATATATCTAAGTATTCGATAGGCCTCTCATATCAATGTGATCTAAGAGCGGGGACATGCACCGATTTTGAATACAATTTACACAATCCACTTAAGGTTTTTTTTTTTTCGCCTAAAGATTAATGGTTGGATTATTCTTCACTGTGGCAATTAAGTGACAGTGTGACAAACTGTGGCGTTGATTGTGAATATTTAAAGTGGTGAGGACTTCTCAATTGAAGAAGAAAACAGCTCCCTACATGCTTGAGATCTAAGATTCGAGCACTTATGAATGATTGATGGAGGTTCCACACGTCTCTAAGTTTCCATCTTTGGATGCAACGCCCAATAATGACCAGCTTTCCCCTTTTCCTTTCTTGTCGTGCATATTCCCCACATCCATTGAACAAGTTGTGAGCTGTAAACCTTTCACTCCATCTAAACAAAGCCACTTTATATGGATTATAGTATATTTTATACATACATATATATATATATATATATATATATATATATACACACACAATATATAATCTTTGACTAATCACCAAATCAAATCCAAATATGAGTGGTGACAAGGCAACTGCATCATCAACGGCACAATTTTCGCCCACAAACTTTACAATTGTAAAGGCACATTCAAAAAAGGGAAAAAAAAACGAATAAGAATAGAGGTCGGAATGAATATTGTTTCAAATAAGGACTTAAAGTGGCCAACTTAATCTCAAATAAGAGCCCGAGCTCACTGGCCGGCCAAGTCTTATGTCGGCATGTCCTCCGCCTTTCCCTTTCACCGCTTTTTCTATAGCCATGTTGATGAGGGGGTCTTTGACTCTTGGTGTTGAGTGAGTGTGAACAAGCATTCGCGTGACTCGTGACAATAAGCGTGATGAAGCATTGCATGTGCCTCGTGAGAAAACTCATCGAGACAGCATGTCCTACAGAGCATAGAGACACGGCCAGTGCTTTGGTGGTACATACATGATACAGATAGGGCACAGGGATAGGCAGTGGTACACCCCCTTTGGCTCCATACCATCTAACTCTCATCGATTTTGGGGGAAAATGAGGCCGATTGAGATCGCCAATTTTCTCGCCGGCCGCTTGATGTCGCTCTATCCCGTTCGGATATGGACTTCCCATACTTGGTGTGTGAGATCGGTTCGCTCATAGTTGACTGGCGACTTGTGCCGAAATTGGAATTGTCTAAATCCAGTGGTATCTTACGCTTTTGAGAGAGGAAATATTAAAAGGTGAAAATACCACTAAAATTCACAAAGTGGTACCTTTCGCTGCATATATCCCGAACTAATGTTTGTATCACAAAAAAACCCAAATTGATACTCTCATGGCAAATTTACCAAAATATTTTAAGGCAAAATTGGAGCAAATGTTAGAGATTTCAGGAGACTATCGAAACGTGAGGGAGCTCTTAGAGAAAAATTAGCAGATTTCCCAATCTCAGTTCATTTTCTTCAAATCTAGCTTCCCCTTAACAATGTTATTTAGGAAAACCATCTATGTTAAATTTTCATGTCGGGTCCACGTAATTAATCATCCGAGTTGTTTGCCGCGTATGTTTCCACGTTGGCAATTTAACGAGGATTTTAAACGGAAGCTAACGGAGAATAAAATTGTCGTGAGCATACCGATTTGTGATTTTTATAGTTTGCAATAAATGTGGCAAGATGTACCAATTTAGAATTTTTGGTGATAGGAAAATTAGTCCAGGACAAATGCAACATGAAAGTACTAGTTTGAGTGTTGATGGTACTAACCCAGTATTAAAATGTGCAAACGTGAATTTAAGGAAGACGAAGGAAACTGGCGATTCCCATGAGAACCCATTGGTGTCTTGGTTTGGGGAAGAACAAAAATTGTGGCGACCCTTTTCAAATTGAATTCTTGACATTTATTTAAGCAAAATAAGAAAAAGAAGAAGAAGAAAATTTTGAAGGGGTGAATTTTACGAGGATATAATGGCTAATTCCCAAAAAAAGTACAAACTTTATCTCGAGTGACAATGCCAGCTTGAACTTTTCTCCGTCTCATAAAAAATCACAAACTTTCACTAAAAATTCCAAATATAACCTGAACAATTTGAAAACTTCACATTACGAGAGCCAAATTTGAGACTCGAGTAAAAAAGTTGGCGCTCTTTATCGAGGTAAAAAAAAGTTCGGGTCAAGATTATCACTTAAGGTAAAGTCGATATTTTCTTTTTTTGGAATTAGCCCGGGATATAAATTGTAGGAAAGACCACCGCCCGCAGCGGCTGCGTTGGCTTGCGCTCTGATCCCCCCACGAAGGGACCAGAGTTCAAACCCCAGCGTAGTCGTTAGGGATTCTTAAGTGTGGCGCCGTGGTGGTGGGTCCTGCGCTAGCGTCACCCCAGGTTTACCTCTCCGGCTGTCGGCCGTGCGGGGGGTTCCTGGGTTACCAAAAAAAAAAAAAAATTGTAGGAAAGGGGGGGACCAATGGAAGTGGCCTAATTGAAAATAACCACCACCGCCAAAATCATAGGACACGTCGGTCCAAACTTTAGCCGAGACGACACGACTCAAGGGCCGTAAAAAAAAAAAGAGGAAAGAAAAAGGTCGTGAATTTGCGGGAATTGGGAAAGCCAAAACCCCCCATTCTCTTTTTCAGAGTTTTTTTTCCGACCACGGTATATGATTTTCCTTTAATGACATCTTTATTCCCATTTTCCGAAAAAGAAAAAAAGGCGTCCAATTCGAGAAATTAATCGAGTCAGCAACTTGCCAGTAGCAAAGAAATCGCGTTCCGAAGAGGCTTGGCTTTCAACGAACGGAGCCAAATGAAATTTGGCGACACGGCGGCAAAGTTTGTGTTAAAAATTTCGGAATCTCGAGCTGTTTGCAGGAATTACTCGGCAACTATTTCGACAATTTGAAATATCGGATGTTGTCCACTCGTGATTTTTTCTTGTCTCCAATCGACCTTGACAGGGACCTATATATATATATATATATGTATACACGAACGATATATATATCACATAAAATTCAGAAATAATTAGAAAAAATTATTGGATATGTATGGTGGCGGCTCTCACGTGCTGCCCTGCACCTAAAGTCAATAGCCCCCAACAACTCGAAGCGACCAATCCCTTTATGCAAATTTAATCGGTCCATCGTCGCCTGGCTCATCTTATTCTTCATTTTGCCTCTTAATTTTTTTTTATTTTTTATTTTCGTTATTGCCATTATCATCGTATATCGTTATCGTTTCGTGGGAATTTCCGATATTAAAAAAAATAATAATGCCGAATTTTTTAAATTTTTTGGGGGGAAAAATTGCTCCCCCGGCTCGAGACTTGGTCCTCATTACGTGTTCTCGCACGAAATGCAGACGCTTGAACGGGATGTGCCAACGTCGGCGGCTAAAGAAAGGGATCGATGTGCAATGTTTGTTCCGCATCTTTCTTTAATCACCGTTTTTATGATGGAACGTATTGTTTATGCAACTTCCTTCGGTCGGCGACATGTGCGCGTCCCACGTGGGCATCCGGTTGCATCGAGTCCGAGCGGCGAGTGTGACGGGAGCACTTGTTATCCGAAGCATTAATCGTGGGGGGGGCGGGTCCTAATCGAATTCCTAATGAAACCTGAATCGGGTAAGCCGCGATTTTCCGCTCTCGCGGGTGTGAATGATCCTATAGTCAAATCACTAGATTTTTTTTGCCAAATTACACGCTCCGATGTAACTCATCTTTGCGTTTTCCACGGACGACCGTGTCCCATGCCTCGTGCTTGCACGGAATTACGCCGTTGAATGTGATGAGTTCGGCGTTTGAATACCATGTCCAAATGCCCACTTGCGCCCAACTCCCAACCAATTTGAACAGGAAAAAAACAGAGAGCTACATTTACACGCACATAGAGTTGAAGCTAGCGACGTGCCCAAGTATGCATTTCCCATTTTATCGTCGAGAAAAATGAAAAGTTTCCGGTTAAATAGAAAAAATGTTTTGGAAAGCCGTGTAGAGGGATTGATGCGCCTGTAGATCACCGATCAGTACACCATCTTATTGTGTTATTCGTTATCCTTTGCTTCTGTTGGGGTTATCGCACGTCAGTTGTGGGAGGGGATGGTGATGATTTTATAAATGTAAGGGAAAAGTTTCATCTTTTATGGAGTAAGAAAGGCTAAAGAACACCTAACATATCAGAGCTCGGTTACTGACAAGTCTGGACCCAACAGACATGCGGCCGCATGTAATTAATTTATGAGCTAGCTTTTGATATGAAAGAGGCCAAGATCGCCTAACAACTCTCTCTATAAACATGGATTGCATGTCGACACGGACGACCGGGGACCGAACACAGGCGAATGGCACACGATCGCGCCTTGTTAACGCATATACTACGGTCGATACAACGTTGATGCACGACGTGTTTTTTGACGAGCCGAATGCCGAACGCAGGATCCCCCGAGCTGGTTTTCGGGCGCGAAACCCTCCGACCCGACGCTCTACAGTACAAGACGACAGAGTTCCGAGCTGGACTTTGAAATTCGAAATCGAGTCGGGACAAGAAGGGAGGACCGGTGGCGACCCCACAAGAACTCGTGCAAATTCCGATGCAGCCTCTGTAGCTCTCGGGCAGGGACGGAGAAATCAGACGGTAGCGTTCCTACGGTACGAGAAAGAGATAGAGAGAGAGAGAGAGAGAGAGAGAGAGAGAGAGAGAGGGGACAGGAATCTCTTCAAAAACAGGGGAGGTCCAAAAAGTCATTGGTGGTGGTTCAGAACAGAGGAGGAGAAGACGATGAGAAAGCTCACGTGCATATGCTTCGTTCGCACTGCAACCTCCATCGTCCTTATTTTAAAAGGATTAGAGATTCTCTCTTACTCTCTCTGTCCTCACCCTTGGATGCCCATCAATCCATCATTAGAGCGGAGTTGCGTGAGTTTTAGAATAATTTGCGCTAATTACGGGTCGTCGTCGCCATCAATCAAGGCTTTTTCCCTCATGGGGAGACCCCTCCCCTCCTTTTTCCCTTTGCTGGTCACCTCCCCCCACCCCCCTCCCCTCTTTACCACTAGGAATTGTTGACCTTTTCTCTCTAAATTCAAAAAGCTGCATGCCCTGACTCGCTCCCTGTCCGTGCGTGTGTTTTTCTCCCTCCTCACTCTTTTTGATTGAGCTGGCTGGAAGGCCTAAAACGACGTGAGAGTGAGGAGAGGAGAGGAGAGGAGAGGCCAATGTCTCTTTCAATTCCCCATTTGTGTTTCCCACTTCTCAGCTACAACTCTCGAGTGCTTTCCTTTTCGTCCTTGCGGCGTGTGGAGAGCATCATGTGTCTGTTACCCGGACATCATCATCATCATCATCAACCATCTAGCGACCTTGCAATAATTGCAGTAAAGATCGCCCAACGTTTTCTCCCTCTTGGAGAGGAGCTTGATGGAGAAGATGAGGTCCTCGTTAAAGCTACCGGCCGTGAAATTTTGAATGGAAATTGCAGTTGCAGGTGGGAGGAAGGAGGGAGAGAGAGAGAGAGCGAGAGCATTAAAGGTCCTTCGGTTTGCATGTCCAGGTTATTAATTGCTGAGGCACACATATGACATTTGGTCAGGAATTGCCCAGCAACAATCGCACCTTAATCGATTCCAACCTCATATATACTCTTTTGCCACACACCCAAAACCCCCCCAAAAAAAAGACCAGTGACAATGGTGAATGGAATGCAATGAAACCTAAGCCAAAGCCTCAACAAATCATCATTAAGAATTAATAACTAAATGAAGGGTCTTTTGCCACATTAAAGAGGACAACAAATATTTCCTATTTTTAACGTAGAAGAGTTTACCTAATAATCACCTAATCTAACCTGACTAAAGAAAAAAGTAAAACCCTCACCTTCCTCTGGGTTTTCACCTTCTTCTCTCGCCGGAAGGAGAGAGGACCGACATGTTTGAATTCCTCATCTCCAGGACCTTCTTGTGGGAGTTGGAGTGCAAGTAGCTCACGAAGGTGGGGCTCTTGGCCGGCCGGTACTCCGGCAGCAGCCGGCCCGACTTGTACCTCACCCCGCACGCGTTGCACAGCGTCTTCGGCCCCATTGGCCCCGCCCTCCACTGCGGCGTCCTCTGCGACAGACAGTGGGTGCACCTCCTCCCCGTCCCCTGCTGCCCCACTCCGCCGCCGCCACTCTCCTCCGACTGCTCTTCTTTGCTCTCCACCGCTTCCTCCTCTGCGTCGCATTGTGTGGGGCTACTTGCCATGTTGGTGGTTGTCTTGGGCTGTTCTTGTTCCTGCTTCTTGGGCTGTTCTTGTTCTTGCTTCTTGGGCTGAATGAGCTCGCTGTCGGCGAGCCAGTGGGACTGGTGGAGCAAGAGCGGGTCGGAGGAGTGGTTGGGCCAAGTGTGTATCATCAAGAACGGGTTGTTCTTGGTTTTGGCGGCTGCTATTCGCTTCCTCTTGCTCCTGGCCTTGCCTGTGACCACAATCTTGTGGAGTGATGACAAGTTGGTCGAGGAAGCCTTGTTGGGCGTTTTGGAGGGAACTGATGCTGAGGAAGGAGGCGGTAGTGTCTGGACTTGGAGGGTGTTTCCTTTGCTGGACAGGCAGTCCTCCACCAAAACTGACAGCCACTCCATGCTAACATCAGCTTCCTGAACGTTGCATAAATTAGCACAAATAGTAAGACTAAAGACCCAGGGTGAGTCTAAAAATGCTGTCTTTTTAAGTGTTGCATCTGTCGCTACTTGAAAAGCAGGGTTAGAGAGCACAGAGAAGATGAAATAGAGTAAGTGGGTTTTAGGTGAGCCCAACACGGTCCGAGTCCATGCATTACGGCCAAAACGGAAAAGAAAAAACAGTAGATAATCTGAAGCAGAGCAAAGATCGTGCCGTTCTTTTTTAGCTCTCCATGGTTCTTGAAAGATGACATAAACCGTGGTGCGAAACAGAGGGAGACGGAGCAAAATGAGTGTACCGGCTTCTGAATGGAGAAGAGTTCGTCGAGACTGTTGCTTGCGAAGCCACCGAGCTTCGGCTGCGAGTCTCCGGGAACTGACACATTCCAGCAGAACTCCATGGGCGAGAGAAAACAGAGCAAAGGTACGTGGACTTGCAGGGAGAGGGAGAGACGGAGAGAGACAGAGCAGGTAGGAAAGACTAGTCAAGTGCTCTAATGAGCTCCTTCAAAGCGAGAGAGAGGGAGAGGGAGAGAGAGAGAGAGAAGGGGGGGAGGGGGGACCCTTTTAATCTTTTATGACCTCGATATCTGTCGGCAGATAGGTAATGTTAAAGAAACGATGAAACTTCTTATTTTTTTCAAAAGTTAATAATCTTCATGACATTCATATGTTGGCTATGAAATACCTGTCTACCATATACCCTTCATTTTATCTGCATGTTGGATTCTATGGCTGCTTTTCTTGGTCCTTTTTTTAAATTTAATCAGCTCCTCATCTTATTTTATCCATCTCATTACATAAAACCAGGTGCAATAATTCAAGGCACATTACTTGTTTGCAACCAGGTGCACTCCCTCCAGTTATAATTGCTCACATTGGAGCATGAAAATCCTATTATATACTGAAATTGCGTTCCCCATGCACATGATTACACACTTGTTGCGTGAGTGAGATATATGCGTGTACAGTTTTGATTTTATGTGACTATAATAATAATTGCAAAAATAATGTCTCTCTCTCTCTCTTTCCATAATGGACGAGAGACTTTTTCGGGGCAGCTGTGCCAGTGTCCATCACCAGGGGCCACAAGGGCTTTGAGCATGCCCCAGAGCAACGGGGCATCTTCATTGCTGCTCCTCTCTCTCTCTCTATCTCTCTCTCTCTCTCTACTCTATAAAGCAAAAGGGCCAAAAAAAAATTAGAAAAGATGAAAACCCATTCATTGTAAAAATAAAAGTTAATTGAAAAATATAATGGATTTTAGGACCAGGGCCAAACCGACCAGGGTTTGAGCAGTGAGATGAGAAATGACCTGCAAGATTCTTGAAGTTCTCATAAAAAACAGAGGAGCTTCAAATACCCTGCAATCATAGTAAATGCCGAGCCTGACAAGGTGTGTCACAAGTTAGGGTTTAGGGGGCGAGCACGGACTGATCAGCCCGCATGATAAATTCCACTGACTTGGTATGAGACTCGCTCTCTTTTTCATGATCGCAATCACCACATCGCTCAGTTCAAAATGCACATAAAATATTTGCAATTTGCATGTGCATGTCAAGCTAAGCTCTGTGTTGTTTTCATTTCTCAGGAGCTTTCGGTGCTGTCCAGGCACACTCATCTTTCAAAAAAAAAAAAACCCAGTGGCCATTGGCTACATCGGAATAAATCTTCTGCTGCTAATGATTGATTTGGACAGACGAAATGAAAAAAAAAAACCCGAGCTTTCAAGATGGATTATTGAGAGATTTTCGCCGACGAAATTAGGCGACTGAGGAAAAGAAGGTGTCGGTCAGCTTATCCAGAGAGGGGACATAACACATGCGAGGCCAGGTTATGGAGGGTCTGACTTGATTGGAATTGGGGTCAGGAGGGGGTGCATGCATTGTTGCAGATGCATGCAATTCAAAGGACTGAATTGAATTGAATTGAATCGAATGGAATGTGAAACAGTACTTTTCTTTTTTTAACGTTGGATCCAATTTTCCTTTGAGGGAAACTATTCACCAGCATTGACAGTTCTGTGGCGGTAAGTAAACCCGTGACTAGTATTACATCACTAACGAAGACCCTTTGGCAGTGAACCAGGAAAAAGACCCCTCCATCAATCACACACCTACATGCATATGCGTGCATATAGACACCCATTTCAAATTCACTCAACGTCAGAGATGTCTTCAATCATTTTCCAATGCCAGTTGAGAAGAAAGAAATGAACTCTCACCACTGTTTCTTAGGAAGTATACAATGTTGCTTTCTCATTCTAAGGTCTGAGATATCTTAAAATAGTGTTTTGGCCAAAATAATTGTGTAGCTCAGACCATACAAAGACAAGACATGAACAATCTAGGGCCACGCTCATGATTGATCTAAGCTTGACATGGATTTAACTCACGGGGACAAAGGATTAAAGAAAAACTAAAGCAACCCGAGAATGTAGTCCGAGTTCAAAGCATTGTAAGAAACGAAGGGAATTGAACGTTAATGTATAGTAGACCACCAATACACATACATTGCCATTGCCTAGTAATGTCAGATTTTTTGGTTCTTTCCTTTTCTTCTTCTGATTGTCTTACATGATGCATCAATCGCCCACGAGTAAGACATACATAATCGGTGTTCCACATTTATGTGAAGGAACGGAATGCATATACGCTTATTGTTAGTATGTACGAAGCATAAGAATGTACAAATGCCACCGCAAACTGTGTCAGGGCTCAGAAGATGGTCTACCAAGATACTGGCGCCACTCCTCTGGAGTGCCTTTCCTTACTCTCAACATCTTCACTGCTGCGCTCGTCAAGGGTATCGCAAGTATGTCAAAGTCTTTCGGAGCCTGAAACATCAGGAAAAAATCATTTCTTTTCCTTCTTTCTTTTTGCCATGACACAACAGCAGGGAGGAGAGAGAGAGGAAGGATGCTGGTACAATGAAAATGGAATATTTTTTTCTTGATTTAGTTATTACTATCGTCTAATTGTTATTACTTAATAGAGGTCAAGTGAAACGGAGACTTTTTGGTGCTAATTAGATATTTCAACAGTAGTTATTACCTTGGGGGTCTTGAGCAGCTTCATATTTGCTTCTTCTATAGTTTTTTGACCTTTCTTGGAATTGCATTTGGAACAGGCAGTCACCTGTCACACAAGCAGCATTTTTCAGCAGTGTCCTGGGATTCCTAGGAACTCTTTCCCGGGAAGTACCGTTACTTAAGTTTCTAGCGAGTTTATCCCGTTATTAAGTCTCGTTTGTCGATCTGTATTGTGTTTGTGCTTCACAATGCTACTATGCAACCTCAACGAAAGTAAGATCTGCTTGGAGCCATCACCTGTGCTATTACTTTCTTACTAATCAATTCCCAGACAAAAATTTGGTGCTGGAACAAGGAAGATTTGAGATGCTGAACCCCAAAACAATACAGTAACATATTGTAAAAAGCACAACCTGACTTCACAGCAAGTTTAGCAAGCGATTTTAGCAGAAGCCTGGAATTCTTGCACAATTCATCCACCAAGTGCAGGATGACACAATGCCCTCATAATCAATTTGTCTATTAGCTTCTGCCATTCACAAAAAAACATATGGAAGACAAAAACTATCCTGCAGACAGAGAGCTGACATATTTTACATGTCCAAGGTTGGGCTAAAAACTTCACAACCAATAATAAGAACATAATTCATCTCAATCAGGTACGGGGGTCTCCACGAAGCAAAGTTGGAGCACTCAATCTTCAAAGACATGCATATGAATAAAATTTTCTCTTGAGGCTACTATGCTAAAAGTAAAAAGTGGCGATGACTGGTTGGCAGAAAAGCAATTGAAGTGAATGGACCACAGAAATCATTATTAGATGCATCTCTAAAGCGCCAAATTACAAGTATAAAAAAAAGGAATAATCTGCAATAGGAAACTGACTTATTTATGTTGCAATACCCTTAATCCACCAAAATCCTGGCAATTGAAAGCCGCCTTAACCAACAGATTAAACAGAAAGTTGCACAGCTCTAGGGGATGCAAAGAGGAAATCTTACCAGGTTTTCCCACGTCCATTCTCCACCTCTTGAAATTGGAAGAACGTGGTCAATAGTTAAATTCTCACCTGAAGAGCAGTACCTACGAATGAGCAAAATATCACCGTTTAGCTCAGAAATACTTGCGCAGGTAATAAAAATCTCCTCCATTGGTGATTCTTTCAATGTCAATGTCACCACACCTTTTTTAGGACAGGTGACAAACACATCAATTCGTTCAAGTGACAAACAGATTAGTGTTCTTGGAAGACAAGTCGGATAGTCATTCACAAGCCGCTAAATCTCACTGAGAAGCCAGCATAGTACCAAACTCTTAAAGCCAGCAAAGCCTAGTAATATTTGAGAAACATAAGCATTTATCTACTGGATGGGAATCAAAGGAGTTGGCTCAACGGATCATTGCTCCTTTACAAAGGCAGAAAGAAAGACAATAGACAGACCTTCAACCACAGAGTGTATATACATACATGATACACGACTTCAGAGCTTTCTAGAGGAAATACCATCTAACAGAGCAAACAAAACTAAGCATCAAAAAACAATATATCTGCTAATGAAATAGACAAGTAGATTTTGATGATAATTGTTAACCAGCTGATTACTTACTGGCAAGTATAACTGTCTCTGTACAGTATGTTCTTACGACTAAGGTTGCTTTTCACTCTCCTCCTCTTAACAACCTGCAGTAAATGTGGCACCTGGAGGGAAGCAGATGGGCATAGATGGTTAAGCAGAAACTGAAACAGCATCGATCAGATAAAAATCCTGATTAATGGCTCAGGAATGAGCAAGAAGAACATGAAATATTCATACAAAGAGAAAGCAGCGGAAAATTTTTAAGAGCACAAGTGCATACCCTTAAAACTGCGGGTATGTAGAATGACCCACTAGGAGAGTTCACTGTCTGATCATAATATTCTAGTACATCAGCCTGGAACAAATAGAAACCAAGGATATAAAATGGAAAGGAGTCTCCATTCTCGAATTTCTACCAAATTATATAGTGATTAGATAACTAAATGGAATCTTTCAATATGTCAAGACCGCAAAAGACAAAAGGCAATATTTTAATGTCAAAACTCAAAGCAGGGTTATCATGTTCGAAAGGAAATGTTTATGTTCCAACAGCTACATTTGTATACTATTCCAAGCTAATTTGCATCTGCCCATCTTTCCAAAACATGATCTTGTCATTCAAGAAATGCGGAGTGGTGGTCTCTTCTTTAACTTCCTCCAAAGGGAGATATTCCATTTTCCATTTTCTACCTCTATTAGACTTCGATCTCCAAATAATGTAGACCAGCATGCTCTAATGATTTAATCGTTCAAAGAAGATAAGTAATGTGATCAGCCACTGCGGCCTTAACCTAGCAATTATACATCACTCTTAGATGAGTCATTTTTATTACAACCTTCTCCATGAACTCCAAGCAAATCGCACGCCTCCAGCAAACGACATTGACTGGCCTGAAGTAGGTTAACAACAATCAGAAAACCAATCAAACAAAAAACCAAAACATCCAGGACTAGAAAAGGAAGAGGAAAGAAATTCAAGAAAACCAAACTAACTACGACGTAGACAACCCATGCGATGGCCAACAAAGTTTGCTTGAAGAATTCATTAACATATGAAAGCCAGCAAACCATAGGAAATAGCAACAGTTGCTTTTTCCCTTGATCCAAATGCTAATCACCGAAAACTGGAAAGGGGAGGCATATATTCATAAAGATAATGCCTAAGCTATTTCAGCTTGAACAGAGCGAAAAATGGTCACTACATGAAGCAAAGGACGAGTACGACAAGATCAACCAACTAACCTGTAAGAAAGATCCAAGACCAGACCTCTGAAGCACGCCAACTCGTCATCGACTCTGAACTCATCATTGTACTCGTCGTCCTCTCCATGCACACCTTCCTCGCTGTGTTTATAAGCACTTCTCGCGTGCGCTCTCGCGTTTCGCCGCCAAGAACCGTGCTCGGCCGAGGAATCAAAAAATCCGAGCCTGCGCTTGCGAACATGGACTGATCCGAGCCTAAAACGAAATGGGTCCTTCGATCCTTGCCTAAACGAGCGACCTTCGCTATTGAAGAGCAGCTTCATGGTTCCTTGAGCTGTGAACTGGGCCATCCACTCCAACCGCTTCTCAGTTCCAACGGCCGACACTCTCCTCTTTATTCAATTCAACACTTTCTTTAGCACTCGCGAATAATTCGTTTCTCTATTTATCCACGCGAGATCTTATGGGCCTGCACGGAACATTCGATGAAGCTTATGAAGCAACAGAGTCTTGATTTTTTGTCTTGGGTGTTTCGGAGCGTGAGAGAACGAAATGAGAAAAGAACACTTTTTTCAGGGAAGAAACCGTTGCCACATAAATTGTTCACAGATTCCTTCGTCCCCGTCCGAATATCTCCTCCTCCTCCTCCCTGAGTCCTTGCCTTGTCGGATTGACCAACCCATCTTCCAGTTTCCACATCTCCAAGGAGTCATTGCCAGCCCAATTCGAACCCACTTTGGATCTTTCGGCCTCAACGTGGTCATCTGGGCTCCGTATAGCTCACGAGAAGATGGGCACTCTACGTCTCTACAGCGTACTTTTCTCTTTTCAGTTGGATGAAAAGTCTAGTTGAACTTTCTGTTGTTTTGTATTTATGTCGTGAGCCATCACAGCTTACCTATATTCGAAATTTTGTTATAAGTATGCATAACCCAACCATTTGGAATTATGTTGCGATAGAATTACGATCAAATAACATGTCTCCAAACACTACTATGAATCAACGACTCATTATTCAAGAGGCACCCACCATACATATTTTCATTTTATCATAACCACATCAATGCCTAATTCAACATCAAGCTCGCTATCATCTAGCTTTGGTTCTCTTTCTAGATTGAGTAATTCCTCAACCGTACCATTCG
Organism: Syzygium syzygioides; assembly: GCA_031216285.1. Classification (NCBI taxonomy): domain Eukaryota; kingdom Viridiplantae; phylum Streptophyta; class Magnoliopsida; order Myrtales; family Myrtaceae; genus Syzygium; species Syzygium syzygioides. The sequence continues at coordinate 22,310,275 of CM062242.1, forward strand.
CATTCCAATCCAGTTGTACGGCATGCTTTTCATTTTTAATCACCTAACATCCCTACAGACTATCGCATATATCTTCAAATAGATTACTCGCAAAGAGTTAATATCATATTGTAATATTTAAGCTCAATATGAGCAACCTTAATGCTCAAGGTGTGTATTGAGTAAATGGGTTGTGATTTCTCCAATTCATTCTAATATTTAAGCTTAATATTAAACAAGTACATTACATAAGGCCAAAAAAACGGAACCTGGTTACATTACAAGAGAGGGAGGAGTGTGATTGCCCAGCCAGAGCAAAATCCCATTTTATTGAACAGGTCAACCCCGAACCTAGCCCCTTACGGAATCAAATGACGAATCCCCCGTTGACTCTAATCACCTGACCGTTGACCCACTCTCCGGCATCACTCGCCAAGAACCCCACCGCCTCCGCCACGTCCTTCCCCTCCCCGAGCCGCCCCAGTGGACAGGCGTCCACCAGCCTCTGCACCATCTCCTCCGTCTTCCCGGAGAAGAACAGCTCCGTCGCTACGGGCCCCGGCGCGACGCAGTTGGCCGTGATCCCTGTCCCCTTCAGCTCCTTCGCCGCGATTTTCGTCATCGTCTCCACCGCCGCCTTCGACGCTGCGTAGGCTGAGTACCCGGGGAACAGGCCCCCGACGACCGACGTCGTCACCATCACGATCCTCCCCCCACCGCCGCGCCTCAGCCGGTTCGTAGCCTCCCGGCACCCGAGGAACGCGCCCCGCGCGTTGACCTTGAAGGTCGAGTCCCAGTCCTCCACCGTCGTGTCGGCGAGGCTGGGGTACTTGGGGTCCATGACGCCGGCGCAGTTGACAAAGACGTGGGCAGGGCACCCGAACGCGCGCTCGGCCTCGTCGAAGAGGTGCTTGACCTGATCGGGATCAGAGATGTCGGCTTTGACGGCGATGGCGCGCGGAGGGGCGGATGGATCGGAGCCGGACGAGCCGAGCTCGGCGGCGACAGCGTCGGCTTGGGCCGAGCTGGAGGCGTAGTTGATGACGAGCAGAGCGCCGAGGGAGCGGAGGTGGGAGGCGATCGCGCGGCCGATGCCGCGGGATCCGCCGGTGACGATGGCGACGCGGCCGTCGAGGGGTAGCGGAGGGGGGCTGGCCGTGTCGGCGTTGATTCCTGTGGCCATTGCACGGAGAGACAGAGACAGAGACAGAGAGATTGAGGGAGCGGTGATGGGCTCCGATGAACAAGATCAGCTCGGTGTGCAGCGTTGCAGATCAGATGGCGGGACGAGACATCCAAGGACACTATTTAAAGGGGTCGAAGAAGAAGAAGAAGAAGCGAAGCGTGAATTCGACGACTGCAGCGTGCGCACGTCATTACGTCAATCATTCATACTTTATTAAGTGCGTACTTAAAAAAGGATTAACCTAAGTTCATCGTACAGATGATGATGTCATGTCTGATGGCACGGTGCAATTTACTCTTTGTTTATGCGGAACGCCACCAAATGTGTGCTAAATTACAAACCATAGTGAAGAGTTAACGCGATTTAATTACTGATTAGTCGAAACTAAGCAATCATGTTACGAATCTATAGGATGATAAATATGATAAAAAGTACTTGTCCACATTGAAACTTTGCTGCTAATGTAATAGAAAAAAAAAATTTTACATTTTTCAGAGATTCGCATATACTTGTGAGCATGAAATGTGTTGCATATATTCTTTTTTTTGTCATGTAATCAGTTGCTATGTTGATATTGATTATGTTGACGATTGAAAATTACTTGTGCTGTCCTATTTGAAACTTTACTAATCCTATGAAAAACTTGCTAGCCATTATGTGAAAAACACTACTAACTACCAAAATAAGGTTACTAGCTTTATTGATACAATGAAGGTTACACCTACTGGTCACATGAAAAAATTGATGGGTTTTTCCGGTACATATTTATTTTTCTGGTTAAGG